>OY728127.1:1300666686-1305548661 GCA_963277665.1 Viscum album
TTTTCAAATTCTTTATCATGAAAAAATCTCTTTAAAAGCATAAATGGAATGGAAATCATTTTAAATTTTCACATCTCTACTATAACATTCTTTTTCGTGTGTACGTAATATGATGTATGAAACCTAAATTCAAGAGTTTTCATGATTATTCATATGTGTAAAATATTGTGACATACTATACCATGATTAAAATATTCTAAAATAGGAACATTACACCATATGTTCATCACCCTGGGGAAATAACATACAACTATAATAATAAATCATAAAGAACAACAATCCCATTGTGGGAAGTTAAATTTTCTCTTACATATGGGTCAAATAATCCTACATAAAAGATCATTACCAAGGCCCAAAACATCCTAGTATATTATCTACCATTAAAAAATAGTAGATAAATTGAAAATAAAAATTCTATAATATCAATTTCTAATTTCTAGGCCCAAGTACCACTAAATCAGTTCCCCAAGCCAGTTTATTATGTGACCACATGCATGCCTCCCCATATTGTAGAGGTTGATAACTAGAATAATGGGAATAATTAGGTGTATGGGGATGTAATACCAAATTTACAACAGTTTAACCATAGTGGGAATCAATATAGAAAAATACAATTAAGGAATAATCAATTCCTAATAAACATGTTATTAATTTCCAAAAATGGGTAAATCTCGATCACCAATATAATAAACAGGTTATATCAAACTAGTCACATTTTTTCAAGAAAAAACCAAAATAAAATACACACAAAAAATAAAAAAATGATCAATGAAATTGGTCTGATCCCCTCATCTATGCTCCACCCAGAATCCCAAATCAGTCATTTAACATAATGACTTTTCCCTGATCCTACCCTGCAACCATGAAATCTTCTTGGGTACCAATGGTATCCTGAATAGGGTGTCCATAAAACTCACTAGGATGCCACCAATATTTTATAAGGAAATATAATAATAATAATAATAATAATAGTGTATAATGAATACAAATTAAGAGGTAAATAAGGAAATAATAAAACATTCTTAATAGTTAACTTGTTACCAATAAGTCACTAAGGCCCTTTTCTTATACTATGACACCCAAACCGACCAAACCTACTATTTAATTTCCATAATATTAAGACAAAATTATAAAGGGTATAAAATTTATATTCCTAATCAATAATAAGTATTCATTAGTAATTTTAATTTTAGATACCAATGTGCATCAACCCATTTTTCAGATCATACAAAAAGGAATTGGTGCACCCATCACCATGTCGACACCCTATCCAAATATAAAAATTGTCATGTACATCATATCTATTAAAGGATATTGATAATCATGTCCATAAATCCTATTTCATGAATAAGGAGAAACATTTCCAACATCCTTACCCATGGGTGGGACCCATCATGTCCCTAATTTCTAACCATTTTAAAAAATTAAATTTCCCATGTTCCAAAAAAATTGAAAATTTTAACAAAAAATAATATCAAGGGTTCACCTCATTCCATTAGCCATTATTCACATGGTCTAAATAATTCAACATCATTAATCAAAATCAATACATATATGCATTAACAAATTGTTCATATGGAATAATAAAAAAGGGTTATTCAAATCCAATTAACAACATATTCAAACCTTATTAACCATTTACCCTTTTTTATATATCCATTCCATAACCACTCTCATTTCAGTTTAAGATAGACATCCCCTTAATCCTTGCTAACATGTTCATATAAATGGTTTTACTAGTTTAATCATTTCAACCCTCTATCACACAATTTTACAATAGATTTAAAATTTTCAAGAGGGTGGAACTCATTATGGGTGCCCCTTAACAAATTATCATAATTCTAAATGGGAATAATGGGATTCATTAGAGGTATAAAATATAATTTTGTGGCCTAATATTTTTTCATTAAAAAAAAACATACAAAGTTAGTGATATAGCATAACCTCATACTTAGGAATAAAAAAAGACTATGGGAGACATCCTACAGGACACATAACTATTACTCATAGAAAAAAACTAATCCAATGATAACCCTTTTAGTCTAACTAAAATATAATCAAAAATTAAATTAAATAAATCCATAGAAAATATATGGTTATGATCTTTAGAAGAAGATAGTCATCCATAGAATGAATCTTCTAGAAAATGGAAGAAATAGGACTCATATAATAACAGAGTTTCTGGTTGAAACAAGAAAAAATGAAAACACCTATGATTTAAGGGAGAATCACCATTGAAGATATTGAGAGGAATTAGTTTAAAATGATGAATAATGTAAGAGAAATGGGTGATAAATTGGGTGGAAATTGTATTATTTTTTTGAGGGGAAAATGTTACATTCCAAACATTTTATATGGAACATGGTTTGATAACATAGTTGGCCAAACCGTGTGAAAACTATAAAAAACCCCTATATACAAGAGGGGGATAGGAAAAATAGTTTCTGGGATCCCACATGGCTTTGAAAACCATGCCGATGATATTTGGTAACATATGTCCAATGCCACATGATTTTCCCCATGGATTTTCATGGTTTAGAAACTATGAACCTCCCTTCCCTAGGGTGCATGGTTCTAGTGTAGGGTTAGTTATAACAATGTTCCAACCTTTCACCATGCACTGAATGGGAACTATTCCCCCTTATTGATTTTGAAAGCCCACATGACTCTCTTGAGACCTTTCCTACTCTCAAAAGGAATTACATTAACCAATTTAATAAGAGTTAAAGAAAAACGAAGATAAAAAATCTCTTTATAAAACTTCACGATCATACAACTATGTTGTTGAAGATAATTTTAATTATATAATAGGGTGACTAAGTTTCTTATCATAAAATCTAAAATACACTTTTTGAATAGATTATTTTATTATATTTAACTTGTGTATCCAAGTAATATCCCTTCATCTCTATAGTATTACAATTATTTGTGTTCCTCCTTATTGAAATTGAAACACTTACTCACGAAAATTAAAAAGTAGTTCAATGATATTTTCATTCAATACCAAAAATTATATAGATTATTTTATTCATTTTGAATTTATTTTTGAAATGTATATTGATTTCAATACTGATTCTTACAAAAAAATATCTTGTATGTCTTTTTAAATAACTCCTATTTTATCTAGAATGTTTTAATCTGATTTATCATTCAACCATAAATTTTTTCAAATGTTTTTTCACTAATGAAAAATAATTATTTATCTTGTGTTTTTCAACATAATACTCCTCCTAGATAGTGGTAAACTTTATACCATTATTGGTTTAGAATTTATGAATTTTATATCACTGTATCTTTTTGACATCCATATGATACCATTTTATGAAACTTAATACCCATGAATTGTGAGTTATTATCAAAATCCACACAATTCCACTGAAATAATAATTGCAAAGAATATAGTGCATCTTTCCATAGGTATATCCTAGTGATATAGTTCTACACACATTAATATGAAGTTCAAGAGCTCCTATTATATTTGTAGCTTTGAAATTGTATTTTATTCTAGTAATGATCCATTTGTGACATGAATATTATGAAAAGATATATAATTTTGACATTATAATTGATGATTCATTTCAAAATAATTCACATTAAAAATCCCATAAAAATGGTAGGAATAGTTTATTTGGGAAATTATATTCATAGCACAATAATATGAAACATGGTCATAATAACCTTATTTAAACACTCCAAAATGTTCCATTATATTATGTAGATCTTTAATATTGAACATGAAAAATTATGATATAAATAAGAATGGGGTGACATATACAGCCTTGTAAGGGAATAAAAAATGAATAAAATGATAAAAGAAATACTCATAAGTCAAGAAAAATATAAATGTGACATAAAATGGTTTATAATTGTAAACATTATCATGAAAACATTTTATAATCTTATAACCTAAAGGCAACATTTGATTGTGGAATCAAAATAAAATTTTACATCCTAAGAATAAGTCAAGGATTTCATCCTTAAAATCTAATCATAGTTTTCTTTGTATAACCACTTATGCACCTTAATGGTAATTTCATGAGATAAAATCATTACCCAATTCATTAGAGTGCTATATAATTTTGGGATCACCCGTCACATTCATATCATGTAAATTTATTTATTTTCAAATATATCATACAAAATAATAATGTATTTCATCATAGTTAATATGATGAATTAGGAGTGTGGGTTACATACATGGAAGTAACCAATCAATAAGGTATAGGTATATATTTGTTAATACACATGAGTGGAAATGGGTATGAGAATTCACAACATAAATTTTTTTCATGAAAATTCACAGGATAATTTCAACATCATAACATATGTACATAAATGTTCATGGAAGGGTTTAATGAGAGTAAAAGGTGTCCTATAGTAAAATTGGAATCATAAGAATTGTAATGTGATTTTTGTACAAATAAATTGCAATTTGAACTATTGGAAATAAAAAAAATCATAGTATAAGCAATGTACGTCAATAAAGAGTAGGGGGAAAAGAATCTGTTACCTTGAGAAAAATATTAGAAATGCTTCAGTAGAGATTACTGTTAGGATAAGAACACCATGAGATTTATTAAGTGGTGAAAATTGAGAGTAACCTCTTTCTTAATGGTTTTTGATGGAATAGTAATGGTAGGATGGGTGGGTGCTTATAGCCAAGGAGGGAAATTATTTATTAATGTCAAAATATAGGATTTAGACTCTATATTATGAAATAAACAAAGTTTAAAATATTCCATTGGTTTTTTACCTTGGTTTCTACTAAATATGAGTGGTTTTAAATAATTCGTAAGGCCATGAAGTCTCTTCAAAGAGATCTGATAAAATTGGAATGATGCAGAGCAGATTTGCATGGCCTCAGCATAAGGATGACATGCACAAATGGAGACATTGAATAAGGTCATGACCAAAAAATATTAAAATAATACCATCAATGATATAGAAGTGAGTCATGTTGATCAAGAAATGATTTAAAATAATTTAACATATACAATTGGAGTTATATGATTTATTAAAGGTTTATATAATTAATAAAATAATGTCAAAAAAATAATTTTAAAAAGGAAACCTATTTTTGGTATTCATTTCCCTATATAGTATTTATTAGTTCACTTTTGTGCAAATATGATGTCAAAACACATATTGTATATTTATAATGTATTTATTTTTTACCTAAAAAACTGACACATCGTGAAAATTATGTACAACACAAATAGAAAATTATAACATTTGGAATTCAAAAATAATAATTTTTTATCAAAATAATTTTCTTAATATTATAATTTTCTATTTTAAACAATAATCATTATTTACAAAAAATCAATTATTTATGACACTTGAAACTTTAAGGACCTTATAAAAATTACATTGGAATTCAATAAATTAAATTATTATTTATATTTAAATAAATATTATTCAATAATAAATTTTTCTAAAATATAATTATTTTAAAAAACATTTAATTTTTTCAAAATATCATCACAAGTGATAATATATATTTCCAAAAATTAATATCTTGATTTCTTCATAAATAAATATATTTTATATTAAAATCATTATATAATCATTAATAAATTAATAACAAAAATGGATACATATAATAATAATTATATTAAAAGGTAAAGACAAAAATCCATAATTTTGGGCTCAAGCTATATAACCTTGGAATATAGTAGCTTATTTATTAAGGGTATGGTGTTTGATGGTAGTGATTTCATGGGGTAGTTCAGTGGACAAATATTGTGACATGATATCTATAATCATGAACATATCTTGTAAACTATTTTTCTCATAATTTAGTTTTTTAATCTTATCTTGAGCATGACCAATGGAAAATACCAAGGATTTCTTTTCTCTCAGATGCCATAACAAATGGGATTCACATGGTATAATCCTTCTGGTTGAGGCCATAAATGCTTCCATCTCTATCAATTATACATTATCATACCCCTTTAAATATACTAAATTTAACAGCCACTGTACAATTTCAATATTGTCAATGTTTATGATTCTTAACATTTGTTCATATCTTATAGGATATATTTTTTAATGGTATAGAATAACCAATTTAGTGCATGTGTTTACTATAACGATATTATATAATAATCTAATTATTCATTCAAAATAAAATATCAATTATAATAGTTTAGGTCAACACATTCTAACCTATTTTTAAATATCAAACTCCAAATTTCATTGTGTACACTAAGACTTATGAGGGTAGTTCTATGTCATTGCCTCTTATGGTTCCCATGTTTCATCATGAAACTTCTGGTTCTACCAGTACAATATTTCTAAGTGTTTTTTCATGTTTAATAGAACATTTTATCCATGATCTAAGATCTTTAGCAGATGATCCATATATGAATGATTGTCATATAAGGGTTTCAATACAAGATTTAGTACATGTGGGGGTGTATTATGGTCTTCTCCAGAGGGGATAAAAGGAAAAAATTATGGACTTGAGATTGGTTAGTTGGTAGTACTAGTCTATAGGAAAAAATTTTATGTGATTAAAAATATTAAAGGAGATGATGTATCATTGATAATATTTTCCTTATTCCAAGTCCTCATGAAATTCTTTTATGAAAAAATAAAAAGGTGGAAATTTTATCTAACCTCAGACTCCGGGTCTCATTGATGAGTGTCTACATATAATTTATATTAACATTGTGCGGATTTCATATGACGTTGAATGGTTGGAAACATCATTGAAATCTCTAATACAAGATTAGGTCCGATAATATTATACTCTCTAAATTCATCCCAAAATGATGGAGATTAAAAACTCTTCCCATATGAAACCTCATATGGGGAAATATTTATGCTATAACGGGAAAACATTTTCATGTGAGAACTCCACTAGGAAAAGGTGTTGATCCCAACATCCTTGTAAATTCATTGAACATGATATGTGAATATCCTATAAAGTGTGAATACTTCTATCAGACTAACCATCACTCTAGGAGGGATAAGAAGTTCAAAAACATAGCTCTGTATCCAACACTTGCTGAAGGATTCTAGTGACCCATGAGGAAAACTATAACATCCAGATGTTGGATCCACTAAAATGGTGACTGAGATGATGGATCAAATTGCCTCATGATTTCCTCCCAATACAACAAAGGATTCATAATAACAATGAGGGTATATGGTAGTAAAGTGGGGAGAATATACTTTCATATTAAAGTGGAATATATAATATAATAAATAAATAAACCAAAAAAGAATAAATAAGCAAAAAATTGTAATAATAATGAAAATATTTAAGGCCGAGTCATATACATGATGATTCCATCGAATGATGATATAAAAAATGGAATAAGGGACACATGGGAGAGTAATATAAAACAATCTAAAAAAAATTATACAATGGCAGAAAGAATACTCCACTAAAATCCTAATAATATGCTTTTTCATATACTCCCATAATCTGAGATATAAGTAAATTAGATTAGATATATTTAGTAGGGTTCTTACCCTTATCCATACCAATAGAAATGAAGTATACTCAGGTACCATAGGCGTGCCAAGTTTGGTGTGAGATAAAATCAGTAGTCCACCACCAACAGTGTATAGAAATACTCAAGATAGTGTATATAGGTAATTAGTGTGTAGATATAAATTATTAATAAAAATATTTATTTTTTAAATAACTGTTGGATCAGATTCCATTTGGACACCTATTGGATCTATTTGCTTCATAATAGGCTTAAATATGTCTGATTCGAATACCAAATATATATATGTAAGTAATAATATAAAAATAGTTGTATACTGTATTTTGATATATGAACTATGTATGTGAGGACATAAGGGGGCATATACCAATATACTAGGTGTTAGCTAGACCTGGGGAATATCTCATGCCACCATCAATAGTATAACGAGCTATAGGTTCAAGCAGGGGTATAATACCTGAATATCATGATGAATGTGATACTTCCTTCCCATAATTTGAAATGGTTGGGTGAATCATCATGGAAATAACCCTATAAATAGGAACATGTAATACCATTCCCATTATAAAAATAAATTTATAATAATGTGAGACATCATTCCCAACTCCCGATGTAAGGGAGAGTGAAATATAATTCTCAAAAAAGTATTTCTTCATTTTTCAACAACAAATATCCACAAAATAATAATGATAAATTAAATAAACTTGATGGATCACCTCTATTTTATTTATATACATTACACATAATTTAAACGAGTTGGATTGTTCATCAAATTTAAATTTTTAAATGTATAACATGTTTGGTGGCCTTTCCCCCCACATTCATTCTATTTAATTAATCCATTCAATTTACTTTGCAAGAAAGATACACTTTGGGGTCAAGAGAAGTACATAGATTGTATTTGGCCATTTAAAAAATTATATTAAATATAGAATTACATTTTCCACACCCAAACAGGTGGAAATAAAGTGTTTGTAAACCTCTACTAAATTAATAGGGTCATAAAGGATTATCAAATCATAGTTCAATTAATTAAAGAAAGAAGAATAAAATTTAGACCATTGCACCTATTTGTCCAACCCTTATCACATCAACATGATCTATGGAAACATTTGAAAATTTTCAAATGACTTATAGTATAAAAACCATATGTTTTTTTAATAAAAACATGTCATTTATCATCGATATATTCAAAGAAGAATGGATGGAAAATAATAAATGGACCAACACACTGAAAATAGGAGAAATTATCTTGCACTACAATTTCATATAAAAAGTAATGAGTAATGAAAAAATGAAGTAAGATGATTAGTATACAAACCGATACATATCCAATGTGACTCAAATTGATGGAAACAATGTCCAGATCAAAGAGTTACTAATGAAACTTGAAGAGAAGGAGGAAGAGCCTTTCGGAGAGGAAATAGGTTCTATCTAATAGATATGAAGGTAGGAAAGGTGGATTTGAGTTAAAAAAAATTCTTTGTAAATTTGGTAAAATCCCACTAAAAATGTTGTATAACAGTTTGGATAGAATGTTTTCCAAAACCTTGTGGCATTTGTTTCCCTTGGACACCAATCACATGGGCTTAGTGCATAGTCTTCCTTACCACACACAGGACATGAAATAAAAATCATCCACCAACCACTATAATGTCTCACATTTGTGTATGTTGGATAAAAAGACTATAGATAATCTATGAGGGCTCCATCTTCCCTCTCAAATTCCACACACATACAGTATAAATTGTGTGGATTAGGAAGAGTGGTTTCTACTAACCATGCAGCCTAATTTGCGTCTCCAAATTCTAAGGCTCTGAGCTCTGATGAATAACCACATGATATAGAAACATTCATTAGGTCTTAGGGTACATATATCATGTGAAATTAAGGAATTAATAATGAAAAACAAAATACATATTCCTTTGACTAAATCCCCATTGTTATAAAGTCCCATCCATAAAGAAACTCGTCACCATGTTAGCATTTAGAGGGTAAAGAGGAATCATTTGAGAAATTATCAGGCTAATTATACCATATTTCAGCTTCATGCTCCATGGGCTTAACATATTATAGGATGTGAAACTTTTTCACCCTTACTAATGGAACTGACATGCCTTGGAGGGTATTCTCTCCTAGTTTCATGATAAACACTAGATACTCTTTGATAGAATATTCCATGTCAAACACATCCTCATTAGGTTTCTAACAAATTTGATAGGTCTGGATAATACCAGTGGTGCTGAGATAGGTGAAATGCATTCTGTATAGACATATATCTTTGAGGAATTTGTATCCGGTAAGCTACAACAAAAAGTGTCCAAAGAATCAAGATGAAAGACTTTGTTTACTATGAATTCATTGATGTAAAATCATGGGAGTAACTAGAAAGAAAACCGATTCCTTATCCTCAATCTTAAGAGGATTTCTATAGTGATTAGAATATTACTTCTACCTAAATTGAGATGTGTATATATGCTTCATGATCAACGAGACATGCTCTGAACTCTCTTGGATGATATGCGATACAAGAAAAGCTTTTTATCCTACATCTAGGCATTATAGAGGTGATCGAATTGAAATATAGTATAGAGACTCATAAGGAACAATCTAAATGGTAACCTGAAAATTTTTAATGTAATAGAACTCAACTAGGGGTTTGTGTTTCCCCAAAGAACCTCTAAATTCAAGGACACTT
Source organism: Viscum album (assembly GCA_963277665.1). Taxonomy (NCBI): domain Eukaryota; kingdom Viridiplantae; phylum Streptophyta; class Magnoliopsida; order Santalales; family Viscaceae; genus Viscum; species Viscum album. Next base: position 1,300,676,848 of record OY728127.1, read on the forward strand.
GTATGGATCATGTCTATTAACACTTCAATAATTCCCTCTATCTTTATATTGGTCTGAGGGTGATGGGCCCTACTCATAATAACCTATGTACCCATGGGATTCTACAACCCCTATCATAATTGAGATGTGAACTGAGCATCACCACCACATAATATTTATCATGGTTCTTTATGAAGGAATATATCCTCCCTGACATATAGGCTCACTAAATGGTCTATTGATAAGGTATCTCAAATAGGTACGAAATGTGTTACCATCGTCAAATAATTAATGAATACCCAAAAAAATATCATTTAAATAATTCTATCTTGCTAAACCTATCACAAAGTACATAATAAAATCATCCCATTGCACTCCGTAATGGACAAGGGATGCAAACGTTCTACATGTCGCTAATTTTATTCCTTTACCTACTAACATGTTGAAAATTGGGTGAAAAAGAAATCTATCTCCATTTTATAGTAGTCCACCAATACTTGTGGTGTTAATCTTGAAACATCTTCGTGACACCGAGATGTATCACCCATATTGATGAATAAAATTCATATATTAGCTACTCTCAGATGTCTCTTTAGACCCAAACATGGCTATGAAAGCATATGGTATCACCATAATCAATAGTAAAACTAGAAGATGAATCATTATCTGAGATACTCTCCCTCTGGACTCATCCCTCTGGATCTGAAATTTTCCTCATTCTCATCCATTATAGAAGGGTGGAGCTCATTGTTAAAGCTAATATAATTTTATTCCCATGATCTTTACAAACCTCAACATGAATCTCTAAAAAAAGCCATTTGCTGCCACATGCCACTAGTCTTTTGAACTAACTGTATGTCAGTCATCAATATCAAATAATTGGATAATATAATTCCTTTTCCAGGTGTATATGTAATCTCAAAATAGAAGGTTTTCAGGTACTCAACTGATATGAACTACCTGAGATTGAGATCACATTGTGTAAATATGTACTTTGAGATTTTTTGATCATGGAATTCCTCCCTATGAAAATAATGTTTCCAATAGACTAAAAAATTATCAATAATTACTAGCTCTAGGTCACCCATCAGGTAATTCTTCTCGTGATACCTCAACTGATGATATCCATATGATACAAGTTTATTTTCATACGACATAGCTCTTACCATTAAAACACGTTATGGGTTATATTAAAGAGTATAACAACTACATGGATATCAAAGAATCAAGATAGGCACTGAAATCAATCTGACCATAAACTGATGAATGGCCTTATAATAATCTTCTGACTATAAAAAATTCACACCCTTCATAGTTAAGAAAGAAATGGTCACAACAAGTAATGAAAAATATTGGATGACATGTCTATAATACCTGGATAGCCCCAAAAAATTGTATATCAAATACATTCCTAGGATTATCCCAGAAAAATAAATCTCCCACTTACTTTGGTTTGATTGATGCTCATATATTTGAAATTATATGACCAAAGAAGTATAATTTTCTGATCTGTAAGTGGAATTTTGTGAGATTTTCATAAATAATGTGTTCTCTCAGTGTATTAAGAATGATCTCAAGATGGTTTTCATGGTTATGTAAAAATATTCTTTACACTAATATTTAATTCACAAAGACTACCATGAATGAATCAAGATATAGATTGAAAACCCATTCAATAATCCCATGAAGACAATATGTGTGTTCATAAGACAGAACGACATAACCAAGTTCTCATAAAGACCATACATGCACCAGAAATATGGGTGAGGTATTTCTACAGACCTAACATGAACCTTGGGATATCCTAACATCTTTTTAATATTTGAAATCCGCCTTTATACTCAGTAATGACTGAATAGTTTTTCTCTTTGAGGAAATAGATGTCAGTTATTTATTATAAGTTTGTTCATCCATGGGTAATCCACGCAAAGCCTGAAGGTACCATATAAATTTTGGTAGAATCAAACTGGTGGAACCAAATGATAAGTGTTGGGGCTTATAGAACCTTAAAACTTCATATCTTCCAATTTCTTCATGAGCTCCTGAAGCATCATATGTATCATCTCATAAAGATGAATTGAAACTCATTCTACTCGTGGAATGAGTTTAATGGTGAATTTTACCTCGCTCATTGGAGGTAACCCAGTGAAGTCATCAGTGAATAAATACATAAATAATTCCACAATAGGAGGTAAAAACTAGGTTCTATCCCCCGATCATCCATCTATAGACTGGTGTTTTGAGTTGTTATTTTGCACATCCCCTAATTCTTAGGTTCATCTTAAGATTCATGGATATCCATCTCTCCTATATGGATATGTCTACTGCACTATATTGATGTATACATCACCCTATGGTGTTAAAAATCAATATGCGATTGATAGGGAACTAACATGTAAATCTTGAAAATTAAATCATACATTATAATGTTGAGGAAAAAAATCTTCCACACAAAAAGATATCTGACTGTCACTTTGGGATATTACTTATACTGAAATGTAATTTCTTGTAGGATACCCGACTTGGTATCGAGTGTCATCACACCAAAAGATTAATCAATTTTGAGGCCCATAATCTCTAGAATTATTGTAGGTAATAAATTTTTTCACAAGACCATGTCATATAAATCTGACTCCATAGTAGAGGCTACTATAATAGAACCTCATAAAATAAAATTTATGGGGATCGTGTCCTCTGGTATACGTTGTAATACATGGAAACGGACCGTACAATAATTCTAATTCCCAACTTGACTACCCTGAGCTGGTCCGATATAATGTCATTGCAATTCTTATGTTTCTCCCCATCTTACTTGACCACCACATTGTCCTGAGCAGACAGTGGTATTCCAGTTTCATTCATGCTAATATACTATTGGTCTTACTCCAGATCATGGGGTAGGTGTAGATCCCCACTCTCTAAAAACTAGTAGAAAGGTCCTGCAGAAGTGTCCCATATTCCCCTTATTTCTATAACTTCTACATTAAATTGGTTCCTATGTACAGTACGATTTCAAATTCCTCAGTTTCCCACATTGGTGATATATAATGAATCTGTTAGTATGAGCTTATTAACAACTCATACCCCTATGAGAAACCTCAAAAGACAACTTTATTATATAATTAGTACCACTTAAAGGATTAGGATCTGAACCACTATATTTACCATCATCATATCCCCTCTTATTTCTCTCAATAATGTGGACCTATGTGAATATCATGGAAATAGTGGTCAATGTGAAGACATTATCCTACGATCAGATGGCGTACACCAGTCCATATTTGAATGTTCTAACATTCATGAGCTCAGCACTTTCTAGATTCAGTGTTTATTTATGAAGCTTTTTAAATTGTGCGTAATACTCCATTTTAGACATTTTATCATGGTTTATGTTCATAAAATATCTAGGATGATCAGCCCAAAACATCTATAGAAAGAAGTAATCATTAAATACTCTCTGTAAATCTTCCCAGATCATATCTCAATATCTATCTTCTTGGGTAATTATATCCTACAATATCATACAAGAACTTCATAGAATATTGGAAGAAATTTTTACCCTATACTCTGTAGCTGTATCCATATGATCAAATATAGAAATCATAGACTCAATTCATGACTCTATATCCTGTGTTCCATCATCCCCTGAAAATATGGGAGGATACTATATCTGAAACTACTGAGTCAAATCATTCATAGTCAAGGTAGGATAAGAAAAAACTTTCATATAATACAACACATGAACAAATAAATCTCGATAGTAGCCATCAGTTCCCATATCAGGAATATCAGGTGGTGTCATAGGTGGCACTACCTGAGGTATCACTAGTGGCATATGGACCACCACCTCCGGTGCATGGTCATTACAACTCTCTGGGAATATGAAGTGATTATATCATGGTGACATGATTCTAAAGTCCCAAAAATATAACAAAAAAGGAAAATTAATATTAGTAAAATATTACAGAAAGACAATAGGATAGGTAAAAAACCTTTATATATTGATGATCACACCACTATACCTCCTCCCAAAATCAGGACAAGGTGGTAAGGAAAATTGTAATAGGTCTCAATACATGAGAGACACCCAAAATACTCACTTCTAAGTCTTGGTCTAGGACATGGTATCCTACCATTGGATAGGGTTTTTAATATATGGATTTTTAATTTCATGGTATAGAAGAAAATGTCATTTACTTTTGAGATTTGGCATCCCAATTAGCAGTAGACATTTCTTTTTAATGATTAAATTTCATATTAGTTCATACTTCTCATATATATATATATATGTGTATTCACTGTCTAGTTATATACATTTTCATTTCCAACTAATAAGAGCCACATCAAATAATATTTTTAATTGACCATCAATAAATTGTAAACCGACTTTTACATCTAGTATTAGGATATTACAGGTCATTGAACTCATAGTCAAGAACACAAAATAATTATCTAATTGTACAATTGATGTTTCATCAGAAATATATACTAAAAAATAACATTTATATGATATATGAACACTAATTAATCTATTTATATGATCCCCTAAATAAGAGTTAACACAAATTCAATATATCATAATGAAGGCACTAACTATATGTAGAAGGAAAATTTATAAAGTGACTATAATGATGTGTGAGATGATAATCCCATGCCTTAAAATTCCCATGATAATTATAAAATGGAAATAATAATATCAAATGTAATGTGTGTCACTAAAAGATGATATCATATAAACTGTAATGGGAGAAATCCCATAATAAAAAATAACCAAATCTTTGTTATTTTTGTTTCCCCTGTATATGTGTTAGCTATTCCTAGGTACATGATCATTACCAAATTCCATTACATCCTACTCTCCTATGTAATAACCAAACAAAAAAGGCAAAGGAAAAAAAAGGCTATGATACCAATTTTTTACATCCCAACCTGGGATCCACTAAAATGGTTCCTTGAGCCAGTTGGTCACATGGAATCAAGAACACGACCTTTATGCCAAAAGATTCTGAATAGTATATAGGGTCTAAGGTTTTATTGTGGGGAGATTATAACCTCATATCAGAGTGTCACAATGGATAAATGAAATAAGTAGACTACAATAGAAATATAAATAACCAAGAAACTCTAATAATATTTAAACTCTCAAAGGCTGAGTCATATACATTATGGTGTCATGGAATGATTATATAAAAAATAAAACATATGATATATGGAAAAGACATGTATCACCTGATATAAAAAAATATAGAAATGAAAAAATATGACTCCACTAGGAACATGATCATAAGCTCAATCCTTTACTCCAATGCTCCATGAAATAAGTAAATATGAGCAGCCATATATATTAGAGTGATTTCTCTTAACCACACCTGAAGATATGATGTACACTCAGATACCAATGTTGGTCTGCCTAGGGTGTGAGATAAACATAGCATGCCACAACAAATAGTGTGTAGAAGTAATCTAACCTATGTACATAGAAAAGCATTATACAGATATAAATGAATAATAAAAAATACTAAATAAATAAAAAATAGTCATCTCAGGTTCTATTAGGACACACAGAAAATAACATCTACTTAGACATAGGCTTGAATATGTCTGATATAAATACTCTATATATATATATATATGAAAGTAATAATATATATTGTTATAAAATTTATACATGTATATTAACTAAGTATGTGTGGAAATAAGAAGGCATATACCAGGACACTAGGTGCTAACTAGGCCCGGTGTGTAACACATGCATCCATAGCTAGTCTTACAATATATAGGCTTTTGTAAGGGTATAATCCCTAAACCTCATAATGATTGCAAGAAAAAATTACAATCATTAGAGATGGTGGGGTATATTTTCATGACCGACACCCTATATGGAGGAATGTAAATGTCATGTCTATCTACCAAATAAAATTATAATAGTGTGAGATATAATTCCCAATTCTTGATGCAAGGAAGTGTGAAATACCATTCTCAACAACTCCCCTATCCACATTAAAATGGATAATATCCATGGAATACAAATAATAAAATCATTAAACACAAGGGACAACCTCTAATTCATTTATATACTTGTCAAAGATTTTAAACATGGGATTACAGTTTATATATATACACATAAAATGTTTCATTTATTTTCCACCAAATTTAAATTTTTTAATATGTTCATTTAATTCACAAGGTAAGGAGGATTCAATTTTTTGTTCAATCCAAACATATATAATGTGTTTGTTCATTTAAAAAATCATATAGAAGAGGGGATTTCATTTAGAACACCCAAACAGATGTCAATGAAGTTGTAAGAAACCAATAATTAATGAATATGGTCATATGGGAGTATCAAAAAATGGTTAAATTAATTAAATTAAGTAGAACAAAATTTAAATCATTTCATTGAATTCTCTAGCATCTGCAACAATTTTAAAAACTATAGAATCATATAAAATTTTGAAATATTTTTCATGAACACCTACATTAGGTTTTTGGATGACCAATCCTCCGGTATAAACCATATATCAAAATATGAATAGTTAAAAACTGAATAACATACCAATGCCCAAAATATATGTAAAACAATATTACAAAAAATAGCGTAATAGATGAATTGATGAACCCAAATGAAACAAAGGTGATTAATAATCATATAGCTCTGAATCCAACATGACTTGTAAGGATATAAATGGATTCTGGATCAAGAAGTTATCAATGAACACAAAAGAGAAGGAGGAAGAGACTACTGGATTGGAAATGGGCGTTATCAATTAGAAATGAATTGTAAAAGGATGGATTTGGGTTAAATTTTTTTTTTTGCAGAAAATTGGTAAAATAACCACAAAATAGTGGTTTCACCGTTGACCAAACCATGAGCCACCCACTACCCTTGAACCCCAGTCACATGGTCCAGGTGAACGATTTTCCTAACAAAATTCAAGAAATGTGAAAAGACTCTAACACTAACCTCTAAAACCCCACATGGTAATGCACCTCAGCTAGCACTGTTATAGAAAAACTATGTGGGATCCTTCTACCCTCTAAAATTCCCCGCACTTTTAGCAGTAACTGTGTGGAATGGACTATATAGTTTCTAATAACCATGTATCACAATTTATATCTCCAATTTTCAAGGCTCAAATATCTAAAAAATATTCAGACACTTCTGAAACCATTTTTAGTCCATAGGGTATGATTATCAAGAGAAGAAAAGGAATTCAAATTGAAAAAATGATCCATACTATTGAGAAAATTAAAGTCCTTTACAACAAACAAATATCTTAATCAGATGAATATAGATTGAAAATCCATTCCAAATTACCATATATATATATATATATATATCATAGTGAGTTTTCCAAAGTTAAATTTTCCTTGATAGAAATAAAATTCACCAACTTTCTAAGTTAGACAACTATAACCTAGATATCATAATTTTCATTAGTTGTTCTGGGGAGTCTTATAACCATATCATGGTTATGTTTTCCCATTTATATACTAGTATAGGGAATGATTTCATTGTAAACATAGAGTTATATAATTACGCATTGAATACTTTGAATATCATGCCTCAAGAAACATATTCAAAAAACATAACCCTTATTTTATCCCACTAGTGGTTTTTCATCCTATCACTGAAACTTTTATCACCTAATGATTGAATAGAGACAGATGGGTGTTATGCATCATCCAAAAGATCCCTATTAAAACTTATTTTCCTAGGGAACACATTTGAGTTCCAATCATTATATCTCTATCATCATTAAAAAGAAATGGAAAAAATATTATTTTTGAGGGGCTATTTTCGATGGGACCCTATCAGAAAAAACTCGTCACTAAAAACAACAACAAAAAATCTACTTTTTGTGATGGGGAGGTTTCTTATCAAAAAAAGTTTTTTAAAATAATCACTTATTTGTGATGGGATTTTCAAAAAAAGAATTTTTTTTTTAAAAATTAAAATAAAAAATAAAAAATTGGAAATATGAAAAAAAATAAAAAAATAAAAAATTGAAAAAAATAAAAAGGTTAAAAATGTAATTTTAATTATTGTAATAAATAAAAATTAGAAACACAAAAAATAATATAAATATTACATTAAATATTTTGAATTAAATTTTATCATAGTAAATATTTCTAAAATATATCCATCACTGTAGAGGGGGGAGGGTCATCTGGAATGGGAGGGGGAGGGAACTCCATACATAAGTCCATAACAAGCTACCACATGTACTCATTTTTATACACCTAGCATCATCACATCTCTTCCTCTTGCTATTGGTGATATAGATGGAGATCATCCTAATCCCTATGCATGACCTCAATAACCTCACCATGATGTCTAAAAAAATGTTTTCATTCATTGAAGAGCATAAATGCATTGTTGTCACTCATAAAGTATGGACATTATTTTGGACCATGTGTACTCCTATCAGAAAGAAATATGTATGTTGGGAATTTAATAATTGTCCACATTAATGTACCTTACATTAGAAATTTTTTTTATAACAACATCATATGTATTGACACCATTAATCAATAATAAAAATAACTTAGCAATCAATGCCTTCAAATAAACATCGATATTCTTTTTTAGATGTCCTGGTTTAATAAGGTCAAAAATATATATGGATCATTCATAAAAATCCAAGAGATAAAGTGTACGGAGTGATAAAGATGATCCAAAAATAATATTAACTACCTTAATAACTAAATGTACTGAAACCATTAGTAGAAATACTCAATCATATGTTTCAGTCTTTTGAAGAAAAAGATGGATGTACTTGGTAAAAATATTTCCATGAATCACCATCCCAAGGATGATTTAATATTTTAGTGGTTTTAAAAAAAATTTCAATGTCATCACGAACACTGTGTTTTAAGTCATAAATAAATACTTAAATTTATGTGTATGTGGAAAATACCTAAACAATTTTACTGGAATCTATCTAGACTTCCCTAATAGAGACTCTTTGTACCTCTATTATCCATATATTGGAAAACTAACTAATGAATCGTTTTCAATATAATATAAGGTGCAATCATTAGAACATGCATCAATCTTTTGATAACCAAGACCCAAATTACGAACCAACCACTTTTTCAAATAGAAATTTACAGGTACACATTTCCTATGGCTAACAGTGCTTAAACCAAAGAGAACAATTGATCAAAATAGTTGTTTGACATTACATTGTCTGGTCTAATAACCATATGTTTTTCTACAACTACAAATTTTCTTATTATTCATGGAGGATATAATGTATCTTCAAAATTCATCAACAAATCATAAAACATATATGGTTCCACATAAGGAGTAAAATCAATATCATATCTAGTTTAAGTTTTTTGATATGACAAAACATCCACATCATGTACTAAATTTTGTAACTATGATGGATTTGAAACCAAATTTGTATTATCTTCTATAAAACATCCTTTACCATGTTGATACAAAAAATATGATCTTTTAGAAAACCAAAACGCAATAGATGAATACCAACGTTTTCAAATGTGTCAAACCTCCAAGGATTACATTTCATTCATTGACACTAAACATTAACTTCTGAAAGTAATTCTAGTTTTGATGATTCAAATAATAAAAAAATTCAACACTTTCAATATATATATGATATATACAAGAACCATTTAGATTCTTACAATTACTTATCCAATAGCAATCATGTAATAATTTTTTTTTCAACTTCCTTGTTCCATATTTCTCTATAAAAAAATTAGGAATAATTCGATATAAGAATAATATGACCTAAAAATGTATAAAATTAAAAAAGTATAATTGAAATATAAATAATTTCAATTATATCAATTTATCACTAATTTATACTAATTGGAGTTATTTTCCTAATTATAGTGATTTAATGTTCATTTTAACTAATCATTACAAATTACTTCTAATTTTTACACTTTCATTACAATTACCACTAATTTTAAATAATTATAATGATTTACCACTAATATTTACTAATTTTAACTAATATTTTATAATTAATTCCAAATTATTACAAATTAAAATTAAATATTTCTCATTGAAAATAACTATTAGATTTACTACATCGTTTACAAATGATATTGTTCATGCTACTATTCATGCCATCGATATATCTCCTCCCCGCACTGCTCCCATATACGCGTCACATACAACCTGACCCGATTCTAGTAACCTAATGAAATTCTTTGACATGGTTGGAAGGAATTTTCATTTTTAATAACATAAATATTATAATTTCTATGATTTACTAAAAATGTGTATATCATAGTATTTTCAATATTTTGGTGGTGAAAGAAAGTTATTCCCACCAATTCCAAATTTTCCATTGCCCCAATTTATGCCAACCATTTCCTATCATCAATCCTTTTCATCCTCATCAATATATTGCTACCATCGAAAAATCACATCTTTCATGCCTCAGTTCTAGAGATATAATGATATATTTTGACATGGTGACATAAATTTGACATTTTTAATCACCTGATGATCGAAAATTCTATGATTTACTAAAAGCTATAATAAGATATTTAAAAAATATTCAGTTGAAGAAACAAATTTATGATAACCATGTAATTTCTTTATTACACTAATTTATTCCTATCATGTAATCTCATCGACACATCTCCTCCTCCTGCAGCTTCTGGTGCTATCATCGATGTGTCATATCCAGCCTTACCCACTTATTTGTTTTTGAAAATTATGAGTAATACTTTGTAATTATCAATATTTTAAGTAATTAATGATAATTTTAAGAATAATTTAATATAATGTAATAAAATATATTAAAAAATAACTAAAAAGTTGTTAATCATAGAATTGATAATTTTAAAGTCATGATAGGATACATATTTTTGTCAACTATTTGAAAACAATTTCATTTCTCATGATAAAAAAATGGATGACCAATATCTTTTCTAATTTTCTAGTAATTTATTACAATATATAATATTTCATAATTATTTCTAATAAATTATACTAATTCATGTCAATTTACTCTAAATGATATCAAATTATAAATTTATACTATTTCATATCAATTTATTTTTAATTCTGTCAATTTATTATTTTTTATTAATTTATAATTTTTTACAAATTATAACAAATTATTACTAATTTATTTTAAATATTAGAAATTTTTACTATTTACTACTAATATTTAATAACTATTACTAATTTTGCGGAATTATTATTAATTATGGCTATTAATTTTAAATTATTACTAATTATGAATATTAACAATTATTTTTTACTACTCATTACTAATTTCCACTAATTTTTGCCTCTTTTTTTAGTTTTTAACAATTTAATACTAATTTTTTCAATTACCACAAATTATTACTAAATACAACTAATTATTTCAAATGTTTTACTTATTACTAATCATTTTAAACAATTGATACAAATTATTTCTTATTACCACTAATTATTTTTAATTACCACTAATTATTAAAAACATTTTCTAATTACCACTATTTTTACAAATTATAATGAATAATTACTAATAATTACAATATTTTAAGAATTGTTACTAATTATTATGAATTGTTACGAATTTTGAAACATTTCTGCTAAATATAATTATTTTTTATGAATTTTAACTAAATACAACTAACTTTTACTAACTTATATTTGTTTATAACAAGTGATTACTAATTGATACTAATTATTATGAACTTTTACTAATTATTACTAATTTTAATAATTATTAGTAACAATTACGAATTAAAACTAATTATTATGAATTATTAATAATTTTTAATAATTATTTTGAATTTTTAATAATTACCACAACATTTAGAAAATTTATATTAATTATTACTAATTACCACTAATGTTTCATATTTTTTAGTTTATAATAATTTCTTACTAATTATTATTATGAATTATTCCTAATTATTATATTTTATTACTAATTTTATGAATTATTACTAATTATTACTAAATTTAAATAATTATTACATATTATTACTTATTATTAATAATTATTAGTAACTACTAATAAGTATTTTCAATTATTAGCAATGTATAATAATTATTACAAATTTTTACTAATTATTATTAATTACCACCAATTTAAATTTTTTATTCATTTAAAATATTTTTTTATTAATTAGAAATAATTTTTACTAATTTGTATTAGTTTATATCAACTTTTTACAATTTCTTACAGTTTATCTTTAATTATTACTAATTACAACTACTTATTACTAATTACTAAAAATTATTACTAATTTCCACTAATAATTACTAATTACCACAAATTATTTCTAATAAACACTAATTATTACTAATTACCAATAATTATTACAATTTTTTACTAATTACTAATACTTTTTACTAATTACCACCTACTTTTACTAATCATTAAGAATTATTGTGAATTACTACTAATTTTTAATAATTATTACTAATAAGTACAACTTTTTAATAATTTCTGTTATTTCATAACAATTTATTACTAATTTTATATTAGTTGATAACAATTTATTACTAAATATTAAAAATTCTTATTAATTTTTACTAATACCACATATTTTCTAATTACTACTAGTTATTACAAAAGTTTTATAGATTCCCACTACATTTTACTAATTACCACTATTCTACTCCAATTATTATGAATTATTACCAATTTTAAATAATTATTAATAATTAACATTAATTTTTACTAATTACCACTAATTTTTACCAATTATAACAATATTTTACAAATTTTTACTAATTGCTCCAAAATATTAATAATTACAACCAAATATTACTAATTACCATTAATTATCAATAATTTTTACTAATTATTATAAATTTTTACTCATTATTACTAATTACAAAAAAAATACATACTTTTGTTAGTTTATAACAATTTATTACTAATTTTTACTAATTACTGGTAATATATACAAATTATTATAAATTATAACAAATTATTAATCATTTTTAAAAACAATTACTAATTTTAACTACTTATTACTAATTACCACTAATTTTACTAATTATCAATAATTACCACTATTTTTTACTAATTACATTTAAATGTTACTAATTTTTAATAATTACTGCAAAAAATTACAAAACATTACTAATTACAACAAATTTTTACTAATTATTACTAATTACATTTTATTATTAGTTATTCCAATTAATTATTTCTAAATAATGATAATTAAAATATATTATTGTGAATTCAGACAATTTCCTTTTAATTAAAAAAATTATAACAAATTAAAATTATATTTTTATAAATCAACTAATTCTAATTAAATCTAACTATTTTTAATTAATAATATTTATTACTAACAGAAAATAAAATAAATTAAATAAAAAAAGAAAGTATTAAGTAAATAACTTAAAGCTAAATCTTTCCGCTGATGCAAATCTTGAAAGTTTCTCCCATGTAATGTTTAAAACTCCAAAAAGATTAGACTAATGAATATGAGAGTAGAGAAGGATAGAGGAATTTAGAAGATAATTGAATGAGAACAATTTGGTTGGTGGTATATATAGTTTATATTATTTGCGATGAGAGTATTTGTGCGGAGAATCCTGATTAAAAAATAGTACTTGTGACCGGGGCAGTTGCAAATACCCATTATCGACACTTTAGTTGTGACAGGACAACTTCTCATCGCAAATAACTTAAAATGAAGGATAATATTTGCAATGATACCTGTCACAAATACTATCCGGCCAATATATTATTTTTTATGGGAGTAAAAACCTATGAAAAATATCAATAAAAAAACATAGGATACCATTTCCGAGGGGTGTACATCCTTGTCCAAAATACTCCTCCCACAGTTTGGCATATATTGTGTGCCCGAGTTCCTAGCAACAAGTTTATATTCTTATCATAAATACACTATTTAATGTATTGTTTGTCATAGGATACATTTCCCATCACTAATAGTCCCTTTTGATGGACTATTTGCGATTGGTTAGCCACCGGTCACATATAAGCCGTTATAAAAATTCATTTTTCTCATAGGGAGAGTTAAAATCTAGATTTTTCCCTACCATTTTGTGTAGCTCCAATTCATCTTTTGTGGCCTCCTTGATCCAGTTAATAGTGGGTGTTTGTGAAGTTATTTTAAAATGATAGGATGACATTCCATTTATAATTCTTGCGTCCAACCATTGTATATCCAGGATGATGGGATCACTTTCAATCCTTATCATGCATAGGGTTACCAAATCTTTTCTACTCAATGAATATGACTATTATTTCACCTTCATAGGATGGTAATGTATCAATAAATAATATTGATTGGTCAGCTATGGCCACCTTCATTGGAGAATATTTTAATCTTTTTTTTTGTGAATATATACATATATGAGGATTTTATGATCCACATATATGTCACACTTCTCTCAATAGAGATAATTACACCAAGTATTCAATGTGAATATCACTATAACTAATTCCATACCAATGTTTGGGTAGTTATAAAAACATTCCATTAATTAGTGGGAGGAATAGACTATTAGTTTTTCATCACTCATGAGTACACCACCCAATACATTTTTTTATTCTTCAATATTGATTAAAAATACATCCTCACTAATGGAAAATGTGCCAAAATGTGTAGTTATTATGCACTTATTTAACACATTACATATATTGTCACATTCATATGTCTTGAAAAAATTCACACCCCCTGGATTTATGTTAGTTATTATGATTGAAAATCATGATTAGTTTCCCAAAAATCAACAATAATGCATAAATAATCCATGGGGACTTTGGATATCCATCACAGATGTTTGTATGGGTCATCCTTCAATTGCCTCAGTTTTTGTAGAATCCAAATACATCTCTTTTCTAGAGATAATAAGCCCTGAGAATGATACATTCAATATTGAAACTCCTATTTAAAATAATTTTCATAGAAATTTTTATTTTTCATGTCCTCAAGTACAAAATTAAAATGATCCAAATATTCCTCCTTGTTTTTTGGAGTAGATAATAATACTATTTATAGATATGGCCACAAATTTAATGATGTAATCCATAAAAAACTATTCTTTTAGTCCAAGAAGATATCCATAGAGTTAGCACCCTTAATGAATCCTTCATAATCCATTCTATATAACACACAGTGTTATGGTTATATGTTCATACTGTAAAACCCATATCCGAATAATTTTTTGGCATTATAATATGATCTTGGTGGACCATTACCATCAATATGAATCTATTCAAAAGATATTAGAAATTCTATGAATATCATATTTCTCCTTCAATTACATTATTTCATATAAACCAATCTCTAAAATATAGAACACTATACATTTAATATATCCCATATACTAGGGGTTTTCATAATCCTATTATAATATATAATTCATCTATGTCTCCCAATTTTTTCCTCTCTTACATAACGAATCAACTACTCCATCTGATTTTATTTTTCATATTCAACATCTTGAACATCAAATGACCTTGAAGTTTGTTATATTTAAGAATTCTAATTCATAAAACTATATCATGGATTTAAAAATTTATACATTTAAATACCATTTATTTATATGGTTTCAATTTTTAATATATTCAAATATATCATTCATGGAGAGTAAAATATTTCATATTCTGTATCATTCTATTTAGAAAATCCCAAAAAATCATCAAAATTTTCTCATATTCCTGATATATTCTTAAAAAAACATTTAATATAAAATTAATGATAGATTTAAATATAAATATTAATAATAAAATTTAGTTAATATATATATATGTAATGATGATAGATATTTTTTAAAACAACAACCACAATAACACCAAAACTAAAAATGATAATTATTTATATAATAGTAACAAAGAAAACAAGAGTTATTATTGAAATAATTATACCAACCTGACATATATATCTCAATAAATGATATATTTGAATAATATATATATATATATAAATAATTCTCTAAAACATATCAAATATATATACCATATATATTTCAAATATGTAAAATAAATATAATAATAGAAATTATATAAAACATGTCCATATATCATATAAAATATATATATATATATATATATATATATCATATGTACATGAAATATGAAAAATTATATATAATAAATATATATACATATAACATATACAACAATTATATATATATATATATAAATATAATGTATAAACATAAATCATATTCCAAAAAAAAAGAAAACATATAAAATATATAGAACATATATAAATATAAATATATATATATATATATATATATAATCCACATATTACTTATATGTTTTGAATATATATATATATATATTTGTGTGTTTTGTCTATAAAAATTTTAAAAATAAAAAATGAAAAATAAAATAAATAAAAATTATCATACAAACATAAATTAAACTAGAAAAAATAAAAAAATAATCCTAATTAAAAAAATGAGGTCATATATTTTGTTAGATTTTAACAGACTGTTGAATATTAAACAAAAAATATATTTATATGATGAAAAAATGGAATAAAATAATTATATATGATGTGGTTGACTTATGGAGAAGATGATGGTTATTTTTGGTGTTAAAAAGGGTCACTCGGTGCATAATGTGATGGGTTGACCAAATATATTTAAAATTTATGTATAAATATTGGAAAACACTTGAATAAAAAAGGGTAGGGGTAAGAGAATAGAGATGTATATTTAGGATTAATATGGATTAATGTTAATTGTACTAGATAGTGAAATGTTGGAGATCATTGAAATAATACCTGGGCAAATAGAATCACATTTAAAATATTTGACATTGGTTAAATAAGATGTGGTTGGTGTGATGTAAATAAATTACTCAACAGTATGGTATGTTTATTATTAGTAAATATACTTTTTTTAAATAACTAACATTGAATAATATATTTAAATAATTTTTATTCCTTAATAAATTATAAAATATAATCAATTGTGATTTTTGTGGAAAATTAATAGATTACTGGAATTCAAAATATGTTTAGAGTTGATTATCTAATTAATTTTTTTTAAAATAAGGATATTATGAATATATTTTTTACCTTTAATATATATATATATATTATTGGTTTTCTACATGTTGTTATAGATAAGTTTTTATGTGTTTATTTATCAGAGTTTTAATATATATGTGTGTAGGTGTGCAGTTTTGAATAAACACACCCACATATATCTATTCAAATCTAGGTTTTAAATATATATATATATATCACTATTCTTGTCTATGTATTTGGAATATATATGTTGTCACCAATATTTTTACCTATTTGAAACTAGATAACTTTTGAGTTTAAAATCACTTATCTCTAAAAGCGATAAAATGAAAATTACGATAGAGTAGAAAACATCCAATTTTTTTATAATTATTCCGTTAGTATTAGAATATAGTATTCACCTTTGGATATTTTTTTAATTGTTTTTAAAGCAACAAGAATATTATGTAATAATTAGAAGTTATTAAAAAAAATATCATTCCATGAGTGTCAGCATTAAAATATCCTAAATTGGAGATCAGATCGAAAACATGACACAATAGTTTTATAAATAATATGACTATTTTACGATGATAGGTATTATTTTTTTTCTAAGGTTTAGATCCAATAAACAAGAACATCCTAAGATTTATTATTATAATTTTAATTCTATTTTTTAGTGATGCGGTAGTGACATGTAACTGGTGATTTGGTTATGAAATTCCATACAATGATGGCATAGTTGTGGTAGATATTTTTAGAGAGGTGATTGTCTATGAATGAGGGGTTTTAGAAATAATTTTATGAAGAGATATAATTTTTGGAATTTATGGAGAGATATTCGAATAAATAATTATCCATTTTTTCTAATTATTCGTCACCCTATGAATTAAAATGAAGTTTCAATTATTCTATTTTTATTTTGTTGAAGTAATTTGAGAAAAAATCCATCTCTCCTTGTCTTCCCACAAAAGAAGTTTTTTTGTGCCCCTCATGGTTGTGGGGTCTATAATTAAAATACTATTTTTAATACTTATAATGCTATTTCAAACTAAAAATTACCAATGTGAATCAGTGAAAATAAAATCAAATAATCTTCAATCCGTTAAAATGGTAGTGTATCTTGCTATTTTTTCTCATATTACTCTTTATGAATTCAATACCCACCTCTCTAATATCAAAAACTCTAAATTCATCTCAATGTATAAATTTAAAAGTGATCAAATATTGATTTAATGAAATATATCATAATTATTCTACACCATAAAAAATAAGGACATGTTAAACTAATTATTGTTCATATATATATCTGTGATTATTTACATGATAAATAATGTAACTTGAAATACAAAATATATTTTTTTGGAATATGTTTCTCTCAAATTAATATTTTAGTGGAATTCATTCAAGAATTATTATATTTATAATATTAATTAAATATCTATAAATTTAAGGAAATTAATTTAATTAATTTCCATTGAAAATGACTTGGTGAAATTAATGATTTTTTCTGTTAAATTACTTATACTCAATGCAGTTTTCTTGACATGATTACGGTATGATTTTTTTTTGTTTTTGATATTGATTACTAATGAAGATAAATGTTTTAAAAAATAAATTATTATTATTTTAAAAATTAACTTCATCTCATGTCGAATAATTAATTAAATTTGTATAACTTAATTAATTTACATATTGTGAATTCAAATTACTTGATAAAAAATTTAAAAAAAAAATTGACATGGGTTTTAAAAAAATGATTCGAATATTTTTAAAAATAATTTTTTATTCATGATTAAAAATTGGATAACTTCTATTTTATGTGGAAAAATCAGATTAAACATCAAGTTTTAATTTTGATCATGAAAATTTTATTTTTTAGCAAAAAAAGTAGAATGAAATTAACATGTGGATGAATCCTCCCTCTTATGAAATGATTTTACTGCAATAGATTTCCATGGATTATTTATATAATTTATTTTATTCATTAAGGTTTATGTGTTATTGAAAAATAATTGTTTTTAATAAATGGAATTACGATGGTTAATTTTCTATAAACCATTACTTGATAATTGAAGAATGTTTTCCTTACCATTAAATCATTCACTATTTTCAATTGAATAGATATTTATAACCTAGTATTGGGAGGTCAGATATGTAATCGAAGACCAACCACTATATTTTTTTTCTCCAGCTAGGAATGATTATTTTCATGGTTTCTAGCTTAAAAAAATCTACATGTGAAATTTTAGGTTTACTCATTTTAGTGAAGGAATTAGGTTTGGATGAAAGTGATGGTGTGACAGTTCATGGAGGAGAAAATATTTCACACATCATAGAAATGAATATTATATAAATATTGTGATTTTGTAAATAAAAAATGTATATTACCTGGTCCCTCACCATGTATCTCTCAATTCATAGATTATTTATAATCACTAATACTACATTCCATCTAGTTTATAGAAATATAAAAATGAGAATTTGTGACATTGGTGATAGGGTTTTGTGTTATATAAAATATCACACAATATGTGACTTTAGGTCTCTTGTGTGTTATCTCATGATCATGTACATCAATGTGTAGATAAAAAAATTCCCTATCTTCTATCTTGACCCTCATTCCTTGTGTATCTTCCAACAAAATCTTATATAATTATTGGAGTGGCATGACATGTATAGGTTGTACACACCCTGCTTCCAAATGGTCCCACATGTTACATACTTCTAGAGACACTATGTATATCTAGAATGGAAATTTTGTGTGTATCTCTAACACTTTTCATCTAGCCTGATTTATCAAACAAGTCGTATAACTCTTTTAACATGGCATGTATATCTAATTAATAAGGATTGAGGTTCCCCATGACTGACCAACCCTACCCATGTAACCAACCCAATGTGTACCCTATAGGGTACCATATTTATAGTGAAATTTAATGTATTATTTATGTCTTCACTCTGATAGTTTATTTTATATGTATCTATATAATAATCATTGTATTCAACCATGTAATGAAAATAATGTGATCCCATTGTCTGAAAGAGGATATCTACAAGTTGTTTTTAGATATTTTAAAGATCATAAATCTAAAGAGATGATTATATTGTTCATGTATAATTTTTGGGGAAGGCATGGATTTCATGTAATATCATATATAGAAGGGAATATTCCTCTATACATGGGGTTTGGGTATTCCTCTTGATATATTTTCATTATAGGGAATGGTCTCCCATAGGATAGATAGAATTCATGTACTCACCAGAAAGACAAAGTTGATGGTCATCCACATTCAAGCGTGAGGTTTATACTCCATTGATCCCCATGACGGAAATGTCCTCCATAGTACAGGAAATGTTAAAAAACCCCTTGTTAAGGGGTGTGGGTTATATATCTATTGATGTTTATGTGTTAATAGATGGTTTTTAGTATCTCCCTCATCATTGTTTAGTACTCTATTTAATAATGTTCCATCTATATAAATATGTTGGTCTACTATGAAGGTAGTTATAAGATATCATGAACAATGGTATTTCAAGGTAGGTATCATGATGTGTTGTATGTATATTGTAGGATGGATAAATAACAGTGTTTTTTTGTGTATATTAAGACATGAAATATAAGTGGGATATTGATTAGAGGGATTCATATAAATTTGGTGAATTGAGAATCTCATGATACCAGTGAGTTAAAAAATTTGTGTTAATATAATATAAAGATTTTAATAATCACTTTTTCATGATTTACTTGATCTATGTATAAAACTAGTTTATTTGGGATAATTTTCCATTTTTACCTTAGAAACGTGTTCTGAGATAGCATATTGGTTAAAAATTGTATTATATTTGTGGGGTGATGTATTGGGAATATTTACACTCACACCGGCTTAGAATTTTTTCTCATAGGTATTGTATTTGTGCTAATTCTGTTTAGTTTGGGCAGGAAAATGATATTTATATTGTTAGTGGATCTGATGAATAATAATTAAAATTGTTACGTAGTGGAGTTTAATTATTATAGTTTTCTTTTCAATAGCCTATATGGATATAATTTTTTATCTAATTCATGGAGTTATCATTAATTTGCCAATTTTTCCTACAAAATTTATATTTCCTATTTGTGGTTTCTTTATTTGTTGTGGAATTGGATATAATTTATCCCATTCATGTATTTTTTTACAATTTAGTTGGTTATTTTTATTTAATGGTGTTGTTGAATATTATTTTATATTTGATATAAATTTAAGTAAGTTGTTATTATAGGATAAAGAATTCAATGTAGGATTATGAAATATTTATTCTTGTATCCAGTTATCCTATTTGAGGTAGGATTGGTGTGTAACACTGAACTTACTTCTAGCCTAGGTGGTGGTTCTAGTGGGTCGAGTCATGTCATAATGGTATCATTTCAGTTTTTGTATTAGGGTGGTTTTTTTTACTATCTCATGATGAATGGTTGAATTTTAGGGAAATGGATTCTAATGGGGTTTTACATTTTGTTATCATTTAAGGGAGAGAATCAAAAGTGTAGTGAACGATGTATCCTTTCGTCAGGTCTATTATAACATGTCAGTCAACATGGAATTCAAATATATTGTATATTGGATACAATTGACCTATTCCAGGAATCCTTTAATAGACATCGATGATGATTCATATCTTCAATATCTCAATTCACCCAGATATAGTGTTTTTAAATTATAGGTTCCCTTTATCCAGTACATAACTCTACCCACAGATATGTAACTCATATTTGCAGATTTTTCATGCCATGTCTATACTTGTTACTTAGTCTAATGTAGTTGTGTAACATAAAATTGATTCCAATGATTGGATGAAATATATCCTTTCATGTAAGTGGATAAAAATTTCCCCCTTTTAATTAATATTGTCTACCTTCTTATAAATCATATGGTTGTTCTATCAAAGTCAGATGATACAACCTCTATATTGTGTACACTATAGGGGACCCATTTTCTTAGGTTATATATAATTTCATATAGCTAAAACACATTTATGGAAAAGGGTTGGTTATAGAACGTTATTTATCCATTCATCCTAGTCATGTCACCAAATGACTATATTTTTATAGTTTCTTAAGTTCCCTTAAAAATAGTGCGCTGATGGTGGATGATGATTCTCTAAAAAACATGATTGGGATTATCTACCATAGTTGATGTTTGATCCCATATAATGGATAAATACATTTTCATGATAATGATTCTATTTTAAGAGATACAAGACCCTCTATGTGGAAACACAAACATTTTTGAGCATAAATGGTGGTCCTAAAACATCATGATGTACTCCCTTAACATGATTTACGATTAATTTTTTAAGGATTGTAGTATGAGAAGAGATTTTATAGAGAGCCATAGGATAGGGTTGTGATCTTAGGAATAATAACCAATTTTAGAGTTCTTGTTTGAGCATTGGTATCTAGTAAATTAATGATAGAGATACAATTCAGTTTTGGGATTGGGAGAGTTTCCCCCCAAAGATAGATAAAGTATCTCCATTGATGGACCACCTTATAGAGGGTTCTATTGATACTAGGAACATTACAATGAACAGAATATTATACTTCCATGGAATTGGATTAATTGGCTAGAATGTGGGGAATAATTGGTTAGTGGTGGATGAATCTTAAATTCAGTAATAGAAATACCATGTATAGTTTTTTATTTACTATTGAGTGCTGATATTTGGAGATTTTGTTTGATTAATCCAATGGATGATTAAAAATAGAAGATTTATTCTATCATATGATGTATGATTCATGTAATATCTATATAAAATCTTATTATTATCACATCTGATGTGAGGTATCCATCCATCACAATATTTTCTTGAGATAATGTCTCTAGTAGAGCTCTTTAGATGAACTATGTTAGATAAAGAATCTCAATATATGAAAACCACATGTTAATAATACCCTAGAATAATTTGAGTTTTCCCTTGATAAAGTTTGATATCATTATAATTATTCTAACATGGTTCTAATGATACCTAGGGGTATCATAAATAATACAGATAAAATTATCATTTTTAATCAATTTAAAGTGGGAAACACATTTTTTACTAGCCCAAGAGGAGAGTTATTTTCTCTTGGTATCCAGTATGGGAATATAAATGATGGTTTAATAATGGATCTTCCCTAGTAGATTATTTTCCTCAATGGATTATTCTTATCATTTTATTTTATTAGTCTCAATGTGAAGGTTTTCTGGCTATGTGACAGAGGATGCTTTCCCAAGGATTATTACATAAGTCTCTTGAAGTCATCAAGTTCTATCATAGGGTTTGGAGTCAATAGTGAAAGGCTATCTGATTATTTATAAACATTGATTAATATTATTGTAAAATGGGAAATTGGGAATGAATAGTTAGTCTCTTAGTATCTTGATGAGGTTAGAATTGTTTTTATAATTTCTCACCATTAGCTTTCAGAAAAGATAAAAAATGCCTCAACCAGGTTGTTTTGGTGGTAAGGAAACCATATATGGGATTGTACATATTAATGTGGGGTTTTTTTATAATAATCAGGAGTAATTATATTTTTTAAATGCGTCTTGTTCCCATTTCCATGGTTCATAGACCTTTTTGGATGAAAATAATGAAATTATAAAGTAGAAAAATGATAAAATGAAACCTAGAAGCCCTTTCTGAGTTAGTATGAGATATTTATATTGTATTTAGTTGAGGAATTTTATATGGATAATCTATTTCCTTGTAACAATCATTTTGAATAATCTTTAATGAGATCTTTTTAATGTCCCCCACTAGATATTTTTTTTCAAATAAACAATTTCATGTGGATTTGAAAGGTCTGTGCATTCACCTTGCCTCATGATTCCAGGAAACCATTAGATTAGAAAATGGTATGGGGGATGAGTTTTATTTATATTTTCATGGATACGTATTTTTTTAATCCCACATGATGTTTTATGAAAATATTTGGTTGATAACATATGTAATTTTGTTTAATATTAGTTGACAAAGCTCAAGTATTTGTTGTGAAAGATTATATTCAACTTCTATATGGTTGTATTCTAGTATTCTCTAATCAAGGAACACTGGAAGTAGATTAAGTATATTCATGGATAAATTTATTTTAATAAATTTGGTTATTTTTCAATATTAATATTTAAAAATTGGAGAGTTCTTAATTTAGAATGTACAACTATTTAATAATTAGTAGGGTGAAGTGAATTATTGGTTTTACTTGTTAAAACATGGTCATTTATGAGTATAAATCCACATGTCCCTTAAAAGTGTAAAATAGTAATTTAAAAATAGTAAATATCATCATTTTTAGGATTTAATTGGACTTGGAACATGGTGTTTAACCCTGGTATACATTTTTATACTTTTCTAAGCCACATGAATATGTTTGAATAATTAACAATAAAAAATATTTATATCCATATTCTGCAAGTGAAATAATTAATATCTTCAAAACTGATTCTAAAATAGAAATTCACCTGTTGTGGATGTGTCAAAATTGTGACATTTTCTTAGGTGAAGTTTAAAAGATGTGTTCTTGTGTTGAGCCATAGATATCCTATTTATAGGTTTTATTATTAATAACTTTTCTATGGTGTTCTTAGAAAATTGGCAGGGGCATTTCACTAGAAATATGAAATGGAAAATACATGTGGTATATGCATGGTTTTACATTTATATATTTAGATAGTATATAAGCTATAAATTAGATATTTAAATCATGATTTTTTTGAAGGGAACTAACTAATTTCCTTTACACATTTAGATGTGGAAAAATAATTACATGATTTCATTATTTCTCTATAATCCTCTATTGGAAATGAAAATTATTCTAATTCCCTTACTGGTGGGGGAATCACATTGAGAATAAATTAACATCATTAATTATTTTTACATGAACATAATTCCTTAAAAATAATCTTCTGTGTGGTTTCTATGATAAATAATGTATTATCATGGAAAAATACAGTCAATTTTACATAAAAATACAATGATTAAAGTGATAATTTTTGTTGAATTAGAAAATATCCAATAATGTATGGAATCATTAACTTTATATTTTCCATGTTCTTTTTGAATTCGATATCACTATCACCCAAATAGTATTTTTAAAATGTTTTTATAGTCTAATAAAAAAAGGAGTATTAAAATAACAGAGTATTTAGTAATCACTTGATTATGGTAAAAATGATGGATTAATCAAATAAATCATTACAATAGTATTTTTGAGCTTATTTATTTTACAAATAAATCAAAATCAATCAATGAATAATTTATCTTAAATATTTATCACTTTAATTAATATATGAGGGTGATTCAATGGTGAATTGTTATGAATAAAATTTCATTGAAAATTAGTTATTTTTTTGAAAATCGATTTAATACACTTATTTTAGAAATATTTTTTCATTTAACATATGTTATTTTTCTTCTAAAATTAATTATCCTCAAATTTTTTTCCCAATATGATTATGTAATCAGAGGTAGGGTTTATTTTTATTACTTATGGGGACTAGTATTTTGTAAAATATTTAATTATTCATAAAAAACGTAATTTCACATCAAGTCTCACAGTAAATCGAATTTCTATATTTCAACATGTTTATATTATGAAATATAAAATTAATTGATGACAAATATTAAGAAAAAATGACATGAGTAATGATGATGATGTGATGAATATTTTTAAAAATAAATATTTGGCAGTGTTTAAAAAAAAGATTATTTATTCTTCACATGAATAAATGATATTAAACATAAATTATTTTATTTTGATCATGTGACTAATATTATTTAATAAATTTTTTATTAATGGATTAACATAGAGATGAATCCACAATTCTAATCATGGATTACAACTTGAAGAGTTTATAAGAATTATTTACCTAACACTGTTATTTTCTACATGTTTATACATTATTGTTCAATGACTATTTTTATTTACAGAATGATTAAATTTAATCTTTTATGAATCAATACTCAATAATTTTGGAATGTGATCCTTTCCCTTATTTTGATTTCTCTCCTTTTGGATATATATACAAACAATAATTTTTCGATGTTTTGACACATCATCAATACAATAATAGAGAAATTCATTCTCTTTGTCATTGCATGATTATTCATTCACGTTTCTGGTTCCATAACAATTAAAATATGAATTTCTAGGTTTGTATATGGAAGAACATTTTTCAGATTTAGTCGATAATGGGGGAACACCTATTGAGAGAGGTGACAATAATGCTTAAATAATGGAAATAAATTATATAAATCTATGGATTTTTTAATGATAAGGTTTGTATTTATGAGTCAAAAAACTTATAGTTCTCTATTTATAATTTCAAAAATATATTTAATTCTACATGATATGTGATCTCTAGAAATCTCACTATCTGACCAATATTTTGTGTTACCATGGATTAATATGATTTTTAACACCATGAATTATTTGAATTTTGGTCATATTCCATGTGTCTCAATTTCAATTACATTAACACTTAACCACATAGATTCTATGTCATCAATCTAGACTCTCGTATAATGTTTCCACTTACTACATGTCATGTATAGTTTTTAGAGAATATTTATATAAACCAGCTATACACACCCACTAAATACATGGTTATAGTCACTATCTAACACTGGATTAACAATTAAAATCCCATGAGTAAACATATTATCTATCTAGAAAACATATCCTCCACCTTGAGTTACCACAAATTTTTTCATATTATAGAACCTAACATTTTTTTGAATACTTAGATTTAAGAGGATGTTTGAGTTTTTTATCTATAGAAGGAGGTTTCCATGAATTATGAATATAATTTTCGATATATGAGTTTTAGAATCACTAATAAGTTTCATTGGATGTGAAATGAGGCCCAATTAGTTTTTTGGGTGCTCAAGTGAGCATTGGGGAAGGTTTGGGTGACCTCAGTGTTGAAATTTTTTCTGTTACTACTGTGTATGAAATGGAAAAGAGATTTAGTTAATGAAGGCTGATGATCATGATCTATTTACATCATGAAAGAGGCTTTGTGTTTTCAATAACCTTACATAGTTAGTTCACACTATTAATGGGTCCCTCCCATAATAAATTTTACATTTATGAGTGGGGCCAAAGAAAATTTATGAAAGTCATACATGTTGTGAACCCTAGTTAAAATTTTGAATGAGGTTTGGCTGAGGGAGGGACCCTGTTCCCTAGTGATTTAGGATATAAACAAAGTTTTCATGATAATAAATTCTCTTATGGCTTCAAATTCACATCTTGATCCCCTGGCTCACATCGTAAATGGATCTTAGATTGTTATTTTTAAAACAGGATAATTTCATCATTTCAATGATGGGGTGATTCAATTTTTAGTGGTATTAGTGTGATAAAAGTTTCCATTTATAGTTTTTATTTACCCCATCATCGATCCGTTGACCCCCTTGAGAGGGGAAGTTTCTGGGTCTGTTCCTATGGAAATTAGTGGCGAGATCTAACATCCTTCATCTATTTCAGTTCCACTATTGCATTTCTTTAATTTGGGTTTTATTTAGGACTTTTTTCTAGATATTTAAGAGGAGAAAGTTAAAAGTTTTATATATCGATGGGGAATTCAAGTTTGGTGAGTAAATGAGGACCTAATAGGATATATTCCTTAGGTTTTGGGTTGTTTATTATGATGTCAATGCTAATTGAGTTTTTATATAATTATGCATCCATTTTTAATTTATATCAAATAATTATATTTTTCAACAAATTATTAGTATTTAATAGTAAGATATTGGTGCTCATGTGGTTTTAATATATTATAAATTTCGAGGCCGGAAATGGATGAGTTTCATTGGAGATGGGTGTGTCGGTAACTCCATTTTTTATACAGTTTGTAACTTTAATATAGAGTAATGTTTTTGTTTCTATATGGATGTGCTTTACTATATCTTTCATGAGATTAGGATGATAAATATGTATTGAGGGTGCCTATGTTAGATTAAATTAGATGAAATTTTCCCTCACATAGTCTAGATAAGTTATCTTTAACATAATTAGTGTTTTAGGATCTCTAAAAGACAATATATTCACAAGAAAATTTTATTGTTCTAGTTTATGTTCAGGCATGTGTTGGCTTCAGTGCATGGGTTGTGATGCAGTATATCCTAGGTGAATGCCTATATATAGTGTCTATTCCTGACATTATTAGGGCCTATTTTGGATGGAAAATAAAACAATATTATTGGAAACTGATGTGGTGCTCCCTCTTAAGTTTAGAGGTGAGTGTTGATGCGTGCTTGGAGAAAAAAGAGTCCTTCAAGTCATGGAATAAGATGAGATAGTGGGGTTTCCTCAAGGATTCATGTTAAGGGTTATACCTTAGGATATCTGAGATGAGACATAATTGCGGGTTATATGAATTTTTTATGTGGTTTGGAATACATATTCTAGGGTGATTGGATAGGAATTGAACACCACCAACTGAATCCAGGTTCTAAATGAGACTATGGGATATGATGTCACTATGGGGTGACGAGTTTTGGTGGATCGAAATGAGTAAAGTTTGGGATGGGTCATGAAATCCCTATTGGATGAACTAACTAGAGAGATGTGGTGTGCTTCAAGATTTGGGGCTAGGAAATGTGTGACTAGAACCAATTTGACAAGATGGAAAGATTGTGTGATGGGACATGGGAACTACTTATTATTTCTTTATTGTATTTTGTTAATATAGGTATTTCTATGTAGGTGGTGGATCATGAGATCTTAACACACGATGTGTGATATATTATGGGTGTGACTACCATGGTGAGGACGATTTCATGATAGTTATATAATGTAAGGGTTATCCATGACTAAGAAGTTGTGTCTTGGCAATATTTTTTACCCTTTTATATGTAAGATTCTATTTGAGGTATTAACTTGATGTGATTGAGTCACTATATTGGGTGTGAAGGAACGATATTGAATTATTTAAATAACAAGGGAGAGATCGATCTCTGGTTGTGATGTGATAAATGAGTGGACGTTGGGACCTCCATGAGTGATATTGGGGCTAGGTTAGCATGTAATATTGGGACTGAATATAATGAACCTACCTTTATTGAGAAGTTAGATACCAAACCATGGCTATATGACCTTCTTAGTGGGAGTTATTAGTCCAAATTCTTGGAATATGACCCCACCCAACCCCTTCATGTAGTGGTTAGAATATAAATAACACAATACCCAGAGTCATTGAGTATGTGCTATTTTACATGGGAGATGGCATAAGGTGGAGAGTGGATTTCAATATAACACCGAGGAATGTATTATATGGTGTAATAGTGTCTTAGTTTTCACAAGATGTCCCTGCACACAAAAAGTTGTAGTGGTCTTGCTAGCCCAAGACATCCATGTTTCTTGTGTGAGATGTTTGTTTTTCTCATTCAAACATGTATATGATTGATTATACTAACGATACTTAGATGGGATACGGTGAGATGTATTTATCAAAAATTGAATAGTAATCCATGAGTATGAAGATAGATTAAGTCAATATTTTAGTTTCAATACAAGATTTGAACTTGATCGGAATGAAGCTGGTTGATGGGTATCATATATTATAATGATACTTGGGGATGGATATTTGTTTGATATGTGTAGTTTTATTAGTCAGTTTCATTGTAGATGTAATTTTTAAAATGGGTGATCTGTTGTTGTGTGGTTTTATGCTTCAAAATGGTATTTTTTATAGCATTGTGTTTATTCATTTATGTGTACAATAATTATTTTTTTGGATGAATGATTAGTTATTAGCAATTTTTTATTACTACAATTTGGGATAATAATCTCGCCACTGTATGGATCAGTAAATCACCGATAGTTAGAAAAATATTGAACATGGGGAAGGATACATGAGTTTACATAGAACAATGAGCCATTTAACAACCTATTTTTTCATAGACTAGGGTGTTATAAAGTGGTATCAGAGTATTCTTAGTATTTTGTGTGAAAGTAGAAATGTTGTCTAGAAAACTATTAATGCTTGTGATGGAATCCACACTAGTAATTCATGAACACCATTCTGGTGGGATGTCCTAGTAACATGTTGTATGAGATTGTTGTTTTCAGTTTGTACTATTATGGATTATATTTTTACTAAATATTATATGTATATTAGAGATATTATTTTTGGTTTTGGATCTTGACCATTGTAAAGTTTCTCATGTTCATGCATACATTCTATTATATAAGACTCAAATAATATACACTTTCTTGTGAGTGATTGGGGTTTTTAAAGTGAATACAGTCTCTTAATGTGTCAATGAAAACTTATATGGAATTTATATATATATATATATAATATTTTTGTGGAATTATACTAAAAACAATGATGTTATTTTCTAAAATTACATGGAATGTTAAACATGGTGTAGGATACTCCCATTTGTTGATATATAATATGAGTGTTCATGGAATATATAGAGACCCTTAGTGGGTAATTGAATGTATTTTATTATTGGGGAATGATATGAAAATGTGTAGAGTTTCTTTAATGAGAGTGTTTGGTTACATAATCTTTCAACAATAAATAATTTTGTGATTTACCATATAGATTATTTATAGTATTCTACAAAATTGAATTCGGTAGTCAATGTAAGTCTTGTGAATTCCATATTAATTTAGGATGTTAACAACTCAAAGGGGTTATAATATCATGTTTGAGTTTTGAGTGGGTTGTACTAATTGTATAATAGGAGTATTGGTTGTGGTGTAGTGAGAGAGTAGTTAAATTCCCATGGTATTTTAATGACACCATTGTGGCGATGATCATGTGGTCTTCCTTTGAATGATTGAGATTTTTTATATAGTTGGATGTGACTGATATAGAGAGTACAATAATTAGTTTCATAGTTGTGAAATAATATGTTCATATGGAACGAAAGTCACGGGATCATGTGTTTAGTTTCATGATATGGGTTTATGACAACATGAAACCATTAGGTCCGAGTGCAGTAGACACAAATAGGTGGAATTAACCTGTGAGTGGGTTCTAGGTGTATCACTCTACCCGAGGAGGAAAGTGTGTGTTAGCATGAATTTCTATGGAAACTAATCAGTGTGAGAGTGGATGTTCATGATGGGTTACTCGTTTATTTATGAATTAGTGAACATATCATGTGTAGATTTAATGATACTATTTTGGTTTAGGTATGAATAGTTATGGATATATGGATATAGTGTAGTGGTGTTTCATTCCTAGGGAATGTGACCAAGGTGTTAGGTGAATTAAGGGATATCCTTCTGTGTGAGGAGTTGAGGCTATAAATGGATCAATTATCTATTATATTTTTGAGAATTACCAATTATTGATAAAATATATTCAACATTTTAGTAAGGAATAATGTTGGAAACATAGGTCAATGCTCAAGGAGTTGTGTGATGGAAACCATATAGTGGGGAGTTCACAATTGGATGGTAGAGGTTGTGATCCTCATTATGGATACGTTTTGTAGATGTTGAGGTTTATGCTCTTGGTATTTTTTTGTGATGGGATAAATTTTTTGTTTTATCACTATGGTAGGTACTTTTTGGTCACATTCATTAAAAATGTGATGAAAAATACATGGTGTGGTACATGTAGAACAAGTTTATATTTTATTAGGAAATGATAAAGAGACTCCCATGGTGGTGAGTATTTTATCAGTCATGAGAGAGTGTACCTTATATTGGAAGGTTCATGGGTGGGGTTAGAAAAATCGATGAACCATTATGGTGGAGTTGGATTACAAGTATGAGGAATATCTTATGTGGTTTGGAGACTAGGTATTACAAGGATTCAAATTCATATGTGTTGTTGAGTGGATTTTATTTTTCCATTTTCACACACTGAGAAGAAACTCACCTATAATATGAATCAACCTCAAATCACCGCAACGTGATCCAAACAATCCATTCCACGAATTGTGTTTGGAATTTGGGTTCTAGGTATAAAAAATACCAACAGAGTGTTATTGGGTGTGGAATGTGGCTTGTGTGGTTGTTCATGTTCATGGATGAGTGTTGGATATGGTTTTTGTAACATCCCAAGCAATTAAGGAATAATATATTTTCATATCTATGTCTATTTTTGAATTAGATAGTGTTTTAAAGGCTTAAAATGGGAAAAAAATCCAATCTTAAGCATAAAATTCTATAATATTTTTAAAAGATTGTATTACCGCCTTTTGATGGGAAACCATTTTTAAAAATATATTTTGACAATTTTATAATATATATTTTTCAAAATAAACTTATTATTTAGAATTGGGACATTGAAATTTACATGGGATAAATTTTTGGTATTTTTCTGACAATGTTCATTTTTTAATGAATAGTGAATAATATTGCGTTTTACTTCAAAACTACTTTTTTCATCTAATTTAATTTTATAGTTAGATTATCTTTTTAATTGGTTTTAATGTTTAATTAGAATAAATTTTTACCATTTAATCCAATTTTGGTCATTTTAATTAATTTCACTTTGGAATTGGGTATAAACAAGTCTCGAACTTTTGATAGATATTGTTTCTAAAAAACATGCTATTTTTTTGACAACTGGAATTATTTTTTAAATTAATTAATGAAATTTCTGTATTTGGAATTTTTTAAAATGGATTCCATATTTGTAATCATAAGGTCCAAATTATTTAATTAAGACTATTTTGTTTTTGGACATTATGAATAGTAATGAAGGTAATTATCTTTAATTATCATGATTAATTAGTAATCGGGTAGTTAAGGGTAATAAAATAATATCATAATAATATAACATGACCCCAAAATGTGTCTTAATTCTACTGGTTGTGTCATGGATGACCATGGGATTCCTTGTACCAACTTTGGGACCCCATGGAATCACTTTTGTGTGATAGTCACATGTTGTCTTTTAATTTTTAAAGAAAGTTAAATATAACAAAATTATGTAACACCTAAGTAAAACAATTTTAATTTTGTCTACATAAATTATCTCTTAGACTATAAATAGTCATTGTAAATCTTGAAAGATTTCCTAAATCATGGTATTTTTTATAATTTTTAGACGTTAAATAAATAAGTTTATTTATGACACCATAATGAAGTAGTGATTACCTCATTAATGAATGATTTAAATAAAATGAAAAGATAATGTAAAATATAATACTTACACTTGTTAAAAACCTATTGTATGGGTGTATTTCGAACCCTTATCACCTAATCCACGAAATATATCATTGTGGGACCTTTAAAATCCAAATTTTTTTTAAATAAAGTAACATTTCATGACCTTCCAAGAGTGCCCCTCCTCCCTCTTATGAAAGGTCCCCACCTCTACAACCTTACCCACACCTATCAAGCCATTGGATCAGCCAAACTATGCTTATTTTATCTTTCCAAATCCATCTATTCATTATAGAAGCCTTAACCTAGGTAGAATGCTCTTCATGAAACCCTTTTGGTTCAAACGAAGGAGAGTAACCCGATTTAAAGGTAATGTCTTCTATTATGTTCTTTTGTTTTATTTTGCTTCTCCAACCCCCTAAAATCTTTTTATTCCTTTATTTTGTAACAAAAACATTATATTCAATATAATATGATTTTTTATGAGAATTATTTTATTTATACTTACACACACTCCCGTCTAATGGTTAAATAACATACCATTTCTGTGAGTGACGAATTACTGCCTCACGAAACGATGATTGTTCAATATTCTTTTAACACCTCTCATGGTGGCCATTAAGATGTATCTATATTTATGTATGATATATATTATGTTTATGTTTTCCTTAGGACTCTTTATTTTTCATTTATGGCATACCTTTATGGTTTCCATTATGGGGAAACACGATATATTCATTTTAGTAAGTGCGGACTACCGCCCCCTCAAAGTGATTTGAATCGTTAATGCCATATGTGGGATTTATAAAGGATGTATTTAATGATATTATATATGATATTATACTGGAATTATAATATACATTTATAGGATTATGATTTCACTCTGTTAAATATGAAATAGAAATGAAAGTAGCATTCATGCGTATGTACGGCTTACCGTCTCCATAAACGGTGCATTTCATTTCTTACCTCTAAATGTTATGTAATATTATAAACAAATGTATATACTAGATATATATGATATATATGATATCTATATCATGAATATAATTTTGGATATAATGGATATTTTACCACCTGAACAACTTGTAATTATAAGAAGTTTATTTTTGGATCATGTACCAAAGATCTACAAAATGACCTTTGTTAACTTAAATAATTACATAACATTCATAACAAGGTAATAAGTGATATAAAAGGAATAATGAACTTGAAAAAGGTTCTTAAGAAAGTATAAATTAACTCAAGTTTGTTATTCAGGAGATTAAAGAACGATCGAGTCATGTCGGACCCGAGGTAAGATATTTCGTCTCAATCTCCTTTCATTGAGGCATATTTTGTTTGATACACAACATTATTTTTTACGGTTTATAAACCCCTTTGAAATTTAATTTTATTCAAAAGGAATATTTTTGTATGAAGCATTTTAATAAATGATAAAAAGGAATGTTTTGTCGTACGTATGTGGCGACAACAAATTCTCCGCCTCTGTGACCATTATTTGAGTTTGGGCATTGTTTATGATGACGGGTGGTTCCGTGATAAACATAGGGATGGTGAGCCTGTGATATCTCTCCAATGCATTGGGTAACACGAAGGAGTTAAATTCTAAGGTTTCTCAGAAGAGATTTAGGGATATACTGTGATGGGTATTCCAAATGTAACCATGACGGTTACTCCCAATGTAATAATGTTTTGAATGCCTCAAGTTACCTTTATGTCTTATGTTTTATATGAGTTATTCATAAATATTATGATTTCATGAAGTATGATAAAGTGCTTATGTTTTATGAGTAAAGTATGATTTCATTAATTCTTATGTATACATGGACTAATGTTCTCATTCTGTATTTTTGTATCCCTTACTGAGCTTTTTATGATCATCCCAAGTTTTTGAAATGTTTTTCATAGGTCAAGGGAAAAGTACATGATGTGATGATAGTTTCGGGGAAATTTCAAGAAAGAATACATTTTTTTTAATTATGTCTCATTTGATGGGAAAAATGAATACTGTATTTTATGTAACCACCTTGTTGAAATATGGAATGTAATGCATGATTTATGATCTAATTCTCTAAAACTCTAAACCAGAAAAGATCGTCAATGTGTATTCTTGTAATAACTCAAGATTAAGTAATTCGTAAGGCTGGAGCCTTATAGTTGGTATCATAGTTTGGTTTAGATAACTTTAAGAGTTAGAATAATATTAAATTATTATACAAAAATATTTTTTTATGGTCAAATTGAAATGATATTGCATTGTAAGATTACCATGTTGCTTCATCTATGACATATTTGTTCAGAATGGTTTTCCACAAAGGAAACATAGAAGCTATGCTAGGAAGTCATACAAAAGGAATTGACCATCCAAATCAGCATCCTGATATGGTCGAGATTGGAACTGAATATTTTGTTGCAGTAATGGCGCAGTTTACTCAAGCGATAAATGGTGGTGGTATCCATGCACGAGATCAGCCATATCAACCATAGAGGAACATGTCAGTGGTGGAACATTTCATGAGGAAACATCCCCCATCATTCATAGGATCATCTCACCTTGTTCTAGATGAAGGGTGGATTAAATCACTGGAGAAGATTTTCGATGTCATGGGGTAGTTAGACAATAAAAAGGTTAGTCTTGCTATTTACCGTTTGGAGGGTGAAGTAGATCAGTGGTGGTCAATGGTTAAAAATATCAGGGATGCTAAGGAGATTGATGCTCTGGACTGGGATGAATTCAAAGGTATGTTTCTTGAGAAATATTTTACTAAGTCTGTTTAACTTAGGATGGATAAAATTCTTGGAATTGAGACAAGAGGACGAATCAGTGGATGCTTATGAAGAAAAGTTCACTCGATTGGCAAGGTATGCTCCAAATTTTATCTGAGACCTTGATAGTAAAAGCAATCATTTTTACTCAGGATTAAGTCCAAAATGTCGAAGGGATTTTGCTTCTCATGAATTCAAGAGTTATGAAAAGCTTGTTCGATGTGCTGAGAAGGTGGAAATGGAGTTTTTCGATGATCAAGTGTTCTATAACAACCAATATAAGAAGAGACCGAGGCGGCAAGAGAAAGGGAAGAATCCTTCAAAAAGGTCTGATGGTAAGAAAACTATGTTTACAGTTTGTGATAAATGTGGTAAAAAGCATGCTGGGGAATGTATTTTGAATTATGGAAAGTGCTACCAATGTGGTAAGATGGGACATAAGGCTCGTGATTGCACTGAAAAAGATCAGGGTGATGGTAGAACCAAATTTGATTTACAGTTAGTGAAATTTTTCAAGTGCAATGAGATGGGTCATTATGCAAATGAGAGTTCGACAAAGAGCTCAAATGATGGGAAGCGGTCATACAACAAGCAGAAAGGTGTGGTCAAATCTATTGTAACTACTTCAGCAGACGTTGGGCCATCAAATGAAGTGGTATCAGGTACTATGTTTGTTTTTCCAGATTATGCCAATGTGTTGTTTGATTTGGGGTCTACACATTCTTTTATCTCTAAAAAAATCTTCTTTTAAATTGGGGATTCCATCTTAATAAATGGATTCTGAACTTTTGGTAAAAACACCTGGGAGAAATGTTGAGGTAAAAAGAATTTATAATAATCTTCTTATCCTTATCAGTGGAAAGAACTTACTTGCAGACCTTATTGTTTTACCTCTAGTAGAGATTGATGTTATCCTTGGTATGGATTGGCTCTCTGTTTACCTTGCTAAGATTGATTGTAGAGCTAAAGAAGTTTCTTTTAGAAAGACTTTCAGTTTGTGTACAAGAATGAACCCTTACAGTTGATAACATATCAAGAGGCTGAGAAACTTGAAAAATATGGAAATGAATGTTACCTTGCACATATTGATGAAAACAATGGAACTATTCAGATTAATTATGTTCCAGTGGTAAATGAGTATCCTGATGTTTTTCCTGATGAGTTTCCTAGAATAATACAAGATCAAGAAGTTGAATTTACTTTTGACTTAATTCTTGATGCTAAGCCAATTTCAAAACCCCCTTATCAAATTGCTCAAATTAAGCTTTTAGATTTGAAGGAGCGACTGCAAGATTTATTAGAGAAAGGTTTCGTTCGACCTAGAACATCACCATGGGGTGCTCCTATCTTATTTGTTAAAAATAAAGATGGTTCAATGAGACTTTTCATTGATTATAGAGCCTTGAATAACATCACTGTTAAGAATAAATATCATTTTCCTCATATCGATGATTTTTTTGATCAGCTCCAGGGAGCTCAGTATTTTTCAAAGATTGACCTGAGATCGGGGTACCATCAGTTAAAGGTAAAGGAAGAAGATATTCCGAAGACTGTGCTTTGTACAAGATATGGTCATTATGAATTTGTAGTAATGCCTTTTGGGCTAACCAATGCACCTATTGTATTCATGGACCATATGAATAGAATTTTCCATGAGTTCTTGGATAAGTTTGTGGTTGTTTTCATTGATTATATTTTGGTGTTTTCTAAAAATAAAGAGGAGCATGAAAGTAATTTAAGGGTTATTTTTCAAACCATAAAAGAAAATAAATTGTATGAGATATTCAGTAAGTGTGAGTTTTTGTTGCAACACATTTCATTCCTTGATCACATTGTTTCTAAAGATGAAATAACTATTGATCATTTAAAAACAAAGGTTGTTAAAGAATGGCCAAGACCCACAAATGTAGCCGAGATTCGTATTTTTCTTGGTTTGGAAGGCTATTACTGAAGGTTTGTTAAATGTTTTTCACGGTTTTCTAGTCCAATGACTAAGCTAACTCAGAAGGGTGTTAAGTTTAGCTGGAAAAAAGAATGTGATGATTTTTTTTAAGAATTGAAAAGAAGTCTGTTGAATGCTCAAGTTTTGGAACTAACTTCCAAGAATGGTGAGTTTGTTATCTATAGTGATGCTTCATTAAAAGGACATGGTTGCGTCCTAATGCAGAATGATCAGGTAATTACTTATGCTTCACGTAAGTTGAAAACTCATGAGGTAAATTAAAATACACATGATTTGAAATTAGCTGCTATTATTTTCGCTTTAAAAATTTGGAGGCATCATTTGTATGGTGTAAAGTGTGAAATATATACTAATCACAAATGTTTAAAGTATATATTCACTCAGAAATAATTGAACATGAGACATAGGAGATGGTTAAAATTAATCAAGGATTATGATTGTACAATTCACTACCATCTGGGAAAAGAAAATAAATTGGATGATGCCTTGAGTCAAAAAAGAACTGCTTCATTAACCATGTTACAATTGGAACATGATCCATTGGTTAAGGATTTGATGAAATTTGGCATAGAAGTTGTTAGTGCAGGATGTTCTTCTCTTTTGTTTTAGGTATCAGTGAAATCATCTCTACCAGACAGTATTAAGCAAGAACAGAAGCAAGATAACGAGTTGAAAAAAAAGGTAGAGATGGTTCAAGAATGGTATGTTACCTGAATTCAACATTTGTAATGATTTTGTTTTGAGATTTGGGAAGAGATTGTGCGTGCCTAGTGATTCGCAGTTGAAGAGAGAGCTGTTATGTGAAAATAACAGTTCTCCGTTTTCGGTTCATCCTCGCAGTACAAAGATGTATAGGGATCTTCAGGAGTATTACTGGTGGGATGGAATGAAAAGAGATATTGCTAATTTTACTGTGAAGTGTTTGAATTGTCAATAGGTTAAAGCAGAGTGGTAGTTACCGAAAGGGATGCTTCATCCTTTACCAGTGACATAGTGGAAATTGGAGAATATATCCATGGACTTCATTGTGAGATTGCCGAAGACACCTCGACGTAATAATGTAATCTGGGTTATTGTTAATCTCTTGACTAAATATGATCATTTCCTTTCTATAAGAGATACTTTTTCTCTAGACCAAATTTCTCGTTTGTATATTAAAGAGATAGTCAGGTTACATGGAGATCCCCTCTCCATTGTATATAATCGTGACCCAAATTTACTTCTATCTTTTAGAAATTCCTTCAGAAGTCATTGGGTACTGAATTAAATTTTAGTACAACTTTTCATCCTCAATCAGATGGGCAGTCATAATAAACAATTCAGACTTTGGAGGATATGCTACATTTTTGTTCGATGAATTATCAGGGAATTTGGGACCAATATCTTTCTTTTTTTGAGTTTTCTTATAATAACTGTTTTAATTCCAGTATACAGACGGCTCCATTTGAGGTATTATATGGGAGGCGGTACCGAAATCAAACTTTTTGGGATGAAGTGAGTGAAAGGAAGTTGATGGGACCAGAATTGGTAGAAGAGTTGGCAGAAAAAGTTTAGTTGATATAGAAACACATGAGAACAGCTCAGAGCAGGCGAAAAAGTTATGCAGACAACAGGAGGAAGGATCTCTCTTTTGAGGTAGGTGATCATGTCTTCCTCAAAGTTTCACCATGGAAAAGTGTGATGCGATTTGGTAAGAAAGGTTAGTTGAGTCCAAGTTTCATTGGACTATATGAAATTCTGGAGAGAGTTAGATCAGTTTCATACCGAGTGGATTTACCGCTGTGTTTATCTTAGGTACAAAATGTTTTTCATGTTTCAATGTTAAGGAAGTACATGCCAGTTCCATCTCATGTTTTGAGTCCAGAGGTAGTTCAGCTGGAAGAGAAAATATCTTATAAGGAACAACTGTTCCAGATTCTTGACAACATGGAGCAAGTATTGCGGAATAAGGTGATTCATCACTTGAAGGTTTTGTGAAAAAAAAACACATGATTGAAGAGGCAACATGGGAATCTGAAAATGTAATGAGAGATAAATACCCCCACTTATTCGATAAGTAAATAAATTATGGGGATGCAATTTTCTAAAGGGGGGAAGGATGTAACATCCCATGTAAGTAAAGAATAATAGATTTTCATATCTATTTCTATTTATGAATTAGATAGTGTTTTAAAGGCTTAAAATGAGAAAAAAATCCAATCTTAAGCATAGAATTATCTAATATTTTTAAAAGATTCTTTTACCACCTTTTGATGGAAAACAATTTTAAAATATTTATTTTGACAATTTTATAAGCTATATTTGTCAATATAAACATATTCTTTATAATTGGGACATTGAAATTTACATTGGATAAATTTTTGGTATTTTTTTGATAATGTTCATTTTTTAATGAATAGTGAAAAATATTGCGTTTTACTTCATAACTTCTTTTTAATCTAATTTAATTATATGGCTAGATTATCTTTTTAATTGGTTTTAAAGTTTAATTAGAATATATTTTTACCATTTAATCCAATTTCGGTCATTTTAATTTATTTCACTTTGGAATTGGTTACAAAAAAGTGTCGAAGTTTTGATAGATATTGTTTTTAAAAAACCCGCTATTTGTTTTGACAACGGGAATTATTTTTTAAATTAATTACTGCAATTTCTGTATTTGGAATTTTGTATAATGGATTCCACATTTGTAATTATAAGGTATAAATTATGTAATTAAGACTCTTGTTTTTGGAAATTATGAATAATAACGAAGGTAATTATCTTTAATTATCACGATTAATTAGTAATCTGGTAGATAAGGGTAATAAAATAATATCATAATAACATAATATGACCCCAACATGTGTCCTAATGCTACTGGTTGTGTCATTACCAACCATGGAATGCCTTGTTCCAACTTTGGGACCCCATGGAATCACTTTTGTGTGATAGTGACATGTTATCTTTTTTATTTTTAAAGAAAGTTAAATATAACTAAAGTATGTAACACCTAAGTAAAACAATTTTATTTTTTTCTAAATAAATGATATCTTAGACTATAAATAATCATTATAAATCTAGAAATATTTCCTACATCATGGCATTTTTTTATAATTTTTATACATTAAATAAAAAAATTTATTTATGACACCATGATGATGTAGTGATTACCTCATTAATGAACTATTTAAATAAAATGAAAATATAATGTAAAATCTAAGACTTACACTTGTCAAAAACCTATTTTATGGGTGGATTTCGAACCCTTATCACCTTATCCTCAAAATATATCATTGTGGGACCCTTAAAATCCTAAAATCATTTTAAAATATAATAACATTTCATGACTTTCCAAGAGTGCCCCTCCTCCCTCTTATAAAGGGACCCCACCTCTACCACCTTACCCACACCTCTCAAGCCATTGTCTTGGCCAAAATCTACTCATTTTATCTCTAAAAATCCCTCTCTTAATCATAGAATCCTTAACTTCGGTAGAAATCTCTTCAAGAAAACCTTTTGGTTCAAACCAATGGGAGTAACCTGATTTAAAGGTAATGTCTTCTCTTATGTTATTTTGTTTTATTTTGCTTCTCCAACCCCCTAAACTCTTTTTATTATTTTATTTGGTAAAAAACCACTATCTTAAATATAGTAGGATGTTGTTATGAGAATTATTTTATTTACACTTACACACACTCCCGTCTAATGGTTAAAGAACATACTGTTTCTGTGAGTGGCGAATTACTGCCTCACGAAATGATGATTGTTCAATATTCTTTTAACACCTCTCCTGGTGGTCATTAAGATGTCACTATATTTATATATGATATATTTTATGTTTATGATTTCTTTATTCTTCTGTATTTTTCATTTATGGCATACATTTATTGTTTCCATTATGGGTAAACACGATATCTTCATTTTAGGAAGTGCGGACTACCGCCCCCTCAAAATGATTTGAATCAATAATGCCATATGTGGGACGTATAAAGGATGTATTTAATGATATTATATATGATATTATACTAGAACTATAATATACCTTTATATCATTTTTATTTCACTCTGTTAAATATGAAATAGAAATGAAATTAGCGTTCATGTGTACGTACGGCTTACTGTCTCCATAAATGGTGCATTTCATTTCTTACCTCTAAATGTTATGTAATATTATAAACACACATATATTATGGATATATATGATATATATGATATCTACATCATGAATATAATTCTAGATATAATGGATATTTTACTACATGAACAACTTGTAATTATAAGAATTTTATTTTTTGGCTCAAGTACCAAAGATCGGAAAAACGGCTGTTGTTAACTTAATTAATTAAATAATGTATATAACATGGTATTAAGTGATATAAATGGAATAATGAACTTAAAAAAGGTTCTTAAGCAAGTAAAAATTAACTCAATTTTATTATTCAGGAGATTAAAGAACGATCGAGTCAAGTTGGACACGAGGTAAGGGATTTCACCTCAATTTCCTTTCATTGAGGAATATTTTGTTTTATACACAACATTCTTTTATACGGTGTATAGAACCTTTGTCTTTTACTTTTATTCAAAAGGAATATTTTTGAACGGAGTGTTTTACTAAACAAAAAAAGGAATGTTTTGTCTTACGTATGCGGCGACAACGACTTCTCCACCGCCGTGACCATTATTTGAGTTTCAGCTTCCTCTACAAGCCATAACTTTTTTGAAATAAAAAATAAATACCATGTTTTACTTTTATTTTAATTTGGTATTGAAAATGGTTTTGATTATATCAATTTGTTTTTGATATCTTGTGATTGAAATGTGGAAATGTTATGTTTCCTTTATGCATGATTTATGTGATACGATTATGTTATAGTTCTTGGGAATTGTTTATGAAGACGGGTGGTTCCATGATAAACTATTTGTGGGTGATCCTGTGATAGCTCTCCAATTCATTGGGTAACACGAAGGAGTTAAACTCTTAGGTTTCTCCAATGAGATTTATTGAATATAGTTTGATGGGTATTCTAAATGTAACCATGAGGGTTACTCCCTACGTAAGAATGTTATGAATGCCTCAAGTTACTTTTATGTCTTATGATTTCAATGAGTTATTCATAAATCTTATTATTTCATGAG
Organism: Viscum album; assembly: GCA_963277665.1. NCBI lineage: Eukaryota > Viridiplantae > Streptophyta > Magnoliopsida > Santalales > Viscaceae > Viscum > Viscum album. Next base: position 1,300,719,732 of record OY728127.1, read on the forward strand.
GTATGAAAAAGTGATTATGTTTTATGAGTAAAGTATGATTTCAGTAATTCTTATGTATACATGGAATAATGTTTTCATTATGTATTTTTATATCCCTTACTGAGCTTTTTATGCTCATCCCATGTTTTTGAAATGTTTTTCACAGGTCAATGGAAAAGTACATGATGTGATTATAGTGTCGAGGAAGTGTTACGAAAGAATCCATGTTTTATTTTAATTATGTCTCCTTTGATGGGAAATATGAATATTGTCTTTCATATAACCACCTTGTTGAAATGTGGAATGTAATGCATGATTTACGATCTAATTCTCTAAAACTATAAAACTGAAATGATCCTCAATGTGTATTCTTGTAGTAACTCAAGATTAAGTAATGTTTAAGGATGAGGACTTATATTTTGGATGAAAAATGAATTGAAATATCAGTTGATGAACCCATTCATGGTATTAAAAAAGTGTTACACAATAAAGGGTTCTAATCATTATCTATTTATTCAATAAATATGTATTCATGAGGTCATCACACTTATATCGGTGGATCGTATTGTGAATTGGGAATTCACACTATAAATATGGTTTAATATATTCACTAAAATATTTTTAATTAAGTGTATGTATATTCCCACACAAAAGTTTCAATTATTGATGGTTTAAATGGATTTGATATTAATTTGAGTATAATTAAATGAAAAAATTAATATGATGATAAATGTGTACTTAAATGTTCAATATGGTATATGAGTTTTGTTAAATTATGCATTTCCGGAATAACTATATAAAGGGACATGACCCACTCCCCAATTGTGTTCAATGATTACATAGAATCCTCCCAATAATTTCATCTTCCTGATCCACATTCATCTAACCTATAATATGATCTAACAGAACATTTATAAATTCAAGAAGGCTTCAATAGATTTGAGATTGAATGGTCAATGTAATACCTCAGAGGTATGTAGCCTTTTTTAGCTACTTCGGTGATCATTATCAAGCGTGATCAATCAAGATAAAAGATTGAGGATACTAAATCATCTATACATGTATGAATATTTTATGTTCCTTTTTTTATTACATAATTATGTTGTTAAATATTGACCTTATATAGGGTTTTCCATCATATGAAAGGTTCGTATGATAAAACCATAACACACATTAGTGGTATCCGAGAGAGTGTTCATCGATGAATCAATATGTCTATTTCTAAAAAATAAAACATTTTACAAATTATAAATATGGATATTTGAAGAATAAAACTTAAACATTAAAAATTAATATATATTAATCATGATAAATATTGTGTTTATTATTTATAATTGATAATTAAATTATTAATAAACTTTTCATAAATAATGAAAATAATTTATGAATATTTAAGAAATATATCAAGGTTTTTTTGTAATTTTTTAAAACATAATGCTTTTATTATTAATTTATTAAATAATTTTGAATCATTTGTTTCAAATTTTCCCTTATATTTTTGAGTTAATAAATTTATATTTTAGTAAAGGATTTATAAATCATAGTTTAAGGTATTTTCGAAGTTTTTGGATGTATGAAGTGTTTTTAATTTAAGAGACTATAAAAGTGTTTATAATTAATTAAATAAAATACTATGAAACATTTATTAATTATAACACACTAAAATAATATAATTTAATATTCCAAAATTCCATTTACCTTTACTAGGACTTCAATATCTTGACATTTTAGAATAAAATTTTGTTTGATACCGTATAAGACACACAACACTGAGCTTGAAAGAACAATAAAATATTATATGATGGTTATAACATAGCTAATAAATTAGTGTATATGATTAGGATTTTAAAAATTATTAAAAATATATAGTTCAAACTCAACAAAAATGTCTTCATTAATTCATAGGAAATAAGAAATCAATTTTTAGTGATGTTATTTTATGCTTTAAAAACATGTTTCATTCTGAAATATTCTTTGTTGTTTTTTTGAAAAAATTTAATGATTAATTCATACAACTATTTTAAATTTTATTTTATAAAATTGGTATAATTTTTAAAATCAATTTAAAAAAATTATATTATGGTGAAATTTTGGTATTTCTCTGAAAAACATTGATTTTTTCACTAAATAGTGAAAATTACCATTTTTGTTAAAAAAGTCATTTATTTTAATTATATTGTCTCATTATGATTTTAAATTTATTTTAATGTAACATAAGGTCTATTAGATTATATATAATCAAATAAAATATTTTCAAATCAAAATTATATCTCTTTTTTGTATAAGTTCATTATTTGGTCATAAAAAAATATTCTCCAAAAATTATTAATCATTAAAAATATTGTTTTTATCTTAAATTATTCTCTGTCACTTATAGAGAATTCATATTTTTAATTTTATTCAATATATAGAATTATGATATTGAAATTTATTAAATAGTTCCCTTTTATAATTGTTTACTATGAATAGTAAGTATGGTAAAATTTTATAACCACAATAAAGGGTAATTTTTCTAATTAAGGCATAAAATAATACGATAAGGATTAATAACAACCCAGAAACATGATTATAATCTATTTTATGAGTGGGTATACACCATACTAATCCAATATTCTTTTTTTTGGAAAACTTGTGCGTTTGTTCATTTAAAATTACGTATATATTATTCTACAGAAAGAAAAATAAAAAATTTCACTTTAGTGCTTCTAAATTTATCTTATATTATCAAATAAGGATAGAAATAATTTATTATTAAATATTAATGGTTATTTAAAATATAATGAAATTACTTTTATTATTTTAATTTATTTATAATTTTAATTCACTAAATAGCTTCATTAAAATCACATTAAACACTCACATTGTTCTTGTGAAAGTAGTAGAATGTTTAAGTATATGATTTTAAAAACAAAAAATGCATTATTTTTTAATTAACATATCATGTAACATAAATCTTGTGGTTTATAAAAATGTATAATTTATAATTTAATAGTTTAAATTTTAATTCCATACCTTTATTTATGTTTCTAAATTCATAATATGATAATAGTTTTAGAAACGATATTAATGAAATTTTTTAAAAAATAATTGTTTATTAAATGGTTTAAATTTGATAAAATTAATATATTCCAACATGTGAATGAGGTATGATTGAAAATATAAATAATTGACCATTTAAGGAAAATTTCTCCTCCTATAGAAACTCTCATAATACTTATAATGTATTTTTTTAATACTGATGTAATCGTTAAAACGATTAATGGGGGGTTTAAACAAGTAGATAAGGGTAAAAAACACCTAAATATGTAAAACTTTTATTCTAAGAAATTTTTTTTACTCATAATAATAATATGTTATATTTTTAAAAATTTATATATACTTTAACGTGAAAATTAAATTAATGTAATTTTATAATTTAGATACTTCAGATAGTACCCCTCCAATTCCTTATAAAAGGGGAAATCATCATCTCCCAGCCTTACACTATTTTAGAACTCTATTTTTTATTATAATATCCTAATAGTAATCCTAATATACACAACAACATTATATCAGGGTTATTTTTGGAATAATACCATCCTTTGATTGTATAATATTTAATGAAATAGAGGCAATCCAAATATGGGGGATGACATTTAGCCAAATTTTTTAGTTTTATTTATTATTATTCCTAATTCAAAAGATTTATAACCATTGTGATATAATATGTTTTTCATTTAAAAATGCATTAATATCTTGATATTTTAATTTATTAACCTGTATACACCCAATTCTTCCATAAATTTGGAAATGAGACTATCACTCGTGTTTTCGAAGGACTACAACCTCATGAACTGATAAATTACATTATCTATCACCACATCACTCAAATATTTATAATTATGGATTTAATATGTATATATATATGATATTAATAAAAAATAATAGTATAAAGATGAAATATCATCAAATTTCTTACTTTTCCATCATTGGAAAAAAATTACGTCCTTCTTGCATACGTGTAGATTACCACCTCCACAAAGTGTTGTGATTCATTTTTCATCACCAAATCACATGGATGGAACATATAATCATATTTAAAGATATAATATGATATTATTACATAATTTTATTCTTGTAATGAAAAAATATATTAAACTTATTTCTCTCATGTTCATTTAAAATGGAAAGGTTACTCATATGTAAATATGACCTTCTGTCTACTTAATAGTAATGTAATTAAATTTTCATAACAATATTTCATAGTTTTTTTAAATTATAATTAATTTAGAAAATTTATAATTATTTATATAATAATATTCTAGTTAATATTGAACAAATAATCCTTTGAAGAAATTCAACATACTGAATTCATTTTGAAGTTATGAACCTATTGTCCTCAAAACACCCAACACTAACATAAATTATTATATAATTAAATAGGCCATAGATGAAATAATTGGTTTAAGGATACAATATTAATATAGGATAATTTTATTAAAAAATAAAATAATTGACATATTTTTATTATAAATTAGTCAAAGTACATAAGTGGCATGTCATCAGTCAGGGTAAGGGATTTTTTTTGAGATTTCCATTCATTAAATAATTTATTAATGTAGTATACCATATGTATTTTTATTATTTTATATACAGATTTTGTGTGTGTTATATACATAATTATTTATAAATAAAGTAATTTTATGTACTAATTCAAAATATTTTATTAACATAGTCTACTTTCATTGGGTTAAAGTTTAACTTCATTGATCATAAAATAAAAGGATTATAATATAATTGAATTTTTTTATTAATATTTTAATTACACTTCTTTTGGGTGGAGTTAAATTTTTTAAAAAATAAAATTTCCATTGATTATTTCCCAAAAGAATTGTATGATCTTTTTAAGGGTTAATCATCAAAGGTATCCTTCATTGGGACATATGTTTAGGTTATACACCTATATTATTTTATTAGGTGTATATACTACCCCTTTACATACTAGTTCATGTACCTCATTAGATTCATGTCATTTAATATTTCATCTAAATTAATTTCGTTCATAATATTACGTTTAAAAAGATACAAAAATGGTATGAATTTTTAGAATATAATATAATCTTATTTCAGTATTTTCTATACTAAATTTTCTTTAAGAAGGGATCATATTATATTATATTTGAAAAAAATTTATTTTATTATTGTATGTTTATGAATTTTGTTAAAATTTTTTATTTCTATTTTACTCCTTGTTGATTAAATGAACATCAACAATGATGTTTGTAAGTTATACCAATGTTGTATCTTATTTTATATTGGGGATATTTTTCATATATATCCATGTTTTCTAAATTTTTTTCATGAATGTACATTTCTTGACATAAATTATTTATTAATTTTACAATACATGATATTTTTGCTTATTTTAAAAGGTTTTAAAAGAAAATTTCTTAGTATTTTTTACATGGTTCACTTTTTTGTCTCATTACAACAACTTGAGAAGATTTTTTTTATTTTTATGACATAAAAGTATTTTTTGACTATCATAACTACTATTTGAATTTATAAATCCATTTATATATTCAAAGTTTAATTTCATAGAAAAGTATATTCACAATATATTGGTAATTTTTCAAAACTTATTTTCAATGTGAATTGGTTATTTTCTTCATGAATGTTTTTAATGATCTTTTAATTTTATTTCTATTCATAAATGAAAAAAACCCTTGACTTTGATTATGATCCACTGAGGATATATTGTAATGATTCCATACATTTCTTTCTATAGATGGAATATGATTTTCCAGTGATATTTCTTGGAACCCATGTTTTTTTATTGGTATATAATGCTGGGAATGAATAATGGTTATTGTTATTTTGAAAAGTACATGATTTTAATTATTTTTATCAGGATATGGTAATAGGACAATATTATTGAATGTTGAATAAGGGAGTGGATAAAAATCATTATGAGAAATTTTATAATATATTGCAGGTGAGACCGATATAGATTATATAATGGGTTACCTAGATACAACTTACATGAATGGGTGAGCCTCATATATCATTCCAATGCATTGGGTAATGATGATATATTTGATGAAATATAATTATCCCTAAAGAGATAGCATATTTACTCGGTTAATAAGTTAACATTAAGATACTATAGTTATTAACAATATTTGGATATCTCTTATTTAAGGGGTTTTAAGTGTTACTTGAATATAATTTACCAAGATACCAATATATTTTATCCATGATTTCTATGAGTTTCGATTAGATCCATTTCTCTAGGTATATTTTTCATTACTTGTGATTGTTGAATTCTATGAACCTTGTATTATGTTAAAGACACATTCCATGATCTATATTTTTATGTGAAATATTATCTTAGAACTTTATGATGAACATTTATTGGGGTATAATACTCATATTCTAATCTTATATACACTGATGAAGTTTAATTATTAATGTTTATTTTTATAATTATTGAGAATTTAACATCATACATCTATATTTCCTTTCCCCTAGGTGGTGGAGAAAGGTTCTAAAAAAGATATTAAAAAAGGTTACAATGATTAAATTACTTATTAGGTGATTATATTGATTTTTCTTACCTAGTTATTTATATATCCTGGACTCCATGAATGATATTTTCCCAATTTTCAAGAATTATAATCATGAAGAGACCTTAGGTTTGTTAGTGATCCAATTTCAAGTGGTATGTTATATGTTTTTAATAGTAAAAATTGGGTCATTTTTATCATTATAAAATCCATAAATGTAATTATTATGTTTTAAAACCCACTCTAAGAGTGTGGGTTCAATGCAATTTTACTTTGTATCAGAGGACAATTCAGATAAATTTAGTGATTATAATGTTTTCAAGTGAGGTTATATTAAGAATTATAGATAAAATCAAGGGTTTATATGTTTAAGTATGATAATATGTTTAATGAAAACAACACACCTTTTATATTTTAAGTGAGGGTATTTTAAATTGATTAATGATATTTCAGATACATTTTGTTGTGTTGAGGTATATAAAATCCTTAGGTTCAATGTGATGGATTATTTCTAGAGAATGCTTTTAAAATTTTGGGGGTGTAATATAATATTATTATGACCACATTTAAGGTTAATATATTCATTAATATTGAATAAAATATGGATAAGTGGGATATAGTGTAATTTATTTAGAGACTAGTTTATGTTTATCCAGTGGTATTATTGTTGAATTTTGGATTTTAATGTGTTGTTTCATTATATGATGATTTTTACACTTTGGATATTACATTATCATGTACTATCCAGTTTATTTTTGGTTAATTTATTAACAAAGGAGGAATATTGTGTCCTTATTTGGCATATTTTTTCATCTGGTAGAAGTTGATTTTAGTGCATGGTAAGTTGAATAATCATCTTGAATTCTCATATTTTTAGAGAAAAAGATAGTATTTTTGTGGAGATCGATTGAAGGATGAAATTACACGTGTCATGAAATTATATTAACTATTGTTATTTGTTCTATATAATAAATTAATTCATCAAATCTAGGAAAAGGATCCTGAAACAAAAATTTTGTTAGATTACCTTCATTTCTGATGAATTGATATTCCTTTTCACAACTCATTTATTTATGGTTTTTGGTCATTGATTTCTCATGATCATTCACTTCCTAATGATAAATTTATACTATCACTCTTCCTAATAATATTGAAATTATTTTTCTACCATGCCCATACTTTTACCTCATAATAATATTCTCATTTTTTGAAATCATAGTTATGTGATATTCTAGATAACCTTTTTATTTCCTTTACCTCTTTTCAAAATGAATTTTTGTTAACCCTTTCTACGATTCAGGTTTTCAAAAGAGTTATCTACATATTTCAAACACATAATTACTAAGATAATATTCGAACTACAAGGATTAAATTTATCAAAGTGGGGGAGAATTTAATATCATGTGATTTTAAAATAAAATGTTGTTTGACAAACAACAATCCATGAAAATAGATCTTTAATTAAATAAGAAATTTAATAAGAACATTATATCTAGGAATTTAAAATTGAATTTAGGAATATAATTTTTCAAATTATGAAATACATATATAATTAATTTTCAATAATAAGGTCTTTATAAAATGTTTTGAAATAATAACTCACATTTCATTAATGTTATTTTATGATTCAAAAATAGGTTTTCTTTGAAAATGATCTTTATATATTTTTATGAGAAAATATTAGAATTGTTTTTATAAATTTTATAAATATTATTTTACTAAAAGGAAACAATTTTGGAATTCATTATATCAAAATGAACATAGGGTTATATTTTGTTAATTTTTTGAAAAAATGGATTTTTTCAGTGAATAGTTAAAGATTCATTTTTTTGTAAAACCGTTATTTGTATTCATTAAATTGTTAAATTGGGATTTTAATATGATATTAGAGTAAAATAAATATTATTATATTAGATATATTGTAATTAACTAAAATTTAATTATTATTATAATTAATTTTGGTATAATTTTATTTTTGGTTTCAAAAAACATTTGTTCAAAAAAGATTTTTCCTTGAATTTTTTTGATTTTTAATTAAATTAATATATTTTATTAAAGAGATTGAATCCTAAAAATTTATTCCAAATTTGGAGTCTATATGTTTAAATTTATTAAATAAATCCCATTTAATTTTGGTCTTTATAAATATTTACTATATAAAATAGTTATAATAATTTGAATTGGTAAATTGAGTAATTAATGTAAAAATAAAAAGAAAAGGACTAAAAATAACCATAAAAATTTCTTTTAATATTTGTTATCAGTTTTTATTGAAATTAATCATAAAATATTCTATGTTATGTAAAATATGTTTTATTTTTATTTGAAAATGTCTAATAGATTATTTTTAATAAAATAAAATAAAAAATTACACTCTATTTCTTTTTAATTTCTCATATCTATTTATATAGTGATAAAAATATTTTATGAATAAATATTAAAGTATATTTTGAACATAATGATATTATATTAATGATAGTTATTTATTTCTAATTTTTATTAATCATATAACCATTTTAAATGGTTATAAAATGCTGAAAAATTCTTGATTAAGAAGAATATTTTTTAATGTCAAAATATGTGTATTGTTCTAAATATAAATTTAATGATGTTTTATAACCATTTTTTATTAAATGATTACAAATTCATAAAAATACAATATTTAACAAACCATCCCATGTACATTGGTTCCCAGATACCTGAGAAGACCATGAAAAAGCCCAAAGGGAATCCCCAAACACCATAGGTTGGAGACTAGAACATAGAATCATACAATAATAAAGATAGATCTATTTTTCAAAAAACTATAAAATAAAAAAATCTAAAAGTAAGAATTACAACACTATAAAGGGAGATTTTACCCTAATAAAAAAGGTAAAATAGTACACAAATAGTACATCATCAATAGACACAATTTTTTCTAAGATAAATATCAAAGGTAAACCCATGTAACGTGTAGATCACATATCCACTAGTCACCTCATTGACTCTGGGTCCCAAGGATCATGAACATCCACCACCTCTCTAAGGTGATTTTCTATTTCTTTGACCTAGTATAAGATAATATATAATTACCTATTGGAAAAGGTATGGTGTTAGCTAAACATCCCTACATGGTATTACCAATTATTCCATAGTCTATTCAATACCATTTTAACCTATTCTGCTATAAATTTAAATGAAATAAGTCATGCTCTGGAATTTAAATATTATAAAAAATCATGCATTAAAAGAAAAATTATTGAATTTATATCCATTATGGATTAAATTAGAGAAACTCATGCTTCTAATACATAGATATTACACAATTTTTATTTAATGATCATAACATTATACAAATACACACTAGAGTACTGTAACAGTATAATGCCTTTGAAGATTTGAAAACATAAACAATCAGTTCACAGGTGAGAAACATCATCTTCCACTAAATCATCATATTTTCTATCCCTCTTAGACAAATCATGGATAACCCATATCTTTATTACGTGGTTAAAGAAATAAAAGGAAATGATTAGCATAGATTCTTGGTAAGGATAATACATGGAGATGCGTAAACATAAATTGAACATATGGTAATGAGAACCTGAAAACATAATTTTAAAACCATACCCTATATATTATAAATTATAATCTTGATTCATGGTATCAAGATTTCAATTTCATAAAATATGAATTATAATGGAATCATTGAACCTGATCCTAGAGATAATAAACATGGTATAAGTCACAGATTTGAGGAATACATATAATCATAGAAATGGTTTGGTAAATCCTACCCACCAAGGCATTCATAATATATTTTTATTAGGCTTACCACTTCAGTAATTACTTTGGGCCTTAGATAACCCCTGTGTATCCTTTTTTGTGCTTGGGCTAACCACCCATGTACCCTCTTTTCAGCATGTACTAACCACCCATTCACCCTCTTAGCTCATAGAACATATATCATTAACCAATGCATTATTGGGAGATATAGGTCATACTTGTCCCAAAATAAAAATCAAACATATTTGAGCTATAAGATCATAAAACATTTATCATATTATAACCAATGATAATAAATGAGTTTCATAAAACATTTCTTCGACGTATAACCTTTGTAAAAGAGACTAGTTTAATAATTATGTCATCATGGTATAACCCATTGATTAAAACAGGTTTCATAACCATTTAATCAAAGAATATCCCATAGAAAATAGATAGGTTTCATGATGATTTCATCATGGTATAAACCGTGTAAGATAAATAGTTTTCATGGAAATCTTGTCATTTTAAATAATTCAGAGAAATTATAGTAATGGTATCCTTGGATCATATCCCCATGAATTCATTTATAACATCGAATAATTTCATCTTATATGGAAAATTATTTTGATAGGTCTTTTAAAATATTTTTTATGAAAGGAATATTTCCTATTTGAAAAAAAAAATTTATAATTCATAAATTATTTTATAAATATACTCCTTCGAATATTAAATTAACACAAATAAAAAGTAATCTTCCATTAAAATAATGGTTATAAATATGGGATGTCTCATTCATATTGTACTCGATTAAAACAAGGTTCATTTAAAATTTTCGGTTAAAGAGAATTAAGAACTGTCTGTAAATTGGAAAGAGTATTCCTATGAAATCATTTTTTATAAAAAAAATACAATCATGGGTAAAAAATTAATTTTCAAAATGATAGAATAATAATAAAATCATTTTTAATTTTTTTTAAATATGGTTTTCCAAGAAAATGGATTTCCAATCGAAGAGGTAAATGAATTCTTATTTTCATAAAAACATTTTCTCAATTAATTTAAGTACCCAAGAGTTTAAAATTGTAATATTTCTTTATGATATCATGAATAACAACTTGAATCTAAAATTTTTGTGTTTCTTAAGATATATATAATAATATTTTGTTATTTGAACCATAATCATAATCAACCCCAATAAATGATGGGATTGTAACATAATATCACTAACACATTGAAAAAATTGAGTCATAATTCCAATGAATGAATAAAAAAATGTATATTAAAATATCACAAGGAAAAATAATTTCATGATATTACATGTTGACGGGGTTCTGTTTACAGCAAAATAAATACGATGGGTATATAACATAACATACATCTCAATGAAGTAAAATTGAGACAAAAATATATTACCGTAGGTCCTGGCTTCTGTTTTACATATTCAAATGTAATTTATAATGAATATAATTTATATATATATATTGTTACTATATTAAAATATTTCATAACATATATGGTATTTTTATAACCTTCTAATACCCATTATTTAAAAAATCCATATTGAGGTCACGTTTCGAGAAATAACTATGAATTTTTCACGTATGTTTTAACATTTTATTTTTGGTCTTAAAACTTAATAATGGTTTCATAATCTACATAATTGTATCCTAGATATAAATATATTTTATATTATATATATATATATATATATTAACTTACAATACTTCATTAAATTTAGTGATAGGAAATGAAATACACCTTTGATGGAAATGGTATGTTCTACTTAGGGATGAATGTTGTTTCCATTTTATTTTTAGTTTAAAATAAATAAAATAAAATGATATATTTTATCAACACTAAATAATTTTTATTTCATATATATAAAATATTTTATTAAAAATGTCTTTAACACATTCCATGTAAAGTGTGAACAAATAACACCACTTTGCGAGGAGGTAGTCTGAAATACACACGAGCGATGTTATCGTATTCTCAGAAAATCAAAAACATAAAGTTATGTGTGATATAATAATTTATGAAGAATAATAATGTCATAAATACCATATATAAATTGTAGATACATCAATAATTTTTACTGTGGGAGATGGTAATGGAAATACGAATAACATCAGTTCGCGAGGTGGTTATTTTCCATACACAAAAATAGCAATTTTATAACCCATTTGATGGAAGTTTATATAGTTTTACGTAATTAACATAATTTATAAAAATGTAAATGTATGTAAGAAAAAAATATTATTATATCATCATGGTATAATTATAATTGAAGGATGTGGAGGATAAAATAATACAAAAATTCTTGTTGACGAACATTACCTCTTCTTCGGGTATCCTCTGTAGGTATTCACTAAAATCGTTCACAAGATAGATTTATATTATTAAAAGGATTATAGTATGATATTATTGAAATTGGGAATTTATTTTGTTTGTTAGTTTTGGATTCAAATTGATTTAGAGGTGTAAATATGTGTTGGTAGTGAATTCCATTATATAACTAAGGAGTAGTAGGTTTTTTTTTGTAAATACTCAAACATTTTCACCACTAGGAGGTAACTATTGCCCCATGTGTCTCAAAAATTGATTGAAAATGTGTTTTAGTGATAGATTTGGTGAGATTAACCTCAATTATTCTAAATAAACATATTGTTTTCATGTTATTACTTAGTCTTTAATTTTACTCAATTTAACCCTTTTAGTTTTTTACCATGGTTCCTTATATATTTTTACATACCTAGAAAATATATCAGTAAAAAAAGGTAAAATTAACGTTATTAGATGATTTATAACCATTTATTAAAAATATTAAATGCATTATATTAAATTATAATCCTACTAGAATAGAAAAATTAATTTTAACACAAGTACTTGTAACCTGCAAAACCCCATTTTAACCATAAAAGAGGTAAATTGTTTTAAATGTTTTCACTAGTATTTAACATGAAAAAATATTTTTAATATATTATATAATATAAAATATGGTGATTAAAAATATTAAATCAATTTTTTTCAAAATCTATTATAATTAGTGGAAAATATATAATTTATTATTAATCCCATAGACATAATGAGAATGTGAGTTTTAAATGAGAAAAAAGTCAAAATTTTACAATGTTTTTATAACCAATTTCAATATGAAATTGATCATAAATACCTAAAATAGATTAAAAGATTTATTATTGGATAAATTTTTCTTCAAAAACAATTGACAATATAAGTCAACATTTTAAATATATTAAATGATAAATCAGTTTTCAATTAAAATTCAATAATTTTCATTATTCATCAAAAAATGCTTCTTTTATAAAAAATTCCAAAAATTAACCATAAGATAGTTTTTACATGATGAATTAAAAAAGTAATATTATCTTATCAAGTAATTTTTTCTAATGTTTTCAACACATTATTTTAATACAATTCATGAAATACATAAAAAAAGTTTTTAGAAAATAATATCTTTTGAAACATATAAAAAAATTACCTAAAATTATTTATTTTATTATAAATAAGTTTAGTTAATGTAATAACATTATTAAAAAATTGAAAATTAGTCATCAATAATCATATCTCTATGTTTGACCGCTAGGTTATAACAGTCTCGTTTATGTAACAATATTATTAATATATCATTGTTTTGTCAAAACTCATTATCATGTGTAACATAGGCCAACTAATTTTTATATGTATCAAACGAATAACAATGTGTTTCATGTAAAAAAAAATATAATGAATAAATTTAATTTATTCAAAAAAACTCATTGATAAAAACTCATTTTGTTATATTCTACCTCACTTAAAATGAATTTATCAATCAAAATTCATGACTATGAAATAAAAAAATGAGGTAAATTCTGTTTAATTATATCTTCATGTTTCCACATAGCTTCCTCTAACTAGTTTTTTCTAGAAAACATTTAACTGATCAGTGGTCTTATTTCATATATATATCTTTTTACAATCTAGATTCTCCACCAGTTTCTCCTCCTAAAAAATATCTTACTCTAATGGTATGACTATTGATTTCAGTACTTGTGAAGGATCATGTATTTAATTCCTTATGAGAGAAACATGGTACACATCATGGACTTGATAGAGGTTTGTTGGAAGAACCAAAGGATATCCTATGTTCCTGATATGAAAAATAATTCCAAAGGGACCAATATACATAATCTTTAGTTTTAATTTCTTCCTAATTCTCATAACCATATTCTATGGATAAATTTATATAAAAACTTTATCACCAAATTAAAACACAATATTATGTAAGAAATTATCTTCATAAATTATCTTCCAAGTCAAAGATAACATGATTTTTAAAGAATAGATCTAACCTTGTTTTCCTTTCCACTATCTATCTTATAACCTAATAGCTTTCATTCTACAAATTCATTACGTCACATTGGAGATCTACATTTCCTTCCAAATAGGGTTTTATAATGAGACATCAAAATTATTTAGTGAAATATATAGTTATGAAAAGAATCAACTAGATGATGGTGTTGATACCAATAGCCTTTGAAATCCAAATAAAAATATCCCAACATATCATTTAGGGATTAATTTTTATTCCACAATTTCTATCAATTTGAGGGTGATAAGTGGTGTTAAAATGAAAATTTTTATCTAGATATTACTGAAGTATTCTCCAGAGCATTTAGGTGAACCTCATATATCAATTAGACATAATGGAATGAAGTACTCCATGAAAACAAAGAACTCAATTAATATATATCCAATAAAACTGATCTAGACAAATCTTTTATCAGATAGTGATGAATTGAACTTACATAGCCAGGAAACTAACTATAACCCAATTAAATTATGCTATTTACACATGTTGGGTAGTCCAGTGAAAAAAATAATTGCGTATATTCTATAAATTCCATTCTAGTATTGGTAATGGACGTAACATCCCCTTATACTTTTTTTCATATCCTTAGTGTTCTAATATACAATGTAATGACACCCAAATACAATTATATCTCTTTTTATAAAATCCCACAATAAATAATATCTAAAATAACTATACATCTTTGTACTTCTTAAATTAATAGTGAATAATGAACTATGATCTTCCCCGAATAACTCATTCAAATTTGGAATCAGAGAAATATGTATAATATTCCTAAAAAATATCATTCCATTATGATCGAGGTTAATGTTAGGAAAATTTATATCCTTCTTTTGAAGCCCCTCATCTTTCTTCAACACCTATTTAATATTTACTTTGATAGATGGTTGAGAATTCAGCTGGGAAAGATATGATTTTCCCCCAACATTTAGGATTTCCAGATCCATCCTCTAAAAATCCATATATATATTTAATATTTTATAATCCTCATCATTAATAAGCTAACATGATCCATTTGACTCAAAACATCATCCATCTTGTTTGCATTAATAGGGTGGTAATGTATTGAACAATCGTAATATTTAGTTATAAAAAGCCGTCTTCTTGGGTGAAAATTTAACTCCATCCATGTGAATATATATATTGAACATATATGATTAGTATATATATTAAAATTTTCTCTATAAAAGTAATTCATCCATATATTTAATGAAGAAATTAAAGAAACAAACTCCAAATCATGTTTTGGGTAATTTTTCTCATGAATATTTAATTTTCATGTGGTAGAAGATATAACCATGACATTCAACATAAGAACACATCGTAATACCCTCTTGAATGCATTATTGTCTATTAAAAACCATTTTTTACTATAGTTTAATGTAAGAATAATTGATCTATGTAATATTCTCATCAGTTTATTGAAATTATCCTCACATTCATATATATAGAGGAACTTATATCCCTTCCTAGTAAACATGTACATAGGATCAGATATCCATGAGTAATTATATACAATCTCATTGTAATATCCAACTAAATCATGAAAACTATGGATATCAGTCATAGTGGATGGTCTATTCCAACATTTAATAGATACCATCTTTGGTGGATCTACTGATATTCCCACTCTAGAGATTATATGACCCAAAAATGAAACCATTTATAGAAAAAAAAATTAACCATTGTAATCTTTTATTACAGTATCTCCTTTTTAGGGACTTTAGTTAAATTATAAAATTGTAGAATACATTTTAATATCATATATAAAGACTAAAAAATTTGATCAATGTAATCAATAAATAATGTATTCAATAAATCCAGGAAAATAGTGAGGGCATTACTAAGATAGAATTGAATCACTATTAAATTCATAGTGTCCATGACATTTGCTGAATGATGCCTTATGTATATCCTCCTTAATCACCCATAGTAGATATTATATAGAACGAAGGTCAATATTGGAAATGTGTTGAGCTTCGTGCGGTGGATCAATCAAGTTATCAATACGTGAATGACGAGGCTTTTTATTAATTATGACATTGTTTCAACTCCCAATAATCAATGCATAGTCACATTGATCAATATTTATTTTTAATAAAAATGATAAGTTCACCCCATGGAGACACACATGGTTTAATTAATCCCCTATCCATATTTTTCGAGAGTTTCTACATCAATTATTGCAATTCAATTGGGGTCATTCTAAAGTGAGTCTTTGAAATTTTTGTGGCACTAGGAATGAGTTCTATTGAGAAATAAACTTCATGTTTTAGTGGAATACAATAAACTCTTCTATAATGAAAAAGATAATTTTTTCTCAAAATAGGAATGCCCCTATTTCATGTTTCACCCCAACCATATGAGATAAAAAACCCTTATTAATTAGAATTAAGACCCAAAAAATGAATGTGATCTCCATCTATAGTTTATACTTATTTTCACAATGATGGATGATCATATGTTGTACTGGGATATCAAATTTAACATCCCTTCCTCAAGAATTTATGTGTGCCTTATGTAGACAAAGGTAATCATTTCCAAATATAGCATAAAATTCCACAAGAGAGAGAATGTTAAGATTTCTAGGAAACAAATTACAACAAACATCAACCACAGAAGAATTATGTACTTAAGAAGTGATCATAATTCCATTAGTGGTTTTATCTACTAATTATACATCTAATAATTAGGTTGGTATCTTCCTATCATTATAAGATTCCGTATATGGAAAAGAATGTGTAGATCTATAGTCAAATAAGAGATTAGTGGTTTTAGAGTTGATTGAAAGTGTACCTTTAACAATTTTGTTATCACACCCCTTATCCAAAATAATGATCACATTATATTTCCCTTTTCCGAGCAACTTAATATATTACTAGAGTTGATCACTATCATTAAGCATTCGATCTGGGTACCTTAGAATAATTCTTTAACTCCTTACATTTGAAACACTTGAGTGTGGTTGGTGTATTCTGTCGATCATTCTCAGTATTTTAAAAAACATATAACATAATTCCATCACATCGGATTTCAAATTTCAATTGAAATTCCCTTACATACCTAAAAATTTATTACTCCCCTAAAATTAATTTCATTCGTACCTCTTCTAAAACATTGAGAGTAAATAAACATTCATTTTATTCTCTAAATGGTTCCTATATTATCTGTTGAATTTCATTTTTATCTTCATATAAAATACATGAGATTTATATGTATCTCCAACCTCAATTTCCACCATGAGAGAAATTTGTATAGTATCTTCATAGATACTTATGTATTTTATAGATAACACCCTTTAGATACTTGGTTTTAAGCCATTCAATAAATGATCTACTTTACATTTGGGTTGGTTGATAATATGATAAGGGTACCTTGCATGTCTTATTAAATTTTCCTCATTGGTACCAAAAAATTGATAATCCTTTTTATTTAGCTCGAGGAACTCCTTATCTATGTTCATATAGAGAATATGAGTACTGTAATAATTGAAAAATAAGTTTTTAACTCATTTTAATCCATGGAGTTAGTTTCATCTTGTTTCCTCGTATTCATGAAACGAGTCCACCATTGATATGCTTCAACTTACCTATAGCAGAAAACCAAAATGATTTTTTTTATTTTTTTCCAAACATTAAATAATAGAAAATATATTTTTAGTGATTCTGATCCATTTTTCAACAACTAGTGGATTCTAAGAACTATTTAAAGAAGGTGTCTGTTTCCTAAATAAGATCTCCACAGAATTTTGTTCCCTCTATTGTTCATTATAATGTCCATCATGATTCATTTCATGAGAATATAGTGTGATAATATCAAAGTTATTTTTCATTAAATATACCATAACCTTTAGATTCTCGAGAGGATAATCATTTTATTTTCAATTTTACTCACCATTAACATGGTTCCCTAAATTTCCTTGCATTGACTGAAACAAAAAATCAATAGGTAATAAACAATAATCATGATAGGGAATCATAAAATCCTAAGAAAAAACATATATGATATATAAATCATGCTTCATTATTTAATCTATGACACCATAGGATTATCATATGTCATTAATAGTCATTATTTATTTAAATACATCAGGATGGTATGTAAAGAGTGTTAAATTTCCAACCGTTATCACCCAGGAGTGTGATACGATGTTTAAATAAAGGCAAGTTCTCGTGAACTAGGTGATGATCATGTTTTGTGGAACTGAAGAATTTTATGACTAATTTCCCCTATCTATATTTGTTCCAAAGAAACATTCACTAGTAGTATCCAGAAAAGGATTTAATTTCTTAGAAACCACTCACTCTATCCTTTGAAAAACTTCTGGGACATTATCCTATAAATTGAATCTTACATAGAGTTATCCTTACATACATCCCATAATATATCCTTAGAAATATCCCTAGGTATCAAACTATGGTTTTCTCATCCTATATTCCACAGGTTAACTAAACATATCATTTGATACAAACTATTGCAACCCAAGATTCTCAAACATAGATATTATATCATTTTTATTTAATCCTTGTAGTAGTAAAAAAACAACCACCAATTAACCGTAAAATTTTAGTTCCTTTGGAAACATATAATCACAAACCACTAATGTATAAGTTATCTATATAATCTCTAACTACAATCTTCTTATCTATCACCTCTCTTAGACCTATCCTACATAATACATTTCTTCGTATCATTTGAAAATGAAACATAAGAATGGGTGAGATCAGATGATCAGTATGGATAAACAAGGAAGGTATGCAAGAATAACTTGAACATTAGTGTATGATAATATGAGCATAACATTTGAATAAAATCCCTTGTAAATCAATGATCATAATCTTGAGTCCTGGAGTAGAGATGGAAAGTTCATAAGGCATGAATTGTAAGGGAATCAAGGAACATGTGCCATGAAATCATGAAATTGGTATAAGAAATTAATTAATGCAATGTACATAATCATATAAAATATTATGTCAAGGATACCCAAAAAACAATTCCCAAAATGTTAGGCATGGGCTTTCAACCAATGTACCTACTTTGTGCGTGTGATGACCTCTCGAGTACCCTCATTTGG
Source organism: Viscum album (assembly GCA_963277665.1). Classification (NCBI taxonomy): domain Eukaryota; kingdom Viridiplantae; phylum Streptophyta; class Magnoliopsida; order Santalales; family Viscaceae; genus Viscum; species Viscum album. The sequence continues at coordinate 1,300,739,449 of OY728127.1, forward strand.
ATTTTGGACAACCACATGAGTACCCTCCATTTTTGTGCTTAGGATAACCACCAATGTACCCTCTAATCTTTCATATCATTTTTAATTTCACAATATATTTTATGGTTATATAGGTCCCACCCATAACATAATAGATATCATATATATCTATGAAAACATATCATAAAGGTTTCATTATATCAAAACCCATGGAAAGAAATGGGTTTTAAAAAACATATTATCATAGTAGAACCCATGGGAATGTTATGGGTTTAATAATCATTTCATCATGGTATAACCCGTGGAAAAGATATTTTTTTTCAGAACCATTTCATCAGGTTTTAACTCATAGAAAATAGACAAGATTCTTAATCATTTCATCATGGTGTAATACATTCAAGAGAACCAGGTTTCATACATCTTATCATCATAAAATATTTATAGAATGAATAAGAATGGTATATATGTATAATATCTCAATTAATAAATATTTAACATAAATGGACTTCATTTAATATGGAAAATGATTTTTATAGGTCACCTAAAATATTTCTTGAAGAAATATATTTTACTTTTGAAAAAAATAATTTTAGAACACATTTTTTTTAAAATATTTTACTTTAAATTATCCTCTAAAATTTATAATAGAATATTCAAAGAAAATAATGGTCATGATGATGCTACGTTTAATTCATTTCGTACTCATAAAAAAAAGGTACCTTTCACATTTTAGGTAAAATACCAATAGGAAGGTTTTAGAAAACAACATGAAGATTACATTCAGAAGAAATTGAAAAAATACTAAAACTTGGTTAAGAATTTCATTTAAAAATTATAGGACAATAATAAAATAATTTTTATTTTTTTTAGAAATAATTTTTTTTGAAGAAAACAGATTTACGACCTAGGAGAGAAATAAATTTATATTTTATTACAAAAGATTACAATATTAAATTATGTACAAATTTTTGAAAAAAAATTTAATATTAAATGAAAATATCACGAATAAACTGAGGATAATAAAATTAAATATTTTTTGAGAGATGTATAATAATATTTTATTAACAAAAATATCATTATAACCAATCTTAATAAAGGATGAGATTGTAACCTATGATCATTTTCACTTTTCTAACTTTGAATAATAATACCCATGAAAGAATAAAAGAATGGAACATAAAATATCATGAGGATTAATAAATTATTTACATTAAATGTTAATGGGGATGTGTATACCCCTCATTAAATAATATCTATTAAAAACATTATGTATGTCTCAAAGAAAGAAAATTATGACCAAAATCCATTACATTTAGTCTTGACTTCAATTGTATCTGTTAAAACCTCACATTTAATATATATATATGTTTATTATATATCTATTATGAAAACATATTCATATATATGGTACATTATATGATATTATTAAGACCTTTTACTACCTGTTTGTTTTCAAATCCATATTGAAGACACGTTTCGGGAAATAACCATTATTTTTCATGTATGTTTTTGAAATTTTATATTGTATCCTCATACATCGATCATGGTTTCAAGATATCTAGAAATTTTACTATGATATAAGAATTATTTATCCTCATTATATGTTTACATTGATTAATTCATTATATTTAGTGATAAAAAATGAAATACACTATTCATGGAGATAGTTGGACTTACATACACATGGATGCTATTTCAATTTTCGTGTATTATAGATAGTAATAATATTAAAATATATAAATTATCACTTTAGAATAAATTTTATTTATAATAAATTAATTAATTTTAATAAAACCATCCTTAATTCATTCCTTGTAAAGCATGAATGAATCACATCGTTTTGCATGGCTGTAGTCTGCCAAACACACGAGCTACTTAACCGTACTTCCAAAAAATAGAAATAAGGAATGAATGTGTGATATAATAATTAAATATTCCTAAAAATATAATAATATAGTGTATAAAAAATAAATTTAATATTAAGTTCAACAATGAGTGGTGGTAATAGAAAATAGAGTGACATCAGTTTGCCAGGCGATAGTCAATCGTACACACAAAGAGTGATTTCATAAACTATTTGATTGAAGCGAAGATGGTTGTAGGTCACAAAATTAACATAAATAATAATAATACAGAAGGTACTTATTTTATAATATGATCAAGGAATAATAATAATTTAAGGGTGTGGAAGAAGAAATAAAAAATACTCATTAAATAATGTAGATAATTCATTATATATCCTCTTTAGGATTTCAACAAAAGCTATCCTAGTGTATATTTATATGATAAATAAGATTTTTAAGATGATATTTGGGATGTTTTGATGTGAAATTTTCACATATTTATTGAGAAAAATGTATTTAGAGGTGTAATGATGTTTAGGGATTGAGTTCTCTACCATAATTGAGGAGTATCTTTTTGAAATTACCCAATATTATTCATTACTGTGAGGTAAATAATAAGTAATGTGCCAACAAAATTGATAAATAATGGATTTTAAGGATTATAAGGACTAGAATAACCTCCACTGTAAAAAATGAAAAACGTTTCTATCATGTATTTTCCTAGTCCTCATGTTTACTCAATTTTACCCTTTAGGTTTTTTTTACCATGGTAGTTTGTGTATTTTTATTTACCTAGGTAATCTATAAATTAAGAATAAAATTAAAATTATCATTATTATATAATTTATAAATAGTAATTATAAATATAAATCAAATTTATTAAAAAAAATACTATGTCTCTAGAAAATGTAATTTTAACACAAGCACATGTAACGTGCACAATCCCATTTTAACCTTAACTATGACAATTAATTTTAACTCTTTTTACTAATAATTATGTTGAGAAACGATTTTGAACTTATTATAAAATATAATTTATGTTGATTAAAAATATAATATCAATTATTCCAAATTAAATTCTTCTATGCAGAGAAATTTGATTTAAAATTAATCTCATAAACGTGATGGGGAAACACGTTTTTAAATACAACAAGTTGAAACGTTTACTATATATTTATCTCCAATTTTAATATGAAATTGATTCTAATATCCTATATTAGACAAATGGATTTATTATTTAACAAATTTAACTTTAGATCAAATTATAAATTAATTTATCTTTATAAATAAATTAAAAAAATGTATTTTCTAATTAAAATTCAAAATTTTACATTATTCATTAAAAAATGAATCTTTTCAAAAAAAATTTAAAAAATAATAGGAAGCTAGTTTCTATATGATGATTTAGAAAAATTATCTTATATTATATTTTTTTGAAAATTGTCAAAAATTAATTTTATTATACCCCAAAACTGACTTAAAGAGGATTTTTTAGAATTAATTATTTTTCGAAACATATAATGATTGTACCAAAAAAATTCATTTTATTGTCCACATGTATCCTTTTTGTAAAAATATTATAATTAATATTTAAATTTTTTTCATTATTATTAATATCACGAAGTTAAACATAAAGGATATAAAAGACACATTTAAATAACTATATTAACAATATGTTGGGGGTTTGATAAAAACTGTGTTTTTCCTCACACAATCCAACCCAATGTTGTGTGTAGAACATGATTAAAATGGTGTTATGTGTAACACAAGATATAAAAGAAATTTAATTTGTTATAAAAAATAATTCATAATTAATTTTTGTGTTACATAAATATATATTTTATATAAAACAGTTATATAAAATATTTTTCATGAATAATACAGTTCAATAACTAATGGTATGTAATCATAAAATAAAAATACATCATTTCACCATGTAATAATCCCTAAAACGTGTCATTTAATAGTAATATGTTCATCACACTACTCGATTTGTGATCTCAACTTAATGTATTCACACTTCCCTCATCTAAGGATATTACAACTCAGATCCCCATTAGGGAAAATCTTCCTATAGTACGTTTATGTTACTATTTTCATTTTCAATCCATTTATAGGGGGTTATATCATAGTGGGATTACACTAATTAACCTATAACTACCCATGATGACATGTTCTTTAGTCTATCAATCAATTAATCATCGAAAATTCAATCGATTTAAATCTGTTCAAAATATAATTTTTTTTATCACTTTTCAACATTCATTTTTCATATCGAAACAAAATCAACTATTTTCATCAATTAAACCCATTTAAAATAATCTAGAAATTTTAAAAAATAACTTTAAAGAATTAATTTAAAATCATATCATAAAATAATGTTTCAAATGAGGCAATCATTTTTCTCATAATACAACCCAAAATTTCAATTCCATCAAAGCTGGTCATTTTCTCTTAATTCCTTACACTTTCAAATCAAAGATAAATAATCAAATGTATTTTTTTTAAATATTTAACAAATTAATTGAAATGATTAAAGAAATTAATTATATGCATGGTAGGTGAAAATCATTTGGAACAACATACCATTAATCACATTTTCCAAAAAAAATACAACAACCCCAACATGATCCACTAATGATGGATGAAGGCATAGAAGATCAAGAAATAAAACCTATAAAAACCATCCATCAAGATATTTATCCAATTAATCTTCAATATAAATATCGAAAAATATTAAAGGATAAAAAATAATAGAACATGGAAGTACAGAACAAGGAGAGATCACATATAAGAGAGGAATCAAACACCTCTATTGAAGTATTGATCAAAGAAGAAAGAATTAGGTGGAGTCAAAACACCTCTAGGGAACCTTAAAAAGAAAAAATATTTAATTCAGTTATTGCTCTAGGGAAATTGGGAATATAAGATAGTAATAGCTGTAACTTCCTGATTCCGGGTGCCACTCAACGGGTGCCCCAAACCCAGTTCTCCATGTGACTTCAAGTGCATTTTCCCAAATGCCAGAGGCTGCCAAATAGCAACGAGGGCCCAAGTTTGATAGTGGGGAAACTATTCCCTCATTTGTCAAAGTGTAGCGTAGCGGAATAAAATAGAAATCATACAGCAAAAGCAGAAGTAGTAAAAAATACCCAACTGAAATTAACAACTGCAGTAGATATAACCAAACAGTATATAAAATGATGCAACTTGCTTCAATTCTATGAAAATAGCCATAAAATGTTACACTACAATACAATACAATAAAACTGAAGCACAAGTATAGGAAAGCAAAACGGAATAGCCAGCGGCATCGCGAGCCAATGCTCGGTCCCATGCTCTCTTACTCCTCAGCAGCAATCAAGTACCTGTATAAGGACCATTTCCCTTATCTACACCTGCAGAAACGTAATCTGTTTGGGCTGAAAAGCATGACCCAAACAGGGTGTGAGAAATAAATTCCTAGTAGACACCCACCAAAGGCCCATTACCAACTATGTGTAAACATGAAACAACAATGTGCAGTAGTAAAATGCAATAAAGTAAGCTGTACCGAAAAGTAACTAACTTAACCAGTTATATTTCCATTTTAATATAATTTAATCATTTAATTTAAAATATCACCATAGTGAATAATCTAAGTAAATAGCCGGTGTCCTCAGATACATAAACCCTCACCCTCAGGTAATCAGAAATGTAACTCGCAAGTAATTTCCCATAGGCATAACAGATTTTTCCCTCAGGCGTAGGTAGTGTCGCATTCAGGCACATAGTCTATTGTCCACAGGCATTGAAGAAGTTTCCCTCAGGCTAAGATAGCAGCTGCCCTTAGGCTAAGTAAAACAATGCCCTCAGGATGAAGTAACTCGGCCATGCCCAACATGTCACAAGCAATTAAAATACAATTCCTCTCAAGGCAAAAGTAATGCAGAATATAAACAAGGCATACCCTTGTGTATCCTGGCCAAATGGCTAAACAGAGGAACGCACCACTGGGGTGGTCTTGGATCCAAGAAGATATCCCAAAATATATTTTAATATCACATTTAATTACCTATACAATTCTAGGTATTTAAAATAGCCACGAACTCATCCACACGACACCCTAAATATGGGTTCGTAGCTTAATAACACACAAAAACACACGACAGTTTGAAAATAAACACCAAGACACCTACCTTAAACACCAACGAATGATATACGTGAATGTCTAATCCAGAAACTCCCAAGAATGACGTAGATATGATGTAGAAGAAACTCCGTTTAAACTTAAATAACTTCCATTAGAGGAAGAATTGGCAAGAGACACACCAGGAGGAGGAAGCTGAGGCCCGTGCGGTTCCAACAAGATTGACGGAGGCGGAATCGGATTCCCGACATGCACTTGGAAGATCCTCGAAGCTCTGGCCTTCCTCTCCCAAGCTCTTTTCCCGTTCTAAGCCTTCCCTTTGAACAGGGGAGGCTACTGCCCATTTTAAATGAAAAAAACAAAGTACACGACGTGTACTTCCGAGTACACGGCGTGTACTTCAAATTTTTAAACTGTTCCTCTGGCGGCTTCCCACCAGCGTGGCACTGTTCATCTAACGACATGACTACACGACATGTCTTATTGAGTACACGGCGTGTTCTATCGCACAGCTGGCCACCACCTTACTATTTGCCTGCCGATTGACTACACGGTGTGTAAGGGACCATTACACGGCGTGTAGTCCGTCTTTACACCCTTCTTCGCCGGCATGACCACACGCCCCGTGTACTCATCCCACACGGCCAAATGTACATGGAGTGTACTTCCAAAATTTGTGATTTTTCTCAATTTTACATATTCTCTCAAAAACACTTAAGGAAAAGAGAAAGGAAGAAACTCGTACCTCAAAAATAAGAACCGGGTTCTTACAAACATCCCCCTTAAAGCAATTCGTCCCCAAATTTCTCTTCCAAGGGTGGTGAAGATAAAGCTAAGAATTACTCTGGCCACTGAGCACGTACGTCGGTCTCCCACTCCCAGGTTTTGTCCTATACTCGGCCATACTGCCGTAGCACCCGTATGAGAGGAACTGACCGGTCTTGGAGAACCTTCGTGTTCCTGTCAACAATACAAATCAGATGCTCCTCAAAGGACACATCTTCCTCGAGCTCAACCTCCTTGGGATGAAAGATGTGCGATAGTTCTAAATGATAGTGGCACAACTGGGATACATGGAAGACGTCATGCATGACTCGATACCTCTGTGGTAACTGCAGCAGATAGGCAACTGTCCCGACTCTCTACAGATTCTCAAATGGACCCACATACCTCGGTGAAAGTTTAACCTATCTTCTGATCCATCTGTGTACCAACGTTGGAAAAACACGCAAAAAAACCTGATCGCCGACCACAAACTCCAAAGGTCATCTACGGTGATCAGCGTAAGACTTCTGACGAGACTGCGCGGTAGCCATCTGCTTCTGAATTAACTGGACATTCTTAGAAGTCTCCTACACGAGACGTGGTACCAACAAAATTGCCTGACCTACCTCTAACAAGCACAAAGGTGATTGGCATGGCCTTCCATATAAAGCCTTGTATGGTGTCATCTCAATAGTTTCCTAAAAGATTTTATTATAGGAAAACTTTACTAGGGGTATATGCTTCTCCCAAGATCCCCCAACGTCTAGGACGTATGCTCACAGCATGTACTCAAGCACCTGTATCGTACGCTCTGATTGACCATCTGTCTGAGGGTGGTATGCTGTGCTAAGAAGCACCTGTGTACCCAGTGCCCTCTGAAAACTCTGCCAGAAATGAGACATAAAATCTGCGTCCCTATCTGAAATGATAGAATGAGGGACCCCATGAAGACGTATGATCTCTCCAATATACAACTATCCGAGATCGTCAACACCGAAGGCCTCTTTGATCGGAAAAAAGTGAGTTACCTTTGTGAGTCTTTCCACAACGACCCACACAGCATCATTGCCCCTAGGTGACCTCGGGAAACCAGTCACGAAGTCCCTCACGACATCATCCCATTTCCACTCCGGGATGGGTAACTGCTGTAACAGTCAGGCTGGCCTCTGATGCTCCGACTTCACCTGCTGATAGGTGGAACACCTCGTAACAAAACCTTATACTTCTCTCGTCATACTCGGCCACCAATACTGACGTCTCAAGTATCGGTACATCATGGTAACCTCGGGATGAACTTCTCAAGCTGAAGCCTGAAACTCCCACATCATCTCCTCGCATATATCCCCTGGAACCCACACTCGTCTAGGGAAACACAAAACATTCTCATCACCTATCGTCCAACCAGGAGGAGGGTCCTCACTTGCCACCGACTCCCGTAGAACTAGGCTTTCCGAATCAGAAAGCTGTCTCATCCTTACTCTATCCAGGAGGGTAGAGGTCACAGCTAAAGATGAAAGATAGGTCTACCCATGACTGTCGTGAACCTCTAGATGCATCTCAGAGAACAAATCCATGAGCTACCACTCGCCACTGGCCTCCTGCACTACCTGTATCTTCATCTTCCTACTCAGTGCATCATCTACTGCATTACCTTTACCAGGTGTATAGGAAAGCTCAAAGTCGAATGACTGAAGGTATTCAACCCACCTTCGAAGTCTTAGATTCATGTCACACTGAGTAAAGATATACTTGAGACTTTTTTGGTCGGTGAAAACCACAAAACATTCTCCCAACAAATATTGTCTCCAACAGCGCAACGTTTGCACAACTGCAGCCAACTCGAGATCATGCGTCAGTTTATTCCTCTCATGTGTCCTCAACTGCCGAGACCTGTACGCAACAACTCGATCGCCCTGCATCAACACTGCTCCCATCCCAATACCTGATGCATCATAGTAAACTCTATAGATCTTCCCCTGCTCTGGGAGTATCAGGACTGGTGCTCATGTCATCCTTCCCTTCTGTTACTGAAAGGCTATCTCAAAAGCTTCTGACCGTACGAACTTCACACCCTTCTTAGTCAAACCCATCAATGGTGCTGCTAAGCGGGAGAAGTCCTGTATGAAGCGTCTGTATTAACCGGCCAGCCCTAAGAATCATTGTATCTCAAACATGTTCTTAGGATGCTCCCAGGAAACTACTGCTCTCACCTTCTCTGGGTCTACTGCAACTCCTACCTCTAAGATGATATGACCTAGGAAGTGAATCTGGTCCATCCAAAAGTGGCACTTTGAGATCTTAGCATATAGTCGATGCTCTCTCAGTGTACTCAAAACGATCTCAAGATGGGTGTCATGGTCATTTCGAGTGTGACAGTACACCAAGATGTCGTCCTCAAATACTACCACAAAAGAATCTAGATAAGGATGGAACACACGATTCATCCGAGCCATGAAAACTTCTGGCGTGTTCATGAGTCCGAACGACATAACTGTATTCTCGTATAGGCCATACCTTCTCCTGAAAGTTGTGAGAGGTATATCAGATGGTCTAACGTGTAGCTGATGATATCCTAATCTCAAGTCAATCTTGGAGAACACTCGTGCTCCACGAAGTTGATCAAAAAGATCATCAATCCTCGGCAAGGGATATCGGTTCTAAACCGTCAACTGGTTCAGCTTCTGATAATCCACATAGAGTTTGAGGGTACTGTTCTCCTTTTTCACAAAAATGACCGAAGAACCCCATGGAGAAGTACTGGGTTGAATAAAACCCTTTTCCTATAACTCCTCTAACTGCCTCTTGAGCTCCTGAAACTCAGGTGTAGCCATCCTATAAGGAGGAATGGACATCGGTGCTACTCCTGGCACGAGCTCAATAGGTAAATCCACCTCATGCTTCGGAGGAAGACATGAAAAGTCATTCGGGAAGACATCCTTGAAATGTTCATCCACTGTAGGGAAATCTGTCTAAAAATTCCCTTGATCATCCAGATATAAACTCGCAATCTGGGCTGTGACTCCACCTCGCCCACGATGCTCTAGTCCAGCTTGACTCACCTGAACATCCCATCCACCTTTGTATAGAAACTCTCCACCCTCTGGTGATGTGAAACACAAACTACAATGATAGTAGTCTACAAAGGCTCAAAAGGGAACCAACCAGTCCAACCCGTGAATGACGTCATAAGATGTCATCTCTATGACATAGAGGTCCCAAAGGAAGTGACACCCACAAACCTCAAAGGGGAACTCCTTGCACTGATGCACACCATCCGTCCTAGTCCCCAAAGGAGTGTCTAGTTCCATTATACCCGAAGAAGTAGCAACACAGAGCCCAAGGATCTCTACAACGGGAACATATATAAAACTATGTGTAGAACACGTATCAAAAAGTACTGAAGATAAAATAGAAACTACTAGAATAGTACCTCTGACAGTAGAAGGTCCGGGATCCTACTCCTGCTAAGTCTGTTGCACTACATATGCCTGCCTAGTGCCGCGGCACGACAACATAGCCTGGCTACCCTGAGCTGTCCCGCCCTGCTGCCTCTGAGATCATGGTGTCTGGCTACCATGACCATGACCACCATCTCTGCCTGCATGCCCTGACATATTCCAGTTCCCTGACTGGTAAGAAGCCACTGGTCCTACTCCCTCTTGCGGAGTCTATACAGAACCCCTCTCACCAGCCACTTGTAGAAACATCATGCAAAAACGCTACAGATGACCCATCTTGCCGCAAGCTCGGCACTCGACTGGGTCTAGTGGACACTACAGTCTCTTGTGCCCCTCCTTACAACACTGGTAGCACATGACCTGGCCACTTGATGAAACTGCCTGGCTAGAACTGCCACCCCGAGAGAATCCCATCTGTCTCTTCCTCTTACTAGCAGAAATCATACCAGAAACTGGTGCTGAACCGCCCTGGCCCACACCACTAGCTTCACGCAGGTTCCTCTCTGTAATCAGTGCTTGATTCACAATAGAATATACAGTTGGGAACCTAAAAACATTCACCAGTGCTCAGATGTCATATCAAAGACCATCTTCAATGCGTCTGGCCCTCAAAGTCTCATCACCCACCAGAACGGGTGCAAAATACTGAAGCTCGGTAAAGCGAGAAAAATAATCCATCACCGGCATAACGCCCTGCTGTAGATTCATAAACTTTCGAGCTCTGTCTGCCCTCAGCGTGTCTGGGAAGAAGAATTCAAAGAATACTGCCTGAAAATCTTCCCATGCCATGTCTCTGTGATGCTCTGACTGGGTGGTAACATCCCACCACCTCTTGACAGAATCACACAACATATACGTCGCGAGCTTGACCCTCCACCCTGAAGGCGTCTCAAGATGCTCAAAAATAGTCTACATCGATCCTAGACAAGACTCCACAACCTATGGTCCACCATCCCCGTAAAACGTAGGCGGATGCTGCTGCTGGAAGATACAAGTCAGCTTGGCCATAGATGTGGCAGCCTGCGGTGCTCCCTGAAAGGTCTGCATGAACCACATAAAGCCTTCACAGAACTGCGCCTCCGTGCCTGTGTCCGGTATAATGGCCGGCGCCACATATGGCTATACTGGAGGATCAACTGGTAGCCCATGGCCCACCATCTCTGGAGTGTACTCATTGCCGCTCCCTGGGTGAACAACGCGCAGTCGTCTCGGAGGCATGACACTACAAGGTCAGACACACACCTTAAGAACAAGAATAACAATGACCATAAATGAAGAGACCCAAAAGGGAACAGGAGGAATAAGGCACTTAAAATTTGGAAAATAAGATTACACAGCATGTATACTAAATATACGGTGTGTACCTGACTCTGCTTCCCCTGCCTGGGTCCTTCAGCACGGCTAAGACAGACGACTCCTGTTTGAACAAAACTACACGACATGTATATCATCTACACTGCGTGTATGGTGTTATTTCCAACTACCCATGTCACTTGTGACACAGAAGACTACTCATCTTGACACTACATGGTGTGTTACACCCGTGCATAGCGTGTCAACAACCCTGTTTCCCAGTCACATGGCTAAGTCCACACGGTCTGTCCTCGGACAAGACTACACTGCGTGTCCCATAGGTACACGACGTGTATTTAGACGTGTTCCGCCGATTGGTGTTATTAGTTACACACCCAGATACATGGATCAACCTATACGGAATGTTCTATATACACACAACGTGTATATGAAAGGATTCCCAGACCCATGTTTTTCGTTACATGGTCGGGTCCCCAAGTCACACTACACGACGTGTTCTTCATTGACACGGTGTGTTCGTCTTAAGGTTTCCTCTGCCCATGTTGTTAGTTACACGGTGGACACCGGGTCCACACTACACGACATGTACAGAAGCTACACTGCGTGTTCGCCCCAAGCATTTCCCCTTCCCCGTGTCGCCGCCCACATGGTTTGTGACACTGGAAGAGACTACACGGCGTGAACTTAGGGTACACAGCGTGTACTCAAAAAGTTTATTTTTCATCCCGAATAGAAGACCATACATGGCATGTTGAAGGTACTACATGGCGTTTATACTAGGAATTCTGGACAGTATGCCTCATAAACTACTCTGGTGCCCAGAAAACACTGCAAAACAACACCTAAGTTTCAAATTCCGACCCGTGAGGGTCCATACTCCCCACGAATCAATGTTTGACATCTTATCTGTGTTTTAACAAAAGAAACAACTAATGATCTACCAAATTCCGGTCAAAGGAGGGCCAATACTCCCCAAAAACCAATGCTTGGCATTCATTCTATAAACCAGCTCATACAATAATACCCTATCAAATAGCAGGTATCTGTCAAAGCAGCTCTCACAACAGCATGCTTTTACTCGCACAATAACTATCACAACAACATACAATTTCTAATGCACCTACATGGCATGGAACTATGACTGGCATGTGATTTCTATCTTGTTACTGAATGATTCATGAGATGGAATACACTTATCTCATCAGGTTTCATCTAAATAGAACCCATGAATAATATATAACAGCACACCACAAGTGTGTCATCCAATGGTGAAATCATATCAACTGTAAATTGCAAAATTAGTAAAATTGCAATACGAGGTAAATTGAATTTTCCCTGTACACAAGTTAGCTACGCATGGGCACAACTTATTACCAACTACCGTTTCGTCCTATCCATGACTAAGGATCCAAATAGTAAGTCAATGAAAAGAAACTCCTCTGATACCACTTTGTAACGTCCCGATTCCAGGTGCCACTCAATGGGTGCCGTGAACCCGGTTCGCCACGAGACCTCAAGCGCATTTCCCCAAATTCCAGAGGCTACAAACTAGCAGTGTGGGCCCAGGTCTGATAGTGGGGAATTTATGCCCTCATTTGTCAAAGTGTAGCGCAGTGGAATAAAATAGAAAGAATACAGCAACAACAAAAGAAGTAAACTATACACAACTGAAATTAACAACTGTAGTAGATATAACCAACCAGTATATAAAATGATGCAACATTCCATAATTCTATGAAAATAGCCAGATCATGTTACACTGCAATACAATACAATACAACCGATGTACAAGTACCAGAAAGAAAAACAGAACATCCATCGGCTTCGTGAGCCAATGCTCGGTCCCATGCTCTCCTAATCATCACCAGCAATCAAGTACATGTATAAGGACCCTTGCCCTTATCTACACTTACAAAAACGTAATCTTTTTGGGCCAAAAAGCATGACCCAAACAGGGTGTGAGAAATAAATTCCTAGTAGGCACCCACCAAAGGCCCGTGCCCAACTATGTGTAAACATGAAACAACAGCATGCCGTAGTGAAATGCAATAAAGTTAGAAGTACCGAAAAGTAACTAACATAACCAGTTATATTTACATTTTAATATCATTTAATCATTTTATTTAAAATATCACCATAGTGAATATTCTATGTAAATAGCCGGTGTCCTCAGACACGTAAACCATTACCCTCAGTTAATCAAAAACGTAACCCACATGTAATTGCCCACAGGTATAATAGATTTTTCCCTCAGGCGTAGGTAGTGTCGCCCTCAGGCGTAGAGTCTATTGCCCACAGGCAGAGAAGAAGTTGCCCTCATGCTAAGATAGCAGCTGCCCTCGGGCTAAGTAAAACAACACCATCGGGCTAAAGTAACCGATCCATTCCCAACATATCACAATAAATTCAAATACAATTCCTCTCATGGAAAAAGTAATACAGAATATACACAAGGAATACCCTCTGGTATCCTAGCCAAACGGCTAAACAGAGGAATGCACCCCCGGGGTGGTCCTGGATCCAAGCAGCCATCCCAAACAAAATTTTAAAATAACATTTAATTACCTATACAATTCTAGGTATTTAAAATAGCTACAGACTCAGCCACATGACACCCCAAATATGTGTTCATAGCAAAAAAACACACAAAACGCACGACATTTGAAAAATAAACACCAATCCACCTACCTTAAACGCCAACTAATGTATACGTGAACACCTATTCCCGAAACTCCCAAGAACAACATAGACATGAAGTAGAAGAAACTCTGTTTAATCTTAAATAACATCCATTAGAGTAATAACTGGCAAGAGACACGCCAGGAGGAGGAACCTCTTACCCATGCGGTTCAAACAAGATCGATATAGGCGAAATCAGATTCATGACGTGCACTCAGCGGATCCTCAAAGCTCCGAACATCCTCTCCCGAGCTCTCTTCCCGTTCTAAACCTTCCCTATGAACAGGGGAGGCTAATACCCATTTTAAGCGAAAAAAACAAAGTACACGGCATGCACTTTCGAGTACACGACGTGTACATCCCATTTTTAAACTGTTCCTCTGGTGGCTTCCCACCAGCATGGAACTGTTCATCTACCGACATGACTACACGGTGTGTCTTCTTGAGTACACGACGTGTTCTGTCACACAGCTAGCCACCGCCTTACTATTTTCCTGCCGACTGACTACATGACATGTAATGGACCACTAAACGGCATGTAGTCGGTCTTTACACCCTTCGTCGCCGGCATGGCCACACGCCTCATGTACTCATCCCACACGGCCAAAAGTACACGGCGTGTACTTCCAAAATTTTGGATTTTTTCCTATTTCCATATTTTCTCAAAAACACTTAAGGAAAAGAGAAAAGAAGAAACCTGTACCACAAAAAAAAGAACCGGGTTCTTACAATAGCATTTTTTTATATGGAAATAATATATAAAATTCTTCAACCACCCTGGACACATCACTGAAAGGAATGAAATTTCCAGAACATGGTACAACCTCCTCATATCTTGCCATACCCACCCTCAGTAAACTGGAATCCTAAAATAATGCTTCATATTATACTATATCCTATTTAACAAGAACAATGGTCTATAATACAACCAACAATCACGCCATATCCATTCTTGATTTGGAATTGGCTCTAAAACCATCCATGATGAATCTATCAACCATGACAAAAAAATTCCCATATAAGAAGTAGCATTAAATTCTCTACTTGAGGATCCATGGCATATCCCACACTCTACATCACAAATATGAAAATATGGAAGTATTACTCAATACATGCTTCCAAGTCTCCTTATTGCTTCAGAAAACCAATATAATAACCATTTCAAACCTCAAGCAATCATATTCCACATCCTAGTGGTCCATTGAATTGTTGGGACTATTTGAAACACAAAACACACAACATCTCACATCTCTCTATAATGATATTTGAACACAAAATCTATAAATTCAAAACAAACATACTTTCCTAGGAATTTGTTCATTTCCACAGATAAAAAATATCCACCCTTGAATGTCCTAAAACACACCCAAAAATGATAAAGTAATCAAAGGAAGAGTGAAGAGGCATTTGAAAGAATGAAACAAGATGGTGCATCCTCCCACAATATATAATTTCTCACCCCATATGTCATGTCAACTTCATTAACTACCTAAGGGATGTGGCCACTTCTTTGTCATCAAAAAATCATACTCCCACCTCTCAGGTGATTCCAAACCATGATACCATAGAATACAAAATATTGGTATCTTCATCCCATGAAGATCCTTTTTCTAAAAATCAAAAATATTTACTAGATTCTTAGTCATGTATAAATTAGGATCTACATCATGATCGACCTAACTAAAAGAAATAGATGGATCATAGAGACACATTCAATGGTGTGGTACATGAAAATATTTATGCAACTATGTCAAATACAGTGGAAGTTACAATAGTAATTCAAATTCCACACCTTATAAACAATCTCAATAGGTATAAATAACATTAATGAATGGTTTCACTATTTCCTATGATGTCATTGAATAAATTGAGGTGAAACACTCAAGAACACCTGGTCACTAATTGGAAACTCCAATGGTAATTGATGGTAGTCAACATAAGATTTATATTCACTTTATGTAGTAAATATCCGTTGATGAATCAGCTGAATAATTTCCATCATCTCTTAGAAAAAACTCAGTCTTACTGAGGAACATTCCTAAATATTTTACCAAAAAGATAACGATTTACAAGTCAAACCATAAAATTCATTAAAAGGAATAATTTTTATATAAAACAATAAATATTGTTGTATAAAATCTCATACAGTCCCAAATAGTCATATCAAGCTCCAAAAAAGTAAAGAATGTAAGAACATAGTATTTCCACAAGAATATATTTTTCTCGCTCAATCTGGACATCCATTTTTGATGATATACCCTGATAAAATATACTTGGGATCATATAGCCTCCTAAAGGCATCTTTAGATGAAAAAAGTGAAATTGGTATATATTTATAAGCCTATATCATATGGAACTCAATTCACTATGATAATATAGTGCACATAGAGACTTCCCAAGATCTCATCCTCGGTTACATCTCTAACAGATTTAAATTGAACAAATTTGGCCATCATTTCAATTACTACCCATATATAATTCTTCCCTTTAGGGGTTTATGGGAACAAAACGACAATTTTCACATAAATATAATCCCACCTTGATATTATTACTAGAAGTAGATAAAGTAAACCCAAAGGTCTCTAGTGGTCGACTATGAACTATTTCCTGGTTTAATAGTGAGAAACTAATTCAATGATTCCACATATCATACCTATATACTATAATCTTTATTGAATATCATATTACATCATTATAGTTCAATAGTTCCCCACCATATGGAAATTTTGAAATCACCCATCATGACCTTTCTCACAAGATAAAGAAAAAAAGCAAGTTCCACAAACAATGGATTATCTTTAAAGAGAATGAACAATAACCAATGGTCTCATACCATATAGAGAGTCCCTAATTCCATATAATTCGCCAAAAATATGATACTCACATGTAATCATATTTAGATGACTAGAGATTAACTGCATACTCTCTTAACCTACCTAAAACCCATAAAATACTCCAAAATGAAATTGAAAAAAGAGATACATCGGATTCCACTATTCTGATTATTCTTTCCCACCTTATCTTTTTAATATTCTATCTCATCGAATCAAAAATGAAATTTTCATTTCCTGGGGTATTGGTAATATTAAATTTAAAAACTAAATGTACTACACCCAATAACATTATAAAAGGTTCAAATATTTTTGAGATAATATATAACTAAATATTTTAAATCCATTCTTTGAAAAGATATTGCTAGAAACTCTTGGGAACATTCATCACATATATGATCTCAAGATCATCAGTTAGATAAATCTTCTTATGTCTCTTAATCTATCTAGAACCATAGGCTTCTATGTGATCGCCCTATATAAGGACACAACCCAAAACCAAAATTGGAGCATGAAAAAGGACCAAATAGCCCTAACCACCCACTTGAAGAGTCAAAATTGGAAAAAAATTTAGATGAACTTTCCTTTAAAAAAATCACTATACCATTTTTCATCCCAAAGGATATTAAATCCATTCTAAGAAATAATAAATGAGTGAGATATTAAAATGTGAAACAAATAAGTTAATAAAGATGAGGCTATAGTGATGTTTCCCCTCACTGTCATTGGACATGAATCGATTTCCTCTAAAGACTCTTCATCTATGTGGAGAAGATTTATTCTGGATTCCCATGGATATAAAAACTATTTTATTGATATATTTTATTTCAATATAGCACTATTAGGTTTTTATTATCTCGTTCCACTATGTAGATTTGAAAATAAATTGATTAACTTCTACTTGTGGCCTGATCGCCTGCACAAATTATAGATCTTTTAGTGACTTAGGTAAAAAATGTTTCGAATGAAAAACCATAAGACACTGACTGTAAGTCAAAGGTTCTCTAACAAGAAAATTAAGTGGTATAGATGAAACCAAAATTCTAGGACCACCATGGGAATCATTACAATTCCTCTTACCTTTATGGGAACTAATAGAACTACTATATGGAGTAAAAGGAAATCCTGTGAACCCTGAAATACCTTCCAGGTTTAGATCAACCACAAAACTCCAACCATCACATCCACTAAGACATGGGAATCATAAAGATATATTGTGATCAGATATATGGTTGGAGATATATCTCAAAACATTGTCCACTTTTTTTCTCCTTGGATACATCAATAGTTAAAAACTAAACCAGATTAGTTAAACAGTTTGCATACCTCATCATGGTCCTGTCGCCATGCTGAATGTTGAGAAACACCCTAGATTTTTCCATGACCATTGACTCTAGATAGAAATGAATAGTTATAAAAACTATTATTTCCTTCCACTAAAAACCCCCATGATTCTCAAATTTTATAATCAAATCCCACCATCTCTATCTAGGCCCCTCAAGCATAAAGCTATCACAATTTACCTTTATAGATTATTGTGTTTCTATGAACTCAAAAATCAGTTCATTAGTTTTTAAACAATCCTTAGTCTCATGAGGTTAACTAAAACCCTTGAAATATATTGGTCTTTAATGAATAATATTTTTACATTGATCTGTATATTAATAAATTCAAGGATTATCTCTTGATTCGTGAATATGAATGGGTTTTGGTGCAAGTCCCAAAGTATAGACTGTATACACCGTTATCTCAAAATGATACAGGTCAACCAAAATATTTTTCTAATGTCCTTCACCAATATATTCTTATTGAGGTCTATTAAAACATATCCTTGGAGTAGTGATGTTACACAACATGAATAGTAATGAATGAAATCATCAACAAGGATATGTTGATAATCAAATGAAAGAATAGATACAAGACTATCAATTACATCACAAAAAAATCATGATTGGTATTTCAACATAGTTTGATTAGATGTAGGGAATATTCTATTAAACATATCAAACCATTCCACAAAGACAATTTTCCTAAAAGCCATTAGTTCCACACTACTCATTACGATTATAGCTAGCCAAGAAATCACTCGAGACTACCAGCTATGTTCCATCAATCTTACCTCATATTTACCAAAAAACCTAAATACATACTGACATCAAAGAGTTATGAAAATACTGAACTTTTAAAAACAAATTTTCATGAACCATCCTAGATAATCCAGGCCCCAAAACCATAGCTTACTCTATCATAGTATAATGGGAATTACCAGTCCTCATGGGTTTTGATAATAAAACCTTGCATCCAAGAAGAATAAAATGGAATTATTTTTCCACAAAACAGTGGAATATAAAATATACATGTTTTGATTTCAACAATCCAAAGTGATAAAGTACAATAATAAAAATTTTAAAATAATATAGAGACAATTCATCATCAGACGACACATTGTCTTCCAAGAAAAATCTTAATGTTAAACCCTTGTGTCAAGTGGATCACATTTTCAATGTCACCTCCATCACTCCCCATCCCACGCTTCAAGGACATCCACCCCCTTCAAGTGTCACTTTCCCTTTTATTATTCCAGCCATAAGATAACCTATAAACACCTGAAAGAAAAGTTAGGGTCTGGGATAAAGATCTCAATCAGGTCGTAGAAAGTATTCCATAGTATATTTAACCAATTATATTATCAATTTAAATAAAACCTATCATGTTGTAGAATTTATAAATTTTCAATAAAACAATAATTAAATGTAAAAAATTATATATATATATATATATATCAAAAAATGCATAAAGTAATATTTTATATAATTTTTAAATATATTTTTGTATAAAATAGTTGGAATGGTGAAAATAGTTCAAAAAATTAATATCGTATAATCAGCGGGTAAAACAATATCATAACACTATGTATTAATACATGTGGTACATTTTTTCTTGGTAATAGTATCCTTCCAACACCCTAGGATTTTGTGAATTATTATTATTTAATTAATTTAAACATTTTTATATTTTTCTTTATACTCAAAACTATAAATTGTTTATTTTATATTTAAGAAATGTGTTTGGATTTCCTTATACATAACACCAAGTTAATTGTACATGAAAAATAACATAATCTTTATCTCTCTCTATATGGAACACCGAGTTTAGCTTATACTGAACACATCAAGGATTTTCATTTATGGATTACATATCACGCAAGAGAAAGGTTTTCTGAACAACATTATATTATTAAAATATGTATTTTTAATATAATATGATATGACATAGAAATTAAATTATATGATATTAATAGTATTAAATAATTTATGAAAATTTATGGTTTAAAAAATATTATAGGAACTCATTGGTTACCAATTAATTATAAGTGAATATGAAAACATATTGAATTTTAAAAAAATAATTATTTTTTACGGTCACAAAGATTTTTCCCCTAATAAATTAAATTAAAATCCCTAATTGAGTGATATTAATGTCATTTATAAGTAATATATTCAATAAAATATTTTTACATTCATTTAATAGATTTTATGGACATATGATTTGAAAAACCCCAATTTTATTCTTAAAAACATAAATTTTTATAAATGTACTTATACAACCTTTTAATGTAGAACCCATTTTAAAACATAATTTTGGAACTATTATATATTTAATATTACAAAATAAAAATTTTTTTTGAGGGAGAAACATAAACATTATGTTTTGATAATTTTATGGTATTTTTCTGTAAGGTTTCCTTTATTAATGAAAAGTTAAAAACACATAATTTATGTTTTAAACTGCTTCTTCATGTAATTTATTTACAAGAATAAATTATATTTTAAACTATTTAAAAGTTTAATTAGATAATATTTTTATAAATTAATGTATTTTAGTTCTTTTATATTAATTTCACATTGAAATTGGGTCTAAAAACATTGCAAAAATTAGATTTTTTTATATTAAAACCTTGCATTGTCGACACAACTACGAGATTCATTTTAAATTAATTTATGCCACTTATGTGATTATAATTTAGAAAAATTATTTCCATATTTTTAATCATCATTATTTATAATTTTAATATGGTCAAATTATTTTTTCACCAAAAACATTTGTGAAAGTAATTAGAATTAATTACATCTACTATTGTAATACAAAGCTTAAAAAAGGACTACGACTTATATTTAAGATCCAAACCGACATATATACATTCCCAAACCCAATTATATGTCAATTATTTGGACATTAACCTTACATTATATATATATATATATATATATTTTTATGTATAATATGTTTTAGGTAAAAATGTAGGTATACTTAACTTGTTTAAAAAAAATGCCAAGTGTGTTCATTCAATTCCATATAAAAGGCCACCACCTCTACCCCCTATTCACACCTATAAAACCTTTTAGGTTCGTCCTATAACTTCAAAATACATTTACCAACATTCTTATCTTCAAACTAGGAATATTTATTTGGGAAGAAGCTAATCCATGGAAGCATTGTGGTGTAAACCAAAATGAGTTACAAGATTATGCGGTAACATCTTCTCTCAAGAACATTTCTTGAATTTTCTTTCTCAACCACGCCAAACTATTTATTCCATGATTTTATAACAAAACAATTATCCAAAATATAGTTGTATTTTTTTTAATCTAATAGTTCTTCCTAAAATTATAGAAACATCCATAAAATGGATGACAAACATACATTTTTTTTGTGTATGGAGAACTTCCATCTCACAGAACAACGATTGTTCAATTTTCCTTACCACCTCTTATGGTGGAAATTATGATGGAAAATGTGTTTATATAAAAATTATATTTAATTTATTAGGTCTTTAAAATTCTGTATTCATTTTGAAACACATAATTTATACTTTTTATTTTGTGTTAATATTATAATTTCTATGGAGGAAGTATGCACTACCGCCCCCTCATAGTGATATGATTTGTACAAACACTACATGGAATATATTAAGGATGGTTTTAGTGAATATATATGATATATTTAATATCATAAAACTACTTTAATAATAGTAAACTTATATACATTTATATCACTTTTTTCTTCTTTCAATATGAAAATAAAATCGGAACATCATTCATGCGTATGTATGGCTTACTATCCCCATCAACTATGTATTCCATTTCACACATCTATATTCTATATATTATTTTAATACACATATATTGGATATACATGATATTTAGGCCATGTTTTAAATTATGGAATCATTATATAAGTATAAGGACCAATGGTATACAAAATTAAGACACATTCAAAGAACAAATAAAATATTATCCAATGTGAAACCTTAACATAGGATAGTTAACAATAGAGTGATAAAATGTTTTAATAAAACCATATGTATTATTAGATATATATATATATTTTTTATGTAAAATATTTATAATAAATTTATATTTATGGTACAAGGGAAATTAACAAGTATGATGAGAGTGATGACACATGGTAAGGGGATTTCATCTCATTTTTTATTTCTGTGAGATACATGCTATATTTAGCACTCTTTAGTTTTGTCTAGTTTATGTACTGAAAATGATTGTAATATATTTATCAAATACATAAATTTATGGGTATTCACATATTCAATTTATGTTATTTATTTCATGGGTATAAGTTTCAAAAGTTACCAAATCGGTTAAATAGTTTGTCTCTATTTGCATTATTTGAGGCTCATGTTTTGTTATGAACCTAAATTCTTCTTTGAGGTGTACATACATCCATTTTACATGATATATCATTAATTTAGTTTTTTGATATTATTTTATGAGTCATTTTAATTTATTTTCTTACATCGAGTGTGTGTTTCCATGTTACCTTGTTATAAGAGTTTATTGAGACAATATTATTCCTTTTCAAGATTATTTATGTTTATGCTTCCTTTGATGAAATATTATGATCCATATCTCAATAAAATTAATTAATTTTATTCTCCAATGGTTTTTAATAAATTATCAATATATTGGTACAATCTATTTCACTATATGGAATATATTATAGTTAATAATGTGTTTTTATGAAAGCCTGACCTTACTATTTCTTCAGTCATAAATTTTTGTTCCTTTAATATCATGTTTTACAAAATGGTTTTTAAAGAATATTCTACTACTCTACCATTATCATTAAATTAAATTTTTATATATTTTTCTTTTCCCATGTTTTGAAAGGAATCTTCTTGTAACCTTCCAAATGTGGACTTTTTTAAACCTTTTCACCATTCCAAAGGAATGTTCATTTGACCTGATACAACATGTACATATATAACCAAAATTAATACAATGAATAATTCTTTTCATGTTTAATGGTTAATTTATATGAAAATAATTTTAAAATATATTTTTAATGAAATTATTTTCAAAATGTTTTCAATATTCTTTTATAATTTCTCATGGAATATTGTTTTAAAAAAATTCCAACTTCTTTGATAAGGTTTCAAGGAAAATGTTTTTAAAAATTATTTCAAGCAATATTTATATGTTTGCAATGTATTTTTAATGAAATGTTTTTAAAAAATTTTAAATTTCCTTTTATAATTTCTCAAGGGATATTATTTTCAAATAAAAATTCAATCTTATTCTATATATTTTCAAAGAAAATTAATTTTAAAATATTTTCAACCATTTTTTCTAAGTTTGGAAGGAAAAAGGTTTTGAAAAAAATTCTCAAGTATTATTTATATGTTTTAAAATTATATTAAAAGGAACTGGTTTCCAATATGGTTTTATGAATATATTTTTTCAAATATGAAATGATATTTTCCTCGAGAATGTTTTTTAAATATCCTTCCATGTCATTTTCATTTTAAGATGACATCCGTTGATGTTAGTTATTCACTTATGGGAAATAATACAAAGGTTCCATCAGTATTATTTCTAGAATGGTTTAGGTTTTGATGGAATTAATCTTATGAAAACTATTTCCCTTTAATAGGTTATATTCCCTTGAAACCTGTTTCTTTTCATGTATCATGCTCATGATGAAAAGGTTAGAAAACCTATATCCTTTTCCATAGGTTATAATATGATTTCTTATTTATGATACCCATTTAATATCAAGGGTTATGATATAAATTTGTATTATTTTTTGGCACATGTATGTATGATTTCACTATAAAATGAGTGGGACCCATATATCCCTCCAATGAAATATGTAAAGATTTATATTTAATTGGATGGACTAAGATGGTCTAGGGAATGAACATTTATTACTAAGAGAGCTATGGGAGGCAACCATGATTACCAATATGGTATGAGGAGTGAACTCATGCTACTAGGATTCCGATGGGAATGAACCATGACTATAAAGATAGTTTGCGGAGCGAACCCAAACTAACATGATGAATTTGGTAGTGATTCCTTGAATACTTTGGAAAAAATATTATATATTTTTATGTGTTTTAAAACATTCCATTTTTTATGGTTATATTTTGATTTCATGGAATACATTCATTTTTTCATTTGGATTCATGCCTTATGAACTTTGATTCTTTATTTCATGATTCATGTATATGATATTTGATATAAATGGTATGATATATTATTTTCCTAATAATTTTTTCACACCCTAATTCTTATGATTATGTTAGATATATCCCTTAATTTAACTTATTGAGAATTTGAGATCACCCATTTTTATATTTCCTTCCCCAAGTTATGAAGATATATATTATGTTTGATGTGTCTAAGAAGGTTACTAGTCAAGAAGAACCAAGTGAGAGGTGATGAAGCTCACTTATGGATAAATTTTTATATATTTTTTTTTCTAAAAAACCACTAGACAAATTACGGTCAATAAATATCTATTAGTTCGATGTTTTAAA
This sequence comes from Viscum album, assembly GCA_963277665.1. Lineage (NCBI taxonomy): Eukaryota > Viridiplantae > Streptophyta > Magnoliopsida > Santalales > Viscaceae > Viscum > Viscum album. The sequence goes on from OY728127.1 coordinate 1,300,764,288, forward strand.
TATTCCAAAAAAGATATGTAATGTTATTGTTTGAAAATGGAGGGACACGATTGTTGGTTTTATAGAAAAGTTTTAGCTAAAATTTGGAATCCTAGTTTAGAAAAATGTAGTGAGATCCCTAGGTATATTAATTTTGATATATTTAGAGTTGTCTATAAGGATAAGTATAAGGACGAATTATCATTTAGGAAAATTTATAGGAATTTTTGTGAAGTATAGAGTGATTGGTTTCCTATAAATACATACATATCTAGATACTACAAGTGTATGTGGCTCTGACACCGATGTAACTAGGGGTAACAACTCAAAAATGATGTTATGGTCCTGAATTGAGGTAATCTGGTACATGAAAATTGGCCTTACCACAAAATTTGTTTGACACACCCAAGAGATATGATTTGGGAATTTACAAAATCTCCGTGAACCGTTATAAGGGCTTTAAATATATGTTGGATATGAATAACATTGTATGAACCTAGGGAGTCTAATATTATTGATGGTGTCTTGCTTTAGAAATCCTATAAGTAATTGTTTTCATGACTATATTGTTTTATACTATGATAATTAATGCTCACACTATACTTTTGGTTTTATTAAATTTTCTTAATCGAAAGGAACTAGATTAAAAATGAATGTGATGGATGATTTTCTATGTATACGTAAAGTGGGATGATCAATAGAGTGAGATATGTGGTGATCATGCTTAATTAGTTTTCATGGAACATGATTAACAGTGTATACCTTTACCAAATCTAATACTCACCTGTGAAGAGAAAGAAGGAGTTAACTAAGTGTTCATGTAATGGATACCATGTAGTAAAGAATACATGGTTTCACATATGTTATGAATGTGGAAATATTAACCTAAGTGAATGTATTTGAGGAAAAGAGGATGTTTTTATCATGGAAAAAGAAATAATGTAAGTGATTGAAAGAGAAAAATGAAGGGTTTAGTTAATGAAATTGATGAATATATAAGCCGCCATAAGATATCATTGAAGGTTAGGTGTTTTAAGTGTAGAGTAAATGTTTATTATGAAACACATTATCCTAAGAGGAAAACATATAAAGGGGACCATAATGGTTGTATGAGTAATGGTTAGAATGATTATGATGAAGAGACTATAGATGAAATGTGAAAGGAAAGAGGTATTGTGTAATATAATGAGGTATCCTTGCTAGTGGAAATATGATGATATGAGTAATAAAATCTTCTATGTATTTAGATTTGAAAATTATGTTGTATGAAAGGTGATATATATAAGGATTTTTCAGATTATGTGTTTCTCTATGGATTTACAAGAACAAAATGAATGGTTCATATGGGATTAAAAAGTGATATAATTTCAAGGTTATTTCATTTTATAATAATTTATTAAGGTCAATACATCCCTTACTATGTTCATTATGTTAGGATATTGTTCTTTGAATAATGAATTATTGAATAATAATAAGTAAGTTGGATGGTTCCGATTACCTTAGAATTTATTAAGTACTTGATGGAATATAGTTTATTCAATCATGGATGAATATTAAAATTTCTGGTGTTTATGGAACATAACCAGTAATATATGGAAGAAGGAAAAATTTATTTTTTACAAAAGTATTTTTGGTAATTAATGTTGTTACCATGTTTCAAGATATTATATGGTGAGGGTATCCACATGTTTGAAAGGTGACAACCAAGAACTAATTTTCCATATATGAGGGAATCAATGTTAATATTATTTCATAAACTTCTTTATAATGTTTGGGATTTTCAACTTTTGAAATGGTTATAAGGTTAATCATTTATGGAAATATTATATTTATGGAAGAAAAAAGGATTATGTTGTCTTAAAATCAATTTTTGATGATATTGGAAAAACTATTATAAAAAGGTCGCATTGATGATAATTTCTGAAATATGGGATGGAATAATATTGATCTCATGATCTATTAGTGCATTGAGAGTGATAAATTGACCTTGCTTTTTGGAGAAAGATTTGATGTGAAGTAAGGAACAACAAAGGATGAGGATTTCTTGAAATCATGCAAGCATAAATTCCATGAAAATTTCATTACTTTTGGAAAAGGGATCTTGAAAACAATATTTTTATCATAATAACATCATTTTTTATATATCATATTTTTCTTTGTTTTAGTACATGTTTATGGATTTCTAATTATTTACGTTATCTTAACATTTTTCTCTATCACTGTCCATAATAAAATGATGGTAATATTTTTCTTTTATGTCCATGTTTTTAATTTCCAACTATGTTCTCTCATTTGGAAACAAAGTTATATGTCACATTGGGTAACTATTTTGATTCCAACATTAATTTATTGAGGTATGTTTTTGTAATATTTTTTCAATGTGGGTTTCTATGAATGAAAAATTAAAGTATTAAATATTTGATAACCTGGATGATTTTTTAAAATAAAATTAAATTTATGGGGGTAGAATGTGAAAACATGAGATTTTGTGAATTGTTTTTTAATTAATTTATCCTTTTTAATATTTTTCATTTTATGCAATGCTAAAGAAAGATTATTTTATATCAAAGAACAATGTCTAGATTTAATTATATGAAAACCATGTTAATCATGAAAAAAACATAATAGAAAAATTATCTTTCTCTACATGGAACACCGAGGATTAATTTCATTACATGCAACAATGACTTTCCTCAATGGATTGTGTCAAATGCAATACTGAAGTTTACCAAAAAATAATATTTAATTAAAATATTATTATTTAATATACTATAATATACAGTAGATGTTAAATTTAAGATAATGAATAGGATAATCTAATTTATAAAAATATATGGTTTAAAAAATATAATATAAACTCATCGGTTTCCAATTTCTTATAAATGAATATGAAAATTGATTGAATATAAAAATATATATTATTATTTTAATGTTCAAACAACAATTTTACTCTAATAAATAAAATTAATAAAAATTAGTGAGGGATAACAATTAAGTATTTATTTTATATATTCAATCAAATATTTTTAATATTCATTAAATATATTTTATTGACATAAGATAAGAACAGTCCCAATTTTATACTAAAAAATATATTTTTATAAATGTAGTTCTACCATCTTTTAATGAAAAACCCATTTTAAATCTAAATTTAAATGTTTTCTATATTTAATATGTAAAAAAAATTTACTTGGAATTTAAAAAAAAATATTGGTTAGGATAATTGTTTGTTATTTTTCTCTCTGGTTTCATTTTTTTAATAATAATTATGAACAATAAATTTTAGTTCAAAACAACGTTTTCATCTAATTTATTTATAAGGGGAAATTATATTTTAAATTGTATTAAAATTTTATTTAGAGAATATATGTATAAATTAATTTAATTTAGTTCTTTTAGATCATTTTCACATTGAAATTCTGTATAAAAACATTGCAATCTTTTGGATGTTTTTACTTCAAAAACATGCATTGTTGACTTGACTGCATGATTAATTTGAAATTAATTTCTACCACTTATATTATTCAAATTTTAAAATATGGATTCCATGTTTTTAAATTTCATAATTTATAATTTATAATAAAATCAAATTAGTTTTTTTTCCAAAGTGATTTGTTAAAGGAATTAAAAATAATTACATCGTTTAAGTTAAAATTAATCTAAACTAAGGACTAATTTGTAAATATATGACCCAAAACGACATATAAACTAGTCCAAAACCCATTTTGTAGACATTATTCTTCTATGATACTTCAATTTTTATATTTTGGTTCATTTGGTAAGACTTTGTTTAGGTAAAAATGTTGGTACACGTAACATGTTTTCGAAAATGCGTAGTGTGTCATTTCCCTTCACTATAAAAGGCCACCACCTATACCTCGTCTTCATACATCTCAATCCAAATAGGTTCATACATGGTCTACCCAATCAACTTAAAAACATTTATCCCATACTACTAGAATCAATAACTTTGGATGAAGGTAATCCAAGGAAGCCTTTGGGCACAATCCTAAAGGATTTACCCAATTAAAAAGAAAACGTCTTCTCTCAAGGTCCATTCTTTTTATTTTCATTATCAACCAACCCAACTCTCTTTATTCCATTATTCTATATGAAAAATAGTATCCTTTCTATAATATGATTTTTTTCTAAAATATTTTTTAAAAACACATGCTCAGTACTCCATCTAATTGGTAATGAACATACTGTTTAGGTGTACACTGAACCACCACATCACAAAATGATGAATATTCGATTCTCCTTACCACCTCTAATGGTATAAATTATGATGGAAACTATGCTTATATGTATTATATATTATATTTATGACTTCATTATGATTCTTTATTAATTTTATGCCATATATATTTTTACATTATATGTTGTGTTAATACAATTATTTCCTTTGAGAAAGTGTGGAATACAGCTCCCTCAATGTGATTTGATTTGTTTATACCCTGAATGGACCAAAACCTTACATGGAATTTATTAAGGATAAATTCAGTGAATATAAATTATATATATGATAAAATAAGTCTAATATAATTTTTATATACACATATATACATATTTTATTTTTTCATTTCATTCAATATGATAATAAAGAAGGAATAATCGTTCATGCGTATATACAACTTACGGTCTCCATCAATGGTGTATTCCATTTCATAATTATTTATTTCATAGATTATTATAATAAAAACATACTATATATACATTAAATTTTTATCATGTTTGAAATTCTTTAATTGTGATATAATTATAAGGACCAATGATGTAAAAAATTAAGACACATGTGAAGAACAAGGTAAATATAAACCAATGTGAAACATTAAAATAGCATGGTTAACAAGGGGAAATATACGGTCATAATTAAACTATATATGGTATTTGATATTATAGAATGTTATTTAAAAAGATTTAAAATAATTTTATATTTATTATACTGGTGGTTTGAATGAGTATGATAAGAGTCAAGACATAGGGTAAAGGGATTTCATCTCACTTTTTATTTTAGTGAGATTCAATTTATTTTTTCCACTTTTTACTTTTTTGTGTTGTATATAGTTACCATGATCGTATAATATGTATCATACATATAAATTTATGTTTATTCACATATCAATTTTATGATATTTATTTCATGGGGTATAAGTTTCAAAGTTACCAAATTGGTGAAATATTTTTCTCCCAATTTTTTATTCATTGAGACTAATGTTTTGTTATGGACCAATAAATATTTTCATGGTTTATATTATAACATTTTAAATTTTATATAATTAATTGAATTAACTGAATTATATTTTATGTTTCATGAGACATCATCTTTTACAAGGATAGTATGTTCCAATGTTTCCATGTTATAAGAGTTTATTGAGACAATCGTATAGCTTTTCATTATTTGTTTACGTTTTGCTTCTTCTGATTCAAAATTATGACACATATCTCATGAAAATTCATGACTTTTCATATACTGTTTTTATTAAGGATTATTCATATATTAGTATGATTTATTCTACTCTTTGGTACATTAGATAGATTAGAAAGTGGATTTAAGAATTCCTAAATTTACCCACTCTTCGGTCGAAAATCTATGTTCTTTTAAAATCATATTTTGAAAAAAGGGTTTCTAAGAATATTATACTATTCTCCTATGATAATTAAAGGAACTTTTTATTATTTTTTTCTTCTTCCAATGTTTTCAATGGAATATTCTTGTATCTTTTAAAATAAGGAGTTTTTCTATCCTTTTTACCGTTCAAAATGAATGTTGTTTAGACCTCATATGAAATGTATAAATTTATCAGAAATTAGTCCTTTGAAGCTTTATATTAATGTTTAAAGGTAAATTTTAAAGAATATTGTTTTAAAATAAATTTTCAAATAAATTATTTTCAAAATGATTCCAAGAATCTTTTATAATTTATTAAAGAATATTATTCTTGAAATGTTTTCAAGTTTATTTTATAAATTTTCATGAAAAATGGTTTTAAAAATGATTCCAAGCTTCATTTTTTTGAATGTAAATATTTGTCAATGAAATATTTTTAAATTTATTTTCAATATCCTTTTATAAGATTTCTTATAAAATTATTTTCAAAATTATTTCCACCTTATTTCATATGTGTTCAAAGAAAATTATTTTTAGTATGTTTTGAAGATTATTATATATGTTTTGAATGAAAAATGTTCTCAAAAATTTTTAAAAAATTATTTCTATGTTTTCAAATTATTTTAAAAGGGAAGGGTTTTCAAAAGGATTAATATTTTAAAAAATATTTTAAAAATAATAAATGATATTTTACTCAAGAAATGTTTTCAAAATATCCTTCCATATTATTTTCCTTATAAGATGACATCTGTTGATGTTACTCATACCCTTATAGGAAATAATACAAATGTTATATTAATATTCCTTCTCAAATTGTTTTGGTTTTGATGGAATGATTATTATGATAACTATTTCTCTTTTATGGGTTATAAGCTTTTGAAACCCTCTTTTTTCACGGTTTATGCTCATGATGAAATGATTAGGAAAACCTCAACTATTTCTAAAGGTTATGATATGATTACGTAATTGTCATACCCATTCATATCATGCGTTATAACATATTTGTTTATGATTATGTAGAACTTGTATGTATGATTTCACTATGAGGTAGGTGGGACCTATATCACCCTCCAATTAATTGGGTAAAGATTTTTATCTCATGAGACAGACTAAGATGGTATTAGGAATGAACCTTTACAACATAGATTGCCATGGGAGTGAACCATGACTAACAAGATTATTTTAGGAGTGATCTAATCCTACTCCGATGTCCATGGTAGTGAACCATTACTACCAAGATGGTATGGGGAGTGAACATAACTATCGAGATGGTCTTGGATGTGATGTCTTGGATACCATAGAAATCATATTATATATTTTTATATTTCTTCCAGAAATCCATGTATTATTCTTATTTTATTCATTAATGGATGGTGATTTTTATTTCCTTATGATTCATGTCTTATGAACTGAAATGATTTATTTCATGATTCATGTATATGATCTTTGATATGTGGGGTATGATATTCTATTTTTATTATCATGTTCTCATACCCATATGTTCAGGATTATGCTTATATAACTCCCTTATTAACCCTTACTGAGTATTTTATCTCACAAATTTTTATATTTCCTTCCCCATGTTACGAAGTTATATATTTTGTTTGATTTTTATAAGAATGGTTCTCAATGAAAAAACCTAATGTTAGTTAATGTAGCTCACTTATTTATCAGTGTTTATATTTCCATGTTTCAAAATGAACTATACCAATTATGGTCTTTGGGAACCAATTTGTAAGATGTTTTAAGTATTCTTCAAATGTTATGTAATGTTAATGTTCGAAAATAATGGGTCTCTACTATCGTCACACTACTTAATCAGTGATCCCAGCTCAATATCTTCACATATCTCTCAATTTATGTTTTCATAAGTCAAATCCTCATTGAGGAATAAAATACAACAGTAAGATTGTATAAGTGTTTTGAATATAAATCCATTACTATGGGATAGATCCAAGCATCCTTATCCTAATTACCCACAAATACACAGGATAACATGTTCATTATTCTATAAATAAATCAATTAATCATGGGAAAATCAATAATTTCACATCAATTCATAATAAAACTGACAAAGTTTCGTTTTTTGAAATTCCTTTCTCATTTCAAAAACAAATGATGGGTTTTCATCAATTCATTCCTTTTTAAATCATCAGTAAAATTAATCCAATGTTATCAAGAGTCAATGTTCAATAATTTAATTTTTTTTTCAAATAAACCCATCATTTTTCTCAAAATACGCTCCCATAATTTCAATTACATTAAAATTCGAGGTTTTCAGGAAATTCCATGCCCCTACAAACCCTTGATCTATCATCATATGTCCATTTTTTTATATAATTTTAAACAAAAATTTAAAAAATCTAGAAATAAAGGGATTCTATTTTAGGGATTGATCCTATAGAAACATCTACCTTTAATCACAGGGTCTAAACAATTCAAGACCCTCAACAAGATCCTTCATTGATGGAAGAAGCCATAAGAGGTCAAGGATTCCAACATGTAAACATTATCAATCTAAGCATGGATCCAATCCACCATAAAAATGAGGTTTAATCAATCAAAAAGGAGATAATATAATATAAGAGTAAAATCCAAAATGTGGGGAGATCAATTACCATAGAGGAGTCAACCACTTCCCATCGGATCATTGATCCAAGAATAAAAGAGTTCAAATGATTTTAAACATCTTTAGGGACACACCCAAGGAAAAAATATTGAATGAGGTTCAAGTAGTAGGGAAATTAGAAATTTAAAAAGTACATGGATTTTTATGTCTATAAAAATAATTCAAACAAACCTTACCCCCCAAATCCAAGACACATAATGTCTTAAAACATCCAAACCACAATGCATATTCTTTATACTACTCTGAATCCACCCTCGGTAAACCGACCACCTAATACTAAAGAACATATTGTTTTAGATAATATTTACATGAAATGGGGGACTATTTTTTAGTCAAAATATCACGCCATAACACTACCTTAATTGGCAGTGTCTCTTAACCCTCCATGATGAAACCACCAGCCATGCCTTAGTTATTCCCATCTAGGCAGTAACATTGAAATGAATCACTCAAGGATCTAGGGTGTATCCATCCTTCCATTGCGTATCACTACAAAAAATAGATGTAGATATGAAAATTGGCTTCTAAGGATCCCTAGTTCATCCAAAAACAATCCCCACCACCCGGTTTGACCTCAATATCCCTTATGCCATAGACTTATGGTCTACGATGCAACTTGGAAACACCATCCCACATAAAACACACCATATCTGACCTCCATGCTAAAATATCTTACCCAGAATCCATTAATTGCAAAATAAGTACATCCAATCACTTTAGGTTATTTTTTATGAGAAATGCTCTCCATCATCAAAAGGCTCTAAACACACCACAAATAGAAGAGAGAATCCAAACTATAATCTATAGGTACCTAAAGGAAGGTAATGTGATGTTACAAAATTATAGCACATGTGAATGGGATTTGGTGAAAAAATATCAACCATTGTTTCCTTATAGGTCACATTTCATTTTATAGTAATTTTCTTGAATCCCATATTTTAAAAGGCTTCGATAACCCAATTATCCTCAAAAGGGTTAGTGAGGGTTAACACAATGAGATAAGGGTTAATGAATTACCTAAAATTATCTAACATTTATTAATTGATAGGATATATAATCCTCCCAATATTAACTTATAATTATATAAATTTGGAGAAACATGATAATTAAATTATTTTATATTAATTTAATACTTTATTTAATTTCAAGAGTTCATCTCACCTCATATATAAAAGGGTACATCCTCAAATCTCATTCTCAGCCCTTTCGTTCACACATATTTGGAAAATACAACCCCAAATATTGTACTAAATACCATCCTCATGGTCTGCATAATTTTTTTGGGTATATTATATAACATAAATGGATTAATCGGTAACATAATGGATGTTGTCAAAGAATATGTATAGCATCTTACTGAATTTTTTATTTATATTTCTATTTATTACTAACTAAAAAAATCATCTAACCATTTTTATTTAATAAAATTAGTGTCTAAAATATATTTATATTTAATGAATTTATTTGCGTAACTGTAATATATCTAAATCTTCCAAAAAATGGGAAATGAAACCATTGCTCATGTGTATAGAGAACTATTACCACATGAACCGATGTAATTATTTCCCCTTCACGACCACTCAATGATATTTATAATGAGGTATTTAATGTATATATATGATATTCATGACATTATTATCAATATATTAATAAAATAAATCATCTAACATGTTACCTTTACTTCTATTGAATAATGATAACATCATTCATGTGAATGTATAGATTACCACAACCACAAATTTATGTGATTAATTTTTCATCACTAAATTAGATGGGTGGTAAATATAAGTAAATATAATTATTTAATAAGATATAATAATCATTCTATAATAATTAAATAACTCTTACCTTATAAGGACCCAAAAATTCATTAATGAAAATTCATCTTGGTCGATTTAAATGTCTTCTTATGGTTATGTAAAACATATGCACTTATTTGGTTTTATGTTTTGGATTTTAAAATAAATTTATGAATTGTGACCATTTCTAATATAGTTGTTGAACAATGATCAAATGATTAGTATAAATATAGGCTTTAACAAATCCTATTTACTCAGGAAAATGAAGTGATGGCCTCATCTAGTAGAATTTCCCCAAACAAAGCCCATTTGTCGGAGCTCGGAAAGGAGGTGGTGTCATTGGGCTTCACTCTTGACCAATCCCAAGCTTATCTTGAAAACGTTAATCTTAAGTGGAACCGACTGTGGGAGAAGTGGAAGTTAATAGTGATTACCACCTAACAATGTTACCTGAGCCACCCAAGAGTTTATCACCATCGCACACCTTACTGTTCAGTCTTATGCAGGTGTTATAAGGGTTTATGTAACAATACCATGTCACTATTATTATGTGCATTATTTTTTATATAATAATGAATATACCTTATTTTTATTATTGTTACATTGTAAATAGTTTTTAAAGTGAAAATAGTATTTTTAGTTAATATTTAACTAAGAAATCTGTTTTGATGAATTAATGGAATTTTGAATTAATGAATATTTTAATAAATTATTATTATTATTATTAAATTAGTTTTTATTAAATATAAATTATCCTATAATTTTATGAATTCAATTTGTAATTTTTATTAATGTTTGAAAGGTGTTTTTGTCAATACCCATGAATTTTTGATAAATGTCATTTTTTATTTTAGAAGTAAAAATTCACATAATAATAAAATTATTTAGATAAAATTAATATTATTTTTGGAATCAGGACATTGAAATTATCTAATGGTGAAATTTTCATAATTTTCTGAGACAATCGAATTTTTTGGTAAAAATTATATACCGTTTAAATATATAATGTGTTTAATGACATCATAATGACCCAATAGTGATGTAATAAAATACTATAAACATTATTTTCTGACAATATATGTTTTACCATTAAAATAATTTGATTTTTGGTTTCTTTAATTTAGTTTAAAAAGCTTTAGTGAACCCATAAATGTTTATAAAACATTTAGTCTCTTTTAAATTGTTTTCCTAGAGAGTGTGACTCACCTCCACCTAAGAAGCCCTATTATTTTATGAATTTAGGCCATTGGAATTATAAAATATTGTCTTCCACTCCCCTTTAAAAAACAACACGGGTAAAAAACATGTTCTGGTTTGTGGTATTGATTTGTTTAATGTGCGGTGACCAAAACCTAAATAATAATGAATTCCCTCTCCTTTCCTATATAAACTCACCCACGCTCCCACTTCCTCTTCACTAAAAGACTTTTTAGTTCCTCCAAAATCGACCCTCATCTCTCAAGAATCCTCTAAAGGTGCCCCAAGCTCCCAATAAGCCTCTCTCAAGCCTCTCTCATGCCTTTGGAAGCACACTTCCAAGTAAGGGATTTCTTCCTTTATCATTTTGTCCAATTTTCATTAAGTTGTTATACCATTTTGTTTTCTATTAAAAAAGTTGGGGTATGATTTAACACCTCCCCCATACTTACCTCTTTATGTTTTGATAATTGGAGACCCCTTTCCCTCTCATTAATGGCCCTCATGCACACCCATTACCATGCTAAAATTCTGTGAGGGATTTCTCTCTTCTCTTTTACATCCAAGTAATTTTTTGTATTATGCATCTAAATTCAATTACGTTTTTCGGGAAATGTATCTATATGAAACTCTTACTGTAAATTTCATGAAAAATATTATTAGACACCCATTTCTCTCTTATAAACCATTTTAATGAATCCTTTTGTCACGCTGTTATGCTGCCAAAATTGCACTGCATTTTTTCCAAGCCAAGATCATTGTGTAGTGAATACCATACCCATATCTATATCAAGAGTATTCACTATTATTCACATATACATATTGAATGGTACTTTCATGTATTTATTCCCCATTACTTAATCTTGGAATTACTTATGATGTTGATTGATTCCTTGTTATTTGATCCATTTGGAACACTTATGCATGAAATGGAATGTTTAAGAAGGGTGCACCCTGATAGCTCCCCAAAGCATTGGGTAAGTTTTGTATCGTGATACGTCATGTGAAATGATTTTTTAATCATTATAATTTAAATAAAATGAGTGTTTAATTGTGCTATATGTGCAATTAGGGTTTACTCATGATACATGTGCAATGACCCTTGGATCATACTAATTCCATGTTAAGTATTGTTGCCACATTTCCTTGTTATGATTATCTTTCTTTATCATGCCTTTATGTTTATGTTTCTCTTATTATAAATTGATATTCCTATTGAATAACATGTATTTTATTCTTCATGTTATTCCATGTTTAATCCCATATGGAATTTATAGCTCACCCCTTTCTTATGCATGTCCTTAGGATATCCTATGAAATGCTAAGTACGAGGGAGTGTAGTGGTCATCTGAATGAATTTTTCAATAATGTGATGGGTGTTTTATATTCCAGGTTGTTATGTTATTATCTTAAGCCCCAAATACACTAGTCCTTTTGATATTCTATGTTGTATCATTTGAATTTTATTTAATAAATCATGTTTAAGTGTGTAATAAAGAGCAAGGTTTTTATAGTTGGTATCAGAGGATAGGTTTTGTTATTTTATTGTGATTAGGAATAAAAATACATAGTGAATGCCTTATGTATAAGGATAACTATAATAAAAAAATCCCTATTTTTTGGTGAGTATTGGGTAAGAGGTTTATCAAGAAAATACATCCATGTCTGGATACGAGCAGGTAGAGGAGGCTCTAGAACAGATGTAGCTAGGGGAGAAAACCCCGAGAAGGAGTTTCGGGCTTGACCTGGGGTATCCTGGTACACAACAACAGGACTTGTTGCACTCTTGGTTATGACACTCTTGAGGGATATACATTGGTAAATTAACAAGCTTAGTATAAACCATTTTTAAGGGAATAAAAAAAATTCCCTAAGAATATATTTTAGAAAGTAGATCAAGGATAACATAGATTGAAGCCTATAGATTCATGAGTTAAAGAAACAAAATATTTTTATAAGTCATATGTTTTGTCTTTGGATTACCCTTTATGTGTTACCCCTAAATTTTATTTTATTCCAACCAATGGATGGTAACATGAGGACTCAGGCTAACAAATGATGTGAAGACCAATGTGATGACTATTCTAATGAGATTCTCAATCTGATGTGAGTGGGAATAATGATCTTTTTCATGATACTCTCTCAGTTAACTCAAGAATTGAATAGAAACATGGGTCAAGAGGAATGTTCAACCCCCCTAGAAAATAACAAGTCACTATGGAGAACTTCACGAGAAAAATGCCTCCTATATTTAATGGATCATCTGATCCCATAATCACCGAACAATAGATCAACTCCCTTGAAAAGATCTTCTCCATCCATTAATGTTCAGACCAAGAGATGGTTCTTCTGGATGGTTATCGTATAAGGGTGAATCCGACTAATGGTGGACATTGATAAAAAATATAAAGCCCGAGGTGCAGATCAAGTCTGTGGAATGGAAGGATTTCCAGAACATGTTTTTTGATAAATATTTTCCACACACCCTCCGACTTATGATGGAAATGGACTTCCTTTCCATTAAGAAAAAAGATGATGAATCTGTCGGAGCGTACGAGGAAAACATCACAAGGTTTTCATGATACGCTTTTGGCTAATTTGTCACCCCCAAATGAAAGGTCAACTGCTGCTTTGGTCGGCTGAAACCTAGCCTGTGGAAAGCCCTGGAAATCAAAAACTTCGACAGCTTTGAGAAAATTGTCAGATGTGCCCTTATGGTCGAAATGGAGATCGGTGAACCTTAGGGGTATCGTGGGGATAAGAAGTTTAAGGTGGACTTAAATTCTGGTGGTTCAATGGAAAAATCCAATAGTGCTCTGAAAATCTAGTACATGACATGAAAAAGGTGTGGAAAGAAGCACCACAGAAATTTCCTGAAGGGGACGAGGAAATATATTAGGTGTTGAAGAGAAGGAGACCAAGCTATTAATTGTTGACAATAAAAACTAGTGGCTCTGACAGAAGAGATAAACTCTCCGCTCGACCCTCAATGCATTGTTCATTGCTTCAACTGTAAATTAACATGGAATATTTCAAATCAATTCCCTATGCCAAGGGTTTTTGGAGGCAACCAACAACCTCCATGCTAGCAAGAGTGATCTTTTTCCATCACTACTTCTTAAGTGAACCCAAACAACGAAGTTGTGACAAGTACGGTAGTTATTCATTCTAGAATATAGAACATAATTTTTGATTCTGGCTCTATGCATTCTTTTATATCCTGAATGTTTAGTAGCACATTCCCAGTAACACCAAAAATCATGGAAGTGACGATGTCGGTTAGTACGGAAAATGGGGCCATCATTGCATCCCATGAATATAACTCCTCCCCTGTCTTAATCTGGGGATTGAATTTCCTGGAGAACCTCATCATACTCTCTATGGTATAATGTGATGCAATTCATGAAATTTATTGGATTTTGTTATATATATCCAACATAAATTGTCATGAGAGGGAAATCATTGTCCATGTGGGGAATCAACCCCCGATTCTGTACAAGTTCAAGGATGAACATGAATCTTTTTAACTCTTTCATCTCAAGAGTTGATATTACTGCCCTATAAGCAGATGTATCTAGCTCGGATGATTGATTCTAAGGAGGCAACCATACTTGAATACATGCCTATTGTGAGGGAATTCACTAAAGTGTTTCTCGAGGAATTGCATGGTCTTCCTCCTAGAAGAGAGGTTGAATTCTAAATTGATCTTATACCTAGGGCATTGACAATATCCATGACTCCTTATAGAATGGATGTTGTGGAGCTTGAGGAGCCGAAGAAACAACTACAGGAGAATCTGGATAAAGGGTTTATACACCCAAGTGCATCACCATGGGGTGCACCAGTCCTCTTCATCAAGAATAATGATGGATCAATGTGCCTTTGCATCGATTATCGCAAGCTTAACAAAATCACAATAAAGAACAAGTATACTCTTCCACGAATTGATGACTTGATCGATCAGCTACATGAAGCACAATACTTTTCCAGGGTAGATTTTCGGTCAGGATATTATCAAGTAAGGGTGAATAAGGAAGATATCCCAAAGACTAATTTTTGTACAAGATACAGGCACAATGAATTCATAGTAATGACTTTCAAACTCATTGATGCTCCATAAATTTTATTGGACTTGATGAATAGAGTCTTTAGAGATTACCTCGACAAATTTGTGGAAGTCATTATAGATGATATTTCAATATACTCCAAAAACCAGGGATGGTCATGAAGATCGTCTAAGAACTGTACTAGTGACCTTGTGAAAGGACAAGCTCTATGCAAAGTATATCAAATGCGATTTCGTGTTGAAAGATGTATCATTTTTGGGCCATATCATCACAAGCAATGAGATATCTGTGGATTCCTCTAAGACAACTGCAATAGAGGGATGACCGTGACCAACATCGATAAGGGATATCCGTACAATCTTGGGGTTTGTGGGATATTATCGATGATTTGTGATAAATTTATCCCGATTGTCCAACCCTCTTACCAAGATAACTCAGAAGGGTGTAAAATATTCTTAGAGTGATGAATGTGAAGAATGCTTCAGGGATTTGAAATGAAGGCTTATCACTATGCATGTGCTCACATTACCCACAAGTTTGATCTTTTGCGCTATTTAGAGATGCTTCGAAGAAGGGCATGGGCTATGTGTTGATGAAAACTGACATAGTCATTTCATATGCTTCAAGGAAATTGAATTTTCATAGGCCGAATTATCCAACACATGATCTGGAGTTGGATGCGGTGATCTTCACTTTAAAATTTTGGCGGCATTATATCTTTGGGGAGAAGTATGAAATATATACAGGCCACAAAATCCTCAATTATATATTCACACAGAAAGAGGTAAGCATGCACCAATGAAGATGTTTAGAGCTGATCAAATACTATGACTACTCAATCCATTACCATCCTGAGAATGAGAACATGGTGGAAGATGCTCTAAGTAGAAAGGACCCAGCAATTCTATCGTAGATGAGAATTGATAAGGATCCAATCTTCTTAGATTTGATGAATACGTACATGGGAATCATAAAGAGGGAACATCATTAATCCTTTCACAAATGATTTCTCAATTGCTCTTTTGGAAAAGTAAAAGGATGCTCAAAAGGATGGAATGGAAATTCAGAATAATGTAGAAGATATCAGGAAAGGGAAATCCTTATAGTTTAATGTTAGTGAAGAATGAATTTTGAGATTTGGGAAAACACTATGTGTTCCATCAAGTTAAAAGATTAATAATGATCTTTTGGATGATGCACATATTGTAAATTTTAATATTCACCTAGGAAACACCAAGATGTATCGTGATCTCTAAGAGAATTATTGGTGGGATAAGATGAAGAAGAAGATCGTGGGATTTACATCAAAGTTCTTGGTGTGTTAGTAAGTGAAGGCTGAGTGACATAAGTCTTAGGTGATGATGCAACTATTAGCCATACCAGTAAGGATATGGGAGAAAATCACCATGGACTTCGTCACTGAACATCCGAAGAAATCCAAAGGAAAAAATGAAATACGGGTTGTTGTGGAACATCTTACAAAGTCTGAAAACTTCATTGAAATTCATGAGAATTTCACATTGGATAAACTAACATAGATATATATCAGGGAAGTGGTAAGGCTGCATGGAGTACCACTGTCTATTGTATCTAATCGAGATCCAAGATTATCCTCTATGTTTTGGAAGAGACTTCAACCTGATTTTGATACCGATCCAAACTTCAGTATGACCTATCAACCTTAAACATATGGCTAATCTGAGTGAACTATATTGACATTGGAGGATATGTTAAGATCATGTTCTATGGACTTCAAAGGAGGGTGGGACCAACATTTTCCACTGGTTGAATTCTCCTAAAATAACAGTTTCCACTCAAGCATCTGAATTGTACCTTATGATGCCCTATATGGGAAGAGGTGTAGAACAACAACATGTTGGGATGAAGTTACTGATTGTAAGCTGCTAGTACTAAAAATGGTCAAAGAAATTATGGAGAATTTGAAAACCATTCGGTAGCAAATCAAGGCAGCCCAAAGTTGTTAGATGAGTTATGTAGATAACGATCGAAGAAACCTTGATATTAAAGTTGGATACATGGTATTTCTATGCATAACTCCATGTAAGAAGGTCATGTGGTTTGGAAGGAAAGGGATGTTAAGTCCTAGGTACATCGGCCCCTTTGAGATTCTTGATTGTGTTGGGGTTGTGGCCTATTGACTAGCACTTCCATCTACCATGGACATAGTACATGATGTATTTCATGTATCCCTATTAAGGAATTACATACCATACCATTCACATGTACTCTCGTCAGAGGTAGTACACATAGAGGATGATATTTCTTAAGAGGAGCAACCAGTGATGATCTTAAATAATAGAGAAAGGTTCTATGAAATAAGACAATGCCCCTCATCAAGGTGACGTGGAAAAACCACCACTTTGAAGAAGTGACCTAGGAATCAGAGGAAGTGATGGTTAATAGTCACCGACATCTAATTTAGTGTAAGAAAAAGAAATTTCAAGGATGAAATTTCATAAAGGGGGAAGACTGTAATGACCCGAAAATTCATTAATGAAAATTCCTCTTAGTCTATATAAATGTCTTCTTATGGTTATGGAATATGTATGCACTTATTTGTTTTTATGTTTTATATTTTAAAATACCAATATGAATTGTGACCTTTGATAATATATCGCCGAACAGTGATCACATTATTAGTATAAATACAGGGCTTTAACAAATCCAATTTACTCAAAAAAAGGAAGTGATGACCTCATATAATAGACATTCCCAGTACAATGCCCATTTGTCTAAGCTTGGAGAGGGGGTGACTTCATTGGGATTCACTCTAGACAAATCCCAAGCTGATATTTAACACGTTAAGCTAGAGAGTAACCTATTACGGAGAAGTGGAAGTTAACAGATATTTTCACCCAAGAAATGTTATCTGAGCCACCCCAAGATTCGGTCACCATTTCAGACCTTACTCTTCTATATTATGTGGGTTTTATAAGGGTTTATGTAACAAGACCTTAGAAATATGATTATGTGCATTATTTTTTGTCTCATAATGAATATACATTCATTTTATTATTGTTACATTTTAAATAGTTTTTAATGTGAAAATAGTATTTTTAATAAATATATAACTAAGAAATATATTTTGATGAATTAATGTATTTTTGAATTAAATAATATTTCAATAAATTATTATTATTAATAAATTACTTTTTATTAAATATAAATTATCCTACAATTTTATGAATGCAATTGTAATTTTTATTAAGGTTTGAAAGTTGTTTTTGTCAAAACCCAAGAATTTTCGATAAATGTCAGTTTTTATTTTAAAAGTAAAAATTCACATATTTAGAAAATTATTTAGATAAAATGAATATTATTTTGGGAATGAGGACATTGAAATTAACGAATAGTGAAATTTTCATAATTTTCTGAGAGATTCAAATTTTTGGGTAAAAATTAAATACCATTTAAATATATAATTTGTTTTATGACATCATAATGACCAAATAGTAATGTATTAAAATACTATAAACATTATTTTCTGCCAATATAGGTTTTACCATTAAAATAATGTGATTTTGGGATAGTTTGATTTATTTTTCAATACTTTAGTTGACCCTTCAAGACTTATAAAACATTTTGTCTTTTTAAATTGTATTCCTTGAGAGTGTGACTCAACTCCACATAAGAAACCATATTATTTTAATAATTTATTCCATTGGACTTATAAAATATTTCTTTATTCTCCCCTTTGGAAAAAACCATGGGCAAAAACCATTGGTTGGTTTGTGGTATTGATTAGTTTAATGTGTGGTGACCCAAACCTAAATAATAAAGAATTCCCTCTCCTTTTCTATATATACCCACCAAATCAAACACTTACTCTTCAATAAATGCCTTTGTAGTTCCTACTACATCATCCATTATCTCTCAAGAATCCTCCAAAGTTTCCCCAAGCTCCCAAGAATCCTCTCTCAAGACTCTCCCAAGCCTTTGGAAGCACACTTCCAAGTAAGGGATTTCATCCTTTATCATTATGTCCAATTTTCATTAAGTTGTTATGACCTTTTGTTTCTTATTAAAAAATATAGGGTATTATTTTTCACCTCCCCATACCGACCTCTTTATTTTTTTGATAATGATAGACCCCTTTCCCTCTAATTAATGGCTCCCATGCACACCCGTTACCATGCCGAAATTATGTGAGCGATTTTATTCTCCTCTTTTACATCCAAGTAATTTTATGTATTATTCATCTAAATTCAATTAATTTTGTTGGGAAATGTATCTATATGACCCCCTTACTTTCCATTTTATTAACATATAATGAGACACCCATTTCTCTCTCATCAACCCTTTTCATGAATCCTTATGTAACACCGTGATGTAGTTGAAATTACACCGTATTTTTTCCAAGCCATGACCATTGTGTAGTGAATACCATACCCGTGTCTCTATCATGGGTACTCACCTTTATGAAAATATACATATTGAATGGTACATTAATGTATTCATTCCACATTACTTAATCGTGGAATAACTTATTTTGTTGATTGATTCCATGTTATATGATCTATGTGGAACACTTATGCATGAAATGAAATGTTTAAGAAGGGTGTGCCCTGATAGCGCTCCAATGCATTGGGTAAAGTAGAGTATCTTGATACTTCATGTGTAATGAGTGTTGACTCATGCTAATTCAAGTGCAATGAGGTTTTACTTGTTCTTTGTAAAGATCCGGAAATTCTGTGCAATTTTTTGTTCTTAAATTCATGGGAATTTTACGAGTCTACAATTTCTGATGGTGCTTGATTCTGAGGCCTGGTGTGCCCAGAATCAATTTATGATGTTTTTTTAGGTACGTTCAGTAATCATATGAGCAGGATTTTATATATTTCGAACTGTTGCTCGGAACTGAAATCCTAGGGCACCGTTGAACTCACACTGTCGGTGATTTCATAGTGGGACCTTCACCGCAGTTTCATTCTAACGAAAAAGGGAGTTAGTTTTTGGGGTTTCTAATTAAATTGAATAAAAATAAAGTGTTAACTTTATTTTTATTTGATGTCTTTAAAACCTCCAAGAGGAGGTTAGAGGTGGGGGCCACCACACCATAACCTCCCATGAGAGGTTCTGGTGGTGGGGCCCACCCGCACATAACCTCCCTTGGGAGGATATTGTTTAGTGGGGCCCACCTGGGCTTCTTACCCCCATTAACTCCCCATTAATTAATTGGACACCTCTATTCATTAATTGGAACTCCTCACCTCCCCTAATTTTGAATTTGAACCATTCAATTTTATTAAATAAATGAGTTGTCTCATTTAATTAAACACAAGTATTTTGTTGTTGTGCTATAAAAACAATAGTGAACATCTTCTATTATTTTTGGGCTTAGCATTCTTTTGGTGGAAACTCTGGGAGAGGAGGATGAACTTGGAGGAACAAACTCTTCCAATTAAGAACGTCCCTTCCACCAATGAAGAACAATGAACATCTCTCCCTCTTCAACTGGGGCAAGAAGTGGAAGTGCCGCTGCCCACGAAGAACGCCGATGATTTCCTCTTCGACTCGTCTTCTCCGAACTCTTCCTCTTCCAACATTGACGAAACGATGCCGCATTCCCGTGAATTCATCAATGATCATCATCTAGGGAGGTAGGGGTTTGAGTTGAATTTATTCCCATTCTTCCTCATTAAAATTATGGTTGAGATTTGCCGATTGATATCAACGTAATGTGGAGGGATCAGACTGCACAAACATGGCCCGACCCACCCCCTTTGTTTGTTCACAATTGTTGATGGCGGTAGTGGTGCAACGACGCCACTAGAGGAGGGGATTTCCGTGGAGAAACGGGCAGCAACAGTTCTTGCGACGACTGGCAATAATCCGGCCATGGAAGAAGCTGGCAGCGTAAGGGCCACTGGGCCACCGAAGGGGTGTGACATTGTCAGGCCGCACAGAGAACCGAGCCATGGCCAGGTGGGCTGTGGCGGTACTGGAGGGGCACAGTGTCATCACACCTTGTCAGAAGAAGGACCCACGACCACGCAGCCGCGGTGGTCAGACGAGCTAGGTGTGGCACCGTCCTGCTGCACCAGAGAGAAGAGCCGTGACCAAAGGCCACAACGGTCAGAGGAGGGAGGCCGACTGAGCCGGCATCCATTGCGCGCTGCAGGCGGGACCCTTAGGTTCCTGTGATTACCAGGATAGTTCCATACGCCGACCATTTCAGAAGATTGAGGGGTGTGTAACCCCCCCCCCCCATGCATGGCCAGCCGACCACGACGTCAGGCAGCCGGCCATGCGGGCCGGCCGGTCGGCCTCGGCTGGGCCGCCGTTGGCCGAGCCACCCTCGGCCGGGCCATCCCATCGGGCCGGACCACTCGGGTCGGACCGCCCTTCAGACCGGGTTTCCCCCTCAGGCCGGGTTGGACCCTAGTTTGGACTGGGTCGGGCCGAGTCTGTCCGACGGGGTCAGACTGGTCCCAAATCCATTTAGATAGTTTACACCTTTTCTCCCATATCTCATGCCAGGGGTGTCTGATCGACGAAACGTTTATCGCAACGGAAAGTCAGAGATTGATGGTTTAATTGGTATAACCCACTTTAGGTTTGGACACAGTTCGGATACGGTCGGCTTGGTTTGAACCTAATAACCAACCGGGCCCCTAGAACTGAAATGCCAATAACTCACAGACCGGGTGTCCGATTGACGCACCGTCTGTCGCGTTGGATCCCTAACAACATGGAGGTACTTTGGGTTACTACTTTTTGGAGTTTAGTGTCCTTAGAGGTACGTCCGATATCACGAGGTAAGATTCTATGGAACTCAAGCACACCGGGTGCGAACAATCCAGTGGATGATAGTGAGGCGGAGGTTGGAGATATATTATGTAGAGGTCAGAGCCCATCGATCCTATGTGGGTAAGCACATACCGATCTTGTGTGGGTCAGATCCTATGTGGGTCAGTTATCCGTGATCCTCTGTGGTTCATCACATACAGATCCTATGAGGGTTAGATCTTGTCTGGGTCATTACAGGGGTTAGTACCTATCGATCCTGTGTGGGTAAGAATCCATATGGTTAGAAGCAGTCCCTCTTGTCAGAATAAGATGATCTTTCTTCATGACTAATAAACTCTACTTCTATACTTCACTAAAATCCTGGTTTGAGATGAGTCAATAACTTTCGTGTTTTCCTCATGATTGAGATGTGTTACTAAATAACTTAGGTATATGTATGGGCATATACCTAAGGGTTCTCCATTGACAGCGTACTTGGTGGTTATACATGTTGGATTTTGTGAGACCTTGAGGGTCTCGGGGTCCATACTAAGTATCATTATACTCACCCCTTCATGAGATATGCCCGCACCTCTTAGTGTTGGTTTCAGATGACGGATAGCACTGATCGAGGCATAGAGTAAATGACCTGGATGGTACCCGGAGGTGGACCACTCGGCGAGATGTACACAGAGTGGACAGATGGACTTGGGGTGCTGAGGAGGCCATCTGTACCCACCCTTTAGGTGGGAATTCCGGAGGATGACCCAGTAGCTTCTTTACTTATTTCCTTCAGTAGTACTAGATTTTTTGTTGTTTTGTACTTTAACGTTGGGCTTGTATTTCTGGCCCCTTTACTTTCAGCACACTCTTCTATATTCTGTTTTACTTAGTGTTTTACTTAAAGTTGCGTACTATTTTGTGTTTGTTTACAGTTATAAAGGCAATGCCTTCCCAGTTTAGGGTTTTACACCTTTGGTGCTAGTCGTCAACCCCTGGCCTATGAAAGGCAAGCTTGGTGTAGTCAAGATACGGGCCCTAGGGGACAGGTCGTGAAAAATTGGTATCAAAGGAGTCGGTTCTACAGCATAACTTAGAACTATGATCTTTCATTTTAGTAAAGAAATAATGTTAAGGGCCTTGAGTGTGGTTTTCAGTTCATGGAGTTCAGTGTTGGTGCGGTGGACGACGTATCCATACACCAGGACCCTGACTTCTGATTTCCAACTTAGTTCATGAAAACACTAATTCTGTGTGTGTTTTCAAAAGTTTTTGAAAGTCATATCAACCAGGTCATCTTACCAGGTATTAATCTTTTGACCATGTTTCATTTTTTATTTCAGGATTCCTTCCCGCGGATGACCAGTTAGAGCCCCAAGATTTATACGCTCTGACAGCCCACCATGCGACGAGGCCTTGGTACAGGGCCCTTTACCAGCAGAGGCACTAGAGGTACCACTTCCCGTTGGGCCACCGATGCCACCACCCCTAGTAGCAGACGATGCATGCCACTTGAGCGAATTGTATGAGTTCTAGCGCTAGAGGCCACCCAGGTTCAGGGGAGAGACGGACCCACAGGCGTCTGAGGATTGGCTGGAGGCTGTGGTGAGAGTCTTTAGGCTGGCAGGGACCCCAGAAGACCTCATGGTGATTCTTACTGTGAGTCTCCTTTAGGAAGCAACATGAAGATGGTGGAGCCTGATGCTCCTGGTTAACGATGATGCAAAACTACTATGGTCAGACTTCAGGAGCCTGTTACGAGTGGAGTTTGTTCCAGCCACCCTTCTGGTGGTGCGGATACAAGAGATACTTCATCTATAGAAGGGAAACATGATAGCAGCACAGTACTCAGTGAGGTTCACCGACCTCTCTCACTACTCTACAGATATGGTGTGGGACACATTCTTTAGGGCCCAGACAATCGAGAAGGGGCTCATGCGAGAGATCAGATCCTTGATGATCTCCCCCAACTTCCTGACGCAGGAGGGGGTGTTAAAGAGAGCCCTCCTAGTGGAGAGTTTCCTTACTGAGCAGTCACCAACAGCGACACCCACTACTAGTCGACGTGCATCGGAGTATTCTACAGCTAGTAGTAGACAGATGAGGCAGAGGTCCAAGAGGACCAGACCCACAGGTGGTCAACTTCAGGACTCCAGATTAGTTGTCTGGGGAACACAAAATATAGACTTATATGCCAAGAGCAGACAGTGCAACTCATGCGCGGGCAGGGTCACATTGCACATGACCCTCTGACATGCCATACAGACGATCAACAGTTAGTTGAGGGACCTCCCATGTAGAGGCAAATATTCGATCGAGGAAGTCCATAGGGGGCAGGAAGACATGGCAGAGGAGCTGGTCGAGCAGCTGGTGGTGGAAGACATTTCGAGGTGTTGCCACTACCACCACCAGGAGTACCACCCCGACCACATGGAGTGGGTGGACATGGGAGAGCTCAGTTTCAGGTATCTAAGACCTAGAACCATGGTTCTTTGGAGATGATTTGAGTTACTATCTGTTTCTAATCCACCTTATCTATACTTCTTATAGACACAGGTGCCAGTCATTCTTTCATAGCCACTACCCTTGTTCGGAGCTCAGAGATTCCGACAAACCCGTTGGCTCGATCCTTACTTCTAGAGACTCCTAAAGGAGTAGACCCGAAGATTATGAAATGGTTCCAGAAGTGTGAGCTTAATCTATGAGGTGAGAGATTAGGCTGGGATATCTTTATAGCAGCATCGAGGCCTTACAATTTCATCTTGGGTATGGACTGGTTATCTACAGTCCATGCTCAGATTGACTTTATTAGGCACACAATGTAGTGTGTCCGCTTGGATAGGACCATGTTTACCTTCACCGGTGAGAAGGGAACTTTTGTAGCACATGAAAGAATTACTCGGAGGAGGGTGCAGCTGATCTCTCACTAGTTATCCTGCCTTACCCTCAGAGCAGTAGATGTCAAGAGTCCGACATATCCTGTAGTGGTGGACCAGTACGTGGATGTTTTCCCTCACGATGTTCCAGGAATACCTCCCTCTAGAGAGGTGGAATTCTACATTGATATGTATACTAGGAAAACACTGATATCTACTCCAACATATCATATGGCTCCTGCTGAGCTTCGTGAGCTGTAGGTACAACTGGAGGACTTGCGGGGGAACAGATTCATCTGACCTAGTGTTTCTCCCTGTGCATCCCCAATTCTATTCACCAAGAAGGTGGATGGGAGCTTGCGGCTTTGTGTTGAATACCGTCACCTGAACCAGGTGACCATGAAGAACAAGTACCCACTCATGAGGATTGAAGATATACCTTATATTAGGCTATCACCAACTCATAGTTTGAGATGAGGATGTACAGAAGACGGCCTTCAGGTGTCGGTATAACCACTATGAGTTCTTGGTTATGCCCTTTGTCATAACCAACAATCTAGTGGCGTTCTTGTGTCTCATGTATAGAATATTCTAGCCATAACTCGATCACTTTTTTGTAGTCTTCATCGATGACATTTTGATATATTCGACTACAGAGGAGGAGCATGCCTACCATTTGCAGGTGGTACTAGACACACTCCGAGGGCACCAACATTATGGTAAGCTCTTGAAGTGACAATTTTGTATTCGAGAGGTTCACTTCTTGGGGAATGTAATCTTGGAGGCTAGAGTTGCAGTGTATCCAGTGATGATTGAGGTGGTACTTGCTTGGGAGCCACCAAGGAGTGTGACAGAGGTACAATGTTTCTTGGGCTTGACTGGGTACTAACAGAGATTCGTTCCAGATTTCTCTAGAGTTGCAGCATGACTATAAGCCTTGAAGAAGAAGGGGAAACACTTCGTGTGGTTGGAGAGGTGCCAACAGATCTTTCAAGAGCTGTGGAAATGATTGACTAGTTCCCCTATCTTGAGGCTTCCAGAGGAGGGTGTATGGTACATAGTTTACTGCGATGCATCAGGGACCAAAATCAGTTGTGTCCTGATGCTGGAGAGAGTTATAATCACGTACGGTTCTCAATAGTTGAGATAGCATGAGGAGAACTATTCTACCCATGACTTGGAGTTAGCAGCAATGGTCTTCACCTTGAATATGTGGCGGCACTATCTAATGGGCGAGCGTTTCATTGTATACTATGATCACAAGAGTCTAAGGTATATCTTCTCCTAGAAGGACCTAAACCCGAGACAATGGCGATGGATTGAGTTCCTCCAGGAATATGACTTTGAGATTGTCTATAATCCTAGGAAGGGGAATGTTTTAGTAGATGACATCAGCAGGAGATTAGGCATACATCTTCTAGAGGAGGCGATAGAGAAGCTGGTAGCCTTGTAGATATCCTTTATGGATCAGGATGGATCAACCTATCTACAGTCACTCACATTCACTCCTCCACTTCTTCAGCGAGTCTGGGAGACACATCATAGAGAAGTTTATTGTGAGATGCGACATGCTCAGATAACCACAGGGCATGAACTTGATGGATTTTCGGAAGGAGGGGAGCATGTCATCCTTTTCAGAGGATGTACCATGGTACCAGTTTCACTTTAGGAGGAAGTGTTGAGAAAGTTCAACACTTCCCCTCTAGTGGTACAACAAGGAGTATAGAAGATGTTTTAGGACCTCAGAAAACAATACTGGTGGCCAGGTATGAAGAAGTAAGTAGCATAGTTTGTCTCACGATGCCTCACTTGTCAGCAAGTGAAGGCGGAGCACTAGGTACCAGCAGGCTTGGTTCATCCCTTAGAGGTCTCTGAGTGGAAGTGGTATGGGATATCCATGGACTTAGTGTTGGGTCTTCCACGTACATACAGGAATCACAATTTGATATGGGTGATCGTTGAACGACTCACCAATTCGTCCCACTTTTTACCGATTAGAGAGCAGGGCTCAGTAGAGAGCATCAGACGCTTCTTTATGCAGAAGATTGTGCATTTACATGGAGTATCTATGGTCTCTAACCATGACTCACGGTTTACTTCTCGGTTATGGAAGGGGTTATAAGAGGCTTTCAGGACACAACTACATCTGAGCACCACCTTCCATCCTTAGATGGATGGCCATACTTAGAGAAACATTCAGACTCTCAAGGACATGCTCTATGCTTGTGTCCTCGACTTCAATCACAGTTGGGAGGACCACTTAACTTTGATGGAGTTTTCCTACAATAAATTATATCACTCCACCATCGGTACGTCACCTTTTGAGGCCTTATATGGTCAACCTTACAGATCACCACTATGCTGGACAGACCTAGGGGAGTCAACACAAGTGGGACTAGATATGGTATGAGCTACCATGGAGAATGTGCAGATCATCCAGGAGAAGATGAAGACTACATAGAGTAGGCATAACATGTATGTTGACAGGAGACAGAGACCTCTGGAGTTCAAGGATGGTGACCATGTCTTCTTACGGGTCTCACCTCGACGATGTCTATGGAGATTTGTCCAAGGCGGCAAGTTATCTCCGCGATTCATCAGACCTTTCCATGTCCTCAGCAGAGTTTGCAAGGTGGCTTACCTCCTGGCTCTTCCACCTCAGTTTCACTAGGTGCACGACATCTTCCACGTATCTCAACTGAGGAGGTATGTTCATGAACCTTCCCACATCATCGACCATGAGGAGTTGGTCATCGATGATGGGGTGACTTTCACAGAGGTTCCAGTGGAGATTGAGGATCGACAGGAGTGGGTCCTATGTGGACGGTCGATACCTCGGGTGTGCATTTTATGGCAACACGAGAACCTCCAGGTGAGCACATGGGAGCGGGAGGCTCAAATGCATGCTCAGTACCCACATTTGTTCCATTAGTGTGAGTTTTACCTTATGGGGATGTAAATACCTGAAGTGGGGAGAATTTGAAACCTAAAAATTCTATAGAAATTTATTTTCTTAAATTCATTGTAATTTTACGAGTCCGAAGTTTCTGAAGGTACTTGATTCTAAGGCCCGGTGTGCCCAGAATCAATTTCGGAAGTTTTGTTCATGTACATCCACTAAATGTACGAGCATGATTTTATATCTTTTGAACCAGTGATCAGAACTGAACTTTGAGGGCACCGTTGAACTCACAGCGTCGGTGATTGCTTAGTGAGACCTTCACTATATTTTCGTTCTAATGGGAAAGGGAGTTAGTTTTTGGGGTTTTTAATTAAATTGAATAAAAATAAAGTGTTAACATTATTTTTATTTGTGGTGGTTAAAACCTCAAAGAGGATGTTAGAGGTGGGGGCCACCACACCATAACCACCCAGGAGAGGTTATGGTGGTGGGGCCCACCCGCACATAACCTACCTTAAGAGGATATTGTTTAGTGGGGACCAACCAAGATTCTTACCCCCATTAAGTCCCCATTAATTAATTGGCCACCTCTCTTGATTAATTAGAACTCGTAACCACCCCTAATTTGGAATTTGAACCATTCCATTCCATTAATTAAATGAGTTGTCTCATTTAATTAAACACAAGTATTTGTGTTTTTGTGCCATAAAAATAATAGAGAACTTGCTCTATTATTTTTGGGCTTAGTATTCTTTTGGTGGAACCTTTGGGAGAGGAGGAAGAACTTGGATGAATAAACTCTTCTAATGAAGAACCTCTCTTCCACCAACAAAGAACAACAAACATATCTCCCTCTTCAACCGGGGCAAGAAGTGGAAGCACTGCCGCCCACGAAAAATAACGACAACATCATCTTCAACTCATCTTCTCCAGAATCTTCCTCTTCCAACATTGACGAAACGATGCCTCCATCCCGTGACATCGTCAACGATCATCGTCAAGTGAGGTAGGGGTTTGAGTTGAATTTATTCCCGTTCTTCATCATTCAAAATATGGTTGAGACATGACGATTGATATCAACGTAATGTGGAGGGATCAGACCGCACAAACATGGCCCAACCCTCATCCTTTGTTTGTTCACATTTGTTGACGATGGCGGCATCACAATGGAGCCACCAGAAGAGAGGATCTTAGCAGGGAAATGGGCTACGGCCGACTGGCCGCGGCGGTGCATGCGGCGACCGACAACGAGCCGGCCGCGGAAGAAGCCGGCGGCACAAGGGACACTGAGCCACCGAAGGGGCGCAACGTCATTGCACCACGTAGATAACTGAGCCACAACCAGGCTTGCCATGACAGTACTGTAGGGTCGCGATGCTATCACACCACGCCGGAAGAAGGACCTGTGGCCGTCGGACGCGCTGGGCGCGGCGCTGTTGCGCCGCGCCGGAGAAAAGAGCCACGACTATAGGCTACAGCATTCAGAGGAGGGAGGCTGGGTGAGCCGACCACTAGTGTGCGCTGGGGGCATGACCCTTTGGGTCACGCGATTACAAATCCGGCACCATGTGCCAGCCTTTTCTAAAGAGATGGGGGGTGGTTGTAACCCCCCCCCCCCCCCCCACATGTGTGGCCGGCCGGCCACACGGGCCCGCCATCCGGCCATGCAGGCCAGCCGGCCACCCTCGGTCGGGCCATCCCATCGGGCTGGACCACTGGGGTTGGGCCACCCCTTCTGTCCGGGGCGCCCCCTCGGGCCAGGCCGCTCCCTCAAACTGGGTCAGACCCGTTTGGACAGTTTACACCATTTTGCCAGTATCTCAGGCTACGGGTGTCCGATCGATGAACCGTTTGAGAAGATATAAAGCTCAGAGAGGGAGGGTTTTATTGGAATACCCCACTTGAGGTTTGGACATAGTTGGAGTATGGTTGTGTTGGTTTGAGCCTAAAAACCTACCGGGCCCCTGGAAAAGAAATGCCAATAACTCACAGACTGGGCATCCGATTAACGCACCATCTTTCATGTTGGAAACCTTACGACATGGCAGACCTTTGGGTTACTCCTTTGTAGAGTTTTGTGGTAGTATATGTACAACTAATATCTCGAGGGAAGATTCTATGGAACTCATGTGCACCAGGTGAGAAGAATCCAGTGGCTGATAGTGAGGCGGCGGTTGGAGACAGATCATATGGAGGTCAGCGCTCAAGGATCCTATGTGGGTCAATACATACCAATCCTATGTGGGTCCGATTCTATGTGGGTCAGTGCTTATAGATCATGTGTGGGTCAGGGCATATAGATCCTGTGTGGTTCAGATCCTGTGTGGGTTATTGCGGGGGTTAGTACCTATCGATCCTGTGTCATTCAGACTCCGTATGGTCAGAAGCAGTGCCTCTTGTGAGAATAAGATGATTTAGATTCGCGACTAATCATCTGTACTTCTATACTTCACTAAAATCCTAGTTTGAGCTGAGTCAATGACTTTCCAATTTTTGTCATGATTAATATGGGTTACTAAATAACTTAGGTATATGTATGGGTGTATACTTAAGTAAGGGTTTATCCATTGACTTCGTACTTTTTGGTTATCCTTGTTGGATTTTGTGAGAGCTTGAGTGTCTCGGGGTCCCTACTGAGTATCATTATACTCACCCCTGCATAGGTTATGCCTGCACCTCGTTGTGTTGGTTGCAGATGATAGACAGTGCTAATTGGGGCAGAGAGTAACAGACCTGGATGGTACCCGGAGGTGGACCACTCGACAAGACGTACACGGAGTGGACAAACGGACTTGGGGTGCTGAGGAGGCCATCTATACCAACCCTTCAGGTGGGAATTCTAGAGGATGACCCAGTAGCTTCTTTAATTCTTTTCTTTAGTTGTACTAGATTTTTAGTTGTTTTGTACTTTATTGTTGTGCTTGTATTTCCAACCCCATTACATTCAGCACACTCTTTTTTATTCTATTTTTCTTAGTGTTTTACTTCCAGTTGCATACTCTGCTGTGTTTGTTTACTATTATAAAGGAAATGACTTCCCAGTTTAGTGTTTTACGCCATTGGTGCTAGTCGCCAGCCCCTGGCCTATGGAAGGCGGTCTTGGGGTAGTCACGATACGGGCCCTGGGGGACGGGTCATGACATGCTTCATGTGCAATAATGGATTACTCATGCTCCATGTGAAATGAGACTTAGCTCATGCTAATTTCATATTAACTAATGATGCCACATTTACATGTTATGATTATCATGCTTTATCACGCCTTTATGTTCATTTTTCTGTTGTGCTTTATTGATATGCCTATTTTCTAACATGTATTGTATTCCTCATGTTATTCCATGTTTATTCCATTACTGGGATTTATTGATCACCCATTTCCTATGCATGTCCTTAGGTTATCCTATGCAATGCTATGTATGAGGGAGTGTAGTGGTCATGTAAAGGAAGTTTTGAATAAATATGTTCGGTGTTTTATGTTCTATGTTGGTATGTAATGATCCTAATACCCAATGAAACTAGACCTCTCGATCTTCTTTGTTGTATCAATTAAATTTATTGTAATAAATCATGTTTAAGTGTGTAATAAAGAGAAGGGTGGTTATATAACTTCTCAACCTCATGTTTGGTGAAAATATTTAATGTTGCACGTTCATATGTATGACCTCCTTTATCAACGATTGTATCAAAATTCATTATTCATAACCATTTTTCAGGGTTTAATTAAAATTTTTAATTAAATTAACATAATTATAATTATTTCATAATAATTATTCTAGAAATTTTTTAACAATGAAATCATTGACTATGATCAACATATAGACTTCATTTTGTTGTTATTAACTGAACATCCTCAAAACACCAGACATAGAATTAATTGAAAATATAATTAAATAAGTCATAAATGAATTAAATGGATTGAGGATATGGTATTTGTAGAAAACCTCTCATTAAAAGAAATGAAATTTAATTATCTATGAGGAATACATAAACATTATACAAAAATACGCCCAATGACCATAGTTGGAATAGTTCATTTGGAAACAAGGGAACATAAAACTTGTATAATTGCGAGCTACATTATCTCAAACTAGGTTCTTAGTGACTAGAAAAATTATTAGACACATGAAACATAATACATAACTTTATAATGAGCGAAGGAAATATAAAAAGGGGTGATCCCAAATTCTCAATATGGGTAAACAAGGGAGACATATAAGATTGGAAATAAACATAAGGTCATGAGAGTATTATAATGAAAATTGAAGATCTTACCTTTCATATCAAATATCATATACATGAATAATGAAATAAATCAAGGAAACTCATAAGACATTAATCAAAATGAACTAAAGGATGTAATCCATGAAATTATAACATAGGATTAAGACATGGAACTGTGGTAATACATAATCTTATATTGATTTCCACAGTATCCCAGGAATCAATTCCAAGACCATCTTAGTGGAAAATGTCCTTTAATAAACTGGATAAAACCCCATTCCAACCCTGTATTATTGAAATATGTAAACCCTCATTCCAGCCCTGTACTAATGAACAAATTAAATTCTAATTCTATCCCTGTCTATCTCATGAGATATAAATCTTCACCAAATGCATTGAAGGAAGATATATGTCCAACCCGTCACACAATGAAATCATACAAAAATGTTCCACAAGATCATAAATGAACACATCATAACCCATGAAATGAAATGGATATCATAAACTTGTGAACATATCATATCATATGTAAAGATATAGGTTTCATAATCATTTTATCATAAACATAGCCCATGAAATTAAGTGTGTTTCAAAAGCATATAACCCCTGAACAATAGAAGGGTTTCATAAAATCATTCCATCCAAAAATAATCAATTAAAAGAAATATAAAGAAAGTAAAAATTGAATAAATTCCCCTTATAGGCATGAGAAACACCAATTTATGTTATATTAGAAGGGAAATAAATTTGAATGATATTTTAAAAACACTTATTATGGAAAATTTCATTTCTTCTTTGAGAAATGATTCTTATTGCATGAAACCATTTAAAAACATTTTTCTTTGAAAATGGAATTGAAATCATATCAAAAAAAATTTAAAATAAAAAAATTGAAATCAATTTTTCCTTAAGAATTATCTTCAAGAATATTTTGAAATCATTTTTGAAAAAATTGTCTTTTTGAATAGACTTGATTTCGAACCAAAGAGGGAGGTGGTCAGATTTTAATAAAAATATTATATTATGTGCCAAAGAATGGAACAAATGTTACTACCAAATGAGGATATCTATAATAAATATAGGATAAGGTAACTAATGAATATTATTGAATTATGGATCATAATATTTCTTCAAAGTAATCATAAACATAAACAATCTCAAAAAACGATGAGATTGTCTCAATAAACTCTTATAACTTGCTGACTTAGGATCATACACACCATGTAAGAAAAGGAGATTATATTATTCATTATATATAATTAAAATAATTAGATTGTTGATAAAACATGTGAAATAGAGGAATATACACCTCCAATAAGTTTTTGTGTTCATAACAAAATAATCGTCTCCAAGAAGGAAAATTGAGACAAAAATGATCTAGCAATTTGTTAACTTTTGAAATTTAAACCCAATGAAATAAGGATCATAGAATTGATATGTGAATACCCATACGTTTAATTAAAATATGAATTAAATAATATCATGGGTAGTAAATACACCACACAAATGGAAATAGTGGCGAACATAGCTTGTATCTCATAGAAATTAATAGTGAGATGAAAATACCCTTACATTGTGTCTTGACTCTCTTTGTAATCATTCAAGCTTCTAGTATAAAAAATATAATTTTTTATAAATATTTTAAACAATAATATTCTTATATATATTACCATATATTTTTTGATTATAACCATAGATTACCCTCCTTTTAATTAACCTACATTAATGTTTCACTTCGTGTAATATTCTCTTTGTTCATCACATGTGTCATAATTTGTTATATCATTGATCCTTTTACTTATATCATGATTTAAGAATGTATAAATTGATATAAATATCACGTATATCCTTTATAATTATATTATAATAATATATATTTTAATAATGTATATAATGGAATACACTTTTCATAGAGACGGTAAGTCGCACGTACACATGCACCCTATTTTCAATTTTTATTATTGTATTGAATGAAAGTATGTAAATAAAATACCTATATACAAGTATATATATATATATAATTATTATAGTATAGTTAATATTTCATATATATATATAATTTAATTTCATTAAATCTATCCTTAAAACATTCCATGTGGTGTGTGAACGAATCACATCGCTTTGATGAGGTGGTAATACACACTTCCTCAAACAAGATAATCGTATTACCAACAAATGGAACGTAAAAACTTGTGTGACCCAAAAGAAATAAATAATATTAAATAAATAATAACTATAATATATTACATACATAAATATATAGTCTATAATAATGACCACTAAGATTGGTGGTGAAGAAGAAGTGAACATCATCGTTTCGTGAGGGAGTAGTTTTCCGTACATAGAAATAGTATGTTCAACATCAATTAGATAGAGGTTTATGTAAGTTTAGGTCATATTATTTTCATAATAAAATCATATTATATGTAGGATATAGTTTTGTTCACCCAATAATGAAATAATGTGACTGTAGGGGTGGAGAGGTAAAACCAAGGGAAAGAGCTTAAAAGAAGACGTTACCTCTAAATCGGGTAACCCCTTTTGGTTGGGGACAAATGGTTTCTTTGATAGGGTTTATAACCAATGAGAAGTTTCAGATTAGAAATAAGGATTCTATAGATGAAATTTGGGCATGAATATTCCTAATTTAATAGTCTTGAGCGGTGGGAGAAATGAGTTAATTTGGACACCTTTTCTAGGGAAAGAAAATGACTCACATGGATTTTGTAAACACAAATCTGGAATTCACATGTTATTACCTAAAAATGACTTAAAAAAAATCAATAATGGAAGGTGTATGGAAGAACTAGAGACATAAAATTGGTTTTGGAAAAGAGGTTAGGTCCTTTGGGCCCTTAATTTTAAGTTTTAGTCCCTAATTAAGATTAATTTTTCCTAAATTGTTGTGATTAATATTAATCACTTTTACTAATCATTTTGGTCAAAAAATTACATGGAATTATTATAATTTAAATATTTTATTGAATAATATGGTGTTTTTTGGATTTTTTAATTTCACCTCATAAAAGTGGAAAAATTAATATTAGTGTTAATCCCACAGATAGGATGAAATAACAGCTTTTTAAAGTAGAAAAGTACTCAAAAGTTTGTTATGATTTTATATTAAATTTCAAATTGGAGTTAATTATAATGATTGAAATTTTATTAATATATTTAATATTCATCTAATTTTACCTTCAAACATATTTATAATATTATTTACCATTAATAATTAGTTAGTGAAAAATGTAGTTTTTAAGTAAAAATTAGTATTTTTCATTATTCTTAAAAATCATGATGTTTTATAGAAAAATACATTTAAATTTACACTAAGATAATTTCAACATTGTAAATTCAAAAATGATGTTTATTTTATCAAATTAAATTTTTAATTGTGTCTAAAATTACTTTCACTGTTAGAAGAAGTTCATTCAAGAAAAGAATGTTTTAAAACATAAAATGACTGTACCAAAAATCATATATTTTATTATCAATATGATTTATTTATATAAAATAATTATAAAAACTATTTTAAAATTATTTATTACTATTCATATTACTATCATTAACCATCAGGTTATTTTTATCTTATTTAAATAATTTTAAAAATAATAATATATATTTCTATGAATATCATTGTGGCATGTATCAAACGCCAAATTTGTGTTTTGTTCATCATACGACTAGTCAGTGTTGTGTAGAATGTATTCCAAGTCATTGTTACTTATAGTGAAAGTCAAACTGGCATTGGGTGTAGCACAAGATGAGTGGGTATTTCATGTGAAATAAATGTGTGACTTAGTTTTTTAATATATTAATATACAATGAACTATTTCCATTATCATGTGAAATTAATAATATTGAAAAGTTAAATTAATTTGAAAGAAAAAAATAAATCTCAAAATATCAAGGTGTTACATTCTTCCCCACTTAAAATTAATTTCATCCCAAAAATTCATTTGGGTTATGAATGGTTTAAAAATTTAATGATTCCAGCATAGAAACTCACATCATGAAAATCGATACTAAAACATCCCTTAAAAAGGGATATTTGGAACCATAACAATTAACTAAAGTAACATATAACTGGGTTTCCAAAAAAGAGAAGTTAGGTTGGGAGTGAATATTGGACATGGAGGAGAATCATAGATATTAATAGGGATTGATTTCGGTCATCAATAAAAAACATGTGAATGATCAAAGGAACGTTGAGTACCTTAAATTCGTAAATCTGTGATGATTTAAGAAGTCAATGGTTCAATATAATTGAAGGTTTTTGGAAATTTTTTTTATCACTTTCAGAAAATTGAGTAACTATTGATAAATTTATATAAAAAAATTTCATTACTACATTTTTCTTTTAATATTTTTTAATAAAACCATTAACTCATAGAATGAATTTATATAAATTAACTTTGAGGAATAAAGCACTAAAATATGTTTTTATTTATATTATGGGGGATAAAAGAATAAAATGTAAAATTATTTGTCTCTTAAAAAAATCAACATGAACTAAAAATAAAAAGAAACAGTACTTATTAATTATAAATTATTATTCCTCAAAAATAAATATAGATTAATGGGGAAGTCGCATTGGCCAGTGGTAGGAATGAAACCCTTATCATCCTTCGGTCATTGGTTCAACACACACAACCTTTCCAAACGTGATTAGTCATTACCCAACATTAATGATTTCATTTTCAAATAATATATAATTTTTAAACCATAGAAATAAGGTTAATAACTTATTTGACTTTTAACCAAGGTTTTAAACAGAAAATCGATGCATATATACTTCCTCCCATTCTTAATTTAATCTTTTTAGGAAAGGTTGTCCTCTTAAGCCTTCTCAAAGGTGAAGATACATAACTTTTGAAATTGGGTCACAAAATCAGCTAAACGTTGTTTCCCTTTTATATCAAAAAGTATATCAATGTAGTGAAATTTCAAATATTTTAATAACCTCATCATATATTCTCTTAAAAAATGGTAATAATATGAATTACCATATATCATTTTGGAAAACATGCATGTTTCCTTATTCCAATGATTACTGGATACATCCCTAAAATACAAGAAGTTGTAATCATTATACTTGATTACATTGAACATTTTTTCAATAATCTTTTCCAGGGAAATATATACCATCTAATTTACATATTTGTGTATTGTATTTATTTATCCAAACATCATTATCATTGTGTCAGGAATTAATTAATGATTACCATCCCTTAACCAAAATATCATATTTCTATGAAATAACTTTTCTAGTCCATCCTTACCATTCAACATATTCTTTTAATCCTTATAAAAATCAAAAACTGAACAATCCATACGTAATTCAAAATTCTAAATTATTGAATCCAAATACATAAATACTTTAATAATTAAACTTTAATTTTGGGAATGGATGTGTACCTTACTTGGTTTAGAAGTAAATCCTTATCTCTATGCATTGTGTTGGGTAATTCCCATGTTATCAATAGATTGGAAATTAATCTTCGTGACAACTCATCTCTCTATGAACCTTTTTCTTACATGAGTA
The DNA here is from genome assembly GCA_963277665.1 of Viscum album. Classification (NCBI taxonomy): domain Eukaryota; kingdom Viridiplantae; phylum Streptophyta; class Magnoliopsida; order Santalales; family Viscaceae; genus Viscum; species Viscum album. The sequence continues at coordinate 1,300,801,864 of OY728127.1, forward strand.
ACATCTTCCTGTCCATTTGATGTATTCCTCAAGGTTTATCATCCATTATTATTGAATATCAGGAATATGAATCTTTTCACTTCTATGTTTCATTCTATGAAATTACATCTTTCTCTTATTCGACCTATTAGAAATATCCCTAAAACTAACATTGTTAATCATATACTATGATAGCTGATTCAACATAATCTCAATATATTTTCCCCCACTAATCATCCCATTGTGCTAATAATCTTAAAATCTTCCTTCACTTTCAACATTATTCATGTTCTTCCAGTTCCCTCCATTGACTAAAACCAAAAGTATAGTGTGATCATTAAATATCATAGTAGAAAACCATATATTCTTGAAAATAATTACATATAGGATGTCTAAATCATGAAACCTTCCATAATATTTGACACCTTAGGTTCATCCAAGTTTATTCATAGATAACTTATATCTAAATCCTTTAGGATGGTTCATGAAGTGTTTTTAAATTCCAAAAAGCATATCACCTTGATGTTTCAAACCAGTTGTGCAGTAAGGCCTGTTGTCGTGTACCAGATTACCCCGACTCATTCCTAGAACATCTTGTTAGAGTTGTTACCCCTAGGTACAACTTTTCTAGAACCAAATCCACTTGTAGTATCTAGATAGGGATGTATTCCTTAGAAACCACTCACATTATACGTTACCAATATTCCATGACATTTTCCTATATATTTACACATCCTTATACTTATCCTTAGACACATCCCTAGAAATGCCCTTAAAAATAAACCTAAGGATCTCACTAAGGTTTTATCTTATAAGTTACAAAGGTTAATTATACCTTTTCTCTAATACCAACCATAGAAACCCTCCCTTAACAACCATTTCAGTTTCATTACTTATGTGGAATAATTAAACATTATATAAACAAACACCCATTGACCATAGTTGATATGCTTCCATTGGAAACATTGAAACATAAAACTAGTACATATGTGAGATACATTATTTCCCACTAGGATTTTCATGACTATAACCCTTCTTAGAAAAATTGACCATAATACATATTTTCATATCCAGGGTATGTAAACATAAAAATGGGTTATCTTAAATGTTTTGTAAGGGTAAATAAGGTATACACATAACAATAAACATGAGAATAAGGGTATGAGAACATGATCATGGAAAAATAATATCATACATTGCATATCAAAGATCATATACACGAGTCATGTAATAAAGCTAGGAAGTTCATAAAACATGAATAAAAATGAAGTAAAGGAGATATTCCATGAAACCATAACATTGGAGTAAGATATGTAACTGTGGAAACACATAGGCATATAATGATTTCCATATTATCCAAGGCATAAATTCCAAGACCATATTAGTGGATATAGTCCTTTACTAAACTAGGTGAACCCCCATTCCCTCCCTGTATTGCTGAACCATGTGAACTCTCATTCTAGTCCTATATTACATAACTAAGTAAACCCTTATTCTAGACATGTCTGTATCATGAGATATAAATCTTTTCCCAATTATTTGGATGGATATATATGTCTCATCCATCACATAATGAAACCATAAATACATGTTCCACACGATCATAAATGATCATAACATAACCCATGAAATGAAGTGGGTATAATAAAAATGTGAACATGTTATGACCTATGGAAAGATACAGTATCTATTATCATTTCATCATAAACATAACTAGTGAAAAGAAGCGGGGTTCAAAACCATATAAACCATGAAATAGAAATGGGTTTCATAAAATCATGATATCAAAACATAATCCATTAAAAGAAGCAATATGAATGGAATCATTGAATAATTACCCTATAAAGGCTTTAGAAACACCATTATATTTTCCTATAGATTGGAAAAAAAATTGAAATATCATTTAAGAATAATTCTCGAGGAAAGAATCATTTATTCAATGAAAAATGATCCCTTTTTACATAAAACATTTAAAAAACATTTTTATTTGAAAATAGATTTGAAAACATATAAAGAATATTTTAAAACAGTAAAAAACATTTTAATCCATTTTCCTTTATAATTATCTTTATGGATCTTTTGATAATTTTTTTTTAAAAAAAGGGTTTTTTAATACATTAAATTTCTGACCAAAGATGGAGGTGGTCATATTTTACTTGAAAAATTATCTTTTGAACCAAAGAGTGGAAAAATGGTAATAATTTTTTTTACATCATGAATAATAAAATTATAATTAAATACATGAATATTATTGAATGATATATCATAATGTTTCACAAAGAAAGCATAAACATAAAAAATCTCAAAAACAATTATGATACTGTCTCAATAAACTCTTATACCTTGGTGACTTGGGATCATACACTACAAGTAAGAAAAAGAAATTAAATTAATCTTGAGTAGGAAATTTTTTTATTAATTATATAACATGTATAATTTAGGTATATACACCACGAATAAGAGTTTAGGTTCATAATAAAAAGGAGTCTCAAAGAAATAAAATTAGAGAAAAACTATTTTATCGATTTGGTAACTTTTTAATGTTAAACCCCAGGAAATAAGGATAATAGAATAGATATTTTAATACCCATAGGATTAATTATATGATAAATAGAGTACAATAATGGGAATTACATACACCACACAAAAGGAAAGAGTGGTGAACATAGATTATATATCATGGAAATTAACAGTTAGATGAAAATCCCTTTTCCTTGTGTCTTGAATCTCTCAATACTCGTAAAATATTCCAGTATAATAAATATAAGTTTATTATACATAATTTAAATAATAATATTATATGTATTACCATATATGGTTTTACTATTAACTTATGTTACCTACTTTTTAATGATCCTACGTTAAGGTTTCACTTCCAGCAATATTCTATTTGTTCCTCCCATGTATCTTAATATTTTATAACATTTATACTTTTACATATATAATGATTAAATAATGTGAAGAATAAATTAAATATAATTTATTTCTAGTATAATTATATTATAATAGTCTATAGATTAATGAAGTACGTAATGGAATACACTGTTCATGCAGACTCTATGCCGTATGTACGCTTGAACGCTATTTTCTATTTTTTGCTGTATTGAAATAAAGTATGTAAGTGAAATATGTATATATAGGTATTTATATAAATAAATAATTATTAAGGTAGAATTAATATATCATATATATCATATAATTTCATTTAATGAATCCTTAATACATTCTATGCGGTGTGTTAAGGAATCACATCACATTGAGGGGGTTGTAGTCCACACATCCTAAAATGAGATTATCGTATTAACTCAAAATTTAAGGAAAAAATATTTTTATGTAAAAGTAATAAATAATCCTAAAGAAATAATAAATATAATATATTACATATATAAATTGTGTTTCCATAATAATGGCCACCATGATTTGTGGTAATGGAGAAACCAACAATCATCGTTTTGTGAGGGAGTAGTTCGTCGTATATAGAAACATTATAGTCAACATCCATTAGATATTGGTGTGTGTAAGTGTTGGTTAGACCCTTTTCACAAAAGAATACTAGTATATGTAGGATACTGGTGTAGTGACAATATAAGGAAAGGTTCTTGAAATAAGATGTTACCTCTAAATCGGTGAACTCTATTTGGTTTGTGCCAAAAGGTTTCCTTGAGAGGGTTTATGCCTAATGGGAGGATTAAAATTATAAGGAGGGATTTTTGGGAGGAAATGTTGGAAGTGGTTTGTGGCACATAAGTGGCTTGATAGGAGTGAGGAATAAGTAATGTTGGTGTCCTTTTATAGGAAAGGAAAAGGCCTCACATGGAAGTTTTAGAAACAAAATAGGGTTGCTCATGTTATTACCTAACAAAAGTCTAAAAAAAACAGAAAAAACTCAATAATAGAAGGTTTATTGACGAACTATGGACATCGAATGGGTTTTGGAAAAGTGTAAAGGTCCTTTGGGCTCTTAATTTTATGGTTTAGTCCCTAATTATGCTTAATTTTTCCTAAATTGCTGTGATTAAATTTAATCATTTTACTAATCATTTTAGTAAAAAATTACCATGGTATTGTTAGACAATAAATATTAGACTAAATACAATGGTGTATTTAGGAATTTTTAAATTCAATGAATAAAAGTGAAAAAATCAGTATTAGTTCCAATCCCATAGTTTAGACGAAATACTGGGGTTTTAAAGTAGAAAAACACTCAAAAGTTTGAGAAGATTTTATATTCAATTTAAAAGTGTAATGGATTATAATGAAATAAATTGTATTAATATAATTAATATTCATTTAATTTGACCCTAAAATATATTTATTTAGTTATTTACCATTAATATTTAATTAGAAAAAAGGTAGTTTTTTCCAAAAAACGGTACTTTCATTATTCATCAAAAAACGAATTTTCTAATAAAAATCCAACAAATTTACCCTATTCTAATTTGAAATCACTAAGTTCAAAAATTATATTTATTATATAAAATTAGTCTTATAAATGTTTCTTAAATTACTTTCATTATTAGAATCTGTTCATTCGTGAAAATGATGTTTTTGAACATAAAAATGACCTTACCAAAAACCATATCTTTTATAATCAATATGTTTTTATTTATATAATGAAATTATAAACAATATTCTAAAATTATTTATTACTATTAATATTTCTATGTTTAATCAAATTGTTATAAATATATTATTTAAATAATTAAAACAATAAAAAGACATATTTCATAGAAATGCATTCTTGCGTGTATCATACACCAACTCTACTTGGTGTGCATCGTATAAAAAGTTGGTGTTGCCTAGAATATATGCAAATTTGGTGTTGCTTGTAGTGTAATCCATGTTGGTATTGTTTGTAGTGCAAGATGAGTTGGCGTTATGTGTGAAAGGAATATTTCACATAGTGTTTTAATATATTTATATAATGAACTATTTCTAATGTCTCGTGAAATGAAAAATATTGAAAAGTTAAATTAATTTGATAGAAAAAAATAATTCTAACAATATTAGGGTGTTACAATATTAGATAAAAATATTACATAATATTTAAATTAATTGAATTTTCTTTATTATATATGAGTTAAATGATATACATTGAATATTTGGATTCATGGTATGAGATGCCTTCTCAATTTAGTTTCACTATTGAAAGTTTTAATATTAAACATTTAATATAATTTATATGGTTTATATAATAACCTTTTGTATATTATATCATGAATACATCATATTTCATTGGTTTTGATGTAAAAAATATAATTATTTCATCCACATGGATTTAATGTTATTGTCACCTTGTGGTAAGAACTTTCTTAACATGATTTCCTTTCATTGTGTTTTATCACAAATTCACTGATTATAATATGTCAATATTATGAATAAAATGACCTTTTATTGTTAATATAGAAATTAAACATGTTTTTTGGGGATTTAAAAGCTTCACTCATAAATATTCCATTTATTAATTCTATGTTAAATTATATGTTCTTGGTATCTCAAAATTTCCCTCATTGGGACATATGTTTTTTAATGAACCTATCTCCTTTTAAGAGGTTTATATACTGAAAAGTTACAACTTATACCATTTCAATCCACATATTAATGGTATTTTATGACCCATATGAATTTATTTCTTTCATGAGATTATAATTCCAAAGATTCTAAGATGGTATTTATTTTTATTATATAAACAAATCTTATTTCAGGATTTTCTATGATCAAATTCCCATTTAATAGGATCATATGTTCTTGTTGTATTGAACCAAATACATTTCTCTTACTCTATGTATTAATAATGTTTTCATGTTTTGTTTACATTTCCTCTCTTTTTTATTAATATAACATACAATTTATTGTTATTATGTGATACTGATATTGTATATTCTTTTAGATTAAGAATCACTCTCTTACAAATCCACATATTCTAAAATGTTCTTAGTAGTGATCTTTTTGGAATATATATTATTTTGTAATAGTTACTTTTAATGATCAATTGAATTATTTATAAAGGTTTAAAAATTTAATTTCATAACAATTTACATATTGTTCACATCAGAATCTAATTACAATAATTTTAAAATATAGTTTTTGATGTTAAAAAAATGAACACATTTTCCAACCAGCAGAACCATAATTTTATTTTAATATTAATTTATTAGAGTCCAAGGTATGTTTCAAATAAATTATTATTCACATTATTTTTTATATTTTTTAAAAAGTTATTTTCAATTTGGAAGGGGTATTTTACTCAAGAATGTTTTTAATGATATTTAAATTGAATTTATATTCATTAATAACTACAACCATTGATTTTGATTTTTATCCTATAGGGATATGTTGTAATGATTCATTAAAAATTATTTCTCTAGAGGAACTATGACTGTTTTAGATATATTTTCATTGAACCCATCCCTTTTCCATGGGTAAATAATTCTTTGAATGTACAACACATATTTTTGTACTGAAAAGTGAATGATTTTGAATAGTTTCCCGATGATATAGTAAATGGAAATTACTAATGAATGTGGGATTGGGTAGTGAACTCAAATAATTAAGGTGCATTTTCTATTATGTCACGAGTGATACTGATACATCGTATATAAGGAGTGATCCAGATACAACTCATATAAATGGGTGAGAGTGATATATCTCTCTAATTAATATAAAAATGATGACATATTTGACTGAATAAATGGTAATTATAATAGATGATAGAGTTAATAGGTTAATAGGTTACTCCTTAGAGATTATAGGTATTTACCTGGTAAGGATATCCCATCTGTATGGGATCTTTTAAGGGGTTTATGAATATATTTTTTGATGATACCACCATTTTTTCTATATCTATGATAAGAATTTATAAATGACCATTTTTGGAAGGTTTATTCACTTGGGTCGGTATTACTAAATTATATGACTCTTTTCCAATCATTAATATTTATTAAATCATTTTTAAGGGTTTTAATGCTCTTAAATTATGATCATGAATGTTGATTATGTCATCATACCATTATTCTCACCTTACAATCCTTAATGACATTCAATTATTACCGCCTGCGTTTACCCTTACTATGGGTTTTAGCACACCCATATTAATTTTCATTTTACCATGGTATTAAAGAATGGTTTTAACATTTTCAGGCTGATAATGTTCACTATATATGAAAAACCTTTTACTATATGTTGTATTATTTTATGAACAAGTTACTTATGTATCCATGTTTCAAATTAATAGTTTTTCTAAATCTCTAAAACTCTAAACTGAATAGTTCATTTAGAATGCATGTGATCCATTTTTTGGATGTCATATGTTTTCATTGTTTAAAATAAAGTCATATTTATTTATCTCAATTACAAAAATATTATTATTTTGTTTTAACAAAATATATGAGTGTTCAAGTTCCAATATGTCATTACGACATACGTTATTATATTGAAATAAGGTGTTTATTTAGAAATCCTAAGGTAAATTTACGAAGTGTTTGTAAATAGATAAATAAGGCCAAAATATTAATTTTACAAAAGTAATTTATGAAATGTTAATAATTAATTAATTTGAAAATTTTAAAATAAAATGGAAGTTCTTACTTAATGATTTCATATAGACTATATCAATTTTTTGAAAATTATTATGATTATAAGATTTTTTTTCTGATATGAAAATTATGTAAAAGATTTTACATAATATAACATTAGTTTAATATTTATTCATGAAATTTAATATATGTATATATTACATGTAATATAAAATTTTAAAGGGTTCATATTGAAATTGGATAAAAAGTGTTTATATAGAATGTAATGGAATAACCATAATGTTTGGCTTAATTAAAAAATGTTTATAATAAACCTTTATTTATAACAATGTTCTCAAACTATTCTAAAGTTTAAAATTTTGAAATTCTCATTTATTAAAATGTTATTCCATTATTTATTATTATAAATAAAAGTATTTATATTTAAAATATTAAGTATTATTTTTTTCGTGTGAAAAATTTCCTTTAAGAAATCGATCCTTTCATTTAATTATATATATGACTCCATAAAATTCTATTTTCATCTACCTTTTCATTTGTTTTAAACTGAACTTATTAATTTGAATTTATTTGAGTGAAAATTGTTTACATATTAGGTTTTAGTGGTATCATGAATTAAATTATATCTTGATTAAAGTCACTATGGGGAGAGGGTCCTCGGGTCAGCCCACCTATTGTATTTGAGATTTATGCCTTGTTCAGGAATGATGAATGGTGTATGCTATCTATCAATCTTGGAATACACATGTAGATACTATCAATACCATATAATTATATTCCTTTATATGAAATTTTCATATACCATATGTATATACTACATTCAAAAATGTATGAATTTTTTATTCTATTTTTTGGTGAGCAATAGAAACTTGTGGGTTGTTTAAGTGTAACACATTAATATAGTTTGAACAAATAATTTTTTTATGGAATAGAAAATATAAAAACTAAGTCATTAAAATCATGAACAATGAAATGGAATAAAAAATGAAAATATAAATGTTACCTAAGATTTAATATTTTTAGAATTAATATGATAATAAAATACAATAAATTAATGAAATATAATGATTTTAGAAGAAATACCCTCAAATAATAACAGTGATATTCATTGAAAATGATATAATTAAAGGTACAAATTACCCAATATGGTTTATTCACGCACTAGAGGTGTTACACTATATTATATTTTTTTGGTAATCATATAATGAGTGATTCTATATTTTTTCCAATTGGGTAGTTTCATGGAATAGTTTGGTTCCCACATATTATCTTTTATTAGCTCATTTTTTATGATTATCCATGGGTAATAATAGAAATTAATCCACATGGGTTGGGATAATTGAGAAATATCATTGATAAATATCCATATTATGGACACAGAAAATGTGTTGTCCAAAAAACTGTCCAAGAATCATAGTTATTATTATTGTATTGATAGACTACCTAAATAACTAATGTAATGAGTTTCATGACACAGTGGGGTCATTATTTAGTGGAATTTATATGTTGTCTATATAAATAAATATGATGTATGAGGTAATAAATTTTAGTGGAATTTCCATCTTTAACGTTCCTTGATGAAAATAAATTATACAGAAATTCATCTGTTAAAATTTATTGTTGATGATAAATATAATAATAAAATACTAGATAACAATTTAAAATTATCCTTGAAAGATGATACATAAATTTATGACACTCAAATTTTTTTTAACATTATTAATGTTCTTAAGGAAAATTCTATTTATTAAATAAACACCGTCAAGAGTAACCAACTATTGAAATTTTTCAACAGGTGAAAGGAAATGTTTATGGAGTATTGAATGATTCACCTTGGGTTTCAAATTCATTTTTTTTGATAAATGACCCAAGTAATTTTACTTTCCTCCCATATAATTAATATTTTTGTGCATTCCATAAAATTGGTATAACTAGAAGTTTCCATATAGCTTATTATGGTATAGTAATTCATTCTTCTAATAATATATAGAAGTGTCCCGATAAGGTGAATGGATTTAGGGAAAGATTACATAATGTACTCAAGTGATCAGAGTAAATGAACATTGAATATCATGTCTATGTATTGGTATTATAAAAACCATATAAGGAGGAAAAAGGATTTACTGAAAGATGAAAATCTAGAAATTTCAATAAGGAAACTTTGAGAAACAAGTTATTTTTGTTTGAATCTCGAGGTAACTATTATTAATTAGTAATGACTCTATACAATGGGATTATCTAGAATCCCTATAATCTTTTGATAAAATCCATTTAATTTCCCTACTGGTTATTAGTGTTTTAGTAATTGATTCATTTATTTTTAATGGAATATAGTGTTGGATATATATTTCATAAAGTTATATATATGTATATATATATATTGTATTTCAATATTAGGAGAAGAATTTATAGAGACATTTTTCTTTTAAGTGATGATGAAATTGATTTCTAGATCAATGATATGAATGTAATTGAATATGTAAATATCCAACTACTCTATGTAATGTATGTGTATGTTCATCAAATTACTCATATATTTATTTATTATTGGAATTGGGTATTACAAAAACCCAAAAAAGTATACCCCAAGGAAACCCAGTAGACCAGGACTCTTCCCTTGAGAATATAAACAAAATACACTAAACTAGGAAAATATATTATGTAAAATTTCTTAATGAACCTCAGACTAAAGGCCATTGAAGTGATCCATTAGTGAACCTGTTTTTTTGATAACTCTCACTGATTCAAGATATCACCATTCCATTTCTAGAATCACCACATTACCCTTCCTTTCTCTATTATGCATGGATCATTTCCATTTCCATTGAATATAATCCCTGAAGATTCATATTCCTCACCATTTTTCCTCTCATAATGTGTTACTCCACCTTATTGTGTGACATATACACCAATTTTCACCCTCCCCTACCATCGGGAAAGACGCATTGTCTCTATTGATTCCCTAATGTGTCCCTTATAAAGTATCTATCTCTTCCCTCCTTTAGAAAAAATGGCCTACCATAACTAACCCACATAAAAATACATGGGTCCACCATCATCACCTTCCGAAACCATAAAATGTGGTCTCTTATCACCACCCAATCTATGACACATGACAACCACCCATGTCCCTCTCATTAGTATGATGAAATACTATTCACGTCACCTACTAAAACTTGTCATTCCCCTGGTTAATTTAAATGGAATGAGATAAAATATTTATCAAGGATTGATCCCATGAAATCACATATTATATACACATCCCATTATAACTAAAGAGACACTAGTTTATATTTTACTTATGTAAAAATTCATGTTTTTTATTAACATAGGTTTATTGTATAAAAATTATATAAATATATTTTTTCAAATGAAATATGATTCAATTAATTTTTTTCATTTTTATACAATAATATGTGGTTAAATGTTTTTTATATAGGATGGAGTTTTTATCCAAATATTTCTTTAAATATGATAAATTTGATTTCCACCAAATTTTGGGGTATTTTGATGAATAAAATCTTTTTTTAATAAAATAATCCAAGCACATAAAATACCTTATATGAATTTAAATAATATTTTATCTATAAAATATTACTACTAAATGGAAATAAATTTCATTTTCTATAACACTATGTAGTTTCTGTGGAATCGTGGCAATATATTCCAATGATAATATAGTGTATCAAATGCTCGTGGGAGTATGTTTGAAAATATTGATGTTTAATTTTAAAAAATAAATGATTATTTCAATCTATGTTAAATTTTTTTCACTTAATATTCGAATGATTTTGGATATTTTGTAGTAAACAAAAATTAAAATTGATATAATTAGTTACGATGAGAAAGTGAATGTCACTATTATTCTAGTCTATTTACAAATTTCAATTCAGTTTATATCCTATAAGTGTTTAGTGTACAGTTTTAATGATATGTGTAAATGGTTACATTTTGTTTCTATAATGAATTGAATTACACGACATCTATAAAATTTCACGTATGTTATAGATAAAGAAATTGAAAATGGTTAAATTGAACTCAATGAGAATGTATAATGATATAGGTTCTATATATGATAATGGTGTTATGATTAAAATTTATTCTATGATGGAAAATAAAGAAAAAATTAAAAAAATTTATGTTTTTATGCTTGGTAGATTAAATATATTCAAGGAGATTAAAATTTGGAATAAGATTCGTAAAACTCACAATTATTGAAAATTTCATAATTTATTGACAATACTGACCAAATGAGTTTGGGGGGTGGGTGTTTTATTAGGTGGTAACATAATGATGTTACTTGAATTACATATATATTTAAGGAACCAAAAAAAATCATTATTGTAACAATAACATGACGTTCATGTGGACTCCTTTATTGTTAAACATGCAAGAGTTTGGTTTTAATAGTTATATTTTTGTATCATTCTATTATAATAATAATATATCTCAATATAAAATTTATTTTTGTCTGATGAAATTTTTATTACATGTTTAGTTGACTGATAAATAACCCATACATGTATAAAAAATTAAAATATGCACAATTATAGATCATCATATAATATTATGTTTTTTTATTATATGCTATGATTATCAGGATTAGATAATTACACTCATTAATGAGGGTTGTAGAAGAGGTATACAGAATAGATTCATTACTATATATGTCTATATTTATTATTTGTATAGATCCACCAATGTATAACTCATGGTATGTCATAAAACCATCGAAATACTTTGGTTATATTTATATTATCAATCCTTCAAACTTAAGGTTGTAAAGATATCTATAATGTAAAAGTTAAAACTTTTATACACTAGTATTGCAAGTAAAAATGTGATCTTAGATATTCAGTGGTGGTTTGGAAAGTTATGAATCATCTAGTACGTTGGAGTAAAAGAAAACATTGTATTTTTTCACTAATATGAAAAGGAATGAAATCTATTCCTTGACTATATTAATAAATGGAAATTTCGTTCCATTTATTGTTAGAACACTTTTGGTGTGTTCCACTACTTGGCTGATAGACCTTGTATGTGCTATTCCATAATTTTAATGACATGTATGGAATTCAGAAACATGAAAAATATAGTTTAGGAAATCAAGAAAAAGTAAATTAGACTACACTATATTGAAATGTTCAATATATAATTGTTACTTGACTCCATTAAAAAAGATTATATAGGTATACATATAATTTATAATATACATCTTGTGGGGGATATGTTCATATAATGATATGATTATGTTTGATAGAGAACACACTAAACCCATTTGTAGCATGAGTAATATACATTCGTCTCTAGAGTATACTCTTTGCTTACATCTATGAAATGTTAATTTTACATTATATTTCAATGAGATTAATGTATATAGGATAACACATCCATGCCATTCAGTAAGGATACTGCTTTCAAAAAATAGTTTTTTCCAAACTGATGAAATTTTGAGAGACTAATATTCCAACATATTTTATATTAATTCAAAAAGGATTGGGATGGTTGTCAAAAAATTAATATTCAATTCAGTGTAGGTGGGACATTAATTAATTTTTTTAGTAAAACCATTTATTAGGATCATTTATCCTTCTATCATGTTTTTTCAATTATCAAATTCCTAAATGGATTTAAAATTTATTTGAATAGTTGTTAAGGAGTAAATTGTTTTGAGAATAAATATACAAGGATCCTTTGAATGGGATCATATAGTCTTAATAGAATATATATGCCTAGAATTGATATATAAAAGGATATTATCTCACATATTGTGTAAAAATGATTTCATTAAAGACTCCTAATATTTTTTTCTTTTTAAGCCACATTTATCTCTCCTAGAGAAGGTGCTAAAACACCATCCAATGCTTTAGGTATCTAATTATAGTGACTGAGATCCAATGGATACTGTAGACACATTGAGGATGTAATACTTTGTTTGGTGAACTAGTAATACTCATCAAAAATAAATCACGAGGATTACTGATTGAAGACCCTAAATCACATTTCTAGGTACCCGATTTTTTATTCACTTATATGAAACTTTGATGATGTTGATTATAGGTCATATATATGGGTTTTTATTCCAATTTTGGGTTTGGATGAGGGAAGACTCATATGCCTAAGAGATTCATGCTACAAAATAGGTGTTTGCAGGATGGAAAGTTCCAATGGCTGGAAATTTATGATGTTAACCCCTTTTTTACACAGTGAATGGAGTTTGGGTTATACTTTTTAGATGCATGATGTTTCAAATTTTCTCATTCTCTGTGTTTTTAGTTTTATGGGGAATGAAATGTGAGGAGCACTCTTTTTGGTTGGTTCTTCTTCACCATATACCACCATTGATACCCAATAATTAGGGATAATTCATGGAGATGTTTATGTTAATTATATGCAAGATCTTATTCCCATACTAATTTTTTGCTTCCCCTATTATATACCCTTGATTTTCATTCGATCTGTGTTCGGTTTTCATTAAAACTTTCACATGAAAATAAAGAAATCATCTCGGATTGATGGGGATTTCATGTAAGGTTGCTGGAGGAGATGTGACATGATAAAAATTATTGTTTTTAGGTATTTTTAGAGAAATAATTATTCATGATTAATTTTATGATGATTAGATCCCTTTATTTTAATTTTAATAATTTATTATAAATAGGGATAAATTATTAATTTTGGAGGGTAGACTACGATAGTTTTTAGGGTGGTGATACAAGATTGGGAAAGGCTTGGGTGGGTTTGGTAAAGGCTCAGTGGAGCATCATAGGGATGGTAACTCCATTTCAAAGGTAGATGGTACCTTTGATATGAATTCATAATTTTGTTTTTAAACAACTATTCTTGTATACATGGGTTATATGACTAGGTAGATAGATAGAGATTGAGAGTTCCTTTTGTAGAAGAAATATTATGGATTGGAGACTCATATGATTAGGATGAGTATATTTAGATCATAGAGTTGTTTGGTATCTCTGAAAAACCATGTCTCTAAGGGGAGATGGTTCTATTTAAGTTTACATGATACCTTCGCTAGGTATCAGGGTATTGGTTGAGATTTATAGTAAAATAGTTAGGCACTTGTGGATATTGTGTAGTCATGATATATTTGGGGCTGAGTGTTGATGGGAGATAAAAATTAGTCTTTCAAGTACATAATAACTCCACATTGAGATTTTAGGAGAGACATGATGTGAACTTAGAGTGAGATGAGACCTTTAGGACTTGATGTTGGAAAACAAAGTGGTTTTTCCTCTAGGTGGTACATTGAGAGATCTTCCTTAGGATATAAAAGATGAGAGACTACTTTAGATCATGTGAAGCTATTAAATAATATTTAATTGTGATAATGAGTGGTTATGTATGATAATTGGACATCTCTTATAGAGGTTAGGATAGAGATGAGCTAACTGGAAGTTATGTTAATTAGGGGTGATGATTTTTGTGTGTGTGGTGGTGAGAAGTGGTCGATATGGGTTTGGGGGACCCTAGTGGACACCATTATAGGAAATATAAATTTTTTATTGAGTTGTAATGGTAGGATCCTAATTGGATAACACATAGGTGATGAGCTGGTTATCTTTTGTGATGGGTGGTGGGAATTGTTTTTTGTTTCATGTGTGTGTTCTTTCAATAAACAAATATCAACACGGATGTGGATCTGGAGGATTTAAATACTAGTGAGTGAGGTAACATTAGTGGGAATATCATGAAGAGGTGGAATCATTCATTCGTAAATGATTCTTGAGCAAAATATTAGTGAGATGCTATAGATTGATACCATTTTGTTCATTACGGTGAGAGAGATAGAATTTTTCGGACATATCTTAGAGGGATGAAGTTCCTATAATGGGTGTGATGGGATAAGATCAGATGATTGGTTGAGCGATATTGAGACAGTGACCATGTTGTGTGGGGAGTCACATTGGAAGTTGCAACCATTATAAGTTAGATATGGTTTGTGATATAATGTGATGTAGGGACTGAATGGAAGGAATACCTCATAATTGAGAAGTAATAATTCAAGCCTTCAAACTATTTACTTCCCATTAAGAGGGGTTTGTCCAGGATTATTTTCATGAAACCCTATCGCTCCCCTTTAGGTAGTGCAATAGAAATGGAAAAATCACCACATAGAGTCTTTGGGAATCAATTGGGGTACATGTGAAACAAAAAAAGGTGATGAGGGGATTCTGACAAGGATTTATTAGGTATGTTCACGTGTCATTATATCCTGATGATAACATGATAAAATGATGCTCATAGAGTCATGGTGGATTGGTTAGAAGATAACATCTGGGGATACAATTTTTCATTTTTTTTAACACATTTTTACACGAACATGATGGATTGTACTAGGTTCCCATGGTAAAACCCTTATGAGATTTATTTATGACACCCTCCATGGAATCCTCAATGTACATGAAGATGTGATATATATTATTCATATTAAACATTGTCTTTGTTATTGATCTGGCTAGAGTCACTAGATATGTATCAAATATTAGTATGGGGATTACGGAGATAATTAATTGTATAGTGTTTGTTTTGGTAACATTGTTTCTTTATAAATGCGGTCGATTGATTTGGTGATCAGTTGTTCAATAAATGTATCCATCAGTATGGTATATTTTTTCCAAAAATTGTGTTTATTTATTTATTCATAGTCTGATTATTATTGAGTGGATAATGCTGAGAAATTTTACACTATTCTCCTACACTATTTCATGGGAATAATATCTCTTTTGTAGGGATTGAGCCTTCACCTCTAGTCAGTAGTCTCTTACAAATGGGGAGCCATGATTGAGATAATGTTTTGTAAAAATGCTAAAAAAATATGTTATGACCCAAGAAAAATGCCAAAAAAAAACATCTATAGTTATGTTATAACCTAAATTTATTTCGATATAAGTTCATGCTCGTGGAAATTTCCTTATGATCAATGCTATCTGAATCACCAATTTTGTGTTCTTGATGAGGTTATCTTATTATCTGATAATACACGATGATCTTGAGTGGGTTTGATTATAGAAATTAAGATAAAATAATAATGTAATAAGAAATGTTATAAAGTATAAATATATATATATATATATCACATGTATTTTTTTATTTTAAAATTTTTACATTTAATAAAAAATAATGATTATTTTTAATTCAAACTTATTTATATAATTTAATTACTAGAGAAAAATATATAGTAAGACTGATTTATTCTTAAAATGTATTTTTGTTAATATTGTAATTTATTAACACTATTTCAAGATACTGATTATATTATGGAAAAATATGTTTTTATACGAATAAATATAAAAACCAATATTATTAGTATTTGATATGAAATATGAAGGAGAATAATTAATATTTTTAAAAATTATTTACCCATGAAAGAAGTTTTCATTATATAATTGGGTTTTTTAAAATTTTATATTATATAAACTTTTAATTTTTATTATCTTAAATTTACATTATTTTTTCAGTTATAATAAAAATATTATATGAGGAAATATATTTTTTATATGTCTAAATAAATTTATTTTATGTGAATAGTGTAATATATGGTTTTTAGAAATATCATTAAGGTTTTTTACATAATTAGTTTATATGAATGACATTAAAATTTCAGAAACCATTTTATTTAAAAATATTTATTTAGTAAGATGAATATGAAATTTAAAAATATTAATTTCTACATACAATCCTATATATGAATTTTTAGAACATAAGATACATTATTCTATAAAACTACCTTTAATAAAAAATAAAATTACTAATTTAAAAGTAATTATCATCACTTTTAAATCTTTAATGAATTTCACATAAATTTAGAATTATGATGCCAATATAATGTAATAATTAACATTTTATACTTTTATATATAAAAATAATTACCCGGGTAAAAAAATTACCTCGATAGAAGCCAAAATGGTAAAGTGGGTTACGTAAATCGGTGAAAGGCCTAATATGTTAAAAATGTCTCTAATTTAGTTTTGAGCTATTTTTGACAAAAATTATCCCCTCTCTATTATTTTACATTTATACACATCTTGGAATATTAAATAAGTGCTCTCATTATATAGGGATGAAATATTTACAGGAATTCCATTCTCATAATTTATAAAATGGGATTTCCACCACCTCTTCAAGAATACTCTAAATTATCCATTTATTTTAAAAATATACCCTCCTTATTTCCCCAATAAACCAATTTTTCTTACGTAATATTTGTAATACAATATTTTTTCCTTAAACCTCTCTATCTAGAGAATCCTCTAAGGAAAGCTCAGTGTTCATAACATATATACTATCTCTTCCCTAACATTGTTTATTTTCTATAATCCTCTTTTAAATATATGTGCACAATATTATATCATGAAATTAGTATTTATAGAAAAATTAATGTTATTAGATCATGGAATAATCATTAACCACCATTCCCCATTTCTATTCTGAAATACAAAAATGGAATTCATGGGTTTGTGTGGACTACTTCTTTTATGAATAAATGAATTCCCTTTTTATATATTTTATTTATTATTAATTAAAATCACTTTAAATTCTATTCACAAACATAAATATAAGTAAATAATATCATTATAGTTCTTTTATAATGATATTTTTTTGAAATAAAAAACTTCCACAAATGTAATCATCCATTAATTATCGTATGTTCTTGTTTGGGATGGAATAATGAACAACTTGAGGAATGATACACAATAAAATCATGTATGACTATGAGAAATAAATTATAAATAATATATTATATAAATGAGTAAATAAATACTATAATTTATTTCTATAATGTTAACACTAATATTAAAATCATTAATTAAACTACAAATTGTTTTTCATTAAAATTCACTAAAACATGCTCATAATCATTTTCAACTTTAAATATCAGAAAAAAAACACCCACATAAAGAAATGATATCATAAAAAATAATTATAAATCATAAATTCTTGTACCATTTATGATCAGTGAGTGATGAAGTTTTTGATAATAATGAAGAACAACATAAATATTATGAAACTAGTTTAAAACAAAAATCAGTACTCATACAAAAAAATTGAAAATAAATAATTTATTAAAAATATAAATATACCAAATAATTATAAATTAATTTTAAAAAAGGTAATAAATATGAACAAGGTAATGATTTTTTTATTTATAATTTTTCATACTATATATTATATTCACGTGATTTATTGGAAGACAGAAATTAATATAAGATGTTCCTTGTATCAAATTAAATTTCATGATACTCATTTATTAATGTAAATGATGATATTTGTAATATAAAGTGATTAATACATGATAAATTTATTTTACCATGTTAATTTAATTATTTTATGATCCCAATCATTTCCTTCTATAAAATGTATTTAATGTTAAAAGATTCTAATGTTATGAGGGTGTTTGATAACTTAACTCCCTTTATAGGGTTATAATTATTCTTCTTTAACATAATTATTTTAAAATTGGTTTATTCCACCAAGATGAAATATTTTCGGGTATATTTTATTTATCAATGGGGAAAATAACTTTTTTAATTCCATAAAGTTTCCACGATCAATTTTTTTAGAAACGTTTTACTAAAACACATTATTGGAATTGAATTCCATTTACCTCATTATGATAATGTTTATGACCTCTTATGATATTATGCTTCCTGGATCATGCTCTCAATCTGATAGTGGAGTTTTTTCATAGGTAATAAATCTATTATAAAATCCATTATATAGTTTTCCTTTTCGAATCTTGCATTATGTATAGGACATACTACTATTCCAATCTATTTCCTCTAGGTTTTCCCAACTATTAATTCTTCTAATTTAAATTAATTCATCTATAAACTAAAAATATTATTTATTTTGGGAATATTTTGATAAAAATGTGTACCCATTACTCTATAGAGTGTTAATTTTAGGTATTATTACATAAATATCTATTCCATTTATTGATTATGGAGATATTGAGCATCTGTATACATGTCACTTAAATATAGATATTTGTTGATTATCAAGAAAAGGATGTTATTAATTGTATGGTTATTAATTTATTTTATATGATTAATTCATTGGAAATAGTTAGTGATGGGTGGGGCCTATTTGTAATAAACTAAAAATTCTATATATTTTTAAAAGAATTCATGATTCAGTATGACTGTTTTATAATATTCTACAATAAATTCATATAGAGAAACTTTTTATATTTCGTAGGAACACTAAACATCACGAAATAATGTTATCTATTGTATCTAATAATTGTATTGGGGGATAAATGTAAAATAATAATGCACACTGTAATGTATACTCAATAGGTCAGAATTCTCCCATGAATATCACTCTTTATATAAAGAGAATAAAATGAATGAAAAGTGTGTTGAATATGATAGAAATGTTTTCTAAGAGATGTATAAAACCTTAAGTTAATGATGTGGTTTTATATTGTTTTATTATATATAGGGTGTTATAGAAGATATACCAATTATGATATGACTAGTAATTAATCAACACATGACCATTACATTTTTCCCATTATAAGACCATTGGATCGGTAGCTTCACAAATTGAAATAATAAATAAACAAGTAAAATATTATAATTATATTTTGGAAATAATATTATGTGTTTTCTATTTTAATATAATTATATAAATGTATTCAACATAAGAAAATAAATCATTGATATAATGAATTCGTAATTATATTTTTCACCTAATATGATTGATTTATCTTAATTCAAAATTTTTTATATGAAATATTTGTAAATTTTAAATAATATTTACGTTAAATAATTTTTTTTCATGAAATAATATATATTAGAATATATATGATAAATTATTTTTATGAAACCATAAGTAATTTTTAGAAGTCATAGAAATTTAATCATTTAATAAAATAAAAATTTAATAAATTAATTTTTTTATATATTTAATGTCTAATTTTAAGAAAATTATTAAAAAAAGATTTTATTTTTTTAATCATATCCTGTTAATTAAATTAGGGTAAATTTTTTGTATTTTTATGAAAATGATGAATTTTATATAGATAATAAAATATAACAAAATAATGTATTTACATTACAAGTTAAATACATAATTTTCCTCATCAAAATTAATTAATGGAACCACTATATTTTCCTAACATGTAATAATTTTTTATATAGTAACAATATTCTTTAATATTTTTTTCCTTTAGAAAAAATATGAAATTATTAAATTTTATATTCCAAACACCCCTCTCATCCAATTATAAATACAACTCCCCACCAACCCATATCCTCATAATACATAATCCTTATATATAGCCCCAAATCAATAGATTTATTTCCCTAGAACTCCCCCACACACATAGAGTTTAGGTCTTACAAAAATTACATTACAAGGACCCTTATTGGGTATCCTAGAGGAGAGTCCCAAAAGAGGTGGTAAAATTCTCAACTCTATCAATTTAAATTATCTTCTTCTTTTTAAAAAACATCATATGAATTATATACACCATGAAATAATAATATCAATATCCCAAATATGTTTATATATTTATATTATTTTTTAATATTCATTTTCAACCATCCCCTTAATTGATTCTAAAATGAAAATGTTGTTCATATTACGGTTCTTTCACTACCACCATGAACAAAAAATATCATTTTCCACAACCACATTAATGGATGGTAAATAAATTAAAAAATCATTAAATTAAAATTAATAATTATATTTTATTTGAAAATATTTTTTTATTGTTAAATTGTCCAATAGTTATATAAAACCATGTATGTTACTCATGGTTAGAAAAACCACATAAAAGAACTTACCAGAATAATAAGTTTATAATCTAATTAATGATTACATAGGAATAATTTTGTATACAAAAAGCCTTAATATCTTCTAGATAATCATAAAATACATTTCATCACATCTCTAGATATATGGAACCAAACCTTTTTAACTCTCATAATTACATAAAACTAATAGGACCATGGACGTATTACAAAAACAACCTTAGAATAGTGAATATTGACTAAGTATCTCTATTGAATTAATATAAAATAAAATTATATATATATAATTAAAAATTTATATGATAATTAGGATCCTAATAATTTTTTTAATATATAAAATTTGAAAATTCAAGAAGTTATTTGAAATTTACGATTGGATCTGTACTTGAGGTATTGGAACTCACCAAACCAACATCTTTAACTTGGGTTGTTCTTTTTTTTCTATAAATGAATTTATTTATCTATATAACATTACATAATTCGTATATATATTATATATATCAATATCTTACATATTTACATATATTACTCTCTCATTCTCTACTACATTTACATATTCCTTGCATTGATTTCTCTATACCTTCATTAAAATCAAACCCAATAATGGGGAACATTTCAATCCAAAAACCATTTAATGTAACACTATTTAAAATTCATTTAAACAATCATGATTTCAAAAAATGATATCTATTTTAGGGTTAAAAATATTTATTTACCTATCATTTTAATAAATATTCCTTATTGTTTCTTTCTTTAAAAGTAATTTACCAATTCCCTGAAACACTATTTTAATGATGTATTTCTATACCCAATTACCAAACCATTATCATGATTTTCTCAAATTAAATCCATATTTGAAACACATAATTTTTTATTAAAAAATTTAAATAAACAATATTTATTTCCTTATTTTTTTTCTAGATCATTATAAAATATCATTTGGTTATGATTTCAGGAAATATTATGAAACCCATTACTTTCCATGGGTATTTATTATGATTATACAATGTGTTTGATTACATTGTGTTATGAAAATTTATATGTACATGTTATGATGGGTATTCCCATATAGAACTCAAATTACTTATGAAATTTTTATATCTCTTTATATAATATGAATTGAATTTGTTAGTAAACCTAATCATTTATATGACTCTTTCCATTGTTTTGTGTTTTCTCAATTGTGAGATTGGAATTATTGTTATGATGTCATGTACTATGATCTTGAAACAGTCCTAAAATTACTTAAACTTATTAGGTAATCTAAATTATGTTAGTATTCCTTGAAATTATTCATGATAATTTTCCTTAATGATATATTTTTATTCCTCTTTTTTATATGTTATGCTTTATTATCATGTTTATTCCCTTACTTGTCATTATATCTATCCAATTTTGTTTATATATTACCTAGGTAATCTAATAGATTTTTAGAATCTTAAAGGGATCTAAGAGAACATTATAGATATTAAAAGAGTCATGTGGTATTTTAGATTCATGTTTATATTTTTTTGACCCTAGTCTTCCAAGGATTTATGGACCCTGGATCCATGTTATGGGTTACTAGATATTTATTTTAGAAATCATGTAATAACCTATCTAAGAGGACTGGGTCATTATTCAGGTAACTAGATTAAGGTCCATTTATTTTTCCAGATTAATATAAGAATAACTTAATACAACCTTTAGGATAATTATTTGTATAAGAAGATATCATGATTTTTTTTAAATTATAGAGTGAGTTGTTTCCTAGAAATAAATTCATTGTCAGGATACTACATAAAGATGTGGATTTGGAATAGATGTACTTCGGGGTAGTAATCTTGAAGGGGTCATTGGGTATTAACTCAAACAATGTAAGATGAGTAAAAAATAATCCTTCATAAACACATATATTGACACTTTTAGGGGATATGATTTAATAAATTCAAAATCTCATTATGAACATTATAAAGGAAAAGAATAAATTATTAGGTATCAAAAAATAATTGGAAAACTAACTAGGATAAAATTTATTGAATCCAAGAGACTGTTAATTTAATATATACATGTCATTTTTAACTTATTACTTATAAGTTCGAAATTTCACTTTTTATTTGGATCTCAGTTTAAGTATTCTCATCTGTTTTTTTACTTTATTTTTGATAATGGTGGGATATAAGAAGAATTGTTCTAAAATCCACTGCGATGGGAAATTTAATGATTTACCTAATGTGATTCCTAACATGATGAGATAATGATCTACAGACTTCATTGTGGTACATGATAAACTGACTCTGGTTATGAATTTTAATTTATCATTGTACTACAAAATAGAAAATTATATTTAAATCTTTTATAAGACCCCAGAATCGTACTTTTAGTAGAAATTTTTATTCCCTCATCATGGAATAATATATTAACTCTATTGAGAAGATATTATTTTTTACTATAATCCTTGGAATAATACGAAGTCATATTAGTAATCTATCACATAGAGGGAGAGTCCAATAGGTTGTGGGAATTAATGAAGAACATAAATCTCATATTGATAGTTGGATCCATGGAATGTTAATGACTTCAAAAAAAAATTATATATATATATATATATTTGTAATTAATTTTCCCTGAACATTATATCATAAAATGGAGAGGTTTTTTTTTGGACTGACGGAATAGTTGGATGCATTTATTTGAGTTTATATGAAAAGTTTCATAATGATTTTTGGGAAAACCTCGACATTTTTCATCAAAACTAATTGTAATTTTGACCACTTATTCATTTGACTAAATCCGAGTATAATAAATGATTTAGTGATTTGATAATTTATTTTATTGAATATATATTTAATTTTTTCTATATATTAATGTTAGTGATTGTTGATCCTTATTAGTATCGAGGGTCTAATGATAAAAAATGGAAAATTAAGTTTTATTTTGGACGAACAATATATAAATCCCATATATAAATGAAAACCCAACAACACACATTCCAATTGTGGGGGAGGAATTATCCTAAAAACCACTTCAAGAGAATTATTAGACTATTAAAGTGTGGAAATTTGGAATCTGGATAATCCATACAAAATGGATATTAATAATTACTCTAATTAAATTGAAGAAGATAATATCTGGATCATCCCTTAATGTATAGTATATTAATTAAACTAAATGGATTATAAAAATTGAAAAATATAAATTTATATTCCATTGTATATCATAGAAAATAAATTATAACATTATCCATGGAATATAGAGAAAGGAATAGAAATTTATATCACAAATGTTGGGGTGAACCCTGATAAGGATGTGGGGATTGGTATAATAATTATTTATTCATTAATTAGGAAGATATTCCTTTATTATAGTTCTACACATTCTTTCATGTCATGAAATTTTAGTAGAACTATTCAAACACCACTTCAAAATATAGAGGGGGGGGGGGGTTATCTCTGAAAATATAAAATGTGGCGATTATAAGATCCCATGTATAAAAATCCTCCACAATTATTTCTTTTGTAATAGTCTTCCGAAAATATAATGACATGCATCCTTCAGTGGAATTCAAAGTTATACAATAATTAGATTAGATTCCATTATATAAATCTAAAATCTTCTACAATGGTAGGTAAATATTTTTCTAAAAAATATTTCATTCTCATATTCTATACATATTTAAATGGGATGATAGATGTAATTTTTATTTAGTTTCTCATGTATGGATACTGTTACCATAGGAAAAATCATATTTATCACAAATTATTGAAATAATAGAGAAAATATTTCTTGAATACCGTCCATTTTTTTGGGGATATACTGATGTATTCCAAAACTAATTTCATTATGTTTATCTTTTCCAACAGGATGTGTTCTCAATTTAACTTATAATATAATCTAATCTCATATCCAAGACTCCATACAGAATGGACACCATTAAATTGGATGAACTGAAGAATCAGTTATAAGATAATTAGTACAAGGGTTTTATATTCTAGATTGATTCACCATCGGGTGCGATGGTACTCTTCATCACAAATAAGGATATATTAATGATACTCTAAATTTGATATATTGATCTTCTAAAAATCATGATACAGTACAAGTATAGCCTATAATGGATTTACAAACATTTTTATCAGATAGATGGGTCATAGTAATTTATTATGGCGTTCCTTTGGTCATGATATCTCTAATTAAAGGTAAAGAAGGATGATATTCCTGTGAATGACATTAAAACAAGTCATGGAATCTATTAGTTCTTTTTTTGTTCATTTAATTCAAAATAATTCTCCAAAAACCAATTCCCAAAAATAAAGAGTGGTGTTGTTATAAATTATCTTCATTTTTTTGTTAGTCTTTATGGATGATATTAAGATATACTCTAAAATCAAGGAGGATCTTGATTATAATTTTATAACTATTCACAATAAATTGTGAAATGGGAAAAAATAAGAAAATAATAGTAAATTTATGATTGGGATAGATGGAGTATCATTGATGGGGCTTGTAATCACCAAGAATGGTCTATATGGGGATCATCTAATGATAATTTCAACTCAGGGATGGACTTGAACCCCATATACAATGTGGATACATAGTTCCCATAGATTCGTTGGGTACAATTGATAATTTTTATTTTAGAGACCCGAATCTTGACGTACATGGACATTACATTACTTTCGCGGAATACTTAGTACATAACAAAAACACACACACAAGGACCGTAATAGTTTAGTGTCTTTGGAAACTCGGAATATAATCTTCTAATCGTGGTGAAAGATCTTCAACATCTCCCATAAAGATCTTCATTTTTTTACTTAAAACCTTTCTTTATATCCTGGGGAAGAAAAAACATAAAAGGGTGAGCTCAAATGCTTAGTAAGGGTAAACAAAAGAAATATCAATCACATCATATTCATAAGAACATAACATTTTGGAAATCTTAACCTGCAAAAGATATCATAATATCATAACATGGGATAAATCATAGTAGTGAAATGTAATCTCAATAATCATAACATAAAACATGAAACTTTTTGGCATACAAACATAATCATAGAGAATCATTTCTTATTATTCAAGACTCACTGTCAAGACAATCATAGTGGACAAAGTCCATTTCTGAACCGAGTTCACTCCTCGTTTCAGTCCTGTTTCACTGAACCGGTTTAACATTCCATTCCCGCCATGTCTATCTCATGAGATATAAAATCTTTACCCAATGAATTGGAGGGAGATATAGGTCCCACCCATCTCATAATGATACCATTCTTATGTGTGCCACAAAATCATAAATCATACATCATTGCATAACCCATGTAATAAAAATTGGATTCTTAAACAACATGACATCATAAAACAATTCATATAAGATAAAGGAATTCATAAAAATAATTCCATCACAAAATAATCAAATCTATTTAATAATAGGGATAGAAACAGAACCCTTTATTATCTTAGATGGAAAATAATTTTGATAAAATACTTGAGCTCCATTCTTGAGGAAAATATCCTTTCAACTTTAAAAACATTTTTCTTTCTTAACATGTCATACAATTTTAAAATAAAAGTAGTTGATTAAAAATAAACTTGAAAACTTGTAAAGGATGCTTCTTTTAAATAATGTTTTAAAAATCCATTCATGCCGTATAAGTTTAAAAAAAACATTCTTCTCGTACTTTTTTCGAAAAAGTCAAAAAGTACCTCGTACGAAAAACGACAAAAGATTTTTTCATATCTTTTACTAAAACTCACCAAAGGGTAAAATTGGATTTAAAAAATTTTAGGTGGATGGAAATAACATTACATATTGTGGAAACATGGATGTGGATGATAAAATACACCCCAGTAAATACCAAAGTAGAAACAATCTCGGATAAAATGAGACTGTGATATTTTCCCTTACCTTATGTCCGATTTTCTTCGTAAGTGTCCGAACCTCCTGTATAATGATTTAAATAATGTCATTGACTTATTACAGAATCATAATAATTGTTATGATATCATATATGGTTCACTTATGACTTTATATTACCCGTTCTTTTGTAAATTCCATGTTAAAGAGCGTTTTGGGTAAAATCGTTTCATTTGTCGTCCGTGCTTTGACTTGTAATTATTCATATGATTACTTAGATAATGTTTACTTAATTCCAGAAAATAAAAAATGATTTATATATAATATATATTTGGAATATTCATATATATAATAAATCAGTAAATGGAAGGAAATACACCATACATAGAGACGGTAGGCTGTACGTACGCATGAATGCTATTTTCCTTTCATTATTGAGTTGAATGCAATTAAGTAGATGACATAAATAAATATACACATAAATACAGTATCATTATTATGTCATATATTTCATGATTACTTATTATATATACTTTATAATAATTCATAAATGGTTAACGTGGAGAATGAATCTCATCGCGTCGTGGAGACGGTAGTCCTTACGTACGCACGAGTGATGATATCGTTCTCATGATCGTGGAATTGTATTGGAGTGTATGTATTCTATTTCAGAATCAATATCACTTTATAATAATCATATATAGTTATTATTTACACCATTATACGCATCCAAGTAAGGTGGTGGTGGAAAATAGATTACACCACGGCGTGGAGACGGTATTCCGTACGTACGCACGCGCGGTGATTTCATTTTCCGTAGGATAGATAGATGATGAAATAGGGTTGTTTCATACTTATAATAACATATCATTATATGAGTGATAATGATGTTATTACTTCATAATGAAACAACCTAAGAAGAAGAAGTGGAAGAAGAAATAAAGTTGAACGAATCAGTAACGGACATTACCTCTTCTTTGAAGCGCCTCTTTGAGTCGTCCTCTTAGGGAACTAAAATTGGTCTTTGAAGAAGACCAGGACCTCTAGGAAGTTTCTAGGGAAGTGGAGAAGATAATTTTTCAGGGGTTGTCCGAGCTTTAAGGCTCAAAGTGGTGTGAGGATGAGAGGGAGGAGGTGCCCTTTTATATGGGAGGAGAGGGGCACCTTTGGAAAACTAAAAATATTAATTTATTATAAAGGCATATTCGGTTTTAAATAGCTGCAAATTGATTTATTTCGAAGCTAAGGTGGGTATGTGTCGAAATCCCCTCATCCAATAGAAATTAGACAAGTTTAGGTTCCTATTTTAACCTTATCATTTATATTTAACTTTAAGTTGGATAATTTTACCTTTACCGTGTCTTTTTATGTTATTACACTATAATGTTAATAAACATACAATAACAAGCCAAACGAACCCCAAGTTGTTTATTATTAATATATATAACCTTATATAAGTAATTCGGCCGAACCTTATATTTTTGGAAATAAAATAACAATTAATAATATAATACTTGTTTTAAAAACTATTTTATGTCAATTTTGACACTATTTAGGAATTGATTTTTGTGAAAATCATAACAGAATTATTAGTTAAACAAAAGTTACTTAAATCAATAATAACATGTCATATTAAACTAGAAAATTAGTGGAATTAATAAAAAGTCTCAAATTACATTTATTTGGGTATTTATAACATCAATTATGTCAATATTTTATTAATAAGATAATTACTGCATCATCGTTGTGTCATAAATAAATTTAATTATTTAAAGTCTGAAAATTACAAATAAAATACTATTATGTAGGAAATAGTTTTAGATTTATAATGAATATTTATAGTCTAATTTATCTTATCTATAACCCTATATTAAAAATTATCTACTTATTTAACTTTGCTTTTAACTATTTTAACCCTTCTTTAAATAAATTAATAATAAATGTCCTAATCTAATCCAAGTGGGCCTAAATGGTCATATTTTATTCCTAAGGTTGTTTTTGGTAGAATTACACTTATCCAATAGAATTAATACATGTGTTAGGGTAATAATAATATCATTTTTACCCTTAATTACCCTATTTACTATTAAACGTGGTAAAAAAAAGTAAAAAGTTACTTTTCACCAAAAATTATTTTCATCTCATTGAACCACATTTTAGTACTTGATATTAACCGTGTGTCTCAGATTTTTGAAATTCCACTCATAGAAGTGGTAAAATTAATTTTTATTAAAAATTCAGTTTTTTAACTACCACTTAGTGGTTTCACTATTCATCAAAAAATGAAAGTTTTCAGAAAAATACCAAAAATTAGGCCTAAGTTATATTTGATATTATGAATTCTAAAATGATGTCTATTTTATCAAATTAAAAACATGTCAGTTACATTAACTAATTTAAAAATTAATTACCGTCGTCAAAACAAATAGCGTGTTTTTAAGAGATAATAACTATCAAAAGATTGGCACTTGTTTATAACTGGTTTAAATGTGAAATTACATCCAGTGACCAAAATTGTATTAAATTGTAAAAATATATTCTAAATATACTTTAAAACCACTCAAATTAATAATTTATCACTATTAATTATTTCGACTAAAAAAGTTGTTTTTAATTAAAATTTAGTAATTTTCACTATTCATCATAATATGAAAGTTATCTGAAAAGTACCAAAATTTGACCCTAACTAATTTTGATATTCCGAATCCAAAAATGATGTCCGTTTTGAATGATAATGTTTATAAAATTTCAAAAGTGGGTATTACTATTCATAATGGCTAGTTCATAAAAATATTATAATAATATCTCTTTTAGTGAAACTCGGTATTGCGTACTACACATGCTATCGTGGAAGGTCGTAATTGCATGTAATGCAGGCCAAGTCAGGGATGTGTGTAGTGCAAGCTCCTTTTGGTGTAGCGTACAACACAAGACATCAATAAAGTTAAAAAGATTTTTTTCATAAAATCTCGGGGTGTTACATTCTACCCCCCTTAAAATGAATTTCGCCCTCAAAATTCGTCGGGGTTATAAATGGTTTACTACTCGAAAGTTTCTTTAATAGAAACCCACATCATAAAAAGGAATACGAAAACTTGGTTTTAAAAACTAATGTATGAAACATAACAGTTACCCAAATTAACTAATCACTGGGTTTCTACATAGGAGAACATAAGTGAAAATATGGATATAGAAAAGAAATCTAACCGTCAAGTTCTGATGGAGAGTGGTAGAGATCATGGCTATGAAAAAGACAACAATAAGAAAGCCATAAATTTGTGATGATCTAGGGTACCATATGATTCATCGGATATAAGGGAACTAGGACAACATTTTTGGTTTTCAAGATCATTTCCCTAAAGTTGAAGAATTTGAATTAGAATAAATACTTACTTTATTTTGGTACAATCTCACTGTTATTCATGCCTTGAACAATTTACATTTCATCTCTTAAATAAATGAAGTTGAATTTGTTATTCGTGAAGTGTTAACAGATCATGTGATAGAATGACGGGTCATTCCATCTGTCTCAAACAAAAGGTTAGCAAAAGTTATTAAATATACATAAGTCGATCTATAGTGATATTAATCATATATGGTTCCTAAAATGGACTTATACATCATATATCATACTTCTTAATATAATAAAACTCGTTTCTACTGAACAAGGACTTCTTGCAGGCCAGTGGTAGGTGACAAAGGCCAATCGCATTTCGGTTGTGGGTTCAATTCCCACAGCCTTGTCCGACGCGATGAGCTATCACCCGTCCTACAGGTTGTCCTTTTTCTAAAACTACATTACTATAAAATCCCATCAGTAATATCGAAAAAAGTTCTATCCTTAAACAATACTAACATATGTCAAACATAATCCATTCCAATCCTTAGGCTTATCTAAAATACTTCGGTCCAAGCTCATAGTATAAAGAAAATGATTACTTGAAATGTCATCAACCAAGCATGTGAATACCATCATTTATCCCCCATATATCTTGTTGGTCACATTCCAATCATGTTTATACCTTAATAATGTATTCTCTTGAAAAAAATGAATACCCATTAAACCTTAGTGAAAAAGAATGAACAATACCAAAATTCAAAAATTTTATATACTCAAACCATGATATAACCTTCTCTTTATATCAGTCATGAGGTCATGAATACTGTCAAAAATTTCATTTTCTCCTTATCCCTTCATTATGAATATATAATCTTCTTTCAAAAAATATCTCATTCACTTTCCACGGTTACAGGTACCATAAAATTATTGAAATCCACAATAGGCCAATACATAAATATTCCAATATTCCACGATATTATATACAACATTATTTTGGAATCCCATTACATAAACAATTAATCATTCCACCACATTGTTGTCATATTCAACATCACCAATAGTGAACGCATGTGACTTCCCTTTGTCCTTTGCCTTAAGTGGTTTCTCATATTGATCATCACTTACCCTTGGATTAGGGCATTTATTAGCATAATGCCCCATTTCCTTGCACTTGAAGCATTGAAGTGTTGGTGTTGCATTCTCTATAGTCTTTTCTTTATTCACATCATTAGCAAACCTTTTTCCATTACTTCGACACTCAATTGCTCGATGAACTTCTTTTCCACACTTAAAAAATTTTCTAGTCCCCGTAAGACAATCTCCACCATACTTCTTTCCACACTTTGAGCATAAGGAAACATTCATCTTCTTTTCACCATTATTCTGAGATTTCTCCTTGAACTCCATCTTTCATTTCTGGTCAAAAATATGAGATGGATAAGTAACACCAACTTCCATTTCTACCTTGATAGCACAACGCACAATTTCTTCATAGCTACTTAAGTCTCTTATAGCTAATGCCCTTCGAAGATTTGGTTTTAAGACACTAAAGAATTGATCAACTTTACTTTCAGGTTGGATGATAAATCCAGATGCATACCTTGCAAGCCTTGTAAAATTCGCTTCGTATATACCAACAGATTCATCATCCTTTTGCATTAGTTCAAGAAACTCCTTCTCCATCTTTGTTCGAAGAATACAAGGGAAGTACTTATTGAAAAATAATTTCTTGAACTCATCCCATTCCATGGACTCAATTTCATCTCTTGGCCTTGTATTCTTGATAAGATTCCACCATTGATCAGCTTCACCTTCCAAATGATATACTGCTAAGATGACTTTATCATGTTCAGAACATTGAAGAACTGAAAATATCTTTTCAGTGTTACTGATCCATTGTTCAGCAACAAGTGGATCAGAAGCCCCACTGAAAGAAGGTGGACGTTGCCTCATGAAGGACTCAATAGAATATTGTTCCCTTCTCTGCTCATTTGGATGTCCATAATGATTCATAGCTTGTGTAAGTCACTCCATCTCCCATAACATTTGTTTGTTCAGGAGGAAAATCATTACATTGTCCATTTAATTGATCAATACGGTTCCTTCGGGTTCCAGCCATCGTCTAAAACCCAAAAAGAATAGTGTGAGAGGCAAAAATCATGATAGGGAAAACAACATAATAAAGGGGGAGTACCTTCAATATCTAACTTCTTAGGTTTAATTCTAAGATCGTTAGCGCAATTCCAGAACTATAACCTATACTTATACTAAGGCTTAGGGACATCCCTAGACTTACCTTAGAAATATCTCTAGGGATCTCAGTAAAGTTCTCGCAACCTAGTTTCCAATGGTTTACTAAACCATTCCTCTGATACCAACTATAGAGACCCAAATCTTGGCGTACATTAAAATTACATTAATTTTGTAGAAAACTTAGTAAATAACAAAAACACACACACAAGGACCATAATAGTTTAGTGTCTTTGGAAACATGGAATATAATCATCTAATCGTGGTGAAAGATCTTCAACATCTCCCATAAGATCTTCCTTTTTTTTACCTAAAACATTTTTCATTACATGCTGGGTAAAATAAAACATAAAAGGGTGAGCTCAAATGCTCAGTAAGGGTAAACAAAAGAAATATCAATCACATCATATTCATAAGAACATAACATTCTGGAAATCTTAACCTGCAATAGAGATCATAATATCATAACATGGGATAAATCATAGTAGTGAAATGTAATCCCAATAATCATAAATTAAAACATGAAACTTTGTGGAATACACACATAATCATAGATAATCATTTCTTGTTAGTCAAGACTCATTGTCAAGACTATCTTAGTGGACAAAGTCCATTTCTGAACCGAGTTTACTCCTCGTTTCAGTCCTGTTTCACTGAACCTGTTTAACCTGCCGTTCCAGCCATGTCTATCTCATGAGATATAAAATCTTTACCCAATGCATTGGAGGGAGATATAGGTCCCACCCATCTCATAATGATATCATTCTTATGTGTGCCACAAAATCATAAATCATACATCATTTCATAACCCATGTAATAAAAATGGGATTCTTAAACAACATGACATCATAAAACAATTCATATAAGATAAAGGAATTCATAAAAATAATTCCATCACAACATAATCAAATAAATTTAATAATAGGGATAGAAACAAAACCCTTTATTATCTTATATGGAAAATAATTTTGATAAAATACTTGAACACCATTCTTGAGGAAAATATCCATTCTACTTCAAAAACATTTTCCTTTCATAACATGTCATACAATTTTAAACTAAAATAAGTTGATTAAAAATAAACTTGAAAACATGTAAAGGAAGCTTCTTGGAAATAATGTTTTAAAAATCCATTCATGCCGTATAAGTTTTAAAAAAAACATTCTTCTCGTACTTTTTTCAGAAAAGTCAAAAAGTACCTCGTATGAAAAATGACAAAAGATTCCTTTCATATCATTTACTAAAAACTCACCAAAGGGTAAAATTGGATTTAAAAAATTTTAGGTGGATGGAAATAATATTACATATTGAGGAAACATGGATGTGGATGATAAAATACAACCTAGTAAATACCAAAGTATAAACAATCTCGGATAAAATGAGATTGTGATATTTTCCCTTACCTTAGGTCTGATTTGCTTCGTAAGTGTCCGAACCTCATGTATAATGATTTAAATAATGTCATTGACTTATTCCAGAATCATACTCATTGTTATGATATCATATATGGTTCACTTATGACTTTATATTACCCGTTCTTTTGTAAATTCCATGTTAAAGAGCGTTTTGGGTAAAATCGTTTCATTTGTCGTCTGTGCTTTGACTTGTAATTATTCATATGATTACGTAGATCATGATTACTTAATTCCAGAATATAAAACATGATTTATATATAATATATATTCAGAATATTCATATATATAATAAATTAGTAAATGGAAAGAAATACACCGTTCATGGAGACGGTATGCCGTACGTACGCATGAATGCTGTTTTTGTTTCCTTATTGAGTTGAATGCAATTAAGTAGATTACATACATATATATACACATAAATCCAGTATCATTATTATGTCATATATTTCATGATTACATATTATATATACTTTATAATCATTCATGAATGGTTAACGTGGAGAATGAATCTCATCGCTTTGTGGAGACGGTAGTCCGTACGTACGCACGAGTGATGATATCGTTCTCATGATCGTGGAATTGTATTGGAGTGAATGTATACTATTTTATAATCAATATAAATTTATAATAATCATATATAGTTATTATGTACACCATTATACGCATCCAAGTAAGGTGGTGGTGGAAAATATATTACACCACGGCGTGGAGACGGTATTCCGTACGTACGCACGCGCGATGATTTCGTTTTCCGTAGGATGGATAGATGGTGAAATAGGGTTGTTTCATACTTATAATAACATATCAGTATATTAGTGATACTTATGTTATTACTTCATAATGAAACAACCTAAGAAGAAGAAGTGGAAGAAGAAATAAATTTGAACGAATCGGTAACGAACATTACCTCTTCTTTGAAGCGCCTCTTTGAGTCCTCCTCTTAGGGCACTAAAATTGGCCTTTGAAGAAGACCAGGACCTCTAGGATGTTTCTAGGGAAGTGGAGAAGATAATTTTTCAGGGGTTGGCCGTTCTTTAAGGCTCAAAGTGGTGTGAGGATGAGAGGGAGGAGGTTCCCTTTTATAAGGGAGGAGAGGGGCACCTTTGGAAAACTAAAAATATTATTTTATTATAAAGGCATATTCGGTTTTAAATAGCTCAAAATTGATTTATTTCGAAGATAAGGTTAGGATGGGTCGAAATACCCTCATCCAATAGAATTTAGACAAGTTTAGGTTCTTATTTTAACCTTATCATTTATATTTAACTTTAAGTTAGATAATTTTACTTTTACCATGTCTTTTTGTGTTCTTACAATATAAGGTTAATAAACTTACTATAAGAAGACAAAAGAACCCAAAATTGTTTATTATTAATATATATAACCTTATCTAAGTCATTTGGCCGAACCTTATATTTTTAGAAATAAAATAATAATTAATAATATAATACTTGTTTTAAAAACTATTTTATGTCAATTTTGACAATATTTAGATATTGATATTTGTAAAAATCATAACAGAATAATTAGTTCAATAAAAGTTACTTAAATCAATAATAACATGTCATATTAAGCTAGAAAATTAGTGGAATTCATAAAAAGTCTCAAATTACATTTAGTTGGGTATTTATAACATCAATTATGTCAATATTTCATTAATAAGATAATTACTGCATCATCGTTGTGTCATAAATAAATTAAATTATTTAATGTCTAAAAATTACAAATAAAATACCATTATGTAGGAAATATTTTTATCTTTCTAATTAATATTTATAGTCGAATTTATCTTATGTATAACCCTATATTAAAAATTATCGACTTATTAAACTTTGATTTTAACTATTTTAACCCTTCTTTAAATAAATTAATAATAAATGTTCTAATGTAATCCAAGTGGGCCTAAATGGTCATATTTTATTCCTAAGGTTGTTTTTGGTCGAATTAAACTTATCCAATAGAATTATGACTTGTGTTAGGGTAATAATAATATCATTTTTACCCTTAATTACCCTATTTACTTTTAACCGTGGTAAAAAAAGTAAAAAGTTACTATTCACCAAAAATTATTTTCATCTCATTGAACAACATTTCAGTCCTTGATATTAACCGTGTGTATCGGATTTTCGAAATTCCACTCACAGAAGTGGTAAAATTAATTTTTATGAAAAATTCAGTTTTTTAACTACCACTTAGTGGTTTCACTATTCATCAAAAAATGAAAGTTTCAAGA
The DNA here is from genome assembly GCA_963277665.1 of Viscum album. Classification (NCBI taxonomy): domain Eukaryota; kingdom Viridiplantae; phylum Streptophyta; class Magnoliopsida; order Santalales; family Viscaceae; genus Viscum; species Viscum album. The sequence continues at coordinate 1,300,838,230 of OY728127.1, forward strand.
AAAATACCAAAAAATAGGCCTAAGCTATATTTGATATTATTAATTCAAAAATGATGTCTATTTTATCAAATTAAAAACATGTCAGTTACATTAACTAATTTAAAAATTAATTTCCTTCGTCAAAACAAATAGCGTGTTTTTAAGAGATAATAACTATCAAAAGATTGACACTTGTTTATAACTGGTTTAAATGTAAAATCACATCCAATGAACAAAGTTGTATTAAATTGTTAAAATATACTCTAAATATACTTTAAAACCACTCAAATTAATAATTTATCACTATTAATTATTTCGATTAAAAAAGTTGTTTTTAATTAAAATTTAGTAATTTTCACTATTCATCAGAATATGAAAGTTATCCGAAAAGTACCAAAATTTCACCCTAAGCTAATTTCGATATTCCGAATCCAAAAATGAAGTTCGTTTTGAAAGATAAAATTTATAAAATTTTAAAAAGTGGGTATTACTATTCATAACGGCTAGTTAATAATAATATTATAATAATATATCATTTAGTGAAACTCGGTATTGCGTTCTACACATGTTATTGTGGAAGGTCGTAATTGCATGTAATGCAAGCCAATTCAGGGATGTGTGTAGTAAAAGCTCCTTTTGGTTTAGTGTACAACACAAGACATCAATAAAATTAAAAAGAATATTTTTCATAAAATCTCGGGGTGTTACATTTATGGAACATATCATGATTTTCAAACAATCTAACCATGCTTCCTAAAAATGGACTGTGTTTTTTTGGATAAATAAATTTGAAGAGAGATTTAAAGAATTGAATAAATGGAATATCACTCCAACAATACATACAAACACCCTAATTAGGGATCATTTCTTGGTATATATTGATGTTTTAAAGAAATAATTGGGCTATGTATAGAAGAAAAATGATAATTTCATACCATATGGACCAAGGTTGATGAAATTCCCTCAAAGTAAAAAATACAATTCATTGTCTGTAATTGGTGGTAATTATTTTAGCATTGAAAATTTGATAAAATTATCTCAATTGGGTGAAATAAAAAATATATAATTATCATAATAGATTAAAATTTATATTCAAACTCAAAGAGTTTCATATGTTCTAGTGAAGATAGTTAGAGATAATCAATGAGAATGACTTATCAATCCATTACCATCAGGGGAAGTAGAATTATATGGTATATAATCTTTGTAGAAACAGTTATATAGACATAAAAATAATGATAATTGAGATGGATACAATATTATTAGACTTGGAATGGATGATCATAGAATCCATATAAAGAAGAATTGTTTTTTCCTATACAGCTCGAATAATTTATCTACCATCCATTCTATAAAAGATAAGAAATTCTTCAATGGGATTAAATTGAAATACCGAAGAATATATAAGCTATAAGAAATGTTATATCCATTAAATATAAAATTTAATAAGGAATTTTAATAACAGAGTAATGATTTTCTATCATCAAAGACTAATTAAATATGGGAGATGTTTAATGATTCACAATGTGTAACATTATCAATCCATTCTGGGAGCATAAAGATATGTTGAGATCCACAAGAGGACTATTTGTGTGGGAAAATGAGGAAGGATATCATAGAATGTACATAAATGTGATGGTATATAAATTAGTGAAGGAATAATTGAAAAATTCCAACAAGATGATGCAACCATTACACCAAACTTATTATAAATGGGTCAAAATCACAATGTATTTTTTTAAGATCCTTATGAAAAAAACCAAAGGGAAAAATTCCATATGGGTTATGGAAGAATAAAATTCAAAGAAAACCCATTTATTTTCCATTTGGTTGGAGTTTTTACTTGATCAACTTTCAAGGATATACATTTGAGATGTCATAAGGCCTCATGAAACAATACTATCTATTTTATCAGATTGAGATCTAATATTCACCATTTTTTTAAACCCACTAAAATGTTCTGAGAATAATGTTGAACTTTAGTGAAACTTTAGCATATCATTATAATGGAAAATCTAAGAAGATAATCTAGACACATTATGATATATTGAGAGTTTTCTAAATCTAATTCAATCATGGCTTGGATTAATAACATATTTTGGAAAATTTCTTAGATAATAATAAATTTTACTTGAGTTTTTAGGTGTATCATAATGAGGCTCTATATAAATAGAATAAAGGACTCTAACTTTTTGGGAGGAAGTGGGAGAATGAATCAAATTGTGGCCTAAAATTGTATAAGAGATAGTTGATATGGTGAAGGATAATCAATAATAAATCAAAGAAACACAAATTCAATAGTATAGTTTTTTTAGTAATCATTGATGATATTTATAGTTGGACATTGGTGCTAATGTGTTTCTCTATATAACATGCATTAAGTGAGTCATCATGTTTTAGAATAAGGTAAATACAATTCTTATATATATTAGACCAATTAGATTATTGATAACATATAAGATGTTGACAATATATATGTAATCCGTCTTACTTTTTTTTAAGTAAATGATAGGTACGATGTATCCCTCTTAATAAATTACATACAAGATACCTCACATTAATTAAATCCAGAGGTGGTATATTTTGAGAACGAACTCTATAAATGGGAGTATCTAGTAAAGATCATTGAATACAATGAAAAAGTTAAATTCAATAAGATAAATCATCAATCCAAATTAAATTGGTGTACCACTAAACTATTAAATAATAATTGGGAATAAAATGAACAAATGAAGAAAAAATGCAATCTTTTTCCACCTTATTCATTGAAATGAAATTTCAATGGTCATTTTATATAAGGTGGTGAATGTAATGAAATGAAAATTCCTTTAGTTAATAAATTAAATCCAAATTAAATTTGACTATTTCATTTATTTTTTTAAAAATTATTTACAAAGAAATACTTTTTCATTTAAAAGGAAAATTACTCAAAATGATAGAATTTTCACTATAAAAACTAAAAATAATACAGGGAGATAAAATATTAATAATTTATATCCTCATTTAATTTTCATATGTTTTAATTTTACCATAAAGATAAATCTAATAGAAAAGACTATAAAATAAAAGGGAAGAATTTAAAATATTATAAAAATTTATAAGGAATGAATTTAACCTTGTATGAAAAATTATGAATGATGAATTATGAGCATAATGGTGTATATATAAAGTGTAATGAGTAATATAACTATTATAATTTGACTATTACCCAAACATTTCCTAATTATTGTAATGTCACCATTATATGACCATTAGAACTATAATATGACCATAATGAATTGTAAACAGACAACTTTAATAGTAAAATAATGGTTATAAAATAGTATAATTAGTCCTTATCATAATATAATTAAATAAAAGTTCATAATTTGATAAAATAAAGGCCTAGCATAATGATATCATAAATTTGTTAAAAAATATATAGTATTTAACATAAATACAATATATTTTTATTAAAAATTTCAAATCATTTAATAAAGTGCCCCTTTAATAGAATGTCTTTAAGAAATACTATACATTGGTATAAATATGATAATAAACTTTTATGAAACTATAAGAATGATTTATAATTTTTTACATGATCGTTTCATAAAAACATTTTCTAAATAATTTAGGTTTTTTCTTAAATATTTAATTTCCTATATTTGTAATTTTTTATAAAATGGATATAATTACTCAGATAATCATATAAATATTATGTTAGGGTGAAGTTTTTTTATTCTTGAAAAAATGTTCAATTTTTTAATGAATTGTATTATATGAAAAAGACGATATATAATTTATAAGTTATATACATAAATACTTTAATAAGGGGTGATGTACGAAACCATCAAAATTTCATCAAATATACAAATTAATATACTTATTCAAAACATTCATCTCTATTTTTTTCTTGACAAAAAATAATAATAAATTAATGAATGTGATGTTAAAATACCCCCTCTCTTCTACAGATAAATAACACCCCAACAACCCCTCCTATTTACACCATGTTAGCCTTGAAATTGAGAAACTTAAACCCTTTTCCATCCCCAACCCTCCTCCTCCTGCCCATTGATTTTTAGCTTTTACAAATTACCATCCTAAGGATCCTTAAGGGTTATCTAAGAGCAGACTCCCAAAAGACATTATACAATTCTCAATAGAGTATCCTTCGATTGATTAATTTTTATTCCTCCAACATATGAATTAAATAAACGTTGAAATATGAACATTAATATCCTAAATAATTCTTATATGTAATTATTTTTTGATATAGCTATTTTTTACCCTCAATTGAATTGATTCTATAATGGAACATTTTTCGTACTACAGCCGCTTCACTGCCCCAATAAATAAAATATTTTATTTTCCACCACTAACTTCATTGTTCATATAACTTAAATAGATATTGAAAACATTTTTTTTTGATAAATAAAATTTGTTTTATTTAATATTCTATAAGGAATAAATAATCTAAAATTAAAAAAGACATGTATGTTTATCATGGACGAAAACCATTTCGAATTAACTAACCATATACTAAATAAACCAATAATATCTAAATATTGTTTTTAATGAACAATATTGGATAAAATAAACCTTATTAACTTTTTTAAACATATTAAATTCATTTAATAACATATTGATAATTACATATCCAAACATTAGTGTAACGCCCCGACCCCAGCTACCCAGAGTCGGTGCATTACTTCGTAACATTGGCATGATCACAAAAGATCAAGTCTCGAAAGACCGATTAGTTTAGTAGCCTTGGAAACACTAGATACATTCATAAGTCTTTCATTACATCAAAAAGTAAACAAACTACAATAACATGGTCTTCATAGTCCACAATCATATCCCTTTCTGACTACCCCTGTAGGTCATTCATAAAATACTTCTTCACATCCTGGAAAAATATTAAAACATTGAAAGGGGTGAGCTCAGATGCTCAGTAAGGTTAACAATATAGAGGAAGCATTCATAAATAAACATTAACATTTAAGGCAATGTATAACTAAAACAAAAGCCTTTTAAACTTGAACTTCAACATAATATGGAAAAAGTAAAATGAGATAATGCCATTTACTTCTTCACATGGATATTCTACTGGTCGAATAATCACATGCAATATCAATAACCACTTTCATAATGAGGGAATGTATAATGCCGGACATTCTGAAACATTTTGTCAAGGCGTCGGCCAAGACGTCTAAAATGATTAAGGCCTCGGCCAAAACCATAAATCAAATTGGGAAAGGGCCTCGACCAATTCCACGTCTAGTTGTCTCATGAGACCTACCGATGCATCGAGGAGCTATAGCGGGCTCCACCCGTCACTTATTAAGCCCAATACATTCCTCATATGAATAGGTTTAAACATATCATAAACCATAACATAATCATATCACATAAAACATGAATAAAGGAAACATAACATTTCCACATTTCAATCACAAGATGTCAATACAACACATTGATAAAAACTCTTTCAAAACCATTTTCAATACCAAAATAAAAGAAAGTTAAAACTTTGTATTTATTTTTCATTAAAAAAATAATGGCTTGTAGAGGAAGCCGAAACTCAAATAATGGTCATGGCGGCGGAGAAGTCATTGTCGCCGCATAAGTACGGAAAGAAAAACATTCCCTTTTGTTGTTTAGCAAAACGCTTCGTATAAAAAGATTCCTTTTGAATAAACGTAAAAGTCAAAGGGGTTTATACACCGTATAAAAGAAAATTGCGTATAAAACCAAATATGCCTCAATGAAAGAAGATTGAGACGAAGTCCTTAAAAAGATCATTTTTAAAATAAAATAGATCTTTTATGTGTATTCACTATAAGTACACATAAATAATGTACAAATACAAGATAGGATATAAAAATATCATGACATAATTTGAAAGTAGGAGATTAACCCAAAGAATAGAAATTGGGTTAAGAAGTTCCCTTACCTTGCGTCTTGTCCTGACTCGACTGTTCTTTAACCTCCTGAATAATAAACTAGGGTTAATTTATATTTACTTAAGAACCTTTTTCATGTTCATTATTCCTTTTATATCCCTTATTACCATGTTATGAACATTATTTAATTATTTAAGTTAATAACGGTCGTTTTGTCGATCTTTGGTACTTGAGTCAACAATAAACTTCTTATAATTACAAGTTGTTTATGTGATAGAATATCCATTATCTCCAGAATTATATTCATGATTTAGATGTCATATATATCATATATATCCAGTATATACATTCATTTATAATATTATGTAACATTTAGAGGTAAGAAATGAAATGCACCGTTCATGGAGACGGTAAGCCGTACGTACGCATGAACGCTACTTTCATTTCTATTTCGTATTTAATGGAATGAAATCATAATGATATAAAGGTATAATATAGTTCCAGTATAATATCATATATAATATCATTTACTCCATCCTTTATACATCCCACATATGGCATTAACGATTCACATCACTTTGAGGGGGCGGTAGTCCGCACTTCCTAAAATGAAATTATCGCGTTTACCCATAATGGAAATCATAAAGTATGCCATAAATGAGAAATACATAAGAATAAGGAAAACATAAACATAATATATATATCATATATGAAAATATTGTCATCAAAATGGCCACCATTATAGGTGTTAAAAGAATTTGAACAATCATCGTTTCGTGAGGCAGACATTCTCCATCCACAGAAACCGTATGTTATTTATCCATTAGATGTAGGTGTGTGTAAGTGTAGCTCGAATACATCTTATAACAACATCCTAGTATATTGAGGATACTGGTGTTGTTACAAAATAAATGAATAAAAAGAGTTTAGGTGGTTGGAGAAGAAAAATAAAACAAAACAACATTAGAGAAGACATTACCTCAAAATCGGGTAACTCTTTTTGATTTGAGCCAAAGGCTTCCTTGGGAAGAGTTCTGCCCAAAGTGAGGCTTCTAGGAGTAAGAGGGGGAAGTTGGGAGAGTATTTGGGCAGAGGTCGGCCGAGCCAAATGGATTGAAAGTGTAAATGAGGTGGGAGAGGTGGGGGCCTTTTATAAGTGGAGAGGAGGGGCTCTTTTGGAAAGATTGAAATGTTACATTATTATACAATGCTTTTCGGATTCTAAAGGTCCCAAACTTATATAATCCGTGGCTAAGGTGATAATGGTTCTAAATCTCCTCATCCAATAGGCTTTGGACAAGTGTAAGCCTTGGAGTTTGCATTATCTTCTCATTTTATTTAAATCGTTAAATAATGAGGTCATCGCTGCATCATAATGATGTAATAAATAATTTAATTTATTTAATGTCTAAAAATTATAAAACAAATACTATGATGTATAAAATCTTTTTATCTTTCTAATTAATATTTATAGTCAAAATTTGGACTTTTGTAACCCCACTTAAAAACTGTTTTAGTAAAATAACTCATTTTTGTGTCAATTTAATTTTAACATTAAATAAATATATATTAATGTCATTTTCCAAATAAAGTGGCTCCATAGGGTCTCCAAGTTGACCCATGGGTTGTCTTGGTCGGCCATGACTCATCCAATAGGAGTAGGACAAATGTCATGCTCATCTCATATTATTAAAACATTATTTGTACCTTAAACTACACTGATTACCTCTAATCGCGATTAAGAACTTAAAAGTTACTATTCACCAAAAAATTATTTTAATCTCATTGAACCACATTTTACTTCTTAATGACAACCATATAAGTCGGATTTTTGAAAATCAAATCACAGAAGTGGTAATATTTCATTTAAACGAAAAATCAGTTATTTAACTACCACTTAGTGGTTTCACTATTCATCAAAAATTGAAGTTTTTCAGAACAAGGACAAAATTTCACCCTATGCTATAATTGATATTCCGAATTCAAAAATGATGTCTATTTTACAAAATTACAAACAAATAAGTTGTATTAATTAATTTTATAATTAATTCCCGCTGTTACAACAAATGGCGTGTTTTTAAGAAACAATTTATATCAAAAGATTGTCAATTGTTTATGTCCAATTTCAATGTTAAATTAATTCTAATGAACACCATTGGATAAAATGGTAAAAATATATTATAATTATACTTTAAAACCACTAAATAGTATAATTTATCACTATAAATTATTTTGATTAAAAAAGTTGTTTTTAAGTAATTTTCACTATTCATAAAAAATTGGAAGTTCTCAGAAAATTACAAAAAATTCAACTTTGGATAATTTCGATATTACGAATACAAAAATGAAGTCCATTTTGAAATATAAAATTTCTATAATTTTAAAAAGTGGTTATTACTATTCATAACGGCTACTTTGATTAGTCGCGGTGTTTTAGAACTCAAAGGTGCGTACAATGCAAGCTATTGCATTATTGAATGAGAAGCGTATCGTGGAAGCTCGGGGTGTTACATTCTCCCCTCCTTCAATAAATTGCGTCCTCGCAATTTGAAATTTTTCTTTGAAAATAAAAGGTTGAAAATAGAAAATACCTTTGAGGAAAACCCACATCAGAAATATGATTAATAAAATTTAGCCTTAATAAGAGGGAATGACAAATGAAAAAGTCACCACCCAATTATGATCTCGATTAGGAGAACATTGGTGGCAATTAACGACATATAATTGGAGGAAAAACATAAATATTTGTAGGGTGTGATTGAGGTCATCAATCACAATCAACTGTCAAATTGAGGGCCTCAAAGCCTTCAATCTATGTTGATTTAAAATATCATCAGTTCAACAAGACATAAGGTATTAGGATAACACATTTTTTTGTTTTAATATCCCTTCACTAAAGTTTAAGAATTAATTTATTCATTGAATAAGAGATAGGTATATATATATTAATGCTTGACAGTTAGAGTTTCAACCATCAACTCATCTTTCACTCAAAAAGATAATAGAACTCAAAAATATTATACTTAAACTAATTGTATAAGGTTCCAAATGTTAACACATACCATTTAGATTAGTAAAATTATTTTTTATTAACCAGGGACTTCCTGTAGGCTAGTGGTAGGAAATAAAAGCCCGTCTCACTATGATTGTGGGTTCGATTCCTGCAGCTTTGTCCGACGCGACAGGTTATGCCCCACCCTACAGGTTGTCCTTTTCCTAAAACTATAGTATTATAATATTCAAAAATAATCTTCATAAAATTTTAACCTTAAACAATACTATCCAAAGATCAACTTAATCCACTCCAACCTTTATAGTTATCCAAAATACCTCTGTCCAGACATTCTCTAAAAGGTCTCTTAATTCCAAAATCAATTTATCAGATTCCCCAAACAAAGTAAAGTTTCTATTATTGTCACATACTAAAAATATAAAAACCTTACTGAAATCAACAAGTACTGCAGTACAATCCTTATATATATATATCTCATTATTCTAATAACCAGAATATAATCCATGAGTCCAAAAGCACCAATACATTAATTATTCTGCTTCAACTGTAGTCACAGCATAAGATTGGCCTTGATCCCTTGGCCTTTTCTGAGGTAAGTTTCCTTGATGCTTAGGGCATTCATTTGCACAATGCCCCATTTCCCTACAATTGTAACATTCAACTTTGACACCCACTTTCTTTCCCTTGCAATCACAAGCCTGGTGACCCTTTTCTTCACATTTATAACAAACTCCCATTCTTTTTAGGCAATTACCAGGGTGATTCTTCCCACAATTATCACATAATGGAAAATCCTTCTTTCCCTTTTTCCCTTTATCTGTCTCTTGTTCCACCATTCTCTTCTTCTCTTGCTTTACTTTGTTGACATAAGACTTAGAGAATTCCTTTTCCGTCTTGATAGCACATGAGACAATATCTTCGTATGATGAGAAGGATTGTGATACTAAAGTTCTACGGAGAAATGGTTTTAACCCATCAAAGAAACGATCAATCTTACTCCTCGGGATACGTATATAATCGGCAGCATGTCTCGCTAACCTTGTAAATTTAGACTCATACTTTGCGACATTCTCATCCTCCTTCTGCCTCAGACTCAGAAATTGCCTTTCCATATCTGCTCGATGGTCACGAGGAAAGTATTTTTCTAAGAAAAGCTCTTTGAACTCCCTCCATTCCATATTCGATACGTCATCATCTTCCTTTGTGTTTTGAATCAGCGACCACCACTGATCGGCTTCTCCCGTGAGGCGGTAAACTGCCATGACAACCTTCTCTCTTTCACTACTCCCCAAGGCATGGAATATTTTCTCTAAGGAATTTAACCATTGCTCAACTACTATAGGATTTGTACTTCCATTGAAGGTTGGTGGTTTTTGCCTCATGAAGCGGTCTAACATTGATCCTCCACATTGCGGATCAGGGTACTCCATACGAGTAAGGTTATTATTCATAACCTGAGTGAGTTGTCCCAGTATGGTAATATGTTGATCAGAACCAGTTGTATCTCCAGCTCCACAATAATTATCTTGAGAAGGAGGGAAATCCCTACACGGAGTGCGTGCATTGATATGGTTTCCATTCCTTCCACTAGGCGCCATTTCTAAACAATGGCATAAACTATATTAGTTTATAAATAAAAATACATAATTCCATACTTGTAAGATACCTAACATAAATTGAACTATTTATGGATATAATCCATAAAAATGTTTTCTTTGAGGAAGTATATACTCATAACCCTTCATAGTGGTTTATAAAGAAAATGATAATTATCCAAAGCATATCCCCCGGGAGTGTCGTAACCAAGAGTGCAGCAAGGCCCGTTGTCGTGCACCAGTTCCCATTCGAGTCTAGCTCAAAGCGGTGTTTTCGGGTTTTACCCCTAGGTACATCTGTGCCAGAGCCGCCTCTACTTGCTCGTATCCAGAAAGGGATTTATTTCTCGTAAAACTCACAAAATCTCTACAATAACAAAATTCTAGGAAGTTCTTCTATACTAATCCTCAAAGTCTATCTTTGGGCTATGTTCTCTAATCAGAGTTTATCTAAATCTAGCTTCCAAGGTTAGTACTAAACTGCCTCTGATACCAACTGTAACGCCCCGACCCCAGCTACCCAGAGTCGGTGAATTACTTCGTAACATTGGCATGATCACAAAAGATCAAGTCTCGAAATACCGATTAGTTTAGTAGCCTTGGAAACACTAGATACATTCATAAGTCTTTCATTACATCAAAAAGTAAACAAAATACAATAACATGGTCTTCATAGTCCACAATCATATCCCTTTCTGACTACCCCTGTAGGTCATTCATAAAATACTTCTTCACATCCTGGAAAAATATTAAAACATTGAAAGGGGTGAGCTCAGATGCTCAGTAAGGTTAACAATATAGCGGAAGCTTTCATAAATAAACATTAACATTTAAGGCAATGTATAACTAAAACAAAAGCCTTTTAAACTTGAACTTCAACATAATATGGAAAAAGTAAAATGAGATAATGCCATTTACTTCTTCACATGGATATTCTACTGGTCGAATAATCACATGCAATATCAATAACCACTTTCATAATGAGGGAATGTATAATGCCAGACATTCTGAAACATTTTGTCAAGGCCTCGGCCAAGACGTCTAAAATGATTAAGTCCTCGGCCAAAACCATAAATCAAATTGGGAAAGGGCCTTGGCCAATTCCACGTCTAGTTGTCTCATGAGACCTACCGATGCATCGAGGAGCTATAGCGGGCTCCACCCGTCACTTATTAAGTCCAATACATTCCTCATATGAATAGGTTTAAACATATCATAAACATAACATAATCGTATCACATAAAACATGCATAAAGGAAACATAACATTTCCACATTTCAATCACAAGATATCAATACAACACATTGATAAAAACGCTTTCAAAACCATTTTCAATACCAAAATAAAAGAAAGTTAAAACTTTGTATTTATTTTTCATTAAAAAACAATGATGGCTTGTAGAGGAAGCCGAAACTCAAATAATGGTCATGGCGGCGGAGAAATCATTGTCGCCGCATAAGTACGGAAAGAAAAACATTACCTTTTATCGTTTAGCAAAATGCTTCGTATAAAAAGATTCCTTTTGAATAAACGTAAAAGTAAAAGGGGTTTATACACCGTATAAAAGAAAATTGTGTATAAACCAAATATTCCTCAATGAAAGGAGATTGAGACGAAGTCCTTAAAAAGATCATTTTTAAAATAAAATAGATCTTTTATGTGTATTCACTATAATTACACATAAATAATGTACAAATACAAGATAGGACATAAAAATATCATGACATAATTTGAAAGTAGGAGATTAACCCAAAGAATAGAAATTGGGTTAAGAAGTTCCCTTACCTTGCGTCTTGTCCTGACTCGACCGTTCTTTATCCTCCTGAATAATAAACTAGAGTTAATTTATATTTACTTAAGAACCTTTTTCATGTTCATTATTCCTTTTATATCCCTTATTACCATGTTATGAACATTATTTAATTATTTAAGTTAATAACGGTCGTTTTGTCGATCTTTGGTACTTGAGTCAACAATAAACTTCTTATAATTACAAGTTGTTTATGTGATAGAATATCCATTATATCCAGAATTATATTCATGATTTAGATGTCATATATATCATATATATCTAGTATATACATTCATTTATAATATTACGTAACATTTAGAGGTAAGAAATGAAATGCACCGTTCATGGAGACGGTAAGCCGTACGTACGCATGAACGCTACTTTCATTTCTATTTCGTATTTAATGGAATGAAATCATAATGATATAAAGGTATAATATAGTTCCAGTATAATATCATATATAATATCATTTACTCCATCCTTTATACATCCCACATATGGCATTAACGATTCACATCACTTTGAGGGGGCGGTAGTCCGCACTTCCTAAAATGAAATTATCGCGTTTACCCATAATGGAAATCATAAAGTATGACATAAATGAGAAATACAGAAGAATAAGGAAAACATAAACATAATATATATATCATATATGAAAATAGTGTCATAAAAATGGCCACCATTATAGGTGTTAAAAGAATTTGAACAATCATCGTTTCGTGAGGCAGAAATTCTCCATCCACAGAAACCGTATGTTCTTTATCCATTAGATGTAGGTGTGTGTAAGTGTAGCTCGAATCCATATTATAACAACATCCTAGTATATTTAGGATACTGGTTTTGTTACAAAAGAAATGAATAAAAAGAGTTTAGGGGGTTGGATAAGAAAAATAAAACAAAACAACATTAGAGAAGACATTACCTCAAAATCGGGTAACTCTTTTTGATTTGAGCCAAAGGCTTCCTTGGGAAGAGTTCTGCCCAAAGTGAGGCTTCTAGGAGTAATAGGGGGAAGTTGGGAGAGTATTTGGGCAGAGGTCGGCCGAGCCAAATGGCTTGAAAGTGTAAATGAGGTGGGAGAGGTGGGGGCCTTTTATAAGTGGAGAGGAGGGGCTCTTTTGGAAAGATTGAAATGTTACATTATTATACAATGATTTTCGGATTCTAAAGGTCCCACACTTATATAATCCGTGGCTAAGGTGATAATGGTTCTAAATCTCCTCATCCAATAGGATTTGGACAAGTGTAAGCCTTGTATGTTTCATTATCTTCTCATTTTATTTAAATCGTTAAATAATGAGGTCATCGCTGCATCATAATGATGTCATAAATAATTTACTTTATTTAATGTCTAAAAATTATAAAACAAATACTATGATGTAGGAAATATTTTTAGATTTCTAATGAATATTTATAGTCAAAATTTGGACTTGTGTAACCCCACTTAAAAACTGTTTTAGTAAAATAACTCATGTTTGTGTCAATTTAATTTTAACATTAAATAAATATATATTAATGTCATTTTCCAACTAAAGTGGCTCCATGGGGTCCCCAAGTTGACCCATGGGTTGTCTTGGTCGGCCATGACTCATCCAATAGGATTGGGACAAGTTTCAAGCTCATCTCATATTATTAAAACATTATTTGTACCTTAAACTACACTAATTACCTCTAATCGCGATTAAGAACTTAAAAGTTACTATTCACCAAAAAATTATTTTAATCTCATTGAACCACATTTTACTTCTTAATGACAACCATGTAAGTCGGATTTTTGAAAATCAAATCACAGAAGTGGTAATATTTCATTTAAACGAAAAATCAGTTATTTAACTACCACTTAGTGGTTTCACTATTCATCAAAAATTGAAGTTTTTCAGAACAAGGCCAAAATTTCACCCTAAGCTATAATTGATATTACGAATTCAAAAATGATGTCTATTTTACAAAATTACAAACATATAAGTTGTATTAATTAATTTTATAATTAATTCCCGCTGTTACAACAAATAGCGTGTTTTTAAGAAACAATTTATATCAAAAGATTGACAATTGTTTATGTCCAATTTCAATGTTAAATTAATTCTAATGACCACCATTGGATAAAATGGTAAAAATATATTATAATTATACTTTAAAACCACTAAATAGTATAATTTATCACTATAAATTATTTTGATTAAAAAAGTTGTTTTTAAGTAATTTTCACTATTCATAAAAAATTGGAAGTTCTCAGAAAATTACAAAAAATTCAACTTTGGATAATTTCGATATTACGAATAAAAAAATGAAGTCCATTTTGAAATATAAAATTTCTATAATTTTAAAAGGTGGTTATTACTATTCATAACGGCTACTTTGATTAGTCGCGGTGTTTTAGAAATCGAAGTTGCGTACAATGCAAGCTATTGCATTATTGAATGAGAAGCGTATCGTGGAAGCTCGGGGTGTTACATTCTCCCCTCCTTCAATAAATTGCGTCCTCGTAATTTGAAATTTTTCTTTGAAAATAAAAGGTTGAAAAGAGAAAATACCTTTGAGGAAAACCCACATCGGAAATATGATTAATAAAATTAAGCCTTAATAAGAGGGAATGGCAAATGAAAAAGTCACCACCCAATTATGATCTCGATTAGGAGAACATTGGTGGCAATTAATGACATATAATTGGAGGAAAAACGTAAATATTTGTAGGGAGTGATTGAGGTCATCAATCACAATCAACTGTCAAATTGAGGGCCTCAAAGCCTTCAATCTATGTTGATTTAAAATATCATCAGTTCAACAAGACATAAGGTATTAGGATAACACATTTTTTTGTTTTAATATCCCTTTACTAAAGTTTAAGAATTAATTTATTCATTGAATAAGAGATAGGTATATATATATTTATGCTTGACAGTTAGAGTTTCAACCATCAACTCATCTTTCACTCAAAAAGATAATAGAACTCAAAAATATTATACTTAAAATAATTGTATAAGGTTCCAAATGTTAACACATACCATTTAGATTAGTAAAATTATTTTGTATTAACCAGGGACTTCCTGTAGGCTAGTGGTAGGAAATAAAGGCCTGTCGCACTATGATTGTGGGTTCAATTCCTGCAGCTTTGTCCGACACGACAGGTCATGCCCCACCCTGCAGGTTGTCCTTTTCCTAAAACTATAGTAGTATAATATTCAAAAATAATCTTCATAAAATTTTAACCTTAAACAATACTATCCAAAGATCAACTTAATCCACTCCAACCTTTATAGTTATCCAAAATACCTCTGTCCAGACATTCTCTAAAAGGTCTCTTAATTCCAAAATCAATTTATCAGATTCCCCAAACAAAGTAAAGTTTCGATTATTGTCACATACTAAAAATATAAAAACCTTACTGAAATAAACAAGTACTGCAGTACAATCCTTATATATATATATATCTCATTATTCTAATAACCAGAATATAATCCATGAGTCCAAAAGCACCAATACATTAATTATTCTGCTTCAACTGTAGTCACAACATAAGATTGGCCTTGATCCCTTGGCCTTTTCTGGGGTAATTTTCCTTGACGCTTAGGACATTCATTTGCACAATGCCCCATTTCCCTACAATTGTAGCATTCAACTTTGACAGCCACTTTCTTTCCCTTTCAATCACAAGCCTGGTGACCCTTTTCTCCACATTTATAACAAACTCCCATTCCTTTTAGGCAAGTACCAGGGTGATTCTTCCCACAATTATCACATAATGGAAAATCCTTCTTTCCCTTTTTCCCTTTATCTGTCTCTTGTTCCACCGTTCTCTTCTTCTCTTGCTTTACTTTGTTGACATAAGACTTAGAGAATTCCTTTTCCGTCTTGATAGCACATGAGACAATATCTTCGTATGTTGAGAAGGATTGTGATACTAAAGCTCTACGGAGAAATGGTTTTAACACATTAAAGAAACGATCAATCTTACTCCTTGGGTTACGTATATAATCGGCACCATGTCTCGCTAACCTTGTAAATTTAGCCTCATACTTTGCGACATTCTCATCCTCCTTCTGCCTCAGACTCAGAAATTGCCTTTCCATATCTGCTCGATGGTCACGAGGAATGTATTTTTCTAAGAAAATCACTTTGAACTCCCTCAATTCCATATTCGATACGTCATCATCTTCCTTTGTGTTTTGAATCAGCGACCACCACTGATCGGCATCTCCCGTGAGGCGGTAAACTGCCATGACAACCTTCTCCCTTTCACTACTCCCCAAGGCATGGAATATTTTCTCTAAGGAATTTATCCATTGCTCAGCTACTATAGGATTTGTACTTCCATTGAATGTTGGTGGTTTTTTCCTCATGAAGCGGTCTAACATTGATCCTCCACGTTGCGGATCAGGGTACTCCATACGAGTAAGGTTATTATTCATAACCTGAGTGAGTTGTCCCAGTATGGTAATAAGTTGATCAGAACCAGTTGTATCTCCAGCTCCACAATAATTATCTTGAGAAGGAGGGAAATCCCTACACGGAGTGCGTGCATTGATACGGTTTCCATTCCTTCCACTAGGGGCCATTTCCAAACAATGGCATAAACTATATTAGTTTATAAATCAAAATACATAATTCCATACTTGTAAGATACTTAACATAAATTGAACTATTTATGGATATAATCCATAAAAATGTTTTCTTTGAGGAAGTATATACTCATAACCCTTCATAGTGGTTTATAAAGAAAATGAGAATTATCCAAAGCATATCCCCCGGGAGTGTCGTAACCAAGAGTGCATCAAGGCCCGTTGTCGTGCACCAGTTCCCGTTCGAGTCTAGCTCAAAGCGGTGTTTTCGGGTTTTACCCCTAGTTACATCTGTGCCAGAGCCTCCTCTACTTTCTCATATCCAGACAGGGATTTATTGCTCGTAAAACTCACAAAATCTCTACAATAACAAAATTCTAGGAAGTTCTTCTATACTAATCCTCAAAGTCTATCTTTGGGCTATGTGCTCTAATCAGAGTTTATCTAAATCTAGCTTCCAAGGTTAGTACTAAACTGCCTCTGATACCAACTGTAACGCCCCGACCCCAGCTACCCAGAGTCGGTGCATTACTTCGTAACATTGGCATGATCACAAAAGATCAAGTCTCGAAAGACCAATTAGTTTAGTAGCCTTGGAAACACTAGATACATTCATAAGTCTTTCATTACATCAAAAAGTAAAAAAACTACAATAACATGGTCTTCATAGTCCACAATCATATCCCTTTCTGACTACCCCTGTAGGTCATTCATAAAATACTTCTTCACATCCTGGAAAAATATTAAAACATTGAAAGGGGTGAGCTCAGATGCTCAGTAAGGTTAACAATATAGCAGAAGCTTTCATAAATAAACATTAACATTTAAGGCAATGTATAACTAAAACAAAAGCCTTTTAAACATGAACTTCAACATAATATGGAAAAAGTAAAATGAGATAATGCCATTTACTTCTTCACATGGATATTCTACTGGTCGAATAATCACATGCAATATCAATAACCACTTTCATAATAAGGGAATGTATAATGCCGGACATTCTGAAACATTTTGTCAAGGCCTTGGCCAAGACGTCTAAAATGATTAAGGCCTCGGCCAAAACCATAAATCAAATTGGGAAAGGGCCTCGGCCAATTCCACGTCTAGTTGTCTCATGAGACCTACCGATGCATAGAGGAGCTATAGCGGGCTCCACCCGTCACTTATTAAGTCCAATACATTCCTCATATGAATAGGTTTAAACATATCATAAACCATAACATAATCGTATCACATAAAACATGCATAAAGGAAACATAACATTTCCACATTTCAATCACAAGATATCAATACAACACATTGATAAAAACTCTTTCAAAACCATTTTCAATACCAAAATAAAAGAAAGTTAAAACTTTGTATTTATTTTTCATTAAAAAAATTGATGGCTTGTAGAGGAAGACGAAACTCAAATAATGGTCATGGCGGCGGAGAAGTCATTGTCGCCGCATAAGTACGGAAAGAAAAACATTCCCTTTTGTCGTTTAGCAAAACGCTTCGTATAAAAATATTCCTTTTGAATAAACGTAAAAGTCAAAGGGGTTTATACACCGTATAAAAGAAAATTGTGTATAAAACCAAATATGCCTCAATGAAAGGAGATTGAGACGAAGTCCTTAAAAAGAGCATTTTTAAAATAAAATAGATCTTTTATGTGTATTCACTATAAGTACACATAAATAATGTACAAATACAAGATAGGACATAAAAATATCATGACATAATTTGAAAGTATGAGATTAACCCAAAGAATAGAAATTGGGTTAAGAAGTTCCCTTACCTTGCGTCTTGTCCTGACTCGACCGTTCTTTAACCTCCTGAATAATAAACTAGAGTTAATTTATATTTACTTAAGAACCTTTTTCATGTTAATTATTCCTTTTATATCCCTTATTACCATGTTATGAACATTATTTAATTATTTAAGTTAATAGCGGTCGTTTTGTCGATCTTTGGTACTTGAGTCAACAATAAACTTCTTATAATTACAAGTTGGTTATGTGATAGAATATCCATTATCTCCAGAATTATATTCATGATTTAGATGTCATATATATCATATATATCCATTATATACATTCATTTATAATATTACGTAACATTTAGAGGTAAGAAATGAAATGCACCGTTCATGGAGATGGTAAGCCGTACGTACGCATGGACGCTACTTTCATTTCTATTTCGTATTTAATGGAATGAAATCATAATGATATAAAGTTATAATATATTTCCAGTATAATATCATATATAATATCATTTACTCCATCCTTTATACATCCCACATATGGCATTAACGATTCACATCACTTTGAGGGGGCGGTAGTCCGCACTTCCTAAAATGAAATTATCGCGTTTACCCATAATGGAAATCATAAAGTATGCCATAAATGAGCAATACAGAAGAATAAGGAAGACATAAACATAATATATATATCATATATGAAAATAGTGTCATCAAAATGGCCACCATTATAGGTGTTAAAAGAATTTGAACAATCATCGTTTCGTGAGGCAGAAATTCTCCATCCACAGAAACCGTATGTTCTTTATCCATTAGATGTAGGTGTGTGTAAGTGTAGCTCGAGTCCATATTATAACAACATCCTAGTATATTGAGGATACTGGTGTTGTTACAAAAGAAATGAATAAAAAGAGTTTAGGGGGTTGGAGAAGAAAAATAAAACAAAACAACATTAGAGAAGACATTACCTCAAAATCGGGTAACTCTTTTTGATTTGAGCCAAAGGCTTCCATGGGAAGATTTCTGCCCAAAGTGAGGCTTCTAGGAGTAAGAGGGGGAAGTTGGGAGAGTATTTGGGCAGAGTTTGGCCGAGCCAAATGGCTTGAAAGTGTAAATGAGGTGGGAGAGGTGGGGGCCTTTTATAAGTGGAGAGGAGGGGCTCTTTTGGAAAGATTGAAATTTTACATCATTATACAATGATTTTCGAATTCTAAAGGTCCCACACTTATATAATCCGTGGCTAAGGTGATAAGGGTTCTAAATATCCTCATACAATAGGATTTGGACAAGTGTAAGCCTTGGATGTTTCATTATCTTCTCATTTTATTTAAATCGTTAAATAATGAGGTCATCGCTGCATCATAATGATGTCATAAATAATTTACTTTATTTAATGTCTAAAAATTATAAAACGAATACTATGATGTAGTAAATCTTTTTAGCTTTCTAAGTAATATTTATAGTCAAAATTTGGACTTGTGTAACCCCACTTAAAAACTGTTTTAGTAAAATAACTCATGTTTGTGTCAATTTAATTTTAACATTAAATAAATATATATTAATGTCATTTTCCAACTAAAGTGGCTCCATGGGGTCCCCAAGTTGACCCATGGGTTTTCGTGGTCGACCATGACTCATCCAATAGGAGTAGGACAAGTTTAATTCTCATCTCATATTATTAAAACATTATTTTTACCTTAAACTACACTAATTACCTCTAATCGCGATTAAGAACTTAAAAGTTACTATTTACCAAAAAATTATTTTAATCTCATTGAACCAAATTTTACTTCTTAATGACAACCATGTATGTCGGATTTTTGAAAATCAAGTCACAAAAGTGGTAATATTTCATTTAAACGAAAAATCAGTTATTTAACTACCACTTAGTGGTTTCACTATTCATCAAAAATTGAAGTTTTTCAGAACAAGGCCAAAATTTCACCCTAATCTATAATTGATATTCCAAATTCAAAAATGATGTCTATTTTACAAAATTACAAACATATAAGTTGTATTAATTAATTTTATAATTAATTCCTGTTGTTACAACAAATAGCGTGTTTTTAAGAAACAATTTATATCAAAAGATTGGCAATTGTTTATGTCCAATTTCAATGTTAAATTAATTCTAATGACCACCATTGGATAAAATGGTAAAAATATATTAT
Source organism: Viscum album (assembly GCA_963277665.1). Taxonomy (NCBI): domain Eukaryota; kingdom Viridiplantae; phylum Streptophyta; class Magnoliopsida; order Santalales; family Viscaceae; genus Viscum; species Viscum album. The sequence continues at coordinate 1,300,858,968 of OY728127.1, forward strand.
AATTATACTTTAAAACCACTAAATAGAATAATTTATCACTATAAATTATTTTGATTAAAAAAGTTGTTTTTAAGTAATTTTCACTATTCATAAAAAATTGGAAGTTCTCAGAAAATTACAAAAAATTCAACTTTGGATAATTTCGATATTACGAATACAAAAATGAAGTCCATTTTGAAATATAAAAGTTCTATAATTTTAAAAAGTGGTTATTAATATTCATAACGGCTACTTTGATTAGTCGCGGTGTTTTAGAACTCGAAGTTGCGTACAATGCAAGCTATTGCATTATTGAATGAGAAGCGTATCGTGGAATCTTGGGGTGTTACAATTAGGAAATATCACAATTACCTATAACTAATATGACTAAGGACCACTAACAGAGACAACCCTGTGATTGTGAATAGAGACATGGTATGAAAATTAAATTTATCCAAACTAACTTGAATTATTAATAATAAATAATATATAGTTTAATTAGTATCTTAGTTATGCTATTAGTAATATAATTCTATCATTTAGGATAATAATGTAATTTTTATCAAGAATCTATAAATAAGGTATGATAACTCATCTCACCAAACCATTTTCATTATGTTATGAATATTTTCCCTCTAACTCACTTTTAATCGCTCTTTAATGTTATTTAACTCTTAAAATATCAATATATATGTATCTTAAATATATACCTTGCTTATTCGCCCATTCTTTTTTGGTATTATACAATCCCTACAATCACTTTTTAATACCTTTTTTAAAATAATTAATGATTAAGGGAAAATTTTATAAACCGTATTCCTTCATTGTAGAAAATTATAAATTCATTTATCAATTCAAGATTTCACCAATTTATAACTATTTTGGGGATAAACATTTTCTATTACATATAGTTTGAATAAGAATTACATATTATGGCTGTCATTAAAAGCCTTCAACCAATTCCCTAAAACAATTTTTTAGTCATTCATGTTTACACACAATTATCTACCCATTATCAAAAAAAATTTATTTGAACATAATAAATGTTAATAATCACATTGATTGAAATTTATAATTCAACCAATTGTAATTATTTCATCACTTTTTAATATTTATTAATTGCCTTTTTTATTCTCTGAGGAAATATTATGTATCCCATTACATTCCTTGGGTATTTATTATTCTTTTTTACTTATCTTTTATTATATTATATAAAACAGATATTCATATACATGTTATGATGGGTGTTCCCAGATATCACTCAAATGAATGGGTTAATGTTTATATCTATTGATATGATACTAATAGAATTAAGGTGTATGGTTAATCTATTATGGTACCTTTTTGCACTATGTAATGATGTATTAGTAATGATTTGTAAATAAATCTTATGATGATGTGTATTATTATGTTCTAACATTCTTATAATTCCTTGAAATTATGAAGTAATTTTATTTATTGTAATATTTTTTTTGATATTTTCATGAGCCATATCTATTATGATATCTTGTAATTCCATTAGATTCATGGGTTATTCATTCTTGTCATGCTTATTCAATTAGTATTATTTATATACCACCCATTTAATAAATGTATTCCCATGGTTATCCAAAAATGTTTTATAAAATAAAATATATTGAATATCACATTATGGAGATGAAAATATGGACAATTTACTTTTTATTTAGGTTTATTTTTTTTTGAAATAGTCCCCCCAAAGAATCCAAGCCATAGAACCATTGGTTGGGTGTATTTTATATTTAAATTACAAATCAATAAATAATATATTTATGTGGTTATGGATATTATACCTTAATATCCCCATGATTCATGAGTAGGTCTCATGAGACAAACAATCCAAGGTATTTATTATATGGTTGCCCATTTATTTATGTGTATTGATTGTAGTCATGATAAAAAGATGTTGACTATGAATATGTTATTGATGGTATGTAATTATTGGGGTCAATTTGATGAATACTATTTTAAAATTCATTACATCACCATTAAATCAGTTCTAATTATCGATGTGGTTATTTATATTATGAACAATGTATCCATTTTAATCTCATTTGATCAAATGTATGATATTAGATTGTTATTATTTATTTATGACCATATTATTAATGAATATATTTTTCGATTAAATATTTTTGAATACACATTCCCTTACTATCAATTTTATATAACACATCATATGTTTTGAATTTCCTAGGATATGATGAAATGTATTACCCATGAAATTTATAGAAGAATAGAATTTGTAGAGAATTTATGGGAGTTTTTAAAGAAATATAATAGATTAAATAATATATTTTTATGTTGAAGATATTCCCATTTGATGAGAAAGATAAAGGATTTATTTTTTATTTTTTTCTTAATCGTTAAATTATATAAACTTATGTGTTTTTTGGATTGTATGTAATCAATAATTACTATAATTCTTGTAATTACGAGGTTGTTACAATCAAGACTATCACAGTTGATGTCATATCAGGGTTTAGCAGTTCTTAGGTATTACAATACTATTTCTAGAAGATAATTTATGTGTTATAATGTCATTAATTTATCTATTTTTGGGTTATCATGATTTCAAACCCTACGAGCCACGTAATACTTATGCCTACAGTCCTTGTAAGGGTTCCACCTCACTCCTTGAAAGGTGGATTATCAAAAATCAATAAAAAATGAAGGCCTTCTGGCCATTGGAGGAGGGTTATCATAATTTCACATATATAGAAAAACCCTTTATGATTATTGAGGAAATATTGATTTTTTTTATAGGATAAGAGAATATTAGATAAAACCTTGAGGATGTGAATATATATCAGATATTATGCAATGTTTTGAAAAATAATTTATTTTGTTGTCTCTTACAAAATACATCTATGTATAAACATTTGAAGGTGGATTTGGTTGTTGCATAAATAGACATTAGTACAATCACCCTGAAATATGACTGTTGAGTATCGAATAAATATTCACTTAGTTCATAGTGAGTGGAACCAAGACTACATACCTAGATAAACACACAAAGGGGATACGAATCAGTGATTCAAATGATTTATATGAACCATTATGAAGAATATAAATATACTGGATATAGAACCTAATATTGTAATATAAAGGTATAAAATAGATTAAAACAAATAGTTTCAAAAGTTATATAATATATTAATTGATATTTTATTTTATGGATAATTACCATTTTGGGGGCATATATTTGAATGGTTTTTTGTCAAAAATATTTTTATAAAGAACATGATAATTAAGGACAAAAATATTTGTTTATAATGATAATTAAAGAACTAAACCTAATGAAATATTTCATGGACCATAAGAGATATATCATAAAAAATAATGAAATATATGTTTCCATGATAGTGTTATAAATAAAGATATATTAAGGATTAGTTTTTGATAATTCACTTATGATTCTAATTATTAATCACTCATGTAAACCCTTTTATTTTTTATAATATTTCAAGATAGAAAACACAATGTTAACAATAGACGTGATGGGGAAATTCTATGATGACCCCAATGTGTAACAAAATGTATGTATATATTGTGTGCGAATAATTATAAATATTCTATACCAGAAATCCAGAGTTATTATTTGTAAATATATTTGGATTCCAATGACACAAAAAAGATAAGGATAGAGTCTCTTTGATGTTTTGGGAAAACATATGATGAGGGAAATATGAATTAATTTCCTATATATAAAAATGTTCCAGGAAACATACATGAGAATTCCAAAATGGAAGTAAAATATGCTACTTATGTGGGAAATAAATATATATAGAAACAAGTTTATTTTTTTGAAGATACTTGTAAACATGTCTTGAGTAAAATATACATTTTATATCCATGTATGAGATATTAATGCATAAAACACATTTGAATTTATATCTTGAGTTACATATATCCTTTAGAATCCCTTGAATAATTTTATAAATAAGTTATAATTACAGTTATGAGGAAAAAATTTATTTGGGTGAGGAGATGAAACACACCGAGATTTGAAAATATATTTTCCTCTAAAACCTAATATGTTTGATAACTCCCTACACACTCAATAACAAACCAAAACAAATCACAATACCATTTATTTAATATGGTCATTATAACAAAAACATTTTTTATCCTGTTATAAATAGAAGTATTGTTTCAAAATAAATATTTAATTTTTATTAAATTTTGTATGGGAGAGGGAGTGTTTCTTTTGAAGCACACTTTTCAATGCTTGAAAAGGATTTGGTGTAACTAGATGTTTCTATGAACTAGGACCATACTATACTAAAAAATTATGTTTTATATGCAATGAGTTATAATGGAAGTTAATTGTCACTGAATGTTCAACATGATCTATTCTAGTGGAATCAACACCTATGACTTCAACCCGAGTTAATCTTATGATTGGTTCTTTTTCAATATCTTGAGGGGATATGTGTGTGGAATATAAAATACAATAATCATGTCAATAATAATGTAATAAATTATTCATATATTACATATATTTTATAAATTTCATATTTTAACATTGAATGAAAAATAATGCTTGTTTTTAACTCAAATATATTGAGTGAATTCATTTATATTGGCTAAACAATAAAAAGACCGATTTATAGTTAAAATGTATTTTTTTCTAAAATTTTATTTTATATATATTTTTAAAATAAAATAATGCATATGGAAAATATAGATTTTTGATATAAATAATATATTAACATAAATTTTTCTATTAATTTATGTGGAAAAATAATGAGAATAGTTAATATTTTTTTAAAAACAAATTACCTATTAAAATAATTTTCATTATTTTATTATTATTTTTATTTAAAAGTTATATTCTAAAATTTTATTATCTTAATTTTTCAAAATAACCTCAATTTTTGGTTCTATAATAACAATATTATCTTACTATATATTGTTTGGGGATTTTTCTGCAAAGACTGATTTTTAGATTATTTTTGAAAAAATTGTTCTTTTAAATACAAAGGATTTTATGAAATTATTAGTATATCAGTTGGAAATTTAATTTTCAAAAACCATTTTATAAAAAATATTTAATTTATTAAGAGGCATACTATAATAAAGATGAGTTATTTCATAATTATAAACATATTATAATAATTTTTTAAATACATTACTTTATTTTCTAAAATACTTCATAATTCATTATATATTGAATATTCTAAAATCAATTCCTGGAATTTTGATTAAATATATTGAATAACATGTATTCAAAATTCATAAATATAATTTCCAAATTATGTAATAAGGACCATTTAATTTTTATTCCTGGAAAATTATTTACTTTGGTAAAAACATGTTACCACTGTAAAATCCAACAGGGTAAAATGTCTTAACAAAATATGTGAAATGTTTGACTTTATATAAACATGATTCTAAAAAAGAGGATTAATTTTTTCTCTAAATTTTTTTATCCACTCTATTATTTTCTATTTGTGATTATTCATGACCTGTTAAACATTTTCTCTTTTTTATTCATATGAATTTTTTTCAAGAATGTTATTCTCACCAATTATAAAATGTAACTTCCACAATCCCTTAAAAAACTCTATAAATTTCATTTTAATCTAGAACTTATACCCTAATACCATCCTTTGAAATACTATTTCACTTTTCTATGCTTCCATACAATTTATTTTTTAAGATATCTTCAAATTTCATACATATATATTACATCATTTTTTTAAAATTTAATAAATCTAATAAGGAATCATGAACTAGAATCGTAAATGTCTAGTGTCTTTAGATACTGGAAGCATAATCATATTGTAACATAAAATTTCATCAAAACCTATTAAACATCTTAACACATTGTGAAATTCATGGAAATAACCTACCTAAAACCATTCTTCCTAACTAAGGGAAAGGAAACATAATAAAGGGTGAGAAAAGATAATCAATAAGGGAAAACATAATAGATATCCATTAAGGATCATAAGTTATTATAATATAAGTATTATGGTATGAGAGTATGGCCATAAACTAAAATAATAAAAACAAACTAGTCAAATATCATTAAAATAAATCACAGAATAAGTATTTCTTTTAGAATAGAAGACAAAAGTTATATGTGTATAGAATCATCAAAAAAAATCACAGGTGATAACATATCATAAGTATGAGATATAATTTTATGGAATACACCTAATTATAGAAAATAATTTTTATATTCACATATCACTTCAAGTATATCATAGTTTATTAGGATCACTCTCCCATTCAATAATTTTTATAGTCAAGGTTCACTCCAAAGACTATCATATTGGTTAGAATCCATCACTGAACTTGGATAACTTCCCATTTGAGTCATTTTTATCTAAATAGTTATAAATCATTAATAAATGAATTGGAGCAAAATATAATTCTAGGACTGCACATTACATATTTAAAACTGTACATATTTGTTCCATATATTCATATAACATTAAAAATATCATCATATCTTTATTCCATAACATTTGGAAAGGAAATGGCCTTCATAAACCAATAATCACGTCATTATATAATTACATGGGGAAGAGAAACATGATTCATTATTATTTGAGTATAAATTAATTATCCAAAGAAAAATAAATGAGTTTTCGAAAATTGTACTTAAATTGTCATCATCATAATTCATATAGATATGTAAAATGGATGTTATCATGAGATAATATCCCTAGTGAAGTGTAAAAATCCATATTGTATGGTAAAAAATATGAAAAATACAATTAAAATATTATTAAACTAATTATTAATAAATAAGTTTAAAAATATTCTGCTTTTGGGATAATTATTTTCTAAAAATTACTAATAATTTGGTGTGTCAATTTCTTTGAAAATATCCAATGAAACATGAAAGTGATGGTTCAGATAATTTTTTTTTCATGAAAATCAGAAAATAAATTCATTTCTAATATATTAAAAGAAAAAGTTACCTTCAAATTTTTACACACTATAAAAAATGACATGTTCCAAAAAATTGTATGATTTCTTCTTAAAACATTATAAATAAAGAAAACAGTTTTGAAAATAAAAATTTTAAAAAAATTCATGTATAGTTAATAACATTCATTAATTTTTATTGATAAGTATAGCCATAATAAATCAAAGAAACACAAATTAAATAATAGAGTTTTTTTTAATAATCATTGATGATATTTATAGTTGGAAATCGGTGCTAATGTGTTTCTCTATATAACATGAATTAAGTGAGTCATCAGGTTTTAGAATAAGGTAAATACAATTCTTAAATATATTAGACCAATGAGATTACTGACAGCATATAAGATGTTGACAATCTATATATAATCCATCTTAATTTTTCTTAAGTAAATGATAGGTACGATGTATCCCTCTTAATAAATTACATACAAGATACCTCACATTAATTAAATCCAAAGGTGGTATATTTTGAGAATGAACTCTATAAATGGGAGTATCTAGTGAAGATCATTGAATAAAATGAAAAAGTTAAATTCAATAAGATAAATCATCAATCCAAATTAAATTGGTGTAACACTAAACTATTAAATATGAATTGGGAATAAAATTAACAAATGAAGAACAAATGCCATCTTTTTCCACCTTATTCATTGAAATGAAATTTCGATGGTCATTTTATATTAGGTGGTGAATGTAATGATGTGAAAATTCCTTTAGTTAATAAATTAAATCCAAATTAAATTTGACTATTTTATTTATTTTTTTAAAATTTACTTACAAATAAATACTTTTACATTTAAAAGGAAAAATACTCAAACTGATAGAATTTTTACTATAACAACTAAAAATAATACAGGGAGATAAAAGATTAATAATTTATATCCTCATGTAATTTTCATATGTTTTAATTCTACCATGAAGATCAATCTAATAGAAAAGACTATAAAATGAAATAGAAGAATTTAAAATATTATAAAAATTTATAAGGAATGAATTTAACCTTGTTTGGAAAGTTATGAATGATGAATTATGAGCATAGTGGTGTATATATAAAGTGTAATGCGTAATATAACTATTAGGATTTGACTATTACCCAAACCTTACCTAATTATTGCAATGTCACCATTATATGACCATTATAACTATAACATGACCATTATGAATTGTAAACAGACAACTTTAATAGTAAAATAATGGTTATAAAATAGTATAATGAGTACATATCATAATATAATTAAATAAAAGTGCATAATTTGATAAAATAAAGGCCTAGCATAATGATATCATAAATTTGTTAAAAAATATATAGGATTTAACATAAATAAAATATATATTTATTAAAAAATTAAAATCATTTAATAAAGTGTCCCTTTAATATGAATGTCTTTAAGATATAATATATATTGGTATAAATATGATAATAAAATTTTATGAAACTGTAATAATGATTTCTAATTTTTTTACATGATCATTTCATAAAAACATTTTCTAAATAATTTAGGGTTTTTATTAAACATTTAATTTCATATATTTTTATTTTTTATAAAATGGATTTAATTACTCAGATAATTATATAAATATTATTTTAGGGTGAAGTTTTTTTATTCTTGTAAAAATGTTCAATTTTTTAATGAATTGTATTATATGAAAAAGATGATATATACATTATAAGTTATATACATAAATAATTTAATAAGGGGTGATGTAAGAAACCATCAAAATTTCATCAAATATACAAAATAATATACTTATTCAAAACATTCATCTCTATTTTTTTCTTGATAAAAATAACAATAAATTGATGAATGTGATGTTAAAATACCCCATCTCTTCTACAGAGAAATAACACCCCAACAACCCCTCCTATTCACACCATGTAAGCCTTGAAATTGTGAAAATTAAACCCTTTTCTATCCCCAACCCTCCTCCTCCTGCCCATTGTTTTTTATCTTCTACAAATTACCATCCTAAGGATCCTTAAGGGTTATCTAATAGGAGACACCCAAAAGACGTTATAAAATTATCAACAGAGTATCCTTCGATTGATTAATTTTTATTCCTCCAATATATGAATTAAATAAACCTTGAAATATGAACGTAAATATCTTAAATAATTCTTATATGTAATTATTTTTTGGTATAGCCATTTTTTAACCTCAATTTAATTGATTCTAAAATTGAAAAGTTTTCGTACTACAGCCGCTTCACTACCCCAATAAATGAAATAAGTTATTTTCCACCACTAACATCTTTGTTCATATAACTTAAATATATATTGAAAACATTTTTATTGAAAAATAAAATTTGTTTTATTTCATATTCTACAAATAATAAATAATCTAACAGTAAAAAAAGACATGTATGTTCATCATGGACGAAAACCCTTTCGAATTAACTAACCATATAATAAATAAACCAATAATATCTAAATATTTTTTTAATGAACAATATTAGATAAAATAAACCTCATTTACTTTTTTAAACATATTAAATCCATTTAATAACATATTGATAATTACATATAAAAACATTAGAAAATGTCACAATTACCTATAACTAATATGACTAAGGACCACTAACAGAGACAACCCTGTGATAGTGAATATAGACGTGGTATGAAAATTTAATTTATCCAAACTAACATGAATTATTAATAATAAATAATATATACTTTTATTAGTATCTTAGTTATGTTATTAGTAATCTAATTTTATCATTTAGGATAATAATGTAATTTTTATCAAAAATCTATAAATAAGGTATGATAACTCTTTGAACCAAACCATTTTCATTAAGTTATGAATATTTTCCCTCTAACTCACTTTTAATCTCTCTTTAATATTATTTAAATATTAAAATATCAATATATATGTCTATTAAATATATACCTAACTTATTCCCCCATTCTTTTTTGGGCTTATACAATCCCTACAATCACTTTTCAATACCTTCTTTAAAATAATTAATGATTAAGGGGAACATTTATAAACCGTATTCCTTTAGTGAAAAAAATTATAAATTCATTTATCAATTCATGATTTCACCAATTTATAACTATTTTGGGGTTAAACATTTTCTATTACTTCTAGTTTGAATAAGAATTACATATTATGGCTATCATTAAAATCCTTCAACCAATTCCCTAAATCAATTTTTTTAGTCGTTCATTTTAACACACAGTTATCTACCCATTATCATAAATTTTTTATTTGAACATAATAAATGTTAATAATCACATTGATTGAAATTTATAATTCAACCAATTGTAATTATTTCATCACTTTTTAAAATTTATTAATTGCCTTTTTTATTCTCTAAGGAAATATTATGTATCCCATTACATTCCTTGGGTATTTATTATTCTTTTTTACTTATCTTTTATTATATTATATAAAACAGATATTCATACACATGTTATGATGGGTGTTCCCAGATATCACTCAAATTAATGGGTTAATGTTTATATCTCTTAATATGATACTAATAGAATTAAGGTGTATGGTTAATCCATTATGGTACCTTTTTGCACTATGTTATGATGTATTAGTAATTACTTGTAAATAAAACTTATGATGATGTGTATTATTATGTTTTATCATTCCTATAATTCCATGAAATTATGAAGTAATTTTATTTATTTTAATATTTCTTTTGATATTTTCATGAGCCATATCTATTTTGATATCTTGTAATTCCATTCGTTTCATGGGTTATTCTTTGTTGTCATGCTTATTAAATTAATAGTATTTATATAACACCCATTTAATAAATGTATTCCCATGGTTATCCAAAAATGTTTTATAAAATAAAATATATTGAATATCACATTATGGAGATGAAAATATGGACAATATAATTTTGATTTAGGTTCATTTTTTTGAAATAGTCCCCCCAAAGAATCCAAGCCATAGAACCATTGGTTGGGTGTATTTTATATTTACCTTACAAATAAATAAATAATATATTTATGTGGTTATGGTTATTATACCTTAATATCCCCATGATTCATGAGTAGGTGTCATGAGACAAACAATCCAAGGTATTTATTATATGGTTGCCCATTTATTTAGGTGTATTGATTGTAGTCATGATAAAAAGATGTTGACTATGAATATGTTATTTATGGTTTGTAATTAATGGGGTCAATTTGATGAATACTATTATAAAATTCATTACATCACCATTAAATCAGTTCTAATTATCGTTGTGGTTATTTTTATTATGAACAATGTATCCATTTTAATCTCATTGGATCAAATGTATGATATTAGTTTGTTATTATTTATTTATGACCATATTATTAATGAATATATTTTTCGATTAAATATTTTTGAATACACATTCCCTTACTATCAATTTGATATAAAACATCTTATGTTTTAGATTTCATAGGATATGATAAAATGTATTACCCATGAAATTTATAGAAGAATAGAATGTGTAGAGAATTTATGGGAGTTTTTAAAGACATATAATAGATTAAATAATATATTTTTATGTTGAAGATATTCCCATTTGATAAGAAAGATAAAGGATTTATTTTTTATTTTTTCCTTAATCGTTAAATTATATAAACTTATGTGTTTGTTGGATTGTATGTAATCAATAATTACTATAATTCCTATAATTATGAGGTTGTTACAATCAAGACTATCACAGTTGATGTCAGATATGGGTTTAGAAGTTCTTAGGTATTACAATACTATTTCTAGAAGATAATTTATGTGTTATAATGTCATTAATTTAAATATTTTTGGGTTATCATAATTTCAAAGCCTACGAGCCACGTAATACTTATGCCTACAGGCCTTGTAAGGGTTCCACCTCACCCCTTGAAAGGTTGATTATCAAAAATCAATAAAAAATGAAGGCCTTCGGGCCATTGGAGGAGGGTTATCATAATTTTACATATATAGAAAAACCCTTTATGTATATTTAGGAAATATTGAATTTTTTTGTAGGATAAGAGAACATTAGATAAAACCTTGAGGATGTGACTATATATAGGATATTATGAAATGTTTTGAAAATGAATTGATTTTGTGGTCTCTTATAAAATACATCTATGTATAAACATTTGAAGGTGGATTTGGTTGTTTCATAAATACACATTAGTACAGTCACCATGAAATAGGACTGTTGAGTATCGAATAAATATTCACTTAGTTCATGGTGAGTGGAACCAAGACTACATACCTAGATAAACACACAAAGGGGATACGAATCAGTGATTCAAATGATTTATATGAACCATTATGAAGAATATAAATATACTGGATAGAGAACCTAATATTGTAATATAAAGGTATAATATAGATTAAAACATATAGTTTACCAAGTTATATAATATATTAATTGATATTTTATTTTATGGATGATTACAATTTTGGGAGCATATATTTGAATGGGTTTTTGTCAAAAATATTTTTATAAAGAACATGATAATTAAGGAAAAAAATATTTGTTGATAATGATAATTAAAGAACTAAACCTAATGATATATTTCACGGACCATAAGAGATATATCATAAAAAATAATGAAATATATGTTTCCATGATAGTGTTATAAATGATGATATATTAAGGATTAGTTTTTGATAATTCACTTATGATTCTAATTATTAATCACTCATGTAAACCCTTTTATTTTTTATAATCTTTCAAGATAGAAAACACAATGCTAACAATATACTTGATGGGGAAATTCTATGATGACCCCAATGTGTAACAAAATGTATGTATATATTGTGTGCGAATACTTATAAATATTCCATACCAGAAATCCAGAGTTATTATTTGTAAATATATTTGGATTCCAAGGACACAAAAAGCATTAGGACAGAGTCTCATTGATGTCTTGGGAAAACATATGATGAGGGAAATATGAATTAATTTCCTATATATAAAAATGTTCCAGGAAAAATACATGAGAATTCCAAAATGGAAGTAAAATATGCTACTTATTTGGGAAATAAGTATATATAGAAACAAGTTTATTTTTTTGAAGATACTTGTAAACATGTCTTGAGTAAAATATACATTTTATAGCCATGTATGAGATATTAATGCATACAACTCATTTGAATTTATATCTTGAGTTACATATATCCTTTAAAATCCCTTGAATAATTTTATTAATAAGTTATAATTACAGTTATGAGGAACAAATTTATTTGGGTGAGGAGATGAAACACACCAAGATTTGAAAATATATTTTCCTCTAAAACATAATATGTTTGATAACTCCCTACACACTCAATACCAAACCAAAACAAACCACAATACCATTTATTTAATATGGTCATTATAACACAAACATTGTTTATCCTCTTATAAATAGAAGTAATGTTTCAAAATAATTTTTTAATTTTTATTAAATTTTGTATGGGAGGGGGAGTGTTCCTTTTGAAGCACACTTTTCAATGCTTGAAATGGATTTGGATTAAATAGATTTTTCTCTGAACTAGGACCATCCTGAACTAAAAAATTATGTTTTATATGAAATGAGTTATAATGGAAGTTAATTGTCACTGAATGTTCAACATGATCAATTCTAGTGGAATCAACACCTATGAATTCAACCCGAGTTAATCTTATGATTGGTTATTTTTCAATATCTTGAGGGGATATGTGTATGGAAAATAAAATACAATAATCATGTCAATAACAATGTAATAAATTATTCATATATAACATATATTTTATAAATTTCATATTTTAACATTGAATGAAAAATAATGCTTGTTTTTAACTCAAATGTATTGATTGAATTCATTTATATTAGCTAAACAAGAATAAGACCGATTTATAGTTAAAATGTATTTTTTTCTAAAATTTTATTATATATATATTTTTAAAATAAAATAATGCATATGGAAAATATAGATTTTTGATATGAATAATATATTAACATAAATTTTTCTATTAATTTATGTGGAAAAATAATGAGAATAGATAATATTTTTTAAAAAAAATTACCTATTAAAATAATTTTCATTATTTTATTATTATTTTTATTTTAAAGTTATATTCTAAAATTTTATTGTCTTAATTTTACAAAATAACCTCAATTTTTGGTTCTATAATAACAATATTATCTTACTATATATTTTTTGGGGATTTTTCTGCAAAGACAGATTTTTAGATTCTTTTTGAAAAAATTGTTCTTATAAATACAAAGGATTTTATGAAATTTTAAGTATATTAGTTGGAAATTTAATTTTTAAAAACCATTTTCTAAAAAATATTGAATTTCTTTAGAGGCATACTATAATAAAGATTAGTTATTTCTTAATTATAAAAATATTATAATATTTTTTATATAGGTTACTTTATTTTCTAAAATACTTCATAATTCATTATATATTGAATATTTTAAAATCAATTCCTGGAATTTTGATTAAATATATTTAATAACATGTATTCAAAATTCATAAATATAATTTCCAAATTATGTAATAAGGACCATTTAATTTTTGTCCCTGGAAAATTATTTACTTTGGTAAAAACATGTTACCACTATAAAATCCAACAGGGTAAAATATCTTAACAAAATATGTAAAATGTTTGCCTTTATATAAACATGATTCTAATAGAGTGGATTACTTTTTTCTCTAAAAAAATTTTATCCACTCTATTATTTTCTATTTGTGAATATTCATGATCTGTTAAACATTTTCTTTTTTTTTTATTCATATGAATTTTTTTCAAGAATGTTATTCTCACCAATTATAAAATGTAACTTCCACAATCCCTTAAAAAAATCTATAAATTTCATTTTAATCTAGAACTTATACCCTAATACCATCCCTTGATATACTATTTCACTTTTCTATGCTTCCATACAATTTATTTTTGAAGATATCTTCGAATTTCGTACATATATATTACATCATTTTTTAAAAATTTAATAAATCTAATAATGAATCATGAACTAGAATCGTAAATGTCTAGTGTCATTAGATACTGGAAGCATAATCATCTTGTTACATGAAATTTCATCAAACTCTATTAAACATTTTAACACACTGTGAAATTCATGGACATAACCTACCTAAAACCGTTCTTCCTAACCAAGGGAAAGGAAACATAATAAAAGGTGAGAAAAGATAATCAATAAGGGTAAACATAAGAGATATACATTAAGGATCATATGTTATTATAATATTAGTATTATGGTACGAGAGTATGGTCATAAACTAAAATAATAAAAACTAACTAGTCAAATATCATTAAAATAAATCACAGAATAATTATTTCTTTTAGAATAGAAGACAGAGGTTAGATGTGTATAGAATCATCAATAATAAATCACAAGTGATAACATATCATAATTATGAGATATAATTTTATGGAATACACCTAAGTATAGAAAATAATTTCTATATTAACATATCACTTCAAGTATATCATAGTTTATTAGGATCACTCTCCCATTCAATAATTTTTATAGTCAAGGTTCACTCCAAAGACTATCATATTGGTTTGAATCCATCACTGAACTTGGATAACTTTCCATTTGAATCATTTTTATCTAAATAGTTATAAATCTTTAGTAAATTAATTGGAGAGAAATATAATTCTAGGACCGCACATTACATATTTAAAACCATACATATTTGTTCCATGTATTCATATAACATTAAAAATATCATCATATCTTCATTCCATAAAATTTGGACAGGAAATGGTCTTCATAAACCAATAATAATTTCATTATAGAATTACATGGGGAAGGGAAACATGCTTCATTATTCTTTGAGTATAAATTAATTATCCAAATAAAAATAAATGAGTTTTAGAAAATTGTACTTAAATTGTCATCATCATAAGCCACATAGATATGTAAAATGGTTGTTATCATGAGATAATATCCCTAGTGAAGTGTAAAAATCCATATTGTATGGTAAAAAATAGGAAAAATACAATTAAAATATCATTAAATTAATTATTAAAAAATAAGGTTAAAAATATTCTTCATTTGGGATAATTATTTTCTAAAAATTACTAATAATTTGGTGAGTCAATTTCTTTGAAAATATCCAATGAAACATGAAAGTGGTGGTTCAAATAAATTTCGTTTCATAAAAATCAGAAAATAAATTCATTTCTAATATATTAAAAGAAAAAATTACATTCAAATTTTTACACACTATAAAAAATGACATGTTCAAAAAAATTGTATGATTTCTTCTTAAAACATTATAAATAAAGATAACTGTTTTGAAAATGAAAATTTTAAAACAATTCATGTATAGTTAATAACATTCATTAATTTTTATTAATAATTATAGCCATAATAAATCAAATAAACACAAATTCAATAGTAGAGTTTTTTTATTAATCATTGATTATATTTATAGTTGGACATTGGTGCTAATGTTTTTCTCTATATAACATGCATTAAGTGAGTCATCTGGTTTTAGAATAAGGTAAATAAAATTATTATATATATTAGACCAATGAGATTATTGACAACATATAAGATGTTGACAATCTATATATAATCCATCTTAATTTTTCTTAAGTAAATGATAGGTACGATGTATCCCTATTAATAAATTACATACAAGATACCTCACATTAATTAAATCCAAAGGTGGTATATTATGAGAATGAACTGTTTAAATGGGAGTATCTAGTGAATATCATTGAATAAAATGAAAAAGTTAAATTCAATAAGATAAATCATCAATCCAAATTAAATTGGTGTAACACTAAACTATTAAATAAGAATTAGGAATAAAATGAACAAATGAAGAACAAATGCCATCTTTTTCCACCTTATTCATTGAAATGAAATTTTGATGGTCATTTTATATAAGGTGGTGAATGTAATGATGTGAAAATTCCTTTAGTTAATAAATAAAATCCAAATTATATTTTACTATTTTATTTATTTTTTTAAAAGTTATTTACAAAGAAATACATTTATATTTAAAAGGAAAATTACTCAAACTGATAGAATTTTTACTATAACAACTAAAAATAATACAGGGAGATAAAATATTAATAATTTATATCCTCATGTAATTTTCATATGTTTTAATTCTACCATGAAGATAAATCTAATAGAAAAGACTATAAAATGAAAGCGAAGAATTTAAAATATTATAAAAATTTATAAGGAATGAATTTAACCTTGTATGAAAAGTTATGAATGATGAATTATGAGCATAGTGGTGTATATATAAAGTGTAATGCGTAATATAACTATTAGGATTTGACTATTACCCAAACCTTACCTAATTATTGCAATGTCACCATTATATGACCATTATAACTATAACATGACCATTATGAATTGTTAACAGATGACTTTAATAGTGAAATAATGATTATAAAATAGTAAAATGAGTCTTTATCATAATATAATTAAATAAAAGTGCAGAATTTGATAAAATAAAGGCCTAGCATAATGATATCATAAATTTGTTAAAAAATATATAGGATTTAACATAAATAAAATATATTTTTATTAAAAATATAAAATCATTTAATAAAGTGTCCCTTTAATAGAATGTCTTTAAGAAATAATATATATTGGTATATATATGATAATAAAATTTTATGAAACTGTAAGAATGATTTCTAATTTTTTTACATGATCGTTTCATAAAAACATTTTCTAAATAATTTAGGTTTTTTCTTAAATATTTAATTTCATATAATTTTATTTTTTATAAAATGGATTTAATTACTCAGATAATTATAAAAATATAATGTTATGGTGAATTTTTTTTATTCTTGTAAAAATGTTCAATTTTTTAATGAATTATATTATATGAAAAAGATGATATATACATTATAAGTTATATAAATAAATAATTTAATAAGGAGTGACGTAAGAAACCATCAAAATTTCATCAAATATACAAATTAATATACTTATTCAAAACATTCATCTCTATTTTTTTCATGATAAATAATAATAATAAATTAATGAATGTGATGTTAAAATACCCCATCTCTTCTACAGAGAAATAACACCCCAACAACCCCTCCTATTCACACCATGTAAGCCTTGAAATTTTGAAATTTATACACTTTTTTATCCCCAACCCTCCTCCTCCTGCCCATTGTTTTTTAGCTTTTACAAATTACCATCCTAAGGATCCTTAAGGGTTATCTAAGAGGAGACTCCCAAAAGACGTTATAAAATTATCAACAGAGTATCCTTTGATTGATTAATTTTTATTCCTCCAACATATGAATTAAATAAACCTTTAAATATGAACATTAATATCCTAAATAATTCTTATATGTAATTATTTTTTGGTATAGCCATTTTTTGCCCTCAATTTAATTGATTCTAAAATTGAACATTTTTCATACTACAGCCGCTTCACTGCCCCAATAAATGAAAAATTTTATTTTCCACCACTATCTTCTTTGTTCATCTAACTTAAATAGATATTGAAAACATTTTTATTGAAAAATAAAATTTGTTTTATTTCATATTCTACAAAGAATAAATAATCTTAAAGTAAAAAAGACATGTAAGTTCATTATGGATGGAAACCCTTTCGAATTAACTAACCGTATACTAAATAAACCAATAATATCTAAATATTGTTTTTAATGAACAATATTGGATAAAATAAACCTTATTAACTTTTTTAAACATATTAAATTCATTTAATAACATATTGATAATTACATATACAAACATTATGAAATCTCACAATTACCTATAACCAATATGACTAAGGGCCACTAACAGAGACAACCCTGTGATAGTGAATATAGACGTGGTATGAAAATTAAATTTATCCAAACTAACTTGAATTATTAATAATAAATAATATATAGTTTAATTAGTATCTTAGTTATGTTATTAGTAATCTAATTTTATCATTTAGGATAATAATGTAATTTTTATCAAGAATCTATAAATAAGGTATGATAACTATTTGAACCAAACCATTTTCATTAAGTTATGAATATTTTCCCACTAACTCACTTTTAATCTCTCTTTAATGTAATTTAACTCTTAAAATATCAATATATATGTCTCTTAAATATATACCTAGCTTATTCCCCCATTTTTTTGGGCTTATACAATCCCAACAATCACTTTTCAATACCTTCATTAAAATAATTAATGATTAAGGGGAACTTTTATAAACCGTATTCCTTTAGTGTAAAAAATTATAAATTCATTTATCAATTCATGATTTCACCAATTTATAACTATTTTGGGGTTAAACATTCTCTATTACATCTAGTTTGAATAAGAATCACAAATTATGGCTATCATTAAAAGCCTTCAACAAATTCCCTAAAACAATTTTTTAGCCATTCATTTTTACACACAATTATCTACCCATTATCATAAATTTTTTATTTGAACATAATAAATGTTAATAATTACATTGATTGAAATTTATAATTCAAGAAATTTTAATTATTTCATCACTTTTTAATATTTATTAATTTCCTTTTTTATTCTCTGAGGAAATATTATGTATCCCATCACATTCCTTGGGTATTTATTATTCTTTTTTTACTTATCTTTAATTATATTATATAAAACAGATATTCATATACATGTTATGATGGGTGTTCCCAGATATCACTCAAATTAATGGGTTAATGTTTATATCTCTTGATATGATACTAATAGAATAAAGGTGTATGGTTAATCCATTATGGTACCTTTTTGCACTATGTTATGATGTATTAGTAATGATTTGTAAATAAATCTTATGATGATGTGTATTATTATGTTCTAACATTCCTATAATTCCATGAAATTATGAAGTAATTTTATTTATTTTAAAATTTCTTTTGATATTTTCATGAGCCATATCTATTATGATATCTTGTAATTCCATTCGATTCATGGGTTATTCTTTGTTGTCATGCTTATTCAATTAATAGTATTTATATACCACCCATTTAATAAATGTATTCCCATGGTTATCCAAAAATGTTTTATAAAATAAAATATATTGAATATCACATTATGGATATGAAAATATGGACAATTTAATTTTGATTTAAGTTCATTTTTTTTAAATAGTCCCCCCAAAGAATCCAAGCCATAGAACCTTTGGTTGGGTGAATTTTATATTTACCTTACAAATAAATAAATAATATATTTATGTGGTTATGGTTATTATACCTTAATATCCCCATGATTCATGAGTAGGTATCATGAGACAAACAGTCCAAGGTATTTATTATATGGTTGCCCATTTATTTAGGTGTATTGATTGTAGTCATGATAAAATGATGTTGACTATGAATATGTTATTGATTGTATGTAATTAATGGGGTAAATTTGATGAATACTATTATAAAATTCATTACATAACCATTAAATCAGTTCTAATTATTGATGCAGTTATTTATATTATGAACAATGTATCCATTTTAATCTCATTTGATCAAATGTATGATATTAGTTTGTTATTATTTATTTATGACCATATTATTAATGAATATATTTTTCGATTAAATATTTTTGAATACACATTCCCTTACTATCAATTTGATATAACACATCATATGTTTTAAATTTCCTAGAATACGATGAAATGTATTACCCATGAAATTTATAGAAGAATAGAATGTGTAGAGAATTTATGGGAGTTTTTAAAGAAATATAATAGATTAAATAATATATTTTTATGTTGAAGATATTCCCATTTTATGAGAAAGATAAAGGATTTATTTTTTATTTTTTCCTTAATTGTTAAATTATCTAAACTTATGTGTTTGTTGGATTGTATGTAATCAATAATTACTATAATTCCTGTAATTATGAGTTTGTTACAGTCAAGACAATCACAGTTGATGTCAGATCAGGGTTTATAAATTCTTAAGTATTATAATACTATTTCTAGAAGATAATTTATGTGTTATAATGTCATTAATTTAACTATTTTTGGGTTATCATAATTTCAAAGCCCACAGGCCAGGTAATACTTATGCCTACGGGCCTTTTAAGGGTTCCACCTCACCCCTTGAAAGGTGGATTATCAAAAATCAATAAAAATTGAAGGCCTTCGGGCCATTGGTGGAGGGTTATCCTAATTTCACATCTATAGAAAAACCCTTTATTTTTATTGAGGAAATATTGAATTTTTTTATTGGATAAGAGAACATTAAATAAAATCTTGAGGATGTGACTATATATAGGATATTATGCTATGTTTTGAAAATGAATTGATTTTGTGGTCTCTTACAAACTACATCTATGTATAAACATTTGAAGGTGGATTTGGTTGTTATATAAATGCACATTAGTACAATCACCCTGAAATAGGACTGTTGAGTATCAAATAAATATTCACTTAGTTCATGGTGAGTGGAACCAAGACTACATACCTAGATAAACACACAAAGGGGATATGAATCAGTGATTCAAATGATTTATATGAACCATTATGAAGAATATAAATATACTGGATAGAGAACCTAATATTGTAATGTAATGGTATAAAATATATTAAAACATATAGTTTCAAAAGTTATATAATATATTAATTGATATTTTATTTTATGGATGATTACAATTTTGGGAGCGTATATTTGAATGGTTTTTTGTCAAAAATATTTTTATAAAGAACATGATAATTAAGGACAAATGTATTTGTCGATAATGATAATTAAAGAACTAAACCTAATAATATATTTCATGGAACATAAGAGATATATAATATAAAATAATGAAATATATGTTTCCATTATAGTGTTATAAATAAAGATATATTACGGTTTAATTTTTGATAATTCACTTATGATTCTAATTATTAATCACTCATGTAAACCCTTTTATTTTTTATAATCTTTAAAGACAGAAAACACAATGTTAACAATAGACGTGATGGGGAAATTCTATGATGAACCCAATGTGTAACAAAATGTATGTATATATTGTGTGCGAATAATTATAAATATTCCATACCAGAAATCTAGAGTTATTATTTGTAAATATATTTGGATTCCAAAGACACAAGAAAGATAAGGAAAGAGTCTCTTTGATGTTTTGGGAAAATATATGATGGGGGAAATATGAATTAATTTCCTATATATAAAAATGTTGCAGGAAATATACATGAGAATTCTAAAATGGAAGTAAAATATCCTACTTATGTGGGAAATATGTATATATAGAAACAAGTTTATTTTTTTTAAGATACTTGTAAACATGTCTTGAGTAAAGCATACATTTTATAGCCATGTATGAGATATTAATGCATAAAACTCATTTGAATTTATATCTTGAGTTACATATATCCTTTAGAATCCCTTGAATAATTTTATTAGTAAGATATAATTACAGTTATGGGGAACAAATTTATTTGGGTGAGGAGATGAAACACACCGAGATTTGAAAATATATTTTCCTCTAAAACCTAATATGTTTGATAACTCCCTACACACTCAACAACAAACCAAAACAAATCACAATGTAATTTATTTAATATCTTCATTATAACACAAACATTGTTTATCCTGTTATAAATAGAAGTCATGTTTCAAAATAAATATATAATTTTTATTAAATTTTGTATGGGAGAGGGAGTGTTCCTTTTGAGGCACACTTTTCAATGTTTGAAAAGGATTTGGTGTAACTAGATGTTTCTCTGAACCAGGACCATCCTGAACTAAAAAATTATGTTTTATATGCAATGAGTTATAATGGAAGTTAATTGTCACTGAATGTTCAACATGATCTATTCTAGTGGAATCAACACCTATTACATCAACCCGAGTTAATCTTATGATTGGTTCTTTTTAAAAATCTTGAGGGGATATGTGTGTGGAAAATAAAATACAATAATCATGTCAATAACAATGTAATAAATTACTCATATATAACATATATTTTATAAATTTCATATTTGAACATTGAATGAAAAATAATGCTTGTTTTTAACTCAAATGTATTGAGCGAATTCATTTATTTTTTCTAAAAAATAATAAGACTGATTTATAGTTAAAATGTTATTTTTAATAAATTTTTTTTTATATATTTTTTTAAAATAAAATAATGCATATGAAAAATATATATTTTTAATATGAATAATATATTAACACAAATTTTTCTATTAATTTATATGGAATAATAATGAGAATAGTTAATATTTTTTTAAAAAAATTACCTATTAAAATAATTTTCATTATTTTATTATCATTTTTATTTAAAAGTTATATTCTAAAATTTTATTCTCATAATTTTACAAAATAACCTAATTTTTTGGTTCTATAATAACAATATTATCTTACTATATTTTTTGGGGGATTTTTCTGCAAAGACTGATTTTTAGATTATTTTTGATAAAATTGTTCTTATAAATACAAAGGATTTTATGAAATTATAATTATATCAGTTGGAAATTTAATTTTTTAAAACCATTTTCTAAAAAATATTGAATTTCTTAAGAGGCATACTATAATAAAGATTAGTTATTTCTTAATTATAAACATATTATAATATTTATTTATATAAGTTACTTTATTTTCTAAAATACTTTATAATTCATTTTACATTGAATATTTTAAAATAAATTCCTGGAATTTTGATTAAATATATTTAATAACATGTATTCAAAATTCATAAATATAATTTCCAAATTATGTAATAAGGGCCATTTTATTTTTATTCCTTGAAAATTATTTACTTTGGAAAAAACATGTTACCACTATAAAATCCAACAGGGTAAAAGGTCTTAACAAAATATGTAGAATGTTTGCCTTTATATAAACATGATTCTAATAGAGTGGATGACTTTTTTCTCTAAAAAAATTCATCCACTCTATTATTTTATATTTGTGAGTATTCATGACCTTTTAAACATTTTCCCTCTTTTTGATTCATATAAATTTTTTTCAAGAATGTTATTCTCAGCAATTATAAAATGTACCTTCCATAATCACTTAAAGAACTCTATAAATTTAATTTTCATCTAGAACCTATACCCTAATACCATCCCTTCAAATGCTATTTCACTTTTCTATACTTCCATACAATTTATTTTTGAAGATATCTTCGAATTTCATACATATATATTACATCATTTTTTTAAAATCAAATAAATCTAATAATGAATCATGAACTAGAATCGTAAATGTCTAGTGTCTTTCGATACTGGAAGCATAATCATCTTTTTACATGAAATGTCATCAAACTCTATTAAACATCTTAACACATTTGGAAATTCATGGACATAACCTACCAAAAACCATTCTTCTTAACCAAGGGAAAGGAAACATAGTAAAGGGTGAGATAAGATAATCAATAAGGGTAAACATAAGAGATATACATTAAGGATCATAAGTTATTATAATATAAGTATTAGGTTATGAGAGTATGGTCATAAAATAAAATAATAAAAACTAACTAGTCAAATATCATTAAAATAAATCACAGAATAAGTATTTCTTTCAGAATAGAAGACAAAAGTTAGATGTTTATAGAATCATCAATAATAAATCACAAGTGATAACATATCATAAGTATGAGATATAATTTTAAGGCATACACCTAAGTATAGAAAATAATTTCTATATTCACATATCACATCAATTATATCATAGTTTATTAGGATCACTCTCCCATTCAATAATTTTTATAGTCAAGGTTCACTCTAAAGACTATCATATTGGTCAGAATCCATCACTGAACTTGGAAAACTTCCCATTTGAATCATTTTTAACTAAATTGTTATAAATATTTAATAAATTAATTGGAGAGAAATATAATTCTAGGACCGCACATTACATTTTTAAAACCATACATATTTGTGCCATATATTCATATAACATTAAAAATATCATCATATCTTCATTCCATAAATTTTTTAAAGGAAATGGTCTTCATAAACCAATAATAATTTCATTATAGAATTACATAGGGAAGAGAAACATGCAACATTATTCTTTGAGTATAAATTAATTATCCAAATAAAAATAAGTTAGTTTTAGAAAATTTTACTTAAATTGTCATCATCATAAGCCATATAGATATGTAAAATGGATGTTATCATGAGATAATATCCCTAGTGATGTGTAAAAATCCATATTGTATGGTTAAAAATATGAAAAATACAATTAAAATATCATTAAATTAATTATTAAAAAATAGGGTTAAAAATATTCTAATTTTGGGATAATTATTTTCTAAAAATTACAAATAATTTGGTGAGTCAATTTCTTTGAAAATATCCAATGAATCATGAAAGTGGTGGTTTAAATAAATTTTTTTTCATGAAAATCAGAAAATAAATTCATTTCTAATATATTAAAAGAAAAAATTACATTCACATTTTTACACACTATACAAAATGCCATGTTTAAAAAAATTGTATGATTTCTTCTTAAAACATTATAAATAAAGAAAACGGTATTGAAAATGAAAATTTTAAAACAATTCATGTATAGTTAATAACATTCATTAATTTTTTTTGATAAGTATAGCCATAAGAGAAAAATTTTATAAAAAAAAGATGAAATAATAACAAATTTCTATGAAAAATGTTTCTGAATCATATTATATACTAAGTAGATAAAAATGGTAGAATTATTTAAAAATATCATAAATAATAAAATGGGGAAAAGTGTATGGCCTTTTATATTTAGGGAATACATAATTTCCCGTTTAAATTTCTTGTATTTTCAATGTATATATTTAATATATTATATAGAATTTATTTGAGACAAAGAGTTGAGATTACATGCAATTTTGGGGCCCAGGGTTCCTAAGATAAATGTTTGAAATATTTTAAAAACTCTTAAATATCACCTTTGAGAATTTTTCAGGGAAAAAGTGGAATAAATTTTAAATGGGTTCCCAGATTAGAAATATAAAGGCACTTCTGTATTTAGAGAAATGAATTTACCTTAAGCGAGGCCTAACACTAGTTGGTGCAGACCTGCTATGAAGGTTTCTTTTTAGATGTTTAAGGAAATAAATTAAATAAAACTTTATTTTTATTTTTTCATTATACTAATGCAACGAACTATGATTTTAGATAAGCTATTAAGAATAATTTTTTGTGTTATCCAAATAACCCTGGATTTCTCTAGAGTGTTGTGGAGGAGACCGATTTAGAATCCTCTCGATGTTAAACGATGATGAATCAATAAATCATGAATCGCTGCACCAACGAAGTTGGAGTATCTCATCAACGATGTCTGTATAATCATTCTTCAATAAAGATTTATCCAATCTTGAGGAAGGGTGTGTGATTTAATTCTTTATATCCCGTTATTTTATTTGACAACGAACACATATCATCCCATGAACAGTTTAACCTGCATTTCACTCATTCATGAAGGATGGGTGATTGCGGGTATGATTCAAGGAGTTGATTTTATTTCGATTTAGCTTCTTGATCCCTCTTAAGGGAGAAGATTAAGTCTCTAGCATACATTGACTGAGGTTCGTTCCTTCGGGTTTTTATCAGTGATTTCTTCTACATTTATTCCTGCGTGTTCTTCATTATTCATGTGGTTAAAGACGAAGGCTTTTTTCACATACGATTCATGGAACAATGATCGGAAACAATAGATCTAACATCATGAAAAACTTTAAGAGGTGCGATGATGATTTTGATAGATGGATCGATGCATTCAATAAGATATTATTCTTCTAGTGTTCATTATGTTGATGATCAAGATAATTTTTTAGAGGTGATCAAAAGACCAAAACATACCAAATCGGTGTTTCAAGGATGACACAACCCTGGATCATCAATTCCAAGGTGAAAAAATCAGAAAATAGAACACCAAAAGATCAACTAAAGCACTAGATGAAGTCCAATGATTTAAGAAAAATATTGATGAACACTGGTTGTAGCTCTGAATAAATAGTGTGTGGGACCAGAATAGTGGTGACTACGGTTTCGGGTGATAGAGAGGTGGAAAAAGATGAATGAAAACTATCACATGGTCTGTGGGACCTTACCCAAAACTCATCATGTGTCTCGAACAATACATAGATAGGGGTGGATCACACAACATGTACTCCACCATACGGCTAGACCCCGACCAGATACTCAGGCTACCCCATGTACTGGTACATGGGTAGGCGAACACAACGTGAAACCATGTACTGGAATATGGGCGGCATACATAGATTGGACCCTGGATAGTTGTACATGTCATGTCATACCCTCTATATGTTATGTATACCTTTTCCAACATGACATTTTCTTCTCACATGGGCTGTTGTACATGGGTCGTACCTGGGGTTAAGGACATGACGTGTAACACTTCAACCATCCATGTACTATTTTCTACATGGTTTTATCTCCTTGTCCATCATAGCTTGGAAAAGTCTTGTTTGGGTTGGTTCCCCCTTTCTTGTTTCTGTGAAGTTTTGTGGGTATCCTTTCCTATCCACTAGAGTATGTCCTCCATCAGCAGAAATTTCTGGATAGAGTTGGGAGTCTTTACTAAGAGGCCTAGTGTAGGATCCTCTATCCATTATTGTTCCTTAGGTAGAGTCAGGTTGTTGATGTGACCAATCCTATCGAATGTCAGTCCTCTACATAGTAAGTGAACCTGAATGAGTAATGGTATACTCCATGACCCTCACAGTGATCCTCATCTATGTATCATGATCTTCCCCACCAATGGAGTTAGTTCTTACAGAGTGAGTGTATCATATTCTCTCTTTAGATATATCAGCATATATCTCGCAAGGAGGCTACCATAAAAAGTACATCATAAAAAGATGTCATCAGGATTATCAGACTCTGGAGTGAGTTCTCCCAGATGAGTGCTTCATGGGATCATAAGACTAAATCCCTAACATGGGTATGAGGTCGTTGTGGCTTACCTCTATACTATGGGGTTGGGTATTTATTATATCTAGAAATATTATTTTTAAATTTACTATAGACATATACTATATAGAGATAATTGTACCTTTAGATTCTGTATTTCTTGTGGTTTTTCAAGTACCCTACAAAGTATCATTTTGGTCACCACTACACGTGCTTTTCCTACACATGTCATGTCTTGATTAGATGAGCAAATATTTGATGGATTCAAGGTTGGACCAAGACTAGACAAAGCATTGTATGTTTCAGAGATGCCAAGGTGTTCATACGGCTTCAAGCAGCTGTCCCAATACCAATATTATTTTGATAGAGGTTGGACTTCGTAGTTGGAATAATCTTTCTTTTTGGTGGTAAAGTATTCTAACCCAGTATGCTTTTCCACACAATACATTCCATTGTACATTGTTGGTTAGGTTTAGTACTATGCATGGATTTTTTTCCTCAGTAGTTTTTTACTTTTCAGCATTTGTGGTCTTTGAGATATGTGTCTACATATAGGTAAAAAGAAAATTCCTCTCATGTTACTAACATGCCTACCCATTGCTTTTCACTATCCCCTAGCCCATTGGAGGTGGGCATGGGGATTCACAGAACATGCACCGATGAGATGGTTTATAATAGAGAGGTATCCAAGGTTGTTGGTTCTACCTTGGGACTAAGAGTCTCTGAGATTGATTTGGTGAAACAATGTTATGTGTTTCAAGTTAGGATTTTAGGATCGAGATTCTAGTGTTGGTTCAAGTGACCAATTTATCCATACACGAGGACTCTGATAACCTACTTTTCAACTTTGTACATGAGAACACTAGTCGTAGGAAAACAAAAAATTGGCACATGAATAATATAGTAATCGGTTGTGGTTTCCATTTCCTTCTTGAGTTAGCTATCAGGATATACCCATTGATCATGGTATATCTTCCTTCTTTATAGGATGCCTCCATGATGCATAAAAGTTAGGATTCAGCTGGTTGATAATGAGGATGACCCCCTCAGTGATGTGGCTTCGATATATGGGCTAGCCCCCAAGAATTACCTCTAGGTGTTGCACCATCTATACCACCACTAGGGGAGCAGCCCGTAGTACCTGAAGTACCAGAACATAATGAGCATAGGCTGAGTGTGCTCCATGTTTTTTATAGATAAAGACACAAAATGTTCTGAGGTAAGCCCAGACCTCAGATGGATAAGGAATTTTTTGAGGTGGTGACTAGAGTTTTCCATCTAGTGCAGACCCTAGTGGACCATATGGCGATCCTGCCAGTGAGCCATTATCAAGGATCAGTAGGTCGATGGTGGAGTTTGTCCACACATACACATGATGAGGATAATCCTTCATGGTCAGAGTGTGAGTTTCACTTTAGAGTAGATTTTTCTCTAGTTACACTTAGAAAAGTGTTTATAAATGAGATTCTTTGGCTCCAGTAGGGCAGAATGAATGTAGATTTCTATTCATCAAGGTTCACCAACCTCCCTTGGAACTCGATGGATATGGTCAATGATAAGTAATTTTAGCCTTATAACGTCGAGCAAGGTCTACGGTTGGACATCTGAGACAGAGTTATACTTCAATGAATTATAACTTATGTTGGAGTTCTTTAGGGATCTATAGTGGTTGACAACTTCTTATGTTATCAAATACAACCAGTGACAGTCAGCAACAAGAAGGCAGGTGTAGAAACATTGGTAGTGGGGAACCGACATCAGGTATAGGGACTGGGATGTGGACACATCACAGGAGGTCCCATGATAGGGGATCTGTAGTCCATGGCTCTTAGGATGGATCCTGTCAGCCTAGGGATGGTGGTGCAACACATGTGACGGTAGAGGACATCTCGCTAGAGATTTTCCATCCCGTCAAAGTGAAAAATAGGATGTGGTGGATGGACCACTGCGGTTGATGAAATGAGTGGACCAACCAGATCCATCATTTAGTGAATGTGAAAGAGTATAAGGGAGAGATACATGAGGTGGCCAAAATTTTGACATACTACCACCACCACCACAAAAAGGTCCACACAATGATTAGGGAGCTGGAGGCCATCAGTGGGGTAGGTACCATTGGTCGAGGTATACAACTCAAGGAAAACATGGATGATTCGAGGTACGATATTTTCCTTTTATACCATATTTTTCATACTTATAGACACATGTTCTTGTCAATATTTCCTCACCAGATATATTGTTTGATACCTTCATAATCTAGTAGAACCATTAACACATTCACTATTGTTGGAGAAACCTATAAGACCAGACTCAATGATCACACACTTTTACTGATAGTGTGATGTTACCCAAAGAGAATATATTTTCTTTATAACCTCGTAGTGGTATCATTGAGGCCTCTCAATGTCATTCTCAGTATGGATTGGAAATCTTTGGTCTGTTCCCTAATTTACTATTTTAGGGGAAGAGTGGTGTGTCTGTATAAATGGGATGTGATTTTCCCTTGTTGGAAAAAAGGAAACCGAAGAATCATAGGATGGGGTCATGCACTAGAGGGTGTTTTCGAACACTCATGAGTTTGGAAAACCATACCCCTAGACCAGAAATTGTTTTGAGCTTCCAGTTCCCAGAAGTAGTGGAAGTGTATGAGGATGTTTTACCTGAAGAAGTTGTAGGATTAACTCCCCACTAGGTGATTGAAATTTAATTTATTTACAGCCTAGGATGACATTGTTATCAGCAACAACATATCATATGGATCTCATAGAACATTGAGTTCTAAGGGTATATTTAGAGGATTTGCTGAGGAAGGGCTTCATGATACCCAATGTATCACTATGGGCAACCCCAATTTTTTTTCCAAAAAGGTAGACATTAACACGAGGTTGTGCGTTTATTACTAGTGATTGAACCAAGTGATAGTAAAGAACATGTATCCATTGTTAAGGATTAATGACCTCTTTGATCATTTGAGAGGGGGAAATTGTTTTCAAAGGTTAACCATCGATCAGTCTATCACCGGCTGTGAGTATTAGATAAAGATATACAGAAGATGGATTTTAGATTATTCTATGGTAATTAAGAGTAACTGGTGATTCCCATTGTTGTAACAAGCACCCCAGTCGCATTCATGGGACTCATGAACAAGATCTTCCATCCATACTTATACTGGTTCATACTGGCTTCCATTGACGAAATCCTTATGTACTTGTTGTCTGAGGAGGATCCCATGAGACACGTAGAGCTGGCTTCAGATGTACTTCTTGAGAACGAGCTTTATGGGGAACTCTATAAGTGATAGTTATGGATTTAGGTGGTACAATTTTTGGAACATGTTATCTAAACAGATATTGTAGTAGTGGACCTGACCAAGGTGGAAGTAGTGTTAGGATGAGAGCCCACTAGGAGCGTGAGGGAAGTGTGGAGATTCCTCGGGAAGGAAGGAAATTACTGGAAATTCAAAACAATTTTTCCCAGGATATCTACCCCAATATAAGCTTTTCACAAAAGGGTCACCCTCTCGTGTGGATAGAGAAGTGAAAGATGGATTTTTAGGAGTTGAGGTAGAGTTTGACGAGTGCTCCAATCATGCAATTTCTAGAGGATGTAGTCGAGTATGTAGTGTTCTGTGATGCATCAAGGATCAGAAATAGGTTTGTCTTGATTCAGAGGCAATAAATGAATACTTATGGTTCATTACAATTGAGGCCATATGATAAGCTCCACGAAAACCATGATACTGAGTTGGAAATAGTAGTATTCACATAGATGAGGTGGTGACACTACCTGATGGGGGATCTATTTGTCGTCTACTTTGATCACAAGAGTCCCAAGTATATATTTTCACAGAACGATCATAAAATGAGACAGAGGAAATATATAGAGTTCTTCTTGGACTACGACTTTGATATTTTATATAATCCATGGAAGGGAAATGTGTTGGGGTTGTTATTAGTAGGAAATTTATTATGCAGCTGCTGAATGTGGAGTTGGAGCTTTTGGACTCATTAAATTTATTCTTCATGGATGGAGAAGATGAAACATACCTCTAGTCGATGGTTGTCACCCCTCCACTCCTAGGGAGAGTTAGGGAATTACAACATTGTCATAAACGACTATGAGACCTTACGTTCTTAGATTTCTATAGGGTATTCTACATATTTATATTCAAGAGGTGGGGAGAACACTGTCCTCTTTAGGGAACACACATTTTCTCCAATAAAATTGCGGTAGGTGGTTTTGAGGGAGTTTTATACATTCCCTTGGATGTACACAATGTTTTGGAAGAGATATACAAGGACATAAAACATTAGTTATGGTGGATATGTATAAAAAAGGAAGTGAAGAAGTTTATTTTTTTTATGCCTTATGTTCTAGTAGGTGAAGGCTGATCACCAGGTTATAGTGAGAGTAGCACACCCATAGAGGTGTTGGAATGGAAGGTGGACATAATATTGATGAAATTCATGTGAATTTTACTACATATGTCCTAGGGAATTGATGCCATTTGAGAGATCATTGATTGACTAACCAAGTCAGCCCACTTCTAAGATATCTAAGAGAAAAGGTTAGTAAATATCATGGGATGCCTCTACAAGCAGGGGATAATGTGGCTTCATGGAGTCCCATCAATGATGGTTTCATATCTCGATGATCTTTTAACATCATGTTTGTGGATGTGATTACATGTGCTGTTTGGGGCTCAATTATGCTTTAGAACAATGTTTCATCCCATTAAGGATGGCCAGATGGAGAGGACCATTTAGGTTCTATAGAAAATGTTTCAGTCTTGTATATTGGACTTGGGTACTTTTTCAGAGGACCACCTACCACTGGTTGATTTTGCATACAAAAATAACTACTTATCCACCATTGGTATAGTCTACTCTGTTTATGAGTGACCCTGTTGGCCACAACTTTTCCAGACTGACCACTACGGGAAATTTAGATATTTGGGATGAGCTATTTGTGAAGGGATCCCATCGCAAAAACCCTTTTGCGACGGGGGGCCGTCACAAATAGCACGTTGCAGAAAATAGAATCGCAACTAGTTTTTTTTCGATGGGCTCGTCACAAAAAATAGTACTTGTGACAAGAAGCGGGCCCATCACAAATAGATGTCTGATTTAATACATTATATATACAAGAACCTTTCGTAATGGGTCCATCAAAAAAATATTTGCGACGGGAGACCAGCCCATTGAAAATATATTATATCTTATAAAAATTTTGTGATGGGCCCGTCCCAACAAATCTATTTCGAAGGTAATGCAACCCATCACAAAAACATTTAATATATATATGTATAATCTTTTTGAAATGGGCCCCCATCGCAAAAGGCCCCATCACAAATACTTAATAAAATAAAAAAATATTAATGTTATTAAAATATTAAAAATATTAAAATTATCAATATTTTCAAATATGTAATAAAATAAAAAAATAAAAAAATTATGATTAATTAAAAAATAATATTAATATTATTAAAATAATAATAAAATTAATAAAAGTTAAAATTCTCAATATTATGAAAAAAATATAAAAAAATCATAAAATTTTATTATTATTCTTATTATTTGTAAAATAAAAAACACATTAAATAATATAATACTAATAATAAATAATTAAATAAATAAAAAAATATACAATATTTGCACCAATATAAAATACAAAAACTGTAAATAGTTCATATTATTACAAATGTTCAATAGAAATGTTTTTAACAGATAAAAAAATCATAGGGGGATAGTCTTCTGGAGAGCTAGAGGAGATAGAGGAGATGGTTCAGGAAACTTTATCCCAAAACTACGAGTCCAAAAGTGCATATACTCCATCTGATCAAGCTGCTACTGAAATCATCGACGCATGTCCTCCTCATGCAGATGATGCTGCTACTGCTGCTGCCATCGACTCATGTCCTTCTGGTGTTGCTACTCCACCTGCTGCCATCGACACATGTCCTCCTCATGCTTCTGCTACTGACACAGCCCTTCTTGCTCCTTCTCCAAACTCTTTATAAGCTTCTTTTGAGCTTGCAACTATTCCTGATACTGAGAGCCTCAAGATGATTCCTCTCCACAAGCCCCTCTTAAGCTGGATGCTGACATCACAACAGTACCGTAATAAGTCCCAGGAGTCGAATGAGAGACGATACCAACTACTCAGCAATTCTCAAAGGAATACTTGGTCACCGACATCCATGCTGCCTCATCAAAATGGTGGGCACTAGTCTGATCAGCCTTCTCGACCTGACTCTGAGCCCATGACTTACAGGTCATGACCTCATATGACTCCTTCAGTTTCAATTTGAAATTAAAATAGTGAAAATATAATATGTAGTTAATTTTCAAACTCAAAATAAATAATACTAACCACAATCTGACACGGGGGATCACCTCTAATCTCTAAATTGGATTAATCACTGTACATCCTCCGAAAAACGTCGTACTCTATAATATCAGGATTCTTGACATCCTATATGAATATAAAATAAACTGTTTATATGTAATGTTATAGAAAATATTTAAAAAAGAAACTTACTCGATGCTCTCTATGTGTATTGAATGTATGGATACCAGCTCGATGTGTCACCTCCTGTCTCCCCCGGTTCTGCCGACCCAATAAAGATCTCCTCTGAAATCCACCACTCAACCAATGTGAAAATAATCCATCCCAAACGTGATATGAAATATGCTCTGGTTGATGTGCTCTATATGACTCATCAAATACCATCACACCTTCATTATTAATGGTTTCCCTTCCCAAATTGAAAAAAAACTAACAGAAATGCTCACACATAGACACCTCCCATACCTCTTGGATAACACCATGCATGCTATCATTGATAAGATTCCATAAACCGTACAAATAATTTATACTATTAAGTTATTATTAAAATAAATTACTAAATAAATATTATTTATTTACGTACCAGCCAATGATTGAATATTCTAAGCCATACATCAACGGGGATCTGATCCCATGCGATCCATGGCTGAGAAAAATAATTTTGCAAGATAGCACTCTCTTGTCCACCAACTAAATGAACAAAAATCTGAAAAAATAACAAATAATTAAACATATATTATAAAAATAAATTATTGAAAGCTAACAAAAATACACAGGTTATTATACCTCCACATGCGTGGATCAAAAACAATATGTGAACGTCCCTCGGGGATAGTTCCAGGAATCATAAGTCACGGAAGACAGTGCCCCCTCCATGTACCCCATGAACGACCAACAACCTAAGGGTTAGATGATCCCATATCCTCATCATCAAAAGGTAGTTCAGTCTCCTCTAACTCATGATGTAGATCAAGGTCTATCTGAAACAAAAAATGGTTATTGTTAGCAAATAGTTGAAAATAACTATTACATATAGATATATATTAGTTATGATTATAACCAGTATTTAACTATGTAAATTTTCACCTTCATCATAATCTTCATATCTAAGGATGTTAATGAATTCATATTCATCATCAGCATCATCAATATCCATATGAGTTTCAGTTTCATCATCTCATTTCATTTTAAATTAATTTGTAACATCATTAACATCATCGTCACTATCGACCCATAATTGTTGGATTTCATCATCAATATTCAGGTCTCTTTGTGAAAAGGATGGATTTTGAGTAGTCTATTGAAAAATTCCAATTCCTTGTACTTTATTGGAACCACATTCAGTTTGAGTAAACTGGTTTTCCCGAGATTTCATTTTTATTGTGCTCCACCAACTACTTAGGTCTCTAGAAGTATCACAATACATTGAGTGATATATTTTATATGCCTGTTGAGCCAGTAAAAAAGGTTAATTTACTACAAGAAGACTTTTATATTTAATATCGACAATTCCATGAATTGTATGAACACGCAAGCCTCTATCAGTATTTAACCGTCGATATTTAAAAATTATAATGTAATTTTTCCGTAGATAACACAGTTCAACAATTTTATCCATCATTCCATAAAAGCTAACTTCAGTTTCTCTATGATGCGATCCTCTGAACCAAACTCCACTTTTCATTATTTTTTTTGTTTCTCCATATGCATGTGTAGGAAATGAAAAACCATTCACCCCATATGAATGGTCTGATTTAACAATTTTGGATGGTGGGTTACTCAATATACACAGTCGCTTATCAATTTTATCATCATGTTAAGAAACCTGAAAATTTGTAAAAAAATTATCAATATATTAAATAATACATAAAATTGACATTTTAAACCATCAATAAATTATGTTTCCAGTTTTTTAAACCACTTAGAATTTTTTTTCTGCTGGCATTCTTCAAGAGCAGCTGCTGTAATTTATGGAAGTTGTTTCTTAATATAATTATCATATAACCTACAAATAAAATAATTTTAATTACTGTAACATAAATTATAGAATAAGTGACCAAAGAAATCATAGTAAAAATGATGTCATTTCTTCATAGTTGAGCAAAACATATGTATGATCTCTCTGATGTTCATCATCTGAAATCCATCAAACATAAATTCCATTGAAGCCAATATTGGGATGATTAAAAAATGATAATTAGTTGTCCGATTCATCATCAGAATTCCCCTTTTTCTGTCCCATGAGGTTTTGTTTTGAGGGATATTTAGATTCAAAATAATGTGAGCAGAAAAAAGAATTTTTTTCTTACAAATAAGCTTCAACAATTGAGCCTTCAATTGATACTTTGTTACATACATTTTTCTTGAATTTCTACATGCATCTCTCGAATGGGTACATCCATCGAAATTGTACTGAACCTCCACATTTATCCTCATGTGGAAAATGTTATATCAGATGTTCCATTGAGTCAATGAAAGTTGGCAAAAAGATTTTCTCCAGTTAACATACAATGAAAACAACATCTTCTTCCAGTTTACTTAGAGCATCATAGTTTGCTTTTTTTTCTCAACTAACTCGAAAAAAATATGATATGTCTTTTATCAAATCCCAAATCATAGAATTAAACAAACCTCTGATTCAAATCAGAATAATTATTTCCATTATAACATGAAAATCATGACTTTTTAATACAGTAATATGACCATTCTTAACAGATCTGCCCAACTTGGAAGCATAACCATCTAGTTGTCTCAAATCTATAATCCAATGAAAAAACAAAAAGCGACTCTCTTTGGAAAGTGTATAAGAATCTTTTGGATTCATTAACCTCTGTGATCTGATATTTTCAAACACTCCAAGTTCTGGTAGTCTGTAAAATTGGGCAGGATCTAATCACATTTTTACATTATCTTTGGTCTTACCTGGTGTATCCAAAATTGTATGAAATAAATTATCAAAATAGTTCTTCTCAATATGATTGTCATCCAACATGTGGCGGACCAACAAATCAGACCAATATGGAAGATTCCAAAAAAATGTTTGTTTTATCCAATTACGCTCTTTCTCAAATGAATTAATTTTCTATTGGTTTAATGTTGTCCCAAATGTGATGGGAGGTAATGAAAATACAACTGATTTTAAATTTGTACATGAGATCATTTATTGAGGTTCATCTCTTTCAATTGTGCCTTTTCTATTTATTACTAATTATTGCTAATTATTGCTAAGTATTGCTAATTATTTCTAATTATTGCTAATTATTGCAAATTATTTCTAATTATAGCTATTTATTGCAATTTATTGCTATTTATTACTATTTATTACTATTTATTACAATTTATTACTAATTATTACAGATTATTACTAATTATAATTAATTCTTAATATTTATTACTATTTCTTACTAATTATTACTAATTATTACTAATTATTACAATTTATTACTATTGATTACTATTGATTACTATTTATTATTATTGAATACTATTGATTACTATTGGTTACTAATAATTAATATTTATTACAATTTATTACAATTTATTACAAATTATTATTAATTATTACTAATTATAACTAATTATTACTATTTATGACTAATTATTACTAATTATTACTATTTATTACTATTTATTACAAATTATTACTAATTGTTATAAATTATTATTAATTATTACTAATTATTACTAATTATTACTAATTATTACTATTTATAAAAAATTATTACTATTTAATAGTATTTATTGGTATTTATTAGTATTTGTTATTATTTATTAGTACTTATAAGTATTTATTACTAATTATTAATAATTATTACCAATTGTTACCAATTATTAGTATTTATTTGTAATTATTACTATTTATTAGTAGTTATTAGTATTTATAAGTAGTTATTAGTATTTATTAGTATTTAATACTAATTATTAATAATTATTACCATTTATTAACAACTATTAATATTTTTGACTAATTATTACTATTTATTAATATTTATTTCTATTTCCTTTTCAAATGGCCGGTTTAAGGGTTACCGGTACCCAATTACATATCAAGTCAAAACAACCGCATCAAACAATTGAAATCCCACAACTACAGAGATCCACCATTGCCAACATTTAAACAGATTCACCAACATAGACTTCACCATCAAGGGAGATCACCACATCACCATTTCACCATCACTTCACTATCACCATATCACCATTTGACCATCACAAAACAACCAAAAAGGGTTCACAGCCCTCAGCAATCAACGCTGGAGCCAAAGCTAGAAGCACCTCATCTTAAGGGGTAGAGCCAAGGTGAACTCTCCCAAAACATAACCACTGGAACCGGAGCCAGAAGCACAACCTCGGACAATGACGACACCGAAGAAACACCATCGTGCAAAGAAAATAAAGAACATAGAACTCCTTACCGGGAAGACAGCCAGACGCCTGAAAGAAACCCCGGAACCCAGATCGTTCCCCCTCCAAGCCAAACTGGAACAATTTATTACAATTTATTACTATTTGTTACGATTTATTACTATTTATTACTATTTATTAATATTTTTAACTAATTATTACTAATTGTTACTAATTGTTACTAATTTTTTCTAATTATTAGCATTTATTAGTATTCATTACTATTTATTAGTATTTATTAGAATTTAATAGTATTTATTTCTATTTATTATTATTTATTGGTATTTATTACTATTTATTAGTATTTATTTCAATTTATTAGTATTTATTTCAATTTATTACTAATTATTAGTAATTATTACTATTTATTACTACTTATTAGTAGTTATTAGCATTTATTACTATTTATTTCTATTTATTGGAATATATTACTATTTATCAGTATTTATTAGTATTTATTAGAATTTATTTCAATTTATAAGTACTTAATTCTATTTCTTAGAATTTATTTCTATTTATTACTATTTATTTTTATTTGTTACTATTTATTACTATTTATTTTTATTTATTACTATTTATTACTATTAATTATTATTTGTTTGTATTTATTACTATGTATTAGTAATTCTTACTATTTATTTGTATTTATTACTATTAATTAGTATTTATTACTAGTTATTAGTATTTATTACTAATTATTAGTATTTATTATTATTTATTATTATTTATTATTATTTATTAGTATTTATTACTAATTATTAGTATTTATTACAATTTATTACTAGTTATTAGTATTTGTTAGTATTTATTAGTATTAATTACTAATTGTTACTAATTAATACTAAGTATTAATAATTGTTAATATTTATTACTATTTTTTTTCTAATTATTACTATTTATTTCTAATTATTAATAATTAGTGTTAATTAGTATTAATTACTGCAAAATAATGCTACTTATTACTAAATATCGCTAATTATTTATATACATTTCTAATTATCATTAATAATTATTAATTATTACTAATAACTAAGAATTATTACTACTAATTTAATTTTATTATTATAAATAAATACTGGTGACAAAACAATTTAAATATATCTTAATTACAACTAATCAACAATAAATAAATTAATATACAAAAATGAAATAAATACTAAATGAAATAAAACATAAATACCTTTAAAGATGATAAATAGTAAATAGTACTTTTTTGCGACGGGGCCCGCTGCAAATACCTTCTTCTAGATTAATTACGTTCAGCTATTAAAACATTATTTGTGAGGGGGCCCTTTGCAAAAAGTGACCTACTGACACACTTTTTACGACTGGACAATATTCCGTCGCAAATAGCTTTTTACGGCCGCCGGTTATTTGCGATGAGTCTCGTTGCAAATACCCTCCGGGGGTCGAACTAGTTGCGAGGGGTTATCCCCTGTCGCAACTAGGTCTTACCACCTCTAGGCATTTGCGACGGGCGGTGTGAACCCGTCACAAATACTCTTTCGCGTGGTTTGGCATGGAAACATCTCCAATCCGCACCTAAGTTTTTGCTACGGGGCACATATTCCCGTCGCAAATAATGGGTTTTCCCGTAGTGGACATAGGATAGTCCGCACTCATGGGACAAAAGTTTGTATGAGCTACTATCGAGAATGTTCTTGTCATCTAGGAGTGGACAAACACTGTGAAGAGATTGAAGAAGTCTTATGCTGACAGATGATAGAGACCTCTGGAGTTTGAGGAAAGAGACCATGTCTTCCTTCATGTCTCAACATGTTGAGGTTTGAAGATATTTGGACAGGGAAACACGTAATCTCTAAGTCTCACATGTCCTTTTCAGATAATGTGTAGAGTTGGTGAGCTAGTGTACCACGTAGCTCTTCCAGTGGAGTTGCATCAGGTAAATGATTTCTTTCATGGTTCATAGCTAAGGAGGTATGCGCATGACCTATCAAATGTCATTGACTGTGGGGAGATGGATATTGACAATAGAGAGACCATTGTCTTGTACCCGGTGGAGATCGAGGATTGGAAGGAGATGATCCATCATGGGAGAGAAATTCCCTTGGTGTGTGTCTTGTGGCGACATGAGAATCTCTAGGAGAGAACATGGGATCAGGAGGCTCAGATTCGTGCGCAATACCCAAATGTTTTTTAGTAGCCTTTTGTTTTGGTTTTTCAATGTAATAAATCCCCAATATGGGGAGAATGTAATGTCACTAATTTTATGTGTATTATTTTTAAGTATTATATGGAATTAATTCGGCACAAAGTGTTGAGACAATGTGCTATTTTGACTCCAGGGGTTCCCAAGATAAATGTTTGAAATATTTTAAAAACTCTTAAATAGAACGCATGAGTAGATTTCCTGAAAATTTTGTATAAATTTTAAATTAGTGCCCATATCATAAATTTTTTGTCACTGTTTCATTCAAAACTATGGCTTTACCTTAGGTGAAGCCAAAAATTGGACGACGCGTGCTGGATATGAATGTTAGTTGTTATACATTTATGAAAATAAAATAAAATAAATTTTTATTTAATTTTTTCATTGCACTAACACAAATAATAAGAATTTAAATAAGATATTAAGAAGAATTTATAGGGTTATTTTCATAACCATATAATTCATGGCAACATTTGATAGGATACCCTTAGAGAAACCTATCGACGATGAACGATGATGAATCAAGAAATCGTGAATCGCTACTCTAGCAGAGTTGGAGGATCTCAAAGATGATGTTAGCTTAATATTTTTTCATCAACAATCGATCCAAACTCAATGTAGGGAATGTGAATTCATTCATTATCTCCTGATCATGGATTTAATGATTAATACAGATCAACCCACAATCATGATGACCCGCGATTTGATCATTTTTGTAGGATGGGTGGTTGTAGGTTTGATTTGGGGCTTTTCATTCTGTTTAGATTTAGTTTACTGATCCTTTAAATAGGACTAGATCAAGGATATAAAAATCAATGGATAAGGTTCATTCCTTGGGTTGTTTATGTGTGATTTCTTCCCCCTTTATTACCGCTTGTTATTAATTCTGTGTGCGGTTATGAATGAAGGATCATTGCACATCTGTTTCACGACACAATGATCTAAAATCATATATCTGACATCATGAAGACCGTGTGGTGGTGTAATCACGATACAGATAGACTGATTGATGTATTCCGGGAGATATCCCTGTTAGAGAATTATCTGTGCAGATGATCGAGATTAATTTTCAGAGATGATCGAGGGAATGAATCCTACTAAATAAAAGTTTCAAGGACAAGATGACCTTGTATACACTATTTTGAGGTGAATAGATCATCAGATCGAACAAAATAATATCAACCAATGTGATGGAGGAATATAAATGATTAGGAAAAAATCCTAATGAACATGATGTGTAAATCAGAATACACGTCTTATGGGGCCAGTCCAGTGGCATCTTGGGTTTCGGGAAATATAAAGGTTGAACACATTGTGTAATAGCTGTCACAGGGTGTGTCGTACCCTACCTATAACATGAAATGTATCCCAGCGGATAAACAAACATGGTGTAACATCCCAGAAAAATAAACAATATGAAATTTACATAATAATTAATATTTTTGAATTAAATATTAATTTTATTTTAAAAGGTATGCTGTATTCAATGGCATACCAGACATGAAATAATGGGGTTTTCCAAAGTCTTATGTAGCACACATTGCTAAGTCATAATGAAAAATAAAAATATATTATTATTTTAAATCGTAGTTAATTTCTAGCAATTTTATTGGCAGGAATGAATAGAACTAACTAAAATATGAATATACATGTTTGTTAAATGTTTTAAAATTTATCCAATAAATGTTAGAGGCTTAA
This sequence comes from Viscum album, assembly GCA_963277665.1. Classification (NCBI taxonomy): domain Eukaryota; kingdom Viridiplantae; phylum Streptophyta; class Magnoliopsida; order Santalales; family Viscaceae; genus Viscum; species Viscum album. The sequence goes on from OY728127.1 coordinate 1,300,901,271, forward strand.
AATGTGAATGAATCTAATTTTTAGCATAAATAATCTAATATTCCTTAAATTATTGATTTACCGCCTTTTAATGGTGAAGCCTATTTAAATATAGTTTTAGTCACTATTATATGATTTATATGAAAAAATAAAAATCTTCTTTAGAATCGGGGCATCAAAATTTATATTGGGTAAATTTTTGGTATTTTTCTGATAAAATTCATTTTTAATGAATAGTGAAAAATACTGAATTTTAATTCAAAACTAACTTTTAATCTAATTTATTATGTGGTTAGATTATATTTTTAAATGTTTTAAAGGGTAATTAGATTATATTTTTACCATTTAATCAAATGTTTGTCATTGGAAGTAATTTCACTTTGATATTGGACATAAACAAATGTCGATTTTTTGATAGTTATTATTTCGTAAAACACACTTTTTTTTGACAATGACAATTAATTTAAAATTAATTAATTCAACTTCTATGTTTTGAATTTGGTAAAATAGAGATCATTTTTAAATTCAGAATATCAAATATATCTTAGGCTGATTTTTTGATATTTTTTAGAAAACCTTTAATTTTTGATGAATAACGAAAACACCGAGTTGTAGTTAAAAAGCGACTTTTTCATTTAAACGAAATTTCACCGTTTCTATATATTTAATTTCAAAAATCTGATATAAATGGTTGTTATTATTAAGTAAAATGCAGTTCAATAAGTTGAAAATAATTTTTGGTGAATAATAACTTTTGACTTTTATTTACTGCGGTTAAAGGTAAATATGGTAATTCAAGGAAAAAATAATATTATAATAATATTAAATTACACTAAAATGAGTCCTAATCCTATTGGATGATACCTTTCAGACCATTGGCATCCTTTGGTAAATTTTGGAACCCCATGGAGCCACTTAAGAGTGATATTGACACTTTATATTAATTAATCTACAGTAACAAAAGAATGACATAAACATATATCTTTTAGTAAATAAATTCTTAATTGGGAATATATATGTTATCTATTAAAGTATAAATATTAATTTTAAATATAAAAAGATATCTTCAATCATGGAATTTTTTTAACTATTTTTATACAACAAATAAATAAAATTACTTATAACACAATAATGACGCAGTGTTTACCTCATTAATGAATGATTAAAATAAAAAAGATTATAAAAATAGAAAAAATTTCCAAAACCTATAAAATTATTATTGGATGATTTTAATTCGAACAATATTCATCTTATATTCAACTTTAATATGTTTTGGACCTTTAGAAAATGAAAATCATTGTGTAATAAAATAATATTTTCAAACTTTTCTAAAGATCCCACCTCCACATCATAAAAAGCCATCACCTCTAACACATTACTCACACATCTCAATCCCCTTGGCTCGGCCATAATATTCCCAAATAATCTCTCAATATCCCTCTCTTCCACCTATAAGCCTTACTTTAGGTAGAAGGCACATCAAAAAATCCTTTTGGTTCAAACCAAAGGGAGTTGCCCAATTTAAAGATAACGCCTTCTCTTAAGTTCTTTTATTTTATTTTACTTCTCCAAACCCCGTAACTCTTTTTATTCATTTATTTTATAGAAAAAATACTGTCATAAATATACTAGTTTGTTGTTATGATATGTATTCGTACTACACATACACACACCTCCATCTAATGGGTAATGAACATACTATTTCTATGGGCGGCGAACTACTGCCTCACGAAACAATGATTGATCAATCTTCTCCTACCACCTCTTATTCTGGACAATAAAATGGAAGTTTATTTACATGAGATATATATTATATTTATATTTTATATATAATTATTTATTTTTCATTTATATATTACTTTCTCGTTTCCATAATAGGTAAATATGATAATTTCATTTGAGAAAGTGGGGACTACTACCCCCTCAAAGTGATATGACTCGTTCATTCCATGCATGGAACATATAAAGGATGATATTAATGAAATTATATATGATATTATACTAGAATTATAACATACCTATGTATCATTGTAACGCCCCGACCCCAGTTACCCAGAGTCGGTGCATTATTGTGTAACATTGGCATGATCACAAAAGATGAAGTCTCGAAAGACCAATTAGTTTAGTAGCCTTGAAAACACTAGATACATTCATAAATGTTACATTATATAATAAAGTGAAAAACTAAAATAACATAGTCTCTATATTCCACACTCATATCCCCTTCATACTATCCCTGCAGGTCAGTCATAAAATATTTCTTCACATCCTGGAAAAATTAAAACATAGAAAGGGGTGAGCTCAGATGCTCAGTAAGGATAACAATACAGCAGAAACTTTCATAAATAAACATAAACATTTAAGGCAATGTATAACTAAAACAAAAGACTTTTAAACTTTAACTTCAACATAATATGGAAAAAATAAAATGAAATAATGCCATTTACTTATTCACATGGATATTCAACTAGTCGAATAATCACATACAATATCAATAACCACTTTCATAATGATGGAATGCATAATGCCAGACTATCATAACCACGTAGCCAATGACTCGTTCCAAGAATACAAATAAGATTTTGTCAAGGCCTTGTGCCAAGAGACTATTTTGTCTCATGAGACCTACCGATGCATTGAGGATCTATAGCGGGCTCCACCAATCTCTTATTAAGTCCATTGCATTCCTTATATGAAAAGGTTTAAACATATCATAAACAATGCCCAAGAACCATATCATAATCATATCACATAAAATATGCATAAAGGAAACATAACATTTCCACATTTAAATCACAAGATATCAATTCAACACATTAATATAATAAAAACATTATCAAAACCATTTTCAATACCAAAATAAAAGAAAATTAAAACTTCATATTTCTTTTTCATTTAAAAAAAAGTTATGGCTTGTAGAGGAAGTTGAAACTCAAATAATGGTCACGGTGGAAGAGAAGTCGTTGTCACCCCATATGTAAGACAAAACATTACTTTTGTCATTTAGGAAAAATGATTCGTATAAAAATATTCCTTTTGAATAAAATTAAAAGTCAAAGTGGTTTATACACCGTATAAAAGAAATTTGTATATAAAACAAAATATGTCTCAATGAAAGAAGATTGAGACGAAGTCCCTTACAAAGATAATTTTTAAATAAAATAGATCTATTATGTGTATTCACTCTACATACACATAAACAAAGTATAAATACAAGATAGGAAATAATAATATCATGACATAATTTGAAAGTAGGAGATTAACCCATAGAACAGAAATTGGATTAAGAAATTCCCTTACCTCGTGTCCGACTTGACTCGATCATTCTTTAATCACCTGAATAATAAACTACAGTTAATTTATGCTTTCTTACAAACCTTTTTCAATTTCATTAGTCCTTTTATATCACTTATTACCATCTCATAAACATTATGTAATTACTTATGTTAATAATGGTCGTTTTGTCGATCTTTGGTACTTGAGTCAAAAATAACTTCTTATAATTACAAGTTGTTCATGTGGTAAAATATCCATTATATCCAGAATTATGTTAATTATGTAGACATCATATATATCATATATATCCAGTATATACATGAATTTATAATATTACATAATATTTAGAGATAATAAATGAAATAAACCGTTCATGGAGACGGTAAGCCGTACGTACGCATGAACGCTACTTTCATTTGTATTTCGTATTTAATGGAATTAAAACTAAATGAGAGATATATATATATTATAATTAAAGTATAACATATATGTTATATAGGTCTCATAAGTTCATTAATTTCATTCTTTATACATTCCATTTATTTCATGAACGAGTCACATCACTTGAGGGGATGGTAGTCCACACTTCCTCAAATGAAATTATCGCATTTTCACAACATACAAAGCATAAAGATATGTTTTAAATGTAAAATACAGAAGTATAGAGTGGAAATAAATATAATATATATCATAAATAAATATAGTGACATCATAATGGCCACCATGAGAGGTGGTAGGAGAAGATAGAACAATCATCATTTCGTGAGGCAGTAATTCGCCATCCACGGAAACAGTATGTTCTTTAACCATTAGACGAAGGTGTGTGTAAGTGTAGATCGAATAATTATCATAAAAACATCCTAGTATATTTAATATACTGGTGTTGTTACAAAATAAAGGAATAAAAAGAGTTTAGGGGGTTGGAGAAGCAAAATAAAACAAAAGAGAATAAGTGAAGACATTACCTTTAAATCGGGTAACTCTTTTTGATTTGAGCCAAAGGCTTACTTGGGAAGTCTTCTGCTCAAAGTCAGGATTCTAGGAGTAAAAGAGGGATGTTCAGAGAGTATTCTGGAATAGTTTGGCCGAGCCAAATGGCTTGAAGGTGTGAATAAGGTGGTAGAGGTGGGGGCCTTTTATAAGAGGAGAGGAGGGGCACTCTTGGAAAGTCATGAAATGTTACTTTATTATATAATGAGTTTCGGATTTTAAAGGTACCAAAATTATATATTTCGAGAATAAGGTAATAAGGGTTCTAAATATACTCATCCAAAAGGTTTTTTACAAGTGTATGTCGTATAGTTTACATTATCTTATCATTTTATTTAAATCGTTAATTAATGAGGTAATCGCTGCATCATCACGGTGTCATTAAAAATTTAATTTATTTAATGCCTAAAAATTATTAAAAAACTATCATGATGTATTATATCTTTTTATCTTTCCAATGAATATTTATAGTCAAAAATTTAACTTATATAACCCCAGGAAAAAATAGTTTTAGTAAAACAACACATGTTTGTGACAATTTTATTTTTACTTTAAATAAAAAGTTATTAATGTCATTTTCTTACAAAAGTGGATCCATGGGGTCCCCAAGTTGACACATGGATTTTATAGGTCGTCCATGACTCATCCAATAAGGGTAGGGCAAGTGTAAAGGTAATTTCATATTATTAAAACATTATATTTACTTTAAATTACATTAATTACCTTTAATCGCGATTAATAAAACTTAAAATTTACTATTCACCAAAAATTATTTTAATCCCATTGAACCACATTTTACTTCCTAATTACAATTATGTATGTCGGATTTTGGTAATTCAAATCACAGAGGTGGTAAAATTTCATTTAAACAAAAAATTAGTTTTTTAACTACCACTTAGAGGTTTCACTATTCATCAAAAATAGAAGTTTTTCAGAACAATACCAAAAATTAACACTAAGATATAATTGATATTATGAATTAAAAAATGATGACTATTTTACAAAATTACAAAAATATAAGTTGCATTAATTAATTTTATAATTAATTCCCGCTGTCAAATCAAATAGCGTGTTTTTAAGAAACAATATCAATCAAAAGATTGACAATTGTTTATATCCAATTTCACAGTGAAATTAATTCTAATGACCACCATTGGATAAAATGGTAAAAATATATTCTAATTATACTTTAATACCACTCAATATTATAACTTATCACTATCAATTATTTTGATTAAAAAATTTGTTTTTAAGTATTTTTACTATTCATAGAAAATTGGAAGTTCTCAGAAAATTACAAAAAATTAAACTTAGGATAATTTCGATATTCCGAATACAAAAATGAAGTCCCTTTTGAAATATAAAATTTATATAATTTCAAAAAGTGGGTATTACTATTCATAATGCCTACTTTGATTGGTCGTGGTGTGTTAGAATCACGAACTTGCGTATAATGCAAACTATTGCATTATTGAAAGAGAAGTGTACCATGTAAGCTTGGGGTGTTACATTCTACCCTCCTTCAATAAATTGCGTCCTCGTAATTTGAAATTTTTCTTTGAAAATAAAAGGTTGAAAATAGAAAATACATTTGTGGAAAACCCACATCAGAAATAGGGTTAATAAAAATATATCTTTAAAAGAAAGAAAGAGAAGTACAAAGATCACCAGAGATAGACCATACTAGGACTCTATGAAAATATGGAAATGAAGGAAAAAAACCATCAAGGTCTGATGGAGAGTTATATAAAATAGGATTAGGAGAAATTTAACCACAAAAAAATAACAAACTTGTGATTGGTTAAACAGTCATTGAATCCCCAGTTGGAAAAGTTAACCGACAACGTTTTTGTTTTAAGTTACCTTTCATAATGTTGAGGAATTTATTTAAGAGATTTACTAAGAACGTAAGGAAATATACTTACTTGTTATGTAGACTTTCATTCTTTAATAAATTTTTACAACAAAACCATCTTTTACTCTAAATGCTAACAGAACTCAAAAATATTATATTTATCCTAATTGTATAAGGTTCCAAATATTAACACATACTATTTAGATTAGGAAAACTATTTTGTAATAACCAGGGACTTCCTGTAGGATAGTGGTAGGTAATAAAGGCATGTCACACTATGGTTTTGGGTTCGATTCCTGCTGCTTTGTCCGACACGACTAGTTATCCCTCAACCTATAGGTTGTCCTTTTCCTAAAAATATAGTATTATAATATTCCAAAAATAATCTTCAGAAATGTTATAACCTTAAACAATATTATCCAAAGTTCAACCTAATCCATTCCAATATTTATAATTATCCAAAATACCTCTGTCCAAACTTTCTCTAAAAGGTCTCTAAATTCCAAAATCAATTCATCAGATTCCCCAAACAAAGTAAATATTCTCTTATTGTCACATACTAAAAATATTATTACCTTCATCATATTAAAACCGTAATGAAAACAACAAGTACTACAGTACAATATTTATATATATCACATTATTCTTATAACCAGAATATAATCATTGAGTCCAAAAGCACCAATACATTAATTATTCCACTTCAACTGTAGTAACAACATAAGATTGGATTTTATCCCTTCGCCTTTTCTGAGGTAAGTTTCCCTGATGCTTAAGATATTCATTTCCATAATGCCCCATTTCCATACAAATGTAGCATTAAACATTTATAGCCTCTTTCATTCCCTTGCAATCACGGGCCTGGTGACCTTTTTCTCCACATTTATAACAAAATCCCACTCCTTTCAGGAATGTACCGGGGTGATTCTTCCCATAATTATCACATAATAGAAAACCCTTTTTCCATATTTCCCTTTATTTATCTCTTGTTCCACCATCCTCTTCTTCTCTTGCTTTACTTTGTTTTCCTAATACATAGAGAATTCCTTTTCTATCTTGATAGCACACGAGACTATATCTTCGTATGTTGAGAAAGATTTTGATACTAATGCTCAACAGAGAAATGGTTTTATCCCATCAAAGAAACGTTCAATCTCACTTCTTGGGTTACATATATAATCATCAGCATACCTCGCTAACCTTGTAATGTTGGCCTCATACTTTGGGACATTCTCATCCTCCTTTTGTCTCAGACTCAGAAATTGTCTTTTTGTATTTTCTCAATGGTCATGTGGAAAGTGTTTTTCTAAGAAAATTTCCTTAAAATCCCTCCATTCCATACTTGATACTTTTTCATCTTCATTTGTGTTTTGAATCAGCAACCACCATTGATCGGCATCTCCAGTGAGGCGGTAAACTGCCATGAAAACCTTCCCCCTTTCGCTACTCCCAAAGGTGTGGAATATTTTCTCTAAGGAGTTTATCCATTGCTCAGCTACTAATGCATTTTTACCCCCCTTAAATGTTGGTGGTTGTTGCCTCATGAAGCGGAATAAAATTGATCCTCCACGTTGCGGATCATGGTGCTCCATACGAGTAAGGTTATTATTCCTAACCTGAGTGAGTTATCCCAGTATTGTGATAAGTTGATCAGCACCAGTTGTATCTCCAACTCCATTAAAATTATATTGAGCAGGATAGAAATACCTACATCGAGTGGGTGCATTGATACGATTTCCATTCTTCCTACTATGCACCATTTCTAAACAATGGCATAAACTAGATTAGTTTATGAATCAAAATACATAATTCCATACTTGTAAAACACTTACAAAAATTGAGCTATAATCATAAAAATGTTTTCTTTGAGGAAGTATATACTCATAAACCCTTCATAATGGATTGTAATGAAAATGAGAATTATCCTAAGCATATCCCCCGGGAGTGTCGTAACCAAGAGTGCATCAAGACATGTTGTCGTGCACCAGTTCCTGTTCGACTCTAGCTCAAAGCGCTGTTTTCGGGTTTTACCCCTAGGTACATCTGTGCCAGAGCCGCCTCTACCTACTCGTTTCTAGACAGGGATGTATTTCTCAAAAAACTCACAAAATCTCTACAACAAAAAAATTCTAGGAAGTTCTTCTATACTAATCCTCAAAGTATATCTTATGGCTATGTGCTCAAATCAGAGTTTTTCTAAATCTAGCTTCCACGTTTAGTACTAAACTGCCTCTGATACCAACTGTAACACCCTGACCCCAGTTACCCAGAGTCTGTGCATTATTATGTAACATTGGCATGATAAAAAAAGATCAAGTCTCGAATGACCGATTAGTTTAGTATCCTTAGAAACACTATATACATTCATAAATGTTACATTACATCATAAAGTGAAAAACTACAATAACATGGTCTCCATAGTCCACACTCATATCCCCATCATACTATCCCTGCAGGAAAGTCATAAAATATTTCTTCACATCCTGGAAAAATTAAAACATAGAAAGGGGTGAGCTCAGATGCTCAGTAAGGATAATAATATAGCGGAAACTTTCATAAATAAACATAAACATTTAAGGCAATGCATAACTAAAACAAAAGCCTTTTAAACTTGAACTTTAACATAATATGGAAAAAATAAAATGAAATAATGCCATTTACTTATTCACATGGATATTCTACTAGTCTAATAATCACATGCAATATCAATAACCACTTTCATAATGATGGAATGCATAATGCCAGACAATCACAACCACGTAGCCAAGGCCTCATGGAAAGACTACAAATAAGATTTTGTCAAGGCCTCATGCCAAGAAACTAGTTTGTCTCATGAGACCTACCGATGCATCGAGGAGCTATAGCGGGCTCCACCCATCACTTATTAAGTCCATTGCATTCCTTATATGAAAAGGTTTAAACATATCATAAACAATGCCCAAGAACCGTATCATAATAATATCACATAAAATATGCATAAAGGAAACATAAAATTTCCACATTTCAATCAAAAGATATCAATTCAACACATTAATATAATAGGAACATTATCAAAACCAATTTCAATACCAAAATTAAAGAAAATTAAAACACGGTATTTATTTTTCATTTAAAAATGTTATGTCTTGTAGAGGAAGACAAAACTCAAATAATGGTCACGACGGAGGAGAAGTCGTTGTCGCCGAATATGTAAGACAAAACATTCCTTTTTTCATTTAGTAGAAACACATTGTATAAAAAGATTCCTTTTGAATAACAGTAAATTTCAATGGGTTTTATACACCGTATAAAAGATTTTTGTGTATAAAACAAAATATGCCTCAATGAAAGAAGATTGAGACGAAGTCCTTTACAAAGATAATTTTTAAATAAAATAAATATATTATGTGTATTAACTCTATGTAAACATAAATAAAGTATAAATACAAGATAGGACATAATAATATCATGACATAATTTGAAAGTAGGAGATTAACCCAATGAACGAAAATTGGGTTAAGAAGTTCCCTTACCTCGTGTCCGACTTGAGTCAATCGTTCTTTAATATCCTGAATAATAAACTAGATTTAATTTCTACTTTATTAAGAACCTTTTTCAAGTTCATTATTCCTTTTATATCACTTATTACTATTTTATAAACATTATTTAATTATTTATGTTGATAACGGTCATTTTGTCTATCTTTGGTACTTGAGTCAAAAATAACTTCTTATAATTACAAGTTGTTCATGTGGTAAAATATAAATTATATCCAGAATTATATTAATGATGTAGACATCATATATATCATATATATCCAGTATATACATGCATTTATAATATTACATAATATTTACAGATAATAAATGAAATGAACCATTCATGGAGACGGTAAGTCGTACGTACACATTAACACTACTTTCATTTCTATTTCGTATTTAATTGAATTAAAATTAATGATATATATATACATATATATTATAATTATAGTATAAAACATATGTTATATTGGTCACATAAGTTCATTAATTTCATTCTTTATACATTCCATGTATTTCATGAACGAGTCACATCACTTTAGGGGGCGGTAGTCCACACTTCCTCAAATGAAATTATCGCATTTTCACAACATGAAAAGCATAAAGGTATGTTTTAAATGTAAAATACAGAAGCGTTGAGAGGAAATAAATATAATATATATCATAAATAAATATAGTTCCATCATAATGGCCACCATGAGAGGTGTTAGGAGAAGATAGAACAATCATCGTTTCGTGAGGCAGTAATTCGCCATGCACAGAAACACTATGTTCTTTAACCATTAGATGGAGGTGTGTGTAAGTGTAGCTAGAATACTTATCATAAAAAAATCTGAGTATATTGGATATACTGGGGTTGTTATAAAATAAAGGAATAAAAAGAATTTAGGGGGTTGGAGAAGCAAAATAAAACAAAAGAGAATAAGGAAGACATTACCTTTAAATTGGGTAACTCTTTTTGATTTGAGCCAAATGCTTCCTTGGGAAGACTTCTACTCAAATTGAGGCTTCTAGGAGTAAGATAGGGAAGTTGATAGAGTATTTTGGAAGAGGTTGGATGTGCCAAATGGCTTGAAGGTGTGAATAAGGTAGTAGAGGTGGGGGCCTTTTATAAGAGGAGAGGAGGGTCACTCTTGGAATGTCATGAAATGTTACTTTATTATATAATGAGTTTCAGATTTTAAAGGTCCCAAAATAATATATTTCGAGTATAAGGTGATAAGGGTTCAAAATATACTCATAAAATTGGTTTTTTACAATTGTAAGTCTTATATTTTACATTATCTTTTTGTTTTATTTAAATCATTAATCAATGAGGTAATCACTGCATCATCATGGTGTCATTAAAAATTTAATAAATTTAATGGATAAAAAATATAAAAAAATACCATTATGTATAAAATCTATATATCTTTCCAATTAATATTTATAGTCTAAAAGTTATCTTATATAACTCCATGTAATAATTGTTTTAGTAAAACAACACATGTTTGTGACAATTTTTTTTACTTTAAATAAACAGTCATTAATGTCATTTTCATACACAAGTGGCTCCATGGGGTCCCCAAGTTGACCCATGGATTTTCTTGGTCGTCCACGACTCATCCAATAAGGTTAGGACAAGTGTAAAGGTAATTTAATATTATTAAAACATTATATTTACTTTAAATTACACTAATTACCTTTAATCGCAATTAATAAAACTTAAAAGTAACTATTCACCAAAAATTATTTTAGTCTCATTGAACCACATTTTACTTCATAATGACAATTATTTATATCGGATTTTGGAAATTCAAATCACAGAGGTGGTAGAATTTCATTTAAACGAAAAATCAGTTTTTTAACTACCACTTAGTGGTTTCACTATTCATCAAAAATCGAAGTTTTTCAGAACAATAAAACAAATTCACCCTGAGCTATAATTGATATTATGAATTCAAAAATGATGTCTATTTTAAAAAATTCCAAACATATAAGTTTCATTAATTAATTTTATAATTAATTTCCGCTGTCAAAACAAATAGCGTGTTTTTAAGAAACAATACCAATCAAAAGATTGACAATTTTTTACGTCCAATTTCATAGTGAAATTAATTCTAATGACCAACATTGGATAAAATGGTAGAAATATATTACAATTATACTTTAAAACCACTCAATAGTATAACATCTCACTAAAAATTATTTTGATTAAAAAAGTTGTTTTCAAGTATTTCTTCTATTCCTAGAAAATTGAAGGTCTCAGAAAATTACAAAAAATTCAACTTTGGATAATTTCAATATTACGAATACAAAAATGAAGTCCATTTTAAAATATAAAATTTATATAATTTCAAAAGGTGGGTATTAATATTTATTATGGCTACTTTGATTGGTCGTGGTGTGTTAGAATCACGAACTTGCATTTAATACAAGCTATTGCATTATTGAAAGAGAAGTGTACCATGGAATATTGGGGTGTTACAATCATTAATTTTCCAATCCATTAAATTTGAAATAGAAATGAAAGTAGCGTTCATGCGTACGTACGACTTACCATCTCCATGAATGGTGCAATTCATTTATTACTACCAATGTTTATTCACTATTATAAATACTTATATATACTAGATACATATGATATATATGATATCTATCTCATGAATATCATTTTTAAGATATTAGAATTTTGACCACATGAACAACTTGTAATTATAAGAAGTTCAATTTTGACTCAAGTACCAAATATGATTGAATAATGTTTATAATATTGTAATAAGCGATACAGAAGGAACAATAAAAATTAAAAGGTTATTAATAAAGTATAAATTAACATTAGTTTACTATTCATGAGATTAATGAAAGAACAGGTCAAGTCGGACAGAGGTAAGGGGTTTATTATCTCACTTTTTATTCTATGAGATTTCCATTGTTCACCACTTATTTATTGAATGTGCTGTATTGTGTACTTCCATTTGATATATATTATCTTGATTCTATTTATATTCATGGTATTTGGTGATTTATTTGGTGGTTATTAACTTCTGGTCATACGACTCGATTGATTACAATGTGGTATGAGGTTTTCATGTCACTTTTAGTTCCTGTAAGATTCATGATATATTGCCACTAGTTCCTTTTGTGTGGTGTATGTACTACCCATGACTGTATTATTTGGGTAATATACTTTAATTTATGGTTATTTTAATCTTCACTGTATGATCCTTCTTTCATGGGGTGTATGTTTCGTATGTTACCAAATTAGTAAGGGAACCTTCCACCCGCCTATTTTTAAAAGACTTCTTTTTCTATTGTCTTTTAATTTACATCTTAATATGTTAGGATATGTTCTTCTATATAATTATTGTTTTAAATTTTATATCCATGTGATAAGAGACCATTTTCTTTCTCATCAACTAATTTTCTGTATTTTAATGTGATGTCGTTAGGCCATCGAATTTCTGTAAGAGAACATCTAAACCAAATATAAATTCTTTGGGATAAACATATACATCTAGATTATGTCGTTCCATGAATATGTGTGAATGAATAATAATTGTTTTACACTTAATATCAACTTATATTGGGTGTATTATTATTTTTCAAGAATAATTATGTCATTTGTTTTTCTATAATCGAAGGATATCATCTTTGCAAGGTACTTTGTCTCAGTTTACATTCCATTGAGTATTATTTGTTGTTATTCACCAATTAACTTTTGTATGGTGAATATACTTCCCTTGGACATATTTTATCATGAATCTCCTTATTCTCATGATATTATAATCTTTGATCAATGTTATTACTCAATAATTTGTATTCAAGGCGTCTCTCATTTGGTTAGGAAGTCTTTAACTAATATATCGATTTAAATGTTTTAATGATTTATCCTTCTAAATAAGTCTCCTTAATTTCCATGTTTTAAAATGTTTTTAAGGATTTATTTATATGGAAATTAATGATTGAAAATTTTAATTCCTTTAAAATATTCAAAGTGGTATGGTACACTTTGATTCAAATGAACTATTTATTAAAATTTTAAAATGGTTTTGAATTTTTTTTTGATAAAACATTTATTAGGTCCATATCATGAAATGATATATTGTGATTGAAATGTGGAAATGTTATCTTTAATTTATTCTTGTTTTTTGTTTTATGAATATGTTTTAGGTCTTGGGCGTTTTTTATGTATACGGGTGGTTCCATGATAAAGCAAGGTCAGGTGAGCCCGACGTAGCTCTCCAATGCATTAGGTAACGTGATGGAGGTAAAATTTAATGTTTTTCATCAGGGATTTAGGTAATATACTATGATGGGTATTCCATAGATAACCCCCTACATAGATTTCAAAGCTATAGTGTATGTTTGTTATGTATGCCATAAGATACCTTTATGATTTATGATTTCTGTGTATTATTCATAAATCATATGATTTCAAAAGGTATGTTATGATTGAAAAGTATGGTTTCATTTATTTGTATTTATTGGTGGGAAAATGTTTCTTTCCTTATTTTATAACCCTTACTGTGTATTTTATGCTCATCCCAAGTTTTAAAATTTTTTTATCTGGACTTAAAGATGAATAGGGTCAATGATGGGATCAAGGAAAAGTAATGTTGTCTAAATGATAGAACTAGAAAAGTTTATTTCTTTATAATTTATATTTCAGGAAAAAAATTGCAACTCAACAGAAGTTTCAACTTTGTCATTTTTGAGATGTAATAGTTATGGCCTATTTCTCTAAAGCACTAAAGCAGAATTAATCCTCAATGTGAATTATTCACTTAATTCAAGATTATATAATGTTTAAGTCTGGGTCCTTATAGTTGGTATCAGAGGTCGGTTTAGATAAAATTAGTGGTTTGGGTGTTATTTAAGCATAAGTAACATAACAATAATGGTTATAATATTATAAGGATTCATAGTTATTTTAGAGGTGATAAATGGTTTTTACATTTTGAGGTAAAAAATGAAAGGTATTAGATAACCTTTGAGGAGAAAATATGTTATGGTTATTTTGGAAGAATTCGTCTCATTTTTTTGGATTGTTATGAAATTATATAACTTTTGAAAAAGGACAACACACGGACCATGGGACAACCCATCGTGTCGGACAAAGCTATGATAATTGAACCAACAACCAAAGTACAATTGGGATTTATCCCTTACCGCTGGAATACGTGATGTCCCTGGTAAGTATGACTAATCCTTCTTAGTTTAATTATTTAATGGATCAAGAATAAGTTTATTTGGGATCTTATGTTTTATCAAATGGACAACCTTAGTATAGGAAAATGTTTGTTGATTATGTGATAAAGGTTATTTTTGAAGACATTTCCTCTTTTGGGAACACTATATGCTTAAAAAATAAAATACTATGGGATTTAATTTGTGGAGTAATGGTTCAAATATTATTTTGTAATAACCATGTTTTTATAGGGTATATAAGTTTACTTGGTTATTTATGGAAATCATTAACCTATCATAGAGAATACATGATTAGGTTAATTACACTTTAGTATGATACTTTAAGAGTAGTCAATGTTTTTAGAGATAAATGTTAATATTTACTAGGGAAGACTATGTGATTAAATAGTTTTCAGTTTTAGGATTAAATATTAGTTTAGATTATTTTGAATAATCTTACAAAATTTTGAATATTTAATGGTATTTCATGATCTTCGGGTACTTTTTGTTGAATTTGGGAGATTAACAGTAGTATTTATTTTTATAAAAGACAATCCTTTTAGGGATTATATGATCATGTAATAACCAATTTTGGTTTTGGATAACTTATAAAAATATTGGAAATATATGGTTCATATTTTTTGTATCATGTTATTCTCTAGATATTGATTTTAGTGCTTTTGATGGGTCCAAGTCAACTTGAATACTCATCGTTTGGAGAAAAGATGAGTTTGTGGTAGAAATTTATTAAACGACGAAAGTCTACATGACATGTAAGTATGTGTCCTTATGTTCTTAGTCAATATCATAAATAAATTCCTCAACATTATGAAAATTAACTTAATTTTTTTTGTCCATTTAGTTTTCCTACTGGGAAACCAATGACCGTTTAACCCATCAAAAATTTGTCATTTTCTTGTTGTTAACTTTCTCCTAATCATTTTATCAATCACTCTGCATCAGAACTGGACAATTAGTTTCTCCTCCATATCCATGTTTTTATGGAATCCAAGTGTGGGTTATCTTAGGTAACCTTTGTACTTCTCTTTTTTCTTTTAAAGTGATAGTTTTATTTACTCTTTTTCTGATGTGGGGCATTCAATGATATTTCCAGGCCCAATTTTAGTATTGCGAGGATGCAATTTCAAAATGGGGGGAAGGATGTAACATCCCAAAAAAAAAGAATATGAAATTTTCTTATTTTTTAATATTTCTGTATTAAATATTATCTTTATTATAAAAGGGTTGCTATATTCAATGGCATACCTGACACACAAGAATTAGTTTTTCTCCGAAGTCTTATGTTCCACACAATATTGAGTCATACTAAAAAAATAATAATATATTATTATTTTAATTCGTAGTTAACTCTTGGTCATTATATTGGCAGGAATGAACAGAGCTAACTACAATAAAAATATACATCTTTGTTAATGGTTTTTAAATTTATTCAATAAAATTTAAAGGCATAAAATGTGAATGAATCTAATTTTAAGCCTAAATTCTGTAATATTCTTTAAATGGTTGATTTACCACTTTCTGAGGGAGAACCCTATTAAAATATAGTTTTGGTCAAATTTATATGTTATATTTGAGAAAATAAAATTCTTCTTTGGAATCGGGACATTAAAATTTACTTTGGGTATATTTTTGGTATTTTTTCTGATAAAATTATTTTTTAATAAATAATAAAAAATACTATATTTTAATTCAAAAGTGCCTTTTAATCTAATTTATTTATATGGATACCTTATCTTATTAAATGGTTTTAAAATGAAATTAGATTATATATTTACCATTTAATCCAATTTTGGTCATTTGAATTAATTTTACATTGAAATTGGACATTAACAAGTGTCGATCTTTTGATAATAATTATTTCTTAAAAACACGCTTTTTTGTTCTAACAAAGGGAATAAATTTTAAATTAATTAATATAAATTCTATGTTTTTTATTTTATAAAATAGAAATAATTTTTTAATTCATAATAATAAATATATCTTAGGTTGATTTTTTGGTATTTTTCCAAAATCCTTCAATTGTTGATGAATAGAGAAAACACTGTGTAGTAGTTAAAAAATAGAATTTTTCATTTCAATGAAATTTTACTACTTCTTTGAATTGAATTTTGATAGTCTAACATACATTGTTGTTATTAGTATGTTAAATATGTTTTAATAATATGAAAATAATTTTTTTGTGAATTGTAACTTTTGACTTTTTTACGGAGGTAAAAGATAAATAGGGTAATTCAAGGTAAAAATAACATTTTAATAATATTAAATTACCCTAACATGTGTCCTAATCCTATTGGTTAATAAATTTCCTACATTGGGCATATTTGGGTCAATTTTGGGACCCCATGGAGACACTTAAGAGTGATTATTACACTTTATATTAATTAATTTAATGTAATGAAAAAATGACATAAACATATATCTTTTAGTAAATAAATTCTTTTATGGGATTATATAATTTATCACATCAACTATAAATATTATTTTGAAATATAAAAATATTTTCTACATAATGGTAATTTTTTTTATTTTTATACCTCAAATAAAAAAAATTATTTATGATAGAATAATGATTCAGTGTTTACCTCATTAATGAATGATTTAAATAAATATGATTATAAAAATTCAAACAAAATAAATAACTGGTCCAATTATTAATGTATAATTTTATTTCGAACAAGATTCTTCTTAGATTCATCTTAAATAACTTTTGGGCCTTTTGAAACTGAATTGCATTATATAATGAAATATTTCCAATCTTTTTTAAAGAGCCCCTCCTCCCCCTTATAAAAAGATCTCACCTCTAACCCATTACTCACACCTCTCAAGCCCCATGGCTCATCCAAACTCTACCCCAATAAGATCTTATGATCCCTCTCTTCCACCTATTATCCTTACCTTAGGTAGAAGGAACTTCAAGAAATCCTTTTAGTCCAAACCAAAGGGAGTTACCCGATTTAAAGGCAACGTCATCTCTTATGTTCTTTTCATTTATTTTAATCATCCAACCCCCAATCCAGTTTTTATTACTTTAATTAAAAAAACCCATATCATAAATATACTATGTTGTTTTTATGATATGTATTCTCACTACACTTACACAAACCTCTGTCTAATTAGTAAAGAACATACTGTTTCTATGGACATCGAGCTACTGCCTCACAAAACGATGATTATTCTATCTTCCCCTACAACTACTTATGAAGGAAATTAAGATGGAAATTTACTTACATGTGATATATATTATATTTATATTTTCTCTATAATTCTTAATTTTTCATTTATATCTTACCTTTTTGGTTTCCATAATTGTTAAATACGATAATTTTATTTGAGGAAGTGCAGAGGACTTCCCCTTCAAAGTGATATGACTCGTTCATGCCATATCTAGAACATATAAAGGATAAAATTAATGAAATTATATATGATATTATACTAATATTATAATATACCTATGTATCATTTATTTTCCATTCCATTAAATATGATATAGAAATGAAAGTATCCTTCAGGCGTATGTATGGCTTACCGTCTCCAAAAATGGTGTGATTCATTTCATACCTCCAAATGTTATGTACTGTTATAAATACATATATATAAAGTATATATATGATATATATGATATCTTAATCATTAATATCATTCTATAGATAATGGAATTTTGACCACATGAACAACTTGTAATTTTAAGAAGTTCATTTAAGTACCGAATATCGAAAAAACAACCATTATTAACTAAAATGATTGCATAATGTTTATAATATGGTAATAAGTGATATTAAATGAAAAATAAACATTAAATAGTTTATTAATAATGTTTAAATTAACTTTAGTTTATTATTCAGGAAATTAAAGAATGAACAGGTCTAGTTAGACTTGAGGTAAGGGGTTTATTATCACGTTTTTAATTTTGTGATATTTCTATTGTTCACCACTTATTTATTGCATGTGGTGTATTTTGTACTTACATTTGATATATATTATCATGATTTTATTTATATTTATTGTATTCTGTGATTTATTTTTTTGTTATTAACTTTTGTTCATACGACTCGATTGATTACAACATGGTAAGGGGTTTTCATCTCACTTTTTATTCCCATGAGATTCATGCTATATTGCCTCTTGTTACATTTTTTGGTGTATGTACTACCCATGATTGTATTATTTGTTTAATATACATTAATTTACAGGTATTTTCATCTTCATTGTATGATCCTTATTTCATGGGGTGTATGTTTCGTAAGTTACCAAATCGGTAAGTGATCCTTTCACCCTCCTCTTTTTAAAGGACTTCATTTTGTTATGTATTTCAATTTACATATTCATATTTTGCGATATTTTATTCTATATCCTTATTTATTTAGATTTTATTTCAATGTAATTAGAGACCATTTTCTCTCTCATCACTCATTTTATGAATTTTAAAGCGATGTCGTTAGGCTGTCGAATTTATATAAGAGAACATCTAAACCCAATTTCAATTCTCTGGGTTAAACTCATACATCTTGATTATGTTGTGCTATGAATATGTGTGATCGAAATATTATGGTTTTACACTTAATATCCACTTATATTGAGTGTATTATTATTTTTCAGAAATACTTATGTCATTTATTTGTCCTTAATCAAAATATATGATCTTTTCAAGGTACTTTGTCTCAATTTACATTCCATGGAGAATTATTTCTTTTTATATGATAATTAACTTTTATATGGTTTATATACTACCCTTTTAAATATTATATCACGAATCTCCTTATTCTCATGATATTATAATCTTTGTTTAATTTTATTCCTCAATTATTTGTATTCAAGACTATCTCATTTGGTTAATAACTCTAACTAAAATATCATTTTAAATGTTTTAAAGATCTATTATTCTAAATATTTCTCATTAATGTCCATGTTTTAAAAATGGTTTTAAGTATTTATTTATATGAAAATTAATGTTTTAATATTTTAATTACTTTAAAAGAATGAACGTGGTATGGCACACTTTGATTCAAAAATATATGTAATAAATTTTTTAAATGGTTTTGATAATTGTTTGATAAAGCATTGATTATATCAATATCTTGAAATGATATATTGTGATTGAAATGTGGAAATTGTATCTTTACATTATGCTTGTTTTATGTGTTATGAATAGGTTATGGTTCTTGGGAATTGTTTATGTATACGGGTGGTTCCGTGATTAACCTAGGGATGGTGAGCCCGAGATAGCTCTCCAATGTATTGGGTAATGTGACGGAGGTAAACATTAATGTTTATCCTAAGAGATTTAGGGAATATACTATGATGGATATTCCTAACGTAACTCCCTATGTATCTGTGAATGAAAAAATGTAAGTATGTTATGTATTCCATAAGTTACCTTTATGATTTATGATTTATCCATGTTATTCATTAATCTTATGATTTCATATGGTATGTTATGATTAAAAAGTATGGTTTCATTTATTTGTATTCATTGATTGGAAAATGTTTTATTTCAATATTTTATAACCCTTACTGAGCTGTTTATGCTCATCCCATTTTTGAAATGTTTTTCACTGGACATAATGATGAATTGGGTCAGGGATGGGATCATGGAAAAGTAATATTGTCTAAAACAAGGAACTATAAATGTTTCATTTTTTATAGTTTTTATTTCATGAAAAAATGGAAACTGGGTAGAAGTGTCTACTTTGTAATTTTTGAGATGTAATTATCATGGCCTAATTCTCTAAAGCTCTAAACTTGAAAAGAACCTCAATGTGAATTATTCACTTAAATCAAGATTATGTAATGTTTAAGGTCGAGTCCTTATAGTTGGTATCCGTGGGTGGTTTAGATGACATTATAGGTTAGGGTGTTATTTAAGCATAAGTGGCATAACCATAATGGTAAGCATATTATAAGGAATCATTGTTGTTTTAGAGTTGATAAATGGTTATTAAATATTTGATGTGAAAAAATAAAGGTTTTAGATAATCTTTGAGGATAAAATATGTTATGGTTATTTATGAGGAATCAGACTAATTTTTTTTGGAATGTTATGAAATTAAATAATTTTTGAAAAAGGGCATATCGTAGACCGTGTGACAAACTCTCGCGTCAGACAAAGCTACGAGAATCAAAACCACAACTAAAGTGCGATTGAGATTTATCACCTACCACTGGACTACGTGAAGTCCCTGGTTTGTTTGACTAATTCTGTATAGTTAAATGATTTTATGGATCAAGAATAAGTTGATTTTAGATCTTATTTTTTATCAAATGGACATCCTTTGTATAGAAAAATGATTTTTTAATTATTTGATAAAGGTTATTTGGGAAGACATTATCTCTTTTGGGAACACTATATGCTTGAGAAAAATAGAATATAATGGAATATAATTTTTGGAGTAATGGTTGAAATAATATTTTTGAAGAATATATGTTTTAATTTTGGACATAAGGCGATTTGGGTTATTTATTGAAATGACTACCCTATCATAGAGAATATGTGATTAGGTTAATTACACTTCAGTATAAGACTTTAAGAGTAGTCTATGTTTTTGGAGATAAATGTAATGATTTATTGGGAAAGACTATGTGGTCAAATACTTATGGGCATTGGGTTTCAGTATTAGTTTGGATTATTTTGTTGAATTTTAAGGACAATCGTATATTGAATGGCCTTTCTTGAACTTTTGGTACTTTTTGTTGAATTTTGGAGATAAAGAGTAGTATTTATTTTTATAAAGGATTATCCTTTTTGGGAACATCTGATCTTGTACTATCCAATTTTGGTTTTGGATAATTTATAATGATAGGGGAAATAAATGGTTCATATTTTGTGGATCATGTTGTTCTCTAGAAGTTTATTTTAGGGATTTTGATGTGTCTAAGTCAACTTGAATACTCCCCATTTTGAGAAAAGAAGAGTATGTGGTAGTAATTTATTAATGGATGAAAGTCTACATGACAAGTATGTATGTGTCCGTATGTTCTTTGTCAAGCTCATAAATAAATTCTTCAACATTATGAAAATAAACCTAAAACAAAAATTTTGTCTGTTTACTTTTACTACTGAGAAACCAATGATCATTTAACCCATAAAAAATTAGTGGTTTTCTTATTGTTAAAATTCTCCTAATCATGTTTTCTATCACTCTGCATCAGAACGTGACACTAAGTTTCTCCTCCATATCCATGTTTTCATGAAATCCAAGTATGGGTTATCTCAAGTGACCTTTTTTACTTCTCTTTCTTTATTTTAAAGTGATAGTTTTATTTACTTTTTTCCTGATGTGGGACTGTCAATGATGTTTCCGGGCCCAATTTTAAAATTGTGAGGACTCAATTTTTAGAAGGGGGGATGGATGTAACATCAAAAGAAAATAAATAATATGACATTTTCATATTTATTAATAATTTTGAATTAAATATTAATTTAATTTTAATGGGGATTCTATATTTAATGGCGTACCAGACACGTAATAATGTGTTTCTCTGAAGTCTTATGTTTCATACAATGCTGAGTCATACTAAATAATAATAATATTTTATTATTTTAAATGGTAGTTAACGCCCAACCATTTTATTTATAAAAATGGATAGAACTAACTACAATAAGAAAATATATATGTTTTTGAAATATTTTTACATTTATAAAAAATGATAGAGGCTTAAAATGTAAATGAATCTAATTTTAGGCATAAATATTATAATATTCTTCAAAAGGTAGATTTAACGCCTTTTTTCGGTGAAAAGTATTAAAATAAAGTTTTGGTCACTTTTAGATGTTCAATTTGAAAAAATAAAATTCTTCTTTAGAATAGGGACATCAAAATTCACATTGGGTAAATTTATGGTATTTTTTAAATATAAATCATTTTTTAATAAATAGTAAAAAATACTGTATGTTAATTCAAAACTGCCTTTTAATGTAACTTATTTATATGGTTAGATTATCTTTTAAAAAGGTTTTAAAGTGAAAATAGATTATATTTTTACCATTTAGATCAATATTTTTCATTGGAAGTAATTTCTCTTTGAAATTGGACATAAACAAGTGTCGATCATTTAATAGTTATTATATATTAAAAAGACGTTTTTCATTTTGATAACGAGAATTAATTTTAAATTAATTAATGCAACTTATATGATTTTAATTTGGTAATATAGACATCATTTTTGAATTCAGAATATCAAATATAGATTATGCTGATTTTTTTTGTATTTTTCTATAAACCTTCAATTTTTGATTATTAGGGAAAATAATAAGTAGTCTGTCAATCCACTAAAGCTATGAGAAGATAAAAAGGAAGAAGTGAAAACACAGAGTATCATTAAAAAAATTGACTTTTTTCATTTAAATGAAAATTTACCACTTCTATGAACTGAATTTTGAAAATCTGAAATACATGGTACTTATTAATAAGTAAAATGAGGTTCAATAAGATGAAAATAATTTTGGGTGAATAGTAACTTTTGACTTTTATTTACTACGGTTAATGGTAAATAGGGTCATTCAAAGTAAAAATAATATTATTATAATATTAAATTACCCTAACATGAGTCTTAATCATATTGGATGATACATTTCTAACCATTGGTATCATTCGGTCCATTTTGGGCCTCATGGAGCCACATAAGAGTGATAATGACACTTTATATTAATTAATTTAATGTAATGACAAAAATTACAGAAACATATATCTTTTAGTAAATCAATTATTACATGAGATTATTTAAGTTATCTTTTCAACAATAAATATTCATTTGAAAGATAAAATGATTTCAAACATCATGATATTTTTTTTAATAATTTTTAGACCTCAAATAAATTAAATTATTTGTGACACAATAATTATGCAGTGTTTACCTCATTAATGAATGATTTAAATAAATAAAATTATGTAAATTAAAAAAATATCCAAAACATATAAAATTCATATTGGATGATTTTATTTCAAACCATAGTAATTTTATCTTCTAATTTTATATGTTTTGGAATTTTAGAAACCGAAAATCAATAAATAAAAAAATAATATTTTCAAACATTCCTAAACAGCCCCTCCCCCTTATAAAAATCTCTCACCTCTAACCCATTACTCACACCTCTAAAGCCCCTTGGCACGTCTAACTATACCCAAATAAGCTCTTAGGATCCATATCTTCCTCCTAGAATCCTTACCTTAGGCAGAAGGCACTTCAAGAAATCCTTTTGGTTCAAACTAAAGGGAGTTACATAATTTAAAGGCAACGTCTTCACTAAAGTTATTTTGATTTATTTTAATTTTCCAACCCCCAAACCTCTTTCATTACATTATTTTATAAAACCACCGGTATCTTCAACATACTAGGTTTCTTTTATGATAATTATTCTAACTACACTTACACACACCACCTTCTAATGGGTAAAGTACATACCATTTCTCTAGACACGAACTACTATCTCACGAAACGATGATTGTTCAATATTCTCGAACCACCTCTTATGGTGGCCATTAATATGAAAAAATATTTAAATGTGATATATATTATATTTATATTGTCTCTCTACTTAATTATATTTCATTTATATCATACATTTATTGTTTCTATAATGGGTAAATACGATAATTTCATTTGAGGAAGTGCGGACTACCGCCCCCTCAAAGTGATATGACACGTTCCTGCCATAGGTAATACACCTAAAGGATATAATTAATGAAATAATATATTATATTATACTAGAATTATAATATACCTATGTATCATTAATTTTTAATTCCATTAAATATGAAATAGATATGAAAGTCGAGTTCATGCGTACGTATGGCTTACCGTCTCCATGAACAGTGCAATTCATTTCATACCTCCAAATGTTATGTAATATTATATATACATATATATACTGAATATATATGAAATATAGGATATCTAAATCATGAATATCATTCTGTAGATAATATACTTTTTACCACATGAATAACTTTTAATTATATGAAGTTTATTTTTGACTCAAGTACAAAAAATCGACAAAACGAACTTTATTAACTTAAATGATTTCATAATTTTTATAAAATAGTAATAAGTGATATAAAAGGTAAAATAAACTTGAAAAATGTTTTTAAGAATGTATAAATTAATATTAGTTTATTATTTAGTAGATTACAGAACGAACGGGTCAAGTCAAACCCGAGGTAAGGGGTTTATTATCTCTCTTTTAATTCCATGAGATTTCCATTGTTCGCCTCTTATTTTTTGCATGTGGTGTATTGTGTACTACAATTTGATATATATTATCATGATTCTCTTTATATTCATGGAATTATATGATTTATTTTTTGGTTATAAACTATTTTTCATACGACTCGATTGATTACAACGTGGAAAAGGGTTTTCATCTCAATTTTTATTCCTAAGATATTCATGCTATATTGCCCCTAGTTCCATTTGTGTTGTGTATATAATTACAATGATTATATTATTTGTGTAATATAATTTAATTTATGGGTATTTTCATCTCCATTGTATGATCCTTCTTTTATGGGGTGTATTTTTCATAAGTTACCAAATCAGTATGGGAACCTTTCACCCTCCCCATTTTAAAAGACATCTTTTAGTTATGTCTTTTAATTTACATATTCATATGTTGGGATATGTTATTCTATATCCTTATTTCGGTAGTTTTTATATATATGTAATGAGGGACCCTTTTCTCTCTCATAAATTCATTTTGTGAATTTTAAAGTGATGTCGTTAGAATGTCGAATTTCTGTTAGAGAACTGCTAAACCCAATTTCAATTCGTTGGGTAAAACTTATACATCTTGATTATGTCATGCTATGAATATGTGTGAATTTCCTTTGATTGTTTTACACTTAATATCCAATTATATTGGTTGTATTATTATTTTTCACACATAATTATGTCATTGATTTGTCCTTTATCTAAGGATATGATCTTTGTAAGGGACTTTTTCTCAATTAACATTCTATTGAGAATTAGTTGTTGTTATACACCAATTCACATTTATATGGTGTATATATATCCCTTTGAAATATTATATCATGAATATCCTTATTATTATGATATTATAATAATTGATTAACGTTATTCCTCAATTATTATTATTCAAGACTCCCTCATTTGGTTATGAATGCTTTAACTGAAATATAGTTTTAAATGTTTCAACGAATTATTCTTATAAATATATATCATTAATGTCCATGTTTTCCAAATGGTTTTAAGGTTTTATTTATATAAACATTAATGTTTTAAAATTCTAATTCCTTTAAATTCTTCAATGAGTTATGGGACACCTGGATTCAAAAAAACTATTTATTAAAAGTTTTAAATGGTTTGATAAAGCATTGATTATGTCAGTATCTTGAAATGATATATTGTGATTGTAATGTGAAAATGTTATCTTTACTTTATTCTTGTTTTATGTGTTAGGAATATGTTATGGTTCTTTGGAATTTCTTATGTGAGTGGGTGGTTCCGTGATAAACCTAGGGTGGGTGAGCCCGAGATAACTCTTCAATGCATTTGGTAACATGATAGAGGTAAACGTTAATGTTTATCCTAAGAGATTTGGTGAATATAATATGATGGTTTTTACAAACAGAACTCCCTACATTGATATGAAATCTACAATGTAAGTATTTAATGTATTCCATAAGTTACCATTATGATTTATGATTTCTGTGTGTTATTCATTAATGTTTTGATTTCATAAGGTATACTATGATTGAAAAGTATGGTTTCATTTATTTGTATTTATTAATGGGATAAAGTTTTCTTTATTTATTTTATTACCATTACAGAGATTTTTATGCTCATCCCATGTTGTGAAATGTTTTTCATCGGACTTAAAAATTAATAGGGTAAAGGATGGGATCAAAGAAAAGTCATGCTGTGTAAAACATGGAACTAGAGGAGTTTTTTAATGTTTTTATTTCATGAAAAAAATGGAAACTGAACAGAAGTGTCTAATTTGTAATTTTTGAGATGTAATAGTTGTGTCCTAATTCTCTAAATCTCTAAACCTTAAAAGATCCTCAATGTGAATTATTCACTTAATTCAACATTATTTAATGTTTAAGGCCTGGTCATTATAGTTGGTATCAGAGGTCAGTTTAGATAACATTAGAGGTTAGGGTGTTATTTAAGAAAAAGTAATATAACCATAGTGGTTAGAATATTATAATGAGTCATAGTTGTTTTAGAGTTGATAAATTCTTATTACATTTTAGGGTTAAAAATGAAAGGTATTAGATAACCTTTGAGGATAAAATATGTTATGGTTATTTTTGAGGAATTTATATCATTTTTTTGGAATATTATGAAATTATATAATTTTTTAAAAGGATAACATGTAGACTATGTGATAACATGTCACGTCAGACAATTCTATGTGAATTGAACCCACAACAAAAGTGATATTGTGATTTATCAACTACCATTGGACTACGTGATGTCCCTGGTTAGTATGACTAATTATTTTTAGTTAAATGATTTTATGGATCAATAATAAGTTGATTTGGAATAAAATGTTTTATCAAATGGACATACATAGTATAGGAAAATGAATTTGTGGTTAAGTGATTAAGGTTATTTTGGAAGACATTCTCTCTTTTGGGAACACTATATTCTAAAGAAAAATAGAATTCTATGGGATTTAATTTGTAGATTAATGGTTGAAATATTATTTTTGAAGAATATATGTTTTTATTGTGGAAATTATGTTATTTGGGTTATTTATGTAAATGATTAACCTATCAAAAAGAATATGTGATTTGGTTAATTACACTTCTATATGAGACTTTAAGAGTAGTAGATGTTTTTGGAGAAAAATATTAAGATTTACTGGGAAAGACTATGTGATTAAATACTTATGAGTTTTGAGTTTCAATATTAGTTTTTATTATTTTGAATAATTTGAAGGAAAATTGTATATTGAATGGTATTTCGTAAACTTTGGATACTTTTTGTTGAATTTTGGAGATTAAGAGTAGTATTTATTTTTATAAAGGATTATCCTTTTATGGATTATCTGATCTTGTACTAACCAATTTTGGATTGGGATAATGTATAATGATATGGGAAATATATAGTTCATATTTTTTTGATTATGTTATTCTCTAGATTTTTATTTAAGTGCTTTTGATGTTTCCAAGTGAACTTGAATACTGATCGTTTGGAGAAAAGATGAGTTTGTGGTGGATATTTATTAAAGGATGAAAGTCTGCATGACAAGTAAGTATGTGTCCTTATGTTTTTATTCAAGATCATAAATAAATTCCTCAACATTATGAAAATGAACATAAAACAAAAATGGCGTCCTTTACTTTTCCTACTAGGAATCCAATGATCGTTTAACCCATCACAAATTTTTTTGTTTGATGTAGTTAACTTGCTCTTAATCATGTTTTCTATCACTCTGCATAAGAACATGAGAGTTAGTTTATCCTCCATATCAATGTTTTCATGGAGTCCAAGTATGGGTTATCTCAGGAGACCATTTTACATCTCTTTATTTCTTTTAAAGTGATAGTTTTATTTACTCTTTTTCCGATGTAGGACTTTCAATGATGTTTCCAGAGCCAATTTAAAAATTGTGAGGATGGAATTTTCAAAAGGGGGGAAGGATGTAACATCCCAGGAAAATAAAGAATATGACATTTCCATATTTATTAATATTTTTGAATTAAACATTAATTTTATTTTAATGGGGATTATATATTTAATGGCAGAACTGACATCCAACAATGGGTTTTTTCAACATCTTATGTTGCACACAATGCTTAGTCATACTAAAAAAATAATATTATATTATTATTTTAAATGGTAGTTAATTCCTAGTCATTGTAACAGTGGGAATGAATATAACTAACTAAATTATGTATATACATGTTTGTTAAATGGTTTTACATTTATCCAATAAAATTTAGAGGCTCAAAATGTGAATGAATCAATTTTAAACATAAATACTCTAATATTCTTTAAAAGGTCAATTTACCACCTTTCGATAGATAACCCTATATAAATATAGTTTTGGTCACTTTTATGTGTTCTATTGGACAAAATAAAATTCTTCTTTAGAATTAGAACATAAAAATTTACTTTGGGTAATTTTTTGGTATTTTTCTCATAAAATTCATTTTTTTAATGAATAGTGGAAAATATTATATTTTATTTCAAAAATACCTTTTAATATTATTTATTTATATGGTTAGATTATATTTTTAAATGGTTATAAAGTTTAATTAGATTATATTTTTACCATTTAATCTAATCTTGGTCATTAGGGGTAATTTCACTTTGAAATTGGACATAAACAAGTGTCGATCTTTTGAATGTTATTATTCCTTAAAAACACGCTTTTTGTTTTGACAATGAGAATAAATTTTAAACAAATTAATGAATCATCTATTTTTTTTATTTGGTAAAATAGTCATAATTTTTGAATTATTAATATCAAATATAGCTTAGGCTGAATTTTAGGTATTTTTATGAAAACCATCAATTTTTGATTAATAGCGAAAACACTAAGTAGTAGTTAAAAATAGAAG
Organism: Viscum album; assembly: GCA_963277665.1. NCBI lineage: Eukaryota > Viridiplantae > Streptophyta > Magnoliopsida > Santalales > Viscaceae > Viscum > Viscum album. Next base: position 1,300,930,610 of record OY728127.1, read on the forward strand.
TTTTAATTTAAATGAAATTTTACAGCTTCTGTAAATTTAATTTCTAAAATATTATATACATGGTTTTTATTATTAAGTAACATTTGGTTCAATAAGATAAAAATAATTTTTGGTGAAAAGTATATTTTGACTTTTATTTAGCGCGGTTAAAAGTAAATTTGGGAATTCAAGGAAAAAAATATTATAATAATATTAAATTACCATAACATGTGTAAAAATCCCATTTATTTATACATTTATGACCATGGGAATTTTTAATAGATTTTGGGACCCCATGGAGCCACTTAAGAGTGATAATGACACTTTATGTTAACTAATTTATAGTAATCACACAAATGATATAAACATATATCTTTTAGTAAATAAATTCTTACATGTGGTTATATAAGATATATATATTATGATAAATATTAATTTGATAGATAAAAAAATTTCCTACATTGTGGTATTTTTTTAGAATTTTTAGATATAAAATAAATAAAATTGTTTATGACACAATAATGGTGCAATGTTTACCTCATAAATGAATGATTTAAATAAATAAGATTATTAACATTGAAACAGTATCCAAAACTTGTCCAATTATTATTGGATGATTTTATTTCAAAAAATAGTCTTCTTATCTTATACTTTAATATGTTTTGTACATTTAGAAACCGAAACTCATTATATAATAAAATAATGTTTTCAAACATTTCTAAAGAGACCCTCGTCCCCCTTATAAAATGCCCTCACCTCCAACCCATTACTCACACCAATCATGCCCCTTGGATCATCCAACATCTACCAAAATAAACTCTCAAGATCCATCCCTTGCATATAGATGCCTTACCACAGGCAGAAGGCACTTCATGAAATCCTTTTTGTTCAAACCAAAGGGAGTTACCCGATTTAAAGGTAATGCTTTCTCTTAAGTTTCTTTTTTTTATTTTTCTTCTCCAACCCCATAAATGATTTTTATTACTTTATTTTATTATAAAAAATTTATACTTAATATACTAGGATGTTTTTTTGAGATTTATTGAACTAAAATTACATGCACCTCTATCTAATGGGTAAAGAACATATTGTTTCTGTGGACGGTGAAATACAACCTCACAAAATGATGATTTTTCAATCTTCTCCTACCACCTCCTATGGTGGCCATTAAGATATAACATTATTTAAAAGTGATATATATTATATTTATATTGTCTCTATACTTCTGTATTTTTTATTTATATCATACCTTTATGGTTTCCATAATGGGTAAATATGATAATTTCATTTAATGAAGTGTGGACTACCGCCCCTCAAAGTGATATGACTCTTTCATTTCATATGGGGAACATATAAAGGATGTAATTAATGAAATGATATATGATATTATATTGTAATTATAATATAACTATGTATCATTAATTTTTCATTCCCTTAAATATGAAATATAAATGAAAGTAGAGTTCATGCATACGTACGACTTACCATCTCCATGAACGATGAATTTCATTTCTTTCCTCAATATTTCATCTACTATTATAAATACAAATATATAATGGATATATATGATATATATGATATCTAAAAAATAAATATCATTCTTGAGATAATGTAATTTTGACCACATGAACAACATGTAATTAAAAGAAGTTCACTTTTGACTCACGTACCAATTATCAACAAAACAACCATTATTAACTTAAATGACTGAATAATATTTATAATTTGGTAATAAGTTATATAAAAGGAATAATAAACATGAATAAGGTTCTTAATCAATTATAAATTATCATTTGTTTATTATTCATGAGATTAAATAATGAACGGGCCAAGTCGGACACGAGGTAAGGGGTTTATTATTCAACTTTTAATTCCATGAGATTTCCATTTTTTACCACTTATTTATTGAATGTGGTGTATTGTGTAATTCCATTTGATATATATTATCTTTATTATTTTTATATTCATGATATTATATGATTTATTTTGTGGTTAATAACTTTTGGTCATACGACTTGATTTCTTACTACGTGGTAAGTGGTTTTCGTGTCACATTTTATTCTTGTGAGATTCATGCTATATTTCCACTAGTTTCTTTTGTAAGGTGTATGTACTTATCATTATTGTATTATTTGTGTAATATTATTTAATTTATGTTATTTTAATCTTCATTTTATGATCCTTCTTTCGTGGGGTGTATGTTTCGTAAGATACCAAATCGATAAGGGAACATTTCACCCTCCTCTTTTTAAAATACTTCTTTTTGTTATACCTTTTAATTTACATCTCCACATGTTGGGATATGTTCTTATATATTTTTATATTTTTACATTTTATGTACATGTTATGAGATTCCCTTTTCTCTCTCATTAAATCATTTTCTAAATTTTGAAACAATTTTTTTAGGCTGTCGAATTTCTGTAAAAGAACATCTAAAGCCAATTACAATTCTTTTGGTTAAACATATACATATAGATTATGTCATTATATGAATATGTGGCAATTTCATCTGATTATTTTACACATAATATCAACTTATATTGGGTGTATTATTATTTTTTACACATAATTATGTCATTGATTTTTTCTTAATCTATGTATATGATCTTTTCAAAGGACTTTTTCTCAATTTACATTCCATTGAGGCTTATTTGTTGTAATACACCAATTCACCTTTATATGGTGTATATACTATCCTTTGACATATTTTATCATTAATATATTTATTCTCATTATATTATAATCTTTTATTAATGTTATTCTTCAATTAATTATATTCACGTGTCTCTCATTTTGTTAGGAACTCTTTAAATAAAATATCTTTTTAAATGTTTTAAAGATTTATTCATCTAAATATTTCTCATTAATGTCCTTGTTTTAAAAATGGTTTTAAGGATTTATTTATATGGACATTAATGTTTTAAAATTTTAATTCCATTAAAAGCTTCCAAGTGGTATGGGACACATTGTTTCAAAAAACTATTTATTAAATGTTTTAAATGGTTTTGAAAATAGTTTGATAAAGCATTGATTATGTTAATATCTTGAAATGATTTATTGTGATTGCAATGTAGAAATGTAATCTTTACTTTATACTTGTTTAATTTTTTATGAATATGTTATGGTTCTTGGCCGTTTTTTATGTATGCGAGTGGTTTCTTCATAAACTTAGGGTAGGTGAGCCCGTGATAGCTCTCTAATGCATTGTGTAAAGTGACAAATGTAAAAATTAACGTTTCTCCTAAAAGATTTATGGAATATACTATGATGGGTATTCCAAACGTAACTACCTTCGAAGCTGTGAAAGTTACAATGTAATTATGTTTTTTATTCCATAAGTTACCTTTATGATTTATGATATGTGTGTGTTATTCATAAATAATATGATTTCATAAGGTTTTTTTATGATTGAAAAGTATGGTTTCATTGATTTGTATATGTTGATGGGATAATGTTTTCTTTTATTATTTTATAACCCTTACTAATATTTTTATGCACATCCCATGTTTATAAATGTTTTTCATAAGACATAAAAATTAATAGGCTCAAGTATTGGATAAATGAAAATTCATGTTGTCTAAAAAATGGAACTAGACAAGTTTATTTTTTAAGAGTTTTTATTTCATGAAAAAATGGAAACCGAGCAGAAGTGTCTACATTGTAATTTTTGAGATTTAATTATTATGTCCTAATTCTCAAAACATATAAAAAAGAAAAGATCTATAATGATAATTATTCAGTTAATTCAAGATTATGTAATGTTTAAATTTGAGTACTTATACATGGGGTGTGGTACACAACATATACTGTAACAAATAGCTTGTCCCCAACTAGATACACAGTCCACCCCATGTATTGGTACATGGGTAGGTAAACATGGGTTGAAGCCATGTACTGGAACATGTCCAACATAAATTGAGTAGACCCCAGATAGTAAGAAACCGTGTGTGAGCCCCAATACACTCTGAGTATTCTATTTCCAACACGAAATGTTCTTATGATACAGGGTTGGTGTACAAAGGCAGTTCTCGGGGTCATGGGACATGGTGTGTGACACTTCTACATGTCGTGTTCTATTTTATACATGGATTTATCTCATTTTACATCGTATCATGGAAAAGTATCATTTGGGTTGGTTCTCCCTTTCCCTTTCCCCTAATGCTCAATGAGTATCGTTTTCTATCCATAGGAGTATGACCCCCTACAATATGACATTCTGGATTGAGTCAGGAGTCCCCTCTGTGACTCCTGAAGCAGGATCCTATATCCATTATTGTGTCCTAGGTAGATTTAGGATTTTGAATTGACTAAACCTACTAGACATCAGTCCTATACTCAGATAGTGAATAAGGAAAAGTTGGGATATACCCCATGACATGAACAGTGATCCTAACCCGGGTATCATGGACTTCCCCACTCATGGAGTTCGTTCTCTAAGAGAAAGTGTATCATATTATCTCATCATATCCAATAGCCTATCACTCTCATGGAAGTTCCCGATGAACAATAATTCTTGTTCGGACTCCATCAGGGCTATTAGACTCAGAAGTGAGTTCTTCCAGATGATTGCCTCGTGTAATATTCGGACTGAATCCCTAGCATGGGTATGCAGTCTTTGTGACTTACCTCTAGACTATGGGTCTAGGTTTCATGTATATTTCGATATGTTATTATTATATATATTTTCGATGTGTAATGTGTAGAGCTAACTATACCTTTACCTTTTGTATTACTTGTTGTTTTTAGGGTTTCCTACTGAGTATTGTTATACTCAACCCTACATGGGATTTACCAACACATGTCTTGTCACATTTAGATGAGTGACATAGTGATGGATTCCAGGGTGGACTAGGATTGGAAATCAGTTTGAAACTATCAGAAATGATGAGGTGTTCCAAAGGCTTCGAGAAATAGTCCCGGTACCAATCTTGTAATTATAGGTAGGAATTTATAGTTGGAAGACTATTTCTTTTTGGTGGGATTATATTCTGGACCACCATACTTTTTTGAACTTTACATTCCATTGTACTATGATGGTTGGTTTTAGAATTATTCATGCATATTGTTCCGTAATAGTTTTTACATTTCATCATTTGTGGCCTTGGAGTTGTGAGCGTGTGTACAGGTACATAGGCAATGCATCCCATGTTAGTGACATACCTAATCTGTGCTAATCAGAAGCCCCTGGAATATTAGAGGTGAGCATGGGGAGTTGCGGCATAGGCCCTGCAGGGACAGGTCATGACACCCTTAACAAATATTTTTCTGGTATAGTCTTGAAAAATATGAGATTGCATTAAAATACTTTACGTGAAGATTCATTATACATCTTAAAATTTCATATATCCTATATAAATAATATATTTTTATTAAAATTATAATCAAGAACTGTACTCAAACATAACATTAAATTTATCATACCTTTATTATTAAAAATTATCTTTTATTAATAATTTATTTTTTAAAAGAACAATATATTAAAAAGTGGTCCTTTTTCCATACATATTTTTGTTTGATAGTTCTAGAACTATAACTATTGTCATTGTATCAAAATATATATTATTAATTATTAAATAATTATAATATTTATTTATCGTATAAAATTTTATAATTATTTAAATAATGTGTTGAGGATAAATTTATCACAACACTGTGTGGAGGGGGTAGTCCACACGTATGCAGGAGTGGTGTTATCATATTCCTATGAATACAAAGAAAACAATTTAATTAAGATATTATAATTATATAAGTATTTTTATTTCATAAGTACCATACATTTAACCTATACAAATGAATTATGGTGATGTAAATTATATAATATCACTATGTTTAGGCGGTTGTCCACACATATGCTCAAGCAATACATTAATTTATCATTTTATTGAACAAAGGTGAAAAATTGTTAATCCATAAACCTAATAACAATTAATTTTGTTGAATGTAGTTCATTAATCATTTTATATGGGATACCATAAATATATTGAGGAATAAGAAGAAATAAAGGTGAATGTACTGAGGGATGAGTGATATTCATTCAAAAAACTCCTTTGGATTAATCCTTAAGCCTTAAAATAATGGAATTATAACCAATAAATAACCACTTTGAAAATTAGAGATATTTATTAAACATAATATTGTTGTTATTTATTATGATAGATGGATCATGGAGTTTGAGGAAGAGAGGAGACATCCATTTAAAAGGGATGGCAGATAGACATGGATTTTTTTCAAAAGATTGAAATTAAATAATTTATTACTAAGTTAAATTTGACCCCAAAAGAAAATATATGAATATAGGAACTATAAGGAATGAATTATATTATTAAATAAATTATTTCATATTTTTTTGATATTTTATTCATTGTATATTGGTTAACACCTAGTAAACCCATTTTATCATTAACTGTGGAAGCACATTTTTACTATTTTTATTTTCCCTCATGAATAAAAAATAATTTGAAATTATTAAGCTATTTTTTTATTTATATTAAAAATATTGATTCCATTTTTCAATATTACGTTTTAATAAGTTAATGAAATTCATTTTGAAATTACTATTAAAAATGCAACAAAATCATTTGTATGAAAATGTGTTTTAAGGAAAATTTTGAGATTACCTTCATCACATTCCATATTTAAACTATTTGATTAGTGTTAAAATATTTTTTTGGATTTAATAAAAACAAATTTCAATAAAATAATTGACAAATTGATATTTATTTTATTTATTTAGATAAAAACACATTATGTACATTAAAACTAGTTTTTAGAAGAAACATATTTTTTACAATAAAAAGATTTTAATTTAAATTATAAATAATTAAAAACTAATGAATTAATTTTAAATGTATGTAAAAAATAAATTTAAATAATTTTTTAACTCATATTCAAAACCATAAATACATATTTAATGATATAACCATTATATCAATAATAATATTTTTATTTCGGTTCATTTCAACTCGATTTTTCAAATAATGCAAGATACCAAAGAAAGATGATTTATTTAATGAGAAATATATCATAAAATGTCATGGTGTTAAATTATACCCATATTATTTTAAATTTTAACTCATAAATGAATCACTATAATAAAAAACAAATGATACATGTACCATTTCTCATCTTCATGTTCCCATATAGTTTCCTCAAATTTATGGTTTCACAAAAAAACACTTACAAGGTGAGTCATCCGGTTTTAGATAAAAATAACTATTTAATATTGAATAATACCTAGTTTTTCATCATACGAAATATAATTCATCAATGGTATGAACTATGTGATTATTAGAATTGATGGATCCGGTATAAACTTCCTTAAGAGAGATACATGGAAGACATATTGAACTTGAGAGAGATTAAATGGAACTTCCATGTGATAATGAACTATCCCGAAATAATAATGAATTATAAAGTAAAAAAAACTATATCTGTATTATGTTTCCATTATTTTTAAATCCCATAACATTATTACATGGGGAAATTCATAGGAATACCATCTTACCAAAATTAAACTCCAGATCATGCACATGATTATCAACATAATTTTTTATGTTGTCTTGGAGATGCACTAATTTACTAAGTAATATGTATAGAATTATCTTTAATTTCATTAGATGTATCAGGTCCCAATATATTATTTATCTAAAATAAAAATATAAAAACATATTTATTCCCTTCCTAAAATATAGGGCTTCTTATGGAGCCAACTAAATACTGAAGTGACTATTATTTCTATAGGAAAATTTGACTTAAGAAAGGTGTTGATCCCTACCACCTTTAAAAAAAATTGAAAATCATATCAAAATATGTTATATGGTTTTAAGGGTCCTCTAAGAATGACCATATTTCTATATTTGATATGTGGTGCCAAATCTCATCTCTGTATCTTGTGCTCACTAAAGTCTTCTATATGATATTTATCTAATCCTCAGATCCTGATTAGGTGAAATTGAGAGTGGTACTCCATGAAATTACCCAAATTCCTTAATATATATCATATAATATTTTAATATTCAATAATGTTAATCAAGTGTTTTTAATTTTTAATGTGATTAATTAAAACCTAAATACAATTATACCATTTATATTTATTTGGGATTCTATCAAAAATATCCATGGTAAGGTTTTTCCATTTCCATTCTGGTCTGAGTAATGGTTGTAACATATGCTTGTAGATTATTCTCTCATACATAACATGCAAAAATTCAAATAATTGATATATAATAAAATTAATAACCATTTTCATGTAATCCCACAAAAAACAAACATTTATATCACTATACATCATTTCAGTTCCAGGATGAATTTAGAATGAATAACTACAAGCTTCCTCCAATAGTTCCATCTTTATATATGGTATTGATGGGACAAATACATGGTTCATGATCCATAAAATTATTTTACAATAATGTATTCAATCAATATCATTCTTCTCCTTAATCCACAGTTCCTTAACCTTACTATGCGCCTCTTTAGTCATCACCTTGATATATAGGTAAACATTCATCTGATAAAGATAGGATATGTTACCTTTCCTAATGAATTCAACATCCTTAATCTATAAAAACATAAATATTAAACATCATTCAAATATTATCACATAAGAAATAGAAGGGAATTTTCAACATAGATCATAAGCCACATTTTTTTCCTTCCTAGGGTGGTACTGTATTGAGTAGAAATAATATTTTGTCAAATTCCAAAATATACTTTGAAGCACATTAAGATATATCTATTTGAATATAAAATTCATGATTTTATGATTATTATAGATATTAGACCATTCACTATAATTATTGTTCCTCGATATTTTCAGTGTCGAAATTATTAGTGCAAATCCCAATCAGGTTTTAGGTAATTTTCATATGACTTTTCAATTGGTATAGGGAACATGAAATAACTATATCATTATTTATGAGGATACATCCTAGTCATGTATTCAATTCATTTGAGAAGATAAAAAACCCTTCTCCACTAAAGGTTTCTATAAGCACATGTGTACTGACTAAATTTTTTTACCTCCTCAAAATTTTCTTCAGATTAATATATCTAATGAAGCATGGAATTATTTCATATAATCATGTATATTGGGTTAGATATCCATGAGAACTATCAAAAAAATAATATATTCTATCCATCTAATCAATCAAAACAACTAAAACTATTTATCTTTGGTTTTTTTAATCCATTTTTCGAAAAGATACATTTTTGAACGTTCATTTGATAATACCTCACATGAGATTAATGACCTAAGAAATATCCAATTGTATATCCAAAATTCACCCATGGTAAATTTATATTACAACTTATCCCCCCAATGGTCTTTAATAAATTCTCAAATGATCATCATACTCTTAGTGGCTCTTTGAATATATAAAAATATCATCTCTAAATAATATAAAAAACTATTTTAGGTAATCTTTGAAGATTATAATCATTTGATCCATGATGACAGAAAGGAAAGTGGAATGTCCAAATGAAATCACTATAATTAAATAAGCTCCATAACTCATATAGAATGATATATTAAATATATCCTCCTCATAACCTTGATTTCATGATATCCAGAATAATGGAAAATCTTGTAAAAGTATTAACCTCTTCATATTTGATCAAATAACCCACAAATATGGGGTATATGATACTTTTTCTTGATAGTGATCTTGTTAGGTTATTACTAATTAAAGGAAATATTCATTAACCCATTTTCCATTTTAATAAATGAAATAGTTACACCCCATGGGAATGATATTTTGAATATGAACCCATTATTTGGACTCTCCTAGAGTTGATTCATCAATTCATGTCACTAAATTTGGGATACTCTATATGGATTCATTTAAATATGTTTAGCACCACGTAGGAATTCTATTGACAATTCCACATCATGATGTTGTGGAATACTAGGAATATCATCAATAAATACATAAAAATAATACAAAAAATAACTATATATTTGATTTTATGTTTCTCCTCAGACATTTGATATATATATCCATCCATAATTGATAGTAACACCAATAAAATGGATGTAAATTCCACTTCATATTTGTATTCATAATCTCACACAAATATGATTAATGGTTGATTTGGAATAAAAACTATGATATCATGTATTTTAAAATTAATATGGTATCCATATAAAGAGAGCCAATTTATGCCCAAAATCACATGAAATTAAAATATAGGGTGACTCAAAATATTTACATGATTTTTATTCCCACAAACTTCTATTAGGGAAGAGCAATATACATGAGATGATATCATCATGACATTAGTTTTTTCACTTAAAACTCAATATACAATCATTGTGGTGAAAAAATGCTACCATTATAAAATTCATTATATACAAAAGATTGTGTAGAACCAGAATTAAAAAATATATTTTTAATGATATAATGTATGGTAGGTGTCCCTTAAACCAATTCATTCTTACAACCCACCCCATTATTCATGACCACATGGTATTTCTATTTTCAACTAGGATTGAGAGGTTTTTAAAATCTTTTTTTTTCATAGACCCTATGATTCATACACAGAATGGTATAATGTATTAAATACATGATATTATAGAATTTTAGTGTGTCTGAATATTCAGTTGAGTTTTTTAAATTCTCCTTTCAATGACTATATTATTCAAAAAATTGAGAAAATCATTTTATCTATGGCCTTATTTTTCATAGTTGAAAGAATAAGTACACCCCATAATGAAATTTCCTCCATGCTTCCTTACAAACATATAACATGAATTAACAATTATTTCCTTTCCTCCATAAGATATATTATTAAAATTTGACCAAAATTATATCTTTCTATTTTGTCCTAAAAACCTTACAAAAACAAATTAACTTCAATTTCAAATTCTATATTGAGATAACAACAAAGAATTTATTTATATCTATCAATGAATATTAAATTCAATGAATTTTGAAAACATAGTCTCATTATTGTAAATAATTTGTTTAAATTTATTTTTTATTTATTTTTAAACCATAAGTATATATTTCATGTCTATTGAAATTTTCATCACAAGGACTACGTGTTCCTCATTCTTCTGTTATAGTTCTAGAAAATCCCTTCAGATTTTTATGTGAAGAGTTTATAGAGAAAAATAATTTTAGAATAAATTCTTAAATTATTACCATGTCATGAAATGAATTTCCTTATCATTCCACAAACTAGTGATATGATTCTGGTATTGACAAACTTCACTTTCTGAATAAAATACTACCAGGACTATATTTTCATGTTCCGAGTACTAGAGAATGAAAATATATTTTTAGTGGTAGATGAGATTTTCACATCTATTAGTGCATCAAAAGAACAAATTATGAAAGATGAATTTTTACACATGAAATATTTAATAGTTAGTGGATCATTCCACTATACATTTTAAATATCTACATGATTCACTTTACCATTCATAGATTGAGAGTGTTGGTAGGGCATAGTTGTATGATTTCACATCCCAAATACCATTTTATTCGGCTTCTCATGTGAATTTTCATGGAATTACTCATTACATTGAAAAGTAAAATGATTCATCCTAGGAATAAATTATAACTAAGGAAAAATAACATATTTTAAAAAAAGGAAATCAAAGTGTTTAATCATTTCATTTTGATAAGTTATGAATAGGATGTGTAAATCATGATAATAACATTATAATATATCCCATAGTATTTTTAGACAAGGATATTAATGGTCATTATTTGTTCAAATAATTAATTATGGTTTATAATGATATTATTAATTAACCCATGAATATCATTGAGATATTTAATGCTATAGGAGCTGTCTTTATCCCAGAAATTGTGCACCCTTGATGACTGTGTTTATACATAGTCCAACCCATATATTTTTTCACCCCTAGGTTTATTTGTTCCAAAACTAAATGCACATTCTATTATCCATATAGGGATTCATTTTCTAGGAAAAATAAATAATACATAATTTAAAAAATATATAATGTCCTCTATTCCTAATATCCAAATATTAGGAAAACATTTCTCTAATAAACATGGAGGAGGATGAATCATTTTTTACTTATATACTTCAACATTTTAGAAGAATATTCATCCAATATCATAATAAAAAACACCCCACAGCCATAAAGGTTTATATATATTAGTGACTAAATATATAATCATAGTTTTTGATAAATTCCACAAATATATTCGAACATAGGACACTCCTTTGACATTTACTACTTAATACCATTATTCAAAATCTGTGGAAGGAAATAGTATGAAATAGTGATATCTGATGATCAGTATGGGTAAACATAAGATATTTCAATTAATGTTCATAAGTGACCATACGAAAAGAATAGTGGTATGAGAACATGATAATAATTTTGAGTAATCATATCCAATCAGTATAAGATCATCAATTATAAATCATTATCAACATGTTTTTCATAAAAAAGGAATAATTCATAAGTGTCCTGAATCACCAAAAACCAACAAAGTTTTAGGAGAACATATCTTAATTATAAAAAATAAGTCTATTTAATACACATAAGTATATGAATTCTTTTCCTTAAACAAGGATTACAACCAAGGCTATCATAGTTATTTAGGATTGTATTGAACCATATTCTTCTTCCTTAATGAAATACTATGTTCCATGGATTTACCTTATGAAACATTCAAACCAAAAAAATATATAGAGAAATATAATTAGGAATCCAAATTAATATGTTTAAAAAGAGTTAATAGATTTATAAGAAATATATAAAAATAAATAAATTCAATTTAAAAATAAACACAATTAGATCAACTAAAAAACTAATAAAATTGTTCCTAATGCATAAAAAGTATATTTAAAAAATATATTTTTTATTTATGATATATTTATGATTGAAAATAATTTTAACAGAATAGTAAAAATATGAAACAACATTTTTGTATAAAAATTCTTTTTCATGAAAATTAATTATTTTATTTTAGGTAATGATTTCATATATTAAGATGTGATTTTGAGATATTTAAATCATTTTTGGAATTATAATATTCATAACAAAATATTATTAATTTTTGGGATTTTTGGGTTTTTTCAGTAATAAATAATTTTCAGGTGAATAATGAAACTATTGTTTTTATTAATTCCATAAATTTTATGAAATTATATGAATACATTGTTCAATTTAGATACTTTTTCCATTATTTTTTATATAATTTAAATTATAAAAAAATGAATTTCTAATACTTTGATTTTTTTATAAACCTTTAATAAACATATTGAAAAAATTTATAGTGATTCATAAAAAACAATTTTTTTTTTATTTTTTTACAAATAATTATAACATGGTGAATTTTTTTTCTATTTCATTTATCAATAAATAAAAAAAATTGAATTAAAATGGTTTTTTTATGTTAATTTTAAACTATGACACTAATAATTCAGTCAAAATCAAAATTTATTTCATAAAACTATTATTTTCAAAAAAATTGGTCTTTGTGCATTTCATGAGATAAAAATAAGATTTATTTCAATAAAAATATAACTCTAATTTTATAAAATCCCTCTTTAAATTGAGATAATAATATTAATATAATTTAACGTGGTAAACTTTTTTATCATTATAATCATTATATTATTAGGATTAATGATAATTTTCATGATAATAATGAAACAATTATTTTGAAATTATTTTTATTATTAATATCAAGGAAGATAAATAAATAAAAATAAATGTGAATATAATATATAACGAGTTTAATATGATATATTACCAGGTAATTAAATATATTAACACTCATCTAATTTTTAATCATTAAAAAATAAAATTAAGAAACTCTAATGGTCAACACCTAAATTTTCAAAAAAAAATTGTTATAAATAATATATGTTTTAATTTAAAAATAAAAATTATAATGTTTATATATAAAATTTGACTAAATTTATGTCAAATTTAGTTCCCATAACACCCAAATTTGGTTATATTGGTTTTGTTTTGTACTTGATAAACCATAATTCACGTAGTTAAAAACTAGTGTTGTATTCTAACAGTAAAAGACAAAAATATGAAATCATATTCTTTAAAAATATATTACTTGTGTGGAAATTTTTTTCCTTTACCAAAAAAATTCAACATAGACTCAATAATATTGAATCTTTGGAGCCATTGACCTTCAAATAGTTTTGTGTCACTATTGGAAAATGATGTCTGTTTCAAAAAGGGCCCATTTTTTTCAATAATAAAAGGATACCACCAGCACACTTAAATGTAACAGCCATACATTAAATATATCCTTGATACTGATACCTTTTAAACTCCCCAAAACCCTCTAAAAAAAGATAATTCATTGTTTACTCAGTTGTGCTATTCCCTTAAACATCATGGGAACTTCCAAGGGAAAAATCATGTCTCTAAATGAAGTGTAATAACATATTAATAATTAATTATTAATGATAATATTTGAAATATATTTCAACGATAATAAAATAATTAATTTATAATCATTATTTTAATAATATTATTTTTCATTAGTTGTATACACCTCTTTTACTCATTTTATTTGAAGTAGAAAAATTAATGAACATCGTTAGTTCATTGCACGGTCTACCACCACCATGAATAGACATCGTTTGTTTGTCATTACCAATCTACATGGATGGTAATAATGGGATAAATTATGAATTAATATTCTAATAATAATATAAAATTTTTATCAAAAAATTTCATTTTAATATCCACCTTCACCTCTCTCAAAAATTGGGAAATAAGAAAGCCAATTGTGAATACTTGTGGGATACCGCCTCCATGATGAGACATTTTTCATTTTCATTATAGATATTCACCAATTATCTAAAAATGATATTATTTTGTTAAACATCCTAAAAAATAGAACAAATTTCAATCTTATTCTATTATAATGATATTATTTCAAAGTAAATACCTCATTAACCATACTCGACAATCGAGTTAAGGCGTGTTCTAGATTTGGTGTATTTAACCACCTATATGAACAATGTTTTAAAATATTATTAAGGATGAATATGGGAAATTGAAAAAAGTATTATTAAAATAAATTATTAAAATAAATATTATAATATCATTATTTAAATATTATATTAACTATTTAAATAATTATTAAATTTACATTTGCATTCACTAAAATTACCAAAATAAGTCATTATCAATTCAGGTTTAACATAATCTAACAAAAACACATTTGAAATGAATTAATAAAATTATATGTCAATTAAATTTATATATTGTTGACTAGTAGATGATATATAAATGAGAAATTTTCTAAAAAATAATGGGTAATGATATCAAAATTTTTAGATATGTGAAAAATAGTTAATGTTATTAACACCCGATGATAAGAAGAGATTACAAAAAATATAATAGATGTAGATATTTTTCTATAAATAACTATTTTAATGGAAAATATATGTGAATAAGGTTATGAAAAAGGTAATTATGATGATTATATTTGTGATTCTGGAGGTTGAATCAACTCAATGGAAGCCATGTTTAAATGTAAGGGAAATTCTAACTAACAGTCCTTTAATGGAGTTGTACAATTTGTTGAGTAAACTCTATTTTTCAAAGACATTCCCTTTATAATGGGGTTTTAATTTTTTAATGCTAGGGTTATGTAGTTTAGGAAACATTTACATTTGGAGTAATTTTTTTCCTTTCCACTTTTTTTAAAACTAATGATACGTATTAAAATATACCCGTAACCATGAATTTTACAATGATAAATAAAAAATGTTTTCAAAAGTATTTTTATTATCATTTGTTTACATTATATTCAAATAATATATCCCTTATGGGTTTATGTTTCATGATTCACCATATATTATTATTTAATGTGATTAATTCGGGTGATAACGTTTTTGGTATCAAATTATTTAGTTCATGATGTTATTTTATAGAATTTTGATGTTTTATGAAAACCATTTAATTTCCACAGGTTATTCATGAAAAATGAATGATTTACATGTTATAATATCAATGTAACACATTTCATTTCTATAGGATCAATATATAATGAATTATAAATTTCATGAATCATGTTTTCTTTTGATGGGTTATTTAATGATATGTATATTATTTTTAGTGGCACATAAATGTATGAATTATAAGAACATTGGGAAATATATCTGCCCACAATTTATTTGGTAAATGATTATATATCATGAGATAAAAATTTTATATTAATGGGTTAGAGAGTACCTAATTTTACAAAGAGTGAGTGTGATGGATTTTTTCTCTACTCACAATTTGAACGAGTTAACCGGTAGTTGTGCTCACAAAGATAAGAAATAATATGTTTATGATTTTTCAACATTCATTACTAGGGTTCATGAATCATGTTTTATGAAAAATGTTTTATTTTTAGATTCCATGGTATAGTTTTATCATTTCATATTTTATGTCTGTTATTCAATCATATGGATAACACTTATGGATTTCTATTTCGTTTAAATCGTATATTTTTCTTTATTTTTTCTTTTAAACATGTTTATGATCGAACTATTATGGAATTTTTTTTTATACCTTGTTTAGAATTTTATATCACCATTATTATATAATCCCTTCCCTATGAGATAAATATGATTATTTCACAAGGAATATATAAGGATATATTTAGATTATATAGAATTTTTACAAACATGTTATATTGTTATTTCTGTGTTTCTATTCTCCAAGAAACTAAAAATTTATACCCTTGGATTATGATAATTTTTGGTGAAGTAATTATTAAAAAATATATTAATTTATTAATTAAGTATATCAATGTTGGGTCCCTTCAGTTTTTATCATATGATGGTTTAGTTATTTTAAATAATATGATGATAAACCATCAGTGGAAACCCTAAAAAAATTTTGGATAACAGAATGATATTTTGGTAAAGTTTTGTTAATGAGTATTTCCTTTCAATACATCCATATATGGATAATACCAATATATTCTAGTTTGGAACATATTAAACATAGTGTAATAACCTCGACATGAGTTGGCTGAGTACATCTTGACTATTATTATGGTGCACCATAAATGGTACCGTACTATATACCTGGTTTCAAATTCCAGGGGGATATGGTTAAAAAAATTAGAAATTTATATTTTAACCATTATGTAGGGTTTTTAACATGAAAAAAGTGTTTTATGGAAAATTTTAAGGGTAAATAATCATGTATACCCTATATTGAATCATATAGAGTTTTTATGGTAAAATATACAAATCATTATTTAGTTATTTCTTATATGATAATTGTTTTTCTTCATTAAAAGTTTATTTATCTCTCTATCCTCACCACAAACATTCCCTATCATTGATATGGTAGAAAAAATATGGAGTCATGATAAAGGTGGATGCATTTGAAATTTTTTATATTTTCTAAATGAGACGGGAACTAGAGATCAAAATCTCATGAAAATGGTATTTTATATCCTTCAAAGATTGGATAATGAATATGTGGGTTTATTTTCTATCATTTGGAAGGTAAGGAAATCGAAATGTGTAATCTATTTAGGAATTCAAGATTCAGGGATGATTTTGATTCTATGAATTTTTAGGGTTTCATGGGAATATTCCTCAGTACATATATACCTCAAACTCTTCACACAATGTTAATATGATAATTCAATAAATTAAAAAAACCTATGTGAGCCAGTTAAATACTATGAGTAAATTTTCACATAACCCTTAAGGAATTAATTATATTCACTCTATATACCATAAAATAATATTAAAAAATGGTGGGTTAGAACATAGTCTTCAGAAAAATTAGTTGGTAGGGAATTTGGAAGCTATGAGGAAGTTCTTTAGTATTCACTCAATGTTGAAATTGAAGATTTATACCAACATAATTATCAATAAATTTAAATAATTACTGGTTCTCAAGGAAGCCATAATGAAATATCTAATAGGAGGTAAGAACGTACAACTAGACAAATGTAAAAGTTTCATAAAATATACCAATGTAATTTCTTTGAGGGTTTTAGGAAGTGATAAAAGTGTTATAAAGTGGGCATCCAAGCATGTTATTTATAATGAAATTGAAACATTACAAATAACACAATTGAGGGTAATACATTCCCAAATGATTCCCCACCTAATAATTAAATATTAATATTATAGGTGTATACCAATTATGTGAATCAATCCCTAACCACATATTTATTAAATGGAATATGGAACAATATGCTCCCAAAGCAAGGGATCAAGGGAGGGCATGTGAAATCACTACTGTAGAGGTGGAATATAATAATAAAGTGGTTAAACGTACACTATTTATCTACCATAGAACCATTAATTATTTATTTTATTCTATTTCATCACATTCTTTACTATTATATAAGTATTATATGAATATGGATTAAACACATGAAACAGTGTCTATTGAGAAATCCACGAAACATCCTACTCACCAGATAAATGAAACAAAGGTTTATAAGTGTTCTGTAATTAATATTTATGGTTATATACTACCAAAAATATATTATTCATCTCCCAGTAGTTGAATTTGATAAAATTATATGCAATGATGGGCTTTCCTTATATAAATATCTTATAAATTTCATAGAATGGGAAATCGGCATTCATATTTGTAATCATCTGATTATCAAGTGTCTATACTAAAATTATATTGAATATTTTATGAATGAAAATTCTATACTATGGATCATGATACTAATAAAAATTGGTTCCATAGATCATATTATTGGGAAGGTAGATAACATTAGGAACATGACAACTATGCTATAATATGCTTATGTATTTACCAATGAATTTTCTAGTCTTTATAGAGATGATGATGATAAATTCTAAATTGAACTCATGCATGTATCTTTTAATATCCAAAAGTCATACTATTGAATGTATTTCATTGAATTAGTGGAGTAAAAGATGAAATTACAAGAGAATATTGACTATGGTTTTATACCATGTTGTTCTCCCTATATAGTTCACCTGTCATCATTATAAAAAATAGGGGTAGACCAACGTTTGTTTTCATATATTATCATGATATAAAAATATAACATTAAAAACAAGTATATTATGCATCATATTGATGGAATATTCAATCAATTTATTCGTTATAATCTCAGTGAGGTAGATCCTATTTCGATATCTTAAACTCAGTTTAAAGTTGGAGGATATCCCAATGTTAGTGTTCTAGATAATTTCTGGGAAATATGATACTATTTTGATTTAATTTGGACTTAAAAATTCCACCTCTATATTATTGCATCTTATGAAGAGTATTTAGAGATATCCTAGATCAATTTTTTTTATCCTTTACAGATAATATTCATATATAAACCAAAATAATGTAAGAGAATGAAGATCACTTATGTTTTGTTAATGACCCTTTGTTAGGAGAGGTGGTATTCCAAACTTATCAAATATGGATCCTGGATAAAAATAGTATCATTATTTTATAATTTCATCACAAAAGAGTGTGTAAATCTAGAATTATAAAGTACCAATGTCATTAGGTAATGCACTATTCAAACCACTATGACTAAAATTCATAATCATCTTGGATTAGTTTGATATTATCGATAGATTGTGAGAAGTTTCTTTTCACTATCAAATCCATTAACTAATCTGAAAATAAAAGGAGTAAAGTTATTATGGAAAAAATAACTTGAATAACCATTTAAGGAGATTATATAATAGTAGTCCATTATTGTTATAGTTGCATTACCCTATAACGATGAAGGACTTTTAATTTATAGTGATGCATCATAAAAGTATTTTGATTTATCGTTTTTTAAATTAAAAAGGAAATTTCTTATGTAGTGTACTAATTAGACATCGAGGAGAAAAATTATCTAACAAATTATTTTAATTATTCAGTAGTGATTTTTATATTAGAAATTTGGCTTAATTAACATTATGGTGGTACTTTTGATATATAAACCAATGACAATAGACTCAAAAATATCATCACACATGATTTCAAAGGACAAATAAGTAGATGGTTCTATTGAATCAATTATTATGATTTAATTATAAATTATCACATTGAAATGAAAAATAAGTGGTTGCTTCTATGTGTAGAAAAATTAAATATACATTATCAATGATATGGATTGAAAATTAAACAACACACTTAGATATAAAATAGATAGATATTGAATTTGTAATTTAAGGGGGTGGGGATCTTACCTTTACCATGTATTTTCTAATTCCTCTATACATATAAGGTTAAATGAAGCATAAAGGGATGATTTGTACTTACATAAATTTGATGATATTCTAGATTGAAAATTTTATAATAAGGGTTTTATAAGTTTTGGAACTCATATACGTGCAACATATGTTCCAAAACATAAGAAGGATCTTTTTGATGATGCACATATCTCATCCTTATATATCTATCCAAAACGAACAGATATTTATAAATCTCTAAACCAGAACATATAGTTATATAAAACGATGTGGAAAATCATAGAGTATATATATTGATCATTCATATATTATAATATCAAGAAATGTTATATAATCCTAAAATGAATATTCTAAAATTCATGACAATAACACCATGATATTTTATGTTATATTTTTTAAAATCAATTTAATTTCTTTTATAGCATATGATACAAGGAACCCCATGTCCAAATGAGTTGTAATATAGTATACCATTATAAAGAAGCCATTAAATTAGTGGTATGAATATTATTATACATATATTAAAAATATTAATAACATTTTTCAAAAAATAAAATTTATTGATAAATAATTGATCAATTTTTAGTTTTTATATGCATCCAAAAAATTATTCTATCTCAAAAAAGATTTTTATTACTTTTTTTCAGTAACTAATATAATAATAATTATTCTGATATATTAGTAAATTTATTTTAAAAAATGTTGCTCATTTTTTTGATTACATGTCCAAATTATCTTAGAGTAATTTTTTGATATTTTTTTGAAAAGAATAATTTTTTTGCTGATTATTAAAAAATTATGATTTTATTAAAGGCTATTGTTTCCTTTACATTGTTTACATAGTTTCATATTTTTATTAAAATTATTTTAAATCAAAAATATATCATTTATATTATTAATAATCCAACTAAGGTAAGTTTATTTAATTATATTTAAGTTTTAGTATAAATATGACGTATACATAATAAAAAAATTTCATCAAAACTATTTTTCAATGAGTTATGTGAGTTTATTTTAAAAGTAATTTCAACCAATTTTATTTAAAATTCTTGATAAAAAATATTTCATACAAGGAATTATCATGTACAAATTTCCTAATGAGGTAACACTAAAAATAACCCATGAAATTCAAATTTTAATTTTATTTTATTTAATTTATTATTTGATATTTTTTATAATTAAAAAAAACTAATAATGGTTTTGATAAAAAATTTAAGAAACTATGGTATTATTTATAATCAAAATAAGTTTGGTATCAAATTCTATAATATTTAAAAAATCAATAGATTGTATATTTATATCTTAATGTAGGTAAATTAATATATTCTTAAAGTACAAGTATTTCCTTGTCAAAATACAGAATATATGAATATTTAAAATTATATTATAATAAATTAATGTTTTCACTATAGTAATAATTTTTAGGAAAAGATTTTTCTATTTAAATATATTTGTAAAAATGTTTATAAAATCGGTTTTTGAATTTATAGATCAATGAGGATAAATTTTAATGATTTTTCAAGTAAATATTGACAATTATCTTTTTTGGTAAATATTTCATTTCAGATTCCAAAAATATATTTCTGATAATTTATAAAATATGATTAAAATTTAAATTAGTATTCGAAATTATAAACAAATTCTATTTTTATAAACGTGGAATTAATTTATTTAAAATGATATTATCAAATATTTATTTGAATTATATTTTTAAAATTAAGGATTTGAATATCAAGGTTTAATGTAATTTTAAATGTATACTTATTAATTTATGACATTAAAAAATGATGAAATATAATTATTCACATAAACAAAATTAGAGATTTCAATTTTTGGTTTTTATCAATATTTGAAAAAAAATATATTCAAAATATTTTTCAATATTTATATGAAATTATTATTATTATAAATTTGTTTTATAACATTTTGAAATATTAAAATTATAAAATTATTAATTACTTTTATATAAATCAGAATAATTCTCAATGAATATAATTAAAATATGAATTTGTGATTGTTATTAATTTTTTAGAAATATAACTTACATGATATATATTAAAACATATAAAATAATTAAATTTGCGTTAAAATTGGATTTTCTAGTGCAGGATAAATCAAGGTAGAAATGACTTTCATCCTCAATTTCGGGAGACCAAAATTCAGGCATGGTTTTGGGTAGGCTAAGAAGGATACTGAGAGGATTTGACTTTCAGATGATGTTTGGTTATGATTGAAGTCAAACACCGAGCAAAAATTGAGCATAGATGAAGGAGATCCAAGTATGGTTTGACAAATAGGGCTTTGGATGTGGGTGAATGGGTTGAGTTATGTCGAAGGGGATCAACAGTTTTTGAGGGATTCATTCTAGGGTGGAATCGAGAAAATTTTTTGGGGCAAGAGTCTGGATCAACTGCTTAGATAGAGAGTTTTTCTATTAGAGAATCTAACATAAAATAAAATCCAGTTTGAGATGTTTATTAAATGATACTATCATCTTATATAGAGTAGAAATTTTCAAAGTTAGGTGCTTTCAATTTTTAGTTATCTGAATCATGCTTCCAGGATCGTTTTTTGGTATAATAAATACAATGTTTCTGGCTGCTTTATTTTTTTTCATTCCATCGTCATTATTTAATTAAAATAATAAATAAAATGTTTTATTTGATTGTAATAATTTTTAATATATTTATGTTGGTGTTTTTTAATTCTTAATTAAAATCGTTAAGTGACTTGAACTTGTTCATCCAAAATAATCATCTAGAACTTATTTTATTTAAATTAATATTCATCATGTCATCTATGGAATTCATGTTTCAATGGAGGAAGAAAAATAATATAAATAAAATTTTTATATTTTTCATGTAACTCCCCAACCCTAGTTACCTAGATTTGGTGCATTATTACGAATCATTGGCATGATCACAAAAGATCAAGTCTCAAAAGACCGGTTAGATTAATAGCTTTGGAAGTAAAAGATACGTTCATAAGGTTTACATTACATCATAAAATGGAAAACTACAAAAACATTATTTCCATAAAAAAAAACTGAGATCCCATAGAATATCCCTGTAGGTCAGTCATAATATACATCTTCCCATCCTAGTAAAAATAAAACATAGAAAGAGGTGAGCTGAGATTCTCAGTAAAGATAACAATATAAGAGAAACTTTCGTAAATAAGCATAAACATTTAAAGAAATGTATAAAACTAAAACAAAAGCCTTTTCATAAACTTCATCATAATATAGAAAATATAAATCAAAATAATTCCATTTACTTACTCTCATTGATATTCTACTAGTCAAATAATCACATGTAATATCAACATCCACTTTCTTAATGATGGAATGCATAATGCAAGACTTTCATAACCACATATTACAGGCCTTGTGCGAAGACTACAATATAAGATTTTTTTTCAAGGCCTTGTGCCAAGACACTAGTATGTATCGTGAGACCTACTAATGTATCGAGGAGCTATAACAGGCTCTACCAGTCACTTACTAAGTCCAATGCATTCCACATATGAAATCGTTTAAACATAACATAGACATTTGTATTAAAACTAGCATACGAAATGTCCATAATTTATCCATAAAACATGAATGGTATAAAAATAACACATCTACAATAAAATATATCACAAAACCTTCAATACAATATGGATGTTTTGTATCATAATAAATCATCTTCAAATAAGCTTAAAATCCACCAATGGATGTTGACATAGATGAAATAAAAACCTTTTTTTAGAGAAATGTCTCATCTATTTTGAAATCATATAACAAAACATTTATTTTGAAAATATTACTATATGATTGTAGGGGAAACTTCAATGATGTTATAACGGGGGAAAATAGACGCACTCGCCATATAGGTTTAAAAAAACATTCTTACCTTAATTTTTCCGAAAAGGTCATAAAGTACCATGTTTGGAAAACGTCGAAAAGAATCCTTTCAAAACATATAAGGTCAAAGAAGGGTATAAATTAATTTACCCCATTGTCCATTAAATAGTAAAAATGTTTTGAAATACATTTTTAAGAAACATGAATGTGGATGAAAAAGAGGTCCCAGTAAATAATTACGTATAAACATCTCAGATAATAAAGAGATTGTGAAATTAACCCTTACCTTGTACTTTTCCTTGGTCGAGGGTAGGATAAAATCTTGTATAATGGTGAAATAATTGTTATTAAATTATTCAAGAATCAAATACATTAATATTATATCATATATGATCTATTATCATTGCTTTGTTAATAATATCTTAGTATTATCGTCATTTCAGGTGTTAACTGATTCATTTTCATTCATATACTTTGTGACGTAAGTAATGTTTGTTATGGATAAGATGTATCTTATTCATATTAAGAACGATATTATGTCTTTAAAAATTATTTTTAATCATATAATAAACATTAGTCTTTAATGGATATGAGGGGGAATGAATCTAATCGCGTTCGTGAAGACGTTAATCCGTACGTACACATAGGAGACAATATCATTCTTTTGATATTAAAATAATATATAATTGGATGGTTTATCATATATACATAATCATTATCATGTTTTATTTATTATTTATATCAATTACACATCATTATTACACCCGTCCAAGTAACAATGTGTTGATTAACAATTACACCATGACATGGAGGCGATAAGTCGTACGTACGCACGTATGGTGACATGTCATTCAATGGATGGATAGAATAATGAATACATTTTCACAATATTTATAATAATATCACAGTATATTGAAGATACTGTAGTTACTATTTTAGAATGGAAACAACAAAGAAAGAGGAAGTGGAAGAAGAAATGAACATGAAAGAGTTGATAAAATATTTACCTCTTCTTCGGGTTCTTTCTTTTGATTTGATCAAAAGGAATAAATAGGTAGGCTTTTCGACTAAAGTAAGGCCTCTAGGATGAAGGGAGGATAGTTGAAAGGGTATTTGGCTGGGGGTTGTCCGAGACAAAAGGCTTTGAGGGTGTGAATTCGAGGGAAGGGGGAGTGTCCCTTTATAAGAGGGGTGAGGGGCACCTTAGTAAAAGCTAGAAATATTATTTTATAATAAAATAATTTTCAGTTTCTAATCACTCCAAAATGAATTATTTAAAGGATATGGTGGGTATAGGTCTAAAAAACACAACCAATAGGTTTTAGATTGGTTTGGGTCACTATATTAATTTTATCTTTTATAATTAACTCTTAGTTAAATAGTTTGACATTTACCATGTCTCTTTGTATTTTTATATTACTTGGTTAATAAACATACTATAAACTTAAAATAATACCTAAAGTTGTTCATTAATGACATATATAATTTTATTTAAAACTTTTGGCCAAACCGTAGATTTTTAGGAATATATTATCAGTTAACAATATAATATTTGTTTTAAAAACTCTTTTATGTCAATTTTGACACTATTTGGTATTTTGTTTTTTATAAATTCATAACAGCATTATTACCTCAAACAAAATTCATCTATACAACCCTAACATGTCATATTAACCTATAATATTATGTGTAACCCTATATAAAAAATGGTTTAGTTATTAAACATTGAATTTATCACTTTTAACTCTTCTTTGAATTAAATAATAATAAATGTCTGAATCTAATACAAGTGGACCAAAGAGGTTCATATTTTATTCCTAATGTTGTTTTTGGTCAAATTATACTTATCCAATAGAATTATAAGATGTATTAGGGTAATAATAATATCATTTTTACCCTTTATTACCACATTTACTTTTAACCGTGGTAAATAAAAGTAAAAAAGTTATTATTCACCAAGAATTATTTTCATCTTATTGAACCACATTTTACTTATTGATGTCAACCTAGTCTCTTATATTTTGGAAAATAAACTCACAGAAGTTTTAAAATTATGTTTTATGTAAATTTGCAAATGCTCCTTGGAGGTTGGTAAAATACAGTAAAAAGTTCAATGAAATTTTTATATATCTAAAATTATTATAAACTAAATCCATTGAATTAAATTGAACTTATACAGGTATTTTGTATCTATTTTGACCTAAAATAAATTTAAATAAAATAAATAATTATTTAAATAAAAAGTCGGTTTTAAAATATAATTGAGGGTTTTTCACTATTCATCAAAAATGGAAAGTTTTCAGAAAAATAAAAAATATTCACCTTAAGCTAATTTCGATATTTTGAATCCAATAATTAAATCCATTTTGAAAGGTAAAATTTATAAAATTTCGAAAAGTGGGTATTACTATTCATAACGGCTATTTTGATTGGTTGTGGTGTGTTAGAACTTGAAGTTACGTACAACACATGCTATTGTATTATTCAAAGAGAAGCGTATTATGGAAGCTTGGGATGTTACATTCCCCCCTCATGAAAATAATTTTGTCCTCTAAATTTCTAGAGTATTACTGTATAAAAAAGAATTGGGTGGTTCTTCATCATATGTTCCTCAGATTCCCACATTTTCTCTTCCATCTTATGGTTTCTCCAAAGAAATTTTACCAGACGAGTTGTTCGGTTTCTCAACACTTATTCTCTTGTATCAAGAACCTTGATATGAACTTCGCAATAAGAAAGATCGGGTTCGAGTTCTAAATCCTCCTAGGTAAGTCCATGTATTGGGTCATTCATGTATTTTCTTAATAGTGATACATGGATCACATCATGAACTTTTGAGAGACTTCACGACATTTCCAACCGGTAAGCTACATCCCCAATTCTTTCTAGAATTTTGAAAGGTCCGATGTACCTTAGACTCAATTTACCATTCTTACTGAAACATATAACTCCTTTCCATGGAGATACCTTCAAAAAAAAACAAGATCTTCTACCTGAAATTCCAAATCCATCCTTTGGTTTTCAGCATATCTCTTCTACCTAGTTTAAGCTTACTTGATGTGGTTTTGGATTTCCTTCACATTCTCTATCGTTTCTTCTAATCGTTCTGGGTCTACGAGTTTTCTTCCACCAACATCATCCCAACAGGTTGGTGTGTGATATCCCTTTCCGTATAACGCTTCATATGGTGCCATAAGAATACTTGAAAGAAATATATTATTATAGGAAAATTCTACTAGAGGTAATTATTGATCCCACATACCTTCAAAGTCATGTGATAAAGATCTCAAAATGTCTTCTATGGTTTGAATAGTCCATTATGATTGTCCCTCAGTTTGAGGGTGGTTGGCAGTGCTCAAATGAAGTTCAGTATCGAGGGATTTTTGAAGAATTTTCTGGAATATTGATGTAAAACGGAGATCACGATCAGAAACAATCGATAGGGGTACTCCATGCAGTCTTACAAATTAATTAATATACAGTCTTGCAAAAATGTTCAAGTGGTAAATCGTCTCTTATAGCAACAAAATGCGCTGACTTGGTAAGACGATCAACAATGACCCATATTGTATCATTACTTCTAGGAGCCCTTGGTAGCCCCATAAAAAAGTCCATTATAATATTATCCCATTTCCATTCAGGTATGGGATGAGGTTTCATGACTCCTCTAGGTTGTTTCCTTCTATATTTCACTTGTTGAAAAACCACACATCTTGACACAAAATCCATAATCTCCCTCTTCATGTTGTCCCATAAAAAATGTTCCTTCAAATCTCCATACATCGTAGTGCTACTAGGGTGTATATAAAAATTGTAACTATGAGAATCATCCAACAATTACCTTTTTAGATCAGGTATATCGGGAACAGAAAGTCTCTTCCCAAATTTCAAAATTCCATATTCAAACACAAATTCACTCAATCTCCCATCATTCACTGCTTTAATCTTCCTTTTAAACTCTTCATCACCGGTCTGAGATCTCTTTATCCTTTCTAGTAAAGATTGTTTGGAAAATATTTGATAAAGTATTGATGTTTCACCTTCTATGGTGATTCTCATATCTATCTTCACTAGATCCATGTATATAGGATTCTTTTCAACTCTTATCTTGTTCAAAACTCTATAATCCTTTATAATCAAACCATCCACTAAACCATGAAGTGATCATTAATATATGAATTGATTATGTGTATCATATATAAATAAAAATAAAAGAATTGTAAATAAATCAATATATAGAAAAAAATCATTATACAAAAAATATTATAATATTAACGACAATAATGATATAATATAACCAAATGAAAATGAATTGTGTTATGAAATAATTTATCACTTAATGACTTTAAATTCAAATATAATTAGATTAAATCATTAAAATTGTTACTCAATATACAATGAATATGATTTTATTCATGACATTTCATTTAAATGGTAAATATATATACTATATAAATAAAATTAGGTTGATATCATTATAATACTTCTCAATGAAATGAAATTAAGATAAAAATCCATTATATAATGCTTCCATTTGGTTGAACATGTGTTAAACTTCAATGAAGTGGTTTTGATAATGAAATTAAATTATTTAGTAAACATTATAATATTTATGATTTCATATATGAACATTTTATAATATATTATTATCTGTTATTTAATAATATTTCATCTTTTTCATTGTTTCGGGTGTTATTTGCCTTATTTTCTCAATCACGTTTTGTTATAGATGTTCTGGTTCATTCCCAAATTATATATTACTATCATATAAAAAATACTAATCATTAAATAACAATATTATTTTTTGTATCAATTTTTCTTTTAAAACCAATCATGAAAGATATTTTCTAAAAATATTGTATGTTAAGACCATGGAGACACAAGGATTTACATAAGAACAACTATCATTTCCATTTTTCACTGATCATTATAGAAGGCAACTTAGTTATATTTTACCAAAAAATTATTACTATTATATAATTAATTTCATATTATATACCAATATATTTCATTCATTTTTTTGGTGATGAAAAGAGTGTCACATCGCTTCATGTCAGTGATAATCTACTAGTACGTGAATGCTGTTATCATCATTACTATGAGTGAAAAGGAATGAAAGAAAACGATTTATATTATCATTAAATATTATAAATATTCAATTAATATCATAATTATTTCATTTATATTTCATATAATATGCATCTTTTTCTTCTTCACCTTCCATGTGAAGCATTTGTGAAAGACGAATCACGTCGCTACAGGAGGAGGTAGTTCACTGTAAACATGAGCTAGATAATCATCTCTCCTATGGAATCAAAGGTGAAACAATATATTTTATATAATCAAACAATCAGTTTAAATATGTTATATATATAATATTTAATTTATAAACATCTCATACCCACCCTTTATAGGTTAAAATGGTAAAATGAACAACATCAGTTCAGGAGGCATTAATCCTCTATACACAAGAATGGTGATTTCATAACCCAATTGGTGGAAGTGTGTGTGGTTATAGGTTTTACTCTTATAATAATAAGATATTTTTATATTAAATATATTGAGGTTATTATATAATTATGGGTTTAATAATATTTAATTACGAGGTCAAAGATATAAAATGAAGACTCTAGTTGAGGAACATTACCCCTCCTTGGGGTATCTACATTTGGTTTACACTGAAACCATCCTAGGTTTGATTGATGCCTAATATAAGACTTATAGGATTATAATAGGTAATTTTAGAATTAATTATGGTGTTTATTGGTTAACAAAGTTTTTCTAATTTTTTATGTGGAGATGAGAGGGACATGCCATTTATCAGTGTGCTGAGTGGAACAATTATAATTTTTTGAAAGAGTGAATGACACCAACATTTGTTTCATGCCAAATGGAACCAATAATATTAAATTATATAATATATAAGGTATAATATTTATATATGTAAATAAAATTGTTTTTGGATAATCTTTATGTTAATTTTACAACTTATATTATCCGTTTAACCACTACATAAACTCATTTTTAACATAATCACTACAATTAATTTTCATTGTCATTACATGAAATTATGGTAAAAAAATTTAGACGAAATCATTACATATTATAAATTATGATAATTAAATAAATGAATTCCATTTTTTAGAATTATAATCATAAAATTGGAGTTATTTTATTTAAAATTAATAATTCAAACTTGACGAGAAATCATTTTTTTAAAGAGAAAATGATCAAAATTTTATAATTTATTATATAAACAGTCAATATTAAAATGATTGCAAAGAAATAAATTGTATTTATATATTTATAATTGATCTATATTAACATTAATATCAAGTAATATATAATTAATCATTATAAATTATTAATCGGAAAATGCATTTTTTAAATAAAATACATTATTGGTCAATATTCATCTAAAAATCGAACTACATAGAAAAATAAGAAAAAAACACCCTATGTTAATTTTTAAATTAATATTTAAAAAATAATGTACATTTTTTAATATATAGTTGCAAAAACTTTGAAAAAATAATTTCAAATTATTTTTTTCAAATGAGAAAAATGGGTTTTTAGGAAAATACAACTTTTTAAAAAAACATTTCATTTTCTTTTAATGATTTGTAATAAATATTTCACCAATAAATGTGTGTAAAATATAGTTTTTTCATAATTTAGTTAATATTATTAATTAGCACCCTTATAATATCATGGTGATATCTATCATATTACATAATAATAATATTATATATTTTTTGTTAAAATTTGGTATTGTGTGTAACGTGAGGTATCGAGGATGCTCATTGTTGCATTTAATGAATGTTAACTATTTATTTTATACATTGAAAGCTACTGAATATATTTAATTTATTTGAAATAGTGAAGATATCATAATGTCTTGGTATTTTATATTCATTTATTTGATTGTGTTGTGTGTCATACACAATATCAACTATGATGTTCAAATTTTAAAATTCTAGGGTGCTGCATTCCTCCATCCATAAATATATTAAATTTCTAAAATTTAAAAGTGATATCTCTAATTAGAATTTTATATTTGGAAATACCATTATTGAGAAATGAATATCCTGGAATGGTTTGGTAAAATATCATCTTAATAAAGGGGAATGTGTAGTATAACGGTCTCAGGGAATAATATATAACTAGGTTAATATGGAGGAGAACATCAATGGAAGGTGAAGACGTGGACATTTTGGAAAAGCATAAAAAATTATATTGAGTGATTGAGGTAATTGATAAAAAATAAGTGAATTATTAATGTAATGTTTCAGGATAAAATTCCATAAATATATGATTATTTGAAATATCATTTTATTCATTGTTTATTATGGTATTAGAGTAATTTATTTTGAAGATCATTTTACTGAATTTGATGAATTTTTTTATAGGATATGAATATTAGTAAATATACTTACTTGTTACATTTATATTTAATAATAATTGTTTATGCCAATATTTTTATTCTATCAAGATACAATTCATCCCTTAATCTATGAAACTAATATTCCACAAATGATTTTTTTATTCAAAATACAATAAAATTATCTTTTAACAGATCATACGTTTCATAAAAGAGTAACATGCCTTTCAATATATTTAAATATATTTCCAAAAACTAATATGGCCATAAAACATTAGCCTAGAATGAAAATATATCTATAAAACTCAAAAGTAATACAACTAGTTTATATTTATATTTATGTTTCAAATAGTATACCTAAAAACAATTACTTTTTTCCTAATACATCGTAAGGCCTATGATAGGCATGAAACCTTGATCATCCATTGGTCATGGTTTCCACATCAAACTCTTTTTTGGATGTGATGGATTGTCACCCAACATACATGTTTACCTTTTTCTCATTAATATAATTCCTATAACATTCCAAAAAATATCATTGAAACCATTGAAAGAAAATTAATAATTAAATAACCATTTTTATATGGGTTCCAATATAACCTTTTTTACCCATTATAATTATTATATTTGACTATTATTAAATATTCATTAATGATTATATTTAACCTAAAGGATATCAATGCCTTCATACATCTGTCTATATAATGTAATGGAATTATTCCTCAAAAACCATTTTGGATAAAACATATAAATTCCATAGATTTCCCCCAAAATAACCTTAATCTTGGTAGAATCCAATTATGTAAGAAATCGGTTCTTTTTCTGAGGCACATGTTTCTTCTTTTCTCCTTTCCTTAAGTGTTTTTCTAGAAAATAAAGAAAATGGGGAAAAATACTAAATTTTGGAAGTACATGCCATGTACTTTTTCACACACCGTGTAGTCTGGCCTTGTGGGATAAGTACACAGGGCGTGTAGCCATGTATGTGATTATGGGTGTAAAAACCAACTACACGCCGTGTAGTGGGTATGTACATGCCGTGTAGTCAGTTGGTAGGTGAATAGTAAGGTGGTGGCCAGCTGTGGGATAGAACACGCCGTGTACTCAAGGAGACACGTTGTGTAGTCATGTCGGCAGGTGAGCAGTCCCACGTTGGCGGGAAACCGCTAGAGGAACAATTAAAAAATAAGAAGTACGCACAGTGTACTTGGAAATACCCTTCATGTAATTTGTTTTTTCGATTAAAATGGGTAGTATCCAACCCTATTCACAAGGAAGGATTAGAACAGGATGGGATCTCAGGAGGGGATGACTGAATCTTCGAGGATCCGTCGACTGCGAACCGGGAATCCGATTCCTCCCTCGTCGATCTCGTTGGAACCGCATGGGTAAGAGTTTCCTCCTCCTGGTGTGTCTCTTTCCAATTATTCATCTAAGGGATGTTATTTGCGTTTAAGTGAGTTTTCATTCACCTCAGATCTACCTCATTCTAGGACGATTAATGGAACATCGTTCGAGTATAATGATCATGGGCGTTTAAGGTAGGTGGCTTTGTGTTTATATTTCAACTGTTGTGCGTTTTTGTGTACTGTGGTGCCACAAACTCATGTTGGGGTGTCGTGTGGCTGAGGCCATGGCTATTTTAAATACCTAGAATGGAATAGGTAATTAATTGTGATATTAAATCACTGTTTTAGTTCGTTGCTTGGATCCAGGACCACCCTAGGGGTGCATTCCTCTGTTTAGCCGTTTGGACAGGATACCCGAGGGCATGCCTTTAAAGTAATGATTGTAGAATTACCTTGAGTGTAATTTCTGGTGTACTATTTGTTTAAATGTTGGTCATGGCCCAGTTTCCTGTTTTAGCCTGAGGGCAGTGTTTTTATTAGCATGTGGGCACTGTACTATTTAACCTGTGGGAAACTTCTTCTGTGCCTGTGGGCAGTTGATTCTATGCCTGTGGGCGATACATCGTACACCCTTGGGAAATATCTGTATGCCTATGGGCATATTATTGTGTTTGAATTCTCTTTACTTGAGGTTAGGGGTTTACGTGTCTGAGGACATTAGCTGATTACATAGAATATTCACTGTGGTGATATCTTAAATTAAATAATTAAATGGATATTAAAATGGCAATATAACTTGTTAAGTTAGTTACTTTTCAGTACTACTAAATTTATTGAATTTTACTACTATACAATGTTGTTGCATGTTTACACATAGTTGGGCATGGGCCTTTGGTGGGTGCCTACTGGGATTTATTTCTCACACCCTTTTTGGGTCATTCTTTTCCGCCCAAACAGATTATATTGTTGTAGGTGTGGATAGGGGAAAGAGTCCCCATACAGGTACTTGATTGCTGCTGAGGAGTATGGGAGCATGGGACTGGGCTTAAGCTCGTGATGCTACTGACTTTTTTTGTTTTATTTTGTTGTACTGTGTATTTTACTGTAATATATTGTTGTATAACATGTTCTGGATGATTTCTTAGAACCTGAGACATGTTGCATCATCATATATATAATTTTTGGTTATCTTTTACTGCAGCTGTTTATTTTAAATGTGTATGGTTTATTTCATCTGCTGTTGTTGTATGGTTTTTATTATATTCCGCTACGCTACACTTTGACAAATGAGGGTATAGTTTCCCCACTATCAAAACTAGGCCCTCGCTACTAGTCGGTAGCCTCTGGTGTTTGGGGAAATGCGCTTGAGGTCGTGGGGTGAACCGGGTTTGGGGCACCAGTAGAGTGGCACCAGGAACTGGGACGTTACAAAGTGGTATCAGAGGAGTTATTTTCTTTGACTTACTATTTGGAGCCTTAGTCAGGGATAAGACGAGAACGATAGTTGGTAATAAGCTGTTCCTATGGGTAGCTGACCCGTGAACAGGGAAAAGCCAGTTTTCCTCGTGTTGCAATTTTTCTGATTTTGCAATTTTACGGTTGATTAGATTTTCACCGTTGGGTGACACACTTGTATTGTGCTATTTATATTTTATTCATGGGTTCTATTTAGTTGCAACACGGTGATATGAGGGTATTCCATCTCATGAAACATTTAGGCACATGCTAGAAATTACATATCATGCATTGTTCCATGTCATGTAGGTGCATTAGTCATTGCATGTTGTTGTGATAGATTTTGTGCTAGTAAAAGCAAGATGTTGTGATAGCTACTTCATAGATATCTGCTGTTTTATGGGGTATTATTGAGTGATCATGTTTATAGAATAGCCACCAAACTTTGGTTTTTGGGGAGTATGGTCCCTCATTGACCAGAATTTGGTGGATCATTGACGGTTTAGCAGGTCATAACACATATAAAATGTCAAACATTGATTCGCGGGGAGTATGGGCCCTCGCAGATTGAAATTTTGAACTTAGGTGTTTTTTTAATTATTTTCTGGGTGCCCGAGAAGTTTATGAGGCATGATATCCGGAAACCCAGTATACACGCCGTGTAGTACTTAAAACACACCGTGAATGTTCTTCTGTTCCGGAAGAAAATAAAACTTTTTTGTACACACCGTGTACCCTAAGTACATGCCCTGTAGTCTCTTTCTGTGTCATAGACCATGTTGGTGGAGACACGGGGAAGGGAAATTCTTGGGGTGAACACGCTGTTTACCAGATGTACACACCGTGTAATGTTGACCCGGAGTCCACCCTTGTAACTAACAACACGGATGGAGGAGACCTTAAGGAATACACGCTGTGTCCATTTTGGAACACGCCGTTTAGTCTGACCTGGGATCCGGCCGTGTGACTAAAAAAATGGGTCGGTGTGATCCCTTCGTGTACACGCTGTGTCCATCTGGAACACGCCGTGTAGTGTGAGCCATGTATCCGGCCGTGTAACTAACGACACGGGTCAGAGAAGCTCGTCTAGTACACGTCGTGTACCTATGGGACACGCCGTGTAGTCTCGTACGAGGACAGACCGTGTGGAATTAGCAGTGTGGCTGGGAAACGGGGTAGTGTACACGCCGTGTGCGGGTGTCACACGCCGTGTAATATCAAGCTGAGTAGTCGACGTGTCACAAACGACACAGGCAGTTGGAAAATTACACCATACATGCCGTGTAGATTATATACATGACGTGTAGTTCTGTTTAAAGGGAGTCATGTGGCCTGGCCATGTAGACGGACCCAGGTAGGGAAGAGAAGTCAGGTACACGCCGTGTAGTCAGTATACACACCGTGTAGTCTTGTTTTACAAATATTTATTGCCATCATTCTCCTATTCCCCTTTGGGTTCCTTCGTTTTCAATATATGATAATCTTGATCTAAGGTGTGTGTTTGACCTTGTAGTGTCATGCCGCTGAGACGTTCATAGGTTGTTCTCCTGGAGAGCAGCTATGAGTATACTCTAGAAATAGTGGGCCATTGGCTACCAATGGATCCTCTAGTAGAGCCAGATGCGGCACCAATCATTATACCAAACACAGGCACAAATGTGCAGTTCCATGATGGATTCATGAGGTTCATGCAGACCTTTCAGGGAGCACCGCTGACTGCCACGTCTATGGCCTAGCTGACTCGTATCATCCAGCAGTAGCATCTGCCTATGTTTTCAGGGGATGGCGGACCACAGGCTGCAGAGTCTTGGCTGGGGTCTATGCAGACTATCTTCGAGCATCTTGAGATTCCTCCAGGGCAGAGGGTCATGCTCACGACTTACATGCTGCGTGATTCCGCCAATAGGTGGTGGGATGTTACCACCCAATCAGAGTATCACAGAGACAATGCGTGAGAATATTTCCAGATAGCCTTCTATGAATTCTTCTTCCCAGAGACGCTGAGGTTAGATTGATCTCAAGAGTTCATAAATCTGCAGTAGGGCGCTATGTCGTTGAAGGATTATTCTGCTCGCTTTACCGAGCTTCATAATTTTTCACCCGTTCTTGTGGGTGATGAGACGCTGAGGGCCAGGCGCTTTGAGGATGGTCTCTGATTGGACATTTGATCACTGGTGAATGTTTTCAGGTTGCCTTCACTACATGATAGTGTGAACCAGGCATTTATTACAGAGAGAAACTTGCGGGAAGCTAGTGGTGTGGGCCAGGGTGGTTTAGAACCAGTTTCTGGTACTATTTCTACTGGTAAGAGGAAGAGACAAATGGACTTCTCTTAGGGTGGCAGTACCAGTAAGAAGAATGTTTCAGGTGGCCAGGTCATGTGCTACCAGTGTGGTAAGGTGGGGCACAAGCGACCTAAATTTCCATGAGACCTAGTGGAGTGCCGAGATTGCAGCAGGATGGGTCATCTGTAGTGCTTTTGTAGGGCGTTTCCACCAGTGACCAGTGAGAGGGTTTCTGTGCATACTCTGTGTGTGGGAGAAGGACCAGTGGCTTCTTACCAGTCGGGAAACTGGAATACATCCAGGCATGCAGGCTGAGATGGTGGTCATGGCCATTGTATCCAGACACCAGGATCTCAGAGGCAGTAGGGCGGGACAGCTCAGGGTAGCCAGGCTGTGTCGCATGGCCGAGGCGCTGGGCAGACATATGCAGTGCAACAGACCCAGTAAGAGTTGGATCTCGGACCTTCTACTGTCAGAGATACTATTCTAGTAGCTTCTGTCTTATCTTCAATACTTTTTGATACAGGTTCTATGCATAGTTTCATATCTATGCCCATTGTGGAGAGCCTTGGGCTCTGTGTTTCTTCTTCTCCTTCTATTATGACTCTAGCCACTATGTTGGGAACTAGAACGGCCAGTGTGCATCAATGCAAGGAGTTCCCCCTTGAGGTTGGTGGGTGTCACTTCCATTGGGACCTCTATGTCATAGAGATGAAAACTTATGACATCATTTTCGGGATGGACTGGTTGGTTCCCTTTCGAGCCTTTGTGGATTGCTATTTTCGCAAGGTGAGTTTCACATCACCAGAGGGAGGAGAGTTTCTATACAAGGCTGAGTGGGATGTTCAGGTGAGTCGAACTGGACCAGAGCATCATGGGTGACGTAGTATCACATCCCAGATCGAGAGCTTATATCTGGATGACCAGCGGACATGTCAGAAGGATTTCCCTCCAGTGGTTGACCATTTCAGGGATGTCTTCCCGGACGACTTTTCAGGTCTTCCTCCGGAGCGTGAGGTGGATTTCTCTATTGAGCTTGTGCCAAGAGTAGCACCGGTGTCCATTCCACCTTATAGGATGGCCACGCCCGAGTTGCAAGATCTCAAGAGGCAGTTAGAGGAGTTACAGGGAAAGGGTTTCATCCGACCCAGTACTTCTCCTTGGGGTTTGCCGGTCCTCTTTACGAAGAAGGTGAATGGTACTCTCCCACTTTGTGTGGATTATCAGAAGTTGAACCAGTTGATGGTTAATAACCGATATACCTTTCCAAGGATTGATCATATTTTTGATCAACTTCGTGGGGAACGAGTGTTATCAATGATTTACTTGAGATCAAGATATCATTAGCTACGCGTTAGACCATCTGATATACCTCTCATAGCATTCAGGAGTAGGTATGGTCTGTACGAGTATACAGTTATGCCGTTCAGACTCACGGTCGTGCCAGCAGTTTTCATGGCTATGATGAATCATGTGTTCCATCCTTATCTGGACTCTTTTGTCATAGTATTTGTGGATGACATCATGGTGTACTATCACACTCGATACGACCATGCCACCCATCTTGAAATCGTATTTAGTACAACGAGAGAGAATCATCTATATGCTAAGCTCTCAAAGTGCCACTTTTTGATATACCAGATACACTTGTTTTGTCATATCATCTTAGAGGCAGGAGTTGCAGTAGACCCAGAGAAGGTGAGAGCATTAGTTTCTTGGGAGCTGCCTAATAACGTGTTTGAAATACGGAGTTTATTGGGGCTGGATGGTTACTACAGATGCTTCATACATGAAATCTCTCGCTTAGCAGCACCGTTAATGGGTTTGACTAAGAAGGGTGTGAATTTCGTTTGGTAAGAAACTTGCAAGACATCCTTCCAGGAGGTGAAGGGAAAGATGAAATCATCACCGATCCTGATACTCCCAGAGCAGGGGTAGAGCTATACAGTTTACTATGATGCATCGGGTATTGGTCTAGGAGCTGTGTTGAAGCAAGGTGATCGAGTAGTTACGTACGGGTCTCAGCAGTTGAGGCCACATGAGAGGAATTACCCGACGCATGATCTTGAGTTAGCTGCAGTTGTTAATGCGTTGCGCTGTTGGAGACATTATCTCTTGGGAGAACATTTTGTGGTTTTCAGGGACCAAAAAAGTATCAAGTACATCTTTACCTAGCATGAATTGAACCTGAGACCGCGAAGGTGGGTTGAATACCTTTATTCCTTCGATTTTGAGCTTGCCTATACACCTGGTAAAGGTAATGCAGTAGCTGATGCACTGAGCAGGAAGACTCAGATACATGCACTGCAGGAGGCCAGTGGTGAGTGGAAGCTTATGGCTTTGTTCTCTGAAATGCATTTGGAGGTGCATGAAAGTCATGGGAAGGCTTATCATTCATCTTTAGCTATGACCTATACCCTCCTGGATAGAGTGAGGATGAGACAACTATATGATTCAGAATGTCTTGTTCTACGTGAGTCGGTGGCAAGTGAGGACCCTCCTCCTGGTTGGACGATAGGTGATGATGAAGGTTTGCATTTCCATGGACGAGTGTGGGTTTCAGGGGATATACGTGAGGATTTTATGCGGGAGTTAATTCTTCAGATTTGCCATTTCATCTTGGAGTTACCAATATGTACCGAGATGGGAGACATCAGTACTGGTGGCCGGGTATGAAGAGAGATGTAGCTGGTTTTGTTACGAGGTGTTCCACCAATCAGCAGGTGAAGGTGGAACATCAGAGGCCAGCAGGACTGTTACAGCAGTTACCCATCCCGTAGTGGAAATGGGATTATGTCACGATGGATTTTGTAACTGGGTTACTAAGGTCACCTTGAGGCAATAATTCCGTGTGGGTTGTTGTGGACAGACACATGAAGGTAGATAACTATTTTCCAATCAAGTAGACCTTCGGTGTTGACGACCTCAAGAAGTTGTATATCCGAGAGATCACACGTCTTCATGGGTTTCCTCGTTCTATTGTTTCAGATAGGGATTCCCATTTTACATCTCGTTTCTAGAAGAGTTTTCAGAGGGAACTGGGTACACAGGTGCTTCTGAGCACAGCTTGCCACCCTTAGACCGATGGTCAGTCAGAGCATACGATACAGGTGCTTGAGGACATGCTACGTGCATGCGTCCTAGACTTTGGGGTCTCTTGGGAGAAGCATATACCCCTGGCCGATTTTTCCTATAATAATAGTTTCTAGGAAACTATATAGATAATACATTATGAGGATTTATATGGTAGGACTTGCTGATCAACCTTGTGCTGGTTAGAGGTAGGTGAGGCAGCTTTACTGGGACCACGTCTCGTGCATGAGACTTCTAAGCAAGTCTAGTTGATTCAGAAATGGATGGCTACTGCACAGTCTCGTCATAAATCTTATTCTGATCACCACAGAAAACACTTGGAGTTCGTGGTCGGGGATCAGGTTTTCTTACGTGCTTCACTGAGGTTGGGACACAGGCAGATCAGGAGACAGGGTAAACTTTCACCAAGGTATGTAGGGCCATTTGAGATTCTAGAGAGATTCAGGCCAGTTGTTTATCAGTTGAAGTTATCACAGAGGTGCCGAGCCATGCATGATGTATTCTATGTATCTCAGTTGCGCCATTATCATTCATACCCGTCTCACGTCTTTCAGCCCAAGGAGGTTGAGCTAGAGTTAGAAGCGTCCTTTGAGGAGCATCTTATTCATATAATTGATAGGAGCATGAAGGTTCTTCGAGGACGGTCAATTCCTCTCATACGGGTGCTATGGCAGCATTGTCGAGTGTAGGATGACACCTGGGAGCGGGAGACTGACGTACGTGATCAGTGGCCGGAGTTATTCACGGCTATACCTTCACCACCCTAGGAAGGTCAATTCGGGGATGAATTTCTTTAAGGTGGGATGTTTTTAAGAACTCAGTTCATTTTTTGAGGTACGAGCTTCTTCTTTTCTCCTTTCCATAAGTGTTTTTGAGAAAATAAGGAAAATGGGGGAAAATCCTAAATTTTGGAAGTACAAGTAGTGTACCTTTTCACACGCCGTGTAGTCTAGCCGTGTGGGATAAGTATACAGGGCGTGTAGCCATGTCGGCTATGAAGTATGTAAAAACATACTACAGACCGTGTAGTGGGTATATATATGCTGTGTAGTCAGTCGAAAGGAGAATATTAAGGCGGTGGCCAGCTGTGTGACAGAACACACCGTGTACTCAAGGAGGCAGGCTGTGTAGTCATGTCGGCTGGTGAGCAGTGCCACGCTGGTGGGAAACTGCCAGAGGAACAGTTAAAAAATTGGAAGTACACGCCGTGTACTTGGAAATACACGCCGTGTACTTTGTTTTTTTTCTTAAAATGGGAAGTAGCCAACCCTGTTCATAGGGAAGGCTTAGAACTAGATGATAGCTCGAGAGGGGACGACCAAATCTTCGAGGATCCGTCGATCACGAACCGGGAATCCGATTCTCCCTCCGTTGATATTGTTGGAACCGCACGGGTAAGAGCTTCCTCCTCCTGGTGTGTCTCTTGAAAATTATTCATCTAAGAGAATTTATTTGTGTTTTAGCGAGTTTTCTTTCACCTCAGATCTACCTCGTTCTGGGACGATTCGTGGAACGTCGTTCGAGTAAACTGATCAGGGGCGTTTAAGGTAAGTGGATTGGTGTTTATATTCCAACTGTTGTGCATTTTTGTGTACCATTGTACGACAAACCCATGTTGGGGTGTCGTGTAGCTGAGGACATGGATATTTTAAATACCTAGAATAGAATTGGTAATTATTTGTGATATTAAACCACTATTTGGGATTGTTGCTTGAATAGAGGACAACCTCGGGGGTGCGTTCCTCGGTTTAGCCATTTGGCCAGGATACCCAAGGGTATGCCTTTAAAGTAATGATTGTAGAATTGCCTTGAGTGGAATTTCTTGTGTACTATTTGTTTACATGTTGGGCATGTCCCGATTGCCTATTTTATCCTGAGGGAAGTGTTGTGATTAGCCTGTGGGAACTATACTATTTAGCCTATGGGCAACTTCTTCCGTGCCTGTGGGTAGTTGATTCTGTGCCTATAGGAGACACTTGATACACCCGTGGGAAATATCTGTATGCCTGTGGGTAGACTATTGTGTTTGGATTATCTTTACCTGAGGGTAGGGGTTTACGTGTCTGAGGACATTGGCTGATTACATAGAATATTCACTATGGTGATATCTTAAAGTAAATTATTAAATTGATATTAAAATGGAAATATAACTGTTTAAGTAAGTTACTTATCCGTACTGCTTACTTTATTGCATTTTACTACTGCACACTATTGTTTCATGTGTACACACAGTTGGGCATGGGCCTTTGGTGGGTGCCTACTGGGATTTATTTCTCACACCTTATTTGGGTCATGAGTTTCGGCCCAAACAGATTATATTGCTACAGGTGTGGATATGGGCAAGAGTCCCAATACATGTACTTGATTGTTGCTGAGGAGTAGGGAAGCATGAGACCAGTCTTAGGCTTCACGATGCTACCGACTTTTTTTGATTTGTTTCGCTGTACTCTGTATTGTATTGTACTGTATTATCGTGTAACATGTTCTTCCTATTTTCATTGAACTTGGGACATGTTGCATCATCATCCATATAGCTGTTGGTTATCTTCTACTACAGTTTTTTATTTTAAATGTCTTTGGTTTATTTCTTCCCTTGTTGTTTTATGATTTTTATTATATTCCGTTGCGCTACACTTTGACAAATGAGAGCATAGTTTCCCCACTATTAGACCTGGGAGCTCGCTGCTAGTCGGTATCCTCTGGCATTTGGGTAAATGCGCTTCAGGTCATGGGGCGAACCGGGTTCAGGGTACCCGTAGAGTGGCACCCAAAACCAGGACGTTACACATTATATAAAACCTGAAAAGATGTGTCTAATACTTTGAATGTATGGTCAATATTATGTTCATAAAAAATGATAGTGTACATACCTATAAATTTATTTAATACATATGTTATTCTAATATAATCCAAATATATTTTATGTTTCTTAGAACCAAAAAATTGGTAAAAATAAATTAGTTTTTTGAATACCAATACATAAAGAAATATTCTATTTTATTTCCACATAGTTCATTCCTTATTATAAGATTTTACTAAAGTCATTCATTTTAATTTTATATTCAAATCGTTTATAATGGATTTTAAACAATATGATAATTATCCTAGGAATATCCCATGGGATTGTAAAAATAGGGGTGTTGTTTGGCCTATTTTCAAGTACTATGTAATTCTCTAATCAAGGCCAATGTTCCATTATCAGATTTATTACCCCTGGTTACATCTGTTCTAGAACCCCATCAAATTATAGTATTTAGAAAATTATTTATTTATAAAAAACATAATCTATACCTTGAAAAAAATATTAGTATGTTCTTTCGCAATTATCCTCAATTTAAATCATAGGGATATTTTTCCTAATAAATATTTTCCTACATTTAGTTTATAAGGTTTCTACTAAAAAAATTAGGTATGAACTAAAGTGACATCAACCCTAGTAGCCAGAAGCTGGTGCCTACTACCATTATATTGGAAGAAGATACAATTAATCATATGTGGATAGACCCAAATATTTAGTAGTCTTGTTAATATAGAAACATTCTTTAGTCTGACATTAAATTTAAAAACACACATTACAATATAATTTTTTCCCATTTTGAAAATATCATTATTCTATGTAGAAAATCCTGGAAAATCAGTCATAGTAGTCTTCACTGGATCCTGGTTAAAGGAAACAGAATAAGTGTGATATAAAATACTAAGTAATGGTCAAGTACAATGATAGAAATAAGGAATCAATTGTCATAATATATTTGGAAAGGAAAAATATAGAACATACTCCATTTAATAAATAACATGAAAAGGAAGTGCGTAAAAAATATTACAAGGTAAATAACAGAGAATACAAGAAACCGAAAAAATATATTGACTATCATTACTATATAATACATAATCGATATAGAAAATTAAACAATTGAAACAAAAGTAATTTAATTAAAAGATAATTAATTTATTCTAGAGATAATCTCATAGTGAAAATATCCTGTAATGAAATAAATAAATACTAAATTAATATAATACTTAATTATTGGATGCCATTTTCTCTAGGCATATATACCATTACAATCAATACCATTTAAAAAATATTTTAGAATATACTTCGTAAAAACATAATTAATTAAGTTTATCCAAATTTATTGTCCCAATATGTTATTGATGCATCAAGTGGATATCTATAATTGTGCCACCCTCATGTCAAACATTTACAAATAATTCTTCATATATTGAATAGTAAATTTAATTTATAAACAATATACATTATCAAATATCTATATTGTGTAATGAGTATTTATTTATCAATATTTCTACACATATCACATAATATTAAATTCTGTTCAACTTATGTCAAAAAAACATACAGTTTACGAATTAAACATATCCATGATATGAAATATGGATATTTATATGAAATTTATTGATTAATGATCATAGGAAAGTGAAAATTTTAATGGAATGTTATTGAATTCAAAAATAAATCAAGGAAGTGAATTAAAATAATTTTCTTAATAACAATTATCATAACCCATCCATATTAAGAATAAAGATGTTGTTATTAAAACATATCCCCATTGGATTATGTGTAAAATATTATTTTTAGTCATTGATGAATATAAATACCATATATAGAACATTAAAAATGTTTTTTAGGAAAACAATTTTTCATTTTGAATAAAATTTTTAAAATCATTTTCATTGAATTTCATTCTAAAAAATATCTCAAAAATACCATCATAAACATCTAAATTAAGCATCAAAGAAATGGTGGTCTTATAGAAAAGTAATTCTATTTGTGTTATAAAGAACATTCCCTTTTCATGAAAAAATTGTTATTAAATTTCCTTATTTTAGAAGTTGATAAAAATATTATTTTTATTTTTTTTAAATAAATCATATGTATAAATTTATTTTAATTTTTTTTTAAACTTTGATTAAAATATATTTACAACATCTTTGAAGAATATATTTTTTCCAATAAATTGCATTTATGATCAAAAAAAAATGTTTCCATATTTTATTAAAAAAATTATAAAATA
The DNA here is from genome assembly GCA_963277665.1 of Viscum album. Taxonomy (NCBI): domain Eukaryota; kingdom Viridiplantae; phylum Streptophyta; class Magnoliopsida; order Santalales; family Viscaceae; genus Viscum; species Viscum album. The sequence goes on from OY728127.1 coordinate 1,300,975,183, forward strand.
TTTTAGGATCAAAATTTTGGAAAATGGTAGTATCACGTGAAATATATCCTGAATAAAAATAGTATAATAAAATTTAATGTTTTATTAAAGAGTTTTCATATAATTTATTTTAATGTTCATTAAAGAGTAAACAATCTAGATTAAAATGAGATTTTTAAATAAACCATTAATATGATCATAATGCTAAAGTCAAGAAATAATAAATGAATTGATTATATGTATTAACTATTAATTCATGTAAACCATGTGAAAATAAAAAATATATATATTAAAAATTTAGTATACACATAATCATTAAAATATTAATGACAACGAGTAAGTAACAAAATTCAATAAAACAAGATTGAGTTATGAAAATATTTACCACTTGGATACTTTTAATTGAAATCCCCTAAATCGAAAGAATTAAAATTAAAACAAAAAATACCATGAAATAATTATTTCTCATGATATTATATTTCAAGGTGTAGTATATACACTATAAGAATGTAATTATAATCACAACATTATAATATCCCTCAATGAAATGAAATTGAGACGGAATCATTTACCTCATGCAACCTTTTAGTTGAGTATACAGTAATGTTTTATATAGTGGATTTATACATGTTATTATATTGATATAGAACCACATTAATATTAATGATATCATATTGGATACCAATATAACATAATATTAACCATTTTTTAGCAATCTTTCAACATTTTCCTTGTTTTTCTTGTTAATTTCCTTGTTTTCTCATGGGTGTTTTCATGTATATTTCAATTATTTCACAAAATATATATTTTAATTATCTTCATAATTACAATTAGGAGATAATTATGATATTTTACCTCACTTTTACATTTAAAACCAATTATGATCAATGGTTATGATTAATAAAGTATGTTACGACCATGGAGACAGCATGTTGTATGTGCGCATGTGTGAAGTTTCCATTTTTCACCAAAAATTATGGAATATATGTATGTTATATTTAACCATTATAATTTTATAATAAAATCATTAATATAAATTTATATACTTTCATTTTTTATCCATGTGGTGTGGTGATTAAAAGAGAATGACATAACTTTGTTTTTGAGGTTTTTGATGCATACACAAACGATGTAATCGTATTTATAGGAGTGAAAAGGTAATAAAAAATTTTTTTACATGATATTTTCTATGATTTTATTATGATAAGGGAAAAAATTAAACAACAACAACTTTGATCAAATTATTTATTAAGTTGTCCTTCGTGTGTATGAAGGACTACTACCTCATAAACCGATGTCATTCATTTTTTCATTTCGACCTCTCAAGGTTGGGTATGATGATGGATATAAATTATAAATACAATATTATTTATCATAATTATACCTATGGAGTAAATATATCACAATAATAATTTTACGTTCTATTCCTTAGGAGACATGATAATGTCACTTGTGTATTGTGGAGTATAGCCTTCACGAAGATATGTGACTTACTATTCATCACCAAACCACATGGATGAAAAATATAAGAATATAATATAATTTTAATTATATTATGATCACTAAAAAAGGTAAAATATTACTTTCCTCTATTTTATAATGATCAGTGAAAATGGAAACATTACTCATGCATATATATGAATAATAATCTTTATGACTGGAAAGTACTTCATTTTCCATAACCATATTTTATGATTGGTTTTAAAAGAATTTTTTATTTAAAAATATGATGATTATCACATGATTTTTATTATATAGATGATAAAACTGTATAATATGGGCAAGAATATGATATTCTAAAGGAAAACACTCATAAGAAAATAAGGCAATTAACACATGAAACAATGAAATTAATGAATGATTATTAAAAACAAGTAATAATATGTTATAAAAGGTCATATATGATATAATGAATATTAGTATGGTTCTTGAATATTGTAGTAACATGTTTAAAACTAATATACGATAAGTAAAATACTATTAAATAAAAATGATGCATATTGCAAGGGATTTCGTCTCAACATCATTTAACTAAGGCATATTATAATGTCATGTACATAATTACTTTTATATTGTTTATATAATACCCCTTAACATGAAATATCATGAATAAATCATTATTTATGGTATTTTATATTTCAATTTTATCCATTATATCTAAGGGAATTTCAATTATAAGGAACTTTGTGGTAAAAAGTTCAATAACACAATTATTTTTTTCATGGGTTATATTACTTCCTTTATTCATTAATATTATATAATTTTGTGTATAATGAAATATAATTATTTGATGGCTGGTTTTGATGATTTTATGTGGACTTATAGTTGATACAGATAATCAATTCATTGATTAATTCTTACATCAATATTATGTTCATTTAAGGGGTTATTTCAAAATATTAATTTAAATGAAATTGTTTGTACTGTCACTTCAATTAAAATAAATTATAAAAACAATGTTTAATTAAAACATAAATTTTAAACTCATATGGTTTTTCATAACCATTTTCTTGTGATAGTAGTATTTTCCACTATTTAGAGATTAATAGTATTGAGAAAGGTATCTAATAAAAATATGATTTCATTTCTATTTTTAGTCAAGTGTATTTTTTATTAAAAAATAATGATTTATTAAATTAAATTAAAAATGTTTTCTATAACATTTTCAAAATAATTTATTAATATAATTTTTCCCATTTTTTATAAACTGTTTTCACAGGAATATTCTTATCTCTTTCTTAACCCATGAAAATGGATTTTATTTTCAAAATGTATAGAATTACCTACCAACATGACCATAATTTCATTGAATATTACCTTTAATTTTTACCTTTATATTTTTAAGGATATAGTTTTTAAATGCAACTTTCAAATAAAATAATTATAAAAAACAAAATAAAAAGGTTATTTTCCCCGAGAAAATTTTTAAGGATATTTTTAATGTATTTTCAGTAGCTACCATGGAAATAATATTTAGGGAAAAATAGATTGGGTATCATAACCCTAATATATAATTTGATGATAAGTACAGAATATCGTACATGAGTTTGGGTAAGGTTGTGAATATGAGGTTTTTCGGGAAAATACATCCTTTTAAGGATACGAAATGTGGATGTGGTTCAAGAATAGATATACCTATGTGTAATGAAACTAAAAAGGAATAATTTAAATTGAATTGAGTGTCACCTGATACACCACAGCAGAACTTATTGTACACCTATTTTGACACTCATGGGGGATATTCTTAGAATAATTCAAAACATAGAAATTTTTTTAATAAATAATGATAATTAATAACCATGGACAAACTATTTAATAACATTGTAATTCTATTTAAATATAATGGAATAAGTATTTGTGTTTTTCAATTCAAAAAATTAAACATTAAAAGTATTTTCACAAATGGTAATTGGTTAAATATACCATGAAACATCATTGTATTTTTTTAGAATCATATATGTATTCATTAACACAATTTTTTTGGATACTATAACTATTTATTAGTTTAATATTGATCATATTATCAATTTATTAATTATATATTTATGGGTTTTAAGTGATGGGAATCTACCAATATTATTTATATTTCAGGATAAATTTATTGAAATAATATTTTTAAGAAAAAAAGTTATTTTATGAAAAATACCATTATATTATATTGAAATGTGTTTAAAGGTATTGGTAGCCTTTTGGTTTGTATGATCATTAACTAAATGAGGATAATAGTAAAATATGGTTATTAGAATTTAAAAAAAAAATTATAAAAAACATTAGTAAAAAGATTATATAATATTAAATTTTATGTGAAGGATTACCATCACACTTGTTTAGTAATTTTATAGGAATTATATTAAATAGAATAATGAAAACATGTGTGTTAGGTGAAGACCCAATGCATCCAGCTAGGTGGTGGGGCGTGAATCAATGACAGATGGATGTTAAGAATTTCTTGACCACCAATGGAATATAGGATGTACTGGTTAATATCTAATTGTGTTTAGGTAAACAATTTGAGAAATAAATATTTTTAATAAACTAGTGTAATTTTTTTAGGATTATAGTTTTATTTTATTTATTGTATAAATTATTATAATGATATTGGTTTTGTAGAATATTTTGAAATAGAATGGTAGACATGTAACTATTTTATTCATTATCCTATCTGTTAATAGTGAATTTTAGTTCTTCAAGAAAAGGATTTCATTTTTTTCATATAAATTAGTTAGAATACGAGATTAATTAGAAATTATTCAAAGTAAAACTAAAACAACACATTTCTCATATGAAATTGAAAAATATCTATTATTTAAATATCCTTAAAATTAATGATAGTAAAATAATTCATTAAATTTATAAATAGATATTAAAACAAAATTATTATCGTATTAACTTAATATACCATGAATCAAATATTGTTTTAAATCATCACATATTTATGAATTTGAGGACATTTTCATTTCATTGATCAATAATTTATTTGTGCTGAATAAACTTTATAATTCCCTATAAATATTTATCCCTTTACTACATTTCATTATTTTCAGTTTCTAACGATGTTATCCAATAGAGAATCCTAATAATATATCAGTCCATGTAGCCTTTGTACTTACCATTCTCTCATATTATGATAATATTTTATTAATCATTTTTAAAATGTTCTTTTCCCAATAATTGTATTTCCAAATATAAAATTTGATTACTAAGATCATGATTATGTTGTGAGGACAAAAATTTTATGGTGGGGAGAATATAACACCCTGGAATTTTAAAATCTGGACATTATATCTGTTTTTGTGTATGAGACACAACACAAAGCATAGAATGTGATATAACTACCCAATAAATTATGATATATTTAATATTTTGAATAAATTTAATAAATTATATATCATGTACGTCAGGAAATATTGAGTTTTCTTGTGTGACAAACAAGAATTAGTTTCCTCGATAGCTTGTGTTACATGAAATATTGATCATTACTGAAAATCAATACAGTATAAATATTATTATTCAATATGATAGATATACCCTATAATTTTGAATGGAGTTTATGAATATTATTGTCATAGATATGAATATATTTAGTTTAAACACATATGTTGGTTATCTATTAATTATAAATCAATTAGAATAAAAATAAATGTTTTTAGAAAAGTGTATCTTCCTAAAACCAGTTTCACTGCACGTGGGCCACATATTTTATAATTTATATTTAATAAATTTAGAAAATTTATATGAAAAAAAATTATTTTTTAATTATGATTACCAAATTTATTTTATGGTTAATTTTTTGGAATATTCTAGGAACATTTTTTGATGAATAGTGAAAAATACCTTGTATTCATTGAAAATTGCCTTTTTGTCTAAATAATTTATAATATTTATTTTTTAATTGGGTTTTAAATTCAAAATAGTTTAGTTATAGATCTATTAATCCTATTTATTTTGTTTTAATCATATTCATATTTAATATTTATATAAAAACATTTTAAACTTTTGAGCATTTTCTCTTTCAAAACATACATTATCGTCATGTCCTTGGGATTAATTTTAATTTAAATTCAGCCACTTTGAGGAGTTGAATTTGGGAAAATGGTTTCCATTTTTGTAATCCTAATAATTTATATTATTTAATAAGGTCCACAAATTTCATTACCATAATTATTAGTGAAAATAGTTAAAATTAATTACACTGATTAAGGTGAAAACAACTTTATATAGTGAATAAACATAGAATATTAGATTTAAAAATAACCATAACGTGTAAAAATCCCATTTTATAGAAATATTTAAAACACATATTTTATATTATTGAAAATGGATCATAATTGGGTCCTTATGACCTTAAAACACATGTGTAATTCACTCTTTCAAAAAAATACATGTGTCCCACTCACCCCACATAAAAAAGATACACCCTCTCATGTATACATAACATGAAAAAAACACATTGGTTCAGCGAATATATAGAAAAATAAATTACAAAATTCCCTCACCTCATCCTATTATCCTTATCATGGGCATAAATATGACCTATCGAGGTTTTAGTGCAGACCAAATGAAGATACTAGAAGGAGTTGTAATGATCTTCCACAATCGTCTTTATTTTACTTATTTACCCTCCTCATCATTTTTTTATTAAACCATTTTTCTCTAAAAACCAAAAAATATTATATATACTTGTATTTTTTATAATAATTTAATGACTAAAAAATATCCATTTTTATCAAATGGGTTATGTAATCATCATTCATGTATACGGCGAACAACCACTTTGTGAATCGATGTTGTTCATTTTCCATTCTCAACATTCAAGGATGAGTTTTATGATAGATATAAAGTATATGTAAAATATTTAAAACACTATTATATATACTAATACATTATAAAATTATATAACAACCACTTTGTTCCTCATACGTGTGGTGGACTACCACCTCAAAAAGATTTGTGATTAGTCATTCACTAATGTTTTAAATGGAAGTTAATAAATTTATTGTTAATAATTATATATGATTAAGATGAATGAATTATGATTTTAATGGAATATTTATCATTATATAAATATAACACACATTGTTTCCTCTCTTTACATTTTACTCTGTTAATGATGATAACATCATTTGTGTACATGGAGACCACTGACTTCACAAAGCGATGTGACCCTATTTTCACCACTAAACCCCATCAATAAAATATAAAAGAGTATAATATGATATCAATAATATTATAAAAAAAATAGAATTGTAAAATATTACCAACCGCCTTTCCGTAATGTTCTCTGAAAAAAGTCAATGTTTCTCAAGCGTGCATATGACCCATCGTCTCCATGATCAAAACATGCATCATTTTTAATACCATCATTGAAGATTTGTTTATAAAAGTACACAATATATAAAAATATTATAATTATGTTATGATAATTATTTCTGATACTATTTATCAATATAATTTTTCCTTCAATGTTAACATTCATAAAAATCCACATAATAGAAAACAAAAAAATTACACATGAAACATTAGAAGTAATGAAATATTATTAACAAATAGGTTATAATATATTATAAAAGGATCATTTATGATATCATAAATAATAATATGGTTCTTAATATGTTAGGAAACTATTAAAAACCACTATAAAAGTGGTTTATTCATGTTCAACCAAAAGTAATCAAAAGCTATGTGACTTCATCTCAATTTAATTTCATTAAGGAATTTTTTAATGTTATGAAACTAATTACTTTTATATGGTATATATACTTCCCCATGATATTTAATATCATATATTAAAAATTCTTTAGGCTATTTAATGTTTAATATTTTGTTATTTTATCTAGTGGGATTTGAATTAATTGTTTCTGTGTAGTAAATAATTCCACAACTCATTCACTTTCATTGGGTTATATTACGTCTTAATTTTCATTAATATTTTATGATTCAATGTATAATTAATTTGGGATGTATATTTCAGTATTTAAACTAATTTTTGTTGATTTATATCTGATACACATAATAAATTCCTTCATTAATTCTCACATCAATATAATGATAATTTCAAGGTTTTAGTTCACAATCTTATTCTCATTGGTAATGTTTGTACATTAATTTTAATTAAAGTAAACTATATGACCATTTTTTAGTAAACCCTTCAATTTCTATCTCCTCTAGTTATTAATTATATTTAATATGGGATATTCATATTTCCCCACTCTCTGGTATGTAAATTTAATGATAAATTGTGTTAATAAATATAACTTCATTTCTATTTTATGTCAGAAATAATTTTTCTTACAAAACAATGTTTTCTAAAAAATTAAAAAAAATCATTAATTTTTTTAGAATAATTTATCTAATTTCATTTTTATCCATGTTTAATTTATTCAAAAAATTAAAGGTATAATCTTTTCAATTTCTAAATAAGGAACTTTTTAAACCGTTTTACCATAAAAAAATAATATTCTTAACGATAGGTAAAAAATTACACACTTTCATAGACATCATTTATTTTAATCATACTTTGAATGTTTACATAGATATTATTAAATTAAATTATTTTTAAATTGACTTTCATTAGAATATATTTTCAGAAAATTAAAAATAAATATATTTCCCTTAAGAACGTTTTTGAAAATCTTTTTTTGTATTTAAATTCATTAATGACTATAACCCTTATTTTATATATACTCAAATGGGGATATTTCTTAATGATATCATTCTTATTATTCCTTTGGATATTTTATCATCATACTACTATAGAATTTATTAACATTAATTTTCTTCATTCATTTTTGTACTAAAACACATTCCTGTGAAATCTTTACTTTCCAATGGTCAATGGATATTAAATTTCCCTAAAATTTACATATTAACTATCAATGAAATATTTATTTTGAAAAACACATAACTTTTTTTAAATATGGTATAATAAATGGAATATTTTATTATATCTTGGGAATATTTTAAAATTTTATTTCATACTCAATATGTATATTTGAAAAGGAACATTTTATATGAATAATATCAATTATAAAATATACGAGGAATTATTTGGACAAGCACCACAAGGATGGGGCCTAGTTGTAGATATACCCTCGATGAATCGGTAGTCTCGTGGGATGAATTAGTTAGCTAGCCATATTTAGGTGGGGTTTTACTCAGTATTTTTAAAACCATATTGTGAAAGGTTTTGACTATATGGGTACCATGTACATATGAAATAATGCATCTAATAATAATTCATTTCCCTCATTAAGTATTCAGTAATTTCAATACAGATGATTTTCACTATGACATTATCACTGGATTCTTTTCATTATATGTCAATTAAATGTCACATGTTTCAGTCATATATCATGCTATATCGAATATTCCTTATCTAGTTATGATAGTAAGGTTATTTATTAAATTTCATGTTTTTTCAATTATTTACCTTTCCATATTTCTTAAGCACTTCCTTCATAGTTTATTGAATACATGGCATGTGTGTCCTGTTTTTTACCATTAATTATTGATTCATATTATAAATTATTTATTACTTCTATTTTATTTATCCCTAGATAATAAATTGATCTCATGCTTACTTTTTTCTATTCCCCAGGATTCCATGAAGTGTAAAATGTTTAATATGAAAAGATAATATATGGGAACAAATTTTGGTCGCAAAATATTATTATGTTTCAATTTCATTTTTTAATTGTAATTAAATATTGAATTATGTATCTTGTTTACCAGGACTACTAAAATATGTGGTTCATTGGGATGGTTTACTTATATCTTATACCATTGTAAATGTCATAAGAGACTTGCTTTAGGATGCATGGCTAGGGTACCTATAAGTGAAATGTAAATAAATCAATTAATTATGTTATATCATTAATAATCATGTTTTTTAAACAATTCAAAAACTCAAATAACATGATGATAAATATTTCGAATATTACATGTTAAATATCACATAGTTTTAAATTTGTTTTGGGAACTTATCTACACTAGGGGTATTATAAAGATATAAAAAGTATAATAAGTATTTAAGAGATAAAATGTTTCTTAGAAGTAATATATAAATTACTTTCCAGGATAATATCTAAAACTTAAATTAATCCAATGTTAGGATACACAGTTCCATGTGAAAAAAATTCAAACATTAAAGTTGAAATTTTTATATGTGTGGGGGAATCTATATAATGACCTATAATTTACATACATTGTTATAAATTCATTATTTAAGAATACTTATTACAATATATAACAAAACCATGATAGGAAAATATAGGTATAGTGTCCTTAGAAACTGAGTAACATAAACAACTGGTTCATAAATCATCTACATTGTCTCTTGTTTATTTCATCATATCTAGAGTGAGTTTTTCCATATCCTACTTAATACCCTTCTTCTGGACCTAGGGAAAAGAAAACATAAAAATGGGCGAGATCAAATGCTCAGTAAGGGAAAACAAAATAAATATCAATCATATCATATTCATAAGAACATAACATTTCGGAAATCATAACCTGCAAAAGAGATCATAATATCATAACATGGGATAAATCATAGTAGTGAAATGTAATCCCAGTAATCATAACTTAAAACATGAAACTTTGTGGCATACACAAATAATCATATAAAATCATTTCATATTAGTCAAGTATCATTTACAAGACCATCATAGCGGACAAAGTCCATTACTAAACCGTATTCACTCCTCGTTCCAGTCCTGTATCACTGAACTAGATTAACTTGTCGTTCCAACCATTTCTATCTCATGAGATACAAATCTTTACCCAATGTATTGAAGAGAGGGATAGGTCCCACCCATCTCATAATGAAACCATTCTTATGGGTGCGACAAAATCATAAATCAAAACATAACCCATGTAATAAAAATGGTATTCTTAAACATCGTGACATCATAAAAAATTCATATATGATAGAGGACTACATAAATATAATTCCATCATAACTTAATCAAATAAATGTAATAATAGGGATAGAAACAGAACCCTATGTTATCTTAGATGGAAAATAATTTTGGTAAAACACTTGAAATCCATTATTGTGGAAAATACCCTTTCTACTTCAAAAACATTTTTCCTTTATTAACATGTCATAAAATTTTAAATTAAAAAAAGTTAATTAAAAAAAACTTGAAAACTTTTAAATCAGGATTAATGTAAATAATGTTATATGTAATCATAAAATCCATTCATGCTTTATAAGTTAAAAAAACATTCCTCTCGTACTTTGGCTGGAAAAGTCAAAAAGTATCTTATACTAAAAACGACAAAATATTCCTTTCATATATTTTACTAAAAATTCACCAATAGGTAAAATTGGATTTAAAAAATTGTATGAGGATAGAAATAATATTACATATTGAGGAAACAAGGATGTGGATGATAAATATTCCCTAGTAAATTCTTAAGTATAAACAATCTCGGATAAAAATGAGATTGCGAGATTTTCCCTTACCTTAGGTCTGATTTGCTTCGTACCTATCTGAACCTCCTGTATAATGATTTAAATAATGTCATTGACATATTACAGAATCATATTAATTGTTATGAGATAACATATGGTGATATTCTTTTCTTTTTATTAGTAATATTTCATTGTTACTTGTTATTCGGGTTTTCATTGCTTTATGTTCTTATGCATGTTTTGTAGAATAAATTCATATTCTACTTTTTAGGTTATAGATAAATCATTTAAATAATTGTATTAGTGTAATATATATATCATATGTATTCATTCAATTCATTTATATAATCATTATTCAATGAAGTTCATGTAGAACGAGTCGCATCACATCGTAGAGACGGTAGGTCGTACGTACGCACGAGCGATGATATCATTTCCATGATCATGGAATTGTATTGAAGTGTATGTATACTATTTCAGAATCAATATAACTTTAAAATAATCATATATATTTATTCTTTACACCAATATACCAATCCATGTATGGTGGTGGTGGAAAAAAGATAACACCACGGTGTGGAGACAGTATTCTGTACGTACGCACGTGCGGTGATTTCATTTTCCGTAGGATGGATATAAGATGAAATAGGGTTGTTTCATATTTATAATAACATATAAGTATATGAGTGATACTGATATTATTACTTCATAATGAAACAACTAACGAAGAGGAAGTAGAAGAAGAAATAAATTTGAAAGAATCAGTAACAGATATTACCTCTTCTTCGACACGGCTCTTTGAAAACTCCTCTCAGGGCACTAAAATTGGTCTTTGAAGAAGAAAAGGACAACTAGTACGTTTCTAGGGTAGTTTACAAGGGAAATGGGTAGTTTTTGGCATAGCTTTAAGGCTCAGAATTGTGTGAGGAGGAGAGGGAGTGGGTTCCCTTTTATAAGGGTGGAGAGGGGCACCTTTAGAAACCTCAAAAATATTAATTTATAATAAATTGAAACCCCACGTAAAAACTTCCAAAATTACTCAAATCCGAAGCTTAGATGATATAGTGTTGTAATCTCATCAACCAATAAAATTTATACCTGTTGGGAATTTATTTTAAACATTATCAACTTGATTTATCCTTATTTAATCTATTTAATTTTATTTTTGGTAATAAGATTCTAAATTTTAAATTGTTGTAAATAATTAATTATGTGTTTTTAATTTTCCATAATTGTATAATTTAAGAAATTTCAGAACATAAAATTTTAATTTATAATTTTTAAATATTTTTGTGATTTTTAAACAATTTTATAAAATATTATTTTTATAAAATAACAAAAGTGTCAATTTTGACACTATTCATTTATTTGAATTTAAATAAAATCCTCACATAAGATATGTTTGAAATAAAAGCATTAATAGATTTATAACATGTCATATTTATCTAGAAAATTTGTGGATCACATTAAATCATTCATGTAATATTTATTTTAATATTTTTAAAACCATTTATTTGATATTTCAATCAATAAAATAATTTCAACATCACTATTGTGTCACATTTAATTATTAATATTTAATACAAAAAAATTATAAATAAATTCACATGATATAGATAATTTTATTATATTTCTAGATCCTATTCATGTTTGATATTTCATAAAGTTTATCACTAAATGAAAATTATTATACTTATAAGATTTAAGAGAGTGACATGTTGTCACTTTCATTGGTTTTAATTATAATTATATCATTTTCATGGTAAATAGTCCATGAATCGAATCTAATCTGACCCTTAGGTGATATGGGTAGACTTTCAGTCATCCAATAGAATTTTTTCAGGTGTTAGGGTAATTTTATAATCTTATTTTTATCCTTAATTACATGATTTTCCTTTAACTGTCGTAAATAAAAATTACCGTAGTTACTATTCATAATATCAAAAAAATTAAAGTAACCTATTAACATAATTGGGATTCACTAAACACAAATATGGAATCCATTTTTTCAATATTCAAAACACAAATGTTGCAGTAATTAATTTAAAATTAATCTTGTTGTTAAAATAACAGGTTTTAAAAGTTAAAACATTACTAAAGATTGAAATGTTTTTACCTATGAATTCAATGTAAAATTAATGTTAATGACATAAATTATATTAAATGGTAAAAATACATTATATCTATACTTTAAAACCATTAAATAATATATTTTAACCATATAAATTATTTTGATGAAAAAAGTTGTTTTCAATTAAATTTTTTTGTATCTTTACCATTCATCAAAATATGAAAGTTATCAGAAAAGTATCAAAAATTTATCCAATGTAAATTTTTATATCTTGATTCAAAGGAATAATTTTATTATGTAAAATTAAACTTATAAACTTTTCAAAATTATCTTTAAAATGGGTGTGCCATCAAAAGGCGGAAAACTACATTTTTGAAAAAAATAATTCTTTTATCCAAAAAATTGATTTTTTTCTCGTATCATATGTAAAATTAATTCTAATGTTATATAAAATTCAAAATTGTTTTAATAATATTTATAACGGATACTTTATATAATATTTTAATAACATATCGTTGTTTAGTAAAACTCGATATTTCATGCAACACACGCTATCGAGCAATGTTGCTCTTGCGTATAACGCAAGCCAAGCTAGTGTTGTGTATAGTGAAAGATTCCTTTGATGTTCTGTATAACATAAGTCATAATATATATATATATATATATATATTTCTCATAAACTAGCAGGGTGTTACATTCTACCCCCCTTAAAATGAATATCACCCACAAAATTCGTCACTTATTAACAAACATATGAGGATACCTCTCCCTAATCATATCCTCAAGCTCCCATGTGGCTTCTTCTATTTGGTGGTTCCTCTATAAAACATTCACCTAGAAAGTGGTATTGTTCTGTAGAACTTTTTCACTATGATCCAGAATCTCTATCGGCTATTCTTCACAAGAAAGATCTTTCTCCAACATTACAACATCTGAGCTTAGTACATGTGAAGTATAGGGTATGTACTTTCTCAGGACATATATGTGAAACACATTGTGAACTTGAGAGAGATTCGGTGTAAGTGCCAACTGGTACGCTACCTTCCCAACACGATCCAGTATTTCGAAAGGACCGATATACCAAGGTCTCAGCTTTCCCTTCCTTCCAAATCTCATTACTCTCTTCCAAGGAGATATTTGTAAGAACACTTTATCACACACCTCAAACTCTAGGTCTATTCTTTAGTTGTCGGCATAACGCTTTTGTCGACTCTGACCTGCTCTTATGTGTTGTTGAATAGTTCTGACCTTTTCGGCCATCTCATCAATAAGATTAGGTCCTAATAGCTTTCTTTCCCCAACTTCAACCCAACAAGTTGGAATCCTGCATTTCTTTATATAGAGAGCTTCATAAGGATCCGTCTGAATACTGGATTGAAAGCTATTATTATAAGAAAATTTCACCAAAGGTAGATTTTGATCCCAAACACCTTTGAAATCCATAGAGAAAGCTCTTAACATATCTTCTAGATATTGAATTGTTCTCTTATACTGGCCTTCTGTCTAAGGATGATAAGCAGTGCTAAAACTCAACTCTATATCTAATGTATATAGAAGAATTCACAGGAACATCGAGGTAAACCTCATATCCTGATAAGATATAATGGAAAGTGGTACTCCATGAAATCTTACCACTTCCTTTACATATATCCTAGAAAGATGATCGAGAGAGAAATCTTCTCTAATAGCAAAGAAGTGTGCCAACATTGTAAGATGATCAACTGTGACCCAGATAGCATTAATGCCTTTGGATGATTTAAGAAGTCCGATGACAAAGTCCATAGTGATGTTTTCCCATTTCCATTCGGTTATGGGTAATGGTTTTAACATCCCCTTAGACATCTGTCTCTTAGCTTTAACATACTGACAAACCAACCATCAAGAGAGATATTCAGAAATATCTCTTTTCATGCCATCCCACCAGAACCACTCTTTCAGGTCCCTATACATCTTCGTGCTTCCATAATGAATAGAGAATGAAGAACTATGAGCCTCATCCAGCAGCTCCTTTAATTCTGGGATGAGAGGAACTCAAACCCGATTCATGAACCTTATTATTTCATCATAATCAATTTGAAATTCAGGAACATTTATTACCTTCTTTTGTAACTATACATCTTCTTTCTATGCCCCTTTAATCTTCACATGTATAGATTGTTGAACATTCATTTGAGAAAGAGAAGATTTTCCCCTTCTATTATAATTCCAAGATCCATCCTTTGTAAATCCATAAATATTGGATCTTTTGAGATTCTCATCATGGATAAGCTAGCATGGTCTTGTCGACTTAATACATCTTCCACGTTTTTTGCTTTCCCAGGGTGGTAATGAATTGAGCAGTCATAATCCTTAATCAGCTCCAACCATCTTTTTTGGTGCATATTCAGATCCTTTTTTGAGAAAATATACTTTAAACTTTTATGATCTTTATAAATATCACACCTTTCACCATAAAGATAATTCCTCCATGTAACACCCCAAGCTTCTACGGTACGCTTCTCTTTGAATAATGTGATAGCGTGTGTTGTACGCAACACCGAGTTCTAACACACCATAACTAATCAAACTAGCCGTTATGAATAGTAATACCTACTTTTTGAAATTATATATATTTTATATTTGAAAATGGACTTCATTTTTGGATTCGGAATATCGAATTTAGCCTAAGGTGAAATTTTGGTACATTTCGGATAACTTTCATATTTTGATGAATAGTGAAGATTACTAAGTTTTAATTAAAAACAACTTTTTTAATCAAAATAATTAATAGTGATAAATTATGGATTTGAGTGGTTTTAAAGTATATTTAGAATATATTTTTACCATTTAATATAATGTTGGTCATTGGACATAATTTTACAATTAAACCGAACATAAACGAGTGTCAATCTTTTGATAGTTATTATCTCTTAAAAACACGCTTTTTGTTTTGACAGCGGGAATTAATTTTAAATTAATTTCTGCCACTTCTGTGTTTTGAATTTAGGAAAATGGATTCCATATTTGGAATCAGGATGTTCAAATTGTGTAAATAGGTAACTTTTATTTTTAGACATTTTGAATAATTACTGCGGTAAATATTTTATTTACCATGGTTAAGGGTAAATCCGGTAAATAAGGGTTAAAAAATAATATTATAATAATACTAAATTACCCTAAAACGTGTCTTAACCCTATTTGTTGATACATGGTCGACCATGGGAATCTTTGGGTCTATTTTGGGACCCCATGGATCCACTTGTAAGTGATAATGACACTTTATTTTAATTAAGTTAAAATGAATACAAAAATGACACAAGAATATATCTTTTAGAAAAACAATTGTTACATAGGGTTATATATATTGGATTTTAGATTATAAATATTCATTAGAAATCTAAAACGATTTCCTACATAATTATATTTTATTTATAATTTTTAGACATTAAATAATTTATTTTAATTATGACACAATGATGATGTAGTAATTACTATAATAGTGAAAATTAAAATAATTGATATTATAAATACCCAAATAAATATAATATGAAACTTTTAATGAATTAAACTAATTTTCTAGGATAATATGATATATTAGGATTGATTTTATTGACTTTTTTCGAAGTAATAAATCTTTTATGAGTTTCACAAAAATGAACTATTGAATAGTGTCAAAATTGACATAAAAGAGTTCTTAAAACAAATATTATATTCTTAATTGATATTAAATTCCTAAAAATCTAAGGATCGGCCAAGAGACTTATATAATGATAGGTCCATCATTAATGTACCACTTGGGGGTCTCTTGGATGTATATAGTATGTTTATTAACCATATTATATAAAAATACAAAGAGACATTGTAAAAGTGAAACTAATTAACTTAGAGTTAATACTTAAAGATAAGGTTAATATAAGTACCCAAACCTGTCTAAATTCTATTGGTTGAGTGGTTTTCGACCTATCCCCACCTTAACCTTTGAATAATATGATTTGGAGCCATTAGAAACCGAATATGAATTTATTATAAATTAATATTTCTAGCTTTTCCAAAGGTGCCCCTCACCCCTCTTATAAAAGGGCACTCCTCCTTATCATTTCTTCACACATTCAAAGCCTTTTGGTTCGGCCAAACTCTGACCAAATACTCTCCCAACATCCCTCACTACAACCTAGAGGCCTTAGTTTGATCATAAAGCCAACCTATGGATCCCTTTTGATCAAATCAAAAGGAAGAACCCGAAGAAGAGGTAATGATTTCACCACCCTTCTCCAAGTTCATTTCTTCTTCCACTTCTTCTTCCTTTGTTCTTACCATTCTAAAATAATAACTCCAGTATCTCACATATACTGTGATGTTATTATAAATATGGTACAAACATATTCAGTATTCTATCCACCCTTTGAATAACATGTCACCATACGTGCGTACGTACGGACTACCGTCTCCACGTCATGGTGTAATTGTTATTCAATATAATATTATTTGGATGGGTATAATAATGATGTGTAACTCATGTAAATAATAAATATAACATGTTAATGATTCTGTATATGTGATATACCATCCATTTATATATTATTTTAATATCAAAAGAATGATATTGTCGCTCGTGCGTACGTACGGACTACCGTCTCCACGAACGCGATGAGATTCATTCTCCATCGTATCCATTCAAGTATAATTACCATTTGATGATTTAAAAATGATGTTTAAGGACTAGATATCATTCTGGATATGAATAAGATACAACAACCATGGATTATGTAACAAAACATATAAAAGAAAATGAGTAAGTTAACTTTCGAAACGACGATAATTCTAAGATATTATTAACATATCAATGTTAAAAGATCATATATGATATCATATTATTATATATGATTCTTGTATAATTTAATAACAACTATTTCACCATTATACAGGAGGTTAACCTACCCCAACCAAGGAAAAGTACAAGGTAAGGATTTACTTTACAACCTCTTCATTATCCAAGGTTGTTTATACGTAATAATCTACTGGGATCTCTTTATCATCCACATCCATGTTTCTTAAAAATGCATTTCAAAACATTTTTACTATTTACTAGAATATGAGTTAAAGTAATTTATACCCTTTTTGACTTTTATAAGTGGTTTATAAAGGAATCTTTCGGTCGTTTTCAAAACAAGGTCCTTTTTAACCTTTTCGACAGATTTAAGGTAAGAATGTTTTTTTTAACTTATACGGCGGGTGCGGCTATTTTCCGCCGTTATAAAATCTTCAAAGCTTCCCTTACAAGCTTATAAGAATATTTTCAAAGAAAATGTTTGATTTTATATGGATCTTAAATTATTTCAAAATAAAAGGAGATATTTCTTGAAAAAGAATTTTGATTTCATCTATGTCAACATCCTTTGATGGATTTTAAGATTATTTGAAGTTGATTTATTATGATACAAAACTTCTATATTGTATTGAAGATTTTGTGATATGTTTGACTGTGGATGTGCTATTTTTATACCATTCATAGTTTATGGTGAAAGTATTGGCATTTCATATGCTAGTTTTAATATGAATGTTTATGTTATGTTTAAACCTTTTCATATGGGAATGCATTGGACTTAATATGTGACGGGTGGAGCCCGCTATAGCTCCTCGATGCATCGGTAGGTCTCATGATAAAAACTAGTGTCTTGGCACAAGGCCTTGACAAAATCTTATTTGTAGTCTTGGCACGAGGCCTTGGCTATGTGGTTATGATAGTCTGGCATTATGCATTCCAACATTATGAAAGTGGTTATTGATTTTTTCATGTGATTATTCGATTAGTAGAATATCCATGTGAATAAGTAAATGGCATTATTTCATTTTATTTATGCCATACCATGTTGAAAGTTTATATTTAAAAGGCTTTTGTTTTAGTTATACATTGCCTTAAATGTTTATTCTTATTTATGAAAGTTTCCGCTATATTGTTATCCTTACTGGGCATTTGAGCTCACCCCTTTTCTATGTTTTATTTTTCCCAGGATGTGAAGAAGTAAGTTATGAATGACCTGCAGGGATTTTATGAGGGGTTAATAGTGTGGATTGTGGAAACATTATGTTGTTGTAGTAGTTTTTCATTTTATGATGTAATGTAAAACTTATGAATATATCCAGTGTTTCCAAGGCTACTAAACCAATCGGTCTTTCGAGATTTGATCTTTCTTGTGATCATGCCAATGTTATGTAATAATGCACCGACTCTAGGTAACTGGGGTCGGGGCGTTACAGTTGGTATCGGAGGAAGTTTAGTACAAACCTTGGAAGCTAGATTTAGATAAACTCTGATTAGAGCACGTAGACCTAAGATGAACTTTGAGGATTAGTATAGAAGAACTTCCTAGAATTTTGGTATTGTAGAGATTTTGTGAGTTTTCCAAGCAATACATCCCTGTCTGGATACGAGCAGGTAGAGGCGGCTCTGGCACAAATGTACCTAGGGGTAAATCCCGAAAACACCGCTTTGAGCTAGACTCGAACGGGAACTGGTGCACGACAACGGGCCTTGCTGCACTCTTGGTTACGACACTCCCGGGGGATATGCTTAGGATAACTCTCATTTTCTTTACAAATAATTTTGAAGGGATTATGAGTATATACTTCCTCAAAGAAAACATTCTTATGATTATGGATTATATCCATAAATAGTTCAATTTATGTTAAGTGTTTTATAAGTATGGTATTATGTATTTTGATTCATAAACTGATCTAGTTTATGCCATTGTTTAGAAATGGCGCCTAGTGGAAGAAATGGAAACCGTATCAATGCACGCACTCCATGTAGGGATTGCCCTCCTGCTCAAGATAATTATAGTGGGGCTGGTGATGCAACTGGTGCTGATCAGCTAATCACCATACTGGGACAACTTACTCAGGTTATGAATAATAACCTTACCCGTATGGAGCACCCTGATCCGCAGCGTGGAGGATCAATGTTAGATCGATTCATGAGGCCACAACCACCAACGTTCAATGGGAATACAAATACCTTAGTAGCTGAGCAAAGGATATTTTCCCTAGAGAAAATATTTCAGGCTTTGGGGAGCAGTGAAAGGGAAAAGGTTATCATGGCAGTTTACCGCCTCACTGGAGATGCTGATCAATGGTGGTCATTGATTCAAAATACGAAGGAAGATGATGAAGTATCAAATATGGAATGGAGGGAGTTCAAAGATCTGTTTTTAGAAAAATACTTCCCTCGTGACCATCGAGCAGATATGGAAAGGCAATTTCTGAGTCTGAGACAAAAGGAGGATGAGAATGTCACAAAGTATGAGGCTAACTTTACAAGGTTAGCGAGGTACGCTGGTGATTATATTCGTAACCCAAGAAGTAAGATTGATTGTTTCTTTGATGGGTTAAAACCATTTCTCCGTCGAGCGTTAGTCTCACAATCCTTTTCATCGTACGAAGACATTGTCTCATGTGCTATCAAGACCGAAAAGGAATTCTCTAAGTCTTATGACTTTAAAGCAAAGCAAGAGAAGAAGAGACCTGCTGA
Organism: Viscum album; assembly: GCA_963277665.1. Lineage (NCBI taxonomy): Eukaryota > Viridiplantae > Streptophyta > Magnoliopsida > Santalales > Viscaceae > Viscum > Viscum album. The sequence goes on from OY728127.1 coordinate 1,300,995,658, forward strand.
TCAATCTGGGAATGGAAATAAGGGGAAGAAGGGAAAGGTTGAATATCCATCTTGTGGTAAATGCGGGAAGAAACATCCTGGTACTTGCTTGAAGGGAATGGGAGTCTGTTACAAGTGTGGTGAAAAAAGCCACCAAGATCATGATTGCAAGGGGAAGAAGGGAGCTACCAACGTTCAGTGCTACAATTGCAGGGAGATGGGGCATTATGCAAATGCATGTCCTAAGCGTCAGGAGAACTTACCTCAGAAAAGGCCAAGGGATCAAGGCCAGGCTTATGCTATCACTACTGCTGAGGTAGAAGCTCTGAAAGACATGGTGGCAGGTAATTTAATGGTTTCCTCAAGTTTAGAAAATGCATTATTTGATTCTGGATCATAGCATTGTTTCATATCTTCCCAGTTTGCTAAGAAAATTAGATATTTCCAATTTGATTTAATAAGGGAGTTGTCAGTTAAAACTCCTAAGGGAAGTATCGTTGCAACAAAGTTTTGTGAATCAGTCCCCATTAGAGCACATAAATTTTCTTTATCTGCTGATTTCATCGTCATACCTATGATTGAGTTTGATATAATCCTCGGTATGGACTGGATTTCGGACTATGATGCGAAGATTTATTGTAAGAAGAAAGAGGTTACGATTCTTGATGATAATGATAAGGAGCACCTTATTTTTAGAGCAGAATCGTCACCACCTATTTCTTATTTAGATCCACCCCCAGTAGCTCAACTTAATTCAATTATTGGGGAGGAAGAGAATGAAATAACTGTCGGTGAGGAAAGGAATGTTCAAATAGAGGATGTACCTGTTGTGAAAGAATTTGTAGATGTATTTCCGGAAGATTTACCTGGACATCCTCCAGAACGAGAAGTTGAGTTTTCTATTGATTTGATTCCTGGATCAAGGCCTATATCGAAGACCCCTTATAGAATGGCCACTGTAGAGTTAGTCGAACTAAAGAAACAACTAGAGGAATTGAGTAATAAGGGATTTATTCACCCCAGTGTTTCTCCATGGGGAGCCCCTGTTCTTTTTGTTAAAAAGAAATATGGATCTATGAGGTTATGTATCGACTACAGGGAGATCAATGCTATAACGATAAAGAACAAGTATCCCCTACCTCGTATTGATGATTTATTTTACCAACTGCATGGAGCTCAATACTTTTCAAAGATTGACCTTCGATCTGGATACCATCAGTTGTGTGTGAAGAAGGAAGACATTCCGAAAACAGCATTTCGAACCAGGTACGGGCATTACGAGTTTATTGTAATGCCGTTTGGATTGACTAATGCACCCTCTGTATTCATGGATCTAATGAATAGAGTTTTCAAGGAGTATCTCGATGAATTTGTGGTGGTATTTATTGATGATATCTTGGTATACTCCAAAACCTACGAAGATCATGAAAATCACTTGCGCATTATCTTGAAGACTCTGAGGAGGCATGAATTATATGGGAAGTTTAGCAAGTGTGAATTCTGGCTTCAGGAGATTTTTTTTCTTGGCCATATTGTCTCTAAAGATGGAATCTCTGTTGATCCTTCTAAGACCAAGGCAATCCAAGAATGGCCAGCACCTACGAGTATAAATGAGGTACGTAGTTTTATTGGTTTGGCAGGTTATTATCGACGTTTCGTCCAGAATTTTGCCCGATTGGCTAACCCATTAACGAAGCTCACACGTAAAGGGGTTAAATTTGTTTGGACAAAAGAGTGTGAAGAATGTTTCGAAGAACTGAAGAGAAGATTAGTCAATGCTCCTATATTGACTCTACCATCGGGGAATGATGGGTTCGTTATTTATAGTGATGCATCGAAGAAAGGACTTGGCTGTGTCCTTATGCAGAATGATAGAGTTATTGCCTATGCATCACGACAGTTGAAAATTCATGAACAAAACTATCCTACTCATGATCTCGAGTTAGCAACAGTGATCTTTGCTTTGAAGATATGGAGGCACTACCTCTATGGTGAAAAATGTGAGATTTATACTGATCACAAGAGTTTGAAGTATATTTTCTCACAAAAAGAACTCAACATGAGGCAAAGGAGATGGCTTGAATTACTCAAGGATTATGATTGTATGATACACTACCACCCAGGGAAGGCAAACAAGGTGGCAGATGCTTTGAGTAGAAAAGACCACGGAGTTTTGAACAATATGAGAATTGAAAGGGATCCAATTTTCATGGATCTAGTGAAGATGGACATGGGAATAACCAGGGAAGGTGAAACATCAATGCTTTTTCAAATGGTTTCCAAACCATCTTTACTAGAAAGGATTAAGAGTTCTCAGACCGATGATGAAGAATTCCAAAAGAAGAGTAAAGCTGTGAATGATGGGAGATTGAGAGACTTTGTGTATGAAGATGGAATTTTGAAATTCGGGAAGAGACTTTGTGTTCCCAATATACCTGATCTAAAAAGAGAATTGCTGGATGATGCTCATAGTTCCAATTTCTCTAGACACCCTGGGAGCACCAAAATGTATAGAGATTTGAAGGAACATTTTTGGTGGGACAACATGAAGAGGGAGATTGCTGATTTTGTGTCAAGATGTATGGTTTGTCAACAACTGAAAGCTGGAAGGCAACAGCCTGGAGGAGTCATGCAACCTCTTCCCATACCGGAGTGGAAATGGGACAATGTTACGATGGACTTTGTCATGGGGATACCAATGACTCCTAGAAGGAACGATGCAATATGGGTTATTATTTATCGTCTTACCAAGACATCACATTTTCTTGCTATAAGAGAAGATCTACCCCTGGAACGTCTAGCAAGACTATATATTAATGAAGTTGTGAGACTTCATGGAGTACCCCTATCGATTGTTTCTGATCGTGATCCCCGTTTTACTTCAAGATTCTGGAAAAGTCTTCAGAAATCCCTGTATACTGAACTTCATTTGAGCACTGCATACCACCCTCAGACAGACGGACAATCAGAACGGACTATTCAAACCTTAGAAGACATGTTGAGATCTTGCTCACTTGACTTTCAGGGTATGTGGGATCAATATTTACCTTTGGTAGAATTTTCCTATAACAATAGCTTCCATTCGAGTATTCAGATGGCACCATATGAAGCGTTATACGGAAAGAGATGTCGTACACCAACCTGTTGGGATGACGTTGGTGAAACAAAACTTGTAGGCCCAGAACTGGTGGAGGAAACGGTGGAAAAGGTGAAAGTAATCCAAAATCACATCAAAGCAGCTCAAAGTAGGCAGAAGAGCTATGCCGATAATCGAAGGAAGGATTTGGAATTTCAAGTCGGTGATCATGTTTTTCTGAAGGTATCTCCATGGAAGGGAGTCATACGTTTTGGTAATAAAGGTAAATTGAGTCCCAGGTACATCGGACCTTTCGAAATTCTAGAACGAATTGGGGTTGTAGCTTACCGATTGGCAATGCCGCCAAGTCTCTCCAAAGTTCACGATGTGTTCCATGTATCTCTATTGAGGAAATACATGCCTGATCCGACGCATGTACTCACCTATGAAGAATTAGAACTGGAACCCGATCTTTCCTATTGTGAAGAGCCCGTCAGGATTCTTGATACGAGAGAACAAGTGCTGAGAAACCGGACGACGCGTCTGGTAAAAGTTTTGTGGAGAAACCATAAGATGGAAGAGGCAACGTGGGAACCCGAGGAACTTATGATGAAGAACCACCCGAGTCTTTTTATGCAGTAATAGCCTAGAAATTGTGAGGACGCAATTATTTGAAGGAGGGGAGAATGTAACACCCCAAGCTTCTACGGTACGCTTCTCTTTGAATAATGTGATAGCGTGTGTTGTACGCAACACCGAGTTCTAACACACCATAACTAATCAAACTAGCCGTTATGAATAGTAATACCTACTTTTTGAAATTATATATATTTTATATTTGAAAATGGACTTCATTTTTGGATTCGGAATATCTAATTTAGCCTAAGGTGAAATTTTGGTACATTTCGGATAACTTTCATATTTTGATGAATAGTGAAAATTACTAAGTTTTAATTAAAAACAACTTTTTTAATCAAAATAATTAACAGTGATAAATTATGAATTTGAGTGGTTTTAAAGTATATTTAGAATATATTTTTACCATTTAATATAATGTTGGTCATTGGACATAATTTTACAATTAAACCGAACATAAACGAGTGTCAATCTTTTGATAGTTATTATCTCTTAAAAACACGCTTTTTGTTTTGACAGCGGGAATTAATTTTAAATTATTTTCTGACACTTCTGTGTTTTGAATTTAGGAAAATGGATTCCATATTTGGAATCAGGATGTTCAAATTGTGTAAATAGTTAACTTTTATTTTTAGACATTTTGAATAATTACTGCGGTAAATATTTTATTTACCATGGTTAAGGGTAAATCCGGTAAATAAGGGTTAAAAAATAATATTATAATAATACTAAATTACCATAAAACGTGTATTAACCCTATTGGTTGATACATGGTCGACCATGGGAATCTTTGGGTCTATTTTGGGACCCCATGGATCCACTTGTAAGTGATAATGACACTTTATTTTAATTAAGTTAAAATGAATACAAAAATGACACAAGCATATATCTTTTAGAGAAACAATTGTTACATAGGGTTATATATATTGGATTTTAGATTATAAATATTCATTAGAAAGATAAAAAGATTTCCTACATAATTATATTTTATTTATAATTTTTAGACATTAAATAATTTATTTTATTTATGACACAATGATGATGCAGTAATTACTATAATTGTGAAAAATTAAAATAATTGATATTATAAATACCCAAATAAATATAATATGAAACTTTTAATGAATTAAACTAATTTTCTAGGATAATATGATATATTAGGATTGATTTAATTGACTTTTTTCGAAGTAATCAATCTGTTATGAGTTTCACAAAAATGAACTATTGAATAGTGTCAAAATTGACAAAAAAGAGTTCTTAAAACAAATATTATATTCTTAATTGATATTAAATTCCTAAAAATCTAAGGTTCGGCCAAGAGACTTATATCATGATAGGTCCATCATTAATGTAACACTTGGGGGCCTCTTGGATGTATATAGTAAGTTTATTAACCATATTATATAAAAATACAAAGAGACATTGTAAAAGTGAAACTAATTAACTTAGAGTTAATACTTAAAGATAAGGTTAATATAAGTACCCAAACCTGTCTAAATTCTATTGGTTGAGTGGTTTTAGACCTATCCCCACCTTAAACTTTTAATAATATGCTTTGGAGCCATTAGAAACCGAATATTAATTTATTATAAATTAATATTTCTAGCTTTTCCAAAGGTGCCCCTCACCCCTCTTATAAAAGGGCACTCCTCCTTCTCATTTCTTCACACCTTAAAAGCCTTTTGGTTCGGCCAAACTCTGCCCAAATACTCTCCCAACATCCCTAACTACAACCTAGAGGCCTTATTTTGATCAGAAAGCCAACCTAAGGAGACCTTTTGATCAAATCAAAAGGAAGAACCCGAAGAAGAGGTAATGATTTCACCACCCTTCTCCAAGTTCATTTCTTCTTCCACTTCTTCTTCCTTTGTTCTTACCATTCTAAAATAATAACTCCAGTATCTCACATATACTGTGATGTTATTATAAATATGGTACAACCATATTCAGTATTCTATCCACCCTTTGAATAACATGTCACCATACGTGCGTACGTACGGACTACCGTCTCCACGTCATGGTGTAATTGTTATTCAATATAATATTATTTGGATGGGTATAATAATGATGTGTAACTGATGTAAATAATAAATATAACATGTTAATGATTCTGTATATGTGATATACCATCCATTTATATATTATTTTAATATCAAAAGAATGATATTGTCGCTCGTGCGTACGTACGGACTACCGTCTCCACGAACGCGATGAGATTCATTCTCCATCGTATCCATTCAAGTATAATTATCATTTGATGATTTAAAAATGATGTTTAAGGACTAGATATCATTCTGGATATGAATAAGATACAACAACCATGGCTTATGTAACAAAACATATAAAAGAAAATGAGTAAGTTAACTCCCGAAACGACGATAATTCTAAGATATTATTAACAAATCAATGTTAAAAGATCATATATGATATCATATTATTATATATGATTCTTGTATAATTTAATAACAACTATTTCACCATTATAAAGGAGGTTAACCTACCCCAACGAAGGAAAAGTACAAGGTAAGGGTATACTTTACAACCTCTTCATTATCCAAGGTTGTTTATACGTAATAATCTACTGGGATCTCTTTATCATCCATATCCATGTTTCGAAAAAATGAATTTAAAAACATTTTTACTATTTACTAGAATATGAGTTAAATTCATTTATACCCTTTTTTACTTTTATAAGTGGTTTATAATGGAATCTTTCGGTCGTTTTCAAAACAAGGTCCTTTTTAACCTTTTCGACAGAATTAAGGTAAGAATGTTTTTTTTAACTTATACGGCGGGTGCGGCTATTTTCCACCGTTATAAAATCTTCAAAGCTTCCCTTACAAGCTTATAAGAATATTTTCAAAGAAAATGTTTTATTTTATATGGATCTTAAATTATTTCAAAATAAAAGGAGATATTTCTTTAAAAATAATTTTGATTTCATCTATGTCAACATCCTTTGATGGATTTTAAGATTATTTGAAGTTGATTTATTATGATACAAAACTTCTATAATGTATTGAAGATTTTGTGATATGTTTGACTGTGGATGTGCTATTTTTATACCATTCATAGTTTATGGTGAAAGTATTGACATTTCATATGCTAGTTTTAATATGAATGTTTATGTTATGTTTAAACCTTTTCATATGGGAATGCATTGGACTTAATATTTGACGGGTGGAGCCCGCTATAGCTCCTTGATGCATCGGTAGGTCTCATGAGACAAACTAGTGTCTTGGCACAAGGCCTTGACAAAATCTTATTTGTAGTCTTGGCACGAGGCCTTGGCTATGTGGTTATGATAGTCTGGCATTATGCATTCCAACATTATGAAAGTGGTTATTGATTTTTGCATGTGATTATTCGATTAGTAGAATATCCATGTGAATAAGTAAATGGAATTATTTCATTTTATTTATGCCATACCATGTTGAAAGTTCATATTTAAAAGGCTTTTGTTTTAGTTATACATTGCCTTAAATGTTTATTCTTATTTATGAAAGTTTCCGCTATATTGTTATCCTTACTGGGCATTTGAGCTCACCCCTTTTCTATGTTTTATTTTTCCCAGGATGTGAAGAAGTAAGTTATGAATGACCTGCAAGGATTTTATGAGGGGTTAATAGTGTGGATTGTGGAAACATTATGTTGTTGTAGTAGTTTTTCATTTTATGATGTAATGTAAAACTTATGAATATATCTAGTGTTTCCAAGGCTACTAAACCAATCGGTCTTTCGAGATTTGATCTTTCTTGTGATCATGCCAATGTTATGTAATAATGCACCGACTCTAGGTAACTGGGGTCGGGGTGTTACACTCCATATCTTTAATGGAATGATTACCGCAACTAATTCCAAATCATGAGTTGGGTAATTTTGCTTATGGATTTTCAACTGTCGTGAGGCATAAGCTATAACAATATCGTTTTCCATGGGAACACACCCCAATCCCTTATTGGATGCATCACTACAGATCACAAAACTTTCTCCACTATAAGGTAGGGTGAGCACATGTGCACTAGATAACCTTCTTTTTAACTCCTTGAAATTCTCTTCACACTCCTCCGTCCAAAAGAATATAACTCCTTTTCGAGTCAACATAGTGAGTGGATTAGATAATCATGAAAAATAATTCACAAAACGTCGATAATATCCAGACAAACCATGAAAGCATTGGATCTCAGTTACTGTTATTGATCTCGACCATCTTTCGATAACCTATGTTTCTGCTGGATCCACCGATATCCCCTCTTTTGAGATTATGTGACCCAAAAATGAAACTTTTTGAATCCAAAATTCACACTTGGTAAATTTGGCATAAAGCTTATCCTTTCTAAGGGTCTTCAATACAATTCTCAAGTGATCTTCATGTTCTTACTTTCTCTTTGAATAGACAAGAATATATTCTATAAATATTAACACAAACAGATCAAGATAAAGACTCTATTCATTAGATCCATGAATATTTCAGCGACATTAGTAAGACCAAATGGAATCACTATAAATTCATAGTGTACATACCTTGTACGAAAATCCATCTTTGGTATATCCTCCTTTTTGACCCTTAATTGATAATACCCTGAATGAAGATCAATCTTGGAAAAGTATTGAGCTCTGCGTAGTTGGTAAAATAAGTCATCAATGCATGGGAGAAGATAATTTTTCTTGATAGTGATCTTGTTAAGTTCTCGATAATCAATGTAAAGTCTCATTGATCCGTCATTCTCTTTAACAAAGTGAATAGGTGCTCTCCAAGGTGACGCACTTGGGAATATAAATCCTTTATCAAGATTTTCTTGGAGTTGCTTCTTCAAATCCTACAACTCAATTGGGGCCATTATATATGGTGTCTCTGAAATAAGCATAGAACCCTGTATGAGTTCTATTGAAAACTCAACTTCACGATTTGGTGGAAGACCTGGAAATTCCTCTAGAAAGACAACATAAAACTCCCGCACAGTGGAAATATTCTTAATCTTGAGTTTCTCTCCAACCATTTGAGATAAATAACCATCATTTATTGGAATCATGAACCATAAGATGGAAGAAATTTCCACTGGAAGGTTATATTCATCCTTGCATCAATAGATGATAGTAGATTGATCGAGAATATTAAATGTGATTTCCCTTCTTTTGCAGTCGATATGACCTCCATATAAGGAAAGCCAATCCATGCCAAGAATCACATCAAATTACACTATATTAAGGATCACATGATTTTCCAGAAGCACTTTCCCACAAACGTCAATTGGAGAAGAATTATAAACTTTTTATGCAACTGTTGTGCCATTAGGAGTGGTCACAACTAACTCAACAGCTAATTGGTGAGGTAGTACGATGATACCCTTAGAAAATTATTGAGATATAAAAGAATGGGTGGATCTAGAATCAAATAAAACATTTTCTACTTTAGAGTGTAAGGTAGGTGTACCTTTCACTACTTTGTTATTGTACTCCACATCACCGATAGAAATTGCATGTGACTTTCCTTTTATATTTGGCCTTAAGAGTTTATTGACGTAGATCATCATCAACAACCCTTGGTTTAGGTAATTGATTAGCATAATACCCCATTTCCTTACACTTGTAACATTGAAGTGTAGGAGGTGTATTCTGTGTAGCCTTTTCTTTGCTCGCAACACTAGACATCTTTTTCCCATCATTACGGAATTCAAATTCCTGATGACCTTCTTTTCTACATTTGAAACATTTACTTGTTCGTTTAAGACAATTCCCTCCATGTTTCTTTCCACACTTTGAGAATAAGGGAAAACACATATTCTTTTTAGTGTGTTCTTTAGATTTCCCTTTGAATTCCATTTTCCTCTTCTTATCAAACCCATATGACTGATGGATAACTCCAATCTCCATCTCAACATTGAGATCACATCGAACAATTCCATCATAGCTATTGAAGTCCCTTATGGCTAATGCCCTTCGATGACTTGGGTTTAAGCCACTAAATAATCGATCGATCTTACTCTCAGGTTGGATAATAATTCCAAAAGCGTACCATGAAAGTGTTGTAAAAGTTTCTTCGTAGGTACCAACTGATTCATCATCCTTTTTATTTAGTTCAAGAAACTCCTTCTCCATCTTTTTTCAAAGAATACGGGGGATGTACTTATTGAAAAATAAGTTCTTGAACTCATCCCATTCCATGGACTTAGGTTCGTATATTTTCCTTGAATTATTGATAATATTCCACCATTGATCAGATTCACCTTCCAAACAATATACTGCTAAGATGACATTATCATGTTATGAACATTTCAGGGATGAAAATATCTTTTTAGTGGTACTAATCCATTATTCAGCCACTAATGGATCAGAAGACTCGCTGAATGAAGGTGGACGCTGCATCATGAGGGATTCAACGGAATTTTTCTCCTTACCTTGCTCATTTGGATGTCCTGCATGATTCATAGCTTGATAATGTATTGTGAGCATGGCTACAAGATTTTTCATTCCAGCTACCATAATGTTTTGTTGCTCAGGGGGAAACTCATTGCATTTCCCATCACATTCAGAATTAACATGGTTCCTTCGAGTTCCAACCATTGAGTAAAACCAATAACCATATTGTTAGAAACACTAATCATAATAGGAAAACCACATAATCAAGAATAAAATTTCACACTTTTGATCCTATCATAGGTTATTTATGGAAATTTTTAAAACACTAATATTGTGCTCTATTCTTAGACATATCCTTAGGGTTCTTACTAAGGCTTTCACATCCTCATTTCCAATGGTTGACTATACCTTTCCTCTGATACCAACTATAATGCCCCATACGTTACATACATTGTTATTACTTCATAATTGAAGCATACTTATTACAATATATATCAAAACCATTATAGGACCGTATAGGTATAGTGTCTTTAGAAACTATGAAACATAAACAACCAGTTCATAAATCATCTACATTGTCTCATGTTTATTTCATCATATCTAGAGTCCCTTTTGGAATATCCTACTTAATACCCTGATTCCTGACCTGGGGAAAAGAAAACATACAAAAGGGTGAGCTCAAATGCTCATTAAGGGTAAACAAAAGAAATATCAATCATATCATATTCATAAGAACATAACATTCTAGAAATTATAACCTACAAAAGAGATCATAATATCATAACATGGGATAAATCATAGTAGTGAAATTTAATCCCAATTATCATAACTTAAAACATGAAACATTGTGGAATACACACACAATCATTAAAAATCATTTCATATTAGTCAAGGCTCATTTCCAAGACCATCATAGCGGACAAAGTTCATTACTGAATCGAGTTCACTCCTCATTCCTATCCTGTATCACCGAACCAGATTAACTTGTCATTCCATCCATGTCTATGATATAAATCTTTACCCAATGCATTGGAGGGAGATATAGGTCCCTCTATCTAATAATGAAACCATTCTTATGTGTGCCACAAAATCATAAATCATAGCATAACCCATTTAATAAAAATGAAATTCTTAAACATCGTGACATCAAAAAAAATTCATATAAGATAAAGGACTTCATAAAAATAATTCCATCATATCTTAATCAAATCAATATAATAATTGGGATAGAAACAGAACCCTATATTATTATATATGGAAAATAATTTTTATAAAATACTTGAACACCATTCTTTAGGAAAATATCCTTTCTCCTTCAAAAACATTTTTCCTTTATTAACATGTCATAAAATTTTAAACTAAAAGAAGTTATTTGAAAATAAACTTGAAAACATGTAAAGGAATATTATTTGAAATAATGTTCTATGTAATCATAAAATCCATTCATGCAGTATAAGTTGAAAAAAATTCTTCTCATTCTTTGGTCGGAAAATTCAAAAAGTATATTGTACTGAAAACGACAAAAGATTCCTTTCATATATTTCACTAAAAATTCACCAATAAATAATATTGGATTTAAAAAATTATAGGAGGATATAAATAATATTACATATTGATGAAACATGGATGTGGATGATAAATATTCCCTACTAAATTGTGAATTATAAACAGTCTCAGATAAAAATGAGATTGCGAGATTTTCCCTTACCTTTGGTCTGATTTGCATCGTACGTATCCTAACCTCCTATATAATGATTTAAATAATGTCATTGACTTATTATAGAATCATATTAATTTTTATGATATCATATATGGTCATATTATTATCTTTTTATTAGTAATATTTCATTTCTACTTGTTACTCGAGGTTTCATTTCTTTATGTTCTTATGCATGTTTTGTCGAATAAATTCTTATTCTTATTTTTAGGTTATAGATACCAAATTTCCAAAATTTTATTTGTGTAATATATATATATATCATATTTATTCATTCATTTCATTTATATAATCATTATTCAATGAATATCATGTAGAATAAGTCGCATCACATCGTGGAGACGGTAGACCGTACGTACGCATGAGCGATTATATTGTTCCCATGATCATAGAATTATATTGAAATGTATGTATTCTATTTCAGAATCAATATCACATTAAAATAATTATATATATTTATTATTAACACCTTTATACCCATCCAAGTAAGGTGGTGGTGGAAAATAGATTACACCACAGCGTGGAGATGGTATTCCGTACGCACGTACGCGCGGTAATTTCGATTTCCTTAGGATGGATAGAAGGTAAAATTGGGTTGTTTCATATTTAAAATAACATATCAGTATATGAATTATACTGATTTTATTACTTTTATAAGGACCCGCACTTATTTCATACATAATCTTGAATTTAATCAAGGAAACACTTCATTTTACATTGAGGATCTTTTCAATTTTAGAGCTTTACTGAATTAAGACAAAATATTCATAACATTACACATTGTTACATAGTGGATACCATAAAATCATTTTCCATTATCCTCATAATATAAAACATTAAATCACAAAACAAGACTCCTTGACAATACTTCAACATTTAACATGTCTTCCTTCCTTGTATTACTCATCATTAACCTGTGAAAAATCATTTAAAAACTTGGGATGAGCACAAAATCTCAGTAAGGTATGAAAAAGAGGGAAAATTCACATTAGTCCATGAATACGCATGACGTATCAAAACATTTTCAAAATACATGATTTCCACCCATAAAATCTTACTTAGCATACCATGAGATTTACACAAGATCCACACAAACATAATTATAATCATAGAGGTATATTGGGGCATTACTTACATAATCTTGTAACCATCTTGGCTACCTTAAAATTTGTAACCCTCACGGCTACCTTACTTTGAGTAACCATCACAGTTACACTTGGAGTAACCATACGGACGACCTCCAACATACTCATACCCAATGCATTTGAGGGAAATATAGGTCCTACCCTTCATCATAAACAATTCCCAATAACCAAAACATAATCATACAACATAAACAATAGCATAAAAACAAACCTTTTGAATCTTATAAAACAGAATTTTAAAAGAGGATTTTAGAAGAAAAGTCCCTTATAAACATCATATACATGAAGTGAGACTTAATAGAGTGGATGGAATATGTATATACTCTGTAAATACACATAATTAAACATAATATAAACAGAACCCATCACACAAACAATTTAAATAGAACATAAATTAAAAAGTAGAAGGTTAACCCAAAGAATGGAAATCGGGTTAAGAATTCCCTTACAACAATGTGATCGGTCGAATCATATGACCAGAACATAATAAATATAAATTGGATAATTGAATAACATGAATATAAAGAGAATCATGTTATTATATATAGCAAATGACAGTACACATATTCCATATACAAGAAATAAGTGACGAACGACTAAAATCTCACAAAAATGAAAGTGAGACGAGGAACCCCTTACAACTTTGTAATCAATTGATTTGTATGACCCAAAATTAATTATTGTCAAATTATAAATTTAATATCATAAAAATAAAGATATTCATGATATGAGACAATAATGGGAAGTATACATACACCATACAAAGTAAAAATAGTGATTTCAGAATATCTCACAGAAAATGGAAGTGAGACGAAGAAACCCTTACCTTAATCTTGTCTTACTTAAAACTTGTTAAAACCTCCTGTATAATAGTTAAAATACTGTTATTAGTATTTTCCAGAAACATGTTAATGTTTATAACATATTATATGGTCATTTCATAACTTCATTTCACCTCTTATTTGTTAGTATTTTGTTCCTTGCATTATTTTGGGTGAGTTCTTTTCTGATTTTCACGATTGGTTCATGATGAATCATTCTTGTTGATTGGAATTGAAACTCCAGAATTGGAAAGGAGTAGTATTTAAATATTTCCAATACCATAAATTATACCATTTACCACTTTGATACTTTATATGATGATGATTTATAAGTTAAAACATTAATTATGTTCGTTTAGATCATTTAAGTGGTTCTTTGATGATTACAACTTCATTTAGTCTTATAAATTTGAATCATGAGTAAAAAAGAATTACAGAAACTTATATGAGTCATAAAATATATATTATAACCTGGTTCAACCATATAAATGGTTTCATGACCAGACTTTAAAGAATTAACGGAAATTAAAAATACATCGTCCACGATATCGGTAATTCGACACAAATGGACAATGTTTTTTGATTCTTTAAATAAGTGAGAGAGAAGAGGAATAATGATTTGTAATTTTCCATAAACATGAAAAAATCCAGAATATACATGATTCTGGAGCTTTCATGCATCTTGGATAAGAGGGGGTGAAGAAAGAAGAGAAAGGAATCATGAAATGAAGAAAACATGAGAAATTTCTTACAAAAATTTGGCAGCCTAACGGCGTCTCTTAAAATTTCATAAAAACAAGATTGATGAGAGGAATGGAATATCTCATCAATCATAAAAAATTTGGACAGTAAGGGGAAATATTTAATGAAATATCCCAACAAAAGACAAATGGAAAGGAAGAGAATAACATAAAATGGAAGAAAAGAATGAAAATGAAAGAGGATGTTTACCTCTTGATATCTTCTCCTTGAGATCCTCTTTAAGGGCTTTGATCTTGGTCTTTTGGTGAGACCAAAAGCTCTAGGACGTGGGGAAGAAGACTGGGGAGGGAATTTGGCAGAAATTAGACAATGCTCAAGGCTTGAGAGGTGTGAGAGGAAGAGGGGAGTGAGGGTGATATTTATAGTGGAGGAGAGGAGGTTTTTTAGATTATTTTAATCATTATTATAATATTTTTATCAAGACTATGAATAAACTAAAATAAAGTGGCCCTAAATAGTGATAATATCATGTGATTTCGAAGAAAGTGGCCTTGCATCACTTATGAAGTCATAAATAGTGCATTTTTACTGATAAATTGATTATACGGTATTTTACCGTATTTCACTATTCACCGAAAATTCAAGAGTTTCAGAAAAATACCAAAAATTTACCCCAACCATTTTTCGATGTGTAGAATTCAAAAATGAACTCCATTTTTTTAAAAAAAAATTCTAAATATTATTAATTTAATTTTTAAATAAGATCACAGTTAATTCGAAAAATAACAATATTGAAGTGCATTTAGTTTTATGTGACTTTGGAAAATTAATTATGATCCCATTATCCTATTTCCATGGGAAAATAAATTAATATTATTATTTACTATTCATGAGGTCATATTACTATTCATATTACTATTCATATTACTATTCATATTACTATTCATAAGGGCGTGTTACTATACACCAAAAAACAAGTTTGTTTCATCAGACTCTAAATAACATACTGAACCCACTTGTAGATGACAGTTTCTTGAAATTAAAATCATAGAAGAAATAAAATTATGTTTAAAGGATACTTATAAATATATACCTTAAACAAAATTTCAAGCATTTTCAATTTATTTTTAGAAAACCTTAGGATGTTACATTATCCCCACCTTCTTGAAATTGCATCCTCGCAATTTTATTTACTTATTAAACAACTGAGGGTACCTTGATCAAGGTGTCCACTCGGTTTCATCGTCATCTTGTTCACGTAGGTAGAAGTCCCATGCATTACAACAATGATTTAGAGATCCTTCAAAATCATTTGCTTCCTCCATCCAAATACACCTCGTACAACATGGGTCATATGGGTGTTCATAGAAAAACAGTTTTGGAAAATAATCATGTATGACATATAATTCCAAAACATCTGATAAAACATGATTTCTATAAAATAGTCGGACCGAAATTGAGTTGAAACTTTCTATTATTGGTCCTTTTAAAATACCATTAGTATGTGATGTGAGACTATAATTTAAAAGAAAATATAAATAGGTTGCACAAGGGTCTCCTTCCTCAGCACCATTTTTAAAATCATAATATGCTTCAAATTCTTGTGATAAGGTAAAATATTTGAAAATACCTTGATAATATTTACCTTTCTTGAAATTATGTGAATATTGTGAAAATAGTATTTGTCTAAAAACAACCCATGATCCATGATGATAACGAGGTATAGAGGAGGTGTTTGATATCTCAAAAAACTTCTTGCAAGTGAGTTTTATGCTAGAAAAAGTTTCACAATCATCCGAAGATGACTTTGCAATAATTATTGCAAGCATGTCATTGGGAAGAGATAGGAATGTCGTTTGAGATCCTTCTCCTTCCATTCGTACCCAAATTTACTTGACCAGAAAAAAAAGTTATAAAACAAGGATTTAACTGAAATAATAGATATAGGGACTAATCACGTGTCTCACAAGAACTCCTCATCCCTAAAGTTGTCTAAACCGACCTCTGATACCAACTATAAGGACCCGCACTTATTTCATACATAATCTTGAATTTAATCAAGGAAACACTTCATTTTACATTGAGGATCTTTTCAAGTTTAGAGCTTTAGTGAATTAAGATAAAATATTCATAACATTACACATTGTTACATAGTGGATACCATAAAATCAGTTTCCATTATCCTCAGAATATAAAACATTAAATCACAAAACAAGACTCCTTGAAAATCCTTCAACATTTAACATGTCTTCCTTCCTTGTATTACTCATCATTAACCTGTGAAAAATCATTTAAAAACTTGGGATGAGCACAAAAGCTCAGTAAGGTATGAAAAAGAGGGAAAATTCACATTAGTCCATGAATACGCATGACGTATGAAAACATTTTCAAAAGACATGGTTTCCACCCATAAAATCTTACTTAGCGTACCATGAGATTTACACAAGATCCACACAAACATAATTATAATCATAGAGGTATATTGGGGCATTAATTACAAAATCTTGTAACCATCTTGGCTACCTTAAAATTTGTAACCCTCATGGCTACCTTACTTTGTGTAACCATCACAGTTACACTTGGAGTAACCATATGGCCGACCTCCAACTTACTCATACCCAATGAATTGGAGGGAAATATGGTCCTACACTTCATCATAAACAAGGACCAATAACCAAAACATAATCATACAACATAAACAATAGCATAAAAACATACCTTTTGAATCTTATAAAACAGAATTTTAAAAGAGGATTTTAGAAGAAAAGTCCCTTATAAACATCATATACTTGAAGTGAGACTTAATAGAGTTGATGGAATATGTATATACTCTGTAAATACACATAATGAAACATAATATAAACAGAACCCATCACACAAAAAATTTAAATAGCACATAAATTAAAAAGTAGAAGGTTAACCCAAAGAATGGAAATCGGGTTAAGAATTCCCTTACAACAATGTGATCGGTCGAATCATATGACCAGAACATAATAAATATAAATTGGATAATTAAATAACATGAATATAAAGAAAATCATTTTATTATATATATCAAATGACAGTACACATATTCCATATACCAGAAATAAGTGGCAAACGACTAAAATCTCACAAAAATGAAAGTGAGACGAGGAACCCCTTACAACTTTGTAATCAATTGATTTTTATGACCCAAAATTAATGATTGTCAAATTATAAATTGAATATCATATAAATAAATATATTCATGATATGAGACAATAATGGGCAGTATACATACACCATACAAAGTAAAAATAGTGATTACGGAATATCTCACAGAAAATGGAAGTGAGATGAAGAAACCCTTACCTTAATCTTGTCTTACTTAAAACTTGTAAAAACCTCCTGTATAATGGTTAAAATACTGTTATTATTATTTTCCAGAAACATGTTCATGTTTATAACATCTTATATGGTCATTTCATAACCTCATTTCACCTCTTATTTGTTAGTATTTTGTTCCTTGCATTATTTTGGGTGAGTTCTTTTGTGATTTTCACGATCGGTTCATGATGAATCATTCTTGTTGATTGGAAGTGAAACTCCAGAATTGGAAAGGAGTAGTATTTACATATTTCCAATACCATAAATTATACCATTTATCACTTTGATGCTTTATATGATGATGATTTATAAGTTAAAACATTAATTATGTTCGTTTAGATCATTTAAGTGGTTCTTTGATAATTACAACTTCATTTAGTCTTATAAATTTGAATCATGAGTACAAAAGAATTACAGAACCTTATATGAGTCATAAAATATATATTATAACCTGGTTCAACCATATAAATTTTTTCATGACCAGACTTGAAAGAATTAACGGAAATTAAAAATACATCGTCCATGATATCGGTAATTCGACACAAATGGACAATGTTTTTTGATTCTTTAAATAAGTGAGAGAGAAGAGGAATAATGATTTGTAATTTTCCATAAACATGAAAACATCCAGAATATACATGATTCTGGAGATTTCATGCCTCTTGGATAATAGGGGTGAAGAAAGAAGAGAAAGGAATCATGAAATGAAGAAAACATGAGAAATTTCTTACAAAAATTTGGCAGCCTAACGACGTCTCTTAAAATTTCATAAAAACAAGATTGATGAGAGGAATGGAATATCTCATCAATAATAAAAAATTTGGACAGTAAGGGGAAATATTTAATGAAATATCCCAACAAAATACAAATGGAAAGGAAGAGAATAACATAAAATGGAAGAAAAGAATGAAAATGAAAGATGATGTTTACCTCTTGATCTCTTCTCCTTGAGATCCTCTTTAAGGGCTTTGATCTTGGTCTTTTGGTGAGACCAGAAGCTCTAGGACGTGGGGAAGAAGATTGGGGAGGGAATTTGGCAGAAATTAGACAATGCTCAAGGCTTGAGTGGTGTGAGAGGAAGAGGGGAGTGAGGGTGATATTTATAGTGGAGGAGGGGAGGTTTTTTAGATTATTTTAATCATTATTATAATATTTTTATCAAGACTATGAATAAAATCAAATCAAGTGGCCCTAAATAGTGATAATATCATGTGATTTCGAAGCAAGTGGCCTTGCATCACTTATGATTTCATAAATAGTGCATTTTTACTGATAAATTGATTATACGGTATTTTACCGTATTTCACTATTCACCGAAAATTCAAGAGTTTCAGAAAAATACCAAAAATTTACCCCAACCATTTTTTGATGTGTAGAATTCAAAAATGAACACCATTTTTCAAAAATAATTTTCTAAATATTATTAATTTAATTTTTAAATAAGGTCATGGTTAATTCGAAAAATAACAATATTGAAGTGCAATTAGTTTTATGTGACTTTGGAAAATTAATTATGATCCCATTATCCTATTGCCATGGGAAAATAAATTATTATTATTATTTACTATTCATGAGGTCATATTACTATTCATATTACTATTCATATTACTATTCATAAGGGCATGTTACTATTCACCAAAAAACAAGTTTTTTTCATCAGACTCTAAATGACATACTGAACCCAATTGTAGATGACAGTTTCTTGAAATTCAAATAATAGAAGAAATAAAATTATGTTTAAAGGATACTTATAAATATATACCTTAAACAAAATTTCAAACATTTTCAATTTATTTTTAGAAAACCTTGGGATGTTACAACTTTATAATGAAAGAACTAAAGAATAGGAAGTAGAAGAAGAAATAAATTTGAATGAATCGGTAAAAGATATTACCTCTTCTTCGACATGCCTATTTGAAACCTCCTCTTAGGGCACTAAAATTGGTCTTTGAAGAAGTCCAGGACCTCTAGTATTTTTCTTGGAAAGTTGAGAATGAAAATGGGCAGGGGTTGTTCAAGCTTTAAGGCTCAAAATTGTGTGAGGAAGAGAGTGAGGAGGATCCCTTTTATAAGGGAGAAGAGGGGTACCTTTGGAAACCTCAAATATATTAATTTATAGTGAATTCAAAAACCACATAAAAACTTCTAAAATGACTCAAATACGAAGCGTAGATGATATAGGGTTATAATCTCATCATCCAAAAAAATTTACACATGTTGGGAATTTATTTTAAACATTATCAACCAATAAATTCTTATGATATAAATAATTTTTTTATCTTTCTAGATACTATTCATGTTCGGAGTTTAATGAAGTTTATCACTAAATTAAAATTATTATACTTATATGATTTAAGAGAGTGACATGTTGTCACTTTCTTTGGTTTTAATTATAATTATATCATTTTCATGGTCAATAGTCCATGAAACGAATCTAATATAAACCTTAGGTGATATGGGTCGACTTCTAGTCATCCAATAGAATTTTAGAAGGTGTTAGGGTAATTTTATAATCTTATTTTTACCCTTAATTACCCGATTTACCTTTAACGATAATAAATAAAAATTACCGTAGTTACTATTCATAATATAAAAAAAAGTAGCCTATTAACATAATTTCGTTCCACTGAATTAAAATATGGAATCCATTTTTAAAAATTCAAAAAACAGAAGTTTTAGTAATTAATTTTAAATTAATCCCGTTGTTAAGAAAACAGGGTTTAAAAGTTAAAACACTTCGAAAGATTGAAATGTATTTATCTATGAATTCAATGTAAAATTAATGGTAATGAAATATATTATATTAAAAGGTAAAAATATATTATATTTTTACTTTAAAACCATTCAATAATATATTTTAACATTATAAATTATTTTTTTGAAAAAAGTTGTTTTCAATTAAAAATTTGCATATTTTTATTATTCATCAAAATATGAAGTTATCAGAAAAGTATAAAAAATTTATCCAATGTAAATTTTTATATCTTGATTCAAAGTAATAATTTTATTCTGTAAAATTGAACTTATAAACTTTTCAAAAATTAGCTTTAAAATGGGTGCACCATTAAAGGGCGAAAAACTGCATTTTTGAAAAAAATAATACTTTTATCCAAAAAATTGATTTTTTTCTCGTATCATATGTAAAATGAATTCTAATGTTATATAAAATTAAAAATTTTGTTAATACTATTTATAATGGCTACTTTATATAATATTTTAAAAACATATCTTTGTTTAGTGAAACTCGATATTGCGTACAACACACGCTATCGGGGAAGGTTGCTCTTGCGTATAACGCAAGATAAGCTAGTGCTGTGTGTAGTGAAAGATTCATTTGATGTTGCATTTAAAAAAAGACATAAAAATATATACTTCTCATAAACTATCAAGGTGTTAAAATCTGAAATCCATACATTGAAACATATAATTCCAAAAAAAATAAATAAATTTTTTGATTTCATGTACCACTAGAAAGACTGCCTTACCATTCATCTGGTGGTTTTGATAATGAGTAACTTAATTATGATATATATGTTGAAAATTTTCCATTAGTATGATTTATTTATTAATATCATGGAAATATGAAATCAATATAAAAAAATATTAATTAAATAAAATAAGTTTAAAAAGAAATAAAATTATAAAAGGATCATTTTTCCATAAATTTAGGGTTCCCTTACATTTATTATTTAATTTTATATGATAAATTTATGAATTTTAAAAAAATATATTATATAACATAAATAATACTAAATATTACCATAACAAATATTTCTTATAGTGAAATTTTTGGATATTTCTAAAAATATTTATTTTTGGATGAATAATGATAAATACTTTTTATAGAAAATTCCATTTCATTTAATGTATTTGAAATGGATTATAATATTTAAAAATGGTTTTAAATTAAAATCAGCCTCATTGGATTAAAAATCGACTGATTAATTAAATGACAAAAAATATTATACATGAATTTTTAATAAAATCATTTTTAGGTTAAAATAGATACTTTTCAAAAAATAGGTTTTCATTTCATTTCATGCAATACATTGAAATTATGTTTTAAAACTCTAAATTAAATTAAAAATGATTTATTACATATTTATAATATTCACATTAAAATATTTTAAAAACGTCAATTTAATTTTGACTCATAATGGATTATAACTATGATAGAATTGTATCACCACATTAAAGGATAAAATATTGCCAAACTGTTCAATTGTTGTTTAAATCCAAATAATTTCACAATTTTTTTTTAAAATTACTAGATGGTGTTATTATCATTATATCTTTATATTACCTTCACTAAGGGTTAAATATCAAGAAAACATTCTTTAAATGTGACTTTCATTTTTTATTCAGAAAATTATATTTTCATAAATATCACATTCTATAGAATATTAAATTTCATTAATAAGAATATATAAAATATATATATATTGATTGATGATTAATTATAATAAAAATAATCTATAAAAATTATAGTATTATATTTTTTAATTTTTTGATGGTATTATTACCTTTTTCAATTACGCATCATTCATTCATTGTTTGTGAAAAATTGTGAAAAATAAAATCAAAAAGTTTGAAAATATTAAATGTGATGTGTTTATGATATGTTGGAGACTTTTTATATTTTTTTAGATAAAAATTACGTAATTTATTTAATATTAAAAATTAAATTCCTCTAAAATCATAATGTTTTAATGGAAGAATTATATAAATAGTCGAAAAATTGACATTAATGATATTTTATAATATAAAATATTTAATTTATTTATTTAAATTTAGAAAACCATTTATAGTTTTAAAATTTAATAGTAAATTTACAATAATATCAGACATTTGTTACATATGATCCACTTTCCCTTTTAAACTGATATCTTTTACCCTTATATACTTGGTATTTATGAAAACACCTTTGATTTATTCCGATAAGAAGATATTGAATCTAATGCATTGAAAGACACATATGAGATTAGTTTTATCTCCAAAATATAAAAAAATTACCCTATAATCATCCGTTTAAACATCCCTATTCCCATGAATAAATTTAAATTGATTCTTACAATGTATATATTCTTAATTGAATGGTTTTTTTTAATATCGAGGCATGGGTTACCAAGACACTTTAACATTTCTTAATTATGATTTAATATCCTAAAATTGTATTAAAAAATGGGTTACATTTTATCGATGGTTTCATTTATATGTAATTCTTATTCATTTTGTAAAACAATTATTGGGGAACACTTGTTACTTATCAAGGAACTATCCTCCATAAGCGGATATTAAGTAAGATAATGGATTATTCGAAGATGGTGTTTTCATTTAAATAATTTTATATCCTTTTAAAAAAATAAATGAATAACTAAAAATTTATAATAAATAATTTTTTCTATTTAATATATATTTATTTTAATAAAATTAAAATATTTAATATGTAACATTTATTTTTAAAACATAAAAAAAACATATCTCAACCTGGTGGTTTGACGCGACCATTGTGAATGTTGATGTTCTTTTGAAATTAACTAGCTTTTTGGTATTATAATTAAATTTAATTTACCAATGAATAAAAGATAAATATTAAAATAAATTTATGATTAAGAATCTATAATTATAGTTTTTCGGTTATATGAATGATATAAAGGGTAAACGAACATTGTTATTCCTGGACAACATAGGATTATTGAGGAAGGATTTCCGGATTATTCCAATTTGATAATCTATTGAAATTATTTATGTATAAAATGATTTTAAAATAATTCCTTAAATCACAAGGATATTATTAATCCATTCTAACAAGAAAATTTTCCATTATAAATATGTCATAACTATTTAGATTTATTAAACAGAATGACGGTAAAATGATTGATGTGAACTATATTGAATTTGTTAGTGACCAAAAAATAAAATAACACTTAAATGTAAGTTTATTAACATGAAATTTGTACATAATTAAGTATATAATGAATATAATATTCTTATTTTGGATTCTAGTTAATGTACAAGGAAATTTTTACACGAGGTAGTGAATTTGAAACTGAATTCCATTTTGTTGAGTTATATCTCTTATTCATGGACTATGTTGTGATAATATTATATGGATTATGAAAACTTGTTGTTTTATATTTATTTTAAAAATATTATTTGGGTTTTATATTTTTTAAAATATTCATTTAATTTATTTATTCCTAACTTAAATTTTGTGATATCTGTAAGGGGTATTGGTCTTATTTTTGGTTAATTGAGTATTTTTACTGAATGAAATCCATGTTTTTTTAATATAGTGTAATTATTTTATTATGAATATATTTTGAAATAATATTTTATGTATTTAATGGAATTTTCAAAACTGTATTAATTCCCAAATTTTTATTTCCTTTGATTCAAAATTTACAAAAAAAACTATAGTTTATAATAATATAACATTTTTATTTACAATTATGTATCTTTAAATTTCCAGTGAATAAAATTTTAGAACATTCACTTCTAAATTACATATATTTACTTCTCCCATAGTAATATATCTAGCAAGAATTTTTTTATATTCCTCTCTCTGGTAAATAAAACAATCAAAAAAATATTATCTACAAAAAAATCCACCTTAATTCCACGTTGGTCAACAAAAATTTTCATCTCTATCCTTCATTCTTCA
Organism: Viscum album; assembly: GCA_963277665.1. Classification (NCBI taxonomy): domain Eukaryota; kingdom Viridiplantae; phylum Streptophyta; class Magnoliopsida; order Santalales; family Viscaceae; genus Viscum; species Viscum album. The sequence continues at coordinate 1,301,020,106 of OY728127.1, forward strand.
AAAAAGTTCTAAAATAATATATAATACTATAAAATTATTATATAAAATCGGTTTGAAAAATATTTTAATTTTTGAACAAATGATTTATAGTAATTTTCTTATTATCTTCCTAATGATGTAATATTCACGATTTACCAAAATAATCAACAAAATATTTGTTTGAACTTTACCAAATGAATAGGTTTTCCTAGAAATATATATATTATTCTCATTGAGTATTAATTTAAATGTTTTCATGGTTGTTTTCAAATAATATAATTTTCTCAAATATTATAATATTTTTATGTAATATTTTCCCAAAAGTAAAGGATATCAATCTCTTATATTGAATGAAAGTATTGAATGTTATTTTAAATGTATTTTAGTCTATCTCAACATTTATAGATTATTACTATACTTACTATGGGTATAATCTAATGATACAACCCACCCTATTTCTATGGATATATTATGATCATGTTCTTCTATCAATTAACATGGGAAAATTGAAATATTTCATAATTGATTTTTTCAATATATAATATATATATATATATATATTTCCAATTAAATCATTATATTTTTTATGATAATTACATTATTCTTGATAAGTTATCGGAGAATCATATTATGTCTCGTCGATGCATCAGTATTTCTAATGAGATAAACTAGTTTGTGTATTTGGCATATTACATACCTCTTTCTATATGATATCATTAATGAGAGCTTTATGGTATGATTAGGATGAATGATATTAAGAATTATATAATTTTAAAACAAATTTTTATTTTCTATGTGATTTTTTATGTTGTTATGTCATTAATTGATTAATTTCCCTTCTATGATATTTTTATATGACATATTTGATTATACTTTATCTCCATTTTATTTTATATGTCATAATTATTCATTATGTCTTCCACTACATGATTTCCCAAACTAAGAATTTGAACTCTATATTGTTATGTTCTAATTCCCTAGTTTATGAAGCATAATAATAGGAATAATACTTCTACAAGAGTATTATGAGTGGATAATATGTCTAATGATATTGAAAACATTATATATAATAATAAAATCTGCATATATTGAGATATATGTATAATATATGATAATGATATTAGTTTTTACGAAATTATATTTTTACTAATATAGGGATATGAACCTAAAAAATTCTTTTGTAATGTATATACCCCTACCATTTCCTTGATGTTGAATATTTGGATGATCAAAATTGGGAAAAATCAGTTTGTACTAATACTAGTGAGTATAGAATATTTTTTAGTATTGGATATTGGTGTATGGTTCTATGATACTAGAGAATAAATTAATGGAGTTCTTGACCTCACCTATTTTGATAATCCCAATTTTTCTTTCACATACTTTGATAATCCCAAATAATGTGTATCTCTATATTAATTATTTCAATCTATGATAAAGTTGATAATTATATTAAAATAATCCTTGAAATATTTTAATCAATGTTTATCTATGTTTATATGTCGTTTGAAAAAATTCTAACTCAATCTAATATGTTTTGCATAAAACAGATAAGTGTTAAGTCACTGAAATGCTTATAGCTACTAACACAGATCTATCAGTACTTAGTCTACCGATAGATATAGTCACTGATAGGATAATGTCACAGATACATAGAGATACTTGTATGTATAACTCCACCGGTAAGCACATGTCTCTAATAGGTCGTCCATAGATACAGACAGCTACCGATAGAACTTAAGCTACCGATAGAACAAGTCTACCTGCATGCATAAGTATACTGATGTGCACTTCCCTGGTACAAAACGGAGCTACCGGTATGCACAATCTACTGATAGAGTCGAGAATACAAAATGAGCTACTGAAACAGATAGATACCAATAGAACAAGTCTACCGATAGAACAAGGCTATCGACACAAAGTCTATGGATAAGTGTGGTTTCTGACAGAGTCACCGAGACAAGAGAGTTATCGATAGACCAAGAGATACTGATAGAAGGACTCACTGGTATATAGAGCTACTGATACAGAGAGTAACAACTACTGATACAAGGAGCTACTATTACATGATCAAAGAGCTACCATTAGAAGGTCACTGCCACATAAATTCCAGCGCAACCGACAGAAGTCTACTAATAAAAGACCGACCGGCCAAACTCTAGTTTTGTCAATATTATTTATTTATTAAGAAATGATCATATTTGATGATTTTAATGCAATCAATGTTTTTTAATGTGGGTTGTTGGCATGTCAGGGAACCGTACATAGTACCCATGAAAAGGTAATCACACTCATTTCCAGAGCTGAAATCCATAAAAGTAAGGACAAAGACCAGGCACAAAAAAAGAGAGGTGAAAAATAGTTGCATGAAGAGTACATGTAATGGGAAAAAGTGTGATGAAATGTGGTGCATACAGAAAGACTACTTCCATACTCGAAGATCACTAGGCATACATGAATCCATTCTTCCTGAAGAAGAAGACAAGTTTCACCTTAGTCAAGGAGTGAAGAACTACAACAAAATCTCTTCATGTACTCAAGATGATCAAACAAAACATGAAGAAAACAACCCTCTATTTTTCAGAAAAAAACCAGAAAAGGACTCAGAGCTTAATTTACATCAATCCAAGGAGTCCATAGCTTCGCTCAAAACACATAGAGCACTCTAAACTCATCTCTATATGTTTAGTTCCATTTTGTTTTATTCATTTACTTTTTGAGTAGTGTATTTACACACTGAATCCTGGACTGAACTGGAGGATACTAAATCACCACTCCAATATTCTTACACATTACTATATCCCATTGTGAATTGTTGAAGAGGTCAAGTGTGACTTGGAGAGCCTATGTGATACTGTTTTTGTTCCCACATAAAACCATGGTAGATGTCTTAGTACTTGGACAGTCTTCGCACTATTTTTTACCCCGATCTAGGGTGTGGATCAAATTTATATAAATTGTTTAAGAGGAAAAAGCCTCTGCTTGAGACTGAACCTCTTGGATACATCTGCTATGCATCTTTGATAAAGTTTAAAGTATATTATATATTTTATATTCTGCTGCAAATTAATTTGAAATACAATTTGTTTTAAAGTTACTTTGATAGTTAAATCAGAAAGTGTTTATACTTATTGTGAACCAGTATGTTTGTTTCAAAAGTTAATTTAATCTTTTTATTAAATTAACTGAGACCTAATAAATCATGGAGAAACTAATTGTACTCTTATAACCTGTATAAATTCACTATAGTTTAACATATTTTTAATTTGGGGGATTTTAAGAGAAATATTTTTTAACATAAATTTTTATTGGAACTCAATTCACCCCCCTCTTGAGTAGCCACTCTAACTAACATTTGGTATTAGAGGATTTTTTTAATTTATCAATGTTTTCAAAATACTCTATTTTTCAACTGTGATTTTAGTTATATCTTAAAGATCTTAAATTTCTGTTAGTTCTAACTTTTATATCTTTAAATATATTTTCTAAACTCTACCTATGGATAATAGATTAGAAGGTGCTGCTACCAACCGGTCACCATTCATTAATGGTGCAAATTATGCCAGTAAAAACATAAAATGAAAATTTACATAGAAAGTATGGGATTGGATATCTGGACTGCTATAGATACTCAATATAATATTCCAAATACTGATAGAACTACTTGGGATGAACCTACTAAGATATCTTACAATAATAACTATAAATCAATGAATTCCGTGTACTATGCATTCTGAGATGATGAATTTAATCACATATCTTCTTGTAAAACTTCTTATAAAATTTGGGACACTTTGGCTATTTCCCATTAGGGAACAACCAATGTCAATGAAATGAGGCTGAATACCTATACTATTAAATATGATAAATTTGAAATGACGCCTAATTGAACCCATTTATGACATGTATCTTGGGTTAAATGAGATTGTAAACACTATGAGCTCACTTGGAATGTCTGTTCCAGCAAAGGAACAAATTATGAGAATATCGAAATGTCTTCCAAACAAGTGTAGGGACACATCGGTTTCAATTAGAGAGTCATGTCACATTGGTGCTCTGCCTGTCATAGAGTTAATAGGTAAGCTTATGATGTATGAGGAATAGCATACAGTGAATAAGGAAGAAGATGATGAACTGAAAAGGAAGTCAGTGGCTTTTATGTCTACTGCCTCAAGGAGCAAGGACGAGGAGAAATTACACATACCAACTAAAATCTCAACAAGTGAAAGTTCAGAATCTGACAGTGATGTTGAGATGGCTCAGATAGATAGAATATTTAAGAAGTTGTACAAGAAGAAGAAATTCTTTATCAAATCAAACTAGAAATGTAAATATGATAACAAAGGTTATTGGAAGAAGGACTGGAAGAAGACTGATAAAAGTGATGAGATTATCTGCTATGAATGCAAGAGGAAAAGACATGTAAAAGCAGACTATCCAAAATTGAAGTTCAAAAAGAAATATGACTACAAGGAAAATAAGTACAAGAAAGCTATTAAATCTACCTAAAGTTCTTCAGAAGACAACACAAGTGAATCTGATGTTTCTGACTCTAAGAAGAATCGTGCTAACATGTGTTTTGTGACAAACACATATGAGGTAACATTGGATACTCCTGCTTTAAATTCATATTATTCTGGAGTTGATTCTGATTCTGAATATGAAAACATGTCTAATGAAGAATTTTTTTTAAAACTGTAATATGCTAGAAGAGACATGTAATGAATTGAAGGACAAGTATAAGTCCTTGATAAAACAACATGCTTTAACCAGTTCTGTAAAATCTTCACTTGATGTAGAAAAGGAAAAGAATACTCAATTTCTGAAAGAAAATACCGAACTAAAACTGTCTAATGAGAAATTAAGGAAGAAATTAGAAAAATTCACAAATTGAAAAGATACTCTCACTCAAATTCTAGGAAAAGAATTTGTACCAAAGTATACTACTGGAATAGGCTATCATCCTGGACAGAGACAGTTTACTAAAAATAGATTTATTTCTAACTCTGGACAGAATGCTGCCAGTTCTAGTTCTGGAAATTTATCAACTTCAACTAGTTATTCATATGGTTATAGACCAAATAAAGTTTATCTTCTAAAATATATTGATTCTGTAAATTATATGAAACTCATAAGACAAATTTTTGTACCTAAATTTTTACTTGCTAAACTTTCTGGACCCAAGAAGATCTGGGTACCAAAATCATTTTCCATCTAAACCTATTTTGTTGGAAAATTGCTTAAAGAGTTCTTATAAGAAGGTATGGTACTTGGACAGTGGATGTTCAAGGCACATGTTTGTAGATTACTCATGCTTTAAGAGTTTTATCAAAGTTGATGGAGGCCATGTCACCTTTGGTGACAACTCTAAAGGAATGATCATCATCCTAGGACAGATTGGTAACACTGATTCAGTTATAATTTCCAATGTTTTATTTATTGATGGGCATAAATATAATCTGTTAATTATTTCTCAATTTTTGATGATGGTTTTAATGTTAAATTTGATGATGATTCCTGTAATGTTTTTAATTCCAAAACTGTTTTAGTATTTTCAACTTTGAGAAATGAAAATGTTTATGTTGTTGATTTAAATTCCTTATCTAAACAAAATGTTACATATTTAAATGCTTTTCAAAAAGAATCCTGGCTATGGAATAGAAAATGAGGACACTACAACATTCATTCACTTAGAAAACTGACTAGGAAAAACATAGTTAGAGACCTAACCATGCTTTAATTCTCAGCTGACAATGTTTGTAATCCCTGTCAAAAGGGAATGCAACATAAAGTTTCTTTTAAATCAATGAATGAAGATTCAACTTCTCAACCTCTTGAGTTGGTTCAGATAGACTTGTTTGGACCTTATAGAGTTTCTAGTTTAAATGGGAAGCACTATGTATATGTCTTAGTAGATGACTTTTCTAGATATACTTGGATATACTTCTTAGCTCACAAAAGTGAAGCTTGTTCTTACATTATTAAATACTCCAAGTCTATAGAGAACCATAGTGGACTTAAGATTAATAGCCACAGAAGTGATCATGGTCATGAGTTTTAAAATCATGAGTTTGAATCTTACTTCTTACACAATGGCTATATTAACAATTTCTCTACCCCTAGGACACATCAACAGAATGGTGTAGTAGAAAGAAGAAATAGAACCCTTCAAGAGATTACAAGAACTATGCTTTATTAGTATGACCTGCCAATTTATTTTTGGGCTGAAGTTTTTAACACTGCTTGTTATAATATTAATATTGTATTGATTGGACCTATTCTTAAGAAGACCCCTTATGAGTTGTTGAATAATAGGATGTAAGGATAATTAGTTCAGTGTTTTTGACTGCACGGTTTTTATTCTAAATAAAAATAATTATCTTGACAAGTTTGCGTCTAAAAGTGATGAAGGAATTTTTCTTGGTTATTATTTAACTAGAAAAACCTATAGAGTCTTTAATAATAGAACCAAATGAGTGGAAGAATCTATTCATATCAAGTTTGATGAAACTAATCCACATGAACCTAAGTCTTATCTTGAAAATCTTGAAGACGATTTGACTGTTCTGGACCTTAATGATAAAACTAAAGAACCTACTATAAAAACATCATGTGCTGGACATATTCTAGAATCTTCTTCTATAGAACCTGAACTTAGAGAAGATCCTGAAATTGCTAGTGATGCCTTTACTAGATCAACTAGGATTCTAAAGAATCATCCTTTGGATGTTGTTGTTGGTAATCTTGATAGAGGGACACAAACTAGAGATTATCTAAGAAACTAGGTTGAACATCAAGCCTTTATTTCATAGCTAGAACCTAAAAATGTAAATCATGCAATAAATGATGAATTTGGGTAATGGGTATGCAAGAATAATTAAATCAATTTGAAAGAAACAATGTTTGTGAATTAGTTGATAGACCGAAGGACACATTGAAAATAGGCACTAAATGGGTTTTTAGAAACAATATTGATGAACCTGTAAATATAGTTAGAAACAAAGATAGGAAAGTTGCAAAAGGATATAGTCAAGAGGAAGGAATAGACTATGAGAAGACCATTTCTGCTGTTGCTAGATTAGAATCCATTAGGATCTTACATGCCTATGCTGCTCATCTAAATTTCAAGTTATATCAAATAGATGTTAAAAGTGCTTTTCTAAATGATTTTTTAATTGACGGTGTTTTTGTTGAACAACCACCTGAATTTAATAATCCCCATTTCAAAAATCATGTTTTTAAACTTTCTAAAGAATTATATGGTTTAAAACAAGCACCAAGAGCTTGGTATAATAGACTTAGTAATTTTCTTATTTCAAAAGTTTTTACTAAACGGATTGCCGATACAACTATTTTTATTAAACTAATTTCTAAAGATGATTTGATAGTACAAATCTATGTTGATGATATTATTTTTGAATCTTATAAACATTCATTATGTACTGATTTTTCGAAAATTATGCAAAATGAATTTGAAATGAGTTTAATGGGAGAACTCAAATATTTTCTTCGATTTAAAGTTTTTCAAAATGAAAATGGTATTATTTTTAATCAAGGGAAATATACAAAGGATCTTTTAAAATGTTTTGGCTTGGATATTATTAAATAAAGTCATACTCCTATGAGTACTGTCTGTAAATTGGATGCAGATGAAACTGGGAAACCAGTGGATCAAACCAACTACAGAGGTATGATTAGAAGCTTAATTTACCTTACTGCTAGTTGACCATATTTTATGTTCAGTGTATGTATGTGTGCAAGATTTCAAGCTAATCCAAAAGAATCTCATTTAATTGCAGTTAAAAGAATTTTTAAATATCTTAAACACACAGTAAATTTAGGTTTGTTTTCCCCAAAAGGACAATATTTTGAAATAATGAGTTATTCAGATGCTGACTTTGCTGGTTGCAAGTTGGATAGAAAAAATCACAACTGGAACATGTCATTTTCTTGGTAAGTCCTTAGAATCTTGGTGTAGTAAAAAGCATAATTCTATAGCATTTTATACTAGCGAAGAAGTGTATATAACTGCTGGTAGTTGCTGTGCACAAATTTTGTGGATGAAACACACTCTTTTGGACTATGGATATGATTTTAACCAGTTTTCTATTAACTGTGATAACACTAGTGAAATCAACATTTCAAAGAATCATGTGTCTCACTCTTGGACCGAACACATTGATGTAAGGCACCATTTATTGAGATACCACTAAAAAAAGGTGATATTACTCTTGAATTTATAGGTACTGAATATCAATTAGCTGAAATTTTCACCAATACTTTAAGTTCAGATAGGTTAAGTGACATTAGACAAGAGTTATTTATGATAAACCTCACCGATAAACCTCACCGATAAACATCACCGATAAACCTCACTGATGTAATACCTCATCAATAAAACTCACTGATATAATACCTCGCTGATAAAACTCACGGAAGTAATACCTCACTGATGGACCTCACTGATAGATAAACCTCACTCTTAGGAATTCTTACTGATATACCCTACCGATGTGTGCTGTTTTAAACTTCTGTCTGCCGCCAGAATCTGAATCGTTTTATACTTATGATATTTTAATTATTTATTATATGATCCCTAAATGATAAAACTAAGTCCTAGTTACCTCTCAATCCACCGAAACTTTCATTTAACCTCATGCCTTAGCTCCCTAATTTGTCGAAAATCCTAATTTCCTCGAACCAGAGATGGAAAACACCAAACTCCATACTATTAGAGATGACATTGATGAGATGAATGCGAAGAAGAAGAAGACTGAGCTAGAAGGAAGTGCAGTGTTGGTAGAACAAGGTCAAGAAGGCGACCAGTGAACACTCATTTACAAAATAGAGTTATTGTGATCGAAAAAGAGTTATGCGTGGAATGGTTGTTATCCGGTAAATCTTTAGTTCTAGAGGTGCTGGAAGATCATAAGTAGATGATTGCTTTTCGAACAACAATGGCCCCTACTTTCCGAAGCTGGTGAAATAGTTCTATGTTTTTGTAAGCTTTAAGAAATCAGAAGATGAGAACCAAATGATTTCTTTTGTGAATGGAAATGAGATATCTTTTTCATCTGTTGAATGAGATAAATTTCAGAAGGTTCCACATGAAGGTGTTCCTGGATATTTATCGAGATCAGTACCACATAAAAGTGACATATTTGATTATGATACTGCTTTAGTGGAGCTCACTGGTAGTGGAAAGCAGAGATAGGTGGTGGCTGCTGAAATAGATGCAGAGAATAGATTTATGTTAAAGAATATTCAACATGTTTTAATTCCCTGAAGAGGGGACTTTGTGAATTTAAGATATCAGGATATCTATTTGTTATATCTTTTTAGACATGGTCTGAAATCAAATCTGTACAGGCTGCTAATGACTCAAATTGAGGATATGATTAGACCAAAGTCAACAAACAATGCCTTATTTTTTTCCAAGATGATCTCAGTGATGATCAAAGTGAAATGGGTAGTTGAGTCTCAAGATGAGACAGTGGAAGTAAAGAATAATCTTTGTATCACAAGAAATATTTTCAAATACATGAAAATAAACTGGAATCCATGGAGAAGAGAGTGGGTTAATGATGACAAGAAGCTATATGATATGATCAATCCGGAGGATCATCCTTCAAGGTCTAAGGATGTGAGGGATCCAGGTCCAGGACATAATGAAGAAGAACCTAAGTACAGTGCTAAGACTGATGAAGGGGAGACTTCTATGGGTGATGGAAGGGATCCATAGTTTCCCCCAAGTCCTATTTCTGAAATTATTTCATCAGAAAAAGAAAACTTTATTAGAAGAAGAACCACATGTTGTTGAGGAAGACCAGCTAGCACCTAAGATTGAATAAGAAATTGAGAATGAATTTGAAGCTTCTGATTCTGTCTGCTTAAGTCTGAGTCCATTGATTGGAAGCTCTGTTGTTCCTGTTAAGGAAGTAGTGGGTGATATGGATGGACATATACCTAATCCAGAGGAGAATCATGCTATTATAGAGATGGAGTTGATTGTAGAAGATTCTTCTGAGGAAGAAAGACCTGATGTGAATGCTGTTGTTGTACAAGAGAATACACCAGTTGAGGGAGAGCATCCAATCAGGTTTGGCGGTGTTTCAGTGGCAGTTTTAATTGAGGATTGGGCAGAAGACCAAGGATTTGTGGTTTGTGGATTGGATTATCCATATTCTGATTATGATACATCCCTCAATAGTCCAAAAATCACTTATGATATTCATACTGAGTTGTTACCTGAAGATATGGTCAGAATGCATAATCTGGTTAAGCTAAAGTCTAATCTAAAAATCAGTTTTGTGGATGAAATAAGGAAAATGGAAGCCTCAGTGGTGTCACCCATTCAATCGATTATGAATGAATTTTTGGCCAGTATTGTATCTGAAAGAGCACCTGTTGTGGTTGCACCGACTGATATAACCACAAGGGCTGATCTTGAATCCTTAAAGAATGAGTTTAAAGAGTCTTTTAGTGCATCTATTTCCGAGTTAAAGAATTTCTTTATTGAAGAGATGATCAATTTGGAAATGTATTTTGAACTCTCTCTTAGTTTTAACGTGTCATCCTTTGTGGCAGAAATTATAGATGAAGTTACATTTTTCCAGAATCAGATGTCTAGCCTGGCAGTGGATGTTGAAGTTCTAAAGAAATATGTTATCTCTTTGGAATCATATATGAGTTCAAGATCCCAAACAAATAAATATTTATCTTATTTAAAATGTGTCGTGATCTAGATGGTATCAGTCTTTGAAGGATTTAAAACCTCCATGAAAGATCACATTAGCACCCAGGATTCCCAAGTGAAAAATCTTATCCGTGGGTTGACCAAAAACTTCAAGGAAATGGTAACCATATCTATTAGTTCTCTCGACTCCAGAACATCAATAGAACTGAATCATATTTGATATTTTATGAAGGAGGAGCTGGGTTCAGCATCAACTAGTGGATCTGTGGACTCATCTGATCTGACCAAAGTGGTCACTTCTACTAGAGATACAGTTAGAGAGATAATGATTATTGTTCAGGACTATATGAGAGAAGCTTCTGATTCTCAGAAAAAAGTGAAATACAATATGGATTATTATTTCTTAATGGTTTATACCAAGCATAAACTCAAAAATAATTTCAAGATTATGTTAGAAAACATGAATCTCCCTCCTATCAATCAATCCTTCAGGGAGAAAGTAAGCAAGCTAAGGGAATTGACTCCATCCTTGGAAAAATGTATGGAGAACAAGGATGATTTCATATCTGATATGGATAGAGGAGGAGGAATCATTATGGATTTTAGAAATCTATTATTGATTTTCTTGCATGTGGATGCTAGGCCAGTGATTGTACCTCCAGCTTTACCTGCCTTTGCCTCTGCTACTTCTCCAATTCAGATGACTCCAGCCCAAGCCATCAGAAGCCTTACTCTTATGATCACTCATAGGGCTACTCAGTACAGTCCAGGCATATTTTCAGCAGCTTAGCCTCTTGTGATCATTTCTGGTGTCCCTAAGCCTACACCTGCATCCACATAGCCTGAATCCTCTACTAATCCCAAGGCAAAATCTCACATTGAGGACGTGGATTGACTAGGCGGCTAAGATGTTTGATAGGAATCCCTTGTATTTTGTTTCTTATTTCCTTGTACCTTTTTTCAACATGAAATACAAATTGTTATCTTTTCTTTCCCATTTTCTCCTCTCTTTGTTGTTTCCCACTTTTTGCTAATCAAAAATGGGAGAGCTAACAGAACTGAAGAGGAGAGCTACTGTCTATTGCATTTTGTAACTTTTAACTTTGATACCGTTGCATTTAATTCTACCTGTGATACATTTAACATTTAACATATTATATTGTTTTCTTTTCTACAATTGAATTTAATGATATATCCTCTGATACATTACTGATTATTTATAGATTATAATATCATAAGTTGTGATTATCAAAAATGGGGGGATTGTTGACCTCACCTGTTTTGATAATCCCAATTATGCTTTCACGTACTTTGATAATCCCAAATAATGTGTATCTCTATATTAATTCATTCAATATACGATCAAGTTGATAATTATATTTAAATCATCTTTGAAATATGTTAATCAATGTTTATCTATTTTTATATGACTTTTGAAATAAGTCTAACTCAGTCGGATATGTTTTTCATAAAACAGATAAGTGTTAAGTCACTGATATGCTTATAGCTACTAACACAGATCTACCATTACTTAGTCTACCGATAGATATAGTCACTGAGAAGACAAGGTCACCGATACACAGAGCTACCAGTATGTATAAGTCCACCTGAATGCACATGTCTCTGATAGATCATCCACAGATAAAGATAGATACCGATAGAAGCTAAGCTACTGATAGAACAAGTCTACCGGAATGCATAAGTCTACAGATGTACACTTCACTGGTACAGAACGGAGCTACCCGTATGCACAAGCTACCGATAGAGTCACGAATATAAAACGAGCCACCGATACAAAATAGAAACTGATACAGATAACTACCGATAGAACAAGTCTACCAATAGAACAAGGCTACAGACACAAATTCTACTGATAAGTGTGGTTTCCGACAGAGTCACCGAGACAAGCGAGCTACTGATAGACCAAGAGATACCGATAGAAGGAGTCACCAGTATATAAAGCTACCAATACACAGAGTAACAACTACTGATACACGGATCTAGCGGTACAAGATCAAAGAGCTACTGATATAAGGTCACTACCACATAAAGTCCACCACTACCGACAGAAGGCTACTGATGAAATACTGACCAGTCAAACTCTACTTTTGTCAATATTATTTATTTATTAAGCAATGGTCATATTTGAATATTTTAATGCAATAAATTTAATTTAATGTGGGTTGTTGGCGTGTCAGGGAATCGTACCTAGTACCCATGAAAAGGTAATAATTCCCATTGCTGGAGTTGAAAGCTATAAAATGAAGGAAAAAGACCGGGCACAAAAAAGAGAGGTGAAAAATAGTTTCACAAAGAGTACAAACAACGAGAAAAAGAGTGCTGAAAAGTGTGGAATACAGAAAGACTACATCCATACTCGAAGATCACTGGACATACATGAATCCATTCTTCCGAAAGGAGAACACAAGCTGCACCTTAGTCAGGGAGTGAAGAACTACAACAAAAGCTCTTTATGCACTCAAGATGATCAAACTGAACAAGAAGAAAATGACCCTCAGTTTTTTAGAAAAAAACCAGAGAAGGACTCAGGGATTCATTTACATCAATCCAAGGAGTTTCGAGCTTCAATCACAACACATAGAGAACTCTAAACTCAACTCTATCTGTTTATCTCTGTTGTGTTTTATTCATTTACTTTTTGATTAGTGTATTTACACACTGACTCATGTACTGAACTGGAGGATAATAAATCCTCACTCCAAACTTCTTACACATTACTATATCCCATTGGGAATTGTGGAAGAGGTCATGTGAGACCAGGATAGCTTGTTTGCTATTGTTTTTGTTCCCACAAAGAACTGTGGTTGGGGTCTTAGTACCTGGATAATCTTTGCACTGTTGTTTACCCCGATCCAGGGTGTGGATCAAATTTATATCAATTGTTTGAGATGACTGAGTCTCGGCTGGAGACTGAACCTCTTGGTTATATCTACTGTGCATCTTTGATTACGTTTAAAGTATACTATATGTTTTATATTATGCTTCTAATTTAATTAAAATACAATTTTTTTAAAATTTACTTTGATAGTTAAATTAACAAGTGTTTATACTTATTGTGAACCAGTATGTTAGTTTCAAAAGTTAATTCAATCTTCTAATTAAATTAACTGAGACCTAATCAATCTTTGAGAAACTAATTGAACTATTACAATATGTATTAATTAACTACAGTTTACCTTATTATTAATTTGGGGTATTTTAAGAGAAATATTTTTTAACGGAAATTTTCATTGGAACTCAATTCACCCCCCTCTTGAGTATCCACTCCAACCAATAAGAGTATTAACCAATCAATGTGTAATTTGTTTCTAAATATACCTAATATAGGTTGATGAAAATATATAAGAATAAGAAATATAGGTTTAATAGAATGATTCAAAAAATAATATTCATGTTCTATGATGAAGATCATATGACTGAAATCATTCTTCATAAATTTTGTGAGTTAAATCCATGAAAGAAGGACTACTCAAGGTAATATTCACAAATAAAGAAGAAAAGGAAATAATTAGATTGAAAATCTAGAACATCCTGTTTTATTACACATAAAAAATGTACATAATTATTGGTGTATATTTTATAAACATGTATTAAAATAATAATTAGATGAGTTGTTCACAAATTTCATAGTAATAATAGGGTTATTTTCAATATATGTTTCATAAATTGAAAATATTTAACGAATATAGGGAAATACAATAAGAATTGGAAAAGAAGAATTCTATATCCTAACAATGAAAAAATTGTTCAAGTCTGTAGTTGTGAAGAGTAAAATAACATTTGAAATACTAGTCATACAAAGTAAGGAAAATTTTAGATTATTTAATTCGTCTATCCAAGTAAAGTAAGAATAATATTCCAAGGAATATATACGACATTAAAAATATTTCAAAAATAGTGGAGGATATTATTGGTTTTTTCATGCACTTGGAGATGTTGAAAACTATCTATACAGGTAGTTTAAATGTCTTGAAGGAGTTTCATATGTAATAGATTATCACTGTTCAAGGGAATCAATAATATTTTATGAACCACTCATATATTATTGGGAACATAAATTTAATTCAATACTTAATCTCTGAAAATCACAATATTTGGTACCTCATTATAATGAATGTTCTATGTACTAGTAATCACAATTATAATATGAACTACCCATTCATATAAAAAGTGTAACCTCGTAAATCATTGAGCAACTTTTTTTACATGCTGAAATATGAATGATAAATAAAATAATGAAATAATCATGATCATAACAAGTCAAAATTGTAGAGTTAAACATAGATTTAATAGGAAAAAAAAATTACCTCAATTATGATTCATGCCCCCCTCAGTGTTGATTATTACTTAAAGAGGACTATAAAATTAGTATAAAACATATTCCCACCTATGTTATATCATCTAATTTTATGTTTTTTTTATTTTTATTATTTAGGATTCCTTATTTTTTGACAATAAGGTGCAGTTTTGGTCAACATTAATTTTATGGAAATAAAAATAAAATTTCTGAAAAGAACATGCTGAATAAGAGTATGAATGAAAATAGTAATTTAAAGAAGATTTCCATAAGGAGTAATGAATAATAAATATTAGTTACTATATTACATGATAATAATGAATTCAAATCATTTTCTGAAAGTGAAGAACATGTTACTAAAATTACCCCTATGTAAATTCAGAAAACCTCTAAATTATAAGGACTAAATATTTCAATTGATATTGACATGTTTGAAAATAAATTCTTGAACTATCCCATGAGGAACCAAGTAATTGCAGTGATTGTCATATATGTCCATGTTATAAATATATATCTATTATTTCTATCAATGTTGTACTTAACTATTTTTCCATGGATGTATTTTGATTCTTGTCTAGAATTTTTTAAAGACAACAAGAGTAAATAACCTAGCTCAAAGGTTAGGTAGATTATATACTTAATTCTATACAATTAAAATTTCTAACATGTAAATATTACAGTAAAAATGTCAAGGAAAATGGATTAAATAAAGTTATTAATTGTGGAAGGTGCCATAAGTTTAATGAGGACTGTCTCGGTGCATTCCTAATGAAGGCTTATGCCACTAATTAATTTGATAATAATATGAATGCTTTTAAAGAATATGTATCCATAAAAAATGATCAATTAGATGTCTAGACTAATAGAATTTGGGATATTGAAACATTATTGTATAAAGGATTAAAATTTATTACTGATTTTTTTTAATAATTATG
The DNA here is from genome assembly GCA_963277665.1 of Viscum album. Lineage (NCBI taxonomy): Eukaryota > Viridiplantae > Streptophyta > Magnoliopsida > Santalales > Viscaceae > Viscum > Viscum album. The sequence goes on from OY728127.1 coordinate 1,301,036,034, forward strand.
AAAATAATTGAACAAATATTTAAGGAATATAAAAATAAAAAATATATTATTCTTATAATGTGAATATAGAATGAGATTAAATTGTAAAAATTAACAAAATATCATGATATATATTTAAAAAATATTTTGGTAGACTTGTTTCTTCAAAAAATTTCATTATAGTATTTTAATATGTAAATAATATTAACAATTAGTATTATGGTCACTCATAATAAGTTGTGAATAAATAAGAACCATCATTATTTATCTTTAAATTTTGTGTAACATCAAATTCTATAAACTATAAATACTTAAATATGAAATCAATAAAAAAAATTGATGAATAAAAATATGTAAAATCGTTTATCATATATGATTAGCATAAAAGAAGAATAATGTAAGTTCGCTCGCAGGAAAAATCTAAATATTAGTGAAGATAGCCCAAAAAAACGTAGTAAAAAATATGGAAATTCCAAACTACATGAAATAGAGAAAATAAAATCAAGGACTGTAGATATTTTATATTAATTTTACAGGTTTGGTTATTTCAAATTCCTATTATAGAGAGTAAAAAATCATATTTATTTATTTCAATGTAGAAAAGATACTTTTAAATGATGACTCACTTGAGGATCATTGTAGTAGATCAATAAATAATTTATAGTTCAAATAATATAATAATTTTTTTGTGTTTATAATTTAGGAAGGATATTGTTTTGAGGTCTTAAAAAAAATTTAATTTAATTTAATTCTATAAAGAATTAGAACCTAAATGATGATGCTGAAAGAATATATATTAAGAAAGAAAGGTCTTTATCCCAGGGCTTCATTACATGTTTTCCTTCGTCATTCAGTGTTTGTATAATTTTAGGTAAATAAATCACTTTATAAAACCTTATAAACGAATTCATTTCTGTTGATTTATTTAATTTTTATTTTTCTGATTCCTTTGAAACCTATTTGGAATAAAAAACACACCACATCCAATTTCCAAATAGGACAAAACCTCAATAGATACTGAAATTTCTAAAAGACCCATCTCCCTTATATATCAGTTCATCCCATCAAGGATATAAAAATCCAACTTATAATTTTTTTCTTCATAAGTCCAAGGAGAGAAAATTAGATAATAATTGAAAAGGAATGGGTTGAAAAGTAGATACATGGTCTAAAACTACAACACTCATTCAATTATTTGGCATCGACTAGAAATATATTTAGAACATTAATTCATATTTATTATTTATTATATTGAAAATAGATAATAATGAAAATCAAAATGAAAATATAATGAATTCTATTTTCAATTAAATATAACAGTTTAATTCCTAATGAATAAATTATATATTTTTAATACACCATTGTCCTATATTAATAATCATTATATATTCTAGGATAATAATTAATGGTTTATAATGGATCTTGTGACTTATCATGGTTGAAAAATTTTCCATCAAACATAATTCTAACCAAATATAATATTTTTGGTCTTTTCATGTGATTTTTTCATGAATTTTATTCATGATGTTTAATTTTTATGGTTTTAAATATTTAGAGCATGTTTTATTATTTAACACTCTGTTTAGGCCTTCATTAGATAAATCTCAACATAATTATTTGTGCCTTACAGTGAAACATGTAGTCATAATCCCGAATACATTTCATCTTTAATTTCTAGTATTCATGTGTTATAATCATCCATATTTGAAAATATGAATGAAATTCATGAAATGTAATCCATTATTCTAGAAGGTTTCACCTAATTTTAACTTATTTCTTCATTTTCATGAACTAATTTTGTCATCCACTTGTCATTCATCAGGGTACATAAATTTATTGTTGAAATCACTCACATTTTGCTAATACTTTGATCATTTGTTGTATACTTCCACAAAAATTAATAAAATAAATGATATAAATTTTTATCCAATTAAATTTCCAAAAATAATATGTTCAATATGCAATTAAAAATGAAAAATATTTCTCTATCAATTTCCCAACATAAAGAATTTTCTTATCCACAATCATGTAATGTAAACATAAATAAATAATGACCAAAATCATACATATATTCAAATATCAAGTCAATTATATGAAATTAGTATTAATGGGTGATAGAATATTCATGTTCTATTACAAAATTGACTCTACTACACAGTTATGAAAAGAGACAGCCAAACCAAAGTATTTTACTTTTTCACATTGATAAATGGTTGAAATTTTCCACTATTTAATTAATATATCACAATTAATTATTTTGAAACATGGAAATGATGATTTATATAATAGTGGATTCATTCCTTTCATTGCTCATGATACAAATTCATGTAGGTTTTTGCCCTTATCATGAGTAGATGCAGATTTTTCATAGGATTTCAAAGGAACTACTTTCTCCACTACATAAAATAAAAATTCATTTAAAATAATTAGGTCATTCAAAATAAGGTTTTCATGAATAAGAAACTTATGTTTTTTAGGGTTTTATGTCCATAATATTATGGATAAAAATGGAGGTTTATCACTAAATCATATTGAATTATATCTAATGTATTTTGTATTAAAAAAATTAAATTAATATGAAAACTCCCAGTACCTAGAAGGTAGAGTATGGTCAATGTATGAATAAATAAATAATTTAAACTTATTGAATTTTTCTCTATTTATTGTTATTTTATTTATTCATTTTTTAAAAAATTACAAAAATTAATGCTTAGAATTAATCTTTCATCCACTACCTAAACACATACCGTCAAAATATCATCAGTCAAGTGATTATGATTTTGTTTTCCACCAAGACACATTACCTTATTTATTATATATATATATTTATGTATTTCAAGAAGTATATAAAATAATCATATGATTATTATAACATGGTCCTATCCCAAAACTCCAAATAGAACCCTCATAAATTCTTCCATACAGAATACATATCTTTGTCCATGACATTCCTATACCCCCACAATTTTAATTTAAAATATAATAAATCATTAATAGATATAGATAAGAATGTAAACAAATGGATTGTAATGTGACTCATTCCAAGTGAGATGATTCATGGATTATGAGGGAGAATAAAGGATTGATGAAAAGTCTGGTCTAAGGAAAAGGACATAACAATAAAAAGTGACTCTCTCATATTCAATGTGGTTCTGCACAGTCATTGATTTAGGATGTCCCAAAAAATTTCATTCATGTGTCATTCCACATGATCACTCAAGAAATATTATTTAGATTGTATAAAAATTATTTGGTCTAAAATTCCTTCTTAGAATAGAGAACATGAATTCGGGATAATCACTCTTGGAATGTAATAATAATAAATAATAAATCAACAAAAAATTAGAAACATCAATATATGAAAAAGGTTGGGAAATTTAATTGATCTAATTCAACTAATTTTATATAATCAATAGCCATCAATTTAATTTTCATGATTAACATAAATTATTTTTCCCCATTTTACTCATTGAATCATATTAAAATAGAAATATTAAACATGGAGTCATGGGATTCATAAGAAATTATTTTCTCCTAAATCATAAAGTAAATCATGAAAGCTAACTCTTGGTCTACAATTCATATTTCGAACCCAAAAATATGATTTACATAAAAAATATGGGAAACTCAAATGATATTGAATGTAAAATAAAAACCACTTTGGAAATTATGATTCGGTCAAGATTCATAGGTCTTATTTTCATTAATTGATAATGTGAATCATTTTAATGATTTGAATTATGATTTCATTGTGTGTTTTTATAGTATTTTCAGAAAATTATTTCCATTCTGAATGTAATTTATGGGTATTATTCCCAATTTATTCTATTTCAATTTCTTTTTCTTGTGCCATCATGATGGACATAGAAAAAAAATAAATCTTTTGAACTCATTCTAATTGTTAATTTAATATTCAAAAGGTCAAGGGGACTGATTTATATCCCAATATATTCCTAAAAAATTATTGTTAATGGAAATTAAATCTATTTTCTAAAATTAATATATATAAATGGGAAGGATAAATACTCGTTTGACCCCCCAAGTGATAACTATGACATATATATCCCTATATGGGTAGTACCCACTATCATCCACAATTTTAGTGTTGTTGGAGTTTCATTGAAATGATCCACTGTATGTTTTTCATCCTACCTAGACTTCTTATTCTTTTTGTGGGGATGAATCCATGCATAGAGTAATTCAAATCCATCCCCTTCGTAATGAGTTTCATCAGTCACGGTAGGGTATGAAAAGTCATAGATAATCCACTTTCATAATTTCTAATTGTGAAAAATATTATTCCCATTTTAGTGTCTTCTATAGATTTAAAAAATTAAAATAATATTCAAAAGTGTTGTGTGGGTGAAGTTATTTTTTGAATTTTTAATTTTTTTTTGATTTAATATCAGATTCATTCCTTTTAGTGTATGTAGCATGTGTATCTAGTTCTTCCAGATGATCTACCTGGATCCTTTCTTGGGCTCCATTAAATTAATTAATAATTTTTTTCAATAAAATATATATTTTCCCTAGTACATGCATTTTGTTCTTCATCTCCCTCTTTGGAAAAATAAGAGTGATCCAAATATTCAAATTCAAAATAATTAGGAGTGATACACAATTCATTTCCATGAAGAATTATATCAATGAGTGTAATAATGGTAAATCTATCTATGTTGGTTTGAATTTAATTACTTCATCTGTTTAAAGCGGATCTAGGAGTTGGAAGATGGTAGGTGGAGGTAGTTTCTTAAGCTACTCCAAATTTCTTTATGTTCCACTACATTGATGGCTTCTTCTTCCATATCATGGTAGTGGTAAAGGGGTATTATTTCTTGTTTATCATATGGGTTGATTAAAGAGTATTGTAAATCTTACAAATTTGAAGAAATATACAAATATTTTTGATTCTCCATACATTGATCAATATGAATGTCAACCTCATCATGATTCCATTGCAACGCTTCTTGGTTGGTTTAGATCTTGATCTTTAGATGGTTAGTTTGCATATATAAATCATATACTATGTAAACCACATAAATATCATTAAAAAATTTATAAAATACAATGTTAATTCATCCATGGGAAATTTTACTTAACTTTATTCTTAAATTTTAACTACCATTCCAATCTTTTCATGAAGTAAAAACCCATTAGCATGGCCAATGTACAATTTTTTGACTTGTACCATTATATCATCTTCCATTTTCTATAGGTCCTGCACATAATTGTTAATCATTCAACATTATCGAATATGGGTTATAAATATCTAATGATTAATGTTAGTTTAGAAACATCATTGAAAATATATTTTTTATAGTTCTAGATTTATGAAAATAAAGACAATTATATAGAAAAATGTGGAATTATAACATGTGAAAGAATAGTCTATTAACTCATCAGAAATAGTTAATTTTTTAATGTGCCAATAATCGAGTGGAACACCCGATTATTTATTATTTTTGGACTCCTCATGTATTAATCATGTTCTAATGATCAAAAATCCTATTTAATCATGTGTTAATGATTCCAAATCTTATTCAACCTAGTTAACTTTTATAAATGATATCCAATAATGTGCATTTATGTTACAAGTTTTCTTATTCTTTAAGAAGATCCTTTCAAGATCTTAATTTATCTATTTTCAATTTACGTACTATATACTATCATTTATCTACTCTCAAAATACCTTCTATTTTGACAAAAGACGTAATCATTAAAAACAAAGATCCATAGAAGTACAATCACTTAACCATAAAGGAAAGTGGTCCAGCTAGAGATGGTCATTATCAGTAGGGCCAGAGGCTTCCACCTGATGGGTGGCCTTGTTTTCTTCACTTTTGATAAAGGAAAACATGAAAATTATGAAGCTCTGATAGAGGGAAAGGATTTTCTAGAAGATTGTACCAAAAGGTTGAAAACCGCCATCGTTGAGGTTGATAGACATGATAATGGTGAGACAATCCGATTCTAGGTGGATTGCATCCCATCCACGATCATTAGTGAACATATTCCGGACAAGGATGGTGACGCCTTCAGCAACCAAGGGTTCCCAAAGAACATAATGTGATTCATGTTTGGCTGTGATGGTCAGCCCAAGATGATCCCAGGCCACCAGACCAAGACCAAAAATTCTATCCTTCGGGAGAGACGCATCCACATTAATCTTGAGGATCCCTTCTGGTGGAGGGCACCAATTTGAAGAAGATAATGGTCTTCCAAAGGTATTTTTTTCTAGTGTGATTCTTCTATCCCGTAATCCATGATACTGCCCGTTCAATCTAGAAATCGGGGGGCTTGATGATGTAGTTAAAAATGGAATCGTTGCGACGCACCCATATGATCCAGGCCAAAATGCAATGTGAGTTCACTTTGGCTGGTGAAAAAGAGGAGCACCATCACATCAGGAGAAAGGGGAGGTCTGGGACCACATTCAGTGAGATATTCTTATAGGATCCCCATTTGTACCAGACATCATTTTCCACTGGGCATTGGATTATAGCTTGGAGGGGAGTTTCTGGGTGTTTGAGCAGAAGGGGTACAACATGTCTCAATAAATATGACAATGGATGAGAAGTTACTTGGTCGGTAAGATACCAGTGCACACATTTCACCAGAATTAGAGGATTTTTGGAGGGAAATTGAGCTTCCAAAACTATTCCCAGGGCCCCCCATCTCCTCTGTTTGTCTGAGTATAGAGAGCGAGCTGATAGCCAGACATCCCCGTATAGGTTTTCGAGATGTCGTTGATCTAGAAGAGATGGTCATGGCCTGCATCCAGAACATAGGGTTTACTCAGGATAAGCCTTTTGTCCCTTTAATTAAACCACAAGTGAAGTTTTTACATGCACCACCCATTCCCATTATCATCAAAAAGGCATCAGACAGTGGCCCCTTTAAAACTTGGTTGAGCAGGGGATGAAGCATGCATGCCTACATTATCAATCAGCCATGGATCAATCCAAACCTTAACAGTTGAGCCATTCCCAATCCTAAAACCGAACCCTTTTTTCAGAAGACTTCAGAATCCCCATATAATTCTCTAGAGGAAGCTAGGACGGGGACCCAGAGAGGAATCCTGGAAATCCTTGTGGGGGAAGAATTTAGCTCAGAATACCCACATGTAGAGAAAGGATGGGTGGACAATAAGGCTCCATCCTTGCTTAGCCCGGAGTGCATCATTAAAGTTAGAGAGGTCCCAGAATCCCATACCTCCCTCTGATTTTGGTTGGCAGTGTTTATTTCAGGCGATCCATTGGGTTTTATTCCTTCCATTGTTTTTTCCACACTAGAATTTGGCAGTGCATGAGTGGATCTGGTTAACAACAGCAGCATGAAGTTTGAACAAGGACATGAAATAGTTGGGGATAGAATGAAGAGTAGCTTTTATGAGTGTTTCTTTGCCGGCTTTGGATATTCTATTTAGGGTCCAGCCAAATATTTTGTTCTTGATCCTATCCAACATAGATGTGACGATTTATTTTTTAGACCGGCCAATCACTGTGGGTATCCTGAGGTACTTCTGATGCTTCTCAACCATATGAATACCTGCAGTGACACAGAGTTCTTCCCTTTTGGATGGTGGTACCCCAGAGCAAAAAGAGACCTTCGAATTTCCATGGTTAATTGTTTTCCCTGAGGCCCTCTCATACTAGAGGATCACATGGCCTATAGAAAGGCACTCAATATTGGTGGCTCTAGAAAATAGAATACAATCAATGGCGAAAAAGAGTTGTGACACCAGTGGATTTCATAGCATACCATTGCCCCATGAATTGTATGTGAGGAAACAACGCTGGAAATGAGGTTAGAAAAAACATCAGCCACAAAGATGAAAAGAAACGGGGAAAGAGGGTCTCCCTGGAAAAGGCCTCGGGTAGGGGAGAAGCCTTGGGTAAGAACCCCATTAAAATTAATATGGAAGGAGACCGACGAGACACATTAGATGATCATATCTGTCCACTTTGAGGAGAAGTCCATTTTCAGTATCATGAATCTAAGAAAATTCCATTCCACTTTTTTATAGGCCTTTTTCATATCCAATTTCCATGCCATGGTTCGTCTTTTCACGGAGGAGCGTTTTTTCATAGAGTGGAACATTTCATTGGCCACAATGGCATTATCAGTGATCAGTCTCTTGGCCACAAAAGCACTTTGATTTTCTAAGATGAATTCAGGTAACCAGGTACTCAACCGATTAGCTAGAATCTTTGACAAGATCATGTAAGAGACATTGCAGAGGCTAATAGGTATGAATCTTTGGAAAGTCTAAGACATCGTGACTGTACCACTGGCTATGTATTTCAAGAACCGTGAAGCAAGACACCGTGATATAGACACCATGAATCAAGACACCGTAAAGAATGACACAGTGAATAAGACACCATGAAGCAAGAAAATGTGAATAAGACACCGTGAAGCAAGACATCATAAACAAAACACCATAAAGTAGGACACTGTGAGCAAGACTCTGTGATGCAAGACATCGTGACCAGACAACCTGAAAGAGACACGGTGACACTCAAACACCATGATCAACCTAGACACCGTGTGAAGGAGACACCATTTCCATGACTTCCTATGACACATTTTCTTAATCTATTTTTTTGTCCTTCAATTAAATTTTTAAAGGTCATATTTTACGACTTTAATGCATTGACATAATTAATGTTTTATTGTAGACATATCATCGGACAATAAGAGGTATGAGGTGTAGAACATATGCAACATGTCGGCTCCAACATGTGCATTCAAAGCTAAAATAGAGTTGTGTCCAAGAATAAAAATTGCGTAAGAGATACAAAAAAAATAAAGGGCTATGAGAACCATAACAAAGAAGATACTTGGAGGAAGTCCAAAAAAAGGCACACTGCATGAAACATGATGCTACTGAACACACGAAGCATATGTACATTTCAAGGAACATCTTTTCTCGATTGAATTTCACCAAGAACACATGCCGAACCACAACACTCCTTTTTTACACAACTACCAGAGAAGGACTCAAAGCCTAATCTGAATCAATCTAAATGAGTCCAGAACTGCATTGGCATCATACAAGAGCATTATAAACTCATCTATATATTCTTGCTCAGCTGTGATCATCCTTTTGTTTACATTATGAGCAGTGTGTGCATCTTTCTGTTTTAACACACATAGACTCCTATGCTAAACTAGAGGACACTAAAATCCTCACACCATCATTTTCATACCTGTGTGTATCGCATGTAAAACTGTGGTAGAGGTCTGAGGACCTGGACAACCTGTGTTATCTTGTTTCTGCTTCCCACGTGGAACTGTGGTAGGGGTCTGAGGACCTAGACAGTCTGAGTACTGTTGTAACCCTGATCCAGGGTGTAGATCAAATTTATATATAAACTATTTGAGAGGACTATATTTCAACTGGAGACATAACCTCTTGTTTAAAACTGTTGTTCATCCTATATTAGTTTAAACTATTTTTCTATTTTCTGCTTCTATTTACATTTAAACTCAAATCTATTTTAATGTAACATTGACGGTTGAACTAGCATGTTTCAGTAATTATTGTGAACCAGTAATTTAGTTTCAAAAGCGTAATTAATCTTCATATTATGTTAACTCAGAAATAATCACTCTTTGATAAACTAATTGAACTTTTAAAATATTTATAAATTCCCTACAGTTTAACTTGTTTTATGATTTTAGGGATGTTAATACAATGCTTTTAAACAGAAATTTTTAATTGGAACTCAATTCACCCCCTATTGAGTATCCACTCCGACCAACATTTAGTATCATAGGTTTGTTTAAAAAATTTCAAAAATCACAATTTGTGAAATGTTTTCAACTTTGATTTTAGTTTGATATTAAAGATCTCAAAATTTATATTAGTTATAAATTTTTATATCCTTATATAACTTAGGTATTATAGATAACAGATTAAAAGGAGTAGCTACTAATAGGCCACCCTTCTTTAATTGTGCAAATTATGCCCAATGGAAAATCAAAATGGAAGTTCATTTCAAAAGTATGGGATTTGACATCTGGACTGCTATAGAGACTGTGTATATGATTCTAGAGACTGTTAGAACTACTTGGGATGAATCTACTAAAGCTGCTTACAATAATAATTGTAATGAAATGAATGCCATATACAGTGCTTTAATAGATGAAGAATTTAATCGAATATCTACCTGTAAGACTGCTTATGAAATATGTGATACTCTAGTTGTTTCCCATGAGGGAACAACCAATTTAAAATAAATGAGACTAAAGACATACACTATTAGGTATGACAATTATAAAATAAAATCTGATGAATCCATTTCTGATATGTATCTCTGGTTTAATGAGATAGTCAATACAATGTGCTCACTGGTAAAAGTAGTTCCAGTAAAGGACAAAATCATGAGGATACTAAGATGCCAACTAGATAGATGGAGAGGAACCTCTGTCTCTATATGAGAATCATGTGACATTGGAAAGCTACCTGTCAAGGTGCTGATTAGAAATTTGATGATGTATGAAGAAGAATTGAAGGTAAACAAAGAGGAAGATGATGAACCTAAGAAGAAGTCAGTGGCATTTATGTCTACTTCTTTAAAGACCAAGGACAAAAATAAAGTTCACAAATCTGAAGAAATATCGACTAGTGAGAATTCTGACTTAGATAGTGATGAAGAGATGGCTCATATAGCCATGATATTCAGGAAATTCTATAGAATGAAAAAAAATTCCGAAAATAGAATTATAAGGGTATGTATGATCTATAAGGTAATTGGAAGAAAGAATGGAAGAAAGATGATAAAAATGATGAGATATTCTGTTATGAATGATAAAGGAAAGGACATGTGAAAGCTGACTGTCTGATGTTAAAGTACAAGAAGAAATATGAGTACAAGGACAAGAATTATAAGAAATATATGAGAGGAACATTGAGTGCTTCAGAAGACAGTACAAGTGATTCTGATTCCACTCAGGATGAAAACTCTCAAAAATCCAATATGTGTTTCATGAAAAACACATCTAAGGTAACTATGGATACTCCTGCTTTAAACTCTTATTATTCTAAAAATTATTATAATTCTAATTCTGAGAAAATTCCTAATAAAGAATTATTTGAATACTGTAACATTCTAGAGGATACTTGAAATGAGCTGAAATAAAAGTATAAAGCCTTAATGAAACAACATGCTTTAACTAGCACTGTCAAATCTGCACTAGAAGTAGAAAAGGAAAAGAATGATCAACTTCTAAAGGAAAATACTGAACACAAATTATTTAATGAGAAACATAGAAAAGACTTAGAGAAGTTCACAATTGGAAAGAATACTCTAACTGAAATACTTGGAATAGAAGTTGCACCATGGTGTACTACTGGTTTAGGATACCAACCTGGACAAAGACAGATTGTTAAGAATAAAATTATTTCAAAATATGGACAGTATACTTCTAGTTCATGTTCTTGAAACTCTTATGCTTCATATAGAAATTAAAATTCATATAGACCAAACAAAGTTTATGTAACAGCCTAAGATTTTATAAAAAATATTATTTTTAATTTTATTAATGACTTGTGTTGTACGCTACACCAAAAGGAGCTTGCACAACACGCATCCTTGACTTGCCTTGCATTACACGCAATCGCGACCTTCCTCGATAGCGTGTGTACTACGCAATACTGAGTTTCACTAAACAACGATATGCTATTAAAATATTATTAAAACTAGCCGTTATGAATAGTAATAACCACTTTTTAAAATTCTGTAAATCTTATTTTTCAAAATGAACTTCATTCTTGGATTCGGAGTATCGAATTTAGCCTAAGGTGAAATTTTGGTACTTTTCGGATAACTTTCATATTCTGATGAATAGTGAAAATTACTAAATTATAATTAAAAACAACATTTTAAATCAAAATAATTAATAGTGATAAATCAATAATTTGAGTGGTTTTAAAGTATATTTAGAATATATTTTTACAATTTAATACAATGTTGGTCATTGGATGTAATTTCACATTTAAACCAGACATAATCAAGTGTCAATCTTTTGATAGATATTGTTTCTTAAAAACACGCTATTTGTTTTAACAGCGGGATTTAATTATAAAATTAATTAATGAAATTTCTATGTTAGGAATTTGGTAAAATAGACTTCATTTTTGAATTCGGAATATGAAATATAGCTTAGGATGAAATTTTGGCTTTTTTCTGAAAACTTTCAATTTTTGATGAATAGTGAAACCACTAAGTGGTAGGTTAAAAACTGAATTTTGCATAAAACTTAATTTTACCGCTTCTGTGAATGGAATTTCAAAAATCCGACAGACACGGTTGATATCAGTAAGTAAAATGTGGTTCAATGAGTTAAAAATAATTTTTTGGTGAATAGTAACTTTTTACTTTTTTTAACCGCGGTTAATAGTAAATAGGGTAACTAAGGGTAAATATGATATTAATATTACCCTAACACATGTCCTAATTCTATTGGACAAGTGAAATTCGACCAAAAACAAACTTAGGAATAAAATATGACCATTTAGGCCCACTTGGATTAGATTAGGACATTTATTATTAATTTATTTAAAGAAGGGTTAAAATAGTTAAAATCAAAGTTTAATAAGTAAATAATTTTTAATATGGGTTTATACATAAGATAAATTCTATTGTAAATATTCATTAGAAAGCTAAAAATATTTCCTACATGATGGTATTTTATTTGTTATTTTTAAACATCAAATAATTTAATTTATTTATGACACAATGATGATGCAGTAATTATCTTATTAATGAAATATTGACATAATTGATAATATAAATACCAAAATAAATGTAATTTAAGACTTTTTATGAATTCCACTAATTTTCTAGTTTACTATGATATATTTTTGTTGATTTAATCAACTTGGTTCGAACATATAATTCTGTTATGACTTTCACAAAAATCATATATCAAATAGTGTCAAAATTGACACAAAATAGTTTTTAAATCAAATATTATATAATTAATTGTTATTTTATTCCTAAAAATCTAAGGTTCGGCCAAATGACTTATATAAGGATATATATATATTAATAATAAACAATTTGGGGTTCGTTTGGCATGTTATAGTAAGTGTATTAACCATATAGTGAAAGAAAACAAAAAGACACGGTAAAAGTTAAATTATTTAACTTAGAGTTAAATCTAAATTGATAAGGTTAAAATAATAAACTAACCTTGTCCAAATCTTATTGGTTGATAGTATTTCGACCCATCCCCACTTTATCTTCGAAATAAGACCCTTTGGAACCATTATAAACCGATTTTGACTTTAATATAAAATAATATTTTGAGATATTCCTAAGGTGCCCCTCTCCTCCCTTATAAAAGGACACCTCCTCCCCCTCCTCCTCACACCAATTTGAGCACTCAAGCTCGGCCAACCCCTGCCAAAATCTCTTCTCCACTTCCCTAGAAACATCTTAGAGGTTCTGGTCTTCCTCAAAGACCAATTTTAATTCCCTAAGAGGTGGTCTCTAAAAGGCGCTTCAAAGAAGAGGTAATTACCGTTACCAATTCTTTCATCTTTATTTCTTCTTCCACTTCTTCTTCTTAGGTTGTTTCATTATGAAGTAATAACATCAGAATCACTCATATACTGATATGTTATTATAAGTATGAAACAACCCTAATTCACCTTCTATCCATCCTACGGAAAAATGAAATCATCGCGCGTGCGTACGTACTGAATACCGTCTCCACGCCGTGGTGTAATCTATTTTCCGCCACCACCTTAATAGGATGGGTATAATGGTGTAATGAGTAACTATATATGATTATTATAAAGTGATATTGATACTGAAATAATATGCATAAACTTTAACACAATTCCACGACCATGGGAACGATATCATCGCTCGTGCGTACGGACGGACTACCGTCTCCACGACGCGATGAGATTCATTCTCCACATTAACCATTCATGAATGATTATAAAGCATATATAACAAGTAATAATGAAATATATGACATAATAATGATACTGAATTTATGTATATTTATATGTATGTCATCTACTTAATTCCATTCAAGACAATAAGGAAAGGAAAACAGCGTTCATGCGTACATACGGACTACCGTCTCCATGAACGGTGTTTTTCATTTCATTTATCTATCTATTATATATATATATATATATACTGAATATATATGATATATAAATCATATTTGATATTCTGGAAGTAAGTAAATCATGATATAAGTAATAATAATGTCAAGAACAACAAGTCAAAACACCTATGATAAATGAAACGATTTTACCCAAAACGCTTCTTTAACATGGAATTTACAAAAGAACGGGTAATATAATGTCATAAGTGAACTATATATGATATGATAACAATGAATATGATTCTGTAATAAGTCAATGACATAATTTAAATCATTATACAGGAGGTTCGGACACATACGAAGCATATCGGACCTAAGGTAAGGGAAATATCACAATCTCATTTTTATCCGAGATTGTTTATTCGTAAGTATTTACTGGGGTGTATTTTATCATTCACATCCATTTTTCATCAATATGTAATATTATTTCCATCCACCTACAATTGTTTAAATCCTATTTTACCCTTTGGTGAGTTTTTAGTAAAAGATATGAAAGGAATCTTTTGTCGTTTTTCGTACGAGGTACTTTTTGACTTTTCCGACAAAGGTACGAAGAATGTTTTTTTAACTTATACGTCATGAATGGATTTTTAAAACATTATTTCCAAGAAGCTTTCTTTACAAATTTTCAATATTATTTTTAATCAACTTCTTTTATTTTAAAGTTGTATGACATGTTATGAAAGGAAAAATGTTTTTGAAGAAGAAAGGATATTTTCCTCAAGAATGGAGTTCAAGTGTTTTATCAAAATTATTTTCCATCTAAGATAATAAAGGGTTCTGTTTTTATCCCTATTATTACATTGATTTGATCATGTTGTGATGGAATTATTTTTATGAATTCCTTTATCTTATATGAATTGATTTATGATGTCATGATGTTTCAAGAATCCCATTTTTGTTACATGTGTTATGCGATGATGTATGTCTTATGATTATGTGGCACACATAAGAAAGGATTCATTATGAGATGGGTGGGACCTATATATCCCTCCAATGCATTGGGTAAAGATTTTATATCTCATGAGATAGACATGTCTGGAATGTTAGGTTATACCGGTTCAGTGAAACAGGACTGAAACGAGGGTTACTCGATTCAGAAGGGACTTTGTCCACTAAGATAGTCTTGGCAATGAGTCTTGACTAACAAGAAATGATTCTCTATGATTACGTGTGTATGCCACAAGGTTTCATGTTTTAGGTTATGATTATTGGGATTTCGTTTCACTACTATGATTTATCCCATGTTATGAAATTATGCTCTCTTTTGCAGGTTAAGATTTCCAAAAGTTATGTTCTTATGAATATGATGTGATTGATTTTTCTTTTGTATACCCTTACTGGGCATTTGAGCTCACCCTTTTATGTTTTCTTTTCCCCAGGATATAAAGAAAGGTTTTAGGTAAAAAAAGGAAGATCTTTTTGGGAGATATTGAAGATCTTTCACCACGATTAGAAGATTACGTTCCGAGTTTCCAAAGACACTAAACTATTACGATCCTTGTGTGTGTGTTTTTGTTATGTACTAAGTATTCCGCAAATGTAATGTAATGTCCATGTACGTCAAGATACAGGTCTCTACAGTTGGTATCAGAGGAAAGGTTTAGTCAACCTTTGGAAACTAGGATGCGAGAACTTTAGTGATATCCCTAGAGATATTTATAAGGTATGTCTAGGGATGTCCCTAAGGACAAGTATACGTATAGGATACAGTCCTAGAACTATGGTAACGATCATAGAATTTAACCTAAGATGTTAGATATTGAGGATACTCCACCTTTATTATGTTGTTTTCCCTAGCATGACTTTTTCCTCTCACACTATTTTTTTGGGTTTTAGAAAATGGCTGGAAACAAGATGATTCACGATAATGGAGGATATGATGGACAATGGAATGATATTCTTCATAATGAAATGGGATTTGGAAGTCCAAACATCATTATTATGCCAAATCAGCAATCTCATAATATGATCAATAAAGTAAAATTTGGTAAGATTCCTGACTCGTCTAATAAGAGAAAGATGGAGTTTCATGATGATCATAGAGGAAAGAAAGTTCAATTTCCCCTATGTAAATCATGTGGGAAGAGGCATCAAGGAAAATGTTTCAAAGGAACTGGAAGATGCTTTGGGTGTGGAAAAGAAGGACACAAAGCAAGTAAATGCAAAGGAAAAGGTTCAGTTAATAACATGGACGAGGATAATGGTATTGCTACGACATCAACAATGGTTAAATGTTTTAAATGTGGAATGTACGTGCATTATGCAAACCAATGCCCTAAGGGAAAGTCTCATGAAGATAATCAGTATGGTCGTATGGGAAGTATTTATGTGGATGATGATGAAGAGACTACAAATGATATGTGAGATGAAAGAATTTTTGAAGCTCGGTCAATGGTTTAAGAATGTAGTGGAATGATTACATGTTTATCATGTGTAATGTTGTATAAGTAATCTCATTGTACTATAGAATAAAGATACATCTAAGGATTGTTACACTGTTGTCTTTCCTTGAGTTTTGAAAGTGTATGATTAATGGTACCAGTATCCATGAATGGTTATTCAGATATTTTTGGAAATAAGATTATATGCGCATAATGAAGGGATAAGGTGGAAATGAAATGTTTGACAGTATTCATGAGCTCATGATTGATATAAGGACTAAGTGATATCATGGTTTGAGTATATAGAATTTTGAGGATTTTGGTATGTGGAAGGTGTTAACTTTTAACTGTAATCATGTTTTCACTAAGGTTCAATGGGTATTCAAGAGAATACGTGATTAAGGCCTTTGAATGTTTGGAATTTGACCAACAAGACATATCTTATGATTTATGGGGATCAACAACAGTATTAAATCTCTGGTAATCGTTTTCACTATATTATGAGAGTGGACTGCAGTATTATGGATAAGCCTAAAGATTAAAATGGATTATGTTGGACATAAGTTAGTAATGTTTAAGGATATAAGTTTTTTTCCGATATTATTGATGGGATGTTATTGTAATGTAAAAAGGACAACCTGCAGGACGGCCGACAACCCATCGCGTCGGACAAGGATGTGGGAATCGAACCCACAACCGAAGTGCGACCGGCCTTTATCGCCTACCACTGGCCTACAGGAAGTCCCTGTTTAGTAGAAACTAGTTTTATTATATTAAGCAGTATGATATATGAAGTATAAGTCCATTTTAAGAACCATATATGATTAATCTCACTATAGATCGACTTATGCCTAAAATTTTTGCTAACCTTTTGTTTGAGACAGATGGAATGACCCGTCATTCTATCACATGATCTGCTAACACTTCACGAATAACAAATTCAACTTCATTTATTTAAGAGATGAAGTGGAAAATGTTCAAGGCACGAACAACATTGAGATTGTACCAAAATAAAGTAAGTATTTATTCTAATTCAATTTTCAACTTTAGGGAAATGATCTTGAAAACCAAAAATGTTGTCCTACTGATCTTATACCTGATGAATCAGATGGTACCTTATATCATCACAAATATATGGATTTGTGATTACTGGCTTTTCCATAGCCATGTTCTCTACCACTCTCCATCAGAACATGATGGTTAGATTTCTCTTCCATATCCATATTTTCACCTATGTGTAAACCCAATGATTAGTTTATTTGGGTAACCGTTACGTTTCATACTTTTGTTTTTAAAGATTGGTTTTGATATTCCTTTTTACGATGTGGTTTTCTATTAAAGAAACTTTCGAATAGTAAACTATTTATAACCCCGACGAATTTCGAGGGCGAAATTTATTTTAAGGGGGGTAGAATGTAACAGCCTATGATTTTATAAGAAATATTATTTTTAATTTTATTAATGTCTTGTGTTGTACGCTACACCAAAATGAGCTTGCACAACACGCATCCTTGACTTGCCTTGCATTACACACAATCGCGACCTTCCTCGATAGCGTGTGTAATACGCAATACTGAGTTTCACTAAAGAACGATATGCTATTAAAATATTATTAAAACTAGCCGTTATGAATAGTAATAACCACTTTTTAAAATTTTGTAAATCTTATTTTTCAAAATGAACTTCATTCTTGGATTCGGAGTATCGAATTTAGCCTAAGGTGAAATTTTGGTACTTTTCGGATAACTTTCATATTCTGATGAATAGTGAAAATTACTAAATTATAATTAAAAACAACTTTTTTAATCAAAAAAATTAATAGTGATAAATCATTAATTTGAGTGGTTTTAAATTATATTTAGAATATATTTTTACAATTTAATACAATGTTGGTCATTGGATGTAATTTCACATTTAAACCAGACATAATCAAGTGTCAATCTTTTGATAGATATTGTTTCTTAAAAACACGCTATTTGTTTTAACAGCGGGATTTAATTATAAAATTAATTAATGCAATTTCTATGTTATTAATTTGGTGAAATAGACTTCATTTTTGAATTCGGAATATGAAATATAGCTTAGGATGAAATTTTGGCTTTTTTCTGAAAACTTTCCATTTTTGATGAATAGTGAAACCACTAAGTGGTAGGTTAAAAACTGAATTTTGCATAAAACTTAATTTTACCGCTTCTGTGAATGGAATTTCAAAAATCCGACAGACACGGTTGATATCAGTAAGTAAAATGTGGTTCAATGAGATAAAAATAATTTTTTGGTGAATAGTAACTTTTTACTTTTTTTTACCGCGGTTAATAGTAAATAGGGTAACTAAGGGTAAATATGATATTAATATTACCCTAACACATGTCCTAATTCTATTGGACAAGTGAAATTCGACCAAAAACAAACTTAGGAATAAAATATGACCATTTAGGCCCACTTGGATTAGATTAGGACATTTATTATTAATTTATTTAAAGAAGGGTTAAAATAGTTAAAATCAAAGTTTAATAAGTAAATCATTTTTAATATGGGGTTATACATAAGATAAATTCGATTGTAAATATTCATTAGAAATCTAAAAATATTTCCTACATGATGGTATTTTATTTGTTATTTTTAAACATCAAATAATTTAATTTATTTATGACACAATGATGATGCAGTAATTATCTTATTAATGAAATATTGACATAATTGATAATATAAATACAAAAATAAATGTAATTTAAGACTTTTTATGAATTCCACTAATTTTCTAGTTTACTATGATATATTTTTGTTGATTTAATCAACTTGGTTCGAACATATAATTCTGTTATGACTTTCACAAAAATCATATATCAAATAGTGTCAAAATTGACACAAAATAGTTTTTAAATCAAATATTATATAATTAATTGTTATTTTATTCCTAAAAATCTAAGGTTCGGCCAAATTACTTAGATAAGGATATATATATATTAATAATAAACAATTTGGGGTTCGTTTGGCATGTTATAGTAAGTGTATTAACCATATAGTGAAAGAAAACAAAAAGACACGGTAAAAGTTAAATTATTTAACTTAGAGTTAAATCTAAATTGATAAGGTTAAAATAATAACCTAAACTTGTCCAAATCTTATTGGTTGATAGGATTTCGACCCATCCCCACTTTATCTTCGAAATAAGACCCTTTGGAACCATTATAAACCGATTTTGACTTTAATATAAAATAATATTTTGAGATATTCCTAAGGTGCCCCTCTCCTCCCTTATAAAAGGACACCTCCTCCCCCTCCTCCTCACACCAATTTGAGCACTCAAGCTCGGCCAACCCCTGCCAAAATCTCTTCTCCACTTCCCTAGAAACATCTTAGAGGTTCTGGTCTTCCTCAAAGACCAATTTTAATTCCCTAAGAGGAGGTCTCCAAAAGGCGCTTCAAAGAAGAGGTAATTACCGTTACCAATTCTTTCATCTTTATTTCTTCTTCCACTTCTTCTTCTTAGGTTGTTTCATTATGAAGTAATAACATCAGTATCAATCATATACTGATATGTTATTATAAGTATGAAACAACCCTAATTCACCTTCTATCCATCCTACGGAAAAATGAAATCACCGCGCGTGCGTACGTACGGAATACCGTCTCCACGCCGTGGTGTAATCTATTTTCCGCCACCACCTTAATAGGATGGGTATAATGGTGTAATGAGTAACTATATATGATTATTATAAAGTTATATTGATACTGAAATAATATTCATACACTTTAACACAATTCCACGACCATGGGAACAATATCATCGCTCGTGCGTACGGACGGACTACCGTCTCCACGACGCGATGAGATTCATTCTCCACATTAACCATTCATGAATGATTATAAAGCATATATAACAAGTAATAATGAAATATATGACATAATAATGATACTGAATTTATGTATATTTATATGTATTTAATCTACTTAATTCCATTCAAGACAATAAGGAAAGGAAAACAGCGTTCATGCGTACATACGGACTACCGTCTCCATGAACGGTGTTTTTCATTTCATTTATCTATCTATTATATATATATATATATATATACTGAATATATATGATATATAAATCATATTTGATATTCTGGAAGTATGTAAATCATGATATAAGTAATAATAATGTCAAGAACAACTAGTCAAAACACCTATGATAAATGAAACGATTTTACCCAAAACGCTTCTTTAACATGGAATTTACAAAAGAACGGGTAATATAATGTCATAAGTGAACCATATATGATATGATAACAATGAATATGATTCTGTAATAAGTCAATTACATAATTTAAATCATTATACAGGAGGTTCGGACACATACGAAGCAAATCGGACCTAAGGTAAGGGAAATATCACAATCTCATTTTTATCCGAGATTGTTTATTCGTAAGTATTTACTGGGGTGTATTTTATCATTCACATCCATTTTTCATCAATATGTAATATTATTTCCATCCACCTACAATTTTTTAAATCCTATTTTACCCTTTGTTGATTTTTTAGTAAAAGATATGAAAGGAATCTTTTGTCGTTTTTCGTACGAGGTACTTTTTGACTTTTCCGACAAAGGTACGAAGAATGTTTTTTTAACTTATACGGCATGAATGGATTTTTAAAACATTATTTCCAAGAAGCTTTCTTTACAAATTTTCAAGATTATTTTTAATCAACTTCTTTTATTTTAAAGTTGTATGACATGTTATGAAAGGAAAAATGTTTTTGAAGAAGAAAGGATATTTTCCTCAAGAATGGAGTTCAAGTGTTTTATCAAAATTATTTTCCATCTAAGATAATAAAGGGTTCTATTTTTATCCCTATTATTACATTGATTTGATCATGTTGTGATGGAATTATTTTTATGAATTCCTTTATCTTATATGAATTGATTTATGATGTCATGATGTTTCAAGAATCCCATTTTTGTTACATGTGTTATGCGATGATGTATGTCTTATGATTATGTGGAACACATAAGAAAGGATTAATTATGAGATGGGTGGGACCTATATCTCCCTCCAATGCATTGGGTAAAGATTTTATATCTTATGAGATAGACATGGCTGGAATGTTAGGTTATACCGGTTCAGTGAAACAGGACTGAAACGAGGGTTACTCGATTCAGAAGGGACTTTGTCCACTAAGATAGTCTTGGAAATGAGTCTTGACTAACAAGAAATGATTCTCTATGATTACGTGTGTATGCCACAAAGTTTAATGTTTTAAGTTATGATTATTGGGATTTCGTTTCACTACTATGATTTATCCCATGTTATGAAATTATGCTCTCTTTTGCAGGTTAAGATTTCCAAAAGTTATGTTCTTATGAATATGATGTGATTGATTTTTCTTTTGTATACCCTTACTGGGCATTTGAGCTCACCCTTTTATGTTTTCTTTTCCCCAGGATATAAAGAAAGGTTTTAGGTAAAAAAAATGGAAGATCTTTATGGGAGATATTGAAGATCTTTCACCACGATTAGAAGATTACGTTCCGAGTTTCCAAAGACACTAAACTATTACGATCCTTGTGTGTGTGTTTTTGTTATGTACTAAGTATTCCGCAAATGTAATGTAATGTCCATGTACGTCAAGATACAGGTCTCTATAGTTGGTATCAGAGGAAAGGTTTAGTCAACCTTTGGAAACTAGGATGCGAGAACTTTAGTGATATCCCTTGAGATATTTATAAGGTATGTCTAGGGATGTCCCTAAGGACAAGTATACGTATAGGATACAGTCCTAGAACTATGGTAACGATCATAGAATTTAACCTAAGATGCTAGATATTGAGGATACTCCACCTTTATTATGTTGTTTTCCCTAGCATGACTTTTGCCTCTCACACTATTTTTTTTGGGTTTTAGAAAATGGCTGGAAACAAGATGATTCACGATAATGGAGGATATGATGGACAATGGAATGATATTCTTCATAATGAAATGGGATTTGGAAGTCCAAACATCATTATTATGCCAAATCAGCAATCTCATAATATGATCAATAAAGTAAAATTTGGTAAGATTCCTGACTCGGCTAATAAGAGAAAGATGGAGTTTCATGATGATCATAGAGGAAAGAAAGTTCAATTTCCCCTATGTAAATCATGTGGGAAGAGGCATCAAGGAGAATGTTTCAAAGGAACTGGAAGATGCTTTGGGTGTGGAAAAGAAGGACACAAAGCAAGTAAATGCAAAGGAAAAGGTTCAGTTAACAACATGGACGAGAATAATGGTATTGCTACGACATCAACAATGGTTAAATGTTTTAAATGTGGAATGTACGAGCATTATGCAAACCAATGCCCTAAGGGAAAGTCTCATGAAGATAATCAGTATGGTCGTATGGGAAGTATTTATGTGGATGATGATGAAGAGACTACAAATGATATGTGAGATGAAAGAATTTTTGAAGCTCGGTCAATGGTTTAAGAATGTAGTGGAATTATTACATGTTTATCATGTGTAATGTTGTATAAGTAATCTCATTGTACTATAGAATAAAGAGACATCTAAGGATTGTTACACTGTTGTCTTTCCTTGAGTTTTGAAAGTGTATGATTAATGGTACCAGTATCCATGAATGGTTATTCAGATATTTTTGGAAATAAGATGATATGCGCATAATGAAGGGATAAGGAGGAAATGAAATGTTTGACAGTATTCATGAGCTCATGATTGATATAAGGACTAAGTGATATCATGGTTTGAGTATATAGAATTTTGAGGATTTTGGTATGTGGAAGGTGTTAACTTTTAACTGTAATCATGTTTTCACTAAGGTTCAATGGGTATTCAAGAGAATACGTGATTAAGGCCTTTGAATGTTTGGAATGTGACCAACAAGACATATCTTATGATATATGGGGATCAACAACAGTATTAAATCTCTGGTAATCGTTTTCACTATATTATGAGAGTGGACTGCAGTATTATGGATAAGCCTAAAGATTAAAATGGATTATGTTGGACATAAGTTAGTATTGTTTAAGGATATAAGTTTTTTTTCGATATTATTGATGGGATGTTATAGTAATGTAAAAAGGACAACCTGCAGGACGGGCGACAACCCATCGCGTCGGACAAGGATGTGGGAATCGAACCCACAACCGAAGTGCGACCGGCCTTTATCGCCTACCACTGGCCTACAGGAAGTCCCTGTTTAGTAGAAACTAGTTTTATTATATTAAGCAGTATGATATATGAAGTATAAGTCCATTTTAAGAACCATATATGATTAATCTCACTATAGATCGACTTATGCATAAAATTTTTGCTAACCTTTTGTTTGAGACAGATGGAATGACCCGTCATTCTATCACATGATCTGCTAACACTTCACGAATAACAAATTCAACTTCATTTATTTAAGAGATGAAGTGGAAATTGTTCAAGGCACGAACAACATTGAGATTGTACCAAAATAAAGTAAGTATTTATTCTAATTCAATTTTCAACTTTAGGGAAATGATCTTGAAAACCAAAAATGTTGTCCTACTGATCTTATACCTGATGAATCAGATGGTACTTTATATCATCACAAATCTATGGATTTGTGATTACTAGCTTTTCCATAGCCATGTTCTCTACCACTCTCCATCAGAACATGATGGTTAGATTTCTCTTCCATATCCATATTTTCACCTATGTGTAAACCCAGTGATTAGTTTATTTGGGTAACCGTTACGTTTCATACTTTTGTTTTTAAAGATTGGTTTTGATATTCTTTTTTATAATGTGGTTTTCTATTAAAGAAACTTTCGAATAGTAAACCATTTATAACCCCGACGAATTTCGTGGGCGAAATTTATTTTAAGGGGGGTAGAATGTAACAGCCTAAGATTTTATAAGAAATATTATTTTTAATTTTATTAATGTCTTGTGTTGTACGCTACACCAAAAGGAGCTTGCACAACACGCATCCTTGACTTGCCTTGCATTACACGCAATCGCGACCTTCCTCGATAGCGTGTGTAATACGCAATACAGAGTTTCACTAAAGAACGATATGCTATTAAAATATTATTAAAACTAGCCGTTATGAATAGTAATAACCACTTTTTAAAATTTTGTAAATCTTATTTTTCAAAATGAACTTCATTCTTGGATTCGGAGTATCGAATTTAGCCTAAGGTGAAATTTTGGTACTTTTCGGATAACTTTCATATTCTGATGAATAGTGAAAATTACTAAATTATAATTAAAAACAACTTTTTTAATCAAAATAATTAATAGTGATAAATAATTAATTTGAGTGGTTTTAAAGTATATTTAGAATATATTATTACAATTTAATACAATGTTGGTCATTGGATGTAATTTCACATTTAAACCAGACATAATCAAGTGTCAATCTTTTGATAGATATTGTTTCTTAAAAACACGCTATTTGTTTTAACAGCGGTATTTAATTATAAAATTAATTAATGCAATTTCTATGTTATTAATTTGGTGAAATAGACTTCATTTTTTAATTCGGAATATGAAATATAGCTTTGGATGAAATTTTGGCTTTTTTCTGAAAACTTTCCATTTTTGATGAATAGTGAAACCACTAAGTGTTAGGTTAAAAACTGAATTTTGCATAAAACTTAATTTTACTGCTTCTGTGAATGGAATTTCAAAAATCCGACAGACACGGTTGATATCAGTAAGTAAAATGTGGTTCAATGAGATAAAAATAATTTTATGGTGAATAGTAACTTTTTACTTTTTTTTACCGCGGTTAATAGTAAATAGGGTAACTAAGGGTAAATATTATATTAATATTACCCTAACACATGTCCTAATTCTATTGGACAAGTGAAATTCGACCAAAAACAAACTTAGGAATAAAATATGACCATTTAGGCCCACATGGATTAGATTAGGACATTTATTATTAATTTATTTAAAGAAGGGTCAAAATAGTTAAAATCAAAGTTTAATAAGTAAATAATTTTTAATATGGGGTTATACATAAGATAAATTCGATTTTAAATATTCATTATGAAGCTAAAATTATTTCCTACATGATGGTATTTTATTTGTAATTTTTAAACATCAAATAATGTAATTAATTTATGACACAATGATGATGCAGTAATTATCTTATTAATGAAATATTGACATAATTGATAATATAAATACCAAAATAAATGTAATTTAAGACTTTTTATGAATTCCACTAATTTTCAAGTTTACTATGATATATTTTTGTTGATTTAATCAACTTGGTTCGAACATATAATTCTGTTATGACTTTCAAAAAAATCATATATCAAATAGTGTCAAAATTGACACAAAATAGTTTTTAAATCAAATATTATATAATTAATTGTTATTTTATTCCTAAAAATCTAAGGTTCGGCCAAATGACTTAGATAAGGATATATATATTAATAATAAACAATTTGGGGTTCGTTCGGCATGTTATAGTAAGTGTATTAACCATATAGTGAAAGAAAACAAAAAGACACGGTAAAAGTTAAATTATTTAACTTAGAGTTAAATCTAATTGATAAGGTTAAAATAATTACCTAAACTTGTCCAAATCTTATTGGTTGATATTATTTCGACCCATCCCCACTTTATCTTCGAAATAAGACCCTTTGGAACCATTATAAACCGATTTTGACTTTAATATAAAATAATATTTTGAGATATTCCTAAGGTGCCCCTCTCCTCCCTTATAAAAGGACACCTCCTCCCCCTCCTCCTCACACCAATTTGAGCACTCAAGCTCGGCCAACCCCTGCCAAAATCTCTTCTCCACTTCCCTAGAAACATCCTAGAGGTTCTGGTCTTCCTCAAAGACCAATTTTAATTCCCTAAGAGGAGGTCTCCAAAAGGCGCTTCAAAGAAGAGGTAATTACCGTTACCAATTCTTTCATCTTTATTTCTTCTTCCACTTCTTCTTCTTAGGTTGTTTCATTATGAAGTAATAACATCAGTATCACTCATATACTGATATTTTATTATAAGTATGAAACAACCCTAATTCACCTTCTATCCATCCTACGGAAAAATGAAATCACCGCGCGTGCGTACGTACGGAATACCGTCTCCACGCCGTGGTGTAATCTATTTTCCGCCACCACCTTAATAGGATGGGTATAATGGTGTAATGAGTAACTATATATGATTATTATAAAGTGATATTGATACTGAAATAATATGCATACACTTTAACACAATTCCACGACCATGGGAACGATATCATCGCTCGTGCGTACGGACGGACTACCGTCTCCACGACGCGATGAGATTCATTCTCCACATTAACCATTCATGAATGATTATAAAGCATATATAACAAGTAATAATGAAATATATGACATAATAATGATACTGAATTTATGTATATTTATATGTATGTCATCTACTTAATTCCATTCAAGACAATAAGGAAAGGAAAACAGCGTTCATGCGTACGTACGGACTACCATCTCCATGAACGGTGTTTTTCATTTCATTTATCTATATATTATATATATATATATATATATACTGAATATATATGATATATAAATCATATTTGATATTCTGGAAGTAAGTAAATCATGATATAAGTAATAATAATGTCAAGAACAACAAGTCAAAACACCTATGATAAATGAAATGATTTTACCCAAAACGCTTCTTTAACATGGAATTTACAAAAGAACGGGTAATATAATGTCATAATTGAACCATATATGATATTATAACAATGAATATGATTCTGTAATAAGTCAATGACAAAATTTAAATCATTATACAGGAGGTTCGGACACATACGAAGAAAATAGGACCTAAGGTAAGGGAAATATCACAATCTCATTTTTATCCGAGATTGTTTATTCGTAAGTAATTACTGGGGTGTATTTTATCATCCACATCCATTTTTCATCAATATGTAATATTATTTCCATCCACCTACAATTTTTTAAATCCTATTTTACCCTTTGGTGAGTTTTTAGTAAAAGATATGAAAGGAATCTTTTGTCGTTTTTCGTACGAGGTACTTTTTGACTTTTCCGACAAAGGTACGAAGAATGTTTTTTTTTAACTTATACGGCATGAATGGATTTTTAAAACATTATTTCCAAGAAGCTTTCTTTACAAATTTTCAAGATTATTTTTAATCAACTTCTTTTATTTTAAAGTTGTATGACATGTTATGAAAGGAAAAATGTTTTTGAAGAAGAAAGGATATTTTCCTCAAGAATGGAGTTCAAGTGTTTTATCAAAATTATTTTCCATCTAAGATAATAAAGGGTTCTGTTTTTATCCCTATTATTACATTGATTTGATCATGCTGTGATGGAATTATTTTTATGAATTCCTTTATCTTATATGAATTGATTTATGATGTCATGATGTTTCAAGAATCCCATTTTTGTTACATGTGTTATGCGATGATGTATGTCTTATGATTATGTGGCACACATAAGAAAGGATTCATTATGAGATGGGTGGGACCTATATCTCCCTCCAATGCATTGGGTAAAGATTTTATATCTCATGAGATAGACATGGCTGGAATGGTAGGTTATACTGGTTCAGTGAAACAGGACTGAAACGAGGGTTACTCGATTCAGAAGGGACTTTGTCCACTAAGATAGTCTTGGAAATGAGTCTTGACTAACAAGAAATGATTCTCTATGATTATGTGTGTATGCCACAAAGTTTCATGTTTTATGTTATGATTATTGGGATTTCGTTTCACTACTATGATTTATCCCATGTTATGAAATTATGCTCTCTTTTGCAGGTTAAGATTTCCAAAAGTTATGTTCTTATGAATATGAAGTGATTGATTTTTCTTTTGTATACCCTTACTGGGCATTTGAGCTCACCCTTTTTTGTTTTCTTTTCCCCAGGATATAAAGAAAGGTTTTAGGTAAAAAAAATGGAAGATCTTTATGGGAGATATTGAAGATCTTTCACCACGATTAGAAGATTACGTTCCGAGTTTCCAAAGACACTAAACTATTACGATCCTTGTGTGTGTGTTTTTGTTATGTACTAAGTATTCCGCAAATGTAATGTAATGTCCATGTACATCAAGATACAGGTCTCTATAGTTGGTATCAGAGGAAAGGTTTAGTCAACCTTTGGAAACTAGGATGTGAGAACTTTAGTGAGATCCCTAGAGATATTTATAAGGTATGTCTAGGGATGTCCCTAAGGATAAGTATACGTATAGGATACAGTCCTAGAACTATGGTAACGATCATAGAATTTAACCTAAGATGTTAGATATTGAGGATACTCCACCTTTATTATGTTGTTTTCCCTAGCATGATTTTTGCCTCTCACACTATTTTTTTTGGGTTTTAGAAAATGGCTGGAAACAAGATGATTCACGATAATGGAGGATATGATGGACAATGGAATGATATTCTTCATAATGAAATGGGATTTGGAAGTCCAAACATCATTATTATTCCAAATCAGCAATCTCATAATATGATCAATAAAGTAAAATTTGGTAAGATTCCTGACTCGGCTAATAAGAGAAAGATGGAGTTTCATGATGATCATAGAGGAAAGAAAGTTCAATTTCCCCTATGTAAATCATGTGGGAAGAGGCATCAAGGAGAATGTTTCAAAGGAACTGGAAGATGCTTTGGGTGTGGAAAAGAAGGACACAAAGCAAGTAAATGCAAAGGAAAAGGTTCAGTTAACAACATGGATGAGGATAATGGTATTGCTACGACATCAACAATGGTTAAATGTTTTAAATGTGGAATGTACGGGCATTATGCAAACCAATGCCCTAAGGGAAAGTCTCATGAAGATAATCAGTATGGTCGTATGGGAAGTATTTATGTGGATGATGATGAAGAGACTACAAATGATATGTGAGATGAAAGAATTTTTGAAGCTCGGTCAATGGTTTAAGAATGTAGTGGAATGATTACATGTTTATCATGTGTAATGTTGTATAAGTAATCTCATTGTACTATGGAATAAAGAGACATCTAAGGATTGTTACACTGTTGTCTTTCCTTGAGTTTTGAAAGTGTATGATTAATGGTACCAGTATCCATGAATGGTTATTCAGATATTTTTGGAAATAAGATGATATGCGCATAATGAAGGGATAAGGAGGAAATGAAATGTTTGACAGTATTCATGAGCTCATGATTGATATAAGGACTAAGTGATATCATGGTTTGAGTATATAGAATTTTAAGGATTTTGGTATGTGGAAGGTGTTAACTTTTAACTGCAATCATGTTTTCACTAAGGTTCAATGGGTATTCAAGAGAATACGTGATTAAGGCCTTTGAATGTTTGGAATGTGACCAACAAGACATATCTTATGATATATGGGGATCAACGACAGTATTAAATCTTTGGTAATCGTTTTCACTATATTATGAGAGTGGACTGCAGTATTATGGATAAGCCTAAAGATTAAAATGGATTATGTTGGACATAAGTTAGTATTGTTTAAGGATATAAGTTTTTTTTCGATATTATTGATGGGATGTTATAGTAATGTAAAAAGGACAACCTGCAGGATGGGCGACAACCCATCGCGTCGGACAAGGATGTGGGAATCGAACCCACAACCGAAGTGCGACCGGCCTTAATCGCCTACCACTGGCCTACAGGAAGTCCCTGTTTAGTAGAAACTAGTTTTATTATATTAAGCAGTATGATATATGAAGTATAAGTCCATTTTAAGAACCATATATGATTAATCTCACTATAGATCGACTTATGCATATAATTTTTGCTAACCTTTTGTTTGAGACAGATGGAATGACCCGTCATTCTATCACATGATCTGCTAACACTTCACGAATAAAAAATTCAACTTCATTTATTTAAGAGATGAAGTGGAAATTGTTCAAGGCACGAACAACATTGAGATTGTACCAAAATAAAGTAAGTATTTATTCTAATTCAATTTTCAACTTTAGGGAAATGATCTTGAAAACCAAAAATGTTGTCCTAGTGATCTTATACCTGATGAATCAGATGGTACATTATATCATCACAAATCTATGGATTTGTGATTACTGGCTTTTCCATAGCCATGTTCTCTACCACTCTCCATCAGAACATGATGGTTAGATTTCTCTTCCATATTCATATTTTCACCTATGTGTAAACCCAATGATTAGTTTATTTGGGTAACCGTTACATTTCATACTTTTGTTTTTAAAGATTGGTTTTGATATTCCTTTTTATGATGTGGGTTTCTATTAAAGAAACTTTCGAATAGTAAACCATTTATAACCCCGACGAATTTCGAGGGCGAAATTCATTTTAAGGGGGGTAGAATGTAACAGCCTAAGATTTTATAAGAAATATTATTTTTAATTTTATTAATGTCTTGTGTTGTACGCTACACCAAAAGGAGCTTGCACAACACGCATCCTTGACTTGCCTTGCATTACACGCAATCGCGACCTTCCTCGATAGCGTGTGTAATACGCAATATTGAGTTTCACTAAACAACGATATGCTATTAAAATATTATTAAAACTAGCCGTTATGAATAGTAATAACCACTTTTTAAAATTCTGTAAATCTTATTTTTCAAAATGAACTTCATTCTTGGATTCGGAGTATCGAATTTAGCCTAAGGTGAAATTTTGGTACTTTTCGGATAACTTTCATATTCTGATGAATAGTGAAAATTACTAAATTATAATTAAAAACAACATTTTTAATCAAAATAATTAATAGTGATAAATCATTAATTTGAGTGGTTTTAAAGTATATTTAGAATATATTTTTACAATTTAATACAATGTTGGTCATTGGATGTAATTTCACATTTAAACCAGACATAATCAAGTGTCAATCTTTTGATAGATATTGTTTCTTAAAAACACGCTATTTGTTTTAAAAGCGGGATTTAATTATAAAATTAATTAATGCAATTTCTATGTTATTAATTTGGTAAAATAGACTTCATTTTTGAATTCGGAATATGAAATATAGCTTAGGATGAAATTTTGGCTTTTTTCTGAAAACTTTCCATTTTTGATGAATAGTGAAACCACTAAGTGGTAGGTTAAAAACTGAATTTTGCATAAAACTTAATTTTACCGCTTCTGTGAATGGAATTTCAAAAATTCGACAGACACGGTTGATATCAGTAAGTAAAATGTGGTTCAATGAGATAAAAATAATTTTTTGGTGAATAGTAACTTTTTACTTTTTTTTACCGCGGTTAATAGTAAATAGGGTAACTAAGGGTAAATATGATATTAATATTACCCTAACACATGTCCTAATTCTATTGGACAAGTGAAATTCGACCAAAAACAAACTTAGGAATAAAATATGACCATTTAGGCCCACTTGGATTAGATTAGGACATTTATTATTAATTTATTTAAAGAAGGGTTAAAATAGTTAAAATCAAAGTTTAATAAGTAAATCATTTTTAATATGGGGTTATACATAAGATAAATTCGATTGTAAATATTCATTAAAATCTAAAAATATTTCCTACATGATGGTATTTTATTTGTAATTTTTAAACATCAAATAATTTAATTTATTTATGACACAATGATGATGCAGTAATTATCTTATTAATGAAATATTGACATAATTGATAATATAAATACCAAAATAAATGTAATTTAAGAATTTTTATAAATTCCACTAATTTTTTAGTTTACTATGATATATTTTTGTTGATTTAATCAACTTGGTTCGAACATATAATTCTGTTATGACTTTCACAAAAATCATATATCAAATAGTGTCAAAATTGACACAAAATAGTTTTTAAATCAAATATTATATAATTAATTGTTATTTTATTCCTAAAAATCTAAGGTTCGGCCAAATGACTTAGATAAGGATATATATATTAATAATAAACAATTTGGGGTTCGTTTGGCATGTTATAGTAAGTGTATTAACCATATAGTGAAAGAAAACAAAAAGACACGGTAAAAGTTAAATTATTTAACTTAGAGTTAAATCTAATTGATAAGGTTAAAATAATAACCTAAACTTGTCCAAATATTATTGGTTGATAGGATTTCGACCCATCCCCACTTTAGCTTCGAAATAAGACCCTTTGGAACCATTATAAACCGATTTTGACTTTAATATAAAATAATATTTTGAGATATTCCTAAGGTGCCCCTCTCCTCCCTTATAAAAGGACACCTCCTCCCCCTCCTCCTCACACCAATTTGAGCACTCAAGCTCGGCCAACCCCTGCCAAAATCTCTTCTCCACTACCCTAGCAACATCCTAGAGGTTCTGGTCTTCCTCAAAGACCAATTTTAATTCCCTAAGAGGAGGTCTCCAAAAGGCGCTTCAAAGAAGAGGTAATTACCGTTACCAATTCTTTCATCTTTATTTCTTCTTCCACTTCTTCTTCTTAGGTTGTTTCATTATGAAGTAATAACATCAGTATCACTCATATACTGATATTTTATTATAAGTATGAAACAACCCTAATTCACCTTCTATCCATCCTACGGAAAAATGAAATCACCGCGCGTGCGTACGTACGGAATACCGTCTCCACGCCGTGGTGTAATCTATTTTCTGCCACCACCATAATAGGATGGGTATAATGGTGTAATGAGTAACTATATATGATTATTATAAAGTGATATTTATAATGAAATAATATTCATACACTTTAACACAATTCCACGACCATGGGAACAATATCATCGCTCGTGCGTACGGACGGACTACCGTCTCCACGACGCGATGAGATTCATTCTCCACATTAACCATTCATGAATGATTATAAAGCATATATAACAAGTAATAATGAAATATATGACATAATAATGATACTTAATTTATGTATATTTATATGTATGTCATCTAATTAATTCCATTCAAGACAATAAGGAAAGGAAAACAGCGTTCATGCGTACGTACGGACTACCGTCTCCATGAACGGTGTTTTTCATTTCATTTATCTATCTATTATATATATATATATATATATATATACTGAATATATATGATATATAAATCATATTTTATATTCTTTAAGTAAGTAAATCATGATATAAGTAATAATAATGTCAAGAACAACAAGTCAAAACACCTACGATAAATGAAACGATTTTACCCAAAATGCTTCTTTAACATGGAATTTACAAAGGAACGGGTAATATAATGTCATAAGTGAACCATATATGATATGATAACAATGAATATGATTCTGTAATAAGTCAATGACATAATTTAAATCATTATACAGGAGGTTCAGACACATACGAAGAAAATCGGACCTAAGGTAAGGGAAATATCACAATCTCATTTTTATCCGAGATTGTTTATTCGTAAGTATTTACTGGGGTGTATTTTATCATCCACATCCATTTTTCATCAATATGTAATATTATTTCCATCCACCTACAATTTTTTAAATCCTATTTTACCCTTTGGTGAGTTTTTAGTAAAAGATATGAAAGGAATGTTTTGTCGTTTTACGTACGAGGTACTTTTTGACTTTTCCGACAAAGGTACGAAGAATGTTTTTTTAACTTATACGGCATGAATGGATTTTTAAAACATTATTTCCAAGAAGCTTTCTTTACAAATTTTCAAGATTATTTTTAATCAACTTCTTTTATTTTAATGTTGTATGACATGTTATGAAAGGAAAAATGTTTTTGAAGAAGAAATGATATTTTCCTCAAGAATGGAGTTCAAGTGTTTTATCAAAATTATTTTCCATATAAGATAATAAAGGGTTCTGTTTTTATCCCTATTATTACATTGATTTGATCATGTTGTGATGGAATTATTTTTATGAATTCCTTTATCTTATATGAATTGATTTATGATGTCATGATGTTTCAAGAATCCCATTTTTGATACATGTGTTATGCGATGATGTATGTCTTATGATTATGTGGCACACATAAGAAAGGATTCATTATGAGATGGGTGGGACCTATATCTCCCTCCAATGCATTGGGTAAAGATTTTATATCTCATGAGATAGACATGGCTGGAATGGTAGGTTATACCAGTTCAGTGAAACAGGACTGAAACGAGGGTTACTCGATTCAGAAGGGACTTTGTCCACTAAGATAGTCTTGGAAATGAGTCTTGACTAACAAGAAATGATTCTCTATGATTATGTGTGTATGCCACAAAGTTTCATGTTTTAAGTTATTATTATTGGGATTTCGTTTCACTACTATGATTTATCCCATGTTATGAAATTATGCTCTCTTTTGCAGGTTATGATTTCCAAAAGTTATGTTCTTATGAATATGATGTGATTGATTTTTCTTTTGTATACCCTTACTGGGCATTTGAGCTCACACTTTTATGTTTTCTTTTCCCCAGGATATAAAGAAAGGTTTTAGGTAAAAAAAAATGGATGATCTTAATGGGAGATATTGAAGATATTTCACTACGATTAGAAGATTACGTTCCGAGTTTCCAAAGACACTAAACTATTACGATCCTTGTGTGTGTGTTTTTGTTATATACTAAGTATTCCGCAAATGTAATGTAATGTCCATGTATGTCAAGATACAGGTCTCTATAGTTTACTTATCAAAATCACTTGAATCTGTTAATTATAGGAAAACCACTAGACAAATATGGGTACCTAAAGTTTTACTTACTAACTTTTCTGGACCCAAGAAAATCTAGGAACCAAAATTATCTTCTTTATAAATATGATTTTTAGGAAACATTATTGAAAATTTCCTGTAGGAAGATATGGTACATAGACTGTGGATGTTTGAGGCCTATGAAAGGAGACTACTCATGATTTAAGATATTAATCAATGATCATGGAGGACATGTCACTTTTGGGGATAAATCAAAAGGAAAAATCATCATCTTACGTCATATTGGTTACACTAATCCAGTTTTAATTCTACAGTTTTATTTTTTGATGGATTAAGTATAATCTATTAAGAATTTTTCAGTTGTGTGATAATGGATTTAATGTTAAGTTTGAAAATGATCATGTAACGTATTTGATTCAAAAAATGTTTTGGTATTTACTACATTAAGAAATGAAAATATTTATGATTTAGATTTGAATTCTTTAGCTAATCAAAATGTTATTTGTTTAAATGCTTTTCATACAGAATATTGTCTATGGAACAGAAGGCTAGTACACTGCAATTCACACTCACATAGAAACCTTATGAGGAACGGTTTCATTAGAGACTTACAAAAACATGAATTTCCAACAGATAAAGTTTGTAATCCTTGTCAAAAGGGTAAACAACATAATGTTTCTTTAAAATCAAAGGAAGAATTTTCAACTTCTCAACCACTCAAGTTGTTTCACATTGATTTATTTGGACTATCTAGAGTTTCTAGCTTAAATGGGAGGCAATATGTCTATTTCATTGTAGATGAATTTTCTAGGTAGACATGGGTATACATTACTGCTCACAAAAGTGAATCTTGTTATTATTTCTTTAAATATTCCATGTCTGTAGAAAACCATAGTGGACTTAAGATCAAGACCTTGAAAAGTTATCATGGTCATGAGTTTGAAAATCATGATTTTGAAACCTATTTCTCAAACCATGGCTACAATCACAACTTCTCTTCTACTCAAACACCTCAACATAATGGTGTAGTAGAATGAATTAATAGGACTCTTCATGTGATTTCTAGGACAATGCTCAATGAATATTATTTGCCTATTTACTTTTGGGATGAAGCTGTTAATATAGACTGTTACATTATCAGTAGAGTCTTGATTAGACAAATTCTTAAAAATACCCCTTATGAGTTTTGGAACAATAGGAAGCCTAAGGTTAATTACTTTAGTGTTTTTGGTTTTAAAGTTTTTATTCCTAATACTAATGATAATCTTTAAAAATTTTCTTCCAAAAGTGATGAAAGAATTTTACTAGGCCACTCTATAAAAAGTAAAGCCTATAGAGTATTCAATAAGAGAACCAAATGAATGAAAGAATCCGTACACATCAAATTTCATGAAACTGAATCACATGAACCTAAGACCCCTCTTGAAAATCTAGAAGAAGATATGTCCATTCTAGACTTTAATGACAAAAACAGTGAACCTATTGTTAAGACATCATGTTATGGAAATTTTCCAGAACCTTCTTCTGTAGAACCCAAACCTATAAATGAACCTGAAATATCTATCTCTATCTTTTCTAGACCAAGTAGGACTCTTAAAAATCATCTTTTAGAAGTTGTAGTAGGAGATTTAGGTAAGCGGACACAAACTAGAGCTTCTCTGAGAAATCAGGTTGAGCATCAAGCTTTTCTTTCACAGCTTAAACCTAAAAATTTTAATGATGCTATCAATGATGAATTTTGGGTGATGGTTATGGAAGAATAATTAAATCAATTTGAAATAAATAAAGTCTGGGAATTAGTAGATGGGCCTAAGGACACCTTCAACATAGGCACTAAATGGGTTTTTAGGAATAAATTTTATGAAGATGGTAACATCGTTAAAAACAAGACTAGACTAGTTTCCCAAGGATATAGTCAAGAAGAAGAAATTGAATATGTGGAAACCTTATAACCAGAAGCCAAACATGAAGCCATCAGAATCTTGCTTGCCTATGCTGCACATCTGAATTTCAAACAATATCAAATGGATGTCAAGAGTGAATTCATAAATGGGTATATAGCTGAGGTTGTTTTGGTTGAATAACCCCCTGGATTTACAAACCCCCATTTTCCAAATCACTTTTTAAAACTATCAAAAAACTTATATGATTTAAAGAATGCTCCACGAGCTTGGTATGACAGATTGAGTACTTTTCTTATTTCTAAATCATTTACAAAAGGAATAGTTGGTCCGACTCGTTTTATTAAATAAATTTCTAATGATGTTTTAGTTGTTCAAATTTATATAGATGACATTATTTTTTGATGTTTGAAGAATTCTTTATGTGTTGATTTTTCTAAAATGATGCAAAACAAATATTAAATGAGTTTAATTGGAGAAATCAAATATTTTCTTGGATTTCGTGTTTTTCAAAATGAAAATGGTATTATTTTAAATCAATGTAAATATAGAAAGGATCTTCTAAAACGATTTGGATGGGATATCAATAAACGTAGTGACACTCCCATGAGTACCACCTGCAAGTTGGATCTTGATGAAGATGGAAAATCTGTTGATCAAACCACTTATAGAGGAATGATAGGAAGTTTACGTTACATAACATCTAGTCGTCCAAACATTATTTGTATTGTGTGTATGTGTGCTCATTTTTAAGAAAAACCTTTGGAATCTCATTTAAATGCTGTAAAAATAATTTTCAAATACCTCAAGCAAAAGCCCAATCTATGACTATTTTTTCCTTAACAATAATCATTTGTATTAGTTAGTTATTCTGATGCTCTCTTCAATGGATATAAGTTAGATTGAAAAAGCACCTCTCGAACATGTCACCTTTTAGGCAAGTCACTAGTATCATGGTGTAGTAATAAATAAACTTTCATTAGATTATCTACCGCCGAAGCTGAATACATAGCGGCTGGCAGTTTTTGTGCACAAATTTTGAGGATGAAACACACATTACTAGATTATTGATATCAATTTAGACATGTACCTATAAATTGTGACAACACAAGTTCTATTGACATCTCAATGAATCCTGTTTCACATTATAGGACATAACAGATTGATGCAAGAGATCTATTTTTGGGAGATCATTATCAAAAAGGTGATATCACTTTTAAATTCTTTGGTACTGAAATTCTACTTACTGATATAGTCACTAAACCATTAAATTATGAGAGAATAGACTACATAATACATGAACTAGGAATGATAAATATCAAATAGATACATTATTAATTACTGTTTCAGTTCTTACTATTTGATATCCTACTGTGTTATACTTCACTGTTTCATGATTATGGTTTCTCAGTTTCTATCTCTCATGTTTACTGTCTCACCATAATGATTCATGCTTACGGTCTCACCATTATCATTTTGTACTTATGACCTGACGATTACTGTCTTACCGTAACACGCACTGAAAAGTTCACTCACAGTCTCACCATGAAACTCGTTTGGTGTCTCACCATAATGACAACTCACTGTCTCACCATAAATTTTTATGTTTTTATTTTAATCTGTATCACGGTAATTATTATTTCACCTGTTTTATTTTTCCCTCATTTTTATTTTAGCGACGTTTTGTATTCCTAAATGATAAAAAAGAAAATATCACTTAATTCATCACTCAAGGTTTCTTCTACCTACTCTTTTCGAACCCTTCCTCATCCCTGCAACCCTTCTCTCGCTCGAACCTATAGTGAAAGCCAAGAACGAACGGTCTGATATCATGGACACCCGAGATGCGCAGCTCGAAGAAAAAGAATATTTCAACTAAGCTGACACCCAAAGGACCTTTAAATCCGAATTTGGTAAACCACATTGTTGTACCTGAGAAAGATTTTTGCTTCAAGTGGCTTCTATCTAGTAAGTCATAGGTATTAAAATTATTTGAACAAAAAGGCTGGTTAGAATGGTTCTCAATGGAGAATATACCCATCTATCCTTGGTTAGTGGCTCAATTTTACCAATACATACAGTTCTCATTTGATTCCGGTGAGAGTTATGTTGTGAGGAGCTGGGTAAATGGACAGAGATTCTCATTATCTTTGAGGTTATGGGCTTGCATGCCTTATGATACCTCATGAAGGAATATGTGACGATTATCGGAGAGGACCTCCACCTTCAACCGAGTTATTTGATTTATAATATTCCCTGAAAACCTTAACTGGAAATGGAACCCATAGGAGAGCCATTGCTACTGAATTAGATGTAGAAACAAGGATTCTGTTTACATTTGTATAGAATTTGGTGAGCCCAAGAAACTGTGACTTTACTGTGTTAAAATATGAATATGTGTTTTTGATTATCCTCATGAAAAATGTGCATAAGATCAACCTGTTCAATTATATCATACATCACATGTGTGAGTTAATCAAAGTCACATCCATGCCAATTTCTTGATTTTACTCTCAAATAATATCAGCCATGATTCTTGAAAAAGGTGTGGTTGGACCCAACAAAGAAGTGATTATGGACTATGAGTACTACCTCTAAAAAGCTAATATCAAAAGAATGAAGATAAACTAGAATCCTTGAAAAAAGGAATGGGTGGTAGACAATGATAAAGATTATGAGATGTTCAATCTGGTGGATTATCCCTCAAGACCAAAAGACATTTATGATCCTAGTTTGGAAACAGATGTGATTGTTGAGTGTCCTAAAGAAGAGGAAGAAGAGGATGAAGTGACACCTAGGTAAGTGGTTATTGTTGAGGAAGACAAGACTAATGTTCCCCATGTATTTGTTGAAGAAGAAGCAACTAACCTTAAAGAAGATGCTAATTTGGAAACTCAACATGAAGCTACAACAGAATCAGTTTCCAAAGAATTTAAAAATCATGCCATGAAAGAACCTACAGTAGAAGAACCTATAGTGGCAGTTCTACCTATTATGTAAGAGGTCGATATTGAGGAACTCCTTATGGAACAATCTGTTCCTAAAATAATACCTTCTGCTGAAGAAAGGATGGGGCTAGCTTTTCAGATGGCTAGATAGGAAATGAGTGAGGAACTCCAAGATGAGTCTGTAGAATTATACCAACATCCTATGCCTCTCAGTCCTAAGGAGGCACCTGTTGAGGGGGATAAAACCCCAAATATTGAGTCTGTTGAAGCCTCACTTCCTACTAAGTAATGTACTGTAGACACTCAATATAAATTTCCCAGTTCCAATGATGTTAATGATTCACAACAGGTTACAGCAATCAGACTTGATATTTCCTCTTTATTTCTGTTGACATTTGTCTCCATTTTTTCACCTGAGAAGAAACCTGAGTTGGTGCCTGTACCTACTCTTGAATCGTTATCTGAGCAACCATCTATTGTGAGTAAAGATTATTTGAAAAAATTTTGTGCCACTCTCTTATCTGGAGTTAATAAAATCATGCATACCCCACCTCGTCTTGTGACAAATTTATGTGGGAAAAATTCCTCTCTTTTATTGGAGAAAATTATTTGGCAAATACAACCTAAGATTCTCCCTGATTTTTAAGAAATAAGAGTTGAAAATATGTTGCTCAGTAATGAAGTCAAGACCCTAATAAGTATGGTTGAAGACAAGCAGAGAGAGCTATATCTAAGATCCGAACATGTTGCTTCTCAAATACCTCAACTTATTGTGTCTTAGATTCAACATTATCTACCATCCTTAGATGAAAATATTGCTGAAAGGAAGAAACAAATTGTGAATGAAATTAAAGAGCTTGTTTCCAACCTCAATAAACTCACTGATGAGTACATAGGATGTCTTCAAAAGGTGTTGAATCAACTAAAATCTCTGACCACAACTTTAAAAGCATCTGGCTGATCCTCTAAACCCTCCTTGGATAGTGATATGCTCAGAACTGTTGTCAAAGAAGAACTTCAAAAATGTACTCAGTGGCTTCAATACAGTTTACTTATTTGAAGTAATCAAAAACTGTGATAGAGTTATTGACTTAGTATAAATCCACTCCAAAATTGGTAATGATTCTTAGCAAGAGATTGCCAAGAAAGTGGATTTCTACTTCAACAGAATCTTCTCCATGATAGATATGACAAACCATTTCATGTTCCTTGTAGAATATCTGCAGATTCTTCCTATGACTCAAGCTTTCAAGAACCAAGTCCAGAAGGTCACAGAGTTTACTTGATTGTTGGACAACTTTATGGAGAACAAGGAATATTTTGAGAAATCCATGCAGTATTGTGGAGAGATTATTACAGATTTCATCAAACACATGTGGCCCTATCTTCATGTCCAGAGTACATCCATTGTTTCTCTAGAAGCTGCACTTCACATAACTAAGATACCTACCTTCACCTCTTCTCTAGGCTCAACCACCATGTCTGTTGGTTAAGAACGTAGTTTGATCAGGCCTATGATTCTTGATCAGCAACTTCCTCGATCCTTTACTACACCTAATTTGGTTCCCCCAGTCTTTGAAGGCCTTCCCTTACCCTATTTATCAACCACATCTTGGCCTTCTTCTACCTCAACCTCTGCCCGTATGGATTCCTCTTCTGCTACTAAAAAAGGCCAAGATAACAACAACCCTTGAAGAAGAATAATGATTACTCTTTTTGATAGGGATACTATTGTTTTTTATTACTTTTTTTGTTGTACTATCACTTATTTTCTATTAATGGACATTGAACATTTTTGACCTCTCTTATTTCATCTTTTTGATCATCCCAAAAGGGGTATAAGTTTATATATACTATGTTAGCAACTTATTTTTATAGTTGAATCCAATATAAAACATAATTTTATATGATTTTTGATCATCAAATAGGGGGAGATTGTTAAACTCCCCATGTATTAATCATGTTTTAATGATCACAAGTCTTATTTAATCATGTGTTAATGATTCCAAATCTTATTCATCCTAGTTAACTTTTATAAATTATATCCAATCATGTGTATTTATGTTTAAATTTTTCTCACACTTTAAGAAGAGCCTTAAAAGATCTTAATTGATCTATTTTCAATTTACCTACTTTATACTATCACTTATCTACTCTCAAAATACCTTCTCTAACAAATTCTTAAGTCTAATCCTTTCTATTATCATCTTCATTTATGTCTGCACATAGATACATTGTAAATTCTAATACACCGTGAGTCTGCCACTGGCTACATATTTCTAGAACTGTGAAGAAAGATGCTGTGAAGCAAGACACCGTGAACAAGACACCATGAAGTAAGACACTGTGAACAGGACACTGTGAAGCAAGACACCGTGAAACAAGACACCGTGAACAAGACACCGTGAAAAGGAGACACCATTTCCATGACTTAATATGACACTGTTTTTTAAACTAATTTTTCGTATTTCAATCTAATTTCTAACAATCATATTTGATGACTTTAATGCACTAAAATAATTAACGTTTCATTGTAGACATATCATCAGACAGTACGAGGTATGAGGTGCAGAACACATGCAACCTGTTGGCTCCAACACATGCATTCATAGCTAAAAGCAAAGTGTGTCCAAGAATAAAAAGTGTGTGTGTGATACATAAACAAAAATAAAGGTCCGTGAGTACCATAACAAAGAAGATACTTGGAGGAAGTCCAAAAACAAATTCACACTACGTGCAACTTGATGCTTCGGAACGCATGAAGAAAATGTAATGCTCAAGAAACATCATTGCTCGATTGAATATCAAAAAAAACATTCTGAAATAGGACACTATGTTTTTCACACAACTACTAGAGAAGGACTCAAAGCTTCATCTTCTTCAATCCAAATGAGTCCAGAGCTGCATTGACATCACACAAGAACATTCTAAACGCATCTATATATTCTATCTTGGTTGTGATCATCCTTTAGTTTACATTACGAGCTATGTGTTCTTCTGTCTATTTTAACACACACTAACTCTTAAGCTGAACCAGAGGATACTGAAATCCTCACACCATAATTTTTATACCTATTTGTATCCTATGTAGAACATTGGTAGAGTTGTGTGGACCTGGACAGCCTGTGTGCTATTGTTGCGGCTTCCCATGTAGAACTGTGGTAGAGGTCTGAAGACCTGGATAGTATGAGTAATATTGTAACCCTGATCTAGGGTGTGGATCAATGTTATATATAAAATATTTGATAGTACTAACTCTCAACTTGAGACTGAACCTCTTGGTTTACACTGATGTGAATCCTATTTTAGTTTAAACTATTTTTCTATATTCCGCTACTATTTACTTTGAAACTCAAATCTATTTTAAAGTAACTTTGATAGTTGAACTAGCAAGTGTTTGTAACTATTGTGAACCAATAAGTTAGTTTTAAAAGCTTACTTAATCTTCATATTAAGTTAACTGAGAAATAATCAATCTTTGAGAAACTAATTGAACTCTTATGATCCTTATAAATTCACTACAATTTAACTAGTTTAATGATTTGGGGGATTTTAATACAAAGAATTTAAACAGTAATTTTTAATTAGAACTCAATTCACCCCCCTCTTGAGTATCCACTCTGACCAACAATTATTATTAACGCATCGCAGTGGATGACCAGGGTTGTCTTACATGAGGATAATTTTAGTCAATAAATCACTAATTTCCCGGTAACATAATATAATTACTAGTATAATTTTTATAATTTATAGGAACCATGGTATTTTGGTTTTTAGAAAAAATAAAAAATAAAATAATTAAAAGTATAATTAATGAAAAAATTTATATTCATACATAATATAGATTGAGGAAGAAAGGCCTTTGTCCCATGTTTTTTTAACACTAGTTACATTAATACTCATTTTTTATAAAAAAAATAAATTAGAAAATTCAATACAAGAAAAATGAAAAATGAAATAATTTCCTTATATTTATTAAATGGTAATGTTTTTTCATTCATAATAAAAAAAATTTTCAAAGAAAACCGTACCACCTTTAATAGGTGAAATATGAAAATACTTCAACTGGGAGTGATTTTATTAAAAAAACATGGCTCCAACATATGTTGTTTAATTCCATTGGGTATGCTCTCCTCCACCGGATGAATTGTTTTGCCTAAGAGTGGGGAGGTAAAAAATGTAAAAAAGAAAATGAAATTGGTTAAAAGGTAAATACATGGTGGATATATTCCTCACTTAGGAAATTATCTCTCTTCCACTATAAATATAGTTAAAATCATTTTGAATTTAAATTGAAAATATTCAAAATGTTGCAAAGCCTCCCCCAATGCCAAGACTCATGTTAGATTCTTGTTATTTTGAGAAAAATAATTCAAGACAGAAGATATAAGATTGATGAATAAAGGATGAATTATATTGGAATAAAAAAACATCAATTAAAATTGATTATTTGTGACATTGAAAAATAAAATACAATGATAACAGGATAAAAAACATAATGTAACCTAATACCATTACTATGTAATGGAATAACCCTCCAATGGTTGAATATACCATATTATATCAACTATAGATGACTATTTAATGGATTTATAGAAGCAAACGTAGCCATAAATGGTTTATAATGGAACCTAGTCCATCCTGAGGTTATAAAAGATATCTTATGTCATAATTCCCATAAAAAATATTATTGGTCAAAATTAGTGATTTCCCATGAGGAATTTTGTTCATAGTGTGTAATGTGCTATGGATGAAGCATTCATGGAAAATTTCATACTTTAAAATTATCTCAGGACCTCATTGGGATATATAATGAGGGGACCAAGTGTTTCATGCCATGATTTGTGTAATCATCCTCTACAGTCCCCATATTCCTTCACATCCTACATTCAAATCCAATAATCCTTTATGTATAATACTATGAATGAAATTAATGATGTGTAATGTCGTCTTACAATATGGTTCACCTAGAGTCATCATATTACTTCATTTATGAACTCCAAATATGGTCCTT
Source organism: Viscum album (assembly GCA_963277665.1). Lineage (NCBI taxonomy): Eukaryota > Viridiplantae > Streptophyta > Magnoliopsida > Santalales > Viscaceae > Viscum > Viscum album. Next base: position 1,301,080,931 of record OY728127.1, read on the forward strand.
TACTTATTACTCATCAAAAGAAAATAATGTTTATTAAAAAAGAAATCATTAGGATCATTTAGATCATTTATTGTATCCTTCCAATAACATGAAAAAAATTATATTCAATATTATTATATTATGTTTCTCAATATATATGTCATGTATCCAATTTAACATGAAATATATTTATTTTTCAGTAATTATAAATATATATTTCAAAATAATCCATTTAATTTTAATGCACAATATAGATCCATCTCATGTGGGTTCAACATAGAAAAAAGGAAATATTGACATATGAAAAAAATACCTACTTCAAATAAATTATACAAACATGGATATTTACATAATTTAAGAAATGGTTGGGGTCATATAACAGGTTCATTTTCATATAATAATGTATAAAAAATGATAAAAGGAGGTCAAAAAATTTAGTCATGAAATATAAAGCATCATCATTAATGGAACATATAAAAGATGAATTTTGAAACTCAAATACAATTAGGATACTATAAAAGAAGATATGTTATAGATCCTTATAAAATAACAATAACTACAATTATATTCATAATAATCCCAAGAAGACTATGTGTAGTGCCATATATAAAATGTTTTATGTGATGAATAGCATTCATAAGTTTCTAGGAAGAGACTCTATTATGTCTGACAACACTTGTAATATTATTTTTACTATTTTATCAGGAATATTTTTATAATAAAAATAAATTGGTATAATCATAACAAAAATATAATCTTAAAATGAAAAATGAGATTCCAAATGATGCACCTATATTTTATATGAGATTTCAAAAAATGAAAACTCTTATTATAAAGAAGATCTATTTGATAAATTTAAGGAATCATGACAAAATGAAATAATCTAGCTAACTATCTTTTTAGTACATGACGCAACCCATAAATTTATAATTAATTAAAAAAGAATAAATAATTTTTAAAAGGGAAATCATAGATACAATGGTGATGAGTATTTGAATAGCACTATGCTCTATAAAATCAAATAAAACATAATAAAATTATGTGGAGGAAAGATGAATGGACCAACATGGTTTTTTAATATCCCTTAAACATTTTAATCAAATTAAAATTTTGGAAGGACCACTTTTTTCCCATATATTTGTTATATTTTCTTTGTTCTTATTGTATATATAATTAAAGGTAATGACGGTTCTTAGTGCGAGAACCTGAGAAAGAGTTGGTATGATATTAAAACTAAAATTATAAAACAAATTAGTGGAACAAGTTTGATTCCTCAATAGTTATTATTGAAAATATCAATAAATCATAATCATTGATGATGTAAAAGATATGTTGGTTGTTAAGACATGGTATAAAAGCTAAAAATATACCATATGGAAATTTCAAGATTTCCATAATGGTATATTATTAACGTCGAAAACATAAATATTCTCTACTGATAAGATTCATCATTATAAAGATCATTATTAATAACTATAGAATTTTCACTTCATGAAAATCTCATTATTCTAGGAAGTTATTAAAGGACTGACATTAAAAAAATGATATAATCTTCACCTACCTTAAAGAGAGTTTTCTTATTTCTCATTTCATTTTTTATTATTTCATAAGGGAAAACCATGTTTTCTAAATCAAACAACCATGTTTTTACACTGATAATGGATTATACCGACTTAGTGTGAATTTGATTGTTTCATCTTATATGTATATATAGATTAAAAAAATTATTTTCTTTCTAATAAGGGTGAGGTAAATAAAAATTAATTTTTGATAATAAATGGAGTGATAAATAAGATAATATATTGATATATCCTTTCATGGGGTATTGAAAAAATAGAGATATTATTTATCCATCTTTGTGTGTTTCATATTTTATTCCACTGTTGTTGTTATGTGAGTTAAATAGTATATGATGATATAGTGGGATATATGTTTAATGATTAATGAGGATTATAAGCTTGTTTAATTTTTTCACATGTGTTATGTGACATAAAATTAAGTTAATGGATCACATCATTACAAATAGTATTGAAGCTTCATATCATTATTTTTAGATGAAACGAAAATAAATGGGGTTTGTTGATTTTTGTGATGGTTGAATATGGAATTAAGGATAATTTGGTGAGATAGGTTGATGGAAATGATATATGGTGGAGTTTGAAAAGAAGAATATGGATTAAAAGATAAGATGATGAAACCTAGTTGCTGGTCAAAGAAAAAAACAATGACACTTATGAGTAAGAAAACATTAATTGATGGGATTATCTTGGTATGAAAATTTACTAAATAATAAATTTATTAAAAAAATCCCATTATATGTATGTTTGTGAATTGATATATGTGAGAAATTTTCATGTATCCAAAACATCTAGGAATGTGAATTTGGATACATGATATTTTTGGTAAGAAAATCCCACTAATATAAGGAAATAAAAGTAGACTAATTCTACTTCATGTAAGAATAAATAATGTTTTGGAATTGAGTTGATGTAAGAGAATATTGTGACATATACAATTTGAACCACATAAGAGTATTCAATTCATAGTGGTGTTTTTCAAATGAATGTATATGGTATTAACATCTTGGAAATGGACTACCATGGAAGAAGGATGAGAAGAAAGAAGAAAAAGATAATTATAAAAAGTTAGAGAAGATATAAAAATAGTTGTGATTGATGAATCCTATTACTACACTTAGTAATGAATAGAAATGATTCACAAAGCTAGTGTTATCCTCGTAAATGTTTCCTCATGAAGGTTAGATGTAACTGATATAATATGCAGGGGAAGAATATGAGTGGTTTGAAGAAATTTCTTGTAATGTCACGATATTTTAAATAACATTTAAAGTGCATTGTTATTATGTAATATATATATATCAAGATAATTCACATCATGATATAATTTTTTTAATGAGTGTTATCAAAAAGATATATTGTGGGGAAATCATTATGAACATGAAATATAATGGATACATATTATTTAATTATGGCTAATAATAGATAGCTATATATTTTATTCTATGAAGCAAGAGAGAATTGACTAAAACCAATTCAAATTTAATATATAGGTGTGAAAAGAGTTTAAATAAAAAATATTTTTTGGGGTTAATGTTTCAACTTATTTCCATATATCATTTAATGAAGAGAAATGGGTATAATGTGATGTGGAACATATTTTTTGGAATAAATTAAATAGAAAATATCCGAGACATTGGGGATTTTTAAAATAAAAATATTTTAAAATTTGAAATTGAATATCTCAGTTATTATGAATTAGTGAAAAACTATTAAATTTAATATATTATATATATATTATGAATTAAATTTAGGAAAGGGAATAGGGGATGTAAATTATGGAGGAAGAAAAAAATTTTAAATGTTATTATATATATATATATATATCTTGTAGGTTGATGAAGAATATTTAAGTACATGAGAGAGGAGGAGAGTGTACTGAAACATTGATGCATGAAAGAATATTATAGTGTTCATAAGAAGAATATCTTACTCAATTAAACTATTTATACATTTATTTACATGAAGGAAAGAATGAATAACCTATGTAGGTTATATGCATTGAATATTAATATGATAAGAAAATAATTGGAAATATATATCCCATATAGAATATTCGAGTTTAGAGAATAAAAAATATTAGAATAAGGCATTTTGTAGACCTAGTTGTGTACGATATAGAATAAGAATAAGACTAGTTAGATGTGTGTTTCATAAGAATAAAAAGGCTGTGTATGTTCTTGGATTCAAAAATTGAAGATTACTGGTAAAAATAATGAAATAGAATAAGGACATGAGATAAATAATTGACGTACCTATTCATTAAAGGAAACATTTCATTTTACTTCTGTAGAGAGGAAGAATTTTTTGTGCATATTTGTGAATACAATGGAAAATGATAACAGGTTTCAATAAATTTCTAGTGGATGCGAGGGATGTGGAAGGGATTGGGGACATTCTGGGAAAATTATAAAAATTACGAACTAGGTGAGAGATATGTTTTTATTTCAAATCATTTGAAGATATCAGAGGCAATCTATATAGGGAGTATAAATATACACCAAGATCTATATGTGGTCAATTTTTTCACCAATCTAATTAGTCAATAATATTTTGTTATCCCAAGCCCAAAAAATGTGTAGGGAATCACTCATTATTTTGGCACATTTTTCAATCCAATCCATTGTAATTAGTAGCTCATTTTAATGGAGTATCATTGTATTGGTCAATAACATGTGTATAAAGGACTAGAATTTCATATAAAAGGAAGTCCTAATAAATCCCATTAACAATTTTTTTGTGTGATAAAAAATATATGAGTGGTAAGATAAAAATAGAATTAATATTATAACTACTAAAAGAGTTAATTGGATATAAATATTAAATTTGAAAAAAAAATATCCATTACAACTAGCCTAATGATTTACAACCATGATATTCCACAATTTATGAGCATGTGTGTATTTAAATTTTGGGGTTATAATAGGTTTCCTTTATCATAATGTTGATATAAAGAAAGTTCAATATTAGTAATCAATAAAAATATAATTCCAAGAGAATGTATTTATATATTATAGATTAATTATAAATAATGTGAAAAAGTTCCAATATTTGGGTATTACAAGGTTTATTTTGACTAGATTTGATTTTTTATTTTGATGAAATCATTTATAAAATTTTTTGGGCCTAGGACAAAAAACTTTAACAAAAATCATAAACCATCACTACCCTAATATATAACTCATCCCAGACCAAAATCATTCATATATCATCAAATATTTTAACGATTTCTAAATTAATAAAGTAATGATTATTTTCATCCTTGTTATAATCATATCAATGAAAGAACTACATATGCTTAAATGATCATATTTAAATTGTAATCTCTAGGGCTATTTTAATACACAGACTGAAACTTTCCATGATTAGTCTCTATAATATGTTGTTCCCACTCATGCTTCCCATATCCAAATAAACTCACAAATCTAGGATAATTACTCTTCCTAGATTAACTAATATATTTCATCTCATCTATAACAATGACTTGAAAATTCCTAACTATGAAATTATAATATTCAAATCACCAATATTCTAGGACATACCTTAATATCATTACTCTATCAAACCTTTCCATTAGTAAACCTAAAAAAAATGGTTGAAAATATTTTATTAACATCCAAAAACTATCTTAGATATCAAACAATAACATATAACTCAATACACTCACTTCATGTTTCTCATGAAAATTAGGAACCTCATTCAAAGGCTAACATTCCACTCCCATGTGCTACTACTCACCATAAATCCACACTCAAAAATTCACCCTTGAGGACAATATTCATATACACCATCATATATAAATTAAATCTATCTAGGATGATCTACATCAAGCAGTTCATATTGTTCTAATTTCATTATGAAAATTTATAACAATGACATATTTTAGAAAACAATGAATAAATTACTATTGAAATTCAAAATAATAAATAACTAATTTATTTTTTGGAACCACTACCATAACTACCCGCATGTATAAACATTTCCTGTGAATATACATTCTTAATATCTATCAAAGTATTAGACAATTCCTAATACAAGATTAGAAAAAATAAATAAATATAAAATCTCTAACATAATAATAATAAACCTAGTACTAAAATAAAATTGTATGAACAATAATATAGACTACCTAAAGATAGGGACTTCAGCTGATGAATGCGGTAGATAAGAACATGACATTGCATGATACCCATGTTCGAGAAATTCTAATCTCATGTATATAATGAAAAAATTGGTTTTATAAAATAAAAAAGGGTCTGATACAAAATTATAATGTATAGACCTAGGTCACTCAATAGAAACCAGAGCAAAGTTACATGTGATCTCAAATTCACCTACAATTGTGACTACTGTATCATATATTAGTAAGGGTTTATGATAAATTTTTGGTAGAGTATATGCAATGATAAAAATACATATAGAATGAAACTAATGTAATATGAAATTATTCACAAAAAATATGTTGGATAAAAGACTATATATTTATGATATAAAAAAAGTTTTATAATAAACTCCATGTAATTAAAGAATGAAAAACTATATTACATATAAATTAGGAAGTCACTGAAAAGATTTATCATGAGGAGGTTTTAAATAAATAATAGAATAAAAATATTAAACAAAAAAATATAGTAACCTCATCCTAATTTCTATTCCAATCCTATCTACCAAATTCATCTATGATATCCTACTCAACCAACCAACATCTGGTAACTTCTCAACATGTGCACGAAATAATGAGATGCGATCTATTAAAAATGTGTTAGGGTTTCCCAAGAATGGTGTGAGTATGTCTTATTAGGACACTACCAACAATTTCTACAACATAACCTGCATATATAGTTATTGATCATTGTTTCCAGACATATAAATAAAATAAAAATCAAATTAATCTTTTATTGATTATAAGGTTTCATGGTGACACCATATAATAACAATACCTACTAAAACCAATGTGGATGTTGAGTATATATATATTGTGTGTCAATACCATGGGTCATAATAGATCCCACCCATCATACCACATCATTGATAAGAATTTGTCCCACCTATGATTCCATCTCAATGGTTTAAATTGTGCTAGTTTAAAATATCATCCCATGGGTCAGAATGATTCCAACGGATTATACCATCTCAAGGGTCAAAATGTAATGCACCAGTTATTCCATATCAAATCCCCAATACCATGGGATTGGGAAACTCCCACCACTTATACTATATTTTATCATAAACACCAATGCTCATTTTCAAACCCTCACTTAATACCATCTCAAACTGTCAATAAAAATGGTCGAAATTGAACATATCCATAATACCATATTAACCCACCAATACCATGTATTAGGATAATTCCCCCATAAGACAATCATAAAATCATCATTTACAATTGTAAAAATGGTTTCTACACTTCGTACCATCTGGCATTGATATTTACAATTGTTCTTAACTCATCCTACAGATCTATTCAATAATACTATGAAAATACCTTGTTGGAATGAACATCCAACCCTAATATCTATTAGAATATTGTTAACATAACACCATACCTATCTCACATCCATGGTAACATGGTTCTAATGGTTTCAAACACCTAAAACATAAGCCCTAAATGGTTCTAATGGAACCCACACTATTCCACAAAACCCTTTCCATTATATCTCACACATCTATGGTTGGTATCAAACCCATATGAAATTAAGAAAAAAAGAAAAAGAATTTTGGCATGAAATCAGAAATAATTATGTATTCTATAACCATTCAAAATATAATGAATAAGTATATAAATAATATTAAACATTTAGTAGATTATCCCATACTTTTGAAACATGGTGATCATACATATTTAGAAATAGTTCATATATGTTTCCAACTCACCCAACATGAGAATACCATCATCTTTTACTTGGAATCTATAGAACTCAACATATTCCCACATCTATTTCATCCAAGGACACCACTTGGATACCTTAGCTCGAATAGTCCTATAGTTTCTAAAATGAGAACAAGGTATATACATATTCCACTTAGTCACATAAATTTATCTAAAACCACATAGACTACATTACTCTATTAACAAACACAGGGGTAAAGTCTCACTCCTAAATATGTAGTGAGACCCTCTAACAAAACACCAATCACATCATGGCCTAATATAAAAAATAGTAAATAATATATAAGGAAAAAATTGAATAACAAATCTATCACATTCAAATTAAAACATAGACATTCTTCTCACAACTAGAATATACATTAGTCCATACTATGGAAAAACAACCCAGATACACAAATTTAGTGGAAGGAAGAACACACACCCCATGAATTTACAAACAATTTTGGAGGACATATGTTTATAATTTTTTTTATATAAGATTCCCCTAATCCAAATTTTTTTAATCCATCACACTCCATTATTCAATGTGTTCTATGAATACTGTGTTATATTATACTAATGGTGTACATCACCAGGTCTTACATGACACTGGAATCACACAATAGGTCAATCTGATGATCTTCAGTGACTGTCATGGACGATTAGAAATAAAGGGTCTATTATTCACCCAATAAATTTTTACCATTCATTTAAATAAAAGAATACCATTTTATTTTTAATTTAATTCTCATCAAACCCCACAAGAAATACTATATATTCCATGTCACATAACAGTATGAATAAAAAAAGAAGAATGTTTATGTACCACCTTCATTGATTCAATGGAAATGAACTCATATAATATATCTGAGTTATTCATCACTAATCATATGTCTCCCTAGAATAGAAAAACATTCTTCAATTAAGGAATAAATGATGGAATGCACGGATGTAATGAATGATATAGGTAATATATGAATGTGGAGTGGTAGAATTACTAGTATCTACCACCTTGGATAATATACGTTGGAATACATTCTAAAATGATGGATATCTATAATTTTTAATATATAAATGTGTGCGATGAAGGAAAATAGGTGTGGATAATGTTAAAAAAGAAGAAAATATTATTATAATATGATTTAAACACAAAACCGTATTAATTTTTATTAATTTATTTCAAAAAACCATGAAAAATACATAATACATGTTTATAGTAGAAATGATAGAATTTACCTAATAGAATATCCATTTTGAGGTTTCCTCTATTGGGATGAAATAGTAGCTTCCACCAAGTAGATCAAAATACCCAACCTCACCAATTTTGATAATGTGATAGAATGATCCCCCGTCACATAAAAAGGAAAGAACATCTCTTCTTATAGGGTTTCACATTGTATCCAACATTATCATGACATAGTTCTAATCAATTATCCAAGATTAATTATGTGTCCTCCCTCATTAGTCATCCAATGTAGTGAAATCATTCATTGTGGTGTGGTACATTTCCCCTCAAGAAATCCTTCATGATAGAAACCATAATGACAACATATAATTATCCAATGGTGGATAAAAATTTTAATATTATGTTAAATTTTCTTAATCATACTCTACTCATGATTTAATGATTTATATAATTCACTATTCGATAAATCCCTATGCTTCGTGTTCGTTTCTCTTGAATCCAAAAAACTAATCACATCCATGCTTACAAAGATGAAACACAATGGGGTGGTAAAAAAAAAATCTAAATAGAGGAACATGACACTACTTCCTCCTGATCACTAATTATGGGGAAATTATCCCTAATAAAAAGAGTTATGCATTTAGAAAATGACTTAATCACAAGTAAAATAAGTGCTAATATTACTGTAACAACCTTATATTTTTGAAATTTTAATTTAATAATATTATCAACAGCTTCTGTCACATGTAACATCGAACTAACTCAACACCCAACTAAAATGAATAAAAAATATTATTATTACATGAATATTATAATCATTAATATATAAAAAGTTAATGTAAAATTTAAATATTTAAATATTAATATTTTTAAAAGGTTGTATTTCAAAGAACAATTTAATAGAAAGTTGTGTTGTATTACACATGAATAAATTAAACTAATAATAGTAAAAAGTTTAATATAATAGGTAATATTTATTTATATAATAATAAATCCATAATAAATAATTTAGAAATCAATATGAAATATGAATTAAAACACTTAAAGTTGAAAAAGGTCATTTGTAAATAATAACATTTTTTCATAACATATTATATCATCATTTAATTTTTAATTTATTTTTTTAACATTAATCTAAATAAATAAGTTCATTTTTGGATTAAACATGTAATTATTATCTTATGATATATTTTTTATATTTTAAAATAACGATTTTTATATGAATAGTGAAAAATACCATTTTTACAATTAAGATTACATTTATGAAAATATTATAGCATAATTGTGATTTTTAAATTAATGAATCCATTTTGTAAGAAAAAATAGTTATTTTATAATTATATTTATAATATTATAAAAAAACATTAAACCCAAAATTTATATTTTTGAAATTATTTTATATTTATCAATAAAATTATTTTTAATACAGTAGACATATATTATTTAAAAATTAATTTTTTACAATTCTATAAAAATAAAATATTAAAATGGATTAAAACATTTTAATCCTAATTTATAAATTATTTATTAAGGGCCATTTTATTTTCAAGTATTAAGACTATATTATATTTTCCAAACCTAATTAAATTTCTAAAAATAAAAATGGTTGTAAGGGTTTAACTATGAGGAAAAACCACAAACATGATTAACAAATGCGTGGGAAAGGGTGGGTGAGGCCTTTTTTGACGTTATCTATTCCATTATCCTTTATCTTCCAATAATGGAGATACATTACATGAGTGTTAAATTATTATATTAAATTATTTTTTGTATTTTTAGAAAAATTTCATTCTTTTTCACAAATGAAAGGTTCTCTACTATTATCACTTCCCCCTAACCGCAACCCAATTAGTTAAGCCAAATATTTACCCAATCCTATCATTAATGTTCCAATAAGAAATAAATAGCTTTTTTAATCTTCAAAGAATACCCTACAAAGTATTAACCCCATTTTTAATGGAAATGATCCAAAAAATAGAGGTATAAATTTATAACTTCTCCAATATCATTGCAATTTCATTATGTGCACTTATTCATCATAAAATATCATTACAACATCCTAAAATGATAATATGAGTATAATTTTTATACAGATATATTTTTATGATTATTGTATAATCATTAACAACATGTCTCTGGTCCATTGTAAAAAATTAAAACATGATTTGTTCATATGTGCGGACTATTACCTCCAAAAAGAGACATTTTTTGTCTTCTTCACCAACATACAAGGATAGTAATAAATATAAATTTAATACACCAGGAATATATTTATAAAATATTTTATAATCTGAAATGATTATTCGTTTTACTCGTTCTCCTCATTATATAGAGAATGGAATCTATCTCCATGAGTACGTGCGGACTATAACCTCTATAGAATGATTAATTTTTGTTTTTATTTTCATCCCCACCTTATATGGATTGTAATTATAATTTAATTAATGTATATTTATAATTTTTATGAAATTATAAATTTTTTAATGGAAATATTGGTTGAACCTTTAACAATATATGACATAAACCACCATGGAAAATTCAACCATCTAAAAGATAAGTCTAATAGAAAGCAATAATTACATATTATTATGAATCAAATTTAATATAAGTTAACTTCTGCATATAATTCATTAAAATTATGACATATCACACTAAAAAATAATAAATAGTATTATATTAATTTTTTATAGTCACCTTTTAACTATATCAAATCATAATCATCCATTAATAATTATATGTACTTGTTTGTGTATTTTTCAACAACCTTTCCTGAAAAAATGATATATATTTAAATCCTTTAGGATATGAAAATTAATTTATTATAATATATGTTATAAATATGTAAATAATAATTTAGTGTTTTTAAATGGAAAAATTAAAATTTAACTCAATATTTAATAAAACATCCACCATGACTCCATCCCACTAAAGAGAACCCTACCTAGACTAACAATGAATGAAGGGAGATGGTGACTACCCAAGACCTGCCTCCAGTAGGCCCTAAGATGGGGACTAGCTGTAAGAGAAGAAAAATAATATGTGTGGGAGGCATTACCCACTAAGAGAATATGTTGAAGATAGATAGATGAAAAATATAAAGCTATCAATAACTATTGAAATAGATAAAATAAACCCACATACATACTTGTAATTTTATATAGTACTTTGAAAAATGAAAGAAAAACTACATATTAAAAAAAATTAAATATATCTGCATCTATAAAGTCCAAAATAATTCTATAAAACCAAAATATAGTAATATAAATCAAGATGTAAAACCTACAACTTTTATATTGAAACAATTATATATATATATATATGGTGTGAGCGTAATAGTATACTCAGTGGGATCTTTCATGGAGCTAAAAATGTATAGGGGAACGAATATACATCAAATATCAGTGAATACAAGATGCTACCAACTCATCAACTAGACATGTACACTTATTTCCCAGCCTCCCCATGGATATCTATCCCCTTGTAATATAATCAAGACTTCATATATTATATTAATAAATCATGAAGGGTATAGTGATATTAATTCCCATTTACTCTCCCTCTCTACCCCAACATCACACAACATAATCCATCTCCATCCAAACTAATCTGTCTTGTAGACACATGAGATATATACCAAAACATTCATCTCATGCATTAAATTGTCACATGAACCTATATCACATATCCTTAAAATAACCAATTATTTTCCTAGAGCCACTACATCCAATATGATGCTGGTCATACATCAGGTATTATACCTCAAGCCATCACATCACATACATTGAGTAAGTTCCTCAATCCATCACAACCTAGACCACCATACATATAATTACCATTTAGATACTATATTTGGATATAAATGTGTATCAAATAACCATAATACATCACATCCCTCTAAAAAATATATGGGGAAACTAACATCCATGCATTCCAAAACATAATACTACTACTAAGAGAATATTGAAATGCTAGAGTAGATAGTCATCCATCAATCAAACCACTTGGATATTGGGGAAAAAACCCTCTCAGAGTCCACTGGTAGATATTTGAAATAACAAAAAATTGTGGGGTATCATATGAAATCATTGAATATATAAGATATAATATATCTTAAAACCAAACTATAGTGATAACCTAGTCATAGAGTCTACAATAGAAAACATTACTCAGACTCTCAAATTCTACTACTAAGACTAGATATTCTATTAGAACACAAATATTTTAGAAAAAAAATTAAATCATTTATTTTCACTACAAAAAATTAATAAAAAATTAATTCATTATACATTAATTCACTATAAACATTATTCCAAATTAAACATTAATATCCATCAATCCTAATTCTTTACCCTCTAAGAATAATTCTTAATGAGTAAATGGTTTCTCTTGTGTAATATCTCATTTTCATTCTATAAATAACCATACCCATGGGTTAAAAATATTTTTTTTATTAAAATAGTATCATAATATAGGCACTGTAGGAAAAAAATATTAATCAACCGCTAAGAAATAAAAAACAACAAAGCACATCAACCTACCTCAATCAGTTGGGAACACAATGATGATAAAAAAATCAACCTGACTATTGACCATTGAACATATTCAGTCATAAAAAGAATCATGATTTATGAAAATAATAGGTAATCTCAGATTTAACATGTTTCATACTCTCTGATTTCATCCTCTAAATCCTCTTTAATATCTCATCGCATCTTAGGATCACAAGAGTCAACTATTACCAAATAATTTGTTCCTCTCATCCCCATATCTCAATATCCATCCCATGATCATATCAAATCAGATAAAAAGGATCAAATATATAGAACATAATAAAGAAGAATGGAAAAAATCAAAAACACTAGGTAAACATGTTCATAAAACAAGGAATTCTCCCTTTATATGAAAATGAGCTCTGATAGATTCCAACAAAAGGAATTCATCAATTATAAGAAATTTGACACTGAAAAACGACATTATTTATCATTGAAAAAATAATTTTTTTATTGTATCTTGATTAAATTGATTTTTATTAATAGGTTCCATCTTGGATAAATATAAGGCATTAACTATAACATGCTATCAGAATTAAAATATACTCTTAATATCACATCCTATTTCAAAAAAATAGATATGTATCCTTATCACTTAACCATACTTTTTTGTTTATCAACTACATTTTACATGTTTCACAATCCAATCATTTCTATTTAATTAAGTAATATCATTTTCAATTAATCATGACCACAATATCAATTTGATAAACATCAGATTTCAAAAAACACCAGATTCCTTTGACATTCCCATCATTAATTATTATTCTGGTTAATGAATTATAAAATACAAAAATTTTGTTATATATTTAAAATAAGGATAATAGGATAACAAAAGAATAAAAATATACTACAAAAATGAATGTTTTTTATAAAACACTAACTATCAAATTAAGAGTCAATAAATTATCATGATATAATGAAAAAACATGTGATTTCTATTATAATTATTTACTAATATAGTGAAATACCTATTAGGATTATTAAATAATCACAAAAATAGATTTAAAGCACATAATTTATAATTAGATATAAATAAACATGATGAAAAAAATTAAATATCTCAAAAGTATCAATGTTTATTTCAGGAGAATAGAGAAACACTGTGTATCTCTGGCCACCTCTCAAATGAGGAACTATCATCCCTCAAACATTTTGTGTCAGGAAACACAAGAAAATTTTGAAGAAAGCCTATAAGAATAGTTGAGTTCAATATCCATAACATTTAAATAAAAAATGGGTAGAAAATTAAACCAAATTGAGAGAAACTATTAGGAAGAACAAAACAACTCACCATGGATCACTATAGAACAACATCAATGAGAATGGGAAAAATTTCTATCAGAAGAGAATTCATAGAATTTGATTCACTTTAAAAATTCTCTTTATATGCTTATATAATTTATTAAGTTCATCTTTCGATATTTTATCTTATTTAAAATGTTTTAAATAACATTCAACGTATTCTATATGGGGGTTTTCATAAATTTTTATAAATATTGGATTTTTAAGGCTTAAGTGAGAACACATTATTTCTCCACCTTTTATAATTAATATAATTATATATTTTATTTTTTTTGTTCAATAATAAATTTCTCCAAGTATTCTAAAATATTAGTTTCATTTTTTTAAATGATCAATAATATTTAAAATTTCCATTTCAATTTTTCTAAATCCTTTAAAAGTGTTTTTCATCAAAATCATTAGATTGTTACATTTAATACACCTGATTAAAGACATTAGGAAAATGTTATCTTCCTCTTATTTCCGTGGTTGGATTTTGGAATGTACCTATCTTTCGGAATATTTATGCATCACTATAATTTCCTTTTAAACTCATCCACTATGTATAATCCAAACTTATCACCATATTTATTTCCTTTTCAAATACCATATTACTTATTACATTTATTAAAGGGTCTTTAACAATGTCATATTCAAAAAATTATTAAGGAAGTTTTTTATTAACTATATACCAATTATTAATATATTTTATATAAAAAAATCTTTACTATCTTTATTTAACGGTATTTTATGAGAAAATTCCTTGATTTCATTAGATACATATTTATTTTCCATGCGTATATAATTTTTTATTATTTATGTAGTTATTAATGATTTTTTTGTGAATCAATTAAAAAGAGTATGAAACCCATTCAATTCCCATTGAATATTGGTGCCATAAATGGTCTCCGATTTTAATTTTTTTGTTTTTGTGAACCCCATTTTATTTCCATCGGTTCATTATGATTTGAAAAGTGAATTATTTTCATCTTGCATGAATAAGTAAGGATGAATGATATGAGGAGGCCTTTAATTCCCTCTAATTCCTAGGTTAAATTTTTATATATCATGATATATTTATATATGAGTACATTTTATTTTCACAAATGTTTTATAACTGATAGTGTGTCTCTTGAATTTAATGTTTCCCTATACAAATGTTTAATAAATATTTTAATGATATCATTGTTTGATTCATATACTCATGAATATGTTATTTTATCATATATCAATATTATTTACTCTATTTCCACCCAATTTTGATTCATTAATACTTCCTTATTTAAACATGTATTATCCATGCATTGATTGTTAAAACATTTGTATATATCCTAATTATATCCATATTCCCTTCTTATAATCACATATGATATTAATCTATTATTTCTAATTTTAACCCTTATTGAGCATCTAATATCAGTACTAGTTTATTTTTTCATTCCCCAAGTTATAAAGATGAGTCTAACAAATGGAAATTACAAAAGGTAATCTAGTATTGTTAAATCGTTCATATATTTTCACATATTGTGTATAATCTTTTTTTCTATATATTTGTTACTAAGTGAAAGGAAACCAAAATTTTCTTTAGGTTGTATGATGTTATTGTGAGATGTTATATTATTTTTATTTTTTATGTTTGTATTGGATCATCTCTGTTGGTACCATGATAAATAGAACAATGTATACTCTTTTACCACATGACTCAGGAGTGCGTGTATGGGTAACCTCACATAAAAATCCTCCACTTTTCTAAAAATATTTAATTTGTGGAATAGTTCAACCTGGTTTCTATAAACATAATCATATGTTGATTGATTTTGACATATTTATCTTCCGTAACATTAACATCCCCTCTTCATAAAAACTGTTTTCCCATGTGACACTTGAAAAATTACAACACCCCTCATTTAGAAATTATTTACATACTAAAGAAGAAATCAATATTAAGGCCACACTAACTATAATCCAACCGTCATCCAACAACTGTAGACACATTTAAGGCCTCTAAACACATCAAAAAAACATAAAAAAATACATCATAACTCTAAAAATTATGATTTGAATATAATATTCAATTATCTCATAATCTAAAACCTAAAATTAAAATTTTTCCTAATTTAGAAAACATTTAACGACATATGAATATCAATATATTTTTTAAATATTTTATACTAATATGATATAATTTCATCGTGAAGGAAAAAATATAATTTATAGAAATGTCAATGTTTTAAAGGGGATTATATAATTATTTTATGTTGTTAATTAATAGAAAATTCAACATGGAATTTTTCTATGTGCAATTTCATTATAAAAAAGAGAAATATAAATATGGAATTATAAAATTTAATGTCAAACATAAAAAATTGTAATGATTTAAAGAATGTATTACAATAACCCCAAATCCAGTTACCCTAGCTGGTGTCTACATTATTATATTGTAATAAGGTACAAATAACTGCATCACCACGGTCTAATCAATTTAGTATTCTTAAGGATAAAGATATATTCATTATCCACATTTTACATTCAAAATAAAATATAAAACATATTAAAATTAATTACTCACCTTTTTTCAAGCATAATCGTAGATTAGGTCTTGATAAACATGGGAAAATAAAAAAACGAGGGTGATTCCAAGTACCCAATAAGGGTTGTGTACAATAGAATATATTGGGAGTCAATTGGGAATAATCAATATGGAATTGTAGGTAACTGAAAAAAAGACCATTTAATCAATAACATGTGACTGGAATGCATTCATGGATTATATAAATGTAACAATATCGTGAATAATAATTATATAATTCATATTTATTGGAATTCCTAATTTCTATCATCTGGAATAAGTACTTGTGAAATGATGTGTTCAAACACGGGTATGTATACCCTAGAACTCATTTAATAAGGCTATCCAATAGGTTTGTCTCAAGAGACCTATTGATTCATCCAAGGGATATCTACAACTGAGCACCAACTTATCTAACACACTCATCATAAGTTTAATGATAAATTTAATTCATAATTAATGTTTTATATCAATAAATATCTTTATTGTGTAAAGTATATGGATTATCATGATTTATCCAATCAATCAAATAACATTCATTATAAAACATAATTTATAGAAATGCTATACATTTTTAAAAATAATAATTTTTATAACGAAATAATTTAATATAGATTTGAAATGAAATTTACAATGATAAATGACCATTAGAATGTAAATATTTTACAAGAAATTTATTGACCATAATATTAATTGGAGACAATAAATGATCATCCACTAAAAATAAGTGTATTCCTGGTAATAAAATCTTGTTTTTTTGGATTTCATAATGAAAGAAAAAATACAAAATAAATTTTCACCTAGGAATTTTAATTTTAATACCATGAGAATTATGTAGAAGAATGTAAATAGTTAAAATAGTTATTGTAGTAGGAAAATATGATAATGTCAATATATTAAAAATAAAATTTCCATTTGAATTTTTGAAAATAAATTCCTAAATAACCCTCTAAAATAATATTGTAAATATTAATTTCAACCCTTATAAATGTTGTTAATGATGACATATGATGTCATAAGTAAATTATTAAAACATATATAATGGAATTTTGTAAATAAATTTAAAAAATATATTAATATGGAAGAAAATATTACGAATGAAGTAGGGAAACAAATATAGTTTAATTTTAGAAATTTTATTTCCTGAATGTAGTCCCATAGCGAGGAATAATTGGAATAAAACATTTAATAATTTTAAGTATCTGGATGAGAATAATATATAATGGGTTTGTGAATGAAAACATATAATATTCATTCAATGAAAAAATAATAAATCATGAAAATGACATTGTAAAAAGAAATTGATACCACTTTTGTGGAATTTCAATTATAAAATATTGAAAGGGTAAACATGAATTGAACATTAATTACCATGAATAAATTTAAATTCTTTTTAAATTTCAAATATTTGTATTATATACACCATTATAATAAATACATTCATAATAAAAAAATATTTCTCTATAAAGTTAAAATTTTGACAAAAATTGCTTACCTAATGCTTTGAAATAGTTAAGAATTATTTAAACACTTGTATAATGGTTTAATTTTTTTTAATTCATACCAACATGATATTTAAATTTATCTTAATTTTTACATATTCACAATACCAATTCATTACAATGTCTTTGTAAAATCAATCATCGATAGTTAACTTTTTAGTTTTCTCATGCTTGTTTCATGATTAAAATTCTTATGCATTTCTATAGGTTAATGTTTCATCATATACAAAATGATATAAATTTTATAAATATCATATCTATTCCATAGGTAAATTTTTAGAATAATTATTTATGGATGTACATTAAAATTTAATGACCTCGCATGAAGGAAGTAGTAGTCCACACATACACACAAGTGACATTATCAGTCTTAATGGGTGGAAGTGTAGAAAGTTAAATGTATCATTATATTTAAATTATAATAATTATATCATATATATAATATTTATTCAATAGTTTTGTATTTATAACCATCCTAGAAAAGTGGTGATTAAGAAATACTTTGCCTCATGGAGATCATAGGTCTTATGTACACATGAGCAATGTATTTTTTTAATAGGATAAAAGAGACAAGTATGTTATGTGCCAAAATAATATTAAAATGTAAGCATATTAAAAAAAATAATTTTATTTTATGTGAATGGTGATATAATATTTTTTTGATGAAGAAGATAAATAAAAATAAAATTATTCTATTATGACAATTACCACTTATTTAAATAACAACCTATAGATATCGTTTTAAAGACACTATGGGTTTTCTTTTATGAAAACCCAAACCTCTATAATTAATCAACAGATTTTGGGGATATATTTTTTTATATTGAACATGTTAAATTTCATAAAGATGTGTGAATAATAGTGGTGAGGTGGTTCCCTTTTATACTGATGGAAAGGACACAAGCGGAATTATATAAAATATTTAAAAATGGTAAATTCTTTTCCTTTGGAAATTAGAACTCGGTGGAAAAATTTAATATATAAGATAGGATATGTTTAAAATACCATCGAATGTTATTTGGTTTTGAGGAATTTATAAAATATCTTTTTTGTTTAACCAATTCCTTCAGAGATTTTATATTTATTTATGGTGAGAATATTTTCATTCTTAAGTAGTCATAAATGTACTTTTATCATTAAAATTGGCTAAACAAATACATGGGATGAAATTTTAGACAATACCCTTCCCTATTGTAAAATTTCAATGTTTTCATGATTTTTAAATCATTTAATGGAATATTAATTAACAAAAAATTCCATTAATTTTATTTTTGAATCTATTCATTTATTTTGATAGAAATACATCAATAGAGTAAATTTTTTCAAAATATAAACTCTTTTCCCATATATTATACATTATAATTAACTATACAAATCAAATGAAGTAATTATTCATCCAAAAACAATTTAAAACTAATATTGAAATATAGTAAAAAAATTATATTTTTAAAATACTATATTAAAAATACCATTTTAATATTTCTCTTCAAAAAATTAAAATTTTATAAGATTAGTCATGATTTTGAACTTTCTAGGTCGAAATAATCTTACATTATTTTTTTAAAATTTTATCATTGATTTTTTTTGAATAATTGATAATTAGTATTTACATATTCCTGATTTTATTTATTATACTGTTTTATAATATATGAAATTATCAGTTTATTGATGTTTAAATTGATATAAATAATGATAAGATAATTTGGAGGTAAAAACGGTTATTTTGTAAAAAATCGTTTTTAAGCAATAATGTATTCCATTTTTAATTAATTAAAATAATACATAATTTTTAATGATTTAGATAAATTTTTTAGATTATATATAAGAATAGATTAATTTAAATAAATATATAATTATTACTAGTCATATAGTTAATGTAAAATTATCTTATGGATGAATAATGTATTTCTTGGTAACCCGTTGTTTGACATGTTTTGCTGTTTTCTATTTAAATGACACTCTAAAACTTATATGAGTTGAATTTAATAAAATGGATTCATTATTTTTTATAAACATAATTAATATTAATTAACAATTTAAAATTAATCTTTTGGTCATAATTAATAGAAAAAATAGTATAAACTTATTATCACTTTAAAGGTTAAAATGGGTTTAAGAGGGGTTAAACTAAAAGAGAAGGGTAAAAATGTCCTAAACACTTTTTAGAACCTAATTTTTTGTTTTAAGTTCAATTTTTTCCATATCCCATCCTAATATATTTCATTTTGTATACCATATTTTCATGAAAGTGGAATGACATTACTGGGAAAAACATTAAAACATTATATGTATCCCACTCACCTCAGTTATAAAAAAGAACACACTCCTCAAACTTATTCAAAACCCTCAATCCATTTTTCTACACTAAAAACAAAACAATATATCCAATCTATCATTATACACATTATATAGTTTTATTTATTCTTAATATACCAACCCAAGGGTCCTTGATAAGATATCCAAAGAAGGTTCCTGTAAGAAAAGTTAAACGCATCTCCTGAACTTTTAATTTTCCAAATATTATTTTAAAAAATCCAATTATTTCTTAAAAAAATTAAATTCCAATATTATATCCCATATAATTATATTTTATTATTTTTTATGTAATAATAGTTTACCATTCACTTCTCCATTAAATGGGAAACAAAACCACCACTCGTGTGTATTGTGGACTACCGCCATGCACAACAATGTAATTTTTCATGAATCACAGACTAACAAGGATTGTAAAAATGGTGGAAATAATTAATATTTATAATATTAATGAAATAATATTTATTATATAAAATTATTATATCAAATACTTCCTTACACATTCACTAATTATAGAATGGATTATATTACTCGTGTATATGTAGGACCTACCATCTACAAGAAGCAATGCAATTAATTTTCCATGTAGAAATTTAAATAATGATTAAGAAAATTAATATGAAGAAAAATATGATATTCAAAACATTAATATCATTATTTATATGATGAAACTATTTCCAATGGAAAAAAACAACTTCCATAACAAACAAGCATGAGAAAATGAACCAATTAACATCAGAAATAATGGTAATGTTGAACCATTACTAAGAAATGTGTGATAAAATGTTATAAGGCGGTCATATTATTATATTATATATAGGAAAATGATTCTTTTATAAATTAATAACAAGTTTAAAACCATAATACATTAGGATAAAAAAATTCGATTAAAGGGTAGAGTGTGTAAGGGATTTCTCCTTAATATTCATTCCATTGAGATATATATGTTATTATATAGCTATTCACATTCTTAGAGTGTAAATATATCCCCTTTTATATATTTAACATGAACACCAATATATTAATTAATATTAATGTTTCAATTCTTGATTATTATTAAATGTAGTTTACAACTTTTTATTTACCAAAATACTAATAATTTATTTTTCCTTCATACTTTATTTTGGGTTTTGTTTTATTTTAGTTGAAATAATATTTTCTTTTATAATTCATAATCTCCAATAATTTCTTCTTCCTATTTATATTTAAATAGTTGTTATGTTTTCTTAAATATTTTATTCTCATTATAACAAGAATCATGGAAACAAATGTTTAAAATAAAAACAAATTTTATTTATCTCTTAATCGTATATATATTTCTTCTATGTAAATATTTTGAGAAATTGTGTTAATGAAGCCCTTTTCATTACTAAAATGATTTAATATGGAAATTTAATGTTATTATTCCATTTTTAGAAGGTATTAATGGAATATTTCTATTTTATTCTAAAATAGTAACTTTTGTCTTTCTTTTTAAAAAATAAAAATGAATATTTTTTTAATTTATAATCTTTTATAAACTACCCTACCATAACAACTATTTCAAAAAATTTAGCTTCATCAACATTTTTTAATTTTTTTTATGAATAGTAATCTTTATTTAATTAATATTTAAATATTTCACTTTTATTTAAATTAATTTTCCAATAGATGTGATCTTATTAAAAATATTGTATTTCTAATGTACCCATGGTCCTTTCTTATAGATTATAATTTCCATTCTTGTTAACCATCTCTTGAATAATTCAATTTCATAGGGTCATTGTACATTAAATTTCAATAAAATAACAATAATCATTGTATCATGGATATTATTATTTCAAAAATTGTATACTATTTTAATATATGTTGTTTTCTTTTGAAATTTTACGTGTTGAATGGGTAAAATATGGATAAATACATATTCATTACTCAATGTGGATACATATTAATAATTCATATTATATCTAAATTGAAAAGATCATTCAATATATGAGTAATGAATTAGACATGAAGTCACAGGTGGGGTCTCGTCATAAATATCACATTAAGTCATCAATAGGTACAATGAAAAAAATTAGTTGGCCAAATTTAATGGGATCTTATTGAATAACTACCCATTGTTTTAAATTTTCTTGACACACAATATCCTCTTTATAAATATAATTATGTATTATATCATGATGTCCAATATTATACATTTACTTCACTAAAAATATAGTTATTGTTATTATCTATGAGATTATTTCATTGATATTATCCATGGATTCATTTTCTACTCATTATATTGATTAAATACAATGTTTTTAGTTACCTAACTATATATATTTATTATTCATTATTTACTCATGATCGCTCCCAATGTATGTAATAATTTCTATGAATTTAATCTCATGATTATTTTTTACTTTCCCAGGGATACAAAAATGTATTATCTGAATGAGTACAATGATTATAAATTATTTACATTTCAATTATTTATAATTTATTTCAATAGTAAAATGTAAATTATGTGGTATCTAGATCACTAAGACTATTAAACTAATTTCCCATTGGGATTAGACCCCTTGTATCTATAAAAATTTCAAAGGTAACAAACAGATCTCATTTATTACATTTGAGGTTGTTATAGTTGGTATTTGAATATTTTTGGTAGAAACAATAATAACTAGACTTAGAAAAATGTAGAATTCAGAACATAACCATATGTTACACTTTTAAGATATGTCAAATTAGGGAATAAAATCATTGATATTATGTATGTTTGAGATGATGCGGTTTTTTCTACCAATACATCCATTACTACATACTATACATGGATATGGTTTATGAAGATATTCATTTACTTGGTAATAAATTTGAAAAGTGTTTTTCGGTTTATATCTCCTCCAACATTATGCTGCACAATGTGGGTTACATTACAATGGACAAGGTTTGACACTCTTGAGTGATATTAATCAGTAAATTTACATTTTCATTATAAAACATTACAAAGTATTTGAAAAGAAATTTAATATTTAATAATACTCCCTAAGAAACCATGTTTATTATTATGTAATTAATAATAAATAAATAGTAAATTTGTGTCATGTGTTAAACATTGTTTACAATTGTACATTACAATTTATAATTCATCATGTTATGATTAAATTCAGTATATCTCAATGTTTAGAAATTTTTCTATAATAGATAATGGTATCAACAAACATAGTTAATGAATAAAATTCCCTAATATGAAATTCCATTCATCTGGTGTGGAACTAAGTAGATCATGGGTATATTAATGTAGCTTACTAAGGTTATGACTGATAACTATACAAATGTATAGAAAAATGATATTCCATAGCCACATACGCATATATTGGGTTGTTTCATGTGATAGAATCCCCTATAATTTAGTATAACCACTAATCCAATGCTAGATGATTAATATATTAACTCCCATGAAAATATATTTTTTGGACATAAGATGTCATGAAATGGAAAAGGATACATTTTACTTATATTAAATCATGGATAAAGGTGATCAGTTATAAGGCCCTATCTTTAGATATTACTTAATCTAGAGTCAAGTTAATAAATTGTATTTCATTCACATTGAGGATCCTTTTATGTTTATAGCTTTTGTTAATTAGGACAGAAATCTTACAAAAAAATTAAAATATTAAAAAACATTAACTTCTTCTCAAAATAATTTTTTTTGGAAAACAAAATTAAATGTTTAAAAAGAAACATGATTTAATTTCATGTTTAATCATCATATCTATTCCTTTATCCCATAATTTACAATATTCATCTATAAATCCTATGAAAACCATTTCAAAACATTATATGAGAATAATAATCTCAATAAGGGATACAGAAGAAGGAAAATTGTTTGTCTTGAGAAAACTTGTAAACCATCAACAATTTACCATAAAGTAATATTTTTCACATTTATGATGTAGTAATTATATATCACTAAATATAATACCATTTCTTTCCTTTTTAAATTTAAATATTAACTTAAAATTCATAGAAGGAAATATATAACATTTGACAGTAACTTGGGAGATAATCATATATAAATAGAATAAGCATATGGTCGACTTCCAATCATATCACCAAATGTAATAGTCATACGACTGACTTCTTGACCCATTACATTAGAGGTTGTATCAAAACAACCCATCCTTATTTTATCATAGAAACACCCATATTTGGTTTATCAGGTAACCACCCACCTTTGTTTTATCACGTAACTACTCATCAATTTTTGAAGTACTATTATATAATCATAACATATAAAAGATCTCAATTATCAACATTTCACTCATAAAATTTTATTTTCAATCCAATGAAATCATTTCAAGATATTTAAAATTTTCATCCACATTAAAAAACATTTTCAATATCATAATTTCCTAAAAATTGTGTAGGGGATTTATTTTTTACTTTCAAAAAAATTATGTCTTATAGAGGATTCCGAATATCAAATAACGGTTATGGCGTTGTAGAGGTTGTTGTCATTTTATAAGTTAAAATCATTACTTTTGTATTTTAGTAAAACACATAATATAAATATATTATTTTTGAAAATAATTGTATGAAATAAAAATTAAATGGGGTTGACTATACACTATATAATAGAAGGTGGTGTATGTTATCAATATATGGCACAATGAAAGGAGATTGAGATGAACTCCCTTATCATACGTTCGATTCGACATGTATGTTCCTTGTTCTTCCTAACTAATAAACATAGGTTAATTTTTACTTTCTTATGATCATTTTTCAAGTTTATTAATCCCTTTATATAAATTATTTATAATTATATAACAATTATATAATTATTTATGTTCATGAAATACATTTTTTCGATATTTGGTACTTAAGTGGAATGTGAACATGGCCTTATGTCACATGTACATGTGGTCATAATTCCATCATCTACATAATAATATTAATGAAATTATTATATTTTTTATATGTAAATTATACCTTTAAATTAATACATAATGTGTGGTCATGAAAAATGAACAATGTTATATTCTTGGGGACGGTAAGTCGTGCATATGCACGAGTAACATTTTCCATTTTCCATTGATCATTATAGAAACAAGTTAAGTATTATATTATATTTCTAGAATTATTATAACAAAATTAATATCATATTAATCATTTAAATAAACTTATATATTTCTCAGAAGTGATATAATGAATAAAAATGAGTCACATCGCTTCGTGGAGGTGATAGTCCACATATACGCTCGATTGATGTTATGATTTTTAAACGTATGGAATGTAAAAATGTAATTGATATATTATTATCTTATTGTTACTAATATGTAATGAATATCAAATATGACCATTGAGTCCATAATTTTAACTAGTCATGAGAGACTATTATGAATAAATAATTAGATCGCTTCATGGAGATTATAGTTCACACGTATGCATAAAAGACTAATTAAATTACCATTTAAGGGAAGTGGAGATGGATTTAAGGGATGATATTATCATAATAACATCTCTTTATATGTAGGATAATTTTTTATATCTTCATCTAGGTAGAAGGAGATGTAAAGGGAGTTGAATGGGGATATAAAATTGAAATACTTAATGAAAACAATACCTCTTCTCTGGAAGATCACCATTTAAAAACACCTTAACACCTCCATGGAGAGTGTTCATCCAAAAATATGGCCTCTAGAATAACAGTAGGAATTATATGAAGGGATTTTGGGTAGATATTTTCCAATCGAAAAGGTATTGGGAGTGTGAGTAATATAGACAAATTGGTGCCTTTTTATATTAGTTCGGAAAAGAACCCTTGGAATTATTTAATGTAATAAATTAATTTAAATTTATTTTTGATTAAAAATGGGTCTATATTGACTCTATTCTATGATATGGTGAGAAGGGGTTGAAAAATAATCCTCCACTAATAATTAGCTTGTTTTGAATATTTTTTAATCCACATATTTTTTATTGAACCTTTCTTAAATATTACAATTTTATCATGTAAATTACACTTTTAGAGTTAAAATAATTACCAACTCACTCCAAAATACCAATTAATGAGTCATTGATGAAATTTTTAGAGTTATTTCAACTTGTGGCCAAATCTTGGATTTTTATAAATTTTATATACTTTCATAACATTGAATAATGAAAAAAATTTTGTAGATGGGATAAACATGGAGGTAAAGACACTCTATAAGAAACTAGTTCATCTTCATCTAGGATATCACAGGGTCTGATGGATCATTGACTTAACTCCCCCTTCTAACAAAAACACTTCGCACATTTCCATGGACAAATTTTGAGAAAGACATTATCACCTACCTCAATGTAAATATCCTTTCTCCATTCATCTATGTAACTCTTATTCCAACTCTATGATGTCCTATTGTGTCTCTAAATCAACCTAACTTTTTTTGACATATCTTCTTCCAAATCTTGTTAAATACACATCCTATCACCCAATTCATCACAAAAATATTGTATGTGACACCACTTTCTATATAATTTTTCAAATAGTGCCTTCTGTAAACTGGAATGAAAACTATTATTATAAGAAAACTCAACCAAAGAAAGTTGTCGATCCCATCTTCCTAGGTAATCCATCAAACATGCGCATAGAATATCCTATAACATTTGAATTGTTTGTTATAACATCCAAATATTATTCAAGATGAAAATTTTTGTTGAAATTCAATTTAGTAACCAATTACATTTGAAGGAATTTCCAAAATATGAAAGGGAACCCGGGGTCACGATCAAATTCATTACACTGGGGAACTTCATGTAACCAGACTATCAAATTAACATAAAATACAGAAAGATGATCTAGAGATATAGTATCTAAAATATGAATAAAATGAGAATATTTATTCAATTTATCACATATTACCCAAGTCACATTATTACCTAAACAAGTCATTAGTAATCCAACAATAAAATCAATGGATATATTTTACCATTTCCACTCAAGAACAGGAAAAGGATGAAGCATGCCATTTGGAAACATCCACACTAATTTTACCTATTGAAAAATTAAACACCTCATGGTGAATTCAACAATAACTATTTTCATTCCAACCAACCAGAAATACTCCCAAATGTATCTATATATATCTTAGAGCTACCTGGATGAACTGGAAACAGAGAACTATGTGCTTCACATAATAAATATTTATTAAACTATGAATCAAAATGTACACATAATCTCTTTCTCTACATCAAAACACAATCTATATCAATGTTAAATTCTGGTAACCTTCCACTCTAAACAAATTGAATATTTTTCTACAACTCACTATCTTCCTTCAATACTTGTTTAATTCTGTCTAATTGAGATAATTTCACTAACGCGTGGAACGAAACTGAGGAATTTCCAGCTCTAATATTATCCAAGACAAAATTAATGAAATCATTAACTAAAGGATCTCATTCCAACCGTAGAATTGTTAATCAAGAATTACATTTTCAACTCAAAGAATCGACCACATTATTTTCTTCTCCTATATAGAAATGATTCAAAAAATCATAATTCTTGATTAATTCCTTCCATCCTAGTTTCATCTTGTCCAATTATTTCTAATTAAATATATACTTAAAATTTCTGTGATTAGTATATATTTCAAGCTTTATTCCATACATATGTTTCATCCAAATTTTTAATGCAAAAACAACAGTATATAATTTTAAATAATGTGTAGGGTAATTTAACTCCTGAGATATCAATGGATATAAAGAATAAGCAATTACATGATTATTCTGCATTAGAAAACAACCACATCCATTCAATGCTACAACATTGTATATAAAAAATTCACCATTATTGGAATGTGGGGCCAAAACTAGAGCATTTACCATTATTATTTTATATTCATGAAAATAATCATCGAATGCATTTTTGTAGATAAACATAACTCTCATACGTTTTAAATACATTAGTGGGCTAGATAATCCAGAAATATTTCCAAAAAAACCTTCATTAATAACCAAATAATCCAATAAAAATATAAATATCTATGATATTTTTAGGTCTTGGACATAATTCAACAACATTTGTTTTAGAAGGGTCTATGATTATGCCATATTTTGGAACAATATGACCAAGGAATGATTTTATTTTGCAACAAATATTAACCATAACTAAACATTATCTGTAGTTTTATTTCATTTATCATTTGCAAAATAATCCTTAAGCGACTTAAATTTTGGTCATATATTTTAGAATAAAACAAAATATCTTCTAAAAACTCAACCAAAAACTAATCCAAAAACTGATGAAATACTCCCTTAATGAGATTCATAAATATATTATGGTAATTAGATAAAACAAATGGTATAACTAGAAACTTCTAATTACTATATATCATTCTTAATGTAATCATTAGAATTTCAACCTCATTCACATTTAGCTAATGGTACACGGACGACAAATTAATCATAAAAAAATATTAAGACCCCTTGAGATGATCAAACAAACCATTAACATGAGGAAATTGATACTTTTTCTTAAAAGGGGATTCATTAAATTCTCTATAATCAATATGAAGAATCCTAGAACCATACTTCTTTTTTACAAATAAATCAAGAGCACGCCACGTTGAAGTTATTGGTCCGATGAAACTTTTATCGAGAAATTCATGCAATTATTTTTTCAATTACAAAAATTTTACACTATCCATTCATTAAGGAGGGTCTGAAATGGTCATATCATCGACACTAAATCATTAGTAAATTCACCTCCCAATCAGGAAAAATACAAGGTAATTCACTGGAAAAATATCAGTAAATTCATTCACTACTGGGATTTAACTTACCAAATATTTTTCTTTATTTTCAAAAAAATGTTATATATAACATTTACTATAATATTTAATCAATATATATGTTTATTGGTATGTTATCAAGTGTATGAAATCATTGAATAAAACATTCTTGGCATTGAAATTAATTTCATCATGATAAACAGAAATCCAATACATACCCAAAATGATATCAAATAATACTATGGGTAGATCAATATGATTTTTAGGAAAAAATATCCTCTAATGACAATAAGATGATATTAATTAATCATTGGTTATTTTTTACTCCTACCTATAGATTTTTCCCAATGGTTTATAACACATTAATGTGGTGATAGTTCGAATTTACTTGAAAATATCTTATAAATGAATGAATGTGAAGATATAAAGTCAAATTGAGTATTAGAATATTTTTAAAAAACATGTTACATACCAAGAAACATTGTATTTGATGGTCCCACATCAATCATAGTAGTAAAAAAAATATTTTCTATGCCCTTATCCTTTTAGTCCTTCAAGTTTCCACCTTGGTAATCATCTTTGGACACACAATGGAAAAATACCCTAACTCATTGCAACTGAAAAATCTTACTATCAAATTTTCATTTCATTCCTGATAATATACATTAAATTCATGAGGAATATGACATTTATAATCACATCAGAATCACTTCCTAGACATTTAGAGACATTCTCCATGATTATTTTTACCACACTTTTCACAAGATATAAATTTAGTTTTCCTACCTCAATACATCGTTGATGAATGATTTTCCATTTCCATCCAACTATATCAATTTTTCCTATATCACATGAAATTAATGAACATTAAAAACCTCAATTTCTACCTTCCCAACACATCAGACAAGTTTCTCCTAGCCTTTTAACTAAAAGAAAGCTAATGCCTTCAATATTTCAGATTCAATCCTGAGTAAAAATGATTTATCCTTCCATTAATATTCCAGATAAAATTTCGGACATACCTTGACAAACTGGTGTATGTTTCTTCATGGTAATCCAAAAAATCACCCTCATTTTCTTTCAATTTTATGAATCATTTTTCCATCCTATGTCGAACAACCTTAGGAAAATATTTCACAAGGAAAATATTCCTAAATTCATCATATTCTATGGCATCAATCTCTTAAATCCACTGATATTTATAATCATTAAATTCCACTGATCAGTTTCTCCTTTAAAATGATAAACATCATGACTAACCTTTTGATTTTCTGAAAACCCCAGTACATCAAAAATATTTTCTAGTGCTTCATTCCATCCAGAAGCTTGCACATGGTCAGATAATCCTCTGAATGGTGGGGGAGGCCTCCTTATGAAATGACCCACTACTATCATATTCCTCCGATATGGAAGGTAGTTTTCCTCTATATGAATTTCCAATATTATTTCCTCATTTCCTCCATAGAATCCCATTCTGAACAGGAATATATGAGAGGAAGCAACATGGTATTATTTAAATTATATTTCATTTCAATTTGACTGTAAAGTAAAAATAATTTAGGGATATTATATTAAAAATATTATAACTCCTAAAGTTATCCAAAATAACATTTGATGACATCTATAAAGCCCCAAACATAAATAATAGATCATCTTGAGTTATGTTAATAATTTTACATTCAATCGACTAGAGGATCCTTTCATGTTTTAAGCTATTGTGAATTAGGCCATAACTCATACATAAAAACTCGCATTTTACAAATTAGAAACTTCTACTCATATTCCTTTAAAGAAAAATTAAAAGAATCATGGTTTTGTTTTATCTATAGACTTCTTATGTTCTCTTAGATCTTAGCTGTATGAACCCGGATCTTCATTTCAGGTATGTTTTTCCTTTTCTGGTCGTTTTTAGAAAAAAAAGGAAAAGCATGAAATTTTTAAAGTACACACCGTGTACTTCTATGTCGTGCAAGGCCATGTGCTGGCCGTGTTTAGGCCACATACACGATATGTAGGGGCGATGTGGAGGTTACATAAAGTGGAGTACAAGAAGGAATAGTACATCCCATGTACCCCAGAAGTACATTCCATGTACTTTTTGTTTTCATTAAATGGACTGGGGTCGTGCATAATCAAAATAATTGTCTTCCTTTCAAGGTTATTCGACCTAGAGGGTCCGTACAACTACGATCATCCTCTGAGCCCCCGATCCTTTGACTGTTTTCTGAATCAACTGCCATCGATTGCATTGGAACCGCAGTGGTGAGCTCTCCGTTCTTTTTGAGTTTCATTCCATGATTTTCCCTCTTTCTCAAGATATCATGGGTTGAATGTTTTATTCTTTTCTGTAGATCTATGATTTTTTAAAGAGAATCAAGCCTTGTGGCTCAAGTATATTGATCACCTAGCTTCAAGGTAGGTGGTTTGGGCCTTACCTTTTGAAGTCTTTGAGTTTTATGTGAAAATTCAACCAATACCCGTGAACGGGGTATTGTGTGTTTACCTTTTTTCCCATGTTGTTTTCATGCCTTGCTTGTGTACTTGTGTAGAGGTAATTTTATCATGTATGTAGATAATTGTTGTGCTTGGATGTTTTTCCCATGCCTTGTTTTGTTTACGACTTTTTGGTCATGTTTATCCTTTGGTGGTTGTACCTATTTTCCATGCCTTATGACCATAGGATATAATGATATTCCTGACATGCTTGTTATTCTGTATAATAGTTAACTAAGTATCTCTATAGGTGTACTTTGGACTTATATCTTTATTATGCACTGACTAGCACGAGATCGTGAGAACCTGGTGCTATAGACTACAAAGGATAGACCAAGTGAGCTTCCCAAAGAGTCTTGGACATTATAGACAATATGAGATAGACCGAGCGAGCTTCCCAAAGAGTCTTGGACATTATAGAGTACATGGGGTAGATTGAGTGAGCTTCCACGAGAGTCTTGGATATTATAGACTACAGGAGGGTAGACCGAGTGAGCTTCCTCTGAGAGTCTTCACTTGTTTGAATTTCCTTAACCAATTCCAGTCTAGAGGAGGAATTGACTGAGCGAGCTTTCTCAGAGAGTCTATGATAGACCTGAGACTATAAGAGGATTAACCTAGTGAGCTCCTCAGAGAGTTTATAGACCATGGAGTTATAAGTGGGTTAGACCGCGTGATCGTCCTCAGAGATTCCCTGACTACCCTAGACTATAAGGGGAATTGACCAAGCGAGCTTCCCCAGAGAGTCATATAATTTCGTATGAGCAACCAGAGGGTTGTTGGTACTTTTTGGGTATGTTTATAGGGGTTGGCTATGAGTACGTCCCACAGGGGTTCCTGTTGTGGTTAACTGCTTGCTTCGCTATTCCTTGTTGTTCTGTAGACTGACTACTGTTGTATATCATCCTGTTACTGCTTACTGATTACTATCTGATATCTACTGTTACTGTTTACTACTTACTATACAATTACCTTCCATATGCTCATTGACTATTTGGAACAGATCTTTGGGTGGTTTCCTAATGGGATTTAGTGTAACACCCTGTTTGGGCCATGCTTTTGGGCCCAAGTAGACTATGTAGTTGCAGTTATTGGAAAGGGAAAGTGCCCTTTGATTTCAGGTACTTGATTGCTTTGGAGCTGGGGAGCATGGGACCCAGCTTTGTCTTGCGATGATACAAAGCTGTTTATCTTTTCTTTTGTACTTTTTTTGGGTACTATTTGTATTTCCTGCATTGTGACCTATTTGGTTACTTTACTAGATATGTATCATTCATCATTTCTTATATACATATGTGCTCCAATTGTTTATTGTTTTAGTCTTCCTCTGTTCATTGTTGTTGGATATTTACTACTTCGGCTAATGCATGTTTTTTTACTTTAACTGTGTACTCTGCCAATGAGGGATTAGTTTCCCCACTATCACACCTAAGGCCCTCGCTGGTAGTCGGCAGCCTCTGGTGTTTGGGGAAATTCTCCTGAGGGCATGTGACCAACCAGGTACGGGGCACCTCTGGGTGGCTTCCAGAGCTAGGACGTTACAAAGTTGTATCAAAGGGTTTCATTTCTCTTGATTTATTATTTGGAGCCTTTATCTAGGGATAGGATGGATTCAGTACATGGTAATAAGCTGTTCCCGGGAGTAGCTAACCCGTGTATAGGTAAAATCCAATCCACCTCGTTTATTGCAGTTTTATGGTTTTGATATTTTATAGATGATATGATTTCACCTTGAGTGACTCACATGATTTTTGTTGTTATTATTGTGCTATTGCGGTTCTATTTCTCTCGCAACTCGATGAGATGAGGGTATGCCATCACATGCATCATATAGGAACTTGTTAGAAATCAAATGCCATGCATTCTTGCCATGCCATCTAGGGTGCATTAGAGATTTCATGTTGTTGTGATAAGCATTGTGTGTACTATGAATGCTGTTGTGATAGATGCTTTGATAGAATCCTTGTAGTTTGATAGAGAAATTGTTTGTATTATAGCATGCTTAAATGAACACCAAATTTTGGTACATGAGGATTTATGGGCCCTCATGAATCAGAACTTGGTGGATCATGACTTGTTTCTCATGTGTATGACTTATATGAGGTTCCAAGCATGATTCGTGGGGAGTATGGGCCCTCACAGATCGGAATTTGGCACCTCCATGTTTGTTTTCAGTGTTTTCTGGGCTTCAGTTCAGTTTCTGTTCTACTGCCTGGAAAAACCCAAAATACACGGTGTGTAATTTATGACTGCACACCTTATAGTTTTTAAATCGTGTCACTAACTGTGTGAGAAGAAACACATATTAATGAAAATACTTTAGGAACAAGCCATGTACGGTAGGTACACACCATGTATTAGTGATCCGTGTACCCGGCCGTGTCACTAACAACACGGGTCGGGGAAGCTCGCGTAGTACATGCCAGGTTTGGTATTAACACACCGTGTAGTCTTTTCCTAGGTACCCGACCATGTCACGAACAACATGGGTCGGTGTTATATCATCCTATACATGTCGTGTTTGTTCAGAACACACTGTGTAAGGGTCAGCCATGTAGCCGGCCGCATAACTAACAACACGGGTCGCTGAACCTTCTCTAGTACACGCTGTGTCCTTAGTGAAAATGTCGTGTAGTATAGGGTTAAGAGGACCGTGTGAGTTAGTAGTGTAAATAGACTCTGGGAGGGGAATGGAGTTCATGTACACTCCATGTGTGGGGAAAACATGCCATGTAGTATGGGGTGTTTCATGACGAAATGTGGTAGAAGTACATTCCCATGTGAATGGATTTAAGGAACACGCCGTGTAGTTTTATACATGCTATGTAGTCATGTTTGACAAAACATGAGTGTTTATTTATCCTGTTCCCATTTTTTACTCTTGTGTTCTCTATCCCTGATAATCCTGATCTAAGGTGTGCTTTTGATCTTTCAGAGCTATGCCTCTGAGACGTCCATCAGTTGTACGTCAGCTGCCATATGGTGATCAGACACAAGATATGGCCGATCAGGGACCTTCCGCAGATCCTCCTGCTATGCCAGCTTTGGAACCAGCAGTTATACCCATTTTAGGCACTGATGCATAGTTCAGGGAGGACTTCCTATGGATGATGCAGACCTTTTAGGGAGCGCTGCCTCCTACCCCGTCGATGGCTAAGCTGACGTGGGATTTCCTAAAGCATCATCCTCCAACATTCTTAGGAAATGGGGGACCCTAGGCTACATAGTCATGGCTAGAGGCCATGTTGACTATCTTAGAGCACCTGGAGATACCTCCTATGAAAATTATTAGGCCGGCTACTTATATGCTCTGGGACACCGCCAAGAGGTGGTGGGAGGTGATCTCATAGTCTGGGTGCCAACATAGTATGACTTGAGATGAGTTTCAACATATCTTCTATGAATAATTTTATCTAGAGACATTGATGGCCAACTAAGCTCCAGAGTTCATGTGTCTCGAGAAGGGTACTCTTTATTTTATGGAGTAATCACCTCATTTTACCATGCTGCAACAATTCACATCGATTCCAGTAGGTGATGAGTTATTCCTTGCCTGGAAGTTTGAGGACAGTCTCAAGGAGTAGATCTATTCCCAGGTGCATATCTTCAGGTTGACTTCAATATCCTCTATCATCAACCAGGTGCTGATCACTGAGCGCAATCTGAGAGATTTTGTAGCAGAGGGCCAGGGTGGTTCAACATCCGGAGTCGGTTTTCCTCCTACTGATAACTGGAAGCGCCACAGTGAGTCTGCTCGAGGTGATCAGGGTAGGAAGAATGTATCTTCGGACAGCTAGGTTGTATGCTACCAGTGTGGTGGGAGTGGGCATGCTAGGCCTTAGTGCCAGAGATACGTGATAGAGTGCTGATCTTGCGGACATATGGGCCATACTCAGCGTTTTTGTTAGATCTTCTCTCCTATAGCTGGTGGTAGGGGTTCTTCTATGACCAGCGTACATGAGATATATCACCAGTTTCTCACGAGTCTGGGAACTGGAGTTCCTACAGCCCTTCAGGCTGAGGTGGAGGACGCGACTGTGGTGGTCAGTCACCAGGTTACTAGTGACAACAGAGTGGATCAACTCAGAGTGGTCAGCTAGGGGCGCAGGACCACAGTACATGCCAGACTTTCACCGTGGTGTAGACCTATCAGGAGCAGGATCACGAACCATCCACAGTTCAAGGTACAATCTTAGTAGCCTCAGTTTTATCTTCAACCCTATTCGATACTGGTGATTTGCATAACATTATCTCTATTGTTGTTGTGGATATCCTTGGGCTTTGTATCTTTTCACCTGCTGACATGTTGACACTAGATACACCATTGGGAACGAGGACGTCTAGCGTACGTCAGTGCAGAGAGTGCCTTCTGAAGGTTTCATGGTGTCACTTCTTATGGGATCTCTATGTCATAGAGATGACAAGCTATGATGTCATTCTCGATATGGATTGGTTAGTTCCCTTCCAGGTAGTCATAGATTGTTATCACCTCAGGGTGAGTTTCGTATCACCAGAGGGCGGATCTTTTCTTCATAGAGGTGAGTGGGCTATCCAGGTGGGCAGAGCAGGACCAGAGCATCATGGGCTAGGGGGAGTTACAACCCTGATTTGCAGTCATTATCTGGATGACCAGGGGACTTCATAGTTACACATTCCTCTAGTGGTGGATCATTTCAGGGATGCCTTTCCAGAGGACTTTTCAGGTTTGCATTTAGAGCGTGAGGTAGACTTCTCGATTGAGCTCATGCTAGGAGTGGAACAATTGTCCATTCCTATTTATAGTATGGATACACATAAGTTTCATTAGCTCAAGAAGCAATCGTAAGAGTTGCATGCAAAGGGTTTCATCCAACCCATTACTTCTCCTTGGCATTCGTCTGTCCTGTTTGCGAAGAAGGCAGAGAACACCCGTAGGCTTTGTGTGGATTATCGGAAGCTGAACTAGTTGACGATCAAGAACCGATATCCTTTGCCAAGGATCGATGACCTCTTTGTTCAGCTTTGAGGAGCCTGAGTGTTATCCATGATCGATTTGAGGTCCGTTTATCATCAGTTGCATGTTAGACGATTGGATATACCTCTTATAGCCTTCAGCAACTGGTGTGGTCTATATGAGTATATGGTAATTCCATTCAGTCTCACGAATGCACCAGAAACTTTTATGGCATTGATGAATCGAGTGTTCCATCCATACTTGGATTCCTTCATGGTGGTTTTCGTGGAAAACATCTTGGTGTACTCTCACACTCTACATGACCATGCTACCCATCTTGATATCGTTCTGAGTATACTGAGAGAGCATCAGTTATATGATAAGCTCTTGAAATTCCACTTTTGGATGGATCTGATTCACTTCGTGGGTCACGTTATCTCAGATACAAGAGTATCAGTAGACCAAGAGAATGTGAGTGTTGTAGTTTCCAGGGAGCATCCGAAGAATGTATTTGAGGTGCGGAGTTTTCCTGGGCTGGCTAGATACTACAGGCATTTCATACATGACTTTTCACGCCTTGCAGCACCGCTGATAGGTCTGACCAAGAAAGGTGCGAAGTTCTTATGGTCATATTCTTGTGAGTTAGCCTTTCAGGAGAAGAAGAGGAGGTTGATTTCAACACCGATACTAGTCTTTCTAGAGCTGGGCAAGATCTATAAAGTCTACTATGATGCTTCAGGTGTTGGACGTGGAGTTGTTCTTATGAAGGGAGATGTAGTTGTTGCGTACGGGTCTCAGCAGTTGAGGATACACGAGGGAAACTACCCGACACATGATCTTGAGTTGGCAGCTGTTGTTCATGACTTACACTGTTGGAGACATTACCTTCTGGGATATCATGTTGTGGTTTTCACTAACCATAGGATTCTCAACTACATCTTCACTCAGAGTGATCTGAATCTGAGACAGTACAGGTGAGTCGAGTATCTTCAGTCCTTCGACTTTGAGCTTGCCTATACGCCAGGAAAGGGAAATGCAGTGGCTGATGCACTAAGCAGGAAACTCGGATTCAAACAGTTCAGGATGCCAACAGTGAGTGGAAGCTTATGTCTCTCTTCTCTGAGATGCATTTCAAGGTGCCTAAAAATAGGGGTAGACTTTTCTATCTTCTGTAGCTGTTACCTCTACCCTTCTTGATCGGGTACAGACGAGGCATCTATCAGACTTAGAAGGCCTAGTTCTGCGGGAGAGTGTGTCAGGAGAGGACCCTCTTCCTGGATGGACATTGGGTGAGGATGAGATCTTGTATTTCTAGGGATGTGTATGGGTTCGAGTATACATACGCACGGAAATAATACGGGATTTTCATTCTTCAATTTGGGCAGTTCATCCTGGCATCACTATGATGTATCGTGATCTACACCGCCAGTACTGGTGGCCAGGTATGAAGAAAGATGTTGCTGGGTTCGTCATGAGATGTTCTACTTGTCAGCAGGTGAAATCAAAGCATCAGCGACCAGCAGGGCTTTTATAGCAGTTACCCATTCCAGAGTGGAAGTGGAACGATGTCTCGATGGACATTGTGACCAGGTTACCGTGGTCACCCTGAGGGAGTGATGCTGTTTGTCCTGTCGTTGATTGGATTACGAAGGTTGCTCACTTCATGCTGATCAAGGAGACCTTCAACATTGATGAGCTAGGGAATTTGTACATCAGAGAGATTGTACGTTTTCATGGAGTTCCACACTCTATTATTTCAGACAACGATGAACTTTTTACTTCTCCGTTCTGGCAGGGGCTTCAGAAGGCTTTGGGTACACATGTACTTTTGAGTACAACCTACCATCCCCAGATAGATGGCCAGTCTGGGAGTATGATCTAGGTTCTTGAGGATATTCTCCAAGCTTTCATTCCAGTCTTTGGTGGATCTTGGGAGAATCATATCCCTCTTGTGGAGTTTTCCTATAACAATAGTTTTCAAGAAACTATTCAGATTGAACCTTACGAGGCATTGTGTGGTAGGCCATGCCGATCCACTTTGTGCTGGCTGGAGGAATGAGAGGCTGCTTTGATAAGAGCTTGTCTTGTTCAGGAGACCTCTGAGAAGATAGAGTTGATTCGGAAGGAGATGGCTATAGTACAGTCTCGATAGATGTCTTATGCTGATCAGCAGAGAAGACCTCTGGAGTTCGAGGTCGGGGATCAGGTTTTCCTATGTGTCACACTGAGGTCGGGACACAAGAGGATTCGAAGACAAGGTAAGCTTTCACCATGGTACGTCGGGTCATTTGAGGTGTTGGAGAGAGTTGGGCTGGTTTCCCATCAGTTTTAGTTACCTCAGAGGTACCGGGATATGCATGACGTCTTCCATGTCTCTTAGCTCTGACATTAATTTTAAGACCTGTCTCATTTCTTTCAACCTAAGTAGGTTGAGCTCAAAGAGGATGCATCGTTTGGGGATCATCCTATCCGGATTTTCGATCGCAGTGCGGAGGTTCTCTGAGGTCGGTCTGTTCCTTTGGTACGGGTGCTATGGCAGCACGGGTGAGTACAGGACGAGACCTGGGAGAGGGAAGTCGATGTATGACCACAGTGGGTGAAGCTGTTCGGGGTTTCTTCATCTATGACTCTCTAGGGATATTTAGGGATGAATTTATTCAAGGGGGTAAGTTTGTAAGAACCTAGATCTTTGATTCAGGTATGTTTTCCCTTTTCTGGTTGTTTTTTAGAAAAAGAGGAAAATCTGGAAATTTTCAAAGTACACGTCGTGTACTTCTATGCCACCAAGGCCATGTGCTGGCCATGTCCGGGCTACACACACGGTGTGTAGGGCTGATGTGGAGGCCGCTTAAAGAGGGGTACAAAAAGGCCTAGTACATGCCATGTACCCCAGAAGTACACACCGTGTACTTTATTTTTTTTCATTAAATGGACTGGGGTCACGCCTAATCGACATAATTGTCTTCTTCTCAAAGTTCTTCGACCGAGAGCATCTATATGGCCATGAACATCCTCTATGCCCTTGAGCCTCCTTATTTTTGACGAATCGACCACCGTCGATTGCGTTGGAATCACAGTGGCGATCTCTCCCTTCTTCATGAGTTTCATTCCATGATTTTCTCTCTTTCTCAAGATATCATGGGTTGATAGTTTTGTGCGTTTTCATATATAAACGATTTTATAAGGAGAAGAAAGCCTCGTGGATAAATTATATCGATCTCCTAGCTTCAAGGTAGGTGTTTTGTGCCTTAACTTCCGAAGATTTTGAGTTTTATGTGCAAATACCACCAATACCCATGAACGGGGTATTGCGTGTATACCTTTTCCCCTGTTTTTTTCATGCCTTACTTGTATGCTTGTGTATAGGTAATTTCATCATGTGTGAGGATAATTGTTGTGGTTGGATGTTGTTACCATGCCTTGTTCTATTTACAACCTTAGGGTTATGTTTAGCCTCTGGTCATTGTACCTGTTTTCCATGCCTTATGAGCATATGATAGAATGATATTCTTGACATGCTTGTTATTTTGTGGACTGGTTAGCCAAGTAGCTCTTTAGGTGTACGTTGGCCTTATAGAATTATTATACACTTACTGGAATGGGACCATGATAACCTGGTGCTATAGACTACAAGGGATAGACTAAGTGAGCTTCCCAGAGAGTCATGGACATTATAGACTATAAGTGATAGACCGAGTAAGCTTCCTAGAGAGTCTTGGACATTATAGACTAAAAGGGGTAGATCGAGTGGGATTCTCAGAGAGTCTTGGATATTATAGACTATAGGGGGGTAGACCGAGGGAACTCCCTTAGAGAGTATTCACTTGTTTGAATTTCCTTAAACCATTCTAGGCTAGAGGAGGAATTGACTGAGCGAGCTTCCTCAGAGAGTGGGTGATATACCTGAGACTATAAGAGGATTGACCGAGTGAGCTCCTCAGAGAGTTTCTAGACCTTGGGGCTATAAGAGTGTTAGACTCCATCATCTTCCTTAGATATTCCCAAACTACCCTAGACTATAAGGGGAATTAATCGAGCGAGCTTCCCCTGAGAGTATTATAATTTCGTATGACCAAACCAGAGGGTTGTTGGTACTTTTTGGATAGGATCAGAGGGGTTGGCTATGAGTACTTACCAGAGGGGTACCTATTATGGTTAGCTGTTTTCTTCATTGCTGCTTGTTGTTCTGTAGACTGATTACAATTGTATATCATCCTGTTACTACTTAGTGATTACTATTTGCGGTTTACTGTTACTATTTACTGCATACTGTACTATTACCTGCCATATGCTCACTGAATGTTAGGCACAAATCTTCGGGTGGTTACCTACTGGGATTTAGTCTCACACCCTGTTTGAGCCATGATTTTGGGCCCAAGAAGAATATGTTGTTGCAGTTATAGACAAGGGAAAGCACCCTTCGACTTCGGGTACTTCATGGGGTTAGAGCAGTGGAGCCTGGGACCAAGCTTTGGATTGCGATGCTGCAGGCTTTTTATCTTTTCTTTTGTACTTGTTTTGTTACTGTTTGTGTTTCTAGTGTTGTGACATGTTTGGCTTATTTCCTAGATATGTATCATGCATCATTTATTATATACATATGTGCTCCAGTTGTTTATTGTTTTAGTCTTCCAATGTTCATTGCTGTTGGATATTTACTGCTTCCACCATTGCATGTTTTGTTTACTTCTACTGTGTACTCTGCCAATGAGGGAATAGATTCCCTACTATCACACCCAAGGCCCTCGCTGCTAGTTAGCAGCCTCTGGTGTTTGGGGAAATGCGCTTGAGGCTATGTGACCAATTAGGTACAGGGCGCCTCTGGGTGGCTTCTGAAAGATGGACGTTACATCATCCTTGAATATATTATTCATTAAATCATGTGGATAAAATTTCAAAACATGTAATGAGCATAAAAATCACTCCAAGGGATACACAAATAATGAAAACTGTATTCTAGAGAAAACATTTCACTAATGAATATTTAATAATAATGTAAAACTTTTCACCTTTAAGAAGTAGTAATTAACCTTCACCAAATATAACATCATTTCCTACCTTTTTGTAATCAAAATATTTCCTAAATACCCATAGAAGGAAACATATACCATTTAAAGGTTTCTTTTGACATAATGATATGTAAATGGAATAACCAAACATTCAACATCCAAACTTATAGCAAAATGGAATAGCCATACAACACACTTCATACCCAATGCATTTTTGGTTATAATGTTACCACACATATTTGGGTTTTCATGGAATAACCCATCTTTTATTAAAAACATCAAGGCCTTTTAAGGAATCCAAATATCAAATAACAGTTATGGTGGAAGAGATGTTGTGGTTGCCACATGCATTAAAAAACATTCCTTTTTTCTTTTTTTTATGAAATTACAACTCATCATATAAAAACATTCATTTTAATCATTTTTAATTAAATTCAATATATACCTAACATATCCTATAGAATACATTTATATCCATATAAATAAATATGTGAATTAATATCATGAAGAAAAAGAATTGATAAATAGAAGTTTTAACGTTCAAGGTGTCCCATACAACATTGAATGAAATTATAAGTCAAAGGGGTAGAATATGAACCATATAAAATAAGGTGGTGTATATTATCAGAATATGCCTTAATGAATTGACATTGAGATGAAGTTCCTTACCTTAATTTTGATTCATCACGTATGTTCCTTGTTCCTCATGGATATTAATCTTAAATTAATTTATAATTTCCTAATAACATTTTTCATGTTTATTATTCCCTTTATTTCACTTATTTATAATGTTATAAAAGTTATATCATTTTTTATGATCTTGTTGGCCATTTTTTCAATATTTATTACTTGATAAGAAATTGAACATGGATTGATTTCACGAGTCCATGTGGTCATAATTCCACCATATATAGAATAATATTTATTAAATTGTTATCATTTTTATACATATATTTCACGTTTAAATAAAACAATGAAATTTATTTGTGAAAATTGAATAATGTTATATTCATGGTGATGGTAAGTCGTATGTATGAGTGAATTTCATTTTTCATTTTTCGTTTATCATTATAGAAATAAGTTATGTATTATTATACGTTTCCAGAATCATTATAAAATCACTAACATAATATTTATAATATATATATACTTATATACATCATACATTTAATATAATTAAAAAACGAGTCACATCTCTTCGTGGAGTTGATAGTTCACACGTACGCACAGATGATGTTATTATTTTTATGTTCTTGGAAATTAAGAGTCTAACTGATATATTATTATATTATAATGATTAATATATCATGAATTTTAAATATTACCATTAATTCCATCCTTCTATCCAATCACGAGAGACAGTTTTGAAAAACAAATTAGACCATTTCTTGGAAGTGATAATTCACATGTATGCACGAACGATTAATTCCTTTCACATTCAATAAATTTGGAGATGGATTTAGGTTATTATACTATCATAATAACATATTAGTATATAGAGTATATTTGAATTATTATTTTATCAAGGAATCATATGTTCTTATGGAAGTGGAAGAAGAAATAAAATTAAAATACTTAAAGAAAATGACACAACTTCTTTGGTTGATCACCTTTAAAGAACACCTTAACACA
This sequence comes from Viscum album, assembly GCA_963277665.1. Taxonomy (NCBI): domain Eukaryota; kingdom Viridiplantae; phylum Streptophyta; class Magnoliopsida; order Santalales; family Viscaceae; genus Viscum; species Viscum album. Next base: position 1,301,124,571 of record OY728127.1, read on the forward strand.
TCTAAGGAGGGTGTTCCGACTAAAATATTCCCTAAATAATGTGGTTAGGTATTCTAGGAATGGATTATGATAGATCCTTTCTGAACCAAATTGTTTTGGTAGTGTGAGTAATATCGAGAAATGGGTGCCTTTTTTAGAGAGGGGAGGGGCAACCCTAGAATTATAAATTTTTTATATTATCAAACTTTCAATTTCTATTACAAATTTGTCTAAGATTATTTTTAAGAATGAGAAAATGAGGATGGGTTGACATATAATTATCTAATGAAAATTATACATGTTTTGTAGAATTTTTTAATCCATATCATTTTGATTTAACCTTGTAAACTCTTACTGTTTTATCATGTAATTTATACGTTGAGAGTTAAAATAAATAAAAAATGATTCCAAAAGACTAATTAATGAGTCATTAAGGAAAATTTTAGAGTTATATCAACATTTTGGAAGATTCTTGGAGTTCTAAAAATTTTATAACATTTAATTAAATATTTTATATTTTAAAATATGAATTATGTCAATTATTACACTATTCATTACATGACATTTAAAGGATTTCAGACTAACTAGATTACGTCAAAAAAACAAAATTAAATCAATCCTAACATTTAATAGTAATCCATAAAATTCTTTTATAGAATATAATATTTCAAATTATATATATTTTAATATTATTAAAATCATTTATTAAAAACATTCTTTAATGAATCAATTATGGCATCATCATTGTGAAATAATTAAATTTATTTATTTAATTCATTAAAATTATAAATAAATTTACATGATGTACTTGATCATGTTATATCTAAATGTAATATTAATATATGAATATATCAATTATATAACCCAATATTAAAATTTTATTAGTACTAAGAGATATGATTACGACATAATTGCCTTTACTTTAAATTAAATTTAAAAAATGTAAAAATCACACTGAAGTGCCATCCAAAGGCCAAAAATCTAGACAAAAGGATTCAATTGGTCTAAAATAACTTATTCAATAACATTAGTACATGTTTTAGGGTAGTTTTATATTATTATAATGTTATTTTAACCAATAATAATCCTTTTAAACGTTATGTGTGGTAAATAAAATACTAAACTATATATTTTCCAAAAATGATTTTTATCCTATTGAGAAAATATTTTCATACATATTACACCCATGTATTTTAGGGTTTTTAAATTCAATTAATAAAAGTGGAAAATTAGATTTAAATTAATTCCATTATCTTAATGGTAAATCATTTTTTTGACGTAAATATTCAAATGTTCAAAATATTTTCTATTTAACTTATTTTGAAAAATAATCCAATAAAGTAAATTAGATAAATTGATAAAAAAATTATCTAATTATACCTTAAACATTGAAAAAGGATAATCTACCAATATAAATAAATTATATGAAAAAAATTTTCTGAATTTAAATGCAGTATTTTTCACTATTCATTGAAATATGAAATTTATCAGAAATGTAAAAAAAATCAACCAAAGTAAATTTTGTTGTCATGGTTCCATATAGTTTGTATTTACCAAATTGAACTTATAATAGTTACAAAAAATTCCTTAAAAGGGGGTTTCCATCAAAAGATGGTAAAACTATCTTTTAAAAACATTAGAGTTTTCTATACTTAGAATTGTTTTTATGATCTTTACTAGGCCTCAATAATTTATTGTAAAAAAGTAATAAATAATGAATAAACATATTTAATCATAATAATTTTAGTTTTACTCATTCCTTCTAATTAAAATAGCTAGGTAATAACTACAATTTAAAATAATAATATTATCAATATATTATTTTTGATATAACTCAATCTTATGTGCAACATAAGATTTTGGAGAAATGCATTACTGATTATCGAGTACTCTATTAGACATAGAAACCCATCTAAAGTAAAATTAATATATTATTCATGAAAATTAAATGATTTTAGTAGTCTTACTATATATGTACCTGGGATGTTACATCAACTTTTGTTACTAATCCAGAATGTTTTGGGGGGACATAAAATATAACACATGGAATGGAGATCATTTAAGTAACATTGTTTTAAAATCGTTTCCCTTCTTAGAAAAGAACCAAAATGAAGAGAACTTTTCTTTTCTTAAATCATGTGTAAGATTAATTTTTTACGTAGTATAAAACTTCCATGAAATTACTAACCAGGTATGATATTGATTACATTTGTAGTATGGAATACAACATTGAATATTTTTTAGAGGGACTAAGCTATTACTCTTAAGAGAACTAGTTTCTTAATCAGTTTCCTCATATGTTGAATAAAAATTTCATACCATCAAAGTAGAGAATAATAGTTTTTGATCAAATATATTTATAGGGAATCAAGATAAGAATATGTCATCTAAATACTAAGAAATATGTAATACTTCATAGAATAAGAATGAAATAAATCAATTTCCATCATATGAAAATATTAGAGTTAAATATCCCTAAAAATTGATGAATGGAATGAGAGTGTTTCACATGCATAGAAAAAAGGGTCATATGTCTAATGAATGTAAGTGAAATAAGGAGACCAATGTTATCGTGTGATTCAATTGTAAGGAAATGATGCATTATTCAAACTAATTTCCAATGTATTAATGGAATATACCACATAAAAGGATAGAAGAAGAAGTCCACGATTTATTATCACCAAATATGATGTTGAAGATTCCAATCATATGGTAGAAGTTAATTTAATCATATCCTCAATTTTTTCTAATAATTTATTTTGTTTTGTATCCTCACACTATTTAATATCACCAATATTTTACATGAAAATTATATTTTTCCCTATAACATTTACAAGGGAGTTATCTGTCGAATATCATAGTGTAAATATAAAAATAATATGTATGTGTGGGGATGTTCCCATTATCACACATAAATGGTATCTACATTCTAAATTTATTTTTATACAAATGGTAGTCATTGATATTATTCTTTGTATGTATTTTCATTCAAAATATTAGGAAAAAATGTTTATAGCAAAGAGAAGGAAATTTTGAGTTGTGACAAAGATATGAATTATATATCCTTCAAGTACAGAATATATAATCTAGGTATTATCTAGATCCAATACCAGAATAACATATGAATGATATTCTATAGTAATAAGATAAAATAGTATAAATGGATGGAAAAGTTAATCTTTACATTGAGGGTGTACCTATTATATAGGAATACCTTGATGTATTTCCCGAGGATTTACATTGACACGAACCAATGTATGAATTATAGTTTTCTATTGATTAAATACCTAATAAAATTCCTATTTAAAATAATACATATTGAATGGCCTTGTTGGAATTAGTTATGTCTCAGAATCAACTAGAGGAATTTTGTGATAATAAATTTATTATACCAAGTTATTCACTAAGGTGAGCCCCTTTTATTTTTTATGAATAATGTTGTATATATGAGTATATGAATTGATTTTATAGGAATTAATGCTATTAAAATATTAGAGAAGTATTTTCTACCTCACATTTAATAAATTGTTTATCTACCTCATAGAGATCAACATTTTTCCATGATTAATTTTTTCTCTGGTATAATTAGTTTTGATTAAAAAGGGAATATATTCTGAAAATAACATTTTTAACCAGGTATAGACATTAAAAATTCATAATAATTTTATTTTAATTAACCAATTAAACATTTATTTTGATATATTTAATAAAAATAGTGCTCAAGAAATGTTTTGATAATATCATTGCGGTATTCATTAATGATATCTTGGTGTATTCTAAAAGCAATTTGGACAATGTTAATAACTTGTCTATCATTAAAAAAATATTTGAGGAATTGAGATATATAGTATGTTTTGAATGTTTGAATTATGGATTTATTAGGTTTCTTCTCTTGGATAAATTTTCTCAAAGGATGGAATCAAAACTCATCCAGTGAAAATAATGAATGTTAAAAATGGACAGTAATGATGAAAAATACTGAGATATATAGTTTCATCAGTTTGTTATATTATTATTGAGGATTAATTTATTTTTATCATTAAATGATATCATTTTAATCCATAATAAATACAATATAGTTATGTTTACATGGTAAAAGTAATGTAAATAAAGATTTGATGAAATCAAGAGGACACTGGTCAATGCTCTTTTTTGACTGTGCTGTTAGAAAATGATTGGTTTTTTGAAATATAATTATAAATAAAATAATGGAACTCTTTTTTTACTTACAAATATTGGCAATTATTTTACATGTGTGTCATGCTTGAGAATGACTCGTGAACAGAACTATCCATCTCATTACATTGAGTGGATAACTATATGTTTTTCTTTGATAATGTGAAGACATTATATCAATGGTCAATATTTGAGATATAAAAGGAGTATAAGTTCATAAAATATATATTTCTGTGTAAATATATCAATATGAGGAAAATATGATGACCCAAATTACTCACATATTTTGATTTCTAAATACACTACTACCCAGGGATGGAAAATTGGGAAGCAGATGGATAATGTAGGAAATTTCATGGAGTTCTATCCAAAATGAGGATTGATATGGATCATATGTTCATGGATCTAGTAAATAAGGATATAGGAATTATAAAGGAATGAGTGAAAATGTGTATTTCCAAAATTATTGTTAAACCATCCATATTGTAAGGAATAAATATTTACCAGTTTTATGATGATAATTTTTTTAAAAAATAATGTTGTGAATGATAAGAATTTGGAAAAATTCATCTTTGAAGTTGTAGTTTTGAAATTTGGAAATCGGTATGTGTTCTATATATTCATGAGATAAAATTGGAATTTTTGTATGATTCTAAAAGATTAAAATTCTCTATAAACCTCTTGTATCACTATGATGTTTATGGATTTGAGTGAACATTTTTTCTGAGAAAATATGAATTATAAAATATAATATTATGTATCAAGATGATTGGTTTTCAAGTATGTGAAGGTTGATAGAATATATCCTTAATGAGTCATTAAACACATACATTTTCCTTTATGGAAATGGTATGATATTAATATGGGTGTTGTGACAAAAATTCCAAATAATTGTAGAAAAATTGATGCAATATGGGTAATTATTAACCTATTTACCAAATTTATATATTTAATTTTTGTAAGAGAATATTTTTCTTTTTCATGTCTTGTGTGGTTCTATATTAATGATGTTTTAAGGATCAATTATAAACCTATTTTAATTTTTTTCCTAATCATGACACACAAGTTACATCGATATTTTTTGATGTTTATTTTGATGGATTTTAATACTAAGCATTAATTGACCTCCACCTACCACCCTCAATCTATTGAACCATCCAAAATTACTATTCAACATTAGGAGTTATATTGAGGTCATGATCACTTGACATTAATGGTATATGATATGATTATTTACCATTGGAGTAGTTTTTCTATAATAATAGATTCAATTAGTGTATTCAAATGGAATTGTATGATGAATTATAAGTAAGGGAATGTCATACTCAAATGTGTTGGGTTTAATATTGTGAATGGAAACCTATACGGGTAGAACACATTGAGGAGAAAAAAATGTTAAGGATTATTCACACTCCTTTAATAAAATATAAAATCAGGGAAAATAATTATTCCAAAAATCAGAGTATCGATTTGGAATTTTAAGAGTGGGATAATGATTTCTTAAAGATATATCCATTTAAATGTTTTATAAGGTTAGTTAAGAGTGAAAAATTTAGCACCATTTCATTAGATATTTTGAAATTATAGAAACAACTAGGGTTTGGTCATGTTTATTTGGAAATTAAATCAGTCCTATGTAAATTATATGATGTTTTCCATATATCATTATTAACTAATTTCTTGATAGACCTAGAACATGATCTAACCTAAGATTAAATATAATTGAAAAATGATATGTATTACTGTGAAGATCCTATTCAAATTCATGAAACAAGAGAGAAATTTTTTAGGAATCATATAAGTCAACTGGTAAAGGTACTTTAGAGATATCATAAAATAGAGGAAGAAACATGGTAATGAATGGATGCATTGATGTAGAGCCACCCTTAGTTGATTAAAAATTTATATCCATGAGAATATAAAGGAAATTGTTTTATGAGGGAATATTGTAAAATAATGATTAGAATATAGTATGTGAATAATATATTTTAATTAAACTATAATGGAATGAAAATTTTAATGTATCGTGGAATAAAAATTCATATTTTATATGATGAATGACTACTTTCACCTTACATGGTCTATAAATTCCTACACTGATTTTTTTAAATATACCCTAAAAAAAGGTTTCATAAATAATTGAAATTATAGTTTTTAAAAATTTATCATTTTATTAATAATAATATATTAAAATATTTGGTATTAACTATTTTTTGACTATCATTATAGTAGAGATAAATATATGATAATTTGGATTTTTAAAGGGATATTTGTATGGAAAATGATTTTTAATGCTTATATTCTTACTATTATAATTAAATTAATTAAACATTAATAATTAATGATTAATTTTAAATTTATTGATTATATCACAAACTATATGAATTTAAATCAACCTAATAATGATTACATTTCATATAGTTAATATAATTTCATCTTATGCTTGAAAACATCATATCCTGAAAACATGTTATTTGACATGTTTTATGGGTTTATGTTTCATTTAAATTATCCAACATTAATAAATTTATTTTTATAAAATGTATTTCTTAGTTATAATTATTATAATTAATATTAGGTAATAAGTTTGACTTAATTTTTTTCCATATTGAATAGTAAAAGAAAAATAAAAGTAATAATTGTGGTTAAGGTTAAAACATGTCTATCTTGGGTTAATATAAAATGATAAGGGTAAAAATAACCTATAAACATTATGAAAACACATTGAGTTTTTTATTTTGACCTTATCCATGTACCCTTTTAATATGATCCTTCTGTGACTCATATGTCTCAAAAAGTGTTAGGACATTATGGAAATGTTTTAAAAATTACATCGGCGCACACACCTCAATTATAAAATGGAACCCAATCCCCCGACATCATCACACATCATAGGACATTTATATTAAACAATCCATATAAAATTAAATATAAAAATTCCATATCTATATTCTAATGGGGATGTAATTTACAAAATACCAACCATAGTGACCTTAATAGTAGAAACAAAATAGGTTCCTCTAAGCAATGGTAAATGACTTCACCAAATTAATTCTTTTTTTTCTTCTTATTATACCACACAAAATTATTTCATAAAAATTTCAATATAATAACACTAAAATCTCCCACATACTAATATTTAATTATATTGATGTCATGATATTTATCTATATCATTAACCATCTAATTGGAAACAAAACCATCGCCCATGGGTAGGGAGAACTACATTCTCATAAACTGAGGTTAATTTTTTCATCACGAAACCACATGTATTGTCATAATGATGGAATCAATTATTATTAACTTATCATAAGAAATGATATTTATTCTATCGATTTAATTTATTTTAAAAAATAATTGTAGGATTCCATCCAAACCAACTCCCAAACTAGCTCATGACATTTCCTTAAGGTCATTCTCAATCCTCATAGGCTAGAAACTAGTGGTTAGGAATAATACAATAAATTTAGGAGTGATTTAACCCTATAGAAAACACCATAAAAATTAAATTATAATAAATCATCATCAAAACCAATAACTAAAACCGAAAGAGGTATCTTTATTATATGTTAAACATTTTACAACATTATGCAATAACAAAAAATACATCAAACAGGGAGGGTAAAAGAAATATTAATAAAATCTACACAAAAGAGGTAAAACACCCTTAATCCACCTCTACCAACAACTATAAGTAGTGGAACACTTATCATCATATCCACCATCACTTCCATAGAACACCTTTACTTTTCCTTGGTCAAACATAACAATATCTATATAAAATTTATGGTATATATAGGGTCTAATCCAGTTCCAAATATGATACCTCCCAAAGAAAATTATTCCATGTGAAAAACATTATTGAAGAATTCACTATTTTAGTTTTAATGAAAAATATATTTTTTTTTAAATAAAAAAATATTTGAAACTTTTAATGTATAGAACAAACAACCAAGTACAAATCCATTGGTGTATCATTGCATGATAACCAAGGGTAACCATAAAAATTAGTTTAAGATGGACTATAGAAACCTCGTACCTCAATGACATGACATATAAAACATAACACATTGCATCCTCAATCATGAACAACTATAGAGGATTCCACCCAATGTTTTAGTGGTCTCCAATCATCATCATAGTTTATTTAGTGTTGTAGCTTCAATCCTACGTGAGGGAAATAGACCCCATCCCCTCTGATCTTACTAGAATAATAGTTTTAGTCTTCCCATATAGTTACCTAGAGTTCCCTTTTTAGCTCTACTTTCCACTTCTCATGTCATATAAATCACCAGTGACACAAACACTCTTCCAATATTGAAAACAACCAATCTAACCAACAATTTTCTATAGGAAACCAATTTTCAAAACCCATTACACAAACACACATTTTATAGATTATAAAAATTAATTAGAACAATCCTTTTCTTTTTTTAAAACCTTCTTTTAGCTTATAATCACACCAAAGAGCCTTCAAAACATGATTCACTCCATAAAAAAAATCCATAGAACACATTTTATAAGAAATAAAGCATTCCAAAATCTTCCAATAATGTTATATTATGGAATCACATTCCTAAATCTTAGAAACTTTTAGAAACGTGTGGAAAACCAAAAATTTAAAATAAGTGGACCCTATAAAGGTAATCTCATACAATAGATATCAATATCACATCCAAAGAGAACGTATTCAATCCACATTAGAGTAACTAAACTATAGGATAAGTAAAAACCCAATAAGAAATGGAGGAGAAACTTATAAAATGTTTGAAATGAGAAATGCAAGTACTTACTAGATGATTCCATACAAATCCATATAAAAAACACACAAGATTTTAGGGTCCAAGGGATCAAATAGTAGATGGAGATTTTTCTAAGGATGAAAATAATAATCATAGAATAAATTTTTTGAATTGTGTGATAATTTTGAAGAGAAAAAATGGAGAATTTATAATTTTTAATAACCATGTCATACAGAACATATCGACCCCATATTTTTCCAAACTATTTTGAAGTAGTGAATCCCTATATGTCAAGGAGGGAATAAGGTCACAATGATCCAGGGGGAGGTTTCACACCCCTGTAGTCAATCATGAACACTAGACATAACCACTAGTCTATGTTCAGCATCAGATTCCTATCTGTGTGGAAGACTATTCCTCATCTATAGTTCCACTATCAAGGACACACAATATCCCCAAGAAAGGTGGAAATTTTCAACTAACCATGCACCAATTGTTATTTACATTTTTTTTTCGAAAACACTATTTATCCAAATACACCTCTAAAATATAAGTAACCAAGAGTATATTAAAATAAATAAGAAAAATATTTCAATATAAAAACATAGATGTGTCAATTCTTCACACCATGAATGCTTTCGGTCCTTTAAAAGTCATTCAAAAGTCTATCCAGAGAAAAAATTATTACTACTCCTCCATCCCATATTTCCACTCCCATGTCTCATGTTGATCATTAACATGTTTCCAAATAACTCCGACTAATGTTACATAAATACTACAAATAAATTTCTTCTATGATTCCACAATCCACATGGGTCGTTCAAACACATACAAATCAGATTCCCAATCCAAATAATCCTAATTAACAATATGAGAGGGATCTAGATTATCAATAATTAAATAAAGGAAATAGAAAACATTGTGAGTAAACATCTGATAATAACGTAAGGGAAAAAAGCATGCCACATTATCAACTCTCTCGATAACCTAGAAATTTTTGACATACATCATCATAAAATTCCCATTATAACCCAAATGAAGGTGACCCATGTGAGGTAAAACCTTTAAAAACATCCACTCACCAACCTATAGTCCCAAATATTGATTCCACTTAATGAAATAAGTCTTATGGGGGCTCTATGAAGCCAACTAACATATCCTGATCAACATGATTTTATCATATGTTCCCAGCACAAGGCTTGGTCCCAACAATAAGGTACCACCATCCTCAGTCCAACATAGTGGCGACCAACACTATTGATCATAAAATGCCTCAAAAAGAGAAATTTACATTCAGGATTGTAAGAAATTGTTATACATGAACCTCAACCACCCAAATTGGCTACCCCATAAGCATCTAATTTCCAATACCCATCATCAGAGAATGTAATCCATGATGTGATTCACTCACTTTATCTGACCATCCATTTGATGGTGGTTATCCATACTCTATATGTCCTATGAACAAATTTAATTGTGAAGTCCTTCCTAGAAGGAATAGGTAAAATGTGGGTCTTTACCTAAAACGCTATTTTATGGCACACCAAGATTCCTCACAATCTCTTGAATGCATAATTGGATCAACCAATCCTCCTTGTATATATCCTAGATCTGTATGAAATGGGATGATTTGGTCAAACAATAAATCACTACACTATGGAATTCCTCCCTTAGGGAGTACAAGGAAATAAAGTATTGACGTGCTTAGAGTCCTTTCCCCAATTTAGGTAAGATTAGGTAGTGTCTAAAGAAAACCGAAAGGTATTTGATTCTTTTCATTAACCCACGTACATGTATAACACCAAAATAGTGATTCAGTTATGTCTCACCTCACACCCGACCACCAGTATCAACATCACACAATAGAAAACATCTTCAGTGTCATATTATAAATGGTCCACATAGACCAATGGATGTATTTCATTACAACCTTTTGTAATGACAATAATGCCAGTATAAGACCCTTGAAAAAAATGACTGTATCTAAAAAAAAAGAACATTTACTAGGAACCTGCGCTATATTTTTTCACTAACTAAACCACATGAACAACTCATCATCTATGTTTTTTAATAATGTAATCTCTTGGAGGGGTTGTGTTAACTTAACACTATATAAGAACACACCTCATTTGTGGTCCTACATCTCTAAAAGAGTATAATGAAAATTAGGCATTAGGGTCCACTCATCACCTGACTCATTCAAAGCATGCACTGGAACATTATTTCGTAAGGAAAATTTTACCACAATACCTTTACTTGAGGTATAAACAATATCAAAATTGAAACCCTGATAGAACTCGACCAAATGATGTTGTCTCAAATTCGGGTCCTTATGGGATAAAATGTAATCCAAGGTTTTATGATTGGAGTATACCACAAAATTCTACATAAATAGATATTGATTCTATTTCATTAAGGAATGTATAATTTTTTATATATCCATGTCATGGGCTAGGTTATTAGTTTCATTTAGTGGAAATTGGGAGGAACCATATGCCTCCACATGTTATTCCTACATCCACACACACCAAAGACCCATACTTGAAACATCACAATAGACCACATATCCAATTACATATTTCAGAATGATCAAAACTGAGGTCCTTGTAAACTCTCTATTAATATCTTAAAAATATGAATGAAACTCTAGACTCCATTAAAACATTTCCCCTTTTTGGGGAAGTATTTTAATTCTCTGATCCCAGTTACCTAGTGTCAGTGCATTATTACATAACATTGGAATGATCACTAAAGATAAATTATCAAATGACCAATTATATTAGAATCCTTGGAAAGACTAGATACATTCATAAGTCTTACATTACATAATAAAGTGAAAAACTAGTACAAAATAATCTCCATAGTCCACACTCGCATCCCCTCAGACTATCCCTAAATGTCAGTCATTAAATACTTATTCACATCCTGGGAAAAATAAAACATAGAAAGGGTTGAGCTCAGATGCTCAGTAATGATAACAATATAACAGAAACATTTATAAATAAGAATAAACATTTAAGGCAATGTATAACTAAAACAAAATCCTTTTAAACATGAACTTCAGCATAATATGAACAAAAATAAAATGAAATAACTCCATTTAATTATTCACATGGATATTCTACTAGTCGAATAATCACATGCAATATCAATGACAACTTTCATAATGATGGAATTCATAATGCCATACTATCATAACCAAATAGTCAAGGCCTTGTGCTAAGAATAAAAATATGATTTTATCAAAGCCTTATGCCAAGAAAATAGTCTGTATCATGAGACCAACCGATGCATCGAGGAGCTATAGTGGGCTCCACCTGTCACTCACTATGTCCAATGCATTCCACACATGAACATGTTTAAGCATAACATAAACATTCATGTTAAAAATAGCATACAAAATGTCAATAATTTCATTATAAACCATGAATTATATAAAAATAACACATCCATAGTTTAACATAGCACAAATCCTTCAATATAATATGGAAGTTTTGTATAATAATAAATCAAATTCAAATAAACTTAAAATCCATCAAAGGATATTGACATAGATGAAACCAAAACAATTGGAGAGAAATATCTCTTTCTTGAAATAATTTAAAATTCACATAATTATAAAAGAAAACATTTAATTTGAAAATATTCTTATAAACTTGTAAGGGAAGCTTTGACTATTTTATAACGGTGGAAAATATCCACACCGGCTGTATAAGTTAAAAAAAGATATTCTTACCTTATTTTTGTCGAAAAGGTTAAAAAGGACCTTGTTTGGAAAACAATGGAAAGATTCCTTTATAAAAACCTTATAAAAAGTCAAACAAGGTTATAAATGACTTTAACCTATGGTCTATATAATAGTAAGAATGTTTTGAAATACATTTTTAAGAAACATGGATGTGGATGATAAATAGGTCCCAGTAGATAATTACCTATAGACAACCTTGGATAATAAAGATATTATGAAATAAACCCATACCTTGTACTTTTCCTTGGTAGAGGGTAGGTTAACCTCCTGTGTAATTGTGAAATAATTTTAATCAAATTATTAAATAATAATATAAATTAATATGATATCATATATGATCTTTTAACATTTATTTGTTAATAATATCATAGTATTATCCTGGTTTCGAGTGTTACCAGATTCGTTTTCCTTTATATTCTTTGTTATGTGAGTCATATTTGTTATGGATGGGATTTATCTTATTCATATCCAGAAATATATGAAGTCTTTAATAATTATTTTTAATCATCTAATGAAAATTAGTCTTGAATGGATACGATGGGGAATGAATCCCATCGCGTTCGTGGAGACGGTAATCCGTACGTACGAACGAGCGACAATATCATTCTTTTGATATTTAAAAAACATATAATTGTATGGTGTATCATATATAAAGAATCATTATCATGTTATTTTTATTATTTACATGAATTTCACATCATTATTATACCCATCCAAATAATAATGTATTGAATAACAATTACACCACGACGTGGAGACGGTAATCCATACGTATGCACGTATGGTGACATGTCATTCAAAGGATGGATAGAATAATGAATGTTGTTGTACCATACTTATAATAACATTACACTATATATATGAAACTGGAGTTATTATTTTAGAATGGAAATAATAAAAAAGAATAATTGGGAGAAGCAAAGAACTTGGAAGAGGGTGGAGAAATTATTACCTATTCTTTGGGTTCTTCCTTTTGATTTGATCAAAAGGTCTCCATATGATGGATTTATGACCAAATTAGGGCTTATAGTATAAATGGAGGAAAGTTGAGAGGGTATTTTGGAAGGGGTGGTAAGATCTGAATGGCTTTGAAAGTGTAAATTAGAGAGAAGGGGGAGTGCCCTTTTATAAGAGGGGTGAGAGGAACCTTGGGAAAAGCTAGAAATATTATTTTATAATAAATTAATTTCAGTTTATAATGGAAAAAATGAATTATTTAAAGGATAATGTGGGGATGGGTCAAACACCACTCAACCAATAGGTTTTAGATAGGTTTGGGTCACTATATCAACCTCAAATTTTAGATTTAACTCTTAGTTAAATAGTTTGACATTTACCATGTCTCTTTGTAATTTTATATTATATGGTTAATAAACTTACTATATACATCAAAGATAACCCCAAGTGGTTCATTAATGATACACTTATCATTATATAAGTCCTTTGGCAGAACCTTCTATTTTTAGGAGTATAATATCAGTAAATAATATAATATTTGTTTTAAAAACCCTTTTATGTCAATTTTGACAGTATTTGGTAATTTTTTTCTAAATTTATAACATCATTATTACTTCAAAAAAATTCGTCTAACCAACCCTAATATGTCATATTAACCAATAATATTAGTGGAATTCATAAAAAGACTCAAATTACATTTATTTGGATACTTATAATATCAATTATTTTAATATTTCATTAATTAGGTAATTATTGCATCACCATTGTGTCATAAATAAATTAAATTATTTAATGTCTAAAAATTATAAATAAAATACAATTATGTAGGAAATTATTTTATCTTTCTAATTAATATTTATAATTTAATTTATCTTACGTATAACTATATATTAAATATGTTTTAGTTATTAAACTTTCATTTTAACTCTTTTAACTCTTCTTTGAATTAAATAATAATAAATGTCCTAATCTAATACAAGTGGACCAAATAGGTTCATATTTTATTCCTAAGGTTGTTTTTGGTCGAATTATTCTTATCCAATAGATTTATTTCATGTGTTATGGTACTAATAATATCATTTTTACCCTTAATCACCCTATTACTTTTAATCGTGGTAAATAAAAGTAAAAAGTTATTATTCACCAAAAAAAATTATCTTATTGAACCACATTTTACTCCTTGATATTAACCTTTTCTTGCATATTTTTGAAATTCCACTAACAGAATTGGTAAAAATATGTTTTATGTGAATTCGCAAATTCTCCTAGGAGATGGGTAAAAGATGGTGAAAAGTTCAATAAAATTTTTATATATCTAAAATTATTATAAACTGACTCAAATGATTTTAATTTAAAATATATAGGTATTATATATCTATTATTACCTAAACTAAATTTATATAAAATAAATAATTATTTAAATAAAAATTCAGTTTTAAACTATAACTGAGTGTTTTTTCACTATTCATCAAAAATTTAACGTTTTCAGAAAAATACCACAAATTCAGCTGAGGCTAATTTTGACATTCCAAATCCAAAAATGATGTATATTTTACCAAATTAAAAACATAGATGTTTCATTTATTAATATAAAATTAATTCTCGTTGTCAAAACCAAAAGGTGTATTTTAAGAAATAATAACTATCAAAAGATTGACACTTGTTTATGTCCAATTTCAAATTAACGATACTTAAATGACCATAATTGGATTAAATGGTAAAAATATAATATATTTATAATTAAAAACCATTAAAATTTATAATTTAACACTATAAATTATTTTGATTAAATAAATTGTTTTTAGTTAAAATATAGCATTTTCACTATTCACCCAAATACGAAAGTTATCATAAAAACACCAAAAATTTATTGAAACTAAATTCTTATGTCATGATTCTAAATAAGATGTTTAATATGTCAAATTGAATATATAAAAGTTTCAAATATTGTATTTAAAAAGTGTTCTTCATTAAAAGGTGGTGAAAGTGCATTTTTTTGAAAAATACATCTTTTATCTGAAAAAAATAATTTATAATTACATTATGTATAAAAAACACATAATATGGATTATAAAATAATAATGATTATATAAGGTTTAAAATTTAGTTAATACTATTCATAACCACTTTTCAACAGCTAGTTTGGTAAGCCGTGGTGTGCTTGAACTCAGTGTTGTGTGTAGTGCAAGTTATTGAATTATTTTCAAGAAATAACATGCTATGAAATATTATGGTGTTACATTATTACCTCCTTCAATAAATTGTGTCCTTTCAATTTGAAATTGTTATTCTAAAATAAATGGTTTAAAATTGAAAACCATTGTTGGAAAACCCACATCAGAAATTGGGTTAATAAAATTTAGTCATAATAAGAGGAAAATGGGAATGAAAAAGTCACCACCAAATTATGATCTTTATTAGAGGAACATTTGTGGCAATTAAAGAAACATAATTAGAGGAAAAATGTAAATATTTTTTGGGAGTGATTGTGGGTTCGATTCACGCAGCTTTGTCCAATGTGATGGGTTATCACATAGATTGCGTGTTTTCCTTTTATAAAAATCCAAAAATTACCTTTCAATAATAATCCATTCCAACCTTTAGACTTATCCGAAATAATTCTATTCAAACTCACAGTCCAAAATTTATAAAGAAGTTAAACACAATGAAGATACTTTTTTCCATGTAATAACATGTGAACACCTTCATCAGGTATTATTTTAAAACATGGTAACTCCCGAAATTACCATAAATCCTTATTGATTAAATTCATGCTACCTTATTCTGTATAGAACACTGTATATATTATTCTATCCAAAAAATTTGTAAAATCCAACAATGATAGAATATACAAATCATTAATCAGTTTCAAGGTAGTTAAGAATATCAAATATAATTTATCCAAATCAAACATGTATTATTCCGAAATCACTACCTCAGTATTAGAACCATATTAAGGTTTATCTTTCTCTCAACCATATATTTTCCAATAATTTAACCTACAATTGAGTCACTATTCCTAGTTCCACACAATCTCATGTCCTTAAAGAAATAGTACTGTAGTACAATCCTTACATACTCTATAATTATTATAACCAGTATATCGTTGATACAACACTCAAATGACATAATTCTTTAATAACAACATAATAACTGTAATCATTCCTCATCATATTTGGTAGTATCATAACTTGATTATTTTCCAATAGCATCATTTGGGGTATACTCTGATGATTTGGACATTGGTCCGCGTAGTGTCCCAACTCCATGCAGATGGAGCATTGTACATTTGAAACCTTTTTCTTACCCTTGCAGTCATGTACTTTGTGTCCTTTTTCTCCACACATATAACAAACCCCTAATCCCTTTAGGCAAGTTCCAGGGTATTTCTTCCCATAGTAATCAAATATGGGAAAATTCTTATATTCTATCTTCCCTTTATCCATCTTTCTCTTTTCAATCCTTTTCTTATCTTATTTCCCTTAAATGTCATAGGGCTCAGATAATTCTTTACTTATCTTATTAACACATGATACTATTTCTTCATATGTTGAGAATACATGAGAGACTATTTTACTTAAAAATATTGTCTTAATACTGATAATGATATGATCCTTCTTACTCTTTGGATCATATGTATTACTGGAGTTCACATTCCTTCTACTGGACACCATTTCTATACAATGGCATCCCCTAGATTAGTTTATAAATTCCAATACATAAACCCAAACTTGTAAAACACTTAACATAAATTGAACAGTTTATGGATATAATCCATAATCATAAAAATGTTTTCTTTGAGGACATATATACTCATAAACTCTTCATAATGGTTTGTAAAAAAATGAGAATTATCCTAAGGATATCCCACGGGAGTGTCGTAACCAAGAGTGCAGCAAGGCCCGTTGTCGTGCACCAGTTCCCCTTCGAGTCTAGCTCAAAGTGGTGTTTTTGGGTTTTACCCCAAGGTACATCTGTGTCAGAGCTGCCTCTACCTGCTCATATCAAGACATGGATGTATTTCTCATAGAACTCACAAAATCTCTACAATAGAAAAATTATAGGAAGTTCTTCTATACTAATCCTCAAATTCCAACTTAGGTGTACGTGCTCTAATCAGAGTTTATCTAAATCTAGCTTCCAAGGTTTGTAATAACCTTCCTATGATACCTATAATAATGCCCCAGCTACAGTTACCCAGAGTCAGTGCATTATTACATAATGTTGGCATGATCACAAAATATCAAGTTTCGAAAGACCAATTAGATTAGTAGCCTTGAAAACACTAGATACATTCATAAGTCTTACATTCCTTCATAAAGTGAAAAACTACTACAAAATAGTCTCCATAGTCCACACTCATATCCACTTAGAATATCCCTAAAGGTTATTCATTAAATACTTCTTCACATACTGGGAAAAATAAAACATAGAAAGGGTTGAGATCAGATGCTCAGTAATGATAACAATATAGCAGAAACATTCATAAATAATAATAAACATTTAAGGAAATGTATAACTATAACAAAAGCCTTTTAAACGTGAAAATTAGCATAATAAATAAAAAATAAGGTGAAATAATTCAATTTACTTATTCACATGGATATTATACTAGTCGAATAATCACATGCAATATCAATAACCACTTTCATAATGATGGAATTAATAATGCCAGACTATCATAACCACATAGTCAAGGCCTTATGCCAAGAATACAAATAATATTTTTTCAAGGCCATGTGCCAAGACACTAGTTTGTATCATGAGACCTACCGATGCATTGAGGAGCTATAGTGGGATCCACCCGTCACATACTATGTACAATGCATTCCTCATATGAACAGGTTTAAACATAACATAAACATTCGTATTAAAACTAGCATATGAAATGTCAATAATTTCCCAATAAACCATGAATTCTATAAAAATAACACATATAAAGTTAAACATATCACAACACCATCAATACAATATGGATGTTTTGTATCATAATAAATCAAATTCAAATAAGCTTAAAATCCATTAAAGGATGTAGACATAGATGAAACCAAAACTATTGGAGAGAAATATCTCTTTTTTTGAAATCATTTAAATGTCACATAATTATAAAAGAAAACATTTACTTTAAAACTATTCTTATAATATTTTAAGGTAAGCTTTTATGATTTTATAATGGCAGAAAATAGCCACACCCGCCGTATTAGATAAAAAAATACATTCTTACCTTATTTTAGTCGAAAAGGTTAAAAAGGACCTTGTTTGAAAAATGATGGAAGGATTCTTTTATAAAAATATTATAAAAAGTAAAAAAAGGGTATAAATGACTTTAACCCATGGTCTATAAAATATTAAGAATTTTTTGAAAACCATTTTTATGAAACATGTATGTGGATGTTAAAGAGGTCCTAGTAGATAATTACGTATAAACAACCTCAGATAATGAAGAGATTGTGAAATAAACCCTTACCTTGTACTTTTCCTTGGTCAAGGGTATGTTAACCTCCTTTGTAATGGTTAAATATTTTTTATTAAAATATACAAGAATCATATACATTAATATGATATCATATATGATCTTTTAACATTGCTTTGTTAATAATATCTTAGTGTTATTGTTGTTTCGGGTGTTAACGGATTCGTTTTCCTTTATATTATTTGTTATGTGAGTCATATTTGTTATGTATGGGATGTATCTTATTCATATCCAGAATGATATCAAGTATTTAAACATTATTTTTTACATCTAATGAATATTAGTATTGAATGGATACGATGAGGAATGAATCTCATCGCGTTCGTGGAAACGACAATCCGTACGTACGCCCGAGCGACCATATCATTCTTTTGATATTAAAATAATATATAATGAGATGATATATCATATTTAAAGAATAATTATCATGTTACATTTATTATTTACATGAATTAAACATCATTATTATTCCCATCCAAATAATAATGTATTGAATCACAATTACACCACGACGCGGAGATGGTAATCCGTACGTACGCACGTATGGTGACATGTCAATAAAAGGATGGATAGAAAAATGAATATGGTTGTACAATATTTATAATAAAATCACAGTATATAAAATATACTGAAGTTATTATTTTATAAGGGAAATAGTAAAGAAAGATAGAGTGTAAGAAGAAAATAACTTGAAAGAGGGTGGTGAAATTATTACCTCTTCTTCGGGTTCTTCCTTTTGATTTGATCAAAATGGATCCTTAAGATGGATTTCTTGACCAATGGTGGGACTCTAGGATTAATGGATGATAGTTGAGAGGATTTTTGGGTAGGGTTTTTCCAATCCAAATGGCTTCTATGGTGTGAATTAGAGAGAGGTGTGGGGGTGCCCTTTTATAAGAGGGGTGAGGGGCAGCTTAGGAAAATCTAGAAATATTTTTTTATAATAAAATAATTTTCAATTTATAATGGCTAAAAAATGTATTATTTAAAATATAAGGTGGGTATGGTTTGGAAACCACTCAAACAATAGGTTTTAGACAGGTTTGGGTCACTATATTTACCTTAACATTTAGATTTAATTCTTAGTTAAATAGTTTGACATTTACCATGTCTCTTTGTATTTTTATATTATATGGTTAATAAACCTACTATATACTTCCAAGAGAACCCCATGTTATTCATTAATGACACACCTATCACTATATAAGTCCTTTTTCTGAATTTTATTTTTTTAGGTTTAGAATATCAATTAATAATATTTTATTTGTTTTAAAAACACATTTATGTCAATTTTGACACTATTTGGTATTTTGTTTTTCCTAAATTCATAAATGAATTATTTATTTTAAAAAAATTCATCTAACGAATACTACTATGTCATATTAACCTAAACAATTAGTGGAATTCATAAAAAAGTCACAAAATTACAACTATTTGGATATTTATAATATCAATTATTTTAATATTTCATTAATTAGGTAATTATTGCATCACCATTGTGTCATAAATAAATTATATTATTTAATGCCTAAAAATTATGAATAATATACCATTATGTAGGAAATCTTTTTAGCTTTCTAATAAATATTTATAATTGAATTTATCTTTTGAATAACCATATATTAAAAAAAATTTAGTTATTAAACATTGATTTTAACTCTTTTAACTATTCTTTGAATTAAATAATAATAAATGTCCTAATCTAATCCAAGTGAACCAAAGAGGTTCATATTTTATTCCTAAGGTTTGTTTTGGTCTAATTATACTTAGAAAATAGAATTATGACATGTTTTAGGGTAATAATAATATCATTTTTAACCTTAATTACTCTATTTACATTTTACCATGGTAAATAAAATAACAAGTTTCTATACAGAAATAATTATTTTTACCTTATAGAACCACAATTTAATCCTTGATATTAACCGCATCTCTCGAATATTTAAAATTCCACTCACATAAGAGCTAAAATCATGTTTCATGTGAATTCGCAAATTCTCCAAGGAGATGGGTAAAAGATGGTGAAAAGTTCAATAAATTTTTTATATATCTAAAATTATTATAAACTGAATCCACTAAATTACATTGAACATATATAGGTATTATGTATCTATTTTGACATAAAATTAATTTAGATAAAATAAATAATTATTTAAATAAAAATTCGGTTTTAAACTATAACTCATTGTTTTTTTTCAGTATTCATCAAAAATTGAACGTTTTCAGAAAAATACTAAAAATTCACCCCAGGCTAATTTCAATATTCTGAATTAGAAAATGATGTCTATTTTACTGAATTCAAAACATATAAGTTTCATTTATTAATTTAAAATTAATTCCTGTTGTCAAAACCAAAAGGTGTATTTAAATAAATAATAACTATCAAAAGATTGACACTTGTTTATGTCCAATTTCAAAGTAAAATTACATACAATGACCGAAATTAGATTAAATTGTAAAAATATAATCTATTTATACTTCCAAACAATTAAAATTTATAATTTAACACTATAAATTATTTTGATTAAAAAAGTTGTTTTCGGTTAAGATATAGTATTTTCACTATTCTCCCAAATATGAAAGTTATCAGAATAACACCAAAAATTTACTAAAACTAAATTATTATGTTATGATTCTAAAGAAGATGTTTATTTTGTCAATTTGTATATATAAAAGTTTAAAATATTGTATTTAAAAAGTCTTTGCCATTAAAAGGCGGTAAAAGTGATTTTTTTTGAAAAATACTTTTTTATCTGAAAAAAATCATCCTGATCTTATATTATGTATAAAAAACTCATAATATGGATTATAAAATTATAGAGATTATATAAGGTTCAAAATTCAGTTAATATTATTCATAACCACTTTCGAATGGATACTTTGGTAAGTCGTGGTGCGCTTGAACTTGGTGTTGCGTGTGGTGCAAGTTATTGAATTACTTTGAAGAAATAACATACTATGAAATCTGGGGGTGTTACAAGTATCATCATGGGACAATCAAACTAAGGGAAATTCTAAAAAAATTGTATTTCATACCCTATCCATCCCAAAAATTCATGATTTCAAATACACTCCTCAGCTGCTCCCATGTAATCATGACACTTATATTCTCTGGGTCCATCAAAAAATATTATAATGAGATCACATAACCCAATAGAATTACATCCCTAATCCATAAGGTTCACTGGGAAATCATATTGTAGAGGAGATCTTGTCGAAGTGTACACCACATGGTCCTCAAGTGTCGTTCATGATCCCCCTCAATTCCATAGTAAACAAGGATATCATCCAAAAATTCTATAGTGAACGAGTCAAGTAACTGATGAAACACTCAGTTTATGAGCCCCATGAACCCTTTTGTAGTAGTCATCATCCAAAAGGACATGGAAAAGTACTAGAAATGGTCATACATGCTTCATAAAGGTGTCTTATAAACAACCTCATCTTTGTTTTTGACATGGTGATACTATGATAAAAAATCGATCGTATAGAACTACCTTTCAACTTTAATATGATCACAAATATAATCAATAGAGGGAAATGAATATTTTTTCTTTATTTATACCTTATTCATCTTCCACTAATTTATACATTACTAGAGAGATCCATAGGCCATATTTTCCAAAAAATGGGATTGCCCAAGGTGAGACCCTAGGGGGAATGAATCCTTTTGAATCCAAGGCATCCAAATGTAGAAATAATTTCCACAACTTTTTGGGGGATATACTATATGAGAGAATAGATATCTGCTATGTTCCCTATTCCAAATTGATAATGAAATTCACATCCACCACTAGTAAAAAACAAGAGACGTCATCTAGAAACAGGCTTGGGAACTCATACACCACAAGAGGTAATCCACCATCCAATAATATCCCATCATTTCCTAACGTGAGTGACTTGATGTGGAAAACCATAATACCCATCATTGGAAGGTTGGGTCAGAACGTCATGATAGAGGATCACATTCACCTCAGATGACCTCTGCACTCCCATATTATGCTATAAAACTCACTCATCAATGATAATTGTGAATATGAGCCTGGAAACGTACCATCCTCTCTATTACAAGGATCAAATTGATGTATTCCATTTCCTTTATCCTGAAATCTTAGTCCCACTCGACTCCAGATACAGTGTCTATACAGGACATGCACCTAGAATCCTTCTACATATTTATAACAAGTAGTGTCACCAACTCCATCGCATACAGAATGAGTTCACTTGTTAATTTAAAAATATCCATAGTATAGGTAGAAATAAAACAATAATAGGAACCTATGTAAAATAGAAAAATAACTATATAAAATGGAATAAAAATTATACTTCGAACCATTACAATTCCTTCTTTTGATTCCACTGGTATATGATCCCCATCATGATAATGCTTAGTCTCTAGCTAACCATGAGAATTACCACTAACCAATGGATCTACATTTAGATAACTTTTACATACAGAAGACCCATCCCTACCACCATCACTGTCACAATGAGAAAATGTCGTCCTAGTTGGCTCTGACTGGACCGACTGTACCATAGATGTTGTCGAAGCTATACAACCATGAAAAAGACTTGTATCTCTAAAGAAGCACTAAAAATGAATCATAATTCCACCCCGATGGAATGGCCTGGGTGGAGCAGAACACATTAAATGAACATGCATTCATTCCCACACTAATGGCGTAAAGTTTTATGAAATCCAAATCTACAAATGAAGGAGATATGGAATAATGGCTTGTGGTACCACATCCAAACATTTCCTGGTCATCTCTCTTCCTCTTCTCTTTAGATACAGTGTAACTATTGTTTCCCATAGCAAAACACACCCTATAAAAACCATACTTGTGGTAATGGTATATCTATACCATCATGTCAGTATAAACCACATCAAAACACATCTTTATCAATAATAATATGATGTGGGATTGGATATCTGGATACAATACCATTTCAAAACATTGAGCCATCATTCACTCATAAAAAACTAGATCTGGTGTGAACCAAACAACCTCTAGAAAGCAGTTTCCCCACTCCATCGTGATCTGGTCCTTCAGGTAGAGATCGAAAAAATCCCAAGTCTTAGTGAAGTCCAAGATCTTAGGACAATACTTCTCATTGAACAAAACCCTGAAGTCCTTTCAAAACAACTTCTCAAGCCTCCAAACCTGAACCCTTGTGTCTCACCACCTATGACTAGGACCATAAAATATACACAAAGCACACATTACTCCAACTTCCTTAGGAGTGTCAAAAAAAATAAGCATCCTTTAGGTCTTCTTAATCCACTCCTCTACTTCCTAGGGATCTGTTGTACCCAAAAAGGTTGGAGGTATGTTTTTGAGAAACTCTTGAGTCTTATGCTTTATCAAGACTATTTTTTCATCATATACCTAATAATTACTAGGAAAAACTCCTAAACCTAAGGCATGGACATCACAAACTACATCTTCTACTAATCACTAATCAACTTGTGATATATTAATCCATTTGGCCTCTTCTACTATTTCATAGAATGTCCCTAGGGATGCATCATTCTAAATCAATCAACATAAATGGGAAAAACCATCAATATACTATTCGTAAATTTTTTTCATCTACTTCAACATTTAAAAATCATTATAAATTATAACTGAACCAAACTAGGAACAATAACAAGTCTGAATAATCCACTCAAACTCAATGTCCATGCATAGTCCTCATCCTATATGTGTCACTTGTAGACGATTCAAACTAAATTCCCTATATCCCATAGTTTCTCATGGTTAGTCATGAGGTGTGCTATCCAGACCCCCCTTAAACAAAAAACTCAATCCTTGATTGTTGTATCTCCTTTCTATCTAGACTCTCCTAAATATCATGACCCAATGAAATATAGAAAACATCTGTAATACTGTTTTTATCAAAAACCAATATGTGATTCCATCCAACTTAGCAACTGACTTGGCCTATGTCATGGCCTCACACCCCAATGATTCCAACTTGTTTTTGGGATCCAAACATTATATTTGGTCATGATTTCACAAATGATAATCAACTATAAACACTTAATAACAAAAAATCATCGTCAAGACCAATAATTAAAACAAAATGTGGTATCAATCTGGAATGATAATAATTTTACAAATTTATGAAATACCAAAAAGGTATCAAATAGGTATGAGAAAAAACTACACTAATATGAACCTCCATGCAATAAGAGGGAAAACACCATCAAAACACCTCTATAGACACTTTAAAGAATTGAAATAATTGAAATTGAATCCACCAACACTACCCCAAAACATCTTTCCATACCTAGGTAAAACATAAAAAGATCTACATAAAAATTATGGGGTATATAGGGTTTGGTCTAATCCATTTTAGTATTCCACCAGAAGAGTAGTTTTCCTTGCCAAAATATTATAAGAAAAATAACTATTCCAGTTTAAAGAAATAGGAAGATAATATTATAAATAAAATATTATTTGAAAATTATAAAAAAAACACTTACCAAAAATATCCCAGTTGTACTTATATCATCACATAATCACCACGGTTAACCCTAAGCACTAGTGTTAGTGGAACCTAAATAACCTCTGACCAGGATGATCATGGCTTAGAAACCATAACCTACAACGTCCTTATGAAAAATATACTAGAGTTGAATCCATAAAAAGTTATAGTGCTCTCTAATAATCATCCTTGTTAACTTATTGTTATATCATCCCTCATAATAGAGGTAAATGATCCACTGAACTATTGATCTAAGTAGAATACAAGTCCTAGTCCGACCATCTAGTCACCTAGAACAACCCATTTTTCCTGTAATTTTACACTTCTCATGTCATGAGAAACACCAATTACACAAATATACTAGCAACATTGGAAAATAAAAAATGAAAACAACCATATTCAATATGAAAATAATTTTCAAATCCCCTTACACACACATGCCCCACATTTGAAACATCCATGAACACCAGATATTTCCCTATAGAAAATATTCTTTCAACCCTGACACCTAGAAAAACCATTCACAGCACGATTTGAACTATAGAAAAAATCCATAGAAGAAATTTAGGAATCAAAGAAATCATACCAAAATCATCTAATAATGTTAAACCATGGAATCAACCATCTCAATCTTGGAAAATGTTTGAAAATATTTGAAAACTATAACCCCACCATAAGACCACCCTATAAAACCAGGATCCGATATTAAACATCACGATTAAAACCAAAAATACATGGTTGGACGCACATTAGGGTAATTGACCCAGTGTAGAAGGCAGAAACCAAGAATAATGGGAGGAGGAACCAAGGAGACCGATGAAATGATAAATAGAAGGAGTTGTTTGATTATTCCAGGAAGAAACACACCCCAAACACCCATGAAATGATGTTACAAAGATCCATGTGGTTGGGGAGAGGCACTTAAGGGTGAATTTACCATGGATAGAATATAATGGGAGAATTAGAGGTTATATTTGAATTGGAAAGGTGAAAATAATCAGTTTTAATGATCTAGAAGGGCTGCATAGTTTCGCCGCATGGTTCTCCAAACCCATCTGCAACCACATGACCCAAACTCTCTAAGGAGTAATTGGGTACATACTTCCTAGGGTAGTCTGAATGCCTATTTGGTCAACAATGTTCCTTAAATAGAACAAATATTTTGTGGAATGGTAAGCCACATGGACTCTCCTAGGCTGACACATGGTTTCTACTAACTGTACAACAACCGTGTTCCACTTACTATCATGTTCGAAAACTCTTTTTTTCCTCCAAAAATATCATAAAATGTTATGTAACCAAGAGAATATCAAAATAAAAAATATAATAACTCAAAAATAAATTCATGTATGTGACATATATCATCCACTTCTATACCTCTTACCTTTTTGAATAAATGACAATGTTGCTCATGTGTATGTATGACCAACCATCTCCGTGATGTTAAGTGATTCATTTTACCTGAAAAAATTTAAGGAATGATTCTAAAAATTTATATGAAGAATAAATTTGAAGTGTATTAAATTTATATCATTTATTATATGATGACACTATATTAAATTTAAAAAATCAAGATCTTCCATAACAAACATGCATGTGAAAAGTAAAGTGTTAACCCACATAATAATGGTAATAATAAAATATTGTTAAAAATGAGTGATAAAATGATATAATATTTTAATATATGATATTATACATATTAATGTGGTATTATTATAAATTAGTAACAAGTTATAAACATATATAATAAATATTAATGAATTTCAACTAATGGGATTAATGAGATTATGTATTTCCGCTCACATTTCAATATATTGAAGAATATTTTTTATTATGCACACATTAACATGTATGTGGTGTGTATACATTCCCTATAATATAATTTAAATGAATATCTATTTTTTCTTGATGATAATTTTTTCAATTAAATTTTATTCATTCTTGGGAGTTAAAATTTAAAATTATTGAAATATATATGAATGTATTTTACGATATCAATTTCTGTTGGGATTAATTTTATTTTCATTCATGGAATTTTATCATTTTCCATCCTATGAATAATAAATTTTCATATATTATAGATATTTAAGGTGTTTCCATATTATCATCAAAATTATACTCTTTTTGAGACATGAATCATGAAAATAAATATTTAAATGAAAATCCAATTTTATTTTTCTTTTGAACAAATATATATTTTTACTAAACCAAAATTTTCAATATTTTTTAAAAACCCAATTTTTATTACTAAAAAAATTATTGATGAATTTTTAATTTATACATCCAATTTTAAAATGAACTAAAAGATTATTTTTATTGTTTTTTTAAATAGCAACTTCCAAATTTATTTATAAAAAGTCAAATTGAATATTTATTATTTTTTATTTCAATAATAAACTTTGTCATATCTATTACCATTTTCATGAAAATTAGCTTCTATTACAGTTTTCCAATTTATTTAAGAATAAAAAAATGCAACGAAAGATTATTTTAATATTTCACGTCCTTTTTCAGGATTTTTTAGATGCACATGATCTATAAAAAAATGTATATTTCTAATGAACTAATTGTCATATCTTATCCTTTATTAATTTATTGATCATTAAATTTTTCATCAAACATTAAAATCTCCAAGATCATTGTTCAATAAATTTATATTAAGAATTTTATTCCTTGTAACACTGATATGATTATTTCCAAAAAATTATACTATTTTTACTACAGTTTTTTATTATGAAATCTAATTAATTGATTGGGTAAAATATTGAAAAATATATCTTCATTACTCAATAAGGTGATTTATTGATAAAGAATATTGTTTTTGAATTAAATTGATCACTCAGTTTATGATAAATTCATTGGACATGAATTTTAGTGGTGTGGCCCTGTTATATATATATATATATATCCCATTGATGTTAGACATGTCAAATATGTAAAAATAGGTCTCCAAATTAAGTGGATTTTGTTTCTATATATTACCATTATTTTAAACAATCTTAGAACAAGTTTTTGACTTTGTAGATATCATGATGTCTAATATAATTATTTCCAATTTTATGGATTTCCTTCATTATAAATTCAGTTTTTTTATTTTTATTCAGAGTTTATTTCATTGATATAATCCATTAATCAATTTTTTGCAATGTTATTCCTAAAATAAAATGCTTTTTAAATTATTTACCTAGCCATAAGTATTACTACTTATTTAATCATGATAGATTCCACTATAAATATCCTTAATTGAGTTATTTAGATCACCCATATTTTTTTTCCTTTCCTAGGGATTTGAAGAATACTTTATTGAATGTTTTCATAGATTTTAAATGTTATCAATTATAGTTATTTATAATTTATTTTGGGTGAAAAATGGGTATCATGTATGTATCTTTCTCTCAATGAATTCTAAACTAATCAGTCTTATGTATCACACCCCTCATATATATTCCAATTTAATTAAGTATGCACAGGCTCTCGTTTACTGGATTCGAGGTGGATACATTTCGAAACTAAGGCCGATTAGTAGAAACCTCCAGAAAATGATTTAGGAAAGTATAGATTATAGATCATAACCATGGTATAGGGTTTGAGGATATGTTAAATTATTAATAAAATATTTAATTTTTTTTATCTTTAGGTATTATATGTCTTTTCATATAAATACATCCTTGAATGGATACTAAAAGTGGATATGGTTTTGTATTAGTGGTTATTAAGGTGTAATAACCTCGAAAATAGTTTATTTGAGAATATATCTTCCATAATTATATGTAATAATGTGCCTTTAACATATAGGCATGAGGATTAAAACTCTTAAAGGATATGAATTTATTAATTAAAAATTTCTTTGCAAACCATTATTAAGGATCTGTAAATATTTTTATGATTTAATTTTATTCCCCAAGATACCAAATTTAGGATTCTAATATTAATAATGAATAAATTTTAAATTTATTCTAAGTGTAACAACAAATATAAAATTATACATTATGATTTAAATTTATAATTTTATGAACTAATTCAGTATATTTCATAATTATGAAGTGGATCCTAGTAGAGATAATGGTATCGACACTCGTTGGGAATATCAAAATTTCCATACATTGGAAGCTAATACAAATCGTGTTCAAACTAGTAACATCATGGTTATAATAGTGTAGTTGACTCATGTTATTATTCAAATCCATTCACATATAAGGAAATATGATTTTTCACTGAATGATACAACTATATTTGATCTTTTCATCTGATATATTCCCCCATAATTTATTGGAAATGTTAATCCAATGGTTTCTATACAGCAGATTGACTCCCTTGAAAAGATATTTGTGTACATGTGGTTCAATGAAAATGAATAGGTTACACATGCAGTATATTATCTCAAGGGTGATTTTGATTAATAGTGGTCATTGACCTAGAATATAGGGGTGGAAGATAATATATAACACATGTAACAGAGTGATTTTATATATCATTTTTTAAAAAATATTTCTACTGTAAAAAATGAAATTGAAAGAAGAAAAATTACACATTAAAAAGAAAAGGGAAGAAATATTTTTAATAGAGTATGAAAATACCATTAAAAGACTATATAGGTATTTTATAGATTAAATAAATAACATGTAAAGAAATTTTGAACATTTCATCAATGGATTTTATCCTTGTCTCCAAAGGATACATTTTTATCAATATTATTCATCATATGTTGAAATAATTTTATTTTTCATCAAAATAGTAAAGGAAAATTAAAAGTAATTGCATTGATGGGGATTCAAGATATTAATTGGTCATATTAATAACAAGAAAAATGGAATCTTTCAAATGAGAAGAAGAAAATGAAGAAATTTCCATCATGTGAAAACTGTGAAATGAATCATCATGGAAGATGTTTGATGGGAATGAGAGTCTTACACAAGTGTGGAAACATGGGTTGTTTGGCTCATTAATTTACAGGAAATAAAGTGAACATTGTTACTAAATTACTCTCCTATAATGAAATGGGGAATTATTCAAAATAATGGCTCACACATTATGGGAATCTAATACACAAATTTACATGTGAACAAGGATACGCTTATAAGATAACTAGAGTGGTCATTGACGTTCCATAAGATATGGTGGAAGGTATATTAATCATAGAATAATGTTTATCTAATGATTTATTTCATTCTAGATCTTCAAAGTCTTTTATATATTCCTTATTTTTCAAGAAAATTAAATATTTCCATAGCACATTAGTGGGGGAGTTGTTAGTAAAAACATTTATTTGGAATATCACTAAAACAAGGATGTGTCATGTAGCTCCAATTATGAGACATAATTATTCCCTATTTATTACATTGTTATTATAACTATGGTTTACTTTTATATAATACATATTATTTAATGATATTCAAAATATTATAAAAAATTGGTGCAATGAGATTGAAATTATTATGTGTGATGAATATGTTTATTTCAATATCATTAGAAAGTATACTTCATCATCTGAGTATTTCCCAAATACACTCCCATTATCATTTCAAAATGGTATCCTTAGAGAACAAGATAAAAAAAATGTATATAAAATTGAATAATAAAATTGTGGATATACCTATAATATAAGTGTACAATTATACATTTTTTTCGATTATCCAAGTTATCAACAAAACATGAATTCGAATATTCCATTGAATGAATACCTGATGAATGTCCTATATCAATGAATCCATATAGAATAGACATAGTGTAATTATTAAATATGGAGAAAAAATAGATTATTTTTTTATAAGGGATTTATTCTACCGAGAGTTACACATTAGTGAGCCCATGTTATTTCAGTTATGATAAAATATGGATTTATAAGGAAGTGAATTGAATATAAGGGAATCAATGATATTCAAATAAACAATAATCATATACCTCACATTAATGAATTATTTCATCAACATCCTGGAGCTCAAATTTTTTGAAAGATTTACCTTCGATCAATGTTTCATTGATTGCAAGTAAAGCAGAATATTTTCTAAAAACAGTATTTTCAATGTGGTATAGACCACATAAGTTTATGGTAATTCCATTTGGATTGACTAATGCACCATATATTTTTATGGATATATTGAACAATTAACTCAAGGAATATTTTGATAATATAATTATAATATTCATTAGGGGTAACTTGGTGTATTATAAAATATATTAAGAATATGAAAATAAATTTTGACTCATTCTAGAGACACATAGAGTAATTGTGTAATATGGTGAATATAGAATGTAAAAAAATATCATAAGGAATTTTCATAACATGGTCATATTATCTCCATGTATTTAATCTCTATGCATCATGGAGATGAAAATATAGTCAAGAAGTAAGCTACACCAATAAACATAAATGATGTACATAGTTTCGTTGGTTAGGATGGTTACTATTGAAAATTCATTAAAAAAATTATTAATTTGCTAATAATTTAAAAAAGTTTACTTATTATGTGGTTAATTTAACATTAAAAGAGCATGTGAATAATATTTTTATGAATTGGATTGGATATTAGTAAATTCACTTATTTTGACTCTACCATCTGGAAATGATGGGTTTGTGATATATAATGATACATTAAATAAGAGACATGGTTTTGTCTATACAAATAATAAAAATTTCATTAAATATATGTCATGAAAGATAAAGAAAACTTAAAATAACTGTATAAAACATGATATTACCTCTATATAATTTTTTTTACTTTGAAGATATAGACACATCGTTTGTGTGTTTAAATATAGTAGATACACATAGACCATATGATCCAGAAATAAATATTTTCTGAGAAATAGATCAATATGAAAAAAGGTGGTGGCTTGAATTAGTCATGGATTACTATATATCTATACACTATCACATATGGAAATAAAATAAGGTACTAGATAAATTAAGTAGGAAATATAATGGAGTTATAACCAAAATGAGGATTGATATGTATTATTTGTTTATGGATCAAGTAAATATGGGTATGGTAATTATTAATGAATTGGTGACATCAATCATTTTTCCTATTACTATTAAACTATCCTTATTGGAAAATATAAAAAATTACCAATATGACGATGATAATTTTTAGATGAAAATTAACGGCATGGATGATAGGAAAATAGAAGAATTAAATTATGAAGACAGAGTTAAATTTTTTTGAAAGAGAATAATTGTGTATTTATTCCTATGGTAAAAATGGGACTTTTAAATGATGACTAAAGCTCTAATTTCTATACAATATCTAGTAGCATAAATATTTATTAGAATGTGAGGAAATATAAATGGAGAAAAAACATGAAGAAGGAAATTGATGATTTTGTATCAAGGATATTGGTTCTTTAACAAGTGGTGTTTTAGAGAAAATATCATAGATGACTCATTAAACCTCTACATGTCCCTTTGTAGATATGATATGATATTAAAAGAGATATTAACACAATAATACCAAAGAATTGTAGAATTAATAGTCCAATATGGGTGATTATTGATCACCTAACCAAATATGAACATTTCATTTATATATGAAATGATTTAACTCTCAATTTATATAGATAGTTCTATATTTATTATGTTTTATGTCTTCATAGGGAACATATTTCAATTGTATCTCATCATTATCTATAAGTTACATTGAAATTCAATAAATGTATTCATAATTATTTTTCTTGTAACTTTTTTTGAGCGCTGTGTATAGCCCTCAAACGAATAAATCATCAAAAATGACTATTCAAAAATTACAACTTATTTTATTGTAAATATAACTTGAAATTTCATGTATTTTAAAACATTTTTTACCATTAGTATAGTTTTTATGTAATAATTTCTTCCATTCAAGTATTCAAATTGTATTATATGAAGCATTATATTGAAGGAGATGTTGTACTACAAATTTTTTGGATGAAGTCAGTGCAATGAAACTTATAGTCATAATACATGTTTATGAGACAAATAAAAAGATAAATATTAATCATATCCAAATTAAATATGATAAAATTATGAACAACAGTTATTCTAAAAACTAGAGTTATTATTTGGAATTTAATCTGTGGGATAATGATTTGTTAAAATTATTTCAATGTAAGGGTGTTATAAGGTTCAGCAAGATTGGGAAATTGACCCCATGGTACCTCATATATATTGAAATTTTATAAATAATTGGAGTTGGGGATTGAATTTTTAAACATACATTGATCCTCCCAACACATGTTCTTGCCTATGAAGAAATTGGATTGGAATAATGATTTATCTTACTATCAAGAGAATATCCATATTCATGATATAAGAGATAATATATTGAGTATATGAATTACTTAATTTTTTTGGGTACTTTTTAGAATGACAAAATAGATGATGTAACATGGGAACCAGTTGATATATTTGGGAAGAACCATCCTCATTTTTTTTGAAAAGTGATATCCTTGGAAATTTTGAGCACAAAATTATTATAGGATGGAAGAATAATGTGTATGAGAATATAATATTGTTGTTGGACATTTTATTTTATTAAAAATATGATATAAAATTTATTTTACTATTTCATGGAATATAAATTCTAATTTAATAGGATGAATAATTATTTTGATCTAAATAGGTCAAAAAATCATAGAATGAATTTTTTTGAATTTAAAATAGAAATAATATTTTATAAATAACTTAAGCTATTTTATTTAACTAATAACCTTTTTAATTATATATATTTTTATTAATATGTGTAACTAAAAATTTATTGACTATATGTTTGATATAGATAAATATAAGATCATTTGAGCGTAAAAAGGGATATTTTTTCTGAAAACTATCCTCTATTGCATATTGTCATCCAATTATAATTGTTAAATTATTATTTAATAACAAATTATTTAATTGTAATTTTTATATTATATATGAAACCATAATAAGTTAAATACATTAAATTATTACTACTAGTCCTATAGTTAATGAAATACCAACTAAGGCTTGAAAACAACACTTCTTGAGTAGCCACTATTTGAAAAGTCATATAGGTTTATTTTTAAATTAAATTATGCTAAATTCCATAATTAATTTTGATAAAATAGATTATATATTTTTATTAGGAATTATTGATATTAGGTAATATGTTCAAGTTAATGTTTGGTCTTAATGAATTTAAAAAACATAAAAACATAATTTCAGGAGTTATGATTAAAACATATTTATTTGGGTTTCATGTAAAATAATAATGGTATAAATGACATAAAACATTATGAAATCCCATTTTATTGATTGGAGTTTAAAATTATCCTTTTAAACTTATAATATGAGAAATTTTGGACCCATATATCAATAAGGGTAATGTTAAATTATTGAAAAATATGGAAAATTTTAGGTGTTTCACTCACATGAATTATAAAAGAGAACTTCCTCCTCTCATTTCTACACAATACCCATGATATTTATATCTATAACCCCTATTATAATAAATACACAACACCATTATCCACATTATGAAGGTTCTTTTATTCCAAAAATACCATTCCTAGGGTCCTTAATAAGATATCCAAATGTGGTTCCTCTGAGTGAGGGTAAAAATCATTATCAAACACTTTCTTTTTTAGTCATTATTTTACAAAATTAAATTATCTAATAAAAACTAAAATATAATAAAACATTTTACTCCCATGTGATTAAATTTTATTATTATTTTTAAAAATATTTTCCCATTTCCTTCTACATTCAATGGGAAATCAAATTATTTCTCGTGTGTACAGTGTACTGCCTCCTCTGGGAGAAATGTGTATTTTTCCATTACTTAATAAAATATATAGTCATAATGATGGATATAATTAATATCTATGATAATTATAAATTTATATTGATTCTATAAAATTAATATTTTATCCCCTTCTTTTCTCATTCTCCCATTAATGAAATGATAACGTCACTTGTGCGTACGTATGTCATACCATATCGACAAATCTT
Organism: Viscum album; assembly: GCA_963277665.1. Classification (NCBI taxonomy): domain Eukaryota; kingdom Viridiplantae; phylum Streptophyta; class Magnoliopsida; order Santalales; family Viscaceae; genus Viscum; species Viscum album. The sequence goes on from OY728127.1 coordinate 1,301,160,084, forward strand.
TGTGATTCATTTTCCATGTCCAAATATCAAGAATTATTTTTGAAAATTTTTATAAAAAATATATTATATTTATTTATGTAATATAATTTTAGATATGATTAATATATAGCTTAATCATAAAAATTGTATCTTCCACGACAATCATGTATAAGAAAATGAAATAATTTTCACATGAAACAATGGTAATAATAAAATATTATTAATAAGAGGTAAATGTTGTCATTATTAGATCATATATGTTGTTATAAATATAAATATGGTATTGATATAAATTAATAAAATGATTAAGACAATTAAAAATGAGGGTAATTAAATTTAAACCAAAAAGAAGAATGAGGGAATTCATTTTTCCTTGTTTTTCATTCCATTGAGTCATATTCGTTATTATAAACATATAAAATTTTATATAGTGTATATATTTACCCATTTATATAATTAAAATTAATACATATTTATTCACGATTATTAATTTTTCAATTCAATTTTATTCTCTCTTTAAGTTATAATTTAAACTTTCAAAATTAGGGATTAATTTATTTTAAAATCTCACATTCCATTATGATAGATTTTATTCTCATTATTAGAAACTAGATATTTATACTTCATCCATTATATTAATAATCTTATAATAAGTTTGTTTAAGGTTTTTCCATATTTATTCCAAATTTTTTGTTTATGGAACTTGGAACAAGAAAATAACAATTTAAAAGAAAATCCAATTTTATTTATCCTTTGAACAGAAGCTTTTTTATTCCATGGTAGTATATTTTAAAATTATTTTAAAAAGGCCATTTTATTATATAAATGATTTATTATAGATATGAGAATATATAAATTACATTCAAAAAAGTGTTAGTGTAATATTTATATGGTTTTCTAAAATGGTAACTTTCATATTTCTTAGCACAAATTTTGAAATTTTTTTAATGTATATGAAATTAATGGACTACCCCGCCACAATAGAATTTTTCATAAAACTAGATTTTCATACCTGATTTAAACTTTTTTACAGAGAATAATATTTGATTTAATATTAATTTAATATTTTTCTTTTAAATTCAATATTTTTTAAGGACATGATCTTATTACAATACATTCATTTTCAATGAACTGATAGAAATCTATTATACCTTATTAATTTTATGGTCATTAAATTTACCTTGAAAAAATCAAATTCATGAGATTATTCTATATTAGATTTTAAATTAAATATCTATTTCATTTATATATTGGATATTATTATTTATTAAATAGTATATCATATTTTCATATAGTGTTTTATTGAGAATGTTATTTTATTGATTGGGGAAAATATTGATAAATATGAATTCTTAAACCAATACAAGTATTTATTGATAAGGAAATTTGTTTATGAATTGAATTGATCCTTAAATATAATAGTAATGCATTGCACATGTAGTGAGAAGGGTGGCCCATATGTAGATATCCTTTTAATTAATCGATAGGCCTCATTATACAAATAAGATGGAAAAATTAAATCTGTTTTTTTGGGTATACCAAAAAAATATTGAAAATTCATTTTCTCAAGATGTTTAATGTATTTATCTCAAGATGTTTGATATCGTGAAATATAATATTATGAATTTAAATCATGGATAATACACTAATTATTATTATCCATGATGTTTTGGAAGTTACATTATCAATCTTTGAATTTCATGTCCATGTTGTCGATTAAATTTCATGTGTTTTAAATTCATTATCAGACCAAAATGATTAATTCAAAAATCCTAATATATGTTTTTTATCAATCATTTTGAGAAGGACTTATGTTTCCTATTCCCTATAAATTCACATATCTATATTTTATAAATCATTGTACATAGAATCCTTGTTATCATCTTTTATCAAGGGCTCTATGATATTTCAGGATTAATTATCTAGAAACCTTATTCGCGTTCCATTATTGGGTTTTTATTGATAAACCATAATCATTTAGTATATCAAGAAATCACTTTTTTCCTTATATTGATATCTTTCTATGAAAATATTTTTTAAAATATTTTAATCTATATTTTTTGAAGCATTTATTATAACAACAAATTCATTATATCTTCATTGAAAATGTTACCGCTACCGACTTCATCATATAGTTGTCAAAGGAAACAATCAGATATATATTTTATATACTCCTAATAATTCCAAGTGGTTAACCAATATTATCCATCTAAGAGTCTGATGTTTGAATTTCACTATCATATTACATATGAGTCGTTTTTTATATTTGATTAATGTAAGTAGTGTATGAGGTGTTTTTTGTTGTGTCTATGATATAGAAAGCTAAGATAAAGTACAAAAATGTAAAAAAATATTTTTTAGAAACAAGAGGATGAATCTAGTGTTAGTCCATTAATAACCTTCATTATCATACTATATTTTTATCATCAAAATGATAACATAATAAAAATAATTCATACATTACCATTCATTAACAATAATTTTAACAACCCTTACACTTTCAAAAATTTCCAAATTATATATATATTTCCTCTTCCATTATTTCAAATTAATACCATGTAACTATAGGAGTTGGTGGCATAAAACAAACTAATTATTTCTTTCCTTAACAAATACACTATCACATTGTGAATGTTCTTCGGTGTGACAATGCATGTGATAATTTCCTAAAGATTGTTGTTGCATTAAAGGTCCATAGATGATCCCTCCTATGATGAGAAACCAGGAGTTCCATAACACTGTTCTTGAATATATGTTTTATGTCTGGATGATGTTATTTGAGGGACAAAAATAATACTGGCCTTTAGGGGCAAGGACTCATAAAAAATTGAGGCACCTTATCATGGTGTGAGCTGTTAGTAATATCTATAATTATTTTATGAGAATGAGACCCACCAGTAGGAAATCCACATTTCAAAGTGTCATTGGATATTCCTATCTGCAGATGTGTGTATTGGTCCTTATACTTTAAGATTATTTTTAATGGGTATTACAACCCATGCACTTAGGTGTATTGACCAAAAATGTGACGACCCACTATTCGCAATGTGGTAGGATATGTTGGGTGTGTCACAAGTAACACTGCATTAATAGATAATGTTAGAAAAGATTTTTCCCTTCTATTCCATAACAGAAGTTGATATCTCAGGCCATTTGATGGAATTTATATAAACTAAATAATTCCATGGCCATGGTGAGGAATGGGAAAGTTCAATTCTGGAAAGTCAAAGAAAGAATAATCAAGAACATGGGTTAATGGCACTGGTATTCAACCCGCTTGATTCGTGATATCGAGACAAAATGGATTATATTAAACGGTAAGCATTCGTAGTAGGTGGCATGTCATTGCATCATTAACTTCTTTCTCTATCGGTACCATGACATGTTTTTAGATGCTAAACTTAGATTTAGGCAGGATCTAGTTAATAAAACTGAGAAATATTCCTAGAAGGTCACACACTATGTGTGTCCAATTATCTCAGTTAAATATTAATTAACAAGTTGAATAATGATTATTCATGATTGTGGTTTAATAATTATTCAAGGATACATGATAACATTTATTTTGACACTAGTTATTCGAGAGAATATATTATGGGTGAAATAATAAATTTATTAGTGGGTAATGCAGTGATATTTTTTTGAGAAATAAATTTCCATTATTTGAGGTCTAATAAATGTGGTGGAGGAAATCAGGAATATGGAAAAACAAAAGAATGCTCCATGTATATTAAATATACACACAATATATTATTTTTCTATAAATTTATGACAAATAATATTATTTATTTAATTAAATAATATTAGGTGTAATTCGCTGGGCACATGTCAAGTAATAATAATAGTCAACTATTACTGTAATACATGGGGTATTACTATGAATTTAATGAAATGAGTAAATGATATTAGGAAATTAATTCATTTTATTATTCTATGTAATTAAAAATCCCAATTATATAATTCTCATTATCATATGATTTTTTTGGTTGTACAAAATAGATCTAGAGAAAGTTCTCAAGCCAAGTGAGAATTCATTTCTTCCAAGAATGCTCTCAAGCTACGTGAGAGAGATCCCCCTCCACCGGATCAAGGTGATTGAATGGGGGCATTGAAAGTGAAGGCTCTTCTTTGCTAGCAACTGTATATCCCTTCAGCGAAATCCAGAGATACATGGAGCATGTGTGGATCACCTGTAGAGTAATCCTACACCTGGATTATATGACGTAATGACATATTACATTGGACTGTGAATGGAAACATAAACGAAAAAGTAATTCCATCACGGTAGTTTTTTTCAATTAGATAAATTAATTATAACCAACATATGATGATAACATCTATGGTTCTGGGACTCCCCTCTTTCTTTTTTTTCTTCATTTTATTCTAAATATCTGAAGTTTTATTATCATGACTGATCTCAGATTGATCATTATTAATGCTAAAATTAAAGTTGGGTGCACCCACCAACGAACTTCTACTACACCCAGAACCTATAAGTGGTATCAAATGGGTAATATTGTTTATTATAATTATTTATATTTTTTTGATGATTCGCACATTTAATCATTTAGTTTTTTCAATTTAACTTAATCGTTCTTTTAATATGAATCTTGATATTTTTTCCTCCACTCACATTTCTCGAACACTATTAAAAAAATGATTTTTTCTTTTACATTTGATTATAACAAAATAGAGGATCTCATATGGAGGTTCCAAATGTTCCTGGTTATACAAAACCGGAATACATAGTATGTATTTGACAGTACATGCCATGTAGTCAAGATTCAGTGCATCAGAACGATCCACCAAATCCGGTTATGCGTCGAAGTATTTCTTAGTCTTAAACGACTCCATGTGATGACTAGTAACAAATAGAATACAGATTCAATATTACACAACATGTGGATCATTGAACAAGATGTGTATTCCCTTCATGTTAGGGTTGGACTTTGTACCCCATACATGGCTCACCTGACTAGAAACAATGTAACGCAGATACTACACGGCGTGTGTCCTAATGAACACACCATGTACTCCAAATAATTATGAAGTTCATTTACATGTCATATCCTTGAGTGTGTACGTTTCATGGATGGTGAAAAAAAGTACATGTCGTAAAGTCATAACTACATATTGTGTACTCATCCAAATTACGCAGATTTATTAGAATTTATTATTATATTATACAAACCCTTGAGACGTGTACCATATCACAGGCGTAAGGTTGAGGCACAACATGTGATAGGTGTTATATATGTTTGTGTTTAATTTAACATCTGCATAATGTACATTTATACTCATTAGGTAGTTATGAAGGGGAATTTACTAGGTTGCATCTAAGGAACAAGTTACTTACAAAGATAATTTTAAATGAGTTTATTTTTTTAGAATTATGATCGATAAAAATCTCAAGGAAATTTAGAAAAAGGGTATAAGATAAAAGAAATGATTAACTAAAGATAATTAATTGATTCGAGAGTGATTTATCTTAAACAAGAAAAATTAATGAATTGAATACTAGTTTCATTTATGCATAAGTATCATTGCATGCATGGATCATCATGAGAGAGACCAAGAACTTCGTATGTGAATGGTTTCTTTTAATTAATTTATTTAAAATAAATTGATGGCCTTAGAGCCTTATCCTCAATACTATGTAGGGTATACATGACCAAGGTTTCATTTATGTAAAACCATGTTTTACCCCTCACCTACATTTGAGATAAAACCATATTTAATGGATGGAGCTCCCATGTTAGTGAAGGGAACTCTAGTTAGGATCCAAGGTGAAACCAATCCATAGAGATACAAAGGTGGACAAGTGGAAAGCTATAAACACAATCCCAAAAGGTTGAAGGGGTTTCTCCCATGGGTCTTGGGTTAGTTTATCAACTGCTAGATAAACTAACCAATATAACATGCTCACGATTATAAAATTAATTTCATTTCTTTTAGTTGCATAGATTATTTACAATGGGTGTGTTGTCACTATCACACAATTAATTAATTACACAATCATACAAGATGTAACCTAAATAAGATCGGATTATACGTAAAATATTATCTTAAACATGGTTAATCACTTATGTATATCCCTCCAAATATTAACAAGCATGTAATCAAATATAATAAAATGGAAATTTATGTAAAAGGATAAAATCCCTCAATGAAATTTAATTATGTATATCCTTCTATAATCATTGTTACAATCGAACGGTAGTTCAAAGTTCTTGACCAACCCTAGTTGGAGTGCATTAAATTATTATCAAATTCTAATTCAATTTTTTGGTTTGACATGACTTGGTTCACGTCATGTGTTGACTACCATAGCAGGACTTGGTGTGACCAAGAGGCAAAGGTTGAGGAAATAAAAATTAAAAGGATTCCTGGATTGGGGAGTCCACTCAGCGGATCAAGGAGTTGCAAGTTAATGTTGTTGGCATTTGGAATGCCTAACTAAACCCTTAAAGTTGTTTGACCAACCCTAGCAGGGGTAATGCTAAGGGAAATATGGATCCATGCTACAAGAATATTCAAGAACCAGAATATTCTGATGTCAATGGTGAGGGATACTGGATTTTGATAAAATAGTGGGAGACTAATAATTATTAATTTATTTATTTGTCACAATTTTATCATAATAAAGTATTAAACCTTTTCTCATAATAATTTGTATAAAGAGATAGAAGAATGACTTCAAACATTTCATTTCAAACCATACTCGATAGGAAAACCTTCTCACCAACACCAATTTCCATGAGTGGCAAAGGCGTTCATGCGTCATCCTTCACAACGAGAGGAAATTGTATGTGTTGGAAGAGCCTATTCCAGTTGTACCAGGGAAAGTGGCCAATGATGAGGAACTATCTCTTTATATGAATCATATGGATAATGCCACAGATATCCAATGTTTCATGATATCAGCCCTGTCTAATGAGCTCTTGAAGCCACATGAAAACATAGACGCGTATAATATGATGTATCACCATAAGGATCTCTACCAAGAGAAGGTGATACATGAGAGATATGAGAACTCTAATGCTATATTTAGATCTATTCTTGTAGAGTCTGTGCTAGTTGGGCCTCATGTAGTCAAGAATATTGGCTACATTGAACACCTGGACATCTTCGGGATTAGGTTCTTGAATGAGTTGTGTATAGATCTCATCCTATCATCACTACCCAAAAAATTACCTAGAATTATTTTTAACTATAACATGAGAAACAATTAGAAGAGTATATAAGAACATCTAACCTTAATTTTCCATGTAGATAAGGACATGGGGCGTGACAAACCCTCAGTCCTTATGGTGAATAATATAATAAAGACATGGAAAATGGGCCAAGGACATATAATCGATCTGAAGACCTCAAGAACCGTCGCTCCAAGAAGAGGAAGATCCAGAGGCAAGGAAAATAATAGGAGTTGGTATGTTTTTCATGTGGAAAGCAAGCCCACTAGAAGAGGAACTGCACCCATAATAGTTGATATTCCATAGGTGTGTTCGATATCGAGTGTAATCTTTCCATTTCTACACATTGGGTTTTAGATACAGCTTGTGGGGATCACATATATATTCAAATGTAGGGACCAAGTAGATTTAGAAAGATTGATATAGGAGAGGCGGATCTTCCAGATGTCAATTGTGAGGGGATAGCTTTTTTAGCCATCGGCGATTACCACCTCTCATTTCTAACTGGGATGATTTTGGTTTCAAATAATTATTATTATGTGCATAGTGTTACCAAATAAATAATTTCTATATCATGTTTGGATATGGAGGGATTTATTTTCATGTTTGTGAATAAGGGATTCTTATTTTATAATAAAACCATATGTTATGGTATGGAGCATTTAAATAATGGTATGTATGTATTAAATTAAAAAAACTAATTGTTGGAAGTTGATAATGTAAGGAACTCACATGACTCATACACAACTCACTTATGGCATCACCGTCTCAGTCATTTAAATGAGAAACACTTGACAAAGATCTTCCAAGATATCTATTTAGACTCTACTGAGCTAAAACCACTTGATATATGTCACACTTGTTTACAAGGTAAAATGACCAAGACGCCTTTATGTGGATAGGGTGAAAGGGACACCGAGATTCTAGGATTGGTTTATATGGATTTGTGTGGACCAATACCAATAGAAGCTGGATGGGGATATTCTTACTTCATTACTTTTACTAATGATTTGAGTAGATATGGGTATAGAAAAATAATGAGGTGTAAGTCATAAGTCTTAGAGAAATTTAAGGAATTCAAGAATAAAGTAGAGAATCATCTTGGTAAGAAGGTAAATAATCTACATTCAGATCAATGTGGAGAATATTTGACCTAAGAGATCATCGATAATCTATGGGAGTCTATGATTCTATCTCAGCTCACTCCACCTTATTCACCATAGTGTAATGCTATTAGTGAAAGGAGGAACTGCACCTTGTCAGACATGGTGAGGTCAATGATGAGTCAGGCAGATCATCCGTTATCCTTTTGGGGATATGCATTACAAACTGTAGCATACACAATTTACTGAGTACACCCTAAGGTGGAAAATAGAATTTTATCTGTGTTATGTAATGGAAAGAAACCCATTTTTCCGCACACACATTTATGGGGATGAAAGGCATTTGTTAAGGCCTTCTCAAGAAACAAACTAGCACCTCAGGGCACGAAGTGTATCTTTATATGATATCCCTAGTAAATGAAAGGATATTACATATATAACCCTTCAGAAAAAGAAAGTTACTGTCACTAGAAAAGAAACATTTTTTAAAAGGGTGAATATCCTAAAAAAGGATAGTGGGAGAAAGATTGACTTTGATGAAGTTGATGCATAGGATACACAAGAGTTGGTACATCAACAAGTTCCACAGGTCCCTGTAGAAGAGGTTCTAGAAACACAAGTACTACGTAGAAGCTCAGGGGAGGTAAGGGAACTAGAGAGATTTGGTTTCCTAGTCACCGAGGATGGTGAATCATTATTTTTGGAGAATGATGAACCTATCTTCTAAAAAAAAGTTGTAGATATCTCAGAAGCTGCAATATGGCTAGAAGCAATGAATTATCTAATAGATTCAATGTATCAGAATAATGTCTAGGTTCTGGTTGATGAGCTAGTTGATGTAAATCATTTTTGATCCAAATGGGTATTCAAGAGAAAACTAGAAATGGAAGGTCACGTTACCACCTATTATACAAGGCTAGTGGACAAAACGATTTAGACAGCATCAATGAAATGACTGTAATGAAACCTTCTCGCTAGTTTCCATGTTTAAATAAATAAGAATAATACTTTTCATAGCAGTTTACCATGACTATGAGATTTGGAAAATGGATGTCAAAACAACATACCTTAATGAAAATGTTTATAATGAATTCTATATGACACAACCTGAAGGGATTCCGAAACTAGGTGAATCCAAATGAGTTTGCAAGTTACAGAAATCCATTTATGGATTAATTCCAGCATCCAGGTCAAGGAACATTCGATTTGATGAATCCATAAAAGAATTTGGTTTCATTAAGAATGAATGTGAGCCATGTGTTTATTAGAGGTTTAATGGGAATGTGGTTGATATCCTAGTAGTATATGTTGATGACATATTCCCTATTGGAAACGATGTACCAGTCTTACAGTTAGTTGAGGAGTGGTTGAACTAGTGTTTCTCCTTAAAGGACTTGGGCGAAGCAGCTTACCTTTTAGAGATGAATATCATTTGTGAAAGATCCAAAAGGCTACCTGGATTAAGTAAGGGTACATACATTGACCAGATAATAAAGATATTTAGTATGGAACAATTCAAGAGAAGAATGGTTTCAGTGTCACATGGCCTACATCTTTCTAAGAAAATGTTTCCTATGACACAATAGGAGAATTATAGAATGTGTAAGATCCCATATTCTTCGACAATAGGATCCATCAGGAATTCCATATTATATAGGAGGCCTAATGTTTCCTATACATAGAGCATGGTAGGAAGATATCAAGTAGATCTAGGAGAACATCATCGGACTGCTATTAAGACTATCCTTAAGTATCTAAGGAGAACTAAGGATATGTTCCTCATGCATGGATGAGATTATGTGATTTTCCACATAGGGTATACTGATTCTAGTTTTCTAACATATCAGAATGATTAGAAATTGAAATCTGGATATGTTTTATGTCTCAATGGAGGAGATGTGAGCTGAAAGAGTTCGAAGAAACCATTTGTTGATGATTCTACAGAAGATTCCGAATATATAGTGGCTTTTGATGTAATCAAGGAATCCATCTAGATTCAGAACAATTCCGAGGAGAATGATGTGGTTCCTAGTAGTAAAGATAATATCACATTGTATTGTTATAATACCACAGTGGATTCTCTTGTGAAAGAAACTAGGTCACATCAACAGATAAAGCACATAATATGGAAGTGTCACCTCCTGAGAGATTTCAATCAAAGTGGTGAAGATGAAGTGAGAAGAATGTCCACGGAAGAGAATGTGTCTGACCCCATGACTAAAAGTTTATCTCAGTAGAAGCATGAATATCAAGGGAGAGCTAGTGGGTTAGAGGTTGTTAGAAGTAGGATCTAGTCCAAGGGGGTCTGTTGAAGTTGGTGGCCTAGAACCAACTACTTTATACTTTATTCATTAATAAATTCCATATCACATCTTGATTGTTCCTCTTCATGACAATTCATGTGATATTGTCCTATGGATAGATGTTGCATTGAAGGGTAATAGTGGATCCCAGCTGTGATGATAACCCAGAAGTGCTATAACATTGTTCTTGAATATATGTTCTATGTCCAGATGATGTTATTTGAGGGACACAAATAATACATACCATTAGGGGTGAGAACTCATAAAACAATAAGGCACCTTCCAGAGTGTGCGCCCTTGGTAATATCTAGAAGGATATTATGATAATGAGACCCACCTGTAAGAAATCCACATTTCATAATGTAATTGGATGCTTCTATATATGGATGTGTGTATTGGTCTATAGACATTATGATAACTATTAATGGGTATTACCACTCACACACTTAGATTTATTGAAAAAACTATCATGACGTATTGTTCACAGTGAGGTAGGATATGTTGGGTGTGTCACGAGTAATAATGCATTAATATATAATGCGAGAAAGGATTTTCCCATCTATTACATAACAGAAGTTGATATCTGAAGCACTTTGATGGAATTGATATAGCCTAAATAAATCCATGGACATAGGGAGGATTGGAAAGTTCAACTCTAGAAAGTCAAAGAATTAATAATGGGGCACATGGGTTGATGGAACTAGTATTCAACCTGCTTGATTTGAGATATCAAGACAAAGGGATTATATTACACGATAAGCATTCGTAAGAGGTGACACATCATTGTGGCGTTGACTTCTTTCTCTATGGGTAACTTTGCATATTTCTAGACTCTATGCTTGGAATTTAGGCAGGCTCCACCTAATTCCACTAAGAAAGAGGCCTATAGGTTCATACACTATGTGTGTCGAAGTATTTTAATTAAATATTATTTTAACAAGTTGAATAATGATTATTCCAGATTTTGGTTTAATAATTATTCATGGATGCCCGGTCACATTTATTTCGAAATTAGTTATTTGGCAGAATATATTGTGGGTGAAATAATAAATTTATTAGTGTGTAATGAAGTGTTAATTATTTGAGAAATAAATATCAATTTTTTAAAGTCTAATAAATGTGGTGGAGGAAATAATGAAATATAGAAAAACAAAAGTACCCACCATGTATATTAAATATACATGTTGTGAATTTTTTTATAGGAATTTCTGATAAATAATAGTATTTATTTAATTAAATAATATTAGGTTTAATTTTTTGGAAGAATTTCAAGTTATAATGATAGAAAAATATTTTTATTAGACATGGGGTATTACTAAGAATAAATGAAATGAATAAATATTTTTGGGTAATTAATTCATTTTATTAGTCTATGTAATTAAAAATCAAAATAATATAATTCTCATTATCCTAGACATTTTTTGGATGTGAAAAAAGGATCTAGAGAATTAACTCAATCCAAGAAACAATTCTTTTATTACAGGAACTCTCTCATACTATGGGAGAGTGATCGTCCTCTATCGGATGAAGGCGGTCAAAGGCGGACATCACAAGCGAAGGCTCTTCTACACTAGCACCCAGAGAACCCTTTGGCGACATCCAAAGATACGTGGATCACATGTTGTTCACCTCTAGGGGAATCCTACACATGGATTCTATGAGACAATGGAATATCACATCGAATAGTGACCAGAAACATCAACGAATAAGGAATTCTATCAAGGGAATTCTTTCCATTTAATTGAATTAATTATAAACAACATATGATGATCCTATCAATGATTTTGGGACTCCCCTCTTTCATTTTCATTCTTTGTTATATTCCAAAGATTTGACATTTTATTATCATTATGGATATCATATTGATCATTGTTAATGCTAAAATTAAAGTTGTTATACCCACCAACGAGCTACAACTGTGCCCAGAACCTAAGGTAACAATCATAGAAAAATCACCAAACATTACCCAACTTCATGTATTTTTGTTTAGGTTCATGATTACCTCTATTAAATTGGATATGAAGAAAAATAGAAGAATAGGAGAGAGTTGATTAGAAGGGTATGGAATGAGACATGATGGTCATAATAGAAAACTAATTATATCAAAAAAATCTCGAATTACATTCAATGTAACATCTTAGTTGAATAAAAAATGCATAAATTAGAAAAAATACATTTAGGTAATTATGGGCCTCTATCATAAAATCAGGCCCTTGGTTTAGTAATTTTATTTCTTGGAGTTTGAAGTGATAAAATAAAAATTAATAGATGAAGAATACCCAAAAATAATATAATTTAGAAATTGGAATAGAACTTCATTTAAAAATAAAAAAAAAATCAAATTTGAAATAACATGTAGTAGAATCAGTGAGTTTATAAGATAGACTTTTCATTTGTTGTTCATTCAAAAAATGGGATGAATAGATGATTTATAATATTTTCATTATTCCACATCACATTTAGTGTCAAGGTGAACTCCAAAGTACACAACATTTATCATATTCCTCCACATATTTTGGACCATGATGAAAATAAGATTCAGTTGAAAACTTTGTCTTCTAACAATTTCATTTATACACATTGGATAAAATTAATCCATATTTAATCCATTTTATTAAGGAGTAATTAAATACAAGATATTTTATCCATCATCACATTAAAATTTTATTGATGCACTTCATGGGTCATTTTCTTGATATGTTCCTTGGAGTGTTGAATGTGGCTCCAAATGTTGGGCCTAATTTACAGAGCTTCGGAAGCCTTGGTATTAGTTAACTGAATCAAGATTGATCATGATTTGGAAATTAGACTTAAAAACTAGTGAATGTGGACCCTCTTTTTCACATCTGTTACATGGGGTGATAATGATTTCTCCTTTAAAACTAAAAAACACAATACATATATATATATATATAAAACTACATCATTGAACCAAATTTTGGGTTATCTTTAGATTTATTATTTAGACAGAATGACATGAGTTCTTAATTTTTAAACGGATCTAGTTTCATCATAGAACATTCAATTAGTACATAAATGATTCTTCACATGTGGTACATGATATCCAAATAATAATTAGAGATCTAATTTACAACATTGAATTTAATTTGTAGTAGGATTCAGTCTCCATTCTCAGTGATGACCAACATCATCAATCATCAAGCATGAGAGGAATATTCTTTGGCTTTTGTTGATGGTATTGATCTATCCTTAGAAGAAATGATTTGTTGGAATCTCCTCTAGGGTTAGTTTTCATTTCTAGTGACTTCATCAACAAGAAATATGATTATATTATTTTTAATCTCTTACATTAGTTAATCGTTGAATCAATGTATTTGGGTGTCATCTATACTGTTAATTAAATGGGAGACCATTGGTTTTCTACAAGCTTTGTCCACATCATCCTACTCAGCAAAAATCATAATGACAATGATACTTCTCTTCATCTTCAACTAGTGATATAATTTTTGATGCATAATACTCTTCTATCATTAATTTTACCTCAAGATCATATTCTTTGTGAAAATCTTTATCGTCCCTGCCTTGAAACGTTGGGAATAGTGACAACAGACATATTATTTAGTGACAACAGTCATCTCATTGAACGTTGATTTTATTAGAGTGAGATATCTTAATCATATTCAATTGGGTTTTGGTCTTTTTCTAGATCACCATTCAATGGGTTTGTTATTTATTTGATGTTTATTATATTGTTTATTGGATGGAACAGTAGCTCGGTGTCACCTCATGGTTTTGGAAAGATCATGGAGATTTTATTCAAGGACACAGTTCATTTGTTATGTAAAACTATTAGGAAGAGTATTTTTCATTAGTTGGAGATTTTATATCTATATCATCAAATTTAAGGATTATTACCCTTTCCCATAGCGGCTTCAAGTGTACTGTAGTGGTTGATTGAGGGGTGTTATTGATCTCTACCATTTTAATATTTCTAGTAGTGAGTATCAACTTTATGAAGCGGATAGTTCTTTTGTTACATAGAAGGGTAGATTCATGGTATCCTTAAATTGAAAAATATGACGATGTGGTACCACAATCAATTAGTTAGGAGATGTCATGGTCAATCCATTCTGTTTTAATTTTTCTTGGTTTCTTAATCTATGACATGAATAGGTGATATCATAGTCACTCAAAAACATAGTCATTTTCTTCATTTTTGGTCAACCATATGAAGGGGTGCCAACATTTCTTCATTCCCTTGAAATGTAACACATTCAACTACACCAAACAAAATTTTCATTATGTTTTGGTACTTTTTCTAATTAACAATATAATCATGGAATAAAATAAAACATCAATATCAAATCCATTTTTTAAAATTATTCCAAATTTAATGGATTAATTATATTTCAAAATCAAATTTATAATGAAGATTTACATTTTAATTCAAAAAACAAATAAGTCACTAAAAACCATGTTTTGGGACAATTAACAATTATATCTAGATTCAAAATATTAAAAGAAATAAAAAATTTACTATGGATTTTGTAACCACGTGAGATTTTATGAATTTTTTTGAATAAATTATATTTCATTGATTTCTTGAACTATATGCTAAACCATGTTATGATTTCATTATATGCTAAACCAATTTATTTTTTCACTACACACACCACCATCTTTTCTTTTGTTATACACTAAATTGAGTTTTTGAAAAAACATGGTAAATTATTAATATAGTTATTTAAATGTGATCATTATAAAAGGCCACCAACTCTATCCCTAATTTGACACCACTCAATCCCTTCATAATGGCCCATAAATATCCAAGTATCATCCCATATTCCATCCCTTAATCCTATAATATTTAATTCTTTAGTAAATCCAACAACAAAATTCCTTTGGTGAAAATGAAAAGGACATACATGGAGAAGAGGTAACATTCTTCAATAGGTGTTTTTGTTTATTTCTTCCTCAACTCATTTAATTATTTTTATGTAATAATTAGATAATAACCACATTATATTAAATATCTTTATATGTTGATATTATAATGGTATAATATACAACATCACACACTTCTATCAAATGGGATATGCAATCATCGTTCATGTGTACCATGGACTACCGCCAAACAAACTGATGTCGTTCATTATTCTTTTACCACCAATCAATGTAGGGAATAATGATGTATTTATAATATAAATAAGATATATATTATTTATATTTTTTTATTATGATTTTTAAATTTTTATATCACATGTTCCAACATTATTTCCTACTTATTGGAATACGATAACATGATTTGTATGTATGGTGAACTACAGCCTCATGAAGTGATTTGTTCATTTACGCATTAAATTTAATGTATAAAAGATGGTATTAATAGAAATGTGTCGTATATATGTTATAAAAATTATTCTAGGATTATAATATCTCATATACCATTCATTCTTTCTATCCAAAAAAATAGAAACAACATTAATGTCGACGTGTGGCATACCGTCTCCATGAACTATGTATCTCATTTTCTATTTCTATGCTATATTGATTATTATAATTACATATAATATATATATATATTATTTATATAAATTTTATCACTCTAGATATGATGAAAACATGATCTATTTAAGTGGACCAAATAACTAGTCAAAACATGTACGAAAAAAAGTTCTTATTACCGGAAACGTAACATTAACATGGAATTTTTTATAAACTATTACTGTAAAGTCATACATAAATCCAATATAGATTTATATATATGAATATTGTTTTCATAAATATTTTTAATAAATATATATTTTTTATAATGGAGTTTTTAAAGAGTATGATGATAGTTAAGAGATTTTCACCTCACATTTACTTTTCATAATATACAATCCATGTTCACATCCAATTTATTGTATTTTTTTGTATACTAACCATTTATTTATTTATTTATGATATTTTTTATAATTAATGGTATTTTCATATTCAATCTATTATGTCACATTCATAGGTTTTATAGTTAAAACATTACTAAAAAGGTAAGGGGATTTTTGTCTCAATTTTCCTTCATTGAGACATATATTATGTTATGCACATATATTCTATCACAGGGTATATATAAATCCCCAATGACATGTAACAACATGAAATTTTTTATCCTCGTTATATTTTTTGTTTCATTAATTTTTATTCCCTCACTGGGTATATGATTCAATGATACCAAAGAGCTTATAGTTTATTGCTACAGTATCATCATTTATCAGGACTGTTTGTGATTATGGTTCCACTGATGAAATATTATGATCCATATCTCAATAATTAAAATGCATTTTATTTTCCTATTGGTATTAATTATATATTCAATTCATATTACCATTTTTCAATGTTTGTTTCTTAATATAATTATATTTTTTTAAAAAAATTACTTTATTTATCTCTTAAGTCAGAAATATAATTTCCATAAAAAATGTGTTTTAAAAAAAACCAGAATTATTTTTTTCAATTTAAAATTTATTATTTAAAGATATTTTATAGTATTTTTTCTTTAAAAAAATAATGTTTTTATTAGTTTCTGTTGAAGTCACTTTTTTAAACATTTTAGAGAAAAAATTGAATGTTCATTTAATATGTATGACATATAATGATTTGAAAATAATTACAAATATTATTTATTTAATGATTCCTTGGATGGAATAAATGGTATTATTTAATTAAAATTTATTCACTAAGATTATATAAATTCATTACCATTGTATGTGGTTTTCAAAGAAAGTTATTTTCATAATTTTTTAATATTTCTAAAAATACTTATTCAAAGAAGATATGATATTTTCCTCATGAAATTTTTCAAATTATCTTTCAAAATTATTTTCTAGCTATGATGAAATAAATTAGCGTATCTCATTCCTTACTAGGTATAGGATCCTGAGTACCAGTAATATTATTTCTCTAAATGCATAATGTTTTGATGGCATGATGATTATGAAACTCATTTCTCTTCCACATGTTATATGCTTATGTAGTTCTATTATTTTAAATGGTTATTCTATGATTATAAACCATACATTTTCTCCACTGGTTAAGATAAGATGGAATGATTATAATTAAAATTTCATTTCATGGGTTAAAATATGATAAATTTTCATAAACTTATTGCACAGGTATTTATGTATTAATTATGTGACATGAGGGACATATATCAATGTAAAATATATTGGGTGAAAATTTATATATCATTATATAGACATGACTGGAATGGAATGTGAGATCAGTTTAGCAAGACAAGGCTAGAATAGGATGTGAACTTTTATCAGTCAAATTGGGAAGAAATGGGTAGTGAACTGGGTTTGATATTATAGGGTTACAATAGGGTGTGAATCTGGTGTATTAAATAATTTTTTACACATTGATGGTTTGGTATGTGAGGATTGACAAATACAAATAATATTGTCAATGCTTTTGTGTATTCCACAAATATGATGTCTTATACTCCCCTTGATCATTTTATTTTAATATCTTATGATTTCTATCTTATTGAATATCAATATTTATACCACAACTCTTGATTATGATCCCTGTTATACATGGTATGATATTATAATTTTATGAACATATTATCATGCCCTTATGTTCATTATTATTCTTATATGTCTCCCTTGATTACCCTTACTATGCATATGAGATCACACTTTCTTAAGATTCCATTACATAAGTTATGAAGATATGTGTGATTTATAATGTGTCTAAGAATGTTTAATGTCATGGGGAACCTAGTGGGAGATAATTTTGTTTAGTTATAGGAAAAGGTGTCTATTTTCATGTTTCAAATGGAACTAAACTAATATGAACATTAGGCATATGATTGTGTAATGTAATGAATATTTTGAAAAAATAATGTAGATTCTATATATTAGAATCCTGGTAACAATAGTTGGTATCATATATAGTTTTTGTTAACCTATGTAAATTATGATGGGAAAACTGTATTCATATCCATAATGAGAAGTCATTGTATAAGTATATGGAAGAATCAACATATTGGAAAATTTCATGAAATTTTGACAAATATTAGAGTGATTGGTTTCCATAAAAATAATTCCCTATTAAAATACTACAAGTCCAAGTGTTTATGGAATATATCTACGAAGGGGAAACAATGTTGAAATCCCCATATTGAGTGAGAATTGATTAGGAACTAGTGTATGACAACATGTGTCATTACACACCTGGTCCGAAACACATGGAAATATGCCTGAGAAAGTCATAATCTCATTGTGATCCTTCATTAATATTTTAAATAACTTATCACTTTGAATTGACTATGATAAACCTTATCTATTAGATATTAAAAAATATTTCATAATTTAAATATCATATTTTTTATTTCTAGGATTTTGTGGTTTCCCACAATTATTATTGTCTCTTACTCTTTTAATTTGTGGTTCTAGTTGATGGTGGGAACCTAATGTAACAAAATTAATGATGAGTTAGATAAAAATGGATTTATTTTCCTCCAGTGAATAAAATGTTATAGGATATTGAATGTAAAATCATGTGGCTATTATCACAAAACATTCCCATGATAAGAATCATAAAGAATTTCCAAACAAAGAAAGGATGGAAAAACATTTTGTTGAGTCTTTCATCAGGAAACATACACCTATTTCAGAGAGTCTATTGGTCCCCTATTTGTTGAAAAATAAATTAGATCCACTAAAAAGATACTTTCTATTCTCTAATTTTCATAAAATTAATGATCCATTTTGGTTGTCTAAAATATGTATGTTAAAGAGGATAAATGGTGGACTCTTATAAAGAATAACAATAAATAAAATGTGAGTAAATCCATGGATTATAATGATTACATGAACTTATTTGTCATTAAGTAATTTCCGTATATTCTTAATAATAATATGGAGAAAGTGTTCCTTGAATAAAAGAAAAATGGTGATGATTTAGTTGGTTCTTACAAGGAAAATTTTACCGGATTTGTGAATTATGCTTCTTGTGTTATTGTCAAACCGGAAATTAAGGCTAACTGATTATTAATTGGAATAAAACCATTTCTCTGAAGGGAATTATCCATAACAGTCTTCATTAGCTATGAATATATTGTTTGATTTCAATAAAGGTTGAAATGGGGGTTTTAATTAAGAATCAATATCAAGGTTTTGGAATGAAAAAGAAGATAGTGTATAACAAAAAATATATAAACCTTGGAGAGAATATGATGATATTTCTTTTTTGATCTTCTTGAGGGAAAACACATCGAGAAAATTTTGATTGGGGGACTAGTAAGTGTTTAATTGTGGAAGGGATGGTCATTTGGTGACTAATTGTTAAGTTTATTTAAATAAGATAAATAATAATGTGAATAGATAGGAAGATGCAATGAATTCACCACTCACACTTTAGTGATTCAATTGTATGTAGTATGGGTATTATTCCAAATAGTTCTCAAAACCAAGGTTCTTTGAAAATGTTCAATGTATGAAACATCTCTAGTTGACGAATAAATGGAAGTATCATGTTATCACTATTTCTAACAAATGGAGATATGATGACATGGTGACTTATACACATACCATCTAATCTAGAACATATAATGTATTATTTTACTGTGGATCTATAAATAAATTCATATCTAAAATATTTTCTAATGGTATAAATATGCAACCGAAATTTTTAGATATGGAATTAGTAATAAAACACCCTAACTGCACAATAATTACATCTCCAATATAATCTCCCTCTCCAGTTGATATTGTTGGGAAGGTGATTCTTGAAAATATTTTCGTTATTCTAATGTTTGAATTTGATTCTATCATAGACATGGAATGTATTACTCTTCATAAATCCACCAATAAATTTCAAGGAAGGTATGTTATGTTGTATTTTTCAAACCAATCTATTATTTCCATTAATTATGATGATAAGTATGAACTCCCTATGGATATTACATCAATATTATGGGTTTAAATTCTTATTCAAAAGTTTTTTTAATCTCAAATGGTTGAGAAAAAATATGATATAGATGATATTCCAATTTTTTGGGAGTTTTCTGGTTTTCTTTCTAGAATAATTTATGATCCTTACACTAAAACGTGAACTTGAATTCTAAATATAACTCATACTTGATTCTACACTATTTTCAATGACTCCAAAAAGAATATTCTGGATTGATCTGTTGTAATTGAAGAAGAAACTATATTAATACCGTTATAAGTTATTTATTCTACCATATGTGCCACCTTGGGGTGAGCCTTTTCTTTTTTGGTGATTTAAGGATGGATTAATGTGACTGTGCATTGATTATAGAGATATAAAATATATCAACATTGAAAACTATAACATATTCTCCATATTGATGAATTTGTTTACCAACAACACAGATTTGAAGACTTTTACAATATTTTTCTTCATTTTGTATATCGTAAATTAAGGTCCAAGAGGGTCGATATACCCAAGATATATTTCCATAAAATGTATGGATATTATGAATATAATGTGATGCATTTTTGTCTCACTAGTGCCCCTATTATCTATATTGATTTGAGGAATCTATTTTTTATAGATTAACTTGATCAGTTTATGATAGTATTTATACAGAATATTATCTTCTACTTAATGAAGAAAGGAAGAGAATAAAGAGCACTTAAGAGTTGTATTAAAGAACATGTGAAAGGGGGGACTATATGAAAATTTTACAGAGTGTGAATTTTGGTTTCTAAATATTTACTTTGTAGGACATATTATCTAAAGAGAGTGTATATTGGTAGATCCATCAGATATTCCGGGGACAGGATGTTGGCCCAGACCAACAAAGATGAATATTATTGATATTTCTCTTAGTTTAGAGAAATATTATTTCCGATTTTTGGATAATATCTCATGACTGTTTAATACTTTACAAATTTATAAATAGAATGGAGCTAAGTTCCTCTGGATAGATGAATATGGGGAAAATTTCATGGAACTAAAGATAAATTTATTCAGTACACCTATTCTTACATGACCCTATAGTGGTGAAGGGGTTTTAATCAATAATAGTTACTCTATGAAGGGATTAGGGTGTGTTATTATTCATAAAACCATGTTTATATCTTATACCTTGTGGAAATTTAATATTCATGTGAAAAACTACCCAACTCATTATTTGGAGTAAGATGTGGTTATATTTCATGTTAAAGATATGAAGGAACTATCTTTACTTTTAAATTTGTGATATATGTATACCGATCAAAAAATTTGGATGTATATATTCACACAGAATGAGTTGAACAAGCACTAGAGAATTTAGTTGGAGAAGATAAATGTTTATGACTTATTAACACATTAACTCCCTCAGAATGTGAACAAGGTGTCTGATGTATTGAGTAGAAAAGATCCTGACAGCTAATCCATGACGAGGATAATAAAATGATCATGTATTTATATTTTTTAAAAGGATGGATATAAACATCGTAATTGAATTGGAAATATCATATGTTACCCAATTGAATTTTAAACCATATATCCATGTAAAGAATAAATAGGTAAATAATGAATATGCATATCTCCTAAAGAATGTTCTAAATGTTCTTGATTTTGACCTTTGTCATGATGGAATTATAAGGTCTAGGAACCATGTATGTGTTCAATATATACTAGAATTGAATAAGGAGTTTTCGTAGGAAGATCATAGTTATTTATTTTATATTCATCTATGTTTTGTGATGATTTATTGGTATTTGAATTAATAATTTTTATGGGGTTTAATGAATAGGGATATCACATAGTTTTACTCTTGTTTCTTAGTATGTGAGGAATTTAACAATGATTGAAAAATTTCAATGTTTATGGTACATCGATTAATATTTAAAAATTGAAAATTTTTTAACATCAACATGGATTTTTTCATCAGAATCCATGGAATGCCTAAAAAGAAAAATTATAAATGCATCGTATTCAATCGCGTAACTAATTTATCACACTTCATTATTATTAGAGATGAATTCTCTATAGATAAACATGTCGGGATATACATTAAATATATTTCAATGTTTTGTTGAGTAATACATTTTAATTTATATGATCATGATCCCTGGTTTACATCAATGTTCCAGTTAATTAATCAGTATGACCATAATATGAAAATGTGTTTCATTACTTCTTATCATACTCAGAAATATGGTCTATCAGAAATTATAATTCAATCCCTAGATGATAAATTGAGATCAATTTCTCTAGATTATAAATGTTGATGGGGTCAATATGTTACTCTAGAAGTGTGTTTTTATAAAAATTACTTTGACTCAAGCCTTTATATGCCTCCTTTTTAATCCCTTTATGTGATCAAATGTGGGGATCAAACAGGATAGAGTGATGTTATAGAAAGAATGATATTGAGACATGATATAATTGAAGAAATTGTTGAAATTTTTAAAGTCATTCAGTATCATATGAAGGACACTTTGTGTTAGTAGAAAAAGATACATTGATAATTATTGATGTGTTCTAGAATTTTATACCTATAAAAAGTTTTTTCTATGAATTTTTTCATTGAATAAAATTAAGAGAATCTAGGAGAATGTGAAACAAATCAAAAGGAATGTCAGCCCATTACAATTTCTTGATCTTATTATGATGGTTTCCAATTGCTTGGTTCTTCAAATAAAACCCCACTCTCATGTCTACAATGTCTCCCATGTATCTATCATGAGGATTTACATCCCCACCCATTCTTATTCACAAAATTCAAAGGTTATACCACTGGAGCATGATATTTCTTATGAGGAATAACCATTTCAAATTATGCATAATACATTGAACATTCTACAAAATAACACCCCTCACCCAGATAATGTTTTATAGTGACAAAACTATTTTTGTAAATATACATGGGAACATGAGGATTTGATGAGGCAAACATACCCTTATTTTTGTGTTTTATAGTCATTTATTTCTAGGGAGAAATTCATTTTAAGGGGGGTAGAATGTGGCACCCAAGATTCAGTAAAATGTTTTTAAATAAATTAAAGTTCATTGATGTTTTTTTATTACACACTACACCAGGTTATTAATTAATTATATTCTACAACATGATATTTGTACACAACAACCAACACAAGCTTATATTATGTAACACATGATAATGAGTTTTAATAGAATAATGATATATTATTAATATAATAATCTTAATGTGACTGTAATAACACAGTAATTAGACTTCGAAAAAGTAATAGTAATAATTAATTTTAAAATATTAATTCCAATGGTTTAACATAATGTAAACCTATTTTTAATAAAATATATAATTTCAAGAAATTATATATGTTTTGAAAATACTATTTTCTCAGAAGATCTATTTTTATATTTTTCACTAATAATTAATAAAATTAATTTTGAAAACAATTATATATATAATTTGATAAGATAAATATATTTTTTGGATTGTTAATGTGAAAATTATCATCTTCTGAATTTTGGGTTTTTTCTAAAATATTTAATTTTTCGACGATTTGTGAAAAATAATGAATTATAATTAAAAACTGCATTTTAAACTAATTAAATTATCTAGCTAAATTATATTTTAATTTAGTTTTATTGTATAATTATATCAATTATAAATAATTAAATCCAATTTAAATAACTTCAATCAATTTAATGTTAAAATTGGATATAGAAAAATTTCAAACATATTAACTTTTTCACTTTAAAAACATGTTGTTTGATCTTAGCTACGAGATTAATTTTAAATTTATTTCAACTAATTTTAGGAATGAAATTTAAAAAATTGGATTTCATATTTTTAGTCATAATAATTACTAATTTATAAATTTTCAAATGTAATTTTTCACCCAAATGATTAGTGAAAATTGTTAAAAAATTTCTTATCGATTATTTGAAAAATGTGTTTACCAAGGGACTAAACTTTACACGTAAGGGGAAAATTACATAGGAACTTTTACAAACCTATTTTATTTCCATATTTTGATTATGTCCACTATTTTTCAAAATTTGTTTCATTATTAAATGCACATTTGGTTATGGAGACCTCTCAATAGTATTTATTTTATCATATTTTCTAATTTTCCACTACCTCTCTTATAAAAGGCTACCACCTCTCACCCTCTCTTCACACCAAAAAATCCTTTTATCATGGAAAAGACGTATCCAAAAATATTACAATATTCTTTATGTTCATCCTATATTCCTTCCTTTTGGAATAAATCCATCCAAGGAATTAATTTGGTGCAAAAAAAAAGGCGACACCCAAAGAAGTGTTAACAATCATTAATAAATGTTGTTTTATTTTATACTCAAACCCATTTAGTGGTTTTTATACCAATATAATATAATAAAATAAGTATCTAAAATAGAAGTATATATTTTCAGGTTAAGTTTAATACCTAAAAAATTAAAAACAACCCTCAAATGGGATACGAGATCATTGTTCTTGTGTATGGTGTAATACCGCCTCACAAACTGATGTCATTCGTTATTCCATTACCAAAATTCATGGTTTGTAATAAGGTTTTATTTATAATTTATATAGTATATATGTATTATTTTTATTATTTAACTATGATTCTTTAATTTTTTTATCACACATACCTCTATTATTTTCATTTTTTGGGAATTGGATGACGTTGTTTGTTTATAAAGTGGACTACCTACTCACAAAGCGATGTGATTTGGTCACTAATTACATGGACTATAATACAGGTGGTTTTAATAAATATATGTGATATATTTGAATGAAAAAGATTATGTAATGATAATATCCCATATAATTTACTTTTATTAAATCAGATATGAAAATGGATATAGAGTTCAGGTGTTCATTCTGCTTGCGATCTCCATGAACGGTGTATCTCATTTCCCATTTTTATATTTTATACAATATTAAATATATATATATATATATTATTTATATTATGTTTATCATTATTTATATGTTTAAACTAGGATTATTTAATTAGGAATAATAATAACTTGTCCAAACATGTATAAAAAACAAAGTGGTTATTACCCAAAACATTTCTTTAACATGGAATTGTTAATGAATTAGTAATATAAAGTAATAAGTAAAACATATTTGATATTATATATATGTATATGTTTCTATTAAATAATTACACTAAACATAAATTTTATATAAAATATTTTTTAATGAGTACGATGGTAATGATGACTTAACTTAAGGGATTTTATAGTCACTTATATTTTTCATAAGACCCATGCCATATTCACCACGTATTTGTTGTATATGGTGTGTAAATTTCAAATTTTGCTATATTATTATTCAACAAAATATTGTTATTGATATTTCAATATATATATATATATTATCTAGCTTTCATGGGGTTTTCATTTAAAACAAGACCAATGTAGTAAAGGGATTTTTGTCTCAATTTTCTTTTATTGAGACGTACATTCTCTCATAAACCAATATTTTTTATCAAGGATTATATACTGCCCATTTCACATGTTATATAATAAAAATTTTCATCCTTATGATATTTTTTCTTTTATTTTAGGTTATTAATTTATGGTTTTTTTATTAAATGTTACCAAAGTGGTTAGAGTTTATCGCTATTATCTCATTATCTATCAGGATTGTTTTGTATACTTCCATGGATGAAATATTATGATCCATATGTTAAAAATTCTCATAAAATTTATTATAATTTTTTTATTAATGATATAATCAAGTAATATAACCATTTTTTTGTCTTTTTCAATTAATAAATTTAAGAAGTTTTTTCTAGGAAAATATGACATTATTTCTCTCTTCAGTCAGGGATCTATTTTCCTTCGAAACAATGTTTTCTAAAAAAAATAATTTTTTTATCATTTTAAAAATAATTTATTAAATTAATTTTCATGTACTTTTTACTTTTATTATATTTTTTTACAAAGGTTTATTCTTATTTTTCTAACTAAGTATCTTTTACATCTTTTGTACAGTAAAA
The DNA here is from genome assembly GCA_963277665.1 of Viscum album. Taxonomy (NCBI): domain Eukaryota; kingdom Viridiplantae; phylum Streptophyta; class Magnoliopsida; order Santalales; family Viscaceae; genus Viscum; species Viscum album. The sequence continues at coordinate 1,301,186,570 of OY728127.1, forward strand.
AATTAATGTTCACTTACCATTTATGGAATGTATGGATTTTCCCTTGGCTAAAACAATAATTTATTTGAATAATATATTGAAATATTTCAATTTTATTTTCAAAGAAACTTTTTCCCTAATATTTTATTAATTAATTTTTTATATAATATAGGTTTCAAAGAAAAAATTTTCCAAAATGGTTTTATACTTCAAAAAAACATTTTCAAAGGGGAATGCCTATTTTCCTTAGGAAATACTTTAAATGATCTTTAAGAATTATTTTCATTCTATGATTCCATTCGTTGGTGTTACAAATTCCATAATAGAGATATGATCTATGGTTACTATTAATATTCTATCTTTGAATGGTTTAGGTTTTTATGGAATCATGGTGATAAAACCTATTTCCCTTCAATTGATTATTTACTTATGAAACCAAATTATGTTTATAAGTTAGGGTATAATTATGAATCCTATTTCTTTTCCATGGATGAAGGTATCATGAACTATTTATTATTCCATTTTCCTTTCATGGTTTATAAAAGGATGAATGTTAATGTTATTTTGGAACACATTAGTATGTTTTTATTAAGGGATGTGTGGGACAAATACCTCACTTGGGTAATGATTTATATCTCATGATATAGACACGAATGGCATGGGATGTGAACTTTGTTCCGTATTACAATGCTGTAAGGGGAAGTGAACTTGGTTTAGTAATACAGGGCAGGAATGGGATATGGACTTGGTTTAATAATACAGGACTTGAACAGGGTGTGAACCTAGTGTTGTTAAGTACTTTATCCACTATGATTATCTTCTACATGATCCTTGAATAATATGGATATATTTTGTATTCTTATCTATATTACATAAATTTCATTCCCTTCTCTCTCATGGATCATGTTCTTTTATTCACTTGTAGATCAATTCTTACGGACTATAAATCTTTATTCCATAACACTAGATTATGATATCACTTATGATGTGTATGATCTTATAATTTTATGATCATGTTATCATACTCTTATGCTCAGGATTATGCTTAAAAATACCACTTTTGACCCTTATAAAAGATATATTATCACCCTTTAATATGTTTCATGTCCCATGTATATAAAGATATGTATTGTGTATGATGTTTCTAAGAATGGTCTATGTCCTATAGATTCTAATGGGGATAATATTTTTCACTTATGGGTCAGGTTTTAAGTATCCATGTTTCTAGAGGAAGTAAAATAATATGTCCATTGGGAGTGTGTTTTAATAATGTAATAAATGCTCAAAACAAATTATTTAATGTATATATTTGAAAATCTTGTGTTGCTAATGATTTAAATTGGATTATAGGGTATTTTTAAGGTACAAAAAAACTATTTTCAAATTATTAGCTCATATCAGTCCCTCACATTTGAACTATTCCTCTCCTAGGAAATTTTATCATATAATTTCATTTACTATAAAGAAAAATAAAATCTGTTATGCTATATATATCTAAATATAATAATCATGGGAAAAAATTTCTAGGCTCCTTAATTGGTTGAATTACCATTATTCTTCTCTAATTTCAACACACTCCTCACATTAATCGAATAATATATTGAATTACAATAGTGTATCAAATTATATTTAATTAGATTTATAGTTTTAACAATAAGTGCCTCGATTTATTCTTCTCTCATAAGATTCATAAACTAGTTAATAAATTTGTACTTTTTTGATACCAATCTAATGTGTTTTTATAAGTCAATTTTTTCCTCCTATATTTGGTATAAACATCCACCACAACATAATGAATACATTTTTAACTTCTATGATATTGATTTATATTTTTTTTATAAAAAATGAATTTTACCAACCCATGTGAAAATAGATCACTATTAAAAGTAACTTATACGAAATTTAATGAGTTGTTACCCACAAACGCAGTGCCTAATGACTCAATGATTAATTATGGGATCCCAATTTTCCTTTTTTACTCCAATTTTAGAGGATTAATATCAATTTAATTGGTGTTTTCCCCAGATATTTTCTTTTTCCACATAGGTTAAGTGTCATTGGATTATGTTAAAAAAATTAGTGACCTCGATTTATAATTATGATTTCATGTATATATGTTCACGCACTATCCATTTTAATGATATATTAATAGATATACATTAATGAATTGAAATATTCACTCAATAATCACATATATCTAATAATTTTAGAACTTGTGAAATCCAAAACTCTCTCATTAAATTTAATCAATATTGGGTAGTACTCACCTCAATTTAAGTCTGAATACATAAAAATACTATATAAAAGAGTTAAATATATTATTCATAAGAATAATAATTTATTCTTCTTCTCTATATATTTTTATTTATCATGTTATTTAATTATATATTACCATATAAAAAACTAAAAAGTGTTAAAATTAGTATTTTCAAATTCTAAACAGTTTCTAAATATATCTTTAATAAAATTATAAATAGGTTGAATCTATTTTCCCACACCTGAAAAAAAACTACTCTGTTATATTTCCATCAAACATGCATAAAAATTACAAGGACTAAATAGTCTGAATTAGAAAATATGTCCTTGTGTTATTTTACATCTTGGCCGATTGAGGTGACCCCCTAGTGTGGTTATAGATATATTTGAGAAAATATCCCTGTTATTATCCATTTATTTAAGGCTATTATAAAATATAATTATCACAACAAATTTTAATGAGAGTTATGAAATTGGAAAAAAGAGGAGAAGATATTCTTCGATTATTCTCTCCCAAGATGGGTTGCATTTACACTATATACAACTGAATTTCCCTATGATTATACCTAATAAATTTTAGTATTATGATTATGTGATTGGAAATGACTTATTTGGTTCCATCTAAATATCACCAACAATGACACATATCATAGGTCCCTTGGACCAAAATTCATTATTTTCACCCCTCACTAATGTGTTTTTATGAAAAAGTGTGGGTGAAAGGATGATGTACATGGTCTCCTCATGTAATAATTTAGTTATTATGTCCTCTTACACTCTCATGTATAGATATAGTTATAATTCTTAGAGGAGTTGAAACATGGGGGAGTTAGTTGACAAATAAAATTTAATATAATCAAAAACCCATTGAGTTTAGATCCATTTTTTTTTGAATAATATGATTCAAATTATTTAACTATTTACTCATGAGGAGGTTAATTAGAACTATTTTTTGTTATAACACCATCCAATTTATGTTTTGGATTTCCTTCATGGAGTACTTTATTCACCACAATTCTTGGGTATCATCATAATGTTCTTCCATAGGGTTTCCAACAGCTGGTGAGTCTTCTTCCAGAGTGGTTTTGAGTGTGTTGACAATATATTCCTCATATTTTTATTTTCATCATTTTGGATAGACACGTCTAATATTTCAAACTCTTGTTTTTTCTAAGGTTTCTACCTCAAGTTCATTATATTCTACATAGGAATGCAAATACAGTGTTTTTTGGGATCTTAAAATATGGGTAATCTTCTAGTTTGAAATATTTTGAAAATACAAATGATCTTGAGGGTTGATTCACTCCCTCATATAACATAGTTTGAAACATGTCTTTCTCATATAATACACATGGAAGTTTAATTTGAATTCTGTTTTCTAGCAGATCCTCAACTATGAACCAAAATAGGTAACCCTCACGTACTTCAACATCATCACCCTAGATAGGCATTAGTCTTTTTGAATATATTAAAATGTAACTAAGTATATTATTATATAATTAATCTTGAATAAATTTGAAATGAAATAAATAAAACATAGTTTTATCCCCCTCACCAACTTCATTATATTGGTCATTTTCCATCTTCAATTACACATTGAGGTTTTTTTGTGTGGGTTTTAGTTTTTATATAAATATGATCCCATCATTTTTAGATTTATTATAAATATATCTATTTTGCTACCATATTTATAATACTGTCTTTTAATTAACTTCATAAGGGAAATAAGTATATATTTGAGTTCAAATAAAATTATATAATGAAAATATTAGTAAAGATTCACCCTCTATTGTTAAACATTTAGATTCATTTCATGGTATTCCAACTCAAGGTAGATGTGTTCAATAGTGTATAGTGTAAAATCATTTACTTCTAAAAAATATACGTATATGAAATCCTATTTTTAAAATACTATGTGATTCAATTCTATTACTACGTATTGTTTCCTTTGTTATAAATGTTCTTGGAGGGATGTGTCTATTTAAACTAACATTTTATTTAATTATTTCAAAATTTATTTTCATTAAATCAATTTATATCCCCATAGAAAGTTGAAATGGATGTAACATTGGATTTCCAAATTTTTATGATAATATTTAATTTGATGGAGTGGGGGAAAGTATTATTTATTATAGTAGGGTCCATTAATATAGTAGCTTCCATCCACCAAACCATTAGTGTATAAAAATTGTTCATCATGGAGTTCCTGTAAGGATTTATATGGGGAATACAGGTCAGGATCCATTGAATAATTGTCTCACTATGGAGATTATCATTGATTATATGAATATAAAGGATGAAAATAAATAAAGAATGAAAAAAACTAATTAAATTTGAGTTTAAGAGAAGGAAAATTCAACCCTTTTTTAATAAATATTTCTATGATCATTATTCCTTACTTGTTGGTCATAGTCAAAAAAATTATTCTATACTCCTAATGTATCCTAGTTGTTAACTCAGTTCATCTATTATGGATTAAGGGATGGGGTACTCAATATATTATCAATGGTATAATAATTTTTTGGTTTTTTATATTTTAATTATGGATTGACTCAATGAGATGTTGTGATGTTGATTTTAGGATGTTGAAAATTAAAATAACGAAACAAAATTTCCTATAATGACAGTTGGGATCAGATAAATCCAGGGATTTCCAATAATAACCTTCATTATAAAACAATATTTTAATCCTTGAATTGATGTTTCATTTAAAATAACTCATGCATTACTATCCACTAACAACACATGTAAACCACCATATAATTCCTTGAATCTCATATATAACTGATATTTCACATCCTCCATAATTTTGTATGATAATAATACCATAGTCATAATAAAATCATCAAACATGATCTAACTAAATCATTTTATTATTTTATTGATTCTCGCTAATATATTTGTTATGAATCAAATAGGAACAAGTTATTGAGAATTGATTTCAAAACACTTGACTGATACAAGGAGGTAATTACAGAAATCAAACAATCTATAAGCTAGTCAAGAATCTCATTCATTAATTTATCTCAATTGAATAATAAATTTCAAAATCCTAAAAATGGATTCAGGTAACTATAGGTATCCCTTGTGAATTAATTCCATTGAGTAAGTACTATGAATTCATGGGTTTTTAAGAGGTTATGTTGATTTATATGGATAAAATACACTAAAAATAGAATGGAAGAAGAGGAATAGAATTTCACAAAAAATTAATAGAAATATAATTTAAAAATAATATAATAGAATATGAGAATACCTAATCTACAGCCCTTAGATGTTGATCACTCATAAAATGGACTGAGGGGAATATTTCATTCCTCCTCATCACATTTAACAAAAATGATAAATTTATATTAATTTATTCCAAATATCATAAATGATGGTCATGATATATTTAGTTGAGTGTATCATCATTCCATTATTGTGCTCGGAATGTATAATGACTTGAGGAATGAATAAGGATGGATCATAGATTGGTCATTAATTCATGAACTATGTATGTTTGGGCCTACATGTTTATGACTGGTGTGTGGGCTATTAATGATGCCTCAGTAATCTGAATGAAAAAAATTCTATGTACAGAAAATTTAGTAAGGAACAAAATTTCATGTTGTCTTTGAATTTCTTCATTGAGAGAATGACATTATTTCTTTATTAGTAACTGGATCATGTTTTTTTGGAATCATATCTTCACTAATTTATCGTTCTTGATTTTTTTTTGTGATTTTATAGGATGCTTTAGAGATCCATGTTACTCTTGAGAATATATGATTAATCGTGTTTTAATCTCCATGGTCGTTATCATGTTTCTTCTACAACCATTGAGCACTAGATAAGTCTTATATACCATTGGTAGTCAATATTCATCCAGTATCAGTGGAAATTCTCTATTGGATTCTAATATATGGTTGGATTATATCACTTATGAATTTATCAGTGAGGGAAGAATAAATGGTATTTTAAATCACTCATAGTCCTAGGTCATTTCTTTAATTTCATCGGTCAACATATTCATAATAAAGCATAGAAAAAAGAACTAGTTTTCTTAATTATTTGTCCTTTTATCCCTACATAACAACATGAGACATCATTTAAATTTTTTCAACCTAAAAAATAAGAACTGGGGTTTCAGTATACATCTACCTTTTCTTTATTCACATTAATATTGGGATCATATTTGGGATTCTAATATCAACCATCAAGGCCTTGAAAACTCAGGTGTAACAATAGTATAATTATCTCATGTGAGTACGACCATCTCTTTAGGTTATGGTTTCAAATAGTGTGGTTCTTCTTGTTCATCCTCAATAGAGATCGATTTCATTAACAGTTTAATCATTAATAGATGTATCCTCAATTTGATGTTGATTATTGGGTTGTTCCTCAGGGACAATCTGGTAGTGTGGCTTTAGGTTTTGGTGAGATTTTTTTGATTTTGTAAAGGTTATGGTGGAAGTGTTTTAGTTTACCATTGAGAAGTTTATATTTGTTTGATTTGGGATTCCATGGTAAATCCATCCCTTTTTTTGATGTTCACTCATTATCATGGAATTATGATGTTTAGTGTTATGGTCGATTAATGTGTATGATCAATCTTTCACTTTTACAGAATTAAACAGGTGTATATTAATGAAATGAAAATTATTTTTTTCAGTCTCTTAGCATAGGGAGCCTCATAGTAGCTTGTATTTGAAAGTTTTAGGAAAGTGATACCATAGTCGACTGCTCATGATATGGCATAATTTTAATTTTTAATTTTCATTTTTTTTAGTTTCTTCAATGACTGCATGATGTGGTGATGTCATGGTTACTCCAATCATTTTGAATTTATTCATTTAAAGTCAACCATATGAATCCTTTACACAATTTCTTCATACCTTTATAAAATTCTTGGTTCTACTATAAAAAAATAAATCATGTGAATATATTTTTTTTCCTAATTAGTTACATATATAAAGATATCAATTAAACATAAATATGAAATCTATTTGAGAATAGTGACTAATGATTGTATGAAACAATTAAATTTCAAAATAGAAATCAAAATTTTCATTCACATTTTAATTGAAAAAATTCACAAATTGCTGAAAACCTTATTTTGAGTCAATTAACAATATTTATCATAATTCAAAATTTCCAATGAAATAAAAAATTTACCTGGGATTTAATATAGATATTGAGGCATTTTAAGTGACTAATAGACAAAATATCTAGAATTTTGAGATCACACAATAACATATTATCATGGATTAAATAATATTATTCTCGATTTGTTATCTTCCATGATGAATAGGTAATAACCTTATCCCTCTATAAAATGAATCACATGAGTTATTTCCATGATACATCACTATAAATAAAAAATTATTAACTTCCCATTTTTATAGTCAATGTTTGACCATTGGAAAATATACTCTTTAATTTGATTATGAAATTCTTCACATTCATTTTTCACATATAAACATTACCCCATTATATGTTTTCTTATTTAATATGTTATATAATGGGAAATTGTTTTGAACAATTTGCTTATAGTAAGACATCAAAACAAGGGAAATACATACCATGGTTTTGTTCACCAGTATAGGTTATTCATGGACTTCATTTTTATTTATAAGAGAAATGAATATTTCATCCATAGAGACAATATAACTGTGAAAATAAACATTCATGATCCAGAATTCACGCATTCTAATTTTACTATATACTCTTTTTTCTCTATGAGTACCAAGAATAAATACCAAGTGATTTACATGGACCTAGTAGCTAGTATAGTACATGAATATATAAATAATAAATAACCAAAAAATTATGACGATATTACTAAAATAATTTATTCATCAGATTCATAAATATTGAGAGTTAATTTGTTAATACAATGTGTATTACTGTAAACTCATATTCAACATATATCTAATGAAATGTTTGATATTTAATGAATTTCATATTTAATTTAAATTTATGATAACCAAAACATTTTTCAATATTTCACAAATATTGATATTTTATATTTTTATCAAACAAGTAATTAAAATGAATCAGATGATCATTTTTTGTTATAGTAGTATCGTTGATTTCATTATAATTAATGCATAGCCTCACAGATCCAAGATTATTAATAACAAAAAAGTATATGGGAATACCAAGGTGAAACATTAGGGAATATAAATCCTATATATCTTAGCGATTATAGATGTTTATTTAATTTCATTAATTCCTATATCGTTATTCTATACCGACTCATTGATATAGGTCTTGTATGAGGAATTAAAGAAATGGACAACTCTATTTTATGCTCCGGTGCATGTCTACATATTTTCATAGGAATAACATTAATTTATTCCATTAAATAGATATATATTACATTTTTATATTATATTTCTCATCCATATATTTAGTCTTCTTTAATTCACTATGAATCCCAATCATAGGAGCTACAAGTGATGCATATATAGTTGACCATAATGATGAAGTGTCACCTCTAAAGACATAGTATTCTATATCCCATTCAAAAATCATAATATAGTTCCCTCAAAATAAATTTTTTCTGTATAATTTGAAATCTAATTAATAATATTGATTATATCAATTACAACCCTAATTATGATAATCATGGTTATAAATAGGTTATATCTACGATTCATAATGGTAACTTCCTGATACATCCTAATTACTGTAATATTTCCATAAGGAGCACTGAACAAAAACTCATTAATAAACCTTCATGGAAAATATATAATTTTCTTTGAAAACATAGGATATATTAAAGCATTTGAAAATCTTGAATAAAATAAATAAGTACATAAATTTGATTCTATGTTTAACATATCTAAAACTAAAATATTAGGGAAATAAAACTCAGCTATAGTAATCCCATAAGCTTGGATTTATCTCCTCGACCACTTATGGGGTTGGTTTTATTGATCCACTTCATATTGGGTCAAATAATGACTAATTTAAATATTGCTAAAGAACAAGATATTATTGGTTTCTTTCTTTCCCTTGAATTCTTTACCCAAATGACCCTTATCTTCACACAAGTATCTATCTCTTATTCCCCTAAAAAATTTCCTTTGAAGATTAATTCTATAATTTTTTAAATGATGGAAACTAATTCAATATCCTCTTCTTCTTTGAAACGTTCTCAATTTCCTAGTGCTTAGATGGACTCTTCTTCAATTAATTTTGCAGTATGACACATGATATATTAAATTATTTTTCTTTTTTTATGGAACATAATTCTATATTATCATATTATGAATATTCTTGAGATATCTTTGACCTTAAGGGGATAATATTAATAGCTTTTAAAAAATTTCCAAATTTAATTTAGAAGTACTTATTTATTTTATAAATTCTTTTCTAGTCTTGTAAAGATATACTCATACTCTATAACCCATTCATCCTCTGTTTTATTTATACAGGGTGAATTATCATCATTCTATTTTATTTCTTATGGGTGGAATATTTGTTGAAGAATGATATTTTAAAATCAATTTATTTTATATATTATATGTCATATTCCTCTCTAATATTTTCTGTTAATAAAAACCATGCATCATCATCACCTTCAAAAAAATATGATCCTTCTATAAAATTTCATGTTTCATTAAATCCCAAGGATTGATGTATCTTTTAGACGTACTCAATCCATTAATGAACAAAAAGTCGATTAGTAATTTCACTAGAAATATAGGATTATATTGCATGAAACTATACAATATACGATTGTAATGGAATGCAATATTATCATTCTCTATATATTCTGGGTTATTAGTCACAAACTAGGTTAGTTAAGAAAATTTGGAAATGAACATTCCAACTCCAACAACAATTATATTGGATTCCACTATACACAAATATGTACACAATCCCTTAGTTTTGAAAAGTTTCTCTAAACAATGCACTAATTCTAAAAAATGACATTAATTGACATAATATATATTTATATGAAATTTAAAGCAAAGTATTTTATTATAAATATATAGCAATGGATAATATAAATTAATAAAATAATAATAGATAATCTCATTATCATAAACATGGTTTCATTGGGGATATCCTCATATTATATCAATATTTTTATTCATTAATAATAGTTTTTAATGAGAATATGAGTCAATCAAATCAGATCCCCTATGAGTTTAGAGCAAGGTGTTCAATCTTAGACCTACTCATCATGCACTAGTGATGGTCGAGTTAATACCTAATCCTCCAAATTTAAAATTTCTACCCAAAGGTGCATCTATGCCACAACCACAACCACTTTCTAATATCTTGATAGGGATTCATTTTCTATGAAAACCTCACATTTTCTACATTTTCATAACAAATGATATTATATTTTTCATAGACTTATATATAGAGTTTTTTATAGTTTCATGGCCTCTAATATATGTTTTCATAAATATAGTTCCCAATGTTTCTACTAAGCTTTATCTAATGAAAAATAGAACAACTCCAAATCCAATAACATAGAACCAATGTGTGTTATTTTATAATGGAAAAATATTCAGGGTATCACATCACCACGAACTGAGTAGTTTAGTTGTCATAATGAACTAGATAAATACTTTAATCCCATTTTACATTAAAAATATGATACAAAACATTTTAAAGGTAAATATTTTTCATCCTTGAAATTCATTAATATTTTCCATCTTCATATCAAGGGGAAATGAAAACAAAATAATGGTTTTATAAATCTCTTGGTAAAGGTTATGCATAATGAAATCTATCCTCAGTAAATATGACATGATAGATAATTGAAAATGAATTTGATTTAATCAATAAAATTAGTTCAAATTGCATACATGGATAATATAAAAGTAGTAAACACATGGATAATAATACAAGAATTCCCAATTAAGGAAATTCATAATTTCAAATGTTCTGATGTATCAATTGTGCCAACATACTTTTATATATGGTTATGTATACCCCAAAACCCATTCAATAAGGACATACGACATATTTATCCTATGATATTTTTTGATGCATCAATTGGATATATATAACTAGGACCCACCCATAATTTCATTTCCAATAAGGTATCTATATATTTAATGGTATATTTAATTAATAATAAATAGTCCTCAATAAAAAAATATTATATTAAGAAATTAATAAATAATGTTTATATTTCCCTAGTAAAACAAATAACCATCATAATAAACCAAAATATAGACAAATTTATTATATTTTAGTAAATATGTGTATCCATGACACCTAAATTATGAATATGGAAGAGAAAATTAATTTCTGAAGAAATATTAGCTATATAAAGTGAATGTTTAAGATAATTTCAATGAAAAAAAAAATTAATTAGGGGTAAAATATGACCATAAATTCATCATAAATAATGTATTGGTATTAAAACCATGTTTTTGTTGAATATAAGTAAATTATAGATAAAAAATTAATTTATTTTTTCATTAAAAAATAATTTGGAAAATAATATGAAATTTATATAATAAGATAAATAGAATAAAAAGGTTACAGTGGTGGGAAAATATGTTAGCATTTCATACAGAAAAAACAAAATTATTTTATCTTTTTTGAAAAATAGTAAGAAAATTGACCCTTTAGTGAAAATAGGAATTATTGTGTTAAAACATTTAATAGATGTACAATATGAAATATTATGTAATTAAAAACTAATTTAATTAAATATAAAGGGATTCTAAAAATTAAAAAGAATATAGACCTGGAAGAAAATATACATGGCCAAGAAGAAAAATAAGATTAGATTGTCATTAAAACATTTTGTTGTTGATTAATTTCAAAAAGAGATGAAAGGTGTAAGTAATACATACAATATAGTTATATATATGTAGTATAATGGAATATATTGGGTTTAATAATGCTAAATTATAATATTACATCAATGAAAAAAATCCATCCCATAAATGAGATTGTAATAAAAAAATATACACAAATTTGGTTATTGTTTTATTATAATATATTGAATGTGTAAACATGGATTTGTATGTTAAATATAATGAATAAATAGAAATTTTATTTAAATATATCAGTGAGGAAATATATACACCATAAAAAACGAAACACGTACATAATACAAAATATGTCAAAATTATGTAGAAATTGAGATGAAAACTCCCCACCTCAGGATTTTACTTATTCAAAAATATTATCACCTTAGTATAACTATTCAAAATTTTTTATTAACCCCTTAGAAAACCATTTTAATATTTATATTAATTTATATGTATTCTTGTGATAAATTTTTTACAAATTAATTATAATATCAACCATCAAGTGTTATCTTTTTATTTTTCCCATGCATGTTTCATCATAAATATTCCATTTCCTCGACATACGATTTAGTTTCTTCATATCCATATTTATTTTAGTTCTATAAATATCCTATTTTTCATATTTAAAATTTTATAAAAAATTTTAGAATGTGTATATGATTAATGAATCTCTTCGCTTCATTGAGGTGGTAGTCCACACGTAAAAATGAGTGAGGTTATAATTTTTTAACACGAAGAATTGAAAAAATGTAAATCATATATTACTTTTACAGAAAAAGAATAATTTCTTTAATTTATATATAATCATTATTTATATCTACATAACCATCCTAGTGAATAGGTAATGAAAAATTAATTTAACCATATCATGGAGATGGTACGTCGTACTTATGGACAAGCAAGGTATTTATTTTCCATATGATGGGGAAGAGATGAATAAGGGGTTTGAAACTAATATACCGACATTTAATAAAATAAAAGATACTAATTTTATTATATGATTTTATTTATATAATATTTTAATTAGATATAATAATATGTAAAATAAAAAATCTAGGTTAAGATGATTACCTTCTCTTTGAAGAAGATCCATTGGATCACTCATTAACAACCACATAGATTTTATTTTAATAATAAAAGAAACTATATAAGTTATATAATGTTGTTGGGCATATGTTATATCATTTTGTTAATAGTGATTTGTTTCTCACAATAGTGTGAATAATAGAGGAGGGGTGGTGTGTGTTTATGGTGAAGGAAAAGTCACATTAGGTATTATTTAAAAAAATTAAAAATAATAATTTCCATCATTTTAAAGTGGAACTAAGTAACCAAATTTTCAAATTTTTTATAGGGTATGTTTAAAATCTCAAAAAAGTTTTTTTATAGGTTCATATTTCATTTTAATCTATATATTTTTCTTTAAAACCTTTGATAACTTATTTTAACCTTAACCATAGTAACAAAATTTTCATTCCTAATGGGTTATAAATTTAATTATAAGGAAAATATTGGATTAAAAAGGTCAAAGAATGATATTATATATAATATCCCTTCTCTATTTTTCTATTATATATTTTTTATTATATTTATATCCTTAATTTTAATATTTTTTAACATATCGATCTTTTAAATTCATTTTCAAAACTATTCACATATTATTACTTCAAATACATCATGATATAAATTTAATAAAAATATAAACTATTTAATAATAAATTATACAGTATTATTAACCATAAAATTTATGTGATTCTACAAATAATCAAAAAATATTACTTGTGTTCTTTTTAAATTGTTTTATTTTTATTTTTCTTGTTCTTTCACAAGAATTTTGTTAGTGTAGTGTAAGAATATAATGTTTTCATCCCATCAATAAAAATTAAATATAAATTTAAATTTAAAAAATAAATTAGTAATTTTTCAAATAAACATTTAAATTCATTTATAACAAATTTTCATACCTATGTGAACATAATATAAAAATTAAATGTAAGGGAGTCATATTTTGTAAGTTTCCATTATATTATATAATATAAAGGAATTAATGAAAAAAAAAATTATCTCAAATATTTGATATTTTTAGATATAGAAGGATGTGGTAAAATTTAACTCATCCAATTAGTTATAGGTGAACGTTTGGATTATTTTTAAGCCTTATTCTATAGTATTAACCTTATTTATCACAATTTTCTAATTACATAGTTGATAAATATTACCATAATTAATATTTAAAAAAATATAAATAAAAGGAATGTATTTACCAAATTGTTTCATCCTCGTTCCAAATATTTACCAAATTGAATTTATATAAGTGTCATAGTGAAATCTAAAAATATACCCACAAAACAAGACTGAAATTTTTTTCTAGAAAACATGTTTTTAAAGAATAAGAGGATCTTATATTTACCTTACATCAAGTATTAATAATTATATGAATTTAAATTTATAAGGAAATAGATAAATTATATATATTTAATTTAAATAATTCATTAATAGGTATTACTTTAAATAATTAATTTGGAAAATCATTATGCATATAAAATTAGTTTTTATAAAAATATTCCTTTTAGCACCAAATGACCTTATTTTTATTCATTTCAAAATGATAATCAATAAATGATTAATTATATATATTATAAAATGTTAGTTTTAAAAAGAAGAAGTATAATATAACATTTTATTTTATTCATTAAGGAATTTTTCTTATGGAAGATTTAAAATATCATTCTAGTCATATTTTGGTAGAGGAAGTTCAAAATAGATATTAATCCTACCAAATTATAATTTTTAATGTCATGAAATATTAAAAAATAATTATATTATGATAAAATTTTAACTTACTATACTTTTATCTCAGGTGTTGCATATAGAGCATGGTTAAATAAAAAAGTTCATAATGCTTGCAAAATGTGTACATGATTGATTGTTTTCATAATGATATGATTAATTTTTAATGTATCTAAAAGGTAGAAAAACATAAGAAACCAAAAGAAGATTGATAATTATAAAATAGGTATAATTAATAGGTATTGATTTTTATTTTTTGAAAATAATATATATTAACTTCATTCGTTGGATGTTATTTTCAAAATAACATGATAAATAGTTACATAAAATATTTAAGTAATCAAAAAAAATTTAGGGTATGCATAAATGATACATTAATTAAAAAAATGATTTTTTTATTATGTGTAATGTTTCTATTGATTCATTTATTATTTGGATAAATCCCTAAAAAAATTATAATTTTTATTATGTATATTAATTTTATCACGCATAAAAAAAATTAATTTGGATGATTCATGAAATTTTGATCATTACTATACAAGTGAGCTTAAGGGATAAAATAATGTAACTCATAAAGTCTGATTCTTATAATTTTTTAATAGTAAACTTGATGGGATACTAAAAAACGTGTTATCAATTTTATTTTAATGATCCATTAAGTTATCCTTATTTTTATCATGAAGAAATTGGTGTTTGGTTATGATAAATTCAGGATGGATAGATATTTAAAGATTAATTAAATTTAATATATTGATGTTATATTCAAAATTGTATAATTTGTAATGATGGATGTTTGTTTATTGAATGTAAATTACTAATATATGATTATCATTCTAAAATTCCATTGAATAGTAGTTATTAATTTGAATATGGTAAATGTTTTTGAATTTGTTAATTCTAATATAAAACATGTAATAATGATATTTTCTAAATAGAACTCCAAATGTTTTTAATGTTTTTGATATTATCATAAGAATCATGTAGGTTTAAATGAAATTTATTCATATAAATAATTTTTTATGTCATTTCTTACTATGCTTATTTTTCAATAATGATTATGGCTATAGGACTTTTTGAACACTATAAATTGAATAGAATCATGATAATTATTAGAAATTGATCATGATTTTGGGATCATATTCATATAATTGTTTTATTGGATAAAATTTTAAAATCAGTTTTTTATAGTTAAATCATTTCATTTGTATTTTTGATCAGTTTTACGGTGATTATTTTTTATATAATGGAATTAGGTTCAATGATGAATAATTTTTTATAAAAATTAAGGGCAATGACATTTGGCTTCTGTGAATTAATTCCTTGTTAAATAAAAATTAATGTAGAAGTTTTATTCATTTTGAATTAATTGATTAGATACATAATTAAATTAACTTAAGAGAGATTTATGATTTATTTAAATATTTCTTATGGTTGTATCAGCTTTGTTGGTATCCTTTTTAAAAGAAGAAAAGTTTTTTTATGAGTCATTAATTTTTTGATTTGGTCATTTCATTGGATTTAGATTTTTTAGATTAATTATTTTTATTTGTGTTTAGTGGTTATCAATTGGTTTCTATGATTTTTTTGGTTAGTGGTAAAAATTTAAATATATTAAGGGATATTAATGATTAATATAATAGTTGTATTGAGACTACAACTGATATGTCTTGTTAGATTTTAAGGATGTCTTTAAAATAAGTGGATAGATAAAGATAATAGGGTTTTATATGTAATATGGTAATATATTTTTTATTTTACCATGGTTTAATTTCATGTTTGTTTTATTTAAATTTATTATTATTATGGGGATATCTATAATGGTGTTTATATTATTCAATTGGATGTTATATGTAATTAATTCTGGTATTTATAGGAGATTATGTAATGATCCAGAAATTATAAATGCTATTTGACTCTAGAATAATAGTTTCTTATATTATTTTTTATATTACTGTACACAAAATGCACATAAGGAAGACAATAACAGTTATTTAATCAATGGACATCATGAAATTAGTTAGCAAAAAATCAATATAAATTTTCAAAATAAATATGGAAAAAATATGTAAAATAAAATGGGATAATTTGGATAATATGAGTCTCCTAAAATTAATAATCCGATAAATAAAATTATTGAAAATAATATTAATATTAGAAACCCAATAATTTATTTTGAAATTAATGTTATAGAATATTCAGAGAAGTTTAGGTGAATGATTAATGAATGAATAAATATGTGATTATAGGACATAGTATAAATATTGAAATAGTAATATGATTGTTATGAATATTAACATGACTATTAGTAATTATAACCAGACTGTTATATTAATAATTTTGCCTCAAAATAATAAAATCTAAGAATGATACTATTTATCATGATTAATTAATGAAATATAAAAATTCTCATTCTATAGAATTAATATCTAGATTAAGAACTCCATGAAATTATAAGAACATTTAACAAAAGTTGTGTTGTAATATATTTCATTAAATATTAATATTAAGTCATATAATTTAAATTTAATATATTAAAATTTTAATTAATAAAAGGAATTATACTTTTTAAATCATCAAATCGATATTTTAAAATGGTTATTTGTAAATTTTTTGAAATACTTCTGCTTTTTTGTGGAAATTTAAAATATTATTTTTTTCATAATTATTATGTTTAAAATGAGATTATTCATGGGTTAATAAAGAATTTATAAACAATACAACTATTATACCCCAAAAAATTGTTTTTCAATGAGATAAATGAGCCATTAAAATACAATAATAATGTTTTAGAATCCATAAATGTACTTACCAAAGTCTCATGTCTAATGTATTCCATTAAAATAAAACTTTCACATTATTCCATATGCCTTTTTAATAAATGAATAAATTATGACTTTTAATGAAATAAAATTTATAAATTAGTATTAATTAATTGAAAAATGACTAAAACTTTTAATTATATCTCTGTTAAAAATTTTACATTGGAAATTATATTTTATTCAGTATTTCATCCTAAAAATACTATTTTCCTTATGTATAAATTCTCCCGCTCTCCTTGGAAAAGCAATTCACATACACATAAAAATTCAAATATAAACCAAATAACCTTAATTAAAACATTTAGTATATTAATGGTAATTATAGTTTCACACAAAATAAAGAATTCATGGATTTTAGTTTTGTAGAGAAAGATCAATATTAAGAAGAGGGTTTGTTTTTATAAACACTTCGTCAAATTTTTTCCTATCTTCATTGTTTTCCCTATTCCTTTGATACAAAAATATTATAAGATTAATTTCTTTGTATGTTAAAAATTTATATATGATTTTTAACTATTTTAATTATTTTATTTATAAAGTATTTATATTTCAAACATCTCTTCTATACATTTTACTATGTGCAGTCCGTGGTTGGTTATCCGGTTATGAATAAATTGTTAACTCTTTGATTATCACCACCATTCTGGATGGGAAATAATAATTATATTTAATATATAAATTTTTAATTAAAATCTTTTCAGTCTTCTAGATTTAGTTTTACTTATTTATAAATGGAGTTAAATAAATATAATGAAATTTAACAAAGATGAGAGAATATAATGAAAATATGGTGTCAAAAAATTATCAATTTACAAGGGTTTTTAAAAAATTCAATCATAAAATTATGATAGATCAATATGGAAGAAATTAACATAATTAAAATCTAGTTCCATGTTTTAATTAACCAATGTTTTTTAGGAGGTGTAAAATAGATAAAATAAATTGGGATTAAATGTAATTGGATTACCAATACCAACTCCTTTAATTTGATTATCTCATATTTCACACTATTCTCATTATGGATGATCCTTTTTTTCCATAAAATTTAATTTCACTATTTTTTCCCTTCTCTTTCTAGGGATACACATGTTTCTCTTTTATGAAAAAATTTTCTAAGCCAAAAGAAATTATTTCTCTAAGAGACATAATTTTCTAAAACACTAAATTGACTCATATTGAGTTCTCCCTTATCCACCCAAAAACGATGATGTTTAATAAAAATATTATTTGCCTTTAAAATTTGGAAAACCTTATATATATTTATGAAAATATGATATATAAAACCTTTATGAATCTTATTCCTCCCAATGGGTTAATATTATTACTATAATTACTATATGTTTCTTTTCTATGTGGAATTCATAATTATTTTCATTTTTTGATATTATGGGTGATCCAAAAATTATATAGAACTCAAATGAATTGTGTAATATGATATATATCATGAAATTATTTTTATTATGTGTGAAAAAGATGTTTCAATCACTCATAATTATGATTTAATGATTTATGCATAGGTGTTGTGAATGAACATGAGGATAACATTATTCAAAACTATGTTTGGTTTTTAACCGCTATGTTATGATATTTAATATTCATGCATTTTCCACATTACAAGAAATTTTGAAATGATTCCCCATACATATGATGATGATAATAGTCTTATCATATTTTTTATTTTATTATTCCCACTCATATATTATTGATTCGCATTCCTTATTCCTCTCATTTTATTCTACCACTTACTAGAATTTTAGCTCGCCCATTTCATTGATTTATATATTTATTTGATAAAATGTATTAAGGAGAATATGAGATATTTTTAGAAAAAAAAATATAGAATGGTTCAAGGAATTTTTATGTATTATTATCTACAAGTAATGTTTAGACCTAAGATTCACATCATACTAAACCTGTTTATCCTAGAATATATTACTATTATGTTATTTTTCAAAAAAATATGTTATATTTAGGTAAGATGAAGTTGATTTTATATAATTGGTATGATTGTATGGTTTAGTTAAAGTGTAAATTATGAATAGAAAATGTTAGTGAAACACATTTGGTTATGATTGTGTTGTATTGGAAATATTCGTTTGATTTGGTAATATATATGAGCACATAGTTTATGAGTAGTAAAACCCCTTCCTGGATTATACAAGTGTAAATATATTTGTTGAAGATGTAAAGAGGGGTAATAACCCAAGTATAGAACTATTGGGTATTTACTTGTTCATTATCTCATGCCCAAATTAAATGCATTATTACACACCTAGTTTGACACAGTAGGGGGAGTGCATTGGTTGATTAAAAAATTTATAAAAAAATTATAAAAAATATATATCTAATATAATTACATATTTTATTGTTATAAATAAATTATAGTACATGATACTTGAACTCTAAATTGATAATGATTTTTTTCTAAACATAGGGATCCCATAAAATGTGGCTTTAGAAATAATTATTTCATGAAAATAATATTATTTATTCATAATTTTTCTCATGTTTTGTTTAAACCATACCTATTTTATAAAATTGTGTGAACTAGGAAAAACCAAACCAAATCCAGTTTTAGGGATAATGAAATTATTTTTTAAATTATATTCACAATGAAATTGTAGATTGAGTACAAAATATCATAGATATTATCACCCATCTATCTCTGGCTATGAAGAATAACCTCAACTATATGGAATTCCAATCATCAAAATAGAAGAAGAAACTATCTATCAATCCATTTATATAAAAATGACCACCAAGAGATACTAGGTCTTCTAATCCACTTATCAATGAACAGTTGGTTAACTAATTCGAAAAGATATTTTTTTTTCTACACTAGTATGAGAAAGAGATGGTGACTCAAGACATCCATCACATTTGTGGACAAGATGGTCAATAGTGGGAACAAAAAATTAATACTAAGCAGAAAGATGTAATGGAAGATATATAGTGTAAAGAGCTTAATAATTTTATTATTTAGAAGTATTTACCTCAAACTCATCGACCGAATATGGAGGGAGAATTCATACAAAATTATAAACATGAGGGAGAATCTATCACGACATACATGGAAAATTTCATATGGAATTAATTATTGGCCTTTGGTTTTGTTGTAAAAAAGGAAATCAAAATTCATTGATTGTATAGTTGTTTAAAACCACACAAATGAATGGATCTAGCTATCTGAGACTTTGTGAGTTACGAAGAACGAGTTATTATCGGTCTCAATGTAGATGTGGATTTTTTAGATTATCCCCATGTAAAGGAATATTAAATAGAGGAATTGAAATTCCTACTAGAAGATCAACATCAAAATATGTAAAAATGAACCAACCAACTACATTTCAAAGAGGTGGAAAGAATCATCATAGGAATTAACGCAAATAAAATATGAAAATAATCTATGTTCATGGGAGAATACAACCAATATAATGAATTATGAAGAGACATTAAGAATTATATCAACGATATGGTCGAAAAAAGGAACCTATCAATGAACCATTGATTGTTAAATGCATCAATTATAGGGATAAAGGCAACTAAAATTGTTAGTTCTCTAAAACATGGTTCATTGAGAATAATCAATATCAAAAACCCCCAAAGGGAAATGAAAATTGTAATTTTTATTACATCACTCTTTCTGATCTATAGAATAAAAATTAAGATATACTAGGTACAATTCTGATTCACTAATGAATGGAAAACGTTTTATTTTTTTCTGGTTCAATGCATTACTTTATATCATAACACTTTTCATGAACTATTAAATCAGAAACCTAATAACGTCATAAGAGGATATGCATAAAAATTTATAATGGTGTGATCAATGAAACCCAAGTGTAGGATTATTCTCATATTATTGTCTCTCGGAATTTTCTTGTAGTGAATATCGTAATCATTCCCTTAGTGGAATTTAATTCTATTATGGGAATAAATTGGATTTAATTATTTAATTATCACATTAATTTTTTGGAAAAGTGAATCTATTTAGATATTCCATACAATCCAATGCTCAATTAAAAATACAATAATGATCTTGAATCTCCATTAGATAATACCTCAACGGTGTGGGTGTTGATACCAAACAAAAAGGCATTCATTTCCCAAGTGTTTTATAAATTAAAATTAATAAAGATGAGTAAATTATCATTATAAATGAATATAGAGATTTATTTGATGAAGTTTTTCTTAGAATTACCTTATATAATGAGGTAGTGTTCTCAAAAATATATTTCATATATCCAATCTTGTCCCAAAACCACTCTCTAGGGTGACCCTGAAAAAATTTGAGGAGTCAAATATACAACAATAAGAAAATATATATAAAAGTATTATATAGACAAGTTAAATATATTGTTGTATTCTTGTTATCTTTTTTAAGATAAATGATTGATCAATGTGGTTGGGAAACTGTTAATGTGATATCAACAATATGACTATAATGAACAAGTATCCCCTTTCATGGATTGATGAATTTTTCTAACAACTTAGAGGGGATCAGTACATATAAAATGTGGATATATGTCCTATATATGGTGACTAAATGTGATGGAAGAATATATTAAAAATATACCACATTTTATAAGGTATGGCCACTTTGAGTCCATCTTTATTCCCATCAGACATGCTAAATCCATTAAAATTGTCTTGGGATTGATGAATAATGTCTTTAGATAATGCCAAAAGAATTTTTTGGAATTATTTATTAATAATGATCTAATATACACTGATATAAATGAAGAGCATTAGGAGGAAATATGGATTCTATGGGATACATTATGTATGATGAAATTGTCTGCTATGTTCATAAGGTGTTACTTTTGGATACATCAAGTAAATTTATTGAGCCACATGATAATATGTGAGTGGATTCCTATCGACCCGCTAAAAAAATTTATAACTCTTAGATATTTTGAGTAATATTTTTTCCAAATAAATTTAATATTTTAGATATTCTTTTTTTACATGATACACAGAGATTATCTCTGGTTGCATGCAACACAATTTTTAGATTTTGATACAAACAATTCCATGTTTAAATTAATGGTGACATAATACTAATAAATAGATTATTTAATATATTTTTTCACATAGACATTTTAATGGAAGGTATGAATAGGGTTAAATAAATTACAAAATTTTATTCATTACACATGTATATATAATTAATTCTTTTTTGACCAATAAATTAAAAATGATAATTAAAATGAATTTAATTTCAAAGAAATCTTCATCTGATTATCTAACTTTTTCACACATTATTATTTAACCTAAATATAGTTAAAAAAATTAATTATGTTGAATGAATTTAATTTTATTTTTTTATTACATATTCAATAATTTTTTTCACAATCTTATTACACATTTTCTAGATAATAGATAATAATAAATCGACTTTTTCACTTGAAACGATATTTTTTAAAATTAGTATTGTCACTTTTTTAATAGATATTTCAAATTTATTGTATTCTAATTTTACAAAGATTATATAAAATAATAAAATTAATTTTGTAACTAAATATTTTTAAATAATCTATTTTAATTATTCTGAGACTTTTCGGAAATGATTTTTTTTTGAGGATTATTGTAAAAAAAATTATATTGAAAATTTAAACTTCATTAAAATAATTTTAAGGAGAAACTATTTTGAAATATTTATTTAAAATTGAAATTATTTTTATTTCATATGTTTTAATCCAATTTTAGTCAGTAGAATTAATTTATTAAATATTTATAAAGAAAAACATTTAAATCCTTCGAAACTTTTATCTTTGAAATGCTCTTTTCGTTGCATCTGTAAGATTAGTTTAAAATTAATATTTTTAATTGTTATAATTTATATTTTCTAATAATTTTGACATATATAAATACTATTTTTGATATAAAAAATATTAAAAATTAATTATCACGGTTAAGGTGAAAATGAGTTTACATAGTGGTTAAAATGAAAAGACTACCATAAAATTAACCTAGAGTCTTAGAAAAAATCCATTTCATAGAAATAGTTTTCCCTTATCACCTATAATTTTCAATAATGTAAAATTACTTATACTTTTTTATTTTTAAATAAATGGGTAAAAAAATTTATTTTGGAAAATAATAACTGCGACACTCACCTTACATATAAAAGGCGACCCCCATTAATCCCATATAAACACATAAAAAACACATAGGATTAGAAAATAACTTTAAAAATAAATTATTTATAACCATAATATCAAATCATATGCATTATCTTTTCATTAATACATTTTAAGAAGGAATTTGGTGGAATTAAAAATAAGTTTTTTGAAGATGATGTAACATCCCTAACCGATATTTTAATTTTATTTTTTCCTCCACCTCATCCATTTATTTTGAAAACATGATGATATTATAACCCCAATATATTAAAAATATTTATATGTTCTAATTTTATGTTAATTTTTATAACTATCTCCACTTCCACAAAATGGGATATAAAAACATCATTCTTGTGTCTGGGGGACTACCGACCCATGAACCAATGTTATTCGTTATCCATATCCACCTCTAATGGATGGATATAATGATGGATTTAATATCTATATATTATATTTATTGTATTATAATACCTATGTAACAATAATTACACATATAACTCTACACATCATGACCCATTGGAAAACAATAATGTTCATCTTGTGCGTGACGAACTACCGCCTCGCGAACAAATGTGATTTATTTTTCATTTCATCTTTACTAGGATGGTACTAATGATAGTTTAAATAAATAGACATTATAATTTTAATATAATTATAATCATATAATTAAAATATAACATAATCTATATGACATTTAATTCCATAGGGGATGCAATAACATCCTTCGTGTTTACAACAAACTACCGGATTTCAAATTGTACTAATTTGTATCATAAATACTTTCCATAGATGATTATTTCAGTAAATTTAATGAATATATGTGATATATATGACATAAATTGGATTATTTCATTGTAATATATTATTTACCTTTCCATCATTTCATCCATCGAGAAAATAGAAGCAATATTGGTGCATACCTACAAACTACCATCTCCATCGATGATGTATTTTCATTTTCTACATCTAATGTTAATTGATTTCAATAAATATATTTATATTTAATATATATGTTACTAATATAATGTTTAAAAGTATATAATTTATAGAACCATGAGAAATTTAATAGGACTGACTATAGAAAACCATAACATTTTTAAAAAACAAATAAATTATTACCTTAACATAATATTAACAATTAATTGTTCATAAATGGGAAATAAAAAGTCATAGGAAAATAATATATTATTTCATAAATATGATTATTCTCCAATATTATTTGTATAAATAATATATATTAATTATAAACGAGGGAATAATTTGTAAGAAGTAAATTGAGACTTATGGTAAGAGATTCTTATCTCACTTTTATTTTCTATGAGTCACATTCCATATTCCCCACATGTTTCATATATGTGGTGTTAAAAATTATATTAAATGTATTTTATTAATTTTAACCTAAAAACTAGGTGTATTTACTTATCCATTTTATAATCATTCTTTTTTGGGGATAACAGTTCATAATATACTAAATTAGTAAGCGATTTTTTTTCTCATTTTCCTTGGAGATATATGTTATGTTATGAACATATCATCTATTTTTATGTTCATAGAAAACCCATTTGACAGGTAATATCAATAATTTATTAATTCCCATGATATTATAAGTTTTATTTAATTATATTTTATCATGGGGATTATGATTCAATGTCACTAAACTAGTAACCGGTTTGTGATATAATGAAATCATTTCCTGATATTATTAATGTTTATGATTACAATAACAAAATATTACGATCCATATCTCAATAAACTAATTTTTTTTCCAATTGTTATGTCATGAGAATAAATTTTTCCCCCAAATTTTTCTCTCTTTAGGTACTCAAGAGATGAAAATAATGTTTCTTTAAAAAAAGTAATCTATTTATCTCTTTGGTTGAAAAAAATTATCCTTCTATATAAATTTTTAAAAAATATTTTTTCAAAAATGATTTAACATTCCGTAAAAGAATTATTAAATACTGTTACCCAATGTATATTTTTTTAAAAAAAAATTAAATGACCCTTCATATATTTTTAGAAACAAATCCTGTTTGGATTAGCGCATAGATAAAAAAAGAGTATTTGTTTTTACATGTACGACATATACAAAATTTTCTATTGTTATGACCACTAAATGACATAAAACAACCATTATATGTATCAACTTTATTTTTTAAATTATAGGATTTTGAATTTTTTTATGTTTTAGAAATAAAAATATCAAATTACAAAGGATATTTTCCTCAATAATAGTTCTAATTGATTTTAAGTATTCCTTTAAAAGTATAATATGTTTAATTTTAATGAAAAATATCTAAAAAATATATTATGATGTTTTGGATTAAATTATTTATTTTTAATTAGAGTTTATTTTCCTCAAGAAATAATCCAAGTGATATTTTAAAATTATTTTTCATCTAAGATAAAATCCTTTGATGTTTCATTTTTATTACTGGGTATATGATCTAAGTATATGATTATTATTTATTTTATGAATGGTTTATGTTTATGATGAAAATATGTTTATAAACCTATTTCCATACACTAGTTTAAACCAGTATATAATTATTGTGAAGATCTCTTATTTTATCATGTGTTACACTGTGATGAAATTATGAATGGATTATGAAGCCTGTTTATTTTCCAATGGTTATGATATGATAAAATGTTTAGAAAACCTGTTTATTTTACAATGGTTATGATATGATAAAATGTTTAGAAAACCCGTTTCTTTTAATATATATGATTTGATAAATATTTTATAATCTTGTAGAACACATATGTATTATTTTCATTATGTTATAGGTGGGACCTGTATCTCTCTATAACAAATTGGGTAATGATTGATATCTTATGAGATTTATATGACTTGAATGGTGAGTGAACACAGATCAATAAGGTAAATAATCCACTAAAATATTCTTTTTTATGATCTTTGACTACTACAATGGTTTGGGGTATGATACCATTCCACTATGATAGTTTTGGAAATAAACCATGACTATGAAGAAAATTATAATCTTTGATTATTTCTATAGAAAAAACCAATTTCTTATGCCATTGTTTTACTCTCTTGGATTATATTATTTGATTCTGTTAGGATTAATATCTTCTAAACTACCATAGTTTTTTCCATAACACATATATATGATTTATGATATTCAAGTAATGGTTTTCAAATGTTATTCTCATGTTATAAAATCCTTATTCTCATTATATGATTACATATCCTTTGTTTTCCTTTATTGAGCATCTAAGATCTCCCTTTTCTTGTGTTTTCTTTACCTAGATTATGAATTACTGTTTTATGTAGTCTCTTTAAAACAAGTATACTTTGTGGGATGATTATTATGGGAGACGTTGACGATATCTCACAAAATACAAATACTTTCTACCATGTATCCAAAGTCACATAACCGTTACAGTCCTTGAGAATGTGTCAATGAAATGTACTGAATATTCATTGAATATATTCCATATATAAAAATTATTTTTTTGGGTTTCTATAGTTAGTATCATAGGAAAGGTTTAGTTAACCATTAGAAACTATTATTTCAACATTTTATTGAGATCCCAAGGGATATTCCAAAGGAAATCTCAAAGGATATGTCTAAAAATATATCCAAGGTTAAGACAAAGGATGAATCAATTTTTTGGGAAATATCCTATAATTTTGGAAAAGGATAAATAGAATTGTTAGTTTAAATCAATTCCCTTTTAGATACTAGAAGTGGATGTGGTACTAGAATTAAGATACATAAGGGTAATGAATCCAAAAATAGAACATTGAGGTAGGCTCGATCATCACCTTCTATAACAAAAATGGCCTTGAATCACACCTAGTTTGACACTCCTCGGTGATATGATTTGGAAATTCAAGAATTTATTATGATCCAACATTAAGGATTTAAATAATGAACCTGAATGACATAGATTTTTCTTAAGGGATATTTAATGAAAAATATGGTGTCACATTTTAAACATATTATAAGTGATTTTTCTTATGTATATAGTTTCACACTATGGTAATTATTTCTCATAATATGCTTTGTGGTTTTATTCAATTGTTGGAAGTAATTGGATTCATGTTAATGCAGAATGTGATAGAACATTCAGTGATTGTGAGAAACCTAATTGTATTATTACAGGAGAGAATGATATTTTGATTACGAGTAATAATTTATGAGTATATATGATTAAAAAATGACAACATAAATGAGATTAAAATGGAAAAAATAAGTGTAAAATGGAAATATATTATTTTTCTAGTGGTAAAAACATCAAATAAAGAATATTTGGATTTCTTCATGGCATGACGTTGCAATGAAGTACTGATAAGAATATCTCAACTAGTGGGGAAGATGTTTTCTATGAGTAAATGATTGTCATAAATCAATGTGTTTTCAAGTAATTCAGTTTACTATATAATGGGAACATGGGAATTATCTAATTTAATACCCTAAACTATGGGTTAGAACCTTTAATGTGGGAATATAAATGTTTATCCAATTAATAAAGTGAAATGGTAGAAGTGTGTCTATATTTGGAATCATGAATTATGACTTGGAAGTATTTCACCAATGGTATTATGTTTGTAATAATTCAATATCTTATATGGATTGTGTTTATTTTGGAAGCATATTTGTATTCAATTTTTATTAACATTAGATTGATGGATACAATATTGGGTTTATGAATACTAGTCGATCATAAGTTAAAAGTCAAAGACATCCAATTTTAGATTTTATGTTATGGTTGAGAAACATGGCTAGGGATATTTTGAGATACATTTATGGAAAAAAATAATTTTTTGTATATATTGTACTAAAATGGTTATTCGAGGTGGAATGCCTTTTTTGGAAATATGATTACAGGTATTTGTAACCTTTTGTGTTTATATGATCAGTAATTTTAAAGATATTATGGGTTATTTATATTTTTGAACATTTATATTATATGGTTTTAGAAAAAGGAAAACTAAAAGATAGGTGGAAACCTATTGTATCTGACAATGTTGAGGATAATCGATGCACATATTAATGTAAATAAGGGTATTACACATACTACTGGGAAACATAAATGATTATTTCTAGAGAAAGAACATAAAGCATGATATTTATGTGTATATGTATTCATTAAAATAACGTCAGAAAGTTATGGTTGACCAAAAAATTTATAAAATAATTTTATGAAAATTATCTATACCAGAATGGAATTGGAATACATCACTGTAGGTTTTTTCATCAGACTCCACAAAACAGAAAAAGGAAATAATACTACATTAGTTGCTTTCTGATCACCTAAAAGGCCATAAAAAATTGACCTGTCATCTAAAATTTCCCTTTCTAAATGGCTTATTGGATATAATGTATAAAAATATTTATGGTGTCATGGTTTAAAACATTCTATTATGACTTTTTAGGTTTCGACATTTTGGTTGTTTTTTGAGGAAATCTTTAAAGGGCCTTGGATATGGAGCTATGTTTCAACACTATGTGTCCTCCCCAGATAGACAGTTAGCCTATGAAAACAACTAAAACCCTAAAGAATATGATAATATCTTTTTTATGCATTAATAATGTTACTATGATAAAAATAATTCTTTATTTTAATGTTCATATAGCAACAGCTTTATCTTGATAATTGAGTTGGTTCCTTATGAATCCCTATATAAAAGTAAGTGTATAACATCATTTTATTGGAATATTTTTGTGGAAGGAAATCTATTATGAACTGATCAAGATGATGAAGTGGAAGAGAATTTTAGAGCCACTCATCCATAGTTAAGGGCAGAACATTGTTGAAAAATGGTTATGTTTATAATTGTTGATGCAATCAAGATTTTTAAGTGTTTGAGAAGATGATTCTATAAATGTTTCCAGGGATGAATTTTAGGGAAAAATATTCCCTAGGTATATCGGTCATTTTGAATTTCTTTATTTCATCATAATAATATCTTACCATTTGGTTCTTCCTTTGAACCTCTATAAAGTTCATGTTGTGTTCCATGTATAACTTTTGAGGATGTACATTCCTAAATCATCACATGTACTTAACATAGGGATCTTACAACTAGAATATGATCATTCTTATGAGGATAGAATATTATAGATTCAATATTGTTTAGAATGTGTTCTATTAAATTATACCACTAACTTGGTCATTATTTAAAAGAAAAATCACTAACTTGAGGAAGAAATTTGGCAACTTGAGGTTGTAGTGAGGTACAATTAAACTCAGTTTTTGGTACCAAAGTGAGAAACATCGTGGTAGGAAACCATTTTAATGGGGTATAATGTAACATCCCTATAATTTTTGAAATATATTTATCAAATAAATTTAATTATTTAGATATTATTGTTATGATTAAACACTGAGTTTAGTAATCATTACAGACAATATATATTTTGGTTTTCATTATACGCAACATCGAGTTTAAATTAATCATGACATGCTATTAAATAAATATTATTTAATATGATTGTAATATGATAGCCATTACATTGTTAGTTTTAAATATGATTAAATAATTTATGGAAATATATGGATAACATGTGTATTTAGAATGAATTCTTTGCTCACATATGAATTAAAAACAAAAAAAACTATTTGAAAATAATGGAAGTATTTTTCTAAAAAAATATTTTTATAAAAAATCATTCTTTAAATTAATATAAAAAACAAATAACATTTTTTTTGAATGATTTCAAGGAAATTTATATATATTATTTATTTAATAAATTTAATAAAATTATTTTTATATTTTATTCTATATAAAATATAAGAATAAATCTCTTTATATGCTTAAAACTGTATTTTTCTAAAACATTCTATTATATGATTTTCCTCACTTATATTAAAATCAATCCTTCAAATTTTTGGAAAATTTATTTAAAAATTTAATTCATTAATAATAAATTTCAAAATAATATTATAGGGATTTTTTTATTTTTCATAAATGAATAATTTTTCGATAAATTGTAAAACAAAATACTTGTTTTTTAGATACTACCTTTTCATTCAAAGAATTTGTAAGACAAATATTTGATAAATATGATTTTAAAAATAAAATTATTTAAATAATATATCTATTAATCCAATTTATTACATTGTAATTAATTTAATATAGAATTTTTTAATTAATTGCTTTAAATATTTTTACAATTTTTTTTATTAAAACTGTTTTTCATTTCAACTGTGTTGTTAAAATTAAATTATATTTTTCCACATCAATGAATTAAATTTTGAAAAATATATTCCATATATGGAATAATAATATTTTATAAAATCTAATATATTGAAATAAGTATTTAACATTCTGAGTACTAGTAGAAATAAAAATAAGTTACCATATTTATGATGAAACTCGATTTATCGGGGTTAAACTAAAAATATAATGTGAAAAATTTCCAAGAAACATGTAAAACACTAATATATTGGATTTATTTCAACCTTATCACATATATGATTTAATAATATCTCATTTTTGGACTTTTTGGAATCTAAAATCTATTGTAACACCTTTTTCTTTAAAAATGATTCAACTGTACAACTAACCTCACATACAGAAGACCACCCCTCTCCAATCCAATTAACACATAAAAAATTAATGGTTTGAAATATACTAATCTATATCACATATTTATTTCCATAATCTCTTTTAGGAAGCATTATTTTAGTCATATATCCATAAAATCAATCTTTTAGTGAAAAGAAACATAATTTTTATAAAAAAGGAGGAAAAATCCCCAACCAAGCTTTCTATATTATTTCTTCAAATGACTATTAATATTATTTTTTAACCATGGTTACAAAATAATCTCAATATACTTCTTATAATTATAATTTTTTTTGTTAAGGGAGTTAACTTCAACTATCTCCCCTTCTATCAAGTGGGATATGAAATCATCATTCGTGTGTACGGTGGATTTTCACCTCATAAACAGATGTTATTCATTTTCCATCACCATCAATCACAAATATGCGTAATGGAATTTTAAATGTCTATATATTATATTAATTATATTATAATACCTATTAAATTATGATACCACATCTAACATCTTACAACCCAACTCGTTGGAAAATAATAATGTTCATCATTTTTTTGGAGGACTGCCAGCACACGAACCAATGTGATGTGTTTTTCATTATTGTTTTACCTAGATGATAATAAGAGTAAATTAAATGAATATTTATGATATTTTATTATATTTATACTTATTTAATTTTGATATCAAATATACCATATTAATTTTCATCTGATGGGGGATACGATAACGTTGTTCCTATGTGCGGGTGAATATCACCTTATGAAGTGATGGGATTCATGTTTCACAATTACTTCTAATAGAAGATAATTAGGTAAAATAAAATTATTATATTAGATATATGTAACATAAAACTCTTCTATATTAGTAATATATTATTTACCTTTCTTTCATTTAATCCATCGATAAAATGTAATGAATGTTCCTACATACGTACAATCTATCATACCAATTAATTGAACATTTCCTTTTCCATATCTAACATTAATAGATTACCCTCTTTACAAATATAATGAATTTATATTATATTTATTTAATGGATAAAAAATTTAAATTACATAGAAATTATCAATATTATAGGGCCAAAAATACCAAAACAAAATAAACAAGAAAAAAAGAAGTTATTACCCAAAATGTTATTTTGACAATAAATTTTTAATAAACGAGTAATGAAAAGTCATAAGTAAATCATATATAGTATGACAAATATAACTATTTTTTTGTACTTTTTTTATAGTAAAATAAAATTTATTATATTTTATGTATTAATGATTATGAATATAATTGATCAATATGGTAAGTGATTTTATCTAACTTTTATTTTCAGTGAGACACATTTTATATTCATCATGTGATTCATTTATACGTTGTATATACATCTCAAGAATGTATTCTATGATTCATATCATAAATGTAATAGGGATTAAATTATCTATTTTTTTATCTCTCTTTCATGGGGTTTATGGTGAAAAATTTACTAATGTTGAAGGGATATTTGTCTCATTTTTTGGTCTTTGAAATAAGTTATGTTACAAATCTATCTTATTTTTTAAGGTCTATATACTACGCAATTTGAAAAGTATTATTATTAATTAATTTATTATCATGAAATTATATGTTTAATTTAAATTTATTCTCTCATGCAGCTTTTGATTCAATGTTACCAAAGTGGTAATTTTTTTATGATACAATATGATCATTTTTTTGGGATTGCTCTTTTTTATTCCTCAAATGATAAAATAGACTGATACAAAACTATAGAAACTAATTAATTTTCTTAGCCTCTATTTATTTAATGATAATAAATATTTCTAATTCATTTTCTTCTCTTTATGTACACACAATTATAAGATATATTTTTTAGGGGAAACTAAAATTATGGCACTCTAGAGTAAAAAATAATTATTCCAAAATCATGTTTTTGAAAAATATAATCAAAATATTTTAAAATTCCCAAAAAAATTATTAATCAATGTATCCCATTTTTTAATATCTAAAATTAATGAAATATAATATCCTTGTTTTTTCCAAAAAACCTTTGATTTGGATATTCCTAAAAATGTGAATGAAATCATTATTTTAATGTTTACGATAAGATTTTAATTTTATTCCATTATGAACACTTGTTCTTTTAAAGAAAAATTAATATTTTTTAAAGGTTATTGTGAAATATTATGATTTGGATAATGTTTCAATATTTAGTAAAGAGTTTTTCAAATTACGTATGATATTTTATTCAAGATATTTTTTAAATATTTTCAAAATTTTCCTTTATAAGATTTAAATGTTTATTTTAAAAAATAAATTAAAAAACATTTTAGGACGTTTTAGTTTTAAAAACTGATTTTTAATGAATTTCTATTTACCAAAGTTAATATTCCTTGTTATCTTTCAAATTTATTTTCCACCGTGAATGAAATCCTTTGATGTTACTTATGATTTATGGGGGATGTGATGTTAGGATAAAATACATAATATTGTTTTGAACTAATTAATTTTATGGGGAAAATATGTTCATGAATTCCATTTCACATCACCTGGAAAAAATTATTATTAAACTATTTATTTTTCAATAGGTTAGTCTAACATGAAATTATTATAAAATAAGTTTATTTTCCACATGCTATTATATGATTATATTTTTATAAAACCTATTTTTTCATGTAATTAAATATGTTGAATGTTTTATAATATTTTTGAACATGTATGTATGATTTTAATTATCAGATGGTTGAGACCTATAAATCCTTAAATGAATTTGGAAATAATTGATATATCATTATATAAATAGGAATGGAATGAGGAATGAACCTACTTCAGTAAGAGTCTTTATCCACTATGATAGTATGGGGAGTGAACCATGACTACTATGATGGTTAGCAATGTGAACCCATTCTACTATGATAGTTTTGGAACATAACCTAGGCTACAAAGTAAATAATTTTTACAGCTTATTTGTATAACAATGATCTATTTCTTATACCAATTTTATGTTATCAGGGATCATTCTCTTTGATTCCTTTCTCATTCAGGTATTATGAAACTCGATGATTTATGAAATGACACAATTTTATAATAAAGTAAATTTAGGTTATTATTTTAAAATGTTATTACAATGCTCTCATAACCTTATACTCTAGATACATTGATATCTATGTAGTCTTCCTATTTCGAGAATCTATTCTCAATGTTTCTTATGTTTCATTTCCTAAGGATATGAAGAAGGGTTTTAGGCAGGATATATCGAAGAATAATACTAGGTGGTATTATCATTATAGTTGATTTTTAATATCATCAACAAAATGAAAATATTGTGTAAAAAGTCTCCATAGGCACTAAACCGTTATAGGCCATGGGAATGATTTTATGAAATATAATGAACATTCATCTAAAATTAATTATATCATGGTTTGAAAAGATTTCATCTCTACACAAAGGAAATAAAGTAATAAACTAAACCATAAATTGTCATGGAAATCCATAGTTTTCCACATTAATTTTGATACAACTAAGGAATTTTGATAAATTTATCATGATTTTATTTCCTGCTATATAAGTTATAACATAAATGGGTAAAGTATG
The DNA here is from genome assembly GCA_963277665.1 of Viscum album. NCBI lineage: Eukaryota > Viridiplantae > Streptophyta > Magnoliopsida > Santalales > Viscaceae > Viscum > Viscum album. Next base: position 1,301,221,429 of record OY728127.1, read on the forward strand.
TCTATATAGAATAATGAAAGGAAATATTTAATTATCTCAATAAGATATTAATCATTATGCTTTTAATAACACTAAAATCAGTTATGTAAGGTTATTTTTATATATAGGGATTGTACAAAGAAATTATATGGTTGTATAATCTAGAATAATGATAATGTGATATCCTATGCCTCACTATAGAAAATGAACCATGAGTTGAACATCCCAATGCCGGATCTCAGGTAAGTAAATATGAACTTCATCCTGAATATTTCTTGAAACAACCTCTTTCTTTAGATGTGTGACAAAAATATATAGTTCAAAATATTATAAATTATATATTCACTCAGAAATGGATGAAAATTCTTTACTATATATGGTTAGAGTTGATAAAGGACTAAAATTTTCATATTTACAATAATCATGTAAAGAAGAATAAGTAAAAAAGCTTCTCATAGATGAAATAAACTACTAATCTATCCAGGATACAGACTTTGAACGACCCCATCATTATTAATATATAATGGATGGAAATAAAAATCGTAATAGTAGGGAACACATTAAAACTTACCCAATGATCTCATGAAAATATATTAAGGAAGAGACCAAGGATGTATAAAGGACTATTTAAAGCTTTACAAGAATATGAAAATAGTAAATGTTCTGATGATTTATGAGTTCCAAATTTATGCAGATAGTGTCATTCAATTCGTAACTAGACATTATGTGCCTTCATTTATTGAGATAAAGATTGTGTTATTAGAAAATGTGCATCACTTATCATTCACCATCCATCCTAAAATTACCAAGCTACCTCATGATCTTAATGATAACTTCTGGTGGGGAAACATTGTTAATATGATTGACAGATACACCTAATAATTTTGAGAATTTCATCTTTTTAAATAATAGTGATGAAATTCAAAAGGGATAATGAAGTCATTGCTCACACCCACATGGAAATGGGATAGAATCACCATGAAATTTGTCACTAGTCTCTATAAGACATACAAATTACGCAATTTCATATGGGATATTGTGGATTGAATCATCAAGACTTTCCACTTCATTTTCATTTCTCAATATTTCTTACTAGACTAACTTTTCATTATATTAGTAGATTAAGTGGTGAGGTTTCATGGGGAACCACATTCGATCATTTCTGATCATGATCCATGTATCACCTATAAATCCTAGAGAATCCTCCAAAATTATCTTAATAATTTATCTAATAACAGTATATTTAATTGTTACAAATACTTATGTTGTTCCAACTTATCTTAGTTTTTATGATTTTTTATGATTCAAAAAATCCATATATTTATTCTATTTTTTTATCATAAATATTTCAAATGATATTTTGCTGTGAATAATATATATTACATTAACGATAAGTGATTATAATACCATGAATTATCTTTTTAATATATGGGAAATTATTTTACATTAGAATTGTCAAATAGTCGAATTATTTTCATTAATATATTAAGAATCAAATAACTCTTTATTAATAGATTATCTTACTAAATATGATATTATATAATGATGAGAATATACTTTCTATCATATATTGGAAGATAATTATTTATGTCAGAGTGCCATTATGATTATGCTTCACATTATGAAAGGTATACTAATGAAATGTATCTGTTAGAGTAATAAAATGATTTTTAATGTCAGGTGTCATAGTTCAGTTAAATAATTATCTAACGAATAAAATTATTCAACACAATGTTGAATTCCATTTATCATAAACACATTATAAGTAAGAGGTATTTTTTCTCATGAAGCCTCTTAGAAATTAATCTTATGAGAACAATACAATTCTTTGGATATCATATGAAGTACCATATTTTATGACAATTATTATGATTGTATTAATAGTTTCTTGCTATACCATTTTTTTATTTTGAAAAAAAAAATCAAAAAATGAGTTTTCAACATAAGGAAATAAAATTTTTATAAAGTTTCATTTTTCTAAGAATGGAATGATTTGAGGTGGAATATTTTATACATTTTTGTTGAAAAAGATAATTCCTTATATGGAAAAAATGGATTCAACCCATTGACAGCCTATTGTATATAATTTTCAAAATATCGTTCACACGACCATTGTGAATATCTTGTGTGATTATGGTCAAAATCATATAAGATATATAAATATATGTTTTATATTATTACCAAAATGTATAGTGACCTAGGCTTAATATACATTGATATTAAATCATTGTAGACGAATATTCAGCACATTATAAAAGTACATGCCTGAGTACCATAATAGTATAGTTTCACTAGGAACAAAGAACACAATCATCAAATATAGAGAAATATTTTCAATGTTTCCCACAACAATATTCCAATATTTTACTCTTACAAAAAAATTTATTCATAAACTCGGAAAATGAAACATAAGAATGGGTAATCTCAGATGCCCTCTAAGTGTTAATAAGGGAGATACCTAAGAATAACACAAAAAAACTATATGGGAACAGGATCACAGAATTTTAAGATCATAACCTTTATTTTGAAGATCATATACATGATTCGTGGTATAAATATTGAATGTTCCTAAGGCATGAATCCTAAGGGAATCCAAGGAATAATCCAAAAACTTCTAACATGGAATATGAAATGGAATTGTGTAATACACATGAGAATAACAAATATTATATCACTGTTACAAAATAAGACCTTCATAACATGTTAGGGTTGGAAAAATCAATTGTATTCCTACATTGGGCTTCAGATACAACCTCTATACACTCTTATTTTAGGTATTAGGAAACAACTTCTAAACCAATATGTTTTATATTGGGCTACAACCCATGTACCCTCTTGTATTATAGCATAAGGTACAATGCATGTACCCTCATGTTTTCAAGATTGGTGTCACAAACCAACCTAAGATACCATCCTACCCACCACTAAACCTGATCTGAGAAAGGTCTGAGATGAATAACAATCCTCCTATGCTAGGAACTAGTGTTAAAAATAAACGTTATCAACATGGGAACAATTTAAATTGATATAGACTAGGATCAAATAACCAAATAGAGCATATAATGAGAACTAAAATAACTAAAAATAAATAAATACGGAACCGTATCTAGATACAACTATAAAAATTGAAAATATAACAAAATCTATTCTAGAAGAAACTAGATCTTTACATGACCTCTTGGCCAATGAAAAACACAAGACCAAACTTCTCCAAAGGAAAACATGTTTTAAAATATAATCCTGAAAAATATTGGGGGTCTACCGATGCTGAGTGGCATAGGTAGGTCATTATAATACACATATCTGTAGGAAATCATGAAATAATTCACATATTTCCTTTCCCAAAATAGCACACAAACACTAGTTTGAAAATAAAATTTTAAATTATTTGTTTTATTATTTAAAAAATCAAACACATTTATTTTTTATATATACATACATTTAAATTCAAAACAAACAATGTCCCTTTTTAAAAAATATTTTTCTTTACATTCCTAGAAAACATCACCATATCAAAAATAGGAACTCACATTAGGTAAGAAACATGCTATTAAAAAAGTAAATGGAACCAGATCACACAATAGATCTCTATTAAATAGTATAAGATCATGTAGGAAGATGAAAATAAAATAGTCAACCAAGAACATCTGAAATTGGATGGAACATATAGATAGATAATCATGGTCATTTCCATAAAATCCCTTGAAACCCTCCCCGGACATACTCATTTCAGACTCTCCTACCATTTCATGGTGCAACCCCACATTCAATAACTATATGATCTCTATAAACTAGCCAATCTAATGGGACGTCCCACCTGGCCTCTCAAAATATGTAACGGGTATCAACCTGTCAAATCGAGTTCAATAAAAAAAATCACTCAAGCCTATAGATGAATCCTATAAATCACTTGATTGTAGTATTTGTTTAGTGGGGAGAACTTCACCCACATGGCTCAAAATTAAACCCACATCCACTAGGATTTCCTAAGCCAAACAATGACATCACCTATTTGATAAACCAATCATTCAAGGTCCCACTATAAATGTTCTTATCGTACAATACATCATGAGAAGTTATAATAGGGAAAACACATCATGTTACATTAAAACCTCTCTCCCATAACACCACATGGTACCAACCAGGCCTTTAGAGTTCCAAAAAATGAGTTCATTTCCAAAATAATTTCCAAATCCATAATTAAAACATACATCACACAAAAAGGTTCTAAATGGTCATTTATGACATTTAACAACCAATTCCCATTCCAATGTTCTAAATGGCACATCCATTGGTAAGAAATAATTACTTATAACTAAGATAATTTGGAAACCATGAAAACCATTTAAGAACTATTGGGGGAGATGAGGCTCAAGAGGGGATGGGTGGGAAGTGAATCATTTTAAAAACCATGTTAACTAGGGACATTTTATAAAATATTTCATCATAATTTATGTTGTCTTTAATATGTAAAACTTGTGAACAAATAGACTTTCCTATATCCAATATAACACATGAAGGAAGCCACAAAATTCCATGAGATTCAATTCAAGAATCAAAAAGATCTTAACTACCCTTAATAAAGTCCACACATAAACATCCCACCATTAAAGTCACTAAAATTCCCAAACAACAACCAATTCACAAAAAAATAACCAAAACTTAAGAAATACTAATCATAACCCTAAAATACCAATTTCGTACTAAAATTCCAATGAAAATTTTATCAAACACATTGCACACATACATACAAAGTCATAATTGAGAAACAGAGATGAAACCCTCTTTTATACGAAATTACCAAAATGAATCCACCACCACAATTTATATAAACCCCTAAAAATTATATGAAACAAGTTTACAAATTATTTTGAAACACCTAAGAATAAAATGGTATAATATGGAATGAAAATATATGTAAACACCTTCCTCAATGATGTGTACATGCAATGAAAACTTAATATATGGAATAACTAAGCCCAACAACCTAACCAAACACACTAGGGACCATGAGGGATCTTTGATGGATTAAATAGTGGCAAGGGAGAATGGTTTTCAGGATCATGTTGGTGCTCCATAATAAAGAAATGGAAGAGGAACCTGATTTTTGGTTATAACATAAAACAGAATTGGTGTTAACTTCATGTTTTTAAATAATTATGAAAATAACATAGTTAGGAAAAAGTGTTTTCCAAACCATTTTCCAACCTTAGGCAACCCATTGGAGAAGGGGGACACCCACATAGTTTTTCTAAACTATTTTAGGAAATGTGCACTAACCAAGGGATTCATCTTTGTCATATGATTGATCCTTCAAGAATACTTTCCACACAGTTTCTACTAACTGTGTGCAAGTCGTAATCCATGTCCCCAACACTATCCTAAACACACATGGTTAACCAGAAAAATGTGCACAAAAATTGTGCACATGCCAAAAACTCACCTATAAACTCAAAAACATAAAAATTAAATCTAGGACCATGACTTGAACCATACACAAAAGAACCAAATATAATAAGAGAAAAAAATAACAGAAAAATCATTGTCAGGGTGTAATAGTCAACCGAAACACAAAAATACTCTACCCCCAAAAAATTTACCCAACCACTCAAGGAATAAATATTAATCTCAAAATGAGATCAGATCGAACAAAAAAACAGACCATAGTGTGTCCCTTCACTCAAAAAGATACATAGAAAAATATACAGAGGATATTACATTGAGGAAAATAGCAGGGGAGGAAGAAATTGGTGTCCCAACCACATGAACACAAATAGCATCAACCAACACCATGACCATGAACTCCCTACATCAGCCAAACCCCTACACTAGGGAAATATGATGAATGATTCAAGAACTATATTGAAAACAAGACTAAAATTCATCATTTCCTTAAAACATTAGATTCTTGAAAGAAAGAATCAACTGAAACAAGAACGAATCCATAATTAGGACACCAATATAAAGATTTCCCTTTATAAGAACAAATATAAAACTAGAATTATTCTAAAAATCAAACCACATGGGATTCAAAAAATGAAGCTCAACTATAAAACCTATAACAGAATAAGTCTAATAAGCCTTAAAATTAGAAACAAAAAATAACCATGAGAAAAATAAGAGGAACTCCAAATATTCTCATTCCAAGGTTCCCTATGTAGGACCCCAGGACACCCTGAGAGTGGAGGGGTGAATTAGGGTATCAACTTTTTCTTTTGAACTGACGGATCTTGTTCCCATGTTGGTCGAAACCATTTTAACATGTATGATGGATATGAGAATAAATAAAACATTCCCATGCAAAGAGATGACACAACACTTTTTACTTGGTTTACCACTAAGGTCTACGTCCAAGGATCATATGCCGATAGGTTGTCGGTCATACCAAATTCCACTATTCTTCACTCGTTGTAGATTACAAAGGTTTGGGAATATTCACTCTGTCCCAGGCTCACTGCCTTTACAACTGTTTAGGGATAGCCTACTACGTCCCTCGGGTCACTCCCGTTGACTCCCCCTGGCTCACTCCCTTTGGCGAAGTCCCACTCAGTTTATATACGTGAAGGTATCTTCATCATCGCTAATGAATACATCCTCTATTCTAAGTAGATGCTCTGTTGAAGTCCAACTTCCACCCGTACACTAATCTCACTTTTCCCCATAAGAATCAGGCAAACATTCTTCTTTTGCGCAGCCCCAGAAAGACTGGGGTACTTCAATCACACCCGGTGTGCTTCTCCAAGCCCGGAAAGCATGTTTCAGGACGGCGTGCAAGTTCATCTCTCCCACTTGCGTGACAATTACTTCTTCAACTTAAAACTTACACGACTCACTCCCTTTTACAACCAAATATATTTTGGCATGCAACTATCAACTGTCGAGCATCTTCAAATTCTGGCGTGCATGTGTCATCAACCCACTTGCGCGAAACCTCCTTCACCAACTCCTAACTTTCACGAATCACACCCTTTCTCGCCCAAACCGCCTTGGATGCGCAACAAACAACTGTCTCACAACGTCTACATGTGCAACCGCCCAACCACTTCCACGACCAATACACTTGCGTGAAGGGACCACTAAATTTGTCTAAGTCTCAAACTTCGTATCAAATGATGAGAGGTCGAACTCTATTTATAGGCATTTGGATACCCTGTGTGATGGAATGCAAGTCTTCCCACAACGCGCAAGTTTCGGCGCGCAAGTCTCTATCGAGCAAGACACTTGTGTGACAAAACATAAAACTAGTTCACCCGTCTCCCATTTCCATATGTTCGTATTCTGATCTTGATAAACATATGGCATGCATGTTTCTACTCCTTGAAGTCATCGGCGCACAAGTCCTTTTCCCAAAAACACTTTTTCTCCATTTGGTAAATTTTGAGGTCTAGAAATTTGGCAAACACTGAAAAAATGATGCCACCTCCAATACTGTTATATGCTTGTTCTGTATGATCACTTTTCTGGAATACATCCTGAACTTCCACTAAGGATTGACAACAAACACATACCAAACTTCAATTCATTCAAAGAACGACCATGGTTCCAACAATCTCCCCATTTGGGTTTATTGTCAATCAACAAATAAATTCAATAGAGTACCAGCCACATGAAAACCAAAAATGCAAGGATCAACTCAGTCAACACTCTAAGTCTATGTGAGCAATGTTCGGTGTATAAAACAAGAGAGAAATCTTGAATTAGGTTCCCATGTTTTGTAATTCTCAAAGACTCCCAAGAAATTCTCTAACAATGTCATAGAAATATTACGTGTCCAATGTATTTATTCCTTTCTCCCCCATTGAAAATAAACCCAAATATCAGTAATTTGTTCATTGTTCAGCTCAAACCACACTCCTTCTAGATAGTATCTCCCCCACAAACCTGCATCACATCTAGAATCAAATTAAAAACAATAAACATAACTGTAGAGAGGGGTATTGCATAACCTCTTTATGCACTGGGAGGTGGCTGAACACTGAGGTTCAACCGATGCTTCTCAAACATTGCCGCTGACAGTGGCTTGGTCAGGATATCAGCCACTTGCTCATCAGTTCCCACATGATCCATTCTAATCCCACCTTGGTAAAAATTTTCTTTGATAATTTGATACCTCATTTAAATGTGTTTTTTACGAGAATGTTGAACAGGATTCTTTATAACATCAATTATGATCTTGTTATCATAGTAAATTACCATTGGTTGCTTCACCTCATCACCAATATCTATTAGTTGTTGCATCATCCATAGTAGTTGAGTGCATGACTTTGCGGTATAGATATACTCAGCTTCAACAGTACTAATAGAAGTACTTTCTTGTTTCTTGCTCAACCAGGCAACACATTTATTCCTGATATAGAATGCTTCACCACTGGTGGACTTTCTGTCCACTACATCACCAACCCAGTCAGTATCAGAAAATGTTGATAATACACTGTATCTTCCTGCAATAAAGTATAAGCCACAATTTTGAGTACCTTGAATATAAATCATGATTTTTTTACTGCTATCATATGTTCCTCCTTTGGATTACTCTGAAATAGGGCCGCTAAACAAGTTGAAAAGACAATATCTGCCCAGGTCGCTGTCAGGTACAGTGGGCTCCCAATTATCCTCCTATACAAGTGGGGTCTACAGATTCCCTATCCTCATGCTTTCCAAGTTCAGTTCCAACTGCAAGAAGAGTTGATATTGGTTTGGAGTATTGCATTTTAAGCTTATTTAGCAACTCTCTTGCACACTTTTCTTGATAAATGAATGTGTAATATTACCTTTTAATCACCTGCAGCCCCAAGAAATATGTGATCTCTCCAATCATAGACATTTCAAATTCTGATTTCATGTGATTGGAAAATTCTTCCACGGATTTCTGCCTGATTCCACCAAATATAATGTCATCACTGTAGACTAGAACCATGAACTGATATTTTGGAGAATTCATCACATATTGATTGTGGTTTACTCCTCCTCTTTTGAATTCCAAATTCTTGAGATACGAGTCCAGCCCGGAATATCATGCTTGTGGTGTCGGCTTCAAACCATATAGAGCTTTCTTTAGTTTGCAGACCTTTGTTTCATCAGTACCAAGAACAAAACCCACTGGTTGTTCGATGTAGACTTCTTCTTCAATTACACCATTCAAGAATACTATCATGACATGAATTTGATATACTTTTTATCCACTTTGAAGTTCCATGTAAAAGAAAAATCCTGATTGAATCTAGCCTAGCTACTGGAGAAAAGGTTTCTTCAATATCAACGCCTTAAATCTGGGAGTATACTTTACAAACTAGTCTTGCCTTGTTTCTAATAACACTTCCATGCTCATCAAACTTGTTCTTGAAGATCCATTTTGTACCAATCATATTGTGACCTTCGGGTCTCTAGACATGATCCCATGTCTAATTTTTTCAATCTCATCTAACTCTTCATTCATGGATTTCACCCATGATTCATCCTTTGCAGCTTTTTCAAATGATGATGGCTCCACAATTGACAGAAATGAAGATTGTGTTTTATTCCTCATCATCCTTGTTTGAGTGGCTGCACTCCGATCCCCCATTATTATTGATGGATCAATCTCAGCTCTATTATTTATCCTGTGTGGTTCAGATGCATTCTCTCCGGCCACAGTTTCTTCTTCAGATTCTTTTTCTGAGGAAACATCATGATGTGACTGCATAGTGTTTTGTACAGCTTCCTCTATTTCTATATTTGTATTTTCTCCACATTCCCTTTCTTCGTCACATTCTATCATATCAGCATATTACTACCTTGAAGCATTTTTTGTTTTCTCTTCAATTATCTAAACATCACTACTTTCCTAAATCCTTCCTAATAGCTTGTTGAAATAGTTGTAGGCTTTGCTGTTCATTGAGTATCTAAGGAAATTTCCTTCATCTGCATTTTCAACATACTTCCCTTTATTTCATTCTTTGTTCCTAATGAAGCATTTAATTCCAAAAACATTAAATTATTTCAAAGAGTGTTTCCTTCCATGACACAATTCATATGGTGTCTTTGTATCTCCCATATAAAGCCCATTTCGATTTTGAATATAAACTTAAGATTTAACAACCTATTTCCAGTAATTTCATGGAATAAAACTTTAAATCAGCATAGTTCGTTCCATATTGTTCACTTGTCGATTCCTATGTTCGACAACTCCATTTTTTGTGGTGTTCTCACAGTAGCTACCACATGTTGTATCTCATGCTTCTCTAGGTAATTTTCCAATACAATGGATGTGTATTCCCCAATATTGTCAGATCGCAACACTTTGATTGTTCGTCCAGTATCATTCTTGGAAATTCATCGATATGTTTTCATGAAGTCAAGCACTTGTCGTTTCCTGTGAATAACCATTACACATGACATTAAACTGTAATCATCTATGAAAAGGTAAAAGTACCTTTATCCATGAGTTTTGGAAACATTTATCGGCCCACACACATCTGTATGAATTAAATCAAGAAGATGGGATGCCCTTTTCTTCTTTGGCCAATATGAACTGCAGACCAACTTCTCAAAAATGTATGAATTACAAGACTTTTCATGCTCATGCTTCAAGTTGAAAATTTCCATGACAATCCTCAATCTTGATGTTTTCTCCATGTCTTTTTGATTGATGTGTCCCAGTCACTGATGCCACAAATTGTTTTCTTCTACAACAGTCGTGTAACAAAAATTATCTTTATCATCAACCTGATACAAGTTGCCTTCTGTTCTGAATCCCTTCATAAGTGAATTGCATGTCTTTCCCTTGATAGTGCAACCCTTCTGATTAAAAGTAACTATAAGTCCCGAGTCACAGAGTTGACTCAAAATGAGTAGATTATGACTTAATCCATCTACATAAAGGACTTCAGTCTTCTTTAGCTCTCCATTAGCTAATTCAGTACTTCCACTACCTTTGATTTTCAGAGCTCCATCATTAAAAAATCGTACTGTACCATCAACCTTCCTTTTGATATTTGTTAATAGGCCAACATTACCTGTCATATGATATGAACAACCTCTATCCATGATCCAGGTACTGTTTCTTTTTGTATCTTTGAGGTCCATCTCTACAAGGTTGGGTTTCTCAATTTTCTTTCTTTCTTTCTATGAGACATTGGATTGAGTATATAACACTGATGGCCTTTCAATTATCTATTATGTGTACCTAGGTTATTCGTAGTCAAAATCTTCTTTGATAGGAGAAAACCTGTTTGAAAGAGAAATAATGTCTTGCTGATGAGACATGACTTGTATCGAACTTCGGTGTGAGGTGTCCATGTCCCTTCTCTGCCTGCACTTAACAGCCTTATGACCAAAGTTACAACAACGAAAACAATATCCATAGAAATAGTTTCTTCTATAAATAATTAGGATATGAGTTTGTTCTCTTCTATTGAACTCCTATATCTTCTCCATTCAGATAGATTCTTGCCTCTTCTCAATAAGACATGGTACAGCCTAAATACCCACAGAACTGACACTTCCTGAGAGGAAATGTCTTCTCACTTCTATTTATCCTCATTCCTTCTTTTGTGGGATAAAACTACGAGGGATCCTTTTTCCACGAGGATCTATGATAATAATCTTTTCTTCTTTAAGATTGAATTGGGGATTTATGTTTCATCACTTCAGTAGACTTTCCCACATCACCCACTTTCAGCTTGCTATTATTTTTATCACCTTTATTTTCAGCATTTGACGATTCTGCCTCACAACCAATTCCACTATTTCCCATCCTGGCAGGTCTTTGATCACATAAAATCTTTTCAACTAAATTAGAGCCACGTTTTGTTCTTTCCAACAGTTCATCATCTGAGAACCTCCCAAACTACATTTCCTTCCTTTATTCTTTTGAAACTGAATATTTTTCATGTTTACACCTAATAGTAACAACTTCCTCCCCAAGATGCTCACCTGTCTTGGACTTTTCATCTAGTCTGGAGGTGAGGTCATTGATGACCTTTGCCTGGTTATCAATTATTAGCATCAGATCCACTACATAATCATTGCCTTCATGTATTTTATACTATACTTTCACCAATTATTCTAGTCGTTCAATTTCAGCTTCAAGTTGATCAACATATTCTGTTGATTATTCTATAATTGATTTCCACTTATTACAACTCTTACATTTAATCATAAGATTATTGATAACATCCTTAAGTTGCAACTTGGGATCTGCACTAGTTTTCAACTGACATTCTCCACCAGTATCTTCTGAATTTTCAACAGTGGCCATCACGGAAGCATGATTCCCAGTTTTAAATTCTGGTTATTCTTCATCACAAAATTCATTATCATCTTCTTCCTCTTCACAGAAAAAACACTTTTTTGTTACATTCTTTCTTTATTTGAAGTCTCCCCTTTTGGAAATCCTTTTCTATGGCTTCTCAATGTTTTCAGAATCACTATTATCATCATCGATCTTTCTTGTACACGGATAGGCAATGTTACCAACATTGCTGCAACGAAAGCAAGCTAGATGTAACTTCCCTTTGAATTTCCATTTCCCATTCTGGAACATCATTGTAATGAGAGAAATAGTTTCTTTTTCTTAATCATCTTCACCACTATTATATTTTGAGATTTTTAGTTCCTCAATGGATTTGAATTCCATTTCCTTGCTCACTCGAGTCGTAGCATCTTCTGGTTTGACCCTCATTTCATATTCCACCAGGCTGCTCAGTATATCATCCAGAGAAAGTTTGGAAATATATCTTTCATCAAAGGCTAAAAACATTGCATTGTAAAGAGGTGGAATTCATCTTAATATTTTCTTCACAATTTCTACATCTCTGATTTCTTCACCTAGACCCTGAATTTCTCCAACCACTTCAGTAATTCGATTGAAGAAGGAATTTGTATTATCATCGGGATGCATCTTCAGATCATCGAACCTATTGTGCAGGAACTGTAGTTTCGACTCCTTCACATTGCTTTCTCCTTCAAAAATATTTTCGATTTTATCCCACGTGTAATTTTCTGAGGTGAAACTCATCACTTTTAGATAGATCTGATAAAAAAGTGCTGCGGTGAGAGCATTCTATGCTTGTGTATCTGCATCAAGAATTTTCCTATCTGCATCAGTCATAGCCATCCATGTTAGATCAAAAACATGTATACCTAGCATAATGGAAAACGGAACATCCATTCTAAAGGATCTTAAATGAAATCTCATTCTATTCTTCCAAATATGAAAATTACTTCTATCAAAGAGTGGAACTCTCCTAACACAGGCTGAATTTTCCATGGCGGTATAAAATAGATCAAACACCAGTAACATCTCTATGATACCACATGTAGGACCCTGGGACACCCTGAGAGGGGAGGGGTGAATCAGTGTGTCAACTATTTCATTTGAACTGACAGATCTTGTTCCCAAATTGGTAGAAATTATTTTAACTTGTATAATGAATATGAGAATAAACAAAATATTCACATGCAAAGAGATGAAACAACAGTTTTTTACTTGGTTAACCACTAAGGGCTACGTCCCAGGAGAATATTCTTACAGGTTGTTGATCGTACCAAATTCCACTATTCTTCACTCATTTTAGATTACAAAGGTTTTAGAATAGTCACTCTATCCCAGGCTCACTACCTTTACAGTTGTTCAGGGATAGCCTATTGCGTCCCTCAGGACACTCCCGTTGACTCCCCCAGGATCACTACCATTGGTGGAGTCCCACTCAGTTTGAAGACATGAAGGTCTCTTCATCATCGCTAATGAATACAACCTCTATTGTATGTAGATGCTCTGTTGAACTCTAACTTCCACTCGTAGACTAATCTCACTTTGCATCAAAGGTATCAGGAAAACATTCAGCTTTCGCGTAGCCCTAGAATGGCTGGTGTACTTCAACCACACCGGGTATGCTTCTCCAAGCCCGACATGCATGTTTCATGATAGTGCGCATGTACACCTCTCCCACTTACACGACACTCACATGTTCAACTTCAAACTTACGCGACTCACTCCCTTTTACGCCCAAACTGATTTTGGCGCGCAACTATCAACTATCGTGCTTCTTCAAATTCTGGCACACAAGTGTTATTAACCCACTTGCACGAAAGCTCCTTCACCAACTCCAAACTTTCTAGACTCACATCCTTTCTTGCCCAAACTGCCTTGGACGTGCAGCAAACAACTGTCATGCAACTTCTACTTGCACGATCGCACAACCACTAGTGTGACCACTACACCTGCGTGATGGGAGCACTGAATTTCTCTAAGTATCAAACTTCATACCGAATGAAGAGTGCTCAACCCCTATTTATATCCATTTGGATACCCTATGCGATGGGGTGCAATTCTTCCCACAACATGCATGTTTCGGTTCACCAGTCTCTTCCATGCAAGCCACTTGCACGACAAAACATAAAACATGGGCGCCCTTCTCCCTTTGGCATATTTTCATATTCTGATCTTTAAAAGCATATGGTTCTAAAATTTCTTCTCCTTCAAGTCATCAGCGTTAAATTACCTTTTCCAAAAACACTTTTCTTCATTTTGTGAATTTTGAGGTCCAGAAATTTGGCAAACACTGAAAAAAAGATGCCACCTTTAATATTGTTATCTGCTTGTTTTGTATGATCACTTTGAAGTCACACATCCTAAACTTCCACTAAAAATTGACAAAAAAAACACAAACCAAACTCCAATTCATACAATGAAAGACCATGGTTCCAATAACCTACACCTCTAAAAATCCCTAACTATTTGAAGTGCCTCACTCTGGGGACCTGTGGATGGTTCCCTGATGTCTTAAATAATCTACTTCCATGTGATCATGAGATGATATCCTCCAACCATTACTTAATTTTTCTGAAAATATCCTTCTATAACTCTTATAGATGACCTAAATGGCCACATTTATAGAAATCCTTCATAGGATTATGAAAGGACCTCTTTGAATGCCCAAAAAACAACAGTGGAAGAACACGAGAGAGTTTTCTTCTGAATGAGAATCTAGAAAAAAATATTGATATATCTCTCAAACTACTTCCTATACCATTGAATTATCACTAAATGGGGATCCTTCAAAAGTACCAAAATAAATTGGACTACCAACAAATACTAACTTCACCCCATGAACTAACTCGACCAGGAACACCTCATCCACTATATTCTCATATATTCCTTCACCATATGGTAGAACTCACTCCTTGATCTCTAAAAAAATAAAAAAAAATGATTATTGAGGATTCAAACTGATTCTATGATACTACCCTGAGAGATAAGGAAACCAACGACTTTATGTAGTCTATATACACCTTAATCATCTATTGACCTTATTAAACTCCCAAGATATCTGCAAATTTTCATTCAATCACCTCCCCTGGGAAAAACCATTAGATAAATGTTGTCTTGAAAACCTCCCAAGACATCCTAATTTGTAATAATGATGGGATGATCATAATCCACCAATCAAAATTTGAACCTTCTAACAAACCAAATACATTATGCACTCTCACATTTTCAGGTTTTCCCAACAACAAGAAGACCCCCCTTGACTTCCTCGATCTAATCCACAACCTATATGTAAAGACCCGTAAAATTCAAGGGAAATTTTTTCTTAATTTTCTTTAGAATTTTACAAGAGCGCGGTTTCTGACGGCACCTGATTCTGAGGCCCGGAGTGCCCGGAATCAATTTCTGAAGTTTAGCTCGGGTACGTTCAGTAAACGAACGAGCGGGATTTCCTAACTTTTGATCCGGTGCTCGGAATTGAAATCCGAGGGCACCGATGAACTCGTAGCGCCGATATTCGCTTAAAGAGACCTTTTCGGAAGTTGCGTTTGTTGCGGGTTGAAAGTTAGTTTTTGGGAGAATTATAAAAAGTTGAATAAAAAAATGTGGATTCTTTTTATTTCACTTTTGTAGGTTAACTCCTTTCAAAAAAAAGTTAGGGGTGGGACCCACACCCACTTAACCTCCCTTGAGAGGATTAAGTGTGGTGGGTCCCACACGAACCTAAACCTCTCAACTTCCCCCTTAAACTCCCCTCTCTCCCTCTTAAATGTTTGTAAACTTAACATCTAATTAATTACACATGACATGTTAATTAATTAAGTGTTATGTTTTTGAATTTGATGTTTTGAATTCCTAGGCTTGGTAAATAAAATAAGGAGGGACCTTATTTTATTTTGTTAGCCAACTTGTGTGGATTTCATTTTGAGAGCTCCTCCTCCATCTTCTTCATCTTGACGAAGAACGCTCAACTTGACGAAGAACTCTCAAGTTCCGACGAAGAACGCTGCTCCGCTCTTCTTCGTCTTCCGTGTCAACGAGAGGGAACGCCGCTTCCTCCTCGGATTCCCTTCGTCGACATAAGAAGTTTCGCCAACGACGTATCGCATCGGACGCATCTCTTCGTCAACGGATTTGACGAACGACGACCGCGACGCCCGATCCCCGCGACGTTGTCTTCTGCGGACGTTGGCAAATCCTCGAACGTATACCCAAGGTAGGGGTTTTTGTTATTGTTTAATTATTCTATTCTTGCTCATGGATCGCATGACTAACGTGAGGAATTTGAATTTTTATGTTGAGTTATTATTTAACGTGAGGGGGCCGGACCGCATGAACACGGCCGAACCCCCTCCATCGTTCTTATTGTTCTATCTTGAGGGTGGAAGCAAAGTGGCGTGGTGCCGTCGCACCACGCGGATAATAATATGATTAAATTTCGCGGCGCCGTCGCGCCGCGCCATGGAAGAATCATAAAGAACGCGACGTAGTCGCGCCGCGTCGAAGGGAATCAAATGCGCGGTGAAGGGGCGCGGTGCCGTCGCACCGCGCCGGACGACGAACACCGCGGCCGGTTCCGGGCCGCGGCGGGACGAGGAGACCGCGGCCGGTTCCGGGCCGCGGCGGGATGAGAAGACCAGCGGTCGGGCCGCCGGTGTCGGATGCTGAAGAGGGGACCGGATTTTCCGGTCCCGTTGGAGAAAACCGGCCGGCCAGCTGGCCGGCCGGATGCCTTTAAACCGGGGGAATTAATCCCCCGGCCAGTTCATTAAACCCCCCTCTTTAAGAGGGGGCGGTTTCCTTGTGGGGGGCAAAGCCCCCCGTTTCCTGCCAATCAATCCCCCCACGTGGGGGGGGGGGCGGTTTTGCAAAAAGGGGCGCGGCTATATGTCGCGCCGTTATTCAATCAGCGGGGGCTTAGCCCCCCACGTGCGGCCACCGAGCGGCGCCAGGCCGCCGCGCCGCCGCGCCGCCGCGCCGCCGCCGCGCCGACCCAGGGGGGGTCGGGCCGGGTCGGCCCGGACCCGGACCCCCCCGTTTCGAACCAGTTTCGGTCTTTTGGCCATAACCTGAGCCTCAGACCTCCGATTGACGAACCGTCTGCGGCAACGCGATCCTTGGATCGAGACGGTCGTTTCGGTATATCGCACTCAAGGTTTCGGATTACTTTCAGTTCGGCCGGGATGGTTCGTTCACGAAACCAACCGGGCCTTCGGAGCGGAAACGCTCATATCTTGAGCTACGGACGTCCGATTGACGTGCCGTCAGCCGTGTTGTGTTCCTCTTAGTGAGACAGATCTTTTGGAATACTCCGCCCGAGGTTTGGACGTAGGTGGAGTACGGTCGGGTTGGTTTTGCTTTAAAAACCAACCGGGTCCCGGGGACGAAAATGCCAATAACTCTCAGACCGGGCGTCCGATCGACGCGCCGTCTGTTGCGTTGAGTTCCTGTTGACGATACGGAACTTTTGGATACATCAACTCTGGTCTTCGTGACAGTTGATGTATCAGCCTCTCGGCTCGTGGAGCGGACCCTCCGAACGAGCTTGCTGTGTGCGGGAACCCTAGTGCTGGCTGCGACTGCTACTACTGCTACTACTGCTACTACTGCTACTGTGACAGCGACGACGACAGTACAGAGATCCTGTGTGGATTCGACGACGACGACTTCAGCAATCAGTGATCCTACGTGGATCAGTGCTACAGGTCCTGTGTGGGCCCGATCCTGTGTGGGTCCGATCCTGTGTGGGTCCTTGCGCTCAGCGGTCCTGTGTGAACCAGCGCCTACAGGTCCTGTGTGGGCCCGATCCTGTGTGGGTCTTTGTGGGGGTTAGTTACCTATCGATCCTTCGTGGGTCCGACGACTTAGATGGATCAGTGATCATCTTTATCGTCCTTGAAGAAGTATACCTGTGTGAGCTGAATCCTGTTGCTATCCTGTCTGGATTGTGTTGTGCAATCCTGTGTGGATTACTTTTTGCTTTCCTGTGTGGAATACGTTTACTTTCCTGTGTGGACTGAGTTGTACTTGGGCTCGGAGGTTGGAGCGTATTTGAATTGATGACTTAGGTATATGTATGGGCATATACCTAAGCAGTAACGGTTGTTACTTCGTGATTACACCTTTCTTCATGGTTTATCCTTTGTGGATTTGAGAGACCTTCAGGGGTCTCGGGGTCCCTACTGAGTAGCTTATACTCACCCCTGCACGGGCTTTGCCCGCACTACTTTGTGTTGGTTGCAGACGACGGACATCGTTGACCTTAGCTGAGGCTTGCAGAGCGGGACGGTACCCGGAGGTGGACCACTGGGCGGGACGTGCACGGAGCAGACGGCGGGACCTGTGGAGCAGAGGAGCTATCTGTACCCACCCTTCAGGTGGGATTTCCGGTGGACAGCTCGGTGTAGCGGCATTTACTTTTCAGTTGCTGTTTTCCATTTCGAGTTGTACTTTAATTTCAGTTTTGGGTTTGTATTCTGGCCCATTTACTTTTCCGCACTTTCAGTTGTACTCTGCTTTTGTTTAGTGTTTACTTTCCGCTTGCTTACTCTGTGGTGTTTGTTTACCTTACAAAGACAATGCCTTCCCTTTTTATCGGGATTTACGCCTTGGTTCTAGTCGCCAGCCCCTGGCCTATGGGAGGCGGGCTTGGGGTAGTCACGGCACGGACCCCGAGGGCGGGTCGTGACAAATTGGTATCAGAGGAGTTCGGTTCTACCGCAAACTCTGATCTTTTCTATGTGAAGCAATAATGTTTAGCGTATTGAGTGTGGTTATCAGTCCAGGGAGTCCAGTGTTGGTGCGGCGTCCGACGTATCCGTACACCAGGACCCTGACTTCTGATTTCCGACTTAATGCACGAAAACATTGATTGCATGTGTGTTTCAAAGTTTTCTTTGTGATTACTTATATCAGCTCACCAGGTATACTGTTCTGACCGTGGCGCACCTGTTTCCTTTTCAGGATGGCCCCACGACGGCAGCCAGCTAGGGTTCCGAGAGTCGAGCGTGACGACAGCCCACCGAGCGACGAGGCCTCGGTGCAGGGCCCTTTGCCAGTAGTGGCACCGGCGGTAGCTTTACCCGCCGAGCCCCCGATGCTTCCAGCAGCAGCCGCTGACGATGCACGTCGCCTCAGCGCACTGCATGAGTTTCAGCGCCAGCGACCGCCCAGGTTTCGCGGGGAGACGGATCCCCAGGCAGCAGAGGACAGGCTGGAGGCAGTAGTACGAGTGTTTAGGCTAGTGAGGACACCAGCAGACCTCATGGCGATCCTCGTTGCGAGCCTACTACACGCAGCAGCAGGACGATGGTGGAGCCTGATGCTCCAGGGGCACGATGAGGCATCTCTTCTTTGGACGGACTTTGAGAGCCTCTTCCGCTCGGAGTTCGTCCCAGCCACCCTTCGTGCGGTGCGTATCCAGGAGCTTCTACAGCTGCGGCAGGGCAGCATGACGGTCGCACAGTACTCGGCGAGATTTACTGATCTCTCGCGCTACTCGACCGACATGGTACGGGACCCATTCTTCCGGGCCCGGACCTTCGAGCAGGGTTTGAGACACGAGATCAGGGCATCGCTGATCTCCCTCAGCATACCGACTCAGACAGGAGTACTGGAGCGGGCCCTTCTGATCGAGAGCTTCCTTGCTGAGTCTACACCAGCACAGAGACCCACCGCAGGGCGGCACGTGGCAGAGTCATATGCAGCAGGCAGTCAACGGATGACTCAGGGGTCCAGACAGACCAGACCTTCGGGCAGACGATCTTAGGGCACTGGCTCAGCAGTGCGGGTCACACAGCGCGGAGCCAGTCTTACGAGAGGCAGACAGTGCTACTCGTGCGGCGGGCAGGGCCACATGGCTCGTGACTGCCCGACCCGCCGTGCTGAGGAGCAGAAGACAGTTGATGGACCACCGAGGCAGAGGCAGAGGGTCGACCGTGGCGGTCCGCAGGGAGGAGGCGGACGAGGCAGAGGAGCTGGACGAGCAGCCAGTGGTGGCCGACGCTTTGAGGCTCTACCACCACCACCACCAGGAGGTCCACCCCGACCACAGGGAGCTGGCGGGCAGCGACAGGCACAGCTCCAGGCAGCAGAGGCCTACGACCACGGCGCACCCGAGATGATTCGAGGTACTATCTGTGTCTATTCCACCCTTGCTGCAGTTCTTATAGACACAGCAGCGAGTCACTCTTTCATAGCCGCTGCCCTTGTTCGGAGCTCGAAGATTCCGACAGAGCCGTTGGCTCGATCCTTACGGCTAGAGACTCCTACGGGAGCAGACTCGACGATTACGCACTGGTGCCGGCAGTGTGAGCTTACTCTAGGAGGCGAGAGCTTCGGCTGGGATCTTTTAGTAGCAGCGTCGAGGCCTTACGACGTCATCTTGGGCATGGATTGGCTATCTACGGTCCATGCACAGATTGACTGTTTTAGGCGCAAGGTGCGATGTGTACGCACCGACGGGAGCAGGTTCACCTTCACCGGCGAGAAGGGAGCCTTTGCAGCACAGGATGGACATCCGCGGAGGAGAGGACAGCCCATTACTCATCAGTTGGCTAGCCTTATCCTTGGAGCAGTTGACGTGCGGAGTCCTGGTTTTCCTGCAGTGGTGGATCAGTTTGCGGACGTTTTTCCCGACGATGTTCCAGGGCTACCTCCTCGCAGATAGGTAGACATTTATATTGACTTGTACCCCGGGACAGCCCCGATATCCTCTCCAGCATATCAGATGGCCCCCGTCGAGCTTCGAGAGCTACGGGTACAGTTGGAGGACTTGCAGGGCAAGGGGTTCATCCGACCCAGTGTTTCACCCTGGGCTTCCCTGATATTGTTCGCCAAGAAGGCGGACGGGAGCTTGCGAATTTTTGTTGACTATCGTCACCTGAACCAGGTGACAGTGAGGAACAAGTATCCGCTACCGAGGATTGATGACCTCTTTGATCAGCTCAAGGGAGCACGGTGGTTCTCGAAGATAGACCTCAGGTCAGGCTATCATCAGCTCAGAGTCAGAGACGAGGATGTGCAGAAGACAGCCTTCAGATGTCGGTACGGCCACTATGAGTTCTTGGTTATGCCTTTCAGTGTAACCAATGCTCTAGCAGTATTCATGGCTCTCATGAACAGGATCTTTCAGCCATACCTCGAACGGTTTGTCGTGGTCTTCATCGACGACATTCTGATTTATTCTACGACAGAGGAGGAGCACACCTATCACTTGCGAGTTGTACTAGACACACTCCGAGAGCACCAGCTTTATGGTAAGCTCTCGAAGTGCCAGTTCTGGATACGTGAGGTCCACTTCTTGGGACACGTTATCTCTGAGGCGGGAGTTGCAGTGGATCCCGCGAAGATTGAGGCTGTGTTAGCATGGGAGCCACCCAGGAGCGTGACTGAGGTTCAGAGTTTCTTGGGACTAGCTGGATACTATCGGAGATTCGTGCCAGACTTCTCTAGAGTTGCGGCACCACTCACAGCTTTGACGAAGAAGGGGAAACCCTTCGTGTGGTCAGACAGATGTCAGCAGAGCTTCCAGGAGCTGAGACAGAGATTGACTAGCGCACCTATCCTGAGGTTGCCTGAGGAGGGAGTAGGGTACATAGTCTACTGCGATGCATCAGGGACCGGACTCGGATGTGTTCTGATGCAGGAGCGGGCCGTGATCGCCTATGGATCACGTCAGTTGAGGCCGCATGAGCAGAACTACGCTACCCATGACCTGGAGCTAGCAGCAGTGGTCTTCGCTCTGAAGACATGGCGACACTACCTGATGGGCGAGCGCTTTAAAGTCTTTTCCGATCATCATAGCCTCAGGTATATCTTTTCGCAGAAGGACCTGAACCTGAGACAGCAGCGATGGCTCGAGTTCCTCCAGGACTATGACTTTGAGATAGTCTATACTCCTGTGAAGGGGAACGTAGTAGCCGATGCCCTCACCAGGAGGACGGGCATTCAGCTACTTGAAGAGGCGACGGAGCAGCTAGCCTCTTTGTAGATATCCTTCGTGGATAGAGATGGAGCAGCCTTCCTCCAGTCTCTCACAGTCACCCCTCCACTACTGCAGCGAGTCAGGGAGGCACAGCGTGAGGACGCTGACTGTGAGACACGGCGTGCACAGATATCCTCGGGACAGGCACCTGATGGTTTCTCCCTTGGAGCAGAGCACGACATCCTTTTCAGAGG
Organism: Viscum album; assembly: GCA_963277665.1. Lineage (NCBI taxonomy): Eukaryota > Viridiplantae > Streptophyta > Magnoliopsida > Santalales > Viscaceae > Viscum > Viscum album. The sequence continues at coordinate 1,301,243,834 of OY728127.1, forward strand.
ACGTACCATGGTACCAGTAGCTTTGCGAGAGGAAGTGCTGAGAGAGTTTCACACTTCTCCTTTGGCGGTACATCCTGGAGTGGCGAAGATGTACCAAGACCTCAGACGACAGCACTGGTGGCCGGGCATGAAGAAGGCTGTAGCAGAGTTCGTTTCTCGATGCCTCACCTGCCAGCAGGTGAAGGCAGAGCATCAGGTACCAGCAGGCTTGGTACAGCCCTTGGAGGTTCCGGAGTGGAAGTGGGACGGCATATCTATGGATTTCGTGACTGGACTTCCACGCACTTCCAGAGGTCACGACTCCATCTGGGTGATTGTTGACCGACTCACCAAGTCGGCACACTTCTTACCCATCAGAGAGCAGGGCTCAGTGGAGAGCTTGGGACGTCTCTACGTTCAGGAGATTGTGAGGCTCCATGGCGTGCCATCATCTATCGTCTCCGATCGAGATGCTCGCTTTACTTCCCGGCTTTGGAAGGGGTTACAGGAGGCGTTCGGGACGCAGCTACGTCTGAGCACAGCCTTTCATCCTCAGACGGATGGTCAGACGGAGAGGACCATTCAGACACTCGAGGACATGCTCCGCGCATGTGTCCTCGACTTTGGTCATAGCTGGGAGGACCACCTACCCTTGGTGGAGTTTGCGTACAACAATAGCTACCACTCCACCATCGGGATGGCACCGTACGAGGCGTTGTACGGCCGACCTTGTAGATCTCCTTTGTGCTGGACAGACCCCGGAGAGTCAGCACTGGTGGGACCGGAGATGGTCCAGGCCACGACAGAGAAGGTCCAGGTCATCCAGGAGCGGATGAGGACAGCTCAGAGCCGGCAGAAGTCATATGCTGACAGGAGGCGGAGGCCACTAGAGTTCGAGGATGGCGACCACGTCTTCTTGCGGGTCTCACCTCGACGTGGTATTCGAAGATTTGGCCGAGGCGGCAATTTATCTTCGCGCTTCATCGGACCCTTCCAGATTCTCAGCAGGATTGGTGAGGTGGCTTATCGCCTGGCTCTTCCACCTCAGTTGCATCGGGTGCACGACGTCTTCCACGTATCTCAGCTGAGGAGATACGTGCACGACCCGACGCACATCATTGACCATGGGGAGCTTGACGTTGACGATGGGGCGACTTTTACGGAGGTCCCGGTGGAGATAGAGGATCGACAGGAGCGGGTCCTGCGTGGGCGATTGATACCTCTTGTGCGCATCAGATGGCAGCACGGGAATCTCCAGGAGAGCACATGGGAGCGGGAGGCTCAGATGCGTGCTCAGTACCCTCATTTGTTTCCCTAGTTTTGATGTATCTTTACGGGGACGTAAAGCCCTGAGGTGGGAGTAATGTAAAGACCCGTAAAATTCAAGGGAAATTTTTTCTTAATTTTCTTTAGAATTTTACAAGAGCACGGTTTCTGACGGCACCTGATTCCGAGGCCCGGAGTGCCCGGAATCAATTTCTGAAGTTTAGCTCGGGTACGTTCAGTAAACGAACGAGCGGGATTTCCTAACTTTTGATCCGGTGCTCGGAATTGAAATCCGAGGGCACCGATGAACTCGCAGCGCCGATATTCGCTTAAATAGACCTTTTCGGAAGTTGCGTTTGTTGCGGGTTGAAAGTTAGTTTTTGGGAGATTTATAAAAAGTTGAATAAAAAATGTGGATTCTTTTTATTTCACTTTTGTAGGTTAACTCCTCTCAAAAAAAGTTAGGGGTGGGACCCACACCCACTTAACCTCCCTTGAGAGGATTAAGTGTGGTGGGACCCACACGAACCTAAACCTCTCAACTTCCCCCTTAAACTCCCCTCTCTCCCTCTTAAATGTTTGTAAACTTAACATCTAATTAATTACACATGACATGTTAATTAATTAAGTGTTATGTTTTTGAATTTGATGTTTTGAATTCCTAGGCTTGGTAAATAAAATAAGGAGGGACCTTATTTTATTTTGTTAGCCAACTTGTGTGGATTTCATTTTGAGAGCTCCTCCTCCATCTTCTTCATCTTGACGAAGAACGCTCAACTTGACGAAGAACGCTCAAGTTCCGACGAAGAACGCCGCTCCGCTCTTCTTCGTCTTCCGTGTCAACGAGAGGGAACGCCGCTTCCTCCTCGGATTCCCTTCGTCGACATAAGAAGTTTCGCCAACGACGTATCGCATCGGACGCATCTCTTCATCAACGGATTTGACGAACGATGACCGCGACGCCCGATCCCCGCGACGTTGTCTTCCGCGGACGTTCGCAAATCCTCGAACGTATACCCAAGGTAGGGGTGTTTGTTATTGTTTAATTATTCTATTCTTGCTCGTGGATCGCATGACTAACGTGAGGAATTTGAATTTTTATGTTGAGTTATTATTTAACGTGAGGGGGCCGGACCGCATGAACACGGCCGGACCCCCTCCATTGTTCTTATTGTTCTATCTTGAGGGTGGAAGCAAAGTGGCGTGGTGCCGTCGCACCACGCAGATAATAATATGATTAAATTTCGCGGCGCCGTCGCACCGCGCCATGGAAGAATCATAAAGAACGCGACGTAGTCGCGCCGCGTCGAAGGGAATCAAATGCGCGGAGAAGGGGCGCGGTGCCGTCGCACCGCGCCGGACGACGAACACCGCGGCCGGTTCCGGGCCGCGGCGGGACGAGGAGACCGCGGCCGGTTCCGGGCCGCGGCGGGATGAGAAGACCAGCGGCCGGGCCGCCGGAGTCGGATGCCGAAGAGGGGACCGGATTTTCCCGTCCCGTTGGAGAAAACCGGCCGGCCAGCTGGCCGGCCGGATGCCATTAAACCGGGGGAATTAATCCCCCGGCCAGCTCATTAAACCCCCCTCTTTAAGAGGGGGGCAGTTTCCTTGTGGGGGGGCAAAGCCCCCCGTTTCCTGCCAATCAAGCCCCCCACGTGGGGGGCGGTTTTGCAAAAAGGGGCGCGGCTATATGACGCGCCGTTATTCAATAAGCGGGGGCTTAGCCCCCCGCGTGCAGCCACCAAGCGGCGCCAGGCCGCCGCGCCGCCGCACCGCCGGCCGGGCCGACCCAGGGGGGGGGGGGTCGGGCCGGGTCGGCCCGGACCCGGACCCCCCCGTTTCGAACTAGTTTCGGTCTTTTGGCCATAACATGAGCCTCGGACCTCCGATTGACGAACCGTCTGCGGCAACGCGATCCTTGGATCGAGACGGTCGTTTCGGTATATCGCACTCAAGGTTTCGGATTACTTTGAGTTCGGCCGGGTTGGTTCGTTCACGAAATCAACCGGGCCTTCGGAGCGGAATCGCTCATATCTTGAGCTACGGACGTCCGATTGACGTGCCGTCAGCCGTGTTGTGTTCCTCTTAGTGAGACGGATCTTTTGGCATACTCCGCCCGAGGTTTGGACGTAGGTGGAGTACGGTCGGGTTGGTTTTGCTTTAAAAACCAACCGGGCCCCGGGGACGAAAATGCCAATAACTCTCAGACCGGGCGTCCGATCGACGCGCCGTCTGTTGCGTTGAGTTCCTGTTGACGATACGGAACTTTTGGATACATCAAATCTAGTCTTCGTGACAGTTGATGTATCAGCCTCTCGGCTCGTGGAGCGGACCCTCCGAACGAGCTTGCTGTGTGCGGGAACCCTAGTGCTGGCTGCGACTGCTACTACTACTACTACTGCTACTACTGCTACTGTGACAGCGACGACGACAGTACAGAGATCCTGTGTGGATTCGACGACGACGACTTCAGCACTCAGCGATCCTACGTGGATCAGTGCTACAGGTCCTGTGTGGGCCCGATCCTGTGTGGGTCCGATCCTGTGTGGGTCCTTGCGCTCAGCGGTCCTGTGTGAACCAGCGCCTACAGGTCCTGTGTGGGCCCGATCCTGTGTGGGTCTTTGCGGGGGTTAGTTACCTATCGATCCTTCGTGGGTCCGACGACTTAGATGGATCAGTGATCATATTTATCGTCCTTGAAGAAGTATACCTGTGTGAGCTGAATCCTGTTGCTATCCTGTCTGGATTGTGTTGTGCAATCCTGTGTGGATTACTTTTTGCTTTCTTGTGTGGAATACGTTTACTTTCCTGTGTGGACTGAGTTGTACTTGGGCTCAGAGGTTGGAGCGTATTTGAATTGATGACTTAGGTATATGTATGGGCATATACCTAAGCAGTAACGGTTGTTACTTCGTGATTACACCTTTCTTCGTGGTTTATCCTTTGTGGATTTGAGAGACCTTCAGGGGTCTCGGGGTCCCTACTGAGTAGCTTATACTCACCCCTACACGGGCTTTGCCCGCACTACTTTGTGTTGGTTGCAGACGACGGACATCGTTGACCTTAGCTGAGGCTTGCAGAGCGGGACGGTACCCGGAGGTGGACCACTGGGCGGGACGTGCACGGAGAAGACGGCGGGACCTGTGGAGCAGAGGAGCTATCTGTACCCACCCTTCAGGTGGGATTTCCGGTGGACAGCTCGGTGTAGCGGCATTTACTTTTCAGTTGCTGTTTTCCCTTTCGAGTTGTACTTTACTTTCAGTTTTGGGTTTGTATTCTGGCCCATTTACTTTTCCGCACTTTCAGTTGTACTCTGCTTTTGTTTAGTGTTTACTTTCCGCTTGCTTACTCTGTGGTGTTTGTTTACCTTACAAAGGCAATGCCTTCCCTTTTTATCGGGATTTACGCCTTGGTGCTAGTCGCCAGCCCCTGGCCTATGGGAGGCGGGCTTGGGGTAGTCACGGCACGGACCCCGAGGGCGGGTCGTGACACTATAGTGATCCATAATCACCAGGTAAAAATGGCACCAACCAAGAGGAATTTGATCCCACCACTTCATTGGGTGTTTGGATAGAAAGAAAATATAGGAAAGACTCATTAGGATGTTCAAGACCTTCCTGGGTTACATACTCTAACAGACATAAAAAACAGAAACCAAATGACATGAAACCAAAATTCAACCAAAAATAACATCCAAATACAAAAACATAACCCCATATTCCGTGAATAAAAAAAGGATTCCAATAATTCTCATTTAAAGCTACTGTTTCCATTTCACTTTCAAAACCACTTTTTCCTAAGGCCACTTCTAAAATAACAAAACCAATTTTTAAAACCAACTCACACACCATGTCACAAAATAAAAAGAAGAAAAAAAATCCTACAACCCATTTTCAATTCAAAATAATCTTTCAGAAACCCATTTCTCAATTCAAATTACACACATATCGGTCAAGGCCGAACAAATACAAAACTCACATCGAACACCGAAGATTGGGATATAGTGATGATGCAATCCCCGGTCACATAATTTGGTAGACCATGCCCCAAATACAATCAATCAATATCAGTACCATGAGTCATTCAACCAACCCTAAATGGGTCACCATTGCATTTCTTAATGTTGTGTAACACCAGCTCAATTTCATTTTCATTCCCTTTCGACTCAAACCAAAGAAAAAAATAATGACTCAAATCCCAGAGTACCCCTAAAATCTTGAGGATCACAATGAGAAAGGGTTCATGATATCCTTCACATACATACCTCTCATGTACAAAATGTTCTAAAATCTAGTCTACGTAAAGTTCATGGTAAAAAATGGTGTTTTTGATACCATTTGTTTCCCAAACCAACTTGGGCCACCATCTGACCCGACAAATGATCTTGTATGAGAAAAGGATGAAAATGTGTCCTCGATCCTCTCATCCAGTTGACCAGTACATGGAATCAGAGTTATCAAAATGGGAATGATTTATACCAATAGAAACATAGATCAAATAACCCAACCAATAACAGAATGAGAACTAAAACAACTAAAAAATAATAAATACAAAACCAGATCTAGATTAAACTGTAGAAATATAAAACAAAACTAAATCCAAAACAAACAAAATTAGAAAGCATATACATATCTAAATGACCTCTTCGTCACCACCATCCGCAATACCAATCTTATCCCTTGGAAAACATGACTTGAAACCAGAACCTAAAAAAATAGCTCGAGTATACCAACACCGAGTGGCATAAGTAGGTTTTGATTATAAACCAATCAGTAGGTAATCAAAAAATAATCTATATATTTCATTTCCTTAAATATTCCACAAACACATGTTTTAAAATTCAAATAAAAAAGGTTTCATCATTTCAATAATCAAACACATTTCTTATCCATAAAACCCCACCACTAGGAAAAACACAGAAAACATTCTATTCTATACAGATTTTCATTTCCATACCTGGTCCACAAAACAAAAACATAAATAATAAGTCACACTATATATTAAAGGGGTAAATGATGGAAATTAATGGAATTGGAACACATTGAGGAAACAAAATTAAGTAGGATTAGTACAAGAAAGCTAATTCTATTAAAATAGGTAACAATTAAATGTTGAAATAGGCCAGAACATGAATAAAAATAATCATGGTAATTTAATAATAATATCAAGAATCCATATTTTTTGTAGTAGTTTTGGACTTTTCTATAAGCTTATATTGCAGCTCCATAGTCAATAACAAACTCATGACTCTAAAATAGTTAATCTTGTGGCACACCCCTCTTGGAATCTCATAAAATGAAGGGGTACCAATACAAATATTTTGGGTTGATCAGGAACCATTAATAGACCCTCTAGGTGATTACTATGAATCCCATAATAATATTTCATGGTTAGTGTGGAGGTCCTCACTTGTGGGGCTCAAACTGAAACACACATCCACTCTGCTTTCCTTGCCCAATCACTGACACCACCGATGTGATATACCTATGCTCGGAGGGTCCACCATAGAGGTTCCCATTGTAACATCCTTACCCCAGCTACCCAAATTCGGTTCATTATTACATAACATTGAAATGATAACAAGAGATCAGGTCTCTAAAGACTGGTCAGTTTAGTATCCTCGGATGTACTAGATACATACATATGTTTTACATTACATCATGAAATAAAAAAAAAACTTTGTGTCTTCTTTGAACAAAATTATATCCCATATCTTATCCCTATATGTCAATCATAATATTCATCTTCACATTCTGGGAAAAATAAATCATAAGAAAAGGGTGAGATCAGATGCTCAGTAAAGATATCAATATAGAGGAAACATTGATAAATATGAATGAACATTGAAGGCAATGTATAAGACCAAAACACATGCCTTTTAAAATTAAACATCAGTATAACATGTAAAATATAAATCAAATAATTCCACATACTTATTCACATGGATATTCTACTAGTCGAATAATAACATGTAATATCAGTAGCTAATTTTATAATGATTGAATGAATAATGCCGGACATCATAACCACATAGTTAAGGACTTGTGCCAAGAATAAAAATATGATTTTGTAAGGCCTTGTGACAAGACACTAGTTTGTCTCATTAGACCTACCAATGCATCAAGGAGCTATATCGGGCTCCACTCATCCCTAACAAATTCCAATGCATTCCTCATATGAAATGGTTGAAACATAACATAAATTTTCAAATTAAAACTAGTATTTAAAATTTTAATACATTAACCATAATCCCTAAATGGTAAAAATAAAACATCCACACTCAAAAATATCACAAACCTTCGACACAATATTGAATATTTTATTATAATAAATCAACTTCGAGAAAGTGTAAAACCTAACAAAGGATGTTGACATAGATGAAGTCAAAACTATTTGAGAGAAATGTCTCTTTCTATTTTGAAATAATTTAAGTCTAATAATTTAAAAGAAAACATTTATTTTCAAATTATTCTTATAATATTTTAATTGAGTCTTAGAAGGTGTTATAACTATGAAAATAGCCACACTCGCTGTATAATCTAAAAAATCATTCATTCTTTAATTTTGTCAAAAAGGTCAAAAAGGAACTTGTATTGAAAATGACTAGAAGATTACTTTATAAAAATTATATAAAATTTCAAAAAAAGGTTATAATTAACTTTAACCCATAGTATAGTAGATAGTGAAAATGTTTTGAAATACATTTTTATGAAACACGAAATGTGGATGATAAAGAGTTCCCATTAGATACTCACATATAAACAACCTTGGATGATGAAGAGATTGTAGATTTAACCGTTACCTTATAATTGTCCTTGGTAGAGGGTATGTTAACCTCTTCTATATTAGTTAAATCATTGTTATTAAATTATAAAATATCCACATACATAAATATAATATCATATATGATATTCTAATATTGCTTGGTTAATAATATTTGAGTAGTATCATCGTTTTAGGTGTTAACTGAATCATTTTCCATTATATGATTTGTTACATAAGTCATGTTTTCTAGAGATAGTTTGTATTTTATTCATATGTTTAATGATATGAAGTTATTCAACATTATTTTTTAATCATAAAATTAAATTTAATCTTGAATGGTTATAATGGGGAATGGATCTCATCGCGCTCGTGGAGACTGTAATCCGTACGTACGCACGAGCGACAATATCATTCTATTGATGGTGAAATTGTATGTAATTGGATGATATATAACATATACAGAATCATTAACATGTTATATTTATTATTTACATCAATTATACACATTATTATACCCATCCATATGATGATGTGTTGAATAACAAACTACCCCATGTTGTGGAGACTGTAAGTCGTACGTACGCAAGTATGGTGACTTTGATATTCATAGGTTGGATAGAATAATGAATATTGTTGTAACATATTTATAATAACATCATAGTATTTATAAGGTACTAGTGTTATTATTTTGGTATGAATAAAACAAAGATAGATGAAGTGGAAGAAGAAAAGAACTTGGAAAGAGGTGATTAAATTATTGCCTCTTCTTTGGGTGCTTCCTTTTGATTATATTAAAAGGGCTCCATAAAATTTATTTCATATCAAGTTAAGGCCTTTAAGTTGAAGTGATGGTGGTTGGGAGGATATTTGAGTAGGGCTTGACCGAAAAAAAATGGCTTTGGATATGTGATTTTGAGAGAAGGGGATGTACCCTTTTATAAGAGAGGTGAGGGTCACTTTAAGAAAAAATTGAATTATTAATTTATTATAAAATAATATTCAGATTACAATGCCTCCAAAAAGAATTAATTTCTAGAATAAGGTGGGTATAGGTTGAAAACCTTTCAAAAAATAGGTTTTATATGGGTTTATGACACCAAATTAACCTTATCATTTATATTTAATTCTTAGGTAAATAGTTAAACTTCTACAATGTCATCTTGTATTTTCATATTTCATGGTTAATAAGCTTACTATAAAATTTGAATAGAATCATAAGTGGTTAAATAAGGTCATATATATCATTATACGAGTCCTTCGTCCAATCCTATGAATTTTAATAATATTATATAAATTAATAATATATTATTTTAAAAAAAACTCATTTATGTCAATTTTGAAAATATTTGGTATTTTGTTTTTTTGAAAGTCATAACAAATTTATCAATTCGAGAAAAATTTATTTAATCCACCCGAACATGTCATATTAACCTATAAAATTATTTTAATACATCAAATGTGTAAATTTTCAATTATATTAATATTTATAATATCAATTATTCTAATATTTCATTAATAAGTTAATTACTACATCATCATTGTGTCATAAATAAATTTAATTATTTAATATCTAAAAATAATAAATAAAATAACATTTTTAAGAAATATTTTTATATTTATAATGAATATTTATATTCTAATTTTTCTTATGTATAACCGTATATTAAAATGGTTTATTTATTAAACTTTCAATTTAACACTTGTAACTTTTATTCAAATAAAATAACAATAAATGTCCTAATCTAATCCAAGTGAACCAAAATGATAATATTTTATTCTGAAGGATTATTTTGGTCGAAATACATTTATCTAGAAGAATCAGGACATTTGGTAGTCTAATTATAATATCATTTTTACTTTTAATTATGCTATTTTCTTTTAACCGTGGAAAATAAAATTCAAAAGTTACTATTCACACAAAAAAATTCATCCTATTGAACCACATTTTATATACTATTATCAACCATTTCTCTCATATTTTTTAAATTAAATTCATTGAAGTGGTAAAATTAGGTTTTTTGCAAATTTTCTTACATTCGTAGAAGGTGGGTAAAAGACGTTAAAAATTTCAATAAAATTTTATATGCTTAATTATATTATAAAATGATTAAAATTAATTAAATTGAACTAATATAGGTATTATATATATATTAAATTAAAATAAATTTAAATAAAATAAATAAATATTTAAATAAAATGTCGGTTTTACACAATAATGCAGCGTTTTTCAGTATTCATAAAAAATTGAATGTTTTTAGAAAAATACAAAAATTCACCCTAAGAAAATTTTGATATTATGAATCCAAAAATGAAGTTCATTTTGAAAAGTAAAATTAAGAAAATTTCAAAAGTTGGTATTACTATTCAAAACGGCAAGTTTGATTGGTCGTGTTGTGTTATAACTCGATGTTTTGTATAGCGCAAGCTATTTCATTATTCTAAGATAAGTGTACAATGGAAGGTTAGGGTGTTACATTCTTCCCTCCTTAAAATAATTTTTTTTATAGAAATTTGTTTAATACTAATGGCCAAAAACATTCGGGTGGTTTTTCATCATAGGTTCCTCAGGTTCCCATGATTCCTCTTCTATCTTATGGTTTCTCCATAGAACATTTACCAACGAGTCTTCTGATTTCTTATCACTTGTTCTCTGGTATCAGGAATCATAAAAGTTTCTTCATAATAAGGAAGATCAGGTTCCAGCTCTATTTCTTCATAGGTGAGTACATGTGTTGGGTTAGGCATGTATTTTCCCAACATCAATACGTGTAACACATCATGAACTTTGGAGAGACTTGTCGGAATTGCAAAAAGGTAAGCTACAACTCCAATTAATTCTTGAATTTCTAAAGGTCTAATGTACCAGGGACTTAATTTTTCATTCTTACTGAATTGAATAACACCCTTATATGGAGATACCATCAAGAAAACATGATCTCCAACTTGAATTTCAAAATCCTTCCTCTGGTTATCAGCATAGCTCTTTTTCCTCATTTGAGCTACTTTGATGTGGGTTTGGATAATCTTCACATTTTACATTGTTTACTCAACATGTTCTGGGCCAATGTTTTCTATTTCACCATCATCATCCTAACAAGTTTGTTTGCAACATCACTTTCCATATAACACTTCATATAGTTCCATCTAAATGCTTTAATGGAAGCTATTGTTATACAAAAATTATACCATAGGTAAATATTGATCACACACACCTTGAAATTCATGTGAGAAAGATCTCAACATGTCTTCTAGGGTTTGAATAGTACATTCTGATTTTCCATCAGTTTGAGGGTGGTAGGCAGTGATCAAACGATGTTCAGTATCTAGGGCCTTCTGAAGAAATTTCCCAAATGTTGATGTAAAATGGGGCCACAGTCATAAAACATCGATATGGGTATTCTATTAAGTCTTAAAACATCATTAATATGTAGTCTAGCTAAGGGTTCAAGTGGTAAATCTTCTCTTATAGCACGAAAATGAGCTGACTTCATAAGACAATCAATAATGAACCATATTTTATCATTACTTATAGGAGTCATTGGTATCCCCATGACAAATTCCAATGTAATATCATCCAATTTCCACTCATTATTGGGAAGATGATTCATGAATCCTTCAAGATGTGGTCTTCCAGCCTTACCTTATTGAAAAACCATATATCTTGACACATAATTACCGATCTCTATTTTCATGTTGTCCCACCAAAAATTTTCCGTCAAATCACTATACATCTTAGTGAAACCTGGGTGTATTGAGAAATTGGAGCGCTGAGAATCCTCCAACAATTCCCTTTTTAGATCAGGTATATCAGTAACACAATGTATCGTCAAAAATTTCAAAATTACATCTTCATATATGAAGTCAATAAATCTCCCATCATTTAAAGCTTTAATTTTATTTTGATGCTCCTCATTATTTGTATGAGAACTTTTTATCCTTTATAGTAGATAAGGTTTGTCAACCATATGAAAAAGTTTTTATGTTTCACCTTCCATCATAATTCTCATATCCATGTTTACTAGATCCATGAACAAAGGATCCCTCAAAACCATCATCTTGTTCAAAACACCATGATTTTTTCACTTCAAAGCATCTTCCACCATATATTCCTTCCTTGGTTGGTATTTTATAGTGAAATCATAATTCTAGAGTAGTTCAAGCCATCCTCTTTACCTCGTGCTGAGTTCTCTTTGTGAGAAATGATACTTCAAACTATTATGATCAATATATATCTCACATTTTTCACCATATATATTGTGTATTTATATCTTCAAAGCAACGATTGTAGTTTCTAACTCAATATCATTAGTGGGATAGTTTTGTTTAGGAATTTTGTGCTGTCATGATGCATAGAATATAACTCCATCATTCTTCATAAGAAAAAAACCAAGTCATTTCTTTGAAGCCTCACTATAAATAACAAACCCATCATTCCCTGATGGTAGAGTCAAGATAGGACCATTGATTAATCTTTTCATCAATTATTCAAAACATTCTACATACTCTTTTTTCTAAACAAATTTACCCCCTTTACATCTGAGCTTGGTTAATGGGTTAGGAAATCAAGAAAAGTTTTGGACAAAACCCCGATAATAGCATGATAATCCAATAAAGCTATGTACATCGCTTATACTCATTGGTGCTGGAAATTATTGTATTTCTCTTATCTTAGATGGATAAATAGATATTCCATACTCAGAGACAATATATCCAAGAAAAGAAATATCCATAACCATAATTCAAACTTGCTAAACTTCCCATATAATTCATTTCCACTAAGAGACTTTTTAATAGTGTGCTAGTGATTTTCATGATCTTCATAGATTTTGGAGCATACCAAGATATCATCAATAAATACCACTACAAAGTCATCAAGATATTCCTTGAAAAATCTTTTTATTAGATCCATGATAACATAGGGTGCATTAGTTAGTCCAAAACACATTACTATAAACTGGTAATGCCCGTACCTAGTTTGAAAAGCTGTTTTTGGAATGTATTCCTTCTTCACACACAGCTGATGATATCCAGATTGAAGTTCAATAATTGAAAAATATTGAGCGTCATAAAGTTGATGGAATAAATCATCAATGCTAGGTAGGGGATACATGTTCTTTATTATTATAGCATTGATCTCTCTGCAGTTAATTCACAACCTCATAGATCCATATTTCATCTTAACAGAAAGAATTGGGGCTCCCCATGAAGAAACACTAGGGAGAAAAAAATTATTAATCAATTCCTCTAGTTTTTTCTTTAGTTCCACCAATTCCACATTGGCTATTCTATTAGGGGTTTTCAATATGATCCTTGAACCAGGAATTGAATCAATATAAAACTCAATTTCTCTTTCTAGAGGATGTCCTGGTAAAACCTTTGGAAACACATAAACAATCATTGCACAATAGGGACATCCTCTATTTGAACATTCCTTTACTCACCCATTTTTATTTCAATCTCTTCCTCCCCAATAATTGAATTCAGTAGAGCTACTGGGGGTGGATCCAGATAAGAATCAAATGGATACATTTCTTCTCTAAAGATAAGGTATTACTTATCATCATCAAAAATTGTAACCTCATTCTTCTTATAACAAATTTTCATATCATGGTCTGAAATCCAATCCATACCAAGGACTATATCAAATTCAATTATGGATATGATGATGAGATCAGTAGATAAATAACGTTTATATGCCCTAATGAGAAATTATTCACAAAAATTTGTTGCAATGATACTTCCCTTAAGAGTTTTGGCTGACAACTATCTTGTCAAATCAAATTGGAAATATATAATTTTTATAGAAAACTAGGATGATATGAAACAATGTGACGATCTAGAATCAAATAATGCAATGGCTAAACTTCAGGAAACCATTAAATTACCAGCTAACATATCATTCAGAGCTTCAACATTAGCATTAGTGATCATATAAGCATGGCACTACTCCCTTGTCCTTTTTGGAGGTATGTTTCCTTGGTGCTTAGGACATTCATTTGCATAATTCCACATTAATCTACAATTGAAGTATTCAACATTGACTGCCTCTTTCTTTCCCTTGAATTAATGAGCTTGGTGTCCTTTATCAATACACCTGTAACAAACTCTCATTCCCTTCAGGCAAGTACTAGGGTGTTTCTTTCCAAATTTACAGTAATATGGACATATACTTTTCCATTCTTCCCTATATTTTGATTGTTAGAGTGTTCATTAGATCTCTTCTTATCTTTCTTTTCTTTAATGATGTATGACTTAGAGAATTCATTTTCTATCTTGATAGGACATAAGATAATATCTTTGTACGATGAGAATGATTGTGAGACTAATTCTCGATAGAGAAATGGTTTTAACATCTTAAATAATTAATCAATCTTACTCCTTGGGTTATGTATATAATATGCTGCATTCCTTACTATCCTTGTAAATTTAGCCTCATAATTTGTGAAATTCTGATCCTCCTTTTTTCTTAGTCTTAGAAATTTTCTTTCCATATCCACTTTATGGTCATGAGGAATTTATTTTTCTAAAAAAAGCTCTTTAAAATCTCTTTATTCCATATTTGATAATTAATCATCTTCCTTTGTGTTTTGAATCAATGACTATGATTGATCTGCATCTCGAGTGAGTTGAAAAACTGCCATGGCAACTTTTTCTTGTTCGCTACTCCCAAATCATGAAATATTTTCTCTAAGCAACATATCCATTTCTTATCTACAAATGGATTTTTAGTCCCAATGAATTTTTTTGTTGTTTCCTCATTAAGTTGTATAAAATTAATCCTCCATGTTGTGGATCAGGGTTCTCCATACAAGTAAAGTTATTATTCATGACCTGAGTGAGTTTTCCAAGTATGGTTATAACTTGTTCAACACCAGTTGTATCCCCAACTCCACTATAATTAACTTGAGTAGGAGGGAACTCCCTACATGTATAACATGTGTTGAGATGGTTTCCATTCCTTCCACTAGGCACCATTTCTAAACAATGGGATATACAAGATTAGTTTATGAATCACAATACATAATTCCAAACTAGTAAAATACCTAACATAAATTGAACAGTTTAGGCATATAATACATAATCATAAAAAAATATTTTATTTTAAGAAATCCTTATTCATGGATCCATCATTATGTTTTTTATGAAAATGTGAATTATCCTAAGCATATACCCTGAGTGTCTTGTAATCAAGAGTGCAGCAAGACCCGTTGTTGTGTACCAGGATACCCTTGGTCAAGACCGAAACTCTTTGTCAGAGTTTTAACTCCTAGATACTTTTTTTACAGAGCTGTCTCTACCTGATCATATCCAAACACGTATTTATTTCTAGGAAAATAAACAGAATATATATAGTAACAAAATTCTATGATGTTCAAATATAATAATACTCAATGTCATCTTAAGTTAATGTTCTCTAATCAGTGTTTTTGTAAATCTAGCTTCCAAGGATTGTATTAAACATCCTCTGATACAATCTGTAACACCCCAACCCCAGTTACCCAGATTCGGTGCATTGTTACATAAAATTGGAATGATCACAATAGTTCAAGCTTCTAAATACCAATTAGTTTAGGATCTTTGGATGTACTTGAAACATACATATATTTTACATTACATCATGAAATAAAAACAAAAACAAATTGTGTCTCCTTTGAACACACTTATATCCCATAGCTTATCCCTAGAGGTCAATCATAATATGATTCTTCACATCATGGGAAAAATAAAACATAAGAAAGGGGTGAGATTATATGCTTAGAAAGGATAACAATATAGCAGAAACATTCATAAATAAGCATGAAAATTGAAGGCAATGTATAAGACTAATAAACATCATTTTTAAAATTATACATTAGCATAACATGGAAAAGTTAAATCTAATAATTCCATTTACTTATTCACATGGATATTCTATTAGTTGAATAATAACTTGTAATATCAATAGCTAACTTCATAATGATGGAATGTATAATGTCAGACATCATAACCACATAGTCAAGGAATCATTACAAGACTACAAATAAGATTTTTCCAAGTACATGTACCAAGACACTAGATTGTCTAATGAGACCTATTAATTTATCTAGGAGTTATATCAGCCTCCTCCCATCACCTACTATGTCCAATGCATTCATCATATGAAAAGGTTGAAACATAACATAAACATTCGTATTAAAACTAGCATTGGAAATGTTTATACATTAACCAAAAACAAATAATGGTAAAAATAACACATCCAAAGTCAAACATATCACAAAACCTTCAATAAAAATATGGAAGATTGTATCATAATAAATCAACTTCAAAAAAGTGTGAAATCTATCAAAGGATGTTGACATTGATGAAATCAAAAAAAAATTGAGAGAAATATCACTATCTACTTTGAAATCATTTAAATGTTGCATAATTATAAAAGAAAACATTTTTTTTATAATTGACTTATAATCCTGTAAGGGAAGCTTCAAAGGTGTTATAACTGCACAAAATAGCGTCACTCACTGTATATGTTAAAAAAACATTCTTTACTTCATTTTGTTGAAAAGGTCATAAAAGACATGATTTGGAAAATGATGGGAAGATACTTTATAAAAAATTTATAAAAATTCAATCATGGGTATAAATGAATTTAACCCATAGTCTAGAAAATATATAAAAAGTTTTGAAATACAATTTTAATAAACACAGATGTGGATGATAAAGAGGATCCAGTAGATACTCACGTATAAACAACCTCAGATAATGAAGAGATTGTATATTTACACCAACCATGTAATTATCCATTGTCAAGGGTACATTAAAAATTGGTATAATATTAAATAATTGTTATTAAATTAGAAAAGTACCAGATACATAAATATGATATCATATATGATCTTCTAAAATTACTTTTTTAATAAAATATCAGTAGTATCATCATTTTTGGTGTTAACTTATTCATTTTTCATTATATGTTTTGTTATGTATGTAATGTTTTTAATGGATATAATGTATTTGATTCGAATGTAGAATGATTTTATGTAATTAAAAATTATATTTTAATACTAAAATTTAATTTAGTCTTGAATGGTTATGATGGGGAATGAATCTCATCGGGCTCGTGGAGACGATAATCCGTATGTACGCACAAGCGACGATATCATTCTATTGACAGTAAAATCATATTTAATTGGATGGTATATCATATATACAAAATCACTAAAATTTTATATTTATTATTTACATCAATTATACTCATTTTTATACCCATCCAAATGATGAATTTTTGAATAACAAACTACACCATGACATGGAGATGGTAAGCCGTACGCACTACCACAAAACAGGGCAAGGGAAGCGCTGCCCTTTATCAGCACTAAACAGAAAGCGCTGATAAACGGGTATGCATTTATCAGTGATATCTAAAAGTGCTGATAAATGTTACATTTATCAGTGCTAAAATGAGCGCTGATAAATGAATTTTTTATCAGCACTTTTATTTTAGCGCGGATATAACACACCTATATCAGAGCTTTTAACGAGCGCTGATAAAGGTTCTGTCGGTTTTTATTTAATAACCCTATCATGCCATCCTCGCTTGCATGCGGTCAAGCTCTCGCCGAAGCTGAACCAGGACCCTCGCCGCGCGACCTCATCCTCCTCGTCCTCCTCCTCCTCCTCCTCCTCTTTCCTCCTCCTCGTCATCCTCATCCTCCTCCTTCTCTGCCACTACCGCCGCCTCCACCCCCGCTCCCACTACCGTGACCGCCACTACCTCTGCCACCTCCACCCTCGATGCCGTGACCGCCGCCGCCTCTGCTGCCACCGTCGCCTCCGCCTCTGCCGCCACCGCCTCCTCCACCCTCGCTGCCACGACCACTGCCGCCTTGTCCTCATCCTCCTCATCCTCTCAAGGTGGTATGTGAGTTCCATGGATGGTATTCCCTTGGTATATTATTTATATATTGTTTGTGTGAGGACCAAATAGTGAATATAGATGTGAGATAGGAATGATACCATATCTAGATCCTAATTCCAGTAAGGATTTCCATAATCGATAGTGTGATATTAATGTGATTATGATTATGTCGAGGGATGTTATTTATAATTAGTGATGAGTGTCAAGGATGATGCATGTTGGTCAACTTGTTTTAGAAATTGTTTATCTTCATCTGTGCCTTGTACTTGCACCCATGAATTTGAAGGTGAGTATGAGTACATGATAGTTGACCTTCTTAGAGAAGAGTTTCTGGATGAGTATAAGAGACATGAAGCAATGAAGATCATTATAGTGTTGGAGCAAATGTGGTTGCTACAAACAATGTGGTAATCGGCTTGTGCAGCGCGACCTAAGTTACAATGTGGCAATCGTCTTGTGCAACACGTCCTAACTACAATACCTGCAAGTTGTAACTTCGGTCGCATTGCACAAGCCGATTTACACATTATTTGTAGCAACCACATTTTCTCCAACACTCTAATGATCTTCATTGCTTCATGTATCTTTAACTCTTCTAGAAACACTTCTCTATGAAGGTCAACTATCGTGTACGCATACTCACCTTCAAATTCATGGGTGCAAGTAAAAGGCATGGATGAAGATAAACAATTTCCAAAACAAGTTGACCAATGTAAGTATTTAATGGTACCGTTATGTGTTGTATCATTTTTTTTTCTAATTTATTTATTTGTATATGTGACATACATACTAGGTGATATGTTTTGTATTATGGGTTTATCAAGAGTCTGTATGATTTCATGTTTCCACATTTCATTTTAAATATCATGTTATAATTATATATTTACTGTACCCTAATGGCTCAAATAGTAAAGCATATTGTAGATGTTTCTAGAACGTTGTAGGTTTCTTTTTCCCCAATGGTATTACATTTTTAGGATGTTTTCACTGATGAGGTATAAAATTTACTTCTCAATAATGAGATACACTTTATAATCTAGTTATTTTTGGGAGAAAATTCAGTTTCTATCACAATTTCTAAAATAACACCAAAAGAGAATCAGTTGTTTGAATTACAATTTGATGATATAGAATATAATGGTTTCATATGGCATAGTGCTTTACCATGGGGTTTTATAGTTCTCTAGAATAGATGGTTGATTGGTATTTATTCTTTTGTTGGAATATTGGAGATTGAACCTGATGAGAGTCATGAATATGTATCCTCATCCACGAATTGATAGTCACATTGATCATCTATGAGGTTCTATGATCTTCTCCAAGATATATTTGACATTAGGATACCATTAGATGAGTTTGACATCAATGGACCTACCATGGACTGCTTTTAGGAGAAGTTATGGCTTGTATGATTTTTTAGCAATGATTTTTGGTTTAACTAATGCATTGGTTGTATTAAGGGACTTGATGAATAGGATATTTCATCCTTTTCTGGATTAGTTGTTAGTAGTTCTTTTCAATTAAATATTAGTGTACTCACAAACCATAGTTGATCATGACCAACATCTTATCATCACCTTGAGTACATTGAGATAACATCATATTTATTACTGTTTTCTCCTATTACTCATTGGTTTCCTCTTGTTCACAAGTCAGGTATTTTCTAAGCCATAATTCAGTCTTTGTAAGAATAACTTGGAATAAATTTGATATATGTCAGATTAAATCAGGTATCTTATACATACACGGTGTTCACCCTACTGTACACAGCATGTATATGGATTTCACATGTGTTTAAAGGCATTTGTACCATGATTTGTTTTTATAAAACCCAAAAAATGCTACCTGATTAATTAAAACATAATATTAGGAAAGTTATCGAGATCTAACCCATAATGACGATGAATATGAATAAATAATGGATGAACGCCAATCGGTTGACAAAAGAGTATAAAGATGGCGTGAAAGAGTTTATCAAGTTTGCAGAAGATCATGCAGGTGACCCTTCTCAAATCCTTTGTCTGTGTTTACGCTGTTGTTATTCAAGACAAATTAGTCCAGAGGAGTTGGAATAACACCTGATTAGTCACAGAATAGATCGAAGTTATACATGTTGGAATAAAAATGGGGAAAAACCCAATGTAGGTAGTGACTCGGAGAACACGACATTTTATATATCATCTGATATGATTAGAACCGTGAACAGTGAAGATGATCGTATGGAGGGTGTGATTATAGATGTGACTGACGATGAATATTGTATTGAGGAAATGACAAGGATAGTTGAAGATGAACTTCGTGATTGCCAAAAATTGTTTGAGAAGTTAAAGAGTTGTGAAAAAATGCCATTGTATGTTGGTTGCACTAAATATAAAGCATTGTCAGCTGTATTGAAGCTTTATAATTTGAAAGCAGGAAATGGGTGGAGTGGCGCCTGTTTTACGGAACTACTTTCTCTCCTGAATGACATGCTCTCATAAGATAATGACCTCCCAAGCCGAACATATGATGCCAAACGAATGCTACGATCGATGGGTATTATCTCTGAAAGAATACATGCTTGCCTGATTGACTATATATTGTTTCTGAAGGACCACAAATCATTTAAAGAATTCCCAAAGTGTGGTGCTTCCTGATATAAGAAAGATTATTCTATTCCTACGAAAGTTGTATGGTACTTTCCAATCATTCCTAGGTTTAGAAGCCTATATGGAAGTGAGGAGACTGCAGGACAATTTAAATGACATGCAGATACAAGAATCAAAGATAGGAAACTATGTCACCCTACAGACTCTCCTCAGTAGAAGTGAATTGATCACGAGTATCCTGAATTTGGGAATGAGCCGAGAAACCTATGTCTGGCGTTATCTACAGATGGGGTGAATCCTTTTGGTTTTCAAAGAAACAGTCACAGTACATGGCTGGTTATGTTGGTAAATTATAATTTACCACCGTGGTTATGCATGAAATGAAAATACATCATGTTATCTATGATTATATTAGGACCAAAACAGCTGGGTAATGATATTGATGTTTATTTGGCCCCATTGATCGAGGATTTGAAAATATTGTGGGATTCAGGTGTTACGATGTATGATGCTTACAAAAATGAACAGTTCAGTTTGAAATCCATATTGTACAGGACAATAAATGACTTTCCTACTTATGGAAATTTGTCAGGATATAGCATTAAAGGAACTCATGGGTGTCCCGTTTGCAAACAATCTACATAGTCAATTAGGTTGAAACATTCATCGAAAACTGTGTTTCTAGGACATCGCAGATTTCTACCCCGACGACATAAGTACCGATAATGGATGACATCATTCGACGGAAGTTTAGAGAAACGTACAACACCGTCTCCACTAACAGGTGATCAATTGTTTTAGAAAATGAAGGATTTGGACACTACTTTTGGTATACCATTTTCGAAAAACCTTACAAAAACTGGTTGGAAAAAGAGATCAGTTTTTTTTTTGAATTACTATACTAGAATTGTCTGTATGTCAGAAATTTTCTTGATGTTATACATGTTGAAAAAAATGTATGTGATAGTGTCATCGGTACGTTGATAAATGCACCCGGAAAAACAAAGGATGAAATTAAGGCTAGATTTGACATGGTTGAGATGGGAATATGAGAAGAGTTGGCACCAGTGAATGGTGAAAAATGAACATGTCTTCCTCCTGCTACTTACACTCTTTCCAGGCAGGAGAGATATCAGTTTTGAAAATTCTTGAATGACATAAAGGTTCTAGAGGGGTATTTATCAAATATCAAGAACATCGTGTCAATGGGAGATTTAAAATTAATGGTTCTGAAATCACATGACTGCCATGTTTTGATGCAAGATCTAATTCCTATAGCTTTACATTGCATTTTTCCCAAGAATGTCCGCCATGCATTAACGAATCTTTTCTTCTTCTTCAAATCTATATACAGCAAAGTTATAGACCCAACAAAATTGACAACTATGGAAAGAGAAATTGCCATCATATTATGTGAATTGGAATTGTTCTTCTTGCCGACATTTTTCAATATAATGGTTTATTTGATGGTTCATGTGGTGAGAGAGATTCGACCATGTGGTCATGTACATTATAGATGGATGTACCCCATTGAATGGTATATGAAGATTTTGAAAGGGTATATCAAAAACTAAAGTCGTCCAGAGGGTTGTATTGCGGAGCAATATATTGTTGAGAAAGCTATTGAATTTTGTACCGAATACCTGTCTGGTGTGGAAATCGTTGGCCTACCAAAATCTCCTCACACTGAGTGGCTTGAGGGTGAAGGAATTTCTGGAAGAGAGGTTGTCACAATCAATATTACAAATCGATAGCAGGCCCACCTTTACGTTTTTCATAACAGTTTTGACGTTGACCCATATGTTCAAACCCACAAAGAAATTCCTAGGTGTTTGAGTCCTTCTAGGGCTGAAAAATGGATATCAGATACACATAATCGACAGTTTATAGGATGGTTTTGAGACCATATTTTTAAGTAGTTAGATGAAAATCCAGACTCAATTTCAGAACGACTTCGATGGCTGGCAGTGGAGCAAGTGTGTATGTATTATCTTACCATGCTTATGCAGTTAACGGTTATACATTCTATACTAATGAAGATGATGAAGACAGTACCATGTAGAATAGTGGGGTTACACTTGTGGCTGAGGACAGGCATGTTTCCGGTGCTAAGTAAAAAAACCAATTTATGCGAATATGTCATACATTGGCATCATCAAACGAAAATGGGAGTTGGATTATACGAAATTCAAAGTGCTAATTTTTCAATGGAAGTGGGTTGATAATAGGGGTGCTGTTAAAATAGATGAATTAGGATTCATGAAAGTTGATTTCAGTAAGTAAGGGGAGAAAGACGAACCATTTATAATGGCATCACAGGCAGTACAAGTATTTTATGTTCCATACCCCACAAACCAAAATTGGTCAATTGTTTTGTTATCGACCAAAACAACTGAAGGGTCAGATGAAAGTTCAACGGAGGTTGACCCTTTTATAGGGAATTCACAATCATTTTGCAACAGTCCAAATGTAGATGGAGTTTTGTATGTCAGAGGAGACCACAATGACAGAATTTACATAGTCGATAGAGGAGTCAAATCACTTCAGCATTTAAAGAAAAAAAGAGAGTACAATAATCAGGTTATTTGTTTATTGTAACATACATTGTGTTATGTTATGTTATTATTTGTTATTTGGTGTTTTTATGTAATCTAAATTAAATATTAAACCACTTCTGTAGATAATGACTCTTTCACCTGCTGATGCACCCAATCCCGAGGCACAAAAGGTCTCTCAACCAGTAGCTGGTGGTTTCACTGCAGAGCAACAACATGTTTCTCAACTAGATGCTGGTGGTCCCAGTGCAGAGCAACAACATGTTTCTCAACCTGTTGTTGCTGGTCCCAATGCTGAGGTACAATAGGATTCTCAACCTATTTCTGCAAGTCCCATTGCTGATTCTAGCGCTCTGAGGGAAGATATTGATGTTACTTCTGAGGAAATGGTAGGAACTGAAACCCTGAAATAGCAAAAAAACAAGAGTGTTGTAGTTTGATAGTGTTGGCCAAAATCCTCAAGGAAAAAGAAAAAGGCATCAAATTTGAGGTGGGATGGAATAAGCGAGGCCAACATGTTAACCCCAACAGAGCCATCTTTAGTAGCTACATAGGAACCATCACTCGGCAACGCGTGCCGATTGATGTACAGTCATGGCACCATGTTGTCACCGGGCTGAAGACACTAATGTGGGAAGAGATTACGGTAACATTATGATATCATTTTTTTAATTTATTAACATAAAATAAAATACCAAAACATGAATTACTCTTCATCATCCATTGCAGAGTGAATTTATAGTAGATGTCTCAGACAATGAATATGTATTAAGAGTTGCAGGAAGGATTCATAGAGGTTTCCGCACAATTTTAACGAAATATCATCTTAAAGATGCAGAAGGGAAAATCAAGCCACACCCACCTCCTCTTTATGCACATTTGATATCCCAAGGAGCATGGGATACGTTTAGAAACCATCATGGGAAGCATACTTTTCAGGTACATTGTGTGGTGTAATAAGTTTTTTGACATTTTCTTGTATTCATCACTATGATTGACCGTTTTTTATTTATGAAGCAGCTACTGAGTGCTGAAAATAAAAAACACGCAATAGAACCAGCGTACCCTTACTGTAAAGCAAGGATGGGGTACGATGAACATGAGAAAAAATTGGTACGTCTTTTAAACCTACCCTACAACAAGTATGTTACATAAAACAACACCATAAACATGTTTCTCTATTTATATGCAGATTGATCAATCGAAATCGAAAGCCGTATCCATCCCACACCATGTGATATGGAAGGAGGCTCATGTAAATAAAGAGGGGATATTGATATATGAAAACACAGAAAAAGTGTGGGAAACGTGTGTAAATATGACATAATATAAATTTGAGTTACTTTAAATCGCTATTACATTACAATAACTACTTGTCTTTCAATATTTACTATTTGAAATAGTCACAAGAATCAACAACAAATACACCAGATGCAGACATTCTTTCCGGAGCCTTGAAGCAGCAAGAAAATTATGGCCGTGTCAGAGGTGCGGGTTTTGGGGTGACACCCCGAACATATTATCAAAAAAACAAGCGGGGGATCAAACTGAAAAAATGGAAAAGCTGCAAGAACAATTATCTATTTTTCAAGAATAATTACAATACCAGAGAGAGATGATAGTAAAATTGATGGGGGAGAGGCAAAGAGAATAAAAAACTCAACAACAACCCGTGCATGACGATCTCGCCCAACCCCCAACAGCTTTGAGGTGAGCCATTCCCCTAAAAAACCTGACTTAGATGAGGTAATCAATGTTTTAATAATTGTTTCTATGAAATGTGATTTACATAGACACTGATACCATTCATGTACTAATATTACATAGGGGGAAAATGACTGTGATTTATATTTATCAACTCCCATGTATCGCCTTGTAGAGAGGGCTACGGTGTTCAATATGCAAAATGACATGCTACACAACTGACAACTTCCAAAAGATAATATTAGAGTGTCAATTAACATAGCTAATGATCTGAGTGCTGAGCTTCCTATTCCAAATGAAAATGATGACATTCAGAAGGTTGAACAAGCTGTTGGAACATTCATCGCATGGCCGACAGTTCTTGTAAAAGAACATGTCGACAAAAAGGTATTCATTTCTAATTTCTTTTTCAATATGGACCTTTAACATTTAATGAAAAAAGATCTGAACCAATAAAAGTTATTATAGAATGAAAAAGGCTATGGGGTGAAGCGAAATATCATCTCAAAACTATCTCAAGGATCAAGCAACCGATTGAAACGGTCTACTGAGAGCACCTTCACCCCGCCCGTTCTATATCCATAGTTAATATCATTGCAGGCTCATGTGGATACAAAGTGGAAAGACGGTAGTACTCACATAGTTGTTTTCAAAAAAGTATGTATAGAGAGGAGATATCAAATTTCATTAGTGCTGAAAATGTAAATGAACTCCTCAAGTATGAATGGCTAGGCACCTAAGTTGTAAATGTATACATGAGGTAAGTTTTCATGATTTAATTTTACAAAAGCTGATATACTCTAATAATTTTGACTAAATAAATTTTATATTTGTCTCAGACGTATATATGAAAAACAATTGAAGGGATTTCCCCATGAACAAAAATTTGGACTCGTTAGTCCTCACACCACATCTTCAAAAGACGAAATAAATTATGTTAAAGAGGCTGCAATAATTTCATCCCTGCTCAAATCATTTGAAAACAAAATTACGGATGACAGATTCTTTTTAATACCAACGATGTAGTGGTAAAACTATACAATTTAATCATATTAACTATATTTTCATTTCATTCTTTAATTATTCCTTTTTGTATTTTTAGGGATAATTGGATGCTGATTGAAGTCAATTTGGATACTCCAAATATTTATTTTCTGGATTCAACGCATGGATATCTAACAAACCGACCACACATGATGGCGTTTGTTAATTTGTAATACACTAGATCCAACATTTTAAAACTAATAATCTAGTTATATTATATATGTTATCTTTTAATGATGATTCTGTTATGATAGGGTGGTGCATCAATATCATCTAATGCATGGAATGCATCCAGGCAATAAGGATGAGCACACCTACAAGATCTACAACTGGAAAAGTATCCGGGTATATATAATAACATTTCACTATACAATCACATATCAAGAAAAATTACTTATTGTTGTCGATGTTTCTGTAGTGTCCAAAAGAAACAAACAGAAAGGACTGTGGTTATTATGTTTTTAAATTTATGAAAGAGATCGTATTTCATCAACAAACTAGCCTCACTGATGAGGTATTTTCAAAAATAATTACGATTTCATTTAAAATATTTATTAATCCTTTGTGTATTTATATTTTTTCAGTACTACCATGACTTCCGCAAAAACTCATATTCAGAAGATGATATAAATGTGTTTAGAAATGAATGGGCAACATACCTGATGGAAGATTGTACACAAATAGGATGAAGGTGAATTCCTACCTCTTATGTTATCTATATATGATCATTGATTATGCTCCATCCTTCTTTGGGGAATTGAGAATGCTCTGATGTATTGAAATCTTAATTTATTACTCAATGTTTTCTATCCCCGGATTCATATTATTGATCTTTGAACAAATCAATATTGAAGTAAGGCATGATGGTGTGCAGTGCATAATGTGTGAACGACGAAACCACCGAGGATCAACAAAATCCATTTTCAGTATCTCATTTGTTTGAACTTGTATTTGAGCACATGTGTTTTTGTTTGACTTGCACAATTATTTCTAAGTACACGCATGAGATAATCGGTATCATTGAGGGATTTTTTGAACCAAAATATGTGTCCTAGGAT
The DNA here is from genome assembly GCA_963277665.1 of Viscum album. Taxonomy (NCBI): domain Eukaryota; kingdom Viridiplantae; phylum Streptophyta; class Magnoliopsida; order Santalales; family Viscaceae; genus Viscum; species Viscum album. Next base: position 1,301,270,688 of record OY728127.1, read on the forward strand.
AATTCAAGTAAGGGAAAGGCTGGTTGAGATGAAATACAAGCTCAAACAACCAGTACATCATCAAAATAATCAACCCTGTGATGCACCATCATGTAGATTCTAGTCCTCATGATGTTTTGAGGTGTTTATGGAAGGTATGGGGAGTCTGATAAGCCCCATGGCCACCATAAATAATGTTTACTGACATATCCACATGTTTTTTGTGCCTCATGCCTCTTTAAAAGGATCACGCCACTCACATATTCCATCTTAGCACGTATTTCCCATTCATCCCATTGATACTCTTGGAAGAACCTGAGAATCTGACAATGCATAATCCCTACAAAACCCATACTCATCCAACCAAGTGTATTACTAGTGTGAATGGAAGCTAACCATGGGTAATACCCACAACATACCTCTTTTAAATATATGGGTTTTGATCCTTGTATTCTAAATAGGGTACGTAGGAAGCCTCCATGAGGTTAAATCCCAACCAATGGTAAACCATGGTGACCCCCTCACTAGGCTACACCTTCGCTTATTTTCCCTCTTGTATTTCCCTTAGTGGCGTCCGAATAAGTCTTCAAAATGGAAAACCTTACCTTTATGGGATGCACCACACTTGGTTCATACCTCATTGGGCGTTTTGATCCATCTATCAGGTAAACATTCGAGGTGCTCCATCCTAGAGATGTACCTACCTGATCAACCTTTATAAGTGTTTTGATCCACCCAGGTCTTACCTCTCTATAAGACATTAAATCATGACCCTCTATCCTTGTGGGATGTTAAACTCATGGAATACCACAAGTTAAACATGGATTTCCATTAATATATTCAATATTAATGTTTAATCGGTCCTTATTAAGGTATTGTGGAGGTGTGTTTTTATGTTTTCTAGCAGATTTCAGAAGATTCAACGCTTTATGTAGGAGATTCTATGCTTTTAAATTATATGATGATTTTATTATGCTGTATTTTCTTTCTAAGTGTACTATATGAAATGTTTGTGTGGTCAAAAATCTGTTATCAATGGAATCTGGGGTGTGTATATACCTGAAAGTTAATTTTAAAATGAATGCAGTTGTATTTTTTGTGGATTTTCATGATTAATTCCATTAAATGTGTTTGAAGAAATGAAAAATTTGTGTGATGGGTGTTTTCAAATGGATTTAATGTATTTGTGAATTTTAAAGAGGGTTTTTTATGAGATGTGGAGAGTCTATATATGTGTATTTACATTGAATGAAAGTACATGAGAATGTGTTGATATATAAGATGTGTATAATGTAAATTGAGCACAATTTCCATTGAAGGTATTTTCTTTATGATGTGAAGGGAACAGGGTGAGAGGGCAAGGGAGGTTTTCTGGGGGAGGGGGAAGGGGGAAAAGTGGTAGGGAGAAGGGGTAGGGGGTGTGCTGGGTTCTTTTGAAATATGTAGGGGGTGGGCAGGGGGTGTGCAATGGGCAGGGGGGAAGTGCAGTGGGCAGGGGTGTGCTGGGGAAGGGGGCAGGGGGTGTTCAGGGGACAGGGAGTGTGCAGGGGTAGGGGGTGTGCGCGGGGGGTGGGCAGTGTGTAGGGGGTGTGGTGGGGAAGGGGTCATGTGTGCTTCTTTTTTATGGAATGGGGGGACATATAGCCATGGTATTAAACCGTGGCTATAGGTATATTGCCAAGGTTTAATGTTGTTGCAAAAGGCCCATCATTGGTATCCAATAGAGGAGGATAATAGGGTTGAAGATATTTCACCACTCTTTTAATGTAATTGATAATATTTGATTTTTCTCAAAAGTAAGGGAGATATCCCATGGGGGAAGGGAGAAGGAGTTGAGTGCGTGTAAAGTATTTTGTTGAGTGGAATGATGGATATATGAGGGTAACCCGCTTTAATGGTTGATAGTGAAAATTTGTTAATTCCACTCATTAATTAGGGGAATTATTAGTCCTAAGGGTAAAATAAATCATTTTCCAACAATGTGGTAATCAATATACAGAGAATTATAATCCTTATAGTTTCATTGAGTGGCTTATAATCTATTATTCAACCATATAGAGATACTTCCCCAGAAACTCATACCTTACACAAGTTCATCACATTATTTGACAAACCATTAACCATCAATGTTCTACTAAACATTGGGCCATTTGATTATTATAGATGGTTAGCCCTAACCATGCACCAATTTCTTTAATTGGTTATTTTATGTTTTGTGCCTCACTAGTATAATTCTATTTAGCAACCCCATTCTTTATTTCATTATTGTATTACTAACATAATATTTGTTTTGTTATGTAGGTGAAATTTTTTTGCTCAGTTCGAATGCTTTGTTTAGAAACCACCACCATGGACGACAATTTTTTAGAGCGGATGGATGCAAAAAGGATGGAAAATCATTGTTTTTTAACTGTTTATTGGATAAATGTAATTGTAACCGAATTAAAAATTGTTTTAAATGTATATAGAAGTGTGTTGTTTTTTATTCATGATTTCATGTAAATGTATGTATCATTTTTGTTGTTCTGTTCATTGTGTGTGGGTGTTTTGTGTGTTGTGTGCAGGTTTGGTTTGGACCTTGTGCAGGTGCTATAATGTGTGTAGGTGTTGGGCGGGTTCTGTTTTTTGGATAGGATCTTTGGCCTTTATCAGCTCTAGTTAAGTGCTGATAAATGGATAATATATCAGCGCTATTTTGAGCGCTGATAAAGGTAGTTTTTATCAGCGCTCAAAATAATGGTGATATATTATAAATTAATCAGCGCTGAAAATAGCGCTGATAAATACTACCTTTATCAGCGCTTGCTTAGCGCTGATAAAGGGGACCCCATTTATCTTCGGCGAGATTGACAGCGCTTTTTTAGCGCTCTTAAAGGCTGTTTTTAGCACTATTATAAGCCATATTTGTAGTAGTGATGTACGCACATATGGTGACTTTGTCATTCATATGATGGATATAATAATGGATATGGTCATAACATATTTATATTAACATCATAGTATGTAGAAGGTATTGTATTTATTATTTTGTTATGGAAAAAACAATGAAATAAGAAGTTGAAGAAGAAAAGAACTCTGAAAGAGGTGATGAAATTATTACCAATTACTCAGGTGATTTTTTTGATTTCATCAAAAGGGATACATAGATTTTATTTCTAATCAAGGTAAGGCATATAGGTTGAAGTGAGGGTGCTTGGGAGGATATTAGATCTGGTTTTTACTGAACCAAATGGCTTTGGATGTGTGATTTTCAAAGAAGGGGAATTACCCTTTTATAAGAGAGGTGAGGGTCACTTTAGAAAAAAAATGAAATATTAATTTATTATACAATAATATTCGGTTTATAATGGATCCAAAAGAACTTATTTCTAGGATAAGGTGGGTCTGGGTTGAAAAACTCTCAACCAATAGGTTTTAGACAGATTTAGGTCACTATATTAACCTTATCTTTTAGATTTACCTCTTAGTTAAAAAGTTTAACTTTTACTATGTCTTCTTGTATTTTTATACTACATGGTTAATAAACTTACTATAAAATGCCAAAAGATCCCCAAGTTGTTAATTAATGACATATATATCATTATTTGAGTCTTTGTTCTTATCCATTGATTCTTTTTAATAATTATCATTTAATAATATCGAATTTGTTTTAAAAAATCATTTGTGTCTATTTTTACACTATTTGGTATTTTATTTTTGTGAAAGTCATAACTAATTTATCACATCAAAAAAATTATTTAATCTTCATTAACATGTCATATTAACCTATAAAATTAATGGAAGAAATCAAAAATCTCAATTTACAATTACATTAATATTTATAATATCATTTATTTTAATCATTCAATAATAACGTAATTACTGCATCATCTTCGTGTCATACATAAATTTAATATTTTAATATCTAAAAATTATAAACAAACTAAAATTATGTGGGAAATATTTTTACCTTTATAATGAATATTTATAGACGAATTTATCTTCTCTATAACCATATTTTAAAAATGGTTTAGTTTTTAATTTTGAATTTAACACTTTTTACTATTCTGTAAATAAAATAATAATAAATTTCCTAATCAAATCAATATGGACCAAAAAGATCATATTTTGTTAATAAGGATTATTTTGGTCGAAATACACTTATCAATATAATTTGGACATGTGTCAGGGTAATCATAATATAATTTTTACCTTTAATTACCCTTTTTTACTTTTAACTATGGTAAATAAAATTCAAAAAATACTATTCACAAAGAATTATATTCAACCTATTGAAAAAAAAATTACAAACTAATTTCAACCGTGTATCTTTTATTTTTGAAATTAAATTCCCAGAAGTGGTAAAATTATGTTTTATGCAAATTTGCTATCTTTCCTAGAAGGTGGGTAAAAGACGTTAAAAAGTTCAGTAAAAATTTATACATATACTTTTATTATAAAATGACTCCAATGAATTACATTGAACTAATATATATATTTTGTAACTATTTTTAATTAAAATAATTTTAAATAAAATAAATAATTATTTAAATAAAAATTCGGTTTTAAACTATAACGCAATGTTTTTCACTATTCATCAAAAATTGAAAGTTTTCAGAAAATTAAAAATAATTCACCCTAAGATAATTTTGGGATTCCAAATCCAAAAAAGAAGTTCATTTAGAAAAATAAGATTTATAATATTTCAAAAATGTGGGTATTACTATTCATAATGTCTAGTTTGATTGGTTGTGGTGTGTTATAACTTGATGTTGCATACATCACAAACTATTTGATTATTCAAATAGAAGAGTACCATAAAAGATTTGGGTGTTACACCCATTACACAATAAATCATCAAAAGATCCAACCAATCCTACATGTCATGAAACTATAAAAAATCTCAAAAACACCACATTGTACCAACCAAGCCATTACATTTCCCAAAATTGAGTTCATTTAGGAAACCATTCCTAAAACCAAAATGAAAACAAACATCACACTCGTAGGTTCAAAATGGGAATTTATTTTATTAATAACTAATTTACATTCCAATGTTTCAAAGGGGTAATATTTGGGTAAAACATTCAAAATCCACACATGAGATCACTTTGAAAACTAGTTTAAAGAGAGACCTTTTCTAAAGAAGGTCATCATCATTTGAGTGGTCATCTATTTATGCACCCCCTTCACATATGGATGTGGAAAAATCCATTGGAACACTTGACATAATCCAAAATATACCATGAGAGTCAATTTAATACTCACAAAGAGCTAAATAACCCATTACAAAGTTCAAACATTACCACCAAGCCACGAAAGTCCCTAAAATCAACACACAACACCCAATTCACAAACAAACCAAAATATGAAAAATTTATAAATTCTAAACACAACCCAAATCAGAAATTTTCATTTTAAAATGCAATTTAAAATTTTATCACACACATTTCATACAAACATATATAAGAATAATTAAGGAACATATATCAAAACCCATTTTCCACCAAATTATAAACATTAAAATACCACTATAATTCATACTAACATGCTACAATTATTAGAAAATAATTTATAAATTATATAAAAACACTGAAGAATAAAAGTTAATATTTTATGAAGGAAATTGACGGGAACACCTACATAAATGGCATGCGAACATAACAAAACCTTCAGGGAAGGAAGAACTTATCCCAAAAAAACAAACCAGCTAGCCTGGGGACCTTAAAGGAACATCAATTGACGAAATAAGGTAGTTTAGAATGGTTTTAAGTATCCCCCATGAGTTTCTATGTTGATAAAGAGAGGAGGAACTAGATTTTGGGTGAAAACATAATAGGTTCAAATAGTAAACTTCATGTTTTTAATTAACTTGGAAACTCTCAGGGTTAGGCCCCATGATTTTACAAAAAATGCACTTACTATTAACACCCCACTCTAAACGGTTGAAAAAAGCATAGATTAGCTGAATCATTTTAGAAATAGTGTTCCAACCATGTGATTTATCTATATTAAAGTTTGGAGTCTCTCTGTATGGTTTTTTAACAATTTCTTCTAACCATGTGCAAGATATGCACGATATCCTAAAAATCATCATCAATCCCAACAATTTATCTTATTCTACACATATTATGGCCAAAAAAATCCCTTTGGAAATAATATAAAACTATTCTTGAGGAATTTAAAATGAAACCACCCTTAGTCATAACAAGCCATATTATTAACCCCCAAACCGTGCATAAAAAAAATATAGGGAACAAAATCTCACCATATAACATCAAAACTAAAAAATTAAATAAATTTAACTCCACAAGTGAACAATAACCAAAATAACAAATTCCAAGAAAATAATAAAATTATATAAAAACCATGGTCGGGTCTTCAAATATTGGGTATAATCAGTGTAAGATGATGTTTTGGGCTTGAGCTATAGAACATGTACCCTATTATTTTCACACTAGGGATAAAACCTATATATCCCCTTTTTTATTCTTGGGATAAAACCCATTTACCATCATTATTTATATCTTGGGCTTCAACTCATATACCCTTGGAGATTATATAAAAATAATAATTTCCCAGTGTATTATAGGGAGATATAAGTCCCACATATCACAATTGAAAGAAATAATTATTTGTGCCACAATACCATAAAACATTAATCACATAATAACATATGAAATAAAATGGGTATCAGAAACATTTCATTATATCATAACTTGGGAAAAATAGATAGGTTTCATAATCATTTAATAATACAACAACCCATTAAATAAAGTGGTTTTCCTAATAATTTTCTCATGGTATAACTCATGGAAGTGATATGGGTTACATATAAAACATAAACCATTTAATGTAAGGGTAAAACTCGTGTCCTTGTATTATATCCCAGTAAATGTATAAACTAAAAAAAAAGATTTCATCATAGATGGAAAAACGAATATGATATTTTAAAAATATTTCATGAGGAAAATATATTTTTCCCTTAGAAAAAAAAATTTTAGTACATAAAAATATTTTTAATGATTTTTTCTTTTAAGACAGATTTGAAAGCATCTAAATGAAGCATTGAATTAATTGAAAAAATTTTGTTTGAAAATAACCATTCAAAGAATATAAAGGGTGATTTCAAAACCATTTTAAGCAATTCTTATAACATAAAAAAATTAAAATATTTTTTATTGAATATGAAATTTAAATATCTTTTAAAAAAATTAATAATTTTGGTTAAAAATATTATTTTTAAAGAACACATATCTCTTGACAATGAAATAAATAAAGTCACATTTTCTTAAAAACATTTTATTAATTATATTAATTACAAAAGAGTGGTAAAATTATACTATTACATGAAGACATCATGAATAACTAAAGGAAAATAAAATACATGAGAATTATTGATAAATATATAATTATATTTCAATATTGGAGACTAGATAAAAAATAATATCAATAAATAGTGAGATTATAACATAAAGAACTTACCACTTTGGTAACATTGAATCATAAGATTCATGAAGGAATAACATAAAACACTTCTTTAAATAACAAGACTATTTATAAATTCCTGATATTACATGTCAATATGTCTATTTATAAATTTCATGAAATAATATATGTTCATGTCCTATCATATGACACAAATAAAGATAATCGATATAAAATACATTTACCGATTTGGTAAATTATTAACCATAAATAGCATTAAAGATAAATCAAAAATGGATAATTAAGTCAAAAAATTATCATTATAAAAATAAAAAATTATATATGTCATAAGTATACACACTGAAAACAAGAAATCTGTGGTGGACTTAAGATTACGGCTCATAGAAAATAAAAGATAGTAGAAAATCACATACTACTTGAGTAACATTTTTGTCACGATATATGGGAAAGGAAAAAATCAAAAGAAACGTTTAATATCATTAAATAAATTAAATTCATGATATAAAAGTTCATTTTATAGTATATAAACCACACAAAACAAACTAGAGCAGAATAATACCTAAGTCTCATAGAAATAAATGTGAGATAGGAAATCACATTACCATATGTTTTACCATTCATCATACATATTCAAAAATACTATATAATAAATATAATATTATTATAAATATGAAATAGAACCATATTATTATATATAATTCCATTAATTATTTCATTATCACATTATATTATCTGTTTATTAATAATTCCGCATTAATGTAATGTTTTGGGTAATATCCGTATTGTTTTTCATATATGTTTTGACTTATTTTTTTTCTTTTTCATTAGACTTGATTTAATCATTTAATAATTTAAATAGTGTTACAAATTTTATAAATATTATGTATATATGTATTTATAATAATTTCTATAATATGTAAATTATAAATGAAATATACTGTTCCTAGAGATGATTGGCCTTACATACACATGAATGATGTTTTCATTTTTTTATATTTTGAAATAGAGACATGAAAATGATATATATCAATATATATATATATATATATTATTTCTTGTAGAATTATTATGTAATATAAATAAAATATATTTATTTAACCCATCCTTGGTACATTCCATGTAATGTGTGAACGAATCACATTTATTTGAGGAGTAGGTAGTCCACACATCCAGTAACGTTGTTATCGTATTCCCACAAAATGGAAAGAAAGAAGGTGTGTGTAATTTAATAATTAAAAAATATTAAATAAAGAATAAATATAATATATATCATAAAAATAGTAATTTTAACATTATTCCCAATCCTAAGAGGTGGTAATGGAAGAACAATCGACATCTATTTGCAATGTGGAAGTCCGCCTAACACATGAATGGTGACTGCGTACCCCATTTGGAGTAAGTGTATGATTGTGTAGGTGTTAACCACAACATAAAAAATCTATTTTTATTGTGTATAAAATGTTTATTTCATATTCTTGATAGAAGATAAATTTAATGGGATGCAGATGGGAACAAAACCAAAAAACACATTGATGAACATTACCTCTTCTTCAGGTAACTCCTTTTTGTTCTCCCCAAAGGGATTATATGATTATATTTATGCATAATGTGAGGATTAAAGTTTCATAGAACTGATTTTGGGATCTTATTTCAGTATAATTTGGATCATCCAAATGGATTTAGATGTGTCAATAAATGATGGGAGAGAGTTACCTTTTATTGTAGAGGAGTGAATTCTAGTAAGTACCGAAAGGTATAAACTATTTGTAGGTATCACATAAATCATGCTCCTCCAATAATGAAAATTGATTGATAGAAGAGGGTATATGGTCGAAACAATTCCATGAAATTGATTTTGAACATGTTTTGATATCATTTGGAACCTTATGATTAATGTTTAAGATCTATGTAAACACATTTTTACAGTAATTATTACAAATAATTTCAATTAAATTCAAGAAATATTTTGGTAGAAAAATTAATTAGACGTTTTTAGAAATTATAAATTAATATGGTGCAAAATATGGAATCATTGTTTTAAAATTACAATCACGGTAGTGATATATTTTTATATAAAATTAATTGTGCATATGGGACGTATCAATGTGTTTCTAAATTGAAAAGGAAAAACTGTTTAAAATTTTTTTATATCCAATTATAATTTCAAATTGATTCCAATGACCAAAATTGGATTTATATGATGTATAATTTAACTAATCATACATTATAACCAAATTTAAATATAATTTATCTACATTATTAAATTAGTAGAAAATAAATTTTTAAATTAAAATTCATTATTTTTCACCATCTATCAAAAAATTAAATACGTCCGAAAAATAAAAAAACCACCTAAGATAATTTTAAAATTCATCCTTTAGATATTAATTAATTTTTATTAAATTAATTTTCAAAAAGTTTCAATAATTTGTTTTAAAATGATTTTTACATTAAAAGGAAAAAATATCTTTTAAAAAAAATACAGTTTATTAGACCTAAAGTTGGATTTATTCTTATCTATTATATAGTAAAATCATTATAAGAATATTAAATAGAATATAGAATATATACAATATTAATTTAATTAAATTTAGTCACTAATATTTGTTTAATTAATTTATAAAAATAGTTTTATAGAAAATGATTTCTAATATTTATTAAAGGGTTATATATTCATTCATAATTATTTGGAAAGAAAATAATAAATCTTAGATATATGTGTCACCAATATTATCATAATTTTAGTAATCCTATTTATAAATTTCCTTGCAATGACTAGGGGAAAATTATCACTTTAGATAATAATATTTCAATAATATTAATTTCATAATGTAGGTTAGGTAAACTCAGTCTTATGTGTACCACAAGATGTTGATGGTACTCTCCACTGTGTGTAAAACAATCCAGACACAATGTTTAATATACCTCAAGCTAATCAATGTGTTTCATATATCACAATTTTAACTTTCTTTTACGTAGGAATATTACATAACTTGGTGTAGTGTAAAATTTCTTCCATCAATTAATTTTAATTTATTCAAAAAAAATTCATATAAACACAAGGTGTCACATTCTTCAACCACTAAATTAATTTATACCTATAAATTCATTTAGGTCATCAAATTTTTAAAACATCATTTTTCCTTTCATAGGAACCCACATATCAAAAACCAATAATAAAAATTCATTTAATAAGGGAATGTTGGGAACATAACGGTAGCCCTAAATTTCTCATTACTAAAATTCTATATATGAGAACATAGGTGAATATATGAACAAGGATAAAATTCATATAAAATTATAGAGAGTGATAAAGATAATTGTTTAAATGAAATTGGGTGATCCTTTTAATTTAAGAATCAAAGAACAATAAATTTTAATGATCTACAAGAATATTTGATTCATCATAAATGAAGGTACCACAATGAATATTTGTTCCCAATATCATTGTTTTCTATTGATGAAGAATTTTTATAAGAAGAAAATCATACCTAATTTCATTCCATTTCAAAAGAACAAGCTCACCATTGGTTTCTCCTTGATCAATTTCCACTTTATCTCTTACTCTATGAAATAAAGGTGAAATTATATTCCCTAAAGCACCAATGAATAAAAAGATGCATAGATAGAATGATAATTCATTACACATATAAAAGAAAAATGGTTATTATAGGTTATCAATTATGAATAAAACCTCATATAGTCATATAATAATTTAATCACCCAAACCTCATTTGATGTTTAACATAAGTCATTCCATAAATGTTTAACCTTCAGAAAATACTAGAAAATGAAAATCCAAAATCATAGAGAGAAGGTATCAGAATTATCTGAACATTGATCCCCTGTATATCATAATGTATATCATTGTTGTCATATACCAAACAAGTGAATACATGCATTATTTGTTCACCTGAAAGAAGGTAATAATAAAAATTACCAAAAATATTAATTTAAAACACACAGTCTTCAATAATTTTATATAGAAAATAGATTACTGTATGTATTCCTTAAATACAAACATTTCATAATCTCCATCAAGAATAACATAAAAAACTTTTTCATAAAATCCATTATTAGTTCTTTGGTCATTAATACTTTCCAGTTTACATTATCCAAAACAATTATCAATTTATCCAAGATAAACAATTTTTTCTCAACATTAAGAACACATTAAGGTTTACCTTCCCTTGATAAAAATATCACATTTACATTCATTCACATTTCATGGTCATCAACACCATTCAGTATATATATAAAAATCCACAATTAAAAGCATATACTTCATGATTAATATAACATAATTATTTGATTCCAAAATATTAACAATTTAATTATCCCACTTCATTCTCAAACCACTAACTAGGCTTTAACATATTACATCTTAAAACCCCATTACTAAAATATGAAATACTAATAATAACAAACCATTCAACAAAATAAATTTAATCATGATTAAAAATAAAACTATTAGAACATAACATATATTTCATATGTCGCTTGTGGTCTATTCGTTATTAGTAATAAGGCCATTACACATAAATCATTGCTGATTTCCTTCATGATATTTCATCCTAAGACATTGATTTGAATAATTCAAATACATTTCACACTTAAAACATTTATGATTTGATGATAACATATAGAGGTCATTATTATCATCCATTTTCATTAATAATATTTTTTATTTTCCATTTGAAGTTACTTTCCTTGTGTCATTAATTTAAACATTATAAACAACTTCATATTCCTCTAGGACATTAAATTGGGTGTTTCATCCCACATTATTAACATGTAAAAAAATAAATATTTCTTTCTTCAGTCATCATCACATTTGTCATCTAATCAGCATATTATCTATCACATTCAATTTCTACCCAGTTCCTTCTAGTTCCCACGATTGACTAAAACTAGAAAGCATATTATGAGTAGCACTTATCATAGTTGATACCACTAAATCATGAAAAAAATACTTGTAAGATATATAAATAATGACTAATACTTCTTAAACAATGGAATCATTAACTTATTATTTTCCATTTATAGTTGTAATATATTTTTATCCTCCATGATAGTTCTTAAAGAGCGTATGAATTACCAAATCATGTCCCTCGGGGGTGTCAAACTTTGCGTATAGAAACTCACATTATCATGTACCAGTTCCTGATTGTGTCTATCACAATGTAGTTTTTTAGGGTTTTCCCCCTAGGTACCTATATTACGGAGTCACATAAACTTTCAGTATAAATATAGGGATTTGATCCATGGAATACACACTCTCTTTCCTTTAAAAAAATTCATGAGATTTTTCTAAACTCTACCACATCATTAAACTTAACCTTATAGACATCACTATATATATCATTGGAAGTATAAATAGGGATCCCACTAATATCTTATCTTCCCAATTTTGAAAGGTCTATTAAAAATTCCATTTATACCAAATATAGCGATCCAGGATTAACCAACATAGATATTACATTATTTTAGATAAATATTGAACACATTACAAAAGTACATGCCTGAGGATCATAAAATTTTAGTTTCATTGGAAACACATAACATGATATTCTAAATTAGTGAAAGATCTTTATTTTTTCCAAAAATGATCATCCCATAATGTAATCTTACTTAAAATCCTTCTTCAAAATCCATAGAAAGGAAACATAATAAATGGTGATCTCATATGATTAGTATTTATAAATAAAGAAAATACATAATAATAACATAAACATAAGGGTATTATAACATTAGAATAAAATTATATGATCACACCATGATTATGAATGATCAATTAAAAGGGACATAGAATAAATATTGGTAGTTCATAAGACATGAATCATAATTGAATCAAGATTACATTCCTTGAAATCGTAATAGGGAACAAGTTATGTTGTTGTGAAATACACAAAATCATAAAAACTAATAAGTCAAGTCTCATACTGAGACCTTCATAAGATGTTATTCCTGGGATAATCATTTGTATACCTACATAGAACATGGTATACTTCACCTTTACCCTCTTATTTTAATACTTTTTCTACAAACTATGTGCTCTCTTAATTTTGGTCATGGGCTATAACATGTGTACCCTCTAGCTTTCAGGATTGGGATAAAACTTGTGTACCCACTTTCATTCAAGATTCTACTATAACCTTTATAATGTATTATTTACAAGAATGGTCTAAAGAACATATAACCTATTTTTATTTTATTTTGATTCAACACATTAACCCTCTTATTCCAGCTTAGGCAACAACCTAATGTCCTCTTGATTTCGGGATTAGGCTACAACTAGTTTACCTGCTGATCTCATATACTATATATCATCACCCAATGAATTGGGTGGAGATATATATCCCACCCATCACATAATGAATACCATATTTAGTAATTCCACAAGATCATTAAACATTTATCATATCATAATCGATGAAATTAAATAGTTGTCATGAACATTTCATCATATCATAATTGGTGGAAAATAAGAAGGTTTCATAAGCATTTCATAATAGAATAACCCATGAAATGAAGTTTGTTTCATTAGAATTTTATTAGAGTACAACCCATGTAAGAGATATAGGTTTCATAATATAACTTTTCAGCTCAAACATGGAACATTTAAATAATGGATAATGATTGTTTCCTTGGATCATATCTGAAGAAAGGAATAACCTATAACAAAGGATGTCATTGTAGATAAATTTTTTGAATGATTTTTTAGAAAAAAAATATTATGAGGAATATATATATTAATCTTTGAACAAAATTCAACATTAACAATTTGGGAAAATATTTTCATTGAAAATTTCTATGAAAGAATATAAAATTATATTCAAACCCCTTGAAAACATTTTCTTTGAATCAAACCTTTAAAACTTATAAGGGATGATTTGAAAATAAAATAAACTATTTTTATTACATAAATAAATTTTTTAAATAATTTTCTCTAGAAATGAACCTATAATATAATTTTAAAAAAAATTCATACATTTTTAGAAAATATTGTTTTCAAATAACACATATTTCTGAAAGAATAGAGAAATAAAATTTGATTTTATTAAAAACATTTACATAAATATCTTATGAAACAAATAATGGAAAAATTTTACAATTACTTGAATATTTATTTAATAAACATAGGATAAAAAAATTCATGAAAATTATTTATATGTAAAATAATATAATTCAACTTTTTATAATTGATCATAAATAATCCTGAGAAATGATGTCATTATGAAATAACACTCTTACAACTTTAGTAACTTGAATTGTAAGCTCTGGGATGGAATATAATAATATGGATCATAAAATATCATGGGGATAAATAAATCCATGATATTATATGAAAAAGGTTCATTACATATACTTCATGAAATAATATAGGTTCATATCATAACATACTTCTCAAATAAGGAAATTTGTGACAAATTCCATTTACCAATTTGGTAACTTTTGAATCACAAACCACATGAAACAGAGTAACTAAATTGGATATTTAAATCCAAATAATTATCATTTTATTAATAATAAAATAAATTCATTGTTAGTATACACACCACAATCAATAAATAGGTTCTGAACAAATCATGTGTCTCACATAAAATAAAACTGATACGAGAATACCTTACTACATGAGTGACGTCTAAATAATGAGCCATTTGAAATTACAAGAAATATAGAAATATTTAATATCAAAAATAAATTAAATTAATTATATTACCTATCATATATATTTATATACACCATAAAAAATAAATGAATGGTGAATATGGATAATGTCTCATAAAAATAAAAGTGAGACTAGAAATCCCCATACCTTATGTCTTGCCTTTCATCATACACGTTCAAAACCGATGTATACTAAATATAAGTTTATTATAAACATAAAAAGAACAATATTATTACATACCATTCCCTATGTGATTTTAATATCACCTAATATTACCCATTTATTAATAATTCCATGTTAATGTTATATTTTGGGTAATATCCGCTTTGTTTTTCGTATTGGTTTTGACTTGTTAATTTTTGTCCTTTTTATTTTATCATCATATCATCATTTCCATATTGTTAACCATGATAAAAATATCATATATATTTATTTTATTTATATTTATAAAAATCTATAAAATATATTAATAGGAAATAAAATAGACTATTTATTGAGACGGTAGGTCTATGTATGCATGAATATTTTTTCCACGTTCTTGTCATATTTTGAAAGAAATAAATGTAAATTATATATATATATATATTAATGTATAATTATTATTTCATATATATCATATATTTTTATAAAACTCATCCCTGATACCTTCCATGTAATGTGTTAATGAATCACATCGCTTTGAAGTTTCTGTAGTCCATATATACACAAATGATGTTAAGGTATTAAACCCATCCCTATCTGAACCGTGTCGGCCCGCGCTGGTTATGCCCTGCCCGAACCAGCTGCAAGCCGGCCCGTCTGGCTGCATCTGGAGTGCCCGCCTCCTGGCCGCCACCCCGCTGCCTGGCCTTCCAAACTGGTCAGCGGTCCACCTCGTGACGCCCTGGTCAAACCATCTTAGTCGTGCCCTCCGGGCCGAGCCACGCCTTCACGACTCTCACGGACGAACTGGCACTGAGGATGGGTCGAACCACCCATCTGGATAGCTGGGTTGGGCCCAATAGGCTAGGAAAAACCTAACTGGCTGACCCGCCCAATGGGCCAGGCCAGACCCTGGGTCCGACCGGGTCAGACTGGACCTAGGCCCACTACCGACTCTGTATTTTCTTTGGCCACATCTTTGGCACCAGATGTCTGTTTGATGATCTGTCAGTTGCGCTAGAAATCATGGATCATATCTTTCCATTTGAGTATACCCCACTAGAGTTTGGGGTTTAGTTTAGATATAGTCAGGTTGTATCGTACACGAATCCAACCGGTCCCCAGGACTAAAAGGCTAATAACTCACAGAACGAGTGTTTGATCGACGCACCGTCTATTGCATTGAGAACCCTATGATGAGGCAGATCATTGAGATACTTCTTCTTGGGACATTGTGGAAGTTGATTTATCAAAACATGGCTTGAGGAGCGGGCCCTCCCTGAATCAAGCATGCTTCGTGCGGAACCGTGTGGCTAGTTGTGCACTAACGACTGTTCCTGGATCCTCGTGTGTTCGACAACACTAACTACTATTCCTGGATCCTGTGTGGATTCGATAGCACTGAAGACTATTCTTGGATCTCGTACATGTTTAAAAACATTGACTACTATTCCTGGATCCTGTGTGGGTTCGACAATTCAGACTTCTGTTCCTAGATCCTATGTGGGTTAGAAAAAAAAATTGTTCCAAGATCCTGTGTGGGTTTGACAGTTCTGATTTCTATTCCCGAATCCTGTGTGGGCTCGACAGAATAGATGATTCAATGGCTACATCTGATCATATCTATCTCTCTTAAAAAGATATATACATGTGTGAGGTAATTCAGTAACTTTTTGTTTTCCTCATGATTGAGATGGATTACTTGATAACTTAGGTATATGTATGGGAATATACCTAAGTGGGGTTATCTGTTCATTTCATACCTTGTTGTTTATCTTTGTTGGATTTTGTGAGACCGTGAGGGTCTTAGGGTCCTTACTGAGTATCATTATACTCACCCTTGCATGGGCTATGCCTACACCTTGTTTTGTTGGATGCAGATGACGAACATTGCTGACCAAGGCTGAGTGTACGAGGACTGGATGTTACCTGGAGGTGGGCCTCACGACGAGTCTGTACCCAGTGGAGATTGACAAACGTGGAGTTCTAAGGAGGCTATCTGTACCTACCCTTTTGGTAGGATCCGTGGTGGATGATTTAGGGGATGCTTTTCACCTTTTAGTTATTTTTTCCTTTTCAGTTGTACTTGTACTTTATAGTTGGGCTTGTATTTCGGGACCCTTTACTTTTTAGAACTCTCTTGTTATACAGTTTTACTTAGTGTTTTGTATTCATTTGTGTACTTTGTTGTGTGTGTTTTTAGTTACAAAGGCAATGCCTTCCCTATTTTGGGATTTACGCTTTTGGTGATAGTTTTCAACCCCTTACCTATGGAAGGCAGGCTTGGTGTAGTCACGACATGGGCCCTGTGAGACAGGTCATGAAAAATTGGTATCAGATGAGTCTGTTCTACCACATAACTTTGGAAAATGTTCTTTTCTATGAAGCAATAGTGTTAATGGAATTGAGTGTGGTTTTTAGTTCAGGGAGTCCAGTGTCATTGCGGTGGCTGATGTATCCATACACCAGGACCCTGACTTCTGATTTTGGACTTATTACATGAAAACACTGACTGCGTGTGCGTTTCAAGAGTTTTCTTAGTGATCTTTTTGAGTCAGCTAACTTGGTATAAATTATTGACTGTGGCACACTGATTTCATTATAGGATGCCTTCATGTAGATAGCCAGCCAGGTTTCTGAGAGTTGTACGAGATTGCAGCCCACCTACTGATAAGGCCTCGGTGCAGGGACCTATTATAGCGGAGACTCTAGTGGTACCACAACCCTTTGGGCAACCAATTCCACTAGCCCTCTTAGCAGAGAGTGCACGCCTCTTGAGCGTATTGCATGAGTTCCAACACAAGAGGTCGCTTAGGTTCAGGGGAGAGACGAACCGACAGTCAGCTGTGGATTGGCTGGTGGCTATGGTGAGAGTCTTCAGACTGGTATGGACACCTGCATTCCATATGGTGATCCTTATCGCTAGAATCCTTTAGGAAGTAGCTGGAAGATGGTGGATCCTAATGCTTCAGGTGCATAAATAGGTGAAAATACTCTGTGCATACTTTCAGAGCATGTTTTGTGTGGAGTTTTTCCCAGCCACACTTCTAGCAGTGTCGATATAGGAGCTGCATCATCTACAGAAAGGTAGATTTACGGTGGCACAATACTCAGTGAGGTTTTCCGACCACTTTCCCTACTCCAATGATATGGTGCAGGACCCATTCATCAGGGCTTAGACCTTCGATCAGGGGCTCAGGCGAGAGATCAAGGCTTCAACGATCTCCCTCAACATCCCGTTGTAGGCAGGGGTGTTGGAGCGAGCCTTATGAGTTGAGAGTTTCCTTACTGAGAAGTCACCAGCAGCAAGACCCTCCACCGGGCATCACCTAGTGGAGTCTTATGCAGCTGGAAGTAGATAGATGTCGCTGAGGTCAATGTGGACCATACCATTTGGTGGATGACCTCAGGACTTGGGCATGGTTGTGAAAGGAACACGAGACAGAGCCAGTCATTCGAGGAACATGCAGTGATTAGCATGCAGAGTGCAGGGTCACATGGCTCGTGTCGGTCTGACCAACCATACGGATCATGAGTAGATATTTGAGGGAACTCCCGGGTAGAGGCAGAGGTTCAATCGAGGCAAACCATAGGGCACATGCGGATGTGGAAAAGGAGATGGTCATACAGCTGGTGGTGGACAGCGTTACGAGGTGTTACCACCACCAACACTAGGAGGTCCTCCCCGACCACATGGAGCAGGGGGACAGGGGTGATCTAAGCTCTAGGCAGTTGAGGGTGATGATCATGGTGCTTCAGATATGATTCGAGGTACGATCTATTCCTACTCCACCTTGGATGATGTTCTTATAGACATAGGTTCCAGTCACTCTTTCATTTCCACCGCCCTCGTTCGGAGCTCAGTTAATCTGACTGAGCTGTTTGCTTGATCCTTATGGCTATAGACTCCTACAGGAGAAGACTCGATGATCACACACTGGTTCTGGCAGTGTGACCTTACTCTAGGAGGTGAGAGATTATATTGGGATCTCCTCATAGCAGTGTCAAGGCCTTACGACGTCATCTTGGGTAGGAACTGGTTATCTACAGTCCATGCTCATATTGATTGTATTAGGTGAAAAGTGTGGTGTGTTTTCACATATGGGAATAGTTTTACCTTCTCCGGAAAGAAGGGATCCTTTGCAGCACAGGACAGACTTACTCAGAGAAGGGTACAGCCGATCACTCATCAGTTGGTCTAACATACCCTCAGATAAGTTGATGTGAAGTGTCTGACTTATCTTGTGGTGGTGGACCAGTACACAGATGTTTTCCCTAATGTTTTCCCAGGTCTAACCCCTCACAAATAGGTGGAATTATACATTGAACTATACCCTAGGACGACACTGATATCTACACCAGCATATCAGATGGCTCCCGTTGAGCTTAGTGAGGTACGGGTACAGCTGGAGGACTTGCAGGGGAAGGGATTCATCCGGCCCAATGTTACTCCCAGGGTAGCCCCAATTCTGTTCTCCAAGAAGGTGGATAGAAACCTGAGGCTTTATGTCCACTATCTTCACCTAAACTAGGTGACCATGATGAACAAGTACCCACTCCCAAGGATTTACGACCTCTTTGATCAGCTGAAGGGAGCACGGTGGTTCTTGAAGATAGACCTCAGATAAGGCTATCACCAGCTCAGAGTTCGAGAAGAGGATGTGAAGAAGACTACTTTCAGATGTCAGTACAACCACTATGAGTTCTTAGTTATTCCTTTTGGTGTAACCAACGATCCAATGGTGTTCATGGGACTAATGAAAAGGATCATCAAGACATAACTTGATCGCTTTTTCATAGTCTTAATTGACGACATTCTTATCTACTCGACTACTGAGGAGGTGCATGCCTACCATTTTCAGGTAGTACTAGACACACTCCGAGAGCACCGGCTTTATGGTACGCTCTCGAAGTGCCAGTTTAGGATCCGAGAGGTTCAATTTTTGGGACATGTCATCTTGGAGGCTGTAGTGGTAGTTTATCCAGCGATGATTGAGGTGGTATTTTCTTAGGATCAACCTAAGAGAGTGATAGAGGTTCGAAGATTCCTGGGTTCGGTAGGATATTATCGGAGGTTCGTACCAGACATCTCTAGAGTTTCATCACCACTATCATCCTTGACGAAGAAGGGGAAACCCTTCATGTAGTCAGAGAGATGCCAGCAATGCTTTCATGTGTAGAGGTTGAGGCTGACTAGTGCCCTCATCTTGAGGATTGGAGAGGAGGGAGGAAGGTACGTAGTCTACTGTGACGCATTAGGGACCGGACTCAGGTGTGTCCTGATGATGGAGCGAGCAGTGATCACTTATGGTACTCGTCAGCTCGGACATAATGAGCCAAACTACGCTACCCATGACCAGGATTTACTTGTAGTGGTCTTCTCCTTGAAGATGTGGTTGTACTATCTGATGGGTGAGAATTTCACAGTCTACTCTCACCACCATAGTCTCAGGTATATCATCTCTAACAAGGACATGAACTTAAGACAGTGGTGATGGGTTGAGTTCCTCTAGTTCTATGAATTCGAGATAGTCTATAATTTTGGGAAGGGGATTGTTGTAGAAGATTCACTACGTATGAGATCTGGTATACAGTTTCTAGGCAAGGCGACAGAGTAGATGGCTAGTTTACAGTTATCCTATGTGGACTGAGATAGAGCAGCTTTCCTTCCGCCTATTACAGTCACTCCTACACTTCTTCAGTGAGTCAGGGAGGTACAATGTGGAGACACTGACTGCGAGACACGACGTGCTCAGACATCCACAGGGCATGCACTTGATGGATTTTTTGAAGGTGGGGAGCACGTAATCCACTTCAAAGGATGTACTATGGTGCCCGTGTCACTTCAGGAGGATGTGTTGAGGGTGTTCTGCACATCCCCTTTAGTGGTACATCCAGAAGTGGCGAAGATGTACCAGGACCTTCGACGACAACACTAGTGGCTAGGTATGAAGAAGGCAGTAGCAAAGTTTGTCTCACAGTGCCTCACTTGTCAGCAAGTGAAGGAGGTGCATCAGGTACCAGCAGGCTTGTTTCAGCCTTTAGAGGTTCCAGAGTGGATGTGGGATGAGATATTAATGAACTTCATGGTGGGTCTTCTACATACATCCAGGGGTCACGAATCAATTTGGGTGATCGTTGATCGACTCACCAAGTCGGCCCTTGTCCTACCGATCAGAGAGAAGGGTTCGGTAGAGAGCATGGGATGCCTTTACATGTAGGAGATTGTGCGGATACATGGATTACCTTCTCCTATAATCTCTGATCGTTACACACAGTTTACATCCTGACTATGGAATGGGTTTCTGGAGGATTTCGGGACACAGCTTCTTCTGAGAACTGCCTTCCATCCTCAGACGGATGGTCAGACTGAGCAGAACATTCAGACCATCGAGGAAATACTGCATGGTTGTGTCCTCGACTAAGGTCACTACTGGGAGGATCAATTACCTTTGGTGGAGTTTTCCTACAACAAAATCTATCACTCCACCATTGGGATGACACCTTTCGAGGCATTATATAGGCAACCTTGCAGATCACCCTTGTGTTGGATAGACCTAGGGGAGTCAGCACTGGTGGGACCAGAGATGGTACGGGCTACCACAGAGAAGGTGAAGATCATACCGGAGCGAATAAAGACAACACAGAGCAGGCAGAAGTAGTATTCTGACAGGAGATGAAGTCCTCTGGAGTTCGAGGATAGCAACCACGTCTTTCTAAGGGTCTCACCCAGATGAGGTTTATGGTGATTTTGCTGAGGCGGAAAGTTATATCCACAGTTCATTGGACCTTTTTAGGTCCTTAGCAGAGTTGGTGAGGTGACATACCACTTAGATCTTCCACCTCAGTTGCACCGAGTGTATGATGTCTTCCACGTATCCTAACTGAGGAGATACGGGCATAACCCTTCACACATCATCGACCATGGGGAGCTGGACATCGATGATGGGGTGAATTTTACGGAGGTTCTAGTGGAGATTGAGGATCTACAAGAGTGGGTCCTATGTGGATGGTTGATACCTCTGGTGTGCGTACGTTGGTAGCATGTGAACCTCCAGGAGAGCACAAGGGAGCGGGAGGTTCAGATGTGCACTTAGTACCCCCACTTGTTCCAATAGTTCGACTTGTAGCTTATAGGGACGTAATTCCCTAAGGTGGGGAGAATTTAAAGACCAAAAAAATTAGTGGAATATTTTTTCTTAAATACAAGGGAATTTTACGATTCCGCGAAAATTGACAATGCTTGATTCGGAGGCCCGGTGTGCCCGAAATAAATTTCTGAATTTTTGTTTGGGTACGTTCATTAAACATATGAGTGGTTTTTTATAAATTTTGAACTGGTGATCAGAATTAAAATATGAGGGCACCGTTGAACTCGCAGTTTCGTTATTCTCTTAAAAATACATTCTCCTCGACGGTAGTTAGTCGAGAATTAAAGTTTGTTTTTGAGTTTTCAGGGAAAATAATAATAACATAAAGTGAGAGACACATTATTTTATTTGAGCCACCATGTTAGTGTTTGGTGGCTAAAACCTCCTCATGGAAGTTGGAGGTGGGACCCCAACACCTTAACCTCCCATGAGAGGTTATGGTGGTGGGGCCCATCAGAACCCAACCTTCTCTTCATGTTAATTGTGGTGGGGACCACCCGGGCTTTTAACCCCTTGAAACTCCCCATTAAAGTGCAGAAACTCTCAAGCTCCAAATTAATATAGGAGAGCCTATTCAACTCCCCTTTAATTAATTTGTGCCAACATTCCCTAATCCTCCACATTAATTATGTGGGGCCAATTAATTAATACTCCATTTTGAATTTTAAATCCAATATTCTAAAATAATATAAAATCTATTATTTTTTGGGGACATATTTATTTTGGTTGGAATTTTTCATTTGGTGGAACTTGGGAAGAGGAGAGAAATGGAGAAAAGCTCCCAATGAAGAATGAAGAATGCTCCACCAAATAAGAATGATGATCCTCTTCAAACATCTTCCTCGGACACCTACTGACATGGAGCGTCTTCCACGAGTTGATGCAGCTCAGGATTGGAAGTGTGTGGTGGACGCGACGAATGAAAAACTTCTCATTCTACTCTTCATGGCTCCATCATCGAATGACGAATGACGAAAAAAAGTACGGGGTTTACTTTTGTGTTTTATTCCTTTTTCTATTTCTCTTATTCAGATAGAAACAATTCTTTGCGTGGTTGCAAAATAATTGTTGCACATCATACATCATAGATTAAACAATGGATACCATCCTAAGAGGAACAAGAAGGTGTTTTGAATATAGAAAATAATGACTCCAAGTAAGTAACTGAGAGGTAAAAAATAAGAGTTCGGTCAATGAAATAGATGGGAATTATGAACTCCCTAAGTCCTCAATGAAGGTTAAGTGTTTTATTTGTGGAATAAATGGTCATTATGAAACTCAATGTTCCAAGAGGAATGCTCTAGAAGATAATCAACAAGGTAGTGCATGAAATGGTTATATTTCAAGGGACAAAGAGACTATAGATGAAATATTAAATTTAATAGGTATTATTGTTAATGGATTAAGTATCAAGTAATCAAACATTTTATGTAATAGGATTCTAGAATTAAGAATGGTGAAATATGTACGGATTATTCTATTTATGTTTCCCTATGAATTTATTGGAATATGTTGAATGGTCATGAAAGACTAGAAAGGTTATATCATTAATGTTATCATTTTGACAAAGGGAACGTAACCCAAAACATTTTTCATATGTAAATATAATGTTTTATGGAAAAGATACGTGGGATTATAATAAGTTAATCACATAGCACGGATTACCTTGGAACTATGTAAGGACCTAGTTATATGTTTTTTATTCTACCACTAGTAAGGGTTACAACTTTTTTTGGATTTAAGGAGTAAATACAATATACATTGGAATGAGGAATCATGCATGTTTTCCAAAATGATTTATAGTAATTGAAGTTGTGACCATGTCTAAAGAGAATATGTGATGAGGTTATTCACATGCATGGGACATGAAAACTGAGAGTTAACTTGTTTTATATTGGGGAATCAATGTAGAACTAATTTCGTAACTCTCTTTTTATGTTTTGGATTTTTACTTTTGAGAAGGATTATAAGGTTAACCATTCATGAAAAGTTAAAATTAAACTTCAAATGAAGCAGTTTTGCACTAATTTTGTGTTGAAAATGATTATTAAAAGGATAATTAGTTATTAAACTAATTTATAATATGCCCATCTTATATATTATGTTTGTGTGTTTTTATAAATGGACATCATGTATGACATGTGACAACAAATCAAGTTTAGTAAGGTCAGGGGTCTTGAACCCATGACCGACGGGCGATAATGGTCTCATGCATACCATTATCCTATATGATGTCTTGGTTAATGTATATTTATTTGTAAGGAAAAAATATTTATGATGAAATATTAGTTTTCCTTTTTATAGATTACTAGATTTTGTTTTTTAAGAGACAAATAGTTATAATTTTTATTCTTTTATGGTCTTTAAGATCCATTAAATGTGTTTTTTAGTTCTTTATAGATCAAAGTTAATTTCTAGACATTAATTACATTAGGTAATGGATTTATTAGAAATTTTTAAAACCAAAACTCATGAATGATGTTTTTTATATTATTTTATCAATAATTAGACAACATTTTGATAGTTATAATGAAAATATATTTTACAAATACCTTAATTTCAGTGGATCCAATGGCTTCTGAATGCATTATAGGATTATGAATTGGATTATAAAAAAATTCCTCTTATCATTCACTTTTTTGTGATTGATTACCTCAATAAATCTCTATAAATATTTACACTTTCATTCCAATTCCAATATTCACTCCTAACTTATGTTCTCTTAAGCATAATCCTAGTAATATATTACTTTGGGTAACCGTTATGGTTCCAAATTTACCTTTTTAAGGAATGTTTTAGTATTAATTTTTATGAAATGTCTTTATATGAATGAAACATTCACATATTAAAACATAGATAACGCAGATGAATTTTGAGGGTGAAATTCATTTTAAGGGGGGTAGAATATAACACTGTGTGATTTTGAGAATTATTTTTTTCAAATTAATTTAACTTTTCAATATTTTTCATTTCACATGATACTAAAAATAGTTCTTTATATATATATATATATGTATATTAAAACACAAATTCATTCCTTAATTTCACATTCAATACCAAATTGTCTTTCCCTACATGCAATACCAACTTGGCTTCCGCTACAAGCAACATTGACTTCTTGTACAATGCACACAACAATGTTTCTATGAGACATCTATTGTTATTTTTTTAATAATTTATATAAGATAATTATAAAATATTCATTAAAAAATATAATAAGTAATTTTAAAATATTATTGTTCAATATAAATAAATAATATTGATAATGAAAGATAATATTTTTGGTAAAGTCCATTTTTATGTTTAAAAACATTGTTTTCTCGAATAAACTACTTATAATAATGAATTTAATTTTTGACACATTTATAAGAATAAGATGATATTATAAAATTCATTTTTTAATTCATAATGTAGAAATTAACCTAGGGTACATTTTTGGGATTTATCTGAGAGACATTATTTTTTTAAAAATACTGAAAATACAACTTTTTAATTAAAAACTGCCTTTTGTATAAATATTTATTATTGATAAACAATATTATTAACATGGTTTAAGGTTAAATAATATATATAATATATATTTAAATAATTTAATTCATTATAATCAATTTGAGTGTCAAATTGAATATAAAATTTAACAAACTTTTGAACTTTTTTCTACCATAAAAACTTGTTATTTCGCCTCTTTTGCAGGATTATCGTTAATCATAATTTTAAAAAATATGTGATTAGAATTTTGAAAATACAATTTAATTAAATTAAATTATTATTATATTTTTTTTAAAATGATCACTTTAATGTTTTGACCAAAATAATTAGTGAATGTGATGAAAATTAATTACAATGATTAATCTACGATTAAGATTAATGATGGACTAAACATTAATATTAAGGGAAACAAGGACTTTGAAACATGGAAAAAATTAATTGGCTTCCAAAATTTTACCATGTACCCACATGGTTCAGAATATATGTGTTTTGTGATATTATTAAATGGAAGTTCCGAATAAAAAGGGTAACTAAGGAAAAAACACAAAAAGTGAAATTTCCTTACCTTTAACAATTATAAAGCTTTGAGATATGTGAAAAAAACTAAATTTTCGGTTATATATATATATCATTTGAAAATATATATTGTTTAGTGTTATCAGAATAAATTTTCATTAATTTTATAGATGGTTATTTATTTAAAATGCTTAAGAAATGTCAACATAATGATGATTTAGTTACTAAGTAACTAAAATAAATGATACTACAAATATTAAAAGGGAAGTTAATTGATTGAATTATTGTATTTATTTATTTTTGTAGATTAATATATCATTTTACACTCCTTTAAATCTAATATATTTTCATTTTAATATATAATTTATATTTTAAAATTAATGTTAAATAAATAATGTCAAAAATGACATTTTTTTATTTTAATATAAATAAATCATATAAAAAGATTTAAAATAGATAAAAATAATATATTTTTACAACTCACTTTTAAGTGTTAATATATATTATATATTTATTATTAACCGAATAATTAGTCTATTATAATCAGTATATTGGCCAATATTATGTTAATATGTTATTAGGATGGTACGAGTTCAAGCAGCATTTTAGCACGTCACATGCGATGGATTTAAAATTAATTTATTAAACAAATAGTATTTTATTATTATTAATTATATATAATGGTAATAATTCAATGGATCAATATTGTCTTATAAATATCACTTTAATTTATTCATAATGGTTAAATTAGTTAGATTTGAAAACTAGATGGTTTAACAAAAACCAAAATGATAATATTGGGGAATCGTAGAATTTAAGGATCCAAATGACTAAAATGCACATATTTTTGTGTGTATGTGGTTTATATCAATCATTATTATCCTTTTATCCATTAGGTTCCGTTTTTTTTGGAACATTAGGTAAGATAGACCACCCATTATTGGATACCATTTTGTATTTACAAAAGTGACACCCCCACTGCACTATAAAAAGGGAAGCACTCTACACCTTTCTCACACCTCTCAAACCATTTATGTTCATACATGCTCTTCCAATGTATCCTAAAATAAATCCTCCCCTCAACAATGAATCCTAACTTTATTAAAAAAACCCTATAAAGTAATCTTTTTCTAATAAACTAAAAGGTGTCACCCAATTAAGAGGTAACCTCTTCTCTCAAGATCATTCCTTTAATTTTCCTTCTCCACCCCATACACTCTATTTATTACCTTATTGTCTGAAAAAACCATTATAATATATATAATAGGATGTTTATATTCACATTTTCTAACTTACACTTACACAAACCTCCATCAAATGGATGTTGAATCTATTATTTATGTGTATGGAGAACAACTGCCTCACGAAATGATGAGCGTTCATTTCTACTTTACCACCAATCATGGTCGTCATTATGATAGTAACCCTATTTATATATGTAGTATATTATATTTTTATGACTTCAAGCTTCCATTTTCATTTCAAAACACATATATATTATCCTTCCATTTTTCTAATATGATAATCTCTTTTGAGAAAGTGTGGACTACCACCCCCTCAAAGCGATGTGATTCGTTCAAACACTACATAGAATGATTTAAGTATTGGATTAATGAACCTATATGATATATATAATATATTAAATCTAATTTAATATTGGTATATATATATATACATATATACATATATACATATTCCTTTTAAAAACATTATTATAATATGATAATAATAATGGAAAACAACATCCAAGTGTACGTACGACTTACCATCTCAATGAAAAGTGTATTCCATTATGTAATTAATTATGCTATAGATTATTATAATATAATTATATTTTATATAGCTGATATTTATATCATGTTCTATATTTAGTAATCTTGATATAAGTATAAAAACCAAATATATAAAAAATTAATACACATACGAAGAACAAAGTGAATATTACCCGAAGTGATTCCTTAACATAAAATCATTTAAAAGTGGGTAAGACAAGGATATAATAACCCCATATAGGGTAATAAATATGATAATATTATTATATAAATGATTAATAATAATATAATATTTATTTTAGATGAATCTTGTATGAGTACAGATAGAGTAAATATGCAAAGAAAGGAGATATAATCTCACATTTAATTTTTGTGATATTCAATCTATGTTTGCTACTCTTTCATTTTGTGTTGTGTATATACTTCCTATGATTCTATTCTTTTGATTTATTAATTATGTGTTGTTTTTGTTTCTTCCCATGAATTTTATTCTTTTTTGGTTATTATATTATCCTTATTTCATGGGTTTTATGTTTCAATTGTTTCTAAATTGGTAAAAATGTTTTTACCTCAGTTTTACTTCTTTGAGACTCATGTTTTTTTATAAACCTAAACCTTTTTTAAGGGTGCATATACATAAATTTTACAAGACATATCATTAATATAAATCATTTCATGATATTATATTCTTCATTTAATTACCATTCCTTACATAGAGAGTATGATCCTAAGATACCATGTTATTAGAGTTTATTGAGGCAATCTCAATGATTTTCAAGATTCTTTATGTTTATGCTTCCTTTATTTAAATATTATTATCCACCTTAAAATAATATTCCTGAATTTCCTTATCAACTATTATTTATAGATATACTCAGGTATTGGTACTATTTTCTACTCTTTTTTACATAAGATAGTTAATAATGTTTTTTAAGGAAAACCCTTCTTTACCATATCTTTGATCGGAAATCTATGTTTTTTAAAAAGAGTTTCCAATAATATTATAATATTCCCCAATAATATCTAAAAAATTACCCATTTTTTAGTAATCACTTAAAGGGATTCTTCATGTCATTTATTAATCAATGAACTTTTCTATCATTTTTATTGTGCAAAAGGAATGTCCTTTTGACGTCATTTTACATGTACAGTTTTATCCATCGTAATTTCTTTGAAGCTCCAATTGTATTTTATTTAATGGTTAATCATTAGGAAATTTTTTTAAAATGTATTTTTCCAGAAAAAAATTTCAAACTTTTTTCAAACATAATTTACATTCTTTCATGTAAAATTGTTTTCAAAATGTCTTCAAGACTTATATAAAAGTATTCAAATTGTACTCAAAGAAATGGTTTTCAAATCATTTTCAACATTACTTATAAGTTTTTAAGAAAATTGACTTTTCAAAACATTATCAAGAATTATTTATAAATTTTCAAATTATTTTCAATGAAATAGATTTCAAAAATTTACATGCTTTACTTTAATGTTTTCTAGTGTTTTGACAGAAAATGTTTATTAATATTCTAGGAATATTATTTTAAATGTTTTCAACGAAAAATGTTTTCAAAATGGTTTCATGTATTATTTAAATTTTTTTAAGGTATTTTATAATAAAATGGGTTTAAAATGGTTTTCTATATTTAAAAACCTTATTAATTCAAGGAAGGATATTTTCCTCAGGAAATGTTTTTAGAGTATTTTCCAAAATTATTTTCCTTCTAAGATGGAATATATTGATGTTACTGATTCTTTTCTATAACATAATATAAATGTTATATTAATATCATTTCCATGAATGAGATATTATTAAATTAATGTCATTAATGAAACCAATATCTCCTTCATGGGTAATATGTTTATGAAACCCATTTCTCTTTCATGGGTTATAATCTTTTGAAACCTGCTTCATTTCACAGGTTATGTTTATGAAGAAATTATTATGGAACCATTCTCTTTCCATAGGTTATGATATGTTTACATTTTTATGATAACCATTTCATTTCATGGGTTATTATATGTTCATTTATGATCTTATGGAACATGTATGTATGATTTCATTATCTGATGGGTGTGACCTATATCTCACTCCAAATCATTGGGTAAAGATTTATATCACATGAGATAGACATGGATGGAACCCGAGTTCACTCGGTTCAGTAATACAAGGTGTTTATGATGGGTTACTTGGTTTACTAGTACATGTTTTGAATGAGGGTATTCTCAGTTTAGTAATATAGGGCTGAAATGAGTGTTCACTCAGTTCCGTAATAGTGTGATGGAATTGGATTTCTCCTTTTTATGTAATGGACTTTTTCCAAGATGAGGGTCATGTAAGTATTGCCTTTATTTCTATGAAAATAATATTATATGCTGATGTGTTTTCCACAATTCCATGTCTTATCACTATAATATGCTTTTAGGTATTATTCTATTTATTTTATATGATTTATGACTTACAAACATCCAATCTTTATCCGATGATCTGTTTTATTATCTTTGATATGAAGGGTATGATCTTATATTTACATGATCACATTCTCATACCGTTGTACTCATGCTTATGCTTATATATCTCCATTGTTTACACTTTTTGATCATTTGGTCTCACCCATTTTTTCCCTTTTCCCAGGGTTTTGACAATATATACTTTGGTTGATATTGTAACACCCTAGGATTTAATAGTAAGTTATTTCCATTAAAATAATTCAATATTTTGTTCTACACGCAACACTGAGTTTGAGCGTACCATGACTTACCAAACAAGTCATTCAAAAATATGTTATAAATAGTATTAACTGAATTTTGAATTTTTTGTACTCCATATAATTTTAGAATTAATATTATGTCTTTCTTAGACATAATATAAGAACAAATTAATTTTTTCAGATAAAATAAGTATTTTTCAAAAATGCAATTTTACAACCTTTTAATAGAGAACCCTTTCTAAAAACAATATTTGACACTTTAATATATCTAATTTATCGAAATTTAATTTTTCTTTAGAATATGGACATAGAAATTTAATTTGGATAAATATTTGGTACTTTTCTTATAACATTCATATTTCGATGAATAGTAACAAATACTAAATTTTTATTGAAAACAAATTTGTTAATCGAAATAATTTATTGTGTTAAATTATGAATTATAATGTTTTGGAAGTATAATAAGATTATTTTTTTGTCATTTAAATGTTTTTTGGTCATTATAAGTTATTTAACATTTAAATTTATCATAAACACATATCAATCTTTTAAAAGTTTTTACATCTTGAAAACATGATTTTTGGTTTTAACAACAGGAATTAGTTTTAAATTAATTAATGCCACTTATATGTTTCTAATTTAGTAAAATAGATTTCATTTTAGAATTTGGAATATTAAAATTATATGTATATAATTTTATTGAACTTTTTACCTTCTTTTACCCACCTTCAAAGAGTAATTGAAAATTTGCATAAAACATAATTTTACTGATTCTGCGAGTTGAATTTCCAAAATCTGAGAGACATGGTTAACATCAGTAAGTAAAATGTGGTTCAATAAGATGAAAATAATTTTTGGGGAATAGTAACTTTTAACTTTTATTTACCACGGTTAAAAGTAAATAGGTTCATTAAATGTAAAAATGATATTATAATTACCCTAACACATTTCCTAATTCTATTAGATAAGTGTAATTCGACCAAAATCAACCATAGGAATAAAATATGATCATTTTGGTCCACAAACATTATATTATAAAATTTATGATAAATATAAAAATATAACCTACATAATGTTATTTTATTTATAATTTTCAGATGTTAAATAATTAAATTTATTTATGACACAATAATGATGCAGTAATTAACTTATTAATGAATGATTAAAATAATTGATATTATAAATATCCAAATAAATGTAATCTTAAACTTTTTACAAATTATAATAATTTTCTATGTTAATATGAAATTTTGGGGTTGATTAAATAAATTTTGTTCAAAGAAATCACGATGTTATGATTTTTAGAAAAACCGAATACTAAATAGTGTCAAAATTGACCTAAATTATTTTTTAAAACAAATACTACATTACCGGTTGATATAATATTCCTAAAAATATAAGATTCGTCCAAAGGGATTAAATAATATTATATATGTCATTAATGAACCACATGAGGTTCTCTTGGAAGTTTAGAGAAAGTTTATTAACCATATAGTGTAAGAATACAAGAAGACACGGTAAAAGTTAAACTATTTAACTAATAGTTAAATCTAAATGATAAGGTTAATATGGTGACCTAAACATGTCTAAAACCTATTGGTTGAGAGTATTTTTACCCATACCCTCCATAGCTTCGAAATAAATCAATTTGGATCCTTTAGAAACCCAAAATGATTTATAATAAAATATTAATTCAAGGTTTTCCTAAAGTGACCCTCACCCCTCTTATAAAAGGGTACTTCCCATTCTCTTAATTTCACACCTACAAATCCATTTGTCTCAGCCAGCCCCTGCCAAAATATTCTCTCAAATACTTTCACTACATCCTAGAGTCCTTCCATTGATCATAAGCCAATCTATGGAGCCCTTTTGATCAAATCAAAGGAAGCACCCGAAGAAGATATAATAATTTCACCACCCTATTCATGATCATTTCTTCTTGCACAACCTCTTTCATTCTTGATTCTAGTACCTCCTATATACAGTGATGTTATTTTAAATATGGTACATCCATATTTTTTATTCTATCCATCCTATAAATTACAAAGTAACCATAGGTGCATACGTACGGCTTACCGTCTCCACGTCGTGGTGTGGTTTGTTATTCAAAAACACCATTATTTCGATGGGTATAATAATGAGTATAAATGAAGTAAATAATAAATATAACATGTTAATTATTCTTTATATATGATATAACATCCAATTATATACTATTTCAACATCAAAAGAATGATATTGTCGCTCATGCGTACGTAAGGATTACCGTCCCCACGACGCGATGAGATGTCATTCCCCAACGTAACCATTCTAGACTAATTTTAATTTGAAGATTTAAAATAATTTTTAAATACTAGATATCATTCTATATATGAATAAAGTACATCATATCCATAACAAATAGGATTTACATAACAAAATATATAAAGGAAAACGAATCAGTTAACACCTGAAAAAATGATAGTACTAAAATATTTATAGAAAACCAATAATAGAAGAACATATATGATGTCATATATATGTATGTGGTTCATGTATAATTTAATAACAATTATTTAACTATTATACATCAGTTTAACATACCCTCGACTATAGAAAATTACAAGGTAATGGGTTTTCATCTAACTTTTTATTGTCGTGAGATTCATGCAATATTGCCACAATTTTCTTTTGTGTGGTGTATGTACTATCATTGATTGTATCCATTGAGTAATATACATAAATTTATGGGTATTTAAATTTTCATTGTATGATACTTCATTCATGGGATGTATTTTTCATAAGTTAATAAATTTGTAAGGGAATTTCAAATTATGAGACATGATGGGTCGAGCATTTGGGAGCTCTCTCCGGCGATACTCAAAGGCGATTACGGTTTTCTGATATCTTGTGCTTAAAAGAGTGGATATTAGGGATTTCTCTCCCAATCACAAGCTTGAATATTGGAAAGCCTTCTAGCTCTGGGAATATTTAACTCGCATATACACTCAGCAGATATCCGCGAAGGATTGGATCCACAAAAGCAATTAAACCTCGGCGTTAAACCTGTCGAGGTCGGCGACTCCACCAGGTCATTTTCGTGTTTTAAGGGTTTGAATGTGGGTATTCGCAGGAGAGGATTGACCGCTCATGTCAAAGAAGACCCGGAGGAGATTGCTGAAAGGTTGAATTTCAGTTCTCATTCAATCGTCGATAGGCTTATACTTCCTAAAAGTTATAAACAATGGAGAATGGAGCAACTCGCCAACAGATTATCCAAAATTTGTGGCTTTGATACATGGTAGATTGTATCACTCAGGAAAGGGTATTTCCACATACTTTTCCCTTCTAAAGAGAAGAAGTTGAGGGCTTGGGGATTTGGTTCCATCTCACACAATCCAGGTGAAGTGAATATACCTGACTGGGATAGGAAATTCAAACCATATGAAATTGGTGAGGCCTCAGTTCAGGTATGGGTTTAAATCTAAGGCTTAAACTGGGTTTTATAGCATCCTAGAATTCTATATGACATAGAATTAGCTATTGTTGTTTAAATTAAGATGGATCGAGAAACTAAAGTCACTAGATTTGGCCATTATTCTAGATGTATGATTGAAATCGACCTTTGCTCCATATTAGTAGATAAAGTTTGTTTATCTACTAATGAAGTGGAGCTGGAACTTAGAGTGGAATTTGAGAACATACCAAAATTTTTCCCAGATTGTAAGGTCGTTGGGAATGACGTAAATAACTGTAGAAGATATGTTATTTACACCCTTTTTTCTCGATGAGGACATGATCATAAATAATGTTCCAACTTAGATTTGGAGAGGAAAACAGTACAAATAAATAAAGCTTGCACCTCTGGTTCTGAAAATACTGTTAATAGGTAGGTTTCTAAGCCTGTTAATCAAGGGATGGTTGTTTATGACTCAAAGAATGATAATGAGAAGGCATGTTCACCCAGCCATAAATCATGGGATGGCATTGTGGAAGAAGTTGAGGATCATGCACCTTCTCTCCATATTACTACTACTACCCATTCCTATGCTCAAGTGGTTTCTCAAAGCAAGGAAATCAGACCCCCTTTACTATGTCAATCTGATTATGCTCATATTGACACTTGTTAGGAGGTTTCCTCCTTGGCTGGTGTTTCTCATGAATGTCTCATGGCACAAGTTTTACTTTCTGTTGCCTCTGGTGATTCCTCTAGTGCACAGGTAAACATAAATCCAAAGGAAGAAGGGCAAGGAAATTTCATATAAATAAAACTTGATTCAGTTAAGGAGGCAGTTACACAAAACCAGCCTACTTCTAATTTAAGTCCTCCTCATTATTTTGAATTTGAGAAAGTGGAGGGTGGACATCCTATTTCTACTGACCAATCTGTTCTTACTTCCAAATATGTTGCTGCTACACCTGGTTCTAAAGAAGTAAGTATGCCTCCAGGGGAGCCTTCTCCTGATCATACCTCTTCTTCTGGTGTGTAGGTAGTGTCAAAATCAAAGATAACAAAATAGATTTCTGGACTTTAGACTGAAAATATAGAAGAGGTGGACAAGGATGTAGGCTCTTGGCAACAAGCAAGAACAAGAAGAATATGCAGTCGAAAAGATGAAGAGAAAATGAAAAATGAAGAGGAGAAGGCTGTAAATGTAGAATTTGATGAAGACGTGGATACATTACTCCAATAGGCCAGGGAGATTGAAGCACAATATGGTAGGGGATGGGGTTGTGGCCACATAAAACTAGAACTCTGGAATGAATTATGTGAAAAGGAGCGGAAATTGGATAAAAGCTTAGGAAAAAATCGGGCCCCCGAGAAGGGGGTTTTGAAAAATTTGTTTCTCAATTAATGTACTTCCTATCTACTTGAACCTTTTATATCAATAAATTGGGGCTTCCAACCCCAATATTCTTAAAAAAAGGGAATTTCTAATTTCAATTTCCACACATTGGGATTTTTTCATACATCATTGATTATTTTTATCCAAGAATACATGTGGAATCACTATTTATTATTTATGTAGTAATTTCCACTCCCATTTCTATGGATACACCTTTGATACACATAATCAGTGCGTTTATATATTCACATTCCATTGATATGAACTTTTTATGGGTAATCATAACACAATTTCCATTCATTGAGTTAAACATCCAAGTCATTGGTTTTGATTTTACGAGAATATGTATAAATGAAATCTGATTGATTTACATTGAATATGCAATTACATTGAGTTTATTTATATTTTTCAAACATAATTATGTAATTTCTTCGTCCTTAATCTATGGATACGATCTTTATAAGGTATTTCATCTCAATTTACATTCCCTTGAGATCTCTTTGTTTTTATGCACCAATTCACCTTTATATGGTGTATATATTGTCTTTTGACATATTATATCATGAATATATTTATTCTCATGATATTATAATGTTTTGATTAATTTTATTCCTAAATTACTTGTATTAAATGATCTCTTATTTGGTTAGGAACTATTTAACTTAAATATAGTTTTAAATGTTTTAAATATTGATTCTTCTAAATTATTCGCATTAATGTACATGTTCTAGAAATTGTTTTAAAAATTTATTTATATGGACATAAAAGTTTTTAATTTAAAATTCCTTTTAAAATTTTCAAAGTGGTATGGGACATTTTGATTAAAAAATAAATTTTAATGGACTTCTTTGATAAATAGTGCGACATTTAAATGTTTTCAAGAAAAAAGGTGATATTTCTATCAAATAGTTATAATGACTATTTTCATCTATGTCAATATCCTTCTGTGTATTTTATTCTTTATTAAGGTTTATTTATCATAATACAATCATCAATATTGTATTCAATGAGTAATTTTTGACTGTGGATGTGCTATTTTTATGCCATTCAAGGTTTGTGGTTAAAATATTGACATTTCATATGATAGTTCTAATAGAAATGTTTAGATTCTGTTTCACCATTTCATATGAGAAATGCATTGGACATAGTAAGTGATAGGTGGATCCTGGTATAGATTCTCGATGCATCGATAGGTATCATGAGGCAAACTAGTGTCTTTATAACACCCCATGTTTTTATAAAAATAAATAGAAATTCTTGGAACTTTGTTTTATGTAGATATTTATAACTAGCATGTAAACATAATTCTCACCTTCTATGTTTTCAATTTCAAGAAACTGGCATCTACAATTATGTTCAGTATGTTATTTGGAGTCTATTGGAACCAACTTGTTTTTTTGGGGAATAGTAACGTACCCTAATGAATAGTAAATATGGTCGACTTTTGTATAGTTAAATAAGATGTGAAGTGTCCCAAGTGGTTTATACCCTAAGAAAACACCATGGGCAAGCCCATGGTTTTTCAAATGCCACCCATGAGATGTCCCTTGGAAATTATTAAAATAATCCCTCACTATTCCTATAAATACCAACTCTAACCTTCATTGAATTAATGAAAATTCTCCATCAAAAAATATCTGGCCTCCTTACCATCATAGTAGTCCTCACAAGGTTTCCTCATTCCCCCAAGGTCCCAACCTTCATGTTCTAAGGGTTACTCTACAATGTAAGAAAATTCTCAATTTCTTTCTTTTTCCTTTCAAGTTCTCTTTTATGTGGTATAATTTTCAAGTTTCCATACAATGTTCTTATATCTTTCTTATTATTGATCTTCTATATATTATGATTCATTTTTGGATGGGTGACCCTTTTCCCCTCTCTTTTTAATATTATCTAAAACCATGTTGCGTAGCCATTAGGCTACAGAATTTTTGTAAGCGATTTCACAATTATTCTTTTATTTTGAGTTCTTTCCTTATTCTTTCATCATATCTCCTTAACCAAGAGGCATGAAATCTCCATAAATCATGTATATTTTATATTATATCATGTTTATTTAAAATTAATCATCATTATTCTTCTCCTATCCTGCTTATTTAAATAATAAAAACATTGTCCGTTTGAGTTGAATTATTGACATCATGGACGATGTGACTTCAACATCCATTTATTCTTTCATGTATGGTCATGAAACAATATATATGGTTGAACCAAGTTATAATATATGTTTTATGACTCACCCATGGTTCTGGAATTCATCGGTACTCATGGTTCTAATTTATAAGACAAAACGAGGTTCTTATTATCAAAGAACCACTTAAAGGATCTAAACGAACATCATTAATGTTATAACTTATG
The DNA here is from genome assembly GCA_963277665.1 of Viscum album. Lineage (NCBI taxonomy): Eukaryota > Viridiplantae > Streptophyta > Magnoliopsida > Santalales > Viscaceae > Viscum > Viscum album. The sequence continues at coordinate 1,301,308,728 of OY728127.1, forward strand.
AATCATACTCATGTAAGAATTAAAAATTATTTGTGGAAAAATTTTTGTAACTGGATATATGTAAATACTACTCCATTCCAATTGTGTAGTTTCACTTCCAATCGACAATAATGTCCATCATGAACCAATCATGGAAATCCTGATAAGAACTCGCCCAAAAACAGTGCAAAGGGAAAAATACTAACAATTAAAGGTGAAATGATGTGATGAAATGATCACATAAGATGTTATGAACAAGAAAATGTCTCTGTAAAATATTAATAACACTCTTTTAACCATTATACAGGAGGTTTAAACAAGTTTTAAGTAAGACAATCCATAGGTAAGGGAATTCTTAACCCAATTTCCATTCTTTGGGTTAACCTTATACTTCATTATTAATGTGCTATTTAAATTTTTTTGTGTGATGGGTTCTATTTATATTATGTTTCATTATGTGTATTTACATTATATATACATACTCCATCCACTCTATTAAGTCTCTCTTAAATTTTATGATATTTATAAGGGGATTTTTTTTACAAATCCTCCTTTTAAATTAGGTCTTACGAAATTCCAAAGTAATGTTGTTATGGAATTATTCATGTTATATGATTATGTATTGGTTCTTGGGAATTATTTATGATGAATTTTGGGACATATATTTCCCTCCAATTCATTGGGTATGAGTAAGTTGGAGGTCGGTCGTATGTTTACTCCAAGTGTGACAGCAATGGTTACACAAAGTAAGGTAGCAGTGAGGGTTACAAATTATAAGTTAGCCGAGAATGGTTACAATATTATATAAGTAATTCCCCAAGATACCTTTATGATTATATTTATGTTCTCATGTTTTTTTTGGATCTTGTGTAAATCTCATGATACACAAAGTATGTATATATGGGTGACAATAATGTCTTTTGAAAATGCATTCATAGGTTATGAGTATTCATGAACTAATGTGATTTTTCCTTATTTTCAATCCCTTACAGAGATTTTTTTCCCATCCCAAGTTATTAAATGATTTTTCATAGGTTAATGGATGTGTAATATAGGAAAGGAAGACATGTTAAATGTAATATAATTATCAAGGAGTCTTGCTTTGGGTTTTAATGTTTTATATTTTAAAAAAAATTTAAACTGTTTTTATGGTTTCCACTCTATAATAATCTATAATGTCATGAATGTACTATCCTAATTCTATAATGCTCTAAACTTGAAAAGATCGTAAATGTAAAAGGAAGTGTTTTTATGACTAAATTCATGATTATGTATGTAATAAGGTCAGGGCCATATAGTTGGTATCGGAGGATGGTTTAGATAACTTTAGGGGTTATGGTGATGTTAATATAATACCATAAATGATTTTCACTCTATGTTTAATTTGAAATGTAATAGCATTTAAAGATTACCATTTTGATTTATCTAAGAAATTTTTGTTCAGAATGGTTTTCCGGAGAAGGAACATGAATACTGAAGAAGAGAGTCACCGATAGAATGACATCCTTCTGGAACTACAACCCAGAATGGTAGGGATTGGAACTGATCAGTTTGTGATAGTAATGGCTTATCTAATGCAGGAAATAAATGTCGGTTTCATCAATGCAAGAGATCCAGTATAGGTACCACAATAGAACATGACAGCAGTGGAACATTTTATGAGACAACATCATCATGCATTCAATGGATCTTCTGACCCAATAGCAACGGAAGGATGGATCAAAGCCCTTGAAAATATATTCGATGTTATGGGATGTTTAGACAATCCAAAGGAATGTGTTTCCATTTATCTTTTTGAAGGGGAAGTTTATCAGTTGTGGTCAATGGTAAGGAATATCAGGGGTAGAGAGGATTTTGATTCCTTAGAGTGGGATGAATTTAAAAGCCTTTTCCTTGAAAAATATTTTCTTAAGGTAGTGTGACTAAGAATGGGGAAGAAATAGCTTCAATTGAATCAGAAGGATGAAGAATTAGTGGCTGTGTATGAAGCGAACTTCACCCAACTGGAAAGGTATGCACCAAATCTTATTCTAGATCATGATAGGAAAATCAACCACTTTTACTCAAGACTGATGCCAAGGTATCGAAGGGCGTTGGCCTCCGGTGAATTCATATGTTTTGAGAAAAATGTCCGATGTGTTGAGAGGGTAGAGATGGAGTTTGCTGATTATCATTTTCATTTTTGGAAACAAAGGGAAGAAGAGGTCCATTTGGCACGAAATGGGTAAGAATCAACCAAAGAAATATGATGGTATGAAAGTCCAATTCCCAGTTTGAGAAAAGTGTGGAAAGAAACACCCTGGGGAATGTCATAGAAAAACTGGGAAGTGTTTTAAATGTGGTAAGTTTGGACATATTTCCCGAGATTGCAATGAAAATGATCCAAGAATAATCCTGATAAGAAAACTGTAAAGTGTTTTAAATGGGCTGAAATGGGTTATTATGTAAATTTCTACCCAAAGAGAGATCTAAATGATGAAAAGAATCCAGACTACAAGAAGAAAGATGTAGTGAGATCCTTTGCGACTACGTCAGCAGATGTTGGTCCATCCGATGAAGTTGTATCAGGTACTTTGTTTGTTCTCTCATATTTTTCTAAAGTTTTATTTGTTACAGGTTCTATACATTCTTTCATCTCTGAGAAATTTTCTGGTACATTGGAAATATAACCTCAACAAATGATACCCGAACATGTTATTAAAACACTAGGGGGAAATGTTATAGTAAAGAGGAATTATAAGAATATTTCTATTGTGATCTGTGGAAAGAATTTACCTAAAAACCTTGTTGTTTTACCTTTAGTCAAGTTTGATGTTATTCAGAGGATGGACAAGATTTCTGATTATCATGCTAAGATTGACTGTAGAGCTAAAGAAGTTGTTTTTTAGAAAGAGTTTTAGTTTGTATACAAGAATGAAGCCACACAATTGATAACATATTAGGAAGCTGAGAAAATATTGGAAGATGTAAATGAAAGTTATCTTGCTCATATTGTTGAAAACAAGGGAACTATTCAAATTAATGATATGCCAGTGGTAAATGAATACCTTGATGTTTTTTCTAATGAGTTACATGGTGTCATAATTGATGGTTAAGTTGATTTCACAATTGACATAGTTCCTAATTCTAAGCAAATTTTAAAATGCCCATATCATATGGCTCCAATAGAACTTCTTGAATTAAAAAATTAGTTGCAGGATTTTCTAGACAAAGGCTTCATTCATCCTAGAACTTCACCATGGGGAGCCCCTATTTTGTTTATTAAAAATAAAGATGGTTCTATGAGACTTAGCATTGATTATAGAGATTTTAATAACATCACTGGTAAAAACAAGTATCATTTTCCTCATATTGATGACTTGTTTGATCAGCTCCAGGGAGCAAAGTATTTTTTCAAGATTGACTTGAGATCTGGATACCATCAGCCAAATGTGGAGGATGACATCCTAAAAAGAGAATTTCATAATAGATATGGGCATTATGAATTTGTTTTTATGCTGTTTGGATTAACTAATGCACCTGCTATATTCATGAATATTATGAATAGAGTATTTCATGAGTTCTTGGAAAGGTTTTTGGTTTTATTTACTGATTACATTCTGGTATTTTATAAAAATAAAGTGGAGTATGAAAAACATCTAAGGGTTGTTTTTCAAAATTTAAAAGAAAAGAAACTGTATGGAAAATTCATAAGGTGTAATTTTTGGTTGCAACAGATTTCTTTTCTTGGGAACATTTTAAATAAGAATGGAATAACAGTTGATGATGCTAGAACAAAATTAGTTGATGAATGGCCAAGACCCACAAATGTTATTGGGATTCATAGTTTTCTGGGCTTAGCAAGTTATTACTGACGGTTTGTTAAGAATTTTTCACGGTTATCTAGCCTGATAACTAAGTTAACATGGAAAGGAGTTAAATTTGTTTGGACTGAGGAATTTGATGTTTGTTTTCAGAAAATGAAGAATACATTGGTGAATGCTCTAGTTTTAGCCTTACCTTCCTGAAATGGTGAGTTTTTCATCTACAGTTATGCTTCTTTGAAAGGACTTGGTTGTGTTTTGATGAAAAATAATTAGGTAATTGCCTATTATTTGAGAAAAAATAAACCTAATGTGCTAAATTATCCCACACATGATTTGGAATCGGCAGTTGTGGTTTTTTCTTTGAAAATTTGGAGGCATCATTTATACAAAACCAAATGTCAAATATATACAATCCATAAAAGTCAAAAGTATATATTCACTCAAAAGGAATTAAACATGAGGCAGAGAAGATGGCTAGAACTGAAAAGGATTATGACTTCACGATCAATTACCATCCTGGGAAAGCAAACAAAGAGGTTGATACCTTAAGTTGGAAACATCATGCATCATTAATCATGCTACGTTTGGAACATGATCCATTGATTAATGATTTGATGAATTTTGGCATAGAAGTTGTTGGTGTAGGGAATACATTTGTTTTGTTTCAGGTTTCAGTGTAGTCTTTGTTATCAAAAAGAATTAAGAAAACATAGAAGGAAGACCGTGGACTATAGAAAAAGGTAAAATTGGTTAAAATGGGTAACATTCCAGAATTTAATCTTGATAGATTGTGTTTTAAGATTTAGAAAAAGGTTGTGTGTGCCTTGTGATTCCTATTTTAAGAAAAAATTGTTGTGTGAAGCTCATAGTTCTCCATTTTCTGATCATCTTGTTAGTACTAAGATGTATAGAGACCTTTAGGATTATTATTGGTGGGATGGAATGAAAAGAGATATCGTTGATTTTACCATGATATGTTTGATGTGTCAACAGGTTAAAGCCGAGCGGTAGTTACTGAAGGGGATGCTTCATCCTTTTCCAGTGCCAGAGTGGAAATGGGAGAATGTATCCATGGACATTGTGGTGGGACTACCAAATACTTCTCTAGGTAACAATGCTATTTGGGTTATTGTTGATTAGCTAACAAATTCTGCATGTTTTCTTTCTATTCGACATACAATGTATTTGGATCAGCTTTCTTGATTGTACCTATAGGATATTGTCAGGTTACATGGAGTCCCTCTTTCCAGAGTGTCTAACTGAGATCCCATGTTCACTTATAACTTTTGGAAGGGACTTTAGAAGTCATTGGGCATAGAGTTAAATTTCAGTACAGATTTTCATCCTCAATCAGATGGTCAGTCAGTTCGAACGATTCAAAATTTAGAGGATATGCTTCGAGCTTGTTCAATGGACTATCATAGAAGTTTGGATCAACATCTTTCTTTAGTTGAGTTTTCTTATAAAAACAGTTCTCTTTCCATTATTCAGAGGGAACCTTTTGAGGCCTTGTATGTGAAGCGGTGTCTGAATCCAGCAGTTTGGGATGAAGTTGGTGAAATAAAGTTGATGGGGCTAGAAATAGTAGAATAAGTTGCTGAGAAAGTGAGGATGATCGAGTAGCACAAGATGATAGCTCAGAGCAGGCAGAAAAGTTATGCAGATAATATAAGGAAAGACTTCTATTTCGAGGTAGGTGACCATGTTTTCCTTAAAGTCTCTCCTTGGAAAAGTGCATTGCGTTTCGGTAAGAAAGGGAAGCTATGTCCATGATTCATCAGTCATTTTGAAATCCTGGATAAATTTGGAACAGTTGATTACCATGTAGCTTTGCCTCCAAGTTTGTTTGAGGTACATAATGCTTTTCATGTTTCGAAGTTGAGAAAGTGTGTTCCAGATTCATCACATGTCTTGAGGCCAGAAGCAGTTTAGCTGGAAGAGAACCTTTCTTATGAATAGAAACTAGTTCGGATTCTTGATCGAAGGGAATAGGTATAGCGGAATAAGGTAATCCACCAGGTAAAGGTTTTGTGGAGAAACCACATGGATGAAGAAGCAACATGGGAGTCTGAAAATGATATGAGGGAAAAGTACACTCAGTTGTTTAATAAGTAAATAAAATTGTGAGGACGCAATTTCAAGAAGGTGGGGATAATGTAACACCCCAAGTTTTATGCTTGGAACTTTTTTTAAGAAGATATTTTTAACTAGCCTTTAAACATACTTTTTCCCCTTCTATGTTTTGAATTTCAAGAAACTATCATCTACAATTGTGTTCAGTATGGTATTTGGAGTCTATTGGAACCAACTTGTTTTTTTGGTGAATAGTAACATACCCTAATGAATAGTAATATGAATAGTAATATAACCCTAATGAACATGAAATTTTATTATTATTTTATTTTCTTAAGGCTAGAAGATAATAACATCTTGGTTAATTTTTCATTGTGATAAAGAAGTAGTTGTAGAATTAGAACTGATAATTTTATAATTAAGTATGATTTTATTTAAAATTTAAATTAATAATATTTAGAAAATTATTTTCAAAAAAAGGACTTCATATTTTAAATCTACACATTGATAAATGGTTAGGGTGAATTTTGGGAATTTTTCTGAAAAAGTTGATTTTTCGGTGAATAGTGAAAAATACAGTTTTTAGTTTCGGTGTGTTAATGACATCGTTAATGATATAATAATGATGTCATAAATATTTTTGACTTATTTATAGTTAAATAATATGTGAGGTGTCCCAAGATCCTTATACCATGAGAAAATACCATGGGAAAACCCATGGTTTTGCAAATACCACCCATGTGGTGTCCCTTGGAAATTATTAAAATAATTCCACACTTTTCATATAAATACCAACTCTTCCCTTCATTGAATTCAATCCCAATTATCCATAAATTAAGATATGGCCTCCTTACCTTAATATTAGTCCTCCCAAGGTTTCCTCAAGCCCCCAGGGTCCCAACCATCATGTTCTAAGTATTACTCTGTGAGGTAAGAAAATTATCAATTTCTTTCTTTTTTTCCTTTCAAGTTCCCTTTTATGTGGTATAATTTTCAAGTTTCCATACCATGTTATTATTTAATTCTTATTCTTGATCTTCTATATATAATTATTCATTTCTGTATGGGTGGACCTTGTCCCCTATCTTTTTAATATTTTCTAAAACCATGTTGCGTAGCCGTTAGGCTGCCAAATCTTTGTAAAAGATTTCACAATTATTCTTTTATTTAGAGTTCATTCATTATTCTTTCATCATATCTCCTTACCCAAGAGGAATGAAATCTAAAGAAATAATTAATATTCTATATGATATCATTTTTATTGAAAATTAATCATCATTATTCTTCTCCTCTCCCACTTATTTAAAGAATAAAAACATTGTCTGTTTGTGTCGAATTATCGACATCGTGGATGATGTGATTTCAATTTCCATTAATTATTTCAAGTCTGGTCATGAAACCATTTATATAGTTGATCCAGGTTATAATATATGTTTTATGACTCACCCATGGTTTTTTAATTCTTTTTTACTCCTGGTTCTAATTTATAAGAAAAAACGAGTTTGTTGTTATCAAAGAACCACTAAAAGGATCTAAACGAACATCATTAATGTTATAACTTATGAATCATCCACATGTAAGAATTAAAAATGATGTATGGAATAATTTATTTTACTGGATATATTTAAATACTACTCCATTCCAATTATGGAGTTTCACTTCCAATTTACAAGAATGTCCATCATGAACCAATCATGGAAATCATGTTAAGAACTCACCCAAAAATAGTTCAAACGGAAAAATACTAACAATTAGAGGTAAAATGATGTTATTAAATGATCATATAAGATGTTATAAACATGAACATGTCTCTTTAAAATATTAATAACACTCTTTTAACCATTATACAAGAGGTTTAAACATGTTTTAAGTAAGACAATCCCGAGGTAAGGGAATTCTTAACACAATTTCCATTCTTTGGGTTAACCTTCTACATCATTATTTATGGGCTATTTAAATTTTTTTTGTGTGACGGGTTCTATTTATAGTATGTTTCATTATGTGTATTTATAGTATATATAAATACTCCATCCACTCTATCAAGTCTCTCTTCAATTGTATGATATTTACAATGGGCTTTTCTTTAAAAATCCTGTTTTTAAATTCGGTTTTACGAAATTCCAAAGTAATGTTGTTACGGAATTATTCATGTTGTATGATTATGTTTTGGTTCTTGGGAATTATTTATGATGCATGGTGGGACGTATATTTACCTCCAATGCATTGGGTATGAATAAGTTGGAGGTCGGTCGTATGGTTACTCCAAGTGTGACTACGATGGTTACACAAAGTAAGGTAGCCGTGAGGGTTACAAATTATAAGGTAGCCAAGAATGATTAAAAGATTAAGTAATTAATGCCCCAAGATAACTTTATGATTATATTTATGTTCTCATGTTTTGTTTGTATATTGTGTAAATCTAATGTCACAAAAATTAAACATATATGGGTGACAACAATGTCTTTTCAAAATGCTTTCATGCATTATGAGTATTCATAGACTAATATGATTTTTCCTTCTTTTCCAACCCTTACTGAGATTTTGTGCTCATCCCAAGTTTATAAATGATTTTTCACTGGTTAATGGATGTGTAATACAGGGAATTAATACTTGTTAAATTTTGACTAATTGCCAAGGAGCCTTTTTTTAAGTTTTAATGTATCATATTTTGAAAAAAATAGAAACTGTTTTTATGGTATGCACTCTATAATAATGTGTAATGTCATGAATGTACTATCCTAATTCTCTAAATCTATAAACATGAAAATATCTTTAATGTTAAAGTAAGTTTTTTCTTGTCTAAATTCATGATTATGTATGTAATAAGGTCAGGACATTATAGTCTTGGCACAAGGCCTTGACTAAATCTTATTTGTAGTCTTAGAATGAGGCCTTAACTATGTGGTTATGATGTTTGTCATTATGCATTCCTTAATTATGAACTTGGCTATTGATATTACATGTTATTATTCTACTATTATAATATCCATGTGAATAAGTATGTGGAATTATTTGATTTATCTTTTCCATATTATGCTGAAGAATAAGTTTAAAATGCTTGTGTTCTAGTCATATAATTGATATATATGTTTATTCTTATTTATGACAGTTTCCGCTATATTGTTATCCTTACTGAGAATTTGATCTCACAGCTTCCTTATGTTTTATTTTTTCCCAGGATGCAAAGATGTATATTACAATTAACCTGAAATAGTAGGAAAAGGGATACAAGAGTGTTCAAAGGGGACACACTATTGTTTTTTTATTTCATGATGTAATGTAAAACTTATATATGTATCTAATACTCCCAATGCTACTGAACTGCTCCGTATTTTGGGACCTTATTCCTTGTATCATACCAATGTTATGTAATAATGCACATATTCTGGGTAACTAGGGTCAGGGCGTTATAGGTGGTATCCGTGGATGATTTGTACAAACATTGGAAGCTGGATTTAAAAAAAATATGATTAGAAAACACTATCCTAATATAGACATTGAGGATTAGTATAGAATAATATCCAAAAAAATTGGTAATGTAAATACTATGTGGTTTTTCCAAGAAATACATCCCAGTCTGGATACGAGCAGGTAGAGGCGGCTCTGGCACATATGTACCTAGGAGTAAAAACTCCGTCAAAGAGTTTTGGGCATGACCTAAGGTATCCTGGTACACGAAAATGGGCCTTGCTGCACTCTTTGTTATGACACTCTCGGGGTATGTGATTAGGATAATTCACATTTTCATTAGAAAATGATTTGAAGGATTCTAATATAAGATGATAATAAATAAACTTGGTTAATCCTATGGTGTTTTAGATTGAAAATAAGGTGTTATGATATTCTCTAAATGATTTAATGACTCAAACTTTGCTTTCTTGTGTTAGTCAATGGCTAGATTCCATGGAATTCATAGTTACATTGAAGATGATGTACAAGGTGGAAACAATGGTGTAAATGAGCAACAAAATGGAATGTTGATAGGTGTAAAATATATCATGTTCTTGCCGAATCAGTTTTCAAAAAATATTATCAAGGATATATATAATAACCAACTCCCAGACTCAACAAAAAAGTGAAAGGTGGTGAATGATAAGTGCTCCGGCAATGGTGACCATGGAGAAAAGAAATCTCCATTTCTATCATGCAGGAAATGTGGAAGGAGACAACTAGGAAAGTGTTTTCGTGGAATAAAGAAATGATTTTGTGTGGGAAATAAGTACATAAAGTAAATAATTTCCAAGGATAAATGATGAGTACTATTGAAGAAAATAACAGTGATCCTTAGAATCCAATTTCAGTTGTTTTCTGTAAATGTAAGGGACCTTGGCATTACCTGAGTCAATGCCCTATTCTATAGGATAACCTCTAAGTCAAGGTAAAACCCTATGTGAAAATAAATGGATGGATAAATGTTTAATAGTATGGGATTACTTTGGAAGACTATTTCGTTGTATGTGTAACCATGAATTTGTTATGTGAAAATTCTATTTGAGGTAGAATTATCTTTTCTTTTGTGGATATAGTTATAAAGAACCATTTGGGTTTATATGATCCTTGTATTTGAGGCAATTACAGGTTACTAATTTTTGGGATGAAAAGTGTGAGGCAAGATATAACATTTACAGTTTAATTATGTTATAGTTATTTTGATGAATTTATCTCATTTGGGGAATGATATAAATTATAGTTTTTGAAAAAGGACAACATGTAGACTGTGTCACAACCCATCACGTCGGACAAAGTTGTTGGAATCAGACCCACAACCAGAGTGCAATTGGGATTTATCACCTTCCACTGGACTACATGAATCCCCCGGTTAGTGTGACTAATTATTTTTAGTTAAATGATTTTGTTGATAAATAATAAGTTGATTTGGGATCTTATTTCTTATCATATGGATATACTTAGTATTGGAAAATGATTTGATGATTAAGTGATAAATGTTATTTTAGAAGATGGTCACTATGTTGGGAACACTATATGCCTAAGGAAAATAGAATACTATGGGATTTCATTTGGGAAGTAATGGAGGATTTTTATCTACGTTTTAATTGTGTATTTATAGCTATTATGGTTATTTATGGAAATGATTAACCTATTATAGAGAATATGTGATTAGGTTAATTAATATTTAGTGTGTGAATTTAAGATTAGTCGATGACATTAAGAGATACAATTTAACGTGTAAGAATTTGTAATCAAATTCTTCTATGTTTTGGGTTTCAAAATTAGACTGGATTATATGGAAGGATTTTAAGGACAATAGTTTATTGAATGGTATTTATTGAACTTTGGGTATGGTTGGATTCATATTAGAAATTAAGATTAGTATTTGTTTCTATAAGGATTATCCTTATTGGAGGTTATCTGATCTTGTACTGACAAATTTGGTTTCGGTTAATCTCTTAAGGAAAGGGAAATATATAGTTTATCCTTTGTGGATCATGTGATTCTCTAGAAGTTTATTATAGCACTTCAGGTGTGACCATGTCATCTTGAATACACCCCATTTGGAAAAAAGATGAGTTAGAGGTAGACATTTATTAAAGGATGAAACTCTACTTAAAAAGTAAGTATATATCTTTATGTTCTTAATCAATCTCATAAATAAATTCCTCAACTTTATGAAATGGAACTTAAAACAAAAATTTTTGTACGTTTACTATTCCTACTGGGAAACTAATGACCATTTATCCCATCACAAGTTTTTTGTTTTCTTGTTGTCAACATTATCCATATCATTTTTTATATCACTATTTATCATAACTTGACACTTAGTTTGTCTTTTATATCCATGTTTTTTCAACATTTAATCCTAGTATGGGTTATCTCAAGTGACCTATGTACTTATCTTTATTTATTTTAATGTAATAGTTTTATTGTCTCTTTTTCTGATGTGGGACTTTCAATGAAGTTCTGAAGCCCAATTTTATAATTTCAAGGATGAAATTTCCAAAATGGGGGAAGAATGTAATACCCAAATATTTCATAGTTAGTTATTTTCTTTAAAATAATTCAATAGCTTCTACTATAAACAACCCCGAGTTCAAGCGCACCATGACTTGCCAAACTGGCCATTCAAAAAGCTGTTATGAATATTATTAACAGAATTTTGAATTTAATATACTCCATATAATTTTGGAATCTATATTATGGGTTTCTTAGACGTAATATAAGAACAAATTCATTTTTTAGATAAAAGAAGAGTTTTTCCAAAATGAAATTTTACCACCTTTTAATGGTGAACCATTTTTAAAACTAATATTTGACACTTTAATATATCTAGTTTAATGAAATTATATTATTTTTTAGAATTGGGATATAAAAATTTATTTTGTATAAATATTTGGTACTTTTCTGATAACATTCATATATGGATGAATAGTGAGAATACTAAATTTTAATTGAAAACAACTTTTTTAATTGAAATAATTTATAGTGTTAAATTATGAATTTGAATGGTTTGGAAGTATAATCAGATTATATTTTTATCATTTAAAACAATTTAGGTCATTATATGTAATTTCACATTTAAATTTGACCTAAACTCATATCAATCTTTTGATGGTTTTTACTTCTTAAAAACCAGCTTTCTGGTTTTGTCAATGGGAATTAGTTTTAAATTAATTAATGATAATTCTATGTTTTGAATTTCAAAAAATAGAATTCATTTTTAAATTTATAATATCAAATTTATCTTTGGGTTAATTTTTGGTAGTTTTCTAAAATCTTTCAATTTTTGATGAATAGTAAAAAAACACTGTGTTTTTTTAAAAACAAACAATTTTTTAAATAATTAATTATTTTATTTATATAGTTCTATATAGATACATAATACCTATATTGTTCCAATGAGATTAAATGGAGTCATTTTTATAATAAAATTAGATGTATAAAATTTTATTGAACTTTTTACCTTCTTTTACCCACCATTAAGGAGTATTTGTAAATTTGCATAAAACATAATTTTACCGCTTCCATGATTTGAATTTCAAAAATCTGAGAGACACAGTTGACATCTGTAAGTAAAATTTGGTTCAATAAGATGAAAATATTTTTTGATGAATTGTAACATAATTTTACCGCTTTTGTGAGTTGATTTTGTCCTATAGCCACCTTAGATTCTAGATAAATCAGTTTGGATCCACTAGAAACTAAAAATATTTTATAATGAAAAATAATTAAAGGTTTTCCTAAAGTGACCCCCACCTCTCTTATAAAAGGGTACTTCCCCTTTTCATAATTTCACACCTCCAAAGCCATTTGGCTCGTCCAAACCCTACCCAAATATCCTCTCAACTACTGAAGCTACATCCTATAGTCCTTCCATTGATCAGAAAGCCATCCTATGGAGCCCTTTTGATCAAATCAAAGGAAGCACCTGAAGAAGAGATAAAAATTTCACCACCCTCTTTCATGTTCTTTTCTTCTTCCACTTCATCTTTATTTGTTGATTCCATAATAATAACTCCAGTACATCATACATACTGTGATGTTATTATAAATATGATACAATAGTATTTGTTATTATATACATCCTATAAATGACAATGTCACCATACATGCATACGTATGGCTTACCATCTCCATATTGTGGCGTAATATGTTATTCAAAAACATCATTATTTGGATGTTTATAATAATGAATATAAATATTGTAAATAATAAATATATCATATAAATGGCTCTTTATATATGATATACCATCCAATTATATACGATTTCACCATCAATAGAATGATATTTTCACTCATGAGTACATACGACTTACCATCTCCACGATGCGATGAGATGTCATAACCCATCATAACAATTAAAGACTAATTTTCATTTGGTGGTTAAAATTATTGTTTAAATAATATATATAATTCTGGATATTAATAAAATACATCATATCCATAAAAAACATGACTTACATAACAAAACATATAAAGGAAAACAAATCTGTTAACACCCAAAGAAATGATACTTCTATAATATTATTAGAAATACAATATTAGAAGATCATATATGATATCTTATTTATGTATGTGGTTATTTTATAATTTAATAAAAATTATTGAACTATTATACAGGAGGTTAATATACCCTTAAGTAAGGAAAATTACAAGGTATGGGGTTTTCATCTCACTTCTTATTCCAGGGAGATTCTTGCTAAATCGCCACTATTTCCTTTTGTGTGGTTTATGTACTTCCCATGATTGTGTTATTTTTGTGTAATAAACTTTAATTTATGGGTATTTACATCATCATTGTATGATACTTCTTTCATGGGGAGTATGTTTTGTATGTTACCAAATCTGTAAGGGAATTTCAAATATCAATTTCCACTTATTGGGATTTACGCATACTTCATTGATTATTTTACTCCAAGATTATGTGTGGAATCACTATTTATTATTTATTTTGTAATTTACAAACCCATTTTGTATATATACCTTCGATAAACATAATCACCCCATTGATAAATTTACATTCCATTGATATGAACTTTTTAAGGGTAATCTTAACTCAATTTCCATTCATTGAGTTAAACATCCAAGTCATTGTATTTATATTTTTCACACATAATTATGTAATTGATTCATCCTTAATCTAAAGATATGATCTTTATATGTTATTTCGTCTCAATTCACATTCCTTTGAGATCTCTTTGCTGTTATGCACCAATTCACTTATATATGGTGTATATACTATCCTTTGACATATTATATCATGAATACCTTTATTCTCGTGATGTTATTGTATTTTGATTAATGTTATTTCTCAATTACTTGTATTTAAGCATCTCATAATTGGTTAGGAACTCTTTAACTAAAATATAGTTTTAAATTTTTAAATATTTATTCTTTTAAATATATCGCATTAATTTCATTCTTTTAAAAATGGTTTTATGTATTTATTTTTATGGACATAAATTTTTTGAAATTAAAATTCCTTTTAAATGTTTCAAAGATGTATGGTACACTTTGATTCAAAAATCTCTTTTAACCGACTTCATTGATAAATAGTGAGACATTTAAATGTTTTTAAGAAAAAGGGAATACTTCTATCAAATAGTTTTAATAACCATTTTTATCTATGTCAATATCCTTCAGTGTATTTTATTCTCGATTAAGGTTGATTTTTCATAATACAATCATCTATATTGAATTGAATGAGTTATGTTCGACTGTAGATGTGCTATTTTTTCCATTCATTGTTTGTTGTTAAAATATTGACAATTTGTGTGCTAGTTTTAATAATAATGTCTAGATTATGTTTCACCCTTTCATAGGAGGAATGAATTGGACTTAGTAAGTGACGGTCAGAGCCCACTATAGCTCCTCGATGCATCAATAGGTCTCATGAGACAAACTAGTTTCTTGTCACAAGGCCATGACAAAATCTTATTTTTAGTCTTGGCATGAGTCATTGAATATGTGGTTATGATGCCTAGAATTATGCATTCCATCATTATGAAGTTGGATATTGGTATTACATGGGCCTATTCAACTATTAGAATATCCATGTGAATAAGTAAATGGTATTATTTGATTTAACTTTCCCATATTATGCTGATGTTTAACTTTAAAAGGCATGTGATCTAGTCTTATACATTGCCCTAAATGTTTGTTATGATTTATGACTATTTCCTATATATTTTTATCCTTACTAAGAATCTGAGCTCACCCCTTCCTTGTGTTTTATTGTTTCCAAGGATACAAAGAAGTATATTACGATTATACTGCAGGAATATGCTTAGGGATATAATAGTGTCTAAAAGGGCCACAACGATATTTTTTTATTTCATGATGTAATGTAAAACTTATGTATGTATCTAGTACTTCAAGTCTACTAAACTGATCGGTCTTTTAGGACGTGGTTCCTTGTATCATGCCAATGTTATGTAATAATGCACAGATTCTGGGTAATTGGGGTCGGGGCGTTATAGATATTTCTATGAGGAGTTCTTATCAAGAGGAAGCTATTTGTATATGATGTATCTCACTTATGTACCATTGTTTATGTTTCCACATTTCCAATGACAGTATATCAACTATGGTCTTTGGGAATCTTTTCATATAATGTTTAAGTATTCCAAAAAAATTATGTAATGTCTATGCATGTAAATATGGGGTATCTACTATTTATGTCTCCTTTTAATGATAACCTCTTTATTATAATTATTGTAACACCCAAACCCCAGTTACCTAGAGGTGGTGAATTGTTACATAACATTGGCATGATACAAGGAATCATGTCCCAAATGACCAGACAGTTTAGTATTATTGCAAATAAGATACATACATAAGTTCAACGTTACAACTAGAAAAAAATACAACACTAATTTATTCCATTATAATCATTGAAGCCTTCTTTATTATAACTAAACGTCACTCATAACTAACTTCTTCATATCCTGGGAATATAAAACATAATAAAGGGGTGAGCTCCAACACTCATTAAGGGTATGAAATACAATGGAAGATAACATAAAAATTAGGAAAGATGAATAATTCAAAACACATTCCTTTAAAAATAATAAACATGTAGACTTTTTGGTTGGAATATGAGTTAATAAATATGGCCATAATAAAACAATGTCATGGGTATTCTACTAGTCGAATAACCATATGAACCATCATTATAATTTTCATAATGAGGGAATGTATAATGCTGGACATTCTAAAACATTTTTTCAAAGCCTCAGCCAAGATGTCTAAAAATGATTAAGCCCTCATCCAAAACAATATATCAAATTGGGAAAGGCCTCGGCTAATTCCACATCTAATTGTCTCATGAGACCTGCCGATGCATCGAGGAGATATAGAAGGCTCTACCAATCAGTTACTATGTCAACTATATTCCTCATATTAACAGGTTGAAACATAACATAACATTCGTATTAAAACTGGAATAAGAAATATCAATACTTAATCCATAAAACATGAATTTTAAAAAAATAAAAAAACCACAATCAAACATATCACAAAACCTGCAATAAGTATGGAAGACTTCTATCATAATATTTTAATTTCAAAAAATTTTAAAATCCATCAATGGATATAGACATAGATGAAAATGATTTGTAAAACTCTTTGAGAGAAGATTATCTTTTTTATGAAAACATTTAAAAGTAACACAATTTAGAAAGGAATACATTTAATTAAATTTTCTAATATACATGTCCCATACCACTTTGAGTCTTTTGAATCGAATATAAATTTTTAAAACATTCATGTACAAATAAATAAATCCTTAAAACCCCATTTTAAAAACATCGAAATTAATGAGAATGATTTAGAAGAATAAATATTTAAAACATTTAAAATGATGTTTTAATAAAAGATTCCCTAAAAAATAATCCCTTGGAAAACTATTTTTTGAAACATGGATATGGATAATAAATATGTCCCAGTAAAAACTTACCCATAAACTATCTCGAATAATAATGAGATTGAGGAATTAACCCTTGCCTTGTACTTTTCCTTAGTTGATGGTATGTTAACCTACTGTATAATAGTTATAAAATTGTTATTAAATTATACAAGAACTATATATATAAATATGATATTATATATGATCCTCTAATATTGTTTTGTTAATAATATTTCAGTAGTATCATTGTTTCGGGTGTTAACTGATTCATTTTCCATTATATAATTGGTTATGTAAGCCATGTTTGTTATGTATATGACGTATATGATTATTAAAAATAATGATAATATATTCATAAACAATATTAGTAATCATAAAATGAAAATTATTCATGAATTATTATGATGGGGAAATGAATCTCAACGCATTCGTGGAGACGGTAATCCGTACGTACACACAAGCGATAATATAATTATTTTTATGGTGAAATCATATGTAATTGGATGGTATATCATATATAAATAATAAATAAAATTTTATATTTATTATATAAATTATTTATACTAATTATTATACCCATCAAAATAATGATGTGTTTGAATAAAAAACTACACCATGACGTGGAGACGATAAGTTGTACGTACACACGTATGGTGACTTTTCAATTCATATGATGGATAGAATAATGAATATGTTTGTAACACTTATATTATATCATCACATTATATAGAAGATACTGGATATATTCTTTTAGAATGGAAACAACAAAGAAAGAGGATATTGAAAAAGAAAAGCATTTGAAAGAGGTGATGAAATATTTACCTCTTCTTCAGGTTCTTTTTTTTATTTGATCAAAAGGGCTCCTTAGGTTGGATTTATGACCAAATTAAGGCCTCTAGGATTAAGGTAGGAATGTTGGGATGATATTTGGGCAGGGTTTGGATGAACCAAATGGCATTGGAGGTCTGAAATTAAGAGAAGAGGAAGTGCCCCTTTATAAGATAGGTGATGGTCACTTTAGGAAAAGCTTGAAATATTATTTTATAATAAAATAATTTTCAGTTTATAATGGCTCCCAAATGATTTATTTAGATTATATTCTGAGGATGGGTCCAAAAACTATCAACCAATAGGTTTTAGACAGGTTTAGGTCACAATATTAACCATATATTTTAAATTTAACTCTTAGTCCAATAGTTTGACATTTACCATGTCTCTTTGTATTTTTATATAAGATGGTTAATAAACATACTATAAACTGAAAAATGAACCCCAAGTGGTTAATTATTAATATATATAAATTTAGATATTTCATTTCGCCAAACCATAGATTTTTCTGAATATTATATCAACTAATAATATAGTATTTTAAAAAAAACTCAATTATGTCAATTTTGACACTATTTAGTATTTGTTTTTTTTAAATCAATTAAAACATTATCACTTATAAAAAAATTATTTAACCATCCCTAACATGTCATATTAACCTATAAAACAGGTGTAATTTATCAGAAGTATCAATTTTAATTTATGTGGATGTTTATAATATAAATTCTTTTAACATTTCATTAATAAGGTAATCACTACATCATCATTGTGTCATAAATAAATTAAATTATTTAATGTATAAAAATTATAAATAAAATAAAATTATTTAAGAAATAATTTTTAGATTTATATACAATATTTATAGTTGAATTTATATTGTGTGTAACCCAATATTAAAAATGGTTTATTTATTAAACTTTGAATTTAACTCTTTCAACTCTTATTTTAATAAAAAAATAATAAATGTTCTAATCTAATCCAAGTGGACCAAAAGGGGTCATATTTTATTTCTAAGGTTGTTTTTGGTCGAATTACACTTATCATGTAGAATTAGGACATGTGTTATGGTAATTATGATATCATTTTTACCCTTAATTTCCCTATTTACTTTTAACCGTGGTAAATAAAAGTCAAAAGTTATTATTCCCAAAAAATTATTTTCATCTTATTTAACCAAATTTTACTTAAATATATTAACCATGACACTTCGGATTTTGAAATTCAACTCACAGAAGTGGTAAAATTATGTTCTATGCAAATTGGAAAATGTTCCTAGGAGGTGAGTAAAATACGATAAATAGTTCAATTAAATTTTTATATATCTAAACATATTATAAAATGAATTAAATGAATTACATTGAACTTATATATTTATTATGTATCTATTTTGACCAATAAATCAAGGTTTTTACTATTCATAAAAAACTGATGGTTTTCAGAAAAATACCAAAAATTCACCCTAAGCTAATTTCGATATTCCGAATAAAAAAATGAAGACCATTTGGAAAAATAAAATTTCAAAAAGTGAGTATTAATATTCATAATGACTAGATTGATTGGTCGTGGTGTGTCAGAATATCGAAGATTCATACACTGAAAGGTATCACATTATTCCAAGGGAAACGTACCATGGAAGCATGGGGTGTTGCTTTCTTCCCTCCAAATAATTTCATCCTCAAAATTTCTAGAATACTACCGCACAAAAAGATTCGGGTGGTTCATTATCATAAGTTCCTCTGAATCCCACATTTCCTCTTCCATCTTATGGTTTCTATATATAACTTTTACCAGACGATTCCTCCAGTTTCTCAACACATGTTCTTTGGTATCAAGAATATTGGCAGTCTCTTCACAATAAGACAAATTATGTTCCAGTAATATTTCTTCATAGGTGAGTACATGCATTGGGTCATGCATGTATTTTCTCAACAGTTATATGTGGAACACATTTTGAACATTGGATAGAATTGTTGGAATTGCCAAATGGTAAGCTTCCACCCCAATTCGTTCTACTACTAACTTCATTTTTTTATTATAAACAAAAAACAATTTTAAGGAAAAAGTGAGAAACCCCAAGAGAAAACAAAGTTGTTAAAGGACAACTTGAGCATATTGACATTTTTATCCTTAATATGTTCCCAAGATAAAGAAGTTACCAGTATTTCTGGATGATCCTTTATAAGGCCTTCAAAACGACGCACCATTCTGTCCCACACATGCTTGTATTCCTCTTGATTGATTTTCCCCACTTTGAGACCTCTTACAAGGATATGATTCTGCTTGTCAATTTAGTCCCTCTGTTCTCTATTGGTGTCCATCTGAACCATCGTTTCTATCATTTTATCTCTATCAAATATTGGGGCATGGGTCGCAAGGGGTTCCTCCTCCACTAATTCTTTTCCAGAATTCAGTAGTATCTCTACAGTTTGATCAGCATCCATGCATGTATTCTGTAGTACATCCCTGATGGGAGCAGCCCCTTTGACTGCATCGGCCGCATCCCCTGCATGAACTGCATTTCCATTTAAGTTGATAACACCTTCCCTCACTTGGGCCTTTACCTTCATGGCAGAGCGGGTCTCCATTGGTGAAGGTATGTGTGAATAATCCTTCCACCCTTTATTCCCACCACATCGGCCCTTCCTTCTCCTCTGACTGCAAGTTTCGCTACCATAGAATTCAAGAGCACTGACTACTGACAGCTGGCTTAGAGAGTCATTACCAGACTCCTCCCATGGTAGACCCTGCTCCTCATTATGAGGTACTGTCCGAACAACATCCTGAATCTTCCATTTATCCTCCAAGTTCCCAAATCGGTTACACAACTTCTAATCAGGAAACACACTCCTCGGTCAAGACCTGCTCACTGGAGATGGCTCAACCTGGGGACCCATAGAACCCTTGTTCTCTCTACCTGCAAGGACAGCCTCCATGTAAGAAGAAGGCTTGGGAGCCCTTTAATCTTCTTTAGCACCCATTTGAGTACCCACATCTGGATTACAATCACCCCTATCAGGCTCTCTACACCAGAGATGGATGTATCTAGAGGATCCACCATATCCACCATTGAGGGATCCTCCTCTTCAACACCCTTTAGACCCAAATCATGTTTTAATTGAGATAAAATATCCACAACCTGTTTCCCTACCTCTTTAATCATATCAATCTTTTCTAATGCTATAGGAAGCATGGAACATCACTGCATAAGCTGAGACTCCCGGATGTTGGACTCAGTAGCATTCAAACCCGCATAATCAAACACCTTTGTTGCAGCCCCACACACCTCCTCAAACTCACCAAAACAAGCACTATCCCTCACCTGGACAATGTGATCAAGTTTCACCTCAAGTCCCTTAGAAGTACTGATCACATCTTAACTAACTCGGCTCCCACGACGGTAACCAGAAGCTTGGTGGCCCAGCTTGTGACATCCCAAGCAGAACACTGGCCATGCTTCAAATACTACCCTATGTTTCCATCGAAACTCTTCTCCTACCGAAATCCAGAGCCACTCCACTGGAGGTATTGATGCATCGATCTCAACACATACACGAGGTAATATTGGGTGACAAACCACTGTGGTATGATCATATGAACACAGAAACCTTCCAACCATATTCTAAAGAATACATATAATAGAAGGGGAGTGAAAAGGGGGTGGAATATTAGGAAAATTTACCCACACCGCTGACGAGGGTGGGTGGAGATTCATGATGAAATCCATAGACCATCGATGGAGATGAAAACTGCATCAAGTGAAGACACGAGGAGCACGGGACCAGGCAGTGATTAGGTCGACCTCCGAGGAGAAGCAAGTCATAAATTTTCGCCGATCGAGAAGACCCACCACTGCTCGATCTTGAAGACCCCATGAATTGAAAACAAATTTTCCAAACATGTCAATCGAGGGACGACGACCCCTAAAACGGGCCACCAGCATCGATATATGGAGGTCCGCAGTAGTGTTGAACTCCTTTGAATAAATCTCAAGCTGGGGCAACCCTTCATGAAGGTCGGGGACCTTAGGGCCGAGAGGGACTGACGGGAAAGGGGGGAGGAAAGTCGGATTAGTGAAAGGGGTGAAAGGTTGGACCATGACAGAGGAATGAAAAACAATCCCCCCTCCCCCCACTAGGGAGGAGGGTGCCGGAGCCATAGCCAGCTCTGCTAGGGCATCTCCATCGAGGGGACAAGAGCCTTAGGCCGCGACCAATTCGTTCTAGAATTTCAAAAGTTCCGATGTAACTAGGACATAATTTACCCTTCTTACTAAATCCTATAACTCCCTTCCATGCAGATACCTTCAAGAAAACAAGATCTCCTACCCGAAATTCCATATCCTTCCATAGGTTATCAGCATAGCTCTTCTACCTACTTTGAGATGCTTTGATGTGGGTTGGGATAATATTCACTTTTTCAGTTGTTTCCTCAACATGATCTGGGCCTACGCGTATTCTTTCACAAAAATCATCCCACCAAGTTGGCATGTAGCATCATTTTCCATAAAACGCTTCATATGGTGCCATCTGAATTCTTGAATGGAATCTTTTGTTATAGGAAAATTCTACCAGATTTAAATATTGATCCAAAATTCCTTGAAAGTCATGTAAGAAAGATCTCAACATGTCTTCTATGGTTTGATTAGTCAGTTCTGAATATCCATCAGTTTGGGGGTGGTAGGCAGTGCTCAAATGAAGTTCAATATCTGGGGATTTCTGAATACTTTTCCAAAATCTTGACCTAAAAAGGGGATCACGAACAGAAAAAATCCATAGTGGTACTCTATGAAGTTTTAAAACTTCATTAATGTACAGTCTTTCTAAATGTTAAAGTGGAAAATCTTCTCTTATAGCAAGAAAATGTGCTAATTTGGTAAGATGATCAATAATGAACCATATTTCATCATTCCTTCTAGGAGTCTTTGGTATCCCCATGACAAAGTCCATCATAATATTGTCCCATTTCCAATCAGGTATGGGAATAGGTTTCATGAAACCTCTAGGATGTTGTCATCCAGCTTTCACTTGTTGGATAACCATACATCTTGACACAAAATTAGTAATATCTCTTTTCATATTGTTCCACCAAAAATTTTCTTTAAAGTCAGTATACACCTTAGTGCTACCAGGGTTAATAAAGAAATTAGAGCTATAAGCATCATCCAACTATTCCCTTTTTAGATCATGAATATTAGGAACACAAAGCCTCTTCCCAAATTTCAAAATTCCATCTTCATATATGAAGTCACTCAATCTCCCATCATTCATAGCTATAATCTTCTTTTGAAACTCCTCATCATCAGTTTAAGAACTATTTATCCTTTCTAGTAAAGATGGTTTGGAAACCATTTGAAAAATTATTGATGTTTCACCTTTCATGGTAAATCTCATATCCATCTTTTCTAGATCCATGAAAATAGGATCCCTTTCAACTCTCATCTAGTTCAAAACTCCATTTTACTTTATACTCAAAGCATCTGCCACAATATTTTCCTTCCCATGGTGGTAGTGTATATTGCAATCATAATCCTGGAGTAGTTCAAGGCATCGTATTTTCCTCAAGTTGAGTTCTTTCTGTGAGAAAATATACTTCAAACCCTTGTGATCACTATATATCTCACATTTTTTACCATATAGATAGTGTCTCTATAACTTCAAATAAATGATTACAACATCTAACTCCAAATCATGAGTGGGATAGTTTTGTGCACTAATTTTTAGCTATCATGATGCATAGGAAATAACTCTATCAATATACATAAGAACACAACCAAGTCCTTTCCTTGAAGCATCACT
This sequence comes from Viscum album, assembly GCA_963277665.1. Classification (NCBI taxonomy): domain Eukaryota; kingdom Viridiplantae; phylum Streptophyta; class Magnoliopsida; order Santalales; family Viscaceae; genus Viscum; species Viscum album. The sequence goes on from OY728127.1 coordinate 1,301,332,573, forward strand.
ATAAATAACAAACCCATCATTCCCCAATGGTAGATTCAATATTGGAGAATTAACTAATCATCTCTTCGGTTCATCAAAACATTCTTCACACTATTGTTTCTAAAAAAAATAACCCCTTTACATGTGTTCTTGGTTAATGGGTTAGCCAATCAAGAAAATTTCTAGACGAAATGTCGATAATAACTTGCTAAACAAATTAAACTATGTACCTCAGTAATAATCATTAGTGTTGGCTATTCTTTGATTGCCCTGGTCTTTGAAGGATCAATAGAGATTCCATCTTTAGAGATTATATGGCCCAAAAAATAAATATTCTAAAGCCATAATTCATACTTTCTAAACATCCCCTATAATTCATTTCTTCTAAGAGTCTTCAGAATAATTTTCATGTGATTTTCATAATCTTCTTATCTTTTAGAGTATACCAAGATATCATCAATAAACACCACTAAAAATTCGTCAAGATATTCCATGAAAAATTTGTTCATCAGATCCATGAAAACAGAGGGTGCATTAGTCAATCCAAAAGGCATTACTGTAAACTTGTAATTCTCATACCTAGTTGTAAATACAGTTTTCATAATGCATTTCTTCTTCACACACAACTGATGATATCTATATCTAAGGTCAATCTATGAAAAATATCAAGCTCTATGAAGTTGATCGAATAAATCCCCAATGCGGGGTAGGGGACACATGTTCTTTATTGTTATGGTACTTATTTCCTGGTAGTTAATGCATAATCTCATAGATCAATCTTCCTTCTTAAAAAATGAATAGGGGCACCCCATGGAAAGGCACTAGGGAGAATAAATCCAATATTACTCAATTCCTCTAGTTATTTCTTTAGTTCCACTAATTCCACAGTGGCCATTCTATAAGGGGTCTTTGATATGTGCCTTGAACCATGAATTACGTCAATGGAAAATTCAATTACTCATTCTGGAGGATGTCCAGGTAAATCCTCTAGAAACACATCAACATATTTATGCACAATAGGTACGTTCTATATTTGAACATTCCATTCCTCACCCATAGTTATTTCATTATCTTCATCCACAATAATTTAATTTAGTTGAGCTATTGGGGGTGGATCTAGATAAGAATCAAGTGGTGTCATTTATACTCTAAAGATAAGGTACTCCTTATCTTCATCGAGAATTGTAACCTCCTTCTTCTTACATTAAATTTTCACATCATGGTCTGAAAGTAGATCCATACCAAGGATTATATCAAATTCAATCATGGGTATACCGAAGCAATCAACAGATAAAGAACATTTATATTCCCTAATGGGAACTGATTCCCAAAACATTGTTGCAATGATACTTCCCTTAAGATTTTTGACTAATAACTCCCTTGTTAAATCAAATTGGAAATATCTAATTTTCTTAGAAAACTAGGAAGATGTGAAACAATACGATGATCCAGTATCAAATAAGGCATTGGCTAAACATGAGGAAACCATTATATTACCTTTCACCACCTATTTCAGAACATCAAACTCTGCAGTAGTGATCACATAATCATTTCCTTAATCCCTTGGCCTTTTCTGAGATAAGTTTCCTCAGCGTTTATGACATTCAATTGTGTAATGCCCCTTTTCACTATAATGGTATCATTCAACATTGGAACCATCTTTTTTCCCCTTGCAATCATGATCTTGGTGGCCTTTTTTACTATACTTGTAATAGACTCCCATTCCCTTCAAGAAAGTATCGAGGTGTTTCTTTTCACATTTACTGCAGGATGGATATTCCAGTTTTCCCTTCTTCCCATTATTTCCATTTGCAGAGTGTTCAACAGATCTCTTTTTCTCTTTCTTTTCTTTAAAGTCATTAGATATAAAGAATTCCTTTTTTGTCTTGATAGTGCATGAGACAATATCATCGCATGATGATAAAGATTGTGAGTCTAATGCTTGACGAAGGAATAGTTTTAACACATTAATGAATCGATCAATATTACTCCTTGGTTTAATTATATTATATACTGCATGCCTTTCTAAACTAGTAATTTTAGCCTCATACTTGATGACATTCTTAACCTCCTTTTTCCTCAGACTAAAAAATTTCCTTTCTATATCTGCTCGATGGTCACAAAGAAAGTATATTTCTAAGAAACTCTCTTTATAATCCCTCTATTACATGTTCTTGAATTCGTCATCTTACATTGTGTTTTGGATTAATTACCACTATTGATCTACATTTCTCGTGAGGCGATAAACTGCCATGAAATCATTTTCCCTTTCGTTACTCCCCAAATTATGAAATATTTTATCTATGGAATTTATCCATTTCTTAGATACTAATGGATTTTTAATCCCATTGATTATTGTTGGTTTTTCCTCATGAAGCATTATAAAATTGATCTTTTACATTGTAGATCAGGGTACCCTATACAGTTAAGGTTATTATTTATAACCTAAGTGTGTTGTCCTAGTATGGTGAAAAACTGATCAGTACTAGTTGTTTCACCAGCTCCACTATAATTATCTTGAGTAGGAGGGAAATACCTACATGGATTATGTGCATTTATATGGTTTTCATTCCTTCCACTAGGAGAAAATTCGAAAAAATGGCATACACTAGATTAGTTTATGAATCACATTACATAATTCCAAACTTCTAAATCACTTACCATAAACTGAACAGTTTTTGGATATAATCCAAAATCATAAAAATGTTTTCTATAAGGAAAAATATACTCATAAACCCTTCACAATGGTCTGTAAAGAAAATGAAAATTTTCCTAAGCATATCCCTCAGGAGTGTCATAACAAAGAGTGCAGCAAAGCCCGTTGTCGGGCACCAGTTCCTGTTTGAGTCTAGCTCAAAGTGGTGTTTTTGGGTTTTACCCCTAGGTGCATCTTTTATAGAGATTACTCTACCTGGTTGTATCCAGACAGTGATGTATTGCATGTAAAACTCAAAAAATCTCCACAGTACCAAAAATCTAGGAGGTTCATCTATACTAATCCTCAATGTCTATCTTAGGGTAATGTTCTCTAAATCGATTTTTTCTAAATCTAGCTTCCAAGGATTGTACTAAAAATCCTCTGATACCAATGGTAATGCCTCGAACCTAGTTACCCAGAGTCGGTGCATTATTAAATAACATTGGCTTGATATAAGAAATCATGTCTCGAAAGATTGTACAGTTCAGTAGTATTGGAAACAAGATATATACATAAGTACAACATTACAACTTGAAAAATATACCACAATAATTTATCCAATTAGAAACATCCAAGCCTTGTATATTATGCATAAAAGTCACTCATAAATAACTTCTTCCTATCCTGGGAAAATGAAATATAAGAAAGGGTTGAGCTCAAATGATCAGTTAGGGTAAGAAATATAGTAGAAGATAATATAAACATTTGGCATGATGAATAATTCAAAAGGCACGCCTTTAAAAATAACAAACATGAACACATTATGGTAGGAATATGAGTTGGGTAAATAATACCATAATAAAACATAGTCAAGGTTATTCTTGTAGTAGAATAACCACATGAACCATCAATATTATATACATAATGAGGGAATGTATAATGTCATACATTCTGAAATGTTTTGTCAAGGTCTTAGCCAAGACGTCTAAAAATGATTAAGGCCTCATCCAAAACCATATATCAAACTGGTAAAGGCCTTGGACAATTCCATATCTAATTGTCTTCTGAGACCTACCGATGCATCGAGGAGCTATAGCAGGCTCCACCCGTCACTTACTATGTCCAATAAATTCCTCATATGAAAATTTTGAAACATAACATAACATTCATATTAAAACTAGCATATGAAATGTAAATACATTATCCATAAACCATGAATGGTATAAAAATAACACATCCATAATCAAACATATTACCAAAACTTTAATAGAATATCATATATTGTATCATAGTAAATCAACATCAGACAAGTTTTAAATCCATCAAAGGATGTTGAAAAAGATGAAAATGATTTGTAAAACTCTATGAGAAAAGTATCCCTTTACATAAAAACATTTAAAAGTCACATAATTTAGAAATTAATAAATTTAAATAAATTTTTGAATCAATTTTTCCCATACCACTTTGAATCTTTTGAATAGAATTAAAATATTTAAAACATTCATGTTCATATAAATAAATCCCTCAAAACCCACTTTGAAAACATGGAATTTAATGATAATGATTTAAAAGAATAAAGATTTAAAACTTTTAAAATGATTTTTTAATGAAATATTCACTTAAAAATAATCCCTTTTAAAACTCTTTTATGAAACATGGATTTGGAAAATAAATATGTCCCAGTAAAAACTTACCGATAAACAATCTTCAATAATAATGAGATGGAGGAAATAACCCTTAACATGTACTTTTCTTTTGTCGATGGTATGTCAACATCCTATATTATAGTTAAAACATTTTTATTAAATTAATAAAGTACTATATACATAAATATGATATCAAATATGATCGTGTAACATTTCTTTGTTAAAAATATTTCAGTAGTATCATCGTTTCGGGTGTTAACTGATTCATTTTCCTTTATATGATCGGTTATGTAAGCCATGTTTTTTATTGATTGAATGTATTTGATTCATATACGAAATGATATTATCTTTATAAACATTATTTTAATCATAAAATGAAAATTATTCTTGAATGATTATGATGGGGAAATGAATCTCATCGCATTCTTGGAGATAGTAATCCGTACATACGCGTGAGAGAAAATATCATTATATTGATGGTTAAATCGTATGTAATTGGATGATATATCATATATAAAGAATCAATAACATTTAATATTTATTATTTACATCAGTTATACTCATTTTTATACCTATCCAAATAATGAAGTGTTTAAATAACAAACTACCCCATGACGTGGACACAGTAAGCCGTACGTACGCATGTATGGTGACTTTTTCATTCAAATGATGGATAGAATAATGAATTTTTTTGTTACATTTTTATAATACCATCATATTATACATAATATACTGGATTTTTTATTTTTTAATGGAAAAAAACAAAAAAACTGGAAGTGGAAGAAGAAGAGAACTTGAAAGAGGTGATGAAATATTAACCTCTTCTTCGGGTTCTTCATTTTGATTGGATCAAAAGGGATCCTTAATATGGATTTATGACCAATAAGAGGCCTCTAGTATTAATGGAATAATTTTTATTGGATATTTTGTTAGGTATTGGCCGATCCAAATAGCTTTGGATCTTTGAAATTATGAAAAGGGGAAGTGCCCTTTTATAAGAGAGGTGAGGGTAACTTTAGGAAAAGCTTGAAATAGTATTTTATAATAATTTCATTTTCAGTTTCTAGTGTCTCAAAAATGAATAATTTAGAGGTTAAGGTAGGGATGGGTCGAAAACCTCTAATACAATAGGTTTTAGGCAGGTTTATGTCAACATATTATCCTTATATTTTAGATTTAACTCTTAGTTAAATAGTTTGACATTTACCATGTCTCATTGTATTTTTATATTATATGGTTAATAAACATACTATAAACTACCAATCGAACCCAAAATGGGTAATTATTATTATATATAAATTTATCTATGTCTTTTAGCTGACCCATATATTTTTATGAATATTATATCAATTAATAATATAGTATTTGTTTTAAAAACCCAATTATGTCAATTTTGTCACTATTTAGTATTTGATTTTTTAATGCCATTTAAACTTTATCATTTCAAATAAAATTTATTTAACCAACCTAAAAATGTCATATTAACCTCGAAAATTAGTTTAATTCATTAGAAGTCTCAAATTTCATTTATTTGGATATTTATAATATCAATTATTTAAATATTTCATTATAAGGTAATTAGTGCATCATCATTGTGTCATAAATAAATTAAATTATTTAATGTCTAAAAATTATAAATAAAATACCATTATGTTGGAAATCTTTTTATATTTCTGAAGAATATTTATAGTCGAATTTATATTGTGTTTAACACTAAATTATAAATGGGTTTGTTATTAAACATTGAATTTAACTCTTTTAACTCTTCTTTAAATAAAGAAATAATAAATGTCCTTATCTAATCCAAGTGGACCAAACGGGATCATATTTTATTACTAAGGATGTTATTGGTGGAATTAAACTTATCAAATATAATTAAGACATGTGTTAGGGTAATTATGCTATCATTTTTACCCTAATTACCCTATTTACTAATAATCGTGGTAAATAAAAGCCAAAAGTTACTTTTCACCAAAAATTATTTACATCTAATTGAACCAGATTTTACTTATTGACATTAACCATGTCTCTCGGATTTTTGAAATTCAACTCGCAGAAGTGGTAAAATTATGTTTTATTCAAATTTTCAAATGCTCCTAGGAGGTTGGTAAAAGACGATAAAAAGATCAATAAAATTTTTATATATCTAAATTTATTATAAAATGACACCAATGAATCATATTGAGCTTATATAGGTATTGTGTATCTATTTTGACGAATAACGAAATGTTTTTCACTATTCATAAAAAATTGAATGTTTTCGGAAAAATACCCAAAATTCACCATAAGCTAATTTCGATATTCTAAATTCAAAAATGCAGTCCATTTTCAAATTTAAATTTTATAATATTTAAAAAAGTGGCTATTACTTTTCATAATGTCTAGTTTGATTGGTCATAGTGTGTTAGAATCTCAAAGTTGCATACAATTCAATCTATTGCATTATTCAAAGGGAAAAGTATCGTGGAAGCTTTGGGTGTTACAATGATGATAATTTTCTAATGAAATAATGTCTATTGTTATTCTCTTCAATTTTATACAGTTACTCAAGTGTAGCATTACATAGCTATTATTCCTCACCATTTCAATGATGTTGGATCACACATTATTTAATGTATTGACTCCTATGATTAATTGTGCATAAAGTTCTATGTGATAGTTTTATAGGATGATAGTGAAGGATTTAGAATTATATAAAATTTCTTACGTAATCATGTTGTATGATCCTTATTTTCCTAATAAATAAACCAGTTTTATCTTGGATTTATTATTATTATTATTATATTAATTTTATAATTAATATGGTAATTATTCATGTCATATGTGTTTCAATATAATTATTCTCAAAGTGAATTATAAATATCTATTGAGTTTTTTGAACTCAACATTATTTCTTTCCTTTTATAAATTTTAGGGATTTTATGGCATAATAATGTGAGGGATATGATTTTTTCTCTTATATTACATTTTAGTAATTTTATTCATTATTTAAATATTAATTTTCACTCTCATCCATTATGTATTTAATAATAGTAGAATTGAAGCATGGGTGATGTATTTGAATGAGTTTTCTAACCATTTATGGTAATGCCCTGAATCCATGACGTTCTTATATTATTTTTATTATTATTATAATTATTAATAAAAATTTTCAGACACATAATTCAAAAATTAAATACAATAAAATGAATAATTTTATTAATAATCAATTTATATCACTATATATTTCCAAACAAGAGATGATGACTAATTTAGAAAACATATTAAATGCCCTCGTAACCCCACTAAAACACATACCATTATCATAATAAGGTCGAATTTTTATCCCTACTCCATTGGATCTTCCATAATAAGAAATTACAAGAATAATAATGAAGATAATTAGATCTATAGGAATGATGATAATGAATCATTGAAGAATTAAATGAATGTTGAGTTGTTTTCTGAATACCATTAAGAGGTGTTTATTTATATAAATTTTTTTGATCATCAGATGCAAATTTAACCATTGAAAATTATTATCCCTTAGGTGTTTCAAAATTTTAATGGATTTAAAATGATAATTACAAACAACAGTACAAATAGTAACAATTAAATAAAAAAAATTAATTATAAGTTCAACATTTTATGTTTTCTTTTATAACATTAGAATTTAATAGAAAGATAATTCTGTATAATATTTTCAAATAAAAATAAAAATGGACATTGTTTTAAAAAAATGGTGTAAATGATGTAATGGAATTGATTAATTATATATATATATATATATAATAAAATGATATTTTTTAGAAAAAATATATAAAAACTATGTAAACCCCCATAGAACAAGGAAACTGATGAGAAAATCATTTAGTTCCATGGAAGAACCTAGGTATACAGCTCATGCATGCACAACTCCATCAATGATTGGTCATGCCTATTAATAGGGCCCCAAATAATGGTTAGTTCATTGGTAGATTGAGGCGCAAAAGGGAGCCTATTTATAAGGATATTAGTGTGGTGTTTGTTAGTTTTTCTTATAAAAATCGGATGAGCTTCATCATATATTATAAAGAAGCGCTAAAACTACCCATGATTCGATGTGGGATGTGTATTTTTTCCCAAAAATGTGATATGAACCATCCGATCCCATAAGATTCATCCTGGATGTCCATAAAATATCTCATTCACCTAACTCCAATTGTTTGCCTCTACTTTTTTTCCATCCATAAAACAGTAGTTCATGCCATTTGGTTCTTCTCCATCATCGAAGTCACTCTTTACTCTCAACCCTCAACCCCCACTTGAATCTCTTTCCTCAAAAATGAAAAATATAGTATACCCAATCATGAACTAATATTCCATACACAACATCTAGAAGATGTTTATACAAATATATATTTCTTATCTTCTCAAATTATCCCAATAAAAATTTCCAATCATCCAAATTAACAATGATTTCTTTTTTTCATTGGGTTAACTTTTGAACCCCGATTTCCAAATTTTCAAAACATCAACTAAATTTATAAAATTTATATTTGATTTGAAAATTTGAAAAAGTGGGTCCAAACCCCTTGGCTGATTTATTAAAGGGGTTTTCTCAAACTCACCCAAATAGTATATAAGCCTTATATAAACCCTATATTCCATAATGAATACCCAAAAAACTCCTCTCAGACCATCTGTACTTTCTTTTTCTTGGTGTTTTGAAGCAAATACACCCTTTGATTCATATTTATTCAAGTAAGGGTTGGAATTTTTTTAATATATCAATTTATGTATAGTTTAAATTTATATATATATATATATATTGGTTTTACGAATTTATGATATATGATATTATCATTAAATTTATGTTTTTAAGTGATTTCTTTTATTCATTCAAATTCATGGTGTTGTAAGTAGTGTATTATCATTCATATATATGTATATATATATAGTTATGATTTAAAATTTTATAATAAAATCATGTAAGTAATTTCATATGTTTTATCAAGACTATATTAGTGAATAAAATTTCTATTTTTTGTTTTAAAAAATATATTTAAAATAAAACCCGTATAAGGAGAATTGTAATTCTAGTGAAGAATTGATTATTTAAAGAAGTATTTCATAAGATAATTATAAACAATAAAAAAAATATTGTTTTATTATTATGTTCAATTTTAATTTATAAATAAAATGTTCATGAGATAATACATCATTTTAAAATTATATTTTATTTATTTCCTTTTATTTACAAATGATTAATATTTTCATTTTATGTGATAAAACTAAATAAAAGATTTTATTTAATCTGCCAAAATGTCCCTTCACCACGTTTTATATCAATAATACTTTATATATGGCCATATTCAATATTATCATTGGCATTACTTGAATTTTTATCCAAGTATTAAATTATATTATTAGGCATTTATATTTATGAATTTTAAATTAGAACAGTTTTTTATAAGCTTGAATTTCTCTAAAATATGATATTTGAAATTCAGAAAAATGAATTTTCAAAGTTAAGAAGTGTGTAATATAATTTTCCTTTAAATAAAATTATTTATCTATGTATCATTTTTAAATTTTTTGGGTTATGATCGTGAAATAAAGGACCATTAAAATGTTTTCTTAAAATTAGCACCAGAGTATTGAATGTAATGTTTTGGCATGGAGAGTGAACCCATTTCAATAAGGGGATATTATTTGATATATAATATGTCTATTCATCCATTTGGATTTTATGTCTGGTTATGTATCATAATTAATCCTTTAAAATTAGAATTTTTAAATTGAAAATTCGAAGGATTTATTTTAAAATTTTATTATTTTGGAAATATATGGTATTCAAAATTATATGAAAACTATTATATTTAAATGTGTTGAAAACCTATTTCTATGCATTTTTTTATTTAAAATAAATTATTTTAAATTATTTACCATTGATTTTAAAACACTATACAAAGAAAAAATAATTCCTCACCTAATGTGTAAAACATATCTTTTAGAGGTTTAGTTGAATTTTAAAAAACTGTTATCTTTTCTTACATATTAAGAACACCTAACGAATTTTTTTTATTTTATTTTCATCATATTTGATTAAATGTAAAGTGCATTTCTAATTATATAAAACCTAGACCTAAAATATTCTAAGTATATCAAATGATATTTTTTATTTTTTTTATTTTTTATATAAAAATATCAACATCATTTTATATGTTTAACCCATAAGTGCCGGTTTGGGGCATCATAGTGGGTATCAGAGAAATGGTATTGATAATTTTGGAAACTTATATAATAAAAATTATGTATGATTTCTTATTAAAATTATTTTTCTTAATATTTTTATATGGAATACAAAAGAACATGAAAAACCCTTTTGTATCTTCCAGATTAGATACCTGAAAAGATATTTTTAAAATCACGCTCGAATGATTTTGAACCATTTGAAAACCTTTCACTATCTTGTAATGAATTTTACAAGATATTCAATACATATGATATACACCGATTATTTTATGGATTATGTTTTTTCTATTCTGTCATGTTATATGAAAAAACTATATTTTATGCATGACTAGGAAAATATGTTGAGGGTCATTTCAAATTATTTTACCTATCTGATGAATTTTAGTCATTAAAGAATTTTATAGAAACTGTAAGAGAAGTTTACCGCTATTAAACCTACTCTTTTCATGTATTTTTTTTTAATTTAATTTGGAATACATAAAGACTTTGAAATACTATAAGTCGAGTCATTTTTATAGGAATCAAGTCCATTTTAATATCTATAATATTTTCAAACCTCATGTCTCTCTCTCTCATGATATTATTACAGTGTGGATTATTTAACCCTAGCTTCTAGATTTCTGTTTTGGTAAAAGAAATTGATAAATATTAAATTTAATTGAAGTACAATTTGACTTGAATCAACCCACCATTTTAAGAGAACTGTTAATATTATATATTCTGGTGAATGTATGAACAAATTTAAATGAAATAATTTTTTAATGAATATTAATAAAGATGATTGTGTTGGAAAACCATGGTTTGAATTTGATGATATTATATTTGTGTAAAAATGAATTATGAGTGTGTAGTTCATTTAAGGTGGAAGAATGTAATGACACAAATGAATGATATACTTTTATTATTATTATTATTATTATTATTATTTAATGTTTTCAAACAAAGAATTTTAAAAATAATAACAACCAGATAATTAATTTATTGATAAACTATAGATAACATTACATTTTTATAAACTGGAGATCATTAATCATTCATAAAACACATTTAACTCCCTAAAAACACCATAGGAACACCTCTTAGCAACACAATAATTGTGACTGTGTAGCCCTCTTCCCGTGGATATTCCATAATCTGAAAAGAAATATAAAGAAGAATAATAAATATGTTAAGACCCATAAGAAAGTAGAGCACCATTATTGAATTAAAGAAATGAACATTGACATGTTCTCTCAATACCCTTAAGACATGGGTATTTATCTAACATGTTATGACTATTGGATGAAAATTTAACCACTACTGTTTTAATGGTTGTTAGGTGTTTTAAAATTATAAATTATTTAAAATGATATTTGAATATAATAAAATGGACTTTAAAATTTAATGAAAATGATTTATTCATAAGTTAAGAATTTATGTTTTAATTATATCATGATAGTTTAATAAAAAGATAATCCCCTATAAATATATTCAAATAAAAATAAAAAATATTCTTTTTATTAAAAAAATGGTTTGAATGATATAATGAAATTGATAATATATATATAATTTGATATTTTTTAGATATATTTTTATATATAATTTTAAATGTAAAACACCATATACCAAGGAAGCTCATGAGGAAAAGCCTTTATTTTCATAGAGGTACCTAGGTGCATAGCCTGTGAAATCTCATCTGGAGTAGTGACAAGTCTGTCCTATGTATAGGGTCCAAAATATTGGTCTGAGTATAGGTGGGATAACACCAAGTTGGTAAACCATGTATAAGGATCCCAATTTGAGTGTTTTGATTATGTGATTAAAATTTAAGAAGTCACATCCTATATTATAAGGAAGCACTCGAACTGCCCATGATTCGACATGGGATGAGTATTTTTCCTAGGAAACATGATTTGAGCTCTCTGATCACATCGGACTCATCCTAGTCATCTTTCCAATCTGTTATTTTCCTCCTTACTACTATTCAGATCCTATGTTTATCCTCCCCCAAACTAGTTGGTCGAGTATATTGGTTCTTCTCCATCATTAATGTCACTATCAACTCATAAACCTCGACCCCATCTTGCATCAATTTCCTCAAAATTGAATCATATTGTATTCCCAATCCATTACTACTCTTCGAACCATGAATTCCATAGGATGTTTATAAAAATAGATATATACATATTTCTTATCAATTTTAATAATCCTTATCAACACGTCCAGTTTTCATAAATAACAATTTTTTATTTCCTGGGACAATTTTTAGCCTCCCTTTTGAAATTTTCAAAGAATCAACTTGGATTATAATATATATATATATATATATATATATATATATCTCTGTGTGTGTGTGAGGGTGTTTCAAAACATTCACCAATTGGGACCTCATCCTTCAGCAGGATTATTAAAAGCGTGTACTCAACATCTCCCAAATAGAAAATAAATTTTATATAAACCATCAATTCTACCCTAATGACCTATACACTTACACTCCAACCATCACTACATTCTTTATCTTTGAATTTAGATGCGAAGAAACCCTTTGATTAATCGTTAATAAAAATAAGTTTTTTATTCCCTTTTTATTCTATAAATTTACGTTTTATTTAAAATTATATATATATATATATCTTTTGGTTTGTTTTATTAATTTTTGAGGTAAGGGTTTTTCTTTAACATTATATTTTAAATGGATTTTTTCTTCTTTTAAATTCATGGTGTTTCATGGTGCATATTTTTATTTAGGTATATGTATATATATATAGTTATGCAATAAAATTTTATATTGGAATCATGTAGGGATTTTCATAAATTTTATGAGCTCTGTTTTATAAAAACAAAATATATTTTGTTTTAAAACCAAGATTTAAAATAAATCCCTTATAAGGATAAATTTAATTTATGTGAAGAATTAATGTTTTAAACAAGAATTTCATAACCTAATTATACAAAATAACAAAACATTGTTTTTCAATTTTTTCTTTTTTCTTTTTTCTATTATAAATAAAATCCCTATGATAAAATCCATCTTTTTTATTATAATTATATTGGTAAATTTTAATTAAAAATGATTCATATTAACATTTTATCTTCAAAATAAAAAAAATGTTATTATTTCATATGAAAAAATTTATCTTAACCTCTTTATATACACTTCATAATTCAGATACGACCATCATCTTTATTGTCATTGAAATTCTACGAATTTTTATTCTAGTATTATTTTATATTATTATGCATTAATATTTAAGACATTTAAATAATAATAGTTGTTTATAAGCAATGATTTATCCAAAATATGAATTGTGAATATCACAAAAAAGTAGATTATTCCACATTAAGAATTATTTAATTTTATTTTCTCTTAAATAAAATAATTTGTGTGTGTATTATTATAAAAAATGTTAATGATTGTGAAATTAATTACCATTAAAAAAAATTTTATTACCCTTAATACATGTGTTACTATAAATAAAATAAGTAGCAAGAAGAATAACGATGTTGATAAGATCTAGTGGAATGTTGAGAACTATTCATGGATGAAGGAAATGAAGGTAGTGATGTTTTTTTAATACCTTTAAGATATGTGTACTTATAAAATATTCTAAGACCTTTAGACCAAAAATTTAATCCATGGATTTTTAATAGTTGTTAGTAGTTTTAAAATTTAAAAAGATTTAAAATGATAACCCGAAATAACAATAGATTTAGTAACTTATATTAGATTTTTTTTAATTATAAGTCATTATTTAAATGTATTGTATTATAACTGGAGAATTTAGCAAAAATATAATTATATATGTGTGTGTGTGTTCAAATAAAAAAATATCATTTTTCAAAAAAAATTGTGTACCTGATGTAATGGGACTGATAATATATATACATATACAAATATATATTAATTTGATATAATTATTTGAAATTATTATTACAAATGATTTAGAAAAAAAATTAAGTGCACAACCATAGACCAAGGCATCCAGTGAGGCAAAGACTTTGGTTCCATAGAAGTACCCTGGTGCACAGCCCGTGATATCTCAGCTTGAGCAGCAACAAGTTAGGTATGTGTATATAGCCCAAAATATTAATATGATTATAGTTGGTTTGAGGCCCGGGTGGGAGATCTTGTATAAGGCTGCCAATGTGGGAGGTGTGTGTGGCATCAAAATTAAAGGATCCATGTCCTATATTATAATGAAGCACTCAAACTTCCCACAATACTATGTGGTAAGTATATTATTTTTGGGAAATGCAATCTGATTCATCCCATCACATTGGACGAATCTTGGTCATCTATCCAATATCTCATTCGCCTCCCTCCTACTATTTATTGCCTCTGTTTTTTCATCCTAGAACCAGTAGGTCAAGACACTTGACAATTCGCCATATTCAAATTCACTACCTTCTCTCCAATATCAACCACAACTCACATTGATTTCCTCAAAATGACAAATATAGTATACCCAATCCATGACAAATTGTCAATCCAAAACATCCGTAGGAAGTTTATATTAATATGTATATATTTCTCATATTTTTTGATAATCCTAATTAACAAGTCCACTTGGCTTAATTATAATTTTTTTTCTTCGGGTAAATTTTTGAAACACATGTTTCCAAATATTCAAAATAACCACTTAGTTTATAAATTATAAAATATGATTCGAAAATTTTTCCATGGGGGTCTAAAATATATGGCCTATTTATTAAAATGGTGTGCCCAAAATCACCCAAATAGTAAATAGATTTTATATAAACCCTCTATGGCACCCTAAAGACCCGAACACTACCACTGAAACCATATCTAATTTCTTTTTTGTGGATTTTAGTACCAATACACCATTGGAATCTTATTTATTCAAGTAAGGGTTTGATTTTGTTCTTAATTTATTAATTTATGTTTTATTTACAAAGATATATATATATATATATAATCCATTTGTTTTAAGAATTTATGATGTTTGTGATTTACATAAAATGTAGTTGTTTAAGGGATTTCATTAATTATTTTAAATTTATGGCGTTTCAAGGTGTATATATTGATTTAAATATATATATATATATATAGTTACACTTTCATTTTTAATAATGAGTCCATGTATGGATTTTTATAATTTTTATCAAGCATGTTTTAGAAAAAAAAATATTTTTAAAAATCATTTATTTAAAATAAAACATGTATAAGGATAATTGAAATTCATGCGAAGAATTAATGTTTTAAATAAGTATTTAATAAGATAATATATATATTAAAAAAAATCTTTTCAAATTTTTTTTGTTTAATTGCGTCTTTAAAAATAAAATCCTCATTTAGAAAGACACTATTTTATGTGTACCATTTACTTACAAATGATTAATATTATCATTGTAAGTGATAAATATAAATAATAGTTAGTATTGTTGGGATTACTTTAGTGTATTTAGTTGTATTTGTTTCCAAATATGTCAATGATGATCAATCCGAATAAGGATATCTCCTATGTCCAATGTTAATGGAGAATGGACAAATGAGATTATTTTTATAAAGATATTTGTGTTCAAATAACTTGTATCAACATGTAATACATGGTTTACAAAACTGAAGAAGCATCCATTAAAGAATGATTAAAGGGTTCTAGAATTGATAATCTAAAAAGAGAATGTGGAAGAAGATAGTTGAAGAAGTGACTTGTCATACTAGGTGGTTATGCATCTTATTTCATGTTAACATTTTTGTTGAAATTTTATTGTGGATTTATTTAAAAAAAGGGGGACATCCCATGTGCTAGAAACATAGCCTCAACCCAAGGCACATGAGGGACCACAGGGGTCGACCGCACCCATAGGGATGTCAGGTAGAGTTGTCCCAAGAGCGAAATAGTTCATGAAGAGCACGCTCCACAGATTAGGGAGACACAAAGGCAAGGATGCATACGGTGGGCACAGAGCGCGCCTGGAGAACATGGTATAGGTTGGTACTATGGAGAGGGAGGAGAATTCTATGATAAGGATGGAGCGATTTCATACATAAACCAAGGCATTTAAATATATTCATTTTGATATGGGATGAAGCTTTTAAGGACGAAACTAATCTCAACTGTCTATCAGATCCCACATGTGATCTTGTCTGCACAACTCATCCTGCAACCTATGATCTATTCACCGCTGTTGAAAACTAATCTATGTTTATACAATGATTAAGGAGAGCCCATCCCATCAAATTCATCCTTGAAACCTTCAATGGGAACTCGATGCCATAGTTCTCTGAATTTGTAGTTTTACCTCTTTGATCAACCATACATCCATGGTTGATGATTGAAACCAGTGTATTATGGTCTTACGGAAGCCATTATATCATGAATGAAATTTCATTTTCAAAAATTCAAAGAAAAAATCAATTTAAAAAATTGCTAAATAAAGTGGAGCTATGAGGCCACATAATAGGATCTTCGGTGTTAGTGATCAATAGTTTCACACAATATTTAATGCATGCATGTGATGTATTCATGATAAAGGAGAAGGCAACGTGTATTAAAAGGAAGCCACTAAGAATCTTTTCATATCTCATACCCACAGTTAGAAGATTTTTAAACCGTGATCTTCATGGAACATCTCCAGGAATTTGACAGCAGAAAAGATTTTATCTCTGCTTGTAAAAAGGGAACCATCAATCCAAGAAAAGTTTACTACTCCCAAGATTTTGAGAACTCATGTTTTAGAAAACAGAGACTCTCTGTGCTTTAGTTCTGGAAGGTCCATAATAAAAGCTCAAACCACTCTTGGTTCATGAAGATAAGTTCCACGAATGATTTTCATTTGCAATGAATGCATCCAAAAACCATTCTGTGTTCACAAGGAAGTGGTACCGCATACCATATTGGTTTTGCGAAGAAAATTCCCATGAAAAATATCTAGTATAGTGGAGTAGAGGACCGTGTACCACTTGTTTTGTAAAGGTGAACTTTGTACCTTCTGGTTCCAAAAAACGATAATTGTGCACAACTCTAGGGAACTGTGTACCATTTGGTATGCGATGGAGGTCCACACTCTCTATTTTTAGGAGAACCATGCATCCATTTTATGAGGAAGATCTGAAAACAATTCTCAATGATTTTGTGATTGAGATCCAGTATAAAAATAACTACGCCCATTAGGGTTCCAAGAAGAACACATTTGAAACCTAAAGGCATACAAAACCTTGGGAATCCACAGACTGAAATGAAACATAAAATAATATAGTGTGTGTACTAAGGGATATCATCTTTATGGTATACACAAATAGATTATAACATAAGAATGATGCACATGCTTCCATATGCATGAATTTAGACAACTGAGTGTATGTGTATACAATGAAGAAGAGAGAAAAAGGAAATGGAATGAAAGTATATGGATGCACTTATCTGTTGAATACAATTATTGTAGAATGTTTTTACATTTTTTAAAGAATATGAATTAAAATATAGAGATAATTTACATGTTTACATGAATACAAAAATAAATTTAACTAAAAAATCACAAATGTGGGTTCACGTGAGTGAAGAAGAACATGATGTAAAAGAAAGGGAGGAGTTCATTTAAATTCAACATGAATAATCTCATGGACACTAGTGGATAATAAAGATGAATAAGTTGATTCGTATGATTAATAGTGCTTTGATATTCATTTTATGAACAATCACAAAGGAACATGTTATTCTAGCTGAATAGAAGAAAAACTTTTTAGTGCATTCAGTAATTAAACTAATGGAGAGAACTGAATATAAAAGATAGTCAATTCAGGATTCTAAACCAGGTATTGCCTCTTACTGAATATATACAAAGACTTCCATGAAAATCTTTTGAAGAGACCTTAATATTGATAAACTGAGTGAGACCTCTCAGTTTGATGTGAGCCAGGGGAGTCAACAAAAGTGATGCAAGGGAAGTAGTGAGCTACCCCTGAACAATTTTAAAGGCAATGTTCCTAGAATGGAATGAATTTACCGAATCTTTTGTAATCCACAACTAGTAATGTATTTTGGAATTAAGTATGACTAGAAACCTATCAGCATATTCTCCATGGAAGTATCCATTAGTAGTGAACCAAGTAAAAGTTTTTTTTTGTCTTTCTACAAGTTATTGTTTTAATTGCTGCACATATCCCTCAAAAATGTTTAAAGAACTTCCTACCAACATGGGAACAAGATCTAGTAAATAAGATAAAGAGTTGACACCTTGATCCCCCCCCCCTCAGGGTGGTCTATGGTCATTCAATTGGTATCAGAGCGCAACAGTTTATGTATGTTGGATAGTCTATAGTAATTCTATTCGGAAGAGGATTTTTGTTTCTCACCTAATTTCAATAATGATGTGTTGTTTTGAGGAAGATTCAATCACCTGTGAGAATAAGTGTATATCTATTAAGACCTTTAAAAACTTTAAAAATAATGAGAAGAATCAATTGAAGTAGTCCCTCATGTCCAAAGAAGTTTCAGTGTCTCGTTCTCCATGACCGTCCAATAATAATGAAATATTAGGGTCGGAAATTAAAGTGCATGTGTCTCAAGTTTCGACTAGGGAAGAAGAAGACACTTCTATCTCATTTTCATCTGATCAAGAGAAATTAAGAAACTATCTACATGACATTCAAAAATAAATAGTTGTTGTTTGTAGAATATTTCAATATATGTAGTTTGTGGTCACATGATTAGAAAGAGAAGCTAATAATGTTGAAAATGTATTAGAAGTAATTATTATTGAATGTTTAAATCTCTCTAGATGAATTGAAGAATATGAAAAGAATGTGTGAGTCAATAAGACTTTGGAATAAAAGAACCATGCATTTAAAGATGATGTGAAAAAGATCACTGAAGTAGAGGTTTTAAATTTGGAAGAAACGTCCAAGAATGACAAAAGGATGACTCTTTGTTACAAATAAAAATTAAGATGCATGGCGTAGGGGTTGAAAGATTGAAAAAGAGTTGTGATGAGAAGATGATCATGATTAAGAATCATAAGATCATTCTCACTATGGAATGTCTAAATTGGAAGCCTAGTTGACCAATCATGAGAAGGAACATATTGAGCCTTCACAAAATAAGGATACAGTTGTTGTTGGTATTCAATGGTCAATAGAGGTGTCTATTGTCAAAAGATATTAAACATGTGATAAGATGATCATTACTTCAGTCATTGATCTTTCATAAGTAGTTTCAAATGTGAAGGTACCATCCATACAAACTTTTATTATTGTCTCTATATATGTTAATACACAAATGCATGATGTAAGAAGAATTATAGACAACTATGGATGATTAAATACGATGATAAGAAACCTACCACCATTTCAAGGGTGTATAGGAAGAAGAAACTGGACAATGGTTCACCACATAGAGGAAAACACATAAACAAGAAGGCCTAATAACCTTATACCAAATATATCAAGAAAATAATATTTGTGGTTCAATGTTGGTGCTACAACAAAAATGGGAATTGTCTACTAGATTTTTGGTACAATCCCTTAAATGAAAAAGCATAGAGAAAACCTATATGAAGAGGGAGAATGCCAAATAATAAGTGTAAACATCAATAGATCTAGAAGAATATATATACTACTAACATATTTGGAATGCTTGAACACATTTGTGATGTCTACAATGGGAGTGGTCACAAGAATGGATCATGATTATCTCAACATTTAACTAGACCTGATGATAATAGAATACAATAAAACCCAGCTAAGAAAGATGAATATTCCTTGGGATGAAATCCGAAAATTGTTTCAGAAGAAAATTCTCCCAAGAAGACTCCATGAAGTAAATTTCTGAATTCCATGCATTCAAAATCCATGAAGTTGGAGAGTGGAACATACAAAATAATTCCCAAAAAGGATGACACTCTTAAGAAGCCATGTGGAAAATCTAAACTTTCTACAATAGTTCCTAAAGATATATTTGTTATCTGGCCTAGACATTTGGAAAGAATGACAATGATTTAAGATGCACAAGATAAGTAGAGTGAAATATGAAATAAGAAGATACCATGTAAAGAGAGAGAAAACTTGTGTGTGAGGTGAAACAAGGCTATCACACTATTAGGAATATCATTGAATTTATTCAATATCAAGAAGAATTCATCAATAAGGTGAAAGATTCATTAGGAGATTATAGTTCTTTAAAAGAACATGATGAAATAATATTCACACATAAATATATTGAAGAAATATTTAGATTCACACAACCACAGTTATAATTGAAGATCAAATTTGAAAGTGTGAGGTTTGGAGAAAATGGAGCATCTTGGTTTAGAAAATCATCTTAGCATTCCTGCTCACATTAAATAAGAAATTTTGATCAAAATTATTCCTTTAAATATTTGTATATTGTAGTTGTTCTTATCATATAGGGAGTTGAAGGTGAAGTAAGATCTCAAGGGGAGAACCTGAGAATCAGTAGTGAAAAGTGTTCCCTAGAGATGGAGACACATGACGAAGATTCTGGAGTTACTACATCCACTATTATCAACATCAGTTGGTGTAAAATTTAATTAATTTGATGATTGTTTGAATTTCATGTAATTGGATAACATTGTTTTATAAATCAAATCCTCTTGGTTTTTCCACCGAGCATTGAACTAGTAGACATAGAGTGAAATGATTGATGGAACACTTCGTTTTTAAGGATTGATACCCTTTCTACCATGAAATTTGTATTTCTTATCAATAAGGGGTATATAAATTGAAATCAAAGAGAGATATAAAATGAAATGTAAGGGGAGAGGGAAGAATATCATTTTATGGACACATTCATTTGAATGAAATTTTTGAGGTATTGAAAAAAATACAATGGGGGTATTTTTGGGACCACTTTAGTGAATTGGGATGTATTTGTTGTCATAGAATTCAATGATGATAAATCGGAATAAGGATCTCTCTTAATTCAAAATTTAATGGTGAATAGAAAAAATTGGACTATTATGGTATATATATTAAGGTTCGATGAAATTGTATCAAGAAGTAATACATTGTTTTCCACATTGAAGTAGCATCCTTTTAAGGATTATTGGAGGCATTTGGAATTTATAATCCTAAATAAGAAGGAGGAAGAATAAGGATAAAGAATAGTCTTGGCATACTAGGATTCAATGAATCTTATTTAATGTTAACATTTATGTTAACATTTTTTTGCATACATTAAAAAAAGGGGCCAGACCACGAGCTAGATACCAAGCCTCAACCTAAGGCACATGAAGGACCATCGGGGTCAGCTGAGGACATGGGGATGTTAGGAATAGATATCCTAAGAGTGGAATAGTTCACGTAGAGTGTGCACCATTGGGTGGGTGGGGGGCGATTGGCAAGGATACATATGGAGGGCGTAGAGCGCAGCTGAAGAACACGCTATGAGGTAGTACCATGGATTGGGGAGGAGAATTATAAGCTAAGGATGGAGAAGGTTATTCTTAAACTAAGGAATTTCCACTTCTGCATTTCGATGTGGGACATAGTATTTAATGACCAAACTAATCTCAACATTCCATCGGATCCTATGAGCAATCTTGGACACACACCCCATCTTGTGGCCTATGATCTAGTCTAATTTATTAATACCTAATCTGAGTAGATCCAATGACAGAGGAGAGCCCACTCCATCATCTTCAACCCCAAAATCCTGATAGTGCTATTTATACCACATTCCTCTAAAAACATAGTTGTACCTTCTTCATTGACCATCTATCCATGGATGATGATTAAAACCAATGTATTATGGTCGTATGGATGTCGTGATATCATGCATTCCATTTCATTTGAATAAATGACACCAAATAACCAATTTATAATATGGTCGAATCAAGAGAAGCTATGAGGCCACATAATAGGATCTCAGGTATTATTGATCAAGAGTTTCATGCAATCTTGAATTTGTGAACATGATGTTTTCATGATAAAGGATAACATCATGCATATGAAAAAGAACAAAACCATGAATCTCAATGTATCTCATACCAGCAGTTTGACGATTTTATAACTCTGTTATTCAAGGAATATCTCTTGGAATTTAAACATAGAAATGATTTTATCTCTACATAAAAAAATTTGAACCCCCAATCTGAGAAAAGTCTAATATTCCACACGTTCGAGAACCCCGTTTTTTGAAAATGGAGACTCTTTGAGCATTAGTGCATGAAGGGCCATCAAAAAATCACATAGAACTCTTTGTTCATGAATAGAATATCTGTGAGCCATTTTAGTTCATGAAGAAATGTATCACGAACCGTTCTGTGTTCGCGAGTAATCAGTACTGTGTACCATTTTGGTTCTGTGAATAAATGTCTTGCAAACTAGCTCTAGTCTGGTGAACTGGAGGACCACGTATGACTTGGTTTTTGAAGGTGAATTGTGTACCTTCTAGTTCCACTGAGGATAATGGTTCACCACTTAGGAGAACTGCATACCACTCAGTAGGTGATGGAGTTATGTACTCTTTGTGAGTGGAAGAAACACATATCTTTTTTTCGAGGAGAAGCCACAAACTATTCTAGAAGCTTTTATGAAGGAAACCTTGTGGACAATGAACTGCACCCATTCAGGTTAAAAGAAGATTCTGTTTGAAACCTAAAATATTCCATAGAAAGTGAATCCAAATAAATAATAGAAACATAAAATAATATAGTTTATGTACTAAGGGATATCATCTTCTAGGGTGTGAAAAAATAGAGGAGAACTTAAGCATGATTCACTTGCATCCATATGCATGAGTTGAGACAACCGAGTGTATGTTCATACAAATAAGAGGAGGGAAAAAGGAAATTAAAATTATGTACATGCATGCACATATTAGTAGAATAAGTTCATTGTAGAATGTGTGTACATTCGTAAAGATATAAGAATTAAATGATTGAGATAATTTTCAATTTTTCATGAATAGGTGAATATATTTAATTAAGAAGTCACAACCTTGGGTGCACATGTGTCAATAAGAAGAAGTAAAAGAAAGGGAGGAGTTCATTAAAATGCTACATGAATGATCTAATGCATTCCTATGGAGAAGAAAGAATAAGAAGCTGATTCTAATGACACCCAGTGAGATGATCTTCATTTCACGAACAATCATAATGCCACTGGTGATTCTAGATAAAAATAAGAACAAATTTTAGTGCATTTAGTTATTTCACTATAGGAGAAAACTGAATATAAAAGTTCATCAATTCGGGATGTTGATAATGTTAGTGTCTCATGATGAAAAGAGACAAATACTTCCATGCCAATCTATTAAAGACACCTTCAAGTCAATAATCTGAGTAATACCTCTCCCATGGTAGTGAGACTGGGAGAGTCAATGGATGTGATTCAAGGGAAGCAGTGAGCTATCTCTAAACCTTTATAAAGGCAGTGCTCCTCAGACATAGTGACTGTTCTCAAACATATGAATTCCACAGCTGGTGGAGATTAGTTGAACTAGGTATGACCGACAACCTGTCAGCGTATTTTCCTTAGACGTAGACATTAGTGGTGAACCATGTAAAAGTGTTGTGTTGTATTTTATCATGTGAAAGTCTTAATAACTGCACATATCCACCATATAGGTTTAAAAAACTTCCTACCAACATGGTAAGAGTATCCAATAAAGAAGAGAAAATGTTGACACCCAGATTCACTTCCTCTCATGGTGGTCTTGGGTCCTTCAATTATTTAATGTGAAAAAGGTCCATTTTCCTCCTTATACGTAAGTAATAATTTATATATGTACATAATATATGTTATCATCAAAATTCCATGAAATTAAATTCAAGTATTCATTTATTTTATTAAGAATTCATATTTATGACATTTAAATAAGAATAATATCTTATAAGCATGGAAGTATCCTTAATTGGATTTTTGAAATTCTCAAAATTTAATTATTCCATTTTATGAACTATGAATTATTATTACAATTAAGGAAGATAATTTATGTATATATTATTATTAAACGTTTTTTGGGTTATTATTTAGAAGGAATGGACCATTAAAATGTTTTCTCAAAATTATCACTAGAGTATCGATGGTTATATTATGGTATTAGGAGTGAACATGTGACCTTAAGGGGAAATTATATCATATAAGATATGGGTAAGTGGTCTTATGATTTTATAATGGATTCATGGGTTCCATAAGTAATCCTTCAATATTATTATTTTCAAATTTATAAATCTAAGCATTTAGATTAAAATTTTACAATTTTGAAAATTTTTTGTTATTAAAATATTATGGTAATTATTATATTTAAATGTTTTGAAAACATTTTTATATTTATTGATTTTTTAAAATATATATTTTAAAATTATTCACCAATTATTTGAAAAATATTTATAAGGAATACTAATTTATCTCCATATATGTATAATTTATTTTTTATAGGTTTAGTATACTTTTTTGACGGAATTTTTTTTCTTACAGAGTTAAGACAAATGTATAAATTTTTTATATTATTTTATTTGATTATGTTCATCGTTGATAATATTTAATGATTATATATAATTACCCAAAACCTAGACTAGAAAATTTCATGTTATGTAAATTGATTTTTGTAGTTTTCCTTTATTTTTTACAAGCAAATACACTGTATTTTTTTTATTGAACCTAGAAGCATGTGTTTCGGAATCATAGTTATGGTTTACTGAAGGATTCACATTTTCTTATGTGTTTGTAAATATTAAAATAAGGTAATTTTGAAAAAAAAAATAGAGAAGGGGACAAATTATTTATTATTTGTTCACATATTTTTTACACAAAAATGAATCTATGAATGATGGGAACATGAACATAGAGTAAGATAAATAATTCTCAAAGAAGAAACCTAAAGGAAAATCATTTCAATTATGGGAGTTGGTCCTTTAATATGTTTCTATATTTTCAATTTTTATTTAACATTTTCATTTTTTCATTCTTTGGTAACATTCATCTCATAGCATCCAAATTCATTTTATTTTGTGTTGTAATTTTTTATAATTATTTTTTATTAAACTAATAAATGATAGAAGTGAGTGGTATTTTTTCATGAAACTCATTGGTTGATGACCAAATTCAATCTCTAGAAAATATTTCATGAGTTCGTTAAATTTTAATTTAGGGATCAGACCATTAGTCATGGTCTTCACATCATCATCATTGTTTCATTTTTTAGGACATTGATAACATTGACTATAGTATTCATTTTATCCTTTTCATTCATCATTAATGATGGAATCCATCTCATTCAATTATCAAGTAATAAAATATCTTGATTACTAATGATCAACTCATTCAAATATTGACCCTATTATGATGAAAGTATTATATTAATTTTTTTCAGATAGAATCCACATCTATTTTTTAACGATGAAAAAATCATCAAGAACTTCTCTATAAATCTCAATTGAGATAATCCTTTTTCCAATTTAATAAATAACTCATCGATTAAATAATGTATAATAATTCATACATCCATAACATGTTCATAATATTTTTTTTTATAGATACTGTAAATAATTTAGGTACCATTGTGATGGGGAATAATCTGTGTCACACACTTTTTATGAATTCTTAAATATTTAATTCAACCTTCCAAACATTTAATGATTCAATTTTGAATCAATAATATCACTCAGTACCATCTCATGTCTATTAGTAATATTAAAGAGAGTATCACAAAATATTTACATGGATTCAAATAAAATACCAACATTTTCATGTTGGTTAGAAACCTGGACATTGATACTACAACAATTTCATTATTTTAAATAATATGTTCTCTTGAGTTTACAGGTGTGTGATTCGATATACCCCAAATGACTTGTATTTTGTAAAAACTAACAATACTCCCCAGTATTTGATCATCTAGTTTGGACTAGTTTTACACCCTGTAACCAACTCATCTACCAATATTTTTTATATACCATAATCTTTACTCTCCCTTGACTTATTATAGACCCCATTTTTGTCTTCTTTCAAAACATTGAACCACTGGTAGAATGATCGCATTTTTGTGTGGGTTTATTATGGACCACATATAAATAATATTCATTTACGACTATATTGGATCTAGTGTACTCATATATAATTGTTAGATATATTCAATTGAATCATAGAATAATCTTAATGGTCTAGAAACATCTCTTATATCTAATTTGGAATGATTTCTCCTTTGCATCATAAAATACTAAGGTATATCTCCTACAAGTATTTATACCATTTTCTCATCTAATTTATTTAAAACATGAGCTATCCATATCTCGATGTGAAATTCAGATATTCAAAATAGTCCTCAATTCCCACAATATTTTTTTTGCACAACGTAAACCATATATTTATATTCTCACAAAAACATTCCATGAATATCATATTTCAATTTTAACTTTGAATATCCTTAATAATCAGTTGTATTGTTTCCATTTGGAATGTCTACATAACTCATTTGGATTTCATTTAAATTCTAGGTGAAAAAATCATTTTATACCCCCCATGACCTAGTATTTTAATTTATTACAAGTTATTTAAATGTTACATCTTTATTTAAATACCCTAGTATTCAAAATTGGATTTTCATGTTGTATAAAAACACCCATGATCTTACTGTAGGAATTAAAAAATATTTTTCCTTATGAATTATCTTCTCAAATATATCACTATATATCTTATACTCATACATGATCATTTTATCATAAAAAATATACATGTCCATTAAACTGTACTCTACAATCTCTTTCATGAAATTATAGTTTTCTTTTCAAAACCACGTGGCCCCTATAGATTCTTTTATAGTATCAACAAAATATTAAACATCAAACAAGGCTTGATATCATTAAATTCAAAAAATTGTTAAAATAATTTCATTAATTCCATTCTTTAGTCTGTAATTCTAAATTATATGGTTGTAAAAGATGATTATGAAAATATAAACATCGAATTATTTTCATCAGTCGATTAATAATTAATAATGTGGAACAACATTCTTACCCCAATATGTCAAAAATTTAGTCTTGAGGTCACTTATCATGGTCAACAATTCATACAAAAGGTATATAAAACTATATGTTGGTTGTCTACAATTTGAATCACATAGTAGGTCAATCTCATAGAATATTGTCTAACTGTGTGACTCTCATGGGAAGTTCTATCATCTTGTTGTCATTTCTAATTATTCTTGTAGTTTGTACAAAAAAGATCATATAGTGGGTTTCAATATGTACATGCTGTTTTTTGGTTCAACCACATGGTCGGTTGAACGCTGTTTGAGTTTTTTAGTTCTATGTTTTATATATATTTGGAAAAATATCCTTTATTCTTTTGTTAAATCTACAATATTCTCATCTTATATGAAGAAGGTTGAAAACAGTTGATGTGGTTGAAAAGTGTTTTTCAAGATATTGCGTGAAGCAACAAGTTCCATCAAGTGATTATTATGTATTCTGAGGCAGATCATACATTATACATCAGAAAACTCTTAATTTTAGAGTTATAAGATGATATTAATTTTATCAAAAATATAAGATCAATTTTATTGAATGACTGATGTTTTTTTCATATGTTTCATACAAATTGAAAATAATTGTGCATTGATTTGTTTCCTGTTTTATAATGCCTATTCTTAAAATGAAATATAACATCTTCTGTAAATTAGAATAGGTGTGTAGTGCTTCTAATTCCACTTTATAGCCTCTCATGTTTTCCAAAATCATGAGAGGAAAATTTCCATCTTGACTTATATGTGTGAACCCAATGTGTTCCCATTAATAGCTATGAAAATTATTTTACTTCATCTTACCCATATTCCAACATGTTTGGCTATATTAATATAGATAATGATTAGTATATTAGGTTTTAACATGTTCAATTGATTTGGTTCGTGGGTTAGCTAAAATTATCCTAGTTTTTTTAGAACGATGTATATGATTACTACGTGAAATATGTGAAGAAATCCTTACCAAAATAATATTTATCATTAATTTTTTCAATATAATTCTCATAAAATATTCTCTATATGAATGTAATATATTTTTCCCCATTATATCATATTTCACAATTTTCATCCAACATTGAGGATACATAAATACCATACATAATATAATGGATTATTTAATATTTATTCGTAGTTCCATCTATAAATAAAATTATCCATTTTATGGGAACTAATATCAGTTCTAAAATCATTTGATTTAAAACCAAATAGAATTGGACATCTCAAAGTATGTTTTTCCAGCTAGATGACTCACATGTCGTTTCCATTAATAATTTAGAGCATGATACATCTTATAACATTATAGGGATTTTTTATCTATAATTATATCCAATAAGTACTAAAGAATACATATATAACCATCAATAATCAGAATCAACACTGTAAAACATATAATTTACCTTTTAGAACAAATATAATTACCTAATTTTTCCCTTCAAAATCCCCATTTTAATTTGTTTGAAATACCATAATTCTTCATTGTCATTATGTGTTTGTGGAAGGATTATTTCTACTCAACCATATTAACATTAAAGGAAATGGTTAGCGTATGGTATTTCTCATCAATTATTTTACCTTTCAAGGAAATCATACTCATCACCCTTATTTAGATCTAATAGAATGATTATATCACTTGGTTTTTCTAGAAAATATCCATTAGGTATTCTATATTATTTGTTTGTGGGATAGACCAATGTATAAAGCAAGAGACATACAAATTTTTTTTCTATGTTATAATTCCCATCAAGAATAATTACTTTTAGGTTGTAATGGCACATGACCTCAAGCATGCCTAATAGTTTTCAAGAGGCTATAGACTACTTTAAATTCCATAAATCTCATAATTTTGATATTTTACCCTTGGTACAGATATCCAACCAAAAACATTACATAAGGAGGTCATAAATTACTAATATAATATTAAAATGAAAAAAATGACTTAAAAAATTATGCATCAATATTTCAAACAGTACAACTAATAACCATCCAATTGTATATCGAGTACTATTAAAAATTAAATAAGGATGATAACAAGAAATGTAATACCAATAAATCCAAATTCCACTATGACTAAACCCATCATCTTGTCTCCACCACTTTAGAAACCCAACAATGGGCCTTTCCCTTTACTGGACACCTAAATATAATGTATGCACACACACCAAGATTATATTTCATGGTGGGTTTTTATGTACGTAGTATGACATAAAAAATTCATCCATAACATAAGTGAAACATTAATATAAATAAATATATAAGAAAGGGACATAAATTATCTAGTAGTCCTTCACATGTTGAGTCTATGTGTTCTAACCTGGCTTCACCAAACCTTGTCCATACCAACTTTAGCTCTATTTTAGGGGATTATTTATGTCTAATTTCCATGTTTTTTGGAAAAATAAAAAAGAGAAACATAAATCTTGAAATGGGACCCTATTTTGTTACACCACTTATCAGGCCACAAGGCCATCATATCCGAAAAACTATCTCATGTTAGGACACAGGGTCACATGCCCCACAATGAGTCTCAATTCAGCCTCAAAATCCTCATTTCCAACCATGTGTCATTCAAGACACCACAATAATTCTCAGACTTAAATTTACACATGATATCCACTCTAAGGGTATAAAAGACATCAGAGGACCATGTGTCACATTAATCTAGGATAGTTGAATTATATCAGACATACAAAAATATACATACTCAAGACATCGTAATAAAATTCTTTATCTATATAGAAACTTAATCAATTCAATTTGTGTGAGGTATCATGAGATGCATGTACACACATAAAAATTTCACATATATAAATGTATCATGGGATATAAACATGCATAAAGGTATCATATCAATAATGTTCTAATGGGATACATGATCACACTCACAAGCATTTTATATGAATAATGGTATCTCATTCTATACACACATACTCACGAATAACAAATGAAGAATGTTTATCTAGGTGTACCCACATAAACACTCCTGAATTTCATATCATTCAATTTAAAATTTTAATGATATGGAAAGGATCTTATGACCCTAACTGTATCAAATACCATGGTTATGGTTTGCCACCGAAATAAAGATCTAAAACATAAAATCCCTATAATATACCCAAAATCAAAATTTTATTATTCAATATTAACGATCAAATTAAAGTTACTTGTTAATTATATGGATCAGATTAATCTTTCCGGATTAGATCCAACGAAATGGGTGGATCTCAAAATCAAAATATTATAACGATCATGATAAAATATGTTTTGACTATAGTTTCATTGAATCTACTTTGATTCCCAATTAGTGATTTGATTGTTATTGGATCCGATGATAAGAGGCTATAACTAATAACTTTTCTAAGGGGGGAGATGGAGAGAGATAAAGTCTAGAAATTATAATAAGAACTAAGGTAAAATGATCACATACTATAAAATCTATACAACTGATGTCCCTACATCTAATGGATTTTGTCCCTAGATGGATACAAATTTACATGAACGACTAATAGAGTCCCATGTTTTGAGATACCAATGTATAGTTGTAAAAGAGTGGTTTTCTATATTTCTTTCTTCAACATAAATATTTTCTAATTTTTTAATTTTATGTGCACAGTATGGTCATATAGTTTACCAAAAAGTGTGCCCAACCATGTGAGGATCATTTTCTATTTAGGAAACACACATTTTTTACCATTAGGATTGGTAAACCAGGCATTGAATATGACTTCTCCACTATTATATGTTACAATTTCACCATATTAATATCACATGATTATCTTTAATAATACACCAGTCATGTGTCACTTAGTGCTTCTCGCTGAAAGGATGCATAGTTACCTATGAGAAGTTGTATGGTATCATCTAACCCTGATCTAACTATGATATCAATTACTTCCTTCTAAAAATATCAAATACAACCCATAACCCACTTGATACATTAAAAAAAGAATAACTCAATACAATTATAAATAATGGATGAAATAATTAATAACATACCTAGAAAATCAAAGGTTCTTATAATCTCCCAATCTCAGGTATTTTTTCCTCAATATGTGTCTACATAGGTCCTTAAAGAACAAATATTTTCACTAATCTTTAAAATTTTATTCCATCTCCGAATTTTCTTCTCAAATATGTCTATTATTTAATAAGATGTGAATGAGAGGAATTTTCATACCTCAAAATACATTTTTTAATTGTTTAAAAATATTCCCCATACATTCAATGAACAAAACATATATTTCCATCAAAACAGCTTTACTATCAATCTCAAATGATGTATAGAACATTTAATTACTTTATAGAGACACTTAGAACCCATAATACATAACTCGATGTCTTATAAGAAGATATAATCTGTAATCTACCATTTCAATTTGTTCTATTATCTTGTGTAGTCCCCCAAACCACACATCTAGTTTTCCCCACCTCTACAAGCATAGTATCCTAAATATAGGTGATAACTATATTTATACTCAGTGAAAAAAGTGAAACTTCCAAGGTGACTATCTTCAAACTGCATAATAATGACACCTAATCTCAGTAATAGAATATTACTTCCTAATACGTTCTTACCCCTCAGATGTTTAAAACTCTAAACTAATCCTAATAACTGTTGACATTCTCTCTTTATGCCAAAATAACAAATAATTAATGTATATACCATAAAGAGCTTCACAATGATCAATATTAATAAATAAATAAATAATTTTATTATATGAACACACTTCAAATCCCATATGGTCATCCCCAACATTACCACATTCTAGAACACACACCCTAAGAATATCCTCTAAATTATATATTGTCCTCTAGGATATTTATTCTTTCCTTTTGTGATTTGTTAACTCATATTTAGATATGATGTCATATCCCTATGAATGGTTTTCCCAAACCGTGACATGAAGAGAGCATGTCAATCCAACAAGATACATTTAGGAACTCTTAGTAGTTGTACTATATCCCAAACAACAAAACCTTCCCAACTCATCCACGAATTGAAATTATTTAATACAAAATATATTTTCAAATTTTATAATTTGATCAACAATATAGAACACTACATTTTAACATGTAATGGTCTAAGGATATCCCATAAAAAACTTTCACCACCTCATAGAACTACTATATAGATCTGATAATAGGTTAATGTAAACCATTAAGTCCTTGATTTTCCTCTTTAATCCTTTTTCATGTGAGGCAAGAAGGGAAAAATCTAGAAAAATACTTTTTTAGGAATGGACATAAAAAATAACATCATATATCATTATACATCTTTGTGGATCTAGGATGAAACACTGATTTCAAGGTTTGAAAATCCCTAATCAATTCCTCCATCATAAAATTATGAAGTTACACACTACCATGGACATGATTTACATCTTTATAATATAAGGATCGTATTGGAACGATGTAATATAAAATCAACCTTTCTCGTCTCAATATATAATAATGATCAGTCTCTTGACATTCCACAACCCCATGAACAAAGGGAGAAACAATTACCAGTGGTAGATAATCCACCACCACTTTCACCAAAGATACACCTACATAGCAATTCATGACAGAACTCTAAAACATTCAAACTTCATCCATTGTTCATGATCCACACATATGTGTATTATAACAAATATTTTTTTATAATTACCTTCACCATGGGAATACACCATCAGAAAATTGAATGTTCTAAAATATTCTTCCCACCATGTCATCAATGTATTAATGTATTTATAGGATAAAACATATCTTATTCCCTTATAGTTTAAATACAAAATAATTTTCTAACTGAAAATATTGTGAATTTTTTTAACAAGGTATGAAACACACCTGGTGACATTAGGACATGAGTATAGTAGTTTAACTTATGGTGTCCTTCTTAGAATGTCCCGTAAGAATATAAATGGAATTTTTGTGAAGAAAACCCCCAATATTACTCAAATGTCATTATATTACACTGCATTTCCAATCCAAGGTTCCAATTGAATAATAATGAATAATATTTCATCATTCTCATTAGGTATAGGAAGGACTCATCACATAGTTTAATCAACTCAAAAATCACCCCTACATGGTATGTATGGTCATAGGTGATTTGAAATTGGACACATCTGGTGTGAAAGTCACTTAGTACCCAACTAATATATGGATAATCCAAATCTATATTAAATCCTAGTCCACACCAATTATGTTATTGCCTTCACATTATACAAACCTACATAAATACCTATCTAGGAAACAATATTTCCCAGAAAACATAATATTATGATGTAAAACATACACATTGGAAGCATTGAGTAAAGATAATGTTCTTTTAGAGTACACAACATGATATTTTTTTAAAAAAATTCAATGGTTTATTCATAGACTAAGAATTTATTAAATGACAAAGTGATTTTGGGATCCAATAATATCTGAAAAATAAGATCCATGTGGTGTATGAACACTATTGGATAGTTCATCAACCCAAAGAGAATATGAAAATAGTTATATAACTCATTTATTCTCCTAAAAACCATCTTTATTATGCCCTCTTTTCTGTCCCCAAGTTGGTAATAGACTAATTATAGATCAGTTTTTAGAGAACTATTAAGAACTAATTAACTAATAAAAAAATCATTGATCATATGTAATGGATATTGGTTCTTCAATATGACCTAATTAAGTTTTTGATAATATATATAGATCTTTAGGCTACCATTCACATTATTGGAAAAATGTTATAGAGATATCCATATGGGAGTGCTTTACTGAGTGAACCACTTCATTTTAAGATTATCTAGTTGAAATTCAAATACTATATCTATTCATGTTCCATATCATATAGAGAGATCAATATCGGTTCTAAAACTAACATGAGATCAATCTCAAAAATGATTACACATCAAGAAGGGAGTCTAGAGAAATATTGTGGAGTCATGTTTGAGTAATGTTTCACTACATGAAGAAATGTGGTTAATTCAATTAGTGGATCTTCTATAAGAACTTTAATTTCCATCTAAGAGGTAATTTTCTTTGACTGGATAACGTATATTCACACTATACCAACTCCTAGATATAATTAATTTTCTCAAGAAAGTATTATCCCCTTTATTCATGGAAAAAGGTCACTCATCTCTTAAAAAAATTACAAGATATCTATTATGATTCAACCAATCCATAAAAAGTTTCCCACTAAAACTATTCATCACCACATTTGAGAAATACTATAGATGAATCTACCCTACATCCACTATAGTAAATTATATACATCCTTGATTACATTATATCCTCTTTTTGAGGGAATTATAAATAGGAAAATTTTTAGCTAAAAGCGTTATAGTAAAACCAAAATTTTTAAATTCAACATACTGTATAATTTAATGGGAAACTCTTATATTAAATGGTATATTAAAGATAATATATCAATTAAACAACATACCTCAAACACATAATAGGCACATATCCACAATTTTCTAGAATCATATCAACTATAAAAACACTATATACCTAAAATCCATAAAATTATACCTTCAAAACCATTTTCACTTGATTCACTGAAACATGTAGAGTCTATAACTATTACACCCTATCCTCCTATATTCTTCTAACTCCCTATCTATTATTTTCCAAGATACACCTATTGAATATGTGTTTTTCAGGCACATCCATGCGAACATGGATGTAATTATCTTGAATAGAAAAGATTTATATGTCCTATATTACCACACTGAGCCTCCTAATCTACCAATATTTAATGAATTGGGTTATAACACCACCAATAAGGGGAGATGAAGGATCCTTTATCTACTTTGAACACATATCACTTTCCTAGTGAGCCTCTTAATCCTTAAAAAAATTTATATAGGGCACTCATAACTATATTAAAAAACCCACATGTTGGTGTACTGAGTATTGGATGAAAGCCTTCATATTTATAATCCTCTAAACCTTTCTTAACTATAAGGGACTTTCTATGAACATATGTGTGTGTGGTCACATCAAAATTCTTCACCTGACATCTCAACACTGGTCATAAGACAATAACAATCTTTTGGGATTTAATCACCTCATTCTGAAAAAAAGAGATAAAAATGTAACACCCATATTTATTTATGTATTCAATTAAAAAAATTATGTTTTCAATATCATTCTTTAGATGAAACCACATGTATGAATGAACAATGATATTTTATAACCACTATAACATAAAGATGATATTGTAATGTATAAACAAGATTAAAACGATTATGAAATATATATCAAAATTCATTCTATAATTCATATTTTTTTATTAATGAAAATGAAATATTTATTAATTTTTATTAAAAAAATTTATGATTAAATGTTCAACTTTTTTGAATATTTATAATTATATATAAGTCATGTATTATTTTATATTGATCAATATTTAAAAAATATTTTCACTAAGTTTATTTATAATGTATGAATAATCCTTTATCCCTTTAATATTAAATGGTTAGGAATGATGAAAAATTCATTTGACGTTTAAATTTTTTATTTTTTCGTAATTTCTTTACGCGAAAACATTATTTTTATCATATAAATTAAATAAATAACTAATAATAGTTAATAATAAATAAATTTTTAGAATATGTA
This sequence comes from Viscum album, assembly GCA_963277665.1. Lineage (NCBI taxonomy): Eukaryota > Viridiplantae > Streptophyta > Magnoliopsida > Santalales > Viscaceae > Viscum > Viscum album. Next base: position 1,301,368,566 of record OY728127.1, read on the forward strand.
ATAATTCAAATCTTATAACATTCGTCTATATTTTTTTACAAAGAATGTAATGAATCTTATATCAGTTTTATTCTTAAAAATGCAATTTTCTAATAAATGAGTTTTATTGCATTTTATGTTTTAATTTTAAAATTAATTTGAAATTTACCTATGAATTAAATTTGATAAAATTTATTATAAATTATTTATAATAATTTTAAAAAAAATTGGGTCACGTTCAATTTTGTTCTAAATTAATAGAAAAAATTTACAAATTTGTTGTCATGGTTAAGGTTAAATGTGTTTACCAGAGGTTCAAATAATAAATAATTGTAAAAATGGGGCATAAACATGTCTAAATACAATTTTTTGAATATATTATAGACTTATAATATCATAATATTGATTAGTTTTCCATTTTTTGACCCATTCACTAGAAAATGACTTCATATTATTTCATAGTTTTCAGAAATTCCATGTATATCATTCCACTCAATTATAAAACACAACAAATTAAACTCCCTTATTCACAAACATTGACCAGTATATATCAGCTATTACATGACCAAACACCTTCATAGATTCTTTCCATTTTTTTCTTGATCTTTTAGTTTTAACCTAAGACCATACTATTAAGGATTAAGGTGTAATTCCAATAAGGTCTTTCAACGAAAATTTTATCACCATACTCGAGTACATCCAAATTTTTTTCTAATTATAATTCGTCTAAATATATTTTATCCATCCTAAAATATTACTCTAGTATCATTAATACACCTTGATTATATTATTATTACATGACCACCATCTTCTATATTTTTCAGTCAATTGGGATATTAGATAATTTCTTGTGTTTATGTGCAGACTACCACCTCCACATAGTTATGTGATTCATTTTTTATCAACACCTCTCATAATTGCTGTAAATCATGGATTTAATAAATTTATATAATATTTATGTTATAAAAAATATTTTATAATTATAAATTAATATATAATTTTTTATCATTATAAAATTGTACGAACCCAAACCTACTTTTCAGGTATGTTTTTCCTTTTATGGTCCTTTTTGAGAAAAAGATGTTTTTCTAGAAATTTTCAAAGTACACCCCATGTACTTTATGAGTACAGGCCATGTTCTTGGTTACCATAGGTAGCCATGTGCTGGCTGTATAACGGCCATGCACACGGCAATGTGGGGGTGACCTAGAGGTCGCCTAAAGCGGAGTACGGAACCGGTGTGTACACACTATGTACATAAAAAGTACATGCCATGTAATTTATTTTTTTCATTAAATGCACAGGGGTCTCATATAATCACCATAACGACCTCCTTCTAGGTCTTATTCGACCGAGAGCTCCGTATGGCTATAGATCATCAATGAACCCCCGAGCATGCATCTGTCCTCTGAATCAAACACTATCAGTTACAATGGAATCCCATCATTGAGTCTACTCTCCTCCTAGAGAATCATCTTTTATTTCTCCTCTTTTTTGAGTTATCATGGGTTGAAGATTTTATATGTTTTCATAGATCTATGGTATTCTATGGATATTTAATCCTTGAGGTTAAATAATATTGATCTCCTAATGCCTAGATAGGTTGTTTGTGCTTTTCTATTGAAGGTCATTGAGTTTTGTGTGCAAATTTTCCCAATACCCATGAACGGGGTATTGCGTGTTTGCCATTGTTTCCCTATTGTGTGTCTACTATGCTTGTATGCTTAAATATATGATATATTATTATGAACAGGGTGAATTGTTGTTCATGGATGTGTTTCCCATGCATTTTTTTCTCATTTTGACCTTTGGGTCTAGTTTTTCTATTAGGCTACTATTTACTTTCCCATGCCTAGTATTGTAGGATGGTGTGACTGTTGTTTTGTTATGTTCTTATGGTATAGAATTCTAGCCAAGTAGTTCTTGAGGTTTAACTTGGACGATACATGCTTTTACACTTTTTTGACTTACATATGTTCGTGTGAACCAGATCTATAGACTGTAGGGAGAATAGACATAAGGGCTTCTCCATAGAGTCTTTTCTTATTACGATGTGAGACCATAGGGGGAACTGACATTGAGTGCTTCCCCAGAGAGTCTGTAGTTCCTTGATGTGGGCCATAGATGGAATGTGACGAAACTGCTTCCCTAGAGCACCTTTAGTTACGATACGAGACTATAGGGGGAATTTTTGGGGAGTTCTTCCTTAGAGAGTCTATGGATAAGATAAACTATAGGGGTTAGACTGAGTGTACTACCCAGAGGGTTTCTTGTACTTGTTAGGTAGGACCAAAGAGGATGGGCTGTGAGTAATTCTCAAATGGTTACCTGTTTGTGTTTATCTTCTTGTTTAGTTGTTGCTTGATGTTGAAACTGTGGATTGTTTACTATTGTGTACTTTCCTGTTTATTATTTTCTATAGTTTTACCTGCCATATATTCTATGATTATTAGGCACACATCTCGTGGTGGTTTCCTACATAGATTTAGTCTTACACCCTGTTTGGGCCATGCTTTTGGTTCTAAACTTATTATATTGCAGCATGTATAGACTAGGGAAATCCCCCTTTTACTTTAGGTACTTGACATGTTGTGGAGATGGAGAGCATAGGACCAGGCCTAGGTTTGCGATGCTATGGAGCTGATTAGTATTTTTCTTTTGTACAAGGTTTAGTACTGTATTTCAGAATTTTGTATTTGTTTCACTACATTCCTAGACATATGTATCATGAATTATTTTATTATATGTGCTCCAGTTTATTCTATATGTCTTCTACTGTTTATTTTTGTGTGATATTATTACTACTTCTTATCTTGTATATATATTTGTTCACTTCTGTTGTGTACTCAACCAATGAGAGCATAGTTTCCCCACTATCACACCCAAGGCCCTCGCTGCTAGTCGGTTGCCTCTGGCATTGGGGAAATGCTCATGAGGCCATGTGACCAACCTGGAACGGGGTGCCTCTAGGTGGCTTCCGGAACCAGGGCATCACAAAGTCGTATCAGAGGAATTCTTTTCCCCTTGAATTACTATTTGGAATCTATAGGCAGGGATAGGATGGAATCGGTACATGGTAATAAGCAGTGCATGGGAGTAGCTAACCTGTGTACCGGGAAAAGCGAATCTACCTCGTTTATTACAATTTTTATGGTTTTGAAATTTTATAGTTGATTTGATTTCACTATTGGGTGATCCACATGTTATGCGTTGTTACCGTTGATGTTATTAAGGATCTATTTTTTTCAACCCGATGAGATGAGGGTATTCCATCTAATGCATCATATAGGAACTTGTTAGAAATCACATGCCGTGCATTATTTCAATTCCATTTAGGGTGCATTATAAACTGCATGTTGTTGTGATAGATGTTTGATAGAATGTGCCTGTTATTGTGATAGATGCCTTGATAAAATACATATTGTTTGATAGGGTATTGTTTGTGTATGTTTTTGTCTGAATGAACTCCAAACATTGGATCTTGAAGGGTTATGGGACCTTATGGACCAGAACATGGTGGATCATTGACCTGTTTACCTTTTTATAACATGTATAAGAAGCTAATCTTTGATTCACGAGGAGTATGGGCCCTCACGAATCAGAATTTGGAACCTTCAATGTTCATTTCAGTGTTTTTCTGGGTTTTAGAGTAGTTTCTGAGGCTTAATGTCAAGAAAAACCTAGATTGCATGTCGTGTAGTTTTGACTACATGCCACGTGTTCTTCTGTTCGGGAAGAGACTGTTTTTCTTAAGTACACATCATGTACTTTATGTACACGTCCTGTAGTCTCTAACTATGTCGTAGGTCATGTGGGCAGAGACTCGGGATAGGAAAAATCTTGTGGGAACACACCATGTACTAGTTGTGCACGCCGTGTGGTGTTGAACTTGTGTCCACCCGTGTGACTAATGACACATATGGATAAATCTTCCATTATACATGCCACGTCAGGCTTGAGCATGCCATGTAGTTTAATCATATGAACCCGGACATGTATCTAACAACACGGATCAGTGGAGTCTCTTCTTATACACACCGTTTTAACCATTAACATGTCGTGTAGTGTGAGCCTTGTATCCGGCCGTGTCACTAACGACACGGGTCGGTGATGCTCGTCTAGTACAAGTCATGTTTCCCTTGAACACGTCATGTAGTCTTGTCTTAGGAGAGCCATGTGGCTTATCTGTGTAGAAGGACTCGGGTAGGGGAAGAGGATTCAAGTACACGCCATGTGTGAGGACAACACGCCGTGTGTGTAACGACCCAAAGTTTCATTAATGGAAAATCCCTCTTGATCCAGTTAAATGTCCCTTTATGAAAAATGTTTTTATAAGATGTCAACTTCTTTAGTTTTACGTTAAGATCTGTGACCGTTACTTGTATAGCCGTTGAACAGTGATCATCGGAGTAGTATAAATATAAGGCTTTAACGAACCCATTTCTACTCAGACAAAGGAAGCGATGGCCTCATACAGTAGAATTTCCTATTACGAATCCCATTTGTCGGAGCTCAGAAAAGAGGTGGCGTCTTTGGGCTTCGCCCTTGACCATACCCAAGCTGAGCTTCATTATGTCATTCTTGAACGGGACTGTCTACGGGAAAAGTGGAAGTTGATAGAGATTACCACACGAGCGATGTTATCCGAGCCGCCCCAAGAGTCTGTCACCATCACACACCTTACCCTTAGGTCTTATGCGGATATTTTAAGGGGTTATGTAACAAATAAGTATCACCATGTTCATGTACATTATTTTTGTATATAATAATGAATATAATTTCTAGTCATTTTTGATACATTGTAATTAGTTATTAAAGTACTAATGGTGTTTTTAGTTATTATTTAATTAAGAATTATATTTTATTAAATTAAAGTATTTTTGAATAAAATAATATTTTAGTAAAATATTATTATTAATATTAAATTAATTTTTATTAAATATAAATGATCTTATAATTTTATGAATGGAATTAAAATTTTTATTAAGGTTTGAAATCCATTTCTTTCAAAACCCGTGAATTTTTTATAAATATAGGTTTTTATTTTAAAAGTGAATATTCACATATTTATAAAATTATTTAGATAAAATAAATATTATTTTTGGAATCAGGACGTCGAAATTATCCAACGGTGAATTTTTCATAATTTTCTGAGACAGTCAAATTTTTGGGTAAAAATTAAATACCATTTAAATATATAATGTGTTTTATGACATCATAATGACCCAATGGTGATGTAATAAAATACCATAATCATTATGTTCGGCCAATATGTGTTTTATCATTAAAATAATGTGGTTTTGGGTTTGTTTGACTTACTTTTCAAAGCATTGATGAATCCCTCAAGACTTATTCAACACTTTGCCTTTTTAAATTAATTTCCATGGGAGTGTGACGCACCTCCACATAAGCAACCCTAATTTTTTAATAAGTTCGGACCTTGGCCTTGAAAAATATTTTTTTCCTCTTTCCTTTTCCAGAAACCATGGGAAAATACCATGATATGGTTTTTTGGTTTGGATTATTTTAATATAAGGGGTCCCAAACCTAAATAATAAAGAATTCCCTCACCATTCTTATATAAACACACCCAAGCTCCCACTTCCTCCTCACTCAAATCCCTTGGAGTTCGTCAAACCTCTGCCTTACTCTCTCTATAATCCTCTAGAGGTTCCCCAAGCTCTCAAGAAGCCTCTCACAAGCCTCTCTCTAGCCTTTGGAAGCACACTTCCAAGTAAGGGTTTTTTCTTCCTTTCTCATTTTCGTCAATTTTCTTTAAGTTGTATGGCCCTTTTAATTTCAATTATGAATGTTGGGGTATGGTTTTGCACCTCCCCCATACAGTCCTATTATTTTTTGAATTATGGTAGACCCCTTTCTCTCTCATTAAATGCCTCCCATGTACACCTGTTACTATGCCGAAATTCCGAAAGGAACTTCTTTCTCCTCTTTTATATTCAAGCAATACTTTTGTATCATGAATCTAAATTCTTTTTCAATTGTTGGGAAATGTATCTATATGACCTCCTTACTTTCCATTACATGTAAATATGATTAGGAACCCCTTTCTCTCTCATTAAACATTTTTATGACTTCTTATGTCACGCCGCTACGCTGCCGAAATCACACCGATTTTCTAAGCCAATATCATTGTGTAGTAAATACCATGCCCATTTCTCCATCAAGGGTATTCACCTTTATGAACATTTACTTATTGATTATAAAGTTCCATGTATGAATTCCACATTCCTTTATCATGGAATAAATTATTATGTTTTATGAATCAATGTTTTATGATCCATGTGGCACACTTATGCCTGAAATGAAATGTTTAATAAGGGTGCACCCTTATAGAGCTCCAATGCATTGGGTAAAGTATAGTATCCTGATACGTCATGTGCAATGAGTGTTGACTCATGCTAATTCAAGTGCAACGAGGGTTTACTTGTGCTTCAAGTGCAATGAGGGTTTACTCATGCTCCGTGTGCAATGAGGATTGGCTCATGCTAATTCAATGTTAAGTGTTGTTGCCACATTTCCGTGTTATGATTATCATGATTTATCATGCCTTTATGTTCAAGTTACTCTTATTCTCTATTGATATTACTATTTCCTAACATGTATTGAACTCCTCATTTTATTCATTGTGTACTCCCTTACTGGGCTTTATAGCTCACCCTTTTCTTAAGCATGTCCTCAGGTTATCCCATGCAATGCTAAGTACGAAGGAATGTAGTGGTCATGTAAAGGAAGTTTTCAATAAAGATGTTTTATTTCAAGTTTAAAGTTTTTATGTAATGATCCTAAGCCCCAAAGACACTAAAACTCTCGATCTTCTTTGTTGTATCATGTGAAGTTATATGTAATAAAGCATGTTTAAGTTGTAATAGAAAGCAGGGCTGTCATAGTTGGTATCGAAGGGAGGTTTAGTTATTTTTGGGATTAGGAAACCCTCGTGAAGCCTTAGATACAAGACTAAGTAAAATAAAAACATCCCTATGTTTTGGTAAATACTAAGTAAGTGGTTTATCAAACAAATACATCCCTGTCTGGATACGAGCATGTAGAGGCGACTCTGGCACAGATGTATCCTAGGGGTAAAACCCAAAAACACCACTTTGAGCTAGACTTGAATGGGAACTGGTGCACGAAAACGGGCCATGCTGAACTCTTGGTTACGACACTCCCGGGGGATCTGTTTTGATAAATTCACAATCTTAGTATGAACCCTTATTAAGGGAAAAATGCCCCTAAGAATATATGTTAGAAGGAAGATCATGAAAATCCTAGATTTAATCCTATAGACTCATGAGTTAAAGAGATTAATGTTTATTTATAAGTCATAAAATTTTGTCTTTGGTTTACCCTTTATGTGTTACCCCTAACTTTCCTTTTATTCCAGCCAATGGCCGGTAATATGAGAACTCGGGCTAACAACCGTTGTGAAGATCAGTGTGATGATTGTACTAATGAGATGCCCAATCCAATGGGATCGGGAATCGCGAACTTTGTCACGCTTCTATCTCAGCTAACTCAAGTTTTGAATAGAAACATGGGTCAAGGGGAACGTTCAACCCCCCCCCCCCCCTAAGAAAGAACAAGTCGCTATCGAGAGATTCATGATACAAAGGCCACCAACTTTTAGTGGATCATCTGATCCCACGATCGCTGAGCAATGGATCAACTCCATTGAAAAGATCTTCTCTATCCTTCAATGTTCTGAACAAGAGAAGGTTCTCCTGGCGGCTTATCGTATGGAGGGTGAAGCTGATCAATGGTGGACGTTGATCAAAAATACGAAGCCTGGGGAGGAGATCGAGGCTTTGGAATGGAAGGAATTCCGGAAGATGTTTTTCAATAAATATTTTCCGCGCACCCTCCGTCTTAAGATGGAAAGGGTCATCCTTTCCCTCAAGTAGAAAGATGAATAATCTGTGGGAGCGTACGAGGAAAACTTCACAAGGCTTGCACGATACGCTTTCGGCTTTGTCGTTACCCTCGAATGCAAGGTTGACAACATCTTTGGTGGGTTGAAGCCTAGCTTGCGGAAAGCATTAGCGATCCGTGACTTCGACAGCTATGAGGAAATTGTCCGATGTTCCCTCAAGGTTGAAATAGAGATCGAAAAATCACAGGGGTATCATGGGGACAAGAAGCGTAAGGTGTACTTCAATGCTGGTGGTCCGATGGATAAATCCAACGGCGCTAAGATGTTCCAGCACCCCACTTGCCAAAAGTGTGGAAAGAAGCACCCTGGAAATTGCCTTAGGGGACAAGAAAATGCTTCAGGTGTGGAAGAGAAGGGCACCTAGCTGTTAACTATCAGCAAGAAGGACCCGCGGCTGTGACAGAGGAGAGGAACGCTCCATTCGAACCTCAACGCGTTGTTCAATTCTACAAATGCAATGAACCGGGTCATTTTGCAAATCAGGGACCTAATCCAAGGGTTATCGGAGGCAACCGGCAACCTCCAAGACAGCAAGGAAGATCTTTTTCCATCACTTCTGCCGAAGTGAAACCCGACAATGAAGTGGTGACAGGTACGCTAGTTATTCATTCAAGAATAGAGAACGTAATTTTTGATTCAAGTTCTACGCATTCTTTTATATCTCAAAAGTTTAGTAGAACAATCCCTGCACCACCACAAATCATGGAAGTAAAGATGAAGGTGAGTACGGAAAATGGGGCAATCATTGCATCCCATAAGTATTAGTCCTCCCCTGTTATAATCTGTGGAGTGAATTTCCCGGCGAACCTCATCATACTCGCTTTAGTGGAATTTGATGCAATTCTTGGCATGGATTGGCTTTCCTTATATAGAGCCAACATAAATTGTCGGGATAGGGAAATCACACTCCATATGGAGAATCGACCCCCGATTATTTAAAAGTGTCAGGAGGAAGATGAATCTCCTTTAGCTCCATCATCTCACGCATGGATATTACTGCCTTATGAGCACGCATATCTGGCTTAGATGATTGAGTCCAAGGAAGAAACCACCCTTGCAGAAATTCCTATTGTGATGGAATTCACTGAAGTATTTCCCGAGGAACTTCCTGGTCTTCCTCCAAGAAGAGATGCTGAGTTCTCAATTGAAATTATACCTGGGGCGCTACCAATATCCAAGACTCCATATAGAATGGATGTTTTTGATCTTGAAGAGATGAAGAAAAAACTACAGGAGAATCTGGATAAAGGGTTTATACGCCCAAGTGCATCACCATGGGGTGCACCAGTCCTCTTCATCAAGAAGAAGGATGGGTCAATGCGGCTTTGCATTGATTATCGTGAACTTAACAAAATCACGATAAAGAAAAAGTATCCTCTCCCAAGAATCGATGACTTGTTTGATCAACTACGTGGAGCACAATACTTCTCCAAGGTGGACTTGCGGTCGGGATATTATCAAGTAAGGGTGAAGAAGGAAGATATCCTCAAGACTGCTTTTCGTACAAGGTACGGGCACTATGGATTCATAGTAATGCCTTTCGGACTGACCAATGATCCAGAAATATTCATGGACTTGATGAATAGAGTCTTTAGAGATTACCTAGACAAATTTTTGGTAGTCTTTATAGATGATATTCTAATATAATACAAAACCAAGGAGGACCATGAGGAGCATTTAAGAACTGTACTGGAGACTTTGCGCAAGGACAAGCTCTATGCCAAGTACAGAAAGTGTGAGTTCTGGTTGAAGGAGGTCTCATTCTTGGGCCATATCATCACAAGCAATGGGATATCCGTGGACCCCTCCAAAACAGATGCAATTGAGGGATGGCCGAGGCCAACATCGGTAACTGATATCCGTAGCTTCTTGGCATTAGCTGGATATTATCTACCATTTGGGAGAAATTTCTCACGATTGTCCAACCCTCTTACCAAGCTAACTCTAAAGTGAGTAAAGTTTGCTTGGAGTGATGAATGAGAAGAAAGCTTCAAGGAGTTGAAAATGAGGCTTATCACTGCACTCGTGCTCACTTTACCCACAAGTGGGGAGCTTTTTGTGGTATTCAGTGATGCTTCGAAGAAGGGCTTAGGATGTTTGCTGATGCGGAATGATAAAGTGATATCCTATGCCTCAAGGCAGTTAAAAATCCATGAGCGAAACTATCCAACACATGATCTGGAGTTGGAGGTGGTAATCTTTGCCTTGAAAATATGGCGGCATTATCTTTATGGAGAGAAATGTGAGATATATACTGACCACAAGAGTCTTAAATATATATTTACACAGAAAGAGATTAATATGCACCAGAGAAGATGGATAGAGCTCATCAAGGATTATGACTGTTCAATACATTACCACCCTAGGAAAGCGAACAAGGTGGCAAATGCCCTAAGTAGAAAGGATCCAGTGATTATATCAATGATGAGAATTGAGAAGGATCCAATATTCATAGACTTAATGAATATGGATGTGGGAATCATAAAGAAGGTAACATCATTAATCCTTTCACAAATGATTGCTCAACCATCTCTTTTGGAAAGGATAAAGGATGCTCAAAAGGATAACGCATGAATCCAAGAAAAAGTGGAAGCTATCAAAAAGGGAAAATCCTCAGAGTTTAATGTTAATGAAGAAGTAATTGTGCGGTTTGGGAAAAGACTATGTGTTCCATCATGTTCGGAGCTGAAGAAGGAACTTTTGGATGATGCACATAGTTCAAATTTCTCTATTCACCCTGGGAGCACAAAGATGTATCGATATCTCCGAGAAAACTTTTGGTGGGATAATATGAAGAAGGAGATCGCTGAATATACATCAAAGTACCTGGTGTGTCAGCAAGTGAAGGCAGAGAGGCAGAAGTCTAAGGGGATGATGAAACCATTGCCCATACCAGAATGGAAATGGGAGAACATCACCATGGACTTTGTCACTTGACTTCCAAGGACATCCAAAGGCAACAATGCAATCTGGGTTGTTGTGGATCGTCTTACAAAGACTGCACACTTCATTGCTATTCGAGAGTATTTCTCTTTGGATCAACTGGCACGGATATATATCAGGGATGTGGTACGGTTTCATGGAGTACCACAATCTATTGTTTCTGACCGAGATCCAAGATTCACCTCTATGTTTTGGAAGAGTCTTCAACAAGATCTGAATACTGAACTGAACTTCAGTACGGCCTATCATCCTCAAACTGATGGCCAATCCGAGTGGACTATCCAAACACTTGAGGATATGTTGAGAGCATGCTCAATGGAATTTAAAGGAGGATGGGATCAACATATTCCTCTGGTTGAGTTCTCTTATAATAATAGTTTCCACTCGAGCATCCAAATGGCACCATACGAAGCCCTGTATGGGAAAAGGTGTAGAACACCGGCATGTTGGGATGATGTCGGTAAACGTAAGCTGCTTGGACCAGAAATGGTCGAAGAAATGGTGGAGAAGTTGAAAACCATTCAGCAACATAACAAGGCAGCCCAAAGTCAACAGAAGAGTTATGCAGATAATCGTCGACGAGACCTTGAGTTTAAAGTCGGAGACATGGTGTTTTTATGCATATCACTGTGGAAGAAGGTCATGAGGTTTGGAAAGAAAGGGAAGTTAAGTCCAAGGTACATAGGCCCCTTTGAGATTCTTGATCGTGTTGGGGCTGTGGCCTATCGACTAGCACTTCCACCTACAATGGCCAAGGTGCATGATGTCTTTCATGTATCCCTCTTAAGGAAGTACATACCGGACCCTTCACATGTACTCTCTTCTGAGGTGGTATAATTGGAAGATGATATTTCTTATGAGGAGCAACCAGTGAAGATCTTAGATCGTAGAGAAAAAGTTCTACGAAATAAGACAATGCCCCTCGTCAAGGTGTTGTGGAGAAACCACAAGTTTGAAGAAGCAACTTGGGAGTCGGAGGGTATGATGAAGCTGAGTTACCCACATTTTTTTAGTTTGGGAAAAGTAAAATTTCGAGGGCGAAATTTCTTAAGGGGGGAATATTGTAACGACCCAAAGTTTCATTAATGGAAAATCCCTATTGATCCAGTTAAATGTTTCTTTATGAAAAATGTTTTTATAAGATTTCAACTTCTTTAGTTTTACGTTAAGATTTGTGACTGTTACTTTTATAGTCGTTGAACAGTGATCATCTGAGTAGTATAAATATAAGGCTTTAACGAACCCATTTCTACTCAGACAAAGGAAGCGATGGCCTCATCCAGTAGAATTGCCCCTTACGAAGCCCATTTTTCGGAGATCGGAAAAGAGGTGGCGTCTTTGGGCTTCTCCCTTGACCAAGCCCAAGCTGAGCTTCATTATTTCAAGCTTAAACGGGACCGTCTACGGGAAAAGTGGAAGTTGATACAGATTACCACTCGAGTGATGTTATCCGAGCCGCCCCAAGAGTCTGTCACAATTGCACACCTTACCCTTAGGTCTTATGCGGCTATTTTAAGGGGTTATGTAACAAATTAGTAGCACCATGTTCATGTACATTATTTGTGTATATAATAATGAATATAATTTCTAGTCATTTTTGATACATTGTAATTAGTTTTTAAAATACAAATGGTGTTTTTAGTTATTATTTAATTAAGAATTATATTTTATTAAATTAAAGGATTTTTGAATTAAATAATATTTTAATAAAATATTATTATTAATATTAAAATAATTTTTATTAAATATAAATGATCTTATAATTTTATGAATGCAATTAAAATTTTTATTAAGGTTTGAAAGTCATTTCTGTCAAGACCCGTGAATTTTTTTATAAATGTAGGTTTTTATTTTAAAAGTCAAAATTCCAATATTTATAAAATTATTTAGATAAAATAAATATTATTTTTGGAATCAGGATGTCGAAATTATCCAACGGTGAATTTTTCATAATTTTTTGAGACAGTCAAATTTTTGGGTAAAAATTAAACACCATTTAAATATATAATGTGTTTTATGACATCATAATGACCCAATGGTGATGTAATAAAATACCATAATCCTTATGTTCGTCCAATATGTGTTTCATCATTAAAATAATGAGGTTTTGGGTTTGTTTTACTTACTTTTCAAAGCATTAATGGAGCCCTCAAGACTTATTCAACACTGTTCCTTTTTAAATTAATTTCCATGGGAGTGTGACTCACCTCCACATAAGAAACCCTAATTTTTTAATAAGTTCGGACCTTGGCCTTGTAAAATATTTTTTTCCTATTTCCTTTTCCAGAAACCATGGGAAAATACCATGAGGTGGTCTGTGGTTTGGATTATTTTAATATAAGGGGTCCCAAACCTAAATAATAAAGAATTCCCTCACCTTTCCTATATAAACCCACCCATGCTCCCACTTCCTCCTCACTCAAATCCCATGGAGTTCGTCCAACCTATACCCTACTATCTCTATAATCCTCTCAAGGTTCCCCAAGCTCCCAAGAAGCCTCTCACAAGCCTCTCTCTAGCCTTTGGAAGCACACTTCCAAGTAAGGGTTTTTTCTTCCTTTCTCATTTTTGTCAATTTTCATTAAGTTGTATTGCCCTTTTAATTTCAATTATGAATGTTGGGGTATGGTATAGAACCTCCCCCATACTACCCTCTTATTGTTTTAATGATGGGAGACCCCTTTCTCTCTCATTAAATGCCTCCCATGTACACCCGTTACTATGCCGAAATTCCGAAAGGAACTTTTTTCTCCTCTTTTATATTCAAGAAATACTTTTGTATCGTGAATCTAAATTCCTTTTCAATTGTTGGGACATGTATCTATATGACCTCCTTACTTTCCATTACATGTAAATATGATGAGGAACCCCTTTCTATCTCATCAACCATTTTTATGAATTTTTATGTCACGCCGTTACGCTGCCGAAATCACACCGATTTTCTAAGCCAATATCATTGTGTAGTGAATACCATGCCCATTTCTCCATCAAGGGTATTCACCTTTATGCACATTTACTTATTGATTATAAATTTTCATGTATTAATTCCATAGTCCTTTATCGTGGAATAAATGATTATGTTTTATGAATCCATGTTTTATGATCCATGTGGCACACTTATGCATGAAATGAAATGTTTAAGAAGGGTGCGCCCTTATAGCGCTCAAATGCATTGGGTAAAGTATAGTATCATGATACGTCATGTGCAATGAGTGTTTAATCATGCTAATTCAAGTGCAACGAGGTTTTACTCGTGCTTCAAGTGCAATGAGGGTTTACTCATGCTCCATGTGCAATGAGCCTTGGCTCATGCTAATTCAATGTTAAGTGTTGTTGCCACATTTCCATGTTATGATTATCATGCTTTATCATGCCTTTATGTTCATATTACTCTTATGATCTATTGATATTCCTATTGCCTAACATGTATTGAACTCCTCATTTTATTCATTGTGTACTCCCTTACTGGGCTTTATAGCACACCCGTTTCTTATGCATGTTGTCACGAACAGAATCTGGACGCCGCCAAAACCGGCACCAAACCCAGACCGTGACAAGTCCCGAAGGGCGTTCCCGATCCCCACGGGCTGGCACAAGTTCCAGGGTATCATAAAATGATAATTGGGAATGATTTACCCGAGTTTATATACTTAAAATGACAAAAGAATCCAATGAAATGAATCTGGATTTTTCAAACCAAATAATCCTTTTCAAAAATTCAGAACTGAATTAAAAAATTTTAAACAATTTTTAAAGACCATTACAAAGGTACAAACCCAAGAAAATACAGCCCAAGAACCTCCACATGGAAAGAGGCACCACCCTCAACCCATCTCCACGACACTCCATCACGATGGACCGCTAAGAACCCGAACCAAAGGCATAAAACCTGTACCCAAACCTGTGACATAAAATAAGCAAGTCTACTTACACCCAAAGGTGTAAGTAGGGTGTGAGCGAAAGCCCAGTAGGATACCACCTCTATGAGATTCCATGTGATAAACATTTCATGACAAAAAGCATTTCATGTTTTGTAAATAAGAAATGCTAGTTACAATTTTCTAAAGGATGAAATAATAAATGCAAACAGTTTTCATGTGAGATAATTTTAAAGGAACAAAAATTTAAAAATAAATAACAAAGATACTGAATTTTCCAGCCAACAATACCGTTTACCGACGGTAAGTACAAAGGATCTAATGAGCACAAGTAATAGGAAATAACCCCTAGGCACTAGCTAGCTGTGGGTCCCAGGTACCTCGTATCTCGGTGAGAGTAACCACAAAAAATATCAGTTCTCGTGCACGAGCCAGTAGTAGGGATCATACCCATAACCTAGTGGTCCCCAATCATCATCATCATTGTTTAGTTAGAGTTGTAAGCGTCAATCTTGCTAAGTGAAACTGAGGCCAAACCCCACAGATTCACTAGCATACTAGTACACGTCCACCCACCTAGATACCCGGGTTTTCCCTTTGTGCTCAAACAAGTTCAACAATCCAAGAAGTATAGTTTTCACATGAAAATATCAATTCCACATCACACATTAACCAAACATCCCCATGTACATCACACAAGTCAAAAATTCCACTATTCATTCAAATGCATTTTGAAATCAAACTCACACCAAAATTCCATACAACACTTTTCACATTTCTTTAACACTTACACAAATCCTTTAAATGATTTTATAAAACCATTACAAGATATTCAACTCACATAACAGCCCACACACATGTCACATAATACCCTTCTCACATTCACAATTCATTTTATCAATAAACTCACACGAAACATCCCACGCCCGTGTTTCGCACACAAAACACAATTTAGTAAAACATTTCGGCAATTTATAAAACATTCTAAAAATGTTTGACATCTCAAATCACCACTTTACCATTCAAAAACCCACATTAGGTGAACACACTCACCCAAACAGTACATATACACCCTTTCCCAACTTTATTTAACAAAATAAAACATTTTCCGTTTTTATAAAACAAACCCAAGAGGTATCACCATTGTTTGCACTCTAAACCCATTTCAAACCCCACATTCAAAACCAAAATCATAACAATAACAATACAAAACAGAATTTTCAGACATAAAACAATTATTAAAGCACCCCCAATTGTTATAAAAACAAATCAAATAATACCACAAAGATACACATGAAAAACACATGTTTTCATAAATCTCTTTCAAAAAGTACAAAACGGTTTTACACCTTAAACTCATTCAAAAAAACCTCTTTTCAAGGCCCACATGATAATAAGGAATTAACAAAACAGAATTGGCAGCCCCTTTCAAGACTAATAAATCACTTTCATATGTTATAAACTAAATCCAAACATTACCCCAAGAGTCACACATGAAAAGTACCCAATTTCAAGCTAAAATACAACTAAAAAATAAATGTTTAACCAAATTCATCAAAAAGAGTTTTCAAACCACACAAGACAGATTATAAACATACTAAATTAATAAAAAAAAGCAAGCTAACTCATCATAAAATTGTTACACATGGAATCACCTACCTTTTGAGTCGAAACCCTCAAAACTTGGTGCGAAACCTTAAGCGCACCACCGCCGCACCACAAGGAATATAAATCCAGACCTAGACCACCAAAAATTGACCCAAAAGATACCAAATCAGACCTTAGGATCTAACCCTAACTTCTGGACATGAGGAACTTCAATAAATAGGAAATAAAACTAAAAGAGGATGGAAGGAACCAAGAAGGAATTCCCTTACTTGAAATATCTTGAAGAAATCAGCCCCAATCCACCAATATATGAATCTCCAAGTACCCAAAACTTATATGTAGGTCCGAAGGAGTCATATTAGGTCATGTGGGGACTGAAATGGGGTGAAAATGATGAAAATTGAAGGATTTATGAAAGATTCATTTCACCTCATCAAATCTGGTCGATTTGAGAAAGATTGAGAAATATCGTCCACCTCTGCGGGGGTATATGAACTCCAAAGAGGAAAAAGCGATATAGGGAGTGAGGCTGAGGTTTTTGGCTTCGAGTGGGAGGTGTAATCACCAAAAAACAGTAAAAACAAATGAGATATTGAAATTTTAAAAAGATAATTTAAAGCAGGAAATGGGCTTACGGGCAGGCCCATTACCTTAATTAAAAACCCAAATCCATCATGATTTGGGATTTCTCTGTGGTTCAAAGGTATATGGTTATTTTAATATATGAGGGTATACCAATTGGGAAGTGTAATGAGTATAAAATAGTAAAAATTTAAGGAGTTATAGAAGAATCAAAATTTGTTTTTAAATCTGGATTTGGGCTCAGGGTTTGGCCCAAATTTTCAAAACCCACTATTTTCAACAAAATGAGTGGTAAACCCCCAAAACAAATCAGGAATGGAAATTAAATGAATAATGAATTTAAAAAAAGTCATGGGTGTGAAAATTCTCTCCACCATAAAACTTTCCGCCCTCGGAAAGCCACATCACGGATAAAGCAAAAACCAAACCCAACCGAAAGGCATAAATGGACTCATTTGCTAAGCTTCGCCCCCAAAGGTCAAAACACCTCCAGTGATCAA
Source organism: Viscum album (assembly GCA_963277665.1). Classification (NCBI taxonomy): domain Eukaryota; kingdom Viridiplantae; phylum Streptophyta; class Magnoliopsida; order Santalales; family Viscaceae; genus Viscum; species Viscum album. Next base: position 1,301,386,004 of record OY728127.1, read on the forward strand.
TTATGGAAGGAATACATCACAACCAAAACATACACCTCATTACTGAAATTATCAAGCACATTCAAGATTTATCCTAAAACAAACTCCTCAAACACTATCTGAACAAGGCTCAAGAAATTTACCCAAACAAACAAGAACATCGAACAAGGTTACACTTACCTTGATATAACTAAACAATTGGGAAATATCCAATCCCAACGTTTACTCAAGGAAGATGTATGTGTTTATATAGCTCCAAATGATACTACCCACATCCAATCCAAGACCAAGTACAAAAGTGAGTTACTGGTACAAGGATACACAAATGAGCTCCCCAACCATAAGAGACAACTTAATTTTTTTTTCCGAGAAAGAATCAAAACACTAACAGGGGAGCCCCAAACAAAATCCCTAGTACAAGGGGTATAATACCATTATGCATTTTCAAAATAATATACATGAGACTCATAGTGGTTCTCCCCACCATAAGAACCATCCATCTTAACTGACCAATATGGTCCGGCATAGAAAAACCCCAAAACTTAAAGAGTTGGGACGACAACACGGTTAGCCCGCACAGTTTGGGAAACTATGTGCTAACCATGTGGATCCTTATACCTACATGGTTTTCTAGGGAATGGTTACTAATAAGTTTTCACTCAACATGTTCAGAAATATCTAAAACCTTTCCCCCAAACCCAAAGGGAACCAAAGGGGAAAAGAAAGTCATTGGGAGATAACATGGGGATGAGGCCCGCCACCTCTTTCCACCGAACGTGAACAAATGAAGCAAGATGACAACAACAAATGTTTAAACTAATATCATCTCTAATACTAAGAACATTTCTTTGTTCAAGGTTAAAAACTGCCCTGGGATTTCCTCTGACTATGTGCCAGCTTCTCTCCGGGACCTATGGCTGGAGCTGGAATGATTGAAGCATCTTCGGCCTCGTAGTTAGGATTTGGAAACCCCCAAATAGAATTTCATCTTATGATTCTACAAAAAACTACACGCAATCCCAGATGGGTTCACCCAGACATAACACACTCCAGAAATCACTTTACCCTAACTTTTAAATTCACTGAACTAAGGGTTTAGAGGATGCACTCACCTCACACCCTACTTCTTCGGGTGAGAAACAACAGAAATACAGGACACATATAAACACCTTCCTCTAAAATAGAGGATGTCGAGATCTTCCAAAAGGAAAAACAGTTTTGAAAAAAAATAGACTCACATAATATTGTACAACTTCACCTTCGACGACTTAGGTAGCTTAAGAAACTAAGGTCTCTTTCAACCATCCACGAGCACTCTTACGCAACAAGAGGATCCAAAAAAAAACCAAGAAAGTAAATGGTGTAGAATCATTCTACAAATCTCAAGAAAAGATTCCTTACATTGATCAACTAGAGGATTTTCCAATGGCAAAACAATCCGTGTTGCACTTCAGTTGTGCACTAAATCTTAATGGGGGAGCACCTTATCCAATGAGAGAACCCAAGGACCCAACCAAGATGGTTAATTGGTAAAAACATGCAACAAAACAGATCCAAAATCATTAATGGAACCATCTTAATGGTGTCCCGAAACATATATCATAGGAGACTACTAACCGGACCTTTTACCCAGCTTTCCGACCAAACACAAACCCAAAAAAAACAGTTCGAACAGGAGGGGTTCTTGGACTCAAAACATCCCACAACATCAACATTTTCAAAAACCCATAATAAAAACCATCCCAAACTATTCATCAAGAAAACATGTTTTTCTTTAAAACCATTTCTGAAAAAAATGGTTCAGCGGTGAGTGTATCCACCAATGGTACCCCATGGGCCCCACACATGCACGTTTTTGTGCCACACCAGGCACCCTCCTCATATCCGTCCTGGCACTCATCCAGTCATGCCATCAACCATCTATCATCCCATATAACCCCATGCATGTGGTCACAAATTGAAATACCAAAGGTCAACGCACTGATTATTTCCACTTTTCAAAACCAAAACGGTCAACCAACACATCATTATTATCAAAACCGCTAACCAGGAGGTCGAACCCAAATTACCGCATTAAAAAAAACTTTTCAGAAAGGCACAATAGCTCCAATAAAAACTCGCATTCAATTTATTTACATCAATTTCAAAACATCTCATCCCATTAAAAAAAACTTTTAATATTTTAGAAAACTCTAATGGGAAAACTTTTTCAAAACCAACTTAAATATAGTTTCTACTTTCAAAAGAGGTGTAAGAACACAATTTTCCATTTCAAAATAATTCTGAATATTCAGTTCTACAATTTCATAAATCAAACCATTCCATATTTATTTGAAAATCATTTCACAAAAACATTACACTTCCTAAAACCAAGTCACTTTAAAACCAAAGTTCCAAGATTTCAAAACTACAGAACACCAGACAATGCGAGAGGAAACTAGTTTTAGTGGGTGACTTGGACATATGGTTGGCGGCCATATTCCAATCACTTAACTGTCACAGAGAGTGTTCTAGGGAATATCCCCGACTCCACATGGCTTTCCAGACCCTGCGAGCTCATTGAGACCATTAACCCAACTCTCTTTTCATTTCCCCTAATCATCATCAAACCAAGAAAACCAAAAGACCTAGAAAAATCCCAACTTCCCCGGGTGACTTGAATCCTGAAATGAGGTGTGGTGATCAAGCACACTACCCATAACCAGAATTCCATGTCCCAACAATCATAACTCTAGACTATCCCGACTATTTCCCAAATAACATGACTCCAATGGAGCGAACCTCCTCTGATACCATTTTGTCACGAACCGAATCTGGACGCCGCCAAAACCGGCACCAAACCCAGACCGTGACAAGTCCCGAAGGGCGTTCCCGATCCCCACGGGCTGGCACAAGTGCCCGGGTATCATTAAATGATAATTGGGAATGATTTACCCGAGTTTATAAACTTAAAACGACAAAAGAATCCAATGAAATGAATCTGGATTTTTCAAACCAAATAATCTTTTTCAAAAATTCAGAACTGAATTACACAATTTTAAACAATTTTTAAAGACCATTACAAAGGTACAAACCCAAGAAAATACATCCCAAGAACCTCCACATGGAAAGAGGCACCACCCTCAACACATCTCCACGACACTCCATCACGATGGACCGCTAAAAACCCGAACCAAAGGCATAAAACCTGTACCCAAACCTGTGACATAAAATAAGCAAGTCTACTTACACCCAAAGGTGTAAGTAGGGTTTGAGCGAAAGCCCAGTAGGATACCACCTCTATGATATTCCATGTGATAAACATTTCATGACAAAAAGCATTGCATGTTTTGTAAATAAGAAATGCTAGTTACAATTTTCTAAAGGATGAAATAATAAATGAAAACAGTTTTCATGTGAGATAATTTTAAAGGAACAAAAATTTAAACATAAATAACAAAGCTACTAAATTTTCAAGCCAAAAATACCGTTTACCGACAGTAAGTACAAAGGATCTAATGAGCACAAGTAATAGGAAATAACCCCTAGGCACTAGCTAGCTGTGGGTCCCAGGTACCTCGTATCTCGGTGAGAGTAACCAGAAAAAATATCCGTTCTCGTGCACGAGCCACTAGTAGGGATCATACCCATAACCTAGTGGTCCCAAATCATCATCATCATTGTTTAGTTAGAGTTGTAAGCATCAATCTTGCTAAGTGAAACTGAGGCCAAACCCCATAGATTCACTAGCATACTAGTACACATCCACCCACCTAGATACCCGAGTTTTCCCTTTGTGCTCAAACAAGTTCAACAATCCAAGAAGTATAGTTTTCACATGAAAATATCAATTCCACATCACACATTAACCAAACATCCCCATGTACATCACACAAGTCAAAAATTCCACTATTCATTCAAATGCATTTTGAAATCAAACTCACACCAAAATTCCATACAACACTTTTCACATTTCTTTAACACTTACACAAATCCTTTAAACGATTTTATAAAACGATTACAAGATATTCAACTCACATAACAGCCCACACACATGTCACATAATACCCTTCTCACATTCACAATTCATTTTATCAATAAACTCACACGAAACATCCCACACCCGTGTTTCGCACACAAAACACAATTTAGTAAAACATTTCGGCAATTTATAAAACTTTCTAAAAATGTTTGACATCTCAAATCACCACTTTACCATTCAAAAACCCACATTAGGTGAACACACTCACCCAAACAGTACATATACACCCTTTCCCAACTTTCTTTAACAAAATAAAACATTTTCAATTTTTATAAAACAAACCCAAGAGGTATAACCATTGTTTGCACTCTAAACCCATTTCAAACCCCACATTCAAAACCAAAGTCATAACAATAACAATACAAAACAGAATTTTCAGCCCTAAAACAATTATTAAAGCACCCCCATATGTTATAAAAATAAATCAAATAATACCACAACGATGCACATTAAAAACACACGTTTTCATAAATCTCCTTCAAAAAGTACAAAACGGTTTTACACCTTAAACTCATTCAAAAAAACCTCTTTTCAAGGACCACATGATAATAAGTAATTAACAAAACAGAATTGGCAGCCCCTTTCAAGACTAATAAATCACTTTCATATGTTATAAACTAAATCCAAACATTACCCCAAGAGTCACACATGAAAAGTACCCAATTTCAAGCTAAAATACAACTAAAAATTAAATGTTTAACCAAATTCATCAAAAATAGTTTTCAAACCACACAAGACAGATTATAAACATACTAAATTAATAAAAAAAGCAAGCTAACTCATCATAAAATTGTTACACATGGAATCACCTACCTTTTGAGTTGAAACCCTCAAAACATGGTGCGAAACCTTAAGCGCACCACCGCCGCACCACAAGGAAAATAAATCCTGACCTAGACCACCAAAAATTGACCCAAAAGATACCAAATCAGACCTTAGGATCTAACCCTAACTTCTGGACATGAGGAACTTCAATAAATAGGAAATAAAACTAAAAGAGGATGGAAGGAACCAAGAAGGAATTCACTTACTTGAAATATCATGAAGAAATCAGCCCCAATCCACCAATATATGAATCTCCAAGTACCCAAAACTGATATTTAGGTCCGAAGGAGTCATATTAGGTCATGTGGGGACTGAAATGGGGTGAAAATGATGAAAATTGAAGGAGTTATGAAAGATTCATTTCACCTCATCAAATCTGGTCGATTTGAGAACGATTGAGAAAGATCGTCCACCTCCGCGGGGGTATATGAGCTCCAAAGAGGAAAAAGCGATATAGGAAGTGAGGCTGATGTTTTTGGATTCGAGTGGGAGGTGGAATCAACAAAAAACAGTAAAAAACAAATGAGATATTTAAATTTTAAAAAGATAATTTAAAGCAGGAAATGGGCTTACGGGCAGTCCCATTACCTTAATTAAAAACCCAAATCCATCATGATTTGGGATTTCTATGTGGTTCAAAGGGATATGGTGATTTTAATATATGAGGGTATACCAATTGGGAAGTTTAATGAGTATAAAATAGTAAAAATTTAAGGAGTTATAGAAGAATCAAAATTTGTTTTTAAATCTGGATTTGGGCTCAGGGTTTGGCCCAAATTTTCAAAACCCACTATTTTCAACAAAATGAGTGGTAAACCCCCAAAACAAATCAGGAATGGAAGTTAAATGAATAATTAATTTAAAAAAAGTCATGGGTGTGACACATTTCCTCAGGTTATCCCATGCAATGCTATGTACGAAGGAATGTAGTGGTCATGTAAAGAAAGTTTTCAATAAAGATGTTGTATTTCAAGTTTAAAGTTTTTATGTTATGATTCTTAGCACCAAAGACACTAAACCTCTCGATATTCTTTGTTGTATCAAGTGAAGTTATATGTAATAAAGCATGTTTAAGTTGTAATAGAAAGCAGGGTTGTTATAGTGTGTTGGAGGTTTCACATGACCTATGTTGGAAAAAGTACATGCTGATGTGAATGACTTAAGGGAATACACTGTGTAGGGTTTATACATGATGCGTAGGCGTGTTTTTTATAATGTAAATTCTTTATTTCTCATGTTCCCTTCTTACACTTCTATGTTTTAGTCCCTGTTAATCTTGATCTAATGTGGTCATTTGACCTTACATAGTCATGCCATAGAGACGTTCGTCAATTGACCGCCGGTTAAAGGGCAGTGATCAGACGTCGGATACGACTGATCAGGGACTTCTTGCAGATCCTACTATTGTGCCTTTCCTGACACCAGCAGTTATAACTGATACCGGTGCTGATGCAAAGTTCATGGAATGATTAATGAGGATGATGGATACTTTTTACAGAGCACTGTCTCCTGCCCAGTCGATGGCAGATTTGACGTGGGTTTTCCAGCAGCAACATCCTACGACTTTCTCAGTGGATGGGGGACCGTATGTTGCAGAGCCATGGCTAGAAGCCATGCTGAAGATCCATGACCAACTTGAGAAACCTTTATAAAGGAGGTTCAAACTCACTACCTATATGCTTCGGTAATACGGCAAGAGGTGGTGTAATGTGATCCCACAGGCGGGATGCCAGTAGGCTATGGCATGAGATGAGTTTCAAAACATCTTCAACGATTACTTCTATCTGTAGACAGTGAGGGACAACTGAGCCAGGGAGTTTTTTAGTATGGAGTAGGGAACTCTTTCTCTCATGGAGTATTCCTCACACTTTATCGAGAAGCAGTGCTTCACACCTATTCCTATATGTGATCAGTCATTTCTGGAAAGGAAGTTCAAGGATTTTTTGAGGCACAACATCCAATCAATGGTGAACATCTTCAGGTTGACTTCTATCACTTCTATTGTCAACTAGGCACTGATCGCAGATCACAATATAAGGGATTCTGGAGTTGTGAGCCCGAGAATCTTATAATCTAGAGTTAGAATCCCTTCTACTGACAGTAATAAGCACCTCAGGGAGTCTTCACATGGTGATCAAAGGAGGCGAGAAACATATTCTAGTAGCCAGGTGGTGTGCTACCAGTGTGGAAGGAGTGGGAGTAGGAGGCCACATTTCCCGAAGGACCCAATAGAGTGTTGGTCATGTGGAAATATGGTTCACCTTCAGTGATTCTGTCAAATCTTCCCACCAGTAACTAGTGAGATGAGTTCTTATATGACTCCACGTTCGAGAGCAGCACCATCAGTTTTTCACCAGTCTGAGAACTGGAGTTCTTTCATCCATTCAGGCCAAGGTGGAGGTCATGGACATGGTGCTCAGTCACCAGTATTTCAACGACAGTAGGGTGGATCAGCTTAGAGAGGTCAGGCAGGGCCAAAGGGCTGTGGAGCAAGCCAAAATTTTGCAGTGGAGGAGACCCTACTGGAGCAGGATCTGGGACCCTCTACAATTCGAGGTAAGATCCTAGTTGCCTCATTTTTATCTTCAGATCTATTCGATACAGGGTATTCCCATAGCTTTAAATCTATTGTTGTTGTGTAGAGCCTTGGGCTTTGAATCTTTTCTTCTACCGGTATTTTGACAATAGACACTCTGTTGGGGACTAAGACGACTGGTGTACGTCAGTGTATGGAGTTCCCTCTAGAGGTTGGTCGGTGTCACTTCTTATGGGATCTCTATATCCTATAGAAGACAGGCTATGATGTCATTATAAAAATGGACTAGCTAGTTCCCTTCTAGGCATTTGTCAACTATTATCGTCGCAGGGTGAGTTTCATATCACCAGAGGGTGAACCTTTTCTTCATAAGGGAAAGTGGGATGTCCAGGTGATCAGAGCAGGTCAAGAGCATCATGGGTTAGGAGGAGTTACTGTCCAGATTTCTAGTCTGTATTTGGATGGCCTGGGGACTTCTCGGTTATACTTTCCTCCAGTGGGGGATCGTTTCAGGGATGTCTTCCAAAAGGACTTTCGGTTTGCCTCCAAAGCGCGAGGTAGACTTTTTAATTGAGCTTGTACTAGGAGCGACATCGGTGTCTATTCCTCCTTATCGGATGGATACACTAGAGTTTCCGGAGCTCAAGAAGTAGATAGAGGAGTTGCAGGAAGATGTTTTCATTTGACCCAGTACTTCTCCCTGGGGTTCGCCTATCCTATTTGCGAAGAAGGAAGATGGAACCCTAAGGCTTTGTGTGGATTATCAGAAATTGAACCAGTTGATGGTCAAGAACCGATATCCCATACTAAGGATTGATGATCTCCCTGATCAACTTTGAGGAGCTCGGGTGTTCTCGAAGATTGACTTGAAGTTCGGTTACCATCAGTTGCGCGTTAGACTATCTGATATACCTCTGAGAGCCTTCTAGATTAGTTATGGTCTATATGAGAATATGGTTATTCCATTTATTCTCATGAATGCACCTACAGTTTTCATGGAACAGATACACTGAGTGTTCCATACATACTTGGATTCTTTCGTGGTTGTCTTCGTGGACGATATCTTTGTGTACTCTCACACTGGACATGACCATCCCACACATCTTGAGATCGTTTTGAGTACACTGAGAGAGAATCAGTTATATGCTAAGCTCTCAAAATGCCACTTTTGGTTAGATCAAATTCATTTCTTGGGTCATGTTATCTCTAAGACATGAGTATCTGTACACCCATAGAATGTGATGGTATTAGTTTCCAGGGATCAACTGAAGAACGTATTTTACGTTTAGAGTTTTCTAGGGCTAGCGGGATACTACAGTTATTTCATAACGGAATTTTCATGATTAGAAGCACCACTGATGGGTCTAACTAGGAAGGGTACAATGTTCTTGTGGTAAGATTATTGTGATTCATCATTTTAGGAGCTGAAAGGGAGGTTGACTTCAGCAGTGATACTGGTATTTAAGATCTGAGCAAGATCTATACTATTTATTGTGATTCCTCAGGTATCGGTCTAGGAGCTATACTTATGCAAGGGGAAGGTGTCGTTGCGTATGGGTCTCAGTAATTGAGGCCACATGAGATGAACTACCCAATGCACGATCCTGAGTTAGCGGCAGTTGTTCATGCCTTACGCATTTGGAGACATTATCTATTGGGTGAGAATTTTGTGGCTTTCACCAACCACAAAAGTATCAAGTATTTCTTCACTCAGCGTGATCTGAATTTGAGTTCACGAAGGTTGGTTGAGTACCTTCAGTCCTTTGACTTCAAGCTTGCCTACACGCATGGGAAAGGTAATGCATTGGCTAATGCATTGAGGATGAGGACTATGATACTGGTAGTTCAGGAGGCCATTAGTGAATGGAAGCTTATGGCTCTAATCTCAGAGATGCATTTGGAGGTGCACGATAGACTGGGGAAGACATTTCTATCTTCCGTAGATGTAACCTCTACTCTTCATGATTGAGTGCAAATGAGGTAGCTATCAGATTCAAAAGTCCTAGTCCTATGGGAGAGAGTTTTAGGAGAATACCCTATTTTTAGATGGACCATAGGCGAGGATGAGATCTAGTGTTTCCAGGGGTGTGTGTGGGTGTTAGCAGATATACGTGAGAAGATGACGCGGGACTTTCATTCCTCATTTTGGGTAGTTCATACTGGTATCACCAAGATGTTTCGTGATCTATGCTGTCTATATTTGTGAACAGGTATGAAGTTAAATGTTTATGGTTTTTTCATGAAGTGTTCCACCTGTCAGCAAGTGAAGGCGGGGCATCAGTGACCAGCAGGGCTTTTGCAGCAGTTACTCATTCACGAGTGGAAGTGGAATGATGTCACGATGGATTTCATACCAGGGTTGCTGAGGTCACCTTGATGGAATGACGCAGTGTGGGTTGTCATTTACAAAATTATGAAGGTCTCTCACTTCATTCCGATCAAGGAGACATTCAGTGTTGATGAGCTGGGACGGTTGTACATCTGTGAGATTGTACGTCTTCATGGAGTTCTACACTCCAATGTTTAAGATAGGGAATCATGTTTTACTTCTCGGGTCGGGTAGGGGTTACCGAAAGCTTTAGGTGCACAAGTGCTTTTGAGTATAGCCTACCACCCTTAGACAGATGGCTAGTCCGACCATATGATTTCGGTGTTTGAGGATATGCTCCGAGTATGCATCCTAGATTTTGTAGGTACTTGCGAGAATCACCTACCTCTCGTGGAGTTATCTTACAAAAATAGTTTTCAAACAACTATTCAGATGGAACCTTTTGAGGCTTTCCACGGTAAGCCATTCCGATCACCCTTATATTGGCTGGAGGCAGGAGAAGAAGCTTTGTTGGGACCTCGTCTTGTTTAGGGGACGAAAGAGTAGATATAGTTGATTTGTAAGAAGATGGCTACTATGAAGTCTCTTCAGAAGTCTTATGCTTGTCAGGGGAGATGAACTATGGAGTTCGTGGTTCGGAATCAGGTTTTCTTTCATGTCACACTGAGACTGGGACACATAAGGATTAAGAGACATGGTAAGATTTCGGCGAGGTACATCGGGCTATTTGAGTGTTGGAGAGAGTTGGGTCGGTTTCCTATTGGTTGTAGTTACCTCATAGGTATCGGGAAATGCATGACGTCTTCCACATTTCTCAGCTTCGACATTACTTTTTAGACCCATCTCACATTTTCCTACCCGAAGAGGATGAGTTGGAAGTGGACACATCTTTTGAGGAGGAACTTATCTAGATTGTCGATCATAGTACAAAGGTTCTCTGTGGCAGATTTGTTCCTCTGGTACGCGTACTATGGCAGCATGGGCGACTACTGTACTAGAATTGGGAGGGGGAGGATGATATAAAAGAGCAGTGGCCAGAGTTGTTCAGGGTTTCTTCTTCTCCACCGTGCTAGGGAAATTTGGGGAAAATTTTCTTTAATGGTGGAAGTTTATAAGAACCCGGACCTTCTTTTAAGGTATGTTTTTCCTTTTCTAGTTATTTTTGACAAAAAAGGTTTTTTTTGGATATTTTTTAAGTACATTCCATATACTCAGTTACTGCATGTATTAGTGTGTTGGCCGTGTAGTGGAGATGCACATATCTATGTGGGGGTGAACCGGAGGCCGCTAAAAGTGGAGTACAAAAACGGTGAGTACATGCTGTGTAATTTTATTTTTTTTCATTAAACGCACAGAGGTCACGTCTAATAGCTAGAACGCTCTCCTACTAGGTCTCGTTCGACCAAGAGCTATGTACGACCGCATATCTTTGATGAACCCCCGAACAAGAATCCATCCTCTAAATCGAACACCATCGGTTGCATTGGAATCGCATTGGTGAGTCCTCTCTTCTCATATAGAATCTTCTTCTAATTTCACCTCTTTGACGAGTTATCTTGGGTTGAACGGTTTATACATTTTCATAGATCTATGAAATTATAAGGATATTCAATCCTCGAGTTTCAAGTATATCGATCTCCCAACGCTAGGGTAAGTGGTTTGTGTTTTTTTGTTGATGTTATTTGAGTTTTAGGTGCAAATTATTCCAATACCCACGAATGGGGTATTGCGCATTTACTGTTTTAGCCCTATTTTTTGTCTGCTATGCTTGTATGCTTGAATAGATGATATTTGATTGTGAATAGGGTTAATTTTTGTGCATGGATGTGTTTCCTAGGAATTTATTGCTTATTTTGACCATTGGGTCTAGTTTTCCAGTCAGGCTACTATTTAATTTCCCATGACTAGTATTGTAGGATGGTGTGACTATTGTTCTGTTATGCTATTATGCTTTAGAATTCTAGCCAAGTAGTTCTTGAGGTTTACCTTGGCCGATACACGCTGCTACACTTGCTTGACTTACTTAGGGCCATGTGAACCTGATGTATAGACCTTAGGGAAAATGGACGTAAGGGTTTCTTCATAGTGTCTTTCCTTATTAAGAAGCGAGAACACAAGGGTAATTGATGTTGAGTGCTTCCCCATAGTGTCTATAGTTCCTCGACAACAGACACAGAGGGAATGTGATATAAGTTCTTCCCTAGAGTGCCTTTAGTTATGATATGAGACTATAGGGGGAATTGATGGTGATTGATTCCTCATAGAGTCTGTGCATAAGATGAACCAGAGGGGTTAGACTAAGTGTACTACACAGAGGGTAGCTTTTACTTTTCAGGTAGTACCAGAGGGGATGGGCTATTATTACTTACAAAAGGGTTTCCAGTTTGTGTTTATCTGCATGTTTAGTTGTTTCTTGATATTGAAACTAGGAATTTTTTACTGTTGAGTACTTTCCTATTTACTATTTTCTGTACTTTTATCTACAATATATTCACAGACTATTAGGCACTTATCTCATGGTGGTAGCCTGCTAAGATTTAGTCTCACACCCTGTTTGGCCCATGCTTTTGGACCCAAAAAGATAATATTGTTGCAGGTATAGACAAGGGAAAGCGCCCTTCTACATCAGGTACGTGACATGCAATGGATCTGGAGAGCACATGACCAAGCATAGGCTTGCGATGTTGTGGAGCTGATTACTGTTTTTCTTTTGTACATGGTTTAGTTCTGTGTTTCAATATTGTTCTTTGTTTCACAGCTTTCCTAGACATATTTATCATGCATCATTTTTATTTATGTTCTCCAGCTTATTCTATCAGTCTTTCTCTATTTATTTTTGTGTGATATTATTACTTCTTCTGCTCTTGTATATATATTTGTTCACTTATACTGTATACTCTTCCAATGGGGGCATAGTTTCCCCACTATCACACCCATGGCCCTCGCTTCTAGTAATCAGTGTAGATACCCAAAGCTTGATGTACATAGACATTACATTTCTTTTGTGGAATATCTAATATATAACAAAAACAGACATCAAATGACCGTAATAGTTTAGTGTCTTTGTACAATCAGAATATAATCTTCTAATATTGGTGAAAGATCTTCAACATCTACCATAAGGATCTCCCTTTTCTTATTACCTAAAACCATTCTTTATATCCCAGGGGAAATAAAACATATAAAGGGTGAGATCAAATTCTCAGTATGGGTAATCATGGAGAAAATAAAACAAACCATATACATTTGAACTAAAAAACATGAACATAATATTTAAACATCAAAATCTTGAGCAATGTCATAAAACATGGCAGTACGTAAGGAATAGACCATAATGGATCATTAATCATGATAAACAAGCATGGTAATAAAAAATTTAACTGTGGAAAACCATTAATCACATGACAATATTTCCATAGTAGCCAAAACATTGCTTCCAATACAATCTTAGTGGACAAAGTCCCTTTCTGAATCGAGTTCACTCCTCATTCTAGTCCTATATCACTGAACCGGATTAACATACCATTCCATCCATGTCTATCTAATGAGATATAAATCTTTACCCAATGCATTTTAGGGAGATATAGGTCCCACCCTTCTCATAATGAAATCATTCTTATGTGTGCCACAACATAAACATAAATCATTCATCATAACCCAAATAATAAAATGGGTTTCATAAACATCATTCCATCATAGCATAATCCATATAAAACAAATGGATATCATTTCATGATAAGAAAATTTAAACCATGTAAATCATAGTGACATTATACTTGAAACATAAACATATGAAATAATATCATCTTATATGGAAAATGGTTCTGATAAAACACTTGAAATGAATTCTTGATAAAAATGTCCTTTCTTTTTCATAATCATTTTATTTTCACAAAATGACATAAAATTTTAAAAGAAAAGGATTTTGTTGAAAATATTCATGAAATATTATAGAGTAATCTTCATGAAAATTATGAGTTATGAATCCATAAAAATCCATTCAGGCCATATAAGTTAAAAAACATTCTCCTCGTACATTTGTCAGAGAAGTCAAAAAGTTCCTCATGTGGTAAACAAAAGTAAGATTACTTTCATAACATGTAGTAAATTTCAAAAATGGGTAAAAATTACTTTAAAGATACATGAAAACCTTTTTAGAAGACAAGGGCATGGATGATAACAATAACCCCAACAAATACTTACGAATAAACAATCTCAGATAAAAACGAGATTGGAAAAGTTATCCTTTACCATAGGTCCAATATGCTTCGTACCTATCTGAACCTCCAATATAATGAATTAAATAATTTCATTGACTTATTACATAATCATATTCATTTTAATGATATCATATATGGTTCCCTTATGACTTTATCTTAGCCGTTCTTTTGTAAATTCCATGTTAAATCACCGTTTTGGGTAAAATCGTTTCATTTATCGTACGTGTTTGGACTTGTTGTTCTTGATATTATTATTACTTATACAATGATTTAATTACTTCTAGAATGTAAATCATGATTTATATATCATATATATTCAGTATATATATATATATATGATATAATGATAAATGAAATGAAATACACCGTTCATGGAGACGATAGGCCGTACGTATGCATGAACACTGTTTTCTTTTTCATATTGACTTGAATGGAAGTAAGTAGATGACATATATATATATATATACATAAATAAAGTAGCTTTATCATGTCATATATTTCATTATTATTCATTATATATACTTTATAATAATTCATGAGTGGATAACATGGAGAATGAATCTCATCGCGTCGTGGAGATGGTAATCAGTACGTACGCAGGAGCGATGATATCATTCCAATAATAATTGAATTGGATTGGAGTGGATGATATAATATATCAGAATAAGTATGATGTTATAATAAATATCTATAGTTATTCTTTACACCATTATACCCATCCATGTAAGGTGGCGGTGGAAAAATAGATTATACCATGGTGTGGAGATGGTATTCCGTACGTACGCACGCGCGGTGATTTCATTTTTCGTAGGATCGATAAAATGTGAAATAGGGTTGTTTCATATTTATAATAAAATATCAGTATATGAGTGATACTGATGTTATTAATATATGGTGAAAAAAATAAAGAATAAGAAGTTTATGAAGAAATAAACTTGAAACAATCGGTACAAGAGATTACCTCTTCTTCGACGCACCTTCTTTAAGATTCCTCTTAAGGAACTAGAGTTGGTCTTTTGAGAAGATCAGAACCTCTAGAATGTTTCTAGAGATGTGGATAAGAGAAATGGGTAGGTTTTGGCCGAGCTTGAAGGCTCAATGTGGTGTGAGGAGGAGAGGGAGGATGTGCCCTTTTATAAGGGAGGAGAGGGGCACCTTTGGAAACCTCAAAATTATTAATTTATAATAAATTCAATCCCCACATAAAAACATTAAAATTGTATCAAATCCAAATCTTGGCTGAGATACTGTTGTAATATAATCAACCAATAAAATTTATACATGTTTGTAATTTATTTTAAACATTATCAACCTGATTTATCCTTATTTAATCTATTTAATTTTATTTGTGGTAATAAGATTCAAAATTCTAAATTGTTATAAATAATCAATTTTGTGTTTTGAATTGTCCATAATTGGATAAGTCACGAGATTGTAGACCATATAAATTTTAATTTTGGATTTTTATATATTTTTATGATTTTTAAACAATTTTATATTATGTTATTTTTATAAAATAACAATATTGTCAATTTTGACACTATTCATTTATTTAAATTTAAATAAAATCCAAATAAAAAATATGTTCGATATAAAAGCATTAAAAGATTCATAACATTTCATATTTATCTATAAAATTAGTATATCACATAAAATAGTTCATATAATATTTATTTTAATATATTTAAATCCATTTATTTGATATTTCAATCAATAAAATAATTTCAACATCACTATTATGTCACCTTTAATGATAATTATTTAATCTCTAAAAATTCTATATAAATTTAAATGATCTATATAATTTTAATATTTTTATGGAGACTATTATGGTTTTAATTTTCATAAAGTTTATCACTAAATTAAAATTATTGTACTTATAAGATTTAAGAGAGTGACATGTGGTCACTTTCATTGGTTTTAATAATAATTATTTTATTTTCATGATCCAAAGTCCATAAAATAAATCTATTCTGACCCTTAGGTGATATGGGTCGACTTTTAGTCATTAAATATAATTTTGGTAGGTGTTAGGGTAATTTTATAATCTTATTTTTACCCATTATTACCTGATTTACCTTTAACTACAGTATATAAAAATTACCGCAGTTACTATTCATAATATCAAAAAAATAAAAGTAACATATTAACATAATTTGGACCCACTGAATTAAAATATGGAATCCATTTTTAAAAACTCAAAACACAGAAGTTGTAGAAATTAATTTAAAATTAATCCCGTTGTTAAGAAAATGGGTTTTAAAAGTTAAAACAATGCCAAAGATTGAAATGTTTTTACTTATGAATTCAGTGTAAAATTAATGCTAATGACTTACATTATATTAAATGGTAAAAATATATTCTATTTATAATTTAAAAGTATTCAATATTGTAATTTAACCATATAAATTACCTTTATGAAAAAAGTTGTTTTTAATTAAAATTTAGCATATTTTTACTATTCATCAAAATAAGAAACTTATCAGAAAAATATAAAAAATTTATCCAAAGTAAATATTTATATCCTGATTAAATAGATGAATTTTATTTTGTCAAATTGAACTTATAAACATTTCAAAAACTAAATTTAATGTGGGTGCGCCATCAAAAGGCGGCAAAACTGCAATTTTTTAAAAATACATATTTTACATGAAAAATATATTTTGTTCTCAAACCATGTTCTATAAAACGTGTAAGATGAGTTATAATGTTTTAAAATTCAAAATTTAGATACTACTATTCATAACAGCTAGTTCATAATAATATTATAACAATATATCATCGTTTAGTGAAACCCGGTATTGCGTACAACACACGCTATCGAATAAGGTCGTGATTGTGCGTAATGCAAGCCAAGTCATGGTTGCGTGTAGTGAAAGACTCATTTGTTGTTGCGTATAAAAATATAAAACCATATTTTATTAATACATTGAATATATATATATATATACACTCAATGTTGCGTAGAATACCAATAATCAAACAAACATGAAATTGTGTGTAACACGATCAAAGAATAGTGTTGCGTATACTGCAAGACAATACGGTGTTGCGTATAGCACAAGATAATCTTTGTGTAGCATAAAATAGAAGATATGAATGAAATTAAAAAGAATATATCTTATAAAATCTCAGGGTGTTACATTCTACCCCCTTAAAATGAATTTCACCCTCGAAATTCACCGCGATTATAAATTGTTTACTACATGAAAGTTTCTTTAATAGAAACCCAAATCGTAAAAAGGAATACCAAAACATAACTTTAAAAACTAAATTATGAAACGTAATAGTTATCAAAATTAACTAATCAACGGGTTTCCACATAGGAGAACATAGGTGAAAATATGGATATGGAAGAGAAATCTAACTATCAAGTTCTGATGGAGAGTGGTAGAGATCATGGCTATGAAAAATCCAACAATCACAAAGCCATAAATTTGTGATGATCTAAGGTACCATTTGATTCATTGGATATGAGGACACTAGGACAACGTTTTTGGTTTTCTAGATCATTTCCCTAAAGTTGAATAATTTGAATTAGAAGAAATACTTACTTTATTTTGTTACAATCTCATCGTTGTTCGCGCCTTGAAAAATTTACACTTCATCTCCTAAAGAAATGAAGTTGAATTTATCATTCTTGAAGTGTTACCAAATCATGTGATAGAATGATCGGTAAATCCATCTGTCTCAAAAAAAAGGTTAGAAAAAGTTATCAAATATACATTAGTCCATCTATGGTGAGGTTAATCGTATATTATTCCAAAAATGGACTTATACTTCATCTATCATACCACTTAATATAATAAAACTAATTTCTACTAACCAGGTCCTTCTTGTAGGCCAGTGGTAGGCAATAAATGCATGTCGCACTTCGGTTGTGGGTTCGATTCCCATAGCCTTATCTGAAGCGACAGGTTGTCACTCGTCATATGGATTTTCCTTTTTCTAAAACTACAATATTATAACATTCCATAAATAATATTGAAAAATGTTCTAGCCTTAGACAATAGTAACTTATACCCAACATAATCCATTCCAATCTTTAGTCTTATCTAAAATACGTATGTCTAATCTCATAGTATAAAGAAATCAATTACTAGAAATGTCATCTACCGAGCATGTGAATACCATCATTTATCCCCGATATATCTTGTTGGCCACATTCCAATCACAAGAATACCTTAATCATGTATTCTCTTGAAAAATGAATACCCATTGAACCTTAGTGAAAACATGAATGATGTCAAAATTTAATGCTTTCCACATTCCAAAATCCCAAAATTTATATATACTCCAACCATGATATAACTTTTTCCTTATATTAGTCATGAGATCATTTCATTTTTTCATTATCCTTTCTTTATGCGGATATCATCTTCTTTCCAAAAATATTTAAATCACTTTTCATGGTTACTGGTACTATATAATTATTGAAATCCAATACATAGATATTCAAAAATTCCACAATACCATAAATGAGATTCCATGATACTATTTTGAAATTCCATTACATAAACACTTAATCATTACACAACATCATTTTCATACTCAAAATCATAAATAGTGATCGCATGTGACTTCCCTTAATCCTTTTCCAGAAGAGGTTTCTCACATTGATCATCATTAACCCTTGCATTAGGGAATTGATTATCATAATGCCCCATTTCCTTGCACTTGAAGGATTGAAGTGTTGGTGGTGCGTTCTCTGCAGTCTTTTCATAATTCACATAATTAGAAACCCTTTTCCATTACTTCGACACTCAACTGGTCGATGACCATCTTTTCCACACTTAAAACATTTTCTAGTCCCTTTAAGCCAATCTCCACCATGATTCTTTCCACACTTTGAGCATAAAGAAACATTCATCTTATTTTCACCATTATTCTGAGATTTCTCCTTGAACTCCATCTTTCGTTTCTTGTCAAAACCATGAAATGGATATGTAACACCAACTTCCATTTCTACCTTTATAGCACAACTCACAATTTCTTTATAGCTACTAATGTCACTTATAGCTAATTCCCTTCGATGACTTGGTTTTAAGCCACTGAAGAATCGAACAACTTTACTTTCAGGTTGGATGATAAAGCCATATGCATACCTTGCAAGCCTTGTAAAATTAGATTCATATATACCAACATATTCTTCATCCTTTTTCTTAAGATCAAGGAAATCCATTTCCATATTTGTTCAAAGAATACGAGGGATGTACTTATTGAAAAATATGTTCTTGAACTCATCCCATTCCATGGATTCAATTTCTTCTCTGGGCCTCGTATTCTTAATTAGAGTCCACCATTGATCTACTTCACCTTCTAAATGGAAAATAGACAGAATTACTTTTTCATGTTCCAAAAAGTGAAGTATGGAAAATATCTTCTCAATGGTACAAATCCATTGTTCAGTAACAAGTGGATCAGAAGACCCACTGAAAGAAGGTGGACGTTGCCTCATGAAGGACTCAAGAGAATATTGTTCCCTTATCTGCTCATTTGGAAGTCCATAATGAATCATAGCTTGTGTAATTATAGCAATAATATTTTTCACTCCATCTCCAATAACATTGGTTTGTTCAGGAGGAAAATCAATGCATTTTCCATTACATTGATCAACATGGTTCCTTCTGGTTCTAGCCATCGTCTAAAAGCCAAAAAAGAATAGAGTGAGAGGAAAAAAACATGCTAGGGAAAAAAACATAATAAAGGGAGACTACCTTCAATATATAACATCTTAGGGTTAATTCTAAGATTTTTACCGTAATTATAAGACTATAACCTATACTTATACTTAACCTTAGGTACATCCCTTGACATACCACAGAAATATCTCTAGCGATCTCACTAATGTTTCTGCATCCTTATTTCCAAAGGTTATCTAAACCTTTCCTTTGATACCAACTGTAGAGACCCAAAGCTCTTAGCACATAGACATTACATTACTTTTTCAGAATATCTAATACATAACAAAAATAGACACCAAAGGAACATAATAGTTTAGTGTCTTTGGAAACTGGGAATATAATCTTCTAATCTTGGTGAAATATCTTCAACATATCCCATAATGATCTCCCCTTTTTTATTACCTAAATCATTTCTTTATATCCTGGAGAAATGAAAACATATAAAGGTTGAGCTCAAATGCTCAGTAATGGTAAGAATGGAGAAAATAAAACAAACCATATACAGTTGAACTTCAAAACATGAATATAATATTTAAACATCAAAATCTTGAGCAATGGAATAAAACATGGCAGTACGTAAGGCATAGAACATAATGGATCATTAATCATGATAAAATATAATGGTAATAAAACATGTAATTGTGTAAAACCATTAATCACATGATATGATTTCCATAGTAT
The DNA here is from genome assembly GCA_963277665.1 of Viscum album. Classification (NCBI taxonomy): domain Eukaryota; kingdom Viridiplantae; phylum Streptophyta; class Magnoliopsida; order Santalales; family Viscaceae; genus Viscum; species Viscum album. The sequence continues at coordinate 1,301,406,279 of OY728127.1, forward strand.
CCAAGGAATTGCTGCCAAGACCATCTTAGTGGACAAAGTCCCTTTCTGAATCGAGTTCACTCCGCATTCCATTCCTGTATCACTGAACCAGATTAACTTACCATTCCAACCATGTCTATCTCATGAGATATAAATCATTACCCAATGAATTTGAGGGAGATATTGGTCCCACCCATCTCATAATTAAATCATTGTTACGTGTTCCACAACATAAACATAAATCATTCATCCTAACCCAATGAATAAAATGGGTTTCATAAACATCATTCTATCAAAACATAATCCATATAAAAAATGGACATCATTTCAACATAATAAAAGTTAAACCATTTAAATCATAGAGAAATTATACTTGAAACATAAACATATGAAATAATGTCATCATTAATGGAAAATTGTTTTGATAAAACACTTGATATGAATTCTTGATGAAAATATCATTTTTCTTCAAAATCATTTTCTTTTCACAAAATACCATGCAATTTTAAAATAAATGGATTTTGTTGAAAATAGTCATGAAATCTTGTAGAGTAATCTTCATGAAAATTAGGCGTTATGAAACCATAAAAATCCATTCAGGCCATATAAGTTAAAAAAACATTCTCCTCGTACTTTTGTTGGAAAAGTCAAAAAGTTCCTTGTGTGGTAAAGAAAAGTAAGATTCATTTCATAACATGTGTTAAATTTCAAAAATGGGTAAAATGGAATTTAAAGATACATGGAAACTTTTTTATAAAACATGGTCATGGATAATAAAAATAACCCCAGTAAATACTTACGAATAAACAATCTTGGATAAAAATGAGATTGGAAAAGTTATCCCTTACATTAGGTACAATATGCTTTGTACGTATCTGAACCTCATGTATAATGATTTAAATAATTTCATTTACTTATTAAAGGATCATATTCATTGTTATGATATCATATATGGTTCAGTTATGTCTTTATATTAGCTGTTCTTTTGTAAATTCCATGTTAAAGCAGTGTTTTGGGTAAAATCGTTTTATTTATCACACGTGTTTGGACTTCTTGTTCTTGATATTATTATTACTTATTTCATGATTTAATTACTTAAAGAATGAAAATCATGATTTATATATCATATATATTCAGTGTATATATATAATATATAGATAAATGAAATGAAATACACTATTCAAGGAGACGGTAGTCCGTACGTACGCATGAACACTGTTTTCTTTTCCTTATTGAATTGAATGGAAGTAGATGACATATATATATATATATATACATAAATCCAGTAGATTTATCATGTAATATATTTCATTATTATTCATTATATATACTTTATATGAATTCTTGAGTGGTTAACATGGAAAATGAATCTCATTGCGTCGTGGTGACGGTAATCCGAACGTACGCACGAGAGATGATGTTGTTCCCATAATTATTGAATTGAATTAGAGTGGATGATATAATATCTCAGAATCAGTATGATGTTATAATAACTATATATAGTTATTCATTACACCATTATACCCATCCAAGTAAGGTGGTGGTGGAAAAACAGATTACACCATGGCGTGGAGACGATATTCCGTACGTACACACGCACGGTGATTTCGTTTTTTGTAAGATGAAAAGAAAGTAAAATAGGTTTGTTTCATATTTATAATAACATATCAGTATATTAGTGATAATTATGTTATTAATTTATTATGAAACAAATAAATAATAATAATTCGAAGAAGAAAGAAACTTGAAAGAATCAGTAGAAGAGATTACCTCTTCTTCGACGCACCTCCTTTAAGCTTCCTCTTAAGGAACTTGAGTTGGTATTTTGAGAAGAACAGAACCTCTATAATGTTTCTAGGGAAGTGGATAAGAGAACTGGGCAGGGTTTGGCCAAGCTTGAAGGCTCAATGCGGTGTGAGGAGGAGAGGGAGGATGTTCCATTTTATAAGTGAGGAGAGGGGCACCTTTAGAACCCTCAAAAATATTAATTTATAATAAATTTAAACCCCACATAAAAACATCCAAAATTACTAAAATCCGAATCTTAGATGGGATAGGGTTGTAATATCATCAACCAATAAAATTTATACATGTTTGGAATTTTTTTTAAACATTATCAACTTGATTTATCCTTATTTAATCTATTTAATTTTATTTGTGGTAATAAGATTCTAAATTTTAAATTGTTATAAATAATTACTTATGTGTTCTGAATTGTCCATAATTGGATACTTTATGAAATTTTAGACCATATAAATTTTTGTTTTTAATTTTTTAATATTTTTATGATTTTTAAACAATTTTTTATTATGTTATTTTTATAAAATAACAATAGTTTCAATTTTGACACTATTCATTTATTTGAATTTAAATAACATCCACACAGAAGATAGGTTCAATATAAAAGCTTTAATAGATTCATAAAATTTTATATTTATCTATTAAATTAGTGGATCACATTCAATAGTTCATGTAATATTTATTTTAATATTTTTAATACCATTTATTTGATATTTCAATCAATAAAATAATATCAACATCACTATTATATAACATTTAATAATAATTATTTAATCCCTAAAAATACTAAATAAATTCACATGATTTATATAATTTTATTATCTTTCTGGAGACTATTCAGGTTCGACGTTTCCAGAAGTTTATCACTAAATTAAAATTATTATACTTATAAGATTTAATAGAGTGACGTGTTTCCACTTTATTTGGTTTTAATAATAATTAAATTATTTTCATGGTCAAATGTCCATAAAATGTATCTATTCCGACCCTTAGGTGATATGGGTCAACTTTTAGTCATCCAATAGAATTTTCTCAGGTGTTAGGGTAATTTTATAATCTTATTTTTACCCTTCATTAATCGATTTAGCTTTAACTGTAGTAAATAAAAATTACCGTAGTTATAATTCATAATATCAAAAAATAAAAGTAACATATTAACATAATTTGGACCTACTGAATTCAAATATTGAATCCATTTTTCAAAACTCAAAACATAGAAGTTTTCGTAATTAATTTAATATTATCCCCCTTGTTAAGAAAACATGTTTTAAAAGTTAAAAGGTTGCCCAAGATTGAAATGTTTTTACTTATGAATTCAGTGTAAAATTAATGCTAATGACTTACATTATATTAAATGGTAAAAATATCTTCTATTTATACTTTAAAACCATTAAATATGATAATTTAACCATATAAATTATCTCGATGAAAAAAGTTGTTTTTAATTAAAATTTAGCATATTTTTACTATTCATCAAAATAAGAAACTTTTCAGAAAAATATCAAAAATTTATCCAAAGTAAATTTTTATATCCTGATTCAAAAGAAGAATTTTATTTTGTCAAATTTAACTTATATACATATCAAAAACTAAATTTAATGTGGTTGCGCCATCAAAAGCTAGAAAAACATCAATTTTTGAAAAATACATCTTTTTCCTGAAAAATATATTTTGTTCTCATAACATGTTTTATAAAATGTGTAAGATGAATTATAATGTTATAAAATTAAAAATTTATATACTACTATTCATAATGGATATTTCATAAAAATATTATATTAATATATCGTGATTTAGTGAAACCTAGTATTGCGTACAACACACGCTATTGGGGAAGGTTGTGATTGCGTGTAATGCAAGCCAAATTAGGGTTGCGTGTAGTGCAAGACTCGTTTGTTGTTGCATATAAAAAAATACAACCATATTTCATATATACATTGAATATATATATATATACACTCAATGTTGCGTAGAATAAAAACTATCAAAAAAACATAAAATTGTGTGTAACACGATCCAAAAATAGTGTTGCGTATACTACAAGCTAATACGGTGTTGCGTATAGCATAGGATGAAATTGGTGTAGCGTACAATAGAATATATGAAAGAAATTAAAAATAATATATCTTATAAAATCTCGGGGTGTTATAGGAATCCTCTAGTGTTCTGGGAAATGCACTTGAGGCCAACTGACCATTCGATTATGGGGCACCTTTGGGTGGATTCTGGAACCAGGATGTTACAAAAATGTAAGTATAATTCATGTGTATGTACAGACTACCTTCCTGATGAGGAGTATATACCATTTTCAATATTATAATTTTTAGATCTAATAAAATTTTATATAATAATGACGTATAATAATTATGTCAAAAAAATCTTCAGTAACTTTTATAATTTCGTTATACATTAGCATGTTCGTATTCATTGTGTCTCTATTTCATGCTTTTATTTAGATCAGTTTTATCCACCCACATGATTGATGTTATAATGTTTATTACATGAATGATTGGGAAAAGAAAAATATTTGTGATATAATTATATAATATTGAAAATTGGATGTGAATTTAATTCTTTATTTTTTGTAAAAATGATCAAGATTCAAGGACTATAACCACCAAACCAAAACATTCATAAAAATTAAGTAGTTAATACCCAAAATAATGATGAAAATGAAAGATTGTTAATAAACTGAAGATGATAAGTTATATGTAAATATTTTATGGTATTATAATTTTGAATATTGTTTTTATGGAAATAAAATATATTTAAATTTATTATATAGGTTTTTAGAGAGCTCACATGGTATTTCATACTTTAGGTAAGGGTTTTATGTTTTAATATCACTATTTACAAGGATTATTAATGACTAAATTTTCAATGATTAAATTTTAGGAAAAATACCTAATAATTAAAATTTATATTATTATACAATAATTATTTATAAATTTTACATGTTTTATTTTCATTTTACTCTTTATAAGAACTCATAAGACAATAAGAATATTTATATTGAAACGTACATTATTTCTCTCTTAGGAAGGGAAATATTTCTCCTCTTTTTCAATTTTTCCAACTAGAAAATCATGAATATTTTTAGAAATATTTGATGAGTAGTTATATACATTTTTACTTATTTTTAATATTATTTAAAAAAGTTAAAAAATACACGTGTTTTTATCTTCCTTTGTAGGTAATTTTTAATCAAATTGTTAATGAAATCATTGTTTTTACATTTACTAAACGAATAGAATTTCTCATGGTCATAAATATTCTATTCCATAAATATTACCTTATATTATTCAATGGTTATTTTATAATAAATTATTTTTCTATATTTTATAGATATTTTTCGCTTCAAAATTATTAATTTTAAATTGATAATGGCATCATCCAAAAAATAGGTTATAATTAACTTTTAATAGTATTTTCAACCATAAAAACGTAAATTAATGTTTCTATTTATTTTTTGGGGATATGATCTAATTTTTTACATATTTATTCCTTCCCTAGAAATTTTTTTATTATCATAACTATATCTAGATGAAACCATTTTATTTTTAGATGGTTATGCTATGAGGAAATGATAAATGTTTACATGATACTATTGCATATATATGAGTGGATTATGACTATTTTATGGGTGGTTTTGTACAAGAACTCAAAATAATTTTGAAATGTTTACATTATTATGATCCAAAAGGGAACATGGGTGTTTAGTCCACACCCAAATATGGTGCATATGTGGTTGTACCCAGCCTATTATGTGATTAATTTCATAGTGGGTATAATTGACAAATTATTTATATTTTATTTTGCTACAATTTATAGCAACTATTTTATGAAATGTTATGATATGTTAAATTATAATGGATCTTGACTACCTTATTATTAACTTCTTATAAACATAAAAATCATTATTTCTAACATTGTGACACACATATATGATTTTTGGGGCTTAATTTTCTACTTATTAAATAATATTCTCTTGACCTCATTATTATCATTTTCCATATCATGATTATGAACTGATATCTCTCATATTTACCCTTACTATGACACAGGGATCAAAAATTATATTGTTTCATTTTACCTAGGATATAAAGAATGGAATTAAGTATGATATGTCTAAGATAAGTATTATGTGTGACAAACATTAATGGAGATTTTGAATATTTAAATTAAATAATGTGATTATGTGTATAGTATCCATATATACTAAATAATTAATGTTCTAGTGAGTTTAATATTAAGAAATTCTAAAAAATCATCTTAAATGATGCATTAATTATGTATAAAATTCTTGGGTCACCTAATTCTGTATCTGAGATGGGTTTTTTTTAATTTTCATAATAAATATGTTGTAATTACCCATAGGATAAGAGAACGAATATAATCAAATTAAATGTTATGGTAAATAAATAAGTTTGGTATACCAATAAAATACATCCTTTACTAGATAAAGGTAAGTCGATGGGGTCATGGAATAGATATACCATGGTGAAATATCACTAATAGAAGTATATTGGTTATAAATTTGATTATCATCGATTCATAATGAGTGGTATAATGAAAGAACACCTGGATAAACACTCTTGTGGGACATGTTTTAATTAATTCAAATTTTATTATAAACCATTATTAATGATTTGAATTGATGATTACTATATATATCCTTGGTAAATCCTATGTTGTCGTCAATGGATGTCAAAAATTAGTACGTCTCAGGAATGATTTTCATGATTATAAAATTACCCCATTACTTATAGTATATTCAATCTTACTGTTATTTTATTGTTTTAGTGAATGGATGAAAATAGAATGAATTTTATAAAGAATCGATATGATTGATAATGTAATGGGAAACTGGTGCTACTATGAAATAGGCCATTAATATCAAAACATTTGGACATTTTCAGCACAAAAGTGCAGGCTACCAGGGCATGATTAAAATATCTATACTTTAATCCTCACTATAAAAGGGATAAAAATGGTGTCCTAAATTAGCACTAAAAAAATAATGACCATGTGTACTTATATCAATGATTTTTTATAACTTATAAAGTATTACCATCATCAGAGCATTTATTTATAGCTAATAATAGTATCCTTTATAAGCATCAATAAATGAATTGATAAATTGGTCCTTTATAAGATCTAAAAAATATGATAAATGGAAACCTCATCAATTCTAATAACAGCATTGATAAACGGAACCTTTATCATCTCTTTTATATCATTTTTAAGGACACCTTTATCACAACTTATAGTACCACTAATTAAGTTGCATAATGGAGTGTGATATTAAATATATATCAAACTACAACAAAATAAACCATGGAAAAATTTAATGAAAATCTATAATTTAAATGAAATAAAATTTACAACATAAATTTAAGAAAAATAATAATATAAACATTTGAAAAAAAATTCATACAATTACACTAGTTTGTAAAAATTATCTCTGATATTCAAAAACAACAATGTTCATTTGCCTTTGGCACCTGACACCCAATAAAATTATTATGTATACACCATGATAGCTGGAGAAAAATATTAAACCTATATAAGAAAAATAATTTTCCTTTAATATTACTATAAATAAATAAATCAAATAGTAATTATTAATTCCAAACTAAAATTTGAGTCGTGCAAGAAACATCGTGTATCAAATTAAGTTGCGCTTGATTCTTGCATGTCCCACAAATTATTTTTGGTTATCAAGAATTATCTCTATGAAAATTGTCTAAATTATAATAAGATAAAAATTTATAGATAAATAAATAAATTAATAATATGTTAAATAATGAGAAACAAATCTGAGATCTTTTTCTCAGTTTAGGAAATTTGATGAGTGGTTTAAACTAAAATGGAACTCATATATTGAAAAAAACACTTTGAGCCATATTTAAAACATCGTGTGTTTTATTGATGTGTTGTAAATTTCTATATCACCCCAATGAATTATTTATTGTTTTAGAAATGCATCAATCCAAATCAAATGTGTTTTCTTGGTTTTGAGGATGAACCCTTTTTAACCAAATGAAATTTTAAATGTAAAACCTTCACTTTAAGTCATAATTTTCAATTAATGAGTCATATTTTTGTGAGACATATTCCTAGACATCTTAAATGACTTGTGGGTCATTGTCATAAATTATCAAGGAAATCCCATCACGTTGGATTGGTTTTCAATAAGTGACACATGTTTTAAGAATAAATGAATATTTTAAACTGATAATGAAAACTTTGATTCATATAGAGTGCATCGTGTATCAGATAGAGATGCAACAAATTTATACACTTCAAAAATTAAATAAGGAACATTTAAAAATTATCAAAAAAATATGAAAGTATTATCTTAGTTTTGTGTGTGTCACATTTCACTTTTATAAAAAATAATGTTAAAATAAAATAAAAACACACCAATTGAGTCAGACTAGTCACATCGTGCATCGTATTGAAGAGCGGCTAATTCTTACACCTCACAAATGAGTAATGTATAATTTCACAAAAGTACGGAAAATATGAATGTGTTTTATTGGATTGGTGTATGTCACATGCCTTTTTTCCAAAATGATATTTTAAACTAGAAACACACACTTTGAGTCATTCTGGTCACATTGTGTGTTAGTTTGACATAATACTGATTACTACACATAAAAATAACTTATGAATAACTTTTCTAAATTATTAGGTCAATATGAGATCTTTTTCACAATTTTTATTGAGTGACGCACTGTTCTTACCAAAAAGTCCTCTTTAAACTAAAAAGGGAAAATTTGAGTCATATCAAGCACACTGTACATCATGTTGAGGTGAGGCTTATTTTTACACATCAAAAATGAATTAAGCATCATTTTACAAAAGTATCAAGACAATATATAAAAATTATGGGGATTTTTTTATGATTTTATTAATGAAAAAATTAATTATGTTTAGGTTATTTTTTAGCCAATTGTATTAGAAAGGTTTCCACGACCGGGGGCCTTCAATATTTAATGAAAGGGGTAGGGGTGTTCTGCCTTTTCTTGTTATTGATATGGATTAATGACATGGAAAAGGTGGTTTAAGGGTGTACTATTTTTTCCTGTAATAAAGTGAAAGGTGATCAGTGAGTGGGTGCATTTTTCTTATCAAAAAGGTGAAGGGTGAAAGAGGGTTGTGCCATTCCCTTAAGTGTCTATAAAAGGGACCCCACCCCTCCACACTTCAAAATTCCTAAATTTCTCTAAATAATACTCTCTCACACTATCTCTAAAATTAACTTCCTTTGTGCTTGGTGGTTCTAGTGTACTAAAATAATGGCTTATATTTTGTGAATCATCATTTAGAGGTATTTTCTATTAGATACTTTAAATTTATTTATTTATTTAATTGATTTTTTAGTTTTTTATAAATATTTTATTTTCAAGGTAGTTTTTTTCATTTATAGATTAGATATATAAGATATTGTTAGTAACTATTAATTATTTATTAACTAATGAATCACATAGTGTTTATGATTTATTATATACAGTGATTATCCAAAAATAATTAAGTATTTAATAGTATATGACTAACTATTTATTATGTAATAATTAATGAAGTATTCAGTAATGTTTAAATTGTTGATAGCTAATGAATGAATATATACTGATTAAAGAGTGATTATCTAATGATTAAATAAAGATTAAGTAATGATTATAGAATTATTGACTACTTATTGACTAATAATTTAGTTATGATCAGCTAAATATTTAATGATAATTAACTTATTATTGAATTATGATGAAATGATGATTAAATAATTATTAAGTAATGATTGTGTAATAATTAACTAATGATTAACTAATGATTAAATATTTATTAACTAATGATTTACTAATAATTTACTAGTGACTAACTAGTGATTATAGAATGATTTAAGAATGATAAATTGATGACTAACTAATGATTAAATAATGATCAACATTGATTAATGATTCATTAAGGAGTTGTTTTGGAATAAATAAGGAAGGATTAATGAGTGGATCACCAATGATTTACATGTGATTATGATGTGATTATTGAATGGTTAAATAATTATTAAAGGATGATTATCAAATGATTATGTAATTATAAAATAATTATTAAACAATGATTAAAGTATGATTAAGGTATGATTAAATATGATTAACTAATATTTAACTAATGATTAACTAATTATTAAATATTGATTATGTGTTGATTGAAAAATGATTAAGGATTTATTAAAGAGTGATTAGAGAATGATAAAATAATGATTCAGTATTGACTAAAGAATCATTAACTAATAATTTACCAATGATTAAGTAATTATTAAAAAAAATTATGAAATAATTAAAATATAATTAATGAATTATTATAGAATGATTAAATAATGATTAAGTAATGATTAAATAATGATTAAAAAAGAATTAATGAATGATTAATAATGTTTAACTAATGATTAAATAATGATCAACTAATGATTAACTAATGATTGACTAATGATTAACTGATTATTAAATATTAATTATGTAATAATTATGTATTGATAAAATAGTTATTAAGGAATGATTAAAGGCTGATTAATTAATGATTATATAATGACTAAGTATTGATAAAAAATCATTAACTAATCGATAAACAATTTTTAAGTAATGATTAAATACTAATTATCTAACTAGTAAATAATTATTGATGAATGATTAGATAATGATTAATTAATATTAGGTATTGATTAATTAATAGTTTATGAATTATTCAGGAATGATTAAATAATGATTAAATAATTTTGAACTAATATTTAACTATTTATTAACTAATGGCTAACTAATGAATAAAAAATTATTAACTAATGATTAACTAAGGATTAACTAGTGAATAAAAAATTATTAACCAATTAGTTATCAATTATTAAATTTGGATTAACATGGAATAAACATATGATAAAAGAAGACAAATAGGATGTCAATGTGGCTTAACTAAATATATGATTTGTTACTATTCGGATTTAGATGACTCATACCTTATTGAATTCATGTTTTGTTAGTGTCAATGGATATGTTTTAGATGAATCACATTATATTTATAAACTAATGAACATAGCTTTTGAAAAGTTACAAATTATACTACAAAACATTAGTGTCATCTTTTAGAATATAAGAAAACATTCAAAAATATTGTTAGCATAAATATTATGTTCTTATCTATTCAATAAAATCTATGTCTATATAATACAATTTGATGTGGATTTGATATAGATGTACCTAGGGGTAAAATCCAAAAACACCGCATTTTTCTAGACTCAATAGAGAACTTGAGTATGGGAATGGGCCTTGCTTCACACCTGGTTTTCCACTCCCAAGGTATTTTCCATAGATGATCCATATGATTTTATAAACAATTTATATAAATTTCAAATGATTAAAAAATGAAATACAAAACATTATTATCATATTTTAAGATTTAAGAATAAGTTCTAAAATTTCAGTATCAAAAATATTTTATGGTAAACCCTCATATTTTATATTATACCCATAATGATTTGGAAACTGATCTAAAAAATAATATATATCATTAATTCAGTTTATTTATCCATTACAAAATTACAATTATTATAATATATATAGACCTGGAAAATAAAAAAACCATTAAATAACTCATAAATTCATTTTAATAGACAAGAAATACCATTGAATTTTTCAACATAACAGAGATTAGATAAGATGATTATGAAATTGTATGTGATGTAAAATCAAAATTATTTTCAAGTGGTTTCTTAATAGAGTATTCCAAAGGTTTGTAATTCACATTTGATTTTTCAAAATTGCTAATCCTTCTAATGATACCATCACTATCTATGGAGGAATATCATTTGAAATCTAAATTATTTTAAAAATTCAAAGGTTTTGTATATATCATTAAAAAATGTTAGTAACTTGACACTTGAAGATAATAAGGATTTCACTTCACTTCAAAAGTTAGAGTCATCTCATCTAAATAGTGTTCTCTTGAAAAAATCAATGTATTTATTGTCTGTCATTAAGGATTTTTGTGTTATTTAATGGTTTTTTTCATTTCCATTTAACATTATATGATAAATATTAAAATTTTATCATGGATAAATGAGCTAATTTGATGTTTATAATTCATTTTACCTCAGTTTCCAACTCATTGTGTGACATATTTTCATTATTGTGTAATATGCCTCATTTGAGGTTGTACCCCATTTTTTCTACCATATTTTTGTATTAAAAAAGGAACTTTCTAAAAATTTAGTATCATAATGAATATATGGAAAAACCTAATTTTAATTATTTTTTACACTATATGAATCTTGAAAAATATATATATATAGAGATTCATTTTTTCTTTTATCTTCTACCATGGGGAGTTTATTCAAACTTAGTGTGATGCTTTTTATAGTACACAACCAAATCAATGGTTAAGACATCTGATTGTGTAATTTTATATTAACATCAACATATAATTTTTGGTTTCTTAAATTTGGTACATAATCCTGAGATCTTTCCTATTAGCTATATACATGTTCAAATCATGGATACATTATAACACCTAGCTTTCCCATTTGTTACTGATGAGCAGTGGTTATAAGAAAATAATTTAGTTTCCCAACAGTAACATAGTTCTATGATGGAGGTATATGTTTAGGTTTCTACTGTACAAAAACACCTTCACTGGTATGAATATGTAGATATACAAGAGTGGTTGAAGAGGGTATGTACCAAGAAACTGAGGATCCTACCTATGATTCATAATAGAGAAACCTATATTATCTCTTGAATATAAATGTAAATCAAAATTCTAATGGTTATTTTTTAATGATGGAATATAAGAAGAAAACAATGATGATGAATAGGGGGAAATAGATAATGCAGTGTATGTTTCACAAAATTCAGTATTTTTATAGAAACCTCGACCCACAAAACATTATCTACCACTCTTCATATCCTGGTTAGAAGATATGACAAATTTTATAAAATTAGATTTCAATTTTCTCAAACCAATAACTATGTTTCATTGGGTTATAGTAGTAATTTGTAGTGATCTGGAAAAAGAAATATAAGTTGTAAGGTATTTTCCAAGTAAATATGCATTAAAAAACAAAATAAATTTATTTCATATTGATAAATCCTTTATATATTTACTTCAATAATCTAGCAAAAAAAATGCATTGTATAGTGTGATAAATATGTGTTTGATTGTATATTTCTCTAGAGTGGGATTTTAGAAATATCATTTTGAGGTTAGAGAATTTTGAAGATTAAGGCATCTCATACTTGCGTTCAAAAAACCCTAACATTAGATTTTACTTCATTGAATATTGAATTTCTACCACATGTTATCAATGACATGATTACGACCTGTCATGATTTTCTTGTACCCATTGTGAAAAAGATGATACAATAAGCTTTTGGTTATATTATATGCTATAATAAGGCATGGATGTAAAAAAATTAAAATTTTGAATGTCTATGATTATTAAGATGATTCGTATCAGGTGATGCTACAATATCTAGCCATATTGTGACATAATGACCAATATGTCTTCCATAATAATATTAATGAAAATGTGTATCATTGTGACTGAATTCATCCTTCTCGTGTTCAACATCATCATTTTTTCGGGGAATTCCTCGACTATATTCCATCATTTCATTTTAGAAAACGGTTCATATAGATTGATGGAATTTTTCGATACATATAATAAAAGGATATATTGTTGATTACTTTAACCTAAGATATAACCCATTCACCTATTCCAATTTCACTTATCATTGTGGATAAGGAAAAAATATTAATCATGGAGTTGGTTTTGGGCATGTATCATCAACCATTTCCCCCACATTCAGAGTTTATGTTTGATATATGATCATTATTATGAACTCAATGATATAATCAACACATATCCTAATTCAAGGATACCCCAAAAATCCAATCTTCATCGATGCATCATACTCATTTCAAGAAATGTGTGGAAATATTTCATTTGGATCCAATGAAGAATTCATTCACGAGGCTTGGTGTGAAATTTCATTATTATTATTTACTATTGAAACATTAAGATAAAAATAATTTATTTAATATATAATCAATTATATATAGCATATGATCCGAATAAATGATGATTTGAACAACATTTCAAACAAACCCATAAGTCTAATTAGGAGTTGTATGATTATATTATTTATATTACAAAAGAAAAATGGGTATTGGAATATGACAGGGTAAGAGGTATGGACACATGACCACAATAATTGTGTAATGCGTCAATGATGTCTTCAAGGGCCTCCTCATATTTCTTATAACTACCCCAGTACAAGAGGTGTAACACCCCAAGATTTCATAGTGTGTTATTTCTACAAAATAATTCAATAACTTGCACTACACGCAACACCGAGTTCAGTCACACCATGACTTAAAAAAAATCCATTCAAAAGAGGTTATGAATAGTGTTAACTAAATTTTAAACTTTATATAATCCTTATAATTTTAGAATTCATATTATGAGTTTCTTAGACATAATGTAAGAACAAATTCATTTTCAGTATTGCACTTTTACCAAATTTTAATAGTGAACCCTTTTTAGATACTATATTTTAAACTTTTTGACTAAATGGGGAAATCAAAAATTTAAAATGAAATATCCCAAGCTTCCACGGTACGCTAGCGTGTGTTGTACGCAACACTGAGTTCTAACACACCGTAACCAATCAAACTAGCTGTTATGAATAGTAATACCTACTTTTTGAAGTTATATATATTTTATATTTGAAAATGGACTTCATTTTTGGATTCGGAATATCGAATTTAGCCTATGGTGAAATTTTGGTACATTTCGGATAACTTTCATATTTTGATGAATAGTGAAAATTACTAAATTTTAATTAAAAACAACTTTTTTAATCAAATTAATTAATAGTGATAAATTGTGAATTTGAGTGGTTTTAAAGTATATTTAGAATATATTTTTACCATTTAATATAATTTTGGTCATTGGACATAATTTTACAATTAAACCGAACATAAACAAGTGTCAATCTTTTGATAGTTATTACCTCTTAAAAACACGCTTTTTGTTTTGACAGTGGGAATTAATTTTAAATTAATTTCTGCCACTTATGTGTTTTGAATTTAGAAAAATGGATTCCATATTTGGAATCAGGATGTCCAAATTGTGTAAATAGGTAACTTTTATTTTTAGACATTTTGAATAATTACTGTGGTAAATATTTTATTTACCATGGTTAAGGGTAAATCCGGTAAATAAGGGTTAAAAAATTATATTATAATAATACAAAATTACCCTAAAACGTGTCCTAACCTTATTGGTGGACACATACCCGACCATGAGCATCCTTGGGTCAATTTGGGGACCCATTGGAGCCACTTGTATGTGGTAGGGACACTTTATATTAATAAAGTTAAAATAAAAATAAAAATGGCATAAGCTTACATCTTTTAGAAGAACAATTTTTACATAGGGTTATACATGTTGGATTTTCGATTATAAATATTCATTAGAAAGATAAAACGATTTCCTACATAATGATATTTTATTTATAATTTTTAGACATCAAATAATTTAAATTATTAATGACACAATAATGATGCAATGTTTACCTCATTAATAAATCATTTAAATAAATAAGATTATAATGATTAAAATATTATCTAAAACCTGTCCAATTCTTATTGGTTGATGTTATTTAGAATATTAGTCATCTTATCTTCGACCTCAATTATTTTTGGACCATTATAAACCGAATATAATTATATTATAAAGTAATACTTTCACTCTTTCCTAAAGAGCCCCTCTTCTCCCTTATAAAAGGAGACCACTTCTACTCATTCCTCACACCTCTCAAGCCACTTGGCTCGTCCAAACTCTGCCCAACTAAGCTCCCCACATCCCTATCCTCCTCCTTGAAGCTTCCCCTTAGGCAGAAATAATTTCAAGAAGTCCTTTGGTTCCATCCAAAGTGAGTTACCTAAATTAAAGGTAACGATTTCTCTTAAATTATTATCCTTTATTTTGCTTCTCCAACCCCCAAACTCTTTTTATTTCCTTTCTTTTGTAACAACACCAGTATCCTCAATATACTAGGATGTTGTTATAAGAAGGATTCAAACTACACATACACCCAACTCCATCTAATGGATGATGAACATAATGTTTCTGTGGATGGAAAACTAACGCCTCACGAAACGATGATTGTTCAAATACATCTTACCGCCTCTCATGGTGGCCATTATGATGGCACTGTAATTAAATATGATATTAATGATATATATTTTATATATAAGCTTCTGTAATTCCATTTTATTTCATACCATTATTTGTTTCATGTTGTATATACATACGATAATTTCATTTGAGGAAGTGCGGACTACCGCCCCCTTAAAATGATATGACTCGTTCATACCACACATGGAACGTATAAAGGATGGTGTTAATGAACTTAAGTAACATATATAAAATATTATATTATACTGGAATATTAATATACCTATGTATCATTTGGATTCAATTCTTTTAAAATAAAAATTAAATGGAAGTAGCGTTCGTGCGTACGTACGGACTACCGTCTCCACGAACGCGGTGAGATCCATCCTCCATCGTATCCATTCAAGTATTATTCTCATTTTAGGGTTAAAAATAATGTTAATATCATTCTGATTATGAATAAGATTTAATCTATCCATTACAAACATGTCTTACGTAACCAAACATTTAAGAAGAACGAATCGATTATCACCTGAAACGACGATAATACTAAGATATTATTAATAAAGCAATGTTAAAAGATCATATATGATATCATATTAATGTATATGATTCTTGTATAATTTAATAACAATTATTTCACCATTATACAGGAGGTTAACCGACCCCAACAAAGGAAAAGTACAAGGTAAGGGTTATTTCACAATCTCTTCATTATCCGAGGTTGTTTATACGTAATAATCTACTGGGATTTCTTTATCATCCACATCCATGTTTCTTAAAAATGTATTTCAAAACATTTTTACTATTTACTAGAATATGAGTTAAAGTCATTTATACCCTTTTTGACTTTCATAAGTGGTTTATAAAGGAATATTTCGGTCATTTTCAAAACAAGGTCCTTTTTAACCTTTTCGACAGAATTAAGGTAAGAATGTTTTTTTTGTTAAATTATACGACAGGTGTGGTTATTTTATTCCATTATTACACCTTTGAAGCTTCCCTTACATGCTTGTAAGGATATTTTCAAAATAAATTTTTTCTTTTATAATTATGTGATTTTTAAATGATTTCAAAAAAGAGATATTTCTCTCAAATATATGAAAATCCAGTGCAAATGTATACGTATTTAACGCAAGCTTAAAAATGTTTTCAGAAAACCCGACTCCCGAGTTTGGTAGACAGGAAGGGATTGGGAGTGGACCCATCATGGCCTGTAATTAGTCGAGCAGTCTCAGAATTAGTTATTTTGTTTTCAGAAGCTTGCATAATGTTTTCAGAAAAACACTGGAGTGTATTTTAGCAATTTTAAACGTAAGTATCTTCTAAAAAAATTTCATTGGTAGGTCTCATGAGACAAACTAGTGTCTTGGCACAAGGCCTTGACAAAATCATATTTGTAGTCTTGGCACGAGGCCTTGGCTATGTGGTTATGATAGTCTGGCATTATGCATTCCAACATTATGAAAGTGGTTGTTGATTTTTGCATGTGATTATTCGATTAGTAGAATATCCATGTGAATAAGTAAATGGAATTATTTCATTTTATTTATGCCATACCATGTTGAAAGTTCATGTTTGAAAGGCTTTTGTTTTAGCTATACATTGCCTTAAAAGTTTATTCTTATTTATGAAAGTTTTCTCTATTTTGTTATCCTTACTGGGCATTTGAGCTCACCCCTTTTATATGTTTTATTTTTCCCAGGAAGTGAAGAAGTAAATTATGAATGACCTGCAGGGATATTATGTGGGGATATGAGTGTGGATTATGGAGACATTATGTTGTTGTAGTAGTTTTTCATTTTATGATGTAATGTAAAACCTATGAATATATCTAGTGTTTCCAATGCTACTAAACCAATCGGTCTTTCGAGATTTGATCTTTCTTGTGATCATGCCAATGTTACGAAGTAATGCACCGACTTTGGGTAGCT
The DNA here is from genome assembly GCA_963277665.1 of Viscum album. Classification (NCBI taxonomy): domain Eukaryota; kingdom Viridiplantae; phylum Streptophyta; class Magnoliopsida; order Santalales; family Viscaceae; genus Viscum; species Viscum album. Next base: position 1,301,424,225 of record OY728127.1, read on the forward strand.
GGGGTCGGGGCGTTACAGTTGGTATCAGAGGAAGTTTAGTAAAAACCTTGGAAACTAGATTTAGATAAACTCTGATTAGAGCACGTAGACCTAAGATGAACTTTGAGGATTAGTATAGAAGAACTTCCTAGAATTTTGGTATTGTAGAGATTTTGTGAGTTTTCTGAGAAATACATCCCTGTCTGGATACGAGCAGGTAGAGGCGGCTCTGGCACAGATGTACCTAGGGGTAAAACCCGAAAACACCGCTTTGAGCTAGACTCGAACGGGAACTGGTGCACGACAACGGGCCTTGCTGCACTCTTGGTTACGACACTCCCGGGGGATATGCTTAGGATAACTCTCACTATCTTTACAAATCATTATGAAGGGTTTATGAGTATATACTTTCTCAAAGAAAACATTTTTATGATTATGGATTATATCCATAAATAGTTCAATTTATGTTAATTGTTTTATAAGTATGGGATTATGTATTTTTATTCATAAACTGATCTAGTTTATGCCATTGTTTAGAAATGGCGCCCAGTAGAAGGAATGAGAACTCCGGAAATGAACATGATCCAAAGAGAAGGAAGGATCATATCTTTCATGGTCTTAAGCTAGAATTTATAAGAGAAATAGTCTCCCATGTATTATCATCATATGAAGAAATAATATCATGTATTGATAAGATAAGTAAAGAGTTTACTGAGTCCTATGGCTTTGAAGGGAAGCAAGAGAAGAAAAGGATAGAAGAGAAAAAGATGGATAAAGGGAAGAGGGAAAAGAAGAATTTTCCCATATGTGGAAACTGTGGAAAGAAACACCCTGGAACTTGCCTGAAAGGAATGGGAGTTTGTTATAAGTGTGGAGGAAAAGGGCACAATGTACGTGACTGCAAGGGTAAGAAAATGGTTTCAAATGTACAATGCTTCATTTGCAAGGAGTTTGGACACTACGCGAACCTATGTCCCAGTCATCAGACTATGCCGCAAATGATGTTATTGGATAATAATCAAGTTATGATACTACCAAAGATGAAGAGGAATGATTAAAGCTCTTATGTTGATTATGTCAATTGAGTGTTGTATCAACAATGTACTTGTTATAATAATTATGGAGTATATAAGGATTGTACTGCAGTACTATTTCATTAAGGACTTGAGATTGTGTGGAACAAAGAAAAGTGACTCAATAGCAGGATAGATTTTTGGAAAATATATGGTTGAAATAATGATAAACCATAATATAGTTCTGATACTGAGGTAGTGATTTTGGAATAATATGTGATTGTTTTGGATAAATTATATTGGATATTCTTGACTACCTTGGAACTGATTAATGATTTGTATATTCCATCATTGTTGGGGTTTAAAACATTTTTGGATTAATGAAGTATATCCAGCATTCTATATGGAATAAGGGAGCATGAATGTAATCAATAAGGAATATGGTAATACATGATGAAGGTATTCATATGCTATTACGGGGTAAAAAGGATCTATATTATGTTTACCTTCCTTATGAATGTTGGACTGTGAGTTTGGACAGAAGTATTTTGGATAGTTCTAGTTTGGATTATTTTGGATTTCCATAAAAGGACAACCCGGAGGTCGGACGACAACCCGTCGCGTCCGGCAAGGCTGCGAGACTTGAACCCGCAACCGAAGGGAGACAAGGGTGTATCACCTACCACTATCCCACGAGATGTCCTGGATTAAATAAAGTAGTTTTTAAAAGATCTTGTAGATGAATTATAAATTCGTTTATTTTGGAACCCTCTATGAATAGTATAAATAGAATTTTTTTTTACGAGTGAATGATGAGTTTTGGTAGAAATTTATTAATGGATAAAACTCTAATTATAAACTAAGTATATCTCCTTATGATCTTAGCCAATCTCATAAATAAATTCCTCATCATTAATAAAAGGAACTTAGAACAAAAATGTTGTCCTAGATGGTACCTTAAATCATCACTAATTTATGGCTTTGGGATTGTTGGCCTTTTCATAGCCATGTTCTCTACCACTCTCCATCAGATAATTGATGGCTAGATTTTTCTTCCATATCCATATTTTCTTACATGGAACCCTAGTATGTGTTATTTTCGGTAATCTTCATACTTTCCACTCTTTATTTAAAATAGAGGCCTCATTAATTAAATTTTCGATGTGGGATTTCAACTAAGATATTTTGAAACGTCAAAAATGTGTTATCCCAATACCCTATGTTTTCTTGAACCGATGGTATTTCAAATCATCATAGATTGATGATTTTAAGGACCTAAATTTTATACTTGTTTGTGATTGATGACCTCAATCACTACCTATAAATATTTACGTTTTTCCTCCAATTATATGTCTCTAATTGCCACCAATGTTCTCCTAATCGAGATCATAATTTGGTGGTGACCCTTTCATTTCTCTTTTCCTCATATTAAGAATAAATTTTAGTAACCCAATTTCCGATGTGGGTTTTCCCATAAAGATATTTTTTATTTTCAACCTTTTATTTTCGAAGAACAATTTCAAATTGCGAGGATGCAATTTATTGAAGGAGGGGAGAATGTAACACCCCAAGATTTCATAGTGTGTTATTTCTTCAAAATAATTCAATAACTTGCACTACACGCAACACCGAGTTCAATCACACCATGACTTAAAAAAATCCATTCAAAAGAGGTTATGAATAGTGTTAACTAAATTTTAAACTTTATATAATCCTTATAATTTTATAATTCATATTATGAGTTTCTTAGACATAATGTAAGAACAAATTCATTTTCAGTATTGCACTTTTACCAAATTTTAATAGTGAACCCTTTTTAGATACTATATTTTAAACTTTTTGACTAAATGGGGACATCAAAAATTTAAAATGAAATATCCCAAGCATCCACGGTACGCTATCGTGTGTTGTACGCAACACTGAGTTCTAACACACCGTAACCAATCAAACTAGCTGTTATGAATAGTAATACCTAATTTTTGAAGTTATATATATTTTATATTTGAAAATGGACTTCATTTTTGGATTCGGAATATCGAATTTAGCCTAAGGTGAAATTTTGGTACATTTCGGATAACTTTCATATTTTGATGAATAGTGAAAATTACTAAATTATAATTAAAAACAACTTTTTTAATCAACATAATTAATAGTGATAAATTGTGAATTTGAGTGGTTTTAAAGTATATTTAGAATATATTTTTACCATTTAATATAATTTTGGTCATTGGACATAATTTTACAATTAAACCGAACATAAACAAGTGTCAATCTTTTGATAGTTATTACCTCTTAAAAACACGCTTTTTGTTTTGACAGCGGGAATTAATTTTAAATTAATTTCTGCCACTTCTGTGTTTTGAATTTAGAAAAATGGATTCCATATTTGGAATCAGAATTTCCAAATTGTGTAAATAGGTAACTTTTATTTTTAAACATTTTGAATAATTACTGTGGTAAATATTTTATTTACCATGGTTAAGGGTAAATCCGGTAAATAAGGGTTAAAAAATAATATTATAATAATACAAAATTACCCTAAAACGTGTCCTAACCTTATTGGTGGAAACATACCCGACCATGAGAATCCTTGGGTCAATTTGGGGACCCCTTGGAGCCACTTGTATGTTGTAGGGACACTTTATATTAATAAAGTTAAAATAAAAATAAAAATGGCATAAGCTTACATCTTTTAGAAGAACAATTTTTACATAAGGTTATACATGTTGGATTTTCGATTATAAATATTCATTAGAAAGATAAAAGGATTTCCTACATAATGATATTTTATTTATAATTTTTAGACATCAAATAATTTAAATTATTAATTACACAATAATGATGCAATGTTTACCTCATTAATAAATCATTTAAATAAATAAGATTATAATGATTAAAATATTATCTAAAACCTGTCCAATTCTTATTGGTTGATGTTATTTAGAATATTAGTCATCTTATATTTGACCTCAATGATTGTTGGACCATTATAAACCGAATATAATTATATTATAAAGTAATACTTTCAATCTTTCCTAAAGAGCCCCTCTTCTCCCTTATAAAAGGAGACCACTTCTACTCATTCCTCACACCTCTCAAGCCACTTGGCTCGTCCGAACTCTGCCCAACTAAGCTCCCCACATCCCTCTCCTCCTCCTTGAAGCTTCCCCTTAGGCAGAAATCATTTCAAGAAGTCCTTTGGTTCCAACCAAAGTGAGTTACCTAAATTAAAGGTAACGATTTCTCTTAAATTATTTTCCTTTATTTTGCTTCTCCAACCCCCAAAATCTTTTTATTTCCTTTCTTTTGTAACAACACCAGTATCCTCAATATACTAGGATGTTGTTATTAGAAGGATTAAAACTACACATACACACAATTCCATCTAATGGATGATGAACATAATGTTTCTGTGGATGGCAAACTAACGCCTCACGAAACGATGATTGTTCAAATACATCTTACCGCCTCTCATGGTGGCCATTATGATGGCACTGTAATTAAATATGATATTAATGATATATATTTTATATATAAGCTTCTGTAATTCCATTTTATTTCATACCACTATTCGTTTCATGTTGTTTATACATACGATAATTTCATTTGAGGAAGTGCGGACTACCGCCCCCTTAAAATGATATGACTCGTTCATACCACACATGGAACGTATAAAGGATGGTGTTAATGAACTTAAGTAACATATATACAATATTATATTATACTGGAATAGTAATATACCTATGTATCATTTGGATTCAATTCTTTTAAAATAAAAATTAAATGGAAGTAGCGTTCGTGCGTACGTACAGACTACCGTCTCCACGAACGCGGTGAGATCCATCCTCCATCGTATCCATTCAAGTCTTATTCTCATTTTAGGGTTAAAAATAATGTTAATATCATTCTGATTACGAATAAGATTTAATATATCCATTACAAACATGTCTTACGTAACCAAACATTTAAGAAGAACGAATCGATTATCACCTGAAACGACGATAATACTAAGATATTATTAATAAAGCAATGTTAAAAGATCATATATGATATCATATTAATGTATATGATTCTTGTATAATTTAATAACAATTATTTCACCATTATACAGGAGGTTAACCGACCCCAACAAAGGAAAAGTACAAGGTAAGGGTTATTTCACAATCTCTTCATTATCTGAGGTTGTTTATACGTAATAATATACTGAGATTTCTTTATCATCCACATCCATGTTTCTTAAAAATGTATTTCAAAACATTTTTACTATTTACTAGAATATGAGTTAAAGTCATTTATACCCTTTTTGACTTTTATAAGTGGTTTATAAAGGAATCTTTCGGTCATTTTCAAAACAAGGTCCTTTTTAACCTTTTCGACAGAATTAAGGTAAGAATGTTTTTTTTGTTAAATTATACGACAGGTGTGGTTATTCTATTACATTATTACACCTTTGAAGCTTCCATTACACACTTGTAAGGATATTTTCAAAATAAAGTTTTTCTTTTATAATTATGTGATTTTTAAATGATTTCAAAAAAGAGATATTTCTCTCAAATATATGAAAATCCAGTGCAAATGTATACGTATTTAACGCAAGCTTAAAAATGTTTTCAGAAAACCAGACTCTCGAGTTTGGTAGACAGGAAGGGATTGGGAGTGGACCCATCATGGCCTATAATTAGTCGAGCAGTCTCAGAATTAATTATTTTGTTTTCAGAAGCTTGCATAATGTTTTCAGAAAAACACTGGAGTGTATTTTAGCAATTTTAAACGTAAGTATCTTCTAAAAAAATTTCATCGGTAGGTCTCATGAGACAAACTAGTGTCTTGGCACAAGGCCTTGACAAAATCTTATTTGTAGTCTTGGCACGAGGCCTTGGCTATGTGGTTATGATAGTCTGGCATTATGCATTCCAACATTATGAAAGTGGTTATTGATTTTTGCATGTGATTATTCGATTAGTAGAATATCCATGTGAATAAGTAAATGGAATTATTTCATTTTATTTATGCCATACCATGTTGAAAGTTCATGTTTGAAAGGCTTTTGTTTTAGCTATACATTGCCTTAAAAGTTTATTCTTATTTATGAAAGTTTCCGCTATTTTTTTATCCTTACTGGGCATTTGAGCTCACCCCTTTTATATATTTTATTTTTCCCAGGAAGTGAAGAAGTAAATTATGAATGACCTACAGGGATATTATGTGGGGATATGAGTGTGGATTATGGAGACATTATGTTGTTGTAGTAGTTTTTCTTTTTATGATGTAATGTAAAACCTATGAATATATCTAGTGTTTCCAAGGCTACTAAACCAATCGGTCTTTCGAGATTTGATCTTTCTTGTGATCATGCCAATGTTACGAAGTAATGCACCGACTCTGGGTAGCTGGGGTCGGGGCGTTACAAGAGGCATTTTATCATGGATTGAGGAACTTAAATCATAGAAAAAAATATCCTCAGATGAAGTTATTTAGGTGTTAAAGGTATGGAAGACACTATCTAATAGATATTCAAAATAAAACTGAGGAATATTCTAGTTTTCGAGTGTTATTCTTCCATTAAAAAGACTCTCAATTTTATGTTCAAGAGTTTTTGGACCCTTTTAAATGATAAAGTGGTGAAAAAAAGGTTGTATTACTAGAATTAAGGCAATTTTAATGTGGAAAATTCTAGGAATTATGGTTTCTCTGTGAAAATCCATCATGGAATATACCTGTAATAACAAATAGTTGGAAGAATATGTTGATCTATTGTACAAGATAGATTGAATTTCAAATTATTATTTCACCTCATGGATTCCTATTAGTGTTTTTCAATATTTCCCAATACCTGAGGACTAGCTGATGTTGATACCTGACAGATGTAGTTTGCATCATGAAGGGATATTAATGTCTTAGAGAATGACAAATGATATATACTAGCCTAAAAAATAAGGTCAATGTTTGAGATGAAATATATGTCAGCAAGAAGATCATAATTGGAATTATTTCCCTAACATTTCTAGTTCGAGTTCACCCTCTCATCCATAACGATGTATTATCTCAAATGTGATCTTTCCATATTGTTAATGATATGGTTTAAATATAAGATCCTTTATTTTTTAGAATTCAAAAACATTTATGAATACTTTTTCTACCAAATTAAAATAATCCTATCATATTAACATTAAAAGGAATATGAAAAATGCATGTGATGATACATCCAAGAATAATCAAAGAATCTATAGATAAAACATAATATAATCCAGTGATCAAATAATCAAAATACATACCATCGTGTATGAAATAATACATAGATAACAAAACAAACTATTTGAGATTTAACTTATTAGATAAAGTCAAAAAATAGGTTTTTTGGGTTATAAATTAATTTTCCTTCGTCATCTATAATTTTATTAAAAAATAAGTGACATGATGTTTCTTATTGTGAGGTAAAAAGAAGATAAAACATGAAATAAAATTATTTTCCCATGATTAAATGATAATAACTATCCTATACATTCAAATAGACATGAAAAAACCCATTAAATAACACATAAATGATTCAAAACAAACTAAAAAGTCCTTGAATATTTTCAATAGAATGTAGTTTGGATAAGATGAGCCTAAATTAGAAAGTGCAGTAATATTATGCAGAGCATAACATTTAATTTCTTAAATTCAACCAGTCATAACATTTTGCTAACCATAACATTGTATTTAAATTTTAAACATTAGAAGTATTTTATTTTTATATATACTGATGGAAAATTTTATAGAACTAACTGAGCAGGATATTCAAATTTCACATGATGTGATAGAGGGTTGTCTAGTTCAATAGATTAGGGTTAGTCGATCACACCATCATCATTACATGCTACCTCCAGCCACCATTATATTGCACCTGTGTCATGCTGGCTTCTACCACATCAATATATCTAATATCACATTCATTGATCATCACCTAAATTATTCCCTCGTTGAGGAATGGAGATTGGAGACCCTAAAATTACACCTTTCATTGCGAGAGATTACGATCACCCTTGAGGCAATCTCAGTCTTACTCGATCATTATATATAGGGGAATACATTTTTTGGCCCCACCCATGGATAGTGGTCTGAGAATCTAAAGAGAAATCTAGTAATTATCATTTTTTCTGAATATACTACAACATATGGGGGGTAAATATCAATAAGGTGGATTGATATATAGTTTTCACATTTACTAGATTACACTAATGAGCATTCTATCATACGTCATGCTTTTGCCTATGTCTTACGGCTCATTGGAAGGACACTATGCCTAAACCACTTTGGTATTCATATGCTCATGATCTATCTGTGGCTACCAGATTATTTTGATTTGACTAGGATATAAAGATGAGGATCTATGATCTTGTCTTCGAAATATAGTGCATTATGCATGGTATACTACTTATATCGCACAAATATCCCAGGACGCTTCATCCTTATTTAGATATGGTCATGGGGGAACATACATTCCCTCTCTGTTATTGTTGACAGTCATGGTCCACCTATGGAAGTATTATTTGATGCTCTTCTTAGAATCCGGTATGAGCCCTCATCTATATTATTTTCTTTTTCAATTTTGACATATTGAATTAAATTTCTTATTATTTATCACATTCAATGATATATTTTAAAGGTGGAGTCTGGGACACCACTTCATCATTTCTCTCACACACCATTTGGGTGCATATAATCGCATGTTGGATAGCCTCTTATACATTAAGGTAATGATAAACAATATTTTATTGTTTAACCAATTATAACACCATAAAATTCAAAAGTACAACATTGAAGTCAATTGTGTTTATGACAAGAAACCCCATGTGTAAAAAGGGAATATATTAACCAGATACATTACCTTACTAAATAAATATAATATAACATATAGATTTTAATGAATGAAACACTAATTTATCTGGCATCATATGTAAGAACGACCTCCCATGATAGCATGTGTTATATGAAAGAGTGACGTTCCTCAATTTCATGTGTCACATGTAAGACCGAGTTTTAACAAATAACAATGTCTTATTAAAATATTATTATCTAATATAATATGACACAATATTGACATTATGTTAGTAGTTATGTATAATATTAACTAATTTATGAAAATATATGGTTAATATTTTTATAAAATGAATTCATTGGTTACCAATAAATGAGAAATGAAAATAAGAAACAATTAGAAATAAAAAAATAAATATTATTATTTTTAGGTTCCAAATAATATTTGTCTTAATAAATAATAATTTAATAAAATTATTGAATTATTTTAATTAAATATATATTTTATATATCCAATAAAATATTTTTTATACTCATTAATTATTTTGGATAAGAATAAGAAAAAAAACCCTATATAACACATAAAAACTATATTTTTATTGAAGCACTTTTACCACCATTTAATGGATAACTCATTTTAAATCTCATTTTTTGACATTTTAAAATTTTAATGTATCAGAGTAAGCATAAAATATTAATGATAAAAATAAGAATTATCTTATAGTTATTTTTTTTTTGTGAAGTTTCACTTTTTAATGAATAGTGACAAATACAGAAGTTTAGTTCAAAACATCTTTTCATGTGATTTATTTATAAGAACAAATCATATTTTAATTTGGTTTTTATGTTTAATTAGTTCATATTTTTAAAAATTAATCCAATTTAGTTTAGTGGAATAAATTTCACTTTGAAATTGGCAATAAAAATATATCAAACATTTAGACATTTTTACATTAAAAATCAGCATTATCGTCTCATTTGAGGGAATACATGTAAATCCATTTCAACCAAATCTATGATCATAATTAATAAAAACTGATTCCATTTTTGGAATGAGAATAATTTATAGTATTTAATAATTTAAAATTATTTTTTGACCAAAAATTTTACAAAAAGTAATTAAAAATAATTTCAACGATTAAACTAAAATTATTATTAATGAGGGACTAAACTGTAATCCTGGAGGCACAACTGACCTATATAGTTATCCAAGATACCAATTATATTACATTTAATACCATATAATATATTTTCTATAAGATATTTTATTATTTGATCTACTTTCATCAAGAAAAACGTGGTGGAAATTCTTTTGTTATAATATTATAGGAGTGTCACTCCTCCACTGTAAAAGGCCACCACTTCTCCTCATTACTCACACATCTCAAACCACACAGGTTCAGCCAAGATATTCCCAAATATATTCCCATAATCCCTAACCTATTCCTTGAATCATACCTTTGTTCATAAGTCCTCCCATGTAATCCCTTTGGTATAAACCAAAAGATGTTACCCAATTAAGAGGTAACATCTTTCCTTAAGATATTTTGTTCTATTTACATTCTCCAATTCCTGAAATATTCTTATTATATTCATGTATAGTGAAACCATTATACTAAATATACTATAATTTTGTTATGATAAATTTTATACCTACACTTACACACACTTCCATCTAATGGGTAAGGAACATACGCTTTCTTTGTATGGAGAACTACTGCCTCACAAAACAATAATTATGTATTTTTCTATGACCACCTCTCATGGAAGCCCTTATGATGGAAAATATGATTATATATGATATATATTATATTTATTATATCTTTATTCTAAATTAATTATTTTATAACACATACCCATATACATTCCATTTTTTGTAAATATTATAACATCATTTGTGGGAGTGTGGACTACTGCCTCATCAAAGTTATGTGATTTGTTCATAGTATAAATGGAATGTATAATGGATGGTTTTAATTAAAATATCTGACATAAATACATCTATATGATATTTTTAACATAGTTGCCTTTTTTTAAATATAATATAAATATATATCATTTTGTTTAGTACCTTTTCAATCAACTTAAATAGTGACAACATTATTCATGGATGTGCAGAACACCACCTCCTCAACATGATGTGACTCCTTATATATAATAATAATTATATATATAAGTATATATGATTATATAATATCATATTTATTATATAATTATCATTCTATAATGATTTTATTCTACTTAATATCTTTCAATAACGATCATCAACAAATGAGAACGCTACTCATGTGTACGTAGTGCATACCAACTCTATTTCTATAACGTTGATAATTTCTTCATAAGAATATTTAATTATTGGTTAGAAAATCTAATTTTTGTATAACTATAATAATTAAGTTTTTATTATTAATATCTATATGTCATATAATGACGCATTTTACTATATTTGACCTTCCATTGTTCTTTTTGAAACACAATCTGAATTTGTTCAAAACACCGGACATAAGCATAATTTATTAAGTAGTATTATATAACATTGTAATAAGTGAAATAAAAGTAATGATAAAAATTAAAAGGTTCTCAAGAAATTATAAAATTGAAATAATTTTATTATAAATGAATTTATAGAATGTTCACCCTAATGGAAATTTAAGGTAATATATTTTGTCTCAATTGAAATTCCATTGAGACTTATTTGTTGTTATAGACATAGTTTATTTAATATGGTTTATATAATTATCATTTTCATGATATATCATGAAAATAATTACCCTCATGATATTATATTTTTTTTAATTTAATTCCTTCATTAGGATTATGATTTAAAATGTTTCAAAGCGGTATGGAACACTTTATAATGTTTGAAGATTATATACCCAAAAAATAATACAAAAGACTTTTAAATGTTATTTAAATTTGTGTAAATTAAATAAGAATTGGTTTATAAACCCTTTAATTATCTCTCCTCTATTTTATCATTTCCCTTTTCAAGTATTAATATCATTATTTCACACATTGGAACTCAAAGTGTTTTAGAAAATGTTCTTTAGAAAACCAGACTTCATTTCTCACTTTAGTGAGAGAAGTTATTTTCTTCTAGGAACCATGTTTTAATAAAAAAAATAAGAAACGTCTTAAAAATTATTTAGAAACAAAATTTTTAACAATATTTCCTTTTAACATTGATTTAAATAGAATTTTATTATCTCCCTCCGAATAAGAAATATTTCTAACCCTTTACTGTGAAAAAGGAATCATCTTTTTACCTTGTACGGTTTGTACTGATTTACCTGTCGCTATTCCTATGAAGATTCCATATCATGTTTAAAAGGTTAATTTTTAAAGAAAATTATTTTAAAATTAAATTTATATGAAATTTTTTTTCAAAAGGATTTCCATAACAAAAGGATATTTCAACCCTAATTTTTTTAAAATATACTTTTATAATATTTATATTAATCAAGGACAACAACTATTTATTTTTTCCCACTAGGGGTATGTTGTATTTATATCATCTTTAATCTTTATCTGGATGGTTATTTATTGATATGGGCAAGGATACTATTCACAAATAATTCTATTATTTCTTTTTTATTCTCCCTTGAAATATTCAATTTCCAATGATTGTGGAACATTAAATTTCCCCTAATTATCCATATCATTTATTAGGTATATGTCCATAGCCTAAATCGTGTACCATTTTCATATGGTGATTAATTTAAAAGTCATTTTTTTATTTTTAAAAATATTGAAAAATATTCACCTTCTACATCGTATGGATATTTGATAAGGCACATTGTTAAATTAATTATTCGATATATGAGGAATGTTTTGGACTAGTAAGACATGGGTTGCGATCGGTTATAGATAGCCCCTCAATGCATCAATATTCTCATTGGATTAGTTGTTTGGATAGCCACCTTAGATGTTTTTTATCCAATATTTTGTAAATCATCATTTGAATTGTATTGATGATAGAGGTACCATGTTAATTGGAAACATGGAATCAAATAATAAATAATTTACCTCATTTTATTTTATTTATTATTCACCCATGATATTTTTCATCGACATATCTATATGGATACATTTCATTTTTATCCCTCTGATTAAATTTCATATGTATTAGATTCAAACTGTTCCATATCAATTTTCACATATCATGTTATTTGGATTGAATATGCTTTTAGTTATTACCTTTCCATATTTTTATGCACTTCTTTCTCATTTTTTTATTATAAGGTATGTGTGTTTCAATTATTTATCGTTCCATAATTATTATTCTTATTGATTCTTATTTTTTTCTACTATACATTATCAGTACATAGAATTTTATCTCACCCTTATTTTGTTTCCTTTCCCCAGAAATCTGAGAATCATACTATGAAAGATATGAAGACCTATACTAGATGGAATAAAGTTACCCTTGAAGTTATTATCAATGTGTTATTTATTTAGAAATAAGGAAAAATTTATTTTTTTTATGAGTGTATTAATTTTAATACAATAGTCATTTATGTATCTTTTTTACCAAGACTACTAAAATCTTAGTCCTCCACGATTTGATTCCTTGTATTCATGCCAATGTAATTGATAACATTCGCTAGCTTCATGATTTTTTGGGTTGGGTCTCTACAGTTGGTATCAGGGGAAGTTTAATAAGAACATTGGGAACTTGTTTTATGAAAAAAATATATTAATGGAAATTGAACTAAGGTAGAATTTGAGGATAATTATAGAAGAACTGTCTAATAATTCAGTTAGAAATAGATTTTGTAGTTTTCATACTAATAAATCCATGTCTAGATACTACAAGTGGACATGGATCTGATATAGATGTACCTAGAAGTAACAACTCTGACATGTTCTATCGCACCCAATTCGATGTAATTCATAAGATAATAGCGGGCCTTACTATGAACCTTTTTTTTCACTCTCACCAATATTCTTAGGATAATTCACAATTTTCTAAAAACAACTTTGAATGATTTTGAAAATGAATAACCTCAAAAAAATATAAGGTGTTTTAGATTTAAGATAAGGTTTCATGGTTTAGAAATCCTATAAATGATATTATCGATAAACATTATATATAGGAAGGACCATTGTTAAAATAAAATAGATGAAATTTTTATATGTAGAGGTTATATTAAAACTCATTGTTAATAGGTTATTTACTAATTAACTTAATTTCAAGGATGTCCATCATTATTATTTTGGAAATTATTTTATTACGGTTTTAGAAATGGAAAGCATGTGATCTAGATAAAAACCAATCGAATCTGAAAATACTATAGTTCATGATCCCATGACCGATGGAAGATAAGTTTTTTATGACAACCACAAACCCACACAATATTGTGGTTAATTTTTAATTTTTTTAGTTAAAATATTTGGTGAATAAATTTTAATGATGAATCGGTAATATCACATTGGATGGTTAGATATTAATCTATTAACCCTATTGGTTTTGGATGATTGTTTAGGAAAAATAGTAATACTAATAACTCTTTTATAGGTTTTACAATCCTTTAAATGTTTATGTTATTTATTAAGGCCTAAAAAATTCACTATTGGTAAATAATATATGGTAAAGGGATGAATTATAATTTTTTCAAAGCACAACTAAATGTTAGGATAGATCATATGAAATTGAAATCTATCAGGGAATAATATTTAATAATATTCTCATTTAGCAAAATAATTACACGGCATTAGGAAAATGACATCAAAATTAAATGTAGTCCTAATACCTTAATTTTATTGAACTTCTGGTTTGTTAAATCATTAACATTTTTGGTATTTGAGGCACTAAAATTTATATTGATAATTCACATGTTTGTGATTTAAGACCTTATTAAATACCTATAAATGTTTATACTTGTCCTCCATATACATATTTTCACATTCCAGTATTGTTCTCTTCCATAGAGACCTAGTTACAAGGTAGTCAATTTCACCTTTTTTACTTCACATTCTTTCATTTCTAGAGGTTGTTATAGGAACCCTTCTCATGATGTGGGATTTCAATGTTGGAAAAATTGAACAGTCTATTACCAAGATGATTTTTAAATTGTGAGGATGCAATTTAATTAAATTAGGGATACTGTAACACCTCGAAATTCTAAAATACAACTTTTTATTCAATAATTTTTATGACATGCAACACCATGTTTAAAAATGGATTATATTAACCTGATACATTACAATATTAAATGAATAAAATATATTATATATCCCGAAATTCACACAACACTATGTTATCTTATATTGCACACATGAGATACCGTCCTTGATATCTTGTGTTTCATTCAAGAGTAACCTTCCTCGATAACGTGCATTACATATATAACCGAGTTTCACTAATTAAAAATGTATTAGTAAATTATTATTATTTAATATAATATCATATAACCTAGTCATTATTTTGGAATATATGATTAGTATTAATTAACTTGTGAAAATATATGTTTTATATAAGTATTAAATGACATCATTGGTTTCCAATTAATGAGAAAATAAAATAAGAACCAATAGTCTATAAAAAGAAATATTTTTATTTTTATTCTTCAATATTTTTTTCATCATAATAAACATAGTTAATTACAATTACTGAATTAAATTAATGAAATTTATATCTCATACATTTTATTAATTTTTTTATTCATCCAATTGATTCGATAAGCGTGAGATAGGAACAAACCCAATATTTCACATAAAACCTACATTTTAATATAAACCGTTTTACAACTATTTAATGGTGAAGTAATTATAAATCAAAATTTTGACCCTTTAATAAATGTAATATGTCAAAATAAGATTCATATTTTGATTAAAAACATTAAAATTAGATTACGATGAATATTTGACCTTTTTTGGTGATGTTTTATTTTTTAACGAATATTGAAATATATTGATTATCAGTTGAAAACATCTTTTTCATATTATTTTTGAGTCAATAATGTTTCTTTATCACTTTTCCATTCCTTCATGTTTTGAAAATATAAAACACTCTATCTTAAGGAAAATTTATTTTCCCCTAAGTTTCATCTTGATAAGGAAAAGTTTCCTTCCCCAATGAAATTTATCCTTACCATGTTTTCATTGTTCATATTTTTTAGTCTATCTAAACCTATCTCTTTTAATATCTGAGAGTAAAATTAGATTTTGTATCCAATACTTAAGAATCTTATAAATAAATAGATATATATCATTCTGTTTTCATGATCGGAATTTAGGTTCTGAATTCAGACTCCAAACTTACTGAGTTCAGACTACTAATTCTCTGAATTCATACTCCGAAATTTCTAAGTTTAGACTCAGAATTATTATGAATTAAGACTCCAAATTCTATGAATTTAGGCTCTGAATTATTATGAATTCAAACTCTGAATATCCTTGATATTCAGACTCTAGAATTCTATAGAATTCAGATTACGAATTCCTTGGAAAACAGAATCCGAATATTTTTGTATTATATACACCAAATAGTTTTTTGGTTACACTCTGAACTTTTATTTTTTTTCTCTACATTCCGAATAATTGATTTTGGTTGAGCAACCATTTTTTGCTCACTCTTGTTTTAGTTATAAAACAATGTTGTGGATTCAATTACAAACTAATTGTTGTTTGAGTGACATGTGTACAACTCCCTATGAAATTCAAGAAAAAATATGACCATTGGAGGAGGGAGATGCTCCTTGAAATTGTGCTTATAAATAGGAGATCATTTGAATTAGCTCAACATGAAGTTAATAAATCTAGAGATTACAAGCCTCTGTAGTGATTTTTAGAGAGAGAGACTTTAATTCCTTGTGCGTATTGAAAATCTTTTTCAGAATTGCTTCATGTGACTCCAAATTTTTCTGATTACAATCGAGGGCTTTTAGGGATAGGAAGGAAGAGGTGCCAACTACCTTGAAGTTCGAGGGAATGCAGGGATTGCAAGACAAACTCTGATATTCATATCAAGGGATTACCCTAGTGTGGGTAAGATAGGAATTCATGAAAGTGTAAATCAAGGGTCCTTTATCCAAGGTTGTTGGATACCCTTCTCTTTGGGTTAAAAGATTTACTACTTGTTTCTTTTATTGTTTCATGTTTTCTACTACATTTTGGTTGCTGAGGAAAGTATAACTATCTTATACTTTCTTATACTTGTACTCTGTTTAGAAATATGTTATATGCTTTAAGGTAGAATCTTTGTTCTTGTAAACTTTTTTTATGTTTCCTTTCTGGAACCACATTTCCAGAATCAAGAAAGTTTGTAGAACTAAGAGTTTTTGTGAATTTACCTTGTTTAACATTGTTAAAATTTACCATTTTTAAAAGTTCCAAGGGAATTTTTTAAAGTTTACAATTTACCCCTCTTATATATTGAAAATCCACATCAATATTCCGAATCTATAATCTGTATCATTTCGATCCTGCAATTGGTATCAGAGCAGGTCTCTGAAATACTTATATTCAAATATTTGTTTCCTTGCTGAAGTTATTCATTGTTATATTTTTTCCATGATTATGATATTTTTATCCTTGATTATAATCTTTTATTACTGAAAACTTTGCGGGGAAAGATTTCTTTCTTTAATATGAAAGGAATGAATGTTGGTTTAATTGATAATCTTAATCTGGTTAGACCACCTATTTTTTATGAGAATTATTATTAATATTGGAGAGATCGTATGAAGACTTTTGTTATCAATACTGGAGTAGACAACTTTTTTATGCTGACTGGAGATTACAAGATTCATGATAGGGAAGTCCAAACTTTTACTAATCAAGAAATGTCAGAATATCAACATAACTATAAGGTATGCAATACTTTGTTGTTTTCCATGATAAAAAATATATATAACCATATTTTATCTTGTGAAGCTACAAATTATATTTGGAATAAGCTTGAATGAACGCATTTTGGTACATCCAATGTTTTTGAAATGAGAAGATCTATGCCTAGAGCTGAGTATATTGGTTTTTTCTTTCCTTATGGAGAACCTATATGTAAGGTACAACATAGATTTATTACTATTGTCAAGTTCTTACAATCCATGGGTGAAAAAGGATTGGATGATGAGGCACTTGTAGACAGATTATTGGCATCATGCCTAATGAGTGGGAATCCAAGAGAATAGTTATTGATGAGAATATGAAAGTCTCACATATTACTCTTGATGAGATTTTTGGAACACATCTTCTACATGATACTAGAATGAAGAGATATTCTGAAAATGTTATGAAGAAGAATGGTAATGGAAGTGTTTCTCTTACAACTACTTCAAATCATATGAACGCCAATAATACTGAGAGAGTTACAAAATCTAAGTTTAATAAGTTCACTGTTTTATCTGAATCAAGTGAAAGTAAACATTCTGAGAATGAACTTTTTATTATGCTCAAATGATGAACAAGACAGTTGGGAAGAATGACTTTCAGTATTGATAAAAGAAGAAATAATGAAAGGATAAGAAACACTCTGAAGTCACTTGAAATGAATGCAAAAGAGCTGGAAAAATAAGGCCAGATTTTCCTATGCTTAAGATAAAAGATATAATGGAAAATCATTCTGAGATAAATATAAATAAGTACTACAGAGCTAAATATAAGAATTTTTTGAAAGCTAACGACACCTAGAGTGCCAGGGCTGGAGACTCTTAAAATGAATCCTCATATTATGAATCTTCTAGACAGAAGAATCTTTGTTTACATGCCAAGTTACCTATTGAAAATCATTTTTTAATGGCTAAGGTACACAATGCTGAATCCATAACCAATGTATCCTTAAATGATAATTATGTTGATTGTAAATATTATGAATCCTCGGATGAAGAATCTTCTTCTGATGTAGATAATACTTTACCTGACTATGAAGAAGTTTCTACGTTTTCTAAGCTCCTTGAGAATGAAAATTCTATAGTCAATAAAAATCATGATAAAGAAAATTCTAGGATTTATATTCTTAATAAGGAAATATCAAATCATTCTAAAGATCTTGATAGGAAAACCCATAATTTTGAAATTATTTCAAAAAACCTTGAGGAAATTAATTCTGAGAAGGATAAACTTTATAAGTATCTAGAAAAAGTATTTCTAGGAAAAATGTTTTTGAGCCTAACTCTAGTACTAACACTGATGTTTTTGAGGATAAGAACATAGTTATTAGACTAAAGTCAGAAATATTTTCCTTGAGAAAGTTTTTTTCAAACTTTACCTTAGGGAAGGAAAACATTGATAAGATATATTCCCAAATTCGACCTCTAAGAAATAATTCTAGATTGGGTTATACTAGTTCAAAACCGATTTTTAGTAACAATTATTTTGTTCTACAATGTGCTCCATTGTGCACTAAGTATTAGTGTGGTGGGAATTGGGGAAAAATGTTCCTTAAACAAAACTCAGTCTTTAGGTTTTCATAAGTGTTATTTTTTAATGAAAATGTGGATTCCTAAAATTTTGATTTCTGATGTTTCCAGATCCAAGAATGTTTGGCTTCTGAAAGTCTAACCCTCTAATTTTCAGAAAAATAAAGAATGTACCAACATCAACACATGGTACATGGATAGTGGATGTGCCCAGCACATTACGAGTAATAAAAACTTCATTGAAATGATTATCAAGAAGAAATAAGGATAAGTAACTTTCAGAGATAATGATAAGGTAGAAATTATTGGTGTATGTAACATCATTCTTCTTAGAAAAACTATAATTTCCAATGTTTTATTTGTTAAGGGTCTTAAGAACAACCTCATTAGCATATTTTGATTATATGGAGAAGGTTACCTTGTGAATTTTAGGAATGAAAAGTGCTTAGTACACAATTCCAAGGAAGAGTTTATTCTTTCTACAAATAGGAAAGAGAATGTATACACACTAATCATATGAGACCTTAGGAGCTATGACCTACCTTGCCTTATCATTCGTGGTTGTGTCATAGAAGGTTAGGACACTGTATGTAACACCCCAAGATTTTATGAAAAATATTCTTTTAATTTAATTGATGTATTATATTATACACTACACTAAGTTTAGCTTGTATTATATGCAACACTATATTATCTTGTAGTATATGCAACGCTATTCTTGGCTCGTGTTACACTCAATTTCAAGATCGTTTTGTGGAAATTATTCTATGAAAAATTAAGAATAGATTTTGTTTAATGTATAAATGAAATAAGTTTTGATTATGTTATACGCAACACCAAATGATTCTTTCACTACACGCAGCCCTGACTTGGCATGCATTACACGCAATCAAGAACTTCCTCTATAGTGTGTGTAGTATGCAATACCGAGTTTCACTAAATGAGATATTATTATAATATTATTATGAACTAGCCGTTATGAATAGTAATACCCAATTTTTGAAATTTTATAAGTTTTATTTTTCAAAATAGACTTCAATTTTGGATTCGGAATTTCTAAATTAGCCTAGGGTGAATTTTTGGTATTTTTCTAAAAAATGTTCAATTTTTGATGAATAGTGAAAACACTCGGTTACTATTTAAAAACCAAATTTTTATTTAAATAATTATTTATTTTATTTAAATTTATTTTAGGTAAAAATTGATACATAATACCTATATAAGTTCAATTTAATTCATTGGATTCATTTTATAATAATTTTCGATATATAAAAATTTTATTGAACTTTTCACCGTCTTTTACCTACCTCTAAGGAGATTTTTGCAAACTTACATAAAACTTAACTTTACCGCTTCTGTGAGTGGAATTTCAAAAATCTGAGATACACGGTTAATATCAAGGACTAAAATGTGGTTCAGTGAGATAAAAATAATTTTTGGTGAATAGTAACTTTTTACTTTTATTTACCACGGATAAAAGTAAATAGGGTAATTAAGGGTAAAAATGATATTAGTATTACCCTAACACATGTCCTAATTCTATTGGATAAGTGTAATTCTACCGAAAACAACCTTAGGAATAAAATATGACCATTTAGGTCCACTTGGATTATATTAAGACATTTATTATTACTTTATTTAAAGAAGGATTAAAATAGTTAAAATCAAAGTTTAATAAATAAATCATTTTTAATATAGGGTTATACATAAGATAAATTCAAATATAAATATTCATTATAAAGACAAAAATATTTCCTACCTAATGGTAATTTATTTAAAAAATTTATACATTAAATAATTTAATTTTTTTGTGACATAATGGTGATGTAGTAATTATCCAAATAATGAATTATTAAACTAATTGATATTATAAATACCCAAATAAATGTAATTTGAGACTTTTTATGAATTAAAATAATTTTATAGGTTAATATAACATGTTATAATTTATTTAATTAACGTTTTTCTAACTAATCATGCTGTTATGATTTTCAAAAAAAATCAAGTACCAAATAGTGTCAAAATTGACATAAAATAGTTTTTAAACAAAATATTATATTATTAATTGTTATTTTATTCCTAAAAATATATGGTTAGGCCAAATGACTTATATAAGGATATATATATATATTAATAATGAACCACTTGGGGTTTTTTTGGCTTGTTATAGTAATTTTATTAACCATATATTGTAAGAAAACAAAAAGACACAGTAAAAGTTAAATTATTTAACTTAGAGTTAAATCTAAATGATAATGATAAACTAATAACATAAACTTTTCTAAAACCTATTTGTTGAGAGTATTTAGACCCATACCCACCTTAGCTTCAAAATAAATTAATTTGGAGCTATTAAAAACCGAATATGTATTTATTATAAAATAATATTTTATGTTTTCCTAAGGTGCCTCTCTCCTCCTTTATAAAAAGGGCACCCCTTCCCTCTTCAATTCACACCATTTTGAGCCTTGAAGCTCGGCCAAAACCTGATAATTCCTCTTCTAAAAATCTATAGTTACATCATAGAGTTTTTGTTCTTCTAAAAAGATGAACTCTAGTGCCCTAATAAGAAGTTTAAAGGAGGTGCGCCGAGGAAGAGGTAATCCCTTCTACCAACTCTTTCAAGTTTCTTTCTTCTTCTACTTATTTTTATTTAGTTGTTTCATTATAAAGTAATATCATCAATATTACATATATACTGATATGTTATTATAAATATGATAGAAACCTATTTCACCTTCTATCCTTCCTACATAAAACGAAATCACCGCACGTGCGTATGTACGGAATACCGTCTCCACGTCGTGGTGTAATCTGTTTTCCACCACCACCTTACATGGATGGGTATAATGGTGTAAATAAATAACTATATATGTCTATTGTAAAGTGATATTGATTCTTTAATATTATACATACACTTAAATACAATTCCATGATCATGGAAATGATATCATCGCGCGTGCGTACGTACGGACTACCGTCTCTACGAACACAATGAGATTCATTTTCCATGATTAACCATTCAAGAATGATTATAAAGTATATATAATAAATAATAATAAAATATATGAAATAATGAAGCTACTGGATTTATTTACGCATATATATATATACATATTTCATCTACTTACTTCTATTCAAGTCAATAAGGAAAATAAAACAGCATTCATGCGTACGTACGACCTACCGTCTCCATGAACGGTGTATTTCATTTCATTTATCTATATTATATACATATATATACTGAATATATATAATTTATATATCATGATTTATATTCTTTAAGTAATTAAATCATGATATAATTAGTAATAATATCAAGAACAATAAGTCCAAACACGTACGATAAATAAAATGTTTTTACCCAAAACGCTGCTTTAACATGAAATTTACAAAAGAACGGGTAATATAAAGTCATTAGTGAACCATATATGATATCATAAAAATGAATATGATTATTTAATAAGTCAATGAAATTATTTAAATCATTATACAGGAGATTCAGATACGTACGAAGTATATCAGACCTAAGGTAAGGGATAACTTTTTCAATCTCCTTTTTACATGAGATTGTTTATTCGTAAGTATTTATTGGGGTTATATTTATCATCCATGTCCCTATTTTATAAAAATGGTTTCATGTATGTTTAATGTCCATTTTAACCATTTGCAACTTTTACTACATGGTATTTAAGGAATCTTTCTTTTTTACCATACGAGGTACTTTTTGACTTTTTTTAAAAAAGTACGAGGAGAATGTTATTTTTAATTTATACGGCGTGAACGGATTTCTACGGTTTCATAACCCCTCATTTTCATGAATCGTCCTATACAATATTTCATGATTATTTTCAAAAAAAACCTTTTTCTTTTAAAATTTCATGTTATTTTGTGAAAAGAAAATGATTTTGAAGAAGAGAGGATATTTTCCTCAAGAATTCATTTCAAGTGTTTTATCAAAACTATTTTCCATCTAAAATGAAATTATTTAATATTTTTATATTTCAAGTATAATGTCTTCATTATTTACATGGTTTTATTCTTCTTATTGTAAAATTATATCCATTTTTATGGATTATGTTATGATGTAATGATGTTTAAGAATCCCATTCTATTATATAAGTTATGCTATGATGTATGATTCATGATTATGTGGCCCATGAAAGAATGATTTCATTATGAGATGGGTGGGACCTATATCTCCCTCCAATGCATTGGGTAAATATTTATATTTCATGAGATATACATGGATAGAATGGTAAGATAATCCGGTTCAGTAATATAGGACTCGAATGAGGAGTGAACTCGATTCAGAAAGGGACTTTGTCCACTAAGATGTCCTTGGCAGCAATGCCTTCGCTACTGTTGAAATAATATCATGTGCTTAACGGTTGCCATAATCTCATGTTTTATTCCCATGCTATTTTATCATGATTAATGTTTCTTTATGATCTATGCCTTATGTACTTCCATGTTTTATTTCATTGCCCATGATTTTGATGTTTAATCATTATGTTCATGTTTTTAAGTTCAAATGTATATGATTTGTTTTATTTTATCCATGCTTACCCTTATTGAGCATTTGAGCTCACCCTTTTTATGTTTTCATTTCCCCAGGATTTAAAGAAAGGTTTTAGGTAAGAAAATAAAAGGGGAAGATCTTTATGGGAGATGTTGAAGTTCTTTCACCAAGATTTGAAGATTATCTTCCGAGTTTCCAAAGACACTAAACTATTATGGTCCTTTAGTGTCTGTTTTTGTTATGTATTATGTATTCCGAAAAGGTAAAGTAATGTCTTTATACATCATGCTTTGGGCCTCTATAGTTGGTATCATAGGAAATGTTTAGTCATCCTTTGGAAACTAGGATCCGAGAACTTTAGTGCGATACCTAGAGATATTTCTAAGGTATATCTAGGGATGTCCCTAAGGATAAGTATAAGTATAGGTTATATTCATAGAATTACGATAATGATCATAGAATTTAACCTATGATATTAGATATTGAAGTTACTCCCCCTTGACTATGATTTTTTCCTCTCACGCTATTCTTTTTGGGTTTTAGAAAATGGATGGAAACAGGAAGATTCACGATAATGGAGGATATGATGGACAATGGAATGATATTCTTCAGGAGAAACCAAATGAAATGGGATTTGGAAGTCCAAACATCATTATTATGCCTAATCAGAAATCTCATAATATGATCAATAATCTCAACTTTGGTTAGTTTCCTGACTCAGCTAATAAGAGAAAGATGGAGTTTCATGATGATCATAGAGGAAAGAAAGTTCAATTTCTCGCATGTAAATCACGTGGGATGAGGTATGAGGGAGAATGTTTCAAAGGAACTGGATGATGCTTTGTGTGTGGAAAAGAAGGAAACAAAGCTAGTAATTGTAAAGTAAAAGGTTCAGTTAACACCATGGACAAGGATAATGGTATTACTAAGACGTCAACAATAGTTAAGTGTTTTAAATGTGGAATGTAAGGGAATTATGAAAACCAATGCCCTAAGGGAAAATCTCATAAAGAGAATCAGCATGGTCATATGGGTAGTATTTATGTGGATTATGATGAGGAGACTTCAAATGATATATTAGATGAAGGAAGTGTTGAAGCTTGGTCAATGGTTTAAGAAGGTAGTGGAATGATTGTATGTTTATCAAGAGTTATGTTGTATAGGTAATTTAATAGTACTATGGAATAAAGAAACATCTAAGGATTGTTACACTATTGTTTTTCCTAAAGTATTTGAAAGTATGTGTTGAATGGTACTAGTAACCAGGAAAGGTTATTCAGATATTTTTGGAAAGAAGATGATATACACATAATGAGGGGATAAAGAGAAAATGAAATTTTGATAGTATTCATGAGCTTATGACTGATATAAGGACTAAGTGATATCATGGTTTGAGTATATAGAAATTTTGGGATTTTGGTATGTGGAATGAGTTAACTTTTGACAGCATTCATGTTTTCACTAAGGTTATATGGTAATTAATGTTTCAAAAGAATACATGATTAAGGTATTCACATGTTTGTAATGTGACCAACAAGATATATCATATCATATATGGGGGATAAATGATTGTATTCACATGCTCGGTAGATGAAATTTCTGGTAATTGTTTTCTTTATACTATGAGCTTGGACAGAAGTATTTTGGAAAAGCCTAAAGATTGGAATGAATTAAGTTAGACATAAGATAGTATTATTTAAGGATATAAATTTTTCTATTTTATTACAGGAATGTTATTATAATGTAGTTTTAGAAAAAGGGACAACCTGCAGGACGGGCGACAACCCGTCGCGTCGGACAAGGATACAAGAATAGAACCCACAACCAAAGTGTGACATGCCTTTATCGCCTACAACTAGCCTACAAGAAGTCCCTGGTCGGTAGAAACTAGATTTATTTTATTAAGCGCTATGATAGATGAAGTATAAGTCCATTTTAGCAACCATATACGATTAATCTCATCCTAGATGGACTTCTGTATATTTAATAAATTGTGCTAAACATTTTCTGATAGAAATAGATAAAATGACCTATCATTCTATTGCATAATCTTCTAAAACCTCACAGAGGAAAAATTAAACTTCATTTCTTTAAGAGATGAAGTGGAAATTGTTCGAGGTACGAGAAATGGTGAGATTGTACAAAAATCATGTAAGTATTTATTTTAATTCAAAATTTCTTCAAATTTAGGGAAATGATCCTGAAAACAAAAATGTTCTCTTAGTGCTCTCATATCTGATGAATCAGATGGTACCTGAGATCATCTCAAATTTATGGCATTGTGATTGTTGGACTTTTCATATCCACTTCCTCTACCACTCTTCATCAGAAGTTGATGGTTATATTTCTCTTCCATATCCATATCTTCACCTATGTTCTACTATGTGGAAACCCAGTGATTAGTTAATTTGGGTAACCATTACATTTCTTACATTAGTTTTTAAATTCATGTTTTGGTATTCCTTTTTAGGATGTGGGTTTCTATTAAAGAAACTTTCAAGTAGTAAACCATTTATAACCCCGACGAATTTTGAGGGAGAAATTCATTTTAATGGGGTAGAATGTAACACCTTGAGATTTTATGAAAAATATTATTTTAATTTCATTGATATATTCTATTATACACAACACAAATTTTAGCTTGTACTATACACAACACCGTATTAGCTTGCAGTATATGGAACACTATTCTTGGCTCGTGTTACACACAATTTCAAGTTCGTTTTAGGAAATTATTCTACGCAACATTAAGAACAGATTTTGTTTAATGTAAAAATGAAATAAGGCTTCATTATGTTATACACAACACCAAACGGTGATTTCACTACATGCAGCCGTGACTTGTCTTGAATTACACGCAATCAAGCCCTTCCCTGATAGTGTGTGTAGTACGCAATACCGAGTTTCACTAAACGAGATATTATTATAATATTATTATAAACTAGCTGTTATGAATAGTAATAACCAATTTCTGAAATTTTATAAATTTTATTTTTCAAAATTGACATCATTTTTGGATTTTGAATATCAAAATTAGCCTACAGTGAATTTTGGGTATTTTTCTGAAAACTTTCAATTTTTGATGACTAGTGAAAACACTGGGTTACTATTTAAAAAACGAATTTTTATTTAAATAATTATTTATTTTATTTAAATTTATATTAGGTCAAAATTGATACATAATATCTATATAAGTTCAATTTAATTCATTGAAGTCATTTTATAATAATTTTCGATATATAAAAATTTTATTGAACTTTTCACCGTCTTTTACCTACCTCCTAGGAGCTTTTTGCAAACTTACATATAAATTAATTTTACCACTTCTGTGAGTGGAATTTCGGAAATCCGAAACACATAGTTAATATCAAGGACTAAAATTCGGTTCAATGAGAAGAAAATAATTTTTGGAGAGTAATGACTTTTTACTTTTATTTACCTCGGTTAAAAGTAAATTGGGTAATTAAGGGTAAAAATGATATTATTATTAAACTACCAAATGTACTAATTCTATTGGATAAGTTTAATTCGACCAAAAACAACCTTAGGAATAAAATATGACCATTTTGGTTCACTTGGTTTAGATTAAGACATTTATTATTAATTTATTTAAAGAAGGGTTAAAATAGTTAAAATCAATGTTTAATAACAAAATCATTTTTAATATAGGGTTATACATAAGATAAATTCGACTATAAATATTCTTAGAAATATAAAAATATTTCCTACCTAATGTTATTTTATTTAAAAATTTTAAACATTAAATAATTTAATTTATTTGTGACACAATGGTGATGCAGTAATTATCTAAATAATGAAATATTAAACTAATTGATATTATAAATACCCAAATAAATGTAATTTGATACTTTTTATGAATTAAACTAATTTTATAGGTTAATATTACATGTTATTATTTATTTAATTAACTTTTTTATAACTAATTATTCAGTTATTATTTTCAAAGAACTCATTTACCAAATTGTGTCAAAAATGACATAAAATAGTTTTAAAAAACAATATTATATTATTAATTTTTATTTTATTCCTAAAAATCTAAGGATAGTTCCAATGACTTATATAAAGATATATATATTAATAATGAACCACTTGGGGTTCTTTTGTCTTGTTTTAGTAATTTTATTATCCATATAGTGTAAGAAAACAAAAAGACACGGTAAAAGTTAAATTATTTAACTTAGAGTTTAATCTAAATGATAAGGATAAAATAGTAACCTAAACTTTTCTAAAACCTGTTGGTTGAGAGGATTTCAACCCATCTCCAATTTAACTTCCATATAAATCAATTTGTAACTATTAAAAACCGAATATGACATTATTATAAAATAATATTTTATGTTTTCATAAGGTGCCTCTCTCCTCCCTTATAAAAAGGGGACCCCTTCCCTCTTCTCTTCACACCATTTTGAGCCTTGAATCCCAGACAACCCCTACCAATTAATCTTCTCAACCTATCTAGTTACATCATAGAGGTTCTGGTCTTCTCAAAATACCAACTCTAGTGCCCTAAGAAGAAGTTTCAAGGAGGTGCGTCGAGGAAGAGGTAATCCCTTCTACCGACTCTTTCAAGTTTCTTTCTTCTTCTACTTCCTCTTCTTTAGTTGTATCATTATAAAGTAATAACATAAGTATTAATTATATACTTATATGTTATTATAAATATGAAAAAACCCTATTTAACCTTATATCTATCCTACGGAAAACGAAATCACCGCGCATGTGTACGTACGGAATATCGTCTCCACGCCATGGTGTAATCTGTTTTCCACCACCACCTTACATGGATGGGTATAATGGTGTAAATAAATAACTATATATGGTTATAGTAAAGTGATATTGATTCTATAATATTATACATACACTTAAATACAATTACACTATCATGGGAATGATATCATCTCTCATGTGTACGTACGGACTACCGTCTCCAAGAACGCGATGAGATTCATTTTCCATGATTAACCATTCAAGAATGATTATAAAATACATATAATGAATAATATTGAAATATATGACATAATGAAGATACTGGATTTATTTATACATATATATATATATATATTTCATCTACTTACTTCCATTCAAGTCAATAAGGAAAAGAAAATAGCATTCATGCGTACATACGGCCTACGGTCTCCATGAACGGTGTATTTAATTTAATTTATCTATATTATATATATATATATACTGAATATATATGATATATATATCATGATTTACATTCTATATGTAATTAAATCATGATATAAGTAGTAATAATATCAAGAATAACAAGTCCAAATACGTACGATAAATAAAACGTTTTCCCCAAAACGATGCTTTAACATGAACTTTACAAAAGAACAGGTAATATAAAGTCATAAGTGAACCATATATGATATCATAATAATGAATATGATTCCTTAATAAGTCAATGACATTATTTAAATCATTACACCGGAGGTTCAGATACGTACGAAGCATATCAGACCTAAGGTAAGGGATAACTTTTCCAGTCTCGTTTTTACCTGAGATTGTTTATTCGTAAGAATTTACTAGGGTTATATTTATCATACATGTCCCTATTTTCTAAAAATGGTTTCATTTATGTTTAAAGTCCTTTTTAAACATTTTTTACTTTTACTTCATGGTATTTAAGGAATCATTCTTTTTTACCATATGAGGTACTTTTTGACTTTTTCAACCAAAGTACGAGGAGAATGTTATTTTTAACTTATACGGCGTGAACGGATTTTTACGGTTTCATAACGCCTCATTTTCATGAATCTTCCTATACAAGACTGCATTATTATTTTCAACAAAACCCTTTTCTTTTAAAATTGCATGGCATTTTGTAAAAACCAAATTACTTTGAAGAAGAAAGGATATTTTCCTCAAGAATTCATTTCAAGTGTTTTATCAAAACTATTTTCCATCTAAAATGAAATTATTTAATATGTTTATGTTTCAAGTATAATGTCTCCATTATTTACATGGTTTGATTCTTCTTATGATAAAATTATATCCATTTTTATGGATTATGTTATTATGGAATGACGTTTAAGAATCCTGTTCTATTACATGGGTTATGCTATGATGTATGATTCATGATTTTGTGGCACAAAAAAGAATGATTTCCTTATGAGATAGGTGGGACCTATATCTCCCTACAATGCATTGGGTAAAGATTTATATATCATGAGATATACATGGCTGGAATGGTAAGTTAATCTGGTTCAGTAATACAAGACTGGAATGAGGTGTGAACTCGATTCAGAAAGGGACTTTGTCCACTAAGATGGTCTTGGCAGAAATGCCTTGGCTACTATGGAAATCATATAATGTGCTTAATGGCTGCCACAATCACATGTTTCATACCCATGATTTTTTATCATGATTAATGTTTCTTTATGATCTATTCCTTATGTACTACCATGTTTATGTCATTGCCCAAGATTTTGATGTTTAAACAATATGTTAATGTTTTTAAGTTCAAATATATATGATTTGTTTTATTTTATCCATGCTTACCCATAATGAGCATTTGATATCACCCATTTTATGTTTTCTTTTCCCCAGGATTTAAAGAAAGGTTTTAGTTAAGAAAATAAAAGGGGAAGATATTTATGGGATATGTTGAAGATCTTTCACCAAGATTAGAAGATTATAATCCGAGTTTCCAAAGAAACTAAACTATTACGGTCCTTTGGTGTCTATTTTTGTTATGTATTAAGTATTCCGAAAAAGTAAAGTAATGACTATGTACGTCAAGCATTGGGTCTCTACACTGTAGCCATATGAAACTATGAAAACTATCTACGAAAATACTAGTTAAGGATCTACTGGAGCTTATATTTGATTCTTCAAAAGTTTTTGATTGTTGTAAATGTAGAAGGCAACGTAAATAAAGTTTTAAATCAGTTGGTGAAGTCTCAACAACTGATACATTACAGTTGATGCGTATGGATATTTTTGGTCCTACAAAAACTGAAATAATTAGAGGCAAATATTATGTGTTTGTCTTAGTTGATGATTACACTAGATTTACATGGGTCTATTTTCCACCAACAAAATCTTAAGATTTTTCTTATTTTAAAAGTTTTAGATCCCAAGTTAAAAATGAGAAAAACATTCCATTGATAACTATTCATAGTGATCATGTAGGAGAATTTGAAAATTCTGATTTTGAAACCTTTTGTAGTGGAAAAGGCTTTACTGATAACTTCTCAGCGCACAAAACACCTCAAAAAAATTTTGTTGTTGAAAGAAGAAATATAATTCTTAAAGAGATAACAAGAATCATGTTGAGTGAATATTTGGTAGCCAAACATTTTTGGGATGAAGTAGTGAGTACTGCTTATTATACTATAAATTGTGTTTTGATTAGAAATTCTCTTAAAAACACTCATTCTGAGTTATGGTATGGTAGAAAAACTATAACTTCTTACTTAATGGTTTTTGTTTGAAAGGTATTTATTCTTGAATACTAAATATTATCTACACGAATTTTTATAAAAATATGATGAAGGAATTTTCTTATGCTACTCCACAACTTATAAGGCTTATAGAGTTTCCAATAAAAACACATGTACTGTTGAAGAAATCGTACATGTTAAATTTGATTAAAACTGATCCGTTTGTTTTTAAACAACCTAAACCTACATCTACAGATGTGTTTTCAAAAACTGATCATCAACCCTTGATAGAAGATCCTTCCGATAAATAAAATGCTCAAGAAGGTATTTCTAAAATATTTACCCCAGAATATTTCCTACCCTTTGTTAATGAACTAGTTTTACAAAACCCAAATCAGTTGTTTATTAAGAATCATCCTAGAGGTAGTATCATTGGTGATGTAAATCATCTTGTATGGACTAGATTTTCCTTATGAAATGTAATAGAATATATAACATTTATTTCCCATTTAGAACTAAAAAACACTGATAAAGCATTAGGTGATTATGAGTGGATAAAAGTTATACAAGATGAGCTAAATGAATTCGAAAGGAATAAAGTCTAGACCTTGGTAGAAAGACATAATGAAAATTCTGTTATTGGAGTAAAATGGGTCTTCAAAAATAAATGTAATGAAAATGGAATCATAATAAGAAATAAAGCTATATTTCTTGCTACAAGATATAATAAACAAGAAGGAATAGACTATGAAGAAACATATGCTCTAGTAGTTAGACTTGAATCTATTTGTATTCTACTTGCCTTTGTAGCATTCTCAAATTTCAAACTTTTTCAAATGGATGTAAAATGACCGTTCCTTAATGGTTTTGTTCAAGAAGAAGTTTCTGTTGAACAACCTCTTGGTTTTAAAGATTCAAAACATCTTGAACATGTTTACAAACATACCAAATCTTCGTATGGCCTTAAGAAAGCCCCTCAATCTTGGTATGATAAACTTACAAGATTTTTTCATCAAAATAAATATGTTAAAGGAAATACTAATCCAACCCATTTTATAATGAAACATAAGAAAAATATTTTTATTGTTCAAATTTATGTTTATGACATTATATTTGGTTCAACTCAGTAATATTTAACTGATTTCTCTGTGGATCTAATGAAATCTGAGTTTTAAATGGGTATGATTGGTGAGTTAACATTTTTCCTTGGTTTTAAAATTTCTCAAAAACCAAAAGAAATATATATATCCCAACATAAGTATATTAAAGAGCTTATTAAAAATTATGGATTTGACAATACTAAGAGTATAATTACTCCCATTGGTACCTAAAATTCACTTGATCTTGATGAAGCTGGGAGACCAATAGATCAAACATCTTTTAGAGGTATGATAGGATGTCTACTTTACTTGACTTCTAGTCATCCAGACCTAATGTTTTAAGTATGCTTATGTGCAAGATATCAATCCAATATTAAGGAATCTCATTTAAAAGTAGTGAAAAGGATTTTTCACTAAATAAAGGGGACCATAGATCCATGACTCTTTTACACTTCTGAAAATGATTTTGTTTTATAAAAAATTTCTCATTCTGATTTTTGTGGATGTAGAATGGATAGGAAAAGTACATCTGGAACTTTTCATTTCATATGAGATTCATTAGTTTCATGGTCATGTAAAAAAGAAAAACTCAGTAGCACTTTCCACTAATGAAGCTGAATATATAGAATCTAGAAGTTGTTGTGCTCAAGTGTTGTGGATGCAACACACACTCACAGACTATGGTATGAGTTTTACCGTAACAAAAATTTTGTGTGATAATCTAGTGCCATTTCCCTAAGTAAAAACCATGCACATCACTCTCATGAAAAACACATAGATATTAGGCATCACTTTCTTAGGTATTACACATAAAAAGGATATATCATTCTTCAATTTATCAGAACACAAGATCAACATGCTGATATTTTTACAAAATCTTTTCCACCTAATAGATTTTAATACATTAAATAGAAGTTAGGTATTATAACCGTAATTTAATCATCCTTATTAACTTCTGGTTAAAACATATCTCCTTAAAATAACAAAATCCTTTCTATAGGGGGAGTAAATTTTCTAGTTAGGTAATAATTTTTTTTCTTAGTCTATAAATTTTTTCGTAGTCTAAATTTTTTTCTGTAGTATAAAAAACGTTTTCATAGTCAAAATTTTTCCACACTCTAAAAAATGTTTTCGTAGTCTAAATTTTTTTTTTGTAGACTTAATTTTTTTCATCTATATTTTTTCGTAGTCTTAAAATTATTATAATGAAGATTTTAATACATAAAATTTTCATAATGAAGATTTTCGTACTTAAATTTTTTTTAATGAAGATTGTCGTACTTAAAATTTTCGTAATGAAGATTTTCATACTTAAAATTTTCATAATTAAGATTTTTGTATGTAAAATTTTTGTAATGGAGACTTTCATATTAAAAATATTCATAATCAAAATTTTCTGAATCTAAAGTACTTCAAGAAGAATTTTCCTCAATATGAATAATCTTCCTAGAAATACAAAAGGTATGTTTCCTTTCTTAAATTTTCGTAATCATCTTTTAATTGTTGGTATTTTCATATGTTTTTAAATTTTAATATTCACTTTTTCTTAAATCCTAATGTTTTTCATTAAAAAAAATCTCAAAAGAACAAATTCTATCAAAATTTTCTACCGGCTATCATCACAACCGTCAGATCTGATAAAAAGGTTTTTCAACCGTTGGATTGAGTTTGCAAGTTGAACTGTCACCTCAAACACCTATATAAAGGACCCCTGATGGTTTTCCCACATCGATACTCAATCCTTTGCGTGATGAAGCACTTCCCTCCGATATAAGTCTGTTACAAACTTCTCAAATCTTTCTTACCTCCGAATGTATGTCGAAGTCTCCTCTCAGAAAGATATTTCAACTATCAAACCAATCTCTGAATGGTAGATATATAGAAAAAGGTTAGTTGATTCGACGTTTTTCACAAAATATGATTATATTATCTCTACGAATATAAAGCTGAATGGGTGGGAAAGAGATCACCTTTCAAAACTAAAATCTCAAGATTTGGTTTATCTGGAATTGTTAATAGAATTCTATGAGTCAGAAACTTTCTTCAGGGAAGAAGACATGTGAAACTTTTCTTTTATGTGTTATGGGAAGACATATTCACTTTCTTACACCAAGGAAGCAAGCTTGGTTGGTATTACTTATGAAGGGGAAGATGTGTTTTATTCTCACAAGCTACCTAATGTTCAAGGATGTTTTGATAAGGTGAAGGCCAGGGCTTTCCTTGGTCTCTCAGAGGTAAATACACTAAATATTCATCACTTGCCTAAAAATTTTAAGATTCTTAAATTGTGGGTCAATGATTCATCACACTGAGAAAAGGATACAAGGATACATTGAAGAAAAGTGATATGTACATTCTGGATTTCTTCGTACACCTAAGGAATATAAACTTGATTAAGAACCTCTTGGTTACGATTGGGAACATAAAGAATCGAAATCTCAAGGCCCAGATTATCATGTATCCGAACATTCGTTCAAAGATGATTGTTCTATGTCTATGATCCTTTAAAATTCCGTGGAGATCTAAGTCGTGGAATATCAAAGTTATTTTGTTAAGTGATGACACTTTGAGAAGAATGAATTTTGTCTTTTCCCAAGAATTGGAATAATTCTATGACTGAACTGAAGAAGAATTTGATACTCTTTCAATGAAACAAGAGGTGGATGAAACCTCTAAAAAGGTTGGAAGTAAGTAGAAGCTGAAGGAAGTAGAAGAGAAGGAAAAACACCCATAGAAAAGGAAACCCAATCCACACCACCGAATCCAAAGAAGAAAAAATCCTATCTTGGTTAGGTTGGGGCTAAATGGAGAGAAGATAAGAGAAATGAAAAAGAAGGGGAGACTAATTTTGGACTGGACCCTGATGAAGCAGAATCATTGAAATAAAAGGCAACTGAAGAGTTTGAGAAGCAACATAAAGAAAAGAACCCAAAGAAGAAGTAGTATGAGGATGAAATATTGAAATCATTTCTGAAGGCTGCTAAGAAATCATCTTAGAATACTATGGTACCATAATACTTCTTGATAGAATCATTACAAGAGACTCCAAGGAAAAAAAATTAACTCCATAAAATGTCTAAGAAAAATAAGTAGAAGAAAAAGAAGTATAAGAAGAATAATAAGGGAGTGGTGATACTGAATATCTGATAAAAAAAGTTAAGGAATTTCCTAAGAAGGAAACCACTTCTGAGAAATTATCATTCCAAACCTCTCAAGCCTAATCATCAAAGATTTCTACTTCTGGGAAGGATGAAGAGAAGGCTGAAGATGAAGTAGAAAAACCATATAGAAAAGAAAGAATCAATAAATATTTTATTCACCCTATGGATGCTGAGGCGGGAGCCGAAAAGGATGAATTTGATGAAGACAAAATCTTTCTACTATCTGATAGTGAACATGAATATCATGATCAAGAGGATGTCATTCTGAAGGTTTATAAGGGAAAATAGGTAGTCGTTGATACACCTACCAATGCTATGGTAATGAAGAAAGATATTGGTCCTTCTTTAAAGATGAAAGCTACTAAGTTAGAAAAAGAAACCTCACCAAGAAAAATCTATGATTCGGAATCATCATCTCGTGGACATGATTTTGTAGTCTATTCATTATAGAATCTTGTTGGGAATATACCAATATTTCCCAATATAGACTCGAGATTTCAAATGCTTCAACATTCATTCAATCAGAAATCAGATTCAGTATCCATGGTGATGGATAAGTGTGTCTAACTTGAGGCAGACTTCAAGACTTTTCTTATTTTCTATGAAGCTCATAAAAGATCACGTAAAAAGATGAAAATATGGTCATGGACGAAAATTGAAGAGATGAGAATTCTTGATGAGTTCCAAGAATTTGTCAAGGATTCATTTTACATCGAAGATCTGAAGATCAAGTATCTCACAAAAAGTTTTGAGTAAAAGCTAACTCTGGAACAGAATTCTCAAAGACAAGAAATGAAAGATCTGAATGGGATGTTGTATTCAATTTCTCAGAGTTGGAAGAGGGATATATATCTTAGAATCAAACTTGAGGACAAATTTTCTAAGCAAGAAGAAGTTTTAAAGGGACATGAACAATCTCTTAATGCTCAGTAAGAAAAAATGAAAGACTTACAGAAGAAAAAATAATATCAGTATCAACTTCTCAAATGAGGATAGGAGGATCCCAAGGAACTGAAGATGCTCAAAACCATAGTAAAGAAGTTGATTTTGAAGGAAAAGGAGGATAATCTTGTTCAATTCTGATCTTTTGTTGTATTCCTTAATTTTACAAATTTTTCCAATCATAATGAAATTTTTTATTTCTCTTCGTATATTTTTTTGTCTAGTACTAATATATCAGGTACCATATTTTCTTTTCCATTCCCTTTAATCCTTTTTTAAAATCTCAAAGGGGGAGAAATGAATGTTAAAAAAGAATAAAATGTACAAGAATAAATTTTCCTAAGGGAGAGTCCATCTAAGGGGGGTTCTTATCCAAGAATATTTACATATGCAATAAAATGATAAGTCTCAATCCAGAAATCATGAATACGATCATTATTGTTTACAAAGCCTAAGGGGGGTTAGTAAAATTCATTATTTCCCATGTGTTAAGGGAGATATGTTGGAAAATATTTTCTAAGTACATATATTCTTTTTCATAAGGATGTTTGTGCTTTCCAAAAAGGGGAAATTGTTGAGTCAATGAGTTTTCCTTATGACTTTTCCATTCCTTCATGTTTTAAAAATCAAAAACACTCTATCTTAGGGAAAATATCTTTTCCCCAATGTTTTATCTTGACGAGGAGAACTTTCCATCTCCAAGGAAATTTATCCTTCCTATGTTTTCATGGTTCATATTTTTTATTCTATCTAAACCTAGATCATTTTATTTATAAGAGTAAAATTCAGTTTTGTATCCAAAACCTTAAAATCTTATAAATAATTAGATATATAGAATTCTGTTTTCAGGATCCAAAATTCAGGTTCTGAATTCTCTGAATTCAGACTCCAAACATACTGAGTTCATACTCCGAATTCTCGAAATTCAAACTCCAAACATTGGAGTTCAGACTCCAAATTCTTATGAATTTAGACTTCTAATTATCTGAATTTAGACTTTTAATTCTTATGAATTAATACTCCAAATTTACTTGAAATTAATATTCCATAATTCTATAGAATTTAGATTACGAATTATTTGGGAAAAAAATCTGAATATTTATGTATTATAGACACCGAATGGTTTTTAGGTTAGAATCTGAACTTTTATTTTTTCCCCTATATTCCGAATAATTGATTTTGTATGAGAAACCATTTTTTTATTACTCTTGTTTTAGTAATAAAATGATGTTGTGAAATCAGTTACTAAATAACCATTGTTTGAGGGACATGTATTCAGGTCACACCGAAATTCAAGGAAAAATATTACCATTGGTGGAGAGAGCAGACAGTTGAAGTTGTGCCTATAAATAGGAGATCATTTGAATGAGACCAATATAAAGTTGATCAATCTATAGATTACATGCTGATGAAGTTATTTCTAGAGAGAGAGACTTTAATGATTTGTGTGTACTGAACATCTTGTTCAGAATTGCTTCATGCAACTGAAAATGTTACTGACTACATTCGAGGGCTTCTGGGGATAGGAAGATAGAGGTGTCGACTACCTTGAAGTTTGAGGGCTTGTAGGGATAGCAAGATAGACACAGATATTATTATCGAGGGCTTACCCTAGTGTAGGTAAGACAGACTTTCTTGAAAGTATAAATCAAGGGACCATTATCCATGGTTGTTGGATACCATTTGCTTTGGGTTAAAATATTTACTACTTGTTACTTGTATTGTTTCAAGTTTTCCACTGCATTTTGGTAGTTGTGGAAAGTAAAACTATTTTATACAATCTTATACTTGTACTCTGTTTAGTAATATTCTATACGCATTAAGGTGGAATCTATGTTCTTGTAATCTTTTGTTAAGATTCCTTTCTGGAACCACATTTCCGGAATCAAGAAAGTTTGTATAACTAATAGGTTTTGTGAATTTACCTTTATCAACTTTTTTAAACTTTAAAATATTTAAAAGTTCCAAAGAAATTTTTTAAAGTATACAATTCACCCCCCCCCCCTCTTGTATATTGAGCATCTACATCATTATTCTGATACTACAATCAGTATCTTTTCGATCCTACAATTATTTATGTACAAGGTTAAGTAATATTTTAAATTTGTTATTATTTATAATTAGGTAATATTTTTATCAATTAATCCATAGTATTTCATTGGAATCAATTTTGCTTTGAAATTTACTATAGAAATATAAAAACCTTCTGGACGTTTTTACATAAGAAACCTGCATTTTCATCCCATATGTTAGATTAAATTTAAATCAATTACAACAATTTATATTATTATTATTAGGAATACATAATTACATATTTATGATAATAATTTTCTTTAATTTTTAGTTAAATTAAAATTTATTTTTTAACAAAAATAATAAGGAATGTAATTAAAATTGATTATAATGATTATGTAAAAAATGAGCATAATAAAAGACTAAACCATAATCTTATGTTCCCAAATAGACTATAATTATTCCCAATATCCATTTATTTCCAATTATTAGACCCTATACTATATTTTATAAAAATTTACAATTATTTGGTCCACGTACAACATGAAAAAAGTTGTAGGAATCCGATTCTCAAAATATTACTAGAGTGCCACTCCTACTCCATTATAGAAGGCCACCAATTCTCATCATTACACACACCTCTAAAACCAAATAGGTTTGGACAATATCTGCCCAAATATATTTTCAAAATCCCACCTCATACCTTAATTCCTCCCCTTTGGAATAAATCCTTTCATATAATCCCTTTGGTATAAACTAAATTGAGTTACTCGATTAAGTGGTAACATCTTTCCTTGAGCTATTTAGTTTTATTTTCAGTCTCCAACCCATGAAATATTATTATTATATACATGTATAAAAACTCCAGTATCCAAAATATATTATTATTTTTTATTTAATTTTTTTACCTACACTTACATACACTTCCATCTAATGGGTAATGAACATAATGTTTCCGAGTACGGTAAACTATTGCCTTAGGAAATGATAATTGTTCATTTTTCATTTAACACCTCTCATGGTGGCCATTATGATGAGAATATTTTGTTTATATATGTTATATATTATATTTATTATATATTTATTCTTATTTAACTAATTTATAACACATACCCTTATACAGTCAATTTTATATAATTTTGATAACATTGTTTGTGGAAGTGTGGACTCTCTCCTCTTCAATGTGGTGTGATTCATTCACAATATACATGGAACATATAAAGAATGGATTTAATTAAAAATATGTGACATACAAAACATATATTTTATATTCAAGAAATAATTAATTTTTTTAATTAATATATATATATATATATTTATATTTAATTTTCTTTATTACTTTTTCGCACACACTTAAATATTGTGAACGTCTTTCATAGACGTGTGGACTACCGCCTTCTCAACATGATGTGATGCCCTTTAGATAATAGGAATTATATATATAATTATATATGATTAAATAATATGTAATTTATGATATAATTATTTTTCTAGAAAGATATTATATAATTACCTTCATTCTATAACGATCATAAAAAAATGAGATAGTTAGTCATAAGTTTGTATGGCCTATCGTCTCCATGATTATAATGTTTATTCATTTTGTATAACCTTATTTAATTATCGGTTTGAAAATTATAATTGATTTATATATATAATAATTATTCCATGACTATTATTCTTTAGATGTTATATAATGGCCCATTTTTCCATAATAGACCTACCAAAGTTTCTTTGGATGCATAAACTGAATTTGGTCAAAACACATGATGTAAATGTAATTGATTAAGTAGTTTTATATAAAAATATAATAAGTGAAATAAAAATAATTATAAACATTAAAAGGTTTTTAAATCAAGAAGATAATTAACATAAGTTTTTTATAATGGATGTTGAAGGATGTTTAACCGATTGGAAAGGAGAGGTAAGTGATTTCGCCTCAAATTACATTCCACTGAGACTAATTTTTTGATAGGCACGTATTTTCTTTTATATGGTGTATATAATTCCATTTTACATGATATATCAATAATATCCTTACTATCATGATACTATAACAATCAATAAATTTTATTCTTTCATGGGGATTATGATTTAAAATGTTTAAAAGTGGTTTGGAAAAATTTTGAATATAAAAAAAATATTTTCCTTAAAAATTAAACTAATAATATTTCAATGGTATTTAGATTTGGGGAAAATAAATTATTTTTGTTCAATGAACCCTTTAATTTTCCCCTTTTAAATTAAATCATTACCTTTTTCATGTTCTAATACAATTTTTCACTCTATGCTACTACAGTTTTTTCATAAAATGTTTTTAAGAAATGCTAACTTCATTTCTCTCATTAGTCAAAGAATCTTTTTTCTTCTAAAAACTAGGTTTTATTAAAATATTATCAAAAAGGTTTTTGAAATGATTAATTAAATAAATTTTTACCCATATTTTTTTTCAAAAAAAAATCAATGGAATTATATTTTTCTTTTTTAATAAGGAAGTTTTTTAATCATTAATCTTGAAATATGAATTTTCTTTTTAACATATATGTAATGTATGGATTTACCTACCTTCATTACTTCAATGATTCATTTTCATGTTTACATGGTTAATTCTTAAAGAAAAGTTTTTAAAATTTATTTTAAAAGAAAACCTTTCTCAAAAGTATTTTCAAAACAAATGGATATTTCCATCAATAATGTTTTAAAAATATTTGTTTATAATATTTCCATTCATCAATGACAACATCCCTTTATTTTAATTCTCATAGGTTATATTTTATTTATAACATCCTTAATATTCTTCTAGATGGTTTATGATTGATTTGTAAAAGGATTATATTCACATTCAATTCCATTATTTATTTATTATCCCACCAGGAAATATTCAATTTCTTATGATGATAGAACAATGAATTTCATTTAATTATGAATATCATTTTTCATGGTTCTGTCCATTTTCTAAACTGAATACCATTTTTAATATGGTGTTTACATTGAGAGACATCTAATTATTCATGGAAAATTTGAGAAATCTGTACCTTCTACTCTATATGGATATTTGATAAGTAAAATTTGTTAAATCTGTTATTCGATATATAAGGAATGTTTTGGACTTGTATGATACATGTGGGGCTCAGTAATTGATAGCCAACCCATGCATCTATGGTCTCATGGGATGAGTCAATTGGCTAGCTGCATTAGATGGGCTTTTACCCAATATGTTGTAACCCGTCTTGTTAATTGTCGGGATGGTAAAGTTTCTATGCACCTAGGAAAAATAGAGTCTAATAATAATGAATTTACATCATTTAGTTTCAGTTGTCATTCATCCATGAGATTAATTTTCAAAATATCTATGGATACATTTTCATTTTAGTTCATTGATTAAATGGAATGTGTTTTTGTTTTATGCATTTCCATATTGATTTTCCCTTATTAGTAATTTTAATGGAATGTGCTTCCAATTATTACCTTTCCATATTTTTCATGCACTTAATTCTCAGTTTTTTGATAAAATAGTATGTGTGTTTATGTTATTTACCATTCCATAATTATTATTCTCATCGATTCACTATTGCTTCCGGTATAGTTTTACATTACTAGGCATTTGATATCACCCTTATTATGTTTCGTTTCCTAAGGAATATAATTTGTACACTGGGAATGATATGTAGGGATATACTAGATGGAATAATTTTACCCTTGATGTTATTATACTCAAAGTTATTTATTTAAAAAGAATAAATATTTTATATTGTAATTAGTGTAATAATTTAATTCAAGAATCATGTATGTATCTACTTTATCAAGACTAAAAGACTCTCAGTCCGTTGGGATTTGATTCCATATAATCATGAAAATATTATTGATAGTTGACACTAGATCTTGGCATTCTAGGGTCGGGGTGAAACACTAATTTCATAATATCATAATTTTTTATCATTAGTAACAATTGTTTTTTGAAAAATATCACATGTAATTTTAAATTACATAGATTCCACACAATCATTTATTGGACTAGATTCCAACATAATACACAACTGGACTTCGTGATTATATGACTATAGTGTCTCCCATTCAATTATATGTTATTGAGTGGAACTAGCATGATAGATTCATGTGTATATTTGTCTTTATTCAGAGCATTCTATTTCCACTAAGGCAGTCACCACCACATCATTCCATGAAAATGACATAAAGGAAGGATGTAAACTGGCATTGAAGATATGTCTAGTATCTAGACCTCTATAGTAGAAGATAATTGATTCATATCGATGGTGTATGTATGCTTTGAGTACATCTATCAGAAAGGACAAGTGTTATGCATGGCATAGAGTGAAGTCTATATGGTATCCTATTCCACTTGATATAGGGATTTAGGATCTGGTAATTCAATAAATTTAAATTAGTTTGATTACTGCCCTAATTTCTAATTTATCCAAAATATATTTTTAGTATACTAGACTATAGAAGATTATCAACATGTTTGATCCAGAGGTGGATTTTTCTACTCTTTCATTGATACATGTTGTATCATATGGGACAATTCCATATTATCATATAGTTCATGATAGTATCTTGGACCACCCACCCCATGTACATGTAATCTTATTAAAGGGAGTGGATTTTCCTTCTTAGGAACCTACTAGAGTATTTGATTCTTATGAGGAACATTGATGATGATGATGTAGAACATATTATCATGTACATGAGGCTTCACCTTTTCTACAGGAAGAGGTCAGACCTCTAGTATTCTAGACATAGATGACTATGTATTTGGATCAGGTGGCTTGATATCAATTAGTGTTGGTATGATATCCATAGTTATATCTAGTTTTAGATTATTGAATCTACCATCAGTAGTCATTTTACATGCCTTTAGATTGTGTTATAAATACTTCAGTCTATACGGTTCCCCCATTAGATGATGGAAGGTCCTTATACTCACCATATTATAGAAGTATCGGGTGTATAGGATGGAATCTAGTTGAAAAATCCTCCTACTAAGACACAGGCAGGGCATCCAACAATTAAGGTTCCAATTCCCATAAATCATCCCTCTCTAGATCATCATACTTCACCCCAGCACATAGTTTGACAGTTTCAGTACACGAACCCCATTAGAACACCACCATTTTGGAGTGGACATTACCATGGAGATTGAATTTAATTTATAATTTATATGTTTTCTATCAATTTAAATGATTAAATTTTTTGACAATCAACCATTTTTACATTTTTTCCACTCTTAATTTTCATTTATATTTCAGGTACTGTTTATATATTATATTAATTCAAAGTTGACAACTTAAAAGGTAAGGAAAATTGTAAAATTTCAAGTTTGAAACATTAAAATCTTATACAAAATAAAATATATAAACAATATAAATAAAACATAAAACATATCCTATGAATCTAAAATGATTTTCAAAATAAAAAGAATTTCAAAGATATTATAAATAATTGAATACGAAAGTAATGTTCTAAAAGATTATAAACACAAATATAATTTTTTATAACAACAATATATTGTTCCACTAAAATTAATATTCATTAATTTTTCTTATGAAATGCCTATTATTTTGAATTATTTTTATATGTTTAGTATGTTTGAGAAATATCATTGAGATTATATATTTATTTTATATGTAACAGAATTTCAAAGCCACAAACATTAAAAATTATTATATTTCATGTAGGTGAAATTGAAAGAATATAGCTTTTAAAATACAATTAAAATATAATGGAAATTTAACAAAGTGACTCAGCATATAAAACAAAATTCAAAATAGAAAAAACATACATATTATAGGTAAAATATAATTTTTCTATCACAAAATTTATTACATAAAAACCAAAA
The DNA here is from genome assembly GCA_963277665.1 of Viscum album. Classification (NCBI taxonomy): domain Eukaryota; kingdom Viridiplantae; phylum Streptophyta; class Magnoliopsida; order Santalales; family Viscaceae; genus Viscum; species Viscum album. Next base: position 1,301,468,388 of record OY728127.1, read on the forward strand.
AATCACATTCAATTATTAATAGTATAATTTTGAAAATAAAATAAAATAAAAAATATATATATATAAACATATATATATTCAAATAGATAAATAATTATTTAGGAAATATATATTTTTTGAAAGGCGGCTGAGGCCCTACTGTTTTTCAACTTATCCAAAAGTTGGTAGGGCTTCTGCCACCTTTTTTCAATAATTTTCCCAAACAATGACCTATACTTATTTAAAAAAACATATAACACTTAAAAAATAATTTAATTGGATTCATGTATGTTACATTTATTTTTAAATAAAATTAATACCAATTTTTAATGGAAAGACACCCAAGAGTCATAACAGTCACACCGTGTGTGGGATTGAGGATTGGATGTTTCATACACCTAAAAAATAAAATAATTATTATTTTATTAAACTATAAAAATTGTATGAATGTGTTTTCTCCATTTTGAGTAAGTCACTACTCTTTTTTACAGAATTTAATATCAATTTTAAATAAAAAGACACAGATGGAGTCACAAATGTCACACTGTGTGTCAAATTGAGGTATAATTGATTCTTACATGTAAAAAATGAATTACGGACCATTTTACCGATGTATCAAAATAATCTAAATGTACTATCTTGGTTTTGTTTATATTAATTTTCTTTTTTACTGAAATTTCATTTTAAACGGGAAACACACACTTTGAGACATACTGGTCACATCGTCTATTATTTTAACAAGAGGATAATTCCAACACATCAATAATTGAATAATGAATCATTTAACAAAATTATAAAGTCAATATGATCTTTTTTCTATATTTTAGTGGGTGTCATTTTTAGAACTAAAACAACAATTTTAAACTGATAATGGACACATGGAGTCATATCAGAAACCCTATGTAACAAATTTAGGTACATATGATTATTCAATGTCAAAAATGAATTATGAATCACTTTCTTAAAGTATCAAAAATGTGTTTTATCTATTTTGAGTATGTGTTTTGTATTTTATATGAAAATAAATGTCATTTTTAAATATAAAGAAACACTTTGAGTAATACTAGTAACACCACGCACCGAATTTAGGTACAACTGATTCCTAGTTGTAAAAAATGAAATATGAATTTTTTTTCCTAAAATATCAAAACAAGAAGAATATTTTTTTTGGTTTTGAGTATGTTACACAAATTTTTTCTAAATTTAATATCATTTTTATATAAAAGGACACACTTGGAGTCATATCGGTAACATCGTGCATTGCATTGTGGTGAGGCTAATCCTACATGTCAAAAATTAGTTCTCGATCATTTTCCCTAAGCATAAAAATAATCAAATCACATTTTATTATTTTTGAGTAATTAAAATTCTTTTTTACTAAAATGTATTTTTAAAATGGAAACAAATAATTTGAGTTATATCAGTCACATCAGGTGTCCAAATTATTTAACACTGATTCCTACATCTCATAACTGAAAAATGAAATATTTTTCATAAAATATCCATAGAATTCAATCATGTTTTCTTGTTTTTCAATTAGTGAAAGACTTTTTGAACTAAATTGTGAATTTTAATCTAATAATGGAAACTTTGAGTTATAACGGGAACACCATACATCATATATAGGTGCATTTAATTCCAATACATTATAAATTACATGTGGAACATCTCCCTAATGTTTTAAAACAATCTAAATTAATTTTCCCAGTTTTGAGTATGTCAATTTTATTTTTTAATAAAATTAATATGAATTTTTAATAAAATGAAAGACTTTAAGTTAGACAAGTCACAAAATGCAATATATTCATGTTCTTATGATTTCTACACATCAAAAATGACTTATTAATCATTATTCTAATGAATCAAAGAAATACATATGCATTTTCTTGGATTCGAGTATTCAAATTTTATTTTTTACAAAATTTGTTTTCAATTTGAAATAATGAGACACAGTGGGAGTAATACTAATCACACCGTGCATCATATTTTTCTGTCGTTGATTTCTACACAACAAAAATGCATATGGATAATTTTTCTATTATTTAAAAAAAATATGAAATAATTTTCTGGGTTTCGAGTATGTTAAATGTCTTTTGCATGGAAGTGTTATTTCAAACTAAAAATAAATACAATGAGTGATAATGGAAACATAATGTTTCAATTTGATGTGAGAAAAAATTCATAATGTCCAAAATAACATTTGAATTGTTTTACAAAATTATCAAGATAATCTAAGTGTGTTTTCTCTGTTTTCTGTTAGTGACACACTTTTTGGACAAAAATGACTATTTTAAAATGTTAATAGATGCATAGAGTAATAACAAGAACACCATGCATCATATTAAGGTGCATATTATTCCTACAAATCATAAATTCCTTATGATTCATTTTACTAAAGTATCAAAACAATATTAATGTGTTTTCTTAGTCTTGAGTATATCAATTATCCATTTTACTAAAATTAATGTTCATTAAAAATAAAAAGACACACTTAGAGTAATACCGAGCACAAAGTGCATTAGGTTGAGCTGTGGTGGATCCCTACATGTCAGAAACAATATTAGGATAATTTTACTAAATTACAAAAACAATCTTATTGTGTTTCTCAATGTTGAGTATGTCACTTGTCTTTTTTACTAAAATTAATGTCAACATTAAATAAATATACACACTTTGAGTCATACCAGTCACATTATGTGTTATATTGAGGTGTGGATGATTCCTAAATGTCAAAAATGAGTTATTTATTATCATACTAATGAATAATAACAATCCAAATTCATTTTTTTTGATTATTTTGGTTTTATTATTTACTTATTGTTATTTTAAACTAGAATCATGCACTTTGAGTAATGAAAGGCACATGACGGGTCATTTTGATGTGATACTGATTCATAAATTTCTCAAATGAATTATAAATCATTGTCCTAAATTATCAATACAATTCACTGGTGATTTCTAACATATGTTTTTATCTAAAATATCAATTGTAAATTGACAACAACCACATTGAGTCATATCACGAACACCGTGATTTGTATTAAGGTGAGCCTAATTCTTAAATGCCAAAAATGAATTACGTATTATTTTATTAATATATCAAAACATTCCAAACATATTTACAATTTTTTTAAAATTCCACTTTTCTTTTTAATAAAATTAATATCAATTTAATTAAAAAAGACACACTTGTAATCATACCCATTATACATTGTATCAAATTTAGGTGAAGATTATTCCTACAAATCAAAAATACCATATTGATTTTTCTCCAAAAGTAATAAAATAAAAAAATTTGTTTTATTAGTTTTTAGAATGTCACTTTTCTTCTTTACTAAATTTATGGTCAATCTAAAACAAAATGACAGACATAAAGTCTTACTGTCCACAGAGTGAATCATATTGATGTGAGGTTAATTCCTACATGTCACAAATGGGTTTTTCTTTGTTATCCTAATATATCCAAATAATAAATATAAATTTTCTATATTTTGAGTATATTAGTTATATTTTTAACTAGAATTTCATTTTAAATAAGAAACATGTACACTAAGTCATACTGGTAACATCGTGTGGTTGTTTGATGTGAGACTAGTTATTACATGTCAAAAATGAAATATTATTCATTTTCATAAATTTTTGAGAAATTCATTGATTATTTTATTTTGTTCATGATCAAAACATTTTTTGATGAAAATTTTAAATTTTCAACTAAAAACGAACACTTTGAATCATACTGGGAACATTTTGCATTAGATTGAGGTGTGGATGATTTCTACATGTCACAAATGATTTTTTTTATCATTTTAAAAAATTATAAAAAAAATAAAAATATGTTTTCCTAGTTTTTGATATACCAATTCTCCTTTTTATAAAAATTAATGTCAATTTTATATAAAAATGAAAACTTTGAGTCCTACTAGTTGCACCATGCATCAGATAGAGGTTCATTTTATTCCTACATGTCAGAAATGAAATATTGATCATTTTAATTTGTATCAAAATAATAAAATGTTTTGATCTGATTAGAGTACTCAAGTGGTGTTTGAATTGAGTATCTATAAAAAAAATTGTTGAAATGTTTTCTTAAAAAGGTTCCCCAATAAAAATAACTACTTCCCATTCAATCAAGGTAATCTCGTTATAAATGTTTGACATGTTTAATAACCTCTTACAAGATTGATTATTTCACAATAATATCAATATGAGTTATTGATAATTCTTTTGAGTTTTTCTAATAATGAAAAACAATTATAACTTCTATACAAGACTATCTATGAAAGTCAAATATAGTGTTTTCTAAAATATATGAAAAAACAGTGAAAAACTAAATTCAAAGTAACATCGGATAAAACAATTAGTTCAATCTCATGGTGATACCTAATCCACTTCAATAGGTGAAAACCAACCACCAAGATGATTATATTAATAAACATTGATCCACACCCTGGATCAGGGTAAATAATAGTGCACATGACTGTCTAGGTCACACGACCTCTTCCACTATTATTCGTGTGTATAAATTACAAGGTTACACAATGACTTATTCCACACTTATATATGGGAGTAAACAAATTTTAAAAGTCATGAGATGAAAAATATCTTGAATCGTTCAGTTTGGTGCAAGATATAGTGTATGTTTTAATACATACCCACACACATAGCTTAAAATCAAAAAAAAAATAAACAATCGAGAAAAGATGATGAGAAAAGTATAGAAGTTATCTTAGTGTTATTTTAGGAAGATCTGGACATGTAAGATGAATAATATGCATGAATAAAGTCCCCTTGTGAAAAAAATAGTATCGTAAGTCTTGTGCTCTGGCCTCCAATTAGATATTATCTCATGTTGTTCATGGAGTTGGAATTTTGAAGATGTTTTCTTTCTGGATATGATCAATGGTAGTGTTGCATTTTTAATAGAGAATGCATCATGTGTTCTTCAATGGTATATTATTGAATGTATTAGTACTCTTTAAAAAAATGCTCACGCGTTTGCTGCTCTGCTACTATATGTATATCTGGTAGCTAGGATTATCTTTTTTTTAACTGTGGGTGGACACATTGTAGCTGATAGGATGCATGTATTTTGCACCTCGTACCTTGTACTATCAGGTGACTTGTCTAAAATAAAATATGTATTATGTCAGTGCATTAAAATGAATCAAATATGTCTGTTAGAAATTAAATTGAAAATAAAAATACAGATTAAATAACGGTGTCATAGTGTGTCTAGAAATGGTGTCACTTGGAAATGGTGTCACCACGAAATGGTGTCTTCTTCTTTTCCTTTGATCGGTGAGATAGGCATGATGGAATAGTTGTGTTAAGATTAGGAAAATGTATCAAAAATTTAGTGTTAGAATCATGGTGTTTCATGCTTTTCAAAACATCAAATGGTCTCTTAGTGATGGTAGAATGGAATCAGTGTCACAAACATCATGGGATATGTAACTGGTCACGGTGTCTGGGTCACTGTGTCTAGGTCATGGTGTCAGGGCCACAGTTTCTAGGTCATGGTGTCTGGGTCACAGTTTCTTTATCACAGGTTCTTGGTCACGGTGTCTGGGTCATAGTGTCTAGGTCACGGTTTTTGGGTCCTTTTCTAGAAAACTATAACTGGTGGAAAACTCACGGTTTCTTAGAAATAGTCGAATATCTGTATACAGACTTAAGTAGTAATATTCACATAATGAATTAGGCTTAATCATTGATATAATAAATCGTTATAAAAGAAAGTTAAAAATAATTTACAACAATAAGGCACTATTCTCCACCATCTGGGATTATAAAAAATAGTACAAGAAAAAATTAATGTCAAAAAGAGAATTGATAGAAACAGTTAACATTTCATTAGATGAAAAAATGTGGCAGTATATGTAGTAGTCCAAAATACAAAATATCCCTACCAAAATTCAATTTTCACTTTTTTTAGTACTATTTGTATTATCTTTTCCCATGCAAGAATAATCATAAGGATCCATTGGAGAAGAAGTAAATGTTGAAGAAGAGAGTGAGAAAATGGTAAGAGAATGAAGAGGGAGTCCTTCAAAAATAGAATATTCCAAGGTAGGTTTGGTGGATGACTGAGGCAAGTTTTGATCAAGGATAACAAGTCTAATCTGGCTTAGATACTGAGATACTAACATTGAGGTAGAGGCCAAGGTAGTGGATGAGGAACGAAGTAACTCAGACCACAAAGGTGTAGCTGCAGGATCCATAATAGTAGTTCTCTGCACATGAAGATAAGGTTTCAACAATTAAAAGAATTCATTAAAGATCTCACCATAATACTACATTAATTTCTCAAAAATAATCTTTGTTCTCCATGAACTTTTCCAATAAATGAGTGAAAAATTTCAACTTTTAAACTTGATTCTAGAAGGCTTGAGTGATAGGAGGTATTTTAAAATTCTCAACAAGATACATGAAATGATCGGTTATATGATGCTAGGAGAAAATCCTATTAATATAGAAATCCACTTTCATAGTAATTTCTACATGAGCAACATTTTCAATTTTTGAGTGAATCCTCACCAAATCATATACCCTATCACTATTCTTGAAAACCGTAGATAGAGTATCTTTTTCAAAGCCACTTATTTCTGATTGAATTTACTCTTTAACAAAAGTTCTGAGTAGATCATTGTCAAAGGTTTAGGATGACTTTCTAGAGAAACTAGAGGCTATAACAGTTGAAGTGAGGGACTTGATATGATTCAGAACTTTCTATAGACAACCCTTGTACTCATCAGTCAGTTTTCTAAGACCAATACCATGCTCAATCATCTCTTGGACTCTCTACTTGTTTCTTTCAACCACTTTTTCAGATAATGAAGTCAAGTATGGTTGAATCAGAGAGACAACATGTTTTGGACTCTGACTACTAACATCCTCGACAGGATGAGCAACAGGATCTTGTCCTGATTGCAAGAATTTTTTCATATCTTCAACAATTGATCCGAGACACTTCACTTCATCAATTAACTATTTGTTATCAATTCTAAACTCTTGAATTTCATGAATCATTTTTGGCTGAATCTGCCATATGATCTTCTCTAACATTAATGTAGCATCACTATCACGTAGATTTGTTAAAGGAGTAGGTTTTGTGTTCATGAGATTTTTAACTCCAGCCAATAAAGTAGCTCCAAAGTCTTTCTAATCACCCTAACATAGAACAGTTGGAGGTTCTTGTGAGGGTTCTAGAATAGGAGTTGAGATAGGATAAGTTTACATGGTATAGATTACTTCTAAATCAGAGATTGGTTTCAATTTAAACACAATAGATAGGACTATTAATTTTACCAAGGATTCATAGGTATCATTCACATCAATATAGGTGGGGAAATTATACCATGTATCCACAGTTTTCTGATCAACAGGATTAGGAACTTCAATACTTTATAGAATAGGGTTCATCTCCCCCTCAACAAGTGCATCTCTCATAGGACTAAGATATTCTGTCCCTTTATCCAGTTCAAACAGGTCTTCTATAATACTCTCACCCATTTCTCATCTATCCAGCTCAAAGGCTTGTACCATCATTATTCATCCGAAATGATAATTTCAATATTAGCTTGTTCTTACAAATTTTGTTTAACTGTAGATTCATTTTCAAGAGAATGTTTTTCTTCTAGATTCTCTTAAGGAATAACCGTTTCTTTTACACTCACAACAGAATCTTTTCCAGAAGCATGTTCTTCATCCAAATCAACACTTATTTCAAGAACATGTGCTTCCTTGAAAAATTTATATATGTAGAATAGGTCCACTATCTTCCATATCTAGGACATTTTCTTATATAGGTTCAATACCTACCACTTCTTCCTCTTCAATAGGATAGTCAACAATTTCATCTTGTTCCCATCCGAGAACATATATGTTCGTTGGTATTGAAGGATACTCAACCAAATTAAAAACTTCATAGATCTTTTCATTATCTTCCACAGATGACCTTTTCCCTGGATTCCAACTAATTTTCATTATTTTTATTGTAACCTTTGGGATATAGAATTCATAGTCTATGAGGAATTCTTCATTCGGTCCAACTATTCCTTTATCATATAAAATTATAGAGATTAACCTTGAGTACAACAAAGAGGCATACTTTGAGGTTGTATTAACCAACTGACACATATTAAGTATAACATAATTTCACAGGTTAATCTTATGTCCATTCATCATAATATGTACTAAAAATATGTCTTGATACTTGAGTATAGCAAAATATCCTTTTCTAGAACTAATCAGTTTCTAAATAATCTTAATCAGCAATCTGGTTTTATCTTCAAACTCAGCAGAAATATATCTTCTCTTCTTTGTATTTCGATTCAAGCCTCCCAAGGCCTCTTATAAAAAAATAACATCACTGGGAGGAGGAGGACCTCTATAGTGGTCCTCAAAAATTCATTCATGAGGTATCCCTAGGCAGGAAACCCATAACCTTGAGGGAAATGTGCATCTTTGGCCATTAATCCATCTTCTCACAACAAAACCATCTTCTGTATCAAATGACAACTTGACAAACTGATAGAACTGAGCAATAAGGTTTGGATAAATTGGCCTTGTAGTTTTTGTGAACCAATCCATCCATCCAAGATCTTACACTAATTTCAACACTAAAAACATACTTGAAAACAACCATTTTGGGCATATTTCATTTTCTAGTACCACTATTCTATAAACAAGATTTGGGTTTAGTGGTCCCTCAGGCACTACCTTCGATGCTCTTTTAACTTTCTTCATAGATCTGCACTTATCAGGAGTTGAAGAAGATTGGAAAATTCATTCAAGCAATTGAACGAGGGGATCAAGAGTGAGATATATATGAAGGAATTCTTATGGTTTGAGAGAGGAGGGATTCAATTTTGAGTAAATATAGCTTGAATGAAAAAATAGTGAAAAATATTTCTTTTTAATCATTCAAGGATATCAAGCATCATAATTTCAAATGCCTGAGAAAAAGTAAACACATCGATATAGGTAATACAATACAAATAAAATCAATAAGTGTCATTAGGTGAGATTGGAATATGTTGTCATTGTGAGACCAGAACAGGTTCTCACATTGTCATCTTTATGGTGTGTGTCCAAATGGTGATACCGTATCATTTAAAATAGTAAGTGAAAAATAGTAATCGAGAGATAGTAATTGTGAGATTGTAAACATGAAACAGTAACATTAAGATAGTGACTTGCAGAACTATGAGAGTGAAAAAGTACTTCTAAGATAGTGGATCAAGAAACAGTGAACTGTGAAATTTTATGTTTTGAAACAATACACATTTAACTTAAGATTTTTCATTTATATTTCATGTATAATGTAATATATCCTTTCAAGAGTTAATGGTTTAGTGAAAATATCAGCAAGATAATATTCAATTCAAATAAATTCCAAAGTGATATCACCTTTTTGATAATGGTCTCTCAAAAAGTGATATCTTATATCAATATATTTTGTCCAAGAGTGTGTAACATGATTTCTTGAGATGTTAATAGAAATTGTATTGTAACAATTTATAGTTACATACCTGAGTTGATATCCATAATCTAGTGATTTGTGTTTCATCACCAATATTTGTGCACAAAAATTACCATCAACTATGTATTCTTCTTTAGTAGTAGATAATGCAACAGAGTTTTGTTTCTTACTACACCATCATACTAGAGACTTGCCTCAACGGTGACATGTTCAATAGGTGATTTTTCTGTCTAACATGAAACCACCGAAATCAGCATCAGAATAGATAACTAACTAAAATGATTTCCCTCAGGGATATAACAGTCCATGAATGGGTGTATTTTTGAGGTATTTAAAAATCCATTTAACTTAATTTAAATTATATTCCTTAGGTTTTACATGAAAATGATCACACATACATACATTGAACATAATGTCAGGTTGGCCTGCAGTTAAGTAGAGTAAGCTTCCTATCATTTCTCTATAAGTGGTATAATCAACAGATTTTCCATCTTCATCAAGATCTAATATACAAGTAGTACTCATTGGACTACCTCCTCTTTTAGTTCTATCCAAGCCAAAACAATTTATAAGATCATTAGTATATTTTCTTTCGTTTAAAATAATACCATAATTATTTTGAAATATTAGAAATCCATGAAATAATTTTAGTTCACCCATTGAACTCATTTCAAATTCATTTTGAATCATTTTAGGAAATTTTATACATAAATAATTTTTTGAAGAACCAAAAAAAACATCATCTAAATAAATTTGAACTACATAAAAATCACTAGAAATTCATTTTATAAAAACGGTAGGATCAGCAATACATTTTTTAAATCCTTTTGAAATAAGAAAAATACTTAATATATCATACCATGCTCTTGGAGCTTGTATTAAACCATATAATGCTTTTGATAATTTGAAAATAATATTTGGAAAGTGAGTGATTGTGAAACCAGGGGGTTGTTCAACAAAAATATCCTCAGTGATGTACCCATGTAGGAATTAACTCTTAATATCCATTTGATATATTTTGAAATTCAGATGTGCAATATAAACAAGAAGGATTCTAATAGATTCATGTCTAGCTACTGGTGGAAAGGTATCCTCATATTCAATTCCTTCTTCTTGAATATAGCCTTGTAAAACCAATCTATCCTTGTTTCTAACTATATTACCAGCTTTATCAACCTTATTTATAAACACCCTTTTATTGCCTATGATAAATGTGTCTTTGGGTCTATCAAGATGTTTCCAAACATTGTTTCTTTCAAACTGATTAAGTTATTATTGCATAGAAATCACCCAAAATTCTTCATTGGTGGAATCATTAATTTTTTTAGGTACAAGTTGTGACAAGAAGACATAATGTTCAACCTGATTTCTAATAGAAGCTCTAATTTTATTTATTTTATCTAAATATCCTACAAAAACATCTAAAGGATGGTTCTTAATGGTTATAATATACTGACCCATACTTTACATACATTTTTATTACTTCATAATTGAAGCATACTTATTACAACATATAACAAAACCGTGATAGGACCGTATAGGTATAGTGTCTTTAGAAACTAGGAAACATAAACAGCTGGTTCATAACTCATCTATATTTTCGCTCTTTTATTTAATCATATCTAGAGTCCCTTTTGGAATATCCTACTTAATACACTTCTTCCATACCTGGGGAAAATAAAACATACAAAAGGGTGAGATCAAAAGCTTATTAAGGGTAAATAAAAGAAATATCAATCATATCATATTCATAAGAACATAACATTTTGGAAATCATAACCTTCAAAAGAGATCATAATAACATAACATGGGATAAATCATAGTAGTGAAATGTAATCCCAATAATCATATATTAAAACATAAAACTTTGTGTCATGCACACATAATCCCACCAATCTCAAATGATATCATTCTTATTTGTTCCACAAAATCATAAATCATACATCATAGCATAACCCATGTAATAAAAATGGGATTCTTAAACATCGTGACATCATAAAACAATTCATATAAGATAAAGGACTTCATGAAAATAATTCCATCATAACATAATCAAATCAATGTAATAATAGGAATAGAAACATAATCCTATATTATCTTAGATGGAAAATAATTTTGATAAAACACTTGAACTCCATTATTGAAGAAAATATCATTTCTACTTCAAAAACATTTTTCGTTTCTTAACATGTCATAAAATTTTAAACTAAAAGAAGTTAATTAAATATAAACATGAAAACTTGTAAAGTAATCTTCATTTAAATAATTTTATATGGAATCAAAAATAAATCCATTCATGTCGTATAAGTTAAAAAAACATTCTTCTCGTAATTTGGTCGGGAAAGTCAAAAAGTATCTTGTACTGAAAACGACAAATGATTCCTTTCACATATTTTACTAAAAATTAACCAATAGGTAAAATTGGATATGAAATATTGTATGAGGATAGAAATAATATTACATATTGAGGAAACAAGTATGTGGATGATAAATAAACCCCAGTAAATTCTGAAGTATAAACAATCTCGGATAAAAATGAGATTGTGAGATTTTCCCTTACCTTAGGTCTGATTTTTTCATATGTATCTGAACCTCCTGAATAATGATATAAATAATGACATTGACTTATTAAAGGATAATATTCATTTTTATGATATCATATATGTTCATATTCTTATCTTCTAATTAGTAATATCTTATTGCTACTTCTTATTTGGGTTTTCATTGCTTTATGTTCTTATGCATGTTTTGTCGAATAAATTATTATTCCTCTTTTTAGGTGATAGATAACTCATTTACAGAATTGTATTTGTGTAATATATATCATATTTATTCATTCAATTTACTTATATAATCATTATTCAATGAATATCATGTAGAATGAGTCGCATCACATCGTGGAGACGGTAGGTCATTCGTATGCACGAGCGATGATATCATTCCCATGATCATGGAATTTTATTGAAGTGTATGTATACTATTTCAGAATCAATATAACTTTACAATAATACTATATATTTATTCTTTAAACCATTATACCCATCCAAGTAAGGTGGTGGTGGAAAACAGATTACACCACGGTGTGGAGACAATATTCGGTACGAATGCATGCGCGGTGATTTCATTTTCTGTAGGATGGATAAAAGGTGAAATAGGGATGTTTCATATTTATAATAACATATCATGTATATGATTTATACTTATGTTATTACTTAATAATTAAAAAACTAAATAATAGGAAGTAGAAGAAGAAATAAATTTGAAAGAATCGGTAACGGATATTTCCTCTTCTTCGACACGCCTCTTTGAAACCTCCTCTTAGGACACTAAAATTGTTCTCTAAAGAAGACCAGGACCTCTAGTATGTTTCTAGGAAAGTTTATAAGGGAAATAGGAAGGGTTTGTCCGATCTTGAAGGCCCAAAGTTGTGTAAAGAGGAGAGGGAGGAGGTTCCCTTTTATAAGGGAGGAGAGGGGCACCTTTGGAAACCTCAAAAATATTAATTTATAATAAATTCAAACCCCACATAAAAACATCCAAAATGACGCAAATCCGAATCTTAGATGATATAGGGTTGTAATATCATCAAAAAATAAAATTTATACATGTTAGGAATTTAGTTTAAACATTATCAACTTGATTTATCCATATTTAATCTATTTAATTTTTTTTGTTGTAATAAGATTCTAAATTTTATATTGTTATAAATAACTACTTATGTGTTTTTAATTGTCCATAATTGGATAATTTATGAATTTATAGACCATATAAATTTTAATTTATAATTTTTAAATATTTTTGTGATTTTTAAACAATTTTATAATATGTTATTTTTATAAAATAACAAGTGTCAATTTTGACACTATTCATTTATTTGAATTAAAATAAAATCCTCATAGAAGATATGTTCGAAATAACAGCTTTAACAGATTCAAAACATGTCATATTTATCTATAAAATTATCGGATAAAATTAAATAGTTCATATAATATTTATTTTAATTTTTTCAAAACCATTTATTTGATATTTCAATCAATAAAATAATTTCAACATCACTATTGTGTCACCATTAATGATAATAATTTAATCCCTAACGATTATAAATAAGTTCACATGATGTATATACTTTTATTATCTTTCTGTAGACTATTCATGTTCGACGTTTCATGAATTTTATCACTAAATTAAAATTATTATACTTATAAGATTTAAGAGAGTGACATGTTGTGACTTTCTTTGGGTTTATTTATAATTATATCATTTTTATGGTCAATAGTCCATGAAACGAATCTAATCTGACCCTTAGGTGATATGGGTCGAATTTTAGTCATCCAATAGAATTTTGACAGGTGTCAGGGTAATTTTATAATCTTATTTTTACCCTTAATTACCTGATTTACCTTTAACTGCAGTAAATAAAAATTACCGTAGTTACTATTCATAATTTCAAAAAAAAAGTCACCTATTAATTTTTTTTTGATCCACTGAATTCAAATATTGAATCCCTTTTTTAAAATTCAAAACACATAAGTTTCAGTAATTAATTTAAAATTAATCCCATTGATAAGAAAACGGGTTTTAAAAGTTAAAACATTGCCAAAGATTGAAATGATTTTACCTAGGAATTCAATGTAAAATTAATGGTAAAGACCTAAATTATATTAAATGGTAAAAATATATTCTATTTATACTTTAAAAACATTCAATATTATAATTTAACCTTATAAATTATTATGATGAAAAAAGTTTTTCTTAATTAAAATATAGCGTGTTTTTACTATTCATTAAAATATGAAAGTTATCAGAATAATATGAAACTTTTATCCAAAATAAATTTTTATATCATTATTCCAAAAAAGAATTTTATTTCGTCAAATTGAACTTATAAACCTGTCAAAACTAGATTTAAAGTGGGTGCGCCATCAATAGGCGGCAAAACTGCATTTTTTTAAAAATACTTATTTTACCCGAAAAAAATTATTTTTTTCACATACCATGTTTCAAAAAATGTGTAAGATGAATAATATTGTTCAAAATGTAGTTAATACTATCCATAATGGCTAGTCCATAATAATATTATAACAATATATCGTTGTTTAGTGAAACCTGGTATTGCGTACTACAGACACTATCAATGAAGGTCGCGATTGCGTGTTACGCAAGCCAAGCTAGTCTTATGTGGAGGGAAAGATTCCTTTGCCTATAACATAAGAAAAAAAATATTTCTCATAAAATCTGGGGGTGTTACATTCTACCCCCCTTAAAATTAATTTCGCCCTCGAAATTTGTCACTTTGTAACAAACAGATGAGGATACCTCTCCCCCATCATATCCTTAAGTTCTCATGTAGCTTTTTATAATTGGTGGTTCCTCCATGAAACATTGACCAAGCGAGTGGTCTTAATTCGTAGAAATTTTTCACTACAATCCATAATCTCTATCGGTTGTTCTTCATAAGCAAGATTTTGTTCCAACGGTACAACTTCTGAGCTTAGTACATTTGAAAGAACAGGTATGCACTTTCTCAAGAGAGATACCTGGAATACATCATGAACATGAGAGAGATTCGTTGGAAGAACCAATTAGTAAGCTACCTTCCCAACATTATCCAGTATTTCGAAAGGACCGATATACCTAGGGCTCAACTTTCCCTTCTTTCCAAATCTCATTACTCTCTTCCAAGGTGATATTCGTAAGAACACTTTATCACCCACTTCAAACTCTAGGTCTTTTCTTCGATTGTCCATATAACTTTTTTGTCTTCTTTGAGCTTCTTTTATGTGTTGATGAATAGATCTTACCTTTTCTTTCATCTCGTCATCAAGATCAAGTCCTAATAGCTTTCTTTTCCCAACTTCATCCCAGCAAGTTGGAGTTCTGCATTTCTTTCCATAGAGAGCCTCATAAGGAGCCATCTAAATACTGGAGTGAAATCTATTATTATAAGAAAATTCCACCAAAGGTAGCTGTTTATCCCAACCACCTTTGAAATTTATAGAGAAAGCTCTCAACATGTCTTCTAGAGTTTGAATTGTCCTCTCAGATAGACTGTCTGTCTGAGGACGATAAGCAATGCTGAAACTCAACTCTGTATCTAGAGTATGCTGAACACTTCGCCAAAACTTTGAGGTAAACCTTGGATCCTGATCAGATATAATGGAAAGTGGTACTCCATGCAATCTTACCACTTCCTTAGCATATATCCGGTCAAACTAATCGAGAGAGAAATCTTCTCTAATAGCAATGAAGTGTAATCACTTCATAAGATGATCAACTATAACCCAGATAGTGTTATTTCCTTTGGATGTTTTAGGAAGTCCAGTGACAAAGTCCATAGTGATGTTTTCCCATTTCCATTCTGGTATGGGTAATGGCTGTAACATCCCCTTAGACTTTTGTCTCTCGCCTTTAACTTGCTGACAAACAAAGCATCGAGAGACATATTCAGCAACGTCTCTTTTCATGCCATCAAACCAGAAGTACTCCTTTAGGTCCCTATACATCTTTGTGCTTCCATGGTGAATAGATAATGATGAACTATGAGATTCATCCAATATTTCCGCCTTAAATTCTGTAATGGGAGGAACACAAACTCGATTCCTAAAACTTATTATTTCATCATAATCAATGTGAAATTTAGGAACATTTCTCACCTTCTTTTGTAACACTACATCTTCTTTCTCTGCCTCTTTAATCATCACATGTATAGATGGTTGAACATTCATTTGAGAAAGATATGATTTTTACCCTTCCATTATAATTCTAAGATCCATCCTTTGTAAATCAATAAATATTTGATCTTTTGAGATTCTCATCAGGGATAAACTAGCTTGGTCTTGTTGACTTAATGCGTCTGCCACCTTGTTTTCTTTCCCAGGGTGGTAATGAATTGAGCATTCATAATTCTTAATCATCTCCAACCATCTTCTTTGGCACATATTAAACTACTTTTTGTAAAAATATACTTTAAACATTTATGATCAGTATAAATATCACACCATTCACCATAAAGATAATGCATCCAAATCTTTAATGCAATAATTACCGCAGCTAATTCCAAATAATGAGTTGGGTGATTTTTCTCATGGATTTTAAACTTTCATCATGTATAAGCTATCACCATATCGTTTTTCATGAGAACACACCCCAATCCCTTCTTGGATGCATCACTATAGATCACAAACCTTTCTCCACTACAAGGTAGTGTGAGAACAAGTGCACTGGATAACCTTCTTTTTAACTCCTTGAAATTATCTTCACACGCCTCTGTCCAAACAAACATAACTCCTTTTCGAGTCAACCTGATGAGTGGATTAGATAATCATGAAAAATATTTCAAAAAACTTCAATAATATCCAGCCAAACCCAGAAAACTACGGATCTCAGTTACTGTTGTTGGTCTCGACCATCTTTCGATAACCTCTGTTTTTGCTGGATCCACAGATATCCCCTCTTTTGAGATTATGTGACCCAAAAATGCAACTTTTTGAATCCAAAATTCACACTTGGAAAATTTTTCATAATGCTTCTCCTTTCTCAAGGTCTTAAATACAATTCTCAGGTGATCTTCATGTTCTTCCTTGATCTTTGAATAGAC
The DNA here is from genome assembly GCA_963277665.1 of Viscum album. Taxonomy (NCBI): domain Eukaryota; kingdom Viridiplantae; phylum Streptophyta; class Magnoliopsida; order Santalales; family Viscaceae; genus Viscum; species Viscum album. The sequence goes on from OY728127.1 coordinate 1,301,485,448, forward strand.
AAGAATATCGTCTATAAACACTACCACAAACTGATCAAGATAGTCTCTAAAGACTCTATTCATTAGATCCATGAAGATATGAGGGCCATTACTAAGACCAAATGGAATCACTATAAATTTATAGTGTCCATACCTTGTACGAAAAGCCATCATTGGTATATCCTCCTTTTTGAACCTTAATTAATGATACCCTGAATCAAGATCAATCATGGAAAAGTATTGAGCTCCGCGTAGTTGGTCAACTAAGTCATCAATGCGTGGGAGAGGATATTTTTTCTTGATAGTGATCTTGTCAAGATCTTAATAATCAATGCAAAGTCTCATTGATCCATATTTCTTCTTAACAAAGAGAATAGGTTCTCCCCAAGGTGATGCACTAGGGCATATGAATCCTTTATCAAGATTGTCTTGGAGTTTCTTATTTAATTCCTATAACTCAATTGGGTCTATTATATATGGTGTCTTTGAAATAGGCATAGCACCCGGTATGAGTTCTATTGAAAACTCAACTTCACGATTTGGTGGAAGACCTGGAAATTACTTCAGAAAGACATCATCAAACTCCCATACAATGGGCATATTCTTAATCATGAGTTTCTCTCCAACCATTTTTGATAAATAACCTTAATTTATTGAAATAAAAACCCATAAGATGGAAGAAATTTCAACTGGAAGGTTATATTTATCCTTGCATCGATAGATGATAGTAGATTGATCGGTAATATTAAATGTGATTTCCCTTCTTTGGAAGTCGATATGAGCTCCATATAAGGAAAGCCAATCCATTCCAAGAATCACATCAAATTCCACTATAGTAAGGATCACAAGATTTTCCAAAAGCCCTTTCCCACAAACGTCAATTGGATAAGAATTATAAACTTTTGATGCAACCATTTTTCCATTAGGAGTTGCCACAGCTAACTCAATAGCTAATTTTTGAGGTTGAATGGCAATACCCTCAGAAAATTATTTATAAATAAAAGAGTGGGTGGATCCAGAATCAAATAAAACATTTTCTACTTTATAGTGGATGGTAATTGTACCTTCCAAAACTTCGTTATCGTACTCCAAATCGCTGATAGAAATTGAATGTGACTTTCCTTTTTCTTTGGCCTTACGAGTTTGTTGACGTTGATCATCATCAACAACCCTTGGATTAGGGCATTTATTATCATAATGCCGCATTACGTTACACTTGTAACATTGAAGTGTAGGTGGTGCATTCTGTGTAGCTTTTTCTTTGCTCACATCACTAGACATATTTTTCCCATCATTGCGGCATTCAAATGCCCAATGACCTTATTTTCCACTTTTGAAACATTTAATTGTCTCTTTAAGAAAATTCCCTCCATGTTTCTTTCCACACTTTGGGCATAAGGGAAAACTCATCTTCTTTTTAGTGTGGTCTTTAGATTTCCCTTTGAATTCAATTTTCCTCTTCTTATAAAACCCATATGACTAATGACTTACTCCAATCTTCATATCAACCTTAAGAGAACATCAAACAATTTACTAGTATCTATTGAAGTCCCTTATGGATGATGCCCTTCAAATACTTGGTTTTAAGCCACTAAAAAATTGATCGATCTTGCTCTCAGGTTGGATAATAATTCCGGAAGCGTACCTGGAAAGTCTTGTAAATTTTTCTTCATAGGTACCAACTGATTCATCATCCTTTTGCTTTAGTACAAGAAACTCCTTCTCCATCTTTGTTCGAAGAATATGAGGGAAGTACTTATTGAAAAATAAGTCCTTGAACTCATCCCATTCCATTTACTCAATTTTGTCTCTTTTCCTCATATTCTAGATAAGATTCCACCATTGATCAGCTTCACTTTCCAAACAATACACTGCTAAGATGACTATATCATGTTCAAAAAATTTCATGACTGAAAATACCTTTTCATTGGTACTAATCCATTGTTCAGCCACTAATGGATCAGAATACCCGTTGAATGAAATTTGACGCTACCTCATGAAGGATTAAACAGAATATTTCTCCTTCCTTTGCTCATTTGGAAGTCATGCATGATTCATAGCTTGAGAAAGTTGTCTGAGCATGGCTACAAGATTTTTCATTCCATCTCCCATAACGTTTTGTTGCTCATGGGGAAAATCATTGCTTTCCCTATCTCATTCAGCATTAACACAATTCCTTCACATTCCAGCCATTGACTAAAACCAATAATCATTGTGCGAGAAACACTAATCCTTATAGGAAAACCACATAATCAAGAAATAAATTTCACACTTAAGTTCTTACCATAGGTTATTCATGGCCATTTCTAAAACACTAATATTGTGTTCTATTCTTAGACATATCCTTAGGGTTCTTACTAAGGCTTTCACATCCTAATTTCTAAAGGTTGACTATACCTTTCCTCTGATACCAAATATAATGACCCACACTTTACATACATTGTTATTACTTCATAATTGAAGTATACTTATTACAACATATAACAAAACTATGATAGGACCATATAGGTATAGTGTCTTTAGAAACTGGCAAACATAAACAACTGGTTCATAAATCATCTACATTGTCTCTCGTTTATTTCATCACATCTAGAGTCCCTTGTGGCATATCCTACTTAATACCCTTCTTCTTGACCTAGGAAAAAGAAAACATTCAAAAGGGTGATCTCAAATGCTCAGTAAGGGTAAAAAAAGATATATTAATCATATCATATTCATAATAACATAACATTTTGAAAATCATAACCAGCAAAAGAGATCATAATATCATAACATGGGATCAATCATAATAGTGAAATGAAATCCCAATAATCATAACTTAAAATATGAAACTTTTTGGAATACACACATAATCATAGAAAATCATTGCTTATTAGTCAAGACTCATTACCAAGACTATCATAATGGACGAAGTTCATTTCTGAACTGAGTTTACTCATCATTCCAGTCCTATATCACTGAACCGTTTTATCTTTCCATTCCATCCATGTCTATCTCATGAGATATAAATCTTTACCTAATTCATTGGAGGGAGATATAGGTACCACCAATCTCATAATTAAACCATTCTTATGTGTTCCACAAAATCATAAATCATACATCATTGCATAACCCATGTAATAAAAATGGGATTCTAAAACATCGAGACATCATAAAACAATTCATATAAGATAATGGAATTCATAAAAATAATTACATAATAACATAATCAAATCAATGTAATAATATGGATAGACACATAACCCTATATTATCTTAGATGGAAAATAATTTTGATAAAACACTTGAACTCCATTCTTGATGAAAATATCATTTCTACTTCAAAAACAATTTTCCTTTCTTAACATTTCATAAAATTTTAAACTAAAATAATTTAATTAAAAATAAACTTGTAAACTTATAAAGTAAGATTCATGAATATAATTCTCTATGGAATCATAAAATACATTTATTCTGTATAAGTTAAAAAAACATTCTTCTCGTACTTTGGTCGGAAAAGTCAAAAAGTTTCTTGTATTGAAAACGACAAAAGATTCCTTTCATATCTTTTACTAAAAATTCACCAATATGTAAAATTGGATTTAAAAAATGGTAAGAGGATATAAATAATATTACATATTGAGGAAACATGTATTTGGATGATAAATATTATGCAGTAAATTCTGAATTATAAACAATCTTAGATAAAAATGAGATTGCGAGATTTTCCCTTACCTTAGGTCTGATTAGCATCATATGTATCCGAACCTCATGTATAATGATTTAAATAATGTCATTGACTTATTAAAAAATCATATTCATTTTTATGACATCATATATGGTCATATTGTTATCTTCTTATTAGTAATATTTCATTGTTACTTGTTATTCTGGTTTTCATTGCATTATGTTCTTATGCATGTTTTGTCAAATAAATTCTTATTCCTATTTTCAGGTGATAGATACCTCATTTATAGAATGGTATTTGTGTAATATATATCATATTTATTCATTCAATTCATTTATATAATCATTATTCAATGATGATCATGTAGAATGAGTCACATCACATCTTGGAGACGGTAGGTCGTACGTACGCATGAGCGATGATATCATTCCCATGATCATTGAATTGTATTGAAGTGTATGTATACTATTTCAGAATCAATATCTCTTTAAAATAATCATATATATTTATTCTTTACACCATTATACCCATCCAAGTAAGGTGGTGGTGGAAAACAGATTACACCACGGTGTGGAGACAGTATTCTGTATGTATGCACGCGCGGTGATTTCATTTTCCGTAGGATGGATAGATGGTTAAATAGGATTGTTTCATATTTATAATAACATATAATTATATGAGTGATACTTATGTTATTACTTCATAATGAAACAACTAAATAATATGAATTAGAAGAAGAAATAAATTTGAAAGAATCGGTAACGAATATTACCTCATCTTCTACACGCCTCTTTGAAATCTCCTCTTAGAGCACTAAAATTGGTCTTCGAAGAAGACCAGGACCTCTATAATGTTTCTAGGGAAGTTGATAATGGAAATAGGAAGGTTTTGGCCGAGATTTAAGGCTCAATGTTGAGTATAGAGGGGAGGGAGGAGGTGCCCCTTTATAAGAGATGAGAGGGGCACCTTTGGAAACCTCAAACATATTAATGTATAATAAATTCAAAACCCACATAAATACTTCCAAAATGACTCAAATCCGAATATTAGATGATATAGGGTTGTAATATCATCAAAAAATAAAATTTAGACATCTTGGGAATTTATTTTAAACACTATCAACTTGATTTATCCTTATTTAATCTATTTAATTTTATTTGTGGTAATAATATTCTAAATTTTAAATTGTTATAAATAATTAGTTATGTGTTGTGAATAGTCCATAATTGGAAAATTTATGACATTTTATACAATATAAATTTTTATTTATTTATTTTTAAATATTTTTGTGATTTTTAAACAATTTTATAATATGTTATTTTTATAAAATAACAAAAGTGTCAATTCTGACTCTATTCATTTATTTGAATTTAAATAAACTCCTCACATAAGATATGTTCGAAATAAAACCATTAATAGATTAAAAAAATGTCATATTTATTAGAAAATTAGTGGAGCACATTAAATAGTTCATATAATATTTATTTTAATATTTTTAAAACCATTTATTTCATATTTCAATGAATAAAAAAAATTTAACATCACTATTGTGTCACCTTTAATGATATTTATTGAATCCATAAAAATTATAAATAAATTCACAAGATGTATATAATTTCATTATATTTCTGGAGACTATTTATGTTCAAAGTTTCATGAAGTTTATCACTAAATTAAAATTATTATACTTAAAATATTTAAGAGAGTGACATGTTGTCACTTTCTTTGGTTTTAATTATAATTATATCATTTTCATGGTCAATAGTCCATGAAATGAATCTAATTTGACCCTTAGGTGATATGGTTCGTGTTTTAGTAATCCAATAGAATTTTTTCAGGTGTTAGGGTAATTTTATATTCTTATTTTTACCCTTAATTACACAATTTACCGTTAACTGCAGTAAATAAAAATTACCGTAGATTCTATTAATAATATCCAAAAAAATAAACTCAATCTATTAAAACAATTTGGATCCACTTAATTAAAATATGGAATCCATTTTTTAAAATTCAAAACACAGAAGTTTCTATAATTAATTTAAAATTAATCATGTTGTTAAGAAAACGGGTTTTAAAAGTTAAAACACTGCCAAATATTGAAATGTTTTTACCTATGAATTCAATGTAAAATTAATGGTAAGGTCATAAATTATATTAAATCGTAAAAATATATTATATTTATATTTTAAAACCATTAAATATTATAATTTAACCATATAAATTATTGTGATGAAAAAAGTTGTTTTTAATTAAAATAAAGTGTGTTTTTACTATTCATTAAAATATGAAAATTATCAGAATAATATGAAAATTTTATCAAAAGTAAATTTTTATATCCTAATTCCATATAAGAATTTTATTTTTTCAAATTGAACTTATAAACCTTTCAAAAACTAGATTTAATGTGGGTTCGCCATCAAAAGACGACAAAACTGCATTTTTTAAAAATACTTATTTTACCCGAAAAAATTATTTTGTTCACATACTATGTTTTAGAAAATGTTTAAGATTAATAATAATATTAAAAATGTATTTAATAATATTCATAATGGATAGTCCATAATAATATTATAACAATATATCATTGTTTAGTGAAACCAGTCATTGCGTACCACACACGCTATCGAGGGAGGTCGCGATTGCGTGTAACGCAAGCCAAGCTAGTGTTGTGTGTAGTGAAGGATTCCTTTGCGTATAACATAAGAAAGAAATATTTTTCATAAAATCTCTGGGTGTTACATCTAACATCTATTGAAAAATATGGGCATGTGACTTAATGTTATTCAAATGGTCCGGGTTCATTATAAGTTGATTCTGGAGAATTTCCAGAACTCAATGTTTTCCCAAATTCATTTAAAAGATGGTTATAGGAATTATCATTAATTTCCAATTTTTACATATCATCATCAAGGTTATTTGGAGTGATCATAGGCTCATGTGGATATGTCTCATAATAGATGACATGTAATGATTCCTCCACACATTTAGTTCTTATGTTAAACACTCTATCATCTTTACTAGTGATTAAATATACTAGAAAAATTCCTTCATCACTCTCTGATGAAAACTTTACAATATTTTACTTTGTATTAAGGATATTGACTTTGCAACAAAAAACGTTGAAGTGGCTCACTTTGGGTTTTATATTGTTCCATAACTCTGATGGAGTTCATTTAAGAATGGGTCTAATGAACACTCTGTTATTAATATAGCATTATGTATTTACAGATGCAGCCATAAAATAAATAGTTAAGTAATATTCCCTAATCATGTTTCTAGAAATCTCTTTCAAGGTCGTATTTCTTCTTTCTACAACTATATGTTTTGAGGTGTTATAGGGGTAGAGAAGTTATTACTATAGACATTTTGTGAGAAAAAGGATTCAGAATATTGATTTTTGAACTCACAACCACGATCATTTCTTAAGGATTTAATTCTCAGTACACTATGGTTTTCTACAGTTTTAGTATATTTTTTGAAATTAGAGTCGGATTCACTTTGGTGGTCCAAAAAGAATGTGAATGTATATCTAGAAATGTCATCTAAAATAACATAAACATATTTCTTCCCTTTTAAACTAAAAACTCTATATGGTCTAAAAACTCCATGTGATCCAATTCAAGAGGTTGAGAAGTTGATTCTTCTTTCTTTTTTTTCAGGAAATTTTGTTTTGTTTTCCCTTTTGACAAAGATTACACACTTTATCATTTGAAATATCACGATTAGGTATGTCTTTAACTTATCTTTTTCTAGTTTTCTTTTTAAGGGAGTGAATATTACACTGTCCTAGTATCTTATTCAATATCTAGGACTCTTTGTGAAATACACATAAACATGATGCATTTTGAGAAACTAACGAATCTATGTTAAAAAAAATACATTTTCATATCTCAATGTAGAAAATACTATTTCATTTTTACAATTAAAAAAATTTCAAGCGCCATTTCTAAATTTAACAAGAAATCTATCAGTACGTAATTTTGAAATACTAAGAAATTTATATTTCAGTCCATCAACAAAAAGACTTTGGAAACAATAACTAAGATAGAGTTGTCGATAAAGCCAAGGACAGTTATTTTTCCTTTGGCATTGTCACCAAATGTGACATTTCCAACATCAATTTTTATTACGTCATTGAAGTATGAATAGTCTCGTGTAATGTGTCTTGAACACACACTGTCCATGTACCATAAGCTTTTATAGTAGCTCTTTAAAAAAATTTACAAAAAAATTAGTTAAATAAAAACAGAATTTTGTACCCATATTTGTTTGGGACAAGTAAGATTAGTAACTAGAGCTTTAGGAACCCAGATCTATCTAATAGGTTTCCTGTAAGAATTATGTAAATTATTTGAAAAATAAACTCTATTTGTTCTGGAAAATATTGAAACAGTAGAGCGTGTTTCATAATTTGAACTAGTAGAATGTCTTCTAGAACTAGGAGTAAAGACGTATGTTCTAGATTTAGAAACCAAATTAATTCATCAAAATTTATATTACCTAGTTTATATCCAATACCAATAGTGTATTTATGAGAAATATGTTTACCAAGCATTTGTATCAATGTATCTTTACCATTAGTAAACATTTCAAGGTATATTTTCAATTGTTCATTAGATAGATTTAGTTCATTATTTTCAATGAGTAATTTAACATTTTTCTCTCTTTCTACAGTATGTTCTGATTTAATAGTAGAGGTAAGAGCATACTGTTTCTTTAAAGACTAGTATTTATCATTTAGTTCATTACATATCTATTCAATCATATTTCAGTACTCAAACATTTCTTCTTTAGACATATTTTCAAAATCACATTCTTATCCAGAAGAATAGGAATTTTTTACTAGATATTCTAGTGTTACCTGAGATGGGTTTTTCATAAAAACATATTGGAATTGGTAGCTTGTTCACCATGTAAAGATTCTAATTCACATGAACTGTCCTCATGTGCACTCCACATTGCATTAATTTCAATTTTATACTTTCTAAATTTGTCCTCATATTTCTTTTTATACGTGAGATTGAGATAGTGAAACATTACATGTTCCTTTCACTTATATTTATATAATAATATCTAATCAGACATGTCATTTCTTTTCCAGTCTTTCTTCCATTGTCCCTTTGGATCATATCTTCCTTTGATGTTAGGATTTCTGAAGAATTTCTTTCTTTTGTAAAATTTCTTAAAAATTATAACTAATTCATCCATCATCTCATCACTATCAACTGATGATTGATCACTATTGGAACTTTCAATAGAGACTTACAATTTCTATTTTTCATTATGTTTAGAGGTGGTGGTCTTGAATTCCACATATTTTATTTTTTGGATCATCCTCCTATCCTTGTTGACATTCATCTCCTCTTCATACATCATTAGTTTCCCAAAGGGTTATTTGACATTCAATTTTCTAATGTCACATGACTCTCTATTGGAGACATAGGTTCCTCTCCATCCATCTGGTAGGCATGTGAGAATCCTCATAACTTATTCTTTTGCAGTGACTACTTTTCTGGGAGAAATCATTATGATGACAATTTCATTGAACCTGAGATACAAGTTAGAAATAGGATCCTCAAGCATCATTTTAATGTTATCATATTTAATAGTATATATATTGAGTCTCATTTCTCTCACACTACAAGATCGTTCATGTGAAAAAGACAAGGTATCCCAAATTTCATGGTTGGTTTTACATGAAGAAATTATTTTAAATTCCTCATATCCTAAAGAAAAATATATAAAATTCATGGTTTTGTAATTTTTTTGTAATATTTCTTGGTTGGGTCATTCCATGTAATCTTATAAGTAGTAGGATTCTAATACTCAACTATAATTAATGACCAAATTTCAAATCCCATACATTCTAAATGCATTTTCAATTTTAATTTGTCATTGGGAATAATTAATTCCACTGAATATTGGTGGTTTATTTGTTGCATTCCCTTCCTTTCTATTGTCTATAATTAAGAAATACTTTGAAAGAGATAGAAATTTAGAATTAACCGAAATTTACAGATCATTAATGTACAACAAAAATCACAGGTGAATTGTTTTAAAAACATAGTCTTAATAGGAATAAAAACTCCTTTGATACCTAATGTTGGTCGCAGTATAGTACTCAATAAGGGGTGAATTGAGTATTTATAAAAAAAATCTGTTGAAAATTTTTCTAAAAAGGTTCTCCAATAAAAAATAAATACAGCCAAGTCAATCAAGGTAATACGGTTATAAAATATTATTTTTCAAATAACCTCTCATAAGATTGACTAATTCTCAATAATAACAATATGAGTTATTGATACTACTTTTGAATCCATTATAATAATGAAAACCATTTATAACTTCTATCTATGACTAACTATCAAATTAAAATCTACTGTTTTGAGAAATATATGACAAAACTTAAGAACACTAAATTCAAAGGAAATGTAGATAAAACAAACATTTCAGTCTCAAGCCGAGACCTAATCCACTCCACATTGTGATCACCTACCACCAATCAGTTTATATTAATAAACATTTTTCCCCACCCTGGATTAGGGTAAACGATAGTGCACAAGACTGTCCAGTTCACATGACCTCTTACACTATTCTTCATGGGTATAAACTACCATGTCACATAAAGACCTCTTACACACTTATCTTTGGGAGTAAACAAATGTAAAAAGGTATGAGAAGAAGGATATCTTGTATCCTTCAGGTTGGTGTTATAGAAAGTGTGTGTTTTAATACAGACACACACACACAACTCAAAAGATAAAACAATACCCAACAGAGAAAAGATGATTAGAAATGGTTAGAAGTGCTTTTAGAGTTATTTAAGGTAGCTATGTACATGTAGGATGAAGAAGATGCATGTATAGAGTCCTCATGTGAAAAATAGAGTATTTTAAGTCTGGTGGTCTAGATTCTAGGATGATACTAGCTCATCTTCTTCATGGATTTGGTATTGCAAAGATGTTTTCTCTTTGATCTAATCAACGGTATCTTATCCTTCTGAATCGAGAATTATTTGTGTGTTCTTCAGTTGTATCTTGTTGAATGTATCAGTTCCCTTAAAAAAAGGCTTGTGTGATTTATGCACTCCTACTATGTGTATATTTTTATCAAGACATGTCTTTTTTTAATAGCGGGTGAACACGATGGGGATGACAAGATGAATGTATGTTTCACCTCATACCACTTACTATTAGGTGACTTTCCTACAATGAAAAATTAATTATTTCAGTGAATTTAAATGTCCCAAATATGACCATTAGAAATTTATTTCAAAATGAATAATCATAATAAAGAACGGTGTCACAGTCTGTCTAGAAACACTGTCACTTGAAAATAGTGTCACCAAGAAACAATGTCTTACTCTTTTCCTTTAAGCAGTGAGACAATCATGATGTCATAGTTGTGTTAAGATCAGGAACTAGTAGCATAGAAGCAGTGTTAGAATCATGTTGTCTGGTGCTTTTCCAATCTTCGAACAGTGTCTCTGTGATGGTAATATGGAACTAGTGTCAAAGAAAGCATGAGATATGAAACTAGCCATGGTGTATGGGTCACAGTTTTTAGGTTACTGTATATGGGTCATAGTGTCTTCATCACGATGTATAGGTCATGGTGTCTACGTCATGGTGTCTAGGTAATGGTGTCTGGGTCATGGTGTCTGGGTCCGATGTCGCAGTGCTTTTCTAGAAAACATGAACCGGTGGAAGACTCACAGTTTCTGAGACATATCCAAATATCTGTAAATATACTTAAGTAGTAATATTCACAGAATGGATTTTACTTAATCATTCATATGAAAAATCATTATAGAACAATGTTTAATATTATTTAAAATAATCAAACATGATTTATATGAATTAAAATCTTGGGTAATTTTATTTAAAGAATAATTAAACCAACCATCTCTATACATGATTTGGGATATATTAAACATGTTTAACTTGATTTGTGATCATTAAAACGTGATTAAAACATGAGGAGTCCACTAATATTCATTTTCATAATTTTCATCATGTCACTTGGCTTTTTACTCAAATTAATGCCAAATTTAAATAAAAAGACACCCTTTGAGTCATACCGGTCACACTGTGTATCGAATTGAGTTGGAGGTGATTCATACACATCAATAATGACATCTGAATAGTTTTACTAAAATATAAAATCAATATGAATGAGCTTATTACTATTCATTATGTCACAATCCTTTTTTACTAAATCATTATTTTCACATGGAAACACAAACTTTAAGTCATACCTGTCACATATTGTGTCATTTTGATGTGAGGGTCATTCCTACATGTAAAAAACGTATTAAGAATCATTCTCCTAAATTATCAAGACAATCCATGTCTATTTTCACATTTTTTATAGAGTGACAAACATTTTTAACTAAAATGTCAATTTTAAAATGACAATGAATACATTGACTCATATTGGGCACACCATGCATGAAATTGAGGTTTGAAAGATTCCTACACAAAAAAATTACATATGTAGTTTTTTCCTAAAGTATCAAAATAATCCAAAAGTGTTTAATTAGTTTGGATTAAGAAACATGTGTTTTTTACAAAACATTATTCCAATTTTAACTAAAAAGACACACTTGGAGTGATACCGTCACATTGTGCGTCATATTGAGGTGTTTCTAATTCCAACATATCAAAAATAACATATAAATTTTTTTCATACATTATAAAAACAATATAAATATTCTTTCTTGGGGTTCATTTTGTTATGTTTCCTTTAAAATAAATTAATGATAATTTTAAATAAAAAGTCACAATTGGAGTCACACTGGTCACACCATGCATCAAATTGAAGTTCTGGTTAATTCTTACATATCATAAATTTCACATGAATCATTTTACTAAATTTTAAAGACAATTTAAATTCATTTTCTGTATTTTAATTATTTCACTATCTTTTTACCAAAATGTTATATTAGATTGGATATATGTACTTTTAGTCATAATGATCACATTGTGAACTGATTTTATGTGAGATATATCCATAAATGATAAAAATGTCATATTATTCTTTTACAAAATTTTCAAGACTAACCAAGAAAATTTTCCTTCATTTATAGTGTGTATCATACCTTTTCGACAAAAATCCCAATTTTAAATGGATAAAGCAAAAACTTAGTCATTTCGGGAACACCATACCTCGAGTTGAGGTGAATCTAATTCATACTCATCCAGAATTACTTATGGATAATTTTTTTCATTGGAATTCATTTTTTCATTTTTTATTTTCTCGTATGCCATTTTTACAAAATTTAATGTCAATTTTAAATATAAAGCCACACATTGAGTTATACCATTCACAATGATCAACATATTAAATTTAAACTAATTACCACATGTAAAAAATAATATATGCATAATTTTCTTAATTTATTGATATATTATGAATCCATTTTTTCATTTTTCAGTATGTCACTTTTCATTTAAAATAATTTAATGTGATTTTTTAATAAAAAAAACACATTGATTTATATCGATGACACCATGTGTCATATTATAGTGTGGTTTATTCTTACATGTCATAAATAACATAGGTATAATTTTCCTAATGCATCAAAATGATATGAATTTTTTTCTATGTTTTCAGTATGTCACATTTATTTTTTAGTAAAATATTACTTTAAAATGGAAACATGAACTTTGTGTCATTATGGTCATATCGTGAGTCGATTTGATGGGATAATGATTCATACCCATATATGATGACTTATGAATCATTGTTAAAAATTATCAAGACAATATGATCATTTTTTATCATCCTTCACTTCATGAAACACTTTTTGAACTAAAATGTCAATTTTGAACCTACAATGGAAACGTTGATTCATACCATGTACACCCTAAATTGGATTGAGGTTAGGATAATTAGTACAAATTAAAAATTAAATATAGGTCATTTTAAAAAATCATAAAAACAACCTGAATCGGTTTTCTTGGTTTTCAGTAAGTCACTATCCTTTTTTTACTAAAAATAATGTCAATTTAAAAAATAAGTACACATAGAGTTATACCGGGGACACCATACATTGGATTGATGTGATTCGAATTTGTACACACCAAAAATGATATATGTATCATTTTAATAACGTATAAAAACAATCCAAATGTGTTTTATCAGTTTTGAGTTCGTGAATTGTGTGTTTTACTAAAATTAATGTCATCTTTAAATAAAAAGACACACTTCGAGTCATACCGGTGGCACCATGTCAATGATTAAGGTGTTCCTGATTTTTAGACATCAAAAAAGACATATGGTCCATTTCTCTAAATTATAAAAACAATTTTAATGTGTCTTATCAATTTTGATTATGTAACCTTTATTTTGAAATAATGTTTAAATATTATTCTAAAAACATACATCTTGAGTCATACCGAACACCCTATGAATCAGATTTTGGTACACCTAATTGATTGTGTGATATGTGTTTTTAGTTAACTATCTTCCCCAAGATAGAAAATAAAGGAATGGTTCATTTTTATGGAAGAGGAAACCTCATGTACATGAAATGACTCATCCAAAAGAAACATGTACTCCCCTTTCTTTCATGTTAGAGACAATGGAAAGGAAAATATGACATTTCAAATGATCTATGAAACAAAAAATTATTAGATGAAAATGATAAGGAAATTAACTTAAAAATATTTGATAAAATGGTGAAATGATTAAAAAAATAAGTAGTAGGAATTCATGTTTTCATGATTTTTGTATACATTCTTTATCCATTTATTTTCTTCCATTATCATATTTGTATACATGAAGTCAAATCTCTCATGAGCATGATCAGATTTGAAAAAACCACCCATACCCTCGTAAATGAGTTCAACTATATACAAAAATTTTTATGTTACTAATACTATATGGAAAACAATTAGACATAAATACAAAACAATAAATTAATTAAATGTCAATTTAAAATTGAAACCACACAATTTGATTCGTACAAGGTACACTGCATATTAGATTGTGGTATGTTTGATTAATACATTCCAAAAATTATGAGGGATAGTATTTGTAATGTATAAAAACATTATGATTGTGTTTTCATGTTTTTTTGTTCGTCGCATGTCTTTCTTACTAAAATTAAGGTATATTTTTAACTCAAAACAAACAATTTGATGAATACATGACATGCCTTCTATTTAATTCATGTTTTGTAAATTCATAAATGTAACAACAGAATTAGGCATCCATTTAGTAAATTTTAGAAAAAATCCATGCTCGTTTTCTCAGGCTTGGCTATTTTAACATGTTTTTTAAACTAAAATTGTACATTTCTATTTAAAATGCATACTTTGGGTCATATATACTATATCATGTCATATAATGATGTGTGGATAATCACTCATGAAGTAACATGAATTATAGATCATTTTCCCAATGTTTGAAAACATTCCGAGTTTGTTTTATTTATTTTTACTATTCAATATATGTTTTAAAATAAAATGAAACTTTGTATTGAAAACATGTAATTAATGTAATAATAAAAAAATTATGTGTTAGATTAATTCGTGGTCAATTTATACATATTAAAAATGTCTTAGGGATCATAACCATAATGTTTGAAAATAATTTGTGTTCGTTTTCTCAATTATTAGCATGTGATGTGCGTTTTGAACTATTTCATTAATTTAATGAATTATCGGATAAAATTGATAAATAAATTAACTAAAAAAGTATAAAATTTTCATAAAATTAACATAATAATTAGTAGTAAGTGACATTTTCATGATTCCTTTATACATTCTAAATCTATGTATTATTACCTTTTATTTCTAATGAAATTGATTTACTCCATTAAAATTATCCTTGATAAACATATCAAAAATAATGTAGAATCATTCATTTACCATTGATTAAAACACAAAATATATTTCTAAGGTCATATCCCATACTTGAACACTAACACAGTAGGTAACCACAAAAATTTGATTTCTGCAAACATTTCAACACCATGTACACTTCCCACTCATCTCTGAACAATTTTACTTTTTCTTTTGAGTATGATGGTTGTTAGAAATATTGTTATTATATATAATATACATAAAAAAGAAAAAATGAAGAGATATATATAATAAAAATATAATTACCTCCAAAAATTACCTATTTGGGAAAGCTTCTCTTTTCATGGTTTATGATCTCCCTATTAAATTTGCTAACCTTATATCCACATTAGCTGTTATTATCCTGCATTAGACACTGCTGAATCATTGACCAAAATAAGGAAAAAAATTTGAATATGTTTTTATAGTTAAATATTTATATATATTCAATAACATGATTCTATTTTAAATAATTTATAGGCTTTTCATATTCATACAGAGACTTCATGCCATGATTTAGCCTATATTTTGAAGTTTCCCTATCATAAAAAATTCTAGTAAAAACACATAATGAAATATATAATTTTATTTTTATGTATAAAATGTTTAATTTAGTGACTTAGAAATTATCAATACATATCATGTCTGCTCTATTCTTCCGAAATCCATACATTGGATCCAGAAAATAAATATTTGTGGTATCAAGATTGAGTGTGATCATCATACAATGCTTTATAAAAAATAAAAAGTAATAAGTAATTAAAAATATATGTTATTTGATTAGATTATAGACTTTTACCCACGAAATATAGGAATTAAAAAGATTCTATTGGCTATTATTTTTTTCTCAAACTCATCACATAAATAATTTATTTCCTTCTCACTTTATTTATTCTCCAAAGATGATTCTTTCATGGAAATAAAATTTGGATTAATAAACCAAACTGTTTTTAAACTATTTTCCGTTTATATAGCCGTAATATACAAAACCACTCGAAAATATGAATAGTTATTAACTTTAATAAACTTATTGTATAATTTTTTTGATAGGTGTGTTATAAAAATGTAACTTCTTTATGTATTCACAACTATGATTCACTCCCATTAAAAGTTGAGAGTCTATTTTATACTCTCAATAATAATTATATCTATAATGAAAGTGAAAAATGATTATTCTTAATATGGAATGAAAGGAATAACTACATCTTTAAATGTGGTATCCTCATGATTTTGAAATGATAATAATTGGGGAAATGGAATTGGTGGGAGAAGGAAATCACAGAATTCCCTTCTGATTTTTTGGTTGATTCCCTAAATTGTCTTTATTAGACATTTTATTTCCCTATATATTTATCCATATGTTATAACATACCTAATATCAGAAATTCTTCATAAATTTTTTATAGGTTTCTTATAAGAATTCTTTTTTAAAGACCTACCTCATTATTATTATAAGATAAGATGACCATGCTATAATATTCTCAATTGCATCATTGGCCATTGTAATATCCAGATCGCTAAGTAAAAGAGGAAACTAAGTTCCTAGATTCTGATCTACCTCAATCCGTACTCCCAATTGATCTTTTGGATGTTATTTATTATGTATCTGGTCTCCCATAATGTTATACATCATACCCCTTATAATAAGGCATTTCATTGGTATTTCCATATTCGAATCACATACAACATTACTCTAGATAATGTTAGTAATATAAATTTGTCATATTTTCTTTCATTCACATTTAGGATAGATAGAAAAGGAAAAAATATTCCTTCATCTATGGTATTCATTTGAGGTGAATGGCTAGACTCAATTCCCTTGGGTTAATTTTGTTGTTCATTTGTGGGGCATTGTTCCACTGACAGTTTTCTTTGACCCTTTCTCCTATATTGTTCTTCCAAACCTCACCGGGGAACAATATCATGAAATGAATCTACTTGTTCATTCAATCCATTCATCATCTTATATGTTTCTTCTTTTAGAATTTTTTTTCTCTAAATGTGTTTGAGGAGACACTCCAAAACCTACACCTATAAAGAGACCACATTAGTCCAACCATTTCAAATAAACTAAAATGTGTTTTTCTTCTATTATGGTTTTTGATGATTTCGGTGTCTAACCCATATAAAAAAAATATGAACATAAGCATATATTTTTATGTAATACTATTATGAATCATAATTGTTTACTATTATGTCATACATACACATGTTTACCATAATAATTTTTTGTTTTCATCATCTATTTTACTCTCTTTATTTATGCATATCACCTTTAATAGCATATGACTAGGGATGAAAGTTTCTAGATATTTTTTTTCATCTATCAACATATAAACAAAGTAACATATGTACTTTAATATCCCCTAAAGCATTTATTTTTTATTTAGGATATATACACATTTCTTCATGAGTGATGTGTACCCTATACTTTCTTTTGGAAAAGGGTATATTGGGTTTGTTGCCTAATCTATATTTTCGTCACTCCGATGAGGATTCAAAAATACATTTTTTTAATTAAACTAGATAAAATAAATAATTTTAAATAATATATTATCAACTACAATGAATCAGAAACGATTTATCATCATGGTGACTTATGAATGCATTTTATGTTTACTTATTTATTTTTTGTGTATAACATACTTGTGTGTGGGGATTTACTTTACCCTCAGCATCCTTAAGATTTAACTTGCTAAAAAGAGTCTAGAATCCTCTATGGGATTTTTTGTGGGCCATTAAGTGAAATTAACTATAGAAATATTCTAAAATACATGAACTCTAGTTGTAATAATGAAAATAAAAAAATGCATGATTTTATAATTTTTTATTAAAATAGGGAAATCATATTGTAACAATACATGTAAATCTTCCCAAATTATTACCTTTGTTAGAA
Source organism: Viscum album (assembly GCA_963277665.1). Lineage (NCBI taxonomy): Eukaryota > Viridiplantae > Streptophyta > Magnoliopsida > Santalales > Viscaceae > Viscum > Viscum album. The sequence continues at coordinate 1,301,503,838 of OY728127.1, forward strand.
ACTAGATGTGGTGCTATGAATCTTTATCAATCAAAAACATGCATCCTCATTATTACCCCAACAAACCTAATGATAGTTGAATTATTGGGGTCAACTGGTTATCCACATTGATTCTAGACAACCAATAATTTTATACACTTCTAACCATAATAATTTTATTCAACAACTTGATGTTGAAACTTGATTTTTTCATCAATATATTGTTGATCCAAAAAAAGTATTTAGTTTCTAATTCAATAGCTTGTTCTTCCCTTGTATTTTTAACATCATTATGTGAAGAAGACAATGTATTCATGACTATTCAAACAATTAATTCTATAGAATGTTAATGAAATATATAATAAATATATTTTGAGTAAAATCACAATAAATTAAAAAAGACATTGACCTACTCATTGAACTATCTTTATTTTTCAAAATTCTAAGGGATTTGACTCCACTATTGTGAATCCAAATCTCATATTCTTGTCCCCTCAAATGTAAAAGACATTTTCTATATTTTAACTACCATGAAGTGGTTATAATATCACAATGACAGGGTCATCATCAATGGGATTTTCATTTTACCCTAATTTCATTGTAGTCATATACTGGAAAATCAATCAATTATTGTTTGTGGGATATAAGACATAAAATACATTCACTTATTTTTATTCCATTAGTAATGGATCATCCTTTTCCCCTTCCACACTAAAATACACATTAATTATTCTTATTTCATCAACATTCACTTCAGTTCTATTTTTAACCCATTTGTAATGGAAAATTGTAACCTAAAATGTTGTATAATGAAAATCATATATATGTTCAATAATAAAAAAATATGACATACTAGAATAAATTAGATTTATATCCTTGGAACTAAATGTATTCATTGCTTCTTCCACAAGTGTTACTCCACTATATAGCATTGTAATATTTTCATCATGTTCTTTTGTATAGAATTTATAACCATTAATTACAGAACTGGTGTTGTATATAAAATTCAAATTTGGTCCATGGACTATCAATGAAATTCATTTAGAAATTGAATTCAAATGTTTAGATAACTTGTTAAAAATATATTCTCAAAACCAACATATAAATTTTTGATTATGTGTATTTGATATCCATTCGTTATACCTTGATGTATTCAAATATCTTAGAATGTATTTTTGGGATTCAATTTATCAATCAACCTCTTTGCTATTATATAAAATGGAAAGGTTTAATTGCTCCCAACCTGTGATGGTAATTGTCAAAATATCTCCTCTTAAAATCCCTTCGCCCATAAATAATCCTCTATGACAACACATTGGGATACTAATGCTATTAACAATTGATTGGTAATCATTACAAAATTCAATATCTTCTTAAAAAAATATTTTCCTAGGATACAACATTCTGGATGAATTAAATTCTTGGCATATAATTTAAGAATCGTCATATACCATATAATGGGGTATATCCATCTGTAATGGAAAAGAGCACATTGATGAACCACTCTAACTAACTGAAAATCAAGTAGACCATTATATCACAAAATTATGGTAACAGTAACACCTTTAATACAATTGATTTTATATAAAATATCTTAATTCTTGATTGAAAACATTCATAATTCAATAAATTTTCATCATATATAATTGGAAACGAATCATATTCGAATGAAAATGTTTTGTACATTTTTATTAAAAATGAAACATAAACGAATGAGCAACAATTCTTGCAGAAAAACATAAAAGTTACATGATTTTTCTTTAGTTATCTTCAAATTAGTCATTGACATGACATTATTAATATTTTATGAATAATCTTCTTAAACTTTTATACCATTCAGTAAAATTAAAAATTGTAATATTTCATGTCATCATGGACTATAAAATGGTGGATGAAGAAATGTATGTCCTTTACCTATCACTAGTGCCAACTCATCCATTATTACCATGACAATCATGTACATCCTTGAATTTATACCATTTTTTTTCTGAAACATTTAGTAATGTCCCAATAACACTAAAAAATAATTTTTTTCTACATGAATGATATCATGAAAAATTCTGTGGTAGAAAAAATAAAATACAATATTTCAATGAAAATTGGTCTTTTTTTCCAACATGACTTCATAACATCTTCAAAAAATGGTTTAACGAAAAAAAATTAAATGTATTTTACTTTATCAATCAGCTGATCACCCATTATTGAATATTATTTTGTACCTTGTTCAATATTCCCACTGAATTGAGTCATCTAGTATCATTATTTATGTCACCTAGGAAAATAATTATGTTTTCCAAAAAACATAGTCATTGATAAATGTGTCAATAAAACAGAGTGTATAAATTCTTTATAAATTGGACACCCATGCAATAATTTAATTCTATCACCTAAAACAATTTAAGCAGTAATGTAATTTATCCTTCCATACAATAAATCCTAAAATGTTAATTCTTCACATGTATGAGAAATAAAAATTTAACACCTTTATCCCACAATAGTTTTAATTCTTTGATCAGAGGATCTAAATAGAAATCAATATCAGTTTCAACAACGGTGACCTATAGTGGATGATTTTGACCGGATCGTTTTTAATTCTAAGGGGCTTCGCAACCATGTGAATGTGGGACTTCATCACACGCATCACTAGATTATTATCTTTGCAATATAGGATGACATGATTCACGCCCTCTACTATACTCTGTGCAAATTCCTTGGTTGCAGGTTCTTATTTTCTTGCTTGAATTTTGGTTTTCACATAAAAAAAGACCCACCCTCTGTTACTCTATGGATTGTCATCCCAGAATTACCACTACAATTTCAAAATACCTCTTTCCACACAATGCTGGGGAATATGGTCTGATGATTATTTTATGCTGACATTAAAACTTAATCGGTTAGCCACCCGATTAACCCTCGGATTTTGGTGGAGGTGGATGTTTCCAAACCACCAGTGGACTGGTTTTGGGTTATTATTGATGAAGAGTATAGGTGAAAATAGGCTGTTGTCTTTGAATCATGGGTGAATTTCTTCTTGGTTTGTAGGTAGTTCGGGCATCCGATTTCTGATTGCAGGTGTAGTGCAAGGAAAGGTGATGCGAAGCAGAAGAAGAATATAGAGATGGAATTTTCTCCCAGTGATAGTAATACGGTGGATACTAGCATTTCAATAGAGAATTAGGATCCAATGGATCCTAGAAATCTATGGAATTATGAGTCTATGGAGGTGTAACGAACAGAAGGTGTCTCAATGGATGGGAGAAGGATGGATGTGGTCAATGGGAAATAGGCAGTGGCAGTGTAGGTAAATACCAAGGTTTCTAAGATCTTTTGTAGTTTGAGAAAGGATTTGGCTAAGCCCTCTAGCAGTTGGGATCCTAGAAATGCTTATGTGGGTGGTTTAATGGGCTCTATTTGTATGGAGTTTGACCATTGTTATCCTCATACGGTTGTGTGTGTTACTGATGTAGTTCATGTGGTGAGTGGAGAAGAGGTTGTTACTGCTGTTTCTTATGAGGATGTGGTTACTCCAAGAAGTGGGCTACTGCACTCAGCTAGGAAGGTGTCTGCCAGGGGTGTGGATGTCCAGATTGGTAAGTCAAGGGTGTCCTGCTCCAAGGAACTGGTCTCCAATTCATCAAATAAATAAATTTTAATGTCTTTATTTGGAAGGATTGGGCTCTGGGCATGCAGACTCAGATGACAGAGTCCATGTTGAAGAGTCCAATGATCATGATTATAACCTTTCTGTATATGAAGCTCCAAGTCTGAGGGGAAATTGGGGTATCAAGAGGAGGAAGGGTAAGAAGGATTAATCCTCTCTACCACCCCCTCTGGTGAGTCGGTAAGTAAAAAAGTAAAATGACCAGAAGAGGTATAGTGAGATCGTTAGTCAATAGAAACTAAGAGGTCTGGGTGTCCCAAACATGGCTCTGATTTTGAGTTCGGAAGATGAAATGGTTGAGAATGTCATATTAATCAATTCCTCTGAAGATAAAGTGCCCATAATGATAGTGAGGTCAATAAACATGGCTCTAACTGAGGAGAAATGTGTATGGATTGATAAGAAGGACCAGATTCTGGTCGGGGGCTTCAACAAGGGTAAGATCAGCTTTGAAGAGTATATTAATGTCTAGGATAAGATGAAATCTGCATTTGAAGAGACATTAAAGGAAGCACCAAGCACTCAAGTTACCAACATATCCTGGAACATGTTTAGAGAAAAGGATTCTCATAGGCCTAAATTATACTTTAATGACTATGATCTTTCTTATTCTGGTTAATTCACGGTTTCTCAGTTTTCTAATAAAAGTGTTTAAAATAAAAAATTAATTTTCAGCCATTCAGTCATCCAAAATGATCACTATAACCTAGTATGGGATGACTGCTACTCATATTAGTTCAAGGAACACTAGTTCATGTCCATGAGAGATGATGGATGTGTCTCATTAAAAAATTAAATAAAAATTATTTGAGAGATAAATGTTATGATGATGAATGTTTTTATAAATATAAATGTTCTCGTGATGTATTTAGGAAATCATCGTACAACATTTCTTATTTTGTTCCCTAATGGTGAAAAGATTCTCTGGAACACAGTGGTTTAACATATGTGTTGATCATATAAAACATGTTTAAAATACCCTTACACTTTTATACCACTTTCCCCATTAAAATTGATTAGAGATACATTATAACCATTTCTTGAGTCTTCATGAACAACTATACCTTTAATAGAAAAATTATTTCACCAAAAATACAATATTATATTCTAATGGAAACAAATTCATCTTTTTATAGTCCCATTTATTTCAAAAACTATTGTGAGGCTCCTTATGGGTGTAAAAGGAATACAAAAACATTTAATTGATATATATTCATTATTTAATAATTTTATTTAAAGATATATTTAATGTTATTTTTTCGTGTGGTTGTGTTTCTAAAATTTATAGATTCATAATGGTTTTCTATCTCTCCTGTATAATCAACTGAATGATTATACATTTTCAAATTTATTCCTTTTTTTCTCAGAGAAACTGTATTTCAATTTCATTAAGAAACCAGGATGAATTCACATTACTCTAGTTCATGTCATTTAGAGTAACTTGTATTCTATAGAACAATGAAATATTTGACATGTGATTAGTGAGAAAGACCAACCAACATTAACAAATAATTATAATGGAATTTAAATTATCCTTGATAACATTTATAGAATTTAATATAAGATATCATGAAATGTGGAATGTTTATGGGACTTCATCCAAATAACTAAATACAGCATACAAAACATATAAATGATTTACTTGGAATGAATTAAAGGATAATTCGATGACTTCCCAAAAAGTAGGTTTAGTAAAGGATATTAATGAAAAGGAATTAATGATATTATGAATATGAATTGAAGTCAAAAAAATCTTCTGAAGACGATTTTTTAGAAATATTACATCTTAAGAACAATGAAAAAATATGTAATAATGATGTGAAAATTTTCAATAGAGTTATAATTCATTAGATAATTTTCCACCACAACTAGATGAGACTTAATAGTGACTGAATAGTTTTATATTATACATTATTGCAACTAAAGAGTTTCTCCATAAATAGAAAAAAGGCTTTCTTGTGATAGGTGTATAATTGTTTTGATGTTGGTATTCGATAAAATTCATGTTCACAATGTCCATATAATCAAAACATATTTCCAATAAATGCCTCACCACAATAAAAACCTCAATATGATGGCATATCACATACATCTACCAAAACAATTTCTCTACATATCAACACATCACAATAAAACACTTAATTTTAAATGAATTTTCCTGGTCTTTTTATTTAATCATCCACTCATTTTATTAACCCCAAACCCATTTTTTTTAAAAAAATAAAAATTATATTTTGAAGTCTACAACTTAACAAAAAAATTTCCAAGAAACCATAATAATTTAAATTACCACATCATAATTTAATATTCCCAATATCATCTCAACCCCACTTTCAAAATTCCAAAGGCTACTTTTTACATTTCTAAAAAATACTTTGAAAACCATTTTTATAAATTACACCTAAAAATATAAAAATTTTGTTAAATCACTTAAAGGGATATTAATCCCTTTTCTATAAAAACCATTATCACAAACTAAAAAATTTGAAAATCATATTCAAAAAACATAAAAAATAAAAAAAAATTTAAAATAGTTTACAAGGAAATATGTATGGATTGAAATAATTAAAACATTACCAGTTCACCTAGAAATCACTTAATGAGTTTAAAAACACAGAATTCGTTATAGTTTATTTTATAGGAAAAACACATTTATTTTTAATAAATATTTTTTACATTTTACGTGAAATTTCCTTTTTCAAAACAAAAATTTAAAATTGAAATGACCATAATAATTCTATAAAGGCCAGCAAATAGTTTTAATAAAAGCATCATTAATAAAAATTTCATAAATATTTTATAAAGTTGGAAAAAATACAAAATTTTTCATAAGACATTTGTAAATTAACAAATGACTTCCTAATACGATTCTTCTAGACTACCCGCCTAAATAACAAGGTTCCCATGGGCTTCATTTAAAAACAAATATTGGTATTATTAATTTTTTAAAAACTAGTTTCATCAAATATCACATAAGAATCCAAAAATCCATGATTTAGCATCCCATGAAATTTATTCACAAATAAAAATCAAGAAGGTTTTACAAATATTTATAACATTTAAATCTATTTTCTCAAAGACAATGAATCACAAAAATTTAAACAATTAAAAACATAATTTAAGATGTAGAAATCATTCAAGTAACTCCTAGAAATCTCTTTTCAACATCACCCATAATACCTCATTTAGAAACATCATATTTTAAGAATAAGCATTAGAAGTTCTAAATTGGCCTCATAGTTATATACCATAAAAACTCTCTAGGTAAGAAACATAATTCTTCAATTTATTCCTTGATACAAAATGGGGTCAGAACCTTTATTAACCATAATTTTAAAAAAAATCATCTTGAAACATTTTTACAATTCTTTTTTATTGATAGTATCACTTTAAGTACCTAGAAATATATTTCTGAAAAATACTATCCAACCATGTTAAATCATTTTAAATTTGAAATAACATTTTAAAAGGCCAATTAGGGGACTTTAGAGTTGAGTAACATGAAACCAAACTCAAACTATTCTTTAATGATAAGAAAGCTCGTTGTTATCTTTGATAACGAAGTCGAAATCTAATTTCTACCCTTGAAACCCAATGTGTATAATTAATTCTATTATTAAATAGTTAAACCCCAATATGGGGGTAATGAAATCAGTGGTTTTGAAATTATATAGACCAGCATGGGGAAAAAACCTGGATTTATGGAAAATGATGAAACCCTTGAGAATATAGAGAGGATGACCCCATGTGAAGATCGCATGCCCAAGAAATCAATGTCTCAAAAAAAATAAGATTCCAGGACCACATAAGGTCATCCTGTTGGGTGTGAAATAAGGAATAGGGTGAAAATAAGAGGGAAAGGAAATAAAAGGAAGAGGAGAAAGCAGTGGATGAGCGTTATTGTAGGGGACTTATTAAACATGAAGGCTGATGGTTTGATCATCTATTTTTTTTTAAATGATGAACCAAAGAATGAAATCATCTAGAGGTGAGGTGTAAAAAGTTATATTCGATTCCGGGCCTAATTCATCAGAGATAGAGTTGAGGATGAGCACCGGTAGTAGTGGGCTCTTGGGAATTCTAGTGAATCTTGACTGAAATCATTGCTGTTAGTGTTCATTTAAAAACATCAAAGTGGGTTTTATCAATTATTCCAAAAAAATGTGGACAATGATATCTTTTATCAATGCTAAAATAATATGAGCTAATAAAGGCACATAATTATTCGCACTAAAAAAATTATGATAATGAATTTATAATTATAATTATAAAAATTATATATATTTATAATAATTTTTACGTGATTATAAATATATTAATATCATTATATATATTTATATAATTATATATATATATATTAAAAATATTCATTATTTAGATATATTTATAATAATTTTATAATTATTTAGAGATATAATATTTATTTTGAATTACCTAAATTCATTTCATTAAAATTATATTTATTCAATTTTAATTATAATAATATTTATAAAAAAATATAATTGTAAATATATTTATAATTATTTATTTATAATAATAAATATATTTGTATCAACATATTTATACATGATTAATAAATATATTTATATTTTAATATAAATATAGTAAATATATTCATTAAATATATTTATTATAATTTTTTAAATAATTTTAATATATAATTTTCATTTAATAATTACATACATTATTTTTTGAAAATAATATTTATATATTTATATCATTATACATATTTATTTAATTATATAAAAATATATATGTCTAAAAAATATATATAAATATAAATATAAATATTGTAAATAAATTCATTATTTAAATAAATTTTTTATAATTTTGTAATTATATAAATATATATATAAATATATATTTTAAATTATATAAATAATTTTTCAAGAAATAATATTAATTTATTTAATATTATAACTGCATAAATTTATAAATATAGTAAATACACTTTAATAAATATATTTATTTATAAGTATTTATTTAAAAATTATTTCAAATCATTACTGGTAAATATAAAAACTTAAATGTTTACATGTTAAAAATGAATGAAATTGAATAATAAAAAATGACTACACATTAAAAATATAAAAAAATGGATCTATTTAATTAATTAAATATAAAATATTAAAATAAATATGGTTGTATATTCAAATAAAAATGATTACATATTGAAAATATTAAAATGTAATAAAATAATATATATTAATATATATTAGAAAATGATTAGATTTGAAAAAAGGAAAAAAGAAAATTATATAAAAAATTAATATATATTACCTAAATATAATATTACTAAAAAGAAATAACAAATACTTATCGATTATAAACATATTATATTAAATTTTTCATGTTAAAAAACTAAATTATAATTTCGATATTAAAATTTTATTAAATTACATAAATATTAGGTGTATATGTTTCTATGTACGATATCATTTTGTGACTAACTATTTTAATCTAGGTGTGTTTTATATAAAAATGAATTAATTAAATATATGTATTTGTGAAATAAATGTAACACACATTTTATATATGTTAAATTTAAAAATCAAATGACATTTACTTAATGTCCATTACTTGATACAATTTGTTTGTATTTTTTATTAATATTAATTTTTAATTATAATCAACACTTCATAAAATATATGACTTATATAATGTAAGAATAAATATTTCTAATTATATAAATAATATTTTCATAAATATTATATATATTGATATATATGAATATATATCTGAATATAAAGCTATATTATCTTTATTAATGAATAAATATTTATAAAAACCAATAAAAACTTTAATATGTTTTTAATTATTACAATTTATTCATTTTATAGAGTAATATTAAATACATATTACTTAATACTATTTATAATTAATAAATATATATATCTTTTAAAAAGTTAATTTTTATTAATAATTATTTCATTATTAAATTTTTTAATAATTATTTTATTTATTCATTTTAACATTTTTTTTAATTATTATAATATATGGATTTTTAATTATTTAGTTTAATTATCAAATTTTATTCAATTTATATATCTATATTTAATATACACTATTTATTAATATTTATAATCTATAAACATTTATATTAAATTTATTCATTTTTATCGATAATTGCTTAATTAAATTTTGTTTTTAAATTTACACATTTTTAATTTGTATTTGTTTAGTGATTCCGTATTATTTATTTTATATATCTATATTTAATATATACTATTAATTAATATTTTTTATTTATATATATGTATATTAATTTTGTTTTAGGGCCTTTATTACTACTAAAAATAATGTAATGATAAAGGGTAACTTTTATAAGCGCTAAAAAAGTGAGGATAAAATATTACCCTAATCATCACTTTTTTTTAATAGTGATAAATGGTAGTGTTTATATATGCTTTTTTAGCATTGATAAATGGTTCCCTTTATCATCACTTTTTTTAGTGCTGATAATGTTCAGCATTGTTATGGACTTATTTTGTAGTAGTGCGGATAGCATGAGAGTTAGAATTCAAAATCTTTTTATTATGCTCACCCAACTCTCTCTCAAGACATAAATCGTGATATTCCTACAAATGATAAATGTAGATACGAATGCACTATTTAATCCCTTATAAAGAGACATCCTCTTTCATTTAGTGTGTTAAATGATGCACTAATTTATGATGAATGGACCTGTTGCACTAAAATGATATTTACCGTTATCTATTTCATAGAGCATGATAATGTTATTATTGATATTTATCATTTGGAATGTAAATCCGATCAAAGGATTAATCTTATAAAGAATACAATGTCACCAAATGAAATTGAATCCATGTAATGGGATGAAGTTATATGCTAGTTTCTCAATAATTTATTTCCTCAAACTCTTTATATGATAATGGAGAGTGAATTTATTGAGCTTTGGAAGATGTATGATGATTCCAATTGAACCTATGAGGTGAAATTTAGAAGCATTGGGAGGTTCACATCTGTTTTTACAATTTACCCTAAAATTATTATTATATTATTATTTTGTGTCCTAAAATGTAGTCTTTGAAAGGTGTTATCGATAAGATAATTTAATATTTATGAGTAAATCATTAAATTTTCCCTCAATGTATATATGGAGATTGGGGTAACTAATTATTCTAATGGTTTCGATAAGAATATAATGATGGAATTCAGATGACATTTGTATAATTAATACAATTGAGGGAAGAATATGAGTCTTAATTTATGAAATAAGTGTTGGAAAAACATCTTGAAAATTTATTATATGAATGAATAAATTATTTAATTGTGGAAAAGAAATCTATCAAACAAATTTTTCACGACCCAACCCGTACCAGGTCTCGAGCTACAACGACCGAAAGCCCACCTCCATAGGCCAGGGGCTGGTGATTAGCGACGAAGGAACAATAAACTTGGGGAGGCCTTTGACTAAGAACCTCTACACATACACGAACAAACTCAATGAAAATGTGCAAAGGAAAGGAAATCAAGGTACCACACTTCTATAAAAAGGGGACCAAGCATATATGCATCAAACTATAAACAGTACAAGTACAAGAAAAGTAATGCAAAAAGGGAAAAGGGAAAAAATACACACCCAACTAGGAATGTGCCACAACCCGGCAACAGTTGAAATAGTAAAACTGCTGGAATATTCCCACTCTTGAATCCCAAACATCAACCAACACACATGGTCCGAGAACCCCATATCCCTAAGCTCCTCAGATATCACGATCAACCTATCTGTTGTCTGCAAGGGAACATCAAATGTAGGAAAATACCAAGAAGGGTGTGAGTATAAGAATACTCAGTAGGATGCCCCGAAGTCTCGAGGGAGGATAAAGATCGGTACTGAAGAGGAGAGCAGTAAGAGATAACAGGGTACAACAAGAGTGAAAAAAAGAGTATTGCTCCACCCAAATAGTAGATATGATCACTCAAAGAAACCCAAATGAGAGAGTAAGGGGATCTCCATCTCATAGATCACACTAGGTATATGATGATACATATACTTAGGGCATCAAGATATATTCGTAACTCGTACCTGTAGTCTATAGACAAGACACACAACCGCGTACCCATGCTAGCAATCAAGTCAAAGATTCCACAAAGAACTCATCTGGGAGAACTCATTCCATGAGTCGGATAGCTCTGATAACTTCTCTTAGGAAAGTACTATTCATTGTGGAAGGTCATGAGATATAGATATACTCATTCTGGGAGAACACACTACTGAGTGGGGAAAGATCATGATACATAGATGAGGATCACTGTCAGGGCCTTGGCTGATACCACGACTCATCTAGATTCACCGCCTAGTTAGAGGATCGGCATCCTATTGGAATAGTCACGTCAATTCCTAACTCTACCAAGGGTCAAGAATGGATAGAGGATCTCTCTCTGGGCCTCTTAGAGAGATACCTAACTCTATCATGGAATTTGTTGCTCAAGGGATCAAATATCACAATATAAAAATGGGGATCACCGCTAGGGCCATGGCGGATACTGCGACTCATTTGGATTCACTTGCTAGGTAGAGGATCTGAACCCTGTGGGAATAGTCACATTGATACCTGACTCTACCTAGGTTCAATAAATGATAGAGGATCTCACTTTGATCCTCTCATAGGGATACCTGACTCTATCTCAGAAAGTCCTACTGAAGGGATCATACACTTATAGAAGGAGGTGATACCTGAACTTCAGGGAAAGAAGAGAAATGGGCACTAACTAGTATGAAACATGTCCAGGATATGGTGGACAAGAAGATCATGCCATTTCCTAAAAATTACATGGTGTGTAGAAGTGTCACACACCGTTTCTTCTGACCCCAAGTACTGCCTGTGTACAGCGGCCCATGTCGTAAGGCTCGTCATGTAAAACGCAACTACATGACCTGTATAAAGGATCACATGTAGATTCAATGTATCTGGGGTCCGCTCCGTGTATGCTGGCCAAGTGCTCGTACACAACATCATCCCATGTATACCGACCCATTTAATCTGTACATAGGGTGACCCGCGTTACTAGCATCACCTAGCCTTGTAGTGGAATACCAACCCCATAGATAGGAAAACCATCTCAAAGGAAATTAAACTCATACTCATGAGGTGGGGAGTCATGTCTCTATCAAATTATAGGAGTAAGGAATAATCGTGACTTGAGTCATCAAGGAAGTATCCATCCTAGATTTCTCAAAAAGAAACGCCCAAGTTTACCTCCTCAGGTTATTGGTCATACCTCAACCACTACTATGTTCTACAAGTGAGAAAACCAAAGGACCTCCATGTCATAAGGGTTGCAACATGATAGACGGTGATTCAATCGGATGCCCAATCTCTATGTTATAGGCCTTTCAATTTTGAGGTCTAGGTTGGATTTGGGTTCAATCCAATCCGGACACACATCAAATGGCATAGGATAACCAAACGGGTCACACTATTGACATCCGCATAGAAAAACACACGATATGAACTACCCATTTGTCCAAAATGGATACCCAGTGAAAAGGCTGCATTTCACCGCAACACGCGCGAACCAGGCCTCATGGGGCCCACGCTTCGACCGTGACTAAAAATATCCAAAATTGGTCTTGAAACATCTGTCTTAATTTTAGGGTTGTAATTTCATAGATGGTTCGTCATTCTGACACCATGTGAGGATGATATGTCAAATACAAGATCCTGTAATATTATTATTATTATTATTATTGGGTTGTTCGTGGACCTAAGCCACAAACCAGAATTTAGTATCCAACATTAGACTTGAATAGATCATATTAATGATAGGATCACATCACAAATGCCGGCAAGTAAATTAGACGCCACATGCAAGAGTCATGGAGGGTCGAAGATTTAATAATAATAGTAAATATATTATTTTCTGAGTGCTTTGGGTACCTAATCCGAAAACCCAAAAAAGACTTCCAATATTGGTCTCATAATTTCTGTCTCGAAGTCACTGTCGCACTACCGCTGACGGTTTGTGAAACCGAGGTCGCATGGAAATGTTGCAGACGAATTATGGTTTTGACAACCATTAATAATTTTAATATTTATATTATTATTATTATTATTATTTCATTTCATTGAAAATATCTCTCCCCAATCTCATTTGAGATTCACGAACAAGGAGGGGTATCCCATTTTGGTGTGGGAGGGTCCAAATAGCGCCTCTCTCTCTTTTATCTATTCATTTTTTTTAAATTTTATTTTCTACCTATTCCTTCCTCTCCCCAATATAATTTTCTTCTTCCATGATTTTTCACACCTTTACATGAACCAGAAACCCGTTGCACCTATGTCTCACACACAACTTTCCTCCTTCACGCCACATACTCGCATCACTGCCTAATCTGCCTCGTCATCTGCCGAAGCCACCTGGCCCCGTGTCATGACCCGACCCAACGGGGCCCGAGCCACGACACCCCTAGCCCACCTCCAATAGGCCAGGGGCTGGTGTCTAGCGCCGAGTAGGCTATCACACACATAAGAGGCATTATCCCAAGGCACATGTACACACGCACCCACATACATTTCCATGTAACAGTGCAGAGATGTATAAAACTAAAATTTAAATACATGCATACAACTATCCCACATCTAGAGTACAGTAGAAGTACAAAAGGGAAAAACAAGACCCACAAAAAGATAACTACAAAAGTGTCCAACCTGCTCAGAAAGAGGGATAACACTGCCAAAAAACCTACTGGTAAGCTCCTCAGCAAAGCTCCAGTAAACACCCCGGTCAAACCCGCTCACTAAGATCCACCTTCTCCAGGTCCTCCTGGGACTCTGTCGAAAGGCTTGTGGTCTACACAAGACAGAAACATGTGCGGGAAAATCCCATGCAGGGGTGAGTATTACAATACTCAGTATGCACCAAAAAACCCAAAAAAAAGAGGGCAAATGAATGGAAACAGTCCACTCATCCCAGCCAGAGGGAACCCTAACAAGAGAGAAACTCCATCTCATGACCATACCTGGCTAAAAACAACTAGTCAGATCACCTCAGGTGCATGCCCATACATACACCTTGAACAATCCAGATATACTCAGCTCATGCAACAAGCCACATGAGGTACCAACCTCATCACCAGAAACTTTTCCACAACCAGGAGAACATGCTCCATGATCACTTTCATCCTAGATGATACTCGTCTGAGAGATTCACTCTATCAAATCCCGCACAAACACCTCAGAAGCTCACTCAAGATATCGCGCTCGTCATATATCGTCACTGAGAAAACCTCACTGAAACAACATAAACACCAAACTCCTCAGATAGGAGATTCCTCCTAGGGTCCTCTAGGGGATACTAGAACCCACACTGGTAGGCTAAGATCTCACAGATAGGTGATCACTCCCAGGTTCCACAGAGAGATACCACAACCCGATCTATCATTCGTAGATCTCACAGATAGGGGATCACTCCCAGGATCCGTTGGGGGATACCACAAACCGATCTGGCACTCGACAGAAACACGACACTCAGATAGGGGATCATCACCCATGTCACTACGGTCATGATGATACCAAAACCCTATCTGGTACATCTCGTGCTATAGGGTATTGAATTGACGATGCTGTAACCCAAAAGAAACCATGCACTGAGTGGGGGATCGTATAACCAACGATACTGCAACCCTACTATCAACCTCATGTTGAGTAGTTGATTGTATCCCTAATGATGCCGCAACCCTATTGATCACAGCCCACCGCATAGGGGATCATATTCCCAATGATGCAAAAAACCCTACGGGGTTAACCAGCTAGATAAGGGATCGTTGCCCATTGATAAGCAGTCACAGTGATACAAAGAACCCGATATACGTGAAACGATACTAGTGGATCCCGTTCTAGGCCCATTAGAGAGATGCCACAACTCTAACAAATTAAACATCCCATCGAGAGGATCACAGACCTATACGATGGTTGTAGTGTCATACAAACCCTCATAGGTACGAACCATGGGAGTACCCTCAACAACTGCAGGTCCAAACGCCGCTAACCTGAGCAACCAGCCACAACGCCCCCCCGTGCACCTCCAAGGCCGATACTGAAGCCACCGTCATGATCCATGCAGAAAAACACACAGGATCGGATATTTACTCACACAAACCAGACAATTGATGAAAAGGAACTATTCACCATAGCCAGCCCGTACAGGTCCCACACAATGATCCTGAAACTCATCAAGAGAATCAAACCACTAAGATCCCCTCAGAAAAACACGCGGAATCAACTACTCGATCCTCCCAAACAGACACTCGGTGAAAAAGGTACTATTCACCAAAGCCAGCTTGGGTGGGGCCCATGCCTCAATCCTGAAACACATCAAATGGATGGAACCATTGCAATCATCTCAAAAAAACACATAGGATCGACTATTCATCCACCAAAATGGACGCCCGATGGAAAAGTCACATTTCTCCATAAACGCTGGAACCCGGTCTCGTGGGTCCCACACCCCAAACTCGGTCCCAACACCTGGAAACCGACAAGTATATTCCTTCATACCATCAGGGTCCCAACGCCACTGACAACATGTCAATCGGACGGTCCGGGTAGAAGATACGACGACCCGAAGTCGAATAATATTTAAATATTATTATTGTATTCGACGTTTCAAGCTCTTGGGCCACGATCCCGAAACCTAAAACTCCCAAACACACACCGAAAGGTTCATCTCATTTCCAGGGTCACATCGTCGTAGAAGACATGCGAAACGGACTCTTGGATTGCATGAAATGTGGATTTTAAAACCCCAGTGTGTTAAAAAGGGGTCGGACCGGCCTGAACTGGCCGGCCCCCTGTGGCTGGCCGCCCCTCTCCGATGTCGGTGCCACAGTGCCGGTGCCTCACCGGCGAGTCTTCTGCGGACCATCGGGACCACCCTGGTGGTCTGTTTATTGATCTGGAGGCATCTGCGGGACCCTCAGGACCCGATCTTCACTGATATGACGACAAATTGAAGAAAAACACATCATAAACGGGATCAGGGGATTACAACTCAAACTGCCTACCTCGTGGGCGAAACGCCGAAGCTTCAGGTGTAGATCGACACTGGAAACGCCCTGAAGCTCGATCCGTTGATGATCGGAATAGAAAATGGATGATTCTGGCTCGAATCAGTGAAGAACGGATGATAGGGGGGGGTTCCGTAGTCCGTTGCGCGTAGGAGGTGGGAGGGGGAGGAGATAGGTTTGTTTCTTTTTTTATTTAAAAACATCATTTAACAAAAGCACCCTCGACAAGTCCTCCCGAAGAGGAGGAAATTAGGTTACCCCTAGGGTAAACCCATCATTCTGAACGCAACGGCATACTCAGAATTGCAATCCGAGGCTCCGTTCCGATGTTATTTGAGCTGACGCTCGTAAATAAACTTTTCCATTTATTTACGAAAATACCCATGGTGGATTTTCTCCCCGCATGCCCTCAGACGCAAAGTTTACACCCCTCCTGGGATAAAAGGAACCTTTGGGATGCAACCGTGCCCTCATATTCCCATTAAAAGCGACTGTTTAAGAGATATCACACCCCTCCACTTGCATAGTATAAAAATACTTAATATTTTTATAAAATTAATTCTGAGCGCACCGGGCATCGGAATCGCATGTCATCTTCACGCCTAACTCTGGAATTATTCATAGAAATATTACAAACTCTTATAGGGCTAAAATCTAAGTCGCTACATCCTTCCCCATTATAAATTCTCATCCCTGAAAAGCCATATGTACTAGGAAAGCGACTGGAATCTCAACTGGGTCACCCACGCCAGTGAGTTCTCCAACAAACACCCATGCCCGAACACATAATTCAGAAGAACTCATCCAACACACCTCAACACTATCTGCTTTGGGAAGCACTGACTTGCCCAGACGGTTTTGATCGCGTCACAAAAACAAGTCTTAGTGGGGGAAGGATCCCTCTTCCTCACGCATTCGAAGCACACCGAACAAAACCCACATAGAGTCCTACCAACACTCTGAACAGAACATGAGAAAGCAAAGAAAAGGAAAGAGTACCTCTAAACAGTGTCTATAAAACTACTACAAAAAGTAAGAAGTTCACAAGGCATACCTCTATCCATCCGCAGAGCCTTTGGGTCAACAGTCTCTATGGCATGCAGTTGTCTGCGCCCTCGGCCACCAGCTCTCTGAGCTTGGCGTAGAACACCTGGGGGTGGGGTGGTGGAAAATGATATTGCATACCACCTCCTACTACTGAACCAGCTCTATCACCATGTCTTCCACCCTGCAGATCTCTTTTCTTGAGACGCTACCTCCGCCAAGGCGGTCTGTCGACTGGCTCCCTCTCAGCAGCACGACGAGTCGGAAAATCTCTACCAAGATTTTCCCTACCGTTGCAAGCATAACACCCCCTCTCCTGCGGCTGACCAAAAATATACTGTGATCCCTGTGATCCCTGAGCCTCAAGTCCTCCATCCTAGGGTCGCCTCCTAAAACATCAGCCATGTCCGGGCCCCTGAGTATCTTATCGGCTACCAGATGCTGATCTGACTGATTAAGCCTCAGCTCCCACGTGCCCAACACTAACAGGAGGGATCTGCTTGGCCAGAAATCTCTCCACCCCCAAGGCTCGCTCCAACACTCCTGCATAGGTGGGCAGACACAAGGAACCCACACCTACCCAGATATCCCTGTGTTGGCCCTACTCGAAGGTCTGAGCCCTAAAGAACGAGTCTCGAACCATATCCAGGGAGTAGCATGATAGTTCTGTAATCCTCACTAAGTACTCCAACACAGTCATGCCCTCCTGCCGAAGCTGCAGAAACTTTGGAATCTGTACTGAACTCAGCGTCACCGGATAGAACTTTTCCCTGAAGATCCGCTCAAACTCCGCCCATGTGAGCATCTCCTCGTCGTGAGACTATGTCACTAGGCTTCACCATCACCCAGACGAACCCCGCAGAAGGCTCACCGCTGGAACCACCATCTGATCTGGAGGTGTCCTCACTAGGCAGAAAACACAGGTGACTGCTTTGAGCCAGTAATTAGCTGCCTAAGGGTCTGGATCACCCCAAAACCTTAAAGGTCGCTTCCTATGGAACTTGTGAAGCGCACTCAGCCTGAGCGCAACCTCATCCTGCACTCTCTGCACAACCAGCTTCTTGACAGGTGGTGGCTCAACTGGAAAACCACATGGAGGTGTAGCCTTGAAACCTGCGCCCTGGTCCATAGCCTCTACACGGGGTAGATCGTCACCACAATACCACTACAGAACCCTCACTGGCTGGCATCGTGGAGGAATCCTGAAATACCTTTAAGATGCACCACTTTCAAAGAGTATATCGGGTGAGCTGACTCAAGAAGGACAAGGAAAAACCCAAAACCCATTCATATATGATGCATGTACCGTTATTTCCTTGCGACTAGTGTCCAAATGTCCCGAGTCGAATGGACGATAATCAGAGTCATGGTGTATGGATACATTGGCCGCTGCACCAACACTAGAGTCCCTGGGAAAAAAGCCGAACTCGAAACATCCTAACATTTCCTCAATGCAACACAAACCAAAATCATAGCTAGACCAGCTACGCTCTGAGATCCCAAAGGTGGAACCTACTCTGATACCACTCTTTTATGACCCGACCCAACGGGGCTTGATCCGCGACACCCCAAACCCGCCTCCAATAGGCCAGGGTCTGGAGTCTAGCTCCGAGAAGGCTATCACACATATGAGAGGCATTAGCCCAAGGTACCTGTACACACGCACCCACATACACCACCATGCAACAATGTAGAGTTATATAAAATAGAAAAATAAATGCATGCATACAACTATCCCACAACCAGAGTACAATAGAAGTAAAAAAGGGAAAATATGTCCCACCAAAAGATAACTAAAAAAGTGTCCAACCTGCTCAAAAGGAGGGATAACACTTCCAAAACACCTACTGGTAAGTTCCTCGGCATAGCTCTGGTAAACACCCCGGTCAAACCCGCTCACTAAGCTCCAACTACTCTGAGTCCTCTTGGTACTCTGTCGAAAGGTATGTGGTCTGCAAAAGACACAAACATGTGCGGGAAAATCCGGTGCAGGGGTGAGTATAACAATACACGGTAGGCACCCCAAAAACCCAAAACAAAAGAGAGCAAATGAAAGGTAACAGTCCGCTCATCCTAGCCAGAGGGAACCCAGATGCGGGAGAAACTCCATCTCATGACCATCCTTGGCTGAACACAAATAGTCATCTCAACTCAGGTGTATTCCCATACATACACCTTGAACAATCTAGATATACTCACCTCATGAAACAAGGCACAAGAGGTACCGACCTCATCACCAGCAACTTTTCCATGACTAGTAGAACATGCCCTACAATCACTGTCATCCCAAATGAATCTCATTTGAGAGATACACTCCATCAGATCCCACACAAACACCTCAGATGCTCACCTAAGAGATCACGCTCGTCAGATATCATCACTGAGGAAACCTCTCTGAAACAACATAAACACCAAACTACTCAGATAGTGGATAACTCCTAGGGTCCACTAAGGGATAATAGAACCCACACCGATAGGAGAAGATCACAGAGATGGGGGATCACTCCCAGGGTCTGTTGGGGGATAACACAACCTGATCTGGCATTCGTAGATCTCACAGATAGGGGATCACTCCCCGGATCCACAGGGGGATACCACAACCTGATCTGGAGCATGACAGAAACACGTCACTCAGATAGAGGATCGTCACCCATGTCACGATAGTCACGATGATACAAAAACCCTATCTGGTATATCTCATGTTGTAGGGGATCGAACTGACGATGCAGCAGCCCTACAAGAACCACACACTGAGTAGGGGATCGTATAACAAACGATACTGCAACCCTACTATCAACCTCATACTCAGTAGGGGATTGTATTCCTAATGATGACGCAACCCTATTGATCACGTCCCACCACATAGGGGATCATATTACCGATGATGCCACAAACCTTATGGGGTTAACCTGCTAGATAAGGGATCACCGCCCATTGATAAGCAGTCACAGCGATACGAAGAACCTGATATAGGTGAAACAATGCTAGAGGATCCCACTCTGGGCCCACTGGAGGGATGCCACAACTCTAATAGATTAAACATTCCATCAAGAGGATCACAGACCTATACGATGGTTGTGGTGTCGCGCAAACCCTCATAGGTACGAACTAAGGGAGTACCCTCCACAACTGCAGGTCCAAATGTCACTAACCTGAGCGACTCACCACAACGCCACCCCGTGCACCTCCAAGGCCGATACTGAGGTCACCATAGGTATCCACGTAGAAAAACACACAGGATTGACTGTTTACTCACCCGAACAAGACAACCGGTGAAAACATAACTATTCACCATAGCTAGCCCATGCGGGGCCCACACAACGATCTCGAAACTCATCAAGTGGATTTTACAATGGAGATCCCCTTGTAAAAACACGCGGAATCGACTACTCGATCGTCCCAAACGGGCACCCGATGAAAAAGACACTATTTACCAAAGCCAGCTCAGGTGGGGCCCATGCCTTGATCCCGAAACACATCAGACAAATCACACCATTGAGATCCTCTTAGAAAAACACATAGAATCGACTATTCATCCGCCAAGACGGACACCCAGCAGAAAAGTCACGTATCTCCATAAATGTCAGAACCCGGCCTCATGGGTCCCACACCCCAAACTCCATCCCAACACCCGGAAACCAACAAGAAAAGTATGACGTATCATCAGGGTCTAAATTACACTGACGGCAAGTCAATCAGACGCTCCGGGTAGAATATACGAGGCCCAAAGTCGAATAATAATAAATTATTATTATTTGTTTTAACGTCTCAAGCTCCTGGACCACAATCCTGAAACCTAAAACTCTTGAACCTGCACCGAGAGTTTCGCCTCATCACTAGGGTTGCGTCGCCATAGACGGCACATGAAATGGACTCCTAGATTAGACGAAATGGGGGTTTTAAAACCCCCATGTGTTAAAAAGGGGTCGGGCCGGCCGCCGCCGCCACCGGACCGCCCTGGACAGCGTCCCTCCGCCGCTCTGCGGCCCGCACCACTGTGGGATAGCAACTCCACTAAGCGTGTGTTGTGTGCTGCCACCGCCTGGCCGTGCCAGCCCACCGTGGCCGGCCGCCACTCATCGGTGCCAGCGAGTCTTCTGCAAACTGCCAGGACCACCCCGAGGGTTCTTTTTTCGATCCGAAGGCATCTGGGTGACCCTCGGGAACCGAAATTTACTTCTACGATGACAAATTGAGGAAAAACATAGCGTAAATAGGGATCAGGGGATTAAAACTCGAACCGCTTACCTTGCGGGTGAAACGCAGAAGCTTCGGTTGCAGATCGACCCCAGCGACGCCCTGAAGCTCGATTTACTGAAGATCGGCATAGAAAATGGATGATTCCGGCTCGAATCAGCAAAGAATGGATGATTGGGGGCGGGTTTCATTGTCTGTTGCGTGTTGGAGGTGGGTGGGGGAGGAGATAGGATTGTTTCTTTTTTTTAATTTAAAAACAAAATTTAACAAAAACAACCCCGACCAGACCTCCCGGCGCAAAGGAAATTAATTCGCCCATAGGGTAAACGTGTCTTTTTGAATGCAATGGAAGACTCGGAATTCCGATCTGATACTTCTTTCAGAAGTTATTCGAGCTGACGCTCATAAATAAACTTTTCCATTTATTAACGAAAACGCCCCTGGTAGCTTTTTTCACCGCAGACCTGCGCCCGCAAAGTTTACACCCCACCTAGGGTAAACGACACAATCCAGATGCAACTGTACACTCAGATTCCGATTCTGAGCTACCTTTTAAGAGATATCACACCGTCTCCATGTGCATAGTATAAAAATACTTAATATTTTTATAAAATTAATTTCAGGCACACCGGGCATCAGAATCGCACGCTGTCTTCGCACCTAGCTCTGGAATAATTCATAGAAATATTACAATTACTTACTGGGGCAAAACTCGAGATGCTACACCCCGCTTGTTGCACTCACACTACCTACACCAGCCATGCCGAACCGCCCTGCTCCGCCACGTCACTCCTTCTATGGGCAGTCACATCTTCGTTATAACCCCAAAAACTGTGACAATTGCAGATCTACGATCCTCATGTTGAGATCTTCACGTCCGTATGCTGCGCTCAACAAAACATTTATTTTTCAGCGCGCTTAATTTTTTTGTGATGAAGAGCATGCCAAGAACGCGTTGGGAATGGTATAAAAAGGGGAAAGGTATGTGAGCACATTGATAGTTGTGTTTGTTTGGACATCATCGTTGAAAACCAATAACGTGAAGAATTGACACATATATATTTATCACACTTCAAGATTTTTAATTTCAAGATAAACAAGATAAAAAATTGATTCAACCCATTGTTTTTCGATCTGTGAATTAATTCATTTAATTTACGTTCTTCATGAAAATTCGACTGGGTAAGGAATTCAAAAAGATAAATCCTACCTCATATTGGGATCAATCATTGATGAAGATTTCATTAATCAATATCAATTTAGTGTTGATGAAGATCACACATGAACAATGAGGAGAAGAAGATGTTGCATTTGTCGTTCTTCCATCCGCCTGGATCCAAGGATTCATTGATGTTCTTCAATGGAGATAATAGGTGATGAGAGGAGAATTCATCATTGAAAAAATGGGTTGTGAGGCCAAGGTCTCATAACCTTGAATTTATGACCTCCCATCATATTAAAGGAAATTAATTAAATAATTAAATAAACAATTATTTATTTTTTTAATTATTCCCCCACGATGGCGCATAAGCCGAACACCCGACGCCAAAAAATGTTATACCCTACTTAGGGTATAGCCTAAGTTCCGAGCTCATTGGTGGCATAAGATTTTTCATCTGAGCCCTCGTAAATGATTTATTAGAGTTTGAGATATAAAATGAATAATTTAATAATTTCATTTATCCATTTAATACACCGCCAATGAGTGAGGGGTCTGAACATCCCACGCCGACTTATTTTATGTCATACCAAGGGGGAACACTGCGTTCCAGACCCACCTGTGGTCTAAGATTTTAGATCCAATCAACTGTTTAAGATATATCCTTTTTATTGTTTACCACTAATGTGTTATATATAAATACTTATAATTTTTATTAAATTAATTCCGTGCACACCGGGCCTCGGAATTGCACTCAGTCTCAGTGCCCAAATCTAGAAATATTCTTAGAAATATTTCAAGGTATTATTATGACAAAACCAGGGTCTCTGAATTATTCCCTCCTTTAAGATTTTCATTCTAGAAAAGAAAAACCAGGTAAACCACTCTAGATTCTGAGCTCACACATAGCTCTCTCGATCATAGGGAAACCTATATGTTTTTGTTTACCAAATAATGTGGACTAAAGGGGTGGTCCAACCTCATAAGGGTTTCTTCAGTTGATTATGTGTGTACGAACACACACATATCTCCTCAATTGTGACATGTATACGACGTTGATTACCCACTCCCACTATTTGGGGTAAGGTAAAGTGATTTGCAACCTCTCTATCTCCTTGCATAGTATCGAATGACATGATAGAACTCGGGGAATAGATTTCCTCCCCGACCAAACCTCTACATCCCATGTCATAATTGGAATCACCGTCTTTCACTAGAACATTATCTCGTGATTTCCTCCTTTAGAATATCTATATGGTGAAACGGATAAGGATATCTGGTCACACCAGATTTCACTGTCGAAGAATCACAACCGAGGCTCTCTTACACACTCAAGAGGAAAAGGAGTCCACACCATCGACTGAAGTAAAGTTTCAACCTACTGTACAACCAGGGTCAGCTGTAGGGAAGTTAACTGGTATGAAACATCCCGCACTAGGTGAGTCTGGGACTTCCCGCACATCCTGCTAATGGCATCTGCTACAAAATTTCACCTTGAGTGCACCTGTTAGAGAGATTTTTCCACCATTCATACCCTGCTTTGTTTGGACCTCATATGACCATGTGCATGTGACTAATCATGATAAAATCTCCTACGTTGATATCTCATTGTCTAAAATATGCTAGTGGTAGTAGACATCTCAGTTCGGTTGCACTCATTGTCACAACCTACTGTATGGCGTAGCCAAGATCTTCCTACCACCAGTGCCTACTCTCACACCTCGACAAAGGTGGGGATGCACAAGGTCACTATAATATCCTAGATCTCTCTACAGATTCCTTGATCGAAATTCCATTCCCGAAAACTACCATTGTGGCTCAGCAGACCACCGACTCTAGCCAAACCTCTGTTGTCCAAGGGCCTGGCTCACTACGGAACCTTAGCGATCTCTGACACTAGAACTCATGAAGTGCACTCAAACTGCACACAACCCCAGCCTGCTAAGTTAGGTCTATCTTCTTCTCAACGGGTAAGGGTGATGGTACCTTCCCACCTGGAGAAAGGGGCACGCATGATGGGTCCTTAACTAAGATCTCATCGCTCATGGGATCATCACCATAAACCATAGCATATATCTAATATAGATATCATCGTACAAACAACCTAAATGATATCAAGGAGTACCATGGTCAGATGATCATATATATATATAACAAAAATTATGGGGATATAACTCAAGAAGGATAGTCACAGACTCAATCCTATATGATGCATGTACCATTGTTCCCTACACCAGGTGTCTTAGGGTGCTAAGTCGACAATTGGCTTCTCAAGGTCCTGGTGAATGGATATGTCGGCTGCCCGTACCATCACTGGACTCCCTGGCCTGAGATCCTCTCTTGAGACACTTCAACACTATTTCCCTACACCAACCAAGACAATTTTAGGGAAACACCCAAACAAGGTCCCAAGGGTCGAACCACTTCTGATACAACTTTTTCACGACCCGACCTGTACCAGGGCCCGTGCCACAACTACCCCGAGCCTGCCACCATTGTACAGGGGCTGGTGAGTAGCTTCGAAGGCACAACAAACATGAGGAGGCCTTTTCCTAAGAACCTGTACACACTCACACAACAAACTCAATGCAAATGTGGTGAGGGAAAAAAAGCAAGCTACCACACTTCTATAAAATGGTGACCAAGCATATATGCATCATCCTTTAAACAGTACAAGTACAAGAAAACTATAGCTGAAAGGGAAAGGGGAAAAAATACACACCCGAATAGAATAGTTCCACAACCCAACAATAGGTGAAAAAGTAAAATAGTTGCAAGAGTCCCACTCCTGAATCCCAAACTATGACCACCATATGTGGTCCAAGAACCACGTATCCATATTCTCCTCTGATATCATGATCAACCTCTCTGTCATCTACAAGGGTACACCAAATGTGGGAAAATCCCAACAAGGGGTGAATATATGAATACTCAGTAGGATGCCATGGAGGCTTGAGGGAGTAGTAAGAGAGGTACTGAAGAGGAGAGCAGTAAGAGAGAACAATGTACAACAAGAGTGAACAAAATAATTATAGCTCCACCCAAATTGTAGATATGATCGCTCAATGAAACCCAAACGAGTGAGTAAGGGAATCTCTATCTCACATATCACTCCAGGTATATGGCCATACATATACCCAGGGCATCTGGATATACACTTAACTTAGACCCGTAGTCTAGAGACAAGTCACATAACCATGTACCCATGCTAGGAATCTAGTTCGTAGATTCCACATAGCACTCATCTGAGAGAACTCACTCCACGAGTCTGATAGCTCTGATAACGTCTTTATGGAAAGTATTGTTCCTAAGGAAAGGTCACGAGAGATAGATATACTCATTCTAGGAGAACAAACTATTGAGTGGGGAAAGATCACTATACACCGATGAGGATCACTGTTCGGGCCTTGGTGGATACCACGACTCATCTGGATTCACCTTCCAGTTAGAGGATCGGAACCCTATGGGAATAGTCACATTGATACCTAACTCTACCTAGGGTCAAGAATGGATATAGGATCTCGCTCCAGGCCACTCGGAGGGATACCTTTCTCTATCTCAGAAAGTTCTGCGCAAGGAATCAAAGATCACAATATAAAGATGGAGATCACCGCCAGGTCCATGGAGGATACCGCGGATCATCCAGATTCACATTCTATGTAGATGATTGACACCCTGTGGGAATATTCATGTCGATACCTGACTCTACCTAGGGTCAATAATGGATATAGGATCTCACTCCGGCCTTCTCAGAGGGATACCTTACTCTATCTCGGAATGTCCTGATGAATGGATAACACTCTTGTAGAAGGAGACGATACCTAACCTTCATGGAAAAGAGGAAAAGGGGCACTAACCCAAACAAAACATGTCCAGGATATGGTGGACAAGAAGATAAAGCCATGTAATGAAAAGTACACGGCGTATAGAAGTGTCACATGCCATGTCTTCTGACCCCATGTATTGCATGTGTACAATGGCCCATGTCGTAAGGCTTGTTGTGTAAAACGCAACTACACAGTGTGAAAAATGATCACATGTTGTATCAAGGTATCTGGGATCTACTCTGGGTACGCTGGCCTTGTGCCCATACATGGCCTCAAACCATGTATGCCAAACCGTGTAATCGGTACACAAGGTGACCCGCATTACTGGCCTCACCTAGTCCTGTAGTGGAGTAACAACTCCAAGGATAAGAAAACCATCTTAGAGGAAAATGAACCCGAACTCATGAGGTGGGGAGTGCTATCTCTACAAGATAATAGGATTAAGGAATACTCATGCCTTGAGTCATCAAGGAAGTAGCCATCCTATATCTCACTAAAAGAAACACCCTGGTTATACTCCTCTGGTTATTGGTCATTTCTCAACCACCATGAAGTTCTACAAGGGAGCAACCCGAAGGACCTCCACGTCATAAGGGTTCCAACATGATAGATGGTGAGTCAATACAACGCCTAACCTGTAAGTTATTTCCATTTCAATACTGAGGGCCTAGTTGGATTCTTGTTCGATCCAACCTGGCCATACATCAAATGGCACTGGATAACCAAACGGGTCACACTGTTGTGATCCGCACAGAAAATCACATGAGATGGACTTCCCATTTTTCCAAAACGGATACCCGGTGAAAATGTTTTATTTCACCACAACATGGGAAAATCGGGAATTGTGGGGCCCACACTTCTTCCTCGACATAAAATAACCAAAATTGGTCATGAAACATCCGTCTTAATTTCAGGGTCGCAACTTCATAGACGGTTCGTCATTCTGACATCGTATGAGGAAGATATGTCTGATACAAGATCCTGTAATAATAATAATTATAAAAATATTTGGTGTTTTGTGGACCTGAGCCACAAACCAGAATTTAGTATCCAAAATTATACTTGAATCGACCATATTAATGAAAGGATAACATCACCACTGATGACAAGTCAATTGGACGTTGCACACAGGAGTCATGGCTGGTTAATGATTTATTAATAACATTAAATCTATTATTTTCCGAGTGCTTCATTTACCCGATCAGAAAACAGGAAAAATGTTGGAGTTGGTGGCCTAGAACCATCTACTTTTTACTTTATTCATTTATAAAGTCCTTATCACATCTTGATTTTTCTTCTGCATGATAATGCATGTGATAATGTCCTAAGGATACCTATTGCATTAAAGGGTCATAGCGGATCCCTGTTATGATGAGAACCGGGAAGTGCCATAACACTGTTCTTGAATATAAGTTCTATGGCCAGATGATATTATTTGAGGGGAAAAAATAATATGGGACATTAGGGGTGAGGTCTCATAAAACTTTGAGGCACAATCTCATGGTGTGCGCCCTTGGTAATATCCAGGAGAATATTATGAGAACGAGACCCACCAGTAGAAAAATTCACATTTCATAGTGTCATTGGGTGTTCCTATCTGCAGAATTGTGGATTGATCTTTAGACATTAAGATTATAATTAATGGGTATTAAAACTCGCGCAGTTAGATGTATTGACAAAAACTGTGACGTCAAACTGTTCGCATTGAGGTAGGATACGTTGGGTGCATCAGGAGTAATACCGCATTGATAGATAATGTGAGAAAGGATTTGTCCCTTATGTTCCATAATGGAAATAGATATCTTGGGCCCTTTTATGGAATTGATATATCCTAAATAAATCCATGGCCATGGTAAGGTATGGGCGAGTTCGATTTTGGAAAGTCAAAGAAAGAATAATCGAGCACATGGGTTGATGGTACTAGCATGCAACCTGCTTGATTAGAGATATCGACAAAAATGGATTATATTACATGGTAAGCATTCATAGGAGGTGAAAAATCATTATGGCGTTATCTTATTTCTCTATGTGTTCCTTGGCATGTTCCTAGACACTAACCTTGGACTTTAGGTAGGCTCCGCCTAATGCCACTGAGAAAGAGGCCTAGATGGTCACACACTAAGTGTGTCCATGTATCTCAGTTAAATATTAATTTAACATGTTAAATAAATATTATTCCCAAATTTGGTTTAATAATTATTTAAGGATGTCTGATTGAATTTATTTCGACGCTAGTTATTTGAGAGAATATATTGTGGGTGAAATAAAATATTTATTAGTGAGCAATGCAATTACATATATTTGAGAAATAAATAGCCATTACTCAAGGTCTAATAAATGTGGTGGAGAAAAATGGATAATAAAAGTACATGCAATGTATATTAAATATACATGCCGTGTAGTTTTATGGAAAAAAAAGTACATGTCGTGTATTAATTATTACACGCCGTGTAGTTTTCCAGTCGGGATTTTGAGGATATAATATTGTTTTATAAAATGATATTAATTATAATCAGTGTGGGTGCATGTCAAGGAATTAATAATTCGACATGGGGTTTCAATAAGAGTTAATGAAATAAATAAAACACGTAATGCGTTTATTTATTGTCATAACTCTATTAACCTCAAACCCGATTATAAATATCCTCACAACCCCAAAACTTTTCTTGATCCATTGTTGTGCACAAAGAATTCAGAAATACTCTCAAGCCAAGAGAGAATTCCCATTCCACCACGAATGCCCTCAAGTTACGAGAGTGAGATCCTCCACCGGATCAAGGCGGTCAAAGGCGGACATTGCAAGCGAAGGTTCTTCTGTCCTAACACCCAGATATCCTTTCGGCGATGTTCAGAGATACGTGGAGCACGTGTGGATCACTACAAGAGGAATCCTATTCTTGGATTCTATGATGCAACGACAGATCACAGGATCGTGACCGGAGACATCGACGAAGAAAGAATTCCACCGAGGTAATTCTTGTTAATTAATTAAATTAATTATAACCAACATATGTTTATTCTATCATAATTGTTGCAGGACTCTTCTTTCCTTTTTCTTTCTTCATTCCATTCCGAAGATTTGGTGTTTTATATCGTGACGGATCTCTGATTGAACATTGTTTAATTCTAAAAATAAAGTTGGGAAAACCCACTAACGTGCTTCCACTGCACCCGGAACCTACAAGTGGTATCAGAGGGATCATATCATTGATTATAATTATTTAGTTTTTTGGTGATTTTTTACGCATTTAATAATTTAGTTTTTTCAATTCATGTTTAATCATTCTGGAAATCTGAATCTTGAGATCTGTTCCTCGTCCCTCATTTCTCGTTCACATCACAGAAAAGAATTTTTTTTAATTTTGATTAAAATAAAATAGAGGAACTCATCAGGAGGAGCCAAATGTTTCTAGCCGTACAACACCAGAATACACGGCATGTATTCGGAAGTACACACCGTGTAGTCTAGGTTCATGCATCAGACTGGTCTTCCAAATCAGGCTGTGTATTGATCCTATCTAAGTCATTTATGACACTGTGTGTTGACCCGAAATAGGTGGCACACGGTTTATGGATTACCAGACATGTGGTCCAACAGAACACGGCGTGTAGTCTATTCGGGTTAGGGTTGGACCATGTAACCCGTACACGGCTTGCCCAACTGGAAACCGTGTAACATGGACACTACACAGTGTGTGTCCTACTGTGCACACCGTGTAATCCGAAAAAATTTTAAGTACATTAACCCGCCATGTCCCTAGGCGTGTACTTCGGATGGACGGTGAAGAATAGTACATGCCCTGTATTCAGAACTACACATCGTGTACTCACCCAAATTACGCAGATTTATTAATATTTATTATTATATTATACAACCCCTTGATACGTGTACCATGGTGTAGGTGTAAAGCTGAGGCATAATATGTGATAGGTGTTTTATATATATGTGTTTAATTTAACATCTGCGTAATGAACAGGAATTCACCGGGTTGCCTCCAAGGTACAAGTTACGTACAAGGATAATTTTAAATGAATTTATTTGTTTAAAATTATGATGGATGAGAATCTCAAGGAATTTCAGAAAAGTGTTTAAGATAAAAGGATTTGTTAATTAAAGACAATTAATTAATTCGAGTATGATTTATCTTAAAAAATAATTATTAAAGAGTTGAATGCTAGTTTTATTTATTCATAAATATTGTTGCATGCATGGATGATCATGAGCTAGACCGAGACCTTTGTATGTGAATGGTTTCTTTTTATTTATTTAAATAAATTTTTTTGTCCTGCCAGCCATCTCCTCATTAATATGTGGGGTTTGCGCGCCCAAAGATTCTTTTATGTAAAACCCCCTTTTTACCCATCACCTACGTGTGAGATAAATGCATATATAATGGATGGAGCTCCCAATCTAGTGGAGGTGGCTCAAGACAGGAGCCAAGGTGAAACCAATCCAAGGAGATACAAAGGTGGACAGGTGGAAAGCTGTCAACATGAACCCGAAAGGTTTAAGGTGTTTTCTCCCCTAGGTCTTGGGTTAGTTTATCAACCACTAGATAAACTAACCAATAGAAAAAATCTCATGATCATACCATTTATTTTATTTCTATCAATTTCATGGTTTATTTATTGTGGGTGTGTTGTCACAATCACACAATTAATGAATTAAACAATCATGCAAGATGGAACTAAAATAAAACCGGATTATACGTAAATATTATCTTAGACATGGTTAATCACTTAAGTATATCCCACTTAATATTAAAAAGTATGTAATCAAAGATAATAAATTGGAAATTTATGTATAAGGATAAAATCCCTCAAAAGAATATTAATTCAGTATAACCTTCAATAATCTTGGTTAGAATCGAACCACAGTTCAATGTGCTTGACCAACACTATTTGGGGTGCTTTCAATTATTGGGGATTTCTAATTCATGGTTTTGGGTTGACTTGACTTGGTTTGCATCAAGGGTTGACTGCCACAGCAAGACTTGGTGTGACCAAGAGGAAAAGGTTAAAGAAATCCAAAATAAAAGGATTTCAAGATTGGGGAGCCCACTCAGCGGATCAAGGAGCTGTGAGTTAGTGAATTTGGCATTTGGAATGCCTAACTAAAACCCTTCATGTTTCTTGACCAACCCTAGTTAGGGTAATGTGAAGGGAAATATGGATCCTTGCCACTAGAATATTCAGGCAACAGAATATTCCGAAATCAATGGTCAGGGCCATTGAATTTCGATAAATTAGTGGGAGACTAATAAGTATTAATTAATTTATTTGTCTCAGTTTTGTAATAAAGTACTAAACCTTTGCTCATCTTAATTTGTAGAAATGACAAGAAAATGACTTCAAACATACCATTTGAAACTATACTCAAGAAGGAAAACCTTCTCACCGACACCAATTTCCAAGAGTGGCAGAGGTGTTTACACGTCATCCTTCACCACGAAAGGAAATTGTATGTGCTGGAAGAGCCTATTCCAGTTGTGCCTAGGAAAGAGTGCAGTGATGAGGAATTATCTCTCTATATGAAACACATGGATGATGCCACAGATGTCCAGTGTTTCATGATATCATCCATGTACAATGAGCTCTTGAAGAAACATGAAAACATGTACGCGTATAGCATGATGTCTCACCTTAAGGATATCTACCAATATAAGGCGAGACAGGAGAGGTATGAGATCTCAAATGCTTTGTTTGCAACTAATCTTGGAGAGTCTGCGCCAGCTGGGCCTCATGTAGTCAAGATTATTGGCTACATTGAACACCTGGACATCTTAGGGATTAAATTCCCGGATGAGTTGCGTACAGATCTCATCCTATCATCACTGCCGAAGACCTTCTCTAACTTCATTTTCAACTATAATATGAATGGAAATGAGAAGAGTATATCGGATCTTCTGACCTTGATTCTCCAGGTAGATAAGGACATGGGGTATGACAAACCTATGGTCCTTATGGTGAACAAGAAAAAGAAGGACAGGGAAAAGGGGCCAAAGACTTATAAATGGTCTGAAACCCCCGACCACCGTCCCTCCATGAAGGGGAAGATCCAGAGGCAGGGAAATGAATGGGAGGTGGTGTGTTTTGTATGTGGAAAGCAAGGGCATTGGAAGAGGAACTGCACCCAGAAGCATGGGGATGCTAAAGGTGTGTTTATTATTGAGTGTAATCTTTCTATTTCTACACATTGGGTATTAGATACAGCTTGTTAGGCTCACATCTATATTCAAATGCAGGAACCAAGTAGATTTAGAACGATTTCCATAGGAGACGTGGATCTTCGAGCTGCCAATGGTGCAAGGCTGGCTACATTGGCTATTGGCGATTACAACCTCTCACTGCCGACTGGGATTATTCTGGTTTTACATAACTATTATTATGTTCCTAGTGTTACCAAGAACATAATTTCTATATGTTGTTTGGATATGGATGGATTTATTTTCAAATTTGGAAATAAGGGTTCTCTCTTTTATAAGAACTACGTATGTTATGGTATGAAACATTTAAATAATGGTTTGTATGTATTAAATTACAAAAACCAAGTGTTGGAAATCGATAACGAAACAAACTCACAAGACTCATACATCACCCAGTTGTTGCATCACCATCTCGGTCATGTGAATGTGAAGCGCTTGACAAAGCACTACCAAGATCTCAATTTATACTCTATTGAGCTAAGACCACTTGATAGATGTCACACTTGTTTACAAAGAAAAATGAGCAATCTGCCTTTTAGTGGACATAGGGAATGGGCCATAGAGATTCTAGGATTGGTACACACTGATGTGTGTGGACCATTTCCAGTTGAAGCTAGAGGTGGATATTCTTACTTCATTACATTTACTAATGATTTGAGTAGATATCGATATGTCTATATAATGAGGTATAAGTCAGAGACCTTAGTGAAATTTAAGGAATTCAATAATGAAGTAGAGAATCAGCTAGGTAAGAAGATAAAGAAGCTTTGATCGGATCAAGGTGGAGAATATATGAACCAAGAGTTCATTGATCTTCTACGGGAGTCTGAGATTCTATCTCAGATCACTCCTCCTTATACACCATAGTGGAATGGTGTTAGTGAAAGGAGGAACCACACCTTGTTGGACATGGTGAGGTCGATGATGAGTCATGTGGATCTTCCATTGCCCTTTTGGGGATATGCATTACAGACTAAAGCATACACATTAAACCAAGTAACAACTAAGGCGGGAAATGGAATTCCCTTCAAGCTATGGAATAGAAAGAAACCCATTTTTTCACACACACGTGTATAGGTATGTGAGGCATTTGTTA
Source organism: Viscum album (assembly GCA_963277665.1). Lineage (NCBI taxonomy): Eukaryota > Viridiplantae > Streptophyta > Magnoliopsida > Santalales > Viscaceae > Viscum > Viscum album. Next base: position 1,301,538,040 of record OY728127.1, read on the forward strand.
AGGCCTCCTCAGGAAACAAACTAGAACCTCGGGGCATGAGGTTTATCTTTATAGGATATCCCAAGGAAACGAAAGGATATTACCTATATAACCCTTCAAACAAGAAAGTGATTGTCGTGAGACAATCCATCTTTCTTGAGAGGGAGCACATCCTCAAGAAGGATAGTGGGAGCAAGATTGATTTCGATGAAGTTGATGCTAAAGATATAGAGGAGTTGGTATAGGAACAAGTTCCAAGGTCCCCATGGAAGAGGTTCCAGAAACACAGGTACTGTATAAGAGATCAAGGGAGGTAATGGAACCGGAGAGATTTGGTTTCCTACTCACTAAGGATGGTGAATCATTATTGTTGGAAAATGATGAACCTCTCTCCTACAAGGAACCAGTATAAAGCTCAGAAGCTGCAAGATGGCTAGAAGCAATAAATTCTAAGATGGATTCCATGTATCAGAACAAAGTTTGGGTTCTGGTCGATGAGCCAGTTGATGTAAAGCCTATTGAATGCAAATGGGTATTCAAGAGAAAGCTGGACATGGATGGTCATGTTAGTACCTATAAAGCAAGGGTAGTGGCTAAAGGGTTCAGACAGCGTCATGGAATTGACTATGATGAACCCTTCTCACCAGTTTCCATGTTTAAATCCATAATAATCATACATTCCATAGCAGCTTACCATGACTATGAGGTTTAGAAGATGGATGTCAAAACATCATTCCTTAACGGTAACCTTCTGGAAGATGTCTATATGACACAACCAGAAGGATTTCTGACACTAGGTAAATCCAAACGGGTTTTCAAGTTGCAGAAATCCATTTATGGATTAAAGAAAGCATCCAGGTCATGGAATATTCAATTTGATGAAGTCATAAAGAAATTTGGGTTCATTAAGAATGAATGTGATCCTTGTGTTTATAAGCAGTTTAATGAAAATGCGATCGTTATCCTAGTAGTATATGTTGATGACATATTGGATATTGGAAATGATGTACTAGTCTTACAGTCAATTAACGACTGGTTGAACAAGAGTTTCTCCATGAAGTACATGGGTGAAGCAGCCTACATTCTAGGTATCAAGATCATTCGTGAAAGATTTAGGAGGATACTTGGACTAAGTCAGGGTACCTACATTGACCAGATACTAAATAGATTTAGTATGGAACAATCCAAGAGAGGATTAGTTCCACTGTCACATGGCCTACATGTTTCTAAGAAAATGTGTCCTCAGACACAATAAGAGAAATACAGAATGAGTAAGATCACATACGCTTTAGCTATAGGATCCATCAAGTATGCCTTGTTAGGTACTAGGCTTGATGTTTCCTATGCACTAAGCATGGTAGGAAGATATCAAGAAGATCTAGAAGAATAGCATTGGACTGCTGTTAAGACTATCCTTAAGTATCTGAGAATAACTAAGGATATTTTCCTGGTGTATAGAGGAGACGAGGAGCTTGTCATCAGAGGGTATGCTGATGCTGGTTTTCAGATAGATCAGAATGACTTGAAGTTGCAATCTAGATATGTTTTCTATCTCAATGGAGAAGCTGTGAGCTGGAAGAGTTCAAAGCAGCCAGTTGTTGCCAATTCTATAGCAGAGTCCAAATATATAGTGGCTTCTGATGCATCCAAGGAAGCCATCTGGATTTGGAACATTGTCTAGGATCTTGATGTGGTGCATAGCAGTAAAGATCCCATTACATTATATTGTGATAATACTACAGCGGTGGGTCTTGCGAAATAACCAAGGTCACATCAATGGACAAAGAATATAATCCATAAGTATCACATATTGAGGGATTTCTATCAAAGGGGTGAAGTTGTAGTGAGAAGAGTGTCCACAGAAGAGAACATGGTGGACCCCGTGACTAAAGGCATATCTCAGTAGAAGCATGAATATCATGTGAGAGCTAGCGGGTTAAAGGTTGTTAGCAGTTGGCTCTAGTCCAAGTGGGAGTCTGTTAGAGTTGGTGGCCTCGAACCAACTACTTTGTACATTATTCATTAATAAAAGCCTTATCACATCTTGATTGTTCTTCTTCATGGAAATGCATTTGATAATGTCCTAAGGATAGCTGTTGAATTAAAGGGTCGTAACGGATCCCTGCTATTATGAGAACCCGGAAGTGCCATAACACTGTTCTTGAATATATGTTCTATGGCCGGATGATATTATTTGAGGGGCACAAATAATATAGGCCATTAGGGGTGAGGACTTATAAAACATTGAGGCACCATCTCATTGTGTGCGCCCTTGGTAATATCCAAGAGGATATTATGATAACGAGACCCGCCAGTAGGAAATCCACATTTCATAGTGTCATTGTGTGTTCCTATCTGCGGATGTGTGTATTGATCATTAGACTTTAAGATTATTATTAATGGGTATTACAACTCACACACTTAGATGTAGTGACGAAAACTATGACGACACACTGTTCGCAGCGAGGTAGGATACGTTGGGTGCGTCACGAGTAATAATGCACTGATAGATAATGTGAGAAAGGATTTTTCCCTTCTATTCCATAACAAAAGTAGATATCTCAGGCCCTTTGATGGAATTGATATAGCCTAAATAAATCCTTTTCCATGGTAAGGTATGGGCGAGTTTGATTTTGGAAAGTCAAATAATGAATAATTGAGCACATGGGTTGATGGTACTAGCCTGCAACCCAAATGATTAGAGATATCGAGAGAAAGGGATTATATTACACGGTAAGCATTCGTAGGAGGTGACACGTCATTGCGGCGTTAACTTCTTTCTCTATGGGAGCCTTAGCGTGTTTCTAGATGCTAACCTTGGACTTTAGGCAGGCTCCGCCTAATGCCACTAAGAAAGAGGCCTTGTGGGTCACACACTAAGTGTGTCCATGTATCTCAGTTAAATATTAATTTAACAAGTTAAATAAATATTATTCCCGGCTTTGGTTTAATAATTATTTAAGAATGCATGATCTCATTTATTTCGACACTATTTGTTCAAGAGAATATATTGTGGGTGAATTAATATATTTATTAGCGAGTAATGCAGTTACATTTATTTACGAAATAAATATCCATTACTCAAGGTCTAATAAATGTGGTGGAGAAAAATGGAAAATAAAAGTACACACCGTGTATATTAAATATACATGCCGTGTAGTTTTATGGAAAACAAGTACATGCTGTGTATTAATTATTACACACCCTGTGATTTTCCAGTCAGGATTTTGAGGATATAATATTGTTTTATTAAATTATATTAATTATAATCAGCGTGTGTGCATGTCAAGGAATTAATAATTTTACATGGGGTTTCAATAAAAGTTAATGAAATAAATAAAATGTGTAACGCATTTATTTATTGTCATAACTCTATTAACCTCAACCCTGATTATAAATATCCAGACAACCCCAACACTTTTCCTGAGCTATTGTTGTGCACAATGGATTTGGAAATACTCTCAAGCAAAGAGAGAATTCTCTTTCCACCAAGATTTCCCTCAAGTTGCGAGAGCGATATCCTCCACCGGATCAAGGTGGTCAAATTCTGACATCTCAATCGAATGTTCTTCTGCACTAGCACCTGAAGATCCCTTCACCGACGTTCAGAGATACATGGAGCACGTGTGGATCACCGCTAGAGAAATCCTATACTTGGATTCTACGACGTAATGACCGATCACAAGATCGTGACCGGAGACATCGACGAAGAAAGAATTCCACCAAGGTAATTCTTGTGAATTAATTAAATTAATTATAACAAACATATGATGATCCTATCTCAATGGTTCTGGGACACTTCTTTTCTTTTTCGTTCTTTGTTCCATTACAAGGATCCTGCGTTTTATATTGTGACGGATCTCAGATTGAACATTGTTTAATGCTAATATTAAAGTTGGGAAAACCCACCAACGTGTTGGATTCTTGTTCCATCCAACCTGGCCAAACTTCAAACGACATTGTATAACCAAATGGGTCACACTGTTGTGATCCGTATATAAAAACACATGATATGGACTTCCCATTTGTCCAAAATGGATAACCGGTGAAAAAGTTTCATTTCACCACAACATGGGCGAACCGGGTGTCGTGGGGCCCATGCTTCTACCTTGACATAAAAAAACCCAAATTGGTCATAAAACATCTGTCTTAATTTTAGGGTCACAACTTCATAGACGGTTCGTCATTCTGACACCGTATGAGGAAGATATGTCTGTTATAAGATCCTGTAATAATAATAATTATAAAAATATTGGGTGTTTCATGGACCCGAGCCACAAACTAGAATTTTGTATTCAACATTATACTTGAATCGACCATATCAATGAAAGGATAACATCACCACTAATGAAAATTCAACAGGACCTTGCACACAAGAGTGATGACTAGTTGATGATTTTTTAATAACATTAAATCTATTATTTTTTGAGTGCTTCAGGTACCCAATCAGAAAATATGAAAAAGACATCCAACATTGGACTCATAATTTCCATATCGATGATAGGGTCACACTACCACTGATGGTTCATGAAACTGAGGACACACGAATATGTTAAAGATGAATTATGGTTTTGAAACCCATAAATAATTATAATAATATTATTATATTATTATTTAATATCATAGAAAATTTCTCTCTCCAATCTCATTTGAGATTCATGCACAGGGAGGGGTATCCCATTTTTATGCACGTAGGTCCAAATTGAGCCTCTCTCTCTATTTTTCTTTTCATTTTTCTTCTATTTTTTTATATCTATTCACTCCTCTCTCCAATCTAATTTTCATCTTCCACGATTTTTCACCCCTTTACACGAACCGGAAACCTTCTGCACCTTTTCCTCACACACGACCTACCTCCTTTGTGCCACCTACTCATGTCACCACCTGATCTTCCTCGTCATCGGCCAAAGCCACATGGCTCTGCTTGTAGCGCGCACACCGCCTGCACCAGCCACGCTGCACTACCCTGCTACCCAACATCACTCCTTCTGTGGGCTGTCGCATCTTCGTTCTATCCTAGAAAATTGTGACAACTGTAGATCTATGATCCTTGGGTCGATATCTCCACGTCCGTATTCTTCACACAATGAAACATTTATTTTTTAGGGATCTTGACTATTTGGTGATGAAGAACATGCTAATATCATGTGGAGAATGATAAAGAAAAGGGCATGCTATGTGAGTAGATCGATGTTCGTGTTTGTTTGGCCACAGAAATTGAAAACCAAAAATGTGAAAAATTGAAAAATATATATTTATCACACTTCATGATTTTCAATTTCAAGATAAATGAGAAGAAAAATTAATTCAACCCTTTGTTTTTTGATCCATGAATTAATTTATTTAATTCACGTTCATCATAAAAATTCAACAAGGTAAGGAATTCACAAAGATAAATCCTACCTCAGGTTTATATCAATCGTTGGTGAAGATTGCATTCATCAAGATCCCTTTGGTGTTGACGGAGATCACACTTTCAAAATGACGAGAAGAAGATGTTTTGTTAGTCGTGCTTCAATCTTCCGGGATCCAAGGCTTCATTGTCACTCGTCAACGGAGAGGATATGAGATCAGAGGAGAAGTCATCATTGGAAAATAGGACTGTGAGGCCAAGGTCTCATAACCTTGAATTTATAACCTCCCATCAGGTTAAATGAAATTAATTAAATAATTAAATAAACTATTATTTAATTATTTAATTTCCCCCCACATTGGCGCATAAGCCGAACACCCGACGTGAATAAAGGTTATACCCTTATTGGGATAAAGCCTACGTTCCGAGCTCATCGGTGGCCTCCGATTTTTCATCTGAGCCATCATCCATGAGTTAATCGAGTTTGAGCTATTAAATGATAAATTAATAACTTAATTTATCAATTTAATATAATTCCAATGATCAAGGGGGTTGAACATCCCATGCCTACTTATTTTATGTCGCACCTAGGGGAAACCCTGTATTCTGGACCCAACCGTGTTCTCAGATTTCCAATCTGATCAACCATTTAAGAGATATCCTATTTTATTTATTTTATCACACATGTGTTATATAAAAACACTTAACATTTTTATAAAATTAATTTTAGGCACATCAGGCCTCGGAACTGCACGCCATCACATTGCCCAGCTCTAGAAATATTCATATAAATATTTCAAGCTTTTATTAGGACAAAAAACAGGTCTCTAAAAATTTATTGTTGAATTTATTAGAAGATTTTTTATAATGATATGAATTGATAAAAATACTCCACATAATGAACCAACCAAAATTTAATTATTTTAAATAATTAAATATTGGCATTACACAAAAAAATTTATGGAATATAAGGGTTATTGATGATAATTACTGTTATAAACCTCTTAATCCAAGAGACAATGGGAAATATCAGTCGATCATAGTTTCCAATTAGGGTAACTAGAATTATGTGGTGAAATTTACACTTATCATGTATATTAGACCTCATAATATCTTATTTAATTCATTATATAACTAAACATTTAAATAAAAATATTTATTTAAAAATATCATTTTATCACCTCAATGATTTAATTTTAAATTAGTAATGAATACTCTTAATGGAAAGATGACCACATTATAATTATATGATTTTTATTTGATTCATTTTTTTAGAATATTCATTTAATTAATCGTATTATTCTTCCTATGGTTGAATTTTATGTGATATTCTTCATTTATTGGCTCTCTTGATATATATAACATATCGATATACAAGAAGGGAAGTCACAAATCATATTCCCGATGAACTTATGAACATTTATCGGGGAAAGGATTAATATGATATTCTAATGAAATTTAAATCTATCTTATGGGTCTTGATACTAATTTAGAAGGATTATTTATCTCAAATGATTCAATAGTAACTAAATATTGAAGATATTCAAATTTTTTGGGACTATTTAAATGACTTTCTAGAATAGTTTCCCAGACATCCTTTGAATTTTGATGTTGTGTTTTTAAAATAACTAATACCTAGTGCTTTAATGATTTCAAAATATTTATATAGAATGGCACTAATTATATTTCTAAAATTTAATATTAAACATCAGGATAATATATATAGTGTGTTATTTTTCATAGTTCATTATTATATGGTGTAGTAGTTCATTTCATTTTGAAAAATGTTCGTTCAATGTGTTTTTTCATCGATTATCTAAAATATAACATAATAAATATTATGAAAAGTATCATCTCCCCATATCAAGTATTTTATTTATCCATTTCGAGGAGATTAATATTTTTCCTACAATGATTTTTGTTCTAGATATCATTATTTTAGGTTCAAATAGTGGATATACCCAATACAGCCATTCGTATGAGGTATGAACATAATCAATTTACTGAGATTCAATTTTTTCTTATAAATTCCCCTGATATATTTAGATATTTCATGAAGTGTATTTTTTTTATAAGTTCATGATTTTTTTGGTAGTCATGATAACCCGGTGTAATGGAACGTTTCTTGGAAAAGATACAAATTGTGACTTTTGGCTACAAAAAAGATTTATTTTTCATATAATCTTAAGCAAGGGTATGTCCGTAGAACCAACAATGATAGGAGTTATTCATAATTTTATGAGACAAACCACGGTGACTTATATTCATAATTATAATGTTTTTTATATATATTCAAAATTCTTAGTATGTAATTTCTCTAGTTTATCTAATTTGTTCACTAAGTTTTCTCATAAGTTAGTCAAGATCTGTTGGATAAATGATTGGGAAGAAAATTTCGTGGAACTAAAGAGAGGGTTAGTCAGTTAAACTATTCTCACCATGACCTATCATGGATAAATATTTATGATTTACTATTAGACGACAATGATGCGGTTTGGATTTTTTATTATGCATAATGATGTGGTGATAACATTTTCCTACTTCTAATAGAATTTCCAATATAAAAATTTCTGGTCTCATGATTTGGAGTCAAATTTAATAATTTTGAAATCAATGATATGAAGATATTATATATTTGGTGAAATTTGTAGTATATATAATGATAATAAAAGAATTAATTTTATATTCATAGTAGAAAAGTTGAATTTTCACTAATGGATGTGGTTGGAGAAGATTAAATATTATCAAGAATAAATACATTTCCATCCTTGAAAAGAGATCAAAGGGGATGATACTTTTCATTTGGGGTCCATGCAAGTATTTACATGAAAATTATTTAATGATATTCACTATTTAAGGATTTACCTAATATGGACCTTGAAAAAATGAAGAAAAGTGATAGATCATATCTTTCTCCTATGAATGTTAAACCATCCATCCATTTGTGGATTAAAGGGGTGTAGAAGTAGGAAGTGGAGCTGTAGAAGAAGGTGAGGGATATTACATATTAAAATGATGTTTCTTTTTGGAATTAAATGGTTTGAGAACAAAGTATGTGACCCACAATTCAAATACATGAAGAAGGAGTTACAATAAGAATATCATCGTTTATCATTTCTATTCATCCTAGAAGTTTAAAGATTCATGGAGATTAGAAGGAGTACTTCTAGTGGGACAACATGGAGATATATATTGTAGACAATGTATAGTTGTTATTGGTATGAAAACAATATAATTATGAGAGGAATAATTCTATGAGGATGTTACAACCATTACCCATACCAAAATGGAAATTGGAAAATATCACTATTTATTTCATCATTTGGCTTCCCAAAACATCTAAAGTCCATAATGATATTTGGGTTGTAATCAATTTCCATACATAATAATTGAATTTAATTTTAATTATTGAATATCATGATTATTATTTAGTGGTAATAATTAAGAAAGTTATCATATTTCAATGAGTACCACATTTCATATTATCAGACCAAGGACTAAATTTTACCTTGATGTTCTAGTAACGACATTAATTGTCCCTAGATATATAGTTCTATTTCTGTAAAAAATATCATTCTTATACATGTTGATAGTATAAAAGGACCATTTAAACCAAAGAGGACATGTTGACATCATGTTCAATGGATTTCAAAGGTGGGTGGGATCTACACCTTCTTCTAGTATAGTTTTCATACAACAATTGATTTCCCTTGATAGTTCATATTTATGCTTATGATGTCCTATATAGAAGTATCTTCATAACTCTATCATCATGGGAAAAAGGGAGAAAGGAATATATCAGCACATGAGCTAGTTGAGTAAATAGAAGAAATGGTTAGAACCTATTCAATAACACATCATGGAAGATCAGTGTCAATAAAAAATTATATTCAAATACATCAGTGAGATTTTGAGTTCAGGGGTGGTGATATGATCTTCCTGTAGATATCACATTCGAAGAAGTTTATGAGATTTTTAATTAAAGGGAAACTATTCCCAATAAATATCTTCACTTTTGAGATTCATAATCAAATGGGGATTGTTTTGGTTTTTGGTTCTTCATGTTAATCTCTATCATGTTGAAAAAGTGATCCATATATTGATTTTGAGAAGTACATACCTTATCCTTCACATGTTTTGATCTCAATATTATAACATGTGATGATGACCTTCCTTTTGGGGAATAACTAGTAGAGAATATTGGTCATATAGAGAAGGTGATTTGAAACTAGACCTCTCACCTAGTTAATGCTTTTCAGAGAAACCCTAAATTGGATGAAGATACATGGGAACTCGAATTTATGATGAGATAGATGTATCCTTAATTTTTTAGATAAGTGTGATGGAATTTCAAGGATGAGATTCATATAATGGGGTAAACTATAAAACATTGAGATTTTATATGCATTCCATTGAAATAAATTTGTAGTATTTGATATATTTCATTACATCCAACCTAGACTCTAAATAAACCTTGATATATTATAACAATTATAACATAGAAGTTGGGTTGATGGGTATGATTAGGGTTAACAACATTATGAAATATATATCAAATTTTTTTCCCTAATTCAAATGTATTGATTAATTCCTATGAAATAAAAAAGACCTATAAAAGACCTATTTTCGAATACTGATATTTTTATATGTATCATATAATTTTATATAGTGATCGCTATTTAAAACTGAATTCAATTAAATTTTTTTAAATTTTTTGAATAATAATTCATAAATTAGTCATCAAATGTTTATGAATGATGATAAATAATTTGACGGTTAATAGAGGAATTTTCAAGAAAATATTTTTTAGTTGTGATGTTTTTTTAACATCATAAATTAAATAAGTCGGTAGTATTTAATGCTTTTAAAAGAATTTGTAGAATATATATTCAATGAAATAGTGTTTTATCTTTCATATAAAACTTTTTAATATTATAAGATTTAAATTAAAACATGTTTATTTTTTAAAATGAATTTTATTAAAAAAATGATTTTTGTTGTGTTTTGAGTGTTTATTTAATAAAAAATTCCGTATATTATAGAAATTGAAATTGATAAAATTAATCACATATTTGAATTTTTTATTAAAAAAAATTAATGTGGACACCTTTAATTTTATTCATAATTAATGGAAAAAATTATAAAAATTTATTTCCATGGTTGTGGTTAAAAATCATTATAAGGGGTTAAACTAAGAGATATGGGTGAAATTCCACCTAATCTATTATAATAATATTTATTCAAGATATTTTGAAATTTATTATCCTAAAATTTAATTCTATTCCATTATTTCCACTTTAAAAATAAAATGGATTTATATTATTGAAATGTTTTTGGTAATTCAATGTGTTTCTCACCCCTGACATATAAAAAGGATTCTCTTCTCCTTTCTTAATCATAAAACATTGAGAACTCTAGCTTAGAAAATACATTCCCAAATACCTTCCTAGATTCCATCCATTTGTTCTTGTGTAAAATCTTGGGTCTTCTCATCCCATTACTATTTCAATTTGGGTGTTGGGGGTGTTTTGGAGGAAGCATAAGAAGGCTTAGTGGTGGTAGGAGCAACCGCATGACAACAAAAGGGAGTTTACAATTTGAAGATTATTCATGACATCATTAGGTATTTCATGGAATGTTAAGATAATGATTCAAATATTTTTTTTTGTTGATTGGTGCATGAATAAAGATAAGATTAGAGAGGTAATTTCATGATGTGAGTAAATTTTGAGTAAAGATCCATAAATATTGTTCAATGTTTGATATATGGTAATATCACAATATAAATCTAGTTCATATCATATATTGTATAAAACCCATGGAATTCATCATGGGAATATAGAATTAACTCCATGAATAATGGGAGATTAATCTAGTTTATATGTTTTAGTAAGACCATATTTTCTCTAATCCATCAATTCTTCCCCATTAATTTGGGAAGAACCTGGATACTTTTTGAATGTCTTATATCCCCTCATACCTTCCTTTGATCCATTTGTTCCAATGTTTGAGCCTTGGAAACCCATGGATTTTTATCTCCTTACCCCATTTTCTTCCTTCTATTGTTCTTCAAGGAACTATTATGGCGTTGTTGGTTTTTTTAAAGTGATTTTGGGATACTTTTTAAGGATCCTTGATGAGGTTCTGGTTGATATGTGGTTTTCCTAACATGGTTGTAGTCTTTGGGTTCTCTCTCATCCACAATGTTATTCACACTGAACTGGAAATTCTCTTTAAGTTAGGGTATCCCCATTCTTGTAATAATTGTGAGCTATTTCTAGGGATTGTGACCTTCTTCCATCCATTGGGTGGATATTAAGGATTTTATTAATTAATTTAATCAATTGTAAAATAACTAACTAATTTTAATTGGTATAAATCATGTGTACTTAGTAATTTTATGTCATTATTGATAACTTGGGGCATATGTTTTCCATTATTAAAAATCATGGTTGTTGGGAGACTTTTTTTATGTGGTAGTTTATAAGTTATTGGACCCTTGATTTGTTTTTGTTTGACTGCAAACTGAATAATAGGATAAAAACATATATATGAATAATGAATTTTTTTCCTATGAATATTTGGTATAGGAGATTATACTCATATTAAATGTTGTAATTTGATGAAAGACCATGAATAAAATGTAAATGGTAGGATTTTTTATTATTCTGTGTGGTTTTTCTTGTTTTGTTTACACGTTTGATATTGGTTGTTATGTGATTGTTTTGGTTACCACATGAGTAATGATATATCTGGGTCAGTGATGTGATGGTTGGTTTGCATTGATGTGATTTGGTAAGTTGAGTACTCATGGATATGAGTAGTTGTTGTGGTGAGTGGTGGTAGTCGTATTTGAGTCACTGTGGTGAGAGGTGTTTGTGGTTATAAGGTGGTATTGGTGTGGGGTTATATTGATGTAAATTGAATAATAAGTCTAGTTGGTATGGGGTGGTGGATATTGTTGATGATTTGTTGGTGAGATGTTGTGTGGAATGGCTATGTTAGACACTTGGGTATCCACGGAATAAATTTTTAATACATAAAAATGGCATTTATTGGTAAATGAATATTGAAATTAATTAAAATTTATATGTGGTAAATAGAATACATGAATTTTATATTAAATTAATGGATTGTGTAAAATGTAGAATGAAATGGATTAGTAAATGGGTTTTAGTGGGAACTTGGTAAATCATAATATGATGGAGTTTTTTTATTAGAAGTGGGTGTTGTGTGGTTTTTTGTGGTTATTGTGTTATGATTTCTGTAGTTATGGAAACTATTGTGACAGTTTATGTGTGTGCTGATATAGTGTAAGCTAGTTCATTGTATTTGAACGAATTGGTCATTTATTATGTGTTATCTATATATTAAGTGTTTTTAAAATACTTGTATGTCTTCCCCTCCTAATTTTGATAACCTTAAAAATACACAATGTTTTTGGGTTCAATGTATTTTCCACATCATCCAATATATTGGTGATATGGATGGTTGGATACCCCCTCTAACATGATCTTCCTTCAATAGTGATTATATGGGTTGGTGTTGGACATTACCTAGATAAGATGTGATAATGTTATGATGTGTTGTGATATGATAGGGGTTGATACTTTGTAGGAGGAGGGAATAAGGTTGATGTCCTTCACATTCATTTTACACAAATTACCGAGTTTTGAGATGCGATGTGATGGAACCGATGTCTTTTTCTAGGATATGATGTGTTGGTCCAAGTGTGTTCAGGTAGGGGTAGTGTGACAATGACTGATGAAATCACCATATGATTGACCTAGTGATGGTGGGCTGGTAAGGGATGTATCCTGAACCACATGATGGAAAACTTGATATGGGATGTGTTGTGTATGGAAATAATGGTATCATTGGACATTCAACATTGGGGCATGAGAGTGGAAAATCAATGGGGAAGTGAATGATGGGAAAATTATTATGTTTATGATGTCATCATACAATATTTGATGAATTGTTATTTAGAGTGAGAAATGATTAGAATATTTATATCCAGTTTACCTATTAGGTACTTGTTGGTTCTGTAGTTTTCTCACTTAAATAGTATTATTCGTGTTTCACTTGTTCACTTGAGGACATTATAATCACACTAATTATAATTGTATTCTAAACCTATGTAAATAACCTATTTTTTGGTTTTTCAAGAAGACATAATAATTAACCTAGGCATTACAAACTTAGGATTTAAAGCTTCTATATTTTTCTAATATAGGATTTGTATTAATTATTTATTTAGATGGGTTTATTATATTTTTTGACATTATTCATGAATTTTGGGATAGTTTTAGGTGAAATTTTATATTTTATGTTGTAGTTTCTTATTGGTTGTTTATCCAATCTCACAATCTTGTTTATTATGTTGGTTAATTAATTTTATATGTGATATTTTAGAGCTCTTGAAGCTTTCTTCCGACCCAGGGCCTATTGGTGGTATGACTCAGTGGTCATTATCTATCCTCCTTCATTTCTAGCTCAGAAGGGGTATCAATCGAGGGTGAGGTCTTTATAGAGTGTTATCAAAGGTTTTGGTTGAGTTTCAAGGTGGAGTTTGGAGTGAGTCATTGTGAGTATTTCATTGTTGGTAGGGAAATGTTTCCAATTAATATTGGGGCCTAGTATACTCTAGGGATACATGAAAGGACATAGAAACTTAGGGTCCCCCAAAATCTGATGCATGGATTCTGATCTTATTAGGTGACCAAGTGAGGTGGACATGTTTGTTTTTTAGAGACTATGAGAGGTGAAAAATCATGATTGATTTTGTTCATGTATTAATTTTGTGATTTTGTAAAATTTAAATTAATTAATTGAGTAAAATGGAGATTAAATTTAATGTTATTGGGAAAAGGATTCCCACATTCTTTTCAGGAATGGATCTTTTTCATCATCCAATAGAATCTCAGGTAGTTGAGTTTCATGAAGTTGATCATTTCATTCATCAGAGGACCAACCCAATATATTAAAAACATTCATGGAAGAGGGATTTGAATTCATTTTAGTTTTAGTTTTTGGGGATGTATTAGGGGAGTCTATACTATCTTGAGACAGAGCACTGGTTATAGGCGATCATGATTTTTTCAGTCTTATTTGAGTTTGTTCTATGTTCTAGGTGTTGTTGTATGTTTTTCAGTTGTAGGGAGACCCATGTACATGGTGGACACTATAAGTTAGTAACTAGAAGGAGTAAGAGGTGTTGTGGAAAAAAATTCCAATGGGGTTACTTTCACAATTAAAATCATTGATGATAATAAAGTTGATGTGAGGTTAGTTTATATCACTTAAATAGGGTATCCTCTATGTGTATGAGCTTCAGATCATGTTTAATGACCTCTTTTACTTCATCCCAAATGTTTCACCTGTTGATGTGCCAATAGTGCAACATCTGGAAGAAGGCCTTTGTCCCAGTTATTAGGTATTTGGTCACCCCATTTACACTTCCTACATACAGGTAATTATAAAAGAAGTGATAGGTTATCGAGTGAATTATTTCTCTAGAATTTGAGCCTTAAGAGAGTGGTTAGGGGTCCATATTAAAGAGCACAACATCATGTAGTAGGTTGTCAGTGATTAGGAAGTAATCTTTTTGGCTCGGGGGAGATAGGGGCATGTCATTTCGCACCCTTATATGATAGGTGGATTGTGATAATCTAAAATGGGAATTCCATTTCAATATTATATAAATAGAGGACTTCATTATCTCTTTTATTTTTGTTAAACTACTCGAGGATGGTTGTTTGAAAACTTTGATCTTGATCTTTTTGAGTAGCAGAAGTAGCAATTTCATATGATGTAGTTTCTACAGTATGGAATGTTATATCTAGTTCATTAGATTCAGGGAGATGGTGTGGTAAGTCGGAATTATTTTTCATTTCTACTTTTTAGGGAAATAGGAAGAACATCAATCATTGATTTCTATAGTATAGAGGTTGAAGAGTTTTTATGGAAAGATGTATTCATTAGAGGCCATAGTGATAGCAGGGATAGAGGTTTTTGGAGGTATGATTAGTTTATCAAGTTCATTTTTTTGTGATTTTTTTTATTAGGAGTTCATTCAATACATTATTTAAAAATATTAGGTTTACTCATTAATAATGGTTTTGGAGATACTTCATGTTCCCCTAGTGTGATTGATGTCGGTTAGAGGTCAGCCTATTTTGTTCGATGTGTGTAGGGGGTGTAAGCTGATGTTGGGGAATCTCCGGTTCATGGGAGAATTTTTTTACTACAGTTATAGCCATAAAATGTTATATTTGTAATTTATTGGATTTATTCTGTACATGTATTCAACATATACTTCTATAGTTGTGTTTTATTTTCCAATGTGGAGGGTCTACAGGTGGCATTTGTTAGTAAGCGAGGTTATTGAATTGGTGGTACGAATGTGGATCCTCTTTTCCCTAATTTGCAATAGATTTTGGTTGAATATTCTGAATAGATTGTTCCAAGGGGTTTTAATGATTTCATATGTGTTTTCCTATTTCAGGTAATGACACTACCCTCTTAACACAATGTCAATTTCAGGATTTATTTTTAACAGATCCCATTGTTAATCTCAACCTATCTCTATCAAATGTCACCTATGGAGCTGTGTGAGTTGATGTTACAAGTTAATGACATGAGTTATAGTGGTTTAATCTTACCTAGTATTAATAACTTGTGTGCTCAAATGTTTTTATCAAAGAATCCAGTCAGTGATTTGATGATCTGTGTATACTATTAGAGGTTGAATTAGTTAACGATCAAGAACTATTTTCCTCTTCCATGTATCAATGATCTTATGGACTAACTGAAGGGGCCCAATTGATTTTCAACTTTCTACTTGTGGTTGAGATATCAATCCATGAGGGCGATATATAATGATATCTCTTCGAGTATTTCCTTCAGGTGCATGTATGTGAATTCAAGTTCATGTTTATGTGATTTATTGTCACAAAATCCTTCCATGATCATGGGGATCATGGAAACCATATTCTATATGTTATTATACATGTTCATCATCATTTTCATTAATGTTATTTTAATCTACTCAATGTCGGAGAAGGTGTATGTTTACTATCTCATAGTATTCCTTTTGGTCTGTCACCACCACCAACTCTATTGAAAGTATTCTAAGTTCATATTTTGGATATAATATGTGGATTTAGTTTGAATTTTTTTTATCCTAGTAGGGTGTTCCCCAATTACAATAAAATAATGGGGATGTTTTTTCTTGTCCAGTACCCAATAATGTGGAATTACATTTCAATTTCCTTAATCTCTCATCTTATTATGGTATTTTTGTGTCTAGTTTCTCTTAGTTGTATCCATATCGACAACATTATCTAAGAAAAATAATCATTTTTTCTGACTGAACTATACCAAGAAACAATTTTCTTCCTAAATGATAGGTTATTTAGTGGTCCAGTACTCCAGTTTCCAATGTATGTTGTGATGTTTTATATTTTATTTGATTCTTTCCACCTAGGATTGGGATGCATGTTAATGAAGTATAAAGAAGAGTTCTCTTATGGGTATAGTTTGTTACTTCCCCAAAATCTTAACTATTTTACCAGTCATTTGATACTAATGGAAGTTCTGATTTTTCTGAGGTTGTGGAGGAATTACCTCAACATAAATTTCTTTATGGTTTTCACAAACCACAAGTGATTGACATATATACATTCCCAATGAAAATTGATTTTCTTCCAATAGAGGTGGATGGAGTTTCATTAGAAGCCTAATTTCTAGATATCTTACACTTAAGGAAAGGATAATGTTGATGTGTTGAGTTGGAAGCCGGGAGGGGATGTGGTTCGTGAGTCTTTTGATTTTTGGAATGGAATGGATGTGCTAACAATGAAGCATATAGACATTAGGGGGGAAGTTGTTGTGGTTGTCTTCATCAGATGATTATGGATTCTTCCTCGATATGACTGGTGGAGGAGTCTCAGTGGGGAGACTCATAGGTAAATTTTATTCATGACCATGTTGAACATGGGGATACTCTAAATAGATGGTAAGAGAACATTCCAAGTTGAGTGTTTTTTAAAGAGATGTTTTCCTCCTTGTAGTGCGTGAGGGTCTTCTAAATGAGTTTCATAGGTTACCTTTTGACTTACATATCTACGTGACTGAAACATCTCTTGGATTAAGGAGACATATTTGTTTCCTAAGGATGAAATCCTCAATGGTGATGTTTTTATAGATGTTTCTAGTTTTTAGATTGGTTAATGTGAACATCATGTTATTAAGTGTTTCTTTTAGTCCTTGGATGTTCCAGAATGAACATGGGAGTAAATATAAATGGATTTCATCACTATGTTACACTAAGATTAGGGAGGTTTTGATTCTTTTTGGGTGGTATTGGACCGACTAATGAAGAAATCTCCTTTTCTTAAAATATTTTAGTCATGTGTCCTGGATTTATTAGAGATACATTATGTGGATGATGTATTTAGGCACCATGAGGTGCTTCAGATCATTATCTATAATCAGGACCCCCATTTAATAAAGTGAGTATGGAGGGAATTGAAGAATGATTCTGGATCCTAGTTTCACCTTAACACTATTTTCCTCCCTCATATAGATTAGCATATAGGGAAGACCATCTAGAAGATAGTGGAAATTTTGTGGGCCTTCAACCTAGGCATTAGCATATTTTGGGAAAGGATTATATCTTGAGTTGATTTTTGGTACAAAAACACCTATCAATCATCCATTAGAATGGATCCGTTGAGGGGATATATTTTTGAGGTCATGTCATTCTTCATTGTGTGGGATGAATGTTGGGTAGTCTGTATGTTTTTTTCTTAATTGAGTGTAATGAAATATGGAGTACATTTACTTTGTCTAATAGGGGATTATGGTTGAGAAATATTGTCTTAAGTACAAGTAGGATTATTGGTTGGCCCCCGAGAGTTTGTGGTTGGTTGCTATATGTTCATGAAAGTCTCATCTCGATGAGGGAAATAGTGTTTTCCCATGAAAACTATGCTTTCTCCACAGTTCATTGGGACCACTAAGGTGTTGGGGTGAGTTTTCAATGTTGTTATTTGTTGGAACTACCCCCAGTAATATGTAGCGATCCATGACGTTTTCCTTGAGTGTCATGTTCATCAATGTCATCTGGATGAATCCCATATCATTGATTGAGGAGAGTTGAATATCATGGATGATACAGTGTTTAGGTATAATCCACTAAAGATCTTGGATAATCGAGAGAAGGTGTGGTTTAGTTGAAGCATTCCCCTAGTTTTTCGGTTTTGTAGGCACGGTTCCCTCGTGGATAGTACTTAGGAATGAGTGATGTAGATGTGTTCCAAATACCTAGAGTTTTTTTATCATTTTATTTTTTAAAATATCTTTGTTCTGTGTTGTCTGGATCTTGGTTCTTAATAATATCTATTGTTTTCTTAATGTTGTGATGTGTGATGAGTTTATTGGAATGTGTTGAGGTAAAATCTATATTCCATATCAAGACAGATTATACTATATCCTGTTTAAATTCACACATATGATTCATTGAAACCCAATGTGTATTATATCTTTACATGGGAAATAGAATTCCTTGATTTTTGTGATTGGGGAAGTATTGTATATTGGTTTTTGAAGATTTTCCCTTGGGTTTTATAGATAATAATGAAGTTTTGTTGATGATGGTGTTGGAATTAGAAGGTTTTTTATGGTGATAGGTTGATGTGGTGGCGTGAGGTGTTCTATAGATGTTTGGATTGATTCATTTGGTAAAAGGTCATGTTGAAGTTCAATGACTCACCTTAGAGATGTCTCATAGGGATGGTTTTCAGAATATTCTCCTTTATTTTGGGATGGGATTTAATTCACAAGCATTATAAAATTTTCAAAGGTATCTAATGTAACATTTTATACCTTCTCAGCTGATTAATTTTCAATTTTTTGTTTTGGGAATTTGTTACAGGAGGATCGAGAAGGTTTTATTGAGGTTAGAGATACATAGGGACTACATGAAGTGGTCCACAATGGAAATTGCATTCATGATGTTACTAGGTGTTTTCAGCATGTAAATTTGACAATTTGAGGATTATTTTTGGTAGTGCGTAGTTCATGAAAGAAATTTAGGATACGATTTTGGATTTCAGGGTTTGAATTCATTTGGGATGAGCTTCCATGAATTTTAACTAAATATTCAATTATTTGAAGATCATGGTGTAATTCTAGTTCACAGAGTCGATTTCACAAACCATATGGATTTCATGAAATGGATGTGGAATTCTCTACATGACTAAAAAGTGATGCAACATATTTTATTGTTTTAGTCCAACTAAATTTTCTTCCATCTAGATTTTATTCCTGTTATTTTTATGTAAACCATAGATTATTTTTTAGATATTTTATCCTATATTCCCTAGCATTGATCCATGGATTATGGTGATTGATATTTTTCTATCCAATGTTATTTTTTCTAATTACTCTACTATTTTCCAGTCATTATATATTGTTCATTCGCAGGTGTGTATTACATTATTTTTTGGGGTGAGTTTGTTTGGTGTTTTGAGGATCTATGGTGTGGTTTCGTTTGATCCATGGATTTCATTGAGGAGTTATATTTTCTGGGACGTCTCTCTTTCTCCCTATTTTTCATAGTGAATCATAAATCATCATTAGTTTAGGGGAACCACACTCTTTCCCTATTTATATTCTATATGCAAATATTGCATTATTTTTCCTTCTTTTGGGTGGATTTTAATGGTCGGATTAATAAATAAAATGAATAATAAATTCATAAATTTATGGGAATCAGGAGAATTCTTATTTGTTTTACTACATTGATATTCCCAAAGATGATTTTATTCCCGGTGTTTCCTTTTACATGAATAAAAAATGTAGGAAGAGTTCTCTATGGTCTAGTTGATATGTCATAAGAATTTTGTTTAGTTATCATTTGATGGTATCCTAAATAAATTACTTAAGAGTTATCATATTGATAATGAATTGGTTTCCCAAATAATTATAGTTTTTGTGATAATTTTCATACTAAATGTAGTAATGTGATGTAATCCATTGAATAAATTTTTAATGTGGTCATTTTTTCATTTTTTATTGATATTCTTCTCTTACCTTGTGTGATTTATGATATTTTTTGATGGTCGAGTTTACGAGATGAGTTATAGAATATGTGTGGATTTCATGTGATGGTTGGTTGGCATGAATGTAATGTGGGGAATTTTATAGTGGTGAAAATTAGTGATTTTTATTTTGTGTGGTGGTTGTGGTTGTGTGGTAGTTATAGATTGTGGTGGTTTTGGTTGGTCAGTGGTTCTATTGTGTAGTTGTAGTAATGTTTGGTGGATTAAAAATGGGTTTCTATGGTTTTCTTGTGATTTTTATGAGATTTGGGTGATATTTTTAGGGGTGGTTGTGATAATTGTCCAAGTTTCCACATAATTAACATATAATGGAGAAACTAAATGGAATGGGTTGATTAATAAATAAGAAAATGGGTGAAAATTTATATTTGGTAAAGGATAAAATTTATTTTAAAATAAATAAATCGACTGTGTAAAATGGGGAGTGAAATGGAATACTAAATGGGTGTTAGTTGGAATGCATTAAATTTGGAAATGGTGCAGTTTGTAATTAAATGTTGGTTTGTGTTGTAGTTTTGTTTTGATGCATATAGTGGTGGGAACAATAGTGATGGTAGATGTGTGGTGTGGTGGTGGAAATGGGGTGTATTCTATTGTAGTGGTTATGAACCCATAGATGGGATATTCTGTGTAATCTATATTTCATGTACTTTTATTATATTACTATACTCTCCCATACATAGTTGGATAACCTACTCAATTCCCAAATGTTATGAGTTTTGTTATTCTACCAAAAATTTAGGATGTTAGTGATTTGGATGGATGAATACCCCTTATTCACCACTCTTCCTTCTATAGTGATGGTATGGGGTGGTGTAGAAGATTACTCAGATGTGATCTGATGAGTTAGTGAAGTGATGTGGTATGTGTGTGGGGAATGCTCAGTGGGTGGGTGGAATGAACATGATTTCAATCATCATCATGATTCCCTACTACAATGGTTACATTATGTGATGTGATGGCATATATTTCTCTAAGTTATATGTGATTTTATGGACCATGTTTCTTTATGGAAGATATGATGCGATGGCCTAGGTGGGTTTTAGATAGTTGTAGTGTATTGATAACTAAAGCTAAAATCATTTTCTAGACTATAAAAATATGGGAATGTATGGATGTGTCTTAACCCACATCAGAGAAAGATATATATGTGATGTCATGTATTAAAAGGAATGTGATCACTAGATATATAACATTGGCGAATGATAGTGTAAAAATAATGGGTAAGTGTAAGCGGGGATCCTTGTTATGTTTTTGATACTATGTTAATGTAGTGGATGCAAGATTTGGTGCATGAAACATGGTGAGAATGGGGATGGTGAGTTGACCGTTTTAGGGCATTTTAGTTCTATTTTTTACATAGGTACATTTTAATTATCTTCTAACATGTGAACATGAGACATTTTTTATGATCATACTGAAAATACATGTATACTCCCCCTTCATATATAAATTTTTTTTATGTTGTCAAGGGTACATTGAGGATCGATTTGGGAATTACTATCTAGTGATTAGGAGCAGCTACTGAGTTTCTCATATAGGAGATGTCTTTTAGTATTTATTTTTAGACATTTATTGCATCTATTGACACTATTTATGAATTATGGGATGGTTTGGGGTTTTATTTCATATTGTATGGTTATGTTTCTTGTTGATTGTCTATCATATCCCCTGATCCTTTTTTATAGTCTTTAATTCCAAATATGTGTATATTTCAATACATTGATCACTTGTCAACAACCCAGGGCTTACTGGAAGAGTGACTTAAGAGGACCTTGTATCTATTCTATCATTTCAATCCTTCTAGGGGTATCTTTTGAGATATGGGGCCATTAAATCATGAGATGTAACCTAAATACAATCCAAATAATGTTGAATGTGTTAGACAAAAGTGATCTCTCAAATAATAGGTATTCTTCTTACAAAAATATTTGAAAATCAGTTTCATATTCTATATCCTATAAATTTATTGTATCTCTCAAAAAATAATGATTCAAAAATCATCAAAATTATAATATTATTTCATAAATTTTATAAAACCATTTTACATCTCCTTTCTATCAATTGGGAAATGAAAGTATCACTTATGTATTCGAGTAGACTATTATATCCATATAGGGATGTGATTCATTTTCAATCACGACATATCATGGATTTTGATAAAAATGAATTTATTAATTATAAAACATATTTATGATATAATAAGGATTATTGAATGAAAAAATATTGTATACTTTTCTTTTTCCTTATTACAAAATAGATGTATGGAATATACTTACATATGTACTATTGTCTCCATGAGATGTATATTTGATTTTCAATATTTACAATTTTTATATGATTGAAATATTTTATATAATTAACACATACAATACTTATGTCATGAATAATATTCTATGAATATAATATTGGGGTTATATCATAACATGTTCTTACTCAATTGGTCTTTGTTACACGATCTTATTTATATCAGTTTCACCACCTATAAAAGTCATGTTATAATGATAATTCCATGAATGATTAAAGAATGATAAAAATTGTAATATAACATAATAATGTGACATATATGAAATTATTAACATTATTTACTTGAAGGAACCATGATAAAGATGCAATAACCATAATAGCGTAACTAAAACTGATATAAACACAATGTAGGTAACATCAAAAATGATAATGATAATGAATGATTATTCCTGAATGAAAATTAAGATTTTATAATTAAACCACGTACTATATTATATGTTTGGATATGGTTCTATTATATAATTATAATAAATTAACATTAATTATAATATAGTTTAGAGTTCTTACAATCAAATTTGGAAAATAACTATAATTTTTATTTAACAATATCACTATTTAACATGATTATTTATTTTTAAATTTATGATAATGAAATTATTTGGTATGACACACATAAATATCGTGTATTTTCTTAAATTATCATTATTTCTAAATATTACACATGTTCGTTTCATTTTCCTCTCTCAGATTACACATATTTCCAACAAAATGTTTTTAAGGAAAATAAATTTAATTTTATCATCTTTTGAAAATATTATATCATCCATACCCATGTATTATAAAACAATTTCAATAATTTTATTAACATTATACAATTATATATTAAATTCATATTAACTGATATTTTTCTCTATAAAAATTTTACCAATATTTTTGGTTTCATTTTTCGAATAAAGAAATTTTTACCAATGGTGTAAATAGAATTTTTAATTTGAAATTTACCACAAAAATATATTTTCCAATATTCAAAACTATTAATTACCTTGATGGTTCCTTTATATGTTTAAATTTTCCTCTTTAATGAATTGTTTTTCAAAATATTCTATAATTTTTTTATTTTTTAAATAAATTTATTAAAAATGAAAAGAGTTTTTTGTTCAAGGATTATTCAAATGATTAAAAAATCATTTATAACAATAACACTAGATGTTTAATATGGGTTATTGGGGATATGATCCAATTCCACCATATTTATTCTCTCTTAAGATGTTTTTTGATTATTATGATAAAATATTGAAGAAACTGTTATCTTTTGAATGGTTCGAATTATGAGGAAATAATAAATATTTTGATAAAAATGTGGAATATAGAAGAATGGATTATATTTATGTGATGGGGGTCCATTATTAACCTACAATGTATAGGGTATCAATTAATTTTTTTTCGAGCATAAGGGGAACATAGGTAGATATCCCAAGCCAATAAAATGTATTTGAGAGGTTATCACAAGACTATTATGTTTTGAATGCTTTTATGGGTATCCTAGATGTATTATTCTGATGATTATGAAACATATTATGCCACTCTCTTATAAAATTCAGTTATTCCAATGATATGTTTAAATGTATCATGATTTATTTATGATACATGTATTATGAACTTCCAACGCTTTATTTCAGGACTCGATACTATGAACTATTAGTTTTTTGGTATGATTTTATACTATTAATCTCATGTCCTCATATCCTTATTTCTTTCCTATGTTCACCCACAATTATCTATTATTGTCTCCAATAATTAACCTTATTGATAATTTCATCTCAGTGATTCAATTATTTCACTTTTCCAAGGATATGTGGAATTTTTTTAATTATGATATGTCTAGGAAGATTATTATGTGTGAATTTCCTTCTAGTATATATCAAAGATCATTTTTGAAATAAGTTGATTATGTATATAGTCTCCAAACATACTAAGCCTCCATAGTTTTGGGAATTTATTATTATAATCTATTTTATATATTCATTATAAATAATGTAATAGTTATGTATTAAATTACTGTATTGGCTCAAAAAATGAAAAAAAACATCAAAAAAACTAGTAGAATATTTTTTTCACTATCATCATTCAATACTAGAGTTCCAAAAACTCTTATAATCTATCCATATTTACTGTATCATGGAATTAATCATTGAAATATTGATTTTTAAATGTCTCATAAGTGTAAAATTCAGGCCACCCAATATTGTTCATCGCACTCTAACATCTAATTGTAGGTCCATGAAGATTATACAAAGCCAATTTCATGAAACACCCACTAGGAGTTCCAATTAGATCGAAAATCCCATCGATGATCTGAATAAAGTTTTCCAAATTAAATGGGGCCTATAGTACCCTAGAAAACTAAGCGATGTTGTAAATATAAATCTATGAAAAAAATTATTATAGTCAACCCACACTTGTTTGTTCCTCCACAGTAAAAGAGTTCTTGAAAAAAGACTCCATCTGAAATCAGTTTCACTTGATAATCCACCATAGAAACTGTGATAGCATGCTTTATTGCATTCTAACACGTACTAAAGTGATTCTGGACCATTTTACAAAGCAGGAGCAACCTAACCTTCTTCCCTTGGTGGCCCCCTTTGACGTCGTTGATGTTTCATTATATGACATTGAATATCAAGAATATATAAATAATTTTATAATCATAAATGGAAATAATACCTACTCATTTAATAGGAACACACACGAGATCCACATCATAGAGGCTCATTTTATAAGGATATCAATCAATATAACACATAACCTATAACATTACCCCAGGCCTAAGCCTGTGGCTCTTATACATGAATTTGTATCACATTCATGTACATATAACATGATATAACATTGGTATTGTCAAATAATTAAATTTCATTAATAATAATTCAACTATTAATTAAACATAGATTATAAATACCACTTAATTAATTAACCCCCTATTAATGACAATCAAATGAGCTCGTGACTTGTGAACCTACCTACCATCAAATGATTCATGAGATCACATAAATATCATAAACTATAACAGCATAAAAATACTCAAAATCAATGTGAAACTATAATAAAAATATCTGTAATATAAATACCAATTTACTCGATAACTCATAGGTCAATTACACATGAGATGTCCAATCACATGATTAACTTCTCTACCCATGTCCCAACTGTCATATATCATTTATACCTACCCCCAAATATTTTCCAATGAAAAATTTATCTATATGAATCCCTGGGACTGGGTTGGACTATCACATGAAATCATGCATGCCAACCTCTATAATATAATCTACTGACTAGTGGTGAGGACATGAATCTGAATATGAAAGACTATATTTAATGACCCAAAATTTTATCAATTGAATTTCCCTTCTTGTAATGTAATATAAAGCACCACCATCACATAGATAAAAAAAATATATCCTCATAAATTAATAATGATACACTAATCAGAAAATAATCAAATAGTAATTTGATATATTACAGTCTGACAATATATAGAAAAGTAGAAAATTATAATAAGAGATTTTGGATATACCTGGTCCACCATAATGAACGCACTCACAAACAAAGATATAAAAATGAAACAAAATTTTAATAAAACAATATTAATTCTAATTATGAATGAATATATATAAACATTATAATAAGTATATCTGATTGTTGAATGAATGGAATAATAGGTATTTATAGGAAGTAATAAACCAACATGTTAGTTGTAAATATGAACTTTTTAATAGTAACCTATCCATTAAAAAGGTAATGTAACCATTAAAAATTGTAATCTTACTTCTAGAATAGTAACCTCACTCATTGAAATGTAACATTATACATAGGAATCCTATAAAAAGAAAATATAATATATTCATATAATGGTCAATGTAAAAATTGTTTAAAAAATAATAAATTAAGTGTTAATATTTTTTAAAATGTAACTACTATATTTTAATTTTTTTAATGAACATAATTATTTATTAAAATATTTATATAAAATGGATTCATAAATTAATAATATATTTTATTTTAATGATAAAATTATTTTTTGAGAACATAAATTAATTATCAATGCATCGTAAATTAGATTATCTTATTCACATCGCTATTTTTAAAATAAATGTAGGCCTTACATAAAAATTAATTTTCTCATATTTAGAAATTAATTTCAAAAAATGGATTAATTTTTTGGAAAGTACATCTCGGTAAATATTTTGGACGAATTTTTTTAGATTTTTCTAAAATTGGTAATTTTTTTTGAATAGTGAAATATGGTATTTTATGGAACTTGTCACCATAAACCAAATACGTGAAGTTTTTAGTTGTGGACAATCAAATCACCCATTACATTGAAATCATTTTCACAATTTAATATCAAAAGTCACATGAAACAATACTGATCAAATTCATGATCCAAAATAATAATGTATTGAATATAATAATCAAAAACACCCCTCTCATCCCTATATAGATACCTCCCCTCCCAACTACTTATCATTACACCTTTTAAGACTTTGATAATTCAAATATTAGGTCCAATTACCTTCCCAAGACTCTTACCTACATCTTAGTACTTGTGGTCACAGCAGGAGATCAATTCTATCTTCCTTTAGAATGTTATTGGTATAAAGATTCTCAAGAGGTAAAATCCTCCAACTTTCTCTTTTAAATTCTTTTTATCGCTTACATTTTCATCACCCCATACAAAGTGGAATGATAACCCCACTATCTTATATACACTATAGTTTTATTTTTTTAATTTAATATCAATAATAAAATCACATCTCTTATCATTTTACTCAAAAAATGAATATATCGTAAATGTTATGTCGATCACTGCCTTCACAGGAGATGAGTTTTTATTTCCCATTACCGTTTTCATGATAGGTTTAAATTCACATATAAATGCTAAAAATGAATTAAATATTTATAATATATTTTCCTCATATTGTATAATTAATATATGTTTATAATATTATATTAAATAGTACTAGTTCATGATAGTTAGTAAAACCACCAAAATGAATGAACATAATAACATTAACGTTTTTACTAAAATAGTCATCCCTATAAATAAAAATAATAATAATTTGGACACATAAAATTTAATTATTGTCATGAATACTATTTCATTGCACTTATAGTATTTTTTTATTGTTTTACATGAACAAATATAATTATCCATAAATTATTCAACCGTCCCATGATGAAAAAAACACTCTCGAAATAATGAAATTGAACATTATAAATCATCAAAATGGTAATAACAGAACATAATTAATTTATAATAAATCAAATATATTTTAAATAGGTTATGAATAAAATTTTTAATTTATCTAATTTGAATATATATGTCTTTAATTTCTAGTGTAGAACACATTTGGACATCATGTATGAGAAATATCTTAACCCCTATACTACCTTTGGCTTAGGATTTCTATCTCCTTTCCTAAATTTACCTCATCATTATACTAACATACTTATAATATATTCTCTATGTATTTTCCAAAAAATATGATTATATCTCAATCCAAATTTATTATATGTGTAAGTTCATTTTTTAAAAGGTTCCCCTCTCAATTCCTCTTAATATAAAAACCTTGTTAAAAGGAACTTCCCAAATTCTTATCCATTTATATGTACACACCATAAATTTTTTTCATCCATACAAATATTCTAAAATAACAAATTTTATATTTAAAACCTAATTTTAGTTATTTTATAGATATATGGAAATAATTATGGCTATAAACCCTTTAAGGATTCATTAATCATTTCCCTTAAACTACACTAAAGTGGAACATTTCTAAAATTACCTAAAAACAATTTTTAATTTCTTTCAATAAAGTTTAAAATAATTATTCATGACTCATTATTATATATACATTATTATTTTCTAATAATTATTTAATCCCTTTATTCATGGATACAATTATGATACGTCGTTTGGTTATTTATTTTGAAATGATTCAAAATCCATTATATTCCATGGGTAACCCTTATAATTATTCCATACATCTGATTTAATTATGTGGAACACATATACAAGTACATCTTATGATGGGTGAACCTGGAATATGATCCAATGGATTTGGTGATGTTTTTTCTGTATACATTATGTATGGTATTAGGGATTAAATGTAATCCATTATGGGACATTTCCACCATGTTATATTATCATGGATGTTAGCCTTCACTAATGATTATGTCATGTTTTATATTGTTTCCAAATTCCTATATTTCCAAGATAATAAGATTTCATATTCTATATTTTGGGACACTATATTTTGATTCATAATCCATGCCTATTGTGTTATATTGTTATTCCTTCTAACTCACATGATATGATTTTTTCTATTCTGATTCAATTACGGGGCTTTTTAGCTCACCTTGTTTGACTTTGAATTCTATAGGTTATCTGATACAGATTTTGGAGGACAAAGGATGTTAGTAGATCATTCTAGATATTAATAAAAATATTTTTTATTCTAGTTTCATGTTTTGAAATTTTGTAACTTGTTTTTTAAACACACTATACTTCTTGATCCTTGGTTTTTATTTGATGGATAAATATGCTTAAAATAGAATAATATTATTTGTAAAAGGATTGGTAACTATAGATGGTATCAGGGAAAAGTCTAGTTATTTTTGGGGATTAAGACGTGAAAAAAATAGTAAGAAACCTAAGGATAATTCTATCACCCTGGATATCCTAGATTGATAAAAAGGAAATAAAAATTTATGATATAATTTTAATTTATAAATTTGTCCTTCTATGTTCATAGTTGCCTTTTTTATATTCTCTTTATATATGTATTCCAGAGCACCCCATAATTTTTTTTTCTTTTTCTAGTTAATGGTTATAAATATTTGAGGTCATGTTGACAACCAATGTTTTGGGAAATGTGATGATTTCCCAAATGATATTCCAAACCTGATGGGAATAGAAGTTAAGGACATTATGATAGTACTCAATAAACTGACTCAAGTTATGAATAAAAACATGATTCGTGCGGTATTCCATCAATCCCCTATGAAATATAAATTTATTCACAAATATTTTATATAAAAAAGTTCTTCTTAATTTAGAGTATATTATGATCCCCTAATTAGTGAACAATGGACTAACTCCATTAAGATGATATTTTATATCCTTCTATGATCAAATGAAGAGAATGTTGTAATAGTGGTCTGTTGTTTTGGTAGAGGAGCAGATCAGTTTTGGACAAGGATCACAAACATGATCTCTAAGGAGGATATTAATTCCATAGAATGAGAAGGTATTTATAAAATATTTTTAAATCAATATTTTTCTCTAACATTAGATCATAAGATAGAGAGGTATTTTCTTAAACTGAACAAAAAGGAAGAATATTCTTTCAGTGTGGATGGGGAAATTTTTAAGAGGTTTTCAAGATATAACATAGAATTTTTTATGACCATGTAAATCAAGTGGGATTACTTATTTAGTTATTTAAAGATTATTCTACAAAAACCTTTTGAAATTAGATACATTTGAAGTTATGATAAGACTGGTTGTTTTCAATAAGGATGAGATAGAAATTGGTGCCTCTCAGTCACCTCGTGATATTTGATATAAAAATAGTAAAAATGAGTTTAATGTGGGAGGATAAATAAAAATATATCATGGAAGAAAAAAAACCAAATCACACTATCAAAAGTGTGGGAAGAAGAATCATTTGAACTATGTATAGGGAAATCGGAGATGATTCAAATGCGGAAAGGAAGAGCATCAACCTATACATTTTTGTAGTTATTTGAAGAATAATACTAATTTAGATGATGAAAGGAAGTTCCATGTCAACATTTATTATATAGTAAGACATTTCAACTGTAATTCAAAGGGGATTTGTGTGATCCAAGTTACTAATAAATAATTGATGAATAAATTAAATGAAAAAAATCCCTGAATGAAAGAAAATATAATCATATGATATCACTAAAATTGAGGTGGAACCTAAAAATAAAGTGGTGATAGGTATGGTTGTTATTAATTCAATAATAGAATATTTTCTATTTGATTCTGGTTTTACACATTCTATCATATCCTAAAACATTAGTTGAACTATTCAAACATTGAATCCAAATATGGATGTTGATTTCCCTATGAGAATAGTAAATTGATAAATTATTTAATCTAAATTATATAACTTATCCTTGGTAACTTTTTGTGGATTAAACCTCCCATAAAATCTCATATAACATCCTTTAGTGGAAATTGACCCTATGTTTGTCATATATTGGGTATTTTTATAAAAATACAACATAAACTGTGAGGAAATGGATTTCACACTTCACAACCTAAAGAATTCTACAATTCAGTAGAAGTGTAAAGAGGAGGATGAATATCCTTCAGAATCTATAGCTTACATTTGGATATTATTTCCATATGAAAAATTGTATCTAGCTAAAATGATTGTGACAATGGTGAGGATCATGCTTAAAGGCATTCTTATTGTGAGGGACTTCAACAATGTGTTCCCTATTGAATTTATTTTTCTTCCTCTAGACCAAGTGATTGATTTCTATATTGAACCTATTCCTTGATCTATAGAATTATCACTGAAAAAATATCGGATATCCACCATTTGCTTAGAATAACTAGAGAAGTTACAATGAGAATATGGACATGGGTTTTGCATGCTTGAGTGCTTCACCATGTGGTGCATCAGTCCTATTCATCAAGAAGAAGGATGGATCAATGCACCTCGACATTGATTATCGTGAGCTCAAAAATAATGATAAAGAATAAGTATCTACTGCCATAGATATATTATATATATGATCAATTACATGGTGTTATTTATTTGTCTACGGTGGGCCATCGTTAAATATATCACTAGTTATAGGTAAAGAAGAATGATATTCCCAAAACTGCATTTCAAATGAGGTATGGACACTCTGAGTTCATAGTGATTCCCTTCATACTCACTAATGCTGCAAAAAAATTGAGCAGCTTTATTAGTGAATACATTATATATTAACTAAAAAAATTATTTTATTCTTTATAGAAGATATTCTGTTACAATCTAAAAGCAAGGATAATAAAGTGGAGAAAATAGTATAATGATTTAATTACATTTTTATTGGAAAAAATATATGAAATTCATAATAAATATGATTTTTGGATGGAGGATGTATCCTTATTGGTGAATGTTATCACTAGAAAAGGGATATATTTGGACCCCTCAGAGAAAAAGTCAATCGAGGGGTGGCCCAAACCAGAATTTGTGATGGATATTCATAGTTTCCATGTCCCAAATGTGTCTTATTGATGATTTGGTATGAAATTATTGTGATTGTAAAACCCGTTAACCGTCTGAATCAGAATATATTAATGTTTTTCTGGATACATGAATGTGAATCATTCTCCAAAAATTTTAAAAATTGGAATATCACTACAACAGTAATTACACATCCCACAATTGTAAAAATCATTGTGGTATACAATAATAAATGAAATAATGGACTATTTTTTGTTGTGGAAAAATGATAAAGTGCTTTCCTACATGTGAATGCATCAAAATATTTCTTGAGAAAACTATCCTACATATGATCTTGATTTCTAGAATATGATATGTACGTTGAAAATATGGTGGCATTATCTATATGGTGAGATGTGTGAGATGTATATTAATCACAAGTTCATCAAATAAATATTTTCATAAAATGAGATAAAAATTTTCCAGTGAATATTGTTAGAACTCACCACAAATTATGAATACCCAATCCAATACCATCTAGAAAAGAAAATAAATTGGTTTATAACCTATGTAGAAAGGGCCCTAAAGTTTTCTTATTGACAAGATTTGATAAGGGTTAAATCTTCTATGAATTGAGAAGGACAAACATGGGAATAATAATGGAAGGAACAAAATAATTCCTTTTCCAAATTATTTATAAGACATTCCCTTAATATAATATAAATGATTCTCAATGAATCTATGTATAAAGTCTAAATAGGTGGAAGCTATTAGAAATGGAAAATAATCATAAATAAAAATTGATGATAAAGGATTTGTTTGATTTGGGACACATTAATATGTACCATCATATCCTAAGATAAATAAAGATCTTTGGAATTATTGACATATCTCAACCTTCTCCATCCACCGAGGGATCGAAGAGTGGTATTAATATATTCGATAGAAATACCAATGGTACCATATGAAGAAGCATATCACTGAATTTAGGCCAATTTTCCTAGTACGTTTGCAAGTGAAGAATGGATGAAAAAATTATAAGGGGATGATGCAATCATTACTCAAACATACATTAAAATGGGAAAAATAACCATGGACATTATAACTAGACATCCAAATAAAACTAAAGGAAATAATGAAATATGGGTGTTGTTGGATCATCTTACAAATATTACACAATTTTTTTCTACTAAAGAAGACTTCAACTTCGATAAAATTTAATAGATATACATTAAAAAAATTGGTAAGCCTTCATGGATTACCATTATTGATTATATTAGATTGATATTTGATATTTTCCACAATGATCTAGATAATTCTCTAAACTGATCTAATCACCAAGATGAATGTCAGTACGACTTATCAGCCTCAGACTAATGGCCAGCCTGAGAAGACTATTCAAACATTCCAAGATATGTTGATATAGTTCATGATGGACTTAAAAGTAGGATGGGACCAAAATCTACTGCTTGTCAAATTTTCATAAAACAATATTTTCCACTAAAGAATCTAAATGGATATTTATGAATCTCATTATGGGAAAAGATGAAGAACACCAACTTGTTGGGATGAAGTAGAGAATGTAAGATTTTGGGGCCAGAAGTAGTTTATGAAATTATTAAAAAGTAAACATCATTTAGAGTCACATTTTAGAAACCATGATTTGATTGAATTTTTATATAAATGTTTTTTTATGAGACATATATTGTGAGGTTTTATATATGATATTCAACTACGTAACTCCTAGGAAGATTATTATGATATTTAAGATGAAAATAAATTCATGTCTTATGTATATTTCCCCCTTTGAGATTCTTGATTGCATCATAGTTTTGGACTATCGATTAGAAAATACATAAATAATTTCTCAAGTACCAGATGTATTCCACATATCCTTCTTGGGTATGTACATACCATATCTATCCGATGTACTAAATTCAATGGAGTTTCAGTTGGAAAATGATCTCCCTTATGAGGAACAGTCACTGAATATCTTTGACCATTGTGATAATTTTTTTCCTACAAGAATACTCACTTGTTCAAAGTACAATGTAGGAACCATAAATAGGATGTGTCAGCATGGGAACCTAAGAATGTGATGACAGAGAAGTAGCATCACTTATTTTCACCATATTATGTTAAATGAAATTTTGGCATCAAAATTTCATAAGGGGGGAAGAATGTAACCCACCATATTTTTATCAATGGACTTTCGCTTCTGAAAATGTAGCATAAAGAACAAACATCACATAACAAAAATAAAAATTTAACATATTGAAATTTTAAAAGGAGGCAATAATTTAGAGGGCATACAAGACATGTCACATCGAGCATAAATGAAAAAACTAAATATTATTAATTAATTTGATACTTATCACATTGTTTTTATAATGGAGGTAATGAATAGGACTGACTAAATTAGGAAAATATTGTTTAAAATGTAAATATTATTTTTTTTTTGTGAAAAATTAAATATAAATAAAAATAAATCATTTTTTAAACAAAAAAGAGATTTTTTTATATAAAAATATTTAAATATGAACTAGTCTATTTTATACCAATAAATAAAAATATCACCCATGTTGGATAATATTAATTAAATTTCTATATTATATATTCAATCTAATTTTTAAAATCCATCCAATGTGTTTTCAAAACAGGATATAAAAATAAATCTAATTTTACACATGTATGATTTATTTTTCTAAAAATATTTTTTAATCCTATTAAGTTAATAATTGATTTATATTTATTTTTTGAAATTTAATAAACTAAATTTGATAAAATAAAATTTTTATTTTTATTGGAATATAAAAATTTACTTTGGTTGAATTTCTATTATTTCTCTAATAAGTTTCTTATTTTATTGAATGGTGAAAATATAGAATTTTAATGGAAAAATATTTTTTTTCTAGATAATTGATAGTTTTAAATAATAATTTTTAATAGTTTTAATGTAAAATTAGATCATTTTTTAACATATAATGCAATTTACATTGTTTTAGTCAATTTCACATCGAATTCAGATATAAAAACATTTCAATATTTTTAAATATTTCACATTAAAAACCCCCTTCCATTTTCCTTCAATGGAATTAATTTTAAATTAATCTCATCAAAATTTGTATACTGAATTTTTAATATGGATTCCATATCTATAAAACTAATTTAAAAGCTCAGTAAATAAGACCCATTTATTTAAGAGAAATATGAATAATAAATTTTTTAATTTTTATTACCAAGGTTTATGGTAAATTGGGTAATTAAGGGTAAAAATAATATTATAAATATTATAAAATTAACCTATGAATTGTCATCATTTTATATTATGAGTTATTTTCTGCATCAATCATCATTTTTCCAATTTTTTGACCTCTTGGTTTCACGTGGATGAATTTAAGCCCTTCATAGTTTTTTATTTTATAAATTCAATGATTTCATACATATGTTTTATTAACTATCACTTTTCTAATATATGGTTATTTATAATATATATTCCACTGTAAATTGTATTTTGAAATCAAATTCCTTTTTATTCATCATGATAATTTTTTTTCAAATTTAAGAAAATAAATAATTACCGTATAGGTTTACACAAGGATGATGTAGTAGTAGTTTAATTAATGTAAATATAAAATAAATGATATTAAAAATGTTAAAATAAAATT
Source organism: Viscum album (assembly GCA_963277665.1). NCBI lineage: Eukaryota > Viridiplantae > Streptophyta > Magnoliopsida > Santalales > Viscaceae > Viscum > Viscum album. The sequence continues at coordinate 1,301,573,672 of OY728127.1, forward strand.
ACCATGAGATAATTTATTGAATCCAAGAATTTTATATATTCTGTTGACAATTTAGTGATTTTTATGAGAAGTTTTTTTGAATTTCTCTTATGGTTATGATATTTTTAAAAAGTCATTTAATGAATACTGTAAAAATTTACATTAATGATGTTTTGAAATAAAAATAATATTTTATTAAATGATATAAAATACATAAAATTATCAAATTATTCCAACTTATTTGGATAAATTTAAAAATTTCATCAATGATTCATATATGGTTATTTTGTCATTTTATAATTACTATATTAACCTTCATAGAATAAAGACACGCATTGTTATAGTAAGAGTTAAAGAGGTCAAATAGGGGTTCAAAGAAGATAGGGATTAAAAAAATTAAAAACATGTCCATTTCAATTGTATGTATTTATTTTGACCAATTTTTATCTTATATTCTAATTAAATCAGTTTGGTTCCAATTGGAATATAAAATTAATTTATATTAATTTAATATTTTTTTGAATTCCCAGAGTGCCCCTCTCCTCTCCTACAAGAAGAACTTATTATTATTTTAATTCAAAAATAAAAAAACATTTGGTTCCACCATGTTTAACCAAAATAAATTCCTATATTCCCTCCCAACATTCTATAGCTCTTTTTTTTGGAATAACACAATCTAAATTGGTCTTAAGGTGTTAAGAAATAGTGGATTTCTAATGAAGTGGTGTCATTCCTAATTAAGAGTTTCTATTTTCTTTCTTATTCCACATCCCTACACCATATTAAATCATGATAAAAAAATAACTACAGTACACACCATATACTTAGTTGTTATTATTTTTGATTCATGAACAATATCTATATCCAATTCCATCAAATTGAAGAAGAATTAATCATTCTTGTGTATATTGCACTACCACCTCATGAACCGTTGTAATTTTTTTTCTACCATTGTCCCTCATGAAAGATTAGGATGATGGAATAAAATATTAAAAATTTAATTAATCACATAAAAATCATTATTAATGTCTAATATATCATTTTATTTCTAACATTTCCTTTCACAAAAAAATGATAACATCATTCGTGCACATATGTGAATTATCTCATCCATGAAGCGATGTGATTAATTTTTCATCACCACATCACATGTATGATATATATATGTGAATTTAGATAACTAATATTATATAAAATATATTATTATAATTAAATAAATAAAAAATGATACTTACCTCTTTCCATAATGATCATTGAAAATGGAAACATTACTCATGCGTATATATAGCTTAATGTCTCCATGATCGTAACATAGCTCACTTTTTATATCCATAATTAATGGATGTATTTAAATGTACAATTAACACATAAAAATTATTATTATTTCATGTATATATTCCTAGTGATTATGGAAGAACATACATATTACCGTAGTCAACCAACCGAATTAATTTAGAACTTATGAATCTAATATCATCAAAACATAATATGTGAACATAAATATAGATGTAAATGATATAACATTATAATAAGTGATATAAAAGAAATATTAAACTTGAAAAATATTATCAACAATTAAATGATTAATATAATTTTATTATTTTGGAGGATAAATATTGTACATGATGATTCATATATAAGTTAAGATATTTCTTCTCAATCTCCTTTCATTGAGTCATATTTTCATGTTATACACTCACCTTCATTTAGGATGTGTATGTAAGGACCCATTGATATATCATATCATTAATTTATTTAATATCATGTTATTTAATGTTTTTTTTAAATTTATTTATTTCATTGGGTTCTTGATTCAAATGTTTCAACAATGTGTGGGATACTTTGATTTAAAAATATCATTATAAATGTTTAAAGATTTAAATTAAAAATATTTTCCATAATTATTCATATTATTTATGAAATTTATTTATCTGGATACAAAAGGATTATAAATTACATTTTAAGTATTTTTTTAAGTTTTTATTCCCCACTAATCCATCATTTTTTAATGAAACCCCTCATATCTATTTTTAGTTATTTTGTTATTGATAATGGGGTTCAGAAATGTATTGATTATTTATATAACAAGAAATATTTTCTTATGATTGAAAATAAAATTTTAATAATGACATGTTTAAAATTTAAATATTTAATGTTTTATGATTATATAATGGTTCTTAGACATTTGAGGGGTGGTTATTTGAAAAACCAATAAGGGGTGGTTCCATGATAAACTAGTATTGGTGGTTACATTATAACCTTTAACAAATTGGGTATAGAAGTTGACCATATGGATATTACATTTTTAAAAGTTTTATTTTATGAATTAGATCATATAGTTATTCCATTTTAAAGAGTGACATGTATTGATGTAGACTTCATGGTTATTCCATTTGAGTATAACTATGTCTTAAGCTACCTTTATGTTTTATCTCTGAATTCTATGGTTTTTATTATAATTTAGTGATTATAAAAATAGTTATAAATGAATAAATATTAAAAGGAAGTAATTTACTACATATTATGTAGTAAAAGTATTATTTAGGACAGTGTTTTCATCAAGTTTCATGTTTTCATAAGAAATTTTTTTTCCTTTTCTGTTGATCACTTACTGATATTTTTATACTCATCCTGTGTTTCTAAAAAATCAAATGAGTTAAGGATGGGTAAGAGAATGGAAGGATAATATATGAGTGTAGATAAAATTTAACATTAATGATATTATTCGTTATTTTAAAAAATTATAATTTTTATTTTTAAATTTTTTCCTTTCGTGAAAAATTGGATATTTTGTATAAGTTCCCACTTGTAATGTATGTGTTTACATCATGATTGTTTTTCCAAGTTATCTTAAACTCTTGATTGAAATGATCATAAAATATAAATTCTAGTTCAAAAAAACATGATGTGTAGTGTTTAATTTTGGGTCCTTATAGTTGGTATAAATAAATGGGTTAGACAACTTTCAAGATAAGGATTCTCTCTTAGGAGTTATGGGTATCATAATAGGTTTATAATTTTAATATAGATAGTTAATTTAGGTTCTTGATTAAAACAATTTCTACTATTAATTATGAAATTTCATGGTGAATAATGTAACAGCCCGAGATTTTATGAAAAATATTCTTTTTTATTTCACTAATGTCTTGTGTTGTACGCTACACCAAAAGGTGCTTGCACAACACGCATCCTTGACTTGCCTTGCATTACACGCAATCGCAACCTTCCTCGATAGCGTGTGTGGTACGTAATACTGAGTTTTACGAAACAATGATATGCTATTAAAATATTATTAAAACTAGCCGTTATGAATAGTAATAACCACTTTTTAAATTTTAGAAATTTTAGCTCTCAAAATGGACTTCATTTTTGGATTCGGAGTATCGAATTTAGCCTAAGGTGAAATTTTGGTACTTTTCGGATAACTTTCATATTCTGATGAATAGTGAAAATTACTAAATTATAATTAAAAACAACTTTTTTAATCGAAATAATTAATAGTGATAAATCATTAATTTGAGTGGTTTTAAAGTATATTTAGAATATATTTTTACAATTTAATACAATGTTGGTCATTGGATGTAATTTCACATTTAAACTAGACATAAACAAGTGTCAATCTTTTGATAGATATTGTTTCTTAAAAACACGCTATTTGTTTGAACAGCGGGATTTAATTACAAAATTAATTAATGCAACTTTTATGTTATGAATTTGGTAAAATAGACTTCATTTTTGAATTCGGAATATGAAATATAGCTTGGGATGAAATTTTGGCATTGTTCAGAAAATCATCAATTTTTGATGAATAGTGAAACTACTAAGTGGTAGTTAAAAAAACTGAATTTTTCATAAAACTTAATTTTACCGCTTCTGTGAATGGAATTTCAAAAATCCGAGAGACACGGTTGATGTCTGTAAGTAAAATGTGATTCAATGAGATGAAAATAATTTTTGGTGAATAGTAACTTTTTACTTTTATTTACCACGGTTAAAAGTAAATAGGGTAATTAAGGGTAAAAATGATATTATTATTACCCTAAAACATGTCCTAATTCTATTGGACAAGTGTAATTCGACCAAAAACAAGATTAGGAATAAAATATGACCATTTAGGCCCACTTGGATTAGATTAGGACATTTATTGTTATTTAATTCAAAAAAGAGTTAAAAGAGTCAAAATAAATGTTTATTTACTAAAACATTTTTAATATAGGTTTTTACATAAGATAAATTCGATTGTAAATATTCATTAGAAATCTAAAACGATTTCCTACATGATGGTATTTTATTTGTAATTTTTAGACATCAAATAAGTTAATTTATTTATGACACAAAGATGATGCAGTAATTATCTTATTAATGAAATATTGACATAATTGATGTTATAAACACCAAACTAAATATAATTTGAGACTTTTTATGAATTCCACTAATTTTCTAGGTTACTATGATATATTAGTGTTGATTTAATCAACTTGGTTCGAACATATAATTCTTTTATGATTTTCACAAAAATCATGTATCAAATAGTGTCAAAATTGACACAAAATAGTTTTTAAATCAAATATTATATTATTAATTGTTATTTTATTCCTAAAAATCTAAGGTTCGGCCAAATTACTTATATAAGGATATATGTATTAATAATATACAATTTGGGGTTCGTTTGGCATGTTATAGTAAGTTTATTAACCATATAATGTAAGAAAACAAAAAGACATGGTAAAAGTTAAATTATTTAACTTAGAGTTAAATCTAATTGATAAGGTTAAAATAATAACCTAAACTTGTCTAAATCTTATTGGTTGATAGGATTTCGATCCATCCCCACTTTAGCTTCGAAATAAGACCCTTTGGAACCATTATAAACCGATTTTGACTTAAATATAAAATAATATTTTAAGATATTCCTAAGGTGCCCCTCTCCTCCCTTATAAAAGGACACCTCCTCCCCCTCCTCCTCACACCAATTTGAGAACTCAAGCTCGGCCAACCCCTGCCAAAATCTCTTCTCCACTTCCCTAGTAACATCCTAGAGGTTCTGGTCTTCCTCAAAGACCAATTTTAATTCCCTAAGAGGAGGTCTCCAAAAGGCGCTTCAAAGAAGAGGTAATTACCGTTACCAATTCTTTCATCATTATTTCTTCTTCCACTTATTCTTCTTAGGTTGTTTCATTATGAAGTAATAACATAAGTATCACTCATATACTGATATTTTATTATAAGTATGAAACACCCCTAATTCACCTTCTGTCCATCCTACGGAAAAATGAGATCACCGCGCGTGCGTACGTACGGAATACCGTCTCCACGCCGTGGTGTAATCTATTTTCCGCCACCACCTTAATAGGATGGGTATAATGGTGTAATGAGTAACTATATATGATTATTATAAAGTGATATTGATACTGAAATAATATGCATACACTTTAACACAATTCCACGACCATGGGAACGATATCATCGCTCGTGCGTACGGACGGACTACCGTCTCCACGACGCGATGAGATTCATTCTCCACATTAACCATTCATGAATGATTATAAAGAATATATAACAAGTAATAATGAAATATATGAAATAATAATGATACTTAATTTATGTATATTTATATGTATGTCATCTACTTAATTCCATTCAAGACAATAAGGAAAGGAAAACAGCGTTCATGCGTACGTACGGACTACCGTCTCCCTGAACGGTGTTTTTCATTTCATTTATCTATCTATTATATATATATATATATATATATACTGATTATATATGATATATAAATCATATTTGATATTCTGGAATTAAGTAAATCATGATATAAGTAATAATAATGTCAAGATCAAGAAGTCAAAACACCTATGATAAATGAAACGATTTTACCCAAAACGCTTCTTTAACATGGAATTTACAAAAGAACGGGCAATATAATGTCATAAGTGAACCATATATGATATCATAACAATTATTATGATTCTGTAATAAGTCAATAACATGATTTAAATCATTATACAGGAGGTTCGGACACTTACAAAGCAAGTCGGACCTAAGGTAAGGGAAATATCACAATCTCATTTTTTATCCGAGATTGTTTATTCGTAAGTATTTACTGGGGTGTATTTTATCATCCACATCCATGTTTACTCAATATGTAATATTATTTCCATCCACCTAAAATTGTTTAAATCCATTTTTACCCTTCGGTGAGTTTTTAGTAATACGTATGAAAGGAATCTGTTGTCGTTTTTCGTACGAGGTACTTTTTGACTTTTCCGACAAAAGTACAAAGAATTTTTTTTAACTTATACGGCACGAACGGATTTCTACTGTTTTATAAAGCCTTATTTTCCTCTAAAAGATTTCATGACTATTTTCAATAAAATCTCTTTCTTTTAAAATTGCATAATGTTTTGTGAAAAGAAATTGATTTTGAAGAAGAAAGGATATTTTCCTCAAGAATTCAATTCAAGTGTTTTATCAAAATTATTTTCCATCTAAGATAATAAAGGGTTATGTTTCTCTCCATATTTTTACATTGATTTGACTATGTTGTGATGGAATTATGTTTATGAATTCCTTTATCTTATATGAATTGATTTATGATGTCATGATGTTTCAAGAATCCCATTTTTGTTACATGTGTTATGCGATGATGTATGTTTTATGATTATGTGGCACACAAAAGAAAGGATTCATTATAAGATGGGTGGGACCTATATCTCCCTCCAATGCATTGGGTAAAGATTTTATATCTCATGAGATAGACATGGCTGGAATGGTAGGTTATACCGGTTCAGTGAAACAGGACTGAAACGAGGGTTACTCGATTCAGAAGGGACTTTGTCCACTAAGATAGTCTTGGCAATGAGTCTTGACTAACAAGAAATGATTCTCTATGATTATGTGTGTATGCCACAAAGTTTCATGTTTTAAGTTATGATTATTGGGATTTCGTTTCACTACTATGATTTATCCCATGTTATGAAATTATGCTCTCTTTTGCAGGTTAAGATTTCCAAAAGTTATGTTCTTATGAATATGATGTGATTGATTTTTCTTTTGTATACCCTTACTGGGCATTTGAGCTCACCCTTTTATGTTTTCTTTTCCCCAGGATATAAAGAAAGGTTTTAGGTAAAAAAAAATGGAAGATCTTTATGGGAGATATTGAAGATCTTTCACCACGATTAGAAGATTACGTTCCGAGTTTCCAAGGACACTAAACTATTACGATCCTTGTGTGTGTGTTTTTGTTATGTACTAAGTATTCCGCAAATGTAATGTAATGTCCATGTACGATAAGCTTCGGGTCTCTACAGTTGGTATCAGAGGAAAGGTTTAGTCAACCTTTGGAAACTAGGATGCGAAAACGTTAGTGTGATCCCTAGAGATATTTCTAAGGTATGTCTAGGGATGTCCCTAGGGATAAGTATACATATAGGTTATAGTAATAGAATTACGCTAACGATCATAGAATTAAACCTAAGATGTTGGATATTGAAGGTACTCCCCCTTTATTATGTTGTTTTCCCTAGCATGATTTTTGCCTCTCACACTATTCTTTTTGGGTTTTAGACGATGGATGGAACCCGAAGGAACCGTGTTGATAAATGCAATGGACAATTCAATGATTGCCCTCCTGAACAAACAAATGTTATGGGAGATGGAGTGCAAAATCTTATTGCTATACTTACACAAGCTATGAATCATTCTGGACTTCCAAATGAGCAGAGAAGGGAACAATATTCTATTGAGTCCTTCATGAGGCAACGTCCACCTTCTTTCAGTGGGTCTTCTGATCCACTTGTGGCTGAACAATGGATCAGTACTACTGAAAAGATATTTTCAGTTCTTCAATGTTCTGTACATGATAAAGTCATCTTAGCAGTATATCGTTTGGAAGGTGAAGCTGATCAATGGTGGAATCTTATCAAGAATACGAGGCCAAGAGATGAAATTGAGTCCATGGAATGGGACGAGTTCAAGAACTTGTTTTTCAGTAAGTACTTCCCTCGTATTCTTCGAACAAAGATGGAGAAAGAGTTTCTTGAACTGAAGCAAAGGGATGATGAATCTGTTGGTACCTATGAAGCAAATTTTACAAGACTTGCAAGGTATGCTTCTGGTATTATCATCCAACCTGAAAGTAAAGTTGATCGATTTTTCAGTGGCTTAAAACCAAGTCTTCGAAGGGCATTATCTATAAGAGACTTCAGTAGCTATGAAGAAATTGTGCGTTGTGCTATCAAGGTAGAAATGGAAGTTGGTGTTACATATCCATCTCATGGTTTTGACAAGAAACGAAAGATGGAGTTCAAGGAGAAATCTCATAATAATGGTGAAATGAAGATGAATGTTTCCTTATGCACAAAGTGTGGAAAGAAGCATGGTGGAGATTGTCTTAAAGGGACTAGAAAATGTTTTAAGTGTGGAAAAGAAGGTCATCGAGCAGCTGAGTGTCGAAGTAATGGAAAAAGGGTTTCTAATGATGTGAATAAAGCAAACACTGCAGAGAACGCACCACCAACACTTCAATGCTTCAAGTGCAAGGAAATGGGGCATTATGCTAATAATTGCCCTAATCCAAGGGTTAGTGATGATCAACATGAGCAACCACTGAAGGCAAAGGACAAAGGGAAATCACATGCGATCACTATTGGAAATATTGAATATGACAACGATGTGGTGGAATGATTAAGTGTTTATGTAATGGGATTCCAAAATAATGTTGTATCATTGAGTATTGCAATATTTATTGATGTGGTATTCAAAGTGATTGAGATATTTTTTGGAAATAAGATGATATGCGCATAATGAAGACGAGAAAATGAAATGTTTAATAGTATTCATGAGCTCATGATTGATATAAGGACTAAGTGATATCATGGTTTGAGTATATAGAATTTTGAGGATTTTGGTATGTGGAAAGTGTTAACTTTTAACTGCACTCATGTTTTCACTAAGGTATTCAAGAGAATACACGATTAAGGACCTTGAATGCTTGGAATGTGACCAACAAGACATATCTTATGATATGTGGGGATCAACGACAGTATTAAATCTCTGGTAATTGTTGTCACTATATTATGAGAGTGGACTGCAGTATTATGTATAAGCCTAAAGATTAGACTGGATTATGTTGGACATAAGTTAGTATTGTTTAAGGATAGAATATTTTCGATATTATTGATGGGATGTTATAGTAACGTAGTTTTAGAAAAAGGACAACCTGCAGGACGGGCGACAACCCATCGCTTCGGACAAGGCTGTAGGAATCGAACCCACAACCGAAGTGCGACTGGCCTTTATCGCCTACCACTGACCTACAGGAAGTCCCTGTTTAGTAGAAACTAGTGTTATTATATTAAGCAGTATGATATATGAAGTATAAGCCCATTTTAGGAACCATATATGATTAATCCCACTATAGATCGACTTATGTATATAAATTTTTCTAACCTTTTGAGACAGATGGAATGACCCGTCATTCTATCACATGATCTGCTAACACTTCACGAATAACAAATTCAACTTCATTTATTTAAGAGATGAAGTGGAAATTGTTAAAGGCACGAAAAACAGTGAGATTGTACCAAAATAAAGTAAGTATTTATTCTAATTCAAATTCATTAACTTTAGGGAAATGATCTTGAAAACCAAAAATGTTGTCCTAGTTCTCTTATACCTGATGAATCAGATGGTACCTTAGATCGTCACAAATTTATGGATTTGTGATTACTGGCTTTTCCATAGCCATGTTCTCTACCACTCTCCATCAGAACAGGATGTTTAGATTTCTCTTCCATATCCATATTTTCACCTATGTGGAAACCCAGTGATTAGTTTATTTGGGTAATCGTTATATTTCATACTTTAGTTTTTAAAGCCATGTTTTGGTATTCCTTTTTACGATGTGGGTTTCTATTAAAGAAACTTTCGAATAGTAAACCATTTATAACCCCGACGAATTTCGAGGGCGAAATTCATTTTAAGGGGGGTAGAATGTAACAGCCCGAGATTTTATGAAAAATATTCTTTTTTATTTCACTAATGTCTTGTGTTGTACGCTACACCAAAAGGAGCTTGCACAACATGCATCCTTGACTTGCCTTGCATTACACGCAATCGCAACCTTCCTCGATAGCGTGTGTGGTACGTAATACTGAGTTTTACGAAACAATGATATGCTATTAAAATATTATTAAAACTAGCCATTATGAATAGTAATAACCACTTTTTAAATATTAGAAATTTTATCTCTCAAAATGGACTTCATTTTTGGATTCGGAGTATCGAATTTAGCCTAAGGTGAAATTTTGGTACTTTTCGGATAACTTTCATATTCTGATGAATAGTGAAAATTACTAAATTATAATTAAAAACAACTTTTTTAATCGAAATAATTAATAGTGATAAATCATTAATTTGAGTGGTTTTAAAGTATATTTAGAATATATTTTTACAATTTAATACAATGTTGGTAATTGGATGTAATTTCACATTTAAACTAGACATAAATAAGTGTCAATCTTTTGATAGATATTGTTTCTTAAAAACACGCTATTTGTTTTAACAGCGGGATTTAATTACAAAATTAATTAATGCAACTTTTATGTTATGAATTTGGTAAAATAGACTTCATTTTTGAATTCGGAATATGAAATATAGCTTGGGATAAAATTTTGGCATTGTTCTGAAAAACATCAATTTTTGATGAATAGTGAAACTACTAAGTGGTAGTTAAAAAAACTGAATTTTTCATAAAACTTAATTTTACCGCTTCTGTGAATGGAATTTCAAAAATCCGAGAGACACGGTTGATGTCATTAAGTAAAATGTGGTTCAATGAGATGAAAATAATTTTTGGTGAATAGTAACTTTTTACTTTTATTTACCACGGTTAAAAGTAAATAGGGTAATTAAGGGTAAAAATGATATTATTATTACCCTAACACATGTCCTAATTCTATTGGACAAGTTTAATTCTACCAAAAACAAGCTTAGGAATAAAATATGACCATTTAGGCCCACATGGATTAGATTAGGACATTTATTGTTATTTAATTCAAAGAAGAGTTAAAAGAGTCAAAATAAAAGTTTATTTACTAAAACATTTTTAATATAAGTTTTTACATAAGATAAATTCGATTGTAAATATTCATTAGAAAGATAAAACGATTTCCTACATGATGGTATTTTATTTGTAATTTTTAGACATCAAATATGTTAATTTATTTATGACACAAAGATGATGCAGTAATTATCTTATTAATGAAATATTGACATAATTGATGTTATAAACACCAAACTAAATATAATTTGAGACTTTTTATGAATTACACTAATTTTCTAGGTTACTATGATATATTATTGTTGATTTAATCAACTTGGTTCGAACATATAATTCTTTTATGATTTTCACAAAAATCATGTATCAAATAGTGTCAAAATTGACACAAAATAGTTTTTAAATAAAATAAAATATTATTAATTGTTATTTTATTCCTAAAAATCTAAGGTTCGGACAAATGACTTAGATAAGGATATATGTATTAATAATATACAATTTGAGGTTCTTTTGGCATGTTATAGTAAGTTTATTAACCATATAATGTAAGAAAACAAAAAGACATGGTAAAAGTTAAATTATTTAACTTAGAGTTAAATCTAATTGATAAGGTTAAAATAATAACCTAAACTTGTCTAAATCTTATTGGTAGATAGGATTTCGATCCATCCCCACTTTAGCTTCGAAATAAGACCCTTTGGAACCATTATAAACTGATTTTGACTTTAATATAAAATAATATTTTAAGATATTCCTAAGGTGCCCCTCTCCTCCCTTATAAAAGGACACCTCCTCCCCCTCCTCCTCACACCAATTTGAGAACTCAAGCTCGGCCAACCCCTACCAAAATCTCTTCTCCACTTCCCTAGCAACATCCTAGAGGTTATTGTCTTCCTCAAAGACCAATTTTAATTCCCTAAGAGGAGGTCTCCAAAAGGCGCTTCAAAGAAGACGTAATTACCGTTACCAATTCTTTCATCATTTTTCTTCTTCCACTTATTCTTCTTAGGTTGTTTCATTATGAAGTAATAACATCAGTATCACTCATATACTGATATGTTATTATAATTATGAAACAACCCTAATTCACCTTCTATCCATCCTACGGAAAAATGAAATCACCGCGTGTGCGTACGTACAGAATACCGTCTCCACGCCGTGGTGTAATCTATTTTCCGCCACCACCTTAATAGGATGGGTATAATGGTGTAATGAGTAACTATATATGATTATTATAAATTTATATTGATACTGAAATAATATTCATACACTTTAACACAATTCCACGACCATGGGAACGATATCATCGTTCGTGCGTACGGACGGACTACCGTCTCCACGACGCGATGAGATTCATTCTCCACATTAACCATTCATGAATGATTATAAAGCATATATAACAAGTAATAATGAAATATATGACATAATAATGATACTGAATTTATGTATATTTATATGTATGTCATCTACTTAATTCCATTCAAGATAATAAGGAAAGGAAAACAGCGTTCATGCGTACGTACGGACTACCGTCTCCATGAACGGTGTTTTTCATTTCATTTATCTATCTATTATATATATATATATATATAATAAATATATATGATATATAAATCATATTTGATATTCTGGAAGTAAGTAAATCATGATATAAGTAATAATAATGTCAAGAACAACAAGTCAAAACACCTATGATAAATGAAACGATTTTACCCAAAACGCTTCTTTAACATGGAATTTACAAAAGAACGGGTAATATAATGTCAAAAGTGAACCATATATGATATCATAACAATTAATATGAATCTGTAATAAGTCAATAACATGATTTAAATCATTATACAGGAGGTTCGGACACTTACAAAGCAAGTCGGACCTAAGGTAAGGGAAATATCACAATCTCATTTTTTATCCGAGATTGTTTATTCGTAAGTATTTACTGGGGTGTATTTTATCATCCACATCCATGTTTACTCAATATATAATATTATTTCCATCCAACTAAAATTGTTTAAATCCATTTTTACCCTTCGGTGAGTTTTTAGTAATACGTATGAAAGGAATCTTTTGTCGTTTTTCGTACGAGGTACTTTTTGACTTTTCCGACAAAAGTACAAAGAATGTTTTTTTAACTTATACGGCACGAACGGATTTCTACTGTTTTATAAATCCTTACTTTCCTCTAAAAGATTTCATGACTATTTTCAATAAAATCTCTTTCTTTTAAAATTGCATGATGTTTTGTGAAAAGAAATTGATTTTGAAGAAGAAAGGATATTTTCCTCAAGAATTCAATTCAAGTGTTTTATCAAAATTATTTTCCGTCTAAGATAATAAAGGGTTCTGTTTCTATCCATATTTTTACATTGATTTGACTATGTTGTGATGGAATTATGTTTATGAATTCCTTTATCTTATATGAATTGATTTATGATGTCATGATGTTTCAAGAATCCCATTTTTGTTACATGTGTTATGCGATGATGTATGTTTTATGATTATGTGGCACACATAAGAAAGGATTCATTATAAGATGGGTGGGACCTATATCTCCCTCCAATGCATTGGGTAAAGATTTTATATCTCATGAGATAGACATGGCTGGAATGGTAGGTTATACCGGTTCAGTGAAACAGGACTGCAACGAGGGTTACTCGATTCAGAAGGGACTTTGTCCACTAAGATAGTCTTGGCAATGAGTCTTGACTAACAAGAAATGATTCTCTATGATTATGTGTGTATGCCACAAAGTTTCATGTTTTATGTTATGATTATTGGGATTTCGTTTCACTACTATGATTTATCCCATGTTATGAAATTATGCTCTCTTTTGCAGGTTAAGATTTCCAAAAGTTATGTTCTTATGAATATGATGTGATTGATTTTTCTTTTGTATACCCTTACTGGGCATTTGAGCTCACCCTTTTATGTTTTCTTTTCCCCAAGATATAAAGAAAGGTTTTAGGTAAAAAAATGGAAGATCTTTATGGGAGATATTGAAGATCTTTCACCACGATTAGAAGATTACGTTCCAAGTTTCCAAAGACACTAAACTATTACGATCCTTGTGTGTGTGTTTTTGTTATGTACTAAGTATTCCGCAAATGTAATGTAATGTCCATGTACGTCAAGATACATGTCTCTACAAATAACTATATTTTTTGAGGCATTCTTTCTGAGATAATATTGTGTTATTACATTTTGTGATGAAAAATGAGAGGTATAAGATAACCTTTGAGGTCAAAAAATGTTGTGATATTTTTAATGGTTTTATCATATTTTGGTAATTTTTTATAAATCATATAGTTTTATAAAAAAGAAAACCCAAAGGATGAGTGAAAACACATCATGTCTGGAAAGGCCATGATAATAAATCACACCACTTAAGGGTGATGATGGTGCATTATCTACCTCTAGCTTAGAAGTATTCACAGTTAGTTTGAATTTTTTTACTTAAAATATTTTATAGATGAAGGATAAGTGTATTTTTGGAATATAGGTTTTATCAAATAGACTACATTGGGATAGGAAAATGATTTGGTCATTAAGTTATTATTGTTATTTTGGAATAAAAGACAATATTTTGGGAACCATATATGATTAAGGTAAATAAAATAATATTGGATTTTATTTGAGGAATAATGGATGAATTATATATTTTAATAATATATGATTTTAGTATGGATTTATGGTGATTCATGTTATTTTTGGAAATACGTAGGGTATCTTACTGATTATTAGGGCCATTACAATTCAGTGTGATACTTCAAGAGTAATTGATTTAATTTGAGATAATTCAAAAAATATATAATGCTAGAATATGTGATCTAATCCATGTTATTATTAGCTTTCAATTATAGTGAATAATGTTTTTGAGGAATTTTTTGGAATGTTTTTTTGAATGGTCTATATTGAACTTTCGGTATTACTTTTGAATTTTAGAGACTCAAGCATTCTTTCATCATATAATGTTTATTCATTTTTAAGAACTATTTGAAATTTCCAAAACCATTTTGTTTTTGTTTAATTTTTACATAAATGGTAAATAGATATTTAATCCTTTTTGGATTATGTGATTCTCTAGAAGTTGTCATATTCAATACTCATCATTTATAGAAAATGATGAGTTTGTGATGGAAATTGACAAAAGGATGAAACAATAAATTTCAATTTAGTTTTTTTCATTATCTCCTTAATCCTAGAAATAAATTAATTCCTAAACCCTATGAAATTCATCTTCAAACAAAAAAGTTTTATTAAATTTTTTACATAGAAATCAATGAACTTTGAACTATCACAAATGTATGGTTTTTTATTGTTCAATTTCTCCTAAAAATGTACTTTATCACTGTACCTTAGAATATGATATTTATTTTCCACTTCCATTTACACGTTTCCATACAAGGAACCCAAGTATGTGTCTTCTCAAGTGACAATCGTACTTTTATTTCCTTAAAAGCTAAATTTTTATTAATTCTTTTTCCGATCTGGGATTTCAATAAAGGTATTTTATAGTTGAAACCTTGAAAAAATTTCCATATTCAAATTACAATGATCTAATTTATTAATTGGGGAGAATTTAAAACCCTATAATTTTCAGATGAAACACAATTTCAGATAACATTAATGATATGACACATCGAGCTTAAATAAACAAAAAAGTATTCTTGTTGAATACGGTTGTTATCGAATAGCCATTTGAATATAGGGTATGAACAGAAATAACTAAATTATTAAAATATTGTTTAAACATGTACATATAATTAAATTTTTCATAAATAAATTATTATAAATGAAAATAAACCCCTTTTTAAAATAAAATGAAATTGTTTTTTGAAAAAAAAAATTAAATATGCACAAGTGTGTTTGGTATGGATATGTAGAAAATTACTCTTCACGGAATATATTAATGAAATTTATATAAAATATATTAAATTTAATTTTTTAAAATTCATATTATCTTTTTAATAGACATGAAATCATAATAAATCAAATTTTACACCTAAAAGATGTATTTTTCTTAAAAGATAGTTCGGTCGCCATTTGATGGTGCACTAATTATAAATATCATTTTGACAATCTAATAAATTATATTTTTTAAAATAAACATATTTATTTAAATATTAATATCAATATATACTTTGGTTTAAATTTTTGTAAATTTTTAATAAGTTTCATGTTTTGATGAATAGTGAAAAATACTAAATTTTAATTGGGAATAGATTTTTTATCTAAATAATTTATTGAGTTAATTTATATTTATATTTTTTTAAAGTATAATTATTTAAATTTTAATTATTTTAATCCAATTTAGTTCATTCTATTCGAATTCACAGTTAACTTTATATAAAAACATTTCAAATTTTTAAAGGTATAAATTTGAAAAATAGTTGTATTGGTCTATCAGCATGATTACATCTAACATAATTGATTCCAATTATGTGATTTAAAATTCAAAAAAAAAATGATTACATATTTTTAATCATATATTCCAAATTTAATAAATAATACCATTTTATTTATAGCCAATATTAATAGTAATTTTTGTTTTTATTATTACCATAATTAACGATAAATCCAGTAATTAAGGGTAAAAATAATATTATAAATAATATAAATTTAACCAAAAACATTTAATAATGGTGTTTGATAAGTTATAGTTTACCAAAATAATCATTGGACTAATTCTATGACCACTTGGAGCCACTAGGATGACATTAAGCCCTTCGTATTATATTATTTTAATGAAAAGTCATATATATCATACATATGTTCTAATAATTATATCATTTTTAATATAGAATTAATTTGAATATATATTAACCTACAGATAGTATTTGGAAATATACAATTTTTATATTAAAATATAGAAATTTATTTTTAATTTTTAGGAAAATGTAATTACATTAAAGGATTACACAATGATGATGAAATAATTTTTTTATTAATTTAAATATAAAATAAATTTTTTTAAAAATAATAAAATAAATATAAATTTTGATAATTAATGTTATAAAAAATTTCAAAGATTTTCCTTACATTTTCCATATGTTTTGAATTTTTTCCACATTTTATATAGTTTTTATTATATTTTTAAAAATTAAATTAATGAATATTATTGAAATTAATATTAAAGATATTTTCAAATAAATAATATTTCATTAAATGATATAAAATTTATAAATAAAAATAATTTTTCCAACTAATTGGGATGAGGATAATAATTTCATCAATGACTTGTTTATGATTATTTTGGAAGCATATAGTAACTACATTAATCTTTATAGAGTAAAAACACATGTGGTCATGGTAAGAGTAAAATAACATAAATGAGGGTTAAAACAAAATGATAAGGATTAAAAATAATATATAATTGTCACATTTTAATTTTAAGGAATTATATTAAACCATCCCTATTTTATAATTCATGTTAATATATTTGGATCCATTTTGAATAGAAAAATTTATTTATTTTAATTTAATATTTTGAAGAAATCTAAGAGTGCCCCTCTTCTCTCTTATAAAAGGACAAAAATTATTCATATATTCATCACAATTAGAAAAATATGTTTTCTTTATATATCTTCCCAAAAACCTTCCTATAGTCCCTCTCCACATTATATTTATCTTATTTTTGGAATATAAATGTCCTTAGAGGTCTTAAGGTGTCAAGAGATAGAGGATTTCAAAGGATGAGGTATTGTTTTTAGTAGTGTATTGTCTTGATTCTTAGTCCAAATTCCAAAACCTTCTAAAACCATGATAAAATAATAAATTTAGAACCATAAATATATTAAGATTTTATTTTTGTGGTTTCATGTCCAATATAAATCTCCAATTCTATCAAATGGGAAAATAATTAATCATTCATGTGGACGGTGTACTACCGCTTCACAAACAAATGTAATTCATTTTCCACCACTGTATCCAAAAAAAGTTTATAATTATGGAATAAATGTTTATTTATTATATTAATGGCATATTTATCATTATGAAAGGATAATTTAACATTTTATTTTTCACATTTCACGGCAAAGAAAAATTATAATGACACTCTTGCATATGTGGGAACTATCGCCTCAATAAAGCGATATGGTTCATTTTTCATCACCACATCACACAGATGATATATATTATTATACCTAGATTATTCATATTATATTAAATACATTATGATAATTATGTATATATAAAATTATACTTAAATTCATTCCATATTGATCCTCGAAATTGGAAATGTTACTCAAATGCATGTACAATTTATCATCTCTAGGATTGTGACATAGTTCATTTTTCATATAAATAATTATTGTATGGATTTAAAAGTATAATTGATTTGTAATAATGATTATTATTTCATGAATATTTTTCTGCATATTATGGAATAATTTACACTCTCACCATAGTCAACTGACCAATTTCATTTTGAACATATGAACCAAATAGCATCAAAACATTAGGAATGAAAATAAATAATGAAGTAATTTTATAAAAAAATATTAAGTGACATAAAAAAAATAAATATTAACAATGTTATAGTAAATACAAATAATTAATATAATTATATTATTTATTAATATAAACATTGTATGGGTTGAGTTAGACTCAAGGTAAGGGACTTTGTCTCAATCTCCTTTCATTGATGCATAGTTTGATGTTATAAACCCACCATATTTTACAAGAATTATATAGAACCCCATGGAAATATAATATCATTAAATAATTTATTATCATGTTATTTACTATTTTTAAAATTTCTTTCCTTCATGGGGTATGAAATTCAAATGTTTCAATGTGGTATGGGGCACTTTCATTTAAAAATCACTATTTTAATTTTAAAAAGATCTAAATTGAAAATCTTTTCCTTCATTATTGATATTTTTTATGATATTTATTTATATGGATATGAAAGGAATATAAAGGAAATTTTATATGTATTTTTATATTTTTATTCCTCTTTAATACATCATGTTTTATTTTATTATACCCCACTTTTAATTTTTTGGGTATTTTGTTTTTGAAAATGGGTTTGGAAAATGTATTGATTATTTATATAAAATGAAATATTTTCTTATCATTGAATATGAAATTTCAAGAGTATCATAATGAATATTTAAAGCTTTAGTGTTTTGTGATTATATAACCATTCTCAAAAATTTTACTGGTGGTTACATGATAAACTAATGACGGGTGGTTCTGTGGTAAACGAAGGACTGGTGGTTATGTTATAACCTTCAGTTCCTTGGGTGTATTAGTTGATCATATGTTTATTTCATTTATAATAGTGACATGTATACAGTTTGACCACATGGTTACTCCATTACTAAGAGTGATGTGTATGGAAGTCAGCAACATGGTTATTCCATTTGAGTATAATTATGTATCATAATAACTTTTTCTATTATAAATTATTTATATAGTTTTTATTGTTTTTTATTTAAAAAAATTATATAATGATATTTTTTCAAAGGAATGTATCTACTTCTCCATAATGATAAAAATTTTAACTTATGATCATGTTTTAATGGGTTTTCATGTATTCAATTGTCTAAATTGTTTTCATATTTTTGTATCCCTTACTAATATTTTTATGCTCGTCCTATTTTTTAAAAAAAAATTAGGATTTAAGGTTTAATAATGGAATATAAGGAGTTATATTGAAAGATAATAATATTTCCCATGATGGAAATTATTTATTATTATAAAGGAAAACATGTTTTATTTTTAAAGATATTTATTTGGTAAAAATAGATTTTGAGAATAAGTGTCCAATTTTAATGTACAGGTTTAATTTTTAATATTTTTTACTAATTCAATAAAACACTAAATTAAAAAGATCCTAAAATGTGAATTCATGTTCAAAAACTGAATAATATGAAATTTTAAAGGCATGTCCTTACAAAAAAATCATTTTTGGCACAACTATAGAATGATAAGTTTTTAAAAAATTAGCCAAAAAAGTATTGAAAATATTGTAGTGGGGAAAAAATAAAATATAAGAGAATAATAATTGGATAATTTGTACCTGCTTGATCCACCTACATGGTTGCACTCACAAATAAATCTGTAAACATAATAAAATAATCTTATTAATACAATATAAATTATAAATATGAAATTATATATATATATATTTATACTTTATATAAATTATATGTGATTGAGGAATGAGTAGAATAAAAGGTATTTACAGGATGTAGTAAACCAATATGACCTTTATAATTTTGATATTTAGAGTAGTAACCTGACAATTGGAGAACTAATTGGTCATTTATGAATATTAATATGACTATTAGAATAGTAAAACCACCAATGGAAATATAAAATAATATTTAGGTATCCAATGAAATGAAAATATAATATAATAATATCATGATACATATAAATAAATGTTCAAAAAGGATATAATAAGTGTTATCATTTTTTACAACATAATTATTTTATTTTCAACATTATAAAGAATGTTGTGATTTAAAATAAAATTTATTTTCATAAAATGGATTTGTGAATTAATAATGCATTTTATTATAATTATAATATAATTTTATGATATAATAAATAATTTTTCAAAAAGTCATAAAATCGTTTATAACATTGAAATTAGTATTTTTCCAATAAATAAGTATTTTAATTACAAATTACATTTCATTTATTTTGAAAATTATTTCCACAAAATGGATTCTATTTTGGAATTTTAGGTGCCAAAAAGTGGGTGGGGTGAATTTTTGAGATTTTTTAAAACCAGTGGAATTTTTTGTGAATACTAAAATATTGTAATTTAATGTATTAAACATTATAAAACAAATACATGAATTTTTGAGTCATCAATGATGTAATAACCCATTAGTTTGTAATAAAATTCCCTATTTACTTTATATAGTAACAAGAATCATTAATATTTATAGTCTTGATCCATAATAATTAACTAATTAATATAATAATAAAAACACCCCTCTCATCCCCTTGTAAATACCACCCCTCTGCACCCATTTTCCTCAGAATTTATAAGCCTTGGATATCTCCAATATTATATCCAATTCCCTTTCCAATCGTCTTCCTCAAATACCTATTTTTCTTGTCTCACCCAATGGGAAATTACAAGTTCCTTACGGAGGTTCTGAAAGAGTGGACATTCAGGAGTTAAAATCCTCCATCTTTCTCTTTTAAATTATTTCTCTAATATACATTATCCAAACCCACAACACAATGTGAAATGATATATTTATTATCATATATATACTGTTATTTTATTTTTTTAATGAAATATTTTTCATTAAATATCATCTCTTCTCCTTTTATTCTAAAAATGAAAACATCATTTGTGATAAGTCGTTTCACCACCTTCATGGATGATGTGTTTCTATTTCTCATTACTATTTTCATAACATGTTTAAATTAACATATAATTCTTTTTTATGATATAAATATTTTTATGATATATGGTATCACATTATGGGACTAATATATGGGTATAATATTATATAAAATGAATCTAATGTTTGATAGTAAATACAACTAAAAATATGAACAAACCCAATAAAGATAATGTTTTTTTTCAAAATAACCAAATCTATATATAAAACCAAAAATATATTTAGGACCGTTAAAATGTTTTAAGTTAATTAATACTATTTAATTAAAATTAAGTAGTTTTATTCCCATTGGACATTAACATCTATAATTATCCATAATCGATTCAACCATGACACCATTAAATAAATGCTCCAAGAAAAAATTGAACATTGTAACTCATAACATTGAAAAAAAATAAATAGAATAAAATTATAAAAAATATAATATAATATAATTGCATGAGGTTTTGAATAAAATTATTAGTGAATATAATTTGATAATCTAGGGTATTATGCGAAGCTACATAACATATAAAAACTTATGTTAAGGGATACCTCTGAACAACCATATTACCATTGGGTTACAATTTCTCTCTCCTTTCTACAATTTACCTCCTCATTCTTATAAAATACATATCTTATATTCTATAAATATCTTCCAATCATATGTGTCTATCATAATTCCACCTTCATTGATAGTGAAATATATTTTTTAAAATATTCCATTATAAATTCTTCCTGATACAAAAACCCGATTAAACGGAACTTCTTATATTCTTATCCATTTGTAAGTACACTCCAAAAAAAATTAATCCATCTATATTCTCTATAATTTCATATTTTAAAATGAAAAATAATTTTAGTTCATTCATGGTTTTATGTAAATTATTATTCCTTTATCATATTTATTAAATGTTCAGTCTTTTCTAGTAAACCGCACTAATGTGGCACATTTCTAAAATTTCCTAAACACATTTTTCTTGTTTTCACTTCCTTCAGACATCTTTATTAACTATTTATTCTTATTTTTAGTTTATTATTTTCCAATATTAATTTAGTACCTTCCTTCATGGATACATTATGATCACCCTTTGTCTATGCCTTTTGAAATTATTTCAAAACCCATTTCAATCCATGGGTAACCCTTTTGATTATTCCTTACTGTTTATTTCTTTATGTGGAACACATAATCAGGTGTATGTTATGATGGATACACCCAGATGGAACAGAAATGGATTGTGTATGTTTTTTTCTTAGGATGTGTTATGTATGGATTTATGAATTAAACTTAATCTGTTATGGTACTTTGTCCTCATGTGATACCGTCTTGAGAGTTATCCTTGACTCATGTCTATATCATGTTATGTGTTGTTTCCAATTTCATATATTTCCAAGATCATATGATTCCATGTTCTATATGATATTCCCCAATAAATTTATTCATGATAAATTCCTATTAATTTATCATTTTATGACTTCTATATAATTTATTATTCTAATTTCCCATGATTCTTCCCTTATTGTGCTTTTTAGCTCATACCTTTTGTCAATATATTCCCCAGATTATCCTTTTGAGATGTAGGTGTTCAATAGAAGTTACAGTATCATTATGAAGATTAATAAAAACCTTTTTTATTACAGTTTCATGATTTATAATTATGTACCTATTCTATCAAATGAAATGGTCCTTTTGATCCTTAGATTTTATTTGATGTAAAATTATGCTTAAAATCACGTAACAATATGTGTAAAATACTAGGATAGCTATATTATTCTATCTATAAGGATATCCAACCATCACATATACATGAGGATGTGATGACTAAAAACGAGAATCACACAATGGTTGTAGATGACATGATCCATGTTGTATCAATATTTCATATAAGAACACCAAAAACCATAAAATTTTAAGTGAAGTACTAAATATAAAATAAATATATTATATAATAAGAGACTCTATAAAAAGAAACTTGAAATATATTGTATATCCAACCATCTAACCATCTCTTCTAGCTTGGCCTCCCAACATAAGGCCCTTCATTTTATTATATCCCTAAAAATAATTTCTAAACATGCTATCAGATTATTGTGTAGGGAGTAAGTACAAAACAAATATAAAAAACCAATGATTCTTTAACATATATAGAACATTTATAAAAAAAATTCTTGAAATAATGAGGATAAAATAAATATATAAACAATCACATGTTGGGTCATCATGTGCTAACCCGGCAACAAAAAACTCTAAACCTTCCAGAATCATCTCCATACCGGAGGATGTGTTTTGTTTTGTTTCAAAGAATCTCATAATAAGTGATAAGAAAAATATAAGTTTTAGAATGGGAAATGAATTCAAAATGCTTCATGTTTGTACAAAAGGTTTTTATACTCTTCCAAAAATCTTATTACTGGCCACAAGGTCGTCATTCCCCACTATTAGTCACTGGAAAATTCTTAAGGTCACCATTCCTTATAATCTATCAATCAATACCCATCCATAATCAATATCGTTCATGAAACATATAGAACCCTCATTATGGGGTTTACAATTCCATGAAGGTCTATCCTACAACATTAAAACTGGATTCTAAAAGCATAATAATGATACACATATATACAGACACATATTATAGAAAGGAATGTATTCATATATACACATCTGCAACCATGTTAAATATGGAGATGTCACAAGATCCACACACACACACACATACACAAGCATATTATATCAATAAATTTCTCGTGATTTATGAACACATGGAATTGCATTACATATCAAGAAAGGTCTCATGAGATACACCCCCAAAGACAATATTTTCCTCACATAAAATGTATCATGGGCCAAACACATATGAATACATATGTATTATTGGATTATTTCACATGGAAATAGACACATTCCAATTATAAGGTATCATAGAGTATAAAAAATTATTATCAAAGTGGAAGTTACTTACTACCTTAAGCATATCAAATCCCAACATCATGTATTTCTACAAGAATTATTTTCTCACAAATATGATCCCAAAAATAAACCTTAAATAACCTCATTAGGGTTGGAGGTCCGAGATCCATGATGAAGAACATGCCATAGGATATTACGGATTAAGACATACTTATTAAGATTCAATTTAATGAGTGAATCAAAATGAGTTTCATAACAATCAAGCTAGAAATAGAATTTATAAGGAATAAAATTATAGCAAGTTATAATTCATAGATAATAAAATGACCCTCTGAATTAAGGGTCTTAACCAAGAATAAGATAGAAGGTCCACTAGGAACATGAAGAACGAAATACATAAGATCACTTACCAAGAAATACCTATGATCAAAGTCACATGATCCTATGTATTTACTCCCTGGAGTGATGTCATTTTCCATGAATAACCAATGGAATAAGTAGGATAAAGTGTATTATGTGTAGGGTAGAATGAGAAGATTGGGGTACTTATACAGTCAAAAACAATTACATATTTTTTAATTTCATGTGAGTTGTTTGGTGCTGTAGTATAGAAATCATGAGCCAATCTGATGAGGCTCACTTCCTCTCTAGGGAACGTTTCTAGTTTGGTCTCATTGTATAGAAAACACTACACAAGAATTTATTTTTCCACTATTCCAAGTAAAGAAGTTACCTATGGAATGACATGTATTAATCTCTCATTGTTTAGCAATTTTCTGCTACCCACTACACTTGTCTAAATAGTTAAACCATAACTTAGGGGTAACAGAATGGTTACCTTAACCATGCTCAAACTGTGATCCCAAATAAATTCTATAACCGAACTAAACACACCAATATTCTTAAATAGACTTCACAAAAAAACTACAACTTGATACTCATAAAAGGAAAGGACTAAATAATCAATGAAACAAAAAAACCAACATCATTTTAATTTATTACATAAACTACCCTATATTTGATATGATTTATAGAAATTCATTCTAGGGGAAATTATAAATATTTTTTTCATTAGAAACATACCATTTCATACACAGTAACAATCATATAAAACATGTCAATTTCAATCCAAATAAATCCCCCTTTGTTTGATGTTTCTTTAAAACAAAAAATATCATTGGTAAACATGATTTATATACTAAAGTAAAGGGTTTTAATCGAGATTTAGTACCTCATAATTTATATTTTTTATAGTTTTCTAGAATTTATATATTCTTCAAATTCACACAGTTTCTAATGGATCGTAGCTCCATCATAACTGTTACTCCAAATACGGGGATGCACCTATCTCCTCATAATCATGGTAACTAAGACACACAATGAATGTAATATTTTTTCTTGTCCTAATATAAGTGCCATATCTATTATACACAAATTTTAGTATGTTATGATAATTAACAAAAGATAAGGAATTTTGATGGGCCACATGGATTATATAAATGTTACACTAAGGATTATAGGATACTCTCAAATAGGGGAATTTTTCCCCCATCTTATTCCTCGCATTGTGTAAAACTTACTTTTCCATTGCATTCATTTATGAAAATGTGGGTTTGGTCAGATTAGTTTTTTCATTAAATAGGTCATGTTATGCAGGCATCCATGTTAATAATTATTTTATTGTATGTCCTAAAATCAAACATCATTCACATAAATAGTTATGCACTTACAAGTTTTCACTAATTGTAAAAAATTTGATTCAATTGTTAGGGATGCTCATATCCCTGTCAATATTAATTATTGATGTTTCATATGTATTTTTTATATTAAATATCTCAATTTTATCCTCTGGTTATATTTATATTCCATTTATTTTTAAATATTAATTTGTTCATTAGATGTTCTCTACTATTTTGGTCCATTACCCCATTTTTCATTTCTATGATTTTCATGAACTGACATGTTATGCTAAAAATCCAATATATTGTTCATGAACATCAAAAAACCCTAAAATTATCCTATAAAAATATAATATTCCATTCTTCTGAAATATTTCTAGATTTTATAGTTTTTATCATTTTTAAGAGGATCTAGCACAGATTTTAATAATTTATTTAGAAAATATAATTTCATAACTTCTCACATACATAAATTATGATGTACTCTATTTTTACAGATATTTCAACATCCATATTTTCTATGAATTTGTTATTGAACCTTTAATATATTTTAAAATAAAATTAATACATAATACAGTTTCTTGGATAAGGGATACTATCTTTATAGATCATGTATCCCCATTATTAGTGGATGGTCTCATTACTATGTTTCATTTTAAAACGACCCCTCTTAGAGAAATAGATTTAAAAGGAAAAAATTTGGTAAAACCATTCATCTCAATAAAATCCAATTGACTAACTATTATGGATTCTTGATCATTCGATTTTATTATTAAATCTATAAAATTCCTTTCTATAATATTCTTTTCCTCCTATAAAAATCCTTTTTTTATTCTCAATTCTAATTCATCTTTTAAACTACATCTTCATTTGTTTTTTTCTCTTCCTAAAACAAATTATCATGTTATTTTACTTTATTTTACTATATTCCTATTTGGTACATTATAATACTAATGTAGACATGACATAACATTTCAAATTAATCAAATACTTCCCCAACTACAGTATTTCATTCAATTTTCTCACAAAAATATCTTTCCAAGACTTCCAAAGATTTATAATACAACTAATTGAAAAGTTAGTTTGTTTCATCCATTTCATTCTCAATATTTATGAGGTTGTTATAAATCCTAACCTTGATGTCCAATGAATCTTCCATTTCATTAGCGTCTTTATCTTGATCTGATTTGTAAAACAGAAGACCCATGATATTTTCATAAATAATATTTTCTAATTCATTGGGAATATTTTCTAGATAATGGTTATTTTTTGAATAAAAGTTAGTAAAGGATATTTCATTGTGAAATCATGAAAAAGATTTATTATAAGAATCATAATAAAAATAATTATTATAATATATACCACTCTGATTACATTCAGTAAGTGGTTCACCTCCTTTCTCTTTTAGATTCTTCTTCAACTTCATTAAATCTCATTTTATAAAATTTCCCTAATTCCGAGATAAAATCATGATATTTTAATCATTAGAAGAATAAAACTTTTTCTCTATTTAAGTTATCTCAAAAACATACAAAAATATATTATTCAATGACACTTCTAAAAACAATCAAGGAGAAATATTATAACTTTATAGGAATTCTACATTCTATAATATAAATGGTGTAGGCTAATAACAGGTTATGTACTACTAATATGAAAGGTGAATCGTAAGTAAAATCATTTAATAAAATCATTACCTTTTATTTCATCCTCAAAAAAATGATATTGATATCAGTCCTCGTAATGATCTTTCTCAGAAACACCTCATGTGCAGTAGTAATATAGAATAAAAAAAGACACAGTATTTATAAGGGTCTGTATATAATCACACTCCATTTCATGTTTTTGAGAAATCCTATTATGTATTCGCCAATATAATATTATTATATACTATAGTAGTATCCTATTTACATGTGGGTTTGATTAGTTATTTCCCCTCAGTCACCATTCATCGGTTGAAAGAGGTTATACTCCCCAAAAGCTAATCCTATTGATTTATGTGGTTCAACACCCTATCTAAAAATATCTCTTATTTGATTGGTTATATACCCCAATATTATTTCCTCTTTAGCAATTTATACACCCAAGTTAGTCTTATGTTCATTAATTGATCCACAAATATAAAGATCTTCATTATTCTCTTGGATTATTTTGGATCACTTTTGAATAATATTCCTCCATTATTCTGTAGTTTATAGTGCACTCATATACAGTTATTCTAAATCATCATAAACATTATATCATAGAATTGTTGATTATAATAATCCTTCTATATCTTATGTGATATAAATTCAACTAATCTCAATTCAAAACATGGGTATATCTCCTTTAAAGAATTTGGGATTCGGCTCAATCTCCCTCTTTGACACTTGAGGTATCATTTTCATAGAATTAGCATAAAAAATACACAGTTGTTCTAAATTATCTACAAAATATTTCTTCATAGCATGCATAATAAATTAATATTCTCTCAAAGAATCAGGTGAATATTATATTTCCATTTGAACTGAAAAATTCCTTAGTATTCAATAGATTTTTCTTTCTATTTGAACATATTCAAGACAGAGTTGAATACCATTTAAATTCACATTGAAAAAATTATTTCAGTCTCTACACCACTTATTCATTTAATTCTTTCCATTATTCTTAAATATAACATCTTCAGTTATATTCCATGCTACTCAGAATTCATTGTAATGATAAATAAAAATACATAGAACAATAGCATCACTTTTAAAATCTGTTTTACTCAGTAAAACATATTATATAATAACAATTAATGTTTCCTGTACTCATGCAAGATTATATTTTAATTTATATTTTCACATTTATTTTAATACATTGTGCCTCCAAATTCATATGAATACTGTTTTAATTTAAAAACACACATCCCTATATTTTCTTATTAACATTTTATTTATCATTAAAATTTCTTGATGTTATAAAATTCATGAAATCATGTTTTATGAATTTATCATATTCATATTTTCTCTATGGTTTTTTTGAATATTTAATCTATCATAAATCATTAGGAAAATTTAAACACTGTATTTATTTCATCACATGATTAGTAAGGATGTAATTTGAATTTAAAACTTACCATGGTTTCTCGAACCCTCCAACATGAAGTCACATATCACAGTCTAAAATGACCCATTCAATATTCAAACCATGATTACATGATTTATAACAGTTGTTTCACATTATAACCTTTACATGATCTTTTTTATTTTGATTATTATATAATTGGGTAAAAACATTACATAAAAAAGTTGAAACATTCAAATAATATACATTTTTTCAACAAAAATAAAGCTTTTGGTTTACTCCCTTACTTCATTCAATACATATTTTCCTCATTTAAGATGAATAACCCAATAGAAAATCATGGCCATGTTGGAATTTATACTCATCCTTAGATCCTATTAATAACATTTTAAAATGTGGTGTGAGAAAAATAAATGATATTATGGGATATGGGAATAATTTAAGATCATTAGTCTATTGAAAATAAGAAACCCCCTGAGGGAATTTACATTTTTCATAATAAAACCTAGATCATTAAAATAATATACTTCCACAAGTTATAATTGATATATTCTAAATAAAAAACCATAAATCCCATTATAAATCATATGAAATCATAATAAGGAATACATTGGCATTTGGGAAATCATTATATCATTTCTTTAAAGAAACATTTCATTTTTGGAGTTTATAACCATTCCTTACCTAATGAAATCAAAATATCCATGTAAATATTTTTTTAAAGAATAAAATATTATCATGTAGCTTAATAATGACAACATATATTCACTAATTTTTAACTCTAATCAAAATAATTGAAGGATGGTAATTTACATAAGAGTAACCTTCCATTTTTCTCTAAAATTGTTATCCTTTTATGATAAATCATTACCCAATGCACTAGAGGGCCATATTAGGCTCACACCTCATCATGAGATATTTTTAGCTCACCAATAAAAATATATAATTCCCAATCCATCATGAACCTAAAATTCTTGACTTTTCATTTTTTCATCATAAAAACCTCAAAATAGTCATTTAACCCCATAAAAATACACATTCAGTTATCTCAAAATGATTTTATTTTTATATTTCCACTAAATAGTATTCTAAAATGAAAAATTACCAAAATATAAATAAAATTATTTAATTTAAATAAAAAAATGTAAAATTAAAAAGAATAATAACAAATAACCATGACTATGACATCAAGATACCACATTCATGTCATTAATGTTAAAAGTGCAATATTTTTATACTTTTATAACGAATTTTAAATTTATCTATACAAAAAACATTCAAAAAATACCTTGTAATCCTTTTTAATAAAAAGAAAATATATTCAAGAAATACCATTAACTATCTTATATGAATAAATAATAATTTTACTGAAAAATTATATAAAACATGGATGTGGAGGAGAAGGATTATAGAACATTTTAAGAATCATTTTAAGAGAAAAATCCATTTTACTTGAGTAACATTTTAATAAATGGAACATTGAATGTTGTAACATGAAATGGATTTTGAAAATGATGTGAATTTCTAAAAAAATTAATGATAGAAAACATAAATATGTTAGTATATTCCCACAAAATGAAAAAAAAATAAAACATGTTCTGAAAATGAAAAGAGTCTCAACGGAAAGAAGATAAGATGACGATTTTTTACCTTATCTCCCAATATACCATGTATGTTCATTAACTTTTGGATAATGAACATATATTAATTATTTAAATTATTAATAACCATTATTTAGTTTATTAGCTTATCATAATCTATTTTATTTCATATATTATGATTTCTTATGTAGTTACTAAATTGATTAAGTTTGTGTCAGGTAATTTGAGGACATTAAACTCATAATCCCCAAAACAAATTCAGTAGATGGACCAAGAAAAAATAATTCATTATACCATTATCTATAAAAAATTATTCATAAAATAATTATCATTCTGATATATTAAATAAAAAAATTTAATCATCCATGACATATGGATATGAAAAGTAAATCACATTGCTTCGTGGTGGAGGTATTCCACACGTATGCACGAGCGATGTTGTAATTTTTTAACGAGTGGATGTATAAGAAGGTAAGATAAATATTATAATTAAATAATAATAAAAATTTCATGAATATAATATATATATATAGTAAATTCATCATAATAACCAGCCTTGTGATGTGGTGAAGAAATGAAAAACATAGTGCTTCATAGATGTGGCAGTCCACATGTACCCATGGGAGATGTTTCTATTCCCCATAGGATAGAGAATGAGATTAACAATGTATATACAATTATCATAAAAGAAATTTATTATATGGATGATAATTATGTCATTATTTCAGTATGATTGAATAATATTTTAAGGAGGATGAATAAGAAATAAACTTTTAGTAGGTTGGTTTGAACATAGTCCTTTTTCTCAGATATCTCTCTTTGGCCTACACCTTAATCCTATTAATATTGGAATTTTTTGTAGACTGGTACATCTATAATGTGGAGATTAATTTTTATATAAATATTTATAAGTATTTACGGGACTATAGTTCTTAATATTTGTGAGGAAAGGATGAGCGGATGTTCCCTTTTATAAATGAGGAGAGTTCAAAACATATATTTTAATGAATTTAAGTATTATAAACTATTCAACATGTGAAAGATGGAATATAACCACTATATTAACAACATATTCTGATAAATGACAAAATAAAAGAATCTAATAATAATTATTATAAAAAAAATTTCCTTATCACATAAATTTTACCTTAATTAACGGGATTTGCCCTTTATTGGGGTGACACATTTTTTCCATTGTAACTATTCAGAATGACCAAAATTGTAATTAAAGACATTAATATAATTAAAAAACCTAATTCAAAATATGTTATACATTTATTATGATTCAATTTTTATAAGTGGTAGAAATTACTTTAAATTCAACTTCATAAAATAAAATGAAAGAATGTTAGTTAATTGTGTTTTATGCATAAAATAATCTAATTCTTAAATAAAATAAAATATTTATTAAAATGTAATTATTTATATAATTATTATTCAAATGGATCATATTTTAAATTAAAATAAATTCAAGAATAGATTGGGCCTTTCAAAGTACTTAATTTTGTTAGATAAAATTACTCTCATTCAAAAATCGGTATTTTCAAAATTAATTAAAAAATATTCATTTCAGAAAAATTAATAAAATCATCATAACACTATTATAACATAATTATTTATAAAATTATTTTCTCTTTTTAAAATATATCATCTCATATTGGAATAAATTATTTATAATATAATGAATTTTTTTAATAAAAACCATTTTTTAAATAAATGTATTTTTAGGGAATAAAATCACTTTATTCTTATTTTATAATAATTACAATAATTTAATGAAGGATAATTCTTTAAATAAAATATAAAATATAAATATTTCTTTAGAATCTTTAATCATTATTGATTAATTTAATCTATTATGAACAACTAACAATAGTTTTTTGAAAAATATATGATTTACCTTCAAAAGATTTTCATTTTATTTCCAAATATTTTGTTAATAAATGTATTATTTACTATTAATTTTATTAAATAGAACACTTATACAAATATTTCATAATATTTTATCCCTTTTCATACATACCAATCAAATGGATAAGTTATAATGGTCATAATATATTGTGTTTCGTCTAAATTTAGTGTAGCATGTTAGAAAAGTTATCAAAGGAATCAAATTCATTAAAGAGAAATATAATAGGGTGATAAATTCTACCCCACGACATAAATTTTTTCCTCATTTTTTGTTCTCCGGTAAAAAAAGAGATTAATAACAATTTTTTTGATATAAATTCCAAGGATTTAAAGGTAACACATATGTTCATGAAAGGACAAAATTATTAATTAAAAATATCTTTTTAGACTACCGAAATCATAAAAATCGATAATGAAACATCCATATGAAAATATCCAAAATAATGTATGCAGGGTACTAGGAATAAAGAAATCATGCACTTAACATTGGAAGAAAGTGAATGCATGGACATGGAAGAAAGAAAATAATGTCTAAGGAATATTAGATTGTGATATAAAATATGATCAGGATAATGTTAATAACCAAAAACCCATAAATCATTAATCAGTAAATAATACTCTATATACCTGAAAAGTAAGGTTCAATTAATAACACATTTACTTCACAATCCTTTTTCCTATAGTTATCTTATTATTTTAATATCATGTCATAGAACATGAAAAAATATACTACTGTGATATCTTTTCTTTTCATAATTTTGGTTTCATCCTTTGGTTGTGATCCGATAAATTTATACTTCTACCACATCTATTACTCTATGAAATAAATATTATAGATTATTTTTTATTCTTGAGGCACTGAAATCAACTTCTAATGTTTCACAATATCTAAATAAGTTTAACAATTAATTCCTCATGTCACTCAACGTTAACAAAAAATGTTGACCAAAGGTAAGATAACATTAATTTTGATGAAATACTACATTAGTATATAAATACTTAACAAAAACACCTAATTTAAAACATTAATTGTTCCATAAATATATGAACAAAAATCTCTTCAAAATATGACTAAAAAAATTCGAAAAAAAATCAGAATGATTAGAATAAAAATTCAACCAATATCAACTTAATAACTACTTCCAAACATCATTTATTACACATCAAGTCCAAAATCAAAAAGGATATCCATCCCTTTTAATTTATAACACTAAAATATAATTTTATTAATCCCAAGATTACCATCACACAAAATTAAATGTTAACCTTAAGGGTTACATAAAACAAAATAATCAATTGAAAATCATTCAAAATATCGATAATCAAGTGGAAATTTGAATAACATATAACCTAAAAAAAGATATCAATACATATTATCCTATGATTATCCCTGAATTTATAAACTCTTTAATAAGATACCACTACATGATAACTCATGTAACCCAATATGAAATCACTTAAATCAGTCAACATTCTTTAATAAAACATAAGGTAGTATTTTCTATCCTATTCCAAAATATATCATTCCTACAAAAAAAGATAAATTATGTTTTAAAAATAATCAAGATTAACCAATTCGTATTTCCTAAATTAAAAATAAAATACTCATACCTTTAAAATAAGTATCACAGTCGATTCTAAACCCAATTTTAATGATT
This sequence comes from Viscum album, assembly GCA_963277665.1. Classification (NCBI taxonomy): domain Eukaryota; kingdom Viridiplantae; phylum Streptophyta; class Magnoliopsida; order Santalales; family Viscaceae; genus Viscum; species Viscum album. Next base: position 1,301,607,870 of record OY728127.1, read on the forward strand.
TACGACCTCTGATGTGATAGTACGAGTACAAATGTTTTCGAAATACCACAAAACATTACCAAGATCCTCCTTATACATTATCCATACATATATATTACAAATTTTTTTAAATTATATGTTCATTAATATTTAATTTTTTTTAAAAATACATTTTTTTGAATATATTTCTTTTCAACATCATTAGGAACGCTTTTCACATAGTACTTTATGATATTTTTTGATTTCTGTTTTTCATATAAAGGTTGGTGTTTATAATGATTGAAAATTTTAGATCACAATAGGAAGAAATGAGTTTCATGAAGTTAAATCTCTTTTTAAGCTTATTGGAGGTTTGTAAGTCCTTTTTTAGTCAATCATCATATATATATATATATATTATAAATTCCCTTATGATATTCTCCAAAATGAGAAATATGACACATTAAAATTTATAAAAAATATATTCAACTTTATCCAAAGTACCTTCATGTTATTGATGTGTAGAATAGGGTTTCACTACATCAAAATGTGTTTTTTAGTAAATTTGAATACTAGAGAAGGATGTTAAATCAAATTATAAAAGCTTTTCAATTATTATTTCAATTGAATTCTTTCTAAAAAAAGGTGGTATTTTCTTAACTTATTCCCATCCATCTTATGTAAAAACATTTAACCTATTGAAAAAATGTTTCAAATGTTTTAAATTTTTTAATGAAATCAAACTGTGCAACTAAATAATTTTTTTTATAAAATGTTATGAATTCCTTATACTATGAAATCATTTCCTTAGTATAAGAAAATATTTATTGACCAAATGTTCAGCCAAGGTTGTCTGATGTTTTGTTCCCTTATACATTTTAACATAATTAAAAAATTACCCTAATTCATCATAATATACTAATCGTTAATGTTCTAGAAAACATCAAACTTTTGATCGAAAACAAAAAAAACCATTTATTTTTTCTCATAAAACAAAATCATGGACTCTAAAGTTATAATCCCTTATAGTGATTAAGACTATAATGAATTGTGCCAAATTTAAGAAATAATTACATGATTTATAGTGGGGATTTCACCTCCTTTCATTTCAAAGATCTTTTCAATTTGTATTTTTTGAAAATTATATAAAAACATTATTCAATAACGTTGATCTTTTTACATTGTATAAATTTTTTCCTTGAAAATTAATCATTTGGTATACACCCATATTTAATTTAATATAGTTTTCCTCATTTTATGATAAATAACCATAGTTTAAATATTGACCTAAATAAAATTTATACACATACTAAGATCCAATGAAAAACATTTTAATTTTCTGGATGAGAAAAATAGGCTTAGTGAGTGATATAATAATATAGCCCTCCCATTATAACATTTTAAAAAATTAAAACCCACTAAAATTTAACATTTAAAAATAAATCTTTGAAAACATAAATAAAAAACATCCAAAAATGAAAATAAATATCCACTCAAATAAAAACCATAATCCCAATTAGATATCATAGGAATTTCTCTGAAGGTATATCTAGTAATGTGCTAAAAACTGAAACTAGTTCATTGAAAAACAAACATTTCACTGCTCAAATTCATAAACATTTCTTACTTCAAGAAATGAAAAATATTTACATAATACTTTTTAAAATTATATTATTATTATATTGTAGAATTATATTCATAACCCATGTTATCTCAATTTTAATCTATATTTGAATAACAGAAGGCCAGTTTATTACATTGGAGTGACCTACCTAGTTATCTCTATAACTATTCTCCTTCAAAGAATATTCATTACCCAATTCAACAAAAAGAAATATCAGGATCAACCATCATCATGAGATATATAAACATCCTCTACTATCATATATAATTATTAATCATCTTATCATGAAAAAGAACTTATTCATTCACTTTTTTCATAAACCACTAGAAATAAAAACACATTCGGTTTTCTCATAATGAAAAAAACTATTTTTGTCTCTTTTTAAAAATTAAAATACCATAAATATTAGAAAAATTATTTTTTTTAAAATAACCATTGAATATTGTTATGGATATACAATAATTAATAATGTCTTGACATAGGTAAAAAAATCAGGTCATGTACGTAAAACAATTCAATTAACAATTTTGTCAAAAAAAACTCAAAATATACAGATATATAAAATTTTATAAAGATTCCTTTTTAAACCCTTGTAATGAAATTAAGAAATTGTCAAAAATTATATTTTTAAAAAATAAGATTTAATAAGAAAATTCCAAAAATATTTAAAAGAACCTGGATATAGAGGATAAAGAGATTAAACCATTTTAAATAACTCTTTAAAAGAATAACAATTATGAAATCAAGAAGTTTTGAATCCAGTGAACACATAAAGAGGAAACTGAAAAATAATTTATAAAAAAATGAATTTTATATAATTAATTTTAAAATTGAACCATATTGTAAAATATATATCAAATAAAGGAAAACATTCCCAAAAAATTCCATGAGCCTGTATAAAAGGAAATTGATACAAAAAATCTATTACCTCATCTATTAACAAGAAAAATATGTTCCTTAAATCATATATAATGACCTTATATTTATTATAAACATGATTAAAAATGTTTTTAATGTTTCTTCCATTATCACAATCTGTCTTATTTCATTTATTATCTTGTATTATAGAGTTACTAAATTGATTAAGTTTATATTATCTTTTTGAGGTCGTTCAATTTATAATCCCCAAAAAACATATGTATGTTGGACATGGTCAAATAGATAATTATATGTAACATTATCATTTTTCTAATAATTATAAAAAAAATTATTTTTAATTTATTTGTCATTTGAATTGAAATTTAATAATTTTTAATTTAATTTTTACCCTTATGCATAGTTTAGGGTCTGCCTATGGGTAAGTGTCTCCTCACCTTACATGGAGTTGATTTTAGGAATTGGGTAAGGGTAACTCCCTATTTTCCTATGTAATTCAAGGGTATAATAGATTTTATATATGCTTTGTAAGGATTAATGCCTATTTATATTTTTTTTTCATGGGTAATTCCAATACTGAGAAAGAGTAATCCCTTGTATATATGTTCTTTGTAAGTATAATCAGGACCCTTTGTAAGGGTAATACCTTGTTTATATGCCCTATGTAATGGTATTTATGGCACTGTGGGTGGGTAACCCTTCTTTTCTAAGCATTTCATAAGGGTAAAAATGATACTCTATAATGGTATAACTCTAATATTTGAGTTTTTATGGGTATATCAAGTGCTAATTTATGGTAACTATTGTTTTCAAAAATGATTTTAAGGGTACCACAAGATCTACGTAAAGATAAAATCTATTTCTCAAAGTCTACATAAGTGTACAATGGTTATATGTAAGGGATATCCTTGTCATGTGACCTATGAAAGGGTTAAGATCTTCACCCTTATTTGATACCTATGAGCTTTGTATTGGTAAAAGAATTTTACAAATTCATTACTCCATTTTTGAGTAGAATGTTTTAAACCCCCTCATTTTCCATTCTTATTCCCCATATCAACCGTATAACTCTTTTTCAACAATTATAATTAGTTTCAATCAAAAAATATTTTTATTTAACCCATTTAATGGTCATAACCCAGGTTTTAAATGTTTTTTTATCACTATAATTAAATATTTAATTAAAATTTAAAATTAAATGCTTTTTTAAGTTGGTGATTTTATTTGGAAATTCAAAACAGCCTATGTATTTTTTAAAATACATGATTACTTGAATATGTGATTCATATTTACATTTTAAGTAGATTTTGGGTTTTAATTCAATTGATAATCATAAAAAGTGTTTTTATTTTCATTTTCCTTTGATCGTAGGATATGGAACCTCTCATATTGCTGTTACATATCCTTCATTATGTTTTCATTAAATTTATAGTTGAGTTTGTTATTTATATGATGCTCCTTCATCATAAAATTCATTATTTCCAGATAATTAATAGAAATTTGTTATCTATTTTCTAATAAATTTCCAATGAGTGTTGGCCATGAAATACATTGAGAACCATCATTGATCCTCTTCGATATGAATTTTACATTGACTGGATATAATTATTATGATCCTGATTCCACACATTGTTTAAAAATTATTGAATTCCATTTTGGTTTTTATTCCTCATAGTAGCGCCCCGACCACTGTTACCTAGAGTCGGTGCATTATTGCGTAACATTGTCATGATCACAAAAGATCAAGTATCAAAAGACCGATTAGTTTAGTAGCATTGGAAATACTAGATACATTCATAAGTCTTATATTACATCATAAAGTAATACAAAACTACTACAAAATCTTGTCTTCATATCCCCTCATACTATCCCTAAAGGTCATTTATAATATACTTCTTCACATCCTGGAAAAATTAATATATTGGAAGGGGTGAGCTCAGATGCTCAGTAAGGATGACAATATAGCAAGATCTTTCATAAATAAACATAAACATTTAAGGCAATGTATGACTAAAACAAAAGACTTTTAATCTTGAACTTCAACATAATATGGAAAAAGTAAAATGAGATAATTCCATTTACTTATTCACATGGATATTCTACTGGTCGAATAATCACAAGCAATATCAATAACCACTTTCATAATGATGGAATGCATAATGCCAGACTATCATAACCATGTATCCAAGGCCTCGTTCGAAGACTACAAATAAGATTTTGTCAAGGCCTTGTACCAAGACACTAGTTTGTCTCATGAGACCTGCCGATGCATCGGGAGCTATAGCGGGCTCCACCCGTCACTTATTAAGTCCATTGCGTTCCTCATATGAACAGGTTTAAACATATCATAATCCATAACATAATCATATCACATAAAACATGCATAAAGGAAACATAATATTTCCACAATTCAATCACAAGATATCAATACAACACATTGATAAAAGCATTATAAAAACCATTTTCAACATCAAAATAAAAGAAAATTTAAACTTGGTATTTATTTTTCTTTTAAAAAAAGTTATGGCTTATAGAGGAAGCCGAAACTCAAATAGTAGTCACAGCGGCGGAGAAGTCGTTGTCACCGCATACGTAATAAGAAAAATTCCGTGTGTCGTTTAGTAAAAACTCTTCGTATAAAAATATTCCTTTTGAATAAAATTAAAATTCAATGTTGTTTATACACCGTATAAATGAATGTTGTGTATAAAACCAAATATGCCTCAATGAAAGGAGATTGAAACGAAGTCCTTATAAAGATCATTTTTAAAATAAAATAGATCTATTATGTGTATTTACTATAAGTACACATAAAGAAATAACAAATACAAGATAAGACATAATAATATCATGACATAATTTGAAAGTAGGAGATTAACCAAAAGAATGGGAATTGGGTTAAGAAATTCCCTTACCTCGTGTCCGACTTGACTCGACCGTTCATTAACCTCCTGAATAATAAACTATATTTAATTTATAATTTCTTAAAAACCTTTTTCAAGTTTATTATTCCTTTTATATCACTTATTACCATGTTATGAACATTATGTATTTGTTTATGTTAATAACGGTCGTTTTGTCGATCTTTGGTACTTGAGTCAAAAATAAACTTCTTATAGTTACAAGTTGTTCATGTGGTAAAATATATATTATGTCCAGAATTATATCCATGATGTAGATATCATATATATAATATATATCCATTATATACATTCATTCATAATTTTACGTAACATTTAGAGGTAAGAAATGAAATGCACCGTTCATGGAGACGGTAAGTCGTACGTACGCATGAACGCTGCTTTCATTTCTATTTTGTATTTAATGGAATGAAATCATAATGGTATAAAGGTGTATTATAATTACAGTATAATATAATATATAATATCATTTAATACATCCTTTATACGTCCCACATATGGCATTAACGATTCAAATCACTTTGAGGGGGCGGTAGTTTGCACTTCCTAAAATGAAATTATCGCGTTTACCCATAATGGAAATCATAAAGTATGCCATAAATGAGAAATAAAGAATAATAAGGAAAACATAAACATAATATATATATCTTATATGAAAATATTTTCATCAAAATGGACACCATTAGAGGTGTTAAAAGAAAATTGAACAATCATCGTTTCGTTAGGCAGTATTTCGCCACCCACAGAAATAGTATGTTATTTAACCATTAGATGAAGGTGTGGGTAAGTGTAAATCAAATAATTGTCATAAAAACATCATAGTATATTTATGATACTGTTTTTGTTACAAAATAAAATAATAATAAGATTTTAGGGGGTTGGAAAAGCAAAATAAAACAAAACAACATTAGAGAAGACATTACCTTAAAATCGGGTAACTCTTTTTTATTTGAACCGAAGGCTTCCTTGGGAAGACTTAATCCCAATGTGAGGCATCTAGGAGTAAGAGAGGGAAGTTGGGAGAGTATTTGGTCAGATATTGGCCGAGCCAAAAGGCTTTGAAGGTGTGAGTAAGGTGGTAGTGGTGGGGGCCTTTTATAAGAGGAGAGGAGGGGCACTCTTGGAAAGTCATGAAATGTTACTTTATTATATAATGAGTTTCGGATTTTAAAGGTCCCACGCTTATATATTTAAAGGATAAGGTGATAAGGTTTTGAAATATACTCATCCAATAGGTTTTTGAAAAGTTCATGTCTTATATTTTACATTATCTTTTTATTTTATTTAAATTGTTAATTAATGAGGTAATCGCTGCATCATCATGGTGTCATAAATAATTTAATTTATTTAATGTCTAAAAATTAAAAAAAAATATCATGATTTATGAAATCTTTTTATATTTCTAATTAATATTTTTAGTCAAAAATATTACTTGTATAACCCTATTTAAAAATTTTTTTAGTAAAACAACTCATGTTTGTGACATTTTTATTTTAACATTAAATAAAAAGTTTTTAATGTCATTTTCCTACCAAAGTGGCTCAATGGGGTCCCCAAGTTGACCCCTGGATTTTCTTGGTCGTAAATGACTCATCCAATAGGGGTAGGACATGTGTAAAGGTATTTTCATATTTTTATAATATCATTTTTACCTTAAATTTAACTAATTACCTTTAATCGCGATTAATTAAACTTAAAAGTTACTATTCACCAAAAAATTATTTTAATACCATTGAACCACATTTTACTTCTTGATGAAAACCATGTATTTCGGATTTTTGTAAATCAAATCACAGAATTGGTAATGTTTCATTTAAACAAAAAATCAGTTTTTCAACTACCACTTAGTGGTTTCACTATTCATCAAAAATTGAAGTTTTTCAGAACAATGCCAAAATTTCACCCTAATCTATAATTGATATTCCGAATTCAAAAATGATGTCTATTTTACAAAATTCCAAACATATAAGTTGCATTAATTAATTTTCTAACAAATTCCCGTTGTCACAACAAATAGCGTGTTTTTAAGAAATAATATATATCAAAAGATTGACAATTGTTTATGTCCAATATCAAAGTGAAATTAATTATAATGAACACCATTGGATAAAATGGTAAAAATATATTCTAATTATACTTTAAAACCAATAAATAGTATAATTTATCACTATAAATTATTTTGATTAAAAAAGATATTTTTAAGTATTTATCCCTATTCATAAAAAAATAGATGTTCTTAGAAAATTACAAAAAAATCAACTTAGGATAATTTCAATATTTCAAATACAAAAATGAAGTCCATTTTGAAATATAAAATTTCTTTAATATTAAAAAGTGGGTATTACTATTCATAACGGCTACTTTGATTAGTCGCGGTGTGTTAGAACTCAAACTTGCGTACAATGCAAGCTATTGCATTATTGAAAGAGAAGTTTATCATGGAAGCTCGGGGTGTTACATTCTCCCCTCCTTCAATAAATTGCGTCCTCTCAATTTGAAATTTTTCTTTGAAAATAAAATGTTGAAAATAGAAAAAACATTTTTGGAAAACCCACATCGGAAATAAGGTTAATAAAAATATAACTTTAAAAGAAAGATAGATAAGTACAAAGGTCACCCAAGGTAGCCCATACTAGGATTCTATGAAAATATGGATATGGAAAAAAAGAAACCATCAAGGTCTGATGGAGAGTTGTAGAAGACTATATTAGGAGAAAGTTAACCATAAGAAAATCACAAACTTTTGATTGGTTAAACAGTCATTGAATCCCCAGTTGGAAAAGTTAACCGGAAACGTTTTTGTTTTAAGTTACCTTTTATAAAGTTGAGGAATTTATTTAGGAGATTTACTAAGAACGTAAGGGAATATAAATACTTGTCATGTAGACTTTCATTCTTTACCACAAACCCATCTTTCACTCTAAAAGTTAATAGAACTCAAAAATATTCTATTTATCATAATTTTATAAGGTTACAAATATTAACACATACCATTTAGATTAGGAAAACTTTTTGTAATAACCAGGGACTTCCTGTTGGCTAGTGGTAGGTAATAAAGGCCTGTCGCACTATGGTTGTGGGTTTGATTCCTGCAGCTTTTTCTGATGTGACGGGTTATCCCCTAACCTGCAGGTTGTCCTTTTCCTAAAACTATAGTATTCCAAAAATAATCTTCATAAATTTTTTAACCTTAAACAATACTATCCAAAGTCCAACTTAATCCTTTCTAACCTTTATAGTTATCCAAAATACCTCTGCCTAGACTTTTTCTAAAAAGACTTTAAATTTCCAAAATCAATTGTAACATCAGATTCCCCAAACAAAGTAATGTTTTTCTTATTGTCACATTCTAAAAATATGATTACCTTCATCATATTAAATCATTAATGAAAACAACAAGTACTACAGTACAATCCTTATATATATATCACATTATCCTTATATCCAGAATATAATCCTTGAGTCCAAAATCACCAATACATTAATTATTCTGCTTCAACTATAGTAACTGCATAATATTTTCCTTGATCCCTTGGACTTTTCTGAGGTAATTTTCCCTGACGCTTAGGCCATTCATTTGAATAATTCCCCATTTCCCTACAATTGTAGAATTCAACATTGATAGCCTCTTTCTTTCCCTTACAATCACGAGCCTGGTGACCTTTTTCTCCACATTTGTAACAAACTCCCATTCCTTTTAGGCAAGTACCGGGGTGATTCTTCCCATAATTATCTCATAATGGAAAATCCTTCTTTCCCTTTTTCCCTTTATATGTCTCTTGTTCCACCTTTCTCTTCTTCTCTTGCTTTACTTTATTGTCATAAGATTTAGAGAATTCCATTTCTGTCTTGATAGCACACGCGACTATATCTTCATACATTGAGAAATATTGTGATACTAATGCTCGACGGAGAAATGGTTTTAACCCATCAAAGAAACGATCGATCTTACTTCTTGGGTTACATATATAATCTGCAGCATGCCTTGCTAATCTTGTAAAGTTATCCTCATACTTTGCGACATTCTCATCCTCCTTCTGCCTCAGACTAAGAAATTTACTTTCTATATCTGCTCTATGGTCACGAGGGAATTATTTTTCTAATAAAAGCTCTTTGAACTCCCTCCATTCCATACTTGATACTTCTTCATCCTACTTTGTGTTTTGAATCAGCGACCACCATTGATCTGCATCTCCAGTAAGGCGGTAAACTTTCATGAAAACCTTCTCCCTTTCGCTACTCCCCAAGGCATGAAATATTTTCTCTAAGAAGTTTATCCATTGCTCAGCTACTAATTGATTTGTACCCCCATTAAATGTTAGTGGTTTTTGCCTCAGGAAGCGGTCTAACATTGAACCTCCACGTTGCGGATCAGGGTGCTCCATACGAGTAATGTTATTATTCATAACCTGAGTGAGTTTCCCCAGTAAGGTGATAAGTTGATCAGCACCAGTTGTATCTCCAGCTCCACAATAACTATCTTGATTAGGAGGGAAATCCCTACATGGAGTGCGTGCATTTATACGGTTTCCATTCCTCCCACTAGGCGCCATTTCTAAACAATGGTATAAACTAGATTAGTTTATGAATCAAAATACATAATTCCATACTTGTAAAAAACTTAACATAAATTGAAATATTTATGGATATAATCCATAATCATAAAAAGAAATGTTTTCTCTGAGGAAGTATATACTCATAAACACTTCATAATGGTTTGTAAAGAAAATGAGAATTATCCTAAGCCTATCCCCCGGGAGTGTCGTAACCAAGAGTGCAGCAAGGTCTATTATCGTGCACCAGTTCCCATTCGAGTCTATCTCAAAGCGGTGTTTTCGGGTTTTACCCCTAGGTACATCTGTGCCATAGCCGCCTCTACTTGCTCGTATCCATACAGGTATATATTGCTCGGAAAACTTACAAAATCTCTATAATACCAAAATTCTAGGAAGTTCTTCTTTAATAATCCTCAAAGACTATCATAGGGCTATGTGCTCTAATCAGAGTTTATCTAAATCTAGCTTCCAAGGTTAGTACTAAACTGCCTCTGATACCAACTGTAGCACCCCGACCCCAGTTACCCAGAGTCGGTGCATTATTGCGTAACATTGGCATGATCATAAAAGATCAAGTCTCAAAAGACCGATTAGTTTAGTAGCCTTGGAAACACTAGATACATTCATAAGTCTTACATTACATCATAAAGTAAAACAAAACTACAACAACATCTTGTCTCCATATCCCCTCATACTATCCCTACAGGTCATTCATAATATACTTCTTCACATCCTGGAAAAATTAAAACATTGGAAGGGGTGAGCTCAGATGCTCAGTAAGGATGGCAATATAGCGGAAGCTTTCATAAATAAACATAAACATTTAAGGCAATGTATGACTAAAACAAAAGCCTTTTAAACTTGAACTTTAACATAATATGGTAAAACTTAAATGAGATAATGCCATTTACTTATTCACATGGATATTCTACTGGTCGAATAATCACATGCAATATCAATAACCACTTTCATAAAGATGGAATGCATAATGCCAGAATATCATAACCACATAGCCAAGGCCTCGTGCCAAGACTACAAATAAGATTTTTTCAAGGCCTCATGCCAAGACACTATTTTGTCTCATGAGACCTACCGATGCATTGAGGAGATATAGCGGGCTCCACCCGTCACTTATTAAGTCCAATGTATTTCTCATATGAACAGGTTTAAACATATCATAATCCATAACATAATCATATCACATAAAACATGCAAAAAGGAAACATAATTTTTCCACATTTCAATCACAAGATATCAATACAACACATTGAATAAAGCATTATCAAAACCATTTTCAATACCAAAATAAAAGATTATTAAAACTTGGTATTTATTTTTCTTTTAAAAAAAGTTATGGCTTATAGAGGAAGCCGAAACTCAAATAATAGTCACGGCGGTGGAGAAGTCGTTGTCGTCGCATATGTAAGAAGAAACATTCCTTGTGTCGTTTAGTAAAAACGCTTCGTATAAAAAGATTTATTTTGAATAAAAGTAAAAGTCAATGGGGTTTATACACCGTATAAATGATTGTTGTGTATAAAACCAAATATGCCTCAATGAAAGGAGATTGAGATGAAGTCCTTACAAAGATCATTTTTAAAATAAAATAGATATATTATGTGTATTTACTATAAGTACAAATAAAGAAAGTACAAATACAAGATAGGACATAATAATATCATGACATAATTTGAAAGTAGGAGATTAACCCAAAGAATGCAAATTGGGTTAAGAAATTCCCTTACCTCGTGTCCGACTCGACTCGACCGTTCTTTAACCTCATGAATAATAAACTAGAGTTAATTTATAATTTCATAAGAACCTTTTTCAAGTTTATTATTCCTTTTATATCACTTATTACCATGTTATGAACATTACGTAATTATTTATGTTAATAACGGTCGTTTTGTCGATCTTTGGTACTTGAGTCAAAAATAAACTTCTTATAATTACAAGTTGTTCATGTGGTAAAATATCCATTATATCCAGAATTATATCCATGATGTAGATATCATATATATCATATATATACAGTATATACATTCATTCATAATATTACGTATCATTTTGAGGTAAGAAATGAAATGCACCATTCATGGAGACGGTAAGTCGTACGTATGCATGAATGCTACTTTCATTTCTATTTCGTATTTAATGGAATGAAATCATAATGGTATAAAGGTGTATTATAATTCCAGTATAATATAATATATAATATCATTTAATACATCCTTTATATGGCCCACATATGGAATTAACGATTCAAATCACTTTGAGGGGGCGGTAGTCCACACTTCCTAAAATGAAATTATCGCGTTTACCCATAATGGAAATCATAAATTATGCCATAAATGAGAAATAAAGAAGAATAAGTAAAACATAAACATAATATATATATCATATATGAAAATAGTTTCATCAAAATGGCCACCATTATAGGTGTTAAAAGAATATTGAACAATCATCATTTCGGGAGGCAGTATTTCGCCACCCACAGAAACAGTATGTTCTCTAACCATTAGACGAAGGTGTGTGTAAGTGTAAATAAAATAATTATCATAAAAACATACTATTATATTGAGGATACTTGTTTTGTTACAAAAGAAAATAATAAAAAGAGTTTAGGGGTTGGAGAAGAAAAATAAAACAAAACAACATTAGATAAGACATTACCTTAAAATCGGGTAACTCTTTTTGATTTGAGCCAAAGGCTTCCTTGGGAAGACTTCTGCGCAAAGTGAGGCTTATAGGAGTAATAGAAGGAAGTTGGGAGAAAATTTTGGCAGAGTTTGGCTGAGTCAAAAGGCTTTGAAGGTGTGAGTAAGGTGGTAGTGGTGGGGGCCTTTTATAAGAGGAGAGGAGGGGCACTCTTGGAAAGTCGTGAAATGTTACTTTATTATATAATTAGTTTCGGATTTTAAAGGACCCACACTTATATATTTAGAGGATAAGGTGATAAGGGTTTGAAATATACTCATCCAATAGGTTTTTGACAAGTTTATGTCTTAGATTTTACATTATCTTTTTATTTTATTTAAATTGTTAATTAATGAGGTAATCACTACATCATCATGGTGTCATAAATAATTTAATTTATTTAATGTCTAAAAATTATAAAAAATATATCATGATTTAGTTAATATTGATCTTTTTCTAATGAATATTTATAGTCAAAAATATGACTTGTATAACCCCATTTAAAAATTGTTTTAGTAAAACAACTCATGTTTGTGGCATTTTTATTTTAACATTAAATAAAAAGTTTTTAATGTCATTTTCCTACCAAAGTGGCTCTATGGGGTCACCAAGTTGACCCATGGATTTTCTTGGTCGTCCATGACTCATCCAATATGGGTAGGATAAGTGTAAAGGTATTTTCATATTTTTATAATATCATTTTTACCTTAAATTTCACTAATTACCTTTAATCGCGATTAATTAAACTTAAAAGTTACTATTCACCAAAAAATTTATTTTAATCCCATTGAGCCACATTTTACTTCCTAATGAAAACCATGTATGTCGGATTTTTGAAAATCAAATCACAGAATTGGTAATGTTTCATTTAAACAAAAAACCAGTTTTTTAACTACCACTTAGTGGTTTCACTATTCATCAAAAATTGAAGTTTTTCAGAACAATGCCAAAATTTCGCCATAAGCTATAATTGATATTCTGAATTCAAAAATAATGTCTATTTTACAAAATTCCAAACATATAAGTTGCATTAATTAATTATATAACTAATTCCCGTTGTCACAACAAATAGCGCGTTTTTAAGAAACAATATATATCAAACGATTGACAATTGTTTATGTCCAATTTCAAAGTGAAATTAATTCTAATGAACACCATTGGATAAAATGGTAAAATTATATTCTAATTATACTTTAAAACCACTCAATATTATACTTTATCACTATAAATTATTTTGATTAAAAAATTTGTTTTCAAGTATTTTTCACTATTCATAAAAAATGGATGTTCTCAGAAAATTACAAAAAAATCAACTTAGGATAATTTCGATAATACGAATACAAAAATGAAGTCCATTTTGAAATATAAAATTTCTGTAATTTTAAAAAGTGGGTATTACTATTCATAATGGCTTCTTTGATTATTCGTGGTGTGTTAGAACTCGAAATTGCGTACAATGCAAGCTACTACATTATTGAAAGAGAAGCGTATCGTGGAAGCTCGGGGTGTTGCACTCATTGAATAGGTTTTAATGTATTTTTCGATCAAATAAAGGTATTTGACCAGGTTTTGACTTCTAATGTAAAATTCAAAAATTCAAATATTTTTTTGTAATTAAACCTTTGACATGACTTTAGACTTCATAAATTGTGAAACTTCCATTTTAATGACTAACTGATGTTTTGAATAAAATTCCTTATTTAAACGAATATTTAGAATATTAATAATGATTTTTTAAATTAAGTATACATGAAAACCATATTCAATGTGGATTTAGAAGTGAATTATTCATTTAAAATTTAAAATTCTTAATGGACCAATTGGCACTTTGTGATGACTTATTCTTTTGATACACCATAAATAAGATTTACTTCATTCTAGTACTTCCCATTGATGGGTGTTGAAAAATGAATTATTAACATCAAAGGGGTTATAGGGTGAGAGTATGATGTGAAAATGGATATATTGAAGTGTCAATGGAATGATACCATGTTGACACTATAATGGATCCCCATTTTGATTCTTAAATCTTGATTATCTCACTCACTTAATTTGACTAGTCAAATAACCTAGGTATTTATATGAGATGATCTAGATTTATGTATTCCTAGTTTACTGACACCCAACCTATAGGATCTATTGAGAACATGATAGGTTCCAGATATGATATCAAACTAATAATGTGGGTGTCTATGGACTGGGTTTTCCTTACACTATTTTAGACATTATTTAATCTAGGTAATGTGTAATGATTTATTGATTATCATTACATTTTTTGACACACTAATGTATCTTGGTAATACCTAAAACATATTTATACTTTATAATTTATAAATTATACCATTTTTTGTCCCTACATTCTATTGGTGTTTCATTTATTTATTTATTAACATTATTCATTGATTTTCATATTGGGAAGAATCAACTAGACTCAATTGTAGTTAGTATTTAATAGATTTTTGATTTCTAGTTCTTATTCTTACATTTTACTTATTTGTCTTATTATAAATTGTAATATGGTTATCAAATTATTAAAATAAAATGTTTTGTTTTGAAATGATAAAATTTCATATTTCCAATATTGGTTTCATAAATGATTTTAAAATGTATAATGTTTTATTTTAAAAGAATATTTCATTTTAGTCTATTCTTGATGGATTTAGTTTCTTATTCTGAAATGTAAATCCCTATTAACATATTTGAACTAGAGTTTCCTTTATTTTCAATGATGTTTCAATATTTTTTAGGTGAAATGTGGATGACGTGGTGTTTCCTAGATAATTGTCAAGGATTCAACTTATGTAATTATATGTCATCCATGAAAATGTCTCCTTGAAAAATTCATATGAATTATTAACTAATATTATTATCAATGTCATCTTCTAATTGTATTTAGAGAGTGCACATTATTACAACATTTGAATATATATGTTAAGTCCATTAAATTTGAACATTACTTCATAAGGAGTTCCTTTTTGGATCAAGACCATGAAAATATAAATTTTAATGAGAAAATTATTTTGAGGAGAAATATTTGAAGACAATTAAATAAGAATCACATATTTAATGAACTAAATAAGTTTCCATTAGAAAAATATAAATATATATTTTTCATGTTGAATAAGATAAGGACAAAAAGATAATGTAGTTTAAAAGGATGGTTTTCATATTTGAAATTGGTATTTAATTATTTTTATTATATTTGTAATATTTATCAAAATATATTGATGTCTTATAAAAAATAAAGGCCAAGAAGTGGGCCCACCCCAGTAAGGCTCATCCAAGACACGTGTGGGGCCTGAAGGGGTCGACCACACCCATGGGAACTCATCAAGTACTAGTGAGAAGAATTCAAAGATGTTGGGATACGTATAAGCCCAGAATTGGTCGTGTATAAGGCATAAAATTGGAGGCAACACCATGTACGGTGGCATGGAGGAGGGAAAATCATTATGGGGTAGTACCGATAGGGTGAGGACATTTCTCTCCAGTTTATGGTAACACGTGATTGATATAATATTCCCTTAAATTTGGAGGTTTTGATCTTGGAATAATACATGTAGTAATCATTTCCCACATTATTTAAATGATAATATAGACCGTTTTATCCTCATTCTCCTAGTCATTTGATCATTGTGGGGTTTCATCTCATTACTATATCTTGATCTGCGCATTCTATCCTAATAGAGAATATATTCAACCCTTTGATGTTCAAACTGAGTCTGTAATGTTTGTTTTTTCATCAATATATTGAGACAATGATGCCAGTGTATGATATTCCCCAAATAATAAGCATTGACCAAATTAAAATGATAGTTTATAATGAAATTTGAGTTTGAGAGATGGATTCTGAGCTTAATATGTGAAGGGAATGTGATCTTCATCACATGAATGTATAGTTATAAAATCCGAAAAGGTTTTTAAAACTAAGACACCATTTTTTCTATTTCAAATGATGAATTCATTAACCAGAGATCATCTGGAATTTAAATGTTCAATACTCTATAGTATTTTCAGGGTTTTTAAAAAGTGGATCTATGAAAGTGTGAGGTTTTGGGATACTCTCCTATAAAAGTAGAATAAATTATTTTGAAGTGAAATATTTTAAGACCTTTAAATATTAATCTCCTATTGCATGGAGAAAATAATATTTTATGGATTAATATAAATAAATATTTTTCATGATGACTTAGAAAATAAGAAAATAAAAAATAGTTAAAAAATTTGGATGTCGTGTTTGAGATGGGTATGAATTTCATTTTAATATACATAGAATATTTATCTTAGTATATTGAGGTATTATATAAAAAGAAAGATTATCCAGTGGGCTATCCCATGACATGATCAACCTAGTCATATGTGGGATCTTAATGTTGGAGCACGCCAATGGGAGATCGTCCAATGTTAGACCAATCTAGATATAGAAGTTGGGCCATATATAATCCCATCAGTGCCCTTATGTAACACATATGAGTGATGACGCAACTGTGCAGGGTGGAATGCCAGAAGGCAGAAGTGCTATGGGGTGGTCCTAAGAGGAGGAGTAGATTTATGGACTATTTATGTTATCCCAATATAGATATACCATGCACCTTTACTATTTAAGTTTCTATGTTGAATAAAATATCAAAAGTTATTTTTCTCCCTTCATTTAAATATTGTATAAAATAATGACCACCATATCTACATTCTATGAGTTTTCCAATCATCGTGGGACAAAGTCTTCTTCCTTCAGTTATGTACGAGCATTCCATCTCACTGAATAAGATTTTAAAGCCTTATTTTTTTGTACTAATGCCTCCATCTCTGTTTATTATCATGATATCAAGACTATGAGTCCCCACATTGAGTTCATTAAATTAATAATCATTGGCCTAATGAAAAGGATAGTTTCATATTGCAATTAATTTTTAGTAATGGAATTCATGATTAACAGGTGAAGATCATGTGATCCTAATCACATGCACATTAGGTTATAATAATAAAGAAGGTTACTAAATATGATATTCCATATTTTTTTTCATCGCAAAAATATTTCATTAACTTGATATCTTTGGGAATTTAACAGGATTATACTTGGAATTATTTTTGGGGTGTTTGAATAATTCTTGAATTTGGAATGAAAAGTGGATATAAGGTGGTGTGAGGTGTGGGGATAATCTCTTATAAAAGGATAAGCTCTCGACATATAGAGAGGATAAAAATATTTAGAAACACCCACTTCCAATGAAACAGATTATAGTGATCCACTATTTCATGAATCTGAATCCCTCTTCACTATATTATTATGAAAAGGATAAGCGGTGTATTATAGAGGAGATTCCGGAAGAACATGTTTCATGAATTAATAAGGACAATTTGATGTTATGAATCACTAATGTTTGTAATTATTTTACATCCATGAATCCTTCATGGTTCAATCGACATGATTAAGAATCATGAGGTAGTGTGTAACACACTATGTTTTGTGAATGATATGATAGTGAAATTGAGGGAAAATCCCACGCTCTTATGATCTTCATTTTGATGATGTATGTTCACTTATGAAGGTAGTGTATGTAAGCATGGAACACTATGAACATTGTATGAATATGAATTTCCAGGTATAACTGATTGGATTTGAATGAATTATACTTAAAACAGCGTGTGTTTGTGAAAATAAATAAAGGAGAAATTGAGTGAATGCATGTAAATCTATTGAATTCACATTCTTTGGAAAACATATGGAACATTATATTGTATGCTTAAATTAATAAATATAAACATAGATATTCTCAAAACAAGATGTTAAGATTCCATGAAATCTATGTAATAAATAGATTTTAATTTATATTAGAAAAGTTTAATTATTACATAAAATAGAGAAAATGATTATCTGCACAACTTTCACACATTTATGTTTGGTTGGGTCATAATCATTGGAAGAAAGAATTACAACCCTATAATTTTTACAAAAAGGGAAGTGAATAGTTATAGGTGATCAAATAAACTAATCAATCCTGACGTACATCCTCTATGGTTGTCGAGGATTCCTATAGTGTACACAATCGACTCATATCATACAAGATCATGGAGGAATATTAAATATCATCCTGAAGTGGATCATGAATTCATCATATTTGAAATATTATGGTTGGTTCAAGGATTAGTAAAATTATTTTGGTTTCAGAAAAGAGTATAAGGAGTTTCTTGATTGAACCAAGAAAAAATAACCTTCAGTGGAAGCAGTAAGAAAATAGATTCTCTTGATTGAAGCTAGGGCATTGTAACCACTTATTTGATAATGAATTTTCAATGTTGGGGGCCAACATATAAAGGAATGATCCTTTATGACTAACCATGTAAATAATCTGATACACGCTATCTGTTTCTATTATTTCACTTGAGGATATTTTTGGAGATAATATAGAGTGGATCAAGAACCGTAACAGGTCTATGTTTTTGAATTTAAAATTATAAATTTAGAAAACATAAACCACATATTCACCCCCTAATGATCAATCTGAAATGGGAAACTACGTCACCATTTTTTACTCTATATGTGACAACCATTTTTTTAAAATGGAATTAATTTGTTCAATAGCATGCATAATACACACAGTTGAGCTTAAACATACCATTATATATTACAATTTAATATGGATGTTATCAGAAAGCCATTAGAATTTAGATTGTAAATAAGATTAACTAAATTATGAAAATATTTTTTACACATTTATATATAATTAATTCTTTTGAGTCCAATTAATTATAAATTAAAATAACTCGATTTTTAAAATAAAGAGATATTTTTTTCAGAAAAAACTACTTAAATATGCACAATTGGGTATTTAAAAAACAAATAAACAAATAAATAGTATAATATTATATTGATTAAATCTATATTATATAAAATATAATGTGTGAAATTAATTATATGTGTTCTCTAGACATTATTTAAGTACCAATCCAACTTTTCACATAAAAGATGCATTTTTCTAAAATAAATGGAATTTTTTCACCTTTTAATTGTGAAATTTAATTTAAATTTAGTTTTAGACACATTAATAAATTATATTTAACAAAATAAAATACATATTATAAAGATTAATATAAAAAAATTATTTACATGATATTTTGGTATTTTTATGATAAGCTTCATGTTATTATAGATCATGAAAAATAATGAATTTTAATGGAAAATTTCTTTTTCGTCTAATTTATTTATAATATTAAATTATAGGTTTGATTTGTTTTAAATTATAAATAATTCAATAATATATCAATAAATCTAATTTCTTCCATTAGAATCAATTTCAGATTGATTTTTGATATAAAAACTTTTCAATCATTGGAATATTTTTAAATGTATACAATATTTTTTTTTCTCTTTTCTGAGATTAAATTTAAATGAATTTCTCAAACTTTTGTGAATTTAATTTTGAAAAATAGATTCTATATTTGGAATCTTATGGTTTAAATATAGTAAATATTTCCTTTTATTTTTAAACAATATGAATAGAAATTTTAGTAATTTATATTACCATAGTTAAGGGTAAATAAGGATATTAAGGGTAAAAATATTAATATTAATATTTTAATGATTCCCCAACACATGTATGAATTTAATTTTATGAGTTATTATAGACCAATATAATACTTTGGTTGATTTTATGGAATCCTGGAGCTAATTGGATGAATTTATGCTCTTTATAGTATTTTAT
The DNA here is from genome assembly GCA_963277665.1 of Viscum album. Taxonomy (NCBI): domain Eukaryota; kingdom Viridiplantae; phylum Streptophyta; class Magnoliopsida; order Santalales; family Viscaceae; genus Viscum; species Viscum album. The sequence continues at coordinate 1,301,628,205 of OY728127.1, forward strand.
TCTAAAGAAAAGTAAAATATGTCATAATAATGTTTTAATAACTATAACATTTTTTGTATAGAGTTCTTTTGATGATATATTTGACTATAAATAGTATTTGGAAATCCAAAATTTTAATCTTCATAATTTAAATTTATTTTTAATTTATAGGAATCAAATACTTTATTTAACATATTACATGATTATGGTGCAATAATTTTTAAATTAATTGAAATTTCAAATAAATGATATTAAAAATTTGAAAATAAATATAATTTTAAATAACTAATTTCAACCAATAAATTTATATATTCCATTGAAATTTCATTATTTTGTTATAATAATTGGTTTGAATTTATCTTTTCGTTATGGTATTTTTAAAAAATCATGTAATGAATACTGTTAAAATTGATATTAATGATATTTTACAATAAATAATTTTTTATTAAATGATATAAAATTGAAAAAATTAATAAAAATAAAAAATTATAAAATAGTGTTTTTATAAGTTTTTATATGTCATAAATGATCTATTATCATTATATATTTTGAATAAATAAATTTGGATAAATTTTGACTATAAAATTAAATTATTTTAAATTACAATTCTGTGAAAACCTAAAAGTACCCCTACCGACTCTTTTAAAAGAGTACCTATTATTCAATATTCTTAACCCTTATAAATTATTTGGATTATAAAATATCTTCCAATTTCCCTTCCTAGAATTTCACCCCAAATTCTAGAGCTCTTATTTTAGACAGAACATCATTCTAAATTGTCTTAAGGTGTTAAGAAAATAAGGTGATTTGAGGGAAAGGTATCCTTTTTAATCAATTATTCAAGTTTTATTTCTTCTTATACTTCCTTAAAATCATATTCAATCATTATGAAATAATACCTCTAGTATCCTAATTATAATAATATTTTATAATTTTAATATCATTGCCTAAATCCATCTCCACATCCATCAAATGGGAAAATAATCAATGATTCATGTGTAAGGTGGACAACCATCTCACGATCCAATATAATACTTTTTCCATCACCAACTATTAATAATAGTTATGATGAAAAAATTAATCTTTATATATAACATTAAATACTTATTTATTATTAGTTAATAATATTATAATATTTTTATTCTGTCCTTTACATGAACAGATAAATGATACTTCCATTCATGTCTATATGCGAACTATCCCATCAACGAAGTGATGTGATTCCCTTTTCATCACCAGGTCGCATGGATGACATATATAAGTATATATAAATGATTAATATTCTATTAATGATATTATTATCCTTATTTGAAGATAATTTTATACTTACCTGCCATCCATAATGTTTATTGAAAAATTATAGTGTCACTCATGTGTATGTATTGTTTTCTATCTCAAGGATTGTAACACAGTTCATTATTCATATCCATATTTAATGGATGTATTTATAAGTAAGATTGATTTAAAATTGTTGTAATTATTTAATTAATATTATTCTAGAGACTATTGATTAATGACCACATTTTACTATATACATTATACCAAATTCTTTATGGACTCATATACAGAATATCATCAAAACATCCAACATGAATTTTAATAAATAAATAATTATTATAAAACGGTAATAAGTTTTTTAAAAGGAATAATAAAAATTAAAAGGTTTATAAAACATGTATATAATTTACCTATGTTTATTATTTAGGGAGATAATGATTATACATGATGATTCAATCTCATGGTAAGGGACTTCATCTCAATCTTCTTTCATTAGGGAATATCTTGATGTTATGAACCAAACTTCTTTTATGAGGTGTATTTATATCCTTGTTGAAATATAAAATCAGTAATTTATTTTTTGTCATGTTATTTAATGTTTTTTAAATTATATTCTTTCATTTTTACTATGTTTTAAAAGTTCAACGGGTTATGGGACACATATAATCTTTAAATATATAATTTAAAAACAATTCTCAATGTCAATATAATTGATATTTTTTTTATATATTTATTTAAATGGTTATGAAATAATTATAAAGGGAATTTTATATGTATTTTAAATTTAATTAAATTTTTTCCAAAAGTTTTCTTTTAGTTTTTTTATATATAACATTTTGACAAATTATAAAAGGAATTTATTATTATTAACATACACTTTTCCAATGAATTTTCCACTATCATGAATGTTATTTTATTTTTTGATTCCTTTTTATGATTTAATTATTCTATTAATGAATAATAAACCTTATATTTTTTATTATTATGGGATAGAAAATTGTTTTTAAAAGAAATGGTGATTTTTATAAAAAAATGTCTTCCAGATGGGATTTGTAGAGTTTTAAATTGGTATTATGAAAAAAGTGTTTTATTAATGTATGGAACATGAGAATTATATGAAATGGTTAAGCATAATGTATCTTTTACATGGGGTGTCCTAGATAGCATCAAGTAACCCTGTTACATCATAACATGTTTTGGCCTAGATTGTGTCTGGAAATCCCATTATAGGTTAACATAGGGTGTCTTGGATAACACAAGGTAAGCCCATTACAACATTACATGGGGGGACCAGAGAGTGTCAGGTAAGCCCGTTATAGATTAATTTTATGTGAGATCTCTATTTATTGAAATTGAAATAATCTTGAAAGGGTTTTAAAATTTTTTATGCACATGATTTTTAATGTCACCTAAAGTAATTTTAATTTATTTAGATGGGTTTTAGTGATTTTTTGGAGAATAATGTGTGTTTTATCATGTGAAAATGTTTTATCTTTTATTCTCAATGAACAATAAAGTTAAAGGTAAAAATTATATTATTTTTTACTTATTTAGTGGACTAATGGTTTATTTTCTTTTTAGATCCCTTACTGACCTTTTGTGCTTATCCCAAGGTTTGAAAATGTATTTCACAAGGTTAAAGGGGGAATAAATTAAAGGATGAGATCATGGGGTTAATTTAGAATACTTTTCATAAAGTAAAATCATGATTTATTTTAATGATTTATATATTCTAGAAAAAATGGATTTAAAGTTTTAGTGTACAATTTTAATTTATGGGTAGAATTTTTTAGGGTCATTCCTAATTATCTAAAACTCTAAAATTAAAAGATAAATGAATTTTAATTATAGTTCAAAAACACTATGATATGTAATGATTATGTTCGGGACCATAGAGTTGGTATCAATGAATGGTTTAGGAAACATTAGAGATTAGGATTTCTTCAAGTGAGGAAATCTCAAGAGTTATGTATGTCATCATGGGTTTATAATTTTTAGGTTGATCATATGTTCAGTTTTTTAGAAACCCATTTTGAGGATTTATGTTGTGAAATTATAATGTAACTAATGATATTTTTGGACACATTCATTTTTGAAGTAATTATGTGTTATTACATTTTGGGGTGAAAAATATAACATTAGAGCTTAAAACATGCTATGGTTATTTTTTATGATTTTACCATATTTTTCACATGTTGTAAGAATTATATAGTTTTATAAAAACTAAAACCCACAAGATGGGTCTCATCCCATCGCATATAGAAAATCTATGCATATTAAACCCCCAACTGAAGGATGATAAGGGTGCAAAGCCTACCAATGGCCTACGTGAAGTCCCGATTAGTATAAATAATTCTTTTTAGTCACATTATTTGATGGAAGAAGAATAAGTTTATTTTAGGACCATATTTTTTATTTAATAGATAACCTTGGGATTAGAAAACTATTTGGTAATTAAGTGATTAATGTTATTTTTGAAGATGTTTACTCTTTTGGGAGCCTTGTATGATTAAGGTAAATAGAATACTAGGGGGGTTTTGGAATAAACGTTCATTTATATTTTGGAGACATATTTTATTTTAGTGTGTATATATGGTGAGTCAATTTATTTATAGAAAAGTTTATAATATCATGGAGATTATGTGATTTAAGAAAATAAATTTTTCGGATGAGGCATTAAGATGGATTGACATAATTTATAGATAAAGGCTAAAATATATCTTGGAGTACTGTTTGATAAAATCCTTCTAAATTTTGGGTTTCGATATTTGTCTATACATTTTTTTTATGAATTTTAAGGATAGTTATTCATTGAATTATTTAAGTTGATCATTGGGTGTCAGTGTAGAATTTTTGAGATTGATTAATTTTTTCATGTTATAAAGGTTTATTCTTTTAGGTAAATTAACTTATCTTATCCTAACCATTTTGGTTTTGAATAATGTTTCATGATAAGAAATAGGTACTAACTCTTTTTATATTATTTTATTCTCTAGATGTTTACCCTAGTGATTTATGTGTGAAACAATTCATCTTGAATACTCATCATTTGGATAAAAAGTTGAGTTTTGGTGAAAATTGATTAAAGAATGAAATTATACTAGTTATTTAAGTATATTTTCATATTATAATTTACAAGGTAGTAATATAATTATTTAAATATATTTAAATAATCTTAATAGAAAAGGATTTCTATTTTCTTTTCTCACTAAGAAATCAATTTCCTTTAACACATTAGAGATTACTGGTTTTGTGTTTCTTAACTTTAGCATGACCATGTTATCTATCACTCACCATCATATCATGATAGTTAGTTTTCTCTTCCATGACCATGTTTTCCTACATGAAACTTCAGTATGTGTTATCTTAGGTGACATTCATACTTCTCTTTATTTCTTTTAAACTAGAAGTTTTATTGACCATTTTTCGGATGTGGGATTTTAATAATCATATTCTAAAAAGTCAAAAATTAGTTATTAAAACTAAATTCAAATACGTTTGGAAGATATTTCCAAATGGTGGATAATATAACATCATGAGCTTTTAAAAAATAATTACTATGTTTGATAGTTTACATGATACACCACATTGATCTTAAACAAACAAACAAATATTATAATTTTATATGGAAGTTTTCACATAGTTGTAAGAAAGGTGGGTAAGAACAGGATAAACTAAATTAAAAATACATAGTTTAAAAATTTATATATAATTAATTCTTTCATGACAAATTAATTATATTTTCAAACAAATCCCTTTTGAAAATAAAAAGGAAATGTTTTTGTTAAAAACTATTTTAATATGAAAAATTGTGTTTTATACAAATAAATAAAGAAAATCACTCTTTGAGGATTATATTAATGAATATTATAATATATTCAAACTTATTTTTAACATTCATTCTTTTTTTCTATACATGATATAAGAACAAATATTATTTTTCTCATAAAAGATGCATTTTTATAAAAATGATCTTATGCGGATTTGGATGGTTCACTAGTTTTAAATACTAATGTTGGAGACTATTATAAATTCTATTTGAAAAAATAAACATATTATATTAAACTAGAATATCATAATTTATTTTTGGATTATCATATTTTTCTGATAAATTTCATATTTTGATGAATAGTGAAAATACTGAATATTAATTTTATACTATTTTTCATCTAAATTTTTTATGTTTTTAGATATTATTTTAGATTGTTTTTAAAGTATAAATAAGTAAAATATACCTAAATAAATCCAATTAGGTTCATTTTATTCAATTTCACATTGAATTTGGACATAAAAAAATATTGAACTTTTGAACTTTTTTACATTAAAACCTCTTTCCTTCACCCCGTTTGTAGGATTAATTTTAAAAGAATTTCTAGAACATCTATGAATTTAATTTTTAAAAAATTATTCCATATTTTTATTCCATGTTTATATTGCATACATATGGGACTTATATTTCAAGATAATATGAATAGTGTATTTGATATATTTTATTACCATGGGTAAGGGTAAAACAGGTAATTAAGTGTAAAAATAATAATATAAATTTTAGACAGTTTCCATAAAACCCATAATTACATTATTGAAAAGGTTATTTTAGAACAAAAGAACACTTAGGTATATTTTATAGCCTAGTGGAGCCACTTGGGTATCATTTATCCCTTTATAGTATTTTATATTAAGGAAAATTCATTGTTATCATACTTATGTTTAAATAAAAAATCATATTTAATATAGAATTATTTAGAATATATCTCGAACTATAAATAGTTATTCAAAATATAAATTCTTTATATAAATCATGAAAATTTATGTTTAATTTTTAGGAAAAAAATAATTACATTAAATGATTAGAAAATGATGAGTTCATAATTTTTTATTTAATGAAAATATCATATATATTAAATTAAAAATATTATAATAATTATAATATGAAATAATTATTTTCAAACATGACATCGATATATTCCATTGAATTTTTTTATATTTTAAAAGAATTGGTTTTAATTTATCTTATTTTTATTGTATTTTTTAAAATTCATTTAATGAATAGTATCAAATTTTACATTAATAGAATTTTAAAATAAATAATATTTTATTTATTGATATCAAATTCAGAAAAATCTAAAATTAATTCAAATAATTTGGATAAGGTTCAAAATGAAATCAATTATCCATTTATGGTTCTTTTTAAATTTTATATTTACTTTATTAACACTGAAATAGTAAAAACAAATGTTATCATAGTTAGAGATAAAGAGGTTAAATATGGGTTAATTTCAAAAGATAATGTTTAAAAACTGTCAAAAATTATATAATTATCATTTTATAAATTTATTTATACCCATCACCATGATATATTATAAATAAATTTGTTTATATTCATTTGGTATGTAACATTATATTATATTAATTTAATATTTTGAGAAATTCTAGAGTGTTTATCCCCTCTCTTATAAAAGGGAGCCTCTTATTCTCTTTTCTTCACACAAAAAAAACCTATTTGGTTTGGAAAAAATATTGCAAATGTTTTTTACAATAATTAAACACCAAATTATAGATCTCTTATTATAGGCTCAACACCATCCTTAATGGTCTTAAGGTGTTAATCCAATGAGGCGGTCCAAGGAAAAGGTATCATTTTTAATCATTTATTATTGTTTTATTTCCTATTTAACTTATTTGAAATAAAATTGAAACATTAAAAAAAAATCTAGTATCTTCAATATACTGAAATTTTATTATGCTAATATCCTCACCGAAATCCCTCTCCATGTCCATCAAATTGAAAAGTATTCATTTTTTCTCTGTAAGGCGGACTACCATCTCGTGAATCGATTTAATTCATTTTCCATCACCATCTCTCAATAGTAGTTATAATGATGAAATTAATGTTTATATATTATATACATGGAATATTTATCATTACTAAAGAAGAATATATCATTTACATTATTACCTTTCAATGCACATAAAAAATCATAATGTGAATTGTGTGTACGTGTGAACTGTCACCTCCATGATGTGATGTGATTTTGTTTATCATCATATCCCATGTATGATATATATAAGTATATTTAAATGTTTAATATGGTATTGTTTTGAATATTATCAATATTGGAAGAGAAAATTATACTTACCTTCTTTCTATAAAGATCATTGAAAAATGAAAATCATACTTATGCAAACGTAAGCCTTACCCTCTCATTGATCATATTATAAATAATCTTTTAGATCCACATTTAATGGATGGATTTAAAAGACGAATAGATTTATAAAAGTGATTATTATTTCATGAATATTATTTTGGATATTATGGAATAATGACAACTTTTTACTACAGATATCATAACAAATTCTTTTCAGACTTATATAATAAATATCATAAAAATGTCTAACGTGAATTTAAATAATTATGTAATTGTTATTATAAGGACCCAGTCTTAAACATTACTTAATCATGAGTTATTTCAATAATAATCATTGAGTATTTTTTCAGGTTTAGATTTTTATAGAATTATGACATAACTATTACATCTCAAAGGATTAAAAAGTAGACACTGCAACAATAACTGATTTTTTACAACAATAAAAAAAATCCTTCAACAAAACCAGAGTTCTTTTCTTGGTATAAATCTTCTTGAATACTTCATTTCTATTACCCTTATAACCTGTGAAAAAAAATTCAAAAACTTGGGATGAGCATAAAAAGCTTAGTAAGGGTTATAATATAATGAAATGAAACATTAACCCACCAATAAATCCAAATCAATGAAACCATAACTTTAATTCATAACATACCTTCTAAAATCATAATATTTATGTATAACTCATACAAATAATAAGACATAAAGGTAACTTGAGGCATTCATAACATTCTGTCGTAGGTAGTAACCCTCATGGTTACATTTGGAATACGCATCATAGTATATTCCCTAAATCTCTTCGGAGAAACCTTAGCGTTTAACTCCTTCGTGTTACCCAATGCATTGGAGAGCTATATCGGGCTCACCTTCCCTTAGTTTATCATGGAACCACACATCTTCATAAAAAATTCCCAAGAACCATAACATAATCGTATCACATAAAACATGCATAAAGGAAACATAACATTTCAAAATATCAATAACAAGATATCAATACAAAACATTGATATAACAAGATCATTATCCAAACCATTTTCAATACCAAAATAAAAGAAAAGTAAAACATGGTATTTATTTTTCATTTATAAAAGTTATGTCTTGTAGAGGAAGTCGAAACTCAAATAATAGTCATGGCGGCTAAGAAGTAGTTGTCGCAGCATACATAAGACAAAACATTCCTTTTTTCGTTTAGTAAAACGCTTCATTCCAAAAAGATTCCTTTTGAAATAAATTAAATGTCAAAGGGGTTTATACACCGTAAAAAAATTTGTGTATAAAACAAAATATGCCTCAATGAAAGGAGATTGATAGTAAGTCCCTTACAAAGTCATTATCCTTATATTGAGGATAAATCAATTACATATATATGTGTGACAAACATAAATACACCCAATATAAGTGGATATTAAGTTTAAAACAATCACAGGTCATCCAAATATATTCATAGCATGACATAATCAATAAGTAGAGGTTTAACCCAAATATCTTAAGGATTTAATCACAAAGTATTCCAAGGAAAATCTTAACATTTATCTCCAAATAACATCAGTTTCTCTTAAAGTATTGCATATAAAAGTAATTAACCTAATCATATATCCTCCATGATAGGTCAATAATTTCCTAAATAACCCGAAGTCAACTTATTATTGATTCATAAAATCATCTAACTAAAAATAATTTTTCATACATACCAGGGACTTCACGTAGTCCAGTGGTAGGCGATAAATACCAGTTTCACTTTGGTTGTGGGTTCAATTCCCACAGCTTTGTCTGACGCGATGGGTTGTCCCACAGTCTGCGTGTTATCCTTTTTACAAAACTATATAATTCTTAAAACAATCCCCAAAAAGAGATAAAATTATCAAAAATAACAATAATATAATTTAACATCAATGGTTTATCTCATGCCTTTCATTTTCCATCATAACATATACTAACCCATAATTACCTCTAAAGTAAGTATCATATAAACCCTAATGGTTACCTTTATAATTATTTCCTAAACTTCCACATCAAGTTGGTTCTCTCATACATGATGTGTTAGATAACTCACCAAAGTTCAAGTGGTTAATCAGGACTCTTGATAGCTGGTTTAGAATAACCATGTCATTTCTCATTAAATCCCCCATTTCATCCAGTCTCTTTTTCAGAGAACCACCGTAGTTTCCTTCAAACCCATTGTCACTTTAGTGCCTGCTAGATCCATCCATTTACTAAACCAAAATGGTATGTGTGAGTGTATCAATAAAATAATCATATAATATCTTATGAGGATGGTAAATACTAAGATAAAATTATTCATGTCATCTGAAAATCATTCACATTATCTAAAAACTATGACTCTTTCTGAAATCCTAACCATTATGATAATGTCACTTATAATTATAGAATACCCTAACCTATAAAGTTATCTAAACTGACCTCTGATAACATCTATAAGAACCCAGCCTTAAACATTACTTAATCTTGAGTCATTTCAAGAATACACATTGAGGATCTTTTCAGGTTTAGAGTTTTATAGAATTAGGACATAACTATTAAATCTCAAGGGATTACAAAGTAGACACTACTACAATAACCGATTTTTCACAACAATAAAAAAAAATACTTAAATAAAACAAGAGTTATTTTCTTGATATATATCTTCTTGAATACTTACTTTCTCTTACCCTTCCTTATAACCTGTGAAAAACATTTCAAAAACTTGGGATGAGCATAAAAAGCTCAGTAAGGGTTATAACATAATGAAAGGAAACATTAACCTGCCAATAAATAAAAATAAATGAAACCATAACTTTCAATCATAACATACCTTCTGAAATCATAATATTTAAGTATGACTCATTGAAATCATAAGACAGAAAGGTAACTTGAGGCATTCATAACATTCTTGCATAGGAAGTAACCCTCATGATTACGTTTGGAATTCCCATCACAGTATATTCTCTAAATCTATTCAGAGAAATCGTAGAATTTAAATCCATCATGTTACCCAATTAATTGGAGATCTATATCTGGCTCTCCTTCCCTTAGTTTATCACAGAACCACCCATCTTCATAAACAATTCCCAAGAACCATAACATAATCGTATTATATAAAACATGCATAAAGGAAACATAACATTTCCAAATTTCAATAACAAGATATCAATACAACACATTGATATAATAAAAAAATTATCAAAACCATTTTCAATACCAAAATAAATCGAAAGTAAAACATGGTATTTATTTTTCATTTAAAAAAGTTATGGCTTGTATTGGAAGCTGAAACTCAAATAATGGTCACAGCGGCAGAGAAGTCATTGTCTCCGCATACATAAGACAAAACATTCCTTTTGTCATTTAGTAAAATGCTTCGTACCAAAAATATTCATTTTGAATAAAATTAAAATTCAAAGGGGTTTATACACCGTAAAAAAAGTTGTGTATAAAACAAAATATGCCTCAATGAAAGGAGATTGAGGCAAAGTCCCTTACAAATTCAGTATCCTTAGATTAAGGATAAATCAATTACATAAATATGTGTGACAAACATAAATACACCCAATGTAAGTGGATATTAAGTTTAAAACATTCATAGGTCATCCACATATATTAATAGCATGACATAATCAAGAAGTAGAGGTTTAACCCAAATAATTGAAATTGGGTTAAGAAGTTCCCTTACAGAAATTCGACAGCCTAACAGCATCACTTTAAAATTCATAAAATGAGATGATGAGAGATAAAAAGGGTATATCATCACTTGGAAATAACATTTACAACAATAAGGATATATAATAACATATCCCAACATAAGAATATTTAAATTAAAAGACCTAACAAAAAGAAGTCTTTTAAAAAGAGGAGGGTGAAAGTTTCCCTTACCGATTTGGGTAACTTTCTAAACGTACACCCCATGAAAGAAGGGTCATAAAATGAAAATGTAAATACCCATAAATTAAACTATATTAAATAAATAATATAATTATAGGTAGTACACATACCACAAAAAAATGAAATAGTGGCAAATGTAGCATGAATCTCACGGGAATAAAAGTGAGATGAAAAATCCCTTACTAAAACTCGGTAGCCTAACGATGACACTTAAAACTTCAAAAAATGGGATGACAAGATCAAATAGGGTCACTTATAATATTAAAATAAAATTTACAATAAGATTAATATAAAATAACATCCCCCAACATGAGAAAAAGGAGCTTAAAGGAAATGACATAAAAGAGAGTACTTAAAAAGAAAGAGAGAGGTGGGATCCTTTACCTCAAGTCCGACTTCTCTTGTTCGTTTCTTTATATTCCTGAATAATAAAAAAATTCAATTTATAATTGTTTAAGGACATCCTTTAAAGTTTATTATTCAATTAATTTCACATATTACAATGTTATAATAATTAGTTAATTATGTGAGTTCATATCAGACGTTTTTGTCGATGTTCGGTATATGAGTCAAAACTGAACTTGTTTGAAAAAAATTATTGATGTAGTTATAAGAACACCATATCCAGAATAGTATTAATGATTTAAATATCATATATATCCAGTATATATTCATTTCATACTATTCCATAACATTTGGAGATAAAAAATGAAATGCACCATTCATGGAGACGGTAGGCCGTACGTACGCATGAACGCTACATTCATTTCTATTTCACACTTTAATGGAATGAAAAAATAATTATACATAGGTATATTCTAATAACAGTATAATATCATATATAATATCATTAACTCCATCCATTATACATCCCACATATGGAATTAATGATTCAAATCACTTTGAGGGGGCGGTAGTCCGCACTTCCTAAAATGAAATTATCGCGTTTACCCATTATGGAAACCATAATGGTATGACATAAATGAAAAATAAAGAATCATAAGGAAAACATAAACATAATATATATATCATATATAAATACAGTTCCATATTAATGGCCAACATGAGAGGTGTTAAAAGAATATTGAACAATCATCGTTTCGTGAGGCAGTAATTCGCCACCCACAGAAATAGTATGTTCTTTTACCATTTGATTGAGGTGTGTATAATTTTAGCTCGAATAATTCTCATAACCACATCCTAGTATATATAAGATACTGTTTTTGTTACAAATTAATGGAATAAAAATAGTTTAAGTGGTTGGAGAAGCAAAACAAAACAAAAGAACATAAGATAATACATTACCTTTAAATCGAGTAACTCTTTTTGATTTGAGCCTAAAGGATTCCTTGGAAATAATTCTTCTCATAGTAAGGCTTCTAGGAGTAATGGAAGATGTGTAGAGATAATATGATTAGAGTTTGGACGAGATAAGGGCTTGGGAGGTGTGGGTAAGGGGGTAGAGGTGGGGGCCTTTTATAAGAGGGAGGAGGGGCACTCTTGGAAAGTTATGAAATGTTACTTTATTATAAAATGATTTTCGGATTTTAAAGGTCCCAAAATTATATATTTCAAGGATAAGGTGATAAGGGTTCTAAATCTACCCATAAAATAGGTTTTTGACAGGTTTAAGTCTTAGATTTTACCTTATCTTTTCATTTTATTTAAATCATTCATTAATAAGGTAATCACTGCATCATCACGGTGTCATAAATAAATTTAATTCCTTAATTTATAAAAATTATAAAACAATTACCATCATGTAGGAAATATTTTTATATTTCCAATGACTATTTATAGTCAAAGAAGTCATTTATTTAAACGAAATTAAATTTTTTTTACTTAGGATATACAAACCTTAGTTATTTTTCATTTCTTTAAAAAAAATATGATAAAAAGTCACTATCACACTAAAGTGATTCCATGGGGCCCCAAAGTTGTCACAAGGCATACCATGGTCGTCCATGACACCACTAAAATCATTATGACACATTTTGGGGGCATTTTATATTTTTATGATATTATTTTGTTACCCTTAACGACCTGATTACTAATTAAACACGATAATTAAAGATAATTACTCTCGTTACTGTTCATAATGTCCAAAAACAAAAGAGTATTAATTACATAATTTGGACCTTCTGATTCCAAATATGGATTCCATTTTATCAAATTCCAAAAACAAAAATTTCAGTAATTAATTTAAAATAATTTCTGTTGTCAAAACCAAAGATGGGTTTTTTAAGAAGTAAAATCTATCAAAATATTGATTTGTTTTTACATCCAATTTAAAAGTGAAATTACATAAAATGACCAAAATTGTATTAAATGATAAAAACATAATTAAATTAAACCTTAAAACCAATTAAAATGACAATATAACTATATAAATAAATTGGATGAAAAATCATTTTTGAATTAAAATGCTGTATTTTCACTATTCAATAAAAATGAACATTTGTCAGAAAAATACCAAAAATTCACCCTAATCTATATTTGATATTCCATATTCAACAATGATATCAATTATACAAAATTAAAAACATATAAGTTTCATTAATTAATTTTATAATCAATTCCCGTTGTCAAAACAAATAGCGTGTTTTTTAAGAAACAATATCTATTAAAAGATTGACACTTGTTTATGTACACATTCAAAGTGAAATTAATTATAATAACAACCATTGGATAAATGGTAAAAATATATTTTAATTAAAATTTAAAACCAATTAACAAGATAATATAACCATATAAATAAATTAGATTAAATGGAGGTTTTGAATTAAAATACAGCATTTTAAAAAAATGAACATTATCAGAAAAATACCAAAAATTTACACAAAGTAAATTTTGATGTCTTTATTATAAAAAAGGATTTTATTTTGTCAAATATAGCATACAAAAGTGACAAAAAGTATATTTAAAAATGGTGCTCAATCAAAAGGCTGTTAATCGACCTTTTAAAGAATATTAGAATATTTATTCTTAAAGTTGGATTCATTTTCATTTTAAGCCTATAACATTTACTATATAATTTTAAACATATTTAACAAACATATATAATCATTTTTAGTTAGTTATTTTCATTCCCGGAATTAAATCGACTAGAATTTTACTACCATTTACAATAATATTATTATATTATTAGTGTGCATCGTAAAATTTCAAAGAAACTCGTTGTTGCGTATAGGGTACCCATGTTGTCTGTTACGATGGTTCATGCTTACACCGGGAAGGAATGCCTTGGTGGTGACTTCACTCCGGAGGTTCTTCTAATGGAAGGTAAGGGGAAGGAGGCATGTTATATGGCTTGGGACGAACAACCATTGATGGAAAGGTGACAACCCTTGATGAAAAGTAACTATTCAGGTCAGAGACTGAGTATTAATATTGGGTGTACTATGTTTGCATTGAGGGAGAAATCACGGAAAGGAAGGGATAACCCTGGGGGAGGAAAAGAAAACATGGGTACCCCTCTCAGCTGTTCATTCACTGATATCATCCAGAGTGGAAATCAGTTGAGGTCTGTCGGTGAAAGACCTTCATCTGCGCCAATAATAAGGCGTCCAAAGAAGGATTATTCTTATCTACCACAGCCAATGTAGACTAGGTCTGCTTCTAAACTGAATAGCCAGGTAGTTCTTGTAGTTAAAATGGGTAGAAGAGTTAATGAGGCTTCTCAAAATATGTCTGCACTTGATTAGATTAGGAATCGGGTTCAAAGAGAAAGTTTCGGGAGACATCCGGAGTGGGAATCTGCCACCGGAGAAGAAGAATCCTACATGGGATTCGGAGATGACTATGGTTATTATGATGTTTAATGTTGTCATGTTTTTTGTTTCGTATTTTTTTGGCTCTCTTGACCACTTTTTGGGTTGTATTTTGGGAACCGGTCTCCCTTGAACCAGCTAATATAAAATGAAAAAAAAATGATTGGAAGGAACCTAATTTTATTATTCATGAAGATTAATATTGTATGTGACGAGTTGTACTCAATGTAAGGGAATTCGTGTCAATATCCTTTAATTGAGGTATATCTTGATTTTAAAAGGTGTATATATTACCCTATTGACATTTAATATCATTAATTAATTTATTCCTATGTTATTTAATGTTTATTATAATGTTATTATTTCCTCGGTCATTGGATTTAAATGTTCAAAGTGGTATGGGACACATTGAATGTTTAAATATTTAATTTCAAATAATTTTTCTCTATGTCAAAATTCATGACAATTATTTTATATTTTTATTTATATGGATATTGAAGTTTTATAATGGAAAATTTATATCTTTTTTAATTTCATTTAATTTTTTACAAATAAATCTTTTCCTGAGTTTTATTCACGTTTTGAGAGACAAAAAATGTAATGTTGTTTTCTTAACATACACAGTGATAATAAATTTTCAACCATCATGGAGATTATTCTATTTTTGGATTCCTTTTCAATATTTCATGATTCATTAAATAAAAAAATATTGTTATATTTTTGGTTATTTTTTATTGAAAATGGGGTTTTAAAAGAAAAGGGTATTTTTATACAAAAGTTTTTTTCATATGGAATTAAAATAGTTTCTATAAGATCCCGGATTTTGGAAAGGTATGTTTTCATTATGTTTTGGATTGAATCCCTTGTTTTAGGCTTCAAGGGATGTTTCTTGAATGTGTGAGAGGCCTTGGGGGTGTTCTGCGGGCTCGGGTCACAGAAGAAAGGAAATCTGGACAAGACAGGCCAAGGCGCACGACCTGCGCATGACCAGGAAAACTGTGCGGCCTGCCCATGCTATGTCGTGTGACCCTTCCTCCTCCGGAAAGATGTGTGCGCACGGTTTGTGCAAGGTTTTACAACCCATGTGGCTAAGTCATGTGACTCCTCCTCCTCCAGACAGTGGAATGTGCACAGTTTTCCCATGGTTTTCCAAACTGTGCGGACAAACCATGCAACCACATAAACTTGGGAAAAATTACACATTTTCCACTCCGGGCTTTTAAACCCCACTCGGGATTTTCCCCCCATTCCACCCTCTTCAGCCTAGGTGCGAACCAAATCGCCCAAAGGCTCCAAGAGACCGATCTCCATCGATTATAAGGCATTTTTGGTGTCGTTGGTCACAGATCAAAGCTCCGGGTAAGGTTAATCCCGTCCTTGCTTCTCTTTTTGGTTTAGGGTTTGTATCTTCTCTCCCTCTCATTCTGAAGCTCAAAAACCCTATCTTTTGGGTGAGTTTTAGGTTGAATCTCCAAATGTTGGTCGGATCGAGGTCTAAGGACTCGATTGAGAGTGCGTTTAACCGTGGATTCAAGGTAGGTCGTCTACAAGTTATATTCCATGGTTATTTAGGGTTTTATGCATGTTTACTTATGTTCTTGTTTTCCCTTGGTTATGTTTTGAATAACCAAGGAATGTTTGGTAATATTGGTTTAAAATGGTAAATTGGAACCCTCACGATCCCCATGGGATGTGTTGGGATTGACTTGACCAAATTTAGGGTCATCCATGGGATGTTCCGGCTTTTCCTGGGTTAGGGATTGTTATTGAACAAGTGACCTTTTTGTAATGAACTATAGAGCCCTTGATAAATATATTGGCATGAATGATTGATTCATGGGAATGATGAACGAGTTGAATGGGTTAATTTGTAAATTTATTAAAGACCATAATGGGGTAGATTATGGGTTTAAAATTGAACGCTTAGTGAGATAGGCATAACACAAGGGAATTGGGTGAATGGTTAAATGATGTGAAATGGTAATATGTTAATGGGTTAAGGCATGATGTGGATTCCCATGTGGGTTGTTGTGAATAGTGTTTGATGAAGGGAAATGGTTTGGATGGTTGATGGTTAGGAAAGGGGACTGAGTGTCCATTCCCCTAATGGTTGCATCCACCCGGACTGAGGCTTCGAGGTGAGGATATGGTTGCTATGAGGGGTTAGTCCTAGTGAGATAGGATAACGATGTGTTTACCCTTTCACATGTGATTGTTGGCCTCAGACCCATGTAACATAATGCATGTGATCAACCCATGGAAATGTGATGAAATGGTAAGTGATGATAAATGGTATGAAATGAATGGTAGTGAAAGTGGAAATGGCTTGGATCTAAACCGGTTGATGGAACCTTAATTAAATTTATTGTCTTTATCATTCATTTTACTTTTCATGCACTACCTGTTATTACTGGATATTTTATAGACACCATTGGTGGTGGCCTACTGAGTTGTACTCACACCCTGCTTGGGCCACCATTGGGTACCCGAGCATATTTCATGTTTCCGGGTCAGGAAAGGGGAAAGGGTCCTTGATAGATATTGAGTGGACATGGGTAGCACTTGGTAGAGGATATTCACTTGGATTCGGGACCATTTTGGGGATTTTGGCCGTTGTATTTATTTTTTGATTTTGTTAACCCTTGCACTTGTAGTATGACATGAAATATTTATTGTTGGAATTGGTTGTTGTACATGTTCCTTGTTTATTGGTTATTTTTTCTGCTACTTGGTTTATTCTGTTTTGGCTTACTCAGATAAAATAGGGTTATAGTCTCCCCACATGACTCTATAGACCCCTTCTGCTAGTCAGAACCCTTTGGCGTACACGGAGGTGCGCTTAAGGTCATGTAACCACCCGGCTCAAAGCACCAGTTTAGTGGCTTCCAGGTCGGGGACGTTACAGTTTCTCACAAGGTTTTATGAAGGAAGTGTTTTATTAATGATATGGTATATGAAAAATATATGTAAGGGTGATACCAATATAGCTTATACATTGGGTGTCCCGTATAGTGTCGGATAAGCTCATTATTTCTTAACATGGGGTGGCCCATATATGGGTGGGAAAATACAGTATATCTTAGCATGGGGTGGGCAGATAGCATTGGGTAAATTCGTTTCCGCTTTACATGGGGTGGCCCAGATAAAATCAGGTATTCCTGTAGCAACATAACATGGGGTGGCCCAGTTAGAATTGTGTAATCCAGAAAAATATTGATTGGAATTAACCCATATGTTTATTCCAATTGAAATGTTTTTGAATGGTTTTTGAAAGGGTTTTATGTATATGTTCTTCTAAGTCAGCTAAATGGTTTTTAATTTATTTCTATGTTTGATGAGTTCATTTAAGGAAAAAATTGTTTGTTCATGTGAAAAAAAATTATTTCATATTCTCAATGAATAATGAAGATAAAGTTAAACATTACATGATTTTTCATGTTTTTACAAAACAAAGACTTTCTTTTATTTTTTTATATATCTTAACTAGGTTTTATGTTCATCCCATGTTTTTAAAATTCCATTCACAGGGTTTATGGGGGGATAGAAACATGAAAAAAATCAAGAGTTTAATTTTGAATATTTTTCATAAAGATAAATCATGTTTTATTTTAAAGAGTTTTATATTGCAGAAAAAATGTATATTGAGTATAAGTGTACACTTTAAATGTATGCTTTTACGTTGATAGATTTTTTCCTAATTATTTAAAACATTAATCTTAAAATATATTCGAATGGGAATTCTAGTTAGAACCCCATGGATATGTAATTATTAATTCATGGTCCTTAAACTATTTAATCCTATATGAATTACATTATGAAGTAACTTCATATACTAATTATAAAATTCTTACTAGGATCTGTTTCTCACACCCTACCTATACAGTATGTTTTTTAAAGTATTTAAATTATTATAATTTTAAAATATTAAATATTGTTTATAGTAATCCATGAAATTTGGATATGATAAATGAATCATATCACTTCTGGGAGGGGGTATACCGCATGTACACATGGGTGATGTTATGAATTATCAATGTGTGGAAAGGTTAAAAGGTATGTAATATATTATATTTCCATAATGAGACATATTTACTTATTTCCATATTATTTTATTAATTTTACCATAGTACCCACCCTTTTATGGTGGTGATTAAAAATGAAACACATCTCTTCGTTGAGGTGGTAGTCCAAAAGTATGATTGAGGGATATTTTTAAATTACATAGATTGAAAATTGAGATGAAAAATAGATAAAAAACTGACATAATACATTTTAGTATAAGGATAATTATGTTGTTATTATTCCCATGTGGTCAATAAAAATATAAATTAGATATAAGAAGAAATGATCTTTCAATATATTTGACTGGATATATACCTTCGCCTCAGATATATTAATTTCGATTACACCTTCAGGATTCAAGGATGGTATTTTGAGAAGACCAATACTTCTAGGATGTGGTGAGAGATATTGGGAAGTTTTTTTTAGGGTTTGGGAAACTATAGAGCCCCAAATGTGGAATTATATAAGGATAGGAGGTACCCTATTGTGAGTTAGATGAGTGGAACAACTGTAATTTTTGTAAAATTTTAAATTTTATAAAGACATAATATAGGTTTAGTGTCTAAGAACGGTAACCAATTTTTAATAAAATCTGATAAGGATCAAACTACCATCAATAAATAAGAATTAATATATTATTTACTGTTCTTATCAATTTTTTTAACATTATTGAACCATATTTTCCATTTTTTGAACACATTTTTACCATGGTTACTATAAGTAATGAAAAAAGTGAAATTCACCTCAATACAAAATTTTAACCTTAAGAGTCTAAATATTTAATCTATTTATCAAGATTAAATTTGACGTAGTTTTATAAATTACATTTATTATATGTGTAATGAACATAACGAAAAATAGTCTATATAAAAAATGTTTTCTATGAATACAAATGAAATTATACAAAATAAAATGTAACATTTATTCCTATGGAATTATATATATAATGATTAATAAAATTTAACATATATTAATTTAAAAAAATAATAAAATAATGATAACGTTAAATTACATGATAAAAATAAATGAAATGGTACATTTTAAAAAAACATACTTATTCACCACTTACTCAAAAATCCTTATTTTTAGTAAATTCACAAAAATTGATCACAACCCTATTATGAAATAATGATTTCAAAAATTAATTCCATTTTTCAAAAATAATTTCCAAAGTTGTTAAAATTAATTAAAATAATCATGAACAAAATGTAATAAAAACTATTTATGAATAAAAATAATTTTTAAACTAAAAATGATTTTATTCTAAATATTTTCCTAATATTTATTATATTAATACATGTAAATTTAGTAAAATGAGTATATAATCTACATATTTTAACATAATAATTTATCAATGGTAATTAGTTTAATCTATTGAGAAAAAAACATTTCACATATAAATATATCTTTACTAAAAATATTTCTTTTACTATTGAAGTATTTTATATTAATTTCCAACCAATTGATAATAAATGATAGATTGGTTATTCATTTTGTTAAGGAGTTTTTTTTGAACATATATTTCATAATATAGTTATTCATGTTCATACATGCATGTCCAATGGTTTTGTTATAATGGTCATAGTTAATCGTGTTTCTTTTATATATGATGTTTTGGGTTAAGAATGAAATCAAGTGCATCAAATTTATTAATAAAAACTATATTATAAAATAGCAAAGTGTTACTCTATAACTCATTCATATTATGGTAGATTAATCTACGAATTTTTTTAGATCGTGTGATGATCATGACAGGATTGATCATCATGTTGTTAGTTGTTTATCTTAAAGTTGTCACTACACCTCTTATCAAATTGTAGTATTAAATGTCATTATAAATTATTTTATTTTCAAAAACATTTTTTTACATTATTGATTTTATGGTATATTCAAGGCTTCACATATAGTTGGTAGAATCTCATTCTTTTGTTTGATATATTTTCTATATGCCCATACTATGTGTGGCAGGTTTTGCACTCTTCTTGTGGTAGGATATTATTTTTCATATGATAAAATGAATCATATTGTAAAATTAAGTGATGATAAAGGAGCTAGATGGACTTTAGACATTATGAACATAAAAATCCATACATTGGAAGGTGTAACATGACATACATTTGATCAAACAGGTAAAATTAGTTGGATTGTTTGGATTCTTTTATTTTCATGAGTTTTTAACAAAGTAAAATTACCCATGTTGCATAAAATATATCATCAGTACATCATTCCTAATATATCTTATAAATATTAAATTTTACCTCCATCATATCACAAAAAAAGCTTATAGTGTTTCATACTCTACCCTTCAGCCTCTCGCGATGCCCTGAATATGAGAGGGCAGTGTCCATGTTGCCTCATGTGTGAACACAATGCATGAACCCCAATGTTACTTTGTATATTATATTCCTCTATTCAACCCATGTATATCCATTGTTTTCCAAATTCAGTGGGATCATACATGGTCGATTAAATTCCCATATGATCATTTGATCTGGATCCTTTATCAGTTTTGTTTGTCCTAATTTTTTTCAATCAAATAGACAAATTACTAAATCAAATATTCAATGGTTTCCACAATAAATAATTCTTTTTCATCATAAATTATTTCAATGCATCTCACATATAATATTTTTCATCAAAAAAAATTTCATGGCCTTTATCTCAAATATCTCAATCTTTATCCAATATTGATGACACTTCTTTCACACAAAACACAGAATGTTCTCTTCATGATGTAATAAATATTTAATTTCAAAATATGATTCACATGTGTTTTAGAATATAAGATCAATTCACAAATAGTTTGATATAATTCCACATAATGTATGACTTTTCTAAATATTTTTTTCAAACTAGTTTCATTAGAAAAAATTTCCATTGATCATGAAACACTTAAAATTTTTTGTAGTCTAACTTCAATCCATTCTCAAGAAATAAATTCAATCCCTACTCAGGTATCTATGAAAACCTTCGATGCATCATAACCAACTCCACAGGACCCACATTGTACAATTGAAAAAAATAAAATAAAATTGGATACATGGGATCATCATAACATTTGATTTCATAATCATATTATAACTACAATGATTGTCCTTATTCTTTTCAAAAAATTATTTTTCTATTTAGAAATAAATTAGTAATGTTAATCTCATTTTAGTGAATAATAACTGAAATGAATTATTCTAATCAATGACTTCAATATTCTTTTATCCCTCTGAATTAAAAAAACAATTCTAACATCAGGCTAATTAATACTATTCTGGATGATGTTGATGATATTTTATCTTTGTGAGAGGATTAATTGATAAATCTCCTTAACCCTCCATAATTGAAATCCTTTACAGTTAACCATGGAAACCCCTTATTATAAAACAAATCTATTTTCACAACATAAATTCTTCAATCGGACAATTAATTTACAAATAATGATTTAGTTCCTTATAAATAACAGTAACTATTACTCTAGATCCAAATGATTAATAAGGTTATCATTATTTAATACTTATTATTATCCTCATATGAATGATTCTCAACTAATAAGAAGTGGGATTATGACTTATAAATAATTTCTAAAAATATATTATTCCCATGATTGTTACATTATTGGATTGTGATCAATAATGACGTTGAAATGTGAGTGGGAGATAGAAAGAGATTAATAAAAAATATATAATAAAATATTTTCTCAAAATATTTGTACAGACTTTTTAACTAGAAGATATATCATTGGAAATTAACAATTATGATCTTTCTTCCCAAACCATCATCTTATAATCAATAAAGGGTCAGGATAGTAATGTAATAAGATTTAAATGGACCTATATTTTTATATCAAAGGAAAATATAAGTTAATAATATTTAAAAGAACCATTAATATGATTAAACGATCTTCTATCACATTTTTCATCAGTCTCAAATTTGGGATCAATTTTGTAACAATTTACTCTCTCAATTAGTGACCAAGTAGCTCTAAAATTATGTACATAATGTATAGTTACCTCTATAAAAGTATCATAAGTAAATTTCTAATAGTGACACAAAATTTTAAATCCAACTAAAAAATTATTGTGTAACACGTATCATTGAAACAAAATGATCTGCCAGACATAGGTCTAGAATTTAATGTTAAAATATCCTATTATACTACTTAAAATATCCAAAAATTGCATAATATATATATATACATATTAAAATATGTATTTTATGAAAATATATATAGTGATATACAATACTCTTTTACATAAAACTACTAAAAACACCCTAAATTAACAATGGAATGAAAGAATACAATAGCATGAAACATCTTTTAGGAATTTAATATATGAGATAAAAAGTGTAGGTCTAAATGATTATAGTGTAACATTTAGATCTATATAATAACTTCTGAAATTGTAGCATGATTTCTAGCCAGAAATAAACTTCAATTATCTTATACTCATCTCCTATAGAAAGAAAAATATAACACCCTATATTGTAGAGTGATACGTACGTATGAGTAAACATATAATAAACTGTGATGTAATCATGAAAAAAATAATTTCGTTGGCATAGATTTTATGATTATGCGATATTTTTTGTTCATTTAGATTATTTTTTCATTATGAATGATGTATTTGTTTGTCAGTTTCATAGACTTTAGAAATATCAATTCCATTTAATTGAACATAATTCTACACATTCCCTATCATATCAATGAGCATGTTGATAATAAATAAACCTTGAAAATGAATTAATATATACTAACTAAATCCACTCATATTACTTGTCACTATGTGGATACAATATGAGATCTATCTATATACCAAAAAATTTGATAGAATCGTTTTTTTAGGTTTCTAAAAATATGTTCCAAAATATTAGTATTATATTAATAATATCTCAATTTATGACATCATAATTCCCCTCTTTTCAATCAATTCGTGATGTCTCTTTAATATAAAAAATTCCCTTCAGTTTAATATATTTAATGTAAAGTCTATATTATTTTCAATAAAAATTTAAAAATTACCAATTCTTATGAAATCATCACGATTGGATTTTTCTTTTCTGTAATAATATAAAAATATTATTAGTGATCAACAAAATCATTTTCATTCATTTAATTCCAATTTTATTTAATAGACAAGGTATTTTATTCTATATAACTCTTCAATATTCCTTATTATAATCATTTTCATTGATATATTACCTACTAGAACTATTTATATTTTATGCTACAAAAAATTACACATTTTTCTCTTTGAATTATTCAATAACTAATCAATGTGTTCAATTACCTATTTAAAGGAATCTCAATGACTAAAAAACCTTCTAATTTCCCCCACCTTTGGTAAATGAATGTTAAATTTTTTTTCTCAAAAAAATCATATTTATAATCCATCAAGCTTATAATCAAATATTTAATGTCATATATCCTCCATAATTTCACTAAAAAACTTTATAATGTGTATCATATATTTTTTCTACTAATACAATGACATAGATTTACATGAGAATACTATGTGTGAAAAATAATAAATTTTATGGGTTTTTTATTCTTAAATGGATATACATTATGCATCAATTACCATCCCTCAATCATTATCTATATAAAATTATACATGTCTTCAATAAATAATTCATGATAAAATGATCGAACATGTCTACTTTCTCCATGTGAAAAATATTTACTATTTGTTTAATGAAACATAATTTTTTATCAATATTAACATAGTTAATTTTATTTTTCTAAAATTATAAGATCTCAAAAGTCTTAACATTGTAATTTGATAATAGTAAATTAACTCATAATAATTTTCAAATGAATCCATTGGTCTCATAAATTTCATTACACCATTAGGATTATTATTTTTGAATTCTGTGATTCTTAAAGTTTTTGGAAATATTATTTATTATTAATATATAATTATTTATTTTGTGATGGAAAATTTTCTTAAATTTTATATAATATTTAAATTCAAACATTTTCCATGTGTCCTAAATCGAGTTTTTAGCTTGGGAAATTTATAAACAATGATCTTGGGTGTTTAACCATATACCAACACTCTTCAGTTCATAATTGAACTCTAAAATTAATCCCATATATAAATAATAAATATAAATTATTACATTTTATGGTCATTTTCTATTGAACATTTTAGGTTGTGATGATGTATTAAGGGTTTTAAGAATATATAAATTTAATAGTCTATAAAAATAGTCTCTCGATCATATCCTCCCCATTTTTGAAATCCCTAGAGGATCATTTTCATTCTTCTCCCAATAGCAGATCATTATTTGTGTAGTGATAACCATAAAATAACATGTCAACAATGACCATGGAAAGGGATATAGACATCAAATGACAACAATTCTAAAATAAGGATTATCCTTTTTTAATTCTCTATTATTATTTTCTTACATTATTTTATTATACTCCTCTCATGTCAAAATTAAAATACATGTATAAAGGATTCTTGGATATCTCCTCATTGGTAACCCAATAAATTTCTAATATAACCATATATATTTATATTTTATCAAATATTTATTATGTATAAAAGTAGAATTATTTTTCATTATTAGAATTAAATCAAAATTTTATAAAATATTAAAATTATAGAAAATGGTATTCAATGTATATATTATTACTATAGTAATATAGTGATTGTAATTATTCCTCTTCTAATATACATTTTTAATTGGTTTTTCTAAAATTGGCACATGATCGTGCATTTTTGATATTAGAATCGTGTTTTTCAGAATATGAAACTAGATTACTGAAAATATTCTATTTTTCAGTTTATTTTTATATCATATGGAAACTATTTTTCCCCATAGGTTGATTTTGGAAGAGTTGTTTCATTTTTAATAATGAAAATATTAATAGAAATTTGATAATTTATTAAATTTTTATATTAGATAATTTTATTTTCACATTGAAATTTAATATTATACGTCAGTTAATTGTTTCAAAGATATTATCAACGAAAATGATTCTTTATTATTGCTAGGGGTTAACATTGTGATAAAGACTCAATGTATTTTTGATTTCTTTTTTCAATTATCCACTAGGGATTACTTATCTATCAATGCGTGGTCATGTTAGTTGATATGAATTATTATTTTCAAAATTAGTTTTAGATAAGTATTATATTTATTTTGTAAAATATCATATAAAAATTACTTTATTTAACATGAATGGTATTTTTACATTCCTAGTATTCAAAATTCTTTATTAGATATAAATAGAAATCCATTTTGGGTAGTTATACATTCAACCAACAATAATTCTCAATATTCCTTGTCCCCTACCTGACATAACAATTCATCTTTGGCTTCAGGATGACATAATGGTCAAAAAATGACATTATGGGTTTTCATAATATCATGTGGGAGTTATGATTAGTCAATAGTGGAGGATCAACTAGAGTAAAGGTTTATAATAACATTCCCGGTGTGTAATCAATGATTTTAATGTTCCCATTTTTTTAACAAAAAAATATGTACTCTCCTGTCACATACTATGTATAACACAAACTATGATTTATGTATTTTAATGTTTCCATATGAATATATTTATGTATATTGAAAATCGAAACACAAAGAATTACATGTTTTTATAAATAACACATTCTATGTGACCTCAGGTCCAAAATTATATATCTCATTACCATTACCTTAGTATGTATCTATATATATTCTTGGTTACCTTGATGTACCCACATGTCATGTTACACATCACACACAATGTATATTTCAAAAAAAATGATATAAATTGTATAGTTTGTTCACAATGAGAAGAATCATAAAACAATATATCATGTTTTATAAAAATAAATCATTTCTAGTTCGTGATAAGACTCTATATAAACCATTGGTACATGTATTGTTATTATGGTATCTCAGTGTTGTGTACTATAAATACATATCATGTACTCTATTCCACAGTGTCAAGACTCTTAAATGTATTTCTCTATCTCTTACTAAGATACATAAAGGTCGTGTTCCCTATATGGAAGTGTCAGGAACTATGATGCATTCAATGTTTATTGTGATTTTTTGACATAATGTATGTTTTGGATGTATGGGTAGTTCATTAAATGTATGTTTCTATATAGTGTTTTATTTTATGAATATATTATATATTTAATTATGTTCACATGGTTTTGTAGGATAGCATGAGGATCATAGCTGTGTTGAGGTGATAATAGTGTATAGGTGAGATATTTAAAGCTAAAATAGAGTTTTTTACCCTTTATAAGTAAATATTGGATCCTCAATGCATGGGGTTCAACTACCCCCTTTTAGAATTCTCACAAAAAAAATGAGGTCACCCATATGATAGATTCAGTTAGTACTCCTTCATATATTGAGGCAAGATCCTTCATCCGTGGTGTTATTATGGACCCATATGTATGGGATTGATCCTCAATATTGGGAACATACTACAACATTCAATATTGAAACTCCTCAATGAGGCATGGTCCAAAGATATCAATAGAAATAAGTGGATTATAATTTTCATGAGATGTCGCACTTATTTTCTTTGAAGCATAGGGTGTTTCATATTTCTATTGTAAATGGATAATGGGATATATGCTTGGGTAATTGATGGTTAAAATGAATAGGGTTACTTATATTCATTAAAACATATCTTTTACCGTTATATTCCCATTATATTTCCTATAGTTTTGGTTTGACATAATTTTTGGTTTAATCTTGGTGTCTTATTTGTGAGGAATCTAATTGGGTATACTTATAATCACAACTAAAACATTCCTTGTACCAATACATTTAGTGTTTATAATGACATTTAATAGTTGTCTAATTCATCATTAAACACATGGATGTTTAAGCGAGTATAGTAAGATTATAATTGTTTCAGGTGGTAAATCATGAAGATAGTAGCAATCTTAGTTCATTCAATGAGTCTATAGAGTGAGGGGGTGTCTACCATTACCGTGGATATATTGTACCTAGTAGTGACATTGCCTTATTTATATATATCTCTTATTGATATACCCTGTGGAATTATATCATATAATAATTGTATTATTCATTCATTTTTTATATTGTATAGTAATGTATTGAATATTGATTATATTTTATTGACATTCCTTATATATTTGATTTCCAATTCGACATTAGGTAGTTATGGGATAATTCCTATTATATAAATTCATTCATTTTGTGTACAATTAATTATCCCTTTTCCAATTTGATATGGTACATATTGGAACACATAGTATACTTTCACCCAATGTGGGATCCCAGAGGGTTATGTCATATAATATTTCATGGAATTCATATATAAAAATAATAATATATGGAAGTGGGGGTAGAAAATGGGTAAAATAATATGGACATATGGTATGTTTATTTAAAAATAAAAAAAATGAATAATATTTTCTTTCCACAAAAATCGCATTAATGTTAGTGAACATGACACTCATGGACTAAAATTCTAATTAAATAACTATTTAAGAATTAAAAATTTAAAGTATTAGTAGTGGAAAATCATGATTAATGGATAAAAAATATTTACCTAATTCCCAATCATAAAATTTCAATATTCCATTTTGGTTGACTACCAAGGGATCTAGTAAAACAATGTTCCACAACCCTGACATGCTTTCTATAGTGTCATATCTCAAAATCCTCTAAAATGGTGCCCCAAGCCAATAGGCTATGTGGCCTTAGGTGTCCCTCTCCTTATGGTAATGTAAACCAAATAAGAGACTAATTGTGGTAATATGGAAATAATACACCCCCATGGTCAGAGTAGAACAATGATATATACAATAATGTAATAATAATAATATCAATAATAAAAGACTATCGAAAGATAATAAGATATGAAAAACATTTTTTAATGAATGAAAAACCATCCATGAAAATAATAATACATTTATACAAGAATTCAAATATATAGTTTAAATATATATGACATGACTAAAATGAAAAAAAGAATAAATAAATAAATATCTCCAACTATAGAAGGAAGCCTCAATGCATTCTCAGCCACTACTTCCAAATATCCATGTTCATTCCTAGTTCATAAATGAAAAAACCACAAAAAATAATCAAATACCTATAATGCAAAAAAGAGTTGAGTTTGGGTACAAATCAGCATGCCACATAAGGTATGGGATATACTCTCTATGACACCACCATTGGTGTCTCATGCAATCCAGTTTATAATTGAAAATTAATGTAGTGTGTGGGTACCAAAATAAGGTAGTGAATAAATTATTCATTTGGTTAGGCTCAACTTCCTCAAGGAAACCCAACCAACCATAACTTCTTCAGCCTAATAAATAATGTCTTTGAACATTCCATCAGTCATATATATTCTTACATGTAAAAAAATTCTATATGAAAATTAATACATGCTCTAGAGAGGATTTCAGGTTTATGACCAAGGAATAAACATAATAATAAGACTATAAGAAGTCTCATTGTTAAAATATGAGTACCATCTAAATCGTTTAAACATAGGATACATAGCTACATTCTAACCTTTTCTAATAAATTAGGTGAAATTTGATGTATAACATCTTAATCATGGAGCATGAAACATTATGTCCAACCACCCAAACAGATTTAAAAATCCATTTCCAACATCCCCAGCCAAGGGGGTGTAAAACAAAATTTTCAAAAACCTTAACCAATGCCTCTCAATAATAATCGTATACGCTAATAGCACTTTTCCTAGGAGCCCTTAAACCTAGAGTTCTATAAAGAAAAACCCAGTATCAATTAAGTAATAGTGAAATATCTTTTTCATATGGGAATATAATGTTCCCTCAAGTATTACCCTAGAGTGTAGGAAATTAAAATATAATAATTACCATCGTCCATGAGACATCAATCATTTCATAATACAAGTAATCATGATTCATTTGAAAAGTCAATATAATTATAAATAAAAAAAGTTATATGTTCATAATCATGCAACGTTTCAATTTAATTATTCATTTTGGTTGATCCTTTATAATGATTAACTCATAACAGACTATTGATTAAAGGGGCACTACCCTACCCCATTAATATGTTCCTCCATTCTACACATTATTTCACTATGAAATGAAGAGAGTCAATCTAGGGTATATAACCATAAGGAAACCCATTTAATTATTCAAAATGAATAAACATGATTTAGCTTAATCAATTCTATTAATTATTTCATTATTCATTTAATCAAATTAGAACCCACAGCTAGGTGAAAACCCACCTAAGGGGGGATTTGGCACAAAAGGAAACAAGGATCATTATAATTATTTCAATCAAAATTTCCTTAATTAGTGTTTCAGGTTGGATTTATTGTCCTAGAACCATTTATGTGCATGTTAGTGAATTTCAAAATGAGGTCTAGGTATTAAATTTAATGTAATTAATGTTTTTTGACAAATGAAGAAGAGGTTCGATGAGAACCTCAACAGAAATAATTTATAAATGATGAAATATTAAGGGAAGAGAAACTAGATAACCTACTTATACCATGGAAGCCTCACTCATCCATTATCATTATTTGATTTGATCCATAATGTGATATAATATAGGAATAGATAAAATCACTAATAATATGGCATATTATATCACATACAAATAACTTTTCATACTACTAGATAAATGGAGAAAAAATAAAGAGGATTAATAAACCAAATGATGGTTGTAAAATGAGATTGAAGGTGGTTTTTTTAGTTTGATGAAGGGAGATACCTCTACGCCTTCATAATACAGAGTTTAAGAGCTCCCATGGCCAAGGGGATTTTTTACATTAAAACGGAAGGATAAGGGGGGAGAGATACATAATGGAGTTTGGGGAAAAATAGTTATTTCTAGACCCTTTGAAGAGCTTCATAGTTCAGCTAACCATATGCAAATAGTCTCGTACTACATGCCAAAAGGATACCTTCCTTTCATGGCTAGGTACCTGGTTAATTAAATTGTGCTTGTCCCATGATGTACTACTGTTGAAAATGAACACCCCCTCACATGGTTTTAATTCATGGTTAAATAAACCATGTTCCAACTATATGACTATCTCTAATGGTTTTATCCCTCACAGATGGATTCCTATGATTCATTGAATGGTTAAAATAATTTTTCTCCACCTATTTATTGATCCCATGGTTGCACCACCTATTTTCTACGAACTGTGAATCAACCATGTGCATCATCTTATTTTACCTGAAAATGATTATTTATAGTCTAATGCACCCATAACTCATCTGAACACCAAAACCCCACTTTTTCCATAAATCCCATAAAACCAAACTATTATGTTTTCCACAACTCATATTTATATTCTAAATAATTTTTTTTTATTTAGATAGTCCCCCAAATGAAAACATTAAATTCTCTTGGAATTTTCATCTTTTTCAAAACACGGGACATTACAACCTCCCCGCCTTAGAACTTCTCAAACCTAAGAATACTTGGTGGCCATATAAATGAACTACGTACAATTATTTTTAAGGTATTTCCAACTCAAATTTCCATGCCTCATTTCTCCAATTTAACAAATCAGAAAGCACTACTTTAAACATGAATCACATAAATCCTTGAAACTAGAATAAAAAAATCATGTAAAAAAATTAAACCTTTTGATTGAGCTTACCTTCTCTTATCCAAAATGAGATATAAATGCATAATTATCCCTTTAAAAATAAATACTATGTTTCTACTCAACATATTCTCTATATTTATGTCATGACCCATCCTCGGGGCCCGTGTCGTGACTACCCCAAGCCCACATCCCTTAGGCCAGGGGCTGGTGACTAGCACCAAGGGCGTAAATCCCGTTAAAAGAGGAGGCATTGCCTTTAGAAAAGTAAAAAAAAAACACCACAGAGTAAGCAAGATGAAGTAAACACTAAGTAAACTGAGTACAAAAGTAACTGCTGGAAAGTAAATGGGCCAGAATACAAACCCAACGGAAAGTAAAGTACAACTGAAAAGAAAGTACAACAGCAGAAAAGTAAAGCAGCAACACCGAGCCATCCACTGGAAATCCCACCTGAAGGGTGGGAACAGATAGTCTCCTAAGCTCCTTGGCTCCAGCCATCCACTCCGTGTACGTCCCGTCCAGTGGTCCACCTCTAGGTACCGACCAGCTCCACGAGCCACCACCTCAATCAGCGTTGTTCATCGTCTGCATCCAACACAACATAGTGTGGGCATAGCCCGTGTAGGGGTGAGTATACGATACTCAGTAAGGACCCCAAGACTCCCGAAGGTCTCCCAGAATCCACGAAGGATAACCACAAAGGAAATATACAATCACGAAGTATCAACCAACTATACTTAGGTATATGCCCATACATATACCTAAGTCATTATTTCTAGTTCAGCTCCAACTCACGAGCTCAAGTACAACTCAGTCCACACAAGAAAGTAAAACTCAATCCACACAGAAAAGTACGTCCAATCCACACAGGAATCCAATTCAATCTTATCGAAGCTAAAGATTGAAAGTCAAGACTCAGCTCACAGAGGTATACTACTCACAAAGAGGGGTGGATATGATAGATGTAGCCTCTGAATCATCTCCCTAGTCGAACCCACATAGGATCCAAGTACAGAAGTCGTCGCTGGTGAACCCATGTAGGATCCAAGTACAGTAACCATCAATGCCGAACCCACATAGGATCCAAGTAAAGTCTCCATTGTTGCCGAACCCATGGAGGATCCATGTACAGCCATCCTCACTTCCAAACCCACGTAGTATCCAAGTACAGTCGTCATCGTCATCGCCGTCGCAGCCAGCTCTACGGTTCCTGCACACAGCAATCTCGATTCTGGGAGGGTCTTCTCCACGAGCCAAGGGGTCGATACATCAACTGTCATGAATTCCAGAGTTGATGTATCAAAAAGTTCTGTCTCGTCAAAAGGAATTCAACGCAACAGACGGTGCGTCAATCGGATGCTCGGTCTGAGAGTTATTGGCTTTTTCGACCCAGGGGCCCGGTTGAGTTTTAAGCTAAAACCAACCCTACCGTACTCTAGCTGCATCCAAAACTCAAGAGGAATAATACAAAAGAACCATCTCACTAAGAGGAATCCAAAAAAGTCTATGACACGTCAATCGGACGTCCGGAGCTCAAGTTAATAGTGTTTCCGCTCCGAGGGCCCATTTGGTTTCGTGTTGGAACCAAACAGTCAACACCCAAAGTTCTCTGAAACCTTGAGTGTAATATACCGAAACGACTATCTCGATCCAAGGATCCCTATGCAACTGACGGTGCGTCGATCGGAGGTTCATATCCCATGTTATGTGTGTTTGAACGAAAGTGCCTGAGAATAGGGGGTTCGGGCCCGGTCTGACCCGGCCCGATACCCCCTGGGTCGGCCCGAACCGGGTCGACCCATACCGGGTTCAGGTCTGGCCCGCTTGGGCTTGGCGCAGCCCGGCCCAGCCCAGCGTGGGCGGTCTGGCCCGGCGCGGGCGGTCCAACCAAATGTGGGCGGACGCGGAAGGGGGGGGGGCTTGCATTGAAACGGAGGCCCCCTTTTTGGGGATACTGCCCTTGCTAGCTTCCAGGGGTTACAACCCCCAGTCTTCCCAAATTCGGCCGGCTGTAATGGCTAGCCGGTGAGCTGCTGTGCGACCCCCTGCAGGTCCCGCCTCTTGATGTGCCGGCAGCCGGCTGAGTCTGGCCGCCCCCTTGCAAAACTACAGCAGCCAAAGGACGCGACTCTTTCCCATCTGGTGCGGCGTGACGGTGCCACGCCCCGCCTCCGTGGCCCTCTATTGGCTGCGACCTCCTTTGGCTTCACCGACGCGGTGCGAAGGTGCCACGTTCCTCTATCGTGGCCGGCTCCGGCCGCAGTTCTCTCATTTCCGCGCGGTGCAATGGCATCGCGTTGCCTCCGTTCCAAACCACAACGAAGATCAACAACAAAAAAGGGGAGGAGGATCGGTCGTGGTTGTGAGGTCCGACATCCTCCCATAATATTGATAACATGCGGCCAATAAATAACAGATAATATCAAAATAAAACTTGAACTATGAAACAACCCCTACCTCGAAGAAATCCTCAGAAGCTAGTGTCGCGGGGGTGGTTAGGATGATGGTGTTGGCATGCACCCAAGGAGGGGATGGCATCACACACTGGCAGCGGAGAGGATAAGGAAAGGCATGTCGATCTCTTCTTGTGGTGTCGGCGTTCTTTGATGAAGAGTGTTGTTCTTCGCGGGAGGTTGAATCTCTTCAAAAGAACAACACAAGAGCTCCCTCATTTTCTTCGCACAGCAAAAACCAAAACCCAAACATAAACTAAGGCTTTTCCATATTTTATTTACTTATGCCAACAATTCAAAACATTAAAAACATAAACTCACCTAATTAATCTTGAGTTGTCAAAATTAATGGAGTGTTACATTGGCAACATTAATGTGGAAGTGGGGTAGCCACAACATTTAAAACAAGGGAGGTTTAGAAAAGTTAGGGAATTTGAAGGGGTGGGGCTCGTTTGGGCCCCACCTCACTAATATACTATCAAGATGAGTTTAGGATCAATAGGGTCCCACTCCAACTCCCAGAAATGGGATTAAACTACTTAGATGTGAAATAAAATTGTAACACAATTATATTTTACCTTAAACTTAATAAATTTTTTTTAACAACTCTTCTCGAGCAAACGCAACTTCAGAAAAGGTCTTCTTAAGCAATTACCGGTGTTGCGGTTTCATCGGTGCCCTCATATTTTGATTCCAAGAACCAGTTCAAATGTTATAAAAACCCACTCGTTTGTTCACTGAACGTACCCGATCTAAACATCGGAAATCATTTCCGGGCACAACGGGCCTCAGAATCAGGCGCCGTTAGAAAATCCATACTTTTAAAATCCCAGAGAATTTAATAAAAAAAATTTCTTCAAATTTATAGGACTTTACATTACTCCAACCTCAGGTCTTTACATCTCCTTAAAGATACATAAAAAACTAGGGAAACAAATGAGGGTACTGTGCATGCATCTGAGCCTCCATCTCCCAAGTGCTCTCCTGGTGGTTCACATACTGCCACCTGATGCGAACTAGAGGAATCGACCATCCACGTAGGACTCTCTCCTGTCGATCCTCGATCTCTACTGTAACCTCCGTAAAAGTCACCCCGTCATCGATGTCCAGCTCCCCAGGGTTTATGATATGCGTTAGGTCATGTACGTATCTCCTCAGCTGAGATACATGGAAGACGTTGTGCACCCAGTGCAACTGAGGTGGAAGATCCAGGCGATAATCCACCTCGCCTATCCTGCTGAAAACCTGAAATGGTACAATGAAGCACGGAGATAACTTGCCACCCTTTCCAAATCTCTGTAATCCATGTCGAGGTGAGACCCGTATGAAAACGTGGTCTCCATCCTCGAACTCTAGTGGTCTCTGCCTCCTGTCAGTATAAGATATCTGTCGGCTCTGAGCTGTCCTCATCCGCTCCTGGATGACCTGGACCTTCTATGTCATGGCATGGACCATCTCTGGTCCCGCAAGAGCTGACTCCCCAGGGTCTATCCATCACATAGATGATCTGTAAGGTCCGCCGTACAATGCCTTGTATGGTTCCATACCAGTGGTGGAGTGATAGCTGTTGTTGTATGAGAACACTACCAAAGGTAGGTGATCCTCCCATCTACGACCAATGTCGAGGACAGATGCACGAAGTATGTCCTGTAGAGTCTGAATGGTCCTCTCCATCTGGCCATCCGACTGTGGGTGAATGGCGGTGTTCAAGCGTAGTTGTGTCCCAAATGCCTCCTCCAACCCCTTCTAAAGCCTGTAAGTAAAGCGAGCATCCCGATCGGAGATGATAGATGATGGAAAACCATGAAGCCATACAATGTCCTGAACATAGTGGTGTCCCAAGATATCCACTGAGCTCTACTCTATGATGGGTAAGAAGTGGGATGACTTGGTGAGTCGGTCGATGATCACCCAAATGGAGTCATGTCCTCTGGAAGTACGTGGAAGCACTATCATGAAATCCATAGATATCTCGTCCCACATAAACTCCGGGACCTCCAAGGGATATACCAAGCCTGCTGGTACCTGGTGCTCCGCCTTAACCTGCAGGAAGGTGAGGCATCGTGAAACGAACTCTGCCACATCCTTCTTCATACCCGGCCACCAGTGTTGTCGTCTGAGATCTTGGTACATCTTCGCTACCCCTGGATGTACCGCTAAATGAGAAGTGTGAAACTCTCTCAGCACCTCCTCCTGTAAAGCAGCTGTTCCATAGTACATCCTCTGAAAAGGATGACGTGCTCTCCTCCTACAGAAAATCCATCAGGTTCATGTCCTATGGAAATATGTGCATGCCACATCTCATAGTCAACGTCCCCACAATGTGCCTCTCTGACCCACTGAAGTAGTGGATGAGTGACTATGTGGGACTAAAGAAAGGGTGCCCCATCTCAATACACGAAGGATATCTGCAAGGCGGCTAGCTGCTCTATCGCCTCTCCAAGTAGTTGAATGCCCATCCTCCAGCTGAGAGCATCAGCTACTATGTTCCCCTTTCCAGGAGTATAGACTATCTCAAAGTCATATTCCTGAAGGAACCTGAGCCATCGCTATTGTCTCCGGTTCAGGTCCTTCTACGAGAAGATGTACCTGAGACTCTGGTGGTCAGAATAGACTGTAAAGCACTCACCCATCAGATAGTACTTCCACATCTACAGAGCGAAGACCATTGCTGCTAACTCCAGGTCATGGGTAGCTTAGTTCTGCTCATGTTGCCTCAACTTTCATGATCCATAAGAGATCACTACCCACTCTACTACATTAGGACACACCCGAGTCCGGTCCCTGATACATCGTAGTAGACTACATACCCTACTCCCTCCTCAGGTAGCCTCATGATGGGTGCACTGTTCAATCTCTGCCTCAGCTCCTGGAAGCTCTACTGATATCTATATGACCACATAAAGGGTTTCTCCTTTTTCATCAAAGCTGAATGTGGTGCTGAAACTCTGGAGAAGTCTGGCACAAATCTCCGATAGTACCCAGCCAGAACCAGGAAACTCCGCACCTCCGCCACACTCCTGGGTGGCTCCCAAGCTAGCACTACCTCGATCCTCGTAGGGTCCACCGTAACTCCTGCCTCAGAGATGACGTTCCCCAGGAAGTGTACCTCACGTATCCAGAACTGACACTTCGAGAGCTTACCATAAATCTGGTGCTCTTGGAGTGTGTCCAGTACAACCTGTAAGTGGTAGGCATGCTCCTCCTTAGTAGTCGAGTAAATCAATATGTCATCGATGAAAACTTCGACAAATTGGTCGAGGTAACGCTGGAATATCCTGTTTATGAGACTCATGAACACTTCTGGATCATTTGTTACACCGAAAGGCATATCCAAGAACTCATAGTGGCCATACCAACACTTGAAGGTCGTCTTCTGCATATCCTCTTCTCGAAGTATGAGCTGGTGATAGCCCTACCTGAGGTCTATCTTTGAAAACCATTGTGCTCC
This sequence comes from Viscum album, assembly GCA_963277665.1. Classification (NCBI taxonomy): domain Eukaryota; kingdom Viridiplantae; phylum Streptophyta; class Magnoliopsida; order Santalales; family Viscaceae; genus Viscum; species Viscum album. Next base: position 1,301,665,779 of record OY728127.1, read on the forward strand.
CTTGAGCTAATCGAAGAGGTTGTAAATCCTTGGAAGTGGATACTTGTTATTCATGGTCACCTGATTCAAGTGACGGTAATCGACACACAATCACAAGCTCTCGTCTGCCTTCTTGGCGAACAAAATCGGGGAACCCAAGGGTGAAACACTGGGTCGGATGAACCCCTTTCCCTGCAAGTCCTCCAGCTATACCTGTAGCTCTCAAAGCTTAGCGAGAGCCATCCGATATGCTAGAGTAGATATTGGGGCTGTCCCGGGGTACAGATCAATATATAATTCTACCTCTCTGTAAAGAGGAAGTCCTGGAACGTCGTCAGGAAAGACGTCCGCATACTGATCCACCACAACAGGAAAACTCGGACTCCACACGTCAACTGCTCCTAGGATGAGGCTAGCCAGCAGATGAGTGATCGGTTGTCCTCTCCTCTGTGTGAGTCCATCCTGTGCTGCAAAGGCTCCCTTCTCGCTGGTGAAGGTGAACCTTCTCCCATCGGTGCGAACACATCACAACTTGCGCCTACTATAGTCAATCTGAGCATGGACCGTAGATAACCAATCCATTCCCAAGATGACGTCGTAAGGCCTTGACGCTGCTACAAGAAGATCCTAGCTGAATCTCTTGCCTCCTAGATTAAGCTCACACTGCTGGCACCAGTGCGTAATCGTCGAGTCTGCTCCCGTAGGAGTCTCTAGCCATAAGGATCGAGCCAACGGCTCTGTTGGAATATCCGAGATCCGAAAAAGGGGAGTGGCAATAAAATAATGACTCACTCCTGTCTCTATAAGAACTACAACAAGGGTTGAGTAGACACAGATAGTACCTCAAATCATAACAGGTGTGCCACGTTCGTAGGCCTCCAATGCCTGATGCCGAGCCTGCCTCTGTCCGCCAGCTCACTGTGGTTGAGGTGGACCTCCTGGTGGTGGTGGTGGTAGAGCCCCAAAGCGTCTCCCACCACCTGCTACTCGGCCAGCTCCTCTACCTCGTCTTCCAGCTCCCTGAGGACTTCCACGGTCGAACCTTTGCCTCTGCCTGGGTGGTCCCTCAACCGTCTGCTGCTCCTCTGCATGGCGGGTTGGGAAGTCACGAGCCATGTTTCCCTGCCCACTGCATTCATAGCACTGTCTACCTCTCGTATGACTGGCTCTACTGCATGCGCCCCGCACATCCGAGCCAGTATCCTGAGGTCATCCTCCTGATGGTCTGGTCTGCTTGGACCCCTGTGACATCCGTTGATTTCCAGCTATAGAAGACTCCACTATGTGCCGCCATGGGGTAGGTCTCGCTACTGGTGTAGGCCCAACAAGAAATCTCTCTACAAGAAAGGATCGCTCCAGTACTCCTGCCTGTGTCGGAATGCTGAGGGAGATCATCGATGCCCTGATCTCATACCTCAGTCCCTGCTCGAAGGTCCAGGCCTGAAATAATGGGTTTCATACCATGTATGTGGAGTAGCGTGAGAGATCGGTAAATCTCATCGAGTATTGGGATACTGTCATCTTGCCCTACCACAGTTGTAGTATCTCCTGGATGCACACCGCACGGAGGGTGGCTGGAACGAACTCCGAGCAGAAGAGTCTCTCGATGTCCGTCCATAGAAGACATGCCTCTTCGTGCACCTGTAGAATCAGGCTCCACCATCTACCTGCTTTCGCATGCAGGATACTCGCTGCAAGGATCACCATGAGGTCTGCTGGTGTCCCTACCAACATAAAGACTCGAACGACAGCCTCCAGCCAATCCTCGGCTGCCTGAGGGTCTGTCTCCCCACAGAACCTGGGCGGTCTCTGATGCTGAATCTTGTGCAGTGCACTAAGGTGACGTGCACTCTCAACTGCTAGGGCTTGTGGCATCGGTGGCTCGACAGGTAGAGGTATCATCGGTGCCTCCACTGTAATGGGGCCCTGCATCGAGGCCTCGTCACTCGGTGGGCTATCGTCTCACACAAAGCTCGAAACCCTAGCTGGCTGACATCATGGGGCCATCCTGAAAATAAATAGGTGCGCCATGGTCAATAAAGTTTACCTGGTGAGTTGACACAAAGTAATCACAAAGAAAACTTTTGAAACACACATGGAATCAATGTTTTCGTGCATTGAGTCAGAAATCAGAGGTCAGGGTCCTGGTGTATGGATACGTCGGCCGCCGCACCAACACTGGACTCCCTGGACTGATAACCACACTCAATACCCTAAACATTATTGCTTCATAGAGAAGAAATTATCAGAGTCCTGAGTTCTGCGGTAGAACCGACTCCACTGATACCAATTTGTCACGACCTGTCCTCGGGGCCCGTGTCGTCACTACCCCATGCCCGCCTCCCTTCGGACAGGTGCTGGAAACTAGCACCAAGGGAATAAATCCTGTTAAAAGGGGAGGCATTTCCTTTAGAAAAGTAAAGAAACACCATAGAGTACACACGTTGAAGTAAACACTAAGTAAACTGAGTAAAAATGTAAGTGCTGGAAGGTAAATGGGCCAGAATACAAACCCAACTGAAAGTAAAGTACAACTAAAAAGAAAGTAAAGAAGCAGAAAAGTAAAGCCACAACACCGAGCCATCCAGTGGAAATCCCACCTGAATGGTGGTTACAGATAGTCTCCTCAGCTCCTCGGCTCCAGCCATCCGCTCCATGTACATCTCGTCCAGTGATCCACCTCTAGGTACCGACCAGCTCCACGAGCCACCACCTCGATCAGTGATGTCTGTCGTCTGCATCCAACAAAACGTAGTGCGGCCATAGCCCGTGCAGGGGTGAGTATACAATACTCAGTAGAGGCCCCGAGACTCCCGAAGGTCTCCCCGAATCCACGAATGATAACCACAAAGGAAAGATACAATCATGAAGTATCAACCAACTCTACTTAGGTATATGCCCCTACATATACCTAAGTAATCAATTCTAGTTCAGCTCCAACTCATGAGCTCAAGTACAACCCAGTCCACACAGAAAAGTACATCCCAATCCACATAGGAAGGAAAGTCAATCTTATTTAAGATAAATATTGAAAGTCAAGAATCAACTCACACAGGTATACTACTCACGAAGAGGGGTGGAGATGATAGATGTGGCCTCTGAATCATCTCCCCTGCCGAACCCAGGTAGGATCCAAGTACAGAAGTCGTCGCTGCCAAACCCACGTAGGATCCAAGTACAGTAACCATTTCTAACGAACCCACTTAGGATCCAAGTACAGTCGTCATCACTGCTGAACCCATGGAGGATCCAAGTACAGTCGTCCTCGCTGCCGAACCCACGTAGGATCCAAGTACAGTCGTCATCATCATCGCTGTCGCAGCCAGCTCTAGGGTTCCCACACACAGCAAGCTCGATTCCGAGAGGGTCCGCTCCATGAGCCAAGGGGTCGATACATCAACTATCATGAAGTCCATAGTTGATGTATCACAAAGTTCCGTCTGGTCAAAAGGAACTCAACGCAACAGATGGCACGTCAATCGGACGCCTGGTCTGAGAGTTATTGGCTTTTTCGTCCTAGGGGCCCAGTTGGTTTTAAGCTACAACCTTCCCAAACGTACTCTAGATGCGTCCAAACCTCGAGCGGAGTAATCCAAAAGAACCGTCTCACTAATAGGAATCCAACAAAATCGACCGCACCTCAATCGGACGTCTAGAGCTCATGTTATAAGCATTTCCGCTCTGAGGGCCCGGTTGGTTTCGTGTTGGAACCAACCCGGATGTACCCAAAGTTCTCCAAAACCTTGAGTGTAATATTCCAAAATGACCGTCTCTATACAAGGATCCATACGCAACTGACGATGCATCGATCGGAGGTTCTTAGCCTAAGTTATGGGCGTTTGAACGAAACTGCCCGAGAATATGGGGTTAGGGCCCGGTCCGACCCGACCCGATACCCCCTGGGTCGGCCCAAACCAGGTCGAACAGTCCCAGGTCCAGGTCCAACCCACTTGGGCGTAGCCTGGCCCTGCCGATGTGGCCCGACCCGGCGAGGGCAGTCCGGCCCGGCGCGGGCGGTCCGACCCGGCGCGGGCGGTCCGATCCCGCACGGGCAGCCGACCCAGCACGGGCGGACGCAGAAGGGGGGGGGGGGGGGGGGTACGGCCCCCCTTGCTTTGAAACGGAGGCCCCCTTTTGTGGGGCATGCCCTTTCCAGCATCCGGGGGTTACAACCCCTGGTCATCCCGAATTCGGCCGGCCGTATTGGCCGGCCGTTAAGCCGCTGCGGGACCCCCTGCGAGTCCCGCCTCCTGATGCGCCGATAGCCGGCTGAGTCTAGCCGCCCCCTTGCAGAACCGCCGTGGCCCAAGGTCGTGGCTCTTGCCCGACTAGCGTGGCGTGACAGCACCGCGCCCGTCCGCCGCGGCTCACTCTTGGTCGTGGCCTCCTTTGGCTTCACCCGCGCGGCGCGACGACACCGCGTTCCTCCGCTGCGGCCCGCTCCGACCGCGGTTCTCTCATTTCCACGCGATGCAACGGCACCGCGTCGCCTCCATTTCAAACCTCAACAAAGATCAACAACAACTAAGTGGAGTAGTATCGGCCGTGTTTGTTCGGTCCGACCTCCTCCCGTAATATTGATAACATGTGGCCAATAAATAACAGAGAACGATAAAATAAAATTTGAATGATGAAACAACCCCTACCTCAAAGAAATTCGCGGAAGCTAGCGTCGTGGGGGTGGTTTTGATGATGGCGTTGGCATGCCCCCAAGGAGGGGATGGCGTCACACCCTGGCATCGAAGAGGATAAGGAAAGGCAAGTCGATATCTTCTTGTGGTGACGACATTCTTCGACGAAGAGTGTTGTTCTTCGCAGGAGGTTGAAGCTCTTCAAAATAACAACACAAGAGCTCCCTCCTTTTCTTCGCACAGCAAAAACCAAAACCCAAAAATAAAATATGGCTTTGCCTTATTTTATTTACATATGCCAACAATTCAAAACATTAAAAACTTAAACTCACCTAATTAATCTTGAGTTGTCAAAATTAATGGAGTGTTAAGTTGGAAACATTAATGTGGAAGAGGGGTAGCCACAACATTTAAAACAAGGGAGGTTTAGAGGAGTTAGGGAATTTGAAGGGGTGGGGATCGTGTGGGCCCCACCTCACTAATATCCTATCAATAGGAGTTTAAAATCAAGTGGGTCCCACTCCAAATCCCACACATGGGATTAAAATACTTAGATATGAAATAAAATTGTATCACTATTATATTTCACCTTCCACTTAATCCGCATTTTTTTGACAAATCTTCTCGAGAAAATGCAACTCCAGAAAAGGACTTCTTAAGAAATTACTGGCGCTGCGGTTTCATCGGTGCCCTTGGATTTCGATTCCAAGCACCAGTTCAAATGTTAGAAACACCCGCTCATTCGTTCGCTGAACTTACCCGAGCTAAACTTTAGAAATTGTTTCCGGGTACACCGGGCCTCGGAATCAGGCGCCGTCAGAAACTGCGTTCTCGTAAAATCCCAAAGAATTTTAAAAAAAATCTTTGAAATTTATGGGTCTTTACACTTTAAATGACCATTTCTATTCCAATCTCTTCCCACTATTATAATTTGATTTTGAAACATTGTCCTAGCATCCTGAGGACACATCTTACATTATTCTCAACATGTTTAAGCTAGTTAAGAATGATGAATGTAAACATGGTTCACAATTAGAATGAATTGGTCAAACCATGAAGTAACACTATTTAAAAATACATATTATATTTTCCATGAAAATCCCAAGATGACTCTTGTGATGCACTTATCTCCTTCAATGATGTTCCTAATGTGGTTCCTCCCCTGGTTAAATTCATCCAAACAAGAGAGCACAAGATGAGACACATCCATCTTACTATTATTCAAAATATATTCTTAAATAGTTGACACATTATCATGAAAAGATTAATGTTCCATTTACCATGATATATCAAGATCATTTCAATAATTCTCACTAAATTTCTATACAATCATTACTGATAATTCACTAAGGAATCCAGTCGTACTCAGTTCCATTTATCAAATGGAACATTAGGTTCCCATAAATGAAAATCCAAAGACAGGTATCAATATATATTCTTCTCACATGAGGTTTTATAGAAAAAAACAGAATTTAATTTGATTAGATCATCATATTTCTGACATAGTATAAGTGTTTGGAGAATGATGTCAAGATTGGGAACATGATTATATTTAGACCAGGAGCACACCATTATGTTATCAAGGATTATGGTCAATGAAATTTTGAATATCTCCAGAGCCATTCTCTATAAAAAAAAATTTGTATAAACATTTAAAGAAACCATGGAACCATGTCTCTCAATGATGGGTTACCATATCTAATTATGGGTCAACCACCTCACAATATCCTAAAACATTGATTGTAACACGACAAGAATTTTGGGTAGGTTCACACCCCTAACCTTAATTTTGGGTAGTACATGATGTGCATTTGTTGTCCTCAACTATGTATTGGTATTAAATTATAAATTAGTCTGTTGATCCAGACAAAAAAAAAAATTGTAAAAATTTTATAGTTTAACAACTGACATAGTATTTGAAGGCTTGGTCACTTCTTTATAAATCCAAAGGTACCCATGATCAATCTAAACAACCACCTATGTTAGATCCTAAAAATAAATTTCCCAAAATGTTATTAAATTATTAGGTAATCGTATAACCACCTTTCCAAAGTGTATCCCTTCAAGAAAAAACATAATATTGATCCTTCAAATCTTAGATCATCTACTAATCATGACTTTGAATTTGGCATTCAGACTCCATCCAAACCAAAAATTGGGTTTTATATTGAGCATCATCTCTTAAACTATATGGGTCATAATTACTTGCCTCACATGCTTCCAAAATACCTTCCAACTATTCCCTCGTGGTTAAATATGGTTTCACTCTCTCTACATAAAGGGGAATAATTAATCACATTTAATGTGATTCTCCCTGGCTTAGGAGTGTCTCAATCATCTTTTACTAAGAATGTGTACTCATACCACAGAAAAATATCTATCCACCATCAAAAAAAGGTTTAAAAATATGGTTAAAAACCTTATTCAAATTTCAAAATAAAGAGGAAATGGAAACCATCCACATAAAATTATTCCAGATCTATCTTAAATGGAAAAACCCATATAGATCAGTGGTGTTATTGCACTCACTTGTGGGTCCCACGTCACCCCCACAGTGGGATAACTCAGTTAATAAAATTATCAAGTCACTCTACTCTAGATATAACTCATGAACACATTTTAAATTATACAAGACACTTTCCTATAAATCATTAAACCACATGGTTTAAAATATTACTTAAACATATTTCTAAAAAAATTGATTTAAAGAATCACTACTCAATTCGAAGGGAATCACATACAATGAATCATGATATAGAAATATTTAAATAGAACAAAAGTTACAATAAATTAAATGAATGTGATAGATTACATGTGGAATAACTCAAAGTCTTGTAATCCATGCACCTAATAACAAGATATCAAATCTCGTACGGTACTCTATTAGAAAAGAACAATTGTAACATCTCATGTTTTTTTGTGAAAATTTTTTTAATATAAATTTATTTACATTTAGGTATTTTATTTTATACTAAAATAATTAATTATTTCATTATACACTTCACCATGGAAATCTTTCACTACACACAACACTGACATGGCATGTGTTACACGCAGCACTGTGTTTTTGAAAAACAACACTTTATCATTATAATTATTTAAATAAGACAGTTATAACCTAGATGATAGACATAGTAATATTAATAGTAATAAATAATTTCTAAATTTTATTTATAATGGTTTCATATAAACAAAACATGTTGATAATGTGATTAATTATTTTTGGTAATGTCTTTATATGTTTAAAAATACTATTTTCTTAAAGGAATTTCTTTTTTGTACTTCTATGAATAATAATTAAATTAATTTTTGAAAATAATGTAAATTTAATTTTATAAAATAAACTTATTTTCTTAATTAATAGTTTCAAAATTATCTTACTACAAATTTTTTGAGGTTTTTTAGGAAACGTCATTTTTTCACGAATAGTGAAAAATACATAATTTTAATCCAAAAATGATTTTTCATCTAATTTATTTATATTTAATTTTATTTTCTGTTGGTTTTAAATTAAAAATAGATCAATTTAACATCTATTAATACAATTTTGTACATTGGATTATTTTTTATATTGGTTTTGGATATGAAATCATAAGGAGCTTTGGAACATTCTCACTTTGAAAAAAACCCGTCATTCTCACCACATTTGTGGGGTTAGCACTAATCTTAATTTTCCCGCTTATATGAATTTAATTTTTTAAAATGGAAATAAATTATTATAATAAGTATAAAATTTACTTTCATAAAATATAAAATAAATTTTTAACCAAAAATATTAGTGAAAGTGATTATAATTAATTACAGTGATTAAGGTGAAATTATGCATAACAAGGGACTAAATCCAAAACATAAGGGAAATCAATGACCATGAAACAGTTTAAAACCCAATTTTATTCCCATATATTAGATAAAAACCTCAAAATATTGATTTTTTTTTGTTATGACTTTTTTTAGGTTAAAATATGGGTACACCTATCTTGTTTTTGAAAATTCCATGTTTGTCCCCTCCCCCCCCCATTATAAAATGTCACCACCTATCCTCATTATTCACTCCACTAAAACAACATATGTTTGGATAATATCTTCCCAATTAAATTCCCAAATTCCATCCATTCCTCTTTGAAACCTACATTTTGATCAAAATCCAGTCAAGGAATCCCATTGTTGGAAACCAAAAGGAGTTTCCCAAAGAAGAGGTAACATCCTTCCTCATGCATAATTCCTTTATTTTCTTTCTCCACCACCTAAATAATTATTATTCCATTATAACATAACATCCTCAGTATCTAAAATATATTGATATTTTTCATACTAATGTTTCAACATATATTTACACACAATTGAAACATATGGGTTATGAACTTACTATTCCATTGTATCGTGAACTACTACCTCGTGAAATGATTTTATTCATTTTTCATTTACCACCACTAATGGTTGAAATTTTTGTTTGAAACTATATTTTTATATGATATATGTTATATTTATGATTTATTTTTGATTCGTTTATTTTTATTTAAAACATAAGATCATGGTTTCCATTGTGTGTAATTATGTTAACATCGTTTGTGGAAGTGTTGAATATTGCCTCCTCAAAGCAATATGATTCATTCATAGATTACATGGAAAGTATTAAGGATGGGTTTAGTAAAATTATATGATATATATTATATAATAATTTTACTATAATAATATTATATAAATATAAATATAGTTCATTTTCACTCATTCTTTTAATACGATAATAAAACGGAAATTGTGTTCATGCGTACATATGGCCCACTGTCTCCATGAACGTGTATTTAATTTAATATATTTATATTTTATATATTACGTTAAATATTTTTATAAAGAAAATATATTATATATACATAATTTTTTACATTTTTTAAATAATTAAATCATTATTTATGTAAAATCACTAAGGATAGTAAGTCGAATCGTATATGATAAACAAAGAAGTTATTACCCAACACATAACTTTAACATAGAATTGTTAATAAATGGGTAATATAAATTAATAAGTGAGTCATAAATGGTATTATATATAAGAATATAGTTATATTTTTGATTTATAATTAACATATATTTATTATACATAATGATTGATCTTGTAAAAATAATATCCAGACATAAGGTAAGGGTTATCTCATCTCAAATTTTTTTCACTGATACAAAATCCTTGTTCACCACCTATTTCTTATATGTGGTTTGTTTACTTCCTAGGGACGTATTATCTGGTCATTATACTTATATTTATTAGTATTTAAATATCTATTTAATGATCATCATTTTATAGGGTTAATGTTTCAAAAGATACCAAATCAGTGAAGTAATTTTTCCCCAATTTTCTTTCGTTGTGACACATTCCATGTGATGAACCTATATTATTTTACAAGATGTATATAATTATATTTGAAATTATATGTCATAAACCATCTTATTTTCAATATATTTTATGCTTCATTTATTTTTATTTTCTTATGTAGTGATTATAATTAAATTTTACCAACTGGTAATATTTTATTGTAATAATCTCATCGTTTGATAAGATTGGTTATGATTATGATTCCATTGATGAAATATTATGATCCATATCTAAAAAGAACTAATGAATTTTGTTATCCCTTTTATATTCATGATTTATTCATACATTAGTACCATTTTCTCACACTTTGGTTCTTAAGATAATTTATAAAAAAATTTCAAAAACTAACATTATTTATTTTTTCGGTGGGAAATATAAGTTCTTTTGAAGAAAATTTTTTTTAATTTTTTTTTTAAAAATCAATAGTGTTTCAAAAATATTTCAATATTATTTTATATGTTTTCAATTTAAATAGTTCATAAAATTACTTCAAGCATTGTTTTTTGGTTTCATATGTATTTTAAAATAAAAATGTTTTCAAAATGTTACCAAGATCCCATTATGATTTTTTAGGGAGTTTTTAAATAATTATTTTTAAAAAAATTAAATCATTTTTTATATTTTTAAATGTATATTTTAATATAAAAATATTTTCAAAATGTTTTTTGTTTAAAAAATAATTTTTATGGTGGAAAATTTATTTTCCTCATGAAATGTTTTAACTTCAATTTTAAAGCTTTCTTCAGAACAAAAGGATTTTAAAACAAAGGCCACATTCATTAAGATGTTTTTCAATTGAACTTCCAAATCATTAACCATATAATATTACCTCATTTTTTTTACTTTATGCGTTAAAATATATATTACCCAAGGATACCAATAATACTGTCTCTCTGAATGGTCTATGTTTGGATGGATTGATGGTTATGAAACCTGATTATCTTCAGCATGTTGTACCATGATAAATTATTATGAAACCAACTTCCCTTTATAGGTTATTTTAGGGTGAATTGATTATTAAAGAAATATATTTTCCAATGGTTATGATGTGATTAATTATTTGGGATACCTATTTCATTTCATGGGTTATGATATGATGTTTATGAAAGCCATAAATTTTTATGGGTCATGATATGATGGAATTTATATAATCATGTGGCACATGTATGAAAGATTTTATTATCTAATAGGTAGGACCAATACCTCCATCCAATGCTCTATGAAATGATAAATGGTAATATATATCAAGGTGTAAATAGGTTGTAAACCACTCCCAAAATCAAGATGGTACACAGGTTGTATCCCAAGCCTTAACGTAAGAGGGTACATAGGTTGTAACTCAGGACGAAAAGTAATATGGCACATGGGTTGTAGACCCATACTAAATGTAAGAGGGTACATGGGTTGTATCCAATGACTGAAACAAATATGGTACATTGTTTGTAGCCTAATATTGAAATAATATGGTAGATAAGTTATCATCTAATCCCAATGAAGGTCCACTAGTGATTTGCCCAAGCCTATCATGTTTTTTATATCTTGGAAGGTACCCTTGACCTATGATTTTCTGTTCTTTTTTGTATTCAACAAAATTACATGTCTTACTCCAGTGTTATGCTTTCATTGATTATACTCTTGATCCCCTTATGATTCATGTCATATGAACTTCTATTATTTCTGTTGTGATTCATGTTTATAATCTTTTATATGAAGGGTATGATCTTCTAATGATAGGATCACATTTTCATACCTCTATGATCAGGTTTATACTTGTATATCTTTGTTATTTACACATACAATCATTTGATCTCACACCTTTTAATGTTTCCTTCCCCATGTTATGAAGATATATTTTATTTATGATATTTCTAATAGGGATGCTAGTGTTATAGAATCTAGTTGGTGCTAATGTATCTCACCCATGTACCATTTTTTGTGCTTCCATGTTTCCAAAGGTACTAAACAAATGTGGCGTTTGGGAATCTATTTTGGTAATGTTTTATGTATTCTAAAAAAATAAGGTAATGTCTATGTATTTTAATATTGGTTTGTTATAGTTGGAAAAAGAGAAAAGGTTTTGACAACCTTTGGAAACTTGGATGAGAACACCATTGTGAGAATTCCAAGTACATGTCTAAGGATAAGTCTAATGATAAGGAAAAGTATAGGAAAATGTCCTAAAATGTTTTTAAATGATATAAAATATGTCTTCCTAGAAATACATCTATGTATGGATACAGCAAGTTAATGTGGTCCTAGAATTGATGTACCTAGGAGTAACAACTCTGGAAAGGTGTGTTGTGATTTTCTCACAAGTAACATGGAACAAGACAATGGTCCAGATTGTGCACCTATTTGACACTCCTGAGGGATTTTCATTAGGTATTCACAAGCTCTTCATTAAACATCATTATTGAATTTAAAATATGTTGGATATGAATAATCTTGGATAAAATTAAGGTGTCATAGATTAAGGAATTTTTAAAAAATTTAGACATCATATCAGTTATCTTTTTTATGATTATATGGCTCTTCACTATGACAACTATTTTATAATATATTATTTTTGGGTTAAGTCGATGTAAGGAACTATAAGTAACTGTGTTAATGGTGAATGTAATGGAAAAAATGATGATAAGCATTCAAATGGTATGACCATTGGAGTGAAGAACATTGTAATCATCCCTAATCAGTTTTTATAGAACATGATTTACAATGTATGCCTTAACCAAATCTCGGACTCACAAAATAGGAGAAGAAAGGAGTTCGCCAATTGTTCGGGTAATAGTGGACATGAAGAAATAAGATTTAGTTTTTTACATGTCAAAAATATGGTTTTAGGCACCCATGTAAATGTATTAGTGGAATAACAAGATGTTTTGACTATGGAAAATCATACAAAGTAAGTAACTATAGAGGTAAAATGAAAATTTCAGTCAATTCAATGGATGGGAATATCCCCCCAAGGTATTATCAATTAATGACTACAGTAATTGTTTAATGTATGAGAATAATGTAAAATAATGTCCTAAGTGTAAGGCTCGTGAATATAATCAATAATTTGTTACAAGTAATGGGTTTTCTACTAATGATGAAGACATTGTGAACGACATATTAAAAGTATGTGTTGTTCAAATAGAATTGTTTACAACCATGATGAAATTTATTTTGATAAATGATAGGCCAATATTTTTATTTTAATTTTTATGAAGGGGTTATTAGGGAATATGATGATGATTATTAGTAAATATTTTTAGAATAAATTTGGATGAATGAAGTATTTATATTTTTGAATTAAAATATGATGTTAAATGAATCATGAAATGTATAAGTATTTGTTTGTATAATTTTATCATTATGGATTTTAAAGTGTATGTTTAATGGTGTTAGTGATGTATGAAAGTGATGACATGGTGATATTATGATTAAGGGAAGGTAACCCTAAATTAATTATTGATTTTGAGATAGTGATTTTTGGATAAAGATATGATGGATATGAATAAGTAAGTTGGATGGTACTGATTACCTAAGAATTAAAAATGGATTTCTTGACAAAATGGTATATGTTTTCAAGAATAAACATCAAAACTTATTATCTTTTCATAATATGTTTACTTATATTTGTAATAAGGAAATATGCATGTTTTTGCAAAGTATTTATTGTAATTCAAATTATTAACATGTTTTAAGAGAATATACTATCAGGGTATTCACATGTTTTCAATGTGACAACCAAGAGATACATTACGATATATGGAGGATCAATGTTAATTTGATTTAGTGAAATTCATTCGAAAATTTTGGATTTTTATTTTCTGGAAGGATTATTAGGGTAACTTTATGTAGAATGTTCTATGTTAAACATCAGATGTGGTTTTAGAGATTAATTTATTTTCTCAACATATGTGGATTTATGCTTATTAGAACACTTGTGATAACTTTTTTTGTGAAATATATAGTGGCGTATCATTTTATTTATGGATCTCATTATATTTTAGATCCTTAGGAATGAAATATTTACCCTTATTCCTGATTAGTCACTAAAAGTGGCTAATATTCATTATAAATATCTTCATATTCATTGTCCCAAAGTCCATAAACATTGTTTTTAGTGCATTATATAAATAGAAATTCATTTCTAATCTTAAATACAATTCATGTTTAAAATGAAAATTTGGTCCCAATCATTCATCTATTTGTGGACAGAATTATATTCATTTTCTGAATGTTATATTTTGTGATATGATTTATCTCTTTGTTTGGAACATTTTATCTTTTAGGTCAGATGGATGAATCCCAAGGGAAGGTGGAGATTTTTGCGCCTGAATGTAGAAAGTTGTTGGAGAAAGCATAATGGGCCTAAGGCCCATCAAACAAATGTGGGGCCCACAAAACAAGCCCAATGAAGCTCAAATTTTTAAATTAGAAATAGAAAAATATAAGGATTATTTTATTCAAATTTGTTCAGAGCTAATTCAGAATATTTAAATGAGATACAAGGGGCTGAAGTTTAGAATTAAAATGGTGGGCCATAGCAAAATGCTCATTAAAACAGCCCACCATTTTGAACATAACTCCACAACGGCTAAACCAAATCACATGAAATATTTAGAACTTCTAGAAGACACATGGGCTAAGACATTTCCTCTTTATGACACCTTCATGTTCTGCCATATAAAGTGTCAAATGCATACGTCAAAATAGAGGATGAATCTGGTAGGTTTTGTGGTCAACTTTGTAACGTTAATTTCCTTTTGATTCTTCACCCTCCCTTTGACTCCCTTAATTGTTGGGGAGTGAAATTATTGTTTTGGGTGGACCTAAGGCTCCTAATATGCCTATATAAGGAGCTGTTGTAGAAGGGAATAATCATCTAACATTTTTCTTTGAATCCATGTTTTTCATTCAATTGCAATTTCCTGCTTTCGTTTTGTAATGGCATCGTCAATTTCTCTAATGTAAGTTCTTCATTCACATTTAGTATTTTACTAAAATTTATTCTTATTCACTTTTTCTTTTACTTTTCTTCACATGTTGATACCGTTGAATCAAGGTGTGAATTTACTCACACAAACAATTGTGAATTCAATCACACAACGGTGGAGTGTTTATTTTGATTAATGTTTTTTCTTCATCAATCCCACTTCTTTAAGTCAACTACCTGCTTCCATTGATAGAATATCATCAATGGAGGGCTAAAATTTTATGGTTTAATACTATGGAGTCGCATGGGGAGGATTTAATTCTATTTTATGTTCTTAAATTCTTGAATCTGTTCTTCCTTTTGATAGTTCCTTTCTTTGATTTATCTTCTTCTTTGTCTTCACCGACTTTAACGAAGACACATTTTGAGTGCTAGTACGATCCAATTATTTAGAGTGATCATTTAATTGATCCTCTAAGTGAATTAGTGATTATCCTTGAAATTGTGTATGGATTAAATCATAGAATGATATTGAGGGATTATTTCATTTAATGGATACCTCTTGAACCCATGAGCAGAAAATCAAATGAAAAACAAATAAATCCGATCAAGCCCAAGAGACAACCTAGGATCAACTCACCATAATTCGTTGTTTAATTCAAGTAATTTTATTTGTTTTGTTCTTTAAATTAAATCAATATTTCTTCAACTCAATCAACACCACAGTTGGCCACTTCATAGCCAATCCCGCATCTAATCAAAGTGTCTCAAGGTTTCTTCTTCGGTCCCTGTGGATTCGACCCCTACCTGTAATACAACGACCACATACCTGTAGGGTAAATTTAGGCGCAACCAAATTTTGGTGCCGTTGTCGGGGACCAAGTAAGTAACCTTATAACATCTTTCTATTTTCCCTCATTTCTCTTTTCTCATCCCTATTTCTCTTCTCTTTTCCCCTTTCTATTTTTTTGACTTCCGAAAATCATGTTTCCAAATTTATAAATGAATACAATGGAGTATAATAAAAAATATCCCTTCACAAACTTAGGATGGAATCAATTAAAAAATTCACATTGGGAATCACCGACCTTTTTTATTTAATTCGATCAACCTTTGAATGAATACCCCACACCCGATAACATGAATGATATATGTAATGATGAATGTTTAAAAGATCAATTTCCATAGCTATCAAGAATTATTGAAAAGATAAATATTGAGGAATTCCAAGATGTTAAAAATACTTTCCAACCTATTCCTCAAAAAATCATTGAGAAATTGTGTCAGCAAATGGAGAGAATTAATTCCAAGGTTTCATCCTTAAGAGTAGAACTTAAAAGCATTGAAATGGTTGTGGAACCCATTCCCACTGAGGTTGTCTCTTCCTCATCACTAATATAAGAATACTGTCTTCCAAAAACCTCACATGAATTTATTGAAGAAACAACCATTGGATTTGGGATAGTTGAAGATAACAAAGGAATTGTTGATTGGTGCTTAAATCAAGTGGAAATTAATTTTATGGATTCACAAGGGGAAAATTTGTCTTCATGGATTGAGTGTTCGGAATATTGCTCCAATAACAATTTTTGACAATCACTGATCATTGAACCATTGGGATATATAACGAATATTGTGTTCAAATGGAAAATTTTAGGGATGAATCATCTTTTTAAAAGGAACCAATTCTTTCAAATGTTTTTAAAGAAGAAACAATTTTTGATTCAAATTATCATTCTTCTTTAGGAAAATTCAATCAAACTGAATTTGATGTTTTAATACTTCCTTCCCTACTCAAGAATCCCCCTATTTATGATAACCAAGACCATTCAATTATCATAAATTTTCATCAAGAATCTCACCAAGTAGGAATGAACCTTGAAATCTTAGAAAATACTTCAGATAAAACACGATCAACCGTTTTAGATATTCCTTGGATTTTACCAATCATTGTAGAAAATAGGATTTCATACGAAACAAATTTCAAAAAGACAATCAATCTAAATCTTGTTGAAGTGGATAAATATGGGTTAATTAAAATTTTAAAAGTTGGAATTGAATATGTTGGGGGGTTCAAGTCAAGATAAAGATGTTAAACAAAAGCACCGCATGGGAAGCAACCCATGGTTTTCATGTTTTCTATTTATTTTGAATTATTTTCTTTTTCATATAATAAATTACCATAGACTGTTGACATGTTCTTCTTTTATGAGTAAGGATGGGTATGAAAGGGGAGCGCCATATTCATCCGTGTCACATGGCGTGATGTCTGAGTAATACCTTACCCAGAAATCTAAAAAGAAGACAATGTAACATCGGTTTATTTTTTTTTGTTTTATTTTTATGTTTTTATAGGTTAAAAAAAATAAAAGGACATGTCTTAAGTCATAAGGAAAATTCATTCACAACCGTCCAATCCGCTGAGACTCAAATCCAAGATTAAAGGGAGACAATGGCATGAGCTTTAATCATCAACCACCAGGTGAATTCATTCTATGATTATTGTTTTAAATTTCCTTTTTGAACAACTCTCACATACCCCCTTCTATGTTTTCTTTAAACACTAGGGACGGTGTTATTCTATGTTCGGGGGAGATGAAAAAAAATGATTTTTTATAAGAACATGCCTGAAAAAAAAATTCCATTAACCTTGAACATGATAACACAAATTGCAAACTCTGAAATTGGATATCAAATAATTTTGTATGCCTTGGTTCTGATTTTAATGCAAGTTGAAGTTCATGAGAATAGATTTTGGAAAGTGCGGTTGTCTGATGTGATTTTTTAAAGTTTACATTTTCATCCTCTTAAGAAAAATGCCACAAAGCACGTCTTCTAGATTGTGGGTGTAAATTTGAGTTGTTGGGTCCCATTCATTATAGCTTAGGGTTCTGGGGTCACTTTTAGTTTAATTTGAGTATCCAAAAACAAAAAAAAAACAAAAAAAAATTGAAAAAAAAATAATGACCACATAGAGAAATGTTTTGTCTAAATGCGTGGCGTCCGACACTTGGGGATTGTGACTCCATAGTTTTCTTACCCAGAGTTAGGCTTTATATCTCTATTTTAGAGAATGGAATTGACAATATGTGTGGCCTCCGGCACTTGGGGATCGAAACTCCATAGTTGTATTGCCCAGAGATAGTCTTTTCATATCTATTGTGGTTAAAAAAAATCAAAAAAATGGATACTCATCTTAAGGGTTAATGTGATTCCCACCTAGAGCTTCCATATTTTCCCCTTGAACAATAAAATGGGCCCCATATCTTTTGTGATGCACAACACTTTATCATGCTTAATTGAAATTGGATGAAATGTGGAGATGAATTTGAACAAAGGAATGGGCTTGGGCTTGGGATATGCTTATGGACCTAGCTTGTTTTAAATAATTTTGATGGGTTTTATAATTATTTCGGTATGAGGTCTTTGGGTGAGCAATGTGTATCAAAATGTTTTTGGAAAAGGGGATTTGAATTTCATATTTGTAATATATTTTGCTCGAGACTAGCAAAACTCAAGTTGGGGGGTGTGATTAGTCAATAAAATTGGCTAATAATCATTTTTAATATATATATATTCATTTTCCCAAATTCCATAAACATTTTTTTAGTTCATTATATAAAAATAACTTCATTTCTAATCATAAATACAATTCATGTTTAAAATGAAAATTTGTGCCCAATCATTCATCTGTTTGTGGACAATATTATATTCATTTTCTAAATTTGATATTTTGGTATATGATTTATCACTTTGTTTGGAACATTTTATCTTTTAGGTCCGATGGATGAATCCCAAGGGAAGATGGTGATTTTTGCACCTGAATGTAGAAAGTTGCTGGAGAAATCATAATGGGCCTAAGGCCCATCAAACAAATGTGGGGCCCACAAAACAATCCCTATGAAGCTCACATTTTTATAGTTGAAATATAAAAATATTATTATCATTTTATTCAACTTTGGTCAGAGCTAATTCAGATGATTTCAATGAGATACAAGGGGCTGAAGTTTAGAATTAAAATGGTGGGCCATAGCAGAATGCTCATAAAAAAATCCCACCATTTTGAACATAACTCCAAAACGGCTAACCCAAATTACCTGAAATTTCTAGAGATTTTATAAGCCACATGGACGAAAATATTTCCTATTTATGAAACCTTCATTTTCTGCCGTATGAATCACCAAACGCACACATCAATATAGAGGATGAATCTGGATGGTTTTGTGGTCAACTTTGTAACGTTAATTTCCTTTTGATTCTTCACCCTCATTTTGACTCTCTTAATTGTTGGGGGGTGAATTTATTGTTGGGATGGACCTAAGTCTCATAATATGCCTATATAAGGAGCTGGTGGTGAAGGGAATAATCATCTAACATTTTTCTTTGAATCCATGTTTTTCTTTCCATTGTAATTTCCCGATTTCGTTTTGTAATTGCATCGTTAATTTCTCTAATGTAACTTTTTCATTAACGTTTAGTATTTTAATAAAATTTATTCTTCTTCAATTTTTCTTTTCCTTTTCTTTACATGTTGATACCGTTGAATCAAGGTGTGAATTTACTCACACCAACACTTGTGAATTCAATCACACAACGGTGGAGTGTTCATTTTGATTAATTTTTTTCTTCATCAATCCAGCATCTTTAAGTCGACTACCCACTTCCATTGATAGAATATCATCAATAGGGGGATAACCATTTAGGGGTTAATCCTAAGGAGTCTCATGGGTAGGATAGAATTCTA
The DNA here is from genome assembly GCA_963277665.1 of Viscum album. NCBI lineage: Eukaryota > Viridiplantae > Streptophyta > Magnoliopsida > Santalales > Viscaceae > Viscum > Viscum album. The sequence continues at coordinate 1,301,685,425 of OY728127.1, forward strand.
TTTTATGTTCTTAAATTTTTAAATTTGTTCTTCATTTTAATAGTCCCTTTCTTTGATTTATCTTCTTCTTTGCCTTCACTGACTTTAACGATGACACATTTTGAGTGGTAGTACGATCCAATTCATTGGAGTACTCATTTAATTGATCCTCTAAGTGAATTTGTGATTAGACTTGAAATTTTGTATGGATTAAATCGGATAATGATATTGAGGGATTATTTCATTTAGTGGATACCTCTTGAACCGATGAACAGAAAATCAAATGAAAAAAATACATCCAATCAAGCCCAAGATACAACCTAGGATCAACTCACCTTAATTAGTTGTTTAATTCAAGTAATTTTATTGGTTTTGTTCTTTGAATTAAATCAATATTTCTTCAAATCAATCAACACCATAGTTGGCCACTTCATAGCGAATCCTACATCTAATCAATGTGTCTCAAGGTTTATTCTTTGGTCCCTATGGATTCGACCCCTACCTGTAATACAACGACCGCATACCTGTAGGGTAAATTTGGGCGCAACAAATTACCAAGAGTAAGATATGATGTTTAAATTGATCAAGGCATATCTAAAGGAGGATATTGTGTTTGGGTAATGGAATTACATCAAGTATATATTCATTAGTAAAATAGTCTTGAATTAAAATTTTATCCTATTAATATTTTTTGATGATATCAATGACATCTTTTATGCTTCTTCACATTATAGTTTTTTTATTATTAACTTTATTGGGATCTCCCACTTTCTTCTGATCAGTGATATTTATCAGTCTATATTATTATTTATGATTTTCATCTATGTCCAATCATCCCTTCCCATATATGTTCTCCTATATGGAAACCATGTTATGTGATAATTTGGATAACTATTATGTTTATATCTTTCCCTTTTTAAATGAAGTTTTATTATTAACTTTTTATGATGTGTTTTCCTATCAATTGAACTTTAGTATTAGACCATTGATAACCAAAATTAATTTCCAGGGAGAAATTGATTTTATGGAGGTAGAATATAACACCCTAGGTTTTAGGGAACATTTTTTTTGAATAAATTAATTTCCTTATATATCTTTTTTCACACTGATCTAAGTCAGACATTCATTATACAATACACCAAGTTAATATTGTTCTACATGAAACACTGACATGGATTTCATTACATGCAACATTATGTTTCGTGAAACCACGCTTTATTATTATAATTATTTAAAGGATATATTTATAACCTAGTCATTACAGATAGTAATATTAATGTTAATAACTAATTTTTAAATTTTATTTATAATGGTTATATATAAACAAATCGTATTGATAATGGGATATATAATTTTTGGAAAATTATTTATATATTAAAAAATACTATTTTCTTAAAGGAACTCCTTTTTATATACATCTAGGACCACTAATAAAAATAATTTTATAAACTCATAGAAATTTAGTTTTAAAAAATAATTTTCCTTTTTTAATTTAGAATATAATTATCTTAGCGTGATTTTTTGGGATTTTTTCAGGAAACCTCTTTTTTAAATGAATAGTGAAACATACTTATTTTTAATTCAATTTTTTTATTTGATATATATTTATAGGTAAATTATATTTTATATTTTTTGTAAAGTAAAAATATATCAATTATACATATATTAATATAATTTAGTCTATTGGTATGATTTTTATGTTGAATTTAGATATAAAATCTTGATGAACTTTAGAACATTCTCAGTTTAAAAAAAACTTACCTTCTTCCCACATCAGTAAGATTAGCATTAAATATTATATTTTAGCTCATGGGAATTGAATTTTAAAAACCATATATTCCATATTTTAATCATTATAATATTTATATTCTAATAAGATCAACTTAATTTGTGACAAAAATTATTGGTGAAAGTGATCAAAATTAATTATAGTGATTAAGGTAAAATTAAGCTTAACAAAGGACTGAACCTTATACATATGGGAGAAAATGACCTACTCACTTTTAAAACACCCCATTTATGGCCATATATTATCCATAAATCATATATTATTGTTTTTTGTTTCTTTTTTATGACTTTCTCTTAGTAAAAAAGGGTACACCAAACATGTTTTCAAAAATGTCAAGTGTGTCCATTCCCTCACTAAAAAATTACCACCACCTCCCCTCCTTCTTCAAACCTATCACACCAATGAGGTATAGACAGTATCTACCCAATTCACTACCCAGATTACCTCATTTCCCCTTTTAATCGTCTCTTTCTTCATAAATCCGACTAAGGGGTCTCTTTGATGAGAACCAAAATGAGTTATCCAAAGAAGAGGTAATATCCATCCTCAAGCTCCATTCCTATATTTTCCTTCACCCACACCTCAATAATTCTTATTCTAGGATTAAATAATAACCACAGTATCCTAAGTATAATGAGATGTTGTTATATTAATTGTTAAACCTTCACATACTCCCAATTCCATTAAATAGGTATCAAACATACTATTCTTGTGTATGACGAACTACTATATCACAAAATGATGTTGTTCATTTTAACTTTACCAACTCTCAAAGATGCGAACTATGATAGACAATGTATTTTTATATAATATATATAATATATATGATATATATGATTTATTTATGATTATTTAATTATTATTTAAAATATAGCTTCATGATTTTCATTTTGTGTAAATATGATGGCTTTATTTGTGGAATTGTGGACTACCACCTCCTCAAAGTGATATGATTCATTGACACTTTACATAGAATATATTAATGATGGGTTTACTATAATTATATGATATATAAGACATAATAATTCTAATATAATGATAATATATATATACATATATTTTTTCACATTCTTTCATTCAATACGACAATAAAATAGAAATCGTGTTCATGCGTACATGTGGACTACCATCTCCATCAACGGTGTATTTCATTTAATATTTTTATATTTTATATATTACATGAAATATGTATTTACATAAATATATAATATATAAATCTGTTTTTACATTATATAAATAATAAAATCATGATATAATTAAAATGGTCAAGGATAACAAATCAAAACATGTATGATAAATAAAGTAGTTATTACTCGAAACATTACATTTACAATGAATTTTCAAAAAAAGTATAATATAAAGTCATAAGTGGGTCATAAATGGAATTATATATAATAATATGGTTACATATAAGATTTATAAAAAAACATATATTCATTATAGAGTAGGATTGAACATGTACAAATAAAGTCAAGTCTTATGGAAACGGTTTTCCCATGTTAATTTTTTTCCTGAGACACAAGCTATTTCACAATAGATTTATTATATGTGGTGTGTTTACTAATGAGGGATATATTTAATGATTATTATAAATATATTTATGGGTATTTACATATCCTTGTTATGATATTTATTTTATTATGTTTATGTTTATAAAAATACATAATTTGTCACGTAATTTTGTTTTAATTTGAATTCATAGAGAAAATTTCCATGTCATTCACTATATTATTTTACAAGGTGTATATAATTACATTTGAAATTATATATCATGAACAGATTTATTTTATTTGTATTTTAAGATTCATTTAATTTTATTTTATTACATGGGGACTATAATTCAATGTCAGCAAGTGGTATGATTTTATTGGAACAATCTCATCGTTTGTCAGGATTGTTTATGATTATGATTAAATTGAAGAAATATTATGATCCATGCCTAAAGAGAACTAATTAATTTCCTTATCCTCAATATATTAATTATTTATTCATGTATCAATACCATTTTCTCACACTTCGGTACTTCATATAATTATGAAAAAAAAATCATGAAAATATGACATTATTTCTCCTTTCGATAGTAAAAATGTGTTTTATCAAAACAATATTTTATAAAAAGGTTTTTAAAATGTTTTATTTTTAAAAATTATTTCAAAATATTTTCAAGATTTTATTTCATGTTTTCAAGGATATTTTTTTTCAAAATAATTTCTGGCCTTATTTTTATTTTTTCAACATTTTTTCAAATAAAAAAGTTTTTGAAATGTTTTCAAGATTTCATTATGAGTTTTCAATGTTTTATAAAAGAAATATGTTTTAAAAAATATTTTTAGGATTCCTAAATAAGTTTTAATATATTTTAAAACAAAAAAGCTTTTTAAATTTTTTAGGATTTAAAGATATTTTTTAAATGAAGAAATGATTTTTCCTTTGGAAACGATTAAAATAAATTTTTAATGATTTCTTTATAAGAATAAGATTTCCAAATAAATAATATCTCTCAGAAGAAATATTTCAAGTGATCATTCAAAATCCTTCCTTGTATAAGATAATATTCTAGTTCATAGATAATGATTTACTAGGGATATGATCTAAGGATATTATTCAAATTATTTACCTGAATGGTCTATATTTTTATGGCTTGATTTTTATGAATCATGTTTCTCTTCAACAGGTTAAACCATGATAAATTCTTATCCAACCAACTACATTTCACTAGTTATTTTAGGGTTAAATTATTATCAAACATATATAATTTTCATATTTTATGATGAGATTAAATTTTTAGGAAACCCATTTCATTTAATGGGTTATGAACTGAGGTTTATAAAACCCATATCTTTTTAAGGGTCATGATATAATTCATGTTTTATTATCATGTTGAACATGTATGCAAGATTTTATTATTTGGTGGGTGTGACCTATTTCTCTATCCAATGCGTTGGGTAATGATAAATTGTATATGTTTTCAAAGGGAAAATGAGTTTTACACCATGATAAAAATAAAAAGTTCCACGTGTTGTAGCCTGAGCATGAAAGTAAAAGGGTACACAAGATTTTACCAAATCATGTATGTCGGATGGTACATGTGTTGATGTTTTACAATCCTAAAAATATGGGGTATATGGATTGTAGCCCAAGCCTGAAAGTAAGAGGGTACACTGGTTGCATCCAAAACCATAAATAATAGGGTAGACAAGTTGTTATCATAATACTAAAGTACTTCCACAAATAATTAGCCCAAAAATATCATGTTATGAAGGACTTGGTCAATATCCTTGACATAATATTTTCTATTATTATGTGTATGTCATAAATTTGGGTCATAATTTTGTCCCATGCCATATTGAATTATTTTCTTGATCCCCTTATCATTCATTTCTTGTAAACTACCATTCTGAATGTCATTATTTACTTTTATGATATTTGATATATAGGGTATGATATTCTAAGGATAATACCATGTTCTCATACCAAGATGCTCTTTTTTATGCTTATATATCTCCCTCGTTTTCCCTTACTAAGAAATCAATCTCCCACAATTTTATGGTTCCTTCCAAAGGTTATGATGATATATTTTACTTAACATATGTCTAAGAGGGGTGATAGTCTTGGATAACCTAGTGGGGGATAATATATCTCACTCATGTACCGGTGTTTACATTTCTATGATTCCATAGGCATTAAACCATCCATCCAAATTTAAATTTTTATTATTCCATTTTAAAGAAAAAATGGAAAACCAAATTTCACACACAAGATACCACTACGTGCTGAAAGAACTCACAAAACGATTAAACACTAGACTAAGGTTACTTGAATCAGATACTCTATAAAGTTCTCAATGCAGCGTACTAACCTGCATATCTGGATCCTCTATGATAAGCTCTTCAAGGTGAGTGATCATCCTTTCCATTGTCTTAATGAATTCCTCCACGTTGATTTTTCTCTGGTTGAAGCCCCAGGCCAAAATTCAATCTTGTTTATCTATCCACGCTTCTTGCTCCTCATTGGCATCGACTTGAAACCTTCTTGAATAAATTCTTTTAATCTCCTATTCTGATACATTGGCCTGGAGAGCATTGTTTAGAATCTATTTGTTTAATGTTTTATGTGTTCCAAAAAAATAATTTAATGTATATATACATTAAGATTGTGTTGTTATAAGAATGGAATCACAAACATCAAAATGGTTATCAATTCCCGAGGCATGTATAACCCTCTAAACTAGATAATTAAACTTTTATCACATCCTTTTTAATTATTAGCTTATTGAATAGAAACTCTTCTACACGAGGGTGTTTTATCATCACTAGGATTCCTAATTCAGACAACTTGAACCCGAACGGAACTTCATATCTAAAAAATAGGTAGAAACCATCAATTCTATTCACTTATGAGGCACCACCAAGAAAACATATCCCATTATTACCAGGGCATAAAGCGTCAAACTCAATAACTGGCACATTAAAAAAGGTCACTAGGCTTACTAGCCTAACCTCAAAGATAACTTTAATGGAAATGTGAACACAGACATATGGGAAACATCCCCATTCATGTACAATGTATCATTAAAGCTAACACTTACTTGAGGGATGAATCTAATAACACCCCATTAAGGATTTATGTTTTTGGAATTTAATCGATGCTTAGTTGTCAAAAAATTTATAAATCCTCATGTATAAAGGATATTGTGTAATAGTTTTAAAAACAAAAAATTTTATGAACATTATTTAGCTAATACCATGCATCATAATTGGAAAATTAGACCTTGATTTTATTTTTAAACATTTAATAATTATTTTATTGTATATGAAATTTTAAAAACTGGATTAATTCAAGAGAATTTCAATACCCATATATAGAGAAAAAAACGCTTTAGGTTGTAACACTAATTTTAATTAATAAAGGCCTCATTATAATAATTCTCAATGTTAGATAAAAGGTATTTTAATATTTTAAAGTGGAATAGTAAAATATTATTCCATCGTAAATTTATATGTAACACAATATAAGTGGTTGTTGGCATGTTAAATAGCCATTTACCAAATAATAGTTATAACCCCACGACGTCAAGTACCAAATCATTAAGCATAAATTTGACCTACTAGTGTCACGTCATTCCATCCTAGGACGATTTACATACAATCCTATAGTGGTTGTTTTCATAAAGATGAATTACACCCTTAGTGGGTTTATTTCATAAGAAACATTCCCCAACTGACCTACATGGGTCCAACTGTGACTTTAAGAATTTAGTCATATGTTCTATCATTCCCAAGTTGTAAAGGTACTAGCCATCATAAAGGAAATAATTTTCTAAAATAATTTTTATTTTTCAAATTTCATGGTTTTGTTATATTCACTACCATTCCAAATTAACAATGGTATATAATTTTTTAAGTTTCAATTGTTGTTCATGTAACTGCAAGTATATTTTACCATCAATCTCAAAAAATAACAAGTAGATATTTGATGGTATGATTATATGGGCTTCCACTTCCAATTTATAAAGTCACATATACATTATATATTCTAATTAGAATCACTTTAATTAGAACCACTAATTTTTTAACCCGTGAAACAAATGGTACATGGATAAAACATGTTTGGTTTGGTTTATTAAGTTTCCACCATCATGATATATGAGAAAACACCACTTTGGTAGGTTTAAAAACTTTAAGAAAAAAATAATATATCATAATTATAATAGGGAATGCTACTTTATAAGTAGGAAACACTATTAATCTAGTAATCATTAACCATAATAATTAAAAAAATCACCCAAGGTGAAATAATAATAACTTATAATGACAAATAAAATGAAAACTATTCTTATACCTAGATGTATGATATTTAGCTTGTGTGTGTTTGGTGATTCTAAGATAAGAGTTATTTACTAAGTAATAAGACATTTCAAGTCACCAAACTGCTATGAAAAAATAGTAATGTAGAAGGAAAATAAATATATAATACACCTTTTTAACTCCTTTCCATAAAATCAACTAAAATGGTGCCTTAGGCCTTTATGCATTGTGGCCTCAAGCATTCCCCTTGGTATTATAGAGGTTTTCAACAAGAAACAAAAGTGTAATGGTGGTATGTTGAGGAGATTATACCAAAATGGTCAGATTAGAATAGTATTATATAAAACAATCAAATAACAAAAGAAAATGAATAATATATCTATGGATGATAATAAGAATATTCAATAATTTGTAAGTGGATGAAAAACCCATGCTTGAACATGATAGTAGATAAATTAAAGTAGTCAATCATAAAATAGATATACATACAATATGACTAAAATGATAAAAGGAATAAGTAAATTAACGACTCCAACCCCTAAAGGTGGCCATATTACAAGATCAGCTGCTACTTAAAAGCCCCCATTCCCATTCCTAGTTCACAAATGAAAAAATCACCGATGATAATCTAGTTCCTAACATAAAACCTAAAGATATTTTCAGGTAGCAATTGGTGGACTAAATAGGGTATAAGATGTAATCTGTTGGCAACAATCAAATGCATCTAATGTAATCTATTCCATGTATTTAAATTAAATAAGTTTGTAGGTTTAAAAATAACGTAGTGATTAAATAACTAATCATGTGGGGTTTTGGCTTCTCAAGGACTCTTGGATAACTATACCTACTTCTACCTAAGTCATATTGTCTCTAAACATGCCATCATGTATATATTTTTACGTAAATAGTTATATATGCACAAATATAAAATCATTAATGAGGATATGAGGCATGAGAACATTAAATACATGTTATAATAATACTTTAAGAAGTCTCACTATTGAAATATGGGTACCAGACCAAGCATCAGAATTGAAGATATAGTGCACAATGCATATCATTCCAAATAAATGATGTGAAACACCACATCCAATATCCAATTCACAAGGCATGAAATGTCTTGTCTAACCTCCCAAATTAATGGAAAGTTCCATATCCATCATTCTTCATCAAGGGGTGTGAAACATCATTTCAAATAAGCCTTACCAAGTCCAGAAAATAATAATCAGGTTTAATGTAATCCCACTTTCCCATTGATTTCTTAAACAAAGTGTTTCGTAAGGAGGAACCCAATATCACTCAAGGAGCAGTGCAATACCTTTTCCCTATGAACCCGCACAACAAACACCTACATGGAATTCAATGGTTCACTTAAGGATTATCATAAAAGGGTAGGTACTTCACAATCAATAATTACCACTGGCCATGAGAATTTGTTCATTCAATAATATAAGTTATAGGGGTTCAATTCAATAGTCAATATAATTACAAAGGAAAATAATGGTCATGTTCATAATCAACACACATTACTAATCATGTACTCATTTTGTTTGATACCTTATAAGGGTCAGCTCATAAAATAATAAGGATCAAGGGGGCACTATCCTACCCATTTAAAAATTTCATCTATTTTACATATTATTTCACATAAAAGTAAAGATAGAAAATTTATTGTATATAACCATATGAAAATTAATACAATTTATCTAATTAATTGCACATTATTCAACAAAAATAAGTTTAATTAACCATTTTGTTCTTTATTTAAGATACTTATCACCACAACTAAGTGGCATTGTCAATAACCTAAGTTGTGATTCATCACAAAACCAAACAACAATTATTATAATAATTTTAACCAAAATCACATTGATTGGTGGTTTGGGTCATGTTCTTCAGCCTAAAAATATTTATGAGTGTATAAAATCTTGTCCAAATAGGTTATAGATATTCATCAAATGGTATTTCATGTTTGAGGATCAACGTGTGGCAATTCTAGTTGGTTTTACAGAGGAAATAATTTATAGATAACAAAAAATGAATGAAAAATAAACAATTACACCAACCATATACCAAGAAATCTTCACTCATAATTTATAAGGATTTAATTTGATTAGGAATGAGAGAAAATGAAGGGATATAAAAACACCTTGAAAATAGGTCTCATTATCTCTCATGGAAATAATATCTTTTATGGAAAGATAAATGAAGAAAAAAATAAAAGGATTTATAGGCTAATCAAGAGCTATCCGATGACACCAACAGAGTTAGATTCTATTAATGAACAAAGTAGATACCATAATTCATATATAAGAGTGATAGGAATTGATCTTATTTCCCAAGGGAGTTTTGTATGTGAAATTGGAATGAGAAAGGGGAGAGAAATATAAAGGAGGAATGGGAAAATAAAAATTTACATCCCCTTTTATGTTCTTCATAGTTTGACCACACAGTCTGGCCACATGGTTTGGAAAACCATTCACTGAACATGAAAGTATAATTTTTAATGGAACACCAACCTCACATGATTAGGAACTTGGTTAATTAAACCATGTGCAATTGGTGCAGTGAAAATGTTCAAAAGGTACACCCCCACACACAGGTTTAGTTCATGGTTAAGAACACTGAGTGCCTACCATATGACTTTACCTAACCATCCACACCATATCCCATAGATTCCTAGTCTATCATAAAAGATTAAACTATCTATGCTCCACTTATTTATGTGCCACATGGTTGAGCCACACGGTTACTACTAATTGTGAACTTATCATGTGCCTCATCCTACATCACCTAAAATTGTGTTTCTGAATCCCAATGTTCCCAAAACTCATATGAACACCAGATACACCTCCCATGAATCAATTAAAATTTAAAAACATCAAATAAATGTTTTATAAGAATCAAATTTTCATTTTAAGACTTAGTTTGTGATGGGAACATACACCAAACAAAAATTTCTGATTATCTTGTAATTATCATCTTGTTCAAAATATGGGATGTTACACATTCAATCACTTAACGGTCCTATATATCCTATTTGTGGAATAAAATCATTAATTTTAACAAACAGTGTCCCTTTTACCACTATCTACCTAATCACATAGTCTCCATACTCTCTCCGTTAGCATTATCCTATCAACACATCATCTCAAATAGGACCATTTCCCACTCTCTCCTACTAATCATTTACATCCATTCCTATATATAAAATAGGTATATAATATTTATGACATCGACCTCATACTATTATAACTTATCAATTTATGTATTTCTTTCTAGTTTTTTCTTCTAAAAAAATTTAATTTAGAGAAACATTTAATTAGAGGGGATGTTTTAAAATATTAATGGAGATGGGGGATGTTTGATAATTAAAAATTCGACTTTTAAATTTAATTATTGTAAAAATTTATGATATATTGAGTTTTGATTTATATGTATGAGGTTTTTAATATGTACTAAAAATATTTTCACTAAAATAATGTGAAGTGAATAAAAATTATTTGGATATTTATTCCATCATATAAAATCCATGAATAAATATTTCCAAATCATAAAGAAACTCATTAAAGGTGTCATGAGAAAGAAGTGAGGAAATAAAGACATATAAATGATATCGAACCACGTATATTTCAAATTAAATATTCAAACATAATGTAGTTGAACATATTTTTAATTATATTATAATCAATGAAATAATTAAGGAATTATGACTATGAATGATATTTCATATATTCATAGATTTTAAATATCAAAGCCCATGAATTGATCATTATAAGAAACATTAATATTCCTTTAACCCATTTAAAAATAGAATAACTATTAAAGATATATAAATTGATATAACAATTATGTACATTAAATATAAATTAATAATTCAATTTAAATGGATAACATTGACATCATAATTAATGATTCATTCATATTTTGAAATAAAATTTTTCTACACAAGGGAATTTGGTTGTTATTGTTTTAGACAATGAGGTTTTCATTATGGTTACTTTATTATTTGATTTTTAAGATTATAGACTTATTAATAAACTTCATTTGGGAATAAAAATCAACTTGTTTGGTTTTATAGAAGGAATTTTGACGTCATGATTTTTGGATTTGTTAGAATCTATTTATTTTAGTGGGATATTGTTAATAGGGATTTTATATGATGTAAAAGGAAAGATAACTATGAAAGTTGAATCTTAGTGGGTGTTTGGTTATATTAATGGTATGTTTAGAAAACATACAAATGCATTTTATATTGTCTTGTATTTTGTAATTTCTTTTGAAATTAATATTATTGATCCTTGCTTAAAGTTATATTTCTTCTAATCTATCCCAATTGGGAAACATTATAATTAATGTTCCAAAAAATATTTTAATTTAATGAAAAATGAAACATATAGAGATGGATTTTTCTAGAAAGACCTCATAAAAATGTAATTCTATGTGGCCATTTAACATCAACAATGACTATCATTCAAGTTGAATCATTATTAATCCATTAAATAATGTTTTAATTTGAACTTTACATTCAAACCTTTTCTTCATATATACTCAATAATTTTTTGGATTTTATTATTCCCATTCAGGATAAAAAAACATATTTTTCTTACTTAATAGTTGTAAATAATTTCATATTTCAAAATTCATTCAAATTTACTATATTCTGTTATATTTATTATTTTTACTTTTTTTTAATAATATAAAAATCATCAAGTATTATATCAAAATAATTTTTTCCAAGAAACAGTGATTCAATTATAATGTGTAGTATATTTTGGAGATTTTTACATAGTCATTTTTATGTATTCTTTTTAATTTTTATTTCATTGTTATGTTATAAAAAAATAATTATTACAAGCTGAAATATATGTTATGAATTATATTAATTTTGTTAACTCCTCATTCACATATCTTTCTATTAGAAAATGATATCATTTCAACGAATTTATCAGGTTTTTGTTTTTAAAATTTTTGTATTGTTGTTAAATATTGGAGATATAGTGTAAAATTATGGAAATTTATTATTGAAATATGGAAATGTGTTGTAAAATATTTCATGTGAAATTTAAAAAAATTTCTATTTTCATATTCTTCTCTTGATATTTTCCATTGTAATAAATTAAAATTACATTTCAATGTACTCACTTAATTTTTTATTTTTTATTTATTTTCATGTTATTTTTTTTATAATATAAATATTAAATTCTATAACATTGGTGTTTAAAGAAAAAATATTTGTGTTAAAATATAAAAAAATGAGTATTTCTCATTCTCTTATCTTGTAATTCACTATTTTTTTAATTTATAATGTTTGTCATTATATTATCAAATTTGATATCCAAAAGTAATTTTTCAAGTATTGATTAGAGAATTTAAATATAGATTACAAATTTTTCAATGTTACTGATATATTTTGGAGATGGGTGTTATATATCAGAAGTGGTGATAAATATTGAAACTAAAAATATAGTAATTTTTTACAGTCATGGTTATCTCATAATATTCTATATTTATATAATTTAAAACCATATATATGATGATTCACTAAATTTTTACATTTAATTTCATGTTAAAATCATTTTTTATTTTTTTAATTTTAACTAATTATTTTTTGAATATTAGTAATGAAATTGTGAATTTGAGAGTTAAAATATGAAAAAAAAACAATATTTATTCTCATGTATGTTTATTTTATAATATTTCAGAATTATTAGTTTTATTATATTATAGATAAATATATTCATTATAATTCTTTTCTAATTTATTTGTATATTTTGATAGTTAATGTAGAATTAAACAAGCACGGTGAAAATTTCAAGAAGATGATTGTCAAAAAATTAAAAACTAAGTAAAATATTGTGACAGTTTGATTGGAAATTTTGTACAATCATAGTTCTTTATGTTTTTTTTTTGAAATTTGAAAATTTATAATTATGTTTCTTCCTATTAACTATATCCCTTTTTTAATTTCTTATTATAGTTGATTAATTAAAAAATTTATTCAACAATTTTGTTTTGTAGGATCTATGTTAAAATATGGAAGTTGAGAGTTATAGTTTATAAATTTAGTGTAGACCTTATTATCTAATCATTTTGAAGGATAAAATAAAGAAACCTAGGGTAAATTTATATCTCCCATCATGTTATTATAAAATAATTTCAGTGTAATACATTTTTTTTGTTTTTATTTATTTTTTAATTGTTCTTAATATATTTATTCATGAATATTAAATTATTTATCAAACATGTTAAATTATGGATGCTTGGTGTTGAGAATAAATATTATTAAAAATAAAATATATAAAAATTGTCTTATAATTATTTAGAGTAATATGAAAATGTAGGTGTGGATTTTTTATTTACATTGGAAATAATTAATAGGTTTTTTAGTGGTTGTGATTTTTAGTTATCTAAGGGTTTCTTTTCACTACCTACATTCTTCATTCAAGGTCTTATCTAAAAGTATTATTAATTTTTGAAACCAAAATTTTAAAACCAAAAAATTATACTTTTATAGTCTTGATGATTAGTATTAATCTAAAACTTATCAAAATACTGTTAAATTATATTATTAAACTCTTAAAAAATGTAATTATAGTTATATCATTATTTTTTGAAAAATGTGTTATTGGAAATCAAGGAATTCTAAGATGTAATAATAAAATATGTCAATGATCGACTACATGGAAAATAATCCAATGGTTTTTAAACAAAATATCTCGCTTCTGTTGGATTAATAATTGTAGATGATCATCCAGAGGATGATTATTTGGAATATTAAAACTATCAAGATTATTTAGATGTGTTATCAGAATCAAATGAGGTGATTCATTAGATAGAAGAGGAATATGAGATAGTAGGGTAAGTGATATTGGTCGATAAGGAGGGAAAAGAGTATATAATTATGGTGTAAAATATGATTAATGGGGAAGTGGACATGTTTCACTATGGAGAATTATTTAGAGTCACATTTAGTGTAATAATTTTAGGATATCAATGATAAATAAATACTAAAGAATAATTTCTAAATATTCAATAGCCTTCTAAAAACCACAAAATAATAAATTAAGTTTTAAATTTGGTTCTTCTCTATAAAGAAAAAATCAAAAAAGATTTATAGTCTTATATAATTTTATAATTTCAAAAATGAAAATTTACAAAACTATGTTTTTTAAAATTATTTTTTGAAATTTTTTAGTACATGGATTTTTTAGAAAGTTTTTTTAACATATCAAGATGAGATAGTTATATTACCTAACCCATAGAGAATTAAAAAAATTGTTTATTAAAAAACAGAACGTATAATTTAAAAAATTCATAAACCAAATTGGTATTTATCATCCAAGATAATGGAAGCATATATACTAATAATTATTATAAGAACTATTTTAAATGATTCAAAGTTTGTTGGAACTATGACCAAACACATTTTTGATATATTATCATGGTAGCATTTTCATATATATATTATTTGTTTCAAAACATTTATATTATTACAAATATATTCTTATTTACTATTGTTGAAAGATAAAATTATATTTTTTTAAAAGAATATAAATTGATTGAATTTTTACATTTTTAAATGCCAATCATTATTATATATAATATAGTAGAGTGTAGGAATATATATTTTTCTTTATAGATTTATATTGAATGGTTTTATAATATCTATAAATACCCACTCAGAAACTATATTTTAAATCTTATTTTTTTATAAATTTTGATGGTATTGAGAATGCACTACTATTTAAGTAAATGATACTTAAAAATATAATATTAATCTGTTTTGTGGTCAATAAAAAAAATATTTCATGTAGTTGTATTTTATTTTGTTTATATATTTGAATACAAGACACATTCCCTATATGAACATGGATATATAATTTATTATATGGTTTTATCATCAATTTAAATTTATTTTTTTGTATGTATTCTATTAACTATAATAAATCTGGAAAAATTATTCAAAAATTACTATAATTTTTTAATGAACTATAACCGTATAACTGGTTATTTATTTATTATTCAGTGTTGATTATAAAATTCACTACACTATTTATATGGATGAATGATAAAACATGGGGTGATGAATGAAAATACTAATATTAGTATTTTAATTATATTTATGTATGGGTTTACATAAAAAATATAAATTTATTCTTGATATGTTTATAAAATATGATTCAAATGAAAAGGGTTTCTTTCTTATAGTTATTTGTAAACTATGATTGAAATTATAGAAGGATAAAATATTTTATGATTTCATATGATTAAAAAATCTAATGGAGAAAAAAATCATATAGTTTTTTCTAGAATATGGTTTTATTGATTTCAATTAGAAAACTCACTGAATGTATATTTTCATCTTTTAGTGCTATTTATCTTTAATAAGTAATTATGCTAATGTATATTTGTCAAAGATGAAGGACTTAGTGATTAATGATATTTAATTATATAATTGATTGATATGTAAAAAATATCCATTGTTTTTCTTATATTAAAATATTAGTAGTTGTTCAAGGATTATTTTCAATATAGAGAAGGACAAATTTGAGAGTGAAAATGTGGATTTTAATAATTCATATAGATATATGGTTAATTATTTTTAATCAATTAAAATAAATAATTAAATGATTTTGTGTGAAGTTTAATAATATTCTTCAGACATGATGCACAATATGATATATTGTAGTTTGATGAGTAAAAATTATATATAGAGACCATGAGTTGATGAGTTGTATATCTAAATATTAATGAATGAATATATATATTTATGGGATAAAAATGGAATTAAAGATATTATAGGATATATATGAATCAATGGATTTTGATAAATTTTATTATTTATACAATGAAGAAGAAAAATAAATGTTAATGATTTTGGAGAATAATATAGGGTATAGAGAACTTATTTAATGACATGATTCTATACAAAGAAATAATTTGGATATATTAGAATGGTGATAAAAAATAAATCTAATTATAAATGATCAATGTGTTTTTATAATGATTATTACTATAGAGGAAAAAATTTTCATCATGATAATGAATATGGATAAATGTGATAAACTATGAAAAAATGTACTCAGAGGAATATGTATGAAACACATATTAAAGAGTATCGCTAGATTATGTTATGATTTTTTAGGTGTAATTCATAATCACAAATTATTCAAACACAATTATATGGGGAATTAGTTTAGTATGAATCCATGTAATTAATTGGTACATCTATATTCTAATGAATCACTTCATTTTAGACATTGAAAAATAAATTCTCATTTACTATAAAAGCATCAGTGGTTATTTTATGATAATATGTTGCCTAGTGAATCTGTATACCGATTTAGATTACATTATATGGTTTATGATGTTTTAATGAGTTCAAAATAAATTGTGATAATTATAATGAAACTATGTATGTGTAACACTAATGATCAACTGGAGACATGAATGTAAAATGAAACTCGAAAGGTATATTTTAGAGTAACTATAATGATTAAAAGGATTTGTAAAGTAAATCTAATCTGTAAGGAATTCAAAATTTTCAAAGGCCCTTTAAAATTTTCAATTTTCTTACATATGATTAATATATACTTTGGATAACATTGTCGTAGAATTTATAAACCTCACATTATAGTAATTTCATCATTCATATGAATAATCTGAGCTCACATATGTTTTTTTATAAGCTATATAACATTAACCTGATATTAAATAAGTGTTTTTCACTTACTTTTTCATGACATTTTATTGAGTTAAAAAATGTTTTTATAGATATATTTAATAAAAAATGTCATCATATATTTTATTATATCCTTCAATGTTCATTTTAGATAAAAATACTGAATTATTAGTGCCCATATCACAAATATAGAAGCTAAGATTTTCCTTAAATAAATGTTTTTCTAGATTTAAAATGAATCAAGAAAAAAACCACTTAAAATTAATAATATTCAAATACAATAACTATATATGTTATCATGTTGAGAAGTTTCAATATCATTGATTCAAAAATTATGAAAAATGATTTAGATTTACAAAATATAATGCATGGCGAGGATTAAAAAACATACGTGGTGTTTCTATTGAAGATATGAATGCTTAAGTTCTTAATGAAGTAGATAACATATTTGAACTACATATTTTAAGGCTTAGATAATGAAGTATATAATTTTTTCTCTAATAATTTATCAGTAAATTGTATATTTTGAGAATGATAGATGGAATTTTAATAGAATACTTAAAATGATGGGAGATATTATTTTGGAGAGTTTCTTTGTAATGGATACTACTTATAAATAAGATTTCACTCATGGAATGAGTGAAAATATCAACTGATTGATTTTCATTAATTGTGAATATTATTAAATATATTTTTCATTAGAATTTCACAACTTTTTGAATATGAGAGATCCTATATAATAAATATGACTGGATACAATTATATTAACATACATACAGGGTTCTGATAAAGTTAATGGTTCTTGGATAGAACCTTCCAAAGCATAATGACTTTATAAAATTTATATATCAATTATTTAGAATTTAAAAAACATAATAAGGGAATAGTTTTAATTAACTAACTGAATCGTCATGCCTATGTGGTGTGTCACATGACCTCATGTACATATCCCTATATGAAAGTGGTTGATGAATAGTGGAATGAGTCTAAACACTACCAGGGGACTATAAACATTGAAATAATAACCATTCACACAAAGAAACAAGTAATAAAAAAATCCAAGAAAATAATTATAAATCAACATGATATAAATAAATGCCATACATTTCATCTAAAATAAACCAAAATAAACCAAATTTGCCAATTTAACCTTTGTATGATATCCATAAAAATTAACTGAACCACTATATCAATAATCTAGGGTTTGCCTTAAAATTTATTATATCCTCCAAGATCCACCAAATAAACTCCCTAATGTAGGGAACTTACCTTATATATATCCCTCACCATAAAAAATACATCAATATTCACATGTATGGTGGGAGTATAAACCAAATAAGGACCCACCAACGCAGCAATAACATAATGTACATATGTAAACGAATGATAATTTCATGAAGGTAAGTAAATTCATATATAAAAACCAAAAAATATATATAGAGATCTGGTGATGACTAGGATACCAAGCTCCCTGACCATAGCTACTTTACTTCTATTATATAATGAATGTCGCATCATTTATCACTAATTAGGTTGTCCATATGGACAAAACATTTCTCTATACAATTCCCATATCTAATTAACCCATGGGTTAGGCCACATATTTATCTCTCTCATAGATCAACCGTGATTCATTCCAGAACTCTTGTATGCCCCAGCATCTACTAAGTCATGACATATTTTTGTCACATCCTTTCTCATCCTTTTATTGAGAATCATTTTCTCTGTAACCCATCATCTATGTTATTTCAAGTCATGTGTTTATTGTACCTATGCCTTGTCTCTGCATCTCATAGTCTCCATCGACACCACATCACACTAGTTATTTCTTACACTCTAGGTGACAACCAAGCCATGAAAATCCACCCCTCATCATGATAATAGATATAGACTTCGACATTCTAATCATTCACATGCAATATAAACTTTTATAGAAGTTTCAATCCCAACTCAAAATAGATAGGTCTCACGATCCACACACACACCATATAAAAAATCAATAGAGTACCATATCATAATTTTTACAGTGTCTATGTACTCACTCCCACACATAATAAAATCATGCCAATCTGCCATATTCAAAGGCCCTATCTGGTTAAGAAATACTACCTTTGTGTATTGACATTAATTTTACAATACCCCCATTAAAACACAACTATACACCAATGATTAAAAATGTAATTTTTGATGTGGCCTTATTTTAAAAAAAAATCCACATCTTTTTAATTAATTTATAATAATTTAATTAATTATTTTTTCACTTTTGGTTAAATATTTAAACTTTTGTATTTTTATTATTAAATTTATTATTTAATAAATGTTTATAATTAATCATGTTTTTTAATATTTATATTATTCAATTCATGTTACACCCCAAGCTTCCACAGTACATTTCCATTTGTAAAATTCAATAGCTTCCATTGTACGCAACTTCATGATTCTAACACACCGCGACCAATAAAACTAGCCATTATAAATATTAATACCCACTTTTTGAAATTTTATTAATTTTATTTTTCAAAATGGACTTCAATTTTTAATTCAGAATATCAAAATTAGTTTAGGGTGAATTTTTGGTATTTTTCTGAAAACGTTCAATTTTTGATGAATAGTGAAAACACTACGTTATTGGTTTAAACCGACATTTATTTAAATAATTATTTATTTCAATTTATTTTAAGTCAAAATAGATACATAATACCTATATAAGTTCAATTTAATTCCTTGGAGTCATTTTATAATAAGTTTAGATAAATAAAAATTTTATTGAACTATTTACCGTCTTTTACCCACCTCCTAGGAGTATTTGGAAATTTGCATAAAACATAATTTTACCATTTCTGTGAGTTGAATTTCAAAAATCTGAGAGACACAGTTAATATCAGTACGTAAAATGTGGTTCAAGAAGATGAAAATAATTTTTGGTGAATAGTAACTTTTGACTTTTATTTTCATCATTTAAAAGTAAATAGTGTAATTAAGGATAAAAATGATATCATAATTTCCCAACCACATGTTCTAATTATATTTGATAAGTATAATTCAACCCAAAAAAACCTTAGGAAAAAAATAAGATCCTCTTTGGCGCACATGGATTAGATTTGGACATTTATTATTATTTTATTTAAAGAAGAGTTTAAAGAGTTAAAATCAAAGTTTAATAAAAAAACCATTTTTAATATAGGGTTGCGCATAAGATAAATTCGACAATAAATATTCTTTATGAAGATAAAAAAAATTCCAACATAATGTTATTTTATTTATAATTGTTATACCTTAAATAATTTAATTTATTTCTGACAGAATGAGGATGCATTAATTACCTTATTAATGAATGATTAAAATAATTGATATTATAAATATCCAAGTAAAAGTAATATTGGACTTTTAATGAATTCCACTAATTTTATAGGTTAATATGACATGTAAGGGTTGATTAAATAATTTTTTTAAGTAATCATGTTGTTAATATTTTCACAAAAACCAAATACTAAATAGTGTCCAAATTGACGTAATTGAGTTTTGAAAACAAATACTATATTATTAATTGATATAATATTCTTAAAAATATAACATTCAGCCAAAGGACATAGATAAGGTTATATATATTAATAATGAACCACTTGGGGTTTTCTTTATAGTTTATATTATGTTTATTAACCATATAATATAAAAATACAAAGAGACATGGTAAATGTCAAACTATTTAACTAAGAGTTAAAAACAAAAGATAAGGTTAATATGGTGACCTAAACATATCTAAAACCTATTGGTTGTGAGGTTTTCGACCTATACCCACCTTATCCTCTAAATATATTATTTTTGAGCCATTAAAAACCGAAAATGATTTTATTATAAAATAATATTTCAAGCTTTTCATAATGTGACCATCACCTCTCTTATAAAAGGGAACTTCCCCTTATCTTAATTTCACACCTCCAAAGCCATTTGGCTCGGACAAACCCTAACCAAATATCCACCAAACTTTCTTCCCTTCATTCTAGAGTCCTTCCTTTTGTCATAAAGCCAGCCTAAGGAGCCCTTCTGATCAAATCAAAAGGATGAACCCGAAGAAGAGGTAAATATTTCATCACCTCTTTCAAGTTCTTTTCTTCTTCCACTTCATCTTTCTTTGTTGTTTCCATTCTAAAATAATAACTCCAGTATCTTCTATATACTGTGATGTTATTATAAAAATGGTACAACCATATTCATTATTCAATCCATCATATGAATGAAAAAGTCACCCTACGTGTGTACGTACGGCATACCATCTCCATGCCATGGTGTAGTTTGTTATTCAAACACTTCATTATTTGGATGGGTATTATAAAGAGTATAACTAATGTAAATATAAAATATAACAAGTTATTTTTTCTTTATATATGACATACCATCCAATTACCTAAAATTTCACCATCAATATAATTATATTTACGCTCATGTGTACGTACGGATTACCGTCTCCACAAACGCGATGAGATTCATTTCCCCATCATAACCATTCAAGAATAATTTTCACTTTTGGATTAAAAATAATGTTTATGAAAATAATACCATTCTATATATGAATCAAATACATCCTATTCATAACAAACATGGCTTACGTAACCAAGCATATAAAGAAAAATGAATCAGTTAACACCTGAAACTATGATACTAATGAAATATTATTAACAAAGCTGTATTAGAGGATCATATATGATATCATATTTATATATATAGTTCATGTATAATTTAATAACAATTTTTTAACTACTTTACAGGAGGTTAACATTCCATCGACTATGGAAAAGTACAAGGTAAGAGTTAATTCCTCAATCTCATTGTTATTCGTAATTGTTTATGGGTATGTTTCTAGTGGGATATATTTATTATCCACATCCATGTTTCATAAAAGAGTTTTCAAATGGATTTTTTAAAGGGACTCTTTTACTAATACATCATTTTAAATGTTTTAAATATTTATTCTTCTAAATGATTCTCATTAATTTCCATTTGTTCAAAATTAGTTTTTAAGGATTTATTTATATGGTCATGAATTTTTTAAAAATTTTATTTCCATTAAATAGTTTCAATGTGGTAAGGGACACTTTGATTAAAAATGTCTTAAATGTATTCCTTTAAAAATTGTGTGACTTTTAAATGTTTTCATGAAAAAGGGATACTTCTCTAAAGGAGTTTTACAAATCATTTTCATCTATGTCGATATCCTTTGATGAATTTTAAACTTGTTTGATGTTTATTTATTATGATACAAATCTTCCATATTGTATTGAAGGTTTTGTAATATGTTTGACTGTGGATGTGTTATTTTTTTACCATTCATGGTTTATGGACAAAGTATTGACATTTCATATACTAGTTTTAATATGAATGTTATGTTATGTTTCAACCTTTTTATATGAGGAATGTACTGGACATAGAAAGTGATGGGTGGAGCCCCCTATAACTCCTTAATGCATCGGTAGGACTCATCAGACAATTAGACATGGAATTGGATGAGGTCATTCCCAATTTGATATATGATTTTGGTTGGGACCTAAATCATTTTTAGATGTCTTGGACGAGGCCTTTACAAGATGTTTCAGAATGTCCGGCATTATACATTCCCTCATTATCAAAATAATAATGATGGTTCATGTGGCTATTCGACTAGTAGAATACCCACAACTTTGTTTTATTATGTAATTATTTACTCTGCTCATATTCCTGCCATAAAGTGTTCATGTTTATTATTTTTAAAGACATGTGTTTTGAATTATTCATCATGTCTAATATTTATGTTATCTTTCGTTGTATTGCTTACCATTACTGAGCGTTTGAGATCACCCCTTTATTATGTATCATCTTTCGCATATATGAAGAAGTTAGTTATGAGTGACTTGTAGCCATAATCTAGGAGGCTTGGTTGTTTCTAATGGAATAAATTATGGTTTTATTTCTTTTCAAGTTGTAATGTTGAACTTATGTACATATCTTGTTTCCAATAATACTAAACTGATCGGTCAGGACATGATTCCTTGTATCTTTCCAATGTTATGCAATAAAGCACCGACTCTGGGTAACTGGGGTCAGGGCGTTACAATTTATATTTTACTTTATTTTTATTGTCTTCTTTTTAATTAGTGGTTACAGTCTTCTTATTTATTAATATGATTTTTTTATCCCTTTATTTTAAATTAAATAATGTAGTTGTTAATTTAACATTAAATATATTAAATATTAATTAATTTAAGATATCATAATCTAATTGTAAAATTTATTTTAATAAATATTTAATTATAAATTTAATTTTAAAAAAGTACTACTTTTATTAAATCTTTTTAATTTCATGTATTAAATTTACTTAACTATTTAATAAAAAAATAATTGATTTTCTATTTTAATTGATTTGATTTTTTATAGTAGCTATTTTATATAATTTAAATTTTTTATATAAATTCTTAATTTAAATCAATTTTATAATAACTTTTAATAAAATAACTTCATCTCAATTTATTTTTTTTATTTAGTTCTAATTTATTTTTTACAGTTTAAAGATAATAATAATTTAATTTACGTTTTATCTGTTTCATAAATTTTATTTAATTTTATGATTTACATGGTTTTTTATTTTTTTTATTAATTCTTATTCTAAATTAATTATTGTGTTTAGACCTCATTTATGTTTTTCACCAATTTTTAATAAATTTGATGTTTGCAGGTTATGTCTCGGGTCATCATGACACTGTTACTTCTCCTTCACAATTCCACCCTTTTCATTGTCATACCTTTTTCTCTCTTCCACAGTGTTCCACCATTTCCCAGTAGAACGGTGGCACCGTTTCATCTTCATCCCATCCACTGTCTCTTCATGGTGCCATGTTATCACTTTTTGTTTGATTTTGTACAGTTCCACCTTAACCACTGTAACCTCTCCTGCAACCGTTTCTCACTTCAACCATTTCCCAACTTCATGGTCTCACCCGTCTAATACAGTGTTATAGTAATCTCTTCACACCGTATCTCTTGCACTGCTGCTTTCTTATGGCACTACTTCATTTTTTCGCAGCAAACTCTACAACAGTGGCACCATATCCACATCTTCCTTCACAGTGCGACCATCCCTTTTCCCTTCCCCCACCTCAACCTCACTGCACACCAGTGTTCTTCGGAAGATAACTAATAGGCCCGATTCATACACACTAAATACATAATTGATGGTGAACACCACCACAATAGATTTGATTAACCAACCCCTGGATGATTTCAAAATCTTTCTCAGATTCAATAAAAATTTGTTTCGCATTAGATCTAAACCACTCGTACCCACATCACTTGGATTCCTGCTTTGCCACTAGACCGCACGTCATCACCAATGATGAGACCCTAATCCACAGTTATTCATGATGGAGAGATCTATCGGTTTGCATCGTCTTGAGCTTTCCACTCCAGGCCGCTATATCCTTTCCTCTGTCTGCAAACCCGATCCCCTTACCAGATCATTTCTACTCCGCTCGGTTCCTACATCATCTACCATGAGCTCCTCAGTTGTGCCATCTTGAAGTCTGATGCCACCAGTTTTGAAAGTGTCAGATAATCCTTATGTTGTCGTCGTTTCTCTTTTTTAGAGAAGAAATTTTTTTTACGTTTTTTAAAAAAAATATTTTCCAGAAAACGCTTACAGAATTTTTTTTTAAAATGCACCTCAAAGGCGGCATCCCAGATGCCGCCTTTGCATTTAGGGGGCAATGCAGCATCCGCGATGCCGCCTTTGCGCTGCGGGTGAAAGGCGGCATTCGCGATGCCGCCTTTCTCCTAAAAAAATCTTTTTTTTTAAAATTTTTATTTTTATTTTTATTTTTTTTGTTTTGTTTTGTTTATATATATATATATATAAACAAAACAAAAAATTTCAGCAAAATTTCTCTACTATTAAAGATCCAGCGCTACAGCCATTACAGCAGTCTGGATTCTGACAGAAACTCTTAACCAGACCTCCCTTTTATAAGAGGGCTTTCCCTGAAAATCATTCTGCATTTTTCGATGTCGGATTAAGGTTCTACCTTTACTGCACAGTACATTCTGCATTTCCGATGTGGGATTCTGTTACAAGTACGTGACTTTGAAATACAATAAAATATAAACTATAAGGAAAATATAAATGAAATTTTAAACATTAATTAAACATATAATAAATAGTTGAAAACAAAAAGAATTTCCTCAAAAATGTTGATGAAAAATAATCTATAACCTTTTAAAACTGCCTACTTGAAACTTAGAAATGTTTCAAATATAAGAATTTGAAAGACTGTAAAATATAAAATATATAACGAATATAATTGAAACTTTAAACATTGATTAAAAATATAATAAATAGTGTAAAACAAAAGAAATTTCAAAAAAAATGTTGATGAAAAGTAATTTATAAGCTTTCAAAACTGCATACTTGAAACTTAAAATTTTTCAAGTACGTGACTTTGAAAGACTATAAAATATAAACTATAAGGCCAATATAAATGAAAATTAAAACATGGATTAAATATATAAAAAATAGTTGAAAACAAAAAAAATCATAAAAAATGATGATAAAAAATAATTTATAAGCTTTCAAAACCACTTACTAATTATTAGTAATTAGTAATTAGTAATTAGTAATTATTAATTATTAATTAGTTAATTTGTAATATAAATATTAATTATAATTAGTCATTATAATTATTAATTATTAATTATTAATAATTAATTATATAATAGTTAGTTAGTTCATTAGTTATATAATTATTAATTATATAACAATTAATTAGTAAATTAGTAATATAATTTTTATTTACATTTATTCATTATAATTTTTAATTATTAATTAGTAATTATTAATAATTAAATATGTCATAATTAATTAGTTAATTAGTAATATTATCAATAATTATATAATAATTAATTAGTAATATAATTATTACATATATAATAAATATTTAGTTAATTAGAAATACAATTAATAATTATAACTAATTAATTAGTAATTATTAATTATTAATTATTAATTAGTTAATTAGTAATATAAATATTTATTATAATTATTCATTATAATTAGTAATTAGTAATTAATAATTATTAATAAGTAATTATTAATTATTAATTAGTTAATTAGTAATATTAATATTAATTATAACTATTCATTAAATTATTAATTATTAATT
The DNA here is from genome assembly GCA_963277665.1 of Viscum album. Classification (NCBI taxonomy): domain Eukaryota; kingdom Viridiplantae; phylum Streptophyta; class Magnoliopsida; order Santalales; family Viscaceae; genus Viscum; species Viscum album. The sequence goes on from OY728127.1 coordinate 1,301,711,867, forward strand.
ATTACTCATTAATTATTACTTATATAATAAATAATTAGTTAATTATTAATATAACTATTAATTATATAATAATTAATTAGTTAATTAGTAATATAATTATAATCTTTCAAAGTCACGTACTTGAAACATTTTTATGTTTCAAGTAGGCGGTTTTGAAAGATTATAAATTATTTTTCATTAACCTTTTTTTGGAAATTTCTTTTGTTTTCAACTATTTATTATATTTTTAATCAATGTTTAACGTTTCATTTATATTGGTCTTCTATTTTATGTTTTATGGTTTTTCAAAGTCACAGACTAGAAAAATTTTAAGTTTCAAGTATGCGGTTTTGAAAGCTTATAAATTACTTTTCATCAACATTTTTTTGGAAATTTCTTTTGTTTTCAAGTATTTATTATATGTTTAATCAATGTTTAAAGTTTCAATTATATTCGTTTTATAGTTTATATTTTACAGTCTTTCAAATTCACTTATTTGAAACATTTTTAAGTTTCAAGTAGGCGGTTTTGAAAGATTATAGATTATTTTTCATCAACCTTTTTGAGGAAATTCGTTTTGTTTTCAACTATATATTATATCTTTAATCAATGTTTAAAATTTGATTTATATTTGCCTTATAGTTTATATTTTATTGTATTTCAAAGTCACGTACTTGAAACAGAATCCCACATCGGAAATGCAGAATGTACTACGCAGTAAAGGTAGAACCTGAATCCCACATCGAAAATGCAGAATGATTTTCAGGGAAAACCCACTTATAATGAATAATTATAATAAATATTTATATTACTGATTAACTAATTAATAATTACCAATTACTAATTAATTAGTTATAATTATTAATTATATTTCTAATTAACTAAATATTTATTATATATGTAATAATTAAGTATTATATAATTGATAATTTTATTACTAATTAACTAATTAGTTATTATATAATTAATGTTTAATAAACACTAATTACCAAATTACAAATTATATACTAATTAATTAGTTATTTCTTAATATAAATATTAATTATATACTAATTAAATAGTTAATTAGTAATAGAATTATTAATTATATAATTTGTAATTAGGTAATTAGTAATTAGTAATGTTTTATTATTATGTTCATATGGTTATATAAATATATATAAATAAAACCTAATTTACCCCCTCCTGAGATTCCACTCTGACCAATAAGTAAAAATAGTATTTTGATTTCAGTACACATAAAACATGTAAACAATAATTTACAATCAATGCATATGTCTGTGGCGAGGAGATTCTGACCCACATGGTGTTCTGCAAAGAGGACGTCCACGTCGAGTGCGTAGTGGAGTCTGATGACCTGGAGAAGGCTGATCCTCGGGCACTGAAACATCGATCGTCGCATCCTCCATCTGTGTGTTAGTGGGAGGAGCTGTCAACTGCATCTCGTACTGCCATTCGGATCCTTCTCCCAATAGGGTGTTAGAAGGACCTGCCTCCATCGCAGAGGGGAACGAAGCCTGTGATGGAGCTATACCCCAAGACGATGAAGGCTCTAGAATCCTAGGTTGTGAAGGATCTGGAACCCAAGATGGAGAGAACTGTGGATATCCTGTCAGGAAAGACGGATCCCATGCCACCTGAGGCACATCCTGAATAGGCTGATCCTGGATTACTAGAGGCCCGACCTCTGCCTGCGGAACAGGTGAGGCCTCACGTGCAGCACGATGCTGTCTACGTCGCCGTGGTCATGGCTCCTCAGCACCAGTAGCAGCTGCAGGATGTTCCTCTGGGGCAGGAACCTCTTGTCTCCGAGCCAGACGCGTGAAGATGCTCCCTCAAAGCGCATGAAAAGATGCCCTCGCCTCCAGCGTTGTAGCATGGACGGCTGCCCGGCTAAAGACCCCCTCCTCCTCTTCATCACTCATACGAACAAGCTGCTCTGTGTGACTTCCCTGTAAGTAGATTCAAATCTAATTAGAAAATAATTCAATAAACAAACTAATAGGAATTTATTAACTTACCATCCTCTGCATCTCTATGCCAGCTTGGGTAAGATACAGTATAGACTTCAGTCTATACCATGGAGCATAGTCAACCTGCTCTGAAAGAGAGAATCGATTTGTAGGAACACCCTGAATACGTAACTCTCCACGTCTGTGCTAGCAGTCGATAAAACTCACATGTACTTGAGACCAGTCATCATCCTGCCTCCCTGTCAGCTTCATCCCATGAAGCTTGTCTGTCTGCCTAGATGGTAATGGAATCAGATGAGTATGAAAAAATTGGCGCATGACCCTGTCAGGCTGCTTCCACTCAATAATATGAAAGTGAATGAGGGGCACTACAGCCATAGCATCCTCAATCCCAACAGTGCAGTATGCTAGCAACTGGTCCATAATACTCTAGTATGGAAGCCATGAAATCTGAAATGACAAGTGATTTTGTCAAAAAAACACCCAACTAAAAACCAAAATTGATGTTATTATTAAAAATGTTAGACAGTGATAGATTGTATATACATACCTAATCAAGTAAGAGACAGTCCAACTGTAGCCGATATACGCCCAAATGTTGTCTCAAAACCACGTCAAAATTGTGTCGCTGACACCACCTTTAAAATACAACGATAATGAGAAATTATAGTCAATAACTCATAGTAGAATCAAAAACCAATAGAAATGACTTATCATACTAGCGTCCACGCGGAGCGTCATGCAACACCTCCATCTCGACCGGTGGACCAGCAAGGTCAGGGCGCAATGATAGGATGCGCTCCCATGCCCACAACTGAATAAGGATGATGCATCCTCCAAGACATGTACGGTCCCTATGTGATAGTCTGCATAATGATCTGTACGTGTATGCCAAGCAGGATGATCCCCAAATGTACGTCCCATCCCAATCAAAGTCCTCTAGTAGGGGTAGATACATCATATGCACGTGCATCCCCGAGTGATCAGTACACATGGTCCCACCAATGAGTCGTAAGATATATGCATGGGTGTAACTCATGATGGTCTGCTCATCATCACTATCCTGTAAATGTGGAATCTGCGACTCCAACAAACGCATAGATATGGACGATCCATCTGTAGCCCTACGGTCGGAAAAAATATCAACGCGTAATAAGTGTTGAGCAAGGTCTGGCCAAGCTGCACGAGTGGGTCCAATAAAGGGTCTCCCCTGGATAGGCAGACCGAGAAGCACTGTGACATCCTCAAGGGTGATGGTCATTTCTCCCTGAGGCAAGTGGAATGTGTGTGTCTCTGGTCTCCATCTTTCAACGAGGGCAGCAAGTAGGTAATGATCTACAAATATGGAATCTGATACGACAAGGCCATAAGAAGCCAGCACGGCTCAAGTAAGGTCTAATGGCATGTGGAGGCTCCATGTGATGAAAATGGTGCGCTCGAAGAACCTTCACAATTCGATCTGGATGACCCTCTAACACGGCCTATGAAATATGGGTAGGCTACTGAGTGAGTAGTATGGTATCATCCATCTACATATAAACAAAGAAAATGAGTCGTAAGTGTAAAATGAAAATATAACATTATGATGTTTTTAGAATTTATCTAATTGTATGTATTCAATATCTTATGCTAATTATTATGATACTAAAAATTTGTTATAGAACAGTTTGCTAAAATATCATGCATATTTGCATTGGAGTTTAGGTTGGAGGGTTTAGGGTTAAAATTTTTAATATTAACATCCAGGAAACATGTAAATGTGTTAACTGACATTTACTTTTCAATATGGGTTAAGTGTTCCGCTTTCGAAGTTTTGAAATAAATTCTATTATCTCATATTTAAAGTTATTTATTGAAATCATGAATATTAATATGAAATAAGTTATGTTATCTAAAATATTGAGTCTTGAATTTGGTTACACATATTTTGGGGGAGCTTTGTGATTAACTACTTATGGATTGGATTAAGATAAACCATGTCAATTAGTAATGATGTTTTTAGAATTTATCTAATTGTTTGTATTCAATATCTTATGCTAATTATTATGATACTATAAATTTGATATAGAACAGTTTGCTAAAATATCCTGCATGTTTAGATTGGGGTTTAGGTTGGAGGGTTTAGGGTTAAAATTTTTAATATTAACGTCCAGGAAACAAGTTAATGGGTTAACTGACATACACTTTTCAATATGGGTTAAGTGTTCCGCTTTCGTATTTTTGAAATAAATTCTATTATCTCATATTTAATGTTATTTCTTGAAAGCATGAATATTAATATGAAATAAGTTATGTTATCTAAAATATCGAGTCTTGAATTTGGTTACACATATTTTGGGGGAGCTTTGTGATTAACTACTTATGGATTGGATTAAGATAAACCATGTCAATTAGTAATGATGTTTTTAGAATTTATCTAATTGTATGTATTCAATATCTTATGCTAATTATTATGATACTATAAATTTGTTATAGAACATTTTTCTAAAATATCCTGCATGTTTAGATTGGGGTTATGGTTGGAGGGTTTAGGGTTAAAATTTTTAATATTAACATCCAGGAAACATGTAAATGGGTTAACTGACATTTACTTTTCAATATGGGTTAAGTGTTCTGCTTTTGGAGTTTTGAAATAAATTCTATTATCTCATATTTAAAGTTATTTCTTGAAAGCATGAATATTAATATGAAATAGGTTATGTTATCTAAAATATTGAGTCTTGAATTTGGTTACACATATTTTGGGGGAGCATTGTGATTTACTACTTATGGATTGGATTAAGATAAACCATGTCAATTAGTAATGATGTTTTTAGAATTTATCTAATTGTATGTATTCAATATCTTATGCTAATTATTATGATACTATAAATTTGTTAAAGAACAGTTTGCTAAAATATCCTGCATGTTTAGATTGGGGTTTAGGTTGGAGGGTTTAGGGTTAAAATTTTTAATATTAATGTCCAGGAAACATGTTAATGGGTTAACTGACATTTACTTTTCAATATGGGTTAAGTGTTCTACTTTCTGAGTTTTGAAATAAATTCTATTATCTTATATTTAAAGTTATTTCTTGAAAGCATGAATATTAATAAGAAATAAGTAATGTTATCTAAAATATTGAGTCTTGAATTTGGTTACACATATTTTGGGGGATCTTTGTGATTAACTACTTATGAATTGGATTAAGATAAACCATGTCAATTAGTAATGATGTTTTTAGAATTTATCTAATTATATGTATTCAATATCTTATGCTAATTATTATGATACTATAAATTTGTTATAGAACAGTTTTCTAAAATATCCTGCATGTTTAGATTGGTGATTAGGTTGGAGGTTTTAGGGTTAAATTTTTTAATATTAACGTCCAGGAAACATGTTAATGGGTTAACTGACATACACTTTTCAATATGGGTTAAGTGTTCCGCTTTCGGAGTTTTGAAATAAATTTTATTATCTCATATTTATAGTTATTTCTTGAAAGCATGAATATTAATATGAAAACTTATCTCAGATGATTGGGGTTTAGAAAACCAAGGAATAAAGAAGAGATAACAACATTTAGTTTACAATATGGGAATGTCACAATGAAGACAATACATCATTATGAATGGGACTGTGAAGTCGACCCAACAATGTTAGGGCATCGCTTCCGGTTATGACCTTCTTTATGACATATTGTGCATCGCAAACTCTGTCCTTGTTCTTGAGGCCAGTCCATCTGATTACACATCCTAATCTCCTTTGGTCTCCCATGAGGACGTAACCGATTCATGTCAGGTATCACTATCTGCTAGCCTTCAGGCATTGGGAAATAATGATACTCACCAATAGGTGTCCATGGTGCAGCATAACAGTTGGCAATGATATCCTTCTGGTACACTGGATCAACATATGCTTCCCATGATATGTTCACAGAGGCACATGATGCGATGGCGTGTGTACATGGAAATTGTAAGGCCTGAAATTTTCCACATTGGCATTGCCTTGTTTCCAGTAATACCACCATTTTTTCACCGACGCGATTTGTGATGGGGTCTGAATTCTCTTGAACTTCAAATCGGGAGTCTTCTCTTCGAAAGAGACAGACGTGATAACTAGAAGCTTCTTCAATATTTTTTTCAATCTCTCGTTGAAAGTGTCTTCCATATCTTAGCCCTTGATGTATTCCATCTGATGCTAGTTTTTGCCTATCCACAAAGTACTTCACGCATCGATATAATGTCTCCTGAACTAAGGCGGTTATAGGTAGCTTGCGAAGTCCTTTGAAGATACCATTGATGCACTCCACAATTTTTGTCTTCATGTGTTCATACCTCTTTCCCTCGTCGTATGCCAATGTCCATTTCTCTTTTGGAATCCGCATCATATAATCATAAACTTCTTGATTAGCCTGATGAATTTGTTCAAAAGGTTATTCAAATCGTCGTTGTTCCAACTCATATGCTACAAAACGTAGATGATATTTCACATAAATTGATTTTATATTTATATTGAAATACTAAAACAAAACGAATAAAATACTTACCAAGCCTCGTGATTGCCTTCTTCATCGGTTCATTGTGGAGTTTTTTATGCACATTGCTAGCAATGTGTCTAATGCAGAACCGATGATGTGCATTTGGGTATCTCCATGTATCAGGATCTGCATTGATTGCCTCATTAATTGCTCGATGGCGATCAGATATCAAACAAACTCCCTAAATGTTGGTGAAATGGTTGTTGATACATGCCATAAACCAACTCCATGATTCAGAGTTTTCTTTCTCTGCAATGGAAAAGGAAAGCGGAATAAGTGAACGGTTTCCATCTTGGGTTGCCGCAATCAACAATAAACCCTTTTATTTTCCATACAGAAATGTTCCATCAATCTGAATAAATTGTTTGCAAAAACAAAATGCAGAGATACAAGGAAGGAATGCCTGGAACAACCGATGAAATTGAACACGAGATGGATCAAGTCGATTATCAGGAGACACGTGTTCGTTTGTATCCAGATGGAAGAAAACTTGGTTATGATACCTCAGTATGGCTAGAAATTGCAGCAATACTCGATATGAGTCATCCCAATCACCATTTACCTTCACAATTGCCTTCTGTTTTGCCCTCCATGCCTTATTATAGGAAATCATATTAACTGAATGTCTATAGAATCCTCTCTTGCCAAAGGGATATTGGAACATCTTGGCATGTCCTAATCATCTCAACAACAATAGATGACACAAATTCTACATCCAATGAAGTATGATCTTGTGTGAGACTTGGCTGAATGCAAGTATGAGCCGCCTCAATCCTTGACATTCTCCAACCTCCAAATTTAATGTCTGGAATAGCCCTTAAGCGAAATCTACAATCATCCCCATACTTCACGGACCGTATAACATATTTAATATGGAATGATTTGTGAACTACATAGTTGATGTTTCTCTCAATATGAAATCTATTTAACGTTATTTTTAAGGAATCTTTACTGGGAAAATTCCTTCCAATATATAAGGTTTTGTCCACCTCACTAGACCTATCTGGTACAACTCCAGGGAACTCAGTTGTCGGTGTGAGAACAGTATTATCGAATTCAGGCATGCGTTTCATTGCTTCTGACCAAGATTAAAATAGTGGTGGATGGTTTATTGATCGAGGTTGATGTACAACAATTGTATTTCTCAAAACCTCCTCTCTATCTTCTGTTGGTCCCTCCTCATCAGCACTATTGTCGCCATCTGATCCATCATTACGAAACTCCTCATCAGAAGTCAGATTGACATGTATATCCGGGAGATCATTTAGGTTGTCCTCTTCTGCTGCATCATTTGGAATAGGCTCAATGTCATGGGGTAGACTGTCTTTAACCACTCTAGTATTTCTACGTCTTTGTACAAGTAGACGTTGTTATTGTACAGTAGCAACAACAACGTATAACTCCATCATGGTACCATCTAACCGTTGAGAAAATAAATTAATTGCTTGGACCCACTGCGCATCAACAACCAATGGACAAGCTATATGCCACAGTGTTTTTGGAAATTGAAAATGTCTATAGCTCATAGACATTATCTCTAGATCGGGTCCCATATTTAAGGAAAAACGAATTCTCTCCTGAAGGTCACTTATGGTAACACAATCAACTATACTAACCACCGCAATTGGTTGTGTACTGTAAGAATCTCCTTGCTCAGTTTGAATAATCTCCCCATAACAGTACACACAGACAAACATGGCTCTCTACGTCAAAAATGTTTCTTTCATCAAAATTATGATAGTGTAACAAAATATTAACAATTATGTTTGACGATATGATGTTTATTATAATGTAATTTTATTGCGCCTTTCTATACCATAAACTAAGCTACTGATGATTGACCATATGATATTTATTATAATGTAATTTTAGAGCGCCTTTTTATTTAGTTTGTTTGTTCTTCTTCATTTCACTTTATATGTTAATTAGTATCGTTAGCTAATCATTATATGAATTCATTTTTTAATCCTATGTTATTTATTAATTATTCTAAAATTAACTAATAATAACTAATCGTTAATTATTCTATTATTCTATAATTGACTAATAATAACTTTAATTTGTTAATTCTTATGTCCTTATTTGATTCTATAACATTATATTTATCATTTATCATTGATAAATATACTGATCATTAGTATCGTTAACTAATCATTATAAGAATCCATGTTTTAATCCTATGTTATTTATTAAATATTCTAAAATTAACTAATAATAACTAATCGTTAATTATTCTATTATTTTATAATTAACTAATAATAACTTTAATTTGTTAATTCTTATGTCCTTATTTGATTCTATAACATTATATTTATCATTTATCATTGAAAAATATACTGATTTTCTTTTTCTTCTCTTATAAATTTTAGTAGTTTATAAAGAAAATATGAATCATCTCAAGCACATTCCCCGGGAGTGTCAAACCAGGATGCAGAAAGGCCCGTTATCATGCACCAGTTCCCGTTCGAGTCTAGCTCAAAGCGATGTTTTCGGGTTTTACCCCTATGCACATCTGTGCCAGAGCCACATCCACTTGTTTGTATCCAGACAGGAATTTAATTGCGTAGATAACCACATAATCTTTAAGCTACCAAAATTTCTAAATACTTAATCTTAAGTTAATATATACTTAATCTATACAACCTAACAGTAATTATTTTAAACTATATATAACTAATTACAAAAACTAAATAACCAAATATTAAGAACTACCTAAACTAATTAAAAAATGAATGATTTAAAACTAAACAAAATTAAATTAATTAAATAAAAATATTAAATTAAATAAAGAAACATACCTCTAAATGAAGCTTCGTAAAAACTCGCACAACAAAGGAATTTTTTAGAGAGAGAGAAATTCGGAGAGATGAAGTGAGGAGGAAGAGAGGAATGCAATGAGAAAGTGAGGAGAGGGGAGGGGGTGGCCTCCCTTTTATAAGGAGTTCAGAAGAAGGTGACATCATGGAATCCGCCTTTCACCTCTACGTATGGCCAAAGGCGGCATTGCGGAAGCCGCCATTCACCATGACTTGAGGCGAATGGCGGCCTCCCCCTGACCGCCTTTGCCATGTCATCGATCCGGGCCAAAGGCGGCGCGGGGGAGCAAAGTCGGCATCGTAGATGCCGCCTTTGTAGCGTATTTTTTTAAAAAAAACTGACCTAGGCAGTTGTTCAGAATTTTTTTTAGAAAAACGTATTTAAAAAAAATTCCAACCAAAGCCCCCCTGTGCACCGAGATTGAGGGGACAGATAAGCTTAATTTAAATAAAATAAACTAAATAATATTAATAAATTATAAATAATTATAATAAATAAATAAATAATCATAAAATAAAATAAAGATATAAAATCAGTTAATAAAATAGAATTTATTCAAAACTAAAATAATATTAACTTATTAATAAAAATTAAAACCTTTAATTTTATTTTTAATTTTTAAATAATAATAATTATAATAAAATTTATATATAAAATAAAATAGTTAATAAATAATAATGTATCTCAAAAATAAAATATATTTATAATAACCAATTACTAATAATACTAAAACTAATAAAATAACAAAATAAATTATATTAAATTAAAAACATAATAATTTTATCTGACTAAAGATTTAATAATAAATTAATAACTATAATAATAATATTTATTTGAGTAAATAATAATTATCAACTATAATACTTATTAATTAACAATAACAAGTAATATAACATTAAATTTTAAAAAAAATAACTGTAATATATTTATTAACATACTTAGTGATTTATTTGTACTGTTATATTCTTCATTTTAAGGTTCACTCAAGAGGAAGAAACACGTTCAAATGCATCCAACTAACTTATTCATAGTTAGTAACAGCTGTTATGCTCAAATGATGTGTGATTCATGAAATAGGGCACTTGTGTAGTGTGTAACAAGAAGGCAAGATTGAGTCCATGGAAGGCGATAGTGACAATGAAGTTTATGACAGTATATTAAAATTAAAATAGAAGCATATTTGAATAAAATAGAGAGACAATCATTTGATCATCCACTTCCATCCAGATCACGATCTTTAAGAAAATCATGGAGCATGTATGGTAGAACTACATCTTGGGGCCCCGAGGGCAAGGAGCATCAGCGATTCGAGTGTGAAGAGGGATATCTTTTCCACTGTTATAATTCAATTTTCATTCTTTGCAATGGAATGATTTTAGTTTACATATTAGACATATAATTAGATAAATCTTCTAGTGTCGGAAAAAACTATTGTTCTACTGGTTATCTTTTATTCAAACTTTTCACTTTATCATTTTAACGTATTCCGAATTGATCGGTGAGATCAATTATAAATTCATTCGATTACTTCGTAATAATCATACTTATTTTATAAATTCCAAAATTATTCAGTGAGGTGTATTGAGGATAAAACTTCTAAGACTTTTAATCCAAAATGAAAACTATAGAACTTATGGTGAGTTTGTTTTTATGTACTTTATTATTCAAAATACTACAGTTGAGCTACATTTTAGTTGTGAACCCCGAGATTTTTTATCTTGGGTGAATTAAATTTTTTTGAGGGAAATAAGTCATTCCATTCTGTGGTTTCATTTCAATCATTTATTGTGAAAATAAAAATTTTAAACTAGTAGAATGGAGATTTTCCCTGGGCATTTCATTTGGATATATCATTTATGACTGTTCTATATTTTTTTAGTTTACTATTTTTGAATCTGTTCTCTACTTCATCTTAGTTTAGATAACAAAAAACAAAAAAAATTGTGTAGTTACTTTAATGCTGGAATAATACAAAGAAATTATAAAAAGTTAAAAAAAAAAGTTTTCCCCCACCGCTAACAATGGTGGGGGTAGGGGTTAGAGTTTTTTAGGAGTTTAGTAGTCAAAATCACCTTCCCTGTGGGTTTGACCCTACTTGCAACATATACAATAGTTAGTAAGAATATAAATTTTAAACTCTGACCGACTTTAATGTCAGTCAAATAATGATTTTGGATCCCTTTCCAGGGAATGCATGTTGGACCATTTCTTTTCTAAAATTTAAATTTGTATAAAAATGTCTGCTTCATTTTCTACTGATTGGCTACTGTTTCATGTACTAGTGAGCTTCTTTTTACTATTTTTTGTGATGAATTTATCTTTTTATCACTTATTTAATGATCACAAGAACCTTTACTGTTAGAATAGATCCTTTGAACTTTGAACTTGACCAACATCTCACTACTTTAAGAATGGAAAAGAAAACTGAAATGGAAAACTTAGCCAATAGGGTTCCTACACTTGATGAATTCCAAAATCATCCACATGAAATCTTAGTGGATAATGAGAGGCCTGTGATGCAGTAGTTCAGAGTCCCTCAAGTTTCAAGCTACCCATCATTCGTTAGGCTTAGTCCTAGAGACAGAAACTATGAACTGAAACATTCACACATCTTAATATTTCCTCCATTTAATGGGCTCTCAAATGAGGACTCACATGCCATCATTAGACACTTATATTACACTATGTAGAAATTTACTCTTTTAGGACTCATAGAAAATGACCTATGGATGAGATTATTTCCTTTTAGTCTTAAATGGAATGCTAGGAACTAGTTTCTTAGCCTATATGAGAACATTTTAAAAAACTGGGATCAAGTGTACAATTCTACCAAAATGAAATTTTTTCCCCAAGGACTGAAAGGTGAACTAAGAAAAAAGATCACTAGATTTTATCAATAGGATGGAGAGGCTTTTCACGAAAGCATGAGATAGATTTAGGGACATCGTCAGGTAGTTTCCCCAAAATCAACTCACATCCCACCTTCTCATGCATACCTTCTATGAAGGGTTGTACTCCTCTGGAGAGAATCTAGTTGATCAAGCTACTAGGGGAAATTATATGGACATGATAGACGAGGAGTTGAGACAAATCTTTAATAATGTTGAACTGAATTCAAAACAAAAAAATTATGAAGAACAAGAGTGAACTGAAACCCAAGTATTGGTTCAGTGAATGAAACTCAAGCTTAACTTGTTGAAATCACCAACCAGAACGAATCATTAATGAACCAGAACTCTATGAAAACTACTAAAAAACATTGATTTCAAAATACTAACCAATATTTAAGAGAACAGTGTGTCCTATGTGGTATGTTTTGTCATATAGAATACTTTTTCCCCAACATTGATATCCCTTCCCACAAATAATAAAATTCAATGTTTTCAATTATAGTCCTACAATACCCCATAAAGAAGATCATTTCTCAAATAATCACAATCAATGATATAGGAACCATCCATTTTTTTCATGGAATATCAAGGATTAATTAATCAATATAGCACCCCTAACTATTAGTACCAACCAAGGACAAACTTTCAAAATCAGCAAAGGGGTGAGTCTTCAAATGCGCAAGGAAACAATGATAATCAAATATGTTCTAAACATGTTCTAATATTGAACAAAATTAACTCTCAAGATAAAATATACATGTTTCATCTAACCAAACATCAAAATCAATATGTTTCAGATAAAATTAAAAATGATGTGAGAATAAAAAACACGGAAACAAAACATGGCTGAATGGTTAGAGATTTTTCATCTAGAAAAAAATGTAGACTTCCAATAACAACTGAAGTTAAACCTAGAGATAATTCATAGATGTTAATACTAAGAGTGGTATAAACAATCAAACTGTTACTGAAAAAATACTAAAAATCAAAAAATGAATATATTATTGCTTCTAGAACCAAAAATATTCTTTGTTCGCATTCTATAAATTCACAGAATGATATTGAAAACTAAAAGAATATAGATTTTCCACATGAATCACAAGATGGAATTTTTTCTAAAAATCAATGGAATAACGGAAAGGAAGATGTTCTGAAAGATGTAGAGATATACCTACTATTCTTAGAAAAATTTATCCACCCATCCCTTTCCCTAAGAAGCTGAAACCCTAAAGAGACACCGAGGCTAAACTTCTTCAGTTTCTTGGTCTCTTGTCAACAAATCAAGTAAACAGTCCTTTCATTCAAGCTTTGATACAAATATTTTCTTACAAGTAATCTCTTCAAAAATGTTTCAAACAAAAATTCCAATGAATAATTTTCTAACTACAGCCTCACTGAAGAGTTTATTGTAGTACTCCATATGAAAATCCAACTCATACTGAAAGACCCTAGTAGCATGGGCATTCCTTACACCCTAAGAAATTCTAATCAGATCAATTGTTTTTGTGACTTAGGTGCTAGTATCAACCTGCTCCCATACTCACTATTTTGACAGTTTAGGTTGGGTGACCTTCAACCCACCACAGTCATACTACAATTAGCTGATAGATCTTTCATTCATCTTGTGGGTTGGGTAGATGACCTGCAAGATGGGTTTGGGAAACTATTTCAGCCTGTAGACTTTTTAGCCTTGGATATAAAGTGTGATCAATAGGTTCCCATAATTATTGGTAGGCCCTTATTTTCAATAGGTGGTGATGTTATTTATGTTTCTTAGGGTTATCTTATTTTCAAAATTGGTTAAAAACAAGAAAAATTTAATGTGTTTAAGAACATTAAGCGACCATCATATTCGGAAAACTGCTCAAAGATAGAGTTCCTTAAAGTTGAATGTTCATATAAAAATCAACATGAACACATTGAAGATTCTGAAAAATAGTCCTCTATTTTATCAATTCATTTTTAAGCTAAAGATTATGTTTTTTTGTCATAAAAGTTGAAAAATCTTCTTAAATTCTGAATTTCTAAAATTTTCCATAACTGGACAACTGTCCGTTTTCTGCTATAGGAGTGTCCATTGTTTCTGAATATAATATATTTTTTAGTGTAATTGAGGTCGAATCTATTGTCACAAATACTAATGATCACTTTGATATTTAGGGAGAACTTATAAGACAACATGATGATTCTGCATTGATAAATCTTTAGAATTTTGATTTGGAAAATTTAGACAGTGTGTTGTCTACTTTGGACAGCAGCACTGGTATCTCTGAAACCGAACATGAAATTGAAAATATTTCATTATTAAATAATCATTTCAAGAGATATGTTTAAGTCCTTGGACCTCCCATGCATAAGAGTCTTCCTTCTAGTGTAGATCCACCCATTCTTGAACTCAAACTAATCCCTGCTCATTTGAAATATTCTTTTTTGGGTGAAAATCCCACTTTGCATGTCATTATTTCTGCTGAGTTTAATGAAAACCAATAACAAAGACTACTAAGTGTTATAAAGAAGTTTAAATTTTCCATAGGCTGGGCCATAACTAATATCAAATGTATTATTCCTTCATTTTGAATGAAAAAGCTAAATATGGAGTCAGATCATAATCCTAGGGTAGTGTTTCAATTAATATTAAGCTACAATATAAAAGAAGTTTTGAGAGAGTAAGTCATTAGGTTTCTGGACACTATAATAATATATCCCATTTTTTATATTGTTTGGGTTTGACCTATCCAGGTTATCCCCAAGAATGGAGGATTCATTATTGCCAAAAATGAAGAAAAATGAAGAAATCCTAGTTATGAAAGCCACAAAATAGAGAGTTTGTATTGATTATAGGATAAAAATGCATCCTCTAGGAAGGATCAATTTCTATTACCCTTTCTTGATAAAATTCTTGTGAGGATTTCTATAAATGAATTTTTTTTCTGGATGGTTATTCTAATTACAACCAGATTCCCATTGCACTAGAGGATTAAGAAAAGACAACTTTCACATGCCCCTTTGGGACATTTTGCTATAGACAGATTCCAATTGGGTTGTGTGGAGATGCAGCCACCTTTAAAAGGGGAATTATGGCTCTATTTTTAGACATTATTGAAAGAATCATTAAGGATTTCATGGATCATTTCTCCTTTGTGGGTATCACTTTTGATACATGTCTTAGAAATATTAAGTTAGTTTGGGAGAGATGAATTGAAACTAATCTTATTCTTAATTGGTAAAAGTGTCAATTCATTGTCATAGAGGGTATTGTTTTAAGTCATAAAGTTTCAAGGATAGGTCTGGAGGATGATACTGCTAATGTAAAAGTAATTCAAAAAAACCACCTTGTTCTTAATCGACCTTGTGTTCCTTTCTTGTTAAGGATGCACCTTTCAACATTGATGAAAATAGTTTGAAATCATTAAATCTATTAAAAGAGAAACTCACTACATCATATGTTATCACTGCACCTAATTGGGAACAACCTTTTGATCTTATGTGTGATACTAGAAACAAGGATGTCAGTGTTTTCCTTGGACTGAGGAGATATAGGATGTTACATGTGGTGTTCTATTCTAGTAGACTGCTAGATGATGGACAAAATAAATATACCACCACTAAAAAAGAGTTTTTTTCTATTTTTTCTCTAGATAAGTTTAGACTATATTAGTTTGGCTCAAAAGACATCATTCTCACTGATCATTCTGCTTTGAATTACTTCATGTCTAAGAGGGAAACTACACCTAGGATGATTAGATGGATTATGTTGCTACAAGAGTTTGATTTAGAGATTAGGGATTAGAAGGGACCGGAAAATTTAGTGGATTACCATCATTATAGGCTTCCACTTACTTAATCTGAAGATCCTAGGGAAATAAACTCTTCTTTTCCTGATGAAAAACTTCTCTCTATTTCTATTCAGAAATTTTCTTGACTATAGATTTTTCCAACTTTTTGGGAGAAGCTGTATTTCCCAAATAACTTCACAATAACCAAAAAATGAAATTCATTTCTGTACTTAAATACTACCTTTGGGATGACTTCTTGTTGTTTTGGAGATGTTCTGATGGTATTCCTAAGATATGTGTTCCTGAAGAAGAAATACTACTTATCTAAGAGAGTTGTCGCTCCTTAACATGGGGTGGTCACCATTGTTGTTAAAGGACTACTCAAATAGTCTTATAGTCTGGTTTCTATTGGCCCCCTCAATTTAATGATTCTAGGAGATGTGTGGTTGTGGCAAGTTCTAGAGGCTAGGAAATGTTTTTAGGAGACACGAGTTAACCCAACAAGGTAATCTAGAAGTGGAAATTTTTATGATTGGGGTTTAGATTTCATGGGTCCATTTCCATCAACTCATGTGAATGAGTACATTATTTTTACTGTAGATTATGTTTCAAGGAGGGTTGAGGCATTTACACTAACAAAAAATCAAGAAAATAGTGTTATTAAGATTCTCAAAAAGTACATTTTCTTCTAGACTTGGGGTCCCAAAAGCCTTTATCAATGACAATGAAACTCACATTGAGAACTAAAAATTTATTTCCTTGATAGAAAATTATGGTTGGGTTCATAAATCTAGAAAAACTTATCATCCACATTCCAGTGGACAAGTGGAAATTTATAATATAGAACTGAAATCAATACATGAAAAAAATTGTGTCAAACACTATAAAATACCGGTCTCTTAAATTTGATGAATCTGTATGGGCATATAGTACTACTTTCATGACCCCAATAGGAATGTATCCTAATATACTGTTGTTTGGAAATTTTTTCATTTTCTAGTGGAGTTGCAACATATGTTTCATTTGGCAGTTAAGGCTGTGAATTTTAATTTTAAGAGTTCTCGTGAGAGAAGATTTCTTCAACATAGTGAGTTATATGAGAATAGGAGAGAGAGTTATGATAATTCAAGGATTTATAAAGAGAGAACTAAAATCTTTCATGATCCTATAATCAATAACAATGAATTCAAACCTGGACAGAAGGTCCTCTTAATTAACTCTAGACTCAAACTCTTATTCAAAAAGTTTATGTCTAAATGGTCTAGAAAATTAACTATTGTGAGAGTTCTTAAGAATGGAACTTTTTAAATTTTAGGTGAATATAACAAACCCATGCTGGTTAATGGGCAGAGAGTGAAACTTTATTTTGAGCTACACCCAAAGTGCATGGCTACCATCAGATTTATAGAGAATTATAAATAAATAATTTCTAACTAAAGAATTTAAAGGCAGTGCTTTAAGAGAGTCATCCAATGGTTTTTGAATGTTTTTAATTCTATTTTTCTCTGTTTTGAATATATTATTATTGTTCTATCTACTTAAAACTTTGTCTCTAGTAGAAATTTCTCTCTCATTCTACTTGCCTTGTGACATTCAGGATGATGCAGTTTTGTGTCAATAAAGTAGTTGAATTACCATGATGGAGGTGTAATGATAATATTTAATCCAGTTAATTACTTTCTATTAACTACTACATTAATTTTCTACACACATTTACTTTAAAAAAATGTAATTCATGTTTTTCATAAAAATTTAGGCTTGTGATTTGGATGGAAGTCTCCAATTTTCACTATGTTTTAGTTAAATTTTGGATGTTCCTTCTTGCTGAAATTTTATATTCATTATTAAATAAATAACTTCACTATATATGACTATGTTTGGGGGGGTACATATAGGTTGGTACTTGTTTTTTTGTTGAATTTTCATAGCTTATGGTGTATAATAAGAACTTTTTCTACATCCATGAACACCCCATTGAATCAATTCTATCAATCTTGCTTATACCCAATCCATTGGGCACCCACATGTTGACATGAAATTTCAGGAATTGAATTGAAAATCTATGTGGCTGGATTTAATTGATAATGCATTTTTTTTAATAATGAACATTCTATTAAGTTATTTTTTGTGGAAAACATACTTTTTGAACATCACTGAGACCCTTGATAGATTTCATAAATCTAAAAATTTGAAATCTTGTTTTGAAATCTATTTATTAAATTGTTCTTCTTCAATTTAGAATTAAACTTTGGGGAAAAAGTTACGTTTTAAGTGTGGGGGAGGGATCAGTTCTTGACTGAGCTAAACTATGTTTAATCCCATCAATTCTCACTACAACAAAAAAAATATTAAAAAAAGGTTAATTTTTTTTAGAAATTATTTAACTTTAGGAACAATGTTTACTAAAAATGGTCCTTTCCTAAGAACAAGTATCTTCTAGTAGTTAGGATGTGATTTGATCCTATAATTAATGATGATGGATGATTACTGAGTGATCCATACTTAGTGATTATATGAAAATTTGGTTTAGGAACTGTTTTTAGAGTCATTTGGGTATCTTTTCTATGGAGTTATGATCATAACCCTTGGAACATGATGTTTGAATTAATCCTAGGGGCACATTTTCCATTAATTATAAAACAAATAATCACCTCAGTGAGCTTATTTGATTTTTTTCATCTAAAAATTTAAAAACTAAAGTATTTTGGGTATCTGGGATCCCACGGTGAATCTCTGAGGCCCTTGATTCTGTTTGCATTTTAGTTAACTATAATCTCTATGCACACATTCAATTAGTGCATATACACAGTGCTTATCACATGATACATATCTTGGAAAAAATTAAATAAAGTGTCTAGGGTCAAAAACAAGTTCATTAAGGTGAGGGTAATGATGAATTCTAGATGAAGAAGGGGACAATAGGTTTATATGAGATTAATATAGGTTTTATTAGTAGGGTGATTAAAAAAATTATTTATTTTTGGAACTTAAGTGATGAGTCAAAGTAAAAAAGTTCTTCTAATTTGGTTTTTATTTCAACTGATATTTTACCATTAGTTACTCTTGGACTTCAAACTAGATCTTTTATTGATGTGAGACATTTTTTTGATTCAGATATGAGGCAGAACGTCTTCATTTCTTGATGATTCATTTAACTCTAGATTACCTTTTAACAGATTTATTAAGGCAAGACATGATTTGATGTTATCATTTCAATAGCCTTTGCACAATTTCATTATCCTCGGCTTCTAAATCGTTTTACATGTTACATTATGAGATAATTAATAAACATACTTCTGTTTTTGAAGGATAATAAAGCATGGGATTGTTTGAGTAAAAACAATGCTTAAGTTTGGGGGAATTTGATCTGGCAATATTTTACATATTTTTGCTAAATCTTTTTAATTAATTTATAATGATTTAGTTAATTATTTTTTTGATTTTTGTTAAATATTAACACATCTTTTTTATTATTAAATTTTTTAATTAATCAATTTTTATTATTAATAATGTATTTTATGCTCTAAATTAGTTAATTTATGTTTTATTTTATTTTTATTATCTTTTATTTTTTCTATTATAGTTAGTTGTTCTAGTATTCTTATTTAGTAATATGATTTTTTTCCTGCTATGCGCACTTAAAGAATGTTGTTGTTAATTGAACATTCCATATATTTAATATTAATAAATTTAAAATAACATAATCTAGTTGTTAAATGTCTTTTCACAATTCTTTAATTATAATTTAATTTTATAAACTTATTACTTTTATTACATCATTTTAATTCAATGTTTTAAATTAAAATCATTATTTAGTAACAAAATTATTAATTATCTACTTTAATTAATTTAATTTGTTATAGTTTCTTTTTTATATAATTTATCTTCTTTATAAAAATGTCAAAATTAAATTGTTTTTATATTAACTTTTATTAATATAATTGTTTCTTAATTTATGTTTTAGTTTATTTCTAATTTATGTTTTACAATTTGAGGTTAATTATAATTTAATTTATGTTTTATCTATTTAATAAATTTTATTAAATTTACTGATTAACTTAATTTTTCATTTGTTTTTATTAATTCTTAGTTTAAATTAATTATTATGTTTAGACTTCATTTATGTTTTTAATATGTTTTTAATAAATTTGAAGTTTTTAGGTTATGTCTCGAGTCACGGTGGCACCGTTACTTATCCTTCACGGTTCCACTCTTTGCATTGTCATACTATTTTCTCTCTTCCATATTGTGCCACCATTTCCTAGTGGAATGGTGGCACCATTTCATCTTTATCTCATCCAGTGTCTCCTCATTCTGCCATGATATCACTTTTTGGTTGATGTTGCATAGCTCCACCTAACAACCTTAAACTCTCATGAAACTGCTTCTCACTGCCACTGTTTCCTAGCTTCATAGTCTCACCCTTCCACCATGGTGTCACAACAATATCTTCACATTGTTTCTCTAGAACCACTCTTTTCCTATGGAACTACATTGTTTTCCACATCAACCTGTGAAACAATGACATTGTATCCTCATCCTCCTTTATGGTGTCACCATCCCTTTTCCCTTCCACCACATTATCCTCACTCTCCACCATTGTTCTTTAGACCAGAACCAACAGCCCCAATTCATAAACACTACCTTGAGAATCGACAGTGACCACCAACAAAATAAATTTGATTAATGAAACCCTAGATGATTTCAAAATCTTTCTCATTTTCCTACCAAATTCATTCTCCATCAGATCTAAACCACTTTTTCCCTCATCACTTCGAGTCTTGCTTTGTCGATGGACCCCACATCATCATCGAAGCTGAGACCCAGATCCGTAGAAGTTCACATAAGAGAGACTTACCAGTCGGCATCATCCCGAGATTTCCACTTTAGGCCGCTATTTCATTTCCTCTATCCGCTAACCTAAAACCCTGACCATATCCTTTCTACTCCGCTCAATTCCTACTTCATCTGCCACAAGCTTCTCAATTTTGATGTCTTGAAGTCTACTATTGTTAGCTTCGAAGGAGTCGGAGAAGCCTCATGTTGTTGTCGTTTCTCCATCCTAGAGAAGAAACCAAAGCCCCCCCCCCCCATGTTGCACTGACATTGGGGGGGATGGATAAGATTAATTTAAAAAAATAAAATAAAAGTTAACAATAATTAATTAATAATAATTATATTCTAAAATAATTGTAAAATATAATTAATTAATCATAAAATAAAATATTGATATAAATTCAGTTAATAAAATAGAATTTATTCAAAACTAAAATTATATTAACTTATAAAAAATAATTAAAACCATTAAATTTACTTTTACTTTTTAAATAAATATAATTAAAATAAAACTAATAAATCACATAAAATAATTAATAAGTAATAATATATTTCAAAAATATCATAAGGTTATAGTAACTAATTACTAATAATACTAATAAAAATAAAATAACCAAATAAATAGTATTAAATTAATAACATAATAATTTTAACATATTAAAGATTTAATAATAAATTAATATTTATAATAATGATATCTAATTAAGTAAATTATAATTATATAATAAAATATTTATTAATTAACAATAATAATTAATATATCATTATATTTTAAAAAATAACTATAATATATTTATTAACATTCTTTATGTTTTAACTGGATTGTAATGTTCTTCTTTTATAGGTTCACTCAAGAGGAAGAAACATGTCCAGATGCATCAAACTCAATTATCAAAGTTAGTTATAGGGGTTATACTCAAATGACACGTGATTTATGAAATGGTGTATATCTGCTCTATGTATCGAGAAAGAAAGATTGATTTGGTGGAAGACGACGGTGATGATGCGTTTTATGATAGCAGATTAAAAAGAACCTAGAAAAAGATTCGAAAAAGCGATTGACAGTCATTCAATCATCCACTTCCATCCAGGGAAAGGTCTTTGGGAATATCTGGGAGCACTTCCGAGGGATCTACATCCTCCAGGCTTGAGGATCAGGAGTATCAGCGATTCGAGTTAGAAGAGGTTGATCTCTTCCCTTACTCTACATAAACTTTATTTCTTTGTAATAGAATGATTTTAGTTTATATATTAGATATGATAATTGGAAAAATATTCTAGTTCAGGGAAAACCTATAGTTCTTCTGGTTATATTTTATTCTGTCTTTTGACTTTATCATTTTAATGTATTGAGAATTTATAGTCATGATCAATTATGAATTAATTCAATTACATCATACCACTGGTACTAATTTTCTAAATTCCATAATGAGATGACAATAATGATTGAGGATACAACATCTAATAATTCTAAATCAAAATCAAAAATTCAGATATTATGACATGTTTTTTTGTACTTTTTAAATAAAAATACTACATTTGAACCACCTTGGAGTGGAGAACTCCAAGATTTTTCAACATGAGTGACTTAACTCCTGGAAAGGGAAATAATTTATTCCTTTCAATGGTTTTGTTATAATCATTTCTGTTGAAAAGACAATAATTTAAACCAGTAGAATGAAGATTTTTCCCCGGGTATTTCATTCGGAAATTTCACTTATCAGCATTCTATATTTTGGGGAGTTTACCATTTTCAATTTGTTCTCAGCTTCGTCTTAGTTTAGATCAAAAACACTAAAAAATGTGTAGTTACTTTACTTCTTTAGTAATAAACAAAAATATATATATAAATTAAAAAAGCATGTTTTTCCACACTGCTAACAACAGTGGGGTGTTTAGAGTTTTTTTAAGAGTTTAGCTTTCAAAATCATATACCCTATTGGTTCAACCCTGATTTCAACATATAAAGTAGTTATTATGAATATAAATTTTAAACATTGACTAACTTCAATGGAGGTTGCACCAAATTTCTACTAATATTTAATCTAGATCCATTCAATGGAGGGATAAAAAATATATATACCTGAATTATACCCATAAATTGAATTTGAAATATCTATTATATCACAATATAATCCATAGATCTATAAAATAGATAATAGATATATTATTCACCATAAGAGAAATATAATATTCTTCTATAATATAAGAAACTGACTATTTGGGATCTAAAGGATCGATCGAATCTTGAAATGATAAGGAGAGGAGAAATATCCATCTAAATTGCCTCAATAGTGTGCTCGTATTTATATTATATTCAAATGGGGGTCTAACATGGGGAAGGAGAAGTTATAAATTCAAGTGGGAATGGAATTAAAAAGAATACCTAAATGATTGGGATAGTTGGGCACCACCAACTGGATTGTGGTTTCCATACTGCTAACTAGTATCTCTTGGAAGAATCCTGGGCTACATCCTTATCCAACAAAAGGTCAATATATTTGAACTAGTAGGATGATGGAACCTAGGTTAACCTTGGATTTTATCATCTCCACCAACTATATGGTGGCACTATACCAACTAGTTAGTTCCACAGTAGTTTCTTGAAGCTACTTGATAGTGCACCAAAATCTTTACCTAATATTCTTATCATGAGATAAACCTCAAAAACCTAAATATTTTAAATTATAAAACCATGATATTTCAAATAAAATACATAGTATACCTCTAAATTTTGGATAATATCATAAATATCTCCCTTCTAGGACTTCTCATCTTCATGAAGTGTTTATTACCAACCTTCTTTAAAAAATTGGGCCATTTTTCCTAGGCATCCTACTCACACTCCCATATTTCCATTGGGATTCATCTATACTATGTTAGATCTAAAACAAGTTCCACCATTTTCCACATTAACAATTTATTTCCCTACTCCATAATCCCTATCAGTATCTCCATAAATGATGCATCTGATTATAACTCACTGATTTCATTGTTTGTCACATGAAAATAATTGGGATCATGCCTCCAAAAATAATACACATGTAACAGGTTATGAATAACTTTCTACTATAGAGGGTGGTCCAATCAGTAAGACACTATTCAGATACACGCAATAATATCAAGCAGTCCTAAAAAATGACTCCCACATCCCTTAATTCTACAATCATTGATTCCCTAAAAAAGGATAATCCAATATTAATACCCTGTCACTAATGGTGAACTTCTAGGTTTATCACCTTCAGTCAAAATATGAGAACTTCCTACTCTGAACAGTCTTGTATCACTTTTAAAAAAATTACCAAATTAACAGTCTTTGACACCATACGTGGTCTGACAATAGCTTCCTCGATTACCTCATCTGAACACAATGGTTAACAAGATGAAGGGCCAAAAGGATCCTTGAATAGTTCTATATGAATATAATACTAGTAAATATTATTATATGAAAACTTTTTTAAGGCAAGTTCATCGTCCAATGATCCCCCAA
Organism: Viscum album; assembly: GCA_963277665.1. Classification (NCBI taxonomy): domain Eukaryota; kingdom Viridiplantae; phylum Streptophyta; class Magnoliopsida; order Santalales; family Viscaceae; genus Viscum; species Viscum album. The sequence continues at coordinate 1,301,736,151 of OY728127.1, forward strand.
AATTTCAAATTCATTCGTGACACAAATCCTCTAAATTATGAATTATACTCTCTGCCAAACAAGTCAAAATGGAGATGATATATCATACTCATCTTCAAGTATATCCCCATCCCTTTCTGTAATACTTACCATCACCATGACAACAGGTGATCATCCTAACTATATACTGTTCTCATTAGTTCACCATAGTGTCATATAGTCTCTCACACATAGAGATCTCCAAAATCATCAACTAAATGAGTCTTTTGAAATGGTAATAAATGTTCCACATTAATTAGGCACTCAACCACATATCACATGGAATCGTGACCAATAGAGGTCTTAGGAATCCCTGTAAAAATTCCTTCATCAACTCATCCCAAGTCAACAGTGGCGTGAGAAAAGGAGGAAGAAAACCACCAGATCACTAATCAATGGCCATAATCCTCTAACAGGTAAAATAATTAGAGACAAAACTGGAGATTTCCTTCATTATAAAAAGCCACATGAACAATCAACTAATGAAACAATATATTTTTTTCAATCCGGGGTGCACTGACTACTGAAAATAATGAGAGTCCATCATCATCCCATCCCTTAAAGAATTAGTAACCAAAACTACTTCATGAACATAAATCTAATAGTCTAAATCATGAGATGTTACCAGAACTGGATCATTACCAACCAACAGTTACCCCATTATTAAGCACTAAAAATACCACTCCGAGATAGCTTTCTAATGACTCTGGTTTCATTGGTTTAGTCATTTGAATATTTCTAAATATATCTCAAGACTATTCCTTGAAGTTTACACTTTTTTGGGGGCATCGTAAGACCCCATAATAAATATAATGAAAATATTAATATTTATTAAATAATGCACGTTAATATTTTCTTATAAGTTATTTACCCGTTGATCGGCCCTTTATATGGGAAATCTGAGAAGGTGTTTCATTATAGGACACATGGTCTACACTAGGTGCACCATAAAGTTAGTCAGCATCATGTATTTGGTTGAGGTCGACTATTGGTGTGTATGTTATGTGATTTAATTAATTAATTAAATTTATTTAAAAAATTCCCCTAGACCTAAAATTTATCTATAAAGATTTCATTATGAAGAAATCCTTGGGTTAGTCACATATCCCTGGGAGATTACAGAGGATAAAATCCTCATCAATGCATTTGGTTTGGGAACAAGGATTGATGATGAATGGTTATAGAGAAATTTTAAACACATATAAAGGGTTAAACATACCCACTAATGGACACACACTACACAAATTATTGACCTATTATTTAGGTTGTAATATTAATTTTTTGGATATATATTCTTTGAATTAATATATATTCATGGATTTTTATATTCTATTGTTTTATACTTATTCTTGTTCTCCATATGAGTCTGATTACTAATATTTTTATTGAAACTACCTATTTAATGTCCTTTTTAGATTATATCACCTTTATTTACACTTATAATGATTATTGGACAGGAATGAATTGGATGATGATGTTTTCACCACATTATTGTCTTTTCTGACCACTAATATTTTCATTTTTTTGGTATATTGGTCGGCTATTTGACATTTTTGGGTTTAATACGAGCTCGATCGATCCCCTAGATTCATGGTGGATGTGTGTGATATTGAAGAAACATATTTTTACAATTTTATCGAAGCATTTTTCATGATTCGATATAGAAAATCATGTATGGGGACCCTCTATTTGGTGATATGTTTCACAAAGGATCCCCCACATGTGAATAGAGTTCCAATTTCTACACATTAGATTCTTGGAATCAATGATCACAGGCAAAACCACTGGTTACAGTGGATTTGAAGTGGTAAAATGATAAAAAATGAAGTGGAAAATTTGGATTTAGTTTCCAAATTAAGGAAATTAAATTTTTTGAAAATCATGACATATACGATTTGTACTTCATAAGAACATAGGATGTGTAGTCCCCATGAAATGGATTCTAGTGTTTCATGGAAAATTAAATATCACATTTCATTTTGGAATTCCACACACCATGTTATCTGATTCTAGTAGCTCTACATCTACCCTCAAGGTACAAGAGCCTAGACACGACCATGTTCATGGGTATAGCTAGGTACATAGGCCCAAATATAGTATACAAGAATAACCTTGAGTGTATGAGCATGAGCTGGGCAGACAAGGAATAACCTCAGGCTTCCAAGACATGTCATGTACTCTATATACACATTGTGTATATCCACATGATGAATCATTCAATGTGTAATTGAGGTCGTACCTTGGTCTCCATATGAGGTTAAACTCCATGTGGCTCTATGTACACATCATGTACATCCCATAGAAACATGAACCATGCACATATTAATCACCAGAACTCAGATTTAGGTGGGTAATTAGTCTATCCCAAGTATTTTTCTATATGGTTCATGATGGTGGACTTTCATTTGGAATTAGATATATGATGCAAGTCGATGCAAAAATTCTTCTTCTTTCAATAATTCCCAGACAGGGACATCAATCGGGTGTGATCATCAGAGTGCTACAAGTTTGCTACTCCCCTGATACTCTAAAGGGTGTAGATCTTCCATATCTATAATAAAGGTATAGAAAAAACTCACCACCATTATAGATATTTTATTTCATCTAACTATCGAGTGAAATACCCATTATTGAACTTTAGCGGTTTGTGGATCCTCCATTGGATTAGTGATTATCGGGCTCTGCAATGAGGTAGTGATCAATGAGGCCTCTATATTTTTTTAGGTTATATGAGATGTTGAGCTAACATATAGTTATCTCTCAACTATGATATTAAATATCAAGGAGTAGACCCTCCACCTTTCATATTATGTGGTTATATGAGTTTTTTGGCATCTATGATGGGATCCTTATAGCTGTGAGAAGACACTTCATTCTTATATGGTTTTGGATATTGATATCCCCTTACTCTATTAACATGGGTTTAATTTATAAAGTATCTAATGTGGGGTTTCTTTAACCTTATTCTTATGCATTCATCAATCTATGTTTTTTCTATATCTTCCCCTTCTGGGATTTTTTTTGGTATCCTACTATAAATGTATATCACCTCCCCTAAATAGGATTTTCCTACATGTTTTTGGTCTTATGAAGTACATGTGAAGATTGGAGGTGACATTGGTGGAACCTGTGTCGATGTTTAATAGTGGTCCATAGTGGTGTTTGTTGTATTCATTGGTCAGACATTGATATTGTGAGTTGTTCCTTCTTTATTTTTACCTTTTTTCTTTTATTTTCATGTTTTTACCTCATTTACAGTTTTCCATGTTTTCCCCCTTTTGATGTTTTACATTATTTTTATGTACTTTTATGTATCATTTAGAGGTGTTTTCTTGTACAGTTTTCCCTATAGATGTAGAATTCTTTTGTTATATCTCTACACGTTTGCATCAAGTTGGTTATGTTTCAATTTAGGTTATTTAGGCTACATCCTCCCAATTTTTTGAAATTGTTACTTGGTTTTAGTCTTTAGACATTATCCTTTTGGATCAAGGTTTGGGGTGTTAACCTCATCATACATCCATCCCAGCAGGATTCTTAGTGTTTCGGGTTGCGACAAAGTGGTATTGAAGGTGGTATTTCCCTAGGTCAGTGTTTATAGTTATACATGATGGTTTTATTGGTATGGGAAATCATGGAAACAATGTTAAAGTGTCTCGAGATAGGCTCTCAATATAAATAACTCGGGGTCAGTTCATCATCCAATGCATCCATACACCATGACTCTAACTACTTCCCTGTCAACTCAGCAGGGTATGGAACCAATTGTAGGGAAACCAAATATACATTCATCATATATGATTGGATCCCTTAATATTAATTTCATTATTGAGTTAGATCCCAAGATATGCTCATTTAACATAGTATGTCTTTTAAACTTATAGGATTTATTTGCGATTACATGCATTCATGAGATTGATGCAAGGTCATGATGATGACTAGTTGAGGGAGGATGTTGTAGTTCTGGGTCATTGTGAAAACTAGAAGAGTATTAGGGATTTATTTTTTTGATAAGGTTTTTGAGGCCTTTTTTCTAGTCGAGTAACGGTTGAATCCCCACCCCTTATATTGTGATGGGTCTCCCCAATGGGTTAATTTGATGCTTTTCACATATTATTTTAGTTTTTACATAAATATATTAAGGATTCCTATATGCATATGCTAAGAATGATTCTATAGTTTATGAAATTAGGGATTCATAGACTCTAGGGTTAGGTATACCCTCAGGTGATAGAGGATTGGATGAAGTCTTTAATTCTTATTTTCCATTTTATTTGGATTCCACCTAAGCTAATGACCATGATTGAAACAATCTTCTATTATAGGGTGTAAAATGGATTGTGGGGTCTGGTTATATAGATATATTATTAGGAACCAGTCTATTAGGATGATTTGGACCACCTTTTTGTTATTGAGCATTATCCCTCTTCCAAATCACCAATTTACTTTTATGAGATTCATGAGTAGGCTCATGATATATAGATATTCCTAGGAAGGGAGAGTTGGGAATCTAGAGTTGAAATTCTACAACATGGGGATAATCCAAATACAGTGACTTGTAGGAATTGGTTGTTAGGGTCTTGGTGAAATATTTGTTCTAATTCTCATACTCATATATAGGTACAAGTAGTGTATCAAAAACATAGGGGACTCAATTAGTTTTAATGTTATTAATATATGATTTATTGTATAATACTCATACATTATGGGCATTGGTGACACTATTCATGTGATAGGTAGTGTTATTATGATTTGGAATACCCAACCCATTATGTTAATGGATAGAAAGCTAATCTTCCAATCTAGGGGAGTGAGATAGAGTATGAGGTATGATCTATGTCCATTTTTTCATTTAATATAGTTTATTCATCACTATTTCCTTATACTATACATTTTATTCTTTTTATTGTGGTATGTAGTGGATTTTAGGATGTGATGATGGGGATGCTTTCCCCCACAAGAGATGTTTTCTTGTTTAAAAATTTAAATTCGTATAGACAAGTCACTTACACTCATAGTGGATAGGGTCAAGGAGTGGTGGGGGAGTTACATTGATTTTTGTGTTTTAAGTTTCCATGGTTATGGTAGGGTGTTAGTGTGAACTAGGATTGTGGGTAGATGGCTGGAAAAGGGAAGGAGAACTTTAGGAAATACAAGGTCTGGGAACTAAAGGATCAGAGTGATTTTTGGTACAAACCATGAGTTCACTATTATATCTTGAAAATGGTATAGGTCACTCATATCATTCAATGTCCCTTATTTAGGAATTGGTTATCCTATTGGATCCATTAGGTTGATATTTTTTTTTTGATCAAAGGTTGATATTTTCATATGGGTAATCCAACTAAGGTAATGTAAAATATTTAACCTCACAGTGTGTCTTGACTCGGTAAGGATAGATATAATATTGGGAACTCTACATTACGGAAGCATGGCACAATGATATTTTACAGCATCTCCCAGTGGGTGGGATTAGATTTTCCTTCATTGCAAGAAGTAAAAATCAGGTTGTGTAGGATGGGTTTGCATGCTGGAGAATATATCCAATTTCTCTTTAGAATGATAGTATGACACCTTCATGTTAAATTCCATGAGAAGGGTTCTTTTGGACACAATGTGATTCCTTAGGTAGCTCCATATTTTTTTATGAAAAATATAGTTGAGAAATTGAAGATTTATATTGTTTAGTGTCTCTTAAATGATGTAATGATTAATAGGAAGTACCCCATTACAAGCATTGAAATCATTTTCAAATAGTTGAAACATTTGATTTGGTTCTCAAAGATCATTCACATGTCTACAAACCATCAGTTCAAGGTTCACAAGGATTTTATTTTAAAAATAGTATTCTAATGTCACTATAGAAAAAATAAGTTCCTATCGATGCCTTTTTGAGTTACTAATTCCCCCACTATTACCACGTAACTTATGAACCCGACCCTTTAGTGACAGATGGACTAATTCATGGTGTTCTTATTTAATGAATAAATATTATACTCTATATCAATGGATAAGCATTAAATATATTTTAGGATGGTCCTAGACATACTCTAAAAGAATTTTTTTATCAATCTCTTCAAGAATCAGTGTTGGATCCATGAGCTTCATATTCTAGTGCATAACATCGATGGTAATTATGTAGTTGTGACTGTAGATAATATAGATTTATTTTTAACATTATAACTTCCTATGAAAATGAAGAAGGTGTGGAGTTTTATTATTTTGTATTGTACTATTGTATTTTCCTAGAAGATACCCTTAATAGGAAATATAATTCTAACATGATGGGGGTGGAATCTATATAGTTGGTCTCATTTAGGATGACCCTATTAGAGGGGGTAAAGCTTATAAAAATTGAAAATATTGACTCCACCACTTCTTTAGAATATGAGAGATACATAATTTAAAAAGGATGGCCTCAAGGTTTTTCATGAATAAATATCCCCAAAAGATGCATCCTATATATTTTCTAAATTTTGGGACCATGTTAAACACTTCCAAGGATGGATAGTTTCCCCGGTCACATTTCATGAGGAGGTTTTCAGGTAGATCTATACATTCCCTTGGTTGTACATATGGGTATGAAAGAGTGGAAAAGTGATAATTCTCATTATTTTTTGTGGGATGGAATGATTCGGTACTTTTCCTATTTTTTCTCTTGGTGTTTATTTGGATAGTAAGTAAATGATAAAATTCTATTTCTAGTAGGTTTGACTCAACCACATGATTTTATTGAATAGAAATGGGATAGTATATCAATATATATTGTGATGGGGATTATACATTCAGTGATAGGTAATTATTCTATCATGGTGAATGTTGATTGTCTTACCAAATTAGTCATCTTACTTTTCATTCAAATATAGATCCTAGTCCAGAGTGTGTGGACATTGTGTGTGTAGAATATCATTTGGCTTCTTTGGTACCCATGATTTTCATATCTAACCAGGATGTTGGGTATAATTAATCATTATGCAGGGGATAAAAATAATCTTTTGGGACTCAATTATGGATGATCCCAGTGTTCCACCCCAGGAAGATGGTCTATCTACATGGACCATTCAGTTTTGAGAGAGTATATGTGGGATAAAGTGTTGTGTTTTTTGGCGGTATTTATGTGCATAACATTCAATTAGTGTAGATTTTTTATAATGGTAGTTATACCCCACTATCAATGCAAACTCATGTGAGAAACTCCATGGGAGAACCTATAGGTATCCCTTTTTTTTAATAATATTGGCGAGACCTCTCATGTTAGGGAAAAAATTGGTATGCAATGTTGGAGAATGGGTCTAGTGATCCATGAGAAATTGTGGACATAACAATATTAATAGAAATCTTATAAAGACTGGGATTTGAAACATTTTTAGTTCTAGTATATAGGCTATGTCATCTTGGGAGTCACCCCATAATGTGGATAGTTGAGTTTTCATCAGGGATTAATCATTTATCTATGGTCCTTTGGGATGTTTTTGCTTTTGAATAGAGTTTATGATGTTACATATTACACGGACATAGCCCCATAGTGGGACTGAGTTCATGAGGTATTCCATGTGTCATATCTAAGTCAACATGTACCTGACCTATAGCACATATCCACTATGGATAGATGAAAATTGAGGATAGATCCAACTTCATATAGTAATATGTGGAAAATAGGGATTGATAGGAGAAGAACCTACATGGATAGATCATTCCTCTGGTTTGTGTTCATTGATAGCATGGGGTCATACATTAGAGTTTTTGGGATAAAGAGAGTTGGATACAGGCTCATTAACCTTAATTTTTTCTATAGAGAGTGGTTTTCAGATAAAAAAATACTTGATGCATGGGAGAATGTATTGACTCTAGTTTTATGGTATTTTTTAATTTTAATATATCTAAATTTTTATCTAGCATTTTTTTCAGTGTTGTATCAGGTTTTGGTGGTCCCAAGACCCAAAAATTAATACACTAAAAATAATAAGATATAATATAAAATGTTCAAACATATTTTTAGTGTAACTTTTTTTCCAATTCATTATGACTTTGGATGGGAAATATGGAACCAATATTGGTTCAAGTTTGTGGGGTCTTCCCTAATTGTAACATAAATTTAGTCACGGTTAGGCATCTTATTGAGGTCAATCATTGGTTGGTGCATTAGTAGAATTAATTTATTTGTTTATTTAATTGCACAATGCCCCATCACTCCCTTATAAATATTTCATTTTTATGAAATCCAAAGGATAGCAACAAAAAACCTTGAATAACAGATAGGTTGAAATATTTTTTCCCATCAACCACTCAGGTATAAGGATTTTCAATGAACAATCAAGGAAAATCATTAGATAGACAATAAAAATAGGTGTATGAACTTCATTACTAATAAATGTGAAAGATCCTATCCTTTATTAGATATGTATTTAACTATTGTTATACACCCTTTTAATTTATTTTTTCATATCTTGTTTGGGGTTTACATTGTGGTTTTCTTGGGTGAACATGGATATTTGTTTAGGGGTTTTTGGGAAGATCAAGGTTGGTGCACAATTTTCCCAAACTTCCCTAACCTAGTAATCTATAAAACCAGATATAGTGGATAATTTCCTTGATGGAACATGGTTTGGAAGAGTCGTATTCCCTCTTAGTAGTAACTGTGGGACCCTTATGTGGTGGTACACAGTTTTTCTTAGGACTATGGAAAATTGTGTCCCTTGTATATGAAACTGTGCACATTGGATTTTAATAGTGTGAAAATTTATAAAAAATCAAGAATCTCCTAGTATTATCACATAATAAATCCCATTTATACCTAAACTCGTTATATAATTTTTTTACACCTTAAATGGGATTGAAAGGACTTATGATATCCTTTTTTGATGAATAAAATACTATATTGAAGAATCTTCACCTCTCCTGGTAAGATATTATAATCATGACTCGATTCCTCTCTCTATCCCATAATTCATTCATCGTTTGAAGGGATAACATCCACTATTGGAAATGGTTTAGATCAATGTTTTCATGGGTCTAGTCTCTTTGATATTGGATCTTGTTTATGGATCTATTTCTCATTCTTCATTTTCTAGTTAAACATTTTTCTTCAACTAAGGGATTTGCATTTGACATTATCCTTCAAAGATCTTAATGTTGGTGGTCTAAACATAAATTATAATAATCATAATTTAATTACATTTTTTTAATTGTGAAATAAACATTTACATGATTGGTAAATTACATCCATAATTTGATATATTTAATTAAATTTCTATTTGCTAATGAATTATGTTGAATTGGGGGAAATGGAAATTGGTTGATTTGTGATTATGAAATTGATGGGATAATGGGGTTATATAATTGTTCAACTAATTGGATTTTTCAATTGATTGATTTATAGAATATTTAATTGGTTGATAATGGGAATTATAGGATGTTTTTCTTAACAATTAGTGGTTCATGGCTTATATGATCAAATGTAAAAAATGGTTTAATGGTGAAAATTTTATATTATTCACTACTAGAAGTCCTACCTATAGCAAAACTTTTATACCAACAGTTTACCCAAACCATTGGTATAGGTCCCATATCCCAATGGTTTTTCCAAAAATATTGGGAAAGGTTACTTTGAGACCACTTCTCCCTAATGGTTCTCCCAAACCATTGGGAAAGGGTCCACTTTTCCTAACTGTATTGGAAAAACCATTGGAAAATGCTACTTTGAGACCAGTTTTCCCAAAACGTTGGGAAAGGGTCATGTATTCCCAACTATTTTGGAAAACCCATTGGGAAAGGCTACTTTGAAACCATGTTTCCCAATAGTTTTCCCAAGCTATTGTGAAAGGGTCCACATTTCCCAATAGTTATGGAAAACCATTGGGAAAGGGTCCGCTTTTCCCAACAGTGTGGGAAACCATTGAGAAAGGCTACTTTGAAACCACTTTTCCCAATGATTTTCCCAAACTTTTGGCAAAGGATACTTTCAGACAACATTTCTAATAGTTTTTTCCAAACCATTGGGAAAGGCTGGGTACCTATCCCAATAGTTTGGAAAACTATTAGGAAAGGTCTATACCAACGGTTTTGAGAACCGTTGGGATAAGTACCTTTATTTTTTAGGAATTATTTTTCTGAATATCGTCATGTAAATAAATATATACGTTATATAGAAATATATTTATATTTATTCAAATACATTTACAAAGGTAACTATTGGATAGTGGTAAAAACATTCATACAAAACATGGAGGTTATGGGTTCAAACCTCTTATGAAACTTTTTTATTAGATTTAACTTTCACAACGGTTTGGGAAAATAGTTGGGAAAGTCTTATCCCAATGGTTTGGAGAACCGTTGGGAAAGACCTATCCCAATATTTTGTAAAACCATTGGGAAATACCTATGGGGAATACATTTCCTAGTAGTTTTCAAACCATTGGGATAGGTCTTTCCCAAGGGGTTTTTACAAACTATTGGGATAGGTCTTTCCCAACGACAAATCACCCAATGTTTTCCCAAACACTTGGTATAAGCTATACCAACGGTTTGGGGACCTATACCAATAGTGCTAAACTATTGTATAATAAATTTTTCTATTAGTGATTCCTTGAGATTTAAAGTGTTGTACTATGATTTTTAGGTAATTTAAATGGAATAATAGGATGAAAAATTATTAAAATAGGGTTAATATTGATGAACATTTTTAAAAGTGATATATTTGATGTATGTAAAATGCGTGATTGATTAATATATGGGGTTTGGGACATGGACTGATGCTCCAAATTCCAATGAGGTTCTAGCCTTGATGTTATAGACCCATAGGAATCCATGTGATTGTTATTGAATGGGAGAGGGATTGAAGCTACAAATACCCTTAGAGTGTGGGAAACAAACTGATACTCCCAATACCCATGGGGTTCTAAACACAACGTTCGATACCCATGATATTGGTGTTGTACTATGGCTCCAAATAACCCTTAAATGATTTTAAATTAAATGGATAATGAAAGACCATGTGATAACGTTTTGTTGATTCCCTATGTGATATGTGATATCCCTCATAGACAGTTTAGACTCTGGTATGGTACAAAGCTTGTCTTCATGGGTTAGGTGTTTCCATTAACCAGAGATATTATGTGTACAATTAAATAATAATGAAATGTGATAAATATTTACATTATGTATTTTAATTTTTTATTTATTCAACTACATGTATAGTTATTGACTGACGAATTTTTTAGATGTCTTTGTTGTTATCCAACTACATTTTACTGACACCCTACTAGGGATTCCTGATCGGCACTCAAATTGAATTCCTATTTATAGGATAGGATAAGGTAAGGATACCTATGTTAGATGGATGATTTGGGATGGATATTGGATTAGAGAACTATATATGGTGTCTATCCCTTTTTTGGAGTGTCATTGTGCCTTTATTTTGGTTTTTCATTTGTCACTTGAAAACTCCTTGGCATGAAATATATACTACATTGGTTTGGATATTGTATTCATGTTTTTTCATGATGCTATATTGGTTTTTCCTGGTTATTGGTTATATAATTTTGTTATTATTAATAATTTCTCGTGTTGTTTTAGTTTGGTAAATATGGTATTGTCACCCCATGGTATCTATATTAGACCGTCACTGGTATTAAATAGCATCTTATGCATGGGGAGGTGTGCATCATGTTGTGTAACTGATTGGCTTAGGGAACCAATGTGTGGAATCGTTGTATAGACACTATAAAGTGGTATCAAAGGAAGCATTCTTTTCCTTTCATCTATCTTACTATTTGGGAATTATATACATGTTACTACGATGATCCAACCCTTGGTCAATAGATTGTGTATAGGAATAGCTAACCCATGTACTAGGGTAAAACAAAGTACCCAAGGTGGGATTTTTTTAATTGATGTCTATTTTTACAGTTAGATGTTATTTCACCTCTTGTGATTCATTTTTTGTGTGATGTGAATATTTTTTATGATATTTTTTTAGATTTGACTCTTGACCCAGAATGGCATGAGAGTTGAGTAAACATGCATCATTTTAGGCACTCAGAAGTTATACTAATATGCATCATTCTTAGCCATGCATGGAAAATTAGGTCTTCGGTATGTAGTTAAAATTGAAATATTTTCCTTTCTTGTGTTTTTAAATAAAAATTGGTGCCTAATATGAAATTGAGAATTTTAAAGTGATGAAAAATGTGTAAAATGGGAGTCTAATAAGAAAATTGATTTATGGAAATGTTTTTAACCTTTTTTAAAAATTACCTAGATATAGGATGGTTAAGGGAACTGATGGTACCGTGTTTTTGACCACATAATTGGGTTTATCGAATGACTTTTTATGGATTTATATGGATCCCCTTAATTGTGTAAATTCTCGGAAATTTTTATAAGATGTTTCTCTGTAATTGTATGGATTGTACTCAATGATAATGCATGTTGAGAGTGTGAAAATAGGGAATAGTTTGAGAGGAACCACCACTAGTTGACTTTATGGCATCAATAGTTATGGGTGGGGAAGTTAGATAACAGTTCTATTAGAACTTTTCTCACATCATTTATTTTATGAAAAGAGACCTAGGGAATGGTGTGAAGTGTTTGCATGAAATGACCTTGGAATTTTAGTTTCATATCCATCTGAAATTTACTAGAGGTGGTGGATAGTAGGTAGATGATTTCAGGATAGAGTATATCTAGATGATAATTGACCACGTAGAGACACTTACTGAAAAGAGTGTTAAGAAATGAGCTAATGTGTTACAAGGTTTGGTGAAGCAATGGTGTGATATCTAGAAGATGTATGGATAACTAGAAAACATCGTATGGAAGGATAACCAAGAGAATTTTCTGGAGAACTTTTATTAAGGCACTCTGAGATGGGATATGGAATTAGTGTTCATGAGGCTAACCCAGGGGACCAGGTCTGTGATAGAATATGTCTGTCCCTTTACCAAATTCACATAATTTTCTCCCACACAAGAAGGATATGATAATGCTACAGAAATATCTTTTTATGATGGGATTAAATCTACGATAAATTTCTTGGTTAAAAAATTTTAGGTAATGAATTACAGTAAGGTAGTGGATCAGGCTCAAATAACTGAGGGGATCCTTGAGGAGGATTCAAGTGGAGGAAAGGTGGTTTCTAAAGACAATGAAGAGGTATGTATTTTGATGGTAGGAAGATTCATTATGAAATTGATTACTTGAGGTTTGGCAATAAGGGTGGATAGGGGGAAGGATCATTTACCTAGGATCTTACCCGAGTTCTGTTCCACCAGTGTGGTAGGTCGGGTAAATTTCATAAAAATTTTCCTTGTCCACTAGAAGTGTGAAAAGCTTGGGGAAGGATGTGATATCAATATAGGTTTAATAGGAACCCATGATATATTGGTAATAATGGAGGAATTAGGAAGAATCATTGTACTATAAGATGGTATTCCACCCCATATCTGTCTAGAAGTTGTAATTCTACTTTTCATGGTGGTCTTGGTAGTATATGAGGTGCTTCTGGGAAATATACCTTCTTTTAGAAGAGTGGTGTAGTTAAAGGGACACATACTGAGTCACATGTAATAGGGATAAGATAATTTAATTCATTACAACCTAACCCTATAGATTACGAGGTTGGAAGTCAATAGTTAACAATACTATTTTTGTATCTTCTATGGTAGAAAGTTAATTATTTGATACTAGTGCCTCTAATTATTTTATATCTACCCAACTTGTGAACATTTTGATTATTGAAATGAAGTTTTTGATTGGGGTAGTGATGATCGGTACACTATTGGTGGTATGGTTGAGGGAAATTTGTTTATTTAAGGGTTTTCCTAACAATTTTAGGTAGAAAAATTTAATAATGGATATTTACATCCTTGATATGTCTGGATTTGACCTAATTTTGGGTATGGATTGGTTAGTATCATACCAATCCAACAATTATTGTTACCATATGATAGTGACTTTCACATCTCCTAAGGTTAAAAATTACATTCCTCATAGAGTGTGGAGAATACATGAAGTTCATGTATGGATGGTTCAGTAACTAGGGGAGATAACTGACATGTTTGTAGTCCCTTTCCAGATGATGGGGGGAAGGTAATAATTTCATTCCACCTATAGTGGATAGGTTACATGAAATGTTTCCTAAGGACATCTCAAGGCTTCCACTTGAGAAATATGTGGAATTTATGATTGATCTCATGCCAGGTGTTGATCTGATTTATATTCTACCATATAGAATAGAACCAACAGAGCTTCAAGAGATTAAAATATACCTAGAAGATTTTTTGGTTAAGGGGATTATATATATCAATATGTCTCCTTGGGGTTATCTAGTTTTTTTAATGAAGGATAATGGGACATTGTTCTTTTTTTACCAGATGTTGAATCTGATGACATAAAAAACTTGTATCCTCTCCCAAAATGATGAACTTTTTGATCAGTTGAGGGGAGATTGTGTTTTCTCCAGGAATGACATGAGATTAGATTTTTATCAATTGATATTTAAACCTACTAATATACCAAGGACTACTTTTAGAAATAGTTATAGTCTATTTGATCTTGCCATGATGTCATTCAGGATGAAGAATTCACCAGCAGTATTTATGTTTCTGATGAATAGAATATTCCTCCCATACATAGATCAGTTTTTTATATTATTTGTGAATAAAATTTTTGTGTACTCCAAGAATCATGATGATAATTCCCAACATCATAACATTTTCTTTAGTTTACTGAGAGAGAATTTTCTATAAACCAATATGTATAATTAAAAATTATTTATCAATCAGGAAAATTTGTTAAGAAAAATCATCTCAGATGATGGTGTTTATGTAGACCCTAATAAGATTCAAGCAGCTGTATCTAGGGAGTAGTGAAAGTACGTTTTTTATATCCATAATTTTCTCAGGTGAGTGTGTTATTATCTGAGTTTCAACCACGACTTTTCCTAATTGTAAGAACCTATTTTAAGATTGACAATAAATGGGAAATTATTTAATGTTCTTGAGTATGTGATAATTCCTTCCAGGTGTTCAAGAATCTCTTGACAATAGCACCAGTCGTGATACTACCTAATCCATGTGAGAAGTGTACGATGTTTTTAGATTCTTCTAAGACTAGTCATAGAGTAGCATTGATTTTGGGAGACTAAGTTGTGGTTTATGGGTCTTGGAATTATATTCCACATGAAGAGAATTACCCTATGCATGACCCCATCCTAGTTATGCTTGTTTATTCCTTGATGTGTTAGCAGCATTATCTTTGGGGTGAAAAAGATTATTGTGTATACTAATCACTCGAAATTAAAGTTTATATTTTCTCAATGATATCCAAATCTCCAGAAATATATATGTGTGTAGTACATGAAGTAATTTGATTTTGAGCTATAATATACTCTCAGTAAAGAAAACATTGTTTCTTTAGTGTGGAGTAGAAAATGAAATGGACTCAAGATTTGAGATGAAGATGATGGATTTGTTGGATGATAAACATGTTGTGGTTCATGAGGGCCATTATTAGAAGACCCTCATATATGTTTCAGTAGATTCTAAATGTTTCATCCAGATCAGGGAATGATAGTATGAGGATCCATAATTTTTTTCCTTGATGGAAAGCCTTTAAGGTGAGGATTAACCATTAAATTGGGCCATATATGAGGATGAGATCATCATTTTCATGAATCTGGTCTTTTTTCATTAGAGTATGTGGCAGTGGATGATGTGTGAATTTTGTGCCTCAATGTGGGTGGTGCATCCAGGTTTTACCAAAATGTCCCGTGACCTACATCGATAGTATCAGTGGTCATGAGTGAAAAAATATATTGTAGGGTTTGTGAAACAATGCTACACCTATATATAAGTGAATTTCAATAATCAATGACCCAGTGATTTACTACAGTTATTCCCATTCAGAAATATAATTGGGATTTCATTACCATATACATTATTGTTGGTCTCCCAAGGAATCCTCATAATAATGATGAAATTTGGGGTTTTATGGACTTACTAGTGATGTTATCATATTTCATACCTATATGGGATACATTCTCAGTGGACCAGCTGGCAGACATGTATATTCATTATATATTTGATCTACATGGGGTGCCATGGAGTGTTATTTTAGACTGTGACATTCATTTTACATTCTACTTAATGAAGGGATTGCAGAATAAGATTGGTACATAGTTTTTATAGAGTATGGTTTTCTAACTACAAAGAGATAGTATGTTTAAGAGTACAATACAGGTGGTTTAGAATATGCATCATGAATTTTTCCGGGACTTCGGTGGGTCTTGGGATAAGCACTTAGCAATTGTTGAGTTCACCTATAATAATTGTTATCAATCAATTATTCAGATAGAACCATGTGAATAACTTTATCTTACGCCGTGTAGATCACCTCAATGTTGGATGTAGGTTGGTGTGTTAGATCTATGGGGACCGAGCATCATGTTGGGGATGTTGGAGAAGGTTTAGGTGATTTGGAAGTGTATGGATATGGCTAAGAGTAGAAAAAGTTTGTATACCAATAGACATCGATGACCCATTCAGTTTGTGGTGGGTGATCATTTATTACATTTGGTTTAACCAAAATTTGGTAACCATTAGATTAAGAGGCCGAGAAATTTGGCATCAACGTTTGTTGGACCTTTTGAGATTACAGAGAGAATCACAATAGTTGTGTACTTATTGGATCTTTAATAGAGATAGAGTGTTATGTATTCTTTTTTAATGTTTCACAACTTGGATGGTATCACCTTGACCCTTATCATATAATATATGGGGAGGATGTTGAGATTGGGAGAGAATAATCCTTTAAAAATCATTTGATAAGTGTGTTGGATCAGAATGAGAAAGTGTTGCAAGGAATAACCATGCTGACAATTCATGTATTGTGGAAACAAGGGAATGTTCAAGAGGAAACATGGGAGAGAGAAGCTGATATGCAAAATTACTGGCCTTATCTTTTCTCCACAGATTCATAAAGATGCTTCACAATACAGCTCAAGGATGATTTGTTATAAGGTGGGTAGATTGTAAGATAATGACCTTTTGATGAAGGTGTATGAAGCTCAATTTAAGGTACTATTTTACCATCTTTTTTATATATCTTTTTTTATGTATAATTTCAAAATTATTTTTTAGAGAAGTTGGTTATTTTTTAGTGGTTTTTTATAGTACACAGTTTGCTCATAATTTTCCCAAACCATGCACCCTTCCCCAACAAACCAGGAAACCCCAAATAGAAAGGGATTGCACAGTTGGTGTATAGTAAAAAAATTTGTGTGTCATATTATTATTAATCATGTGACCCCTAAAAGGAGGCATATGGTTAGGTTCATGGTTATAGAAGACAATTCTCCCCATATAGGAAAATGTGAACGTCGTATTTTAATACACTAAAAAATTATAAAAAAATTGAAACCCCCCGGTTTTAATCCCAAATCACCCCCACTCAGACCTAAACTCATTACATTGTTTTTTCACACCTCTTCAAGGATTACAAGGACTTATGAAATCTATTATTATCAAAATGAATACTAGAATTAAGAACATGCACCTATCCTGATAATAGATTATAATCCAATTTTTTTCCTCCCTCCCTCCTATATTTACCTCATCTTTCAAAGAGATGATTTACTCCATTAGTGATGGTCCAGATATAGGTTTTCATGGATCTAATATTTTTTTCCATGGATCTTGGTTTTGTATCTAAATCTCATTATTCATTGAGAAATTAAACATTCCACATCAATTTGGGGATTTCTGTTGGCGCGTATACTTTAATGATATTTAGCTAGGTGGTCTAAACATCAATTAACGTAGACTTTATTAAATTACATGTATGTAATTATGAAATTGGAATTACCATGATGGGTAAATTCATCGAAAAAGGAATTGATTAAATTAAATTTCATGTGTTAATTAATTGGTTTGAACTTTGGGTAATGGAAAAAGGTTGAATTGTGATTATGAATTTGATCCGATATTAGGTTTATGGAATTGGTTAATTGATGGGATTTTTTAATTAATTATTTAAATGGATGATAATGGTAATAAAGGTATGTTTGGATTAACCATTAGTGGTTAATGGTTTATGTGATTAAATACTAAAATGGTCTTAAAGGTGAAATGTTCATATTAATCCTTGAGATTTAAAGTGTTGAACCATGTTTGTTGTGATAATTGAAATGGCATACCATGATCTTAATTTTTTTATAAGAGGTCTAATGCTGGTAAAACTTTTTAAATGTGATGTTTGAGATATATGTGAAATATGTGATTGATTGAGAAATTGGGTGTGGGAAATGGAATGAAACACTAAATACCCACATTGTGATTGCAAGAAGTTATATAACCCAATTAGTGAATGTAGTTTTCTTATGGGATAATGATTGATGCTTCAAATACCCATGGGTTGTGGGACAGGGAATAAAGCCCCTAATATCCACAAGGATCTAGAAATTCCATTTTATACTAATGAGATTAGGTTTAGACTATTGTTCCAAATGTACATGATATGATTCGAAATTAAATTAATAATGAAAGATGATGTGATAATAAATTTTGACTCTATATGTGATATGTGATATCCCTTAGGGATAGTTCAAACTCTGACATGGATCGAATACTGTATTGATGGGTTGAGAATCTTCATGAACCTAGAAAATTATGGTGTTAATTAAAGAATAATTAATTTTGATAACTATTTACTTTATTCATTTTACCTTATTATTTATACTAGTTAATATTCTATTATTGACTATATATTATTTCAGACGAAATTGGTGGTGGCTTACTATGTTTTACACACATCCTAATCGGGGTTCCTAATTGGAACCTGAATAGAATTCATGTTTGGAGGATATGATAAGGGAAAGAGCACAATGTTAGATATATGAGTCAGGATGGATCATAGAATAGGGAATTAGGCATGGTGTTCGGACCTTCTTGTTAGTTTCATGTTGATCATGTGTTGATTCAACTATTTCTTTAATTACTTTTTAGTTTTGATTCCCATAAACACCCATATTTTTGTTACTAATGAATCAGTATTTATGTGAAGTTAAGGAAATTAATATTCAGTGGAATTTTTATTCGAGAATTATATTCAAGTAATTGGTTGACTTGAAATAATCATTAAAGTATTATAAACTTGTTTATAATGTATTATGGAAACATAGTTCACACCATATGTTGATAATGCATAACGTAATGAATTTATTCCAAATATTTGAAACAATCTCTATGGAATATATAACCTATATTTTGGGGGAATTTATGGTTCATGAACCTTATGTTTGGATGGAAGCATGAATTTGATAAAATAGAAAGTATGGATATTCAACATTTAATTTTTATGAAACCCTATGTTTGAGGAAACAAATGTTTTTTCATCAACCCTAATTTTGTAATCAATCGCATGTTGTCAACCCTATGTTTGGTGTTTTTTAATTTAATAAAGGAACACTATTCTTAACTATTCAATGTTGGAGTTTTTAACCCATCATATTATCATTATTTTTGGAAATTATCTTGATGGAAGTAAAGATATTTTTAAAGTCATTTTCTGAAAAATTCAAAGGCTTGTATTCAAGAGAGTAAATCATTCCTATTTCTATGGGAAGTTATGACCTCTCATGAATGTTTTTGAATTTTAATATTCATGATTTATTATTCAATATTTATAGTAGATGGTTGGACCAATATTTTTTTCCTAATGTATAAATATTGATATTCTCTTTTTTGATAAAAATAAATGAATATACATAATATGAGATATAAATAAAGTCACATATATTGCCTTCAGAGCTACTCTTTGGAGACATACAAGATTTCATCTATCATCTCACTACTATTTCTGCCATCATTTCTGCTATATTTTATCATTTTTTATTCATAAAAAAATACCAAGGATTCATTTCATTAAAGATACACTTTGTTTACATATGTGCTTAAACATTTGTTTTGTGTTTTTTCTATATTTGTTTGAAGAAATACTATAAAACATTGAAGATCTATTTTATACTATTAATTATTGATCATTTGAATACATATTTTTCATTCTACTACAACTATTAAGTTTAATCTATATTCTCAAAAAAATCAACATCTATTGATTTGTTGGAGTTTCAACTACTTAGACTCAATCATGGTTATGTTCAAACAAATTTCACTAAGAATTGGATTTAAGATTCCTTGTAAAATAACTATAAGTATATTTAAATACTTATTATAAAGGTTTCCATTGACTAAAATCATTTTTTAATGGTCTCCATAAACAATTGACCAAATGAAAATCAACAAGCTCAGGGAGTTGAGATGTTGTGGAGTGGACTAACCGATCTTTGTTCCCTAGAACACAATACATCACCTTGTTCATTTCATTTATTTATTACCAATCATTTCTCATACATGAGAGAAAATAAAACGTTAAATTCTTAACAAAAGATGTTTTATGAACATTCAATGTTTTTGAAGTACAAAATTTACCCCCCCCCCCCTCTTGTGGCATTTTCCTCGTCATCGTCATCCCGACCTAACAATTAGTATCAAAGTCATGGATCTACTAGTATGTTTTCTTATTGAAAATTATATTACCTATATAGTATAAAAAATATTAGAATTATTTACTGAATATCTATTGGTTCTATCAATACTAATTCAGTGGTTATGGAAAAGACGTTTTGAAATGGATGATTCTAGAGAAGGTATGTATATGATTCGTTCTACATAATTTAATAGTGATAACTATTGGTATTGGAAACAGTGTATGATTATTTATTTAAAAATTCATGGAATATGAGTTTATTTTTATTTTGTTAAACCTTATTAAATTAAAAATTAATTTTGGGGAATTGGAATAATGATTACGAAAAGGAATATGATATAAATTCATATGATTTTAATGATATTGTGTGTGGTTTTGGAATAGATGAATTCAAACAAGTTTCTCAATGTCCAACAACATATGTGATGTGGAACACTATTATTTATATCTATGAAGGAACTGAATATATCATAAATTAAGGTAAATTACGGTGAAACTATGGTTTGATATGTTCAGAAGTTGGATGGTGAAAGAATCACCCAAATGAATAGACAGTTTAGAGAAATAATCAATGTTATTTCTTCTTTGGAAATCCAATGTCACAATCATCACTATTGTTAAAATTACTCAAATTACTACCCTCTATGTTGAATATATTTTATACATTTATATTTTAATCTACACCTTTCAAAAATTCATCTATGAATTAGTAGATAAGAACTCTAATAATGAATGAATCTAACATACATGATGAAGCAAAAAACATATAAATCATTGAGAAAAAACCCCCAAAATAACTATGTATGAATCATATAATTCAAATCAACCATACATGGATAAATATTTATCAGAACATTCAATGAAATTTGAATAGATATATAGAACGAAAATAAAAGGGACTGAAGAAACTAGATGTTTTGAATGGAAGGAAAAGGTCATATAATGGAAAGTCATCCTTTAACTAATGCTCATATGAAATCTAACTACAAAATATAAGATAAGAAATTTTTAAAGTATACCAAGAATATTATTATGTTTTTCATGATTAATCTTCTAATGATTTTGAGACTAAGCATAAAATGAAAATCATATCTCTTAAGGCTCATACTGATCATGAGGTGAAATATTCTTGTTATCCAAACTCTTTCTATGAAAAGAATTAATATGATGAATTAATTAAATATTGTTTAATGATACCAGATAAATATGAATTTTCAAAAAATGATCATTGAAAAATGAGAAAATATTAGGACAAAAATATTCTATATAAAGTGAACTTTTCTAAAAATTATTGATTTAAAATATGAGTATTCTAAAAATTAATATGATTTTCACGATACTAAAATAAAAAAATTATTTGCTAAAAATGAAAATTTGAAAAAAAAAATCTAGTATACTGACAAAAGGATAAAAATATTTAAATCAGATCCTTGGAAAAAATAAAATACCAAAATAAAATTTTGGAATAGAAAGTAATGGTGAAATTCCAAAAATATTTAATAATTATTTATTACTTTGTTTAAATTGAAATAACTTTTCTATTGTTAATTTTTTTTATTATGGTATTAATGGTAAAAATGAAAATGAATACTTTTTTTTGAAATCATCAAATTTCTGGTGTACAAATTTTTTGTTATTCGAAATAACTCTTTGAGGTGTATAGTTGAATTAATACTAAAAATAAACAAGTTTGGTTACCTAGAAATTTAATTTCTAAAACTATTGGACCCAAAAGAATATGGGTAAAAAAAACATGTATTTTATCTTTAATAGGATTACCCCACTAAGTTATATCAATATATATATTTAAGTGTTTGATCGATGTATATATGTGAAAATATCTACTAACAGAGTAAACAACTCTACAGTATTTCATTATTTATAAATACTCAATACTAAAGTCATAGATCTATGAAGTATTTTATTTTAAATATTTATATACTCATGGGGTGTTAATCATTTTAAACAAGAAGAGAATGATATCACTAAAATTTTAATAGACTCTTCTTTACTCTTTAAATTATGTTTTAGTCTACTAATTATTTAATAGTTTTATTAAAAATTTCCAATATTATAAAATACAATATTTGTAATGAAATTTTTATGTTTTCATTTTGATAAATTTTGAGATCATTATATTTCATATTCTTAAATTTTAATTTTTTTATAATTTACATAA
This sequence comes from Viscum album, assembly GCA_963277665.1. Taxonomy (NCBI): domain Eukaryota; kingdom Viridiplantae; phylum Streptophyta; class Magnoliopsida; order Santalales; family Viscaceae; genus Viscum; species Viscum album. The sequence goes on from OY728127.1 coordinate 1,301,758,892, forward strand.
TACTCTTCTCACATAAAATGTAATGATTATTTTCTATTTTATAGCTAAAGAAAACAAAACATCATTTGCATTGTGTCATGACCTAACATTTCATATTCTTCTTAAAAATTTCAACAATAAAGTCATATTATTTCAAGTATATTGTTTAAAATATTCAGAAAAACCATCCATGGAAAGATGATGTGATCATGTACATTAGGTTTTGAAGAAAAATTGTTCTTATAAAATGATTAAAGGTAATCCTCAATATTTTTTAAAATAACATTTTATTTATTATATTGAAGATTCATTTCAAAAGACTTCTAAAAAAATAAGGATGTTCATATCCATGAAGAAAATAATGTCAGTTCTTCTCAATTGTCTTATAAAAATTTTATATACAAATTAGTCACTTTTAATGAAGAAAAAAAAGCAACAAGCTCATAGTCGAATAATGATCTATGTAATTCATAAATATAAAAAATTGGTTTTGATTCATTACAAAAGTAATATCAGTATATGAAAGATATTTCGACCTCAAAAAGATACTTTGATGAATTCACAGCTAAATTCTATGTCAAATGGAGTTTCTTAGAAAATAAACTACTAAAAATCTTTATCTTGGTAAGACGAGGCTATTTATGGTTGAACAATATTCATCATTTTCATGTTAAAGAATAGTAGTTTTTAAAATTGATTAGAAGGAATACCAAGAATATTATATACTCTATGTGACAAAGATATATGTTTTGGATGTTTGGATCATTCATCCACATATTTCTAACCCTTATTATTTTCTAATAATTTAATATGATATCTTATTTTCAATATATATTGATTATTTAAAAAATCTACTACTTATATCATAATTTTATTTTAAGTATTTTTACTTAAGAATGTATTTAATATTCAATTATCTTATAAAAATATTATTATGGATAATATTAGTCTTATTTTACTTATGATATAGTTTTTTAAATTATTACATGTGAAAAATTAGTCATAATATTAATATTTTAATTCATTAAAAATTCTATATGTTATCAATCAAGGGATGTCTTAGGAAAATATTCATTTTATTCATTATGATATTATATTGGAATCATTTCTTATCTTTTTATATAGAATTAGTTTATGGGGAGTATATTTTAAATACTCACTTATCTTATCAATTTCATGTCACAAAAATGGGGGAAGATTATAGTCTTATTATTAGGGGAAGTTTTTCTTATATATTTTTTTAATTTTATTGAGAAGAATTTTATATTGAATTCTATATGAGAGAAAACTTTTATAGGTTTAGTATTTTCATTGTTGTTAAAAAAATTGTAAATATTATCCTTATTTACCTTGATATTAGGGAGTAGTTTTTATCCTTATAATAGGGGATAAGTTTTCTGAAAAATTAAAATTATATAAATAAATATTAGGGGAGAGGACTCATTCATATAATAAATTTTATAATATATCAAAAAAGTGAAATTTATACTTTTTAAAATCTATATTCACATGGGTTTTGAGACCATCAAAAAGGGGGATACTGTTATGAATGTGTTGATTGAAAAGAAATTAATTTCTTTTTGGTTTTAAAGCTCACAAATTTACACTTTTGAGTAACTAATGAGTCTATATTTAAGTGAATTTTAGGAAATTATTATTCATCAGAATATTTATTCTGGAATTATATTATATTCATTAGTTTGATAGGAATATTTGTTAAATTATTGTGAATGTATTTATAATGTATTTTGGAAACATTTTTCATACCATTTGTAGATAAATAGTAACATAAGGAATGGAAACCCTAAATTTTAAACAGAACATTTGAAATATATACCCTACATTGTCAAAAAAGTATGATTCTGGAACCATATGTTTGGATGGAACCTTATGTTTGAGAAAATGGAAAGTATGGATAATCAACCTTACATATTATGAAGCCCATTATTTGAGGAAATAATGGAATGGTACATCGACCCAACTATTTTAGGTAAACTTTCTTTTTCAAAAAAAAATTTGGTGCTTTTTTGTCACATAATGGAAAAATAATTTTGGCAATTCAATGACATAGTTTTTAAACTATGATATTATAATTGATTTATTTAATGGTCTTGACAGAATTAAAGATACTTTTAAAGACTTTTTATGACCAATTCAAATGATCGAATTCAATTGAGTAAATTTTTACTATTTATAAGGTAAGTAACAATATCTCTTGAATGTTATTTAATACAAATATTCAATATTTATTCTGAAATATTTTTAGGATCTTCTTCTACCAATATTTTTTCAAACTATAATATATTTATCTAGACACTCTTCATCGATAAAAAATGAGTAATATAAAGAAGTGGATATATATATATATATATATATATAACAAGTATTGTCTGTTTCCATCAGAGATACACTTTGGAGACAAGCATGTTTTGATATATTATCTCACTAATTTTACTGGTGTCATTTCTATTCTATTTTATCATTACATCTTATTTTGCAATAAGCGATGAATTATTTCATTAGTGATACAATTTGAAAACATACATGTTTAAACATTAGTCTTGTGTTTACTCTATTTCTATTTCAAATAAACATACACATCGTTGAAAATATATTCTCTATTGTTCATTATTGACAATTTGAATATATATGGCAGTTTCTGATACAATTGTGAAATTTAATATGTATTCATAAAAAATCAGTCTCTATTTATTTGGTAGAGTTTCGACATCTCGGACTTAGTCATTGTTATGTGTCAGATTCTTGCACTAAACTGCGGAGTTACGGTCTTGTAAAAAAATAAGAAGGATCATTAAAGCCTTGTTGTAAAGGTGTTAATTGCATACACTCAGTTGTTGTTTAAAGGTCTCTAGATAATAATACCTAGTGAAAATCACCATCTTTGAGGAGTTGATCATTGCTGGAGTGGACTAAGGGATCATTGTTCCCTAAACCACTATACACCGCTATGTTCATTTCCATTATTTAATTCCAAATCCTATCATCATTGAGGGATAATAAAAGGTTCCCTAATTATTAAGAGATTTGTTCCAAACATTCAAATTTTTTGAACTACACAATTCACACCCCTCTATTATATTTTTCTTCGTCATTTTTATCATGATATAACATGTAAGTGAGTCTTTATTTTGGTTTTATATTTTACACTTTACACATACATTGCATGACATGTCTATTTTTTAATATTATATTCTTGATTTGGTCATTATGTGATTCTATTTTAGCTTTGATATTGGTTATATCCTTTTATTTTTCTTATTTATTTCATCCACTGTGTTTCCTTGATAGATATGGAATAGTCTCCCCATGAAATCTATATTGGACCCGTGCTGCTAGTGGATAGCCTCTATCATTTGGGGAGACACACTTGGAGGAATATATCTGAACGACTCGGGGAGATGGTGTGTCAAACCCAGGTCGAGACATTATAGGATGTTTTATTCCCCAAACATTGACCCATTCTTGAGGTTGGGCTCAATATTTTTTGGATTTCACCATGAGGATTTTTTTGATAAGATTTGACTAATATCTTCTTTTTATTTTCATTGATTTACATTCTCTAAATGAGAACGATTTTTAATAGTGCTCTTCAACATATATGTCTTATCTCCTATGAATATTATTTCACCCTTGTTTCGACACATTATGATTATTGGATTGGATCACATCAGTTAATAACTTTTTCACCTCATTCTTCTGCATTTCCCACCACCGTCCTTCAATTTATTCATTGTTAACCCACAGGGTTGATGATTCAACATTTTCAGTTTAGATTTAAGCATGATCTAACCCCTTGATTCATGTTGGATTCCTATGAGACAAAAGGTTCAATGTTTTTCGGTGTAATAAAGTCATATTGTAGGATTTGGGTGATTTTACCATAGATTATTACCCCCATTCAATGATGGGAGGCATTGAGGATCACCTATTGAAAAATAGTGATCCAATTTTTACCCATCGGAATCTAAGAATCTAAGATAGTAGGATTCCCATAGATTTCATTGGATATTGGGTGATCAAACAACAATAAAGGTGGTGAAAAAGGTGGATCTAGTGTCCATTTGATGGGATATCTATTTCTAGAAAATCCTAACATATGTGGCATGTACATCAGAAGAACTCATGTTGTGTAGTCCCCTTAATACAGTGGGAGGGTTTTCTCAGAAGATAAATATCACTTGTTGTGTGTGACTTCCACAAACCCTATGATAGGATGATTGAGGATTAGCATATACCCCAACAATGTACATGGACACAAGAAAAACTAGGCACATGGGAACGACCAAGTATATGGACAAGTTTAGTGCATAGCCCAGAGTACAAGGAAACATGCTGGGAGGACATGGGAACTCCATGGGCTACCAATCCATATTGTGTACTCCATGTACAGTCATGTATATACACCTTTCTAGTCATGACATTGGTAGAAAATGACATGACCAGATGTATAGGTAAGACCACACAACATGTGACCTAATGAACACACCACGAATACCCTTAGAAGCTTCTACCTTATCTATCTTCTTGTCTAGAATATGGATTTTGTCTCCTGAGTAGCCTATATAGAGTAGTTTTCAGCATTTCATGTGATAGTGTAATTAATTTCCACATCATATATATGATGCATGGTGAGGCAAGTGGGATGCTTCCTTTAGAGAAACTTAGCTGGTGACAATCATTTAATGTGATAATATGAGTTTTACTAAGGTTGGTACTCACCTTCCTCTCCCAATGGTACAGATATCCAATATCCATTATACATAAAGAAATATAACTCCCCGTGTAATATAGGGTGTGGGTTCTTTATCTATGGAGTGGAATCCCTTTCATTGGGCACCAACATTTTGCAGGACCCCCATTGGATTAGTTCACCCTCAGTTGTGATACATAGTATAGAGTTTTAGGACCTCCATATTCTTTAGAGGATACATGATATTTTTTGATAATACATAGTGTTCCATTTCCAATGATACATATTAGTGAGGTGTGGTCTATCCATTGTTCATATTATGTTGTAAGAGGTTTGATTGATATCTACGATGGGATATTTCGAGCTGTGGTAAGAATCTTTACTCTTAACAAGAAATAAAAATGGTGATCCACTTATATATTCCATTGGGTTTCTATTGGATAAAATATAACATGGGTTTTTATTTACCCTTTTTTGTATAGGTTGATATGATTTTTGTTACTTATATTTCTTCCATTTTTTATTTTTTAGGGCCTCCTACCAGAAATTTATATAACAACCATACATTTTCTTTTAACACATGTTTTATATCTTATGTAGTCGATCAGAAAATTTTCAGCCACATCGGTGGAATTGGTATGGGAGGAGCATAGTTGTAATTAGAGGTGATGACCAGGTTTTTTTTAGCCTTAGATATTTTGAGTTGATCTCTCCTTATTTTTCCCTTTGTTATGTGGTTGTTAGGTTGAGACCACATCTCCTGTTGGGTATGTATTTTCCAATTTATATCTTCTTAATAATTTTTTTTAATTTGACTAACTTCCTAAAGGGGTTTTTATGCATTAATTACATTATATATGTTTTAGTATTTTATTATATATATTCATTTTTTTCATGGATCTGGTTGTATGCAGGTATACAAGTTTTCTATTATAAGACCTTTTGTTTTAGTGATATACCAAGTTGGTGCTAATAACTAACCCCAATACTATTAGAGTTTGCATTTTGGTCTAAAAATTTTATACTATTGGCCCAGGAGGGGCCCCATTGGGTCAATTCATGATAGGATTTCACTATAACGACCTATGTTTTCATTGAATATTTTCCATTGTAGAATACTTTGATTGATTACTTTGATTACAAGCAACCCAAACTAAAAAATAACCACAACATATTAGAATAAAATTGATAATAATTTTATAATAATCACTCTTATTATAAACCATTAGTATTTATTACATTTTCAAAATAAATAATTAAGACAAGTTAGTGTTGAAAAGGTGTTATTTTCAATAAAAGTCATTTTTTTATATTGTCTATTTTATTTCAAATACTGAATTTACATAGATTATAATGTATGTTTTTTAAAATAAAATTAATTTTTTATTCCACTTAGAAATTTTTTAAAGCATTTGATTATTTAGTTTTTCTATAGAAGATTAATTTTTAGTTGAAAATATGGTTTTTGTGAAAATTATAATTTTTATGGTCTTTTCATTAAGTAATATTATTCTATATGTTTTAAAATAATATTATATAATAAAATATTTATATATGGAATAAACTTATGCTTTTAAAAATATTATTGGAACTTAAAATTATGATTTCCATCCATTTTAGAACTAAATATAATTGCAAAATAAAAAAATACATTCATTTTTCTTTTTTAATGAACTATTTTCGGGGTCATATTGTATTTTTTATTTCCTTTGGAGCCTCATATCATTAATGTTATTTATAGTAAATCAATTTATCTCACTAAAATTAATAATAATAATAATTTTATCCTATATATATTTTCAGTAGGAAAACATTAGGTTTTTTAGAAATGTTTTTGACAATATAATGTTTTATATTATAAAATTATCTACTAAAATTATGGATATTTTCAATTATATAATTATTTTAAAATATTAGATCAAAAAATAAATGAATTTTTTCGGTAAATTTTAATTTAGGCCATTAAAATTAATCACTAATGTTAAAAAATTGTTACCTTGATATAAAGTAAATTTTTTTAAAGGAATAATACTAAAATGAAATTCCCAAAAGAAGTTTAAAACATTTATTCAAATGAGGTTCTGTGGATATTTTTTTAACCAAAAAAACATTTACCTCATATTTTTCAATTTCTTGAACAATTCCCCTAGAATATTAACCATAGATTATTTAAAATGTAAGGGTTACTTCTAAAACTAACATCTCCATCACTTATAAAATATCCAACACTTCCACCACATCAATATTCACATTGCCTTAAAATTCCTCGTGGAAAAAGAACTAAATTTATCTTCCTATAACCCTCACCCATTTCCAAATTCTTCTAGTGATTATTAATTAGATTAAGAACTATATTTCCAAGGAGAATTCATATAAAATATTCAAGTCCACGTCGTTAGTGTCCACTTCTTCTTAGAGTTTCACTCATAACATATACTATCTTAACCTTATATAGAACTATTAATAAAATGAAATCATTATCAAAATTATTCATAAATTTCCTTATATTAATTTTAAAGTAGTTATTCTATAATTTTCATCCACTAGGACACCCAAATAACATTCATCATGCGTACATGTGGATTAGCTCCTCTATAAAGCAATGTTGTTTATTTTCATCACTAACATTGAAGGTATGTATCATGGATGAATTTGAGGAATAAATGTGATTCCTATAAAAATAATATTCTTAAATGTTCATTCCACATATACCATAATTTCTCTTATTCATTAATAAGTGGGATTGAGAACCATACATACTGTGAACTTCTGCCTCTATAAACCACAAATTTCATTTTTCATCATCACCCATCAGGGATGGTTCTAATAATGGATTTAATGTGGATATATGATAATAATTACACATTTAATCTTCAAAATATTTCATATTATCATTATCTAAATACATTCTCTTACCCATGAAAACGTTATATTATGTTCCAATTTTGGATGATTTTCCACCCCATATAAAGAAAGCTATAAAAAATTACTAATAATTGATTATCGGATATAATATAATAGGAATATAATTTAATCATTATATATTAATTTTTTTTTTATAATTTATGGTTTTTTGTTAATATTTATAATATTTATTAATATATAACCTTTTTATCATTACAAAAATCCAAAACTAGTTATCATTATTAACATATCCACAAGTCGTGCTCATGAATATCAACTTGTGGAAATGTGAATTCATAAATGATTGGAAAAAATATTATACTATATTTAATGATATTTTAATGATAATATTGAAAAAACAAAGTGAGAATATATCCCATATTTCTGAAGTTTTATCAAGAAAATAACCAATGGTTATAACAATTAATAATAAGAAAGTTTATAACTGGTTAATATATTTATACTATACGTTGATAAATTAATTATAATAAGGGCATCATGTTTATAATAAGGTTCTACGATAACTTAATAATATATTAATGTACATTATATTAGGGTTTAATGTACTTCTATAAAAAACAATGTTATTTATAAGGGAGTTTGTAACTAAAATTTATTCAATTGAGTTATATATTTTCTTCTAGATTTTATTTCTTTATGTACATTACACATTCCATTTTCTACAAATTTAAATCTTTATTTTGAATTAATATTATTTTTTAATCAAATAAATTTACATGAATGGTTTAATTTTCATATACTATTTAAAAAACAATGGTTATGATTAGAAAAGAGACTCATAACTATGACTTTTACAATGATCAATACACAATGTTTTTTAAAATGTATTTCATGATTTTGTTTTTTTATAATAAAATTATCGATCTAAAATTATGAGTATTTTTTAGTTTTACCGTATATTTTATTGAATTATTATATTATTTTGGGTGACCCTATTTTCATTATAAAATTATTTAATTCATGAAGTTATTTTATAAATGTTTGGATGTTTTATGAAACTCATTTTATTTCCATGGTTTCTTTATGAAATGTGAATAATTTCCTTTTATATATCTAAGAACACCCCTCAATTTTATTTTCTTTCTTATGATATGATGAAAATTTTATTTAAGTGGAAAAAATATGTTGGGATGATGATGGATGTTTTTTATCACCGTCTAATTCATTAGTTTAAGCATATATCTCATGAATTTGGTAGGCCTTTACATAATGAGTTTGTCCACATAAGTGTCAGCATGATGGGTTTCCTCATATTTTATGGTGTTGACATGGGGAGTTTGTTCACATATTCATGAAATGATGTGTTAACTTGAAAGGGTTTTATATTCTTATGCTTGTTCCACATTTCCAAGTTGAATATCATGATATAAAACAATTTCAAGAAGAATTTAATTTTCATTAAATTCCATGCTTCCATTATTTTGACTTATTTATAATTTATTCCACACATTTATTTCATGATCACTTGTCATGTTATTATTAAGTTGTGTTTTTATCTTGTTCATATATTTTAATCTTCCTTAATGATATTTTTATGATATTATATTACCCTAACATCTTTATGAATATCATATAAGGTCTTTTGGTCTTTTTTTAAGATATTTATTTCTTATTCATATTATTCATCAAATTATGATATGTTTTCCCTTACGAAAAATATAATATCACCCCTTTCTAATGATTCCAAAACACATTATATTAAGATTAGTATCTCATGTGAAGCATCTATAAAAACATGTATAGGGGAATAATTATGAAGATATGTTTAAAAAAGTAGTTAAATAATATGTTTGTGTAGCTAATGTATGATAAACTAAATAAAATTATCTTTGTTTTCTAAAACTTTTTAAATGATATATAAATTAAATCATGATATGAATGTATTCTTTATGTCATATTTATCTTTAGTGTCATTATTATTTATCATTGTAGGGTTTAGTTATTTTTGGAATTAATTTAGGTACCTTTGGTGTTAGGTAACCTAAGAGAATACTCAAGTGATGTTTCGATGTATGTATGATCATATCCTTATATATTGGTAATGTCTTGAGAATATGGGTTTCCCAAAAAAAATAAGCCTCTATATGGGTACGAATGTAACACCCCAACTCAAACCACCTGGTCCAAGCTGAATGGTCACATGAATACATGAATTCCTCCTCATATACAAGAGGCTTCAAACTAGTAATGAGGGTGAATATCCATTATTGGGAAGACTATAACCTCAATATCATTGAATGGAACAAATAATAATAAATAATATAATATATATAATCATACTATATGAATAAATTTAAAGATTACATTCATTTCATGAAAATAAATGGGATCCAAAAATTGAAAGCTATTCTAAAGTAATATGTGTAGATAAATGAATAAATAAAAATAGTGGCCCTCTAGAGTGAATCACAATCATATAGTAGTACAATGATCCTCTACTCAGTCATTCACCATTGGGTTTGTTCCCTTATCTGGATATTTCGTTATTAAATTTGTAGGCGCACCTAAATTCTAGAGTATGGTGTTAGTGGAAGACTTAGTTGGACCCCACTAAAGAATAATTAATAATACATGATCGAGTATAAAAGGTTTATTCCATTTATAAAATATTGTTATAATAATTATAAATTACATAAAATCTAAAACCAAGCCGTTGTGTGCTAAACAAGCTACCACAAACCCTTGGTTGTACCTTCTTTGACTACATTCCTCTATAAAAAACATGGAATTTTATAAATATGTAAGAACCAACTAATAATATTTAGATGCAATATCCTTGAATTATCATGAAATTATGAAATATCTGATCCCCAAACATTCATTTCTCGACTCAGATATAGATTAGGCCAACAAAATGTCATACCCCATCTATTCCTTGAGTTAGGACCTCATGCCATCAATCTAATAACACGTTTCCTCATGTTAGGCCCCATAAATTCATAACCCTCCCATTTTCATAGACAATTTATTATTATCAACGCAAGATGGAAAAACATCCCCTCTAAGATATTAAAAAGACACAGTGGTCCACATGTCTCATGTACCAATAAAAGCAACAAAGGTATGATTATACACATGCATGTTAAAGAATAACAGGAAGACACAGAATATCATCTGGAGAATATAGTAGAAACACAAAAACACATGTCTCCATTATCACTCTTTTAAAAAACATACTCTAGAAATATTCATGGAATCATAAATCATATAAATTCTCATGGGAGTCAAACATACCCATATGTGATCAAAGTAAATAATTGTTATCATTTATGTTGACACATACATTATAACTGTGGAACATGTATCAGAAATAGTCAAGTGGTATGTAACATCCTACCTCATAGTCATTAATGTCAATGGTAGAGGTAAACAATTATCTATGGTCTGAAATCTATAGTGGAAACCTCATAGTCCTTGATCGAATCCTCCTAGACTTGTTACCATAATTGTATATGTGTAAATGCTCAAGGCCCATCACAAATTCCTAGAACCAAAAATTATTTTTTTATTTCAAAAAATAAAAACATATCACCTCTGATTACGCATTATGCCTCCAAGGTAATTTCCAAATTATCATTTAATTCCAAAAAATGTGTTAGAAATTTTTTTGTATGATTAATTGAAAACCACATATGATATAATAAAACCCTCCAAATTAATTCAAAAACACTTCTGGTAGTCCTTTATAATTATTCTTTGAGAAACTTAAACTATTTTCCCCAATAATTGTGATAATTATCCCTTGATAATTATATTATTAATTATCCATTGATAATTCAATATCATTGTCACTTGATAATTCTACTTTAATTGTTTATGAATAATTTGAATAAATATCTTTTAATAATTTTTTTATAAATTATTCTTTGATAATTCGATGTGAATATGATTTTATAATTATATTTATAAAATTAAATTAAATAATTTTTTTATAATTATTGATAATTATACATTTATAATTTTTTAATTATTTTCATTTTATAATTTTTATAAATAATCATTTATAATTTTGTAGTACCTTGAAATTATAAAGTATGAACCTTTTATTCGATAGCAAACATGACATGAGACACTAAGCGTCTAATGGAAATTAATACATAGATACATTAGAATATATTCAATATTTTAAATATATTTTATGTATTATATATTTTTTAATGAACTCTACGCCGATTTACCTTGTATTACACATAAGAGTTACTTTCTTCGAAGGCATACCTTACATGCAAGACAGAGTTTTACACAATAGAGATATATTGTTAAAATATTATACAATTAGACATGACTTATACATTAAATTAGAATTTACGAAAAGGGGTACCTAATTTATGAAAATATATGGTTTACATAAATATAAAATGAATTCAGTGGTTATTAATTAATTAGAAATGAATATGAAAATATACTAAATATAAATGAAAATATTATTATTTTATGTTTACAAAGCTGTTTTACCCTAATATATTTTATTAAAAATAATTAATATGATATAATAATGTAATATATATATATATATTCAATATAATATTTTTTATTTTCATTCAATAGGTTTAATGTGAATAAGATAAGAACAAATCCTATTTTACACATAAAAACCTATATTTTTTAAAAGGAAATTTTGCATCCTTTTAATGGATAACCAATTTGAAATTTAAATTTTGATGGTTTAATTTATTTAAAATTTAAAAATAAAATTCATATTTTAAATTGAAACATAAAAATTTGGTTAGGATGAATTTTTTTATTTTTTGTAAACATTTCATTTTTAATGAATAGTTAAACTTTCTGAATTGAAGTTCAAAATCGTTTTTTCATCTAATTTATTTATAAAGATAAATTATAAATTTTACTATTTCTAAATTTTTATTAAATAAAATTTTTATCAATTAATACAATTTATATCATTGTGATCAATTTAACATTAAAATTGACTATAAAAACATTTCATATTGTTGGATGTTTTTACATTAAAAACCTATATTGTGGTCCCGCCTATGCGATGAATTTTAAATTAATTTCTGCCATTTATGTGGTTGGAATTTGGAAGACTTGTTTCAATACTTTGAATTAGAATAATTTATAATGTATAATTATACCAAATTTTCTTTTGACCAAAAATATTAGTGAAAGTAATAAAAATTAGTTACAATTATTAAGGTAAAATTATGCTTAATAAATAACTAAACCTTTAATTTAAGGGCCAAAATGACCTATAAACTCATCAAAAACCAATTATCTAACAATATCAAATCTATAAAACATACATATTTTATTTTTCTTGGTTTATTATGATTTTTTAGGTAATAACATGTGAGCACATAACATGTTTCCAAAATTTACAACTCTTTTTTCATCCTTATAAAAGGCAACCACCTCTCCCCCTTTTTCACACATCCCAAGACACATTTGTTCTGAAATGATTGGTTCAAATAATCTCCCAAAATCCCTGACCTAGAATATTAATCCTATATTTGGCATAAATATTTACAAGGAATACATTTGGTATAAACCTAAAGAAGTTACCCGATTAAGTGGTAACATCTTCTCTCAAGTCTTTTAGATTTATTACATTTATCCAATCCCTATACTCTTATTATTATATTCATTATAAAAAAAATAAGTATCCTAAATAAAATAGTATTATATTATTCTAAGGTTTATACCAACACTTACACATACCTCCATCTAATGGGTAATGAACATATTGTTTCTGTGTACAGATAACTACTCCCTCATGAAAAGATGATTGTTCATTTTTCAGTTTCCACCTATCATGGTGGCCATTATAATGAAACATATGATTTTATATTTTATATATGATGTTTATAATGTCTTTGTGATTATTTTATTTTTATTTATAACATACCCTTTTCTGTTCGATCTTTTTTAGATACGATAAACTAATTTGAGGATATGACGACTACTGCCACCTCACAGTGATATGACTCATTCAAACCATACATGGAAAGTATAAAGGATTTTATTAATAAACATAAGAAATATATATTAAATAGATATTATACTATAATTAGAATATATATATATATATATATTAGTGATCATTATTTTAATATAATAATGAAATGGAAGTAGCGTTAATGTGTAAGAACAGCCTACCATCTCCATGAACAGTACACTTTATTCCTAATATCCACAAATAATGGACTACTATAAATACATATATACATATTCTATATGATAATTAATAAATTTTTTACATTTTTTATATGATAAAACCATTATGAAATTACTGATAACAACAAATAACAAGTTTAAACATAGTTGAGAAAACTATGCAATTAACACCCGAAATAGTGAAATTAAAGAAATATTGTTCACAAATGGGTAATACAATATTATAAGGAATTAATATATTATATTATAAACATGATTATTGTTATGGTATAAGTTATTAACATATATTAAACCACTATAAATGATGATAAATACCACACAACAAAATTAATTATAAAGTAAGGTAATTTCATCTCAATTTACATTCCATTAATACTTATAGGGTAATCTGCGTCAATTAACTTTTATTTAATGTATATACTCACTTTTTCAGGTAATGTCACGAATCCCCTTATTCTCATGATATATTAAGTTTCATATAATGTCATACTTTACTATTAATAATTATTTAAATATTTCAAAGTGCTATGGGACACATTTGAATGTTTAAATATAGTTTATTTTCAATAATGTATTAATGTCAACATCCCTTTTTGTAACATAACCTATTTAGTGGTATTATTGGAATATCCATATTATATATTCAACATCTATATTTGATAAGACGCATTTTTTATTCAATATATGTGGTATTATTTGGACATGCAATGCATGGGTTGGGGACTATTTAAGGCTAGTAGTACAAGTTGGGGAGTAGTAAATGAAAACCCCTCGATGCATCAATAGCCCCATTGAACGGATTTTTTGGATAAACAAGGAATTTTTAACTATCTCTTGAAGGTAAAGGTATCTTGATAATGTGAAACATGAAATTTGAAAACAAATAATTTCCTTTATTGATAATTTTATTATTATTATTATCTATCCATATGATTTTCCACGGACATGTCTAGGGATGAATTTCATTTTTAGTTCATTGATTAAATAGAATGTGTTTTCATATTCTTACCTTTCTATTTTGATGTTGCCTTATCCAGTTATATGAATGGAATTTGTTATCAATTATTTAACTTTCTATGTTAATTTATTCATATTGATTCATTATTTCATCCACATTACATACCATTACTGAGAATTTGACCTCAACCTTATTATGTTTAATTTCACAAGGTTATGAAGAACTCTTTGAATTAGCATTCAAGGACACAATTTAATTTATTTTTATTTATCTTGTTTATATTTCCTATTTCCTAATGTATTATGGGTATCATGTATATAATATTGATTTCAAAGACTGCTAAAAAAAATTTCCTTTAGGATTTGATTACTTGTAAAGATGCCAATGTAATAAAGTAATACACCGGCTCTGAGATTCCTGGGCCTGGGCATTAAAAATTCAATGTAAGTATCCTTTAATAATTATTTTTAATTATCATTTTATAAATAGTTATTATTATCTTTGGATAACTTCATGTAATTAGTAATTGATAATTTTGTAAATTACGTCTTGATAATTTAGGTTATATCATTTTATTAAAATTTAATTGTTTTTTCAACAATTGAGAAGATAGAACTTTTTACGAAAATATATAAAATATGATAAACTTTTAAGAATAGTGAAAACTCTATTGAAAAGAAAAAGTGAGGTCACAGTGTTTGGAACTACATAAGGGTGTCAAACTAGGTCACTAAAGGATGACCATTCATGCACAAATTAATTTTTTAATCACCCAATATAAACATAATAAACCAAGAATAAAGCCTATAAGATCTAATGATATTAAAAACAACCACTGTGTATAATTTTATAATTTTAAACCCCAAATTATAATACCTATTTTATAATCATATCTGAAATGTGGATAGTTCAATTTCACCCCATTATGGATTTTTTTAATAGTAATTTGTCAAAAACATGATGATTTTGTTGTTTTTAGTCCAATCTATATGGATAAGATGTGGGATTGTAGTGCGTATGTTGGAAGGGGGAAGAAGAATGAGGAAGAGGGAAAAAATAAATTTAAAATAAAATAAAAAGGGTATAATAATTACCCATGAGTGCGACTTCACTAGACACTTGATGCGCACAAAGGTTATGTCGCACCTAGGGTAAAAACTGTATTTTAGATTTAATGGACGTCTCTGAGAAACCATTCCATATATATTTGATTATTACATAAAGGTGAAAGGGCCAAATCATGTTAAAACATGTTTTATAATGCTTTTATGTGATCAATTTCCACCCATACCATCCATATCTGACACATTTTTATATTTTGTGTTCATCAACCCCTGAATAGTAAATTTATATTATTCAAAATGTAAGGGTTACTTCCAAAACTACTCTTTTATTCACTGATAAAAAAAATCCAATGAATCTATCTCGTCAAGACTCACCTTACCATAAAATTTTTACTTCGAAATGTTTTAGTATTATACCCCTGTAATCTTATCAAATTTCCAAAAACCATTGGTCACTATTAATTAGCATAATTACTTCATTTAAAGAGATAATTCCTAGAAATAAATCAATTCCCTAACGTAAGCTTCCACATCATGGTGTTTCCTTATTAAGTTATACTATCCAAGAATAATATAAACATATTTATATACTAAAATTAATATCCTTAATAAATTTAAATTTTATTATATATCAATTTGAAAAAAATTATTCAATCATTTCCAACAACATAGAAAAAAAAGTTACATCCATATTGATTTCAGGATCTTTACCACCTCTAAGAAATGAAGTCGTTTTTTTTCATCACTAAAACACATGAATGATATCAAGGATATATGTGAATAATAAATATTATTATCATTTTATGAATAAAATTCTAAAATTTCCATTTTTCATACACCATAATTTTTTCCTTCATTAATAAATTGCATCGTTAATCGTGTGTAAGGAGGACTAATTCCTTCATGAACAATATATATCATTTTTCATCTCCAACCATTGTGGATGGTTCTATGAAAGTATTTTATGAGAATATAAGATAACAATAACATGTTAATTATTCTAAATATTTCATATTATCTATATCTTGATACATTATCCCACATGTCAAAACATTATTATACATTACCATTTTGGTTGGTTTTACTACAAATGTAAATGATGTCATAAAAAATATTTCATAACTGATTATTGGAATTCATATAGTAGTAATATCAAGAAATAATGATAAATTAAATGTGTAATTATTATTATAGATATTTTTTTGAATATTAAAAAAATATATTAATGTATCACCTTTCGATTGATAAAAATTTCAAGAACAAGTTATCAGGGTTTAAATTTTCACATGTTATGTTCATTTATTTGAACTAAAGAAAATAAAGAACGAGAAATAATTAGAAAAAAAAATTATTATTATGTATTTAAATGTAAATTAATAATGAACTTAATACCACTTAGTGATAATTTACCAATGATTTGTGAACATTTTATGAAACTAATAACATAATTTTCAAACACCTCATAATAAGAAAACACTATAATCAGTTAACATGTTTGTAATATATGTTTATAAAATATTTATAAAAAAGTAATTATATTTATATTATGGTTATTATATGATTTTTTATTATATTTATTATAATTATACAAGAGGTAAAATTACTTTCATGGAAATCAGTGTTAATAGTAAGGGACTTGTTAACTCGAATTCCATTGTAGGTGTTATACACATTATTATTAATTTTTTTACCCTATATCCACTAGAATTTACATTATGAATGATTTTTTCTATTTATTTGGGAGGAAAAATAGTTTTTATCAAAATAAATTTCAATTAAAGGTTTACTTTTCAATTACTTTAAAAAAAAATAAATGGTCCTTTTTGAAAATAATCTCCGAAATATTACCTCTATATTGATGAATATAAAAGGACTCAAAAGATATCATTTAATAATTTGGTTTTATTTATCATAAAATAATTTGTCTCTAATGGAGTTATCTTTAATGTTTCACCCTATATTATCATTTATTTTTTAAAAAAATTAGGTGAAAAATGTTTTGGTATCAAACAATTTAATTTATTAAGTTTTTTATAACCTTTCGAAGATTTATGAAACCCATTTTCTATTAATGGGTTCTTTATAATAGTTAATGATTTAAAATTGAATATTTTTTAAACCCATTAATTTTTCAATTGTTTAAGTAGCTCAAATATGTATGGATAATGATGGTTTGGGTCCTATATCATTCTCTAAAAAAATTAAGCTTATATTGCATGAGATGGTCACAAATAGAAATAACAAGACAATTTAGATAGGTGTTGGTGTGATGGGTTTTCTCAAGTTATTATATATATAAATAACTTTGTTTTCACATATGTTTCTTCAATATGTATTTTATCAATAGTTTTTTCCCATTATTGTAGTTGCTCCAAATTTCCATTTTTTATCAAGTTATTCCAAATTCCCAAGATGCACTTCATTTCCGTGAAATGTTATATTTTCATGATTATGGCATATTTTTCTAATATTCTGAACTTTTAGCTCATGATCACAAGTTATATGATTATCAATGTGTCTTTTGATAAAACTAATATATGTTACCTTCCTTAACTCTCTTTTATATCTTTTTTTCTCTAACATGTTAGTGATCAGCAACTAAGGTATTTTTACCTATTATGTTTGTATTTATGTCTTCTTCATGTTCTACTTAGTAATATGATATCTTCTTCCCTTAATAAACATCTTATATCTCCTCTTTATTATGTTTCCACTCCTATAGTTATGAATAATATTTTATCAAGTGATAATTCTAGAAAAGGGTTTAGAGGAGAGTGATTATGAATAAATATTTTCAAATCGTGTAAAATAATATATAATTATAAATAACTTTTGAGCCACTGAACCATTATATCTCTTGGTTGTGAAACTATTTTTGTGAGTTATTATTTAAATCATGATATTAATTTATTGTTTACATTATGTTTAGATTGTTTTATTTTACTCAATGGTTCCTATAATGAATAATTAATATATGGGGGGGTTTATAACTACTTGATCCTTATATGAACCCCATCCATTAAACCATAAAGCTCATTATTCTTCATTTTACATCTAAAATATTCTATAAAAGATCATTCACCTTTCCACTATGAGTTTCTATAACAAAATTACCCATTCTATGATTATAATCCATCTAAAAGTCAATACTATGCAGATACTCAACTCAATGCCTCTGTTCAAGATTCAAGTCTCACTAAAAGAATATATGCATCAAAAAATTATGGTCGATATATATTTAAAAAATCTCAATAATTAGGTAATATTCCATACACTTCATGGCGTGGTCCACTACTTCTAACTTCAGTTCATGTTTATTGAAGTTACACCCATGAGATTATATCTTATGAGACCCATAAGAAACTAAAATATTTATCCACATAAAAATAGTTCCCAAATGAATACCTAAAGCATCAAATTAAATATTATATCCCATCTTAGACATAGGTAAGATCAAAATCATTGAAATTTTCATTCTCTTGTTTGAAAACAGGAAAGGTCTCCTTACAATTATATATCCACTCAAACATAACTTTATTCATAGTAATCCAAATAATATGTTCTTAATATTGAGAGAAACATTGAATGATACATTTTCAATACCTAACCAATCCTAGGAAACTATTGATATAAAAACATCTCTAGGCCATACCCAAGACATCACTTCCTCTACATTCTCCATATAAATTGAGACTCCCACCATAGAAATCATGTTCCAATAGATGTTCACCTATTTAATTCAAATTCTACCCTTTTAATTATTTTCATAAATCCAATTTTTAAATTTTCTACACAACATTATTATAAGGAAACTGACATTCATCTTTAGGGTCTATGATCATATCAAGATAAAGTCCATAAATACAATGAAAAAAAGTTATGATGTGAATGGAATACCATGTTTCTAATATCCATAAACACATTCAGATCATTTTCAACCAAAATTTCATGAAAAGTTAATTATACATTCCATACATACTCGTAAATTTTTTTAGGTATATATACTTCTATAACAAGAATCTATTGGTATCCTAATCATAATTCAATCTTTCAGAACAATCAGGCTCCCCCTAGCATGTCAAAAATAACACTGTTATAGGGAAATGGGTACATGTTCTTTAATGTGTATATATTACACTTTTGTAGTTCATTCATAACATAAGGATCTTATCCTTATTTATAGTTATCAAAACTAGAGCACCCCTAGAAGTTTTTCTCAATGTGATAAATGCATTAACCTATAAATTTTCTGGTTTCCCCTTTAGTTCCTTCTGCTCAGACAATTTTGTATGATATATAAGGATTAATATGAGATTAAATATTATAATTAGTTTACCTATGAATTAAATTAATTAATTCTAGTGTATTATAGAGAAACCATTTAGGAAGACATCATGGTAATAGTCCACCACTAGAAGTAAATAGTATGGTGAAACTTCTTAATATTCTTCAAAAACCATGCGAGTTACCAGTACTATAATAGTCCCAAACATTTTCATGTTTGGTCCCATTATAAATTCTTTATCATTCCATTAAATGGTTATAATAAAATTTCATAGATTAATAATATTAATGGATACTTTTCATCTATAATACTCAATGTGTTATTAATACCAGGTCAACCCATCCATGCCAAAAATCAAATCTATTCGTGTAATTTCTATGATCATGAACTCCCATAAATTTTTATAATTATTAGTTAATACATCACATTATAAACATATATGTGGATGGTATTCCACCTTCCTATATGGTGTATCAAGAGAAAGAAATTCAGAAGATAATTTGACCATTATATCTAAACTAGCAATGATATGAGCATATATAAATTAATGGGAAGTTATTGTATCAAAAAAGGACATATAAATTGTTGAGGTAATAAGATATGTACCTATAAATATATAAGGTTCCTATACACCATCCTCCAAAATATGGTCTATGTAAAATACTTTCCCATCATTAGTAATATGAACCAATCCTTTAGATAACTTATTCATCATGTTCAGTAACCCCTTTAGAGATTGGTCATGCTATAATTGACATCGCCAATCAGTCCCCTAACTCTCATCACATATCTTCTGGAGACCTATTCCGAAAACCAACCATAGAAAACTTGACCAAAAACATTATAATGATCCATATTTCCACATAAATTATTTTTTTAGATTCAAATAAAAACATGTGATTGAGTCTATTTTATCTATATTTTATTAGTAGGGGAACACATACTTCCCAAAGGGTGTGGAAGAGTACCATATATACTCTAAATTCCTACTACCAACCTATCACTCCTCCCCAGTCATCATCTTATGACTATCTAAATTTGGTCTAATTGCATTGTTAGGAGCACCACTCATTGATGCACATAGGGAGTAAGAATTACGACTTCTCTATCCTCATCAAAAATGTTATGAAAAATAAAATACTTGTGTAGCACCTCATAATTTTTAATAATGATGAGAATATTGACCCAATTCGGTAGCTATGGATGTTGTCCAACTTTTAACATTTATCCAATTTATTCTTCATACCATCCAAATGAGGAGGGAAAAGAAAAAACTTTGTCAAAGGATAAAAATATGAATATAGAGACATAATCATATACTAAATCCCTATAAACTCATGATATAAATATTTCATCAGTTTACCACAATAAAAACCCCTAAAGAAAACATTTTTTATGGTCTCACAATTATGAACCTCGGGTATACCCACCTACTGCATAACGCCAAACCATTTCCTCACTTGTTCCTAAAGTATGAAATAATCTAGTGAAAACCATTAATCCTCTAGAATTTATACAAAATTAATGATTCATTCAATGATATCAATCCAATCCTCAACATTTTGGGGCCTATAATATGTTAGATATATGGGAAATATTCAATAGGGAAGTATTGATAATATTCAACCATAGTTCTATGAGATCCCCCAGCATGAACATACACTATAAAAAAGGATCCAGGTTGATGTGGCCCCTGTCCCTAAACCAATAGAGAACTTATTTTAGCATTCTAATATATACTCTCCCATACATCTAGATCCACTATAAGTGAAACCTAACTTGAAGGAGCATCCTAAAAAACTTCCCTAGGTGGTTCTATAAGATTACATCTTTCCATAATTACATGAAATTAAAAATGAATTACAATAAAGTCCTTGTGTATATTAAAGAACTACACCACTAAATCAATTGTCATAAACCAAAAAAAATACAACTAAAGGTGGAATAATCATAAGATTCTACCTATTTTAAAAGGAGACAATCCCTTAAGTACTACCCAAGGGCCAAGACAAGTCTTACACACATTCATATTAGTCACACACAAATAAACATATCAAAACATAGCATTATCAGTTCACTTAATTAAAATATCAGTATAAATATATCACAGAAGTAGAGATCATTTATTAAAAATGAAATTTAATTAATTTATTATTTTATATGATAGGAAATCATATGCCTGAAATTTTTACCTATATGATTTTCATGATGCAAGAACTCACTAAAATTCCATACATTTTACCCTCTCCATATTTCTTAGGATCAACATGAAAAAAATAATATAGTAATAAAAAATACTAATCCATTTACCGTAACATGTTGGTCTATTAAATAAGATACAGATAATAACATATGTGACTCCCCAAACCGAGATTTTCATATACTTTATACTTTTTATCATTCCCTAGTCACAGTTAAGAAGAATGAAAAAGATTCCCTCCTTTTATTCTATACTGTAATTCCCTAACCTAATCACTAGTTTTGGATAGTGTGTCACATGACCTCATTTGTGTCTCTTTATATTCAAGAGGATAATGACTATTAGCAGGGTTCCAAATAGTTTTTCGTGGGACTATACAATATAGAATAAGATCCATGCACCATAATTTCAACAAGTCCCGAAATACAACCTACTACTACATAGAGATAAACATAATTCTATAAATAAATAATATACATGTATAAAAATAAGTAAAAATACTACCAATATTGTATGTCTATTGATGCATAATAACTAAAAAACTAACTAAACCACATTATCATTAATCTAGAGTCTACTCCACCATTGCCTCCTCCCTCTAAGCTTTATTTTCTTTTCTCTCTAATTGAGGAACACTAACCTAAGATGGATCCCACACTATGAAATATGCATCTACAATAGGATCCAAATGCATGGTGTGAGTATAAAACAAATAATACACCACCAAATCATCATTAAAGAATATTTGACATGTAAATGAAGGTTTATTTCATGTTTATAAGAAAATGAACAAACATGAAACCAACTTTATTTTGGGAAATCATGCACTGACCATTATTCTATGAGTCCCATTATATTCATTATTTACATCCATGTCATAAGTAATGTTTCATAAGTTACCTCATATCAGGTGATGCAGATATCAAATCAAGACCTAGATCATGGCTGAATGCAGTCGCACCTAGGTCTCAACCTTGGTTTTGGACATAAGGATATATTTTGTCGAACTAACTTGGTTAAGTGATATAGTTATAAGAAAAATGGCTCAATAATAGGTTATACAATAAGGCCTTCATACTGCATCATCTATCTATGACCATGCCACAAGGATATTATACCACTTCCCATTCTCTATGTCTTATTATCATTATCTGAACCACATTACACCAACACATGCTCCACCTCTGTGGTCATTCCAAACCATGATGATCTACCTATAACGTCGATACAAGATACAATCCTCTGCATGCCAAGAATTTGAACATAATGTTTCCTAGTATATGAGGTATAATACTAACACATAATCCATAGGACTCATGGTCTACAATCACTATTGACACCCATAATTTTGTGATATGTACATTTCAATCAAAGAAATTGTATGTTTTAAGACTATGAAAATTATTGTTATGCTTTGACCTAAGTACGTAGAGATAGAATACTTGTTGAATGGTTTGGTCTTGGACATAAGGGAATACACTTTATTGGACCTTATTCATATATGGAGATATTCCCACCCATGGATAAAAAATTAGTCAATCGAATAGCTAGCTAGACCAAGGATTAACCATATGCCCAAGTAAGATGGGAGTCAACCACGTCCAATGGGATCCAACCTGATACAGCTAGAGGATGGAGGCCTGGAGATCTTAGGAAGTAGGTGGGCCTGTGTGTAAGGCCAAAAGTACATGAGACCGATGTCATGCATAGCATGGGTAGAGATCCCATAGGACTAAAGCCTGATTGGAATTGTGTGTAGGTGGTATGGGTTTTAAACCCTATTGTTGGATTGATGTACCGCATCCACTATTTTACTTATAAAGAGGGGGAGGAAAAATGAAAATTTAGTTGTGGGATGGGATTTTTAGTGTACTGTTCACGTTATTAAATCCCAACCACTAATTCATTCAATCATGGTCATCTAATATATTCCCACAAGATTCACTCTAAAACTTGTGATCCCATGAAAATGACTATTCGAAATTATCTTATCCCATGTAGTGTGAAACCTTTTTCCTTAATCTCTTGGTAATCCTCCTTTCCACTGTGCTCCTTCTCCGCTGGTTCAACACTGCATGGCAGCCCATTGTCAATTGCATGAGCAATCAACAACCAGTATTGCCATCCTATGAACACTTTCTGTTACCACATAATGATAATCCTATAAATTTGTGAAATATATCAAGATATTCTCTAAAAAACAGGTGATCATAAGTTCACATAATTTTATGATGTAGTTCTAATGCTATATGGATCGCATGAGATTTATGACTATGAGACTCATCAAATATTTGAAGGATTTATTGGTTGAATTAAATAAAAATTATGAAAACATATAAATCAACATCATAGAAGAAAACAAAAGCATCACAAGATCAATGAAGTAATCATGAGATGAATAGAATCCCATATTGGGGTTGTATTAGTTCATACTGACAATGTCTCCACCACCTCACCAGATACATGTGGTGTACTCCCTATGCAAAGCGGCACCATCATCAGGCTAGATCAGCCTATATAAACTACAATCTCTTTATAAATAAAGATACTTGAGGGAGGGGACTAAGAGACAGTGTGGATATATATAATTTCAAAGAAGGAAAATATTGGAGAACAATTCGGCCAGCACCCACTGGTTAACTTCCTCAGGTGATCGCTAAAAGTCATCATGTCATAACATTAAGATCATGCAGTTTCATGAACATGATATAAATGATAATAAAATGTGAAAAATATAAAGTGGGACCACCATTCATCCATGAATATCCAAAGATATATATCCCTATCTCACAATCCTCCCTCATTGGACGGTGGCTTTTAGGTTCCATTCCATTGGGATCTTGCAACCTCATTCTGGATTAAACATCATGTGGATATCCCTATTATGCGAATTATTCATGCGAGTGGAAGTGGATGTACACATTTGGATGATGGAAATAACCCCATGTTGTCTTGAACATCGGATATCGCAAGTCCTTAGTCTCATGATGTCCTCATGCACCTAAGATCATACATCTATAAAGCCATTCCCTAAATCACATGACTCCCTCATATCCGCACAGCCCTATTGTATGCACCCCATGCCCAAATTAGGTCCTTGGTCTCATGATTACCCCTTATAAATCTCCCAATGTCCCATTCATTGTCTCGTAGAACAGATACAATACCCATCTCAAGGCTTTATGAAGGTCCTGACGATCACATAAGTTTGGTCATCATGTGTACTCTTGTCTCCATGCTGGTTGCTTTAGCATATGTGTAATCCCTTTTACATTCCCTTGACCATGAATCCCATGTTCTATGAACCCTCATCTATGTGGGTGACATAAAAGTGAGGCATATATACGTATTTTAAGAGCCCCTCGTAAGATCCCATCATGGTTATGAAACTATAAAAATGGAAAAACGTCATGTGGTTCCCTCATGAGGGATTCCACTTGACATCTTTAGAGCCTACACCCACATATGAACTCATGGGATGGCTCTTCCTTTGCCACAAAAATCATAGGAGTTGA
This sequence comes from Viscum album, assembly GCA_963277665.1. NCBI lineage: Eukaryota > Viridiplantae > Streptophyta > Magnoliopsida > Santalales > Viscaceae > Viscum > Viscum album. Next base: position 1,301,784,664 of record OY728127.1, read on the forward strand.
TGTTTTGGAATAAAAGAATTATCAATGAACTCCCTTTCAATAATAAATGTATCCATATAAAAATGGGGAATGATCCCTTAAGGCATGAAACGTCTACACTTGGATGGGTGAAAGATCATAAACATGTTTTAAAGACCCTTCCACGTGATCAATTTAACATCATATGATTGAAAGTTCCATAATTTATCTCATGATGTCCTTGGGTGACCTTGGATGTGTCACTTTGATCACAAGATGATCCCACGATAATTCAGGTTTATCTCATGAAACATTATTAACATGTAAGAGTTTTCATGTTATTTCCCATAGACATTCCATCTTTAATCAAGTGGCGTCCCTTTGACATGTCAGTTTCACTCGTGCGAAGGAATCCATGATAATTAAGGATTAATCATGAAACAACATGAAGATATACCCACTTCAATAATGTGAAAGAAAATAGACATAACCACCTTTTTTATGTGATGAATCATGGACATGTTTTCTTCAATCATGTGAAGGCATCTCAGGAATTTCAACATAGTTCATTCAAAGAATAATGGACAGGTTGGACATACACCCCCGGACCTGTTTGCCATAATAGATTGAAAACCATTCCATGATGGGTGGAAAATCAATAATTACCTAGAAAATAGCCATGAAAAGTCGGGTAGATCCCTTATGGCATGTCAAAATTATGTATCATAACAATATGGACTCATGTAATGTGAACACTAGCTAGGAACCTTCAACTTCATACCAATTTTAAAAGGGAAGTTTCATTGATGTGTTAGGGTTGTGTGCTAACGTGGGCCTATCGATGTCTTGATCTCACATATGCCTTATATAGTTTTCATCTCTCTTTATCCATCATAAGATATAGAATTATTATACATAGGGGAAACCATAGTGTGTAATCCATGGTTTAACTGAACTACGAGAACCCTAATTCCTATAAAAAAAGTATATGTAGAATGCATTATGAAGGAATGAGATCCAATGGGAATTCAACTTGTAGTAACACCTAGAAGTTTTGAAACCATGGGGATAATAATAATGTCTCCAATCAAGATATTCTACCTTAACCCATCATCCGGTTAGGGATACAATAACCTATGAGTACTCTAATTCCCTTAATAACTTGGATATGTAGGATACCTTCTAAGGGAATGGGATCCAATGGGCATAAACTTCGGTTTAAGTCCCATCATGTCACAAGTGTTTTTGAGATAGAGGAATAAATTCTCCCATGATTCATCCATCCATTATCATCGACCAATGGATGATATGTGACCTTATAAGTGGTATCATTTTATGTGTTAGTCTGAATCATTCCCTCAAGTACCTTAAACCCATCAATGGGATAGGGATAAACTGAAATATAATGACTCTAATTCCCATTAAAAGATAAGATATATAGGACGCCATACTAAATCTTGACCTTCATTCCTTATCCTCAATGTAATAGGTAAATATACCTCACATTGGGAAACATTGATGTGTAAGCCCTACTCAAATATCCTCTCAAAAAATGTGTTTGATCTCCCATTATCTATTGTTTATCAAATTGATTATGACTCATGTGGCCTTGGAGACTGGTGATTATTGTAGAAATAAAAATATGAGGATTCCCCATTGTGTTCCCACCATTGGTATTTAAGTCTGATTACTTATCTTCCTAACTCAAAATGAAATACTCTTGATGAGATAATCTTGGGAAGTCTTATTGTCATAAGTCTCATCTCTAGCCTATGTGGCGGTATCTCTCACAAAGTAGACACCCGTATAAGGCCAATGTAGAATATTATTCCTATCTAAAATAGGATACATTGGAAAACTAACCAATTTCATATCATGATATTTACGTACTTACTGAATGATGTTAAATTTCATGGATAGGTTTGGTCATACAACATTAAACTATGTCAAACGAACTATGTGGGTTTTTCTTTCTCTTTCACAAGATACATATGATGTCTCGTAGAGTTTCAATCCCATCTTCATGACAAAAAATTCCCCTATTGATAATAATGAAGTCCATAGTTCCTGTATTGGGCCATAAACTTTAGCATAATAGTAAATAAGAGAATGGTAAATAACTCATTATATGCACACTGTACTTTCTATCTATAGATGTTCATAATCAAGTCATCGAAATTGGGATTATTGGTACTGTATTGAGTCTTTAGAATGATTTCATGAACATGTCTTAAATCAATTATAGATTCCTATAGTAGGAATAAAATACTCCCAAAATGGTGTGATGAGCCCGATCTCCCAACCTCTCGACCAATGTGAGTCCCTAAGCATCACTAGTCTTGAAACCCCAAAGGACCACTTGCCTTTGACAAGAAGGACAGTACTCAGTTATATATGAGGGAACTGTTGGGAGTTTCTAAGTAGTATTAACAAATGGGAAAGCTGATGAAAATGATTTAGTAGGGCATTGAACCCCCAACAATCAAACTGTTAGGAAATATACCATCCATGTCTTTACTGATGAAAATAAAGGTGAACGCCAAGTGAATTACTCTAATTGGGTCATCCCCTTCACTGGTCAATGAGGATATATTTTCTAGTTCACATTATTCTAGTTTTCTCTATGATCACTTCACAACAAAAATGGTAAGCATTGCACATTTATTATAAGAAGACAAAATCGTGAAACAAATGAGGGGACCACCCTTTATCTTTTAACTATGAAAGTAATTATATAACCATGTACTCTTATAAATGATGTTTCACTAATAAGGTGTATTACATCCTTATAAATTTTTAGATGCCTTATAATTGAAATGACATAACAGAATGTTCCAATGGATTCTAATATTGCTGAACAAGTTGCATTGTCCCTGAGGCCCCGATGTACGTTGTCGCCAAAAAACCTCCAGAAATACCAGTTGGTGAATGTCTTGGTCTTGGAGTACCACATCAACTGTTCCATACCAACTCTTGAACCTTCACATGAAATCATTTTTAGGATGAATTTCCATCAGTATTATTTCCCATGATATACCACAAGAGATGAATCATCCCTTGTTTACACATTCAGCTGCTTTAGGAGCCTACAACTAGAGTGCATCGATTTATACCTTCCCTTACTTTATGAGATGGATGATTAAATTCATCCTACAATCTCAATCACGTAGAAGCTATCTAAGAGGCCTCCCCTAAATTCTATTCATCATCATAAACATGTGACTATGATTCCACAAGGAGTTTTAGAGGATAATGTGACTAAACCAACACTCTAAGTTTGGGAAACTAGAAGGAGAAGTCGTCAGGGGTATCTAAACAATGCAGCTTCAGAGTAGGCTTATATCCCTGCTACCACCAATATATTTCAGGGCCACTAGTGTATTTTGAAATTGAACCATAATAAATCCCATATCATCACTGGTGAGGAGCCTCTTGCTTCATCACAGCAATCCTTTGAGATTTTGGAATCCCATTGAGCACTATAGTCTTGCTAGATGGGGGAATTTTTATCTTATTTTACCTTAGGATAATCTTCAATATGGTTAGTAACCCCTACAATTGTATAATAGTAATAAACCCCAAAAATGGTACAATGGGAACCAACCCCTAAAATGGTACATTGGTTACCGACCCCCAAAGTGGTACAGTGGGCACTAACTCCCAAAATGGCATATCGGGCACTGCCCCACCAAGTGAGATACTCTATCATGGAGTAGTACCAGACCGCTTATGTCTTAGTCAATATGATTTTAATATGATCTGAATACTTCTCACTAGTTCCATAAAAGAACAATCCACCAGATTAAAATCATACCCTCCTATAGTCATCTAGTTCATAGTAGGTTGTTCTACCTTCTGTTGCTAGCATATTAAAATAAAGGCTCAATTGTATTCTCCTGGGGCCTAGATATGGTGATACTGACCATGTTGTTTTTTCTTAGGGTATTGATAATGGATCATATGGCCAATGGAAGTAATGGATTCAGTCTTTTAGGTCCATTTTATAACTCCCATCACCAACTGCTCACCCTACAACTAACATAGGAAATGGTGTTTTCATGGATCCTACCAGTTATCCCCGTGAAGATGGCAAGAAAATTTTTCTAGAAGAATCGATCAACCGACTCCAATGAGAAAATATGGATCTCTAAGAAATAATTGTGGGAAAAATACTAAGATATCTACCTATGAATTATTTTCTAGTACCTACCTATAGAATACTGCCATACAGTGATGTTCCCTAGCCCACAAGGATGAGGGAATTTTCATATTCTCATCCCCTCATCGGGTTAAATCGATACATTGTTACACCTATCCCCATCCCACAGAGCTTGAGGTATTTCTAGATTTTACACCTCCTCATTGTGGATATTTTAGAAATGATCTTACCGTGGATGTTTCCAGAGATCCTCCAGCAGAGTCAATATCTTTAAATCAGTGAGAAACATCTATTTCATCCAAGACCCCCAATGCTTTATCAACATCCACCCATGCTAATAAAGATCGGGAATCTATACCCTATTCTTGGAACTCAATCATGAATCCATGCCAATGAATGTATAGAAAACATGTGGGACAAATATCATTCTCTCCCATCTCATAAATATGGAGAGAAAAAAGTACATTCCTTCTAATCAAGACATATTCCCAGGTATTTCAACTATACCATGGATAATTATTTGATATAGCTTATGGTGATGATAAATCCAAGTGAGTCTTGTATGTTAGTCAATGAAAATAATTTACCCTACCATCTAGGTCATGGGAACATAATATAAGGTTTATTTTCTGTTAAATGTTGAATTCAACTACATATGGACGTGGGGATATTGGAACCACTGACATCTAAATCCCCTCTAGTTATCCGAGAAATCTAAACATGAAATATTTATTTTTTAGTAGAGGATGAGCCACATACGTCTTTGGGGTAAAAAATAATCATTCAATGTATGATTGAACAAAAACTATTCTTTCTAAAAAAACATTTACCAATGTTTTTTTATTATTCCATGGAAATTTTTTTTTTTGGAACTCTGAAAATTTGGGATTCCAAATGAGGGAGGGTTGACAAGCCATGAAATCGATTTCCCCTACCGTCGACATCATAGGAAAAGAATAGAGAGCTACTTTTTCACCTATTATTGGTTATAGATAATTGTATTTTATGGATTGATAGAGTTAAAGTATCCTGAAACTCATACAATATGCATAAGAGATATTAAAGTTCCATTGGAATAACCACCCTACTGATTGGTTTTTACCATTTTCCTTACCACAATACATTAAACTTCATGGTTGACATCCTTATTGTAAGAAATTAAAAAACCTAGACATCATCCTTAACAAAAGACGTCAAATAGAATAAATCACATCCTTACCAGATGTTGTTAAAATGATTGGTTGATTTCCATACCGCAATAGATTAAACTACATGGAAATCATCCTTACTGAAAGATGTTAAATAGTATGGATCTCATCCTTAAAATAAAATGTTATTATACACGGATAATTTCCCTACTATTAGACATTAAATTTCACATCCAACTTCCTTACATCAATACATTAAACTACATGGCAACCATCCTTATCGAAATATTTTAAACAACATGGATCATATATTTACAATATGATGCTAAACTATAGGGTTGATTTTTTTACCACACAACTTTAAAATCTATGTGTTTCTAGAACAACGTAAGGATTGATTCTCATCTATCTGAGATATATAGGGAATAAATATCATATATCACATCTTATCCACCTATATCTACGTCCTCACCAGAATATGATAAACAATAAGAATGGTTTTCTGACCATCTGATGATAAAATACAGGAACATTTCTCGGTCAAAGGCTGAAATTTTTTGCAGCATTTTAACATTTGTGAGACATCATTAACATTAAGTGGAAATTGAAATTGCAGGAAACATCATTGATATAGTACAATATCAATGACGACTATATCACAAAATCACCAATAACCCTTCGTCTCCTACTGAGGGAATTATCGGATAGGTCCCATACCCAAACAATTAGATATGGGTGTCAATTAAACCTTTTTAATAAAAAAAATCTGTGGACCTGAGAAAGAAGGATCACAGGCCTACTATTTCAAAAAAAAGTATATTATCATTTATAGGTAGAAAACATGAGGAAGGTATGAATGCATGACACTGTGCATAAATTCAATCGGAATATTCCAATGACACATAGATGACAGGAGTGGGTGTATGTAACAATTTCAATCAAATACATTGGACAACATATCCAAAAATAAGAGAGAGGAAAGGAATATAGACCAATATCATATTCGGATTCTATCTAGGGATCACCAAGTGAGAGTGGAATATGCCTCTGGAGAAGATCGTATTCCCACCACAAAATACAAGAAACATATTCCAAATTCCTAGATTGGGATCATATCCTTATTCTAGCATAGGATCACCAAGTGAGAGGGGAACAAGGATTAGGAAATGCTCATATCCCTATTGAAAAAATAATGGCGGCATACTCTAGAGGCTTGGGATCAGGCTCACATCCCCATTCAGGATGAGGCTCGCCAAGTGAGAGTGGAACTTACCTTGGGATAGGACCACATTTATATTAAAAAAAAGAAAACCATAATATCCCAATAGCTTACAGTAAGAGTCTCATATACCTACTCTCATTCATAAGGGTTGTCGATATATTCTGACCGGAATTTATATTGGAACCAAGCTCATATTCTTGTTCCAACCAGGGCTCACCAACTGACAGTGGTACATGCCTTAGGATAAGCTCCAACTCCTGCCAAAAAAGTTCAGTATCATATTTCAAAGTCCTCAGATTGGGCTCAAGTCTATGTTCTTGCTGATTCCCACAATGTAAGAGTAGGAAACTCCTTGGGATAGACTCATATCTATATCAGAGAAGCTCATTAGTATAATCTAATGTATTCTTGGAAGTTTGCATATATTCCCATAGTACCATATGGTTATCAATATATTCTAGAAGCCGTTATTAAGAAACCATATATCCTTCCTCAACCCCAAATGGTAAGATGGAATATTCTTTCCATGATTCAGAGTGATGCTCATACCCATGAACTACAAGATTAAAAGTATCCTTGAGGTTGTTAGAGACATATTATCAACACCCCAAGGGTTCATCTACTGTTAAAACTAAGACATATGTCATCATTTCCACAACAGTGATCCTCATAGTAGTATGGATATGCGTTATAGGGACTGTACTCTTAACATACACCATGGTCAACCTCCCCATGCAGATATCTCCCATGAATAAGGAAACCACCCCAATTATTACAAGCCTATATATAGATTGGTTTTCAAAAATATCAAACACATTAATATAAATATTTTTTCACAATAAAAGGTTTAATTTTATATTGTTCCCCATAAACAATCATTGTCACTTCACCGCAGTTAGTAGATGTCCCAAAGAGGCATCCCCTATGTTCTGTCATGGTAAAGACCTATAGATCTGATGAAAATGTAGCTAAAATGATGTTATTGAGAGTGTTATCTAGAATAAACCTCCCAAACATTCCCAAACCCATTGCCACTTCAAATTATGATATCCCAAACGAGTTAAAAAGAAAGTGTTATAGTTCATCCCAACCACATGATGTTAACTATATGGAGTTCATCCTGAACACATGATGTTAAAATATTTGTATTTCTTCCTCACTACTTGAAATTAAACTGTATAGAGTTTTTCTGGACCACATGATATTAAACTATATGGAGTTCATCCTGAAAACATGATGTTAAATTGCACGGAGTTTCTTCTGACTACATGATGTTAAACTGTAGGGATATTGTTCTGACTAAATGATGTTAAAATATATAGTGTTTTCTTTTACCACATGATGTTAAACTATCTGGAGTCCATTCTGAAAATATGATGTTAAACTATAAAAATATTTCTTCATAACCACTTGATGTTAAAATATACAGAGTTCATCCGAACCACATGATGTTAATCTATACAGAGTTTTTCTAAACCACATGATGTTAAATTGTACAGAGATCATCCTAAAAAAATATGTCATTTTGTATGGAGTTATTCTTATTTTCATGATGTTAAATTATAAGAGATCATTCCAGTCGTAAGATGTTAAAATAAACATTATTTGATGTCATGTTATGAAGACATTAAACCACACAATGTCTCATTTCCTAACCACATGATGCTAAATTGTACGGAGCATCTCCTCACTGTATGACATCAAATTTCATGAGAAGCACTGTATCATTGATAACTCACCACACAGGAGATGGTTTTTTGATTATAAGAATGAAATTCCCTCTTCTATATGTGTGAGTTAGTTCCACATGGGGAGTTAAGCCTTCTAATAGCTACATATGGATTTCTTTTTCCCATCACAGGACACATGGTGAAGCCCCAACCTCTATTTTTTGTCCCATATATAGGGTTACTTCCCTTTCACATTGGGTGATCCGTTTCATTACAACAAGGTATTAAAATGTACAGTATATGTCCTTATAGAAATATGTAAAACTGCATAGATCCCCAACATTTCCCTTCTTTCATGATGAGTCACCCATGTCTGTAGCACATGAAGTTAAACAACAAGGACTATTTCCTTTACATATGACACTAAAACTATATGGGTTTTAAGAACTACGTATGGGTTCATTCTCAGTCTAATGAGATATATTGGGATTCATGGATCTTATAACATGTCCCATCAACCACATGATACTAAATACCCATGTCTCTCCACTATTCGTCTTTGTATGGTGACAAGGGCCCTTTTAGACCCTTGTTTCCCACATCGATCATATCTCACATGAGAATAGGAATTTCAGTAAGGTCTTCCCCACATGAAACGGGCATAAAATCTCATGAAAGGTTTATCATATTCCTGATCATAAGACCTTAAAATTCATACCCCGATTCCTCAAAACATGGTGTTAAACAACACAGATTTTTGCTCTTGCAATACATAAAATTTTACATTCTTATAGTCCTTTCCTGGGAGGACCACTATTTTTGGTGAGGGTCTACTTCAACACCTCCATTAATGAAATATATGTGACTTGATTCAAGGAATCATATGATATATAGTGATGCCCAAATCTCTAGTCTCAGGTCCAGTCATAAAAAATAAACATAAAAATTCCCCCTCCATTAATTTAGATCAAACATGCATGGGATGATTTTGTTTCAAGAACTATGTATTGGTTTATTTATGTTACCATATGATACATAGTGAAACCCAATTTTCCATCCTTAGGTCCAGCTAAAATACCCATTTTTTACATTTGGAAGCCTATGTCCTCTCCTTGAGACATTAAACGATGCGGTTTTTCAAGAACTACATGTGTCTTGATTCCTAACACCATTGGATATGTAGTGATATCTAGACCTCTAGTCATGGGCCAAACAAAATCAATCAGTAAAAAAATCCCATTTTTACATATGGGTTAGACCTGTGTTTGGAGTTTCCCATTTAATAATTATGTGTGTTGTGATTCCTATCATCGTATGATATGTAGTGATGCTCGTATCCCCAATACTAAGCCTAGATTAAACAAATGATAAGAAAAGATACACCCCAACTACATAGGGGTTGACCCATACTAGACTATTTTTCTTATGTATGATTCAAATCTACCTATGGCTTATATATTAATGTAATATATCATTAGAAATATTTCATATCGGTTCCCACATCCCTACTACATGATTTTAATCTAAATGGAAGGAAATATATCATCACCGAATGTTATTAAACTACAAGGAAAATGTTATGGTCTCATTTCATTAAGGATATATGAAAAACATTCTCTAATACATGATGATAAAAGGGTTAAAGAATCACTCATCATCATTCCTTATTAATGGAGAACAAGATCCTAACCCCTTACAACTAGAGTGTGGTGTTCATTCATTATCTTTTAAGTACCTCAAGCCATAAACCACAATTCATGTCTTTATCACATCAAGCTACCTCAAACCTATCGTGTCCCTTGGAAAAGAAAAGAGACCTTTCTTCTTAAGAATGTTATTAATGCATAAGGGATGATACCTACAAATCATAGATATCATGGATCTATAAGACTATATTTTAATCAATGTGATCATAAATTCATTATGGCAGAACTCAGCACCTGAGAGTGTTCTGAGCCATCTGTGGTCTTATTATCCCAGTTCATTACTCATTACCCTATAAACTCAATTCGTGATTTATATTATTTTCATCTTCCGCTCAGATTGATTTTGTAGTACTCTTAACCCTAGATTTCCTAACTAGGATCTCGTGTATCATCCACTATATTAGGTCCATGTGTTTTATGAACATAAACTTCCTTCATGTTAGTCAATGTTTTATGGACTTAAAATCAATCCTATAATGTTCCAAATCACAATAAATTAAAATTATAGTGAAAGACACACAAAAAAATTTAGGCGGAAAATCCACAAAGGAAGACCCGGGAAAAAATCAAGTCTCTACTCACTAATATCTTCATCTCCAGAGTATGGGTAAAAATTAGGGAAAAAATAAATAAGGAATAATGTTCATAGTGACTAAATTTTATCCTTAGTAAAATGTAATCTATTCTTGAAGGACCACTTGGTCCAGGAAATATATAGAGTAATAGTTAGTCACTTCTTTTTTCTACAAGAACATTTTCATTAAGTGGTGTAAAAACGTTTAGGTTACACAATCCCTTCTTGAATCTTAGATTTTCCATAAATCACACTTCTTGATTTGAGTACCTTGGGTCACAAGAAAAATCTCATAACCCTTTGAATGGAAAAGAGATTGTTATGATGTTACTTATTATTGATTCATAAGTTATTAGACCTACCAACCATAGTCATCTTGGACCAATATAAAGGGATTTCTAATTCATGTCATAATGATATCACATTGGACGAACCCATCACCTAATGGTGTTTTCAGTCATTCCCAACATGATTTTCTCATATCATCTTCAAGACCAGGGAACTTTGAACCCAGATATGCACTCTTCATAACGAAACTATTCATGTGGATTTAACAACCTTGACATTATTTCACCGTGTATGGTACCCTTTGTCAATGAAATAATGCGGAACTCCATTCCCAAACCTTTTAAAGTCCCATATCTCAAGATTTGAAACCAAAGGGAACAAGTCTCAAGAATAACATTAAGATCTAAATATCCCTAATGTCCTTGGTCCCTTTCTATATTGATTTTCATCAATAACCAACTTCATTGGTATAACTCTTGAGTCTTCAGAAATATTTCATGGCCCTAAAAAATGATGGGGATCTACTTTACTTGGTTATACATGTAATCCCTATGGACTCATTCATAAGGGATTTAACCTTACAATTAGAGTAATATCCTCCTAATAATAATGTTACTCCTATTTTAATTAACCCCAGTGACACCATGGTGGAACTCATAATACTTATATATCTTGGGTTATCCCAAGAACGTATTGTCCCTGCCACGATTCATCAATTCAAGATCCTGGGAACATGATTTACACAACTCATTTTCCAAATATCATGTTTTTCTTATAATTCCCTATATTTTTATCATTCTACAATATTACCACTATAAATCATCCATTACCCTTGGAAAAGAGTGAATACTCTTTTTTTGGCCACGTGGGTGATGCATAAAATCTTTTACAAACCAACAAAATTTTTCTCCTGCATGCAACAAAGGAACACCATTCCACATGATCTTTAAAAACACCATGGAAGAACCTATAACTTTATTGTTTTATATTTCATACATGGAATGTATTTCCGATTCCATATTCATCAATCAATTCCTGGAAGCAAAACTATATAATTCCTTACATTTCAGGTTATAAGCTATTAGTTCTTAAACTCTGACACATCAAAGGTCTAAGAAAGATGACACAAAACTATAGCATAGAAGAGTTACATAAAATAAGACCTAAAACTACATCACATCAAATGTACAAGGGAGAATAACATAAACTACAGTACAATAATGGTCTGAGTTAAAAGATTCTAAACTATAGAACAGTGATGGTCTAGCTTTCTAGTCCCTAAAATAGCTAGTTAAAAGAAACATAAAGCTGTATAGGTTGAAAAACTGATAGGGTCATCTGGGGAAAAGGTAAATACTCTCATCACTGAATATTCATGTTGTGTGATCCCAGAAATATTGAGTAATTATAAAACAGAAGTGTCACAAAAACTTTTCTGGTCAATAACCTATAATAAGGCGACCTGAGAAAAATCCAACACCATTACTACTAAGTATTCTTTTATATTAATATTTGGAAAAAAGTTAGGGAAAACAAATAAATAGATACAAATCTTATGTGGATCACCATATTTCCTTAGAAAAAATAAAGCTATGTTCTCAATGTCCCTGAACATAGGCATAAGTTTGTTAATTCTCCCTCAAAGATGGATATCGTACCCAAATTATCCTTGTAAATAAGATGATTTTAATACAACTAGAGATTTTACATCAATGAGGAATCTTGTGTCTATGGGAATTCATGTTAATTTATCAAGAGAAACTTTTTGTAAGTTAATCACTCAAATACATTAAATTGGATCTATTTGGTATTACAAACAGTGAACGGGTATTGGGTATGATCCAAGAATCATCACCACCCAAATATTGATCTCTACCAGGGATTTCATAATAATACAATGAAATTATCATTCCTATGTAATATCTTTATCTATTTAAAGGAATTCATCATATATTTCATCATCTATGAACATGTGTTCCCTATCATTGAGTATGATATGCATAGTGGAATATTTTATAAATACATATGGATCAATTTCCATCCTCAGGCGATAAATAGTGATGTCCAAGTTACATACAACATATCCAATAAAAAGTTACTTTTCACTCAATTCCCTATTCCATTTTGGAATTAATACACTTTTCAAATTCAGAGAATTCATGCCACAAGTCAAAGCCACTACCTATCTAAGATATACCAAAGAACTCAGGGTCTGAAGTCTCCTATGGATATCACTTAAATTTAATCAGTTTACATACTCAAGACATATACTTTTAGGAATATCAATATCAAATCTCACAAGATATTTAGATATGATTCAGAGTGCTCTATGATTACCATGGAATCAGATTCTTTTTTCTAATTGAATCTCATTCTATGTGGATCATTTTTTACAAATAAAATTGTGTGATATTCACTATTCTGTTAAAGGCTTCCAAAGTGTTAAGAATATTCAAAGAACTCATATGATTTTCACCAAGTACATAGAGATGAAATCCTTAATGAATGGGATTGGTTTTAGATATAAAGGCATACAAATTGGTTTCCCTTATTCATATATGGATACATTCTTACCCTTGGACAAAAATTTATCCAATCCACCAGACAACCAGGATGAGGCTCGACCATAGGCCCATGTGGGATTAGAGTTGTCTAATCCTAGTGGCAGCCAGCTTGGGCTAGCTAGAGTATTGATGTAAAACACCCGCAAGAGGTGGTCGGGCATATGTGTAAGTCCCATATTACATGAGAATGAAGCCACTTAGAGCGAGGGATGATAGCCCACAGGGTTGAAGCCTATGCGGGGAGTGTGTAGGTGTTATGGGGGGCGAACCCTATTGTCATCTAGAAAGAATAGTATCGACCAATTTTCTTATAAATAATAGGGAGGAGTAACAAATGTTTTGATATGGGATAGGATTTTCCTTGTACTGTTGAAGTGATTGAATCCCAGCTTCTCGACCATTCGATCGTTGTCATCCCATAAAATCTCATGTGACACCCTCTAAAACTCATGATCATGTACATATGTTTATTTGAAATAAGCTCATCCTACACAGTATGAATCCTTTGTCCTCAACCTCCCGCATGTCTTCTTGTCTACCACACATTGGAACCACTAGTTTAATTGTGTGAGGAAGCCTGATATTTCTCACATAAGCACCTAGTGACCACTATTTTTTTCTTGAACACTAAGTGTTACTACCCAAATTGAATCGATTAATTTTTTAAAATATATCATGAGAGTCTATGAAAATCATGTGATCGAAAGTGGTGATGATTGTTCAAAGTAATGTAAAAACTATATGGATTTCATGATATTTATGATCATGATATTCATCCACCTTTTGCAGGTTTCATAGGTAGAATTAAATTCGTATTATCATAAGATTTATTTCCCCCGCATAGAATAAAATCGAATCAAATCATGATCAATGAAGTGATCATGTGATCAAGAATGAATCGTCTCTTGATCGCGGGATGTCGATTCTGTAAAGTCCCAACCACCTCAGCTGATATGTGTGGAGTCCTCTTCATATATAGTGATGACACAATAAAGCTTCATCAGACTATATAAACCCCACTCCCCTTCAAAAAATCCAATAAAGGAGGGGTAGAAGATCATTAATGGATTCAGAGAATGACCGAGAATACAAAATGTGGAGAAGAAGTCGGCCACAACCCACCGAGGAACTCCCTTAGGTGATCTCAAAAATACATCGCATGATCACTTACAGTTCATGTGGTTGCATGGACAGGAAAAAAATGATAATAACATGTTAGCATTGTGAAATGATTTCTCTAATTAGCTATTAATGTACGCATACATATAACCCTACCTCATGGACCTGCCTCCCTAAAATGTGATTTAATGTGCAATTATATTTCCTCACATGATTCCTTTGCAATGATAAAATCGTATGATGAATCAAACCTCATGTGAAAATCCATGTTATGTGAAGTGTTCATGCAAGAAACTATGCATACACATTGGTGTTTGATGAAAATACCCCTATGCATCCTTGAAGATGTGATCACATAAATCCTTTATCTTATAATGGCCTCATGTTCCTATGATCATACAGCTGGAAAGACATGGACTTTATTATATGTATCCCTACATTTTTGAAAGGCCTGGTTTTACAGACCCTACCATTAATGAGTTTCTTGGTCTTGTGATTCCGCTTGCTTGATCTCATAATTCCCCCTTCTTGGTCCCCTTGCAATGATATAAGAACCTTCACTAGACTATATAAAGGTCATGAGGATTACATTATTTTAGGCATTGTGAGAACACCTTTCACTATGTAGGTTGATTTAGGATGTGTATAATCCCTTGAAAAAACCCTAAACCATGCATCCCATGTCCCATGAACCAGAATCCAAGGGTGTGACCTTAATGGGAGGCCTTTGTATATACCAAAAGAACCCATCAATGTCATGAGATTGCATGAATGACCAAAAATCATGTGGTTACCTCATGTGGGATGACCCTCAACTTGTATATAGCCTTAACCAACATAAAGAAACATTGGAAGGATATTCTATTGTCCCATATAACTAGGAGTTGTGGCTAGGGAATGAACCCATTATCTGTGCTCTCAACTTCCATGAATAATGTATTTATATAGACATGAGGCATGATCCATTATGGAATTAAATTTCGACACTTGGATTGGTTATAGATCATATACATGTTTTTGAGACCCTGTCATGTGATCAATTTAACGACACATTATTTTAAAACTCTTCATTGGAATCATGATGTCCTTGGGAGGCCTTGGACATGTCACATTGACCAAAACATTGGCCCTAGAGAAGTCAGGTTGATCTCAAAACTGTCACGACCTGACCCTATTAGTCTTGAGCCGCAACTACGCTAAGCCCACCTCCATATTCCAAGGGATGGTGACAAGTTCCGAATGCATAACAATATCAGGGAGGCCTTTGCCTAAGTACCTGTACACACACACATAGCCCCCTCAATGTAGAAGTGTAGAGTAAAAAAGGAAACCAAAGGACAAACAACTATAACCCAACCAAAGTCATGAATCAACCTCTAAATAAGAAAAAGTAAAGTGTTGTAAAGTACTAACAGATACTAAATAGAAAAAGGGAAAAAAACACGTGCCCAACCTGAAAGGTTCTACAACCCGACAACAGGTAAACGAAAGTAAACAGCTGGTGAGTCTCACACCTGAATGTCCTACTATGTCCACTGAATGCAGCCTAGGCTCTTATGTCCTCTACGCTCCTCCGTAGTCTCGACCGACCTGTCTGTCATCTACAAGGGCACACTAAATTCCAGAAAAGCCCAAGCAGTGCTGAGTATAAGGAAACTCAGTAGGATGCCATGAAATCTAGAGGGAGCAAAAAAGTAGGTACTAAATTGTTAATGATTGAGAGAACAATGTAAGAGTACAATAAAAAGAGTAAAACTCAACCCAACAAAAGAAAGAAAGTATACTCATCCCAACAAAGAGGAGATAGACATGGAAAGCATGTGGCATACCCCGCATGTCTTCGCCCCTCCTAGAAGGAGAGTAACTGGGCCCAAGGAGTGGGAATAAAATTAGGGTGTATATATATATATGATCAATAAGAAACCCGAACGAGTGTGTAAGGGGATCTCCATCTCCAAGCCCAGCCCAGGATAAGTCGCCAACATTTCTAAGGGTAGCCATCACTGATGCCCAACAGTCTCGCACGTCAAAGATGCCCCATCACTAAACCGTACCACCAAAATTCTCGACCGGTAACCAAAGAGAAAAAGGTGCTGACTACCCTCATCTGAAGGGGTGAGTCTAAAATAAGTCATTGGGTAAACCAGTTCTTAGCCCAACAGGAGGGTAAACCCCAAAAGGACGTTGGGTGACCCACTACCCAGCCCTGCTGGAGGGTAAACCCTACAAGGTCATCAGGTGACCCACTACCTAGCCCTGATGGATCTTAAACCCTAAAATCAACTATTAACACACTGCCTAGCCCTGTTTGAAGGTAAACCCTAAGGTCAATGGGTAACCCACTTCCCAGCCCCGTGGGAGGGTAAACTTGAAACTGGTCTGATAACTTTGTGCTGCCCGCGCCATCACAGGGTGTCTCTAACATCCCGACCGTGCGTTGGGTCGGAGTGCATCAAAAAACCCTTCGACCAATTCCCTTTAATGTTTCCACATTTAATGATATCTCTAAAGAGGCTCCACTAACCCTAATAGATTACACCATGGTAATGTTCATGGAAAACACGTGAGATAGACTACTAATTCGCGGGAAACAAACTCCCGACGAAAAAATTATTCAACACCGCTTTACGCCCAAACAGAATTTCATGGGGCACACACCTCAGTCTCGAAAGAGGTCGGGAAAACTACGCCATCGTGATGCTCTCAAAAAAGCACACCAAAACTACTACTCATTTGCCCTGAATGGACGTCTGATGAAAAAGTCAAAAAGTGCTACTCACAGCTTAACAGATGGCCCATGGGGCCCATGTCTCAACCCCTACTTTAATACCTGAAACCACCCTCGACCAATTTTTCTCGATGACAGGGTCACAACGCCACTAACGACGCCTTAAACGGACTCGGGATGTGTTCGCGCCATTCGAAGGAAGAGTCTCAGCGTATTACTTAACGAGCATGTTGTGCCACCGAACCCCCATCTTGGTAATTCAATATTCTGGAGACCATTTCAAAAACTTCGTCTTGAGCCAATATTTTCACTGCCGTAGACGGCACACAAAACGGACACCCGTAGTGGAAGTTACGGGTGTCTGAAGTGAAGGGGACGAACCCCTTTGGGCCAGACTGGCCTGACTGTGGACCCGCGTTCCTCACCTGCTGACCAGCCCTTGTGGCCGGTCACTGGTCCGCACGGAGACCCGCCGAAGGCCAGTCTCGGTCTCCCTCACAGGGTCGCGGGCCGCGACCCCCAGTCCACTCGGACGACGACCTCCGCCCGGGGACCGCCACTGCCTGGGACCGCCGCCGCCCGGGGACCACCACTGCCTGCCACTAGGAGCTTCTGTCGCCACTGGAAGCCCGCTAGACCGCCGCTAGACCGCCATACCACCCCTAGAACCGTTGGAAAAAAGAGAAAACGACCAGAAAACTTCCTGGGGTCACCCCAGACCCCCTGGGACTCGAAAATTTGATCCTAAAGGATCATTGGGAAGCTCAAATCGAGCCCTATGCAAATATGGACCTTGCTCGAGAATTTTACAGCAATTCGATGCAAGATGGTTAATTCAGGGATGATACGGGAATCAAAAACGAAAAATATAACCTCCTACCTAGTTGGGCGTAGCCCATAGCTTCACGAACAGTCCTCCAGAGCGTCGCGCCATCTTGGAGAGGTGGAAGAGAGGAGATGAGCTTGTTGAGAGGGACCCTCTGGGGAATGCTAAGTGGAAGAAGGGGGGGAAGGGTTTAAGTAGAAAACTTAATAAAAATTAATTAAGTCCTAATCCCCACCGATAGGCCCCGTACCCGAACTCTCAATGGGGTCGAGGTTAAGCCACCCCAAGGGTAAAAACCACATTCTAAGCGCAACGGTGGTCTCAAAATTTTAATCCGAGCCTCCGTTAAAAATTTATAAAGTTCACACTAGGCGACGCTAAATTATGAAAACTCCCCTAGTCGTGTTTTCCACAGAAGGGTTGCGACAACGAAAGTTATAGCCCTCCTTGGGTGAATGGCCTGCTTCGGACTCAACGGTGCCCTCAATTTTCCCATCCAAGCAATTTTTTAGGAGTTATTCTGTTTATTTTCCATATCTAGAGTGAACACAGTTAAAATTTAATTCCAGCCACACCAGGGCTCGGAATCACACGCCGTCTGAACGATCTGCTCTGGAATAACATTAAGAAAATTTCAATTTCATACAGACTCAAAAATCGGGGTCTTACATCATTCCCTCCATTACGTTATTTATCCCCAAAAAATATAACTACAAAAACAACTCGGGACAATGAGCCCGCATATGGATCTCTCATTCCCATGTTCTCTCTTGCACCCTCCCATGCTGCCACAGCACACGAACCAAAGGAATGGTCCTTCCACACCGTGTCTGCTCCTACTAGTCCTCAATCGCCACTAGGTGCTCCACCAAGGTGGTTCCATCCTCAATGTCTATCTCTCCCCAGTTGATAACATGCATGGGGTCGTCCACATATTTCCTCAACTGCAACACATGGAAGACGCCATGCACCCTCTCCAGCTATGGTGGTAGAGAAAGACGGTAGGAAACCTCATCGACCCTACTCACAATCTCAAAGGGCCCAATGAACCTCAGAGATATCTAGCCACCCCGGATGAACCTCTATGTACCATGCTGCAGAGAGACTCTCAGAAAGTGATGGTCCCCATTCTCGAACTCTAAAGGCATGTGACGATGATCTGCATAGGAATTATGTCTGCTCTGATCCATCCACATCCCCTCATGGATGACCTGTAACTTCTCTGTCATCACATGCACCGTCTTTGGGCCCATGAGGGAGGTCTCCCCAACCACTATCCAGCACATTGGTGACCTGTAGGGTCTCTTGTAGAAGGCCTCAAAAGGTTCCATGCAGATATTAGAGTAGTAACTCTTGTTCTACGTAAACTCCACCAAGGGTAGGTGATCCTCCAAGCTCAGGACAATGTCTAACAAAAATGCCCTGAGCATATCCTCTAACACCTGGATAGTCTGCTCAGTCAGCCTATCCGTTTAGGGGTGAAAAGATATACTCATCCGCAACTGGGTCCTGAATACCTCCTGCAGACCTCGCCACAATTGCGATGTAAACTACGCATCACGGTCGAAGATGATCATCGAGGGTACTTCATGAAGGCGGACGATCTCTCAAAAGTACAGCCACCCCAAACTCTCCACCTAGCCTTTCTCCCTAATAGAAATGAATTGTGCCGACTTCGTAAGTCGGTACACCATCACCCAAATGGAATCATGGCCCCTCGCTATGCGCGAGAGCCCTATAAAGAAGTCCATAGATATTCTATCCCACTTCCACTCTAGGATATTAAGGGGCTGCAAAAACCCTGCTGAAACCTGATACTCTACCTTCACCTGCTGGTAGGTAAGACACCGAGAAATGAACTCGGCTACGCTCCACTTCATTCCAGACCACCAAAACTGCCACTGAAGGTCTCTGTACATATTCCCCACACCGGGATGTACATCCAAGGTAAAATTGTGGAACTCCCGCATCACCTCCTCCTGCATCTCCACTGTTACTAAAACTCACCCCTAGAACAGAACCTCGTGATTCCCTCCTTCAGAATACCCATTGGGTACGTCGCCTATGGAAATCTGATCACGCAGTACCTCGGTGTCGATATCCCCCAACTGCGACTCTCTCACATGATCAAGGAGCGAAGGAGTCAACACCATATACTGCAGAAAAGTTGTACCCTCCTGGTCCACCAAGGTTAGCCGTTGGGAAGCCAACTGCTCTAAAGCTTCCCGCACTAACCAAGCCTGGGACTTCCTGTTAAGAGAATTTGCTACTATGTTTCCCTTCTCTAGAGTGTAGACTATCTCGAAATAATAGTTCTACAGAAACTCCATCCAGCGCCTCTACCTCAGATTCAAATCCCTTTGTGTGAATATGTACTTGAGGATCTTGTGGTCTAAGTAGACCACAAAACGATCACCCAGAAGGTAGTGTCTCCATAACCTCAAGGCGAAGACCATTGATTCTAGCTTCAAATCATGAGTCGCATAAATCTGCTCATGGGGCCTTAATTTCCTCGACCCATATACGATCACTACTTGCTACTGCATCAGCACACACCCGAGACCAAGTCCTGAACCGTCACAGTATACTATGAACTCAACGCCATCCTCTAGAAGCCTCAACACTGGAGCACTAGTTAGCCTCTATCTAAACTCATCAAAGGCCTTTTGGCACTGATCAGTCTAGGTGAGCGGTCATCCCTTCCATGTCAATGTAGCCAACGGGGCGGCAATCCTGGAGAAATCTCCCACAAGCCTCCTGTAGTACCCTGCCAAACCAAGGAAGCTTCGCACCACTGACGCATTATTGGGTGTCTCCCAAACAAGAACTACCTCTATCTTTGTGGGATATATAGCTAATCCCTACTCTGTAATGACATGCCCCAAAAAGTAAACCTCATGAATCCAGAAATAACACTTCGAGAGCTTCCAATACAGCTGGTTCTCCCAGAGTAAGTCTAGGACCATCCTCAAATGCTCCGCGTGCTCCTCTTCCATCGAGGAGTATATGAGTATGTCTTCAATAAAGACAACCACAAACCGGTCCAAGTACGGTTGTAAGATCTGGTTCATCAAATCCATGAAAATGGTGGGGGAATTATTCATGCCAAAGGGCATCACCAGAAACTCGTAATGCCCATAATGACAATGGAAAGCCAACTTCGGGATATTAGTCACACGAACCCACAACTGGTGGTAGCTAGATCGAAGATCAATCTTGGAGAACCACTTCACACCTCTCAACTGGCCGAAGAGGTCATCGATCCTTTGTAAAGGGTGTTTGTTCTTTATCATACCCTGATTTAGGCGACGATAATCCACAGAGAGCCGAAGACTCCCATCTGCCTTTTCCACAAACAATACTAGAGCTTCCAAGGGGGACACACTAGGGCTGATGAATCCATTCTCACAAAGGTCATCCAGCTGAAGTTGTAGCTCCCGAAGCTCTGTGGGTGTCATCCGATAAGCAGCACATGATATCGGCGTAGTCCCCGACGGCAATCCAATACAGAACTCCATCTCTCGCCTTAGAGTTAGTCTCGAGACATCCTTGGGAAATACGTCAATGTAGTCCAATACAATGGTAGGGATCCATGTGCATATAGCATCTGCTACTCCGAGAGCCATGCTCACAAACTGGTGTGAAAAAGGTCGGGGTCTCCTAGCCAGAGTACCCATCTGCTCTGCCATGAGGTCTCATTCACCAAGGATGGTGAACCTTGTCCCATCATAAAACATGCATCTGACTCGTTTGTGATGACAGTCGATCTGGGCGTGAACCCATAGAAAGCCAATATGTTCCTAGGATAACGTCGTAAGGTTCCCTTGTGATGACGAGCATGTACCATGTGAAACTAACTCCTCCGAATGACAGTTCACACTGTCTGTAGATAAAGGTCACTAACGAGGCACTTCTCGTAGGAACCTCGAGGCTAAGTGCAGGTTTCAGCTCTTCTACTGGAAGCTCCACCCCCCGTACTAACTGCAGCGATATAAAGGAGTGGTTGGCGCCTATGTCTACTAGTACCGAATCAAGCATAGAGTAAACACAAAGTGTACTTCGAACTATCTCATCTGCAGGGGGGTCACGAACACCCATAGCCTGAAGCTGCACGCGACCCCTACCGCCAGATCCCGGAGCCTGGTGTGGGCCGCCCGGTGGTGGAGGTGGGAGGACCTTGAAACGTCGTCCCAGACCTCCAGGTCTTACCGCTCTGCTTGCATCACCTCCCTAAGGACCACCCTGTCTTCGCCTAGGGGATCCTTGCTCACAGTGCTACCTCTACCGCTGCAGTGCGCCCAATTCCTACCACGACTGCTCGGTACGCCTGGTCGAGTAGTCCCATGCTAGGTGACCCCATACGTCACAGGCATAGCACTGACTCTCTCCTGACTACCTCGGTTCTCCATGGCGCCACTACGGTGTAAGACCCTAGCGCTAAGTCTACTCACGGAAGGTCCTCCTTGACCAAGGCCCTTCTCTCTATCACCTGCATGTCACTGAAGACTCTCCTCTGAAGTGGCCACTGCTATGCCCTGTTAGCTGGTGTCCCTCATCCAGGAATCTCTCTTTCACTAGCACCCGCTCAATCAATCTAGCATAAGTAGGGATGCACAAAGACACTACACTAGCATGGATCTCCCTGCAATGACCCTGCTCAAACTTCTATTCCCGAAAGTAAATATCGCAGATCATATCCTACGAGTAGCATGTCAAATCAGTAAACTGGGTTGAGTACTGCACCACGGTCATCCCCACCTACTTCAGCTCTAGAAGCTCCTGAATCGGAATAGAGTGTAAACAATAGGGGGAGTACTCCTCCCAAAAGAGCTGCTGGAAGCTATCCCACGTGAGAGACGACTCGTTGGGGGTCTGCATAACCAACCCCCACCAACGTCAGACCATCCCATGGAAAAGGCTAGTAGCTAGAGCCACCATCTGATCCACTGGTGGCCATACCATCCAAAAATTTCTGTCCACTGACTCTAGCTAGTCTTCTGTTACATGGGAATCCAGGTCTCTGTGGATCTTCTACGGTCACTGTCGCTGAATGTCTCGGAGCCCACTCAGCCTGCGCTCAACCTCAGCCTATACTACCGGTACTTACTGCCACTCCTCAGGTGGAGGGGCTACTACTGAAGCACTATGTGGAAGTGGATCACATGAGGGTCCCTGAAGTAACTCCTTGTCGCTCTCCAGGTCGACATCACGAACTAGAGAGGGTAACCTGGCTGTCTACTGTAGTGGGATATCCGGAAAATTATCAAGGATTACCGCAATCAGATGAGCACATATATATATAATAGTAATCACAAAGGGGATCTGACTCAACAAGGACATTCAAAGACTCAATCCCATTGTATGCATGTTCCAATGTTCCCTGCAACAAATGTCTCATCATGCCGAGTTGAAAAGCAGTTTATCAGGGTCCTGGTGAATGGATACGTTGACCGTCCATACCATCACTAGACTCCCTAGCCTGAAAGCCACTCTCGAGACACGTCAACACTATTGCCCAAAATCCCAACCAATTCCTTTTTAGGGATGTCCGAAAAACAACCCAAGGAACGAACCAACTTTGATACCACTTTTTCACGACCCGACCCTACTGGTCTTGAACCGAAACTACCCCAAGCCCGCCACCATAGGTCAGGGTCTAGCGACATGCGTAGAAGGCTTAACAATCTCAAGGAGGCATTTTCCTAGGTACCTTTACACACACACACACACAGCCCCCTCAATGCAAAAGCTCAGAGTAAAAAAGGAAACCAGAGGAAAAAAACTATAACCCAACCACAGTGATGAATCAGCCTCTAAATAAGAAAAAGTAAAGTACTGAAATGCACTGACAGATACTAAATAGAAAATGGGGAAAAACACGCGCCCAACCCGATAGGTGCTACAACCTGACAATAGGTAAACGAAAGTAAACAGCTGGTGAGTATCATAGCTAAAAGTCCTACTATGTCCACTGAATGAAGCCCAAGATCCTGTGTCCCCTATGCTCCTCTGTAGTATCAATCGACATGTCCATCGTCTTCAAGGGCACATCAAGTGCGGAAAAATCCCAAGCAGGGGTGAGTATAAGGATACTTAGTAGGAAGCCCCGAAATCTCGAGGGAGAAACAAAGGATGTACTATACAGTAAACGATAGACAGAAAAAAGTAAAAGTACAATAGGGAGACTACAGCTCAACCCAACAAAAGAAAAGAAGTAGACTCATCCCAACCAAGAGGAGCTAGACAAGAAAAGCACATGTCATACC
The DNA here is from genome assembly GCA_963277665.1 of Viscum album. Classification (NCBI taxonomy): domain Eukaryota; kingdom Viridiplantae; phylum Streptophyta; class Magnoliopsida; order Santalales; family Viscaceae; genus Viscum; species Viscum album. The sequence continues at coordinate 1,301,808,892 of OY728127.1, forward strand.
CCGTGTGTCTTCACCCCTCATAGAAGGAGAGTAACTGGACCCAATTAGTGGGAAAAAAAGTAGGGTGTATATATATATATGCTCAATAAGAAACCAGACTGAGTGTGTAAGGGGATCTCCATCTCCAAGCCCAGCCTAGGATAAGTCACCAACTGTTCTAAGGGTTGCCATCCCTGATGGCCAATAGTCCCGCACGTCAAATATGCCACATCGCTAAATTGTACCACCAAAATTCCAGATCTGGTAACAATGCATAAAAATAAACTGACTAGCCTCATCGGAAGGGATGATTCTGAAAGATTTTGTCAGGTAACCCACTGCCCAACCCAACTGGAGGGTAAGCCCCAAAAGGTCATCTGGTGACCCACTGCCCAGCCCTACTGGAGGGTAAACCCTAAAAGGTTGTCGGGTGACCCACTGCCCAGACCCGCTGGAGGGTAAACCCTAAAATCAATGGGTAACCCACAACCCAACACCACTAGAGGGTAAAGCCTAAGGTCAATGGGTAACCCACTGCCCAGCCACACTGGAGGGTAAACCCGAAACTGGTCTGATAACTCCGCGCTACCCGTGCCATCACTGGGTGTCGCTAACATCGTGACCATGTGTTGGGTTGGAGGGAATCAAAGAAACCTCTAACCAATGCCCTTTCAGTTTTCCACATTTAATGAGATCTTGAAAGAGGATCATCTCGCCCAAACAGATTACACTATTGTAATCCTCACGGAAAAACACGTGAGATAGACTACTGACTCACTGGAAATGGACTCCTGACAAAAAAGTTATTTAACACCGCTTTACACCTATATGGAATCTCTAGGGGCCCACACCTTGCTACAGAAAGAGGTCATCCAAATTGTACCATCGCGATGCTCTCGAGAAAACACACCAAAACGACTACTCATTCGCCCCAAACACATGTCTGATGAAAAAGTCACAAAACGCTACTCACAGCTTAAATGACAGACCATGGGCCCACGCCTCAACATGGCTTCAACACCTAAAACCTCCATGGACCACTTCATCTTGACACCAGGGTCACAACGCCTCTTATGTTTCCTTAAATGGTCTCTGGATGTATTCACGCCATCCGAAAGAAGAATCCCATCCTAGTACCTAATGAGCGTGCCGCGCCACTGAAACCACGTCTCGGGAATTGAAAATTCCCGAGACCATCTCAAAAACATCATCTCGAGCCGAGGTCTTCACTTCCTTAGATGGTACGCAAAACAGACACCCATAGTGGATGTTACGGGTGTCTGAAGTCAAGGGGACAAACCCCTTTGTGCTGGACCGGCCCGCACCGACCGGCCCCGCCCGTAGCACCGGCACGAAGCCCTGCCGTGCGGACCGGCTGCAGAATTGCAGTCCATACCCACTGACCGGCCCTCGTGTCCAGTCACTGGTCCGTGCGAAGACCCGCCGAAGGCGGGTCTCAGTCTTCGTCATGGGGTCGCGCGCCTTGAACCCTGGTGCACCCGGCCGACGACATCCACCGAAGGACCGCCGCCGCTAGGGACCACCACCACCCAGGGACCACTGCCGCCTACTACTGGAAGCCACCGCTGCCATTGGGATACTGTTGGACCACCACGCCGACCGCCGGACCGCCCCTGGAACCGCTCGAAAAAGGAGAAATGGCCGGAAAACCTCTCGGGGTCACCCCGGACACCCCGTGACTCAAAAATTTAATCCGAATGGATAGTCGGAAAGATAAAATTGTGCCCTAAAAAAATATGGACCTCTCTCAAGAATTTTACAGAAATTTGACATAATAAATTTAATTCATGGATAATGTGGAAATCAAAAACTAAAAGTGTAACCTTCTACCTCGTTGGGCGTAGCCCGTAGCATCACGAACGGTCTGCCGGAGCACAGCGCTGCCTTGGAGAGGTGGAGGAGAGGAGAGGAGATTGTTGAGAGGAATCCTCCAGGGAATGATAAGGGGAAGAAGGGGTGAGGAGAGGAAGGGTTTAAGTAGATAACATAATTAAAATTAATTAAGTCTTAAACCCCCACCAGTAGGCCCCATACCCGAACTCTCGATGGGGTTGAGGTTATGTCGCCCCTACTTTAAAAACCATGTTATGAGCACAACTATGGTCTCTAAATTTTAATCCAAGCCTTCATTCAGAAGTTATAAATTTCACACCCGGGGCCTCTAAATTACGATATCGCCCCTGGTGGCATTTTCCACAAAAGGGCTCCGCCCGTGAAAGTTATACCCCTCCTAGGGTAAAAGGCATGATCCAGACTCAACGGTTCCCTCATTTTTCCCTTCTGATCAACCATTTATGAGTTATTATGTTTATTTGGAATGTCTAGTGTGAACGCACTTAAACTTTATTTACGGCGACACCGGGACTCGGAATCACATGCCGTCTGAACGCCCTGCTCTGGCATAACATTAATAAAATTTAAAAGTCTTACAGACTCAAAATCCAGGTTCTTACAGCAACATCTTATTAACATGTCAGTATTCTCATGTGATTTTCCAAATACATTCCTACTTTGATCATGTAGAATCCCTTTGACATGTCTTCTTCACTCATGTAAAGGAGTCCAAGAAAATCATGGATTGATCATGTGACAACATATAGACAATACCAATTCGATCAAGTGAAAGAAATTGGACATGTATAATTTGGTTATGAGAAGAATCTAGGACATTTATACTTTATTCATGTGAAGGAATCCACAACATGTAAACTTAGGTCATACGATTCATTCTAGACATGTCGGGTTGAAAACCTAGGACATGTCTTCCATAACAGAGTGACACCCTATACATGTTGGGTCATCCATCAAGACATGCCTAGAAAATAGCAAGGATAGGTCATAAAGATCCCTTATGGCATGTCAACTTCGTCCAGCAGACCCACATGGACTCATTCCATGTGGACCCCAGTAAGGAACCTTTAGCTGGATAGCCTTTTTATAAGGGAAGTTTCCTTGATGAGCTTGGTTTATGCACTCATTCGACCTTATCCATGTCATGATCTTGAATAATCCTTTTATGGTCGTCATTACACATTATACATCAAAATAAAGAAAGTGATTATACAGGATGGAAAAATTATTTTGTAATCCCCGATTTAACGAAATAATGGGATCTCTGATGCCTGTCCAAATAGGATATGTTGGATGGATTCCTAGGGCATGATCTCTAATATGAATACAATCTTTAGTAATCCCCTTGCATTCCTGAAACCTAGGGGACAATCATAGTTTCTCTAAGAATGATCATCTATCTTAACCCATGATCCAATTCAGGATCCAGTGAACTATGAGAACTCAAATTCTCACCATAAAAACGTTAGGTAGTATGCCTTCATAAAGCCCAAGCTCTAATGGGAATCCACTTTGGTGTATGTAACTTCATATCCCAAGTATTTATGACTTATAGGTATAAATTATCCCATGATTCTGACACCCTTGATCTTATATCTGTAGATAAGAATTGGGCTCATACATGGGCATCATTTTTTGAATTAGTGCCCATTTTTTCCTCTAGTACCTCAATCCCATCTGCAGGTTAGGGATTCAATGAACTGTATTGACCATGAATCCTATTATAAAATAGGATATATAGGATTCCACTCTATGTCCCAAGATCAATACCATATCCTCTATGTGATGGGTAATTGTACATCTCAGAGGAAAACATTTATGTGTAAGCCCTAGTCAAATATCCTCTCATGAAATGCGTCTAATCTCCCACTATCTCTTATTCCTCACACTGAGTATGAATAGTGTTTCTTTAGAAAATATCTATGATTAAACCAATAGATTGATGATGATACCCTAGTTTGGGCCCACTATTAGGATGTAGGATTGATTGAAACTCATCCTCACTCAAAGGGACATACTCCCAATGAGATAATCAATAGCAGTCTTATATGCATAAGCCACATCTAATGCCTCTATGTTTGTATCTCTCACAATGAAGAAAAATGTATAAAAACTTCATAGAATTTAATTCATACCTCAAATAGGATTTGTAGGATGCCTCACCGGGGTCCAAGCACGATATTTATTTCCATAACACATAACATTAAACTGCTTGGATGGGTCTGGTTATGCAACCATAAACTACATAAAATGAACTATGTGGGTTTCAATTCCTTTTTTCATAGTATTTTTAATACCCCACATAGAGGTTCAATCTCATCTCCATGATATCAACTACCTCCCTAGACAATACTGAACTCTAGAGTTCCCGAACAAGGCTATAAACTAAATCATCATAAATAAATATGATAATGATAAAGAACTCATGATATTCACATAGTGTTTCCTATCAATACATGTTCATAATCATATTATTTATAAAGGGGTAACTAGTCTAGAATTAGGGTCTGAGAAGGATTCCATGGACATATCATAAATCTATAAGAGATCCCCATAGTGGTAAATAAATTCCCCCCAAAAGGGTTCGATGAGCCCAATCTCCCATCCTCTCGACTAATGTGAGTTTCCAAGCATCATTAGGCTAAAAAACCCCAGAAGACCACCTTCCTATGGAATGTAGTTCCATACTCAGTTATGAATGTGGGAACCATTGGTATATTGTAGGAAGATTAAAAAATGGGAAACCTGATGTGAAGGATTGTGCAATTCTTTCAACCCCCCCCCCCATAATCAAATAATCAGTCTAAATCCCATAAATGTTTTCCCCAAAGAAAACCACACACAACATATGAAAAAACATAAGAATATCATATCACAAAACAGTTCTCACATTTATAGTCTTGTACGAAAAAATACCAATTGTGATAATAAACAATGTACAATGTCCTTATTTCCTACGTACATCATACACTCATGTGTCGAAATCAATTTCCTTGATCCAACAACGAACCTAATAATTTCACCAATGGTTCCCAATGATATCCCCCAGTAATGGTGGATCATGATCAATTCAATATAGGTATAAAAATTCTAAATATTAGAATATATAATTCCTAAAGCCAATAATCCTTCATGAGACCATAATAGAATTTGTAGATCTAGAAAAAATATCTTAGATCTATGGAACATCTCAAAGTATGGTGGGGATTCAGGATGGAAGAAAATATACAACTTGATATAGTGATAAAGGATCATTCCAAATGTAAAACATAAAACGTAATGGAATGTGATATAAAATTCCATTGAAATTGATCTCTTATGGTCAGTTTTTATGAATGATGGTTGAACAAGTTAAAGGATATGCCAAAAAGGAATATTAAAATAAAATTACAGAGGACACAATAATGACCAGGATGTTTGGGAACAATCACTAGATTATTGGGTATGGGGAGTAGCCAAGGATAATTTCTTATCCACTGTCCAGTATGTGGCTTTTTTTTTTGCAGGCCTATCTCACCCAAGTCAAACCGAAGACTCTACCACCTCCACTAGCATGTCAGTGCCTCACCAAAAGCTCCTGGATTCTAGTTGCTACTTCAAGATCCTTCACTTTTCGTTCATGGAATAAAAAAGAATCATAAATTCCAAAAAATGAGGAAACAAATACCAGCACACCTTGAATATTAAACCTAAGTTATCATGTAATAATATTTTTTTAAAAATGTATATCAAATTTGTTGTAGAGTATGAGAAAATATCTTGTGTTAAAGTCAATTTCTCATTATATTAATTGTGATTGTGTATGTACATACAACCGATTTTGTTCATTCGAGTATATATTGGTGTTAATTTAAAATTAATTTTTAATAAGTACTTATGTATTTATTCACCCTCCATCATTGCTAAACATTCTTAATCGGCTTCATAGATTTTTTCCCATTTACAGTTTTATTGAAAAACATGAACTTATATTTCTATTGTTAATATTAATGGATATATATATATATATATATACTTTTTAAATATATTCATGTTAAACAATTTAATGGATGTAATGAAGGTCAAAGAAATGAAAATTTTAGTAGTATTCCTCAGTAATTGGATGCAAAGTACTAATAATTTAACACTTTCTTGGCAATGTGTCAATTATAATTAATTACAAAAATTATGATTGATTTCATGGATTGAATTTAGATATATCTAGAAAAACATAATAATATATTTTACTATTATATAATACTTTTTAATTTATTAAAATTAAAAAACTAATGAAAATTAAACATTATTTTGTATGTTTTATGGAATTCATCTATATTTAATAAATAGAAAAGGAACAATTAATATCCTTTCCAAAGATACATGGTTATAAATTTAGTATAGATTATTTTAAATTAACCATAGTTCAACAACAGAGTGTATGTTGAGTAATTTTAACAATATTTTTTCCATAATTTAACAATAATTAAATTACAACATTTTATAGGAAGTATTCCCATTATCATGAATATTGAAAAATGTCCTATAACAGAAATGATACATCATATCTCTATTATTTTTTATTAATCAAATTTAAAATTCCATAACATCTATTATGGTTTTTTGGATTATCAATGATTATATTTGGAACATCAATGATTAAATATTTAATTGCAATGTTAAAATCTAAAAGTAATGTGTCAACCATGATTATTATAAATTTTAAGATTTATGGGTGGTGTTTGATTTATCCCTAAAACTAAACTGTCCCTAATGAAATTCATTTATTTATAATGAAAACTAACAATTTTCTCATAAAAAAATATACTAAAAACAAATAAAAAACTATTTACAAACCTTTCGTAACACCGATGAGAATGATTTAATTAAAATGAATATTCTAATTAATATTGAATTCTAATAGAAAAAACTCTTCATCGATTTCATTAATTTTCTTAATTAAAAAAATAATATGAACAATTTTATATATAACAATAAATAAGTAATCAACTTCAAAAAAAAGTTGATAACCAATATCCATTATAATAATAAATGAAAAAAAAAATGAAACAAAAACTATTAGGATTTTTATAGTAGTGTGCCACATTTTAGCGACTCAAAACTAATATCATCACTATCTCATAGTTTTTACATAAATATGTATTATGATTTATTCACACTATGTATGTTTCTTCAAATATTATATAATTAAAACATTGATGCATCTTCTTGTTTTCAATTTGGTTCCCAATATGATTCTATAAACATTTACATAGAGGACATGATGTATTTGGTGTAAAAGAATCTTTGATCAATTTAATTTTTATTTTTCAATGTATTCAATAATAGAAAATTATTACTTTTAACTCGATGACTAATTTAATTATAAATATTTTCATGGACACTAAGGACAAAATTATTATCCATTAAATTATATAATTAAAAATATAATTTTATTATTGGTTCATATGAATGAGAAAAATGGATCCCTCTAACTTGTAATGATTGGAATGTGGATTCCCATCTACATAGTTTTCCACTGGTATAAAATTTAACTATTTGTTCTAATATTCTATTGAAATATTTTTTTTAATAATGATGGTTTCAATAATTAACAAATATTAATTTAAATGTTCCACAAGATTTAGACCATATCTATCGGTAATGACCGATAATTTTAGAAATGGAATTTACCTTATAAATATATTAATTATGTTATATTCAGTAATATAATATTATACAATACACGTGCACAACATGAAAAAATAGTATTAATTTTATTATATTAATATAAAAATTACCTTTAGATTATAAATATACACATATGAATTGATGATATTGTAATTGAACAAAAATAGAAAATAAGAAAACAGTAATATGAAAATTTGGATCTTCACGATCACCCAGAATATCTGCAGTTATGATAAACACTATAGAAATGAAACAGAATATTATTAATGAAGTATGAATTTTTAAAATTATAATATATCAATATATAAAATTGAGATAAAATATAATAAAATGAAGAATTAAATATTAGGTATTTATAATAAGTAGAGAACTCATGTGACCATTAAAAATATGATTATTCGAATAGGAATTTGACTTTTGGAATATTAATCTGATATATAGGAATATTAACTTTACCATTAATATAGTAAAATCACCAATGGAAATGTAAAATTAAATTTAGGTATCTTATGAAATGAAAAAATTACATATTTATATCAAGATCAGAGTAAATAAATGTTTCAAATATAAATGTTTTATTTTTATTTTTAAAAGAAATAAAATGATTTAAAAGAAAATTTATTTTCATAAAATGGGATAATAACATAATTTTTTTAAAAAAAATGATAATATAAGTTTATGAGAATAGAATTAGTTTTTTAAAGGTCCCAAAAATTAATCATAATAATAAAATTGGAATTTTTTTCAAATAAATAATGATTTTATCTAAACATTAAATTTGTCATATTTAGAAAATTTCTTTCATAAAAGTAGTTTCGATTTTTGGTTATACATATCAGAAAATTGGTAAGGTTATGTTTCGGTATTTTTCTAATATAGTCGAATGTTTTGGGAATAGTGAAATACGGAAAAATTTTATATTTAACATTATAAGCTAAATACATGAATTGTTTAGTCATATATGACGTAAGAACCCATTATTTATAACTAAAATGAACCATTTACTATAGATTTTAACAATATTCATCACTATCGGTATTCTTGATCTAAAATAGTAAACTAGGGATTATAATATTCAAAAAATTCCATCACCTCGACGTATAAATACCACCCCTTCTTCTCAAAACATCTAGACCATAGATATTGTCAAATTTTTACACAATTCACTTCACTATCATATCCCACATAATATAGTTCATTTTTTCATCAAAATACCATTACAAGGAGACTTAAGGGGTATCCTTAGAAGTTAAAACCAATGAAAGAGGTAAAATCCCCGACTAACTTCATTCAATTTTATTCTTCTTACACCACACCCTGTGTTTTCCATACACATAGGCATTATAAAATCAGTATAATAAATGTACTTATATTTTATTATTATGGTTTAATATCTATCATATATCCTCTATTATATAGATTCTAAAATGAAAATATTTTTTACAAAATTGTTGGTTTACACCCTCAATGAACAATGTACTTATATTATCTCAATGAAAATAATGGATGGTCATAAAAATATTATTATTGTTAAATAGGATTATAATAATTATATTATAACTTATATTATTTTCTTAATGAATATTTTTAACTACTATTGACTAAAATGAAACTAGTTTGTGATGTTAGGTAAAACCGCCTAAATGAACCAACCATCTAACATTAATGTTTTTACTAAGTAAATCCTCCTTTTATTTTAAAAAATATTTTGAAAAATATCAATTTATTTAAGTAAATTAATTCCATTTAATTTCACTTCTATATTTTTAGTCCCATTTTACCAGAACATCAATCAATATCCACGAGTGATCCGACCTTGGAATCATGAAACAAATTCCCTCAGAACAATGAAAGTATTCTTTATATCTCATTGTAATGGTTATAAATGAACATAATATAATTATATTAAATAATATAGAGATTAAAATGGATCTAAATTAGGTAATTAATGAATCTATTTTGATTATCCAGGAAATTATGTGTATGTATTGAATGATTTTGTAACCCATCATAAGGGATATCTCTTAACCATCATATTTCTTTGGTTACGACCATTCCCTTTGTAACTCACTTTTTTTTTCTCCCTTTAATGTTATGGAATGAATCCAAATTATATATATATATATTAAATATATATCTATCATATTATCCCTTCCTTTTACTGGGTAATACTTTCTTTAAGTTCTGTTCTCAAATACCTTCTTGGAAATCAAACCCAATTAGAGGTAGCATTTCTATACCTACATAGTTTTATGTGAATATCATTTAAAGAAATTGTTACCATTAAAATTTTCATTAAATAAAATAATATTTTAGGTATAACCATTGTGATTTACCTATATTTTTTATTTAATGTTCCTTAATTATTATTTCTCAAAATGTATTTAACTAATTCCATAAAACATAGTCTTTGAATGTTTATTTAAGTTCTATATTCACTATCTTTTCTAATTAAATATTTTTCAAAATAAAAAGTATATTTTGAGAAATCTTATTATATACATATATATAAATGTTCAAAATATTTAATTCCTTCTTATATTTGTAATCTTTATTAAATATCCTTTGATTATGATTTGAGGAAGGATTATACAGCCCATTTAACTCCATGGGTATTTTACATATTGATTACTAATGATTTTTTCCATATTTAGAACATATAATAATGTATAGGTTATGATGGGTACACCCATATAGACCTCCAATTAATTGTATAATTATTTTATTCACATAAGATGGTATGTATTGGATTATTTAGTAAACCTAATCCATGATGGGACACTGTACAAAATTTTATGTTGTCTTGGAGGTTAGACATGACATATTCTTGTCTCTTGATATATGTTTCTTACAATTTTCTTTGGTTCCATGATGTCATCATTCCATGTATTTTTTGTGATTCCCACATATGATTATTCCTAATAATTTTATTTTATATTTTCATGTTATGCCTTTTGACACTTACGTAATGATTTGTTATCAAGTTTAGCACACCCCTTTCTTTTTTTGGTACCTAGCGTATCCTAAGAAGTTTTAGTAAATTAGATGGATTTATGATCTCATTAAAGAGGGTAAAATATTTTTTTGTAGTTTTTTTTTCATTTATTATGAACCATGTATTATAAATACACTGGGCCTCATTATCATTGGGTTGTCTTTTTAGATGTTTATGTTAAAAATCATGTAATAATATGTGTATAAGACATGGGATTTTATAATTAGAATCAAAGAAAGTTATAGTTATTTTTAAGGATTTCTAATAAGATAATTTATTTAGAAACCTATAGAGGATTAAATTTATTAGAAAATATTCTATTAATTTGATGAAGTATAGAGTGAGTGGTTTCCATGAAATTACACCCCTATCTTTAAATTACAATGATATGTAGCTCTACCATAGTTGTTCCTAATAGTAATTGTAATGAATCAATATTTTATGAGTTAAATTCACCTTTTGATTTAATTAAATGTATTATGGATATAGAAAAAAACATGCACTTCATTTTTTATATGCAATTGTATTTAAATTACCAAAAAGTATCATTACCATTCATAATATATCCCTCTAATAGTGATCACATGACTAGTTTAAATATTGGGTTTTAAAAAATCCTTATAGCACAAAAAAGGAAGCGATAGCCCTAACCCATTGTATATTACCCTATGAATCCCATCTATAAAATCTTATGAGGGAGGTAACATTTATGGTATTTCCCCTAGACCAATACCTAGCTAAGATCCAACAACATTGTCATGCAAAAAACTGTTTAGAGGAGAAGGTCAAGCTCATCGAGATCACGAACCAAACCATATTCACTAACAACCCCATGAATGCCCCACCATCGCACACCTTACTCTTATGGAATATTTTGGAGTAATAAAGGGATAGGTATCAAGACCCTAGAAATAGTAATATATAAATTATTATTTTGTAATGTAATGAATATATTTTCATCCTATTATCATTACTTTGTAAATGATTTTTAAAGAGAAAATTGTATTTTTAGTTAATATTCAAATTAAATTAATGTACATATGAATAAATGGATTTTAAAACAAGTAATATTTTAAAGTAATATTATTATTAAATAATACTTATCAAATATAAATGATCGTATTATTTTTATGATGTCAAATGTGATTATTATAAGGGTTCCAAAACACTTATTTTTCAAAATACTATTCATTTTCAATAAATGTAGGTTATTATTTTAAAAGTGAGGATTCATATATTTATAGAATTATGCAGATGAAATTAATATTATTTTCTGAATCTTTACTTCAAAATTATCTAATAGTGAATTTTTCATAATTTTCTGAGATAGTCAAATTTTTGCATAAAAAATAAATATTGTATAAATATATGGAGTGTTATATGACATCATAGTTGCCCAATAGTGATGTGATAAATAATATAAAAGTCTTATTCAGAAAAATATATGTTTTTAATTTAAAATAATATGATTTTAGGTTTATTTATTTTATAATGCATATGTGAATCCGACAAGACTTATAATAAATTTTTAGATTTTGAAATCATTTTATTGAAGGTTTGACTCACCTCCACATAGTTAAGGGAATTATTTTATTATATTAGGCCCTTTTAATTATAAAATAATGTATTCCACTCCCTTATGACAAAAACTGTGGGAAAAAAACATGAGATGGTATGTGGTTTTGAATATTTCATTATATAGTTTCCAAAACCAAAATAATAAAGATATCTCGATCTTTTACTATATAAACCCACCCAATCCACCATTTATATTTACTAAAACTCCGTGAATATCATCCATAATATTCCCTCTAATCCATATAGTTCTCACAAGGTCCCCCAAGCTCCCAATAATCCTATCCTAAACCTTTGGTGTCACACATCCTCTAATGGTTCTCTCTCCTCTTTTCATTGATCATTTCATTCATGATATACCTTTTAAATTCCCATTTTATTAAGATGGGATACATTATTACCTATTCCCATTACTATAGATTATATTTTTAAATTATGGGATCCCATTTCACTATCATTTATCCCTCTTATGGACCCTTATGTACACTCTTCTCTATGCCGAAATTTTTGTAAAAAATCTTCCACCCTACTCTTTTATAAAGAATTACTTTTATGTAATGTCTTATAAATTCCTTTTAACTATGGTAGGATTGGTTCTTAAATATCTATATTACTATCTATTTTGGTTCTAAATGATGTTATATCCCTTTCTCTTTCATCAACCCATATTTTTATTTCAATGTGATATCGTTGTGTTCTCGAAATTGTACCATGATTTTCCATTCCTAAATCACCTTATAGTGAATACCACACACATTTTTCTATAAATAGTATTCACCTTTATGGAAATATATATCCTGAATAGATATATTCATGTATTTATTAAACATTCCTTGACTATGGAATACATTACTATGTTGGATGAATCCTTGTTCTATGATCCATGTGGCACACTTAAGCCTGGGAATAAAATGATTAAGAAGGGTGCACCCTAATAGAATTCCAATGAATTGGGTAATGGGTAGTATCATGATAAATTATGTAAGTACATGGGATTTACCTGATTCCTTTTTTGGAATCTTTACCCCATTGGGTATTGGTGGATTTACCCTTGATCAATTTTTGTTACAGTGATTTATGTTGTGGCCACGTTTTCCAGGTTGTGATTATGATGCTACATCATGCCTTATTATTCGGGATCCTTTTATGATCCATTGATATACCTATTATCTAAAATATATTTTTTTTCTCATGTTATTCCTTTTTTATTCCATTACTTCTCTTTATATATCACCTATTTCTTATGTATATCCTTATGTTATCCCATACAGTGTTATGTACGAAGAATTTTTTTGCCATGTCAAAGAGGTTTTCTATAAAGATTTTGCATTTCAAGATTTAAGTTTTAATATAGTATACCAAATTTTCCAAATACACTACACCTATATTTCTCTTGAGTTGTATTTAAGTTTAGTTTTATGTAATTAATCATGTTTAAAACTAATATCAATAGAAGGGTTTATATAGTTGGTTTCAAAGGATGGGTTTAATTATTTTCAGGATTAAGATTAGAAAACCCTAGTGAAAACCCTTAGGGATAAGACTAAGTGTAAGAAAACATCCCTAATTTTTTTGAGTATAGAGAAAGTGGTTTATCAATAAAATACATCCATGTCTAAATGCTACAGGTGGACTTGGTTACGGCATAGATGTTAATAGGAGTAACAACTCAGACATGGTGTTTCAAGCCTGACTCAGGGTAACCTGGTACACAAAATGGGTATTAATGAGAAAATGGTTTTACACTCTAAAGAGATATACTTAGGTGAATTCATGATCTCATTACCAACTTTTATTAAGGGAACATAAATTTTCATAAGAATATGTGTTAGGAAGTAGATCATGGATAACATAGGCTGAAGCTGATAAACTCATAAGTTAAAGGGATAAAAGTAATTTATCCCTTTAATGTCATTGGATTTCCCCTTTATGTGCTTAATTATTTAAGAAACTCACCCCTAATTTTCCTTTTATTATATAAAATACCCATAAATTTGAGGAATTGTGCTCACAACATATGTGAAGGGTAGTGTGAGTATTTTCCCAATGAGATTGCCAACTCTATGGGAGTGGGAATATAAAACTTTATCATGATACTCCCTTAGTTAAGTCATATTATGAATGGAAACCTAAACCAGAAGGAGCAAAAAAACCCCCTAAAATAGAGAAACCCATAGTCAAGAGCTTCATGAAACAAAGGATTTATACATTCAATGGATCATCTGATCCTTTAGTCATAGATAAATGGATCAATTCAATTGAAAATATCTTTTCCATCCTTTAATGTACAGAAAAAGAGATGGTTCTTCTGGTTTTTTGTCGTATGGAGGGTGAAGATAATTAGTTCAGGAAATTGATCAATAATATGATGTCTGGGGAAGAGATCGATGCAATGGAGTGGAAGGAATTCAAGAAAAAAATTTAATAAATATTTTCACAAAACCCTCCATTTTAAGATTGAAAAATATATCCTTAAACGGAAGAAAAATGATGATGAATCGGTCAGGGATTATGATGAAAAAGTCACAATACATTCATGATATGTCTCTAGTTTTTTTATTACCCTCAAATTCAATATTGACCACTTCTATGGTTGGTTAAATCATATTCTAATAAATTCCGTGGAAATTTGTGACTTTGATAGCTACGAGGAAATTGTCCGATGTTCCCCCAAAGTTGAGATGAAGGTCAGTGAATCTCAGTGGTATCATGTTGATAAGAAACAAGAAGCAGATTTTAATTCTAGTGTCTTTATGGATAAATCCAACAATGCTTAAAAATTCTTGGACCCCACTTGTCAAATGTGTGAAAAGAAGAACCTTGGAAATTGCCTAAGAGGAACAAGGAAATGCTTCAGGTTTAGAATAGAAGGGAACCTAACCAATGATTTACAATATGATAAACCCATAAATGTGACATAGGAAGGTAATTCGTAATTAAATCCTCAAAACATTGTCCAGTGCTTCAATTTTAAGAAACCATGGAACTTTTCGAACCAGTTCACAAATCCATGGTTTTTTCAATGGAAACCAACAACCTCCAAGCCACCACGGGTGAGTTTTTTCATCACCACCTCTAAGGTGGGTCCTGAAAACAAGGATTTCAATGGTATGATAGTTATTTTTTCAACAATTGTAACACCCCAAGCTTCTACGGTATGCTTCTCTTTGAATAATGTGATAGCGTGTGTTGTACGCAACACCGAGTTCTAACACACCATAACCAACCAAACTAGCCATTATGAATAGTAATACCTACTTTTTGAAATTATATATATATTTTATATTTCAAAATGGACTTAATTTTTGGATTCGGAATATCGAATTTAGCCTAAGGTGAAGTTTTGGTACTTTTCGGATAACATTAATATTTTGATGAATAGTGAAAATTACTAAATTTTAATTAAAAACAACTTTTTCAATCAAAATAATTAATAGTGATAAATTATGAATTTGAGTGGTTTTATATTATATTTATAATATATTTTTACCATTTAATACAATGTTGGTCATTGGACATAATTTTACAATTAAACCAGACATAAACAAGTGTCAATCTTTTGATAGTTATTATCTCTTAAAAACACTATTTTTTGTTTTAACAATGGGAATTAATTTTAAATTAATTTCTGACACTTCTATGTTTTGAATTTGGAAAAATTGATTCCATATTTGGAATCAGGATGTTCAAATTGTGTAAATAGGTAACTTTTATTTTTAGATATTTTGAATAATTACTTCGGTAAATATTTTATTTACCATGTTTAAGGGTAAATCCGGTAAATAAGGGTTACAAAATAATATTATAATAATACTAAATTACCCTAAAACGTTTACTAGACTTATTGGTTGATACGTGTTCGACCATAGGCATCTTTGGGTCGATTTTGGGACCCCATAGAGCCACTTGTAGGTGATAGGGACACTTTATTTTAATTAAGTTAAAATGAATACAAAAATGACACAAGCATATATCTTTTAGCAAAACAATTGTTACATAGGGTTATATATGTTTTATTTTAGACTATAAATATTAAATAGAAATATAAAATTATTTCCTACATAATGATATTTTATTTATAATTGTTAGACATTAAATAATTTAATTTATTTATGACACAATGGTGATGCAGTAATTACCATAATAGTGAAAAATTAGAATAATTAATATTATAAATACCCAAATAAATATAATTTGAGACTTTTATTGAATTATACTAATTTTATATGTTAATATGACATATTATTATTTATTTAATTAACTTTTTTCGAAGTAATCATTCTGTTATGTGTTTCACAAAAATCAACTATTGAATAGTGTCAAAATTGACATAAAAAAGTTTTTAAAACAAATATTATATTATTAATTGATATTAAATTCCTAAAATTCTAAGGTTCGGCCAGGAGACTTATATCATGATAGGTGTATCATTAATGAACCACTTGGGGGACTTTTGGATGTATATAGTAATTTTATTAACCATATAATATAAAAATACAAAGAGACATTCTGAAAGTGAAACTAATTAACTTAGAGTTAACACTTAAAGATAAGGTTAATATAGTAACCCAACCCTGTCTAAATTATATTAGTTTAATGTTTTTCGACACATACCCACCTTAACATTTAAATAATAAACTTTGTAGCCATTAGAAACCGAATATGAATTTATTATAAATTAATATTTCTATATTTTCCAAAGGTTCCCCTCACACCTCTTATAAAAGGGCACTCCTCCTTCTCATTTATACACACCTTCAAAGCCTTTTGGTTCAGACAAACTCTACCCAAATACTCTCCCAACTTCCCTCATTACAACCTAGATGCCTTAGTTTGATCATAAATCCAACCTAATGAGCCCTTTTGATCAAATCAAAAGGAAGAACCCGAATAAGAGGATGTTAAATGTACCCTCAACTAAAGGAAAGTGCAAGGTAAGGGGTTTTCATCTCACTCCTTATTCCCATGAGATCCATGCCATATTGCCAGTATTACCTTTTGTGTGGTGTATGTACTGCCCATAATTATATTCTTTGTGTAATACACTTTAATTTACGTGTATTTACATATTCATTGTATGATACCTCTTTCATGGGTTGTATGTTTCGTAAGAAACCAAACTGGGAAGGGTTAATTTAACAATCTCTTTATTATCCGAGGTTATTTTTACATAAGTATCTACTAGGAAATATTTATTATCCATGTTCATGTTTTATGAAAGAGTTTTCAAAGGGAATATTTTAAGGTACTTTTTACTAAAACATAATTTCAAATGTTTTAAATATTTATTCTTCCAAATCTTTCTTATTAATGTCCATGTCTTAAAAATGGTTCTTAAGGATTTATTTATATGGACATGAATGTTTTTTTTAAACTGTTAATTCCTTTCAAATGATTCAAAGTGGTATGGGACACTTTGATTCAAAAATGTATTTAAATGACTTATTTTCTAAATTGTGTGACTTTTAAATGTTTTCATGAAAAAGGGGTATTTCTCTCAAATAGTTTTACAAATCAATCTCTTCTATGTCAAAATCCTTTAATGTATTTTCAACTTGTTTTGAAGTTGATTTATCATGACACAAATCTTCCATATTGTGTTGAAGGTTTTGTGATATATTTGACTGTGGATATGTTATTTTTATACCATTCATGGTTTAGGGGTAAAGTATTGACATTTCTCGTGCTAGTTTTAATAAAAAAATTATGTTATATTTCATCCTCTTCTTAAGATGAATGTGTTGGAAACGAATGTTCCGGGTTGGGGACCGGTAAAAGTAAGCCCTCCGGGTTGGTGTCCGGTTATTAGAGGCACTCCGGGTTGGTGTCCGGTTGTTAGAGGCACTCTTGGTTGGTGTCCGGTTATTAGAGGCACAATGGGTTGGTGTCCGGTTATTAGAGGCACTCCGGGATGGAGTCCGGTTACAGAGGCTCTCCGGGTTGGGTTCCGGTTACAGTTATCCATTAGGTCTTGGTATGAGGCCTCGACACAGAAATTAAAGTTCGGCATCATGCATTCCATCATTATAAAAGTGGTTAGTGATATTGCATGTGATTATTCAATTAGTAGAATATCCATGTGAATAAGTAAATGGCATTATTTCATTTTATTTCTACCATATTATACTGAAGTTCAAGTGTAAAAGGATTTTGTTTTAGTTTTATACATTTCCTTAAATGTTTATGCTTATTTTTGAAAGTTTCCGTTGTATTCCTTACCCTTACTGAGCATTTGAGCTCACCCCTTTCTAGGTTTTATTTTTCCCAGGATTCCAAGATGTGTAATGTTATTGATATTCAGGGTTAAGACAAGGGAATATTGGCATTCATAAAGGATTATTTATGTTGTTTTGTATGTTATGATGTGTAATGTAACATTCATGTATGTAATCTATTTTCCAAGACTGCTAAACTGATCGGTTTTTCGGGACTTGGTTCCTTGTAATCATGCTGATGTATTAAAATAATGCACCGACTCTGGGTCACTGGGGTCGGGGCGTTACAGTTGGTATCAGAGGAAGTTTAGCAATAACCTTGGAAACTAGATTTAGATAAACTCTAATTAGATCATATATCCCTAATATAGACTTTGAGGATTAGTATAGAAGAACTTCCTAGAATTTTGGTATTGTAGAGATTTTGTGAGTTTTCTGAGCAATACATCCCAATCTGGATACGAGCATGTAGAGGTGGCTCTGGCACTGATGTACCTAGGGGTAAAACCCGAAAACACCTCTTTGAGCTAGACTCGAACGAGAATTGGTGCACAACAACGGGCCTTGCTGCACTCTTGGTTACGACACTCCCGGGGGATATGATTAGGATAATTCTCATTTTCTTTACAAAAAATTATTAAGTTCTTATGAGTATATACTTACTCAAAGAAAACATTTTTATGATTATGGATTATATCCATAAACTGTTCAATTAGTGTTAGGTATTTTACAAGTTTGGTAATTATTCATTGCAATTCATAAACTGAACTAGTTTATGCTATTGTATAGAAATGGCGCCCAGTAGAAGGAATGTGAACTCCCATAATACGTATGATCCAATGAGTAAGAAGGATCATATATTTCATGGTCCTATGCCATAATTTATAAGGGAAATAGTTTCCCACGTATTATCATCATATGAAGAAATAGTATCATGTGTTGATAAGATGAGTAAAGAATTCTCGGAGTCCTATGTCTTTGAAGGGAATACAAAAAAATGCCCCTAAGAATATATGTTGGCAAATAGATAGTGGATAACCTAGATTTTAACATAGGGTACCCAAGTTAGGATATATTTTTCAATTACAAGATTATCCTATTATGTCTATTTTTTTTACATTCTTATTAGATAAGTATTCAAAAACCCTAATTGTATTTTCTTTTTGTTAGTTGAAACATGGAGGGAGAAAGATCACGAACAACTCTTCTCTCTCTTCTTGAAGAACTACTTACAATTATTATCCAGAAGTCATGCGCAGATGATGTTGAAACTTTTTCAAATGTCCATGTTACATGAAAACAACTTTATGAGACATCCAATACCTCTAGCATTGCATGATTCTTTCAAGGATAAAGTACCGACTATGGGATAATGTTGCACTCTCAACTTTCTTACCACGCTAAGCGTGGGAAGTACCATAAGGGTCTTTTAAAATTATTCACTTTATCTCAAAATTACGATGCACTAAATGATTTTCTAGATGCTGCAGAAGAGGGAGACCTTCGAGAAGCCTATATGTATCAAATTATATATTTATGTCTTTTGGTATATACGAAAACTGATTTACCAAAACCTTATTTTGAAATATTTGAAGATGAATCAGTGAGAATTTTTCTAAAAAAACATGTTAAAGATGATGTCTCAAAATTATATATAAGAAATACCTATTTTTTTATGTTGCATCGATGCTTCCATCGATATAATCCAAGATGGATGAGGAGTTTTTGGGTAAAGGAAGTAGATGATTTTGAAAAATTCCTGAGGTACCATTGTGACACATGAACGCATTCTACCAAAAGCCAAATCTACCTAGTCTCTCCAGAGTTCATGTTGTGATCCACATATCTCTAGTGACAAAATACATGCCTGACCCAACACATGTATTCACCTATGAAGAATTAGAACTGGAACCCGATCTATCTTATTGTGGAGAGCCTATCAGAATTCTTCATACCAAAGATCAAGTGTTGAGAAATCGGATGACTCGTCTGGTAAAAGATCTATGGAGAAATCATAAGATGGAAGAGGCAATGTGGGAACCCGAGGAACATATGATGAAGAACCTATGTGGAAATAAATGGATGGTGAAATGTTTAAAAGTGTTAGTGCTCTTTATTGATGGGATTACATTGGAATAATTTTCTCATGTATGTGTAAACCTGTAATTTATCATGTGAAAATGATATTTGAGGAAGAATTATCTTTTCTGTTGCGGATATAGTTATAAATAACCATTTGGTATTATATGATCATTGGGTTTGAGGAAATTATAAGTTATTATAATTTGGGATGAAAATGCAAGGTATGAGATAAGATTTGTGGTTAAATTATGTTATGGTATTTTGAAGAATTTATCTCATTTTGGTAATATTATAAAATATAGTTTTTGAAAAAGGACAACACGTAGACTGTGTGACAACCCGTCGTGTCAGAAAAAGTTGTGGGAATCGAACCCACAACCAAAGTGTGATTGGGATTTATCGCTTACCACTGGACTACGTGAATTCCCTGGTTAGTGTGACTATTATTTTTAGTTAAATGATTTTATTGATCAATAATAATTTGATTTGGGATCTTATGTCTTATGAAATGAATACCCTTAGAATAGGAAAATGATTTGGTGATTAAGTGATAAATGTTATTTTGGAAGTTGTTTACTTTGTTGAGAACACTATATACCAAAGGAAAATAGAGTAGTATGGGATTTCATTTGAAGAGTAATGGTGGATTTTTATCTATGTTTTTATTGTGGATTTATAATGATTTGGGTTATTTATGGAAATGATTAGGTTAATTACTTTTAAGTATGTGACTTTAAGAGTAATTAATGTCATTTGGAGATACAATTTAACGTGGAAGACTACATTCATAATCAGTTTTGGTTTTCAATATTAGTTTTGATTATATTAAATAATTTTAAGGACAATTGATTATTGAATGGTATTTATTTAACTTTGGGGTATTGTTGGTTTAATTTTGGAAATTAAGATTAGTGTTTATTTCTCTCAAGGAATATCCTTTTGGGGGATCATTAGATATTGTACTAACCATTTTGGTTTTGATTAATCTCTAAAGACAATGTAAATATATAGTTCATCCTACATGGATCATGTGATTCTATAGAAGTTTATTCTAGCTCTTCCAGTGTGACCAAGTCTTCTTGAATACTCATCGTTTAAAAACAAATGATTTTGTGGTGGAAATTTATTAAAGAATGAAACTCTACCTAAAATATAAGTATATATCTTTATATTCTTAATCAATATAATAAATTAATGTAACTTAAAACAAAAAATGTTGTCCATTTACTTTCCTACTAGGAGAATAATGGTCGTTTGTCCCAACACAAGTTTGTGGATTTCTTATTGTTAACTTTCTCCTGATCATGATTTCTATCCCTCTACATTAGAACATGACACATAGTTTATCATCCATATCCTTGTTTTCATACATGGAATCCGAGTATGGGTTATCTTGGTTGACCTTTATACCTCTCTTTCTTTCTTTTAAAGTGATAGTTTTATTGACTCTTTTTCCGATGTGGGACTTTCCATTATATTCCCAAGAACAATTTTAAAAATTGCGAGGATGCAATTTATTGAAGGAGGGGAGAACGTAACACCCCAAGATTCTACGGTACGGTTCTCTTTAAATAATGTGATAGCGTGTGTTGTACGCAACACCGTGTTCTAACACACCATAACCAACCAAACTTGCTGTTATGAATAGTAATACCTACTTTTTGAAATTATATATATATTTTATATTTCAAAATGGACTTAATATTTGGATTCGGAATATCGAATTTAGCCTAAGGTGAAATTTTTGTACTTTTCGGATAACTTTAATATTTTGATGAATAGTGAAAATTACTAAATTTTAATTAAAAACAACTTTTTTAATCAAAATAATTAATAGTGATAAATTATGAATTTGAGTGGTTTTAAAGTATATTTAGAATATATTTTTACCATTTAATACAATGTTGGTCATTGGACATAATTTTACAATTAAACCGGACATAAACAAGTGTCAATCTTTTGATAGTTATTATCTCTTAAAAACACGCTTTTTGTTTTAACAACGGGAATTAATTTTAAATTAATTTATGCCACTTCTGTGTTTTGAATTTGGAAAAATGGATTCCATATTTGGAATCAGGATGTTCAAATTGTGTAAATAGGTAACTTTTATTTTTAGACATTTTGAATAATTACTTCGGTAAATATTTTATTTAACATGGTTAAGGGCAAATCTGGTAAATAAGGGTTACAAAATAATATTATAATAATACTAAATTACCCTAAAACGTGTACTAGACTTATTGGTTTATACATGTTCGACCATAGGAATATTTGGGTCGATTTTGGGACCCCATGGAGCCACTTGTAGGTGATAGGGACACTTTATTTTAATTAAGTTAAAATGAATACAAAAATGACACAAGCATATATCTTTTAGAAAAACAATTGTTACATAGGGTTATATATGTTGTATTTTAGACTATAAATATTCAATAGAAAGCTAAAACGATTTCATACATAATTATATTTTATTTATAATTTTTAGACATTAAATAATTTAATTTATTTATGACACAATGGTGATGCAGTAATTACCATAATAGTGAAAAATTAGAATAATTGATATTATAAATACCCAAATAAATATATTTTGAAACTTTTATTGAATTAAACTAATCTTATAAGTTAATATGACATATTATTATTTATTTAATTAACTTTTTTCGAAGTAATCATTCTGTTATGTGTTTCACAAAAATCAACTATTGAATAGTGTCAAAATTGACATAAAAGAGTTTTTAAAACAAATATTATATTATTAATTGATATTAAATTCCTAAAATTCTATGGTTCGGCCAAGAGACTTATATAATGATAGATGTATCATTAAGGAACCACTTGAGGGTATTTTTGATGTATATAGTAAGTTTATTAACCATATAATATAAAAATACAAAGAGGCATTGTGAAAGTGAAACTAATTAACTTAGTGTTAATACTTAGAGATAAGGTTAATATAGTAACCCAAACCTGTCTAAATTCTATTAGTTGAATGGTTTTCGACCCATACCCACCTTAAAATTTAAATAATCAACTCTGGAGCCATTAGAAACCGAATATGAATTTATTATAAATTAATATTTCTAGATTTTCCAAAGGTGCCCATCACCCCTCTTATAAAAGGGCACTCCTCCTCATTTCTTCACACCTTCAAAGCCTTTTGGTTCGGCCAAACTCTGCCCCAATACACTCCCAACTTCCCTCATTACAACCTAGAGGCCTTAGTTTGATCAGAAAGCCATCCTAAGGAGCCCGTTTGATCAAATCAAAAGGAAGAACCCGAAGAAGAGGAGGTTAAACGTACCCTTGACTAAAGGAAAGTGCAAGGTAAGGGGTTTTCATCTCACTCCTTATTCCCATGAGATCCATGCCATATTTACACTATTACCTTTTGTGTGGTGTATGTACTTTCCATAATTATATTATTTTTGAAATACACTTTAATTTACGTGTATTTACATATTCATTGTATGATACCTCTTTCATGGGTTGTATGTTTTGTAAGTTACCAAACTAGGAAGGGTTAATTTAACAATCTCTTTATTATCCGAGGTTGTTTTTAGATAAGTATCTACTAGGACATATTTATTATCCACGTACATGTTTTATGAAAGAGTTTTCAAACGGATTATTTAAAGGTACTTTTTAATAAAACATCATTTCAAATGTTTTAAATATTTATTCTTCTAAATCTTTCTTATTAATGTCCATGTCTTAAAAATGATTTTTAGGGATTTATTTATATGGACATGAATGTTTTTTTTAAATGTTAATTCCTTTCAAAAGTTTCAAAGTGGTATGGGATACTTTGATTCAAAAATGTCTTTAAATGACTTCTTTTCTAAATTGTGTGACTTTTAAATCTTTTCATGAAAAATGGTTATTTCTCTCAAAGAGTTTTACAAATCAATCTCTTCTATGTCAAAATCCTTTAATGGATTTTAAACGTGTTTTGAAGTTGATTTATATGATACAAATATTCCATATTGTGTTGAAGTTTTTGTGATATATTTGACTGTGGATATGTTATTTTTATACCATTCATGGTTTAGGGGTAAAGTATTTACATTTCTCATGCTAGTTTTAATACAAATTTTTCTGTTATATTTCATCCTCTTCTTAAGATGAATGTTTTGGACACGTATATTCTGGGTTGGGGACTAGTAAAAGTAATCCCTCAGGGTTGGTGTCCGGTTATTAGAGGCACTCCGGGTTGGTGACCGGTTATTAGAGGCACTCCGGGTTGGTGTCCGGTTATTAGAGGCACTCCGGGTTGGTGTTCGGTTATTAGAGGAACTCCAGGATGGAGTCCGGTTATAGAGGCTCTCCGGGTTGGGTTCTGGTTACAGTTATCCCTTAGGTCATGGCACGAGGCCTCGACAGAGAAATTAAAGTTCAGCGTCATGCATTCCATCATTATGAAGGTGGTTAGTGATATTTCATGTGATTATTCGATTAGTAGAATATCCATGTGAATAAGTAAATGGAATTATTTAATTTTATTTCTGCCATATTATACTGAAGTTCAAGTTTAAAAGGATTTTGTTTTAGTTTTATACATTGCCTTAAATGTTTATGCTTATTTTTGAAAGTTTCCGTTGTATTGCTTACCCTTACTGGGCATTTGAGCTCAACCCTTTCTATGTTTTATTTTTTCCAGGATTCCAAGAAGTGAAATGTGATTGATATGCAGGGTTAAGACAAGGTTATATTGGAATTCATAAAGGATTATTTATGTTGTTTTGTATGTTATGAAGTGTAATATAACATTCATGTATGTAATCTATTTTCCAAGACTGGTAAACTGATTGGTTCTTCGATACTTGGTTCCTTGTAATCATGCCAATGTATTAAAATAATGCGCCGACTCTGGGTCACTGGGGTCGGGGCATTACAACAATAGTGAATTTACTTTTTTATTATGGTTCTACACATTCATTTATATAACAAATGTTTTGTATAACTTTTCAAACACCACCACAATGCATGGAATTAGAGATGTTGGTGAAAATGGAAAATGGGGAAATTATTGCATACCATTTATATAACTCATCCCTTGTCACAATCCATCTCTAGATACATGTCTATTTTGAGAGAATTCACTAATGTCTTTCCGGAGGAGTTTCTCTTTCTTCCTCAAAGAAGGTCGGTTGAATTTTTTATCCATCTTATACATAGTGAATTTCCAATATACATGACCCTTTATTGAATGGATGTTGGGTAACTTATGGATATAAAGAATCTACCTGAGGATAACATAGATAAAGGGTTTATACACCCAAGTGCTTCACCTTGGGGTGCACCAATACTCTTCATCAAGAATATATATGGTTCAATTATATTTTAAATTGATTATCCTGAGCACCACAAAATCAAGATAAATAACTTGCATCCTTTTCCATGAAATGATGAATTGTTCGATCAGTTCCATGGATGACAATAATTCTCCAAGTTGGATCTGTGTTCAGTATATTACCAAGTAAGGGTGATGAAGTGCGATATCCTAAGGAAAACTTTTCATACATGGTATGAGAATTATGAGTACACGGTGATTCTATTAGGACTCACTAATTCCCCAGAAATATTCATGGACAAAATGAATAGATTCATCAGATAATACCTTAAAAAAATTGTAGTATTTTTAAATGATATTCTAATATACTCCAATATGAAGGAATATCATGATGATCATCTCTGCACTATGCTAACGACCTTGTGAAAGGAGAATATCTATGAAAATTACACCATGTGTGAGTTCTATTTGAAAGATGTATCATTTGTGGGGAACATAATCATAATAAATGTGATATCTATGCATACTTCCAAAACAAAAACAACTGAGGGATGGTCCATGCCAACATATGTGAAAAATATTCATAGTTTCCTTGGGATATCAGGATATTATAGCCGATTTGTGAAAAAAATTTCAGGATTTTCAAAACCTATTACCAATATAACTCGAAATGGAGTCCAATTGTATTGTAAGGATGAATGTGAAGAAATATTAATGGATTTTAAAATGAGGTTTATCACTTCCCATGTTCTCACGCTACCCATAAGTGGGGAGATTTTCATAATTATTATTGATTCTTCAAATTAGGTATTGGGATGTGTGTTGATGAAAAATGAAAAATCCATTGCCTATACCTTAAGGAAAATGAAATTTCATGAGTAAAAATATACGACACATGATCTGGAGTTGGATGTTGTGGTATTTACATTGAAAATCGGGTGGAATTATCCCTTTTTGGAGAAGTGTGAAATATATTCAAATCACAAAAGTCTCAAATATATATATTCACACAAAATTACCTAAATATGAGCTAATTAAGATGGTTAAAGCTCATTATGGATTACGACAACCCAATACACTTCTATCCTATGACTATGAACATGGTTGTGGATTCTTTAAGTATAAAAGACACAAAAATTCTATCATTGATAACAATTGACAAGGATATGATCTTCTTAGATTTGAAGAAGAAGGACATGAGAATTATCAATAATGGAAAATCATCAATTTATTCACAAATTATTGCTCAACTGTCTCTTTTGTAATGGTTAATGGTTTCTCAAAAAGATTATGTGGTAATTCAGAAGAAAGTGTAAACTACTAGAAAAGGTAATTTGTTATAGTGCAATGTTAATGAGGAAGGAATTGAGATATTTAAAACAAAACTATATGTTCCATCAAATCCTGAGTCAAAGAAAGAACTTTTGGATGTTGTACATAGTTTTAATTTCCCCATTCACCTAGGAAACACAAATATATATCGATATCCAAGAAAGCACTTTAGGTGGGATAACATGAAGAAGGAAATCGTTGATTATACAACAATGTGCTAGATCTGGTAGCAAGTGAAGGTTTAATGGAAGATGTATAAGGGGGTGATGCCACCATTAACCATACCAACATGGAAATGGGAAAGCGTCACCATGGAATTTGTCGTCTGTCTTCCAAATACCTCCAAGGGAAACATCAATATATGGGTTGTTGTGGATCATCTTACAAAGACTACACACTTCAACACATTTCAAGAGGATTTCTCACTAGATCAACTGGAATAGATATATATCATATAAGTGGTAAGGTTTTATAGAGTAACACAATAGACTACGTCTAGTTGAGATCCATGATTGACTTATTTGTTTTGGAAAAGTCTCCACCATTCTCTAAACACTTAGATAAACATCAGTACGACTTGTCACACTCAAAATGATGTCCAATCTGAGATAACTATTCAACCAATTAAGGACATGTTGAGAGATTTCTATGTTGAATTCAAAGTCGGATGGCACAAACATATTCGTTTGGTGGATTTCTCTTACAACAATAGTTTCCACTCAAGCATCTAAACTCCCCCTATGATTCCCTTTATTGGATGAGGCGTAGAACACCAACATTTTATGTAACATCCCAAGAAAATAAAGAATATTACTTTTTTATATTTATTAATATTTTTGAATTAAATATTAATTATAGTTTAAAGAGGACGCTATGTTTGATGGCGTACCTGATACGCAACAATGGGTTTCTTTAAAATCTTACGTTGCACACTATTAATATAATATTATTATTTTAAATGGTAGTTAAAGCCTAGCCGTTGTATTGGCAGGAATAAATAGAAATAACTACAATATGATGATACATGTTTGTGGAACATTTTTAATTTTATCCAATAAAAGTTAGATGCTTAAAATAAGTAAAGAATTCGATTTTAGGCATGAATACTCTAATATTCACTAAAAGGTCAATTTACCTGCTTTTAATGGAGAACCCTCTTTAAATCAAGTTTTTGTCACTTTTATATGTTATATTTGAAAAAATAAGATTCTCCTTTAGAATCAGGACACCAAAATTTACTTTGGATTAAATTTCGGTATTTTTCTAATGAAGTTCATTTTTTAATGAATAGTGAAAAATATTGTATTTTAATTCAAAAGTGCCTTTAAATATAATTCATTTATATGGTTATATTATATTCATAATTGTTTTTAAAGTGTAATTATAATATATTTTTTCCATTTAATCTACGTTTGGTCATTGGAAGTAATTTTATTTTGAAATTGGACATAAGCAAGTGTCAATCTTTTGATAGTTATTATCTCTTAAAAACATGCTATTTGTTCTAACAGCGGGAATTAATTTTAAATTAATTTATGCCACTTTTGTGTTTTGAATTTGGAAAAATTGATTCCATATTTGGAATCAGGAGGTCCAAATTTTGTATATAGGTAACTTTTATTTTTAGTCATTTTAAATATTTACTTTAGTAAATATTTTATTTACCATGATTAAAAGTTAAAAATAATAAATAAGGGTAAAATATAATATTATAATAATATTAAATTACCATAAAAAGTGTCCTAATCCTGTTAGATGATACATATCTAACCATGGGAATCCTTGGGTCAAAATTGGGACCCCATGGAGCCACATGGGAGTAATAATGACATTTTATATTAATTAATTTAAAGTAATGACTAAAATGACAAAAAAAATATCTTTTAGTAAATAAATTTTTACATGAGGTTATGTAAGATATCAATTCGACTATAAATATACTTTGGAAATATAATAATATTTCCTACATCATGGTATTTTTTTATAATTTTCGGACATCAAAAAATTTAATTTATTTAGGACACAATAATGATACAATATTTACCTCATTAATAAATAAATTAAATAAACATGATTATAAATATTAAAAAAATATCTAAAACAGGTCCAATATTTATTGGATTATTTTATTTCAACCATGAGTCATCTTAAATTTGATATTAATGAAAATATTACCTTTTGAAACTGAAAATGAGGTTGTAATAAAATAATTGTTTCAAACTTTCTTAAAGAGCCCCTCCTATCTCTTATAAAAAGCCTTCACTTATAACCCATTACTCACACTTCTCAAGACTTTGTCTTGTGAAAACTCTTTTCAAATAATCTCCCAATATCCCTCTATTTATTCTAGAAGACTTACCTTAGGCAGAAAAGACTTCAAGAAACCCTTTTGGGTCAATCCAAAGGGAGTTACCCGATTTAATGGTAACATATTCTCTTATGTTCTTTTGTTTCATTCTACTTCTCCAACACCAAAAATATTTTTATTCTTTTATTTTATAAACAAGACAGTATATCCAATATACTAGTATTTTTTTATGAGAAGTATTCAAACTACACATATAGACACCTCCATCTAATGGGTAAAGAACATAATATTTCTCTGGATGGAAAACTAACACCTCGCGAAATGATGATTGTTCAATTAACTCCTACCACCTCGCATGGTGGACATTATGATGGAACTATATTTATATAGGATATATATTATGTTTATTTTTTCTTTATGCTTCTGTATTTTTCATTTATAGCATACCTTTATGGTTTCCATAATGGGTAAACGCGATAATTTCATTTTAGGAAGTGCGGACGACCGCCCCCTCAAAGTGATATGACTCATTAATACATTATGTGGGATGTATAAAGGATAGAGTTAAGGATATTATATATGATATTATACTTTAATTAAAATATACCTATGTATAATTATGTTTTCATTCCATTAAAAATTAAATAGAACGTACGACTTACTGTATCCATGAACGATGCATTTCATTTCTTATCTCAAAATATTATGTACTAATATAAATATATGTATATAATAGATATATATGATATATATAATATCTAAATAATTAATATAATTCTTTAGATAATGTATTGTTGACCACATTGACAAATTGTAATTATAACAAGTTCATTTTACGTCAAATTCTGAACATCGACAAAATGTCTGATATGAATTCAAATAATTAACTAACTATTATTGAAAGGTAATAAGTGATATAAAAGTAATAATAAAAATTAAAAAGGTTATGAATAATGTATAAATTAACTTAAGTTTATTATTCATGATGAACAAGGAACATACGAATCAAGTTGGACACAAGGTAATAGATTTCTTATCTCACATTTAATTCCATGAGATTTCCATTGTTCACCACTCATTTATTGCATGTGGTGTATTGTGTACTGCCATTTTATATATATTAACATGATTATATTTATATTCATGGTATTATATGATTCATTTGGTCGTTATTATCTTTTTATCATACAACTCAATTGATTACAACGTGGTAAGAGTTTTTCATCTCACTTTTTATTCCTGTGAGATTCATTCTATATTGGCCACAATTGTTTATGTGTGGTGTATGTACTTCCCATGATTGTACAATTTGTTTAATATAACTTAATTTATGAGTTTCTACAGCTTCATTTTATGCTCCTTCTTTCATGTGGAATATGTTTTCAAAGTTACCAAA
Source organism: Viscum album (assembly GCA_963277665.1). Classification (NCBI taxonomy): domain Eukaryota; kingdom Viridiplantae; phylum Streptophyta; class Magnoliopsida; order Santalales; family Viscaceae; genus Viscum; species Viscum album. Next base: position 1,301,839,609 of record OY728127.1, read on the forward strand.
TCGGTAAGGGAACCTTTCATCCTCCTCTTTTTAAAAGACTTCTTTTTGTTATGTCTTTTAATTTACATCTTATTATGTTGGGATATACTCTTATATATCCTTATTGATGTAAACTTTATGTCCAAGTGATGAGATACCCTTTTTATCTCATCAACTCATCTTATGAATTTTAAAGTGACATTGTTAGGCTATTTATTTTTTACAAGGGATCTTCTTGACCCAATTTCAATTATTTGGGTTAAACTTGTACTTATTAAATATGTAATCATATGAATTTGTGTGAATGACCTATGATTGTTTTACACAAAATACCCACTTATATTTGGTGTATTTATATTTTTCACACATAATTATGTAATAGATTTATTATTAATCTAAGGATTCCTTCTTTATAAGGGATTTCGTCTCAATTTAGATTTCCATTGAGACTTCATTGTTGATTTGCCCCAATTCACTCTTATATGGTGTATATACTGTCCTTTGGAATATTATATCATAAGTAACATTATTCTCATGATATTATTAAGTTATAGTTATATGTTATTCCTCAATTATTTGTATTCTAGGAACACTCATTTTGTTAAAAACTCCTTAATTAAAATATCATTTTTAATGTTTTAATGGTTTATTCTTATAAATATTTCACATTAATGTCCATGTTTTAAAAATGGTTTTAAGGATTTATTCATATGGAAATGAATGTTTTGAAATTGAAATTCCTTTCAAAAGATTTAAAGTGGTATGGGATACTTTGATTCAAAAATCTCTTTATTTAATATTTTTAATGGTTTTGAAAATGGTTTGATAAAAGGTTTGATTTTGTCAATATTTTGAAATGATATATTGTGATTGCAATGTTGAAATGTTATCATACCATTAAATTTTTTAGGACATGTATCTATAAGACCCCCTTACTGTCCATGTCATGTAAATATTATGAAAAATCCCTTTCTCTCTCATCAACCGTTTTTAGGAGTTCTTACGTCACGTCGTTATGCTCTCGAAATTGCACCGCGTTTTTCCAATCCAAAGTCAATGTGTAGTGAATACCATGTACATTTATCTATCAAGGGTATTCACCTTTATGCACATTTACATATTGTTTAAAGACTTCCAAGTATGTATTAAACATTCGTTTATCATGGAATAAATAATTATGTTGAATGATTCAATGTTTTATGATCCATGTGGCACACTTATGCATGAAATGAAATGTTTAAGAAGGGTGCACCCTGATAGCGCTCCAATGCATTGGGTAAAGCATAGTATCATGATATGTTATGTTCAATGGGTGTTTACTCATGCTAAAACAAGTGAAATGAGGGTTTACTCATGCTTCATGTGCAATGAGGTTTTACTCATGCTCTATGTGAAATTATCCTTTGCTCATGCTAATTCCATGTTAAGTGTTGTTCCCATATTTCCATGTTATGATTATCATGCTTTATCTTGACTTTATGTTTATGATTCTCTTGTGATCTATTGATATGCATATTTTATAACATGTATTGTATTCCTCATGTTATCCCATGATTATTCCCTTACTGGGCTTTATAGCTCTCCCTTTTATTATGCACATCCTCAGGTTATCCCATGCAATGCTAAGTATAAGGGAATGTAGTGGTCATGTAAAGGAAGTTTTAAATAAAGATGTTGTAGTTCATGTTTTAAGTTGCTATGTAATAATCCTAAGCCCCAAATACACTAGACCTCTCGATCTTCTATGTTGTATCAAGTGAAGTTTATGTAATAAATTATGTTTAATTGTGTAATAAAAGATCAGGGTTGTTATAGTTGGTATTCGAGGATTGGATTATTTATTTTTGGGATTAGGAATAGAAAACCCTAGTAAAGCCTTAGAGACAAGACTAAGTATAATAAAAACATCCCTATGTTTTTGTGGGTATTGAGTAAGTGGATTATGAAGCAAATACATCCCGGTCTGGATACAAGTAGAATTATATTAATGTGTTGGGATGAAAATTAAAGGTAAAAGAAAAAATTTAATGTTAAAACATGTTAGGTTTATTTTTGAGTTTTATAAAAAGGAAAACATGCAGACCGTGTGACAACCCATCACGTCGGAAAATGCTATGATAATCGAACCCACAACTAATGTTCGATTGGGATTTATCACCTACCACTAGACAAAGTGAAGTACCTGGTTAGTATTACTCATTCTTTTAAGTTAAATGGTTTTATCGATGAAGAATAAGTTGATTTTGGGAAGTTATGTTTTATCTAATAAATATCCTTAGTATAGGAAAATGATTTGGTGATTAAATGATAAAGGTTATTTTAGAAGATGTTTTCTCTTTTGGAATAATATATGCCTAAGGAAAATAAAATACTACAGGATTTCAATTGTGGAGGAATGGTTGAATTTTTTTATAAGAATCTATGTATTTATTGTGGACATATGGTGATTTGGGTTATTTCTGGAAAATGATTAAACTTCCATAGAGAATATGTGATTCGGTTAATTACACTTTATTATGTGACTTTAAGACTATTTGATGATATTTGGGGAAAATTTTTAAGATTTATTATCGAATACTATGTGATTAAATACTTCTGAGTTTTTGGTTTCAATCTTAGTTTGGAGTATTTTGAAGAATTTTAAGGATGATTGTGTATTGAATGGTCTTTCTGGAACTTTGGGTACTTTTTGTTGAATTTTGGAGATTAGTAGTAGTATTTATTTTATAAAGGATTATCCATTTTGGGGATTATATGATCTCGTACTAACCATTTTGGTTTTATTTGATGTCTAAAGTCAAGGGAAATATATAGTAATTATTTTGTGGATTATGTAATTCTCTAGAAGAAGATTCTTGTGCTTTGATCAGACCAAGTCTTTTTAAATTCTCATTGTTTGGAGAAAAGATTAGTTTTTGGTAGAAACTTAATAAAGGAAGAAGTCTACATGAAGGTAAGTACATTTCCTTATGTTTTTATTCTATGTAGAAAATTAATTCCTCAAAATTATGAAAAAGAATGTAAAACAAAAACTTTGTTGTTTTACGTTTCCTACTAGGAAATCAAAGACTGTTTAACACATCATAAGTTTGTTATTTTCTTGTTGTTAACTTTCTCCAAATCATGTTTTCTATCACTCACCCTTAGAATATGACCATTTGTTTTCTCTTTCATATCCAGGTTTTCATACATGAAATCCTAGTATTGGTTAACTCGGGTGACCTTTGTACTTCTCTTTCTTTCTTATAAAGTGATAATTTTACTGACATTTTTTCTATTGTGGGACTTTCAATGACGTTTTCAAGACCAATTTTAAAATTGCGAGGATGTAATTTCCAAAAGGGGGAAGAATGTAACACTCCAAGAAAATAAAGAATATTAATTTTTCATATTTATTAACATTTTTCAATTAAATATTAATTATACTTTAAAGGGGACACTATGTTCGATGGCATACCTGATACACAACAATGTGTTTCCTTGAAATCTTACGTTGCACACTAATAATATAATATTATTAGTTTAAATGGTAGTTAACGCCTAGCTGTTGTATAAGCGGGAATGAATATAACTAACTAAAATATGATTATACATGTTTTTTGAACATTTTTACATTTATCCAATAAAATCTAGAGGCATAAAATATGTAAAGAATTTGATTTTAGGCATAAATACTCTAATATTCACTAAATGGTCGATTTACCTCCTTTTAATGGAGAACGCTATTTAAATCTAGTATTTGTCAGTTTTATATATTATATTTGACAAAATAATATTCTTATTTTTTATAGGGATACCAAAATTTACTTTGGATGAAATTTTGTTATTTTTCTAATAAAGTTCATTTTTTAATGAATTGTGCAAAATACTGTATTTTAATTCAGAATTTCCTTTTAATCAAATTTATTTATATGGTTATATTATCTTTTTATTTATTTCTAAAGTGTAATTAGAATATATTTTTACCATTTAATCTAATTTTGGTCACTGGTAGTAATTTCATTTTGAAATTGGACATAAAAAGGTGTCAATATTTTGGTTGTTATTATTTCTTAAAAACATGCTATTTGTTTTAACAGTGGGAATTAATTTTTAATTAATTTCATCCACATCTGTGTTTTTAAATTGGAAAAATTGATTCCATATTTCGAATCAGTAGCTTCAAATTGGGTAAATAGGTAAATTTTATTTTTTTTCATTTTAAATATTTACTTTAGTAAATTTTTATTTACCATGAGTAAAAGGTAAAAATAATAAATAAGGGTAAAATATAATATTATAATAAAATTAAATTACCCAAAAATTGTAATAATCCTATTTCATGATACATATCTGACCATCGGAATCCTTGGGTCGAATTTGGGACCCCATGGTGCCACATGGGAGTAATAATGACATTTTATATTAATTAGTTTAAGGTAGTGACAAAAATGACAAAAACAAATATCTTTCAGTAAATAAATTTTTATATGTAGTTATATAAGATATCTATTAGACTATAAATATTATTGTGAAATATAAATATATTTTCTACATCATGGTATTTTTATTTATAATTTTTGGACATCAAATAAATTAATTTATTTATGACACAATAATGATGCAATATTTAAATCATTAATAAATGATTTAAATAAACATGAATATAAATATTAAAACAATATCCAAAAAGAGTCCAATACTTATTTTATTATTTTATTTCTATCACGAGTCATCTTAAATTTTATATTAACGAATAGTTTACCGTTTTAAACCGAAAATGAGGTTATAATAAAATAATTGTTTCAAACTTTCTTAAAGAGCCCCTCCTCTACCTTACAAAAAGCGCTCAATTCTAACCCATTCCTCACACTTCTCAGGCCTTTGGATCATGCAACCTATTCCCAAATGATCTCCCAAGATCCCTCTCTTCATTCTAGAATACTAAACTTAGGCAGAAAACACTTCAAGAAACCCTTTTGGTTCAAACCGAAGGGAGTGACCAGATTTGAACGTAACATCTTCTCTTAAGTTCGTTTGTTTTATTTTACTTCTCCAACCCCCTAAAATATTTTTATTCTTTTATTTTATAACAACACCAGTATCCTCAATATTCTATTATTTTTTTTATGAGAATTATTCTAACTACACTTACACACACCTTCATCTAATGGCTAAAAAACCAAATGTTTCTGTGGATGGAAAACTAACGCCTCACGAAACGATGATTGTTCAACTAACTCATACCGCCTATAATAGTGTCTATTATGATGGAAATGTATTTATATATGATATATATTATTTTTATGTTTTATTTATTTTTCTTTATTTTTCATTTATAGCATACCTTTTTGGTTTCCATAATGGGTAAACATGATAATTTCATTTTAGGAAATGTGGACTACTGCCCCCTTTAAGTGATATGACTCATTAATACCTTATGTGGGATGTATAAAGGATAGAGTTAATGATATTATATATGATATTATAATTTAATTATAATATACCTATGTATAATTAAGTTTTAATTCCATTAAATATTAAATATAAATGAAAGTAGCGTTCATGCGTACATACGACTTACTGTCTCCATGAACGGTGTATATCATTTCTTATCTCCAAATATTATGTACTAATATAAATACATTTATATACAGGATATATATGATATATATTATATCTATATCATTAATATCATTCTGGATATAATATAATATTGACCACATGGGAAATTGTAATTATAATAAGTTCATTTTAACTCAAAATCTGAACATCGACAAAATATTCGATATAAACTCAAATAATTGACTAACTGTTATTTCAAGGTAATAAGTGATATAAAAGTAATAATAAACATTAAAAAATTTATTAATCAAGTAGAAAATAACTTATGTTTATTATTCGGGAAGAACAAGGAACATTCGAGTCAATTTTGACATGAGGTAAGGGATTTCTTATCTCACTTTTAATTCCATGAGATTTTCATTGTTCACCACTCATTTATTGCATTTGGGGTATTGTGTACTTACATTTGATATATATTAACATGATTCTAATTATATTCATGGTATTATATGATTAATTTTGTGGTTATTAACTTTTTATCGTACGACTCGATTGATTACAATGTGGTAAGGGTTTTTCATCTCACTTTTTATTCCTGTGAGATTCATATTATATTGGCCACTATTTCCTTTTGTGTGGTTTATGTACTTCACATGATTGTACTCTTTGTGTAATATACCTTCATTTATGAGTATTTACATCTTCATTTTATGATCCTTCTTTCATGTGGCGTATGTTTTTTAAGTTACCAAATCGGTAAGGGAACCATTCACCCTCCTCTTTTTAAAAGACTTATTTTTGTTATGTCTTTTAATTTACATATTATTATGTAGGGATATGTTATTATATATCCATAATTATGTAAACTTTATATCCAAGTGATGAGATACTGTTTTTATCTCATTAATTCATTTTCTGAATTTTAATGTAACATCTTTAGGCTGTCGAATGTTTACAAGGGAACTTCTTGACCCAATTTCCATTCTTTGGGTTCAACTTGTACTTCATGAATATGTCATCTTATGAATTTGTGTGAATGACCTATGATTGTTTTACACTTAATATCCTCTTATATTGGGTGTATTTATATTTGTCACAAATAATATTGTAATTTATTTATCCTTATTCTAAGGATACCTTCTTTATAAGGGATTTCATCTCAATTTACATTTTTCATTAAGACTTCATTGTTGATATGCACCAATTCACTCTTATATGGTGTATATACTGTCCTTTGGCATATTATATCATGAATAATTTTATTCTCATGATATTATTAAGTTATTATTAAATGTTATTACTCAATTATTTGTATTCAAGGGACCCTCGTTTTTTTAAAAACTCTTTAACTAAAATAACATTTTAAATGTTTTAATGGTTTATTATTCTAAATCTTTCACATTAATGTCCATGTTTTAAAAATGGTGTTAAGGATTTATTCATACGAACATGAGTATTTTGAAATTGAAATTTCTTTCAAAATATTCGAAGTGGTAAGGGACACTTTGATTCAAAAATATCATTATTTAATATTTATAATGGTTTTGAAAATGGTTTGATAAAAGGTTTTATTTTTTCAATATTTTGAAATGATATATTGTGATTGCAATGTTGAAATGTTATCTTTCCATTATATTTGTTGGGACAAGAATCTATATGACTCCCTTACTATCCAAGTCATGAAAATATGATGAGACATACCTTTCTCTCTCATCAACAATTTTAATGAGTTCTTATGTCACGCTGTTATGCTGTCGAAATTGCACCGCGTTTTTCCAAGCCAAAGTATTTGTGTAATGAATACAATGTCCAATTATCTATCAAGGGTATTCACCTTTATGCACATTTTAATACTGTTTATAGAGTTTCATGTATGTATTCTACTTTCATTTATCCTGAAATAAATAATTATGTTGAATGATTCAATGTTTTATGATCCATGTGGCACACTTATGCATGAAATGATAGTTTTAAGAAGGGTGTGCCCTAATAGTGCTCCAATGAATTGGGTAAAGTATAGTATCATGATAAGTTATGTGAAATGGGTGTTTACTTGTGCTAACACAAGTGTAATTATGTTTCACTTGTGCTTCATGTGCAATGAGGGTTTACAAAAGCTCTATGTGCAATGTGCCTTGGCTCATGCTAATTCCATGTTAAGTGTTGTTGCCACATTTCCATGTTATTATAATCATGATTTATCATGCCTTTATGTTTATGCTTCTCTTGTGCTGTATTTATATACCTATTTTCTAACATGTATTGTATTCCTTTTTTTATCCCATGATTATTCCCTTACTCGGATTTATAGCTCACCCTTTTCTTATGTATGTTCTCAGCCTATCCCATACAATGATATGTATGATGGAATGTAGTGGTCATGTAATGTATTTTTTCAATAAATATGTTGTAGTTAATGTTTTAAGTTGTTATGTAATGATCTTGTACCCCAAATACACTGTACCTCTCGATCTTCTATGTTGTATCAAGTGAAGTTTATGTAATAAATTATTTTTAATTGTGTAATAAAAGACCAGGGTTGTCATATTTTAGGTTGATGTTGGGGAATAAAAACATCTAGGTCCTGAAATGGTGTATGAAATGGAAGAGAAGGTTAATATAATCTAGAACCACATCAATGTTTTTAAGAGTCAACAAAAGATTTATGCTGACAATCGTCGATGAGACTAAGAGTTTGATGTTGGAGAAATGGTATTCCTCTGCATGTCTCCATGGGAGGGAGTGATTATAGTTTAGAGGAAAGGAATTCTTTGTCAAAGTTAAATAAACCCTTTTGGGATCCTTGATTGCAGGAGAGTAGTGGACTATAGACTAGCACTCCCAATGAACATGTCTCAAGTGCATGATGTATTCCATGTATCTTTCTTAAGAATGTACATACCATAACCAACACATGTACTCAATCTAGATGGGGTACCACTAGGGAATTAACATTCCAATAAAGAGCATCCAGTGAAGATATTAGATCATAGAGAAAAATGTCTATGAAATAAGGCAATATCCCTCATCAAAGTGTTGTGGAGAAACCACGTGTTTGAAGAAGAAACATGGGAACAAGAGGAGGTGATGAAGCAGAGTTGCCCACATCTATTTTTTTTATGAAAAAAAGTTTCAAGGGAGGAATTTATAAAGGTTAGAAGATTGTAATGATCAAAACTTTTATCAAAAAATTCCCATTTTTTGATTTAATTAATTGTATTATGGATATAAAAAACACATGAACTTATTTTTTTATATCCAATTTGATTTAAAGGACCACAAAGTATATTTAATTTTGATTATATATCCATTGAAAATGATCACATGAATATTATAAACGTAGGGTTTTAATAAATCCTTTTAGGATAAACAATGGAAGTGATAGCCTCAACCAGTAGGAGCGTACCCTATGAATACAGTCTATTAGATCTTCCAAGGGATATAGAAATTCTATGATTTTACCTATACCAATCCCAAGCTGAGATCCAAGAACTTAGGCATAAGAGAAACTATTTATGATAAAAGTTCAAGATTATCGAGATTATGACCCAAATCATGTTCATCTAACGTCCCCATAAAATCCCCACTGTTGCACATATTACACTTACGTCATTTTTTGTATAATAAAGGGATATGTATCAAGACCCTAGAGTAAATTATTTTTTTATAAAGTAGTGAATATATTATCATCCTATTACTATTACTTTGAAAATTATTTTTAAAGCACAAATTGTATTTTTAGTTAATATTCAAATTCAATTAATGAATTAATAAATTAATGTATTCTTAGAATCCATAATATTTTAATGGAATATTATTTTTAAATAATATTTATCCAATATATATTACCATATAATTTTTGTAATGTCAAATATAATTTTTATAAGGGTTCAAAAACTCTAACTTTTTAAAGAAAACCATCATTTTAAATAAAAGTCAGTAATTATTTTAAAATTGATAATTCAAATATGTAGAAAATTATTTAGATAAAATTAATATCATATTTGAAATCAGGATGTCTATGTTTTCAAATGGTTAATTTTTAATAATTTTCTAAGACAGTCAAATTGTTGTGTAAAAATTTAATACCGTATAAATATAAAGTGCATTTCAGGGGATCATAATAGACAAATAGTAATGTAATAAATACTATAAATGGTTTCTAGAAAAAAATATAAGTTTTTATTTTAAAATAATGTTATTTTTGGTTTTTTTATAATTCCTTAGTGAATCCTTCAAAACATGTAATATATTTTAAGATTTTAAAATAATTTCTTTGGAATTGTTACTCACCTCCACATAAGAGAGGGAAAGATTTTATTATATTCGACCCGTTTTCTTATAAAGTAATTCATTCCACTCCCTTTTGGAAGAAAACATGGGAAAACCCGTGGGATGTTTTGTTTTTTTTTACATTTTATTATGTAATGTCCAAAACCTAAATAATAAAGAAATCCCCATCATTTCCTATATAAACCCACACGATATTCCATTTCTCTTATCTCAATATCCTTAAAGCTCTTAAAAACTCTTCTTTATACTCCCTAGAGTCCTCCCAATGTTCCTAAAATCTCCCAAGGAGCCTCTTCTAAGACTTTGGAGTCACATATCCATGTAAGGGATTCTCTCTCCCCACTTTTTGTCAAGCATTTCATTCATGATACACCTTTTAAATTTATGTATTCTTAAATTGGAATAAATTATTACCTATACTATTGGATTTAAATGTTATGTTTAAATAATGGGATCCCATTTAACTATTTTTTATTGCTCTTACGATACCTTATGTAAACTAGTTACTATGATGAAATATTGTAAGGAATCTTTCAGCAACCTCTTTTATCAAGAATTCCTTTTATGTTATGTCTTCTAAATTACTTTTTATTATTATGGGATATGTTATTAAATGTCAATCATACTATCCAGTTCATGTCTAAATGATGATAGATCCATTCTCCCGCATAAACCCATTTTATGAATTTCTATATGACGTCGTTATGCTACCGAAATTACACCATGAATTTCCTATACAAAATCATAATTTATTGAATACCAAACCCATTTCTCTATATTGGGTATTAAAATTTATGAACATATACTTATTGAATGGGGAATTAAATATATTTATTCCACATTCACTGATCATAGAATAAAATATGATGTCGAATTAAACTATGTTATATGATCTAGGTGGCACACTTATGAATGAGAATGAAATGATTAAGAAGGGTGTGCCCTGATAGTACTCAAATGAATTGGGTGTTGGTTAGTATCATGATACTTCATGTTGGGGTAAAGGATTTACCAGATTACCATACAAGACTTTATCCACTGTGGGGACTTGGAGGATGTATCCTTGATCTATTTATGATGTTGTGTATCAAGTTATTTTTTATTTTTCTATGTTATGATTATCATTCTATATCATGCCTTACTATTCATGTTCCTTTTATGATCCATTAGTATTCCTATTGTCTAAAATGTTTTGTATTTGTCATGTTAGTCCTTTTCTATTCTCTTAAGGGGACTTGAAGATAACCCTTTTTTTATGTATGTCCTCAGGTTATCTCATGTCGAGTTAAGTATGAAGGAGTATTTTAGTCATGTCAAAGAAGTTTCAAATAAAGTTTTTTCTTTTCATGTTTTAAGTTGTTATATAATAAACCTAATTCCCCAAAGACACTAGACCTGTCAATCTTCAGAGTTCTATTTAAGTGCATTTTTAGGTAATAAATCATGTTTAAAATGAAATAATGTGTAGGGTTGTTATAATAAAAACCCTAAAAGGTAGTATTATATATTAACTCAATCACCACCTCATGTATAATAAAGAGGCCTTACTGCACACCTGGTTTGACACCCCTAAGGGAATTTCATTAGAAAATTAAAAAACTCTTTACGAACCATTATAGAAGACTTGAATAGATTGTTAGTTAATAAAACATAATAAGGAAATTACCATGTATAACTTTGATTTAATCCTAGAGACTTATAAGTTTGGATATAATATTTATTCATAAGTTATTCCTTATATATTCATAATTTCCATTTTTACATAATTTTTAGTCTGATTATTCTCATTCATTTATTTTTATTTTCATTATTTTTCAAAATGGTTTGAAATAGGAGGAATGGCGTTGAAGGAAAATGTGATGGGAAATGTGATGATTTTTCTAATGGGATCTGAGGTGATTCATATTGTGACTATATGAAGCCATTTTTTCAAGTTTTATTAATAAATATAATGTAATTTAGTTTTCCAACACATCAAAGAATATAAGGAAGATGTATCATAGAATTTCATGTGGTAAAGATGATAAATAAATCAATATTAAATTTCCTACATTTAAAAAAATTTGGAAGAGGAACCAAGGAGAATGTATTAATGAAACAATAGGATTATTTATATTTATAAGAGGATGGAATAGAGTAGTCAATTTCTGAATAAATCTAAAGATAATGGCTAACAGGACACATGGAATGAATTTTCAACATAAGGAACTACTAATATTTTAATCGAATAGATGTAGGGAACATGGTCATTATCCCAGACAATTCCCAAATCCATGGTATAATGATAATGATAGACACCATCAGTCTCTAAACCAAGGGACCAAGTAAGCTCCAACACTACAATGATTATCAATACGGATCATGATAAAAAAGTCCCACTTATCCATCACTCTAGAGTTGTGTATGTATTATTCTATTTCAATCCATGAAAATTTCTTATATCTATTATTCTTTTTAATATCATTGATTCAGCACCATAAATTATTTGATTGAATCTAAAAAAACTTCTAGGATCATTGTATCAAAAGTTGATGATTATGGGAATATACTTCTTGAAAAAAATTGATACTGAATTTAGTATAATTTTCTACTATATTGGGATAGATTGGTTGTCCTTATATAAATTAAACATAAATGGTTAGGATAGATAGATAAATATTTACAAGTTAATTCATCGTTGGATTCTATACAATTGTAAGGAGGATGATGAATCACCATTGGGATCTTTTGATAAATTGTGGATATTATTTCCTTATGAGTAATAATATAAAGATCAAAAGACTATTGCCATGGAGTAATATAATTCTTGAAAAATATTCCATTATAATGGATTATAATAATTTATTCCCTGAAAAATATTATTCACTTCCTCATAACCAATATGTTGAGTTATCAATTGAACATATTACTCGATCTCTTCCAATATATAAGACTCTCTATATATTAGACACTATTCAGTTTTATGAATTTAAGAAGTTACAAGAGAATCTGGACAAGGTTTTTATGTGCCTAAGTGCTCTACCACAGATTGCACCAATCCACTTTATCATGAATAAGGATGGTTCAATGAACCTATTCATTGACTATATTCAACTAAACAATATTAATAAAATGAATAATCATACAAAACCACTAATAGATGACTTTTTTGATCAACTATGTGGGGGGAATATTTATCTTTTGAAGACCTTATGTTGGTATATCCAAAATTAATCATAAATATGGAACATATTCCAATTACTTCATTTTGAACAATTTATTGAAACTATGGTTCAGAGTGATTCCCTTTAGAATCACTAATTCTCTAGGAATCAATATGGTGTTAATGAATAGATTCTTTAGAGATTACCTTGAAAAAAATTGTGGTCTTTATAGATGGTATTATTATGTACTCTAAAATTAAGGAGGATCATGAGGTTCTTTTTAATACTTTGATAAATTCATTGCGAAATGAGAATCTATATTATAATTATAGTATATTTGAGGTATCGGTGGAGGAAGTATCATTCTTGGGGAAAGTTATCAATAGTAAAGACATATATATGTATACATATATATATATACACCATTATAAGACAATGTAAATAGATATGTGGCCCACACTAATATTTATAATTGAGATTCCTAGATCCCTAGAACTAGGTGGGGGTCACATACTATTAGTGAGAAACTTATCACAACTATAAAACAAACTAATCAAGCTGACTAGGAAGGGATTAAATCATGACTACTATAATGAATATGAAGAGAGCTTCAAGGAAATGAATAAGATGTTTATCACTAAAATACACCTCATACATCCCTTAAGTGGGGGAAATTATGTGGAATAAAATGTTGATTCAATGAAGGGATTAAAGTGTTTAATGGTGAAAAATGAAAAGGTAGTATCCTTCACCTCAAAGAAGATGAAATTTCCTAAGTATGACCAAATAATTCCTGATTTAATGTTATATGGAGTGATATTCCCATTCAATATTTTTGGTACCAATATTTATGGGGATAAGAGTGTAATATATATATATATATGGATGTTAAAATAATTAAATATATATTCACATAGAATGAGACTAATATGCACCACTAAAGATTGTTAGAGCCGGTCAAGGACTATAACTGCTCAATCCACAACTATAATGGGAAATAAAATAAAGTGTTTGATTATCTATATAGAAAGGATCTCGAAACCATATCATTTATGAGAATTGGTAAGGATCCTAACATCTTAGACATGAAGAGGGTATATGTGGGGATCGTAAAGGAAGGAAAATCACTATTCCTTTATCAGATGATTTCTCAACTATCCCATCGGGAAAAAATAAAGGATGCTCAAATATATGAAGTGAGAATTCAGAAGAAGGTGGAATCTATAAGAAAATATAAATCATTGGAGTTAAAAATTAATGAATTTGGAGTTTTATGAATAAGTTTTTGATAAGGTGAACCATCATATCTTACGATAAAGAGTGAAATATTAAATGAATCACATAGATTGACCTTCTCCATCCACCAAGGGGGCATAAAGATATATCATGATCTATGATAAAACTATTAATGAGGAATTATTGACAAGGAGATCATAGAATATACATAAAAATTGATGTTATATTAGAAGGTGAAGGATGAAAGGAAGAAATTAAAAGGGGATGATGTAATCATTACCCATATATACATGAAAACATAAAAACAACATTGTAGACATCTTCACAGGTCTTCCAAAGGCATCAAGAGGAAATAATGCTATATTGGTTATGGTGGATCATCTTAAAAAGAATTCCCATTTAATCTTTATTCATGAGGACTTCACCCTAAATTTACAAGCAAGGATATACATTATGGAATTGGTGAGGCAAAATGGGACACCATTATCTATTGTATCTGATAGAGGTCTGAGATTTACATAAATTTTCCATAAAATTATAAAATATGTTATAACCATAAAATTAAAATTTAGTGAGACTTATCACATCAAAATGGATTTCCAATTAGATTTACTATCCATACATGTTAAGATAATGCTTGATGGACTTCAAAGGAGGATTTCATTAGCATCTTCCTTTAGTATAGTTCTTCTACAATAATATTTTCCACTCATCCATCCAAATGTATCCATATAAATCCATTTAGGGTAAGAGATAAAGAACAAACATGTGTCAGGATGAAGTTAGAGAATGTAAGATGATGAATCCTTAAATGGTTAATGAAATGTTAGAAAGGGTCAATACTATTATGTTATACATAAAGGCTACTCAATGTTGGATGAAGAGCTATACTGACAACCATTGAAGAGACATATATTTTTGGTTAGATATAAAGAGTTCTTTTATATATCTCTATGGAATTTGGTCATGATATTTGGAATAAGGGAAATCTAAGTCCCTAGTAAATTGGCCATACTAGGATTCCCGATCATATATGATTTGTGGCCTATTAACAAGAACACCCACCAACCCTTTCTCAATTACAAGACATATTCAACATATACCGATTAAGCAATTAAATACTAGATCCCTTATACATACTTAATTATGAGGTGGTGTAACATTAAAATGATCTCTTTTATAAGGAAAATGTGGTGAATCTCTTTGACTATAGAGATAATGTTTTACACAACAAGACAACCCACCTAAAAAAAGTACTATGGTGAAACCATAAGAATTAGGAGGAGACAAGGGAACCATAGGAATCCATCAAGTAGTAGTACCCTCAATTGTTTTCACATTAATATGAAAATTAATGTTAAGGGTGAAATTTCTTAATGGAGGAAATTGTAACAACCCCAAATTTTATCAATTAGATTTACCTTCTGTGTCATGACCCATCCCAGTGGGGCCCACGACGTGAATCCCCAAGCCCACCTCCAATAGGCCTGGGGATGGCGACTAGCACCGAGTAGGCATATTACTATCATGGGAGGCATTGCCTAAGTACCTGTACACACGTACACAACTCCAATCCCACAAATTATGAAAAGTAAAACACTAAAGAACAATATGCATGAATACAAATAAACCCAACCAAAAGAGTACGAAGAAAGGTAGAGTACAAAAAAGTAAACTGGGCCAGAATACAAGCCCACCAAAAACAAGAGTATGAAAACTGCAAAGTCCAACCTATGAACACAAAATGTAATAGGACTCCTGCTCATAGCTGTAGGAATGCCTCATCCTGTAGGGAACTCAGAAAGCTCAGTCCTACCCTAGTCTGTCCTGGACTCTGTCAAAAGGCTACTCATCTGCACAAGACACCAGACGTGCGGGCAAGGCCCGTGCAGGGGTGAGTATAACAATACTCAGTAGAGGACCCTGAAAACCACGAAGCAGTACATAAGTAAAGGTACAGTTAGCTATGCACAATTTGTGTCTAGAGAACATATTGAGAAAACCAGATATACTAAAAACTTAGACCCGTGGACTAGAGACAAATCGCACAACCTCATACCCCCATCTAGGTGTTCAGTGTGATGATTCCACGAAGCACTCGTTCTAGGAGAACACACTACACGAGTCTTACAGCTCTGATGACGTCCGTCCAAGAAGTACCGTTCATCGGGAACTGTCATGAGAGGTAGTCACACTCATTACGAGAGACAAACTCTTAAGGAGGAAAGATCACGATACACAGATGAGGATCACTGTTAGGGCCATGGTGGATACCTCGACTCATTCGGATTCACCAATTAGGTGAGACACCAGCTAGGTAGAGGGTAAATGCCCGGTAGATTTGGTCAGGTCAATGCCTGAATCTACCTAGGGTCAGGAAAGGATAGAGGATCTCGATCTGGGCCTCTCGGATGTATGCCTGTCTCTATCATAGAATGTCCTAATAAAGGGATTATACTCCTATGTGAGGAAATGATGCTTGACCTTCAGGGGAACGAGAAGAAGGGGCACTAACCCAAAAAAAATATGACTGAAATACGATGAATAAGAGTACCACACCGTTTTCCAAAAATTACATGGCATGTATAAAGGTTACACACCGTGTGGTCTGACCCTGGGTACTGCCCGTGTACAATGGCATGTGTCGTAAAGCTAGTCACGTGGAAAAAACTGAGTACACGGTGTGTGTAGTATGGTGTACACACCGTGTCTGAGTGACTGGGGTTGTCTCCGTGTACCCTGGCCACGTGCTCGTACACGGTCTTCAACCTATGTGTTTCAACCCAAGTCCGTGTATCCCGGGGATACATGTCGAGTCCCGCGTAACCGCTTCTGTTATGATGTACACATCGTGCCGCCTGAAGCTGTGTAGATCATCCAGTGTCCGTGTATTTACCAAAGTACACACCGAGTATTAGGGGAAAGTCCAACATGTCGTGTGACCCGGGTCACGCGCCGTGTGATTTTTCTCTAACCCTCGAAACCCTAGCCACTACCGCCAGTACTACACAATGTGTTCTTAGGACGTACACACCGTGTATTCTGGAAATTTCTAGAAACACGGACTTCCGCCGTCGCGCCTCCGGTGATGATCCGTTCATCGATCCGGCTTCTCGATCGCCAAAAAACCTTTAGGTTTTGGTCGCCCCAACACCATGAAGTCGCTTCCGATGTTTTTGGACCTCCGATCGGCTCCGAAAACCTGATTTGATCTTCCCGCGTATAGAACGCTTGAAGAACGCCCTTTTTTAATCTGGTCTGATTCGTCATGCGCCATCATCACCGCACCTCGGCTAGGTCGTTGCGGTGTCAAACCTTTGATTTGAGATCATTCCATTGTACAACGGATGCACAATGATCCGTTGCTTTTCGCCCCATGAAGAATGCGAAGAACTCGTGAGGAGAGAATAAGGGGAAAGAATTCCAATAAACAAAGTGAGGAACGAACCTCCGCCGTCATTCGTCACGGCGTTGATTCGCTCCCGTTAATAGACTTCAACGGAGCAAGAATCAGCAACAGTAAATAGCATGGATTAATTCCCCATAATCTTCCCAAAGAAAATCCCTCCAGCAAGAACGTACGAATCTGTGGATCAACCTGTTCATTGTTGATCCGCGTTCGTCATTTAAATCAAGAACGGGGAAAGAGGAATGAAATAACAACCCCTAACTTTTAGAAGGGATCGATTGTTGGTGAAGATGTCGCGTTGCCGCCATCGTCGAGATACTTCAACATCGTTGGCACAGCGATTCGCAGCTTCGATCTGTCATCATTCGTCGCCGAGAATTTCCTCCACGGCTCCACAAACTTTTCTCCAGAGCTTCCTCTCAAAAAAAAATTCGTCAACGACCACCAATCACTTAACCCCCATAAAAAGAGAAACATGTTTGTCATTTAATTACGTGGAAGCATTAATGACTCCGACTTTCCATTCTTGAGTCATTATGACGCGCCATTAATTAAGGAAATAGATTTTCCCTTCTTCGCGCTGCAGCAGATGTTTCTATAAATAAAATAAACATTTAGATATTTATTTTATTTTTATTTTACTAAAATGTTCAAAAATAAACTCTTTCCCTCGACCCCCGCCGGCCGAGGTTAGGCCTGCTCTTGGGTAAAGTCGTCATCCTGGACGCAACGGTGCCCTGAGATTTCTAATTCGGGCATCCGTTTGGAAACTTCCACAACCACGCGCGAGTGCCGACTTACTTAACATAAAAAGAGTTTCAAACCACTGTTCTGAGCTCACAAGGCCTCGGAATGAGGTGTCGTCTTTGCGCCTTGTCTCGTAATAATTCCATATAATATTTAAAAATAATACCAGGAAAATATGAGACATTACATTCTGACTATATAATTTTTGTCATGTTTAGTAAAATAATGTTATATAATGAACATCTAACACATGATAATAACAACTACATTTTATTATATTAAATTAAATATTACATTTTGAGAATAAATGTGTACCTAAAAATTGAAATTATTACAATGGTATAAAAAATATAAAATAAGATAACAATAATAGGAAAATTTGGATCTTCTCGGTCCCCATGAATTATCAAACTGATGAACAAATCTACAGAAATGAAGTAGAATATTAGTAATGGATTATTGATTTTATAAAAGTGAATATACATATACATATATATATATATATAACTTATTAGATAAAATATAATTCAATGAAGGCTGAAATATGAGGTATTTATAGGAAGAGGGGAAAACATATGAACATTAAAAATCTAACTGTAGGAATAGTAATCTGATCATTGGAATAGTGACATGACTATTTAAATAGTTACCTTACACATGAAATTGTAAAATATTAGTTAGGTATTTTATATAATGATAATATGAGAATTTTATATCATGATACAAGTAAATAAATGATTTAATTGAAAAATATGTTTTTATATTTTAATAAAACATAATGGTTTTATTTATATTTTTTCACAAATATAAAATCATAAAATAAATTATATTTTTATAGAAGGTATTTTTAAATTAATATAATGTTTTATTATAATTATAATATAATTATATGAGACCATGAGTAATTTTTCAAAGGGTCTGAAAATTAATCATAATCTAAAAATTGGAATTATACAAATAAATAAGGATTTTATATAAAAAATAAATTTCTCAAATATAGAAAACTACTTTCATAAAGTAGATTCTTTTTTTAATATAAAAACTGAAAAATGGATATATTGACTGTTTTTATTTTCCTAAAATAGATAATTTTTTTCTAAATAGAGAAATACATCATAATACAATGTTCAACATTACAAAAAAATTTCATGAATTATTGAGTCATGAAGGATGTTACCACCCATTAGTTCAAACATACATTCTACATTTACTATATATATGTTCATAGTATTCAGAACTATTGGAATTCTTGAACTATAATAATAATTAATATTAGTATAATATTTAAAACACCACTCTCCTCCCATTATAAATATCACCCCTCACTACCTCTTCTCCTCAAAAATTAAAATCCAGGGAGCTCTACAAAATTCAACAAAACATCCCTAGCAATCATCTACTTAATTTTCAAGTTCTAGTGGTATCATTTGAAGACCATTGCAAGGATCCTTAAGGGATAACCAAATAAGAGACATCCAAGGGATGAGGTACATTTTTGGACTAGCCTCTTTCAATTTTACTCTTCTTTCACCACCCCCAGTGTTTTCCATAAACCTAGAAATTGTAACATTTTTATCCTAAATATTATTATCTTTTATTATTATTATGTAATATCCATCTTCTACCATCCCTTATTCATATTATAAAATGAAAAAAAATTACAATATGGTCAATTCATCACCTCCATGAACAATATACTTAATTTTTTTTCATTCCCTATCAAGGCTATTCATGAAAATATTAGTAAGGTTAAATATGATGATAATAAGTATATTATAACTTATTCCATGTTATATATTGAATATATAAATATACTGTTAAATAAAATTGAACTAGTTAAGGATTTTTATTAAAAACCCCAAAATGAATTAAACATATATCATTAATGTTTTTACTGAATGGATAATAAATATTTTGGAATGAAAAAGGCTATTTGGGACCCTTTAAATATCAAAAAAAATTAATACCATTTCCTTTAATTATATTTTCTTAGTCCCATTTGAAAAGAGCATCAATAATTATCCAAAATTGATCTAACCTTGGAACCAGGAAATAGGCTTCTTCATAACAACAAAATTAGTATTTATATCTGAGTGAAATGGTTATAAATTAACATAATATAATTATAGTAAATATAATATAAATGGAATTGTTTTTAAATCAAGTAATTAATTAATGTAATTTTATTCTCTAGCACATTAAGTGCAAGTGCGGAACTATTCTGGAACCTTAGGTAAGGGATCAGCCTAAACCACCATTTTCTTTAGGTTATGATCTTTATCTCACTAACACACTTTATATCGCTCATTGATGTTCTAGAATTATTATAAAGTATCTATTTATGACATTGAAAATTATAAAAATATTATACTACCTTCCTTTAATAGGGTATTACATGCCTTAAGTTCATTTGTCAAATGTATTCTTTAAAATCAAATTTTATTAAGTGTAATTTTTCTATCCCTTAACTCTTTTATATAAATATAATTTATATTTTTTATTCAAATTTATTACTTTGTTAAATAAATTATTATGTAACATACAGAAATTATGTTTTACCTTTAGTTTTCAAGTATAATTCATTAAATATTCATTCTCTAAAGTCTTTAACTGATTCCATAAAACAATGTTTTGAAAGTTTATTTGTTTACCCAATTTAATAACCTTTATCATGATGTTTTTTCTAAATGAAACCCATATATTTATAACTATGGATGTTTTATAAGATATGAATGTACAAATAATTCATTTCCTTCTACCCTTTATAATCTTTATGAAATATCTTTTTATTATGATATGAGCCCATATTATGTAAACAGTTTCTTTATGAGGGTAATTCTATTGGTTATACCTTATTATTAGTTTCCAATTATAGAACATATAAGAATGCACATGTTATGATGGGTTAACATAGGTAGTGATCCGATTCATTGGGCATTTTTTGTCTTATTAGACGGTATGTATGCAAATTTTAAGTAATCCTAATCTATGACGGGACTATGCCCACCAAGTGATATAGTCCAAGTAGTTATTCTTGACTTATGATTGTGTCAAGATACTTGTTGTTTCCACTTTCCTATGTTGTAATGGTCTTATGATTCCATGTTCATAATGTTATTATCCAATATTATTATCCATGATCCTTTTCTATTAAGTAATTATATTTTGTCTTCAGACTCATATTTATTGAATCATTCTCATGTTTATTCCCTTACAAGGCTTTATATCTCACGAAATTATTTTATGTATTCTCTATATTATCCATTGATTTTTTGGACCTCAAAAATATATATATGATCTTATTAAGTATAATAAAATAAATATGTTTTGTTTTAGTTTCTTTTTTATGTATTTTGAACCCAGTTTTCCAAAGACCCTAAGCCCCAAGATATTTTTTTTTTGATTTTTGGATGTTTATGTTTGACATAATGTAATAATATGTGTAATAGACTTAGGACACTATACTATTATACATATTTTTTGAACCATTAACATTAAAAAAAATTCTTAGAAACTTTCATATGATTTTCATTAATAAAAAATATATATTATATATCCTCTATTTGACAATCCAAGAATTGATAGATAAATATATATTTATTGTGATATGCTCCAGTTGACTATATAGAAATAAAGAATAATACAACATATTTATCTTACCATCACTTTGAAACAATGACATAATTGGTTCAACCTTCTTTTACCATATATAATGTTATATTTTTAGAGCTAAAATTTTTCTTCACCTAGAATTACCAATATGAAATTATATCAACCCTAAATATTTTTATCATATAATTCTCAATCCCATTATGTCGATCATAAAAAATAACTCATTGAATACTACTAAAATTTATTTTATGTTTTTTTAAAAATCATGAAAAGTAATCATATTTTCTCCACCAAAATAGTTTAATATTTTAATGGGAATAGCTATTTATCTCCATTATTTGTTGACTCTTCCCACCACTTAATTTTATAATGACCTATATGGAGGAACAATCAACAGAAACCCAAGATTTGTTCCTAATACGTAACAATTTAAATATTTACCATATGAAGAAAAATATTTCAAATATACTATTTTCTAAAGCCAATTGATTAACTATTATTTCTGTATCACATTCCATCAACTAATATCTTATCCCTGGGATTTACATTCAAGAATGATTTTTAATCCACCATCTTTTTCCATGGATCTTATCACTTTTTATTAAGTTATGGATGTACCATATTCTTTCAATAATTTTACTTTAATTCCACTATTATATTTTCAATCCATTGATTTAACCAAATGAAAAATGAAAAATGAAATTTATGATGTTTTTGTAATTAGAGAAACAATTAGGCTACCATAAGATTGAGTGCACATGAACATTTTTATAAATTATTGAATAAATAAATAATGATGAATTATCTAGACAAAATATTTTAAACCTCAATGTAAAACATCCAACACTACATTGCATAATAATATTTTAAACAATATTACATTGATAGGTACTCTATATGAATATCATATCCCAATTTTACTTAGTTAAAGGAAAAAAATTGGTGTTCATTTGTAGATAATTCATTCAACATTATATAATTTAATTCAAGTATCAAATGGGTAAATTTATTAATTTTACATTGTCAAATTTAAAAATCACTATTATATGTGAATCATTGTTACGAATTCAAACAAAAAAACTCAACCCTAAAATTCAAACATATAATTGAATATATCCAAAACATATCAATAAAAAATTAATTTATATAAATTATATATAAAAATATATATAATCATAATCATTTATAAACTAAAAAATTAATTTACATTTAAAATAATGCTGATATGACAAAAAGTTCCATTAAATATGATTAATTATTCCACACCCTCACTCTATACAAGTTATAAAAATATTATATATTATTAATTTAATGTTTATTTAAACACTAATGATGTTATATCACATTTATTAAAAGAGGATTTAAATCATGATATTTCCAAAATTAAATATATTTCTATTGTAAATATATATAGTGATCTTCCTCCGTCATAATGAATATTTCCACAAAATTCAATGATTGGTACTCATTAAAAATTAAAAAAATCATTAAAAAAATTCCAATCATCTTATATGAATAAAAAATAAAAATAGTGAAAATAAATTATTTAAACTCATTTAATTTCATATTTTCATATTATTAAAACCTACCACAAAATAAAACATATTACAACACAATTATAGTTATAGAAACATATATATTCATATAAATTATTGGAACTCTAAAAAACTCAAAAAAAAACAGGTATAAGAGTGAAACTAGTGGGTTGATTTTTATTGGTATGGGGATGAAGATATTATTTTTATGGTCATGAAAAATATCTACAGATAGTTGACTGACCTTTTTTCATGTTATAAAAACAAGTCAATAATTAAAAAAGATTTTTATGTGGGACTCTAATATATGGGATCGTTGTGAGATAGAGTCTATGTTAAAGTGATCATCGATATATATATTTATAATGAAGTATATATGATATTACTATCGAAAGACTTTTATTAGTGGTATGGAATTAGGAGTTTGGAGAATATGATGAGTATATTGGTAAAATTATGTTTTTATTTGATATTTAATAAAAAGACCTAGTATTTGTTTTATGATTTTTGTATCCTAATTTATGATTACATTATTCTTTTAATACCCATGAATTTCATTTTATATAGGGAAAATTTTAATATAAAAAATTTAATCAAAAACTACTATAATAGAGAAACATTATGGCTAGGTCATTTTTGAGTAATTTTCTTTTTAATAATAGAATTTTGGGGAATTTAGTGATTAATGACCAAGTGAAGTCATTTTTTTAATTATAATTAAATAAATTTTCAACCAGGTTTTATTTGGAATAAATAAACTACCAACACCCATATAATGTAACATCTTTGAATACACTCCTATGTAGTAGATATAAATATACATTTCTACTAGATGAAGGGAATGAGAATGAAAATCCACATCCATTTAATAGATATATTTGATACCCACTCCAAAGGTGGTCAAGGATCAATCCCTTAGCCACATTTCAATCATTTTTTCAACTTACCCACCAATGAGCCACAAGTCCAGACATTCATATATATAAATGATATAAATATACATATTAATAAAATAACATCCTAGGTAATTATAGAATAATACGTTTTCATATCTATTAATACTTATGTATTATATAGTGGTTTTACAAAAATTAGAATGCTATCTTCAATGGTATACCCAACACGCAACAATGGGATTCTTTTAAATGTAATGTTGCACACAACTATGAGTTATACCAAAAAAATATAATATTTTTATTATTTTAAAAGGTAGTTAATAGCTAGACATTGTATTGTCATAAATTAACATAACTAACTAAAATATGATTATACAATTTTTTAAAATATTTTTAATTTTATCCAATGAATATTAGAGGCTTTAAATAAGAGTGAATCTGATTTTAAGCATGAAATACTCTATTATTTTTAAAATATTGTTTTACCACCTTTTGATTGTGAACCCTTTTTAAATCTAGTATTTTCTACTTTTATATGTTCTATTTGACAAAATAATATTATTCTATATAAGAGGGGCATCTAAATTTACTTTTAAAGAAATTTTGGTATTTTTCTAATAAAATTCATATATTTTATGAGTAGTGAAAAATACTATATTTTAATTAAAATATATCGTTTCATATAATTTATTTATATGGTTAGATTATTCTTTTAATTTGTTTTAAAGTGTAATTGGATTATATTTTTATCATTTAATCCAATTTTTGATATTATAAGTAATTTTACATTGAAATTGGACATAAACACATTTCAATCTTTTGATATTTATTACTTCTTAAAAAACACGCATTTTTGTTTTTCCAATAGGAAATAATTTTAAATTAATATCTAAAACTTCTATGTTTTCAATTTGGAATAACAAAATGCATATTTGGAATAATTAGGTCAAAATTTTGTAAATATATACCTTTTATTTTTAGACATTATGAATATTAACTTCAGTAATTATTTTATTTTCCATGGTTAATGGGTAAATCTCAGAAATAAGGGTAAAAATTAATAATATAATAATATAAAATTACCCTAACACATGTACTAATCCCATTGGATGATATATTTTCTCTCATGGTCATCCATGGGTCGATTTTGTGACCCCATAGAGATACATTGATGTGAGAATTACATTTTATAAGAATTAATTTCATGTAATGAAAAATGTAACCTAAACATTTATCTTTTAGTAAAAAAAATTATATGGGGTTATATAAGTGATATCTTCGACTATAAATAGTAATTAGAAGTATAAAAGTATTTCCTACATAATTTTATTTTATTTATAATTTTTAGACATAAAATAAATAAATTTATTTGTGACACAATGATGATGTAGTGATTACATTATTAATGAGATATTTAAATAAATGAGATTATAAGTATTAAAATAAATTTATATTGTAAATTTTTATTCCATACAAGAAATTTATGGAATATTATGACTTGTTATATTTTAATTAATAATGTTTTATTTAAATAATCAAGTTTTTATTCATTTTTAAAAAGACATGATATGAATAGTATAAAATTTGACATAAATTAGTTTTTAAAAAAATTAATATTTTATTAAAAGATATAATAGTTCTAAAAAACAAATATTATACCAAATGACTTATATATTGTTGAAAATATTATTAATATACCACTTTTTGTTTTATTGTAATTTTATTGTAACTATATTAACCATATAGTATGAATATACAAGAAGACATGATAAAAGTTAAATTAGTTAACCATGGGTTAAATCTAAAAGATAAGTTTATATTTTTTACCTACACCTGTCTAAAAACTATTGTTTGAAAGTATATAGAACAATCCTCACCTTATATTGGAATTAAATGATTTTTTACCTTTATAAATCGAACTAATGTTTATAAAAAAATAATCTTTCAAGACAATCCTAAAGTACCCCTCCTCCCTCTTATAAATGGGAATCACCTATAACCCTTACTCACACCTCTCACGCCCCCTGCCCTCATCCAAACACTACCCAAATGATCTTCCAACATCTTTATATTCCTCCTATAATCCTTACCTCAGGCATAATAAAATTCAAGAAACCCGTTTGGTTCAAACCAAAAGGAGTTACCAAATTTAGAGGTAACATATTCTCACAAGTTGTTTTATTTTATTTTACTTACTAACTCCATATTCTATTATTATTCATTGATTACATTACTAAAATGTATCATAAATATACTAGGATTTTTTTTATGAGAATTATATTACTACACTTAGACACATATCCATCAAATTGATATGAACCTATTATTTTTGTGTACGACGAACTGTTTCCTCATTAAACAATGATTGTTTGATTTTCCTGAACCCCCTATCTTGGTAGCCATTATTATGTAACTTTATTTACATATGATATATATTATGTCTATATTTTCTCTATTCTTCTGTAATTTTTATTTATAACATACCTTTATGCTTTTCATGATGTGTAAACACGGTAATTTCATTTCGGGAAATGCAAACTACCGCCCCCTCAAAGTGATATGAATCGTTCATTCCATACATGGAATGTATAAAGGATGGAATTAATGAAATTATGTAATGTATATAAAATATGATATTATACTGGAACTATAATATAACAATTTATCATTATGTTTTGATTCCTTTAAAAATGAAATAGAAATGAAAGTAGTGTTCATGCGTATGTGCAGCTTACAGTCTCCATGAACGGTGTATTTCATTTCTTATCTGAAAATGTTATTGAATATTATAAATACATATACACTGAATATATATATGTTATATATGATATCTAAATAATTAATATAATTCTAGAGATAATTTAATTTTGACTACATGTACAATTTTTAGTTATTACAAGTTCATTTTTACTCAAGTACTGAACATCGACAAAACGATCGATATGAACATGAACATTTATATGATTATTATATCAAGTTAATAAGTGATATAAAAGTTATAATAAACTCAAAAAGGGTTCTTAATAAAGTATTAATTATCTTATTATTATTATTCC
The DNA here is from genome assembly GCA_963277665.1 of Viscum album. NCBI lineage: Eukaryota > Viridiplantae > Streptophyta > Magnoliopsida > Santalales > Viscaceae > Viscum > Viscum album. The sequence goes on from OY728127.1 coordinate 1,301,867,059, forward strand.
TGGAGATAAATAACAAAAAATACAAGTCCGACACAAGGTAAGGGAACCTTTGACCCTCATATTTTAGTCAAATACTTATTTTATGTTATTTATTTTAATTTCCAATTTCTTATGTAGGGATATGTTTTTCTATGTCCTTATTACTGTAAATTTTATGTACAACTGATGAGATACCCTTTTCCCTCCCATCATCTCATTTTCTGAATTTTAATGTGATGTTATTAGGCTGTCGAATTTTCATAAGGGACTTCGTCTCAATCTTCTTTAATTGTGGAATATCATGATATTGTGAAAATTTATTATACTATAAGGTGTATATAGTAGCCTTTTACATATTATATCATGAATCTTTTTATTTTCAGGATATTATAGGTTTCATTTAATGTTTTTATTTAATTATTTTAGTCAAGTATTTTCTCAAGTTGAAAGGGACTCTTAAACTGAAGCATTGTTAAAAATGACTTAAATATTTAATATTATAAATATTTCTCCTTACTGTACATGTTTTAATAATGGTTTTATGTATTATTTTATATGGGCATTAATGTTTTAAAATGTTAATTCCTTTAAATTTATCAATTTGTTATGGGACATTTTGAATCAAAAATTTCTTTATAAAATCATTTCAATTGTTTTGGAAATGGATTGGATATTTCAATATCAGGAAATGATTAATTGTGGTTGATGAGTGAAATGTTGATAATGTCAATCTTTTATGTTTTATGATTATGTAATGTTACTTAAACATTTGATGGTGGTTACATGATAAACCAAAAATGGTTTGTTCCATGATAAACCTTAGGCAGGTGAGCCTGAGATAACTCCCCAATGCATTGGGTAACGTAACAGAGGTAAATGTTAATGTTTCTCCTAAGAGATTTAGGGGATATAATATGATTAGTATTCCAAACATAACTCCCTATATATCTTTTAAAGAGATAATGTTTGAAAATTATTGATTCCACAAGCAACCTTTATGATTTAGGATTTCTATGTGTTATTCATAAATCATATGATTTTCTGAGGTATGTTAAAGATATTATGTTTCATGATTTAAAATTATGATTTCATTGATTTGAATGTATTTATGGTCTAATGTTTTCTTTCCTTTTTTTATAACCCTTACTGATCTTTTTATGCTCATCCCTTGTTTTCGAATTTTTTTCACAGGGTATAATAAAGGGTAAGAGAATGGAAGATTTCAATAATATTTTTATCAAGAAAATAATTATTATTTTATTTATGAAGTTTTGTTTTTTTTGAAAAAAAATTGTTTAGAGTAGAGGTTTCTACTTTGTAATATTTGATATTTAATGTAATAGTTATGGCTTAATTCCCTAAAACTCTAAACCTAAAAATATACTCAATGTCGAATTCTTTACTTAACTCATGATTATCTAATGTTTAATGTTGGGGCCTTAGAGTTGGTATTAGAGGTCGGTTTAGATAACTTTAGAGGTTAGGGTGTTAAATGGGTGTTGGTAAAGGACTTCATATAACTAAGAGGGTTATTATCATATGGAAAACATTGGAGGTTTATGGTAAAATAGGTTGTTTTGATAAAAACCTGAACAATGGAAATATAAGTAAATTAATGGATTATAGTAATATAAAAGTTCTGTTATCTTTACCCTAGAGAGGATTATTTTTTTAATAATAATAATTCACAGCATGTTTAAGTGTGGATTCTTTTCAGCTGATTAAGGATCATTTTTTCAATATATAATGAAAGATATCTAGCAAAACCTTTTTATCCCTACCCAATTATTTGATCATCACTATTATGGAAAAATCATGTTTGAATGATTTTTATAGCTTCATGAGAATTCAGATCACCTCAATGAAATTATTTGAGGTACCCAACACCAACTCATTTCGAATAAAATTTTATGGCTCATTCTGTCTTTTTCCTATGATTTCAATATCTGAAATTTTCCAACTCTATAGAAATTTGAAATTACAGAAGTGGACCAAAAATTTACTATTTAAAAGAATGAAAACATGCCGAAATAGAAAGGTAACATCCTAAATATCAAGATATTTTGGATTCAAGGTATGATTTATTTTCATGTCCCTAATGAATAATCATCTTTGGATTGATATTTTTAAATGTTATGGATATTCGATATGTTGGAATGATGTATTAAAAAATAATGTGGAAATTCATATTTAATATATTATGAAGATATTTTAATGAGTAAGAACTCTACATATAAAGGATTCAAGAGTTATGGTAGGTTATAGGATGATGAAATGGTTAAAAGTATTAATGCTCTTTTGATGTTGGGACTACATTAGAATACATTTTATAATATGTTTATCCCTAATGTTTGATATGTAAAAATGTTATTCAAGGAAGAATTAATTTTTCTTTTGTGGACATAGTGGATAACATTAAGGGTTCATATGTTATTTTGTTTTTTAGGTTATTAATGGTTATTACATTTTGGGATGTAAAATGAAAGGTATTAGTTAACCTTTGAGGATAAAAAATGTTATGGTAATTTTTGAGGAAATTATCTTATTTTTTACAATATTATAAGAATTTTATGGTTTTAGAAAATGAACAAACCGTGTGATGGGGGAAAACTTGCTGCGTTCAACAAGGCCTAAGGAATCGAACCCACAACTGAAGGGCCACAAGGTCACATTGCCTACCACTGGCCTACAAGATGCCCCTAGTTACTTTAACTAATTATTTTCAGTTAAATAATTTTATGGATCAAGAATAAGTTTATTTTTGGAACTTATGTTTTATCCAATGGATATCCTTATTATGGGAAATTTATTTTTTGATTAAGTGATAAATTTTATTTTGTTAGACGTTCACTCTTTTGGGAACACTATATGCTTATGGAAAACAGAATACTATGGGATTTCATTGGAGGAGTAATGGTAGAATTTTATTTTGGAAGAATATATGTTTTTATTGTGGACTAATAGTGATTTGGGTTATTTATGGAAATAGTTAACCTACCATAGAAAATATGTGATTAGGTTAATTACTTTTCAGTATGAGATTTTAAGAGTAGTCGACGTTATTTGGAAATAAATGTTAAGATTTTCCATGGAAGACAATGTGATAAAATCATTATTAATTTTTGGGATTCAATCATAGTTAAGATTAAATAGAATAATTATAAGAATAGTTATTTATTGAATGGTATTTGTTTAACTTTGGGTACTATTTTTTAAATTTTCTAGATTAAGAGTAATATTTATTCTTATAAAGGATTATCCTTTTTGTGGATTATCTGATCTTGTACAAACCATTTTGGTTTTAGTTAATATATAAAGATAGGTGAAATATATAGTTCATCATTTCTGGATAATTTTATTCTCTACAAGTTTATTATAGCACTTCAATTGTGACCATGTCATCTTGAATACTCATCATTTGGTGAGAATATGATTTTGTGGTAGAAATTTATTAAAGGATGAAACTCTACTTCAAGAGTAAGTTTATTTCATTATGTTCATAGTAAATATCCTAAATAAATTCTGAAAAATTATGAAAGTGAACATAAAACAAAAAATGTTGTTTGTTTACTTTTAATACTGGGGAATCAAACACCATTTAACCTATCACAAGTTTGTGATTTTCTGTTGGTTAACTTTCTCCTGGTCAGGTTTTCTATAACTCTCCATCAGTACTTGATGGTTAGTTTCTCTTCCATATCCATGTTTTCTGACATGGTATCTTAGTATGTGTAATCTTGGGTGAACGTTTTTATTCACATTCATTATTTTAAAGTGGACTATTTATTGACTCTGTTTCTGATGTGGGATTTCATTGAAATTACCAAACATAATTTAAGATTTCAACGACATAATTTCCAAAAGGGGGGAAGGATGTAATATCTCAGGAAATTATAGAATAATATATTTTCATATATATTAATACATATGAATTACATAGTTTTTTTCCCATAATCATAATTATATCTTTGATGGTGTACTCGACACGCAACAATGAGTTTCTTTGAAATCTTATGTTGTACAAAACTTTGATTTATACCAAATGATAGTATAATAATATTATTATTTTAAGTGGTAGTTAATTTCTATCTTTTGTATTTGATGAAAATAACATAACTAACTAAAATATTATTTTACATATTTTTTAAATATTTTTACATTTATACAATGAATATTAGATACTTCAAATAAAAATAAATCTGATTTTAAGCATGAAATACTCTAACATTTATAAAATATCATTCTATTGAATTTTGATGGAAAACCCTATTTAAATATATTATTTTTCACTTTTATATGTACTATTTGACAAAAAAATTATCTTTTGTAGAAATGGGACATCAAAATTTACATTTGATGAAATTTTGTTATTTTTCTGATAAAATTCATATTTTTATGAACATTAAAAAATACTGCATTTTAATTGAAATATTCTTTTTCATATAATTTATTTATATAGTTATATTATTCTTTTAATTTATATTACAATGTAATTGGATTGTATTTTTATCATTTAATACAATTTTTTTCATTGGAAGTAATTTCACATTGAAATTGGACATAAACACATGTTAATTATTTGATAATTATTACTTCTTTAAAACCCTGCTTTTTGGTTTTTCCAATGAGAATTAATTTTAAACTAATTTCTGAAACTTATGTGTTTTTAATTAGGAAAAATGGAGTGCATATTTTAAATCAGGATGTCCAAATTTTGTATGTAGGTACCTTTTATTTTTAGACATTATCAATAACAACTTCAGTAATTATTTTATTTACCAAGGTTAAAGGGTAAATCTGTTACCAAGGTTAAAAAATAATATTATAATATTTTTAAATTACCAAAACAAGTGTCCTAATGAAATTGGATGAGATATTTATGACCATGTTCATATGTGGGTCATTTTTGGGACCCCATGGAGCCACTTTGATGTGAAAATGAAATTTTATAAGAATTAATTTTAAGTATTGAAAAATGTAACATAAAAAACGTATCTTTTAGTAAAACATTTTTCATGTGGGATTATATAAGTGATATCTTAAACTATAAATAGTCATTAGAAATATAAAAATATTTCATACATTATAGTATTTTATTTATAATTTTAATATATCAAATAAATAAATATATTTATGACACAATGATGATGTAGTTGTTACCTTATTAATGAAATATTTAAATAAATGAGATTATAAATATTGAAATAAATTTATCTTAAAACATTTTATACCATAAACTAATTTTATGGATGACTATAAATTGTTATCTTGGAATTAATGATGTTTTTTTCGAAATAATCATGTTTTTATGGATTTTTAAGAAGTCGAGATATGAATAGTATAAAAATTGACATAAATGAGTGTTTAAGACAAATAATATTTTATTAAATGATATAATAGTCATAAAAAATAATATTAGGAAAAATGACTTACATAATGTTTATAATTTCAATAATTAACCACTTGAGGTTCAAATTCCCTTTTATAGTAACTATATTAACCATTTAGTATGAATATACAATAAGACATGGTAAAAGTTAAATTATTTAATTAAGGGTTAAAGCTAAAATATATGGTTAAATTTGAAACCTAGACTTTCCTAAAACCTATTGGTCGAAAGGAGTTCAAAAAAACTCCCCATATGTTCTAATTAAATTAGTTGGGGACCTTTTGAAATCAAAATAAAGTTTATAATAAAATAATCATTCAAGACATTCCTAAAGTACCCCTCTCATGGTGAAAATTATGTTTGAATTTTTTATATGATATATTTTATTGTTCATATTTTCTCTATTTTTCTATAATTTTTATTTACGACAAACTTTTATTCTTTTCATGATGTGTAAACACGATAATTTCATTTGAGGAAGTACGAACTACTGCCCCCTCAAAGTGATTTGACTCGTTCATTCCATACATGGAATGTACAAAGGATGTAATTAATGATCGTATGTAAAGTATATAAAATATTATATTATAATGTAATTATAGTATACCTATGTATCATTAATTTCCATTCCATTAAAAATAAAATAGAAATGAAAGTAGCATTCATGCGTACATACAGCTTACCGTCTCCATGAACGGTGCATTTCATTTCTTATCTCAAAATTTTATAGATTATTATAAATACATATATGAAGGATATATATTTTATATATGATATCTAAATCATGAAAACCATTCTAGAGATAATGTAATTTTGACCACATGCACAATTTTTAATTATTACAAGCTCATTTTTTGACTCATGTACCGAACATCAACAAAACGATCGATATGAACATGAATAATTATATGATTTTAATTGAAAGTTAAAAAGTGATATAAAAGGTGTAATAAACTTGAAAAAAGGTTATCAATAAATTATAAATTAACTTATGTTTATTATTCAAGGAGATAAAGAACGGACAAGACTATTCATTCACAAGGTAAGGGAATCTTTCACACTCCGCTTTTCGTCAAATACTTCTATTATGTTATGTATTTCATTTTCCATTTTATTATTTTGGGATATGTTTTATTATATCCTTATTGATGAAAATTTTATGTCCAAGTGTTTATAGACCCTTCTCTCTCCCATCAAATCATTTTCATAATTTTAAGGTGATGTCATTAGGCTACCAAATCTTTATAAGGGACTTTTTCTAAATCCTCTTTTAATTGAGGAATATCTTGATATTTTTCACCTTTATTATCATATATGATGTATATAATACCCTATGACATATTATATCATGAATTTATTTATTCTCATGATGTTATACATTTCGATTAATGTTATTATTTAATTATTTTTATCAAGTATTTTCTCACGTTGAGAAGGTCTCTTTTACTAAAACATTGTTTTAAATGTTTTAAACATTTAATATTATAAATCTTTACCATTAATTTCCATGTTTTGAAAATGGTTTTATGTATTTATTTATATGTAAAATAATTTCATTAAATGATAATTCCTATAAAATATTCAATGTGGTATCGGTCAATTTGATTCAAAAATCTCCTTGTTAAATGTTTTAAATAGTTTTGGAAATGGATTGAATATTTCAATATCTTGAATTGATTCATTATGATTGATGAGTGAAATTTTTATAATTTTAATCTTTTTAGTGTTATGATTATGTAATGGTACTTATAAATTTGATGGTTGGTTACATGATAAACCAAATACAGTTGGTTCGATGATAAACCTATGGCAGGTGAGCCCAAGATAGCTCTCCAACGCATTGGGTAATGTGACGAAGGTAAACTTTAATGTATCTTCTTAGATATTTAGGTAATATACTGTTATTAGTATTCCAAACATAATTCCATATGTAGATGTGAAATCTAAAATGTAATTATGTTATGTATTTCAAAATTTACCTTTATGATTTATGATTTCTATGTGTTATTCATAAATCTTATGATTTTTTGAGGTAAGTTAAAGAGATTATGTTTTATTATTGAAAATTATGATTTCATTGATTTGAATGTATTGATGGATTAATGTTTTCTTTCCATATTTTATGACCCTTACTATGATTTTTATGCTCATCCCATGTTTTTGAAATTTCTTTCACATGGTATAAGGAAGGTTAAGGGAATGGAAGAATCCAAGAAGATTTTTATCAAGAAAAGAGTTATTATTTTATTTAAGAAGTTTTATTGTTGTAAAACAAATTGGTTAGAGTAAAAGTGTCTTCTTTTTAATATTTGAGATGTATTGTAATAGTTATGGCTTAATTCCCTAAAACTATAAACCTGAAAAGATCCTTAATGTCAAATTCTTGACATAACTCAAGATTACGTAATGTTAAAGGCTAGGGCCTTATAAAAATAATTATATATATATGTATATATTAAATATTTATATAAAAATATATTACTATTAATATTTAATTGTAAATATTTTAAATAATACATCCACGAATAAAAATTTATAAATTACATATATGTATAAAATATGCATAGGAATAAATAAATAGATATACACATATATAAACAATTATTTATTTCCAGGTTAACTATTTATCTAACAAACACACCATTTAATGGGTTTTATGCATTGAAATAGGTAATCTTTCCATGTGAATAAATTTATACTAGGAAATGAAATCTCTTGTAAAGGTTATAATGTTTGGGATTAAAAACTATTAAAAATTTTATTATAATACTTTTTTACTTTTCTAAAGAAATAAATTTATTCATGGTATGAAAAATTATTTTTTTTCAAAACATATGATGAACATCTGTTTTATATGTTACAAAAAAATTATTCTTGAGATAATTTTTCATTAAATTTATCATAGAAAAGAATCTTCTGAATGTACTAGTAAAGCAGTTTTTTTAATTTCATCAGGTATATTCATAAAAATATGAAATGAAAAATTTTATTTTAAACCCAAACTTAAATTAAAAAATGAAATTCCATTAAGAAACATTATTTACTATATACTATAATTTTTCAATTCATTTTTTTCTTTACCCTCTACATGAGAATGAAAATATTTATTTGAAAAAATATATTATTTCCCAATGTGAAGTAATAATTTTTTTTATAATTTAAAAAGTTATATTTTCCACTCATTTTCATATTATGAAATTAACCTATAAATTTCACGTAATTCAAAGAGATTATAATTTTCTACTTATTCAGATTAATATGTGGGATTATTAAATTTAATTTATATTTTAGAATTATTTTGAATTATATATCAAAGACACATGTAATATTTAGACTTTTATAATGGTTGTCATTTCATATTTAAGTTCAATCAATGATGCTTTATCTTGATTAATAGATGCAATTCCATATAAAATCAAGGGTGATCATATATCCACCTGAAAAGAAATCATTTGATAATGTATTGAATTTAAATTTTTATTTTAGGGACCAAGTTTGATGGAGAAGGAAGTTTGAAGAGTATTCTTTTTGTGGAGAGTTTTATTTTGTTGTCAAAATAGTATAAATCAATTCACTTTGTAAAATCCTTGAAAACTATAACGATGCCTTTTTTATTTGTATTTCAAAAATATCAAAAGTTTGTAGAACATGTGATGAAATCCTTATTAAGAATAGGGGGATTGCATAAGTATTTTTGAAAAAGGAAAAAAGTGGCACGCAAGTCAAAAGTGTCATTCAAGTGTGACATGGAAGTATATGTGGCGCACAAGTTTATATGGATTGAAAGTCATATTTCAATATCATCACATCAAAATATGACAAAGAAAATAAAGTGGCACGCTAGTATAAGTGGCGCACAAGTGTGACATAGAAGTATAAGTGGCATGCAAGTGTATATTACGCGCAAGTCATATTTCAAACACCATCATATCAAAATAATAAAATGGAAAGAAATTGTGGATCTAGTGATTAAAGGGTGTGCATGTGATGGAGAGGCATGTAAATAAGAACACTTTCAAGTGTATTTGGCGTGCAAGTCACCAAAATTCCTATAAAAAGATGAAAAACCTCCTCATTTTTTAATTCTCAACACTTAAGAGAGAATTTGAACTCTCATCGTGCAAGTAGTAGAAAGTGGTGTGCAAGATGAAGCTTCATGCAAGTAAGGAGTTATATATAAGGCACGCAAATGGGGTGGAAAGAAAGCAGAGTGGCGCACAAGCAGAAGTGGCATACAAGTTGTCAGAGGCGCGCCAGCAGGGAGGCGTGTTCAAGAAGTGAGCTATGTATAAGCCAAAGGTGGAGCGATTTTTGTGATCTGTGCACAATAGTGGCATGCAAGTAGTTAGTGGCGCGTAAGAAGGTAGTTGGGCATGCTGAGTGGAGCGCAAGTTGAGTGGTGCACAGTCAAGTGGCATGTAAGCAGGGTGTGGCATGCAATTTGTTTGCACCTAGAGGTTATTACCAGCATTTGGGAAGGAAAGTGAAGATTTATTTTGAAATATTTGTCTTTTGAAAGTTCATTAAGAAGAACAGAATCATTACATTACCCTATTTGTGCTAAGAGGGGGCACACACACAATTGTATTATTTTCAAAGTGCTACATGAGTGTAAGGGCATATCCTACTTATTTTATTCCAAGTCAATGGATTGTTTTCTAGTGAATTTTTTGTTACCAGATTGTTTTTTTTTACCATACCAAGGACTTAGCTACTCTTGTTGAGTAGTGAACCTTGTAAATCTGGTGATTTGGTGGTTTTTTGTGTGTTTAACAAGGAAGAAACTCTTCAACAGGAGGTGGAGGATGTTTCAAAAAGAAGGAAAAATAAATAGAAAAATATATCATGAATTCACCCACACCTCCTCTCAGTGATACTTGGATCTTGACAGGGAACATCATCTATAATATTTCTATTTTTCATATTATGAAATATATATTATTTTTGTTGTATATGTGCTTAATTAATACAAAATATTAATATAGTGGGTTCATTTTCATGAGTTTAAAGCCTAATTTTTAAATGTTAGAAAAGGTTTAATAATTATTGATAACATGCAATGAAATGGATATGAAAAATTAATACATTCATAATCTAAAATTTATTATTATTGGAAAGGATATTACAAAATATGGTAAATAATTTAACAAAATGGGAAATAAAAATTGTAATTTTTGATGCATTCATAGAATATGGGTCTGAGGATCATATAAACACAATTTTTTTATTGTAACTATATATTTGTGAAATAATATATTTTCTAATTATATGTTCTTATTATTAATTAAAAATCAATTTTTATTCACAATTTAAGGGATATGAGGACATTATATTGGTATCTTCACATATTCAAATTGATAAAAAATTTTGTGAAATCATTTAATAACTAAATTACTAAGGTTTTTAGTTTGATTTTCATGTTAGATCCATGTTGTAATATTTTTAAATACATATTTTATTTTATTAACAAAATTATAACATGATTATATGGCTTACATGTAGCTCAATTTGTAATGTTTTTTGATGATAGGAATCAGAAAAAGAATTCAACACTTAACTACTTCATTAATTTTCTTTCCCCTAGGTCATTCAAATTTTATATTCTTCAACATATAGACATTATGGTTTATATAGAAACCATTATAATATTTTGATTATTGGATAAACTAACAAACACACAAAATTTCCCTACATAAATTTCACTCAGAACCACCAAAAACAAATTGGACACCAAAAAAAATTAAAACATTAAAAAAATAAAAATAACACTGATGAAAATTTCCTCCACCACTACTATGTCTATCCAAAACCCACAAAAAACAACCATTTTAATATTGAAAAACATAGTTTTGTATTCTCCTATGGTCATATAATCAAGGGAGGAGACTCAAATAACATATCAAAACCCAAGCTAGTTTCTACCAGTGGCTATTTATAAGATCCCACATCTAAATTGATTCCCTTATATTTATTTATTTCATAAGTAATTATTTATTCACCATCATGTAATTATATTAAATTGTCTAAAACTTTTGTAAATAAGTAATATTTATCATTTATAGATAAGACATCATGAGGGGGGAACTTGTAGTACCAAATCTCTATTCAGTAATTGTATCACTCATAGAGTGTGTGGTTTCTTGGGATTAGAAAACAAGGAACCTGACACATGTAATAATAAATTCATTTGCCTTTAATGCCTTCACATAGGGTCTATAATTTTTTATTCATTATTTGATATTTGGTTTTGTGGATAGAAATATGTTCTAACAATCACTTACAATTGGTTCTCCAAGTTCATTTCATAGAAAATACCAACAACTGCAACATCCATAACAAGTTACAGTCTTTATTGCCAAATGTATGAGATAAATTGTGGTTTGAGACCCAAAAGACCTTAGAAAATCACATTGGTTATGAGGATGGGAGTCTAGGATCATCACCCCCTTTTAGGGGGGGTTATTTCCTGTTCAAGGACACTCTTATAGATTTATGATATTTTCATGAATCTCTTGTTAATATTAATAGGGGGTCGGTTAACCTAATTAAATTATTGGGTGTTGATTAAATCTATGTGTAAAGTTGGTTATATTAATTAGAACATTTCTATGCATGTAAGGTCATTCATCAGTTTCACATCATTAATAACGGGTATTTGTTTATATTTTTAATCCATAAAACTAGCCACTCTGAAGTTAACTTCCATATAGGGAGGAAATTCATATTATGAGGATGGTATTGAACTTTATAAAGAATCCAACATATTTTGTTTATAATGGTAATAAAAAAACATAGTTCAGTAAATCCATGATGTTTAATGTCATGTGAAAAGGAAACATACGAGTGCATTTAGGCATGGGCTATGTAACTCAGCCCTAAGGGAGGTATCATATGAATCCTTTTTATTAAAGGAATCAGGGTACTCATAGTTCAGTCTTCTCTCAACCAGATGATGAGAAATGAATTATAATTGATTCGATGAGGGTTACATCCCTATTGTTTTCAAGTATGGTAGTTCCCTATGTACTCATCTTAAGTTGGATGCCCTTATATGAGGGTTTCCATATAATTCCATATGATTTTTCTTGTACATTTATGATTCCTTGGATGAGGAGATTTATGATTTGAATGATATGATCATTGAAAATCCCTAATCCCATGTGATCTAGGACCGGTACAAGGGGTAACAAGTGATAAGCCTCATTGCATATTGATTCAGAACATATGTATTGGGGTATCCCTTATGATTTTTTGATATGGATCGTGGTCCTTAATAATTATGCCTATGTAACCAACTTATAATCGGAATTGGAGACCTTATAGTTCATTTAGATTCAAAATTTTCTAATGGTTAAGGAACAAATACGAGCTCGTATGAGAGTTTGGGGACCATTCATTTGAGAGTTAGGGACATGGGGATTACAACGAGTTGGATTGTGGTTGCATGTGAGACCATAGGAAGGTGTCCTACAAATCCATTTTATAGAAGTAATAATATTATTCATAGTCCAATATGGTTCATGCCGGATTTTTCCACTCGGTAAGATTATCATGTATCAAGATGTCTTCTTTGACATGTCCGGATTATCGACCTAACATGTATGGGGTGTTTGTATGACATGTATGAGGATATCTGCATACGTCTCAGTTTCCTAGGAGATATGTATGAAGACAATCAAATGATCTAGTTAAATTTTTCAAAAGACTTCACATGTTATAGATGAAATGTTTGCAGAATGTCTCATGACATAGATTCCATGTCTAGAGGATGTTGCATGACATGGCTGACATGTCTGGAGGACCTCACATGACATTGGAGACTTGTTGAAATCATTCTTAAAAACATGGGTGACATGTTCTAGAACTGTCCCATGACTTGGGAGACATGTCTAGATGAATTTTAAAGACATGGGTGACGTGTCCTGGGGACTTTACAAGACATGGGTGACATGTCTGAAGGTCATCTCAAGACTTGTGTGAAATTTCCTAGAAGTGTGGCACAATCTAGATTTTTCCTGCAATGTGGATGGTTCCCTCACATGAAAATTAGTTTATCTATCTTAACATAAGTATTCTATATTTTTTAGTCCTTTTTCATTTATAATTCATGTTTTGTCAATAATTATCTTAATTGTGTTTCAAATTACCTAATAAACATGTAGATACTCCATCACAAAATTTGGAAGGACAAATAGATGTCCTTTACTTGATATAAAGAGTGATCACAAGAATGAAAAATCCATGTCACGTGATCCCTTAGGTTTTCCCCAATATTTTATCTGATATAAGAGACATGAAATCACGTGGATTTACACTTGGAGAATTCAACTTATGTTCCCCTGTTTAGTATCTTCATGTGTGATTTTTTTGGATGAGAGGGAGGAATTTATAGACCAACCACCCTAGTTATATACCACATTCAATAGTAGATATATCAAAAATATGAACTATAGTGGTGGAGGGAGAATCATATTTTTAAATTCACCTGATCATTATATGGGTCATCCATTGCATCACATGATAAATAATGATTGTGATATCTCTCCATCGTCACAATACTTATTGGACCCTATACTATCAAAGGTATTTATTATTATCATGTTGAAATATCAAATGGTTATCACACCTATGATATAATATTTCTACAATTATTCATGATATCAATATTCCTATGAAAAGGCTTTCACATGATCGAAGAACACTGGTATGGAGTCCTTCGTGATACTAAAATTCCATGTCAAGGGCCTCTCATGAGATCATGATATCTTGTCAAATGGCCTTCATGTGATTAAAGGGGACACATGAGGTGAATAACCACTTCCCATAATAATATTTGTATCTTACCTTTGAGAGATTATTCATCCTTTTTACACCTTTTGTTCCTTTTCACACTAATTATAGAATTTTCCCATTAGTTTTTAATCAGGGCATAATTGATCAGAAGAGGATCTCACGATAGTGTTTGAGTGTTTTCATGGACTGTAACTATTGTTGTCTATGATGTATCGTGCGATCAATGCTATATCCCATAATGGTTCATGAACATTCTTATGGAAAATTAGCCAACTTATTTTTGGATATGAAGGGGATTCAAATGATTTAATAAGCACGTCCTAGGTACTTCACATGATGAAAGTGACAGGCCAGCATGCTCTTATGTGGAAAGGTCAACATGTCTCCATGGGGATCTATTGGATCCTGTGAACCACATAAAGTCGTCATATTAAAATAAACATGACTATCCATCCTGTGACAATTCTATTTCTTTCCACCTTTTTTAAGGGGGTTTGGGAGATATTCAAGCTTCTTTCGATTCATAAATTTCATTACTATATTAACTTGTTGGGTAGTTTTCATATGACCATCAGATCTTGTTTGGATGCCTTCACAATAAATTGAATTTTATTTATCGGGGTTTCACATGATCATAAGTAGATCATGCATAGTGTATTATTTGTTCACATGACCATACCATGGTTATGCAATCACATAACGTCCTAGAGGTTATGGGATCTAAGTGATCATGATATTTGGAATTTATGATACATCATACATTGTTTTGTAGTTATAATAATAATCATGCCTCAAGAATTTATTTAATCCAAGAAATCAAAATTAATATTTCGATGGTGCCAAAAATTCCCACCCACCTCAACAAAAATGTTTTTTGGGATAGGGAATTGGTTTTGAGGAGAGTAAATAACCTCCTATATACTTGCTGATTCTGCTCATTCTTGTCCATGGTGACTTTTTATATTCTATGTGACCATTGGTATTCTAAAACGTATCCTTAAAATAGTGGAGAAAGGGGTTTATCATTCCATAAACGACATCAGACTCCATAGATCTTTATATTTCTAACATAGTGTGATTGCTTCATATTGCCTCACTACCAGACCCGTTTCGAAATATCTCTCTACAAGAACTGATCATAAGACTAGTTTGTGGGACTATATACAATGAACTCACCATGTGACTAATTTTTCTCGATTCATGATCATATGAATCATAAAATAATTCTTATTTACTTACATGAACCATGACCCTTGTCCTTAGTCACATGGTTGTCCTGTAGCCATCGCATGATCTGATGGCTTGGTCATGTGATCACTTGATCATTATGTAGTTCGTGTGACCAACCCAAGGTAATGAGATAGTATGTTTTTTGACAGATCCCAAGGTCACGATATTCTTAGTCAGTCATTTTATTCATGATGTGCTCCATGGCTTATGTGATTTATTGAGGTATCCATGGGTCATGCAATTCTCAATCCCAATATTAGTTCATTAGATTTAAAATCCCTTTATAGTTCATGTGAGTCTCATTCTATTTTCAGATTCATTCAACACATTTCATTAGATTCCTTCCCTCATATGATATGTTCTTATCATTTCCATATGGACGACATCTAGTTCTCAAAAAAAATTTACTACAACCATCCAGAGGGCCATAAATAATGGGAATCAAAATTCCGACCCTCAGTAACATGTGTGCTCCGATAGTGAGGCTTTAAAGGACCTTCTCCCACATATACCTCAATGGTATCCACTATCACACTGACTTCATTTTTATCAATTTGGTCTTTTGGATGGTGTATGGATTCCTTTACCTAATTAAAACATTACATCTTGCTGTAAATCCTCCACACTTGAATACCATCAAATTAAAATATATAAGGATAGTCAATTGGTGGTCACACCATAGTAGGGATTAACTAATATGTTTGGGAACTCCCCTTGGGGTTCATATGATTGTTCTCATTCCCTCTGAGGAATTTCTCAATGTTATTCACGAATACTTGTATCCTGATTGAATAATCTATGAATTTTTTGGATCTTTAATTGGTACATACAACCTGATGGTAACGTTTCTGATAAATGGGAATGCATGTTATGGGTCTGGATTAGTTGTTTGGAATTATCCAACAAGCTACAAGATATTCATATTTATAGAGAATCCTGAATATTTTAGTTTATCATGTATCATTATATGGAACATCCTAAATTGGTGATTAATGGTTGTTTTCCTAGAACTAATTTCTTCCACATGTCTCATGGTGAAGTAGGGATCATCCATTGGGACATTTACTGACCGGGATGGAGATCTTCTATTGGGGAGATGTATTATTAGTTTTCTCTTGCTGATGATGTTTAGGATGACCCCACAAAAACTATGACCATGGAAAGGGAAATTATTTCTATTATGAAGGACAATTTAAGTAAGGAGTTCAATATATACTTTCTCGTTTCCTTTTAAGTATAGGATCAGCATCCTTTCCTATCATAGCAGTACTTGGCCAACCACTATACTATATCCCTAGTGCCCTTCCCAAAATATCTGTGACAATATGGGATCATATTGGTAAATCCATATGGGTGGAGAGTATACCACATGGGTCTACCTAGTGAGATAATATGGGCCCTTGAGTCTTCGATTAGTTGGGTTTTTATCCATGTTTCTCAATGGATTTCTTCTTATGGTTTGGAATTCATGCATGGGGATTTGAGTAAAAACATTGGTGATGGAAGCTCAATTACAAGAGGGAAGCATATTAATATAGATTTATTGACACTTTCTCTCCTCTACCAACTGCTAGACCATATCCCATGAGGTAACATCCCTTATAGGATTGACAGCCCTTTCCAATTTTTATTCATCTTGATTGAGGATCATTTATATTGTTACAAAAATTATAACACTACTAGGATAACTAATTTAATAAATACATCCTAGAATATTGAATAATTTATGATTTTCGATAATTCATCTAAGCCACTTTGTGGTTATAAAAATGTTGAGCCATCTTAATTGTTTAAACATCATGCCCTACCATGAATAGAGTGGGATAATTATTGATAATGGTAGTGGGAATCTCAATGAACAATCATATAAAATATATCTTTGAGATGGGATTCATATAGACCATATAGAAAAGTTGATTATTTTTTTATCCATGTACCCCTTATTGGTTCGCACACAAATTTGGATGCATTCAAAGGGTTTAGGTTCTCCCTTCAGCTGTCATGCGTGGAGAATGTCAATCCGGGACTATCCACCCATTTTGGCTTATGTTGAAGGGTGAATACACACACACTCATATTATTCTCCTCTTATAGGAACCCCTTACTTCCTATCTTATGACTATGTCTATGATTAGGTGTAAGACAACCTGGTGGTGTACTAAATATATTGGTGTCTCATGTGGACAAACCATGTGTTTCTCTATACCCATTCCCTATAGTATCAAGGGAGTTGATTCAAGACAAGGGTAATCCATTGAAAAATTTTACTCGTCCTATTGATGATCGTACCATTAGTGAGAAATAATTATTTCAGTAATATAGTCCTTCAATATCAGCAATTGATGATGCGTCATTTGAGAGAAGACAACATGAAACAACTTCTATTTCATCTTTGTCAACTCATCCAAACATTATCATTTCTAATGCACCTACCCCAACAGTTGTAGAGGACCAAGAATGATGTACTGTAATTTATAAGAAGATTCACTACTTGACTACTAATACTCACTTGAATACTTTTTAGGATCAATATAAATTCATTCACCATCTCTTTCATGATTTGAGGTTAGACAGCTTTGACATCCATCTATTATATGATATCATGTTAAAAATCATCCTAACCAGAAAATTACTATTTAATAGTGATAATAAAATTTTAAGTTATTATAGAGATGGTTCTTTATTCCATTAAATATGTAAATAATCAATGGTTATTAAATAGAGAAATCACATAGCCTCTCATATATCCACTCATATGGATCACTTCACATATAAAAGAGCATAAAATGAACCGCTCATAGCTGTTGTCGGATACAATTTTCTAACATCGTCATATTTATTGAAAATTAGTCAAAAAAAATATGAAAATTTAAATTATTTTATTGTATCTCATCATCCTAATGTGATGGTAGAGGAGTCGTAGAGAACGAGACTTCAAAATTCTATTGATACCTCTAGTAAAACAATGTATTAATTGGATGTTGCAGCTAATACGACTTTATTGTGATCTAGCCATTAGAATATATGTTCTTTTTTAACTTTTATGATAGACTCCAAAAAGTGGAGATTCCTTCTTTTTTCTAAAATTTATCAGTGAATAATTTTTTTTACTTTACTTTACAATATCCATTTTTCAAAATTCATGATGTGCATGACATTTCATTGATCTAATGTCACATTAATCATCAGTGATACCCATCATTTTTATAACACCATGTAAACCTAAATTCATGGATTTTATTTCTTGAATCACAACAAATTATTTTCTTGAAAAATTATCATGACTTCTCCCCAACATAAGATTCTTCATTTATGTATCAGCTCTATTTGTCTTCAGATCACCTAATTTCAAAGATATTTTGGGTAAAATGTATTTCCTAAAGGAAGAATTCCCAAATTGTTTCCAATGTAAGTGGAATTTTTTAGCATAGATTGATTTTTTCAAAGGAAAAATGATATCCCTAAAAATATTTATATGCTCAATGTTTATTAGAGTACATGATTTTCATGTCCATTGAAGAAATACTTGATTTTTTTCTAGGATTCCCTTTTCATATCCTAGAGATAATTATGGATCTTTATGTAGGTTATTTTATGGAATTTAAAACTAGTCCATTATTGTGATATAGATTAATGTCTTCCAACTCAGACCTTCTACTATTGGTAATATACTATTCTTGAAGTAATGTTCTCTATGAATTTTATTTTCATTTAGTAAGGACATATACTATTCAGTTTAACATATGTGGTAAGGATATCTTCCATGTAGTTTAATGACATATGGTAAGGACACAAAATGATTTTTATTTTGAAGTCTTGTGAATAAGACCAGAATGATGAATATAGAATATGAAATATGTGTCTGAGATGACCCAAAAACCATAAGGAACTACGTTATTCCATAGTTAATCCATGGATAATGAGGATTAGGGTTCACTTCCTGTAAAGAGAAGACACCTATAAGTGGTAAGTTATAATCCTTTATTCACAATCTCATTGGTCTTATATGTGCGGTCAACTAGAGGTGTCCCCTTGCCTTTCCATGGTCCATGAATTATTTTGGAGAATGAATTTTTGGATGAATAAATATTAAGTAATCCATGTCCACCTAGATAGTTATAATATGGGTGGTGTAACTCGTAAACAAAAAATATGGAATTGATGAGTAAAGAAGGGGGTATACATTCTTGGGATGACCCAAAACACCCTAAGGTGTGGAGTTCTTCCATGGTGTTATTGGATCTCATGAGGATTAGATTTTTTTTAATTAAAATAGGAGATGCCTATAAATTTTATGTTATAAGATATTATGCATGATACCATAGGTAATACATGCATGGACAAGTAAAGAGGATCCACACTCTTTTCCAAGGGCTAGGGAATATTTGAGAAAACTCAAAATTCTAGATGATGAAGTGGGGTATGGAGTAAAAAACTACCCATGAAGGGTTTTGGAACCCCAGGTTATTCTAACGTTTGGTTGGGAGGCTCGGGCCATACATCATTTGATTTTAAGTCACATGGTGTGGGCCACCATAATATTAGACAATGGATTGTTTCCTTACTATTTCAATAAATGGTATAAAAGACAGTGACGTTGCATCGAGGATGTCGAGTCTACTTGAATATTATGGTTATGGGGATTTTAAAATAGGGTCTTGGAATATCTTATTTAACTATATATGGGATTTGGGTGTTATTGGTCAACCACGGGTTATGGTGGTAGACTTTAATGTTCCACACAATTAGGAAAATAACTCATGGATTTAAGGGGGGATTTCCTAAGACCAAAGCATATGTTTGGATGAACCCATCACTATTTCTAGTCTTCTATGGGGAGGATTGAAGAGAATGGAATCCTAATGTCCATGGGGTTCCAGAATAAGTATATCAACTCAAGGAACTTGTTTTTTCAGCATATAAATTAATGTAATGAATGTAGTTTATGGAAAATGTATGATTCAATAACGGTTAAGGACTCAATTTTTTTTATTTTTAACTAAAGAATGTGGTATTATGGTAAAGCAATGTAACAAATTATTACAATAAATTTTACCTACTCCAGGAGTTCCATCGATCATTGATCAGATTTTACTAGTGTGAAAAATTGGGCCTTATGAGCTTTAGTACATGTTCATTTATTCTCTAACTTTCTCCTAAACTAAGACATTGAATATTTTTGTGAGTGAAGACATGACTTTTCCTTAATTCTTCCTTTTTGGTTTTTCATATGATCATGTTTTATGTATATTTAACTAGTAATTTTTTGGGATTTCAATTTGGACCATCAATGGCTAATGTTTAAGTTCATACATTGTTACCCAAAGTGTACGTATTTTATCATTGTGGAATACATGGACCCAGTATGAGGGTAATGTTACACAATATCCTAATTAGGATATCCATGGTTAAGATTACTCCACCATCCTTTTGAGTGGGATATAAAAAGGATATAATTCAGGGATTGAGTTTCTCATGCCATGAGTAATAATATAGGAAAATCATGATTGGGATGATCCAGAACACACTAAGGTATTGGGTTCTACTACAGTGATGTCAGGCTCGCAAGGATCAAAAATCCCTTACAACAAGGATAATATGGATCTGATTGGTAGGTAAAATCCCTTAAGGGTCAATATAATGTCCAAGAAGTGAGATCTATTTTTCCATTCTAATGGTCCATAATGGTTTTTGTTATGTCAATGCACTCAAGACATGAATTGTGATTTATCAGTTGAGGGGCATAAAATATGACAGAAGCTCCCCATACTCTATTTTATCAGGGTCAGGTTCTTATGGTCCATTGATAAGGAATGATGATGGGTCATGGAATGAGAATTTTAATTTTATGTAGTGGGGATATATCCACATTGTATTCTAACATCATGTGATAAGGATGTTTTCTTTATAGTTTAACATCATGTAATATAGGTGTTTTCTGTGTAGTTTAATGTCATGTGGTAAGGATGTGGAAACCCACATAAAATCGTGAATGATATCCTTGGAGGAACATTCCA
This sequence comes from Viscum album, assembly GCA_963277665.1. Classification (NCBI taxonomy): domain Eukaryota; kingdom Viridiplantae; phylum Streptophyta; class Magnoliopsida; order Santalales; family Viscaceae; genus Viscum; species Viscum album. The sequence continues at coordinate 1,301,888,467 of OY728127.1, forward strand.
CTGTTTTGTGGAATTTAGGTTAAAGAAACACCTTTTATCCTTGAACATTCCAATTGGTGTGTGTACATAGGTGAGATCCCTTCTTTTATTGATTTATCTTATGTGCAATAATGTTGTAAGTAGATATGACTCGTGCATAGGTAGAACGATCTTGTATGACTCAGAACCCTATTAAAAGTGGTATATTCTGGTTTTCTGTTTGGGATTTCCTTGGTTTCACTATAAATATTTTAAGGGTGGGAATATTCCCATAATCATCTCTTTTAAGGATATTTCTATACATATATCCCACTCATATATATGAGAGAGGGGTGACTAAATTAGTATAATTCAGTCTTCATATAAAATATACGCCATAAAATGGAATTATACAAGTATATGTTTTCATTATGTATCTTTCGAAATTGTAATGGTTCATAGATGTGTAACATTGAGAGTATCCTAATCAACATGAATAATTGGGTCACAGAATCTGAAAATCACAACCCAATAATGTTTAAGTTAACAAGATGTTGGAAAAAGTGGGTACATGTAACCCAATTATAAGTGTAAAACCTATAATGTACCATGTGGTAAGGACAATTACTCCTAGATTTAATGGTGGCCTTCCGAAGACCAGATAATCTATTAGGATGAACCGGTACCTATATCCAATTTACTATAGGGAAGAGAAAAATGAAAGGGAGCTTGAGGTTCATGGGGTACCAAGGGAAGGGTATCAACAAAAGGAATAGGTTGTGTCGACTTAAATATCTATGATATCAAGTTGGTTCATTCATAATGTAAGATTAATGAAGGGTTTGAGTACCCTAAAGGATACACCATCATTTATTAAACACATTTAGGGGATAAGGAATAAGACATGTTATTCTTGGGTACACAACCTTTTTTGGGGATGGTCCATTCACTATGACAAACATTTTCCATGTAGTTTAACATCATGATACAGGGCTATTTTTCCCTATCCAGGACATGTCTTAGTCATGGTGGTAATAGTGACCTTATAGGTTACCTAATCACTCATGATCTATGCTCATTATGAGAAAAAAGGGACAATTGGGTGCCTGATTAAGCTATGTAAGAGTGGATCTTAGATGTCTCACCACATATTTCTAGCCCATATACCCTTAGGGGTGAACTTGTTTATCACTCTCTATGTTTTGGATAAACATATTATTGAGGATCCTTGGATCAATATATATCTTGTGATGGTTGGAATCAAGACAAACATATTTATTTTATGGCAAAATCTCCTTGTTGGTCTGACCAAAATGTATATGGGGGCACTATTTTTAATTATTATTATCACTAGAGCAAGGATGGGAGATTTGAGCATCATTATGTTTCACGTGATGATAGGAATCGAGGTATTCATAGTTCTTGAATAGAAAACTCTTCCTGAAGATCTGACCCTTATATTGAGGGGGCATCGTTCCCATTGATTATCATATTTAAACCTATGATTTTTGATCCGAGAGTCACTTCATGTCCTGTGATGATAGGAATCAATCCATACATTGTTCTCGTACAAGAAACTCTCCATGCATGTCAGACCCGTACATAGAGGGGGTAATTGTTCTCATTGATTATCATGACTAGACCTTGAATTAGAGATTTGGGAATCACTACATATCCTATTATGAAAAGTTTCAAGACACATGTATTTCTAGAATGGGGGTGTGTTGGGAGACCAACACCAAAGATAGTTGTCCTCTCTAGAAAATTCCATAGTAAATCAAAGTTCTATGTCATGTAAGAGATGTAAACCATGTAGATTAAAATCATATGGAATGGCCTCATGGTGTGCCTTTTATGGTATTGCATCCAGGAGCATGCTAAACCTAACTTGAACTGATATGCCTCAATCAGACCTGGAATCCCCTACCCAAATTCATAATCCCACATGATCTATGCTCAGTGTGAGAAAAAAGTAAAGGAAAATACTTCTTTCTGGAAACATAGGTGATTAAAAGAAATTAAAATGGATTTTTTATCATGTGTTTGTTAGGCCAAGATATATTCTCTTTTCATACCTATGTATCTCATTGGAATTAAAATAAAACCATATATATTCCCTGTAAAACCCTGCATTTTGACTTTATTCAATAAGTACAAAGGTTCCTCGATGTGAAACAGAAGGAACTTGGACCTAAAAACATTTTCTAATCATTTAGTAAACCATATCATGAGAGGAATCCCATGTTTGTAATATAACACTTCCTAATCAAGATTCCAATGGAATCTCAATCTTGGTTCATAGGGTAAGATTAAATTGGTAATTCATGTGCTGAAGAAGATGTTTCAAGGTTTGATGTCCTATGACTGAGACAAATATATTATGAATAGACCTAGGATTTTGGATTTTTGTGTCACTAAATACACTTATATTGTAGAAATGAAGACACATGTAGTTCTTGAATGGAGAGATTACTAATGTGGAAATAACTAACACACGGTGATGTGACACTTCATTTCTCTTTGGAATAGATCTACCTCATGTGTATTCGTTTACCTGTGAAGTAACATTTTTCAGGAAGTTCAACATCATGTGGCTACGATGATTAGAGTCTTATAGTTTTAGGTTATATGACTAGAATCACTCTGGTAGTTTAGCATCATGCAACCAGGATGATAGATAATTTATAAAAATTAGGCAAAGATCTTTTTGAGTAACCTCACATTGATTGGGCATGATGAGTTCACCACTCATTATGGAAAATGAATAATCTCTATTTGAATAGACCATTGTATGATATAATCCCTTCCCATTTGGGTTATTTATTTGGAGGGTTTTTTTCTTGATTCATTAGGGTTTTGATATCCAACACTAGTTCCCCTAGAAGGAATGATCATAGGTAGACCATTTTATTGATGGACCATGTGATCAGATTCCAATGGACTTCGAGGTTTTGTGGTGTATGCAACCTTTTCTAATCGAGCTATTCTAACTCATCCAGCCTCTTTTTTGATTGGTCATCGTATGATATTTTTCCAAATTTAGAAATTCAATGTGTGGGAATATTCAATTCAATGGTTAATAATTCCTTGGCTTCGTACACGATTGATTATAGAGTTTCTTGTATATTAGTGCATATGGTGGTATGGTAAGAACATAAATCATGATGGAGATTGTCTGGCTAAGACATCCTATCCTTATTCTCTATATTTAGGTTAAAATTGTATAGAGTCTTATTAGAGGCCTCTATTTCTCTATTTTATGCTTCATGATATGGGGATTAATGGTTGTACTCAAAGTTATACTCCTTTTATACTTTATTTTTTGTTTTATAATATAAGTAAGTTTCATTGCCCTTCTATATCGTGTTAGGGAATTCGAATCTAGTAATGATATTTTACATCATGAAGTTAATGATTTTCTAGTTCCCACCTTCCTTGAAGAATATTTAATCATCCCATTTGTAAAATAATTCGGTATAATTTAAGATGTAATTAAACAGCATAACTGTGGCTGCGGATATTTCCCTTCAACATCCATTCCCCGTATGGAGAACGTCTATGATACTAGGTGTATGTAGAAATTATTGGGGTTTATGGATAATGTTTTCTAGAATATGGAATGCATAAAATTTACTATTGATTTTCATGTAGTTATACATCAATTTTTTCTATTTGTATCCAAGCATCCTAATTTGATCGGAAATCCCAGTCCTGACTGATGATCACCACAAGAGCCCATATGGACTTATTCCATTATAGTGGGAATCACTCTTTCTACTATTCATCTAAGGAGGATCCCATCAAAGTATCATTTTTATATGAATGTTTTCTCATTTTTCTATCCCAATGAGTAAAGTTCACTACATGGCATCTATTTAATTCCCTTTTGGCTCGGTCTAAAGGGAGAGTTCCATTTTGGAGGTAATCGACTATAGGCTCCATCCATTCAAGAGATGATATCAGTTCATTTCACTATGGGGCTATGTTGACCTGATTTATTTTCTCCTTCTCATAAATTATGATAGATGATACCATCCTTCATTCATGATGTGGAAGACCACCCCATCCTGACTAAGATCAACCAAAATAGTAGATGTATTAGCGAGTGAATCAGAATGGTAATTTTTTTATGGAAAAATATGATCTAATGTCGGTTCAAAAGGGAACTCCACCATTAGTCCTTAGACATAGCCAATGAGAGGGGTAAAATATTCATTTTCTATGGAATATTCATCATTGATCTATTTTATCAATAGCTCAAAATCCCATTTGATGGCCATGATTTCTATTTGTAGTTGTAGGGCTAGTTCCAAAATAGCAATGAGGGATATGTATTTTGCTTCATTATTTGTGAAACAATTAGACAATGAGAAAGTGTAGGGAAAATTTTCATTATCTTAAAAAAAAATACATTACCTAAACTAACCCAATTGATATTTGGGTTTTCCATCTGCTTGAATATAGGAATTTGGGTGGCACTATAAAACTACATATCCCATGTTCAGGTAGTGTCATGGACATAGAAGAACTCTTCATTTGGGTGTTTGGTGTCTGCTGGTGTTTTTTTCTGTAGAGAGATGTTTCACAAGGAAATAAGCTAGGTCCTTCCCCTTCACTGCCTTTTAGGACATTAACTGGATATCATATTGTTATAAAATAATCACCCATCGATACCAATGCCCAATCAACATCGGACGACTATTTATTTACTTGAGTATGTCAATATGAGATACCAAGTAGACATTATAGTGATACAAGTAATGTCTCATCATTTTCAATAAAAAGAAGAGTGCAACGAAGTTGTTTATGACATTAGAATACCAGGTCTCAATACCTTGAATCATTCAAATGAGATTGAAAAGAGTATTTTTGTTCTTTTAATAATTATTTTCTGTGAGGAGGGAACAAAGAGATCATTCCAGTGTATCCACATATAAGATTAATGACTTTCCTTCCACCAACATCATCAAGACTAGTGGGTGAAATAATTATCGCTTGATATTATGAAATTCTACTTGGCAGTCCTCATCCCATTTGTAGGAAAATCCCTTCATCATTAATTTAGTGAAAGGGGAGACATTTTCTAGGTAATATATCTATCAAACAACAAATATTAGCGAGGTTCCCTTAAATAACCCTCATTTATTTGAGATTCAGAGGTGGTGGAATTGAAATAATTGTACTAGTATTTTTGGGTCAAACTCCATGACCTGGATAAATACCATAAATCTATAAAATTTACCTGATGTTACCCTAAAAGATTCCTTCATCTAGTTCATATTTACACTATGATAAAAAAATTATTGAAGATTGTTTAAAGATCAATAAAGTGACCATATTGCTGTAAGGACTTGATTACCAAGTCATTGACATAACATTATGCTATTCTTCTCAAGAACGGGATAAAGATATGATTGAAGGCTCATTTGTGGGTAGTTCCATTAATATTTAATCCAAAGGGAATGAAATAATAGAAAAATATCCCCTAAGGTACTTTAAAGGTGGTGGCTACCTCGTCTTAAGAGCCATATTTATTTTATTGTACCTTGAATACACATCCATAAAGGAAAGGGCATGAAAGCCATCAATTCTGTAGATCAAGAGTTCTATGATAGGAAATGGGAGATCATCCTTTGGGAAGTGTTGATTAAGGCCTCTGAAATCAATGCAGAAAATAATCTCCTCATTTATCTTATTTTCATCATTGATGTTGGTGAGCCATCATGGGTATTTTACTTCCCCGAAAAAAATAGTCTTTGACCAATTGATAAACATCATAATCCACATTATCACCATGAAAGGGTTGTATCCAAATGTGTTCCTACTTGATTCCTGTATGGTCATTGGGACAGCCTAAATAATTCATATCCACATTGGGGTTAATTTGAAGAATTTCCATATAATTCTAAGAGAACACATATCGATGTTGATTTAGAAATATGTTACTCATATCATTCTCTTTAAGAGGAATGATGGAACAAATCAATATGGTCCATAGGTATTCTTATGCACCCATATTTACCAACTTTATCTCATAAATGGTGGTTCATACTCCTACTAAAAATATGGGAGGGTATTCTTAAGGACATACTCTTCTTCCTACATCTATGATTCTAGGGGGGGTCTTCTAGAATGGTAGCAAATCTAGGGGAATCCCTGTCACTATCATGGTGAGAGTTACAATGGGAAGATACATTGCCCCTTGAACATCCACAATTATTATGGAGAGATTATAGAGATGGCTATATTATTTTTACACTGTCAGTGGGGAAAAGAGGTGCCTAGACATCTAGGATCAAGTATATTGCCTAAATAAATTCATGGCCAGCACATAATCATTGTCAATAATACTCCTTGAATTTTTAGGGGTGGTCCCCAAGACATTTGGGGTAACAACCTATATATCATCATCTTCCATTGGTTCTTTTCCTTCCCTTTAATAGAATACAACCTTGGAATATAAGGATTTTCAAGACTCAATGGGAGTACTATCACAATGTATCATGTTGACCTTCCCATTGATTGTGTATTTCAAAAATTGATGAAATTTTGAAGGTACTTCCATATGTATATGAATAAAAGGTCTTCCTTGAATTAAATTGTAATTAGTGTCTTTCTAGATAAACATGCTCTCAGTATTAAATGTGAGTTCCCCAAAAAGAGCCTTTATCTTGATATTCACAAGAGGTCTTTTTCATGCTTATCATATAATTGAATGGTTATATTAGTAGGATATAAATCCCCCTCATTATATCCTAAACATTGGAGGGTTTTAATAGGGAGAAGATTGATCCCATAAACATTTTCAATTAGATCCCTTAAGATATTTTCATTATCAATTTCACCTGAAACATATTCGGGCTTGATATATCCTTTGATGACTTCTTCAAAATCCTACTTTTTGAACTACATGGTGACATGGAATTATGATGGAATAGGCCTCACTTGATTAAAATCAGATGTAGTGACCACAATCTCAAAACATTATGGGATCTAGAGGGCTTTTATGAGTTACTCTATTTGTTATTTTGAAATATAGAGAGCATACAAAATTAAGAGGTTAGTCAGGATAATCACCAATTGTTTCAGAAAGTTGTACTTTTTTTCTAGAGGACAGTGCTTCCCATGGTGGGGTTTCTCCCTATTTTTTGGTTCATGAGCTGAGGTATTTTTAGTGGACATGTTGAGTGCATGTACAGAGTTAGAAATAACATCTTATGTCATTGGTGTTAGTCATGTTCACCTTCCCTTCTTTCAGGGATGACCATACAATTGCACCCCCTCTAATAGGTTGTGTAAGATGATTGGTATTTGATGGAAAGAAGAGGTTCTAGGATACCTTTGGGTTTTTTGGGCTTACTAGGGTCAATTTTCCCTTGATTTTGAAGGAAAGTGATACAAAAGAGATAGATAATGTGAAAGAGCAGGATATGACTCTTCCTCTTCTTTCACTTTCTATGTTCGGTGATTACATCCACCAATGAGTAGTGTATTTGATGTTACATTCATAGGTGATGGGATCGTTATGGTTTTTTGAATATTCTCTTATAGAGTTTCAATATCACATTAAAAATTATATATAGTAGTCCTGTTATCAATCATATACCCACCCCTGGCAAGAACTTATTTCCAATCACCCTCTTCTTCTGGTTCAGCGATGGAAACAAAAGTCAATTGTGGAAAGGTATTTTCAAATATCTCTAATTCATAATCAAGTATGCTTGGATGATGTATTTTAAGATGAATAAATCCTTGATAGTGTCACCCAACCACATATAGAAAGTTCTGAAGTTAGGTTGACTAGGGAGGTTGACTTGATTAGGTTTCCTGGGTAGTAGTATCTTGTGTAGGTTATTTTCTATGACTTCAATAAAATAACCAAGGTCCTTATCATTTTTTAAGGAGTGTCCTTTATTTACTATTCCTCAAATCGTGTGATTCCCAGATCTATTTTTTTCATTTGTTAGAGGGATATTTAGTTGTTGGTAATACTTTATAAGAGGAATATATCAATTGGGGGCCATGTTGGGTCCATAATGGGCACTGAAACTGGTTTTAGGGAAATAGTGGAACTTTATACCATACCAAACCTTTCCCCCTATGTCGAGGCAATGAGTTGAGACTTAACTTGGGTCCTATGAATGGTGTCTTCAAAATGTTTCAAAATTTCCTAAAACTCATAGAATCCCCATGGATTATTTATTGGGATGAAAGGTGTTTGTAACTCATATTGAATATTTTCATCAAAGAGCTATAACAACTGTTTTTTCAGGAGAGGGATGCTAAGTGACCTTTTTAACCCTTTCCATTGGGTTATGAAGTCATCAACCCTCTCATTTTCACACTGGTTATAGTTTTTGAGGTGAAAATATGTTGATTTCCTTAGTGTAGAGTCGAAATGATAATGAAATTTACCACCATGGTCTTTGCATCCTTCAATGGGTCCTAATGGAACACTATTGTACCAAATGATGGATAGAACTACTATAATTTAAAAAAACTTTTCTTCTTTGTCACCCTTTTCAGATCATGAGGGCCCATCAGCTGACCACAATAATGAACAAAGTGTGTGAGATGTTTTTTTATCTCCCATTCCATAAAAAATTGAGAATTGTAATGCCCTAAACCCATTAACCCTGATTTGGTGCTTTATTACATAAATTTGGAATGATACAAGGAATAATTTCCTAAAAGACCGATCAGTTTAGTAGCCTTGGAAGTACTAGGTACATTCTTAAGTTTCAAATTAATTCATGAAATAAAAACATATACCAAATTTTCCCCTTGTGAAAAAACATATATACTTAGCCTATCCCTACAGGTCAACCATAAAATACTTCTTCATATCCTAGGAAAAATAAAACATTGAATGGGATGAGCTCAGATTCTCAGTAAGGATAAAAATATAGCGGAAACTTTTGTAAATGAGCATAAACATTTATGGAAATGTATAAGACTAAAACAAAAGCCTTTTAAACATATACTTCATCATAATATGAAAAAGAAAAAATCAAATAATTCCATTTAATTATTCACGTGGATATTCTTCTAGTTGAATAATCACATACAATATCAGTAGCCACTTTCATAATGATGGAATGCATAATGCCAGACTTCATAACCACATAGTCAAGGCCCTGTTCCAAGACTATAAATAAGATTTTGTCAAGGAATTGTTCCAAGATAGTAGTTTGACTCATGATACCTACCGATGCAATGAGGTGCTATAGAAGGCTCCACCCATCCCTTACTAAGTCCAATGCATTCCTCATACGAAAAGGTTTAAACATAACATAAACATTCGTATTAAAACTAGTATACAAAATGTCAATACTTGATCCATAAACCACGAATGGTGTAAAAATAACACATCCACAGTCAATCATATCACAGAACCTTCAATACAATATGGAAGTTCTGTATCATAATAAATCAACTTCAAACAAGCTTAAAATCCATCAAAATATGTTGACATAGATGAAATCCAAAAAAAATTAGTTAAATATCTCTTTATATTTTGAAATCATTTAAAAGTCATATAATTATAAAAGAAAAGATTTATTTTGGAAATATTCAAATAAGCTTGTATGGTAAGCTTCAACGATGTTATAAGGGTAGAAAATAGCCACACTTACCATATAAGTTAAAAAAAATACATTCTTACCTTAATTTTGTCGAAAAGGTCATAAAGTACCATGTTTGGAAAATAACAGAAAGAATCCTTTAAAAACATATAAGTTCAAATAAGGGTATAAATGACTTTAACCCATTGTCTATTAAATATAAATATTGTTTTGAAATACATTTTTAAGAAAACACGGATGTGGATGATAAAGAGGTCCCAGTTGATACTTATGTTAAAACAACCTCGGATAATAAAGAGATTGTGAAATTAACCCTTACCCTGTACTTTTCCTTAGTCGATGGTATGTTAAAATCATTTATAATGGTTAAAACATTGTTATAAAATTATACAATAACTATATATAAAAATATGATATCATATATGATTCTCTAATACTGCTTTGTTTATAATATTTCAGTAGTTTCTTCATTTCGGGTGTTAACTGATTCATTTTCCTTTATATGATTTGTTACGTAAGACATGATTGTTTTGGATAGGATTTATTTTATTCATATATCAAATGATATTAAGTTCTTAAAAATTATTTTTAATTATAAAATGAAAAATATTCTGGAATGATTATGATGGGGAATGAATCTAATCGCGTTTATGGGGACGGTAATCCTTACGTATGCACGAGCAAAAATATCATTATATTGATAGTGAAATCAAATGTAATTGGATGGTATATCATATATACAGAATAATTAACATGTTATTTATTTTATTTACATTAGTTATACTCAATATTATGCCCATCCAAATAATGAAGTGTTTGAATAACAAACTACACCTAGACGTGGAGACGGTAATCCGTACGTATGCACATATGGTAACTTTTCCATTTATAGGACAGATAGAATAATGAATATGGTTATACCATTTTTATAATAAAATCACAGTATATAAGAGATACTGGAGTTAGTATTTTGGAATGGAAACAACAAATAAAGAGGAAGTGGAAGAAGAAAGGAACTTGAAATAGGTGATGAAATATTTACCTCTTCTTGGGGTTCTTCCTTTTGATTTGATCAAAATGACTCCATAGTTTTTCTGTATGACCAATGGAAGTCCTATGTTATGAGGTTAGGATAGTTGGGAGGATATTTGGGCAGGGGTTGGCCAAGCCAAATGGCTTTGTAGGTTTGAAATAAAGAGAAGGGGAAGTTCCCCTTTATAAGAGAGGTGAGGGTAAATTTTGGAAAAGCTTGAAATATTATTTTATAATAAAATACATTTCGGTTTCTAATGGCTCCAAAATAAATTATTTAAAGGATAAGGTGTTTATGGGTCGAAACCCTCTCAACCAATAGGTTGTAGGTAGGTTTATCTCATCACATTAACCTTATCATTTATATTAAACTCTTAGTTAAATAGTTTGACATTTACCATGTCGCTTCGTATTATTACATTATATGGTTAATAAACATACTATAACAAGACAATAGAACCCCATGTGGTTCATTATTAATATATGTAACCTTATATAAGTCCGTTGGATGATCCTTAGATTTTTATGAATATTATATCAATTAATAATATCATATTTGTTTTTAAAATTCAACTATGTCGATTTTGACATTATTTAGTATTTGATTTTTTTGAAATCCATAAAACATTATCACTTAGAATAATTTTTTTAACCAACCCTAACATGTCATATTAACCTAGAAAAGTATTCTAATTCATAAAAAGTCCCAATTTACATTTATTTGGATATTTGTTATATCAATTATTTAAATATGTTATTAATAAGGTAATTACTACATCATCATTGTGTCATAAATAAATTAAATTATATAATTTCTAAAAATTAAAAATAAAATAACATTATGTAAGAAATATTTTTATATTTATAATTATTATTTATAGTCTAATTTATATTGTGTGTAACCCTATATTATAAATGGTTTAGTTAATAAACTTTGAATTTAAGTCTTTTAACTCTTCTTTAAATAAAATAATAATAAATGCCATAATCTAATCCAAGTGGAACAAAGAGGATCATATTTTATTCCTATGGTTGTTTTTGGTCGAATTATACTTATACAATAGAATTAGGACTTGTTTTATGGTAATTATAATATCATTTTTACCCTTAATTTCCCTATTTACTTTTAACCGTGGTAAATAAAAGTAAAAGTTACTATTCAACAAAATTTATTTTCATCTTATTGAACAAAATTTTACTTACTGATATTAACCATACCTCTCGGATTTTTGAAATTCAACTCACAGAAGCGGTAAAATTAATTTTTATACAAATTTGTAAATGGTCCTAGGAGGTGGGTAAAAGACGGTAAAAAGTTCGATAAAATTTTATAAATTGAAACTTATTATAAAATAACTCTAATGAGTTACATTGAATATATATTGGTATTATGTATCTATTTTGACCTAAAATAAAATAAAATAAAATAACAAATTATTTAAATAAAAAGTCAGTTTTGAACAATAACACAGTGTTTTTCACTATTCGTCAAAATTTAAAAGTTCTCAAGAAAATACCAAAAAATCCCCCTTAGCTAATTTCGATTTTCTATATTCAAAAATGAAGTCCATTTTGAAAAATAAAATTTATAAAATTTTAAAAAGTCTATATTACTATTCATAATGTCTAGTTTAATTGGTTGTGGTGTGTTTGAACTTGAAATTTCATACAACCCAGACTATTATATTATTCCAAGGGAAACATGTTGTGGAAGCTTGGGGTGTTACATTCTCCCCTCCTTAAAATAATTTCATCCTCGAAATTTCTAGAATATTACTGCATAAAAAGATTCAAGTGGTTCTTAATTATAAGTTCCTCGGGTTCCCACATTGCATCTTTCATCTAATGGTTTCTCTATAGAACTTTTACCAGACAAGTCGTCCGAATTTTCAGCAGTTGTTCTCTTGTATCAAGAATCTTGATAGGATCTTCACAATAAGACATATCTGGTTCCAGTTCAATTTCATCATAGGTGAATACTTTCATTGGGTCAGGCATGTATTTTCTCAACGGTGATATGTGGAACACTTCGTGAACATTGGGGAGACATGGGGGCATTTCCAAACGGTAAGATATAGCCCCAATGCTTTTTGAAATTTCAAAAAGTCTGATGAACCTGGGACTCAATTTACCCTTCTTACCAAATCATATAACTCCCTTCCATGGAGATACCTTCAAGAAAACATGGTCTCCTACTTGAAATTCCAAATCCTTCCTTCGGTTATCTACATAGCTCTTCTACCTACATTGAGCTGCTTTGATGTGGGTTTGGATAACCTTCAACTTTTCCATCATTTCCTTAACAAGTTCTGGGCCTACGAGTTTTCTTTGACCAACATCATCTCAACAAGTTGGTGTGCGACATCCCTTTCCATATAATGCTTCATATGGTACTATATGAATACCTGAATGGAAGCTACTGTTATAGGAAAATTATACCAGAGGTAAATATTTATCCCACAAACCTTTAAAGTCAAGTGAGCAAGATCTCAACATGTCTTTAAGGTTTGAATAGTTAGTTTCGATTGTCCATCGTTTTGAGGGTGGTAGGCAGTTCTCAAATGAAGATCAGTATCTAGGGCTTTCTAAAGACTTTTCCAGAATCTTGATGTAAAACGGGGGGTCACAATCCAAAATAATCGATAGGAGTACTCCATTAAGTCTTACTACTTCATTAACATACAGTCTTTATAAACGTTCAAGTGGTAAATCTTCTCATATAGCATGAAAATGTATTGACTTGGTAAGACGATCAATAATGACCCATATTGCATCATTCCTTCTAGGAGTGTTTTGTACTCCCATAACAAAGTCCATCGTAATATCATCCCATTTCCACTCAGGTATTGGATAAGGGTGCATGACTCCTTTACGATGTTGTCTTTCATCTTTCACTTGTTGGAAAACCATACATCTTGACACAAAATCAGAAATATCCATTTACATGTTGTCCCAATAAAAATGCTCATTCAAATCCCTATACATCTTGGTGATCCCATGGTGTATAGATAAATTGGAGCTATGAGCATCATCTAACAATTCCCTTTATAGATCAGGTATATCGGGATCACAAAGTCTCTTCCCAAATATCAAAATTCTATCTTCATATACGAATTTGATCAATCTCACATTATTCATAGCTATAATTTGTTTTTGAAATTCCTCATCATCAGTCTGAGAAATTTTTATCCTTTTTAGTAAAGATGGTTTGGAAACAATTTGAAAAGGCATTGATGTTTCACCTTCCATGGTTATTCTCATATCCATCTTTACTAGAACCATTTATATAGGATCGTTTTCAACTCTCATCTTGTTCAAAACTCCATGATCCTTTCTACTCAAAGAATTTTCCACCTTATTTTCATTCCCAGGTGGTAGTGTATAGTGTAATCCTAATCCTTGAGTAGTTCAAGCCATCGTCTTTGCCTCATGTTGAGTTCTTTCTGTGAGAAAATATACTTCAAACTCTTGTGATCAGTATAAATCTCACATTTTTCACCATAGGGATAGTGTCTCCATATTTTCAGAGCAAAGATTACAGATGTTAACTCAAGTTCATGAGTGGGATAGTTTTTCACATGAATTTTTAGTTGCCGTGGGGAATAAGTAATAACTATATCATTTTTCATAACTACACAACCAAGCCTTTTCTTTGATGCATAACTATAAATAACAAACCCCTTGATCCACGACGGTAGAGTCAAGATAGGATAATTAAATAATCTTCTCTTCAGTTCTTCAAAACATTCTTCAAACTCTTTTTTCCAAACAAATGTAACCCCTTTAGGTGTGAGCTTGGTTAGTGGGTTAGCCAATTGGGAAATATTCTAGACCAAACACTGATAATAACCTCCTAAACCAATAAAACTTTGTACCGCAATTCAACTCATTGGTTTTGTCCATTCTTTTATTTCCTTTGTCTTAGAAGGATCAACATTGATTCCATCCTTAGAGACAATATGTCCAAGGAAATAAATCTCCTAAAGCCATAATTCACACTTGCTAAAAATCCCATATAATTCATTTCCTCTAAGAGTCTTCAGAGTAATGTGCAAGTGATTTTCATGATCTTATTAGCTTTTGGATTATACCAAGATATCATTAATAAATTCCACTACAAAGTCGTCAAGATTTTCCTTTAACACTCAATTTATTAGATTCATAAAGAAAGTGGGTGCATTAGTCAATCCAAAAGGCATTACTGTAAACTTGTAATCCTCGTACCTGGTTCGAAATATTGTTTTCTGAATTTATTCATTCTTCACACACAATAGGTGATAAAAAGATAGAAGGTCAATCTTTGAAAAATATTGAGCTCCATGAAATTGGTTGTAACACCCTAAGCTTCCACAGTAAGCTTTCCTTTGAATAATAGAGTAGCGTGTGTTGTACGCAACTTTGAGTTTTAACACACACAACACAACCAATCAAACTAGCCGTTATGAATATTAATACCCACTTTTTTAAATTTTATAAGTTTTATCTTTCAAAATGGACTTCATTTTTGTATTCGGAATATCGAAATTATCCTAGGGTGAAATTTTGGTATTTTTATGAAAACTTTCAATTTTTGATGAATAGTGAAAAAACACTGAGTTATAGTTTAAAACTGAATTTTTATTTAAATAATTATTTATTTTATTTAAATTTAATTATGGTCAAAATAGATACATAATACCTGTATAAGTTCAATGTAATTCATTAGAGTTAGTTTAGAATAATTTTAGATATATTAAAATTTTATTGAACTTTTCACCGTCTTTTACCCACCTCCTAAGAGAATTTGGGAATTCACATAAAACTTAATTTTACCGCTTCTGTGAGTGGAATTTCGAAAATCCGGGAGACACGGTTAATATCAAGGAGTAAAATTTGGTTCAATGAGATGAAAATAATTTTTGGTGAATAGTAACTTTTACTTTTATTTACCACGATTAAAAGTAAATAGGGTAATTAAGGGTAAAAATGATATTAATATTACCCTAACACATGTCCTAATTATATTTGACAAGTGTATATCGACCAAAAACTACTTTAGGAATAAAATATTATCATTTAGGTCCACTTGGATTAGATTAGGACATTTATTATTATTTAATTCAAAGAAGAGTTAAAAGAGTTAAAATCAATGTTGGTTTACTAAAACATTTTTAATATAGGGTCATACATAAGATAAATTCGATTTTAAATATCCATTAGAAAGCTAAAAAGATTTTCTACATTGTAATTCTATTTATAATTTTTTTACATTAAATAATTTAATTTATTTATGACACAATGGTGATGCAGTAACTACCTAATTAATGAAATATTAAAATCATTGATATTATATATATCAAAATAAATGTAATTTGAGACTTTTTTATGAATTCCACAAATTTTATAGGTTAATATGACATATTAGGATTGATTATATAAATTGTTCTAGAATTAATAATGCTGTTATGAATTTATCAAAAACAAAATACCCAATAGTGTCAATATTGACATAAAAGAGTTTTTAAAACAAATATTATATTATTAATTTATATTGAATTCCTAAAAATCTAAGGTTCGGCCAAAAGACTTATATCATGATAGGTGTATCATTATTGGACCACTTGGGGGTCGCTTGGAGGTATATATTAAGTTTATTAACTATATAATATATAAATACAAAGTCACATGGTAAGTGTCAAACTAATTAACTAAGAGTTAAAACAAAACGATAAGGTTATTATAATGACCCAAACATGTATAAATTCTATTGGTTGAGTGGTTTTATACCCATACCCACCTTAGACTTTAAATAATCCACTTTGGAGCAATTAGAAACCGAATATGAATTTATTATAAAATAATATTTCTAGCTTTTCCAAAGGTTCCCCTCACCCTTCTTATAAAAGGGTACTCCCCCTTCTCACTAATTCACACATTCAAAGCCCTTTGGATCAGACAAACCCTACCCAAGTACTCTCTCAACTTCCTCACTTAAACCTAGAGGCCTTAGTTTGATCATAAAGCCAACCTATGGAGTCCTTTTGGTCAAATCAAAAGGAAGAACCCGACGAAGAGGTAATGTTTTCACCACCCTCTTTCAAATTCTTTTCTTCTTCAACTTCTTCTTTCTTTGTTATTACCATTCTAAAATAATAACTCATGTATCTTATATATACTATGATGTTATTATAAATATGGTACAACCATATTAATTATTCTATCCATCCTTTGAATGACATGTCACCATACGTGCGTACGTACGACGTACCATCTCCACGTCGTGGTGTAATTGTTATTCAATAAATTATTATTTGGATGGGTATAATAATGATGTGTAATTCGTGTAAATAATAAATATAACATGATAATGATTCTGTATATATGATATACCATCTAATTATATATTATTTTAATATCAAAAGAATGATATTGTCGCTCATGCGTACGTACGGACTACCGTCTCCACGAACGCGATGAGATTCATTCTCCATCGTATCCATTCA
Organism: Viscum album; assembly: GCA_963277665.1. Classification (NCBI taxonomy): domain Eukaryota; kingdom Viridiplantae; phylum Streptophyta; class Magnoliopsida; order Santalales; family Viscaceae; genus Viscum; species Viscum album. Next base: position 1,301,905,523 of record OY728127.1, read on the forward strand.
AGTATAATTATAATTTGATGATTTAAAAATAATGTTTAAGGACATGATATAATTATGGATATGAATAAGATACAACTTATCCATGACAAACATGGCTTACATAACAGAACACATAAAATAAAACGAGTAAGTTAACACCTGAAACAACGATAATACTAAGATATTATTAACAAATCAATGTTAAAATGTCATATATTATATCATATTAATGTATATGATTCTTGTACAATTTAATAACAATTATTTCACCATTATACATGAGTTTAACCAACCCTCAACCAAGAAAAAGTACAAGGTAAGGGTTTTTTCACAATCTCTTCATTATCTGAGGTTGTTTATAGGTAATTATCTACTGGGACCTCTTTATCATCCACATCCATGTTTCTTAAAAATTTATTACAAATCATTCTTACTATTTTAAAGAGTATGGGATAAAGTAATTTATACCCTTGTTGACTTTTTATAAGAAGTTTATTAAGTAATCTTTCTGTCGTTTTCCAAACAAGGTCCTTTTTAACCTTTTCAATAGAGTTAAGGTAAGAATGTTTTTTTAACTTATACGGAGGGTGTGGCTATTTTCAGCTGTTATAAAATCATCGAAGCTTCCCTTACATGCTTATAAGAATATTTTAAAAGAAAATGTTTTATTTTATAAATATATGACTCTTAAATTATTTCAAAATAGAAAGATATATTTCTCTAAAAAGAGTTTTTATTTCATCTATTTCAACATCCTTTGATGGATTTTAAGTTTATTTGGAGTTGATTTATTATGATTAAAAACATCCATATTTTATTGATGGTTTTTTTATATGTTTCACTGTGGATGTTTTATTTTTATACCATTTATGTTTTATGAAGAAATTATTGACATTTCGTATGCAAGTTTTAATATGAATGTTTATGTTATGTTTAAACATGTTCATATGAGGAATGCATTGGACATAATAAGTGACGTGTGGATCCCAATATAGCTCCTCGATGAATCAATAGGTATCATGAGACAAACTAGTGTCTTGGAACAAGGCCTTGACAAAATCTTATTTGTAGTCTTGGCACGAGGCTTTGGCTATGTGGTTATGATAGTTTGGCATTATGCATTCCATCATTATGAAAGTGGTTATTGATATTACATGTGATTATTCGACTAGTAGAATATCCATGTGAATAATTATATGGAATTATTTCATTTTATTTCTAGCATATTATGCTGATGTTCATGTTTTAAAAGACTTATTTTTAGTTATACATTGCCTTAAATGTTTATTCTTATTTATGAAAGTTCCCACTATATTTTTATCCTTACTGGGCATTTGAGCTCACCCCTTTCTATGTTTTATTTTTCCCAGGATGTGAAGAAGTATTTTATGAATGACTTGCAAGGATAGTATGAGGGGATAATAGAAAATAGATTTAAGATGGACTTTGAGGATTATTATAGAAGAACTTCCTAGAATTTTGGTATTGTAGAGATTTTGTGAGTTTTCCGAGCAATACATCTCTGTCTCGATACAAGAAGGTAGAGGAGGCTCTCGCACAGATGTACCTAGGGGTAAAACCCGAAAACACCACTTTGAGCTAGACTCGAATGGGAACTTGTTCATGAAAACGGACCTTGCTGCACTCTTGGTTATGACACTCCTGGGGGATATGCTTTGGATAACTCTCATTTTCTTTACAAATCATTATGAAGGGTTTATGAGTATATACGTCCTCAAAGATTTTTTTTATGATTATGGATTATATCCATAAATAGTTCAATTTATATTTAGTGTTTTATAAGTATGGAATTATGTATTTTGATTCATAAACTGATCTAGTTTATGCATTTGTTTAGAAATGGTGCCTAGTGGAAGAAATGGAAACCGTATCAATGCACGCACTCCATGTAGGGATTTACCTCCTACTCAAGATAATTATAGTAGAGCTGGTGATGCAACTGGTGCTGATCAACTAATCACCATACTGGGACAACTCACTCAGGTTATGAATAATAACCTTACCCATATGGAGCACCCTAATACACATCATGGAGGATCAATGTGAGATCGCTTCATGAGGCAGCAACCACCAAAATTCAATGGGAGTACAACTACATTAGTAGCTTAGCAATAGATAAGTTTCCTAGAGAAAATATTTCAGGATTTGGCGAGTAGTGAAAGGAAAAAAGTTGTCATGGCAGTTTATCGCCTCACTAAAGATGCTGATCAATGGTGGTCATTGATTCAAAACACGAGGGAAGATGATGAAGTATCAAATATAGAATAGAGGGAGTTCAATGTTCTATTTTTAGAAAAATACTTTCCTCGTGACCATCGAACAGATATGGAAAGGCAATTTCTGAGTCTGGGGCAAAAAGAAGAATGAGAATGTTGCAATGTATGAGGCTAAATTTATGAGGATAGCAAGGTATGCTGGATATTATATACGTAACCCAAGAAGTAAGATTGATCGTTTCTTTGATGGGTTAAAACCATTTCTCCGTTGAGCATTTGTCTCGCAATCCTTCTCGTCGTATGAAGACATTGTATCATGTGCTATCAAGATAGAAAAGGAATTCTCTAAGTCTTATGAATTTAAAGCAAAGTAAGAGAAGAAGAGATCTGTTGATCAATCCAGGAATGGAAGTAAGGGGAAGAAGGGAAAAGTTTAATATCCATCCTGCAGTAAATGTGGGAAGAAACACCCTAAAACTTGCTTAAAAGGAATGATAGTCTGTTACAAGTGTGGTGAAAAAGGCCACCAAGCTCGTGATTACAAGGGGAAGAAAGAAGCTACTGATGTTCAATTCTACAATTGTAGGGATATGGGACATTATGCAAATGAATTTCCTAAGCGTCAGGGGAACTTACCTCAAAAAAGGACAAGGGATCAAGACCAAGCTTGTGCTATCACTACTGCTGAGGTAGAAGATCTGAAAGACGTGGTGGCAGGTAATTTAATGGTTTCCTCAAGTTTAGAAAATGAATTATTTGATTCTGGATCGTCGCATTGTTTCATATCTTCCCAGTTTACTAAGAAAATTAGATATTTACAATTTGATTTAACAAGGGAGTTGTGAGTTAAAACTCCTAAGGGAAGTATCATTGCAACAAAGTTTTGTGAATCAGTCCCCATTAGAGCACATAAATATTCTTTATCTGCTGATCTCATCGTCATACCTATTATTGAGTTTGATATAATCCTCGGCATGGATTGGATTTCAGACCATGATGCAAAGATTTATTGTAAGAATAATTATGTTATGATTTTTGATGATGATGATAAGGAATACCTTATCTTTTGAGTAGAATCGTCACCACCTAATTCTTATCTAGATCTACCCCCAGTAGCTCAACTAAATTCAATTAATGGGGGGGAAGAGAATGAAATTATTGTGGGTGAGGAATGGAATGTTCAAATAGAGGATGTACCTATTGTGAAAAAAATGTAGATGTGTTTCTAAAATATTTACCTGGACATCCTCCAGATCGAGAAGTTGAGTTTTCCATTGATTTAATTCCTAGATCAAGGCCTATATCGAAGACCCCTTATAGAATTTCCACTCTGTAATTAGTTGAACTAAAGAAACAACTTGAGGAATTGAGTAATAAGGGATTTATTCACCCTAGTGTTTCTCCGTGGGGAGCCCCTGTTCTTTTTGTTAAAAAGAAAGATGGATCTTTGAGGTTATGTATCGACTACAGGGAGATCAATGTTATAACAATAAAGAACAAGTATCCCCTACCTCGCATTGATGATTTATTTGACCAAGTATATGGAGCTCAATACTTTTCAAAGATTGACCTTCGATCTGGATACCATCAGTTGTGTGTGAAGAAGGAAGACATTCCGAAGACAACATTTTGAACAAGGTACGAGCATTACGAGTTTACGGTAATACCTTTTTGGTTGACTAATGAACCCTCTGTATTCATGGATCTAATGAATAGAGTTTTCAAGGAATATCTCGATGATTTTGTGGTGGTATTTATTGATGATATCTTGGTATAATTCAAAAGCTACGAAGATCATGAAAATCACTTGTGCATTATCTTGAAGACTCTGAGAAGACATGAATTATATGGGAAGCTTAGCAAGTGTGAATTCTGGATTCAGGAGATTCCTTTTCTTGGCCATATTGTCTCTAAAGACGGAATCTATGTTGATCCTTCTAAGACCAAGGCAATCCATGAATGGCCAGCACCTACGAGTATCACTAAGGTACGCAGTTTTATTTGTTTAGCAGGTTATTATCGACGTTTCATCCAGAATTTTTCTCGGTTGGATAACCCATTAACAAAGATCACACATAAAGGGGTTAAATTTGTTTGGAAAAAATAGTGTGAAGAATGTTTTAAATAACTTATGATAAGATTAGTCAATGCTCCTATATTGACCCTACCATCGGGGAATGATGGGTTCGTTATTTATAGTGTTGCATCGAAGAAAGGACTTGGTTGTTTCCTTATGCATAATGATAAGGTTATTGCCTATCCATCACGACAGTTGAAAATTCATGAGAAAAACTATCCTACTCATGATCTCGAGTTAGCAGCTGTGATATTTGCTTTGAAGATATGGAGGCACTACCTCTATGGTGAAAATGTGAGATTTATACTGATCACAAGAGTTTGAAGTATATTTTCTCAAAAAAAGAACTCAACATGAGGCAAAGGAGATGGCTTGAATTACTCAAGGATTATGATTGTACGATACACAACCACCCGGGGAAGGAAAATAAGGTGGAAGATGCTTTGATCAGAAAAGATCATGGAGTTTTGAACAATATGAGAATTGAAAGGGATCCAATTTTCATGGATCTAGTAAATATGGACAAGGGAATAACCATGGAAGGTGAAACATCAATGCTTTTTCAAATGGTTGCCAAACCATCTTTACTAGAAAGGATTAAGAGTTCTCAGACTGATGATGAAGAACTTCAAAATAAGATTACAGCTGTGAATGATGGGAGATTGAGAGACTTTTTGTATGAAGATGGAATTTTGAAATTTGGGAAGAGAGTTTGTGTTCCCGATATACCTGATCTAAAAAGGGAATTGCTCGATGATGCTCATAGTTCCAATTTCTATACACAGCATAATAGCACCAAAATGTATAAATATTTGAAGGAACATTTTTTGTGGGACAACATGAAGAGGGAGATTGCTAATTTTGTGTCAAGATGTTTGGTTTGTCAACAAGTGAAAGCTGGAAGGCAACAACCTGGAGGAGTCATGCAACCTATTCCCATACCATAGAGGAAATGGGACAATATTATGATGGAATTTGTTATGGGGATACCAAAGACTCCTAGAAGGAATGATGCAATATGGGTTATTGTTTATCATCTTACCAAGTCAGCACATTTTCATGCAATAAAAGAAGATCTACCACTGGAACGTTTAGCAAGACTATAAATTAATGAAGTTGTGAGACTTCATGGAGTACCCCTATCGATTGTTTCTGATCATGATCCCCATTTTACTTCAAGATTCTGGAAGAGTCTTCAGAAGTCCTTGGATAATGAACTTCATTTGAGCACTGCATACCACCCTCAAACAGATGGACAATCAAGATGGACTATTCAAATCTTAAAAAACATGTTGAGATTCTGCTCGCTTGACATTCAGGGTATGTGGGATCAATATTTACCTCTGGTAGAATTTTCCAATAACAATAGCTTCTATTCGAGTATTCATATGGAACCATATGAAGCGTTATATGGAAAGAGATGTCGCACACCAACCTGTTGGGATGATGTTGGTGAATGAAATCTTGTAGGCCCAGAACTAGTGGTGGAAATAATGGAAAAGGTAAAGGTAATCCAAAACCACATCAAATCAGCTCAAAGTAGGCAGAATAGCAATGCTGATAACCGAAGGAAGGATTTGGAATTTTAGGTAGGAGATCATGTTTTCTTGAAGGTATCTCCATGGAAGGGAGTTATACGTTTCGGTAAGAAGGGTAAATTGAGTCCTAGGTACATCGGACCTCTCTAAATTCTAGAACAAATTAGGGAAGTAGCATACCATTTGGCAATGCCACCAAGTCTCTCCAAAGTTCACAATGTGTTCCACGTATCATTGTTGAGGAAATACATGCCTGACCCAACGCATGTACTCACCTATGATGAATTAGAACTGGAACCCGATCTGCCATATTGCGAAGAGCCTGTCAGGATTCTTGATATGAGAGAACAAGTACTGAGAAACCGGACGATTCGTCTGGTAAAAGTTTTGTGGAGAAACCATAAGATGGAAGAGGCAACGTGGGAACCCGAGGAACTTATGATGAAGAACCACCCGAGTCTTTTCATGCAGTAGTATTCTTGAAATTTTGAGGACTAAATTATTTGAAGGAGTGGAGAAAGTAACACCCCGAGATTCCACGGTATTCTTTCCTTTGAATAATACAATAGCGCGTGTTGTACGCAACTTCGAGTTCTAACACACACACCACAACCAATCAAACTAGCTGTTATGAGTAGTAATACCCACTTTTTGAAATTTTATAAATTTCATCTTTCAAAATGGACTTCATTTTTGGATTTTGAATATCAAAATTAGCCTAGGGTGAAATTTTGGTATTTTTCTGAAAACATTCAATTTTTGATGAATAGTGAAAAAACACTTAGTTATAGTTTAAAACTGAATTTTTATTTAAATAATTATTTATTTTATTTAAATTTAATTAAAGCCAAAATAGATACATAATACCTATATAAGTTCAATGTAATTCATTGGAGTTAGTTTAGAATAATTTTAGATATATAAAAATTTTATTGAACTTTTCACCGTCTTTTACCCACCTCCTAGGAGAATTTGGAAATTCACATAAAACATAATTTTACCACTTCTGTGAGTGAAATTTAAAAAATCCGAGAGACACGGTTAATAACAAGGAGTAAAATGTAGTTCAATGAGATGAAAATAATTTTTGGTAAATAGCAACTTTTTACTTTTATTTACCATGGTTAAAAGTAAATAGGGTAATTAAGGGTAAAAATGATATTAATATTACCCTAAAACATGTCCTAATTCTATTGTACAAGTGTATCTCAACCAAAAACAACCTTAGGAATAAAATATTATCATTTAGGTCCACTTGGATTAGATTAGTACATTTATTATTATTTAATTCGAAGAAGAGTTAAAAGAGTTAAAATCAATATTTATTTACTAAAACATTTTTAATATAGGGTTATACATAAGATAAATTAGATTTTAAATATTCATTAGAAATCTAAAAAGATTTCCTAAATTTTTATTTTATTTATAATTTTTATACATTAAATATTTTAATTTATTTATGACACAATGTTGATGCAGTAATTACCTAATTAATGAAATATTAAAATAATTGATATTATAAATATCAAAATAATTGTAATTTTAGACTTTTTATGCATTCCACTAATTTTATAGGTTAATATGACATATTAGGATTGATTATATATTTATTTTTCAAAGTAATAATGCTGTTATGAATTTATCCAAAACAAAATACCCAATAGTGTCAAAATTGACATAAAAGAGTTTTTAAAAAAAATATTATATTATTAATTTATATTCAATTACTAAAAATATAAGGTTTGGCGAAAAGACTTATATAATGATAGGAATATCATTAATGGACCACTTGGGGGTCGTTTGGAGGTATATAGTATGTTTAGTAACTATATAATATAATAATACAAAGTGACATGGTAGGTGTCAAACTAATTAACTAAGTGTTAAAACTTAAAGATATGGTTAATATAATGACCCAACCTATCTAAATTCTATTGGTTGAGTGGTTTTCGACCCATACCCACCTTAAACTTTAAATAATATACTTTGGAGCCATTAGAAACGGAATATGAATTTATTATAAAATAATATTTCTAGATTTTCCTAAAGTGCCCCTCACCCCTCTTATAAAAGGTCACTCCCCCTTATCACTAATTCACACATTAAAAGCCTTTTGGCTCATTCAAACCCTACCCAAATACTCTCTCAACTTCCCTCAATTCAACCTATAGGCCTTAGTTTGATCATAAAGCCAACCTATAGAGTCCTTTTGATCAAATCAAAAGGAAGAACCCGAAGAAGAGGTAATGTTTTCACCACCCTCTTTTAAGTTCCTTTCTTCTTCAACTTCTTCTTTCTTTGTTATTCCCATTCTAAAATAATAACACTTGTATCTTATATATACTGTGATGTTATTAAAAATATTGAACAACTATATTCAGTATTCTATTCGTCCTTTGAATTTCATGTCACCATACGTGCGTACGTACGGCTTACCGTCTCCACGTCGTGTTGTAATTGTTATTCAATAAATTATTATTTGGATGGGTATTATAATGATGTTTAATTAATTTAAATAATAAATATAACATGATAATGATTTTTTATATATGATATAACATCAAATTATATATTATTTTAATATCAAAATAATGATATTGTCGCTCGTGCGTACGTACGGACTACCGTCTCCACGAACGCGATGAGATTCATTCTCCATCGTATCCATTCAAGTATAATTATCATTTGATGATTTAAAAATAATGTTTACGGCCTTGATATCATTCTGAATATGAATAATATACAACCTATCCATGACAAACACGACTTACATAACAAAACATATAAAGGAAACGAGTAAGTTAACACCCGAAACAATAATAATACTAAAATATTATTAACAAATCAATGTTAAAAGATCACATATGATATCATGTTAACGTATATGGTTCTTGTATAATTTAATAAAAATTATTTTACCATTATAAAGGAGGTTAACCTACCCTCAACCAAGGAAGATTACAAGGTAAGGGTTTATTTCACAATCTCTTCATTATCCGAGGTTGTTTATACGTAATTATCTATTGGGACCTCTTTATCATCCACATCCATGTTTGATAAAAATGTATTAAAAATCATTCTTACTATTTTAAAGATTATGGGATAAATTAATTTATACCCTTGTTGACTTTTTATAAGAATTTTATTAAGGAATCTTTTTGTCTTTTTCCAAACAAGGTCCTTTTTAACCTTTTCGACAGATTTAAGGTAAGAATGTTTTTTTAACTTATATGGTGGGTGCGGCTGTTTTCCGCCATTATAAAGTCATCAAAGATTCCCTTACAATCTTATAAGAATATTTTCAAATAAAATGTTTTATTTTATAAATATATGACTCTTAAATGATTTCAAAATAGAAAGAGATATTTCTCTAAAAAGAGTTTTGATTTCATCTATGTCAACATCCTTTGGTGGATTTTAAGTTTATTTGGAGTTGATTTATTATGATACAAAACTTCCATATTGTATTGATGGTTTTGTAATATGTTTCACTGTGGATGTGTTATTTTTATACCATTCATGTTTTATGAAGAAATTATTGACATTTCGTATGCTAGTTTTAATATGAATGTTTATGTTATGTTTAAACCTGTTCATATGAGGAATGCATTGGACTTAATAAGTGATGGGTGGATCCCTCTATAGCTCCTCAATGCATTGGTAGGTCTCATGAGAAAAAATAGTGCCTTGGCACAGGCCTTGACAAAATCTTATTTGTAGTCTTGGCACGAGTCCTTGGCTCTGTGGTTATAATAGTCTGGCATTATGCATTCAATCATTATGAAAGTGGTTATTGATATTGCATTTGATTATTCGATTAGTAGAATATCCATGTGAATAAGTATATGGAATTATTTCATTTTATTTATGCCATATTATGATGAATTTAAAGTTTCAAAAGTATTTTTTTAGTTATACATTTCCTTAAATGTTTATTCTTATTTATGAAAGTTTCTGCTATATTGTTATCCTTACTGGGTATCTGAGCTCACCCCTTTCTATGTTTTATTTTTCCCAGGATGTGAAGAAGTATTTTATGAATGACCTGTAGGGATAGTATGAGGGGATAATAGTGTGGACTATGGATACAATATTGTTGTAGTTTTTCATTTTATGGTTTAATGTTATCTTTATGAATGTATCTAGTTATTCCAAAGCTACAAAACTAATCGGTCTTTCGAGACTAGATCTTTCTTGTGATCATGCCAATGTTATGTAATAATGCACCGACTCTGGCTAACTTGGGTTGGGGCATTATATTGGTTGAATAAATCATCAATGTGAGGTAGGGGATATTTTTTCTTTATTGTTATAGCATTGATCTCCCTATAGTCAATGCACAACCTCATAGATCTGTCTTTCTTCTTAACAAAAAGGACAGGGGCTCCCCATAGAGAAACACTATGGTGAATAAATCCCTTATTACTCAATTCCTCTAGTTTTTTATTTAGTTCCACTAATTCCACAATGACCATTCAAAAAGGAGTCTTCGATATGGGCCTAAACCAGGAATTAATTTAAGGGAAAACTCAATTTATCATTCTGGAGGATGTCCAGGTAAATCCTATGGAAAGACATCAAAATATTCTTGCGCAATAGGTATGTCCTCTATTAAAACATTATTTTTCTCACCCATAGTTATTTTATTCTCTTATTCCACAATTATTGAATTTAGTTGAGTTATTGGGGGTTGATATAGATAAGAATCTGGTGGCGACATTTCTGCTTTAATGATAAGGTACTCCTTATCATCGTTGAAAATTGTAACCTCTTTCTTCTTATAATAAATTTTCGAATCATGGTCTAAAATCCAATCCATTCCGAGGATTATATCAAATTCAATCATGGTTATGACGATGAGATCATAATAAAAATAACACTTATATTCCCTAATGGGAACAGATTCACAAAACATTGTTGTGATGATACTCCCCTTAGGTGTTTTGACTGACAACTCCCTTGTTAAGTAAAATTGAAAATATCTAATTTTCTTAGCAATATAGAAAGATATGAAACAATGCGATGATCCAGAATAAAATAAATCATTGGATAAACTTGAAGAAACCATTAAATTACTTGCCACCACATCTTTCAAAGCTCCAACGTCAGCAGTAGTGATCGCATAAGCTTGGCCATGATCCCTTGTCCTTTTCCGAGGTAAGTTCCCTTGGAACTTAGGACATTCATTTTCAAAATGACCCTTTTCTCTAAAATTGTATCATTCATCATTGATAACCTCTTTCTTCCCCTTTTAATCGCGAGCTTAGTGGCCTTTTTCACAACACTTGTAATAGACTCCCATTTCCTTCAAGAAAGTACTGGGGTGTTTCTTCCCACATTTACTGCAGGATAGATATTCAACTTTTCCCTTCTTCCCATTATTTCCATTTCCTTAGTCATCAGTAGATCTATTCTCCACCTACTTTGCTTTAAAGTCGTAATACATAGAGAATTATTTTTCTATCTTGATAGAACATGAGACAATATCTTTGTATGATAAGAAGTATTGTGAGACTAATGCTCACTAGGGAAATGGTTTTGACCCATCAAAGAATCTATCAATCTTACTCCTTGGGTTACGTATATAATCTCCAACATGACTTTCCAACCTTGTAATGTTAGCCTCACATTTTGCGACATTCTCATCGTCCTTTTATCTGATACTCATAAATTGCCTTTCCATATCCGCTCGATGGTTGTGAAAAAGTATTTTTCTAATAAAATCTCTTTAAACTCCATACATTCCATATTTGATACTTCATGATCTTCCTTTGTGTTTGGAATCAATGATCACCATTGATATGCATCTCCTTTGATACGATAAACATCCATGGAAACTTTTCCCTTTTTCTACTCCCCAAAGCGTGAAATATTTTCCCTACGGGATTTATCCATTTCTCAGCTGCTAATGGATTTGTAATCACATTTAATGTTGGTGGTGGTTGCCTCATGAATCAGTCTAACCTTGATCCACTTCATTGTGGATCAGGGTGCTCTATACAGGTAAGGTTATTATTCATAACCTGTGTGAGTTGTCCCAGTATAGTGATAAGAATATCAGCACCAATTGATTTACTAGCTCTACTATAATTATCCTGAGTAGTAGGAAAATCCCTACATGGATTACGTGCATTGATACAGTTTCCATTCCTTCTACTAGGCACCATTTCTAAACAATGACATACACTATATTAGATATGAATCACAATATATAATTCTAAACTTTTAAAATAGTTAACATATATTGAACAGTTTATGGATATAATCCTTAATAATAAAAATGTTTTCTTTGAGGAAGTATATACTCATAAACCATTCATAATTGTTTGTAAAGAAAATGAGAATTATCCTAAGCATATCCCCCATGATTGTCGTAACCAAGAGTAAAACATGGTTTATTGTCATGCACCAGTTCTCGTTCAAGTCTAGCTCAAAGAAGTGTTTTCATGTTTTACCCCTAGGTACATCTATGTCAGAACCGCCTATACCTTCTCATATCCACACAGGGATGTATTTCTTGGAAAACTCACAAAATCTCTACAGTACTAAAATTCAAGGAAGATCTTCTATACAAATCTCAAAGTCTATCTTAGGGCAATGTTCTCTAACCAGAGTTTTTCTAAATATAGTTTCAATGGTTTTTACTAACCTTCCTCTGATACCAACTATAATGCCCTAACCCCAGTTACCCAGAGTCGGTGCTTTATTACATAACATTGGCATGATACAAGGAATCATGTCCCAAAAGACCGATCAGTTTAGTATCATTGGAAGTACTAGATACCTTCATAAGTATCACATTACATCTTGGAAAAAAAACATCAACTACATTTTGTCCCCTTTTGAATAAACTTATAACCTTAGACTATCCCTGCAGGTCAACCATAAAACACTTCTTCTCATCCTAGGAAAAATAAAACACAGAAAGCAGTGAGCTGAAATGCTTAGTAAGGATAACTATATAGCAGAAACTTTCATAAATATTCATAAACATTTAAGGAAATGTATAAGACTAAAACAAAATCCTTTTAAACATAAACTTCAGCATAATATGGAAAATATAAAATCAAATAATTCCACTTACTTATTCACATAGAAATTCTAGTAGTCAGATAATCACATGCAATATCAATAGCCACTTTCATAATGATGGAATGCATAGTGTCAGACTTCCTAACCACATAGTCAAGGCCTTGCGCCAAAACTATAAATAAGATTTTGTCAAGGACTTGTTCCATGACACTAGTTTATCTCATGAGACCTACCAATGCATCAAGAATCTATAGAGGGCTCCACCCATCACTACTAAGTCCAATGCATTCCTCATATGAAAAGGATTAAACATAACATAAACTGTCATATTAAAAATAGCATATGAAATGTCAATAATTTATCCATAAACCATGAATGGTGTAAAAATAACACATCCATAGTCAAACATATCACAAAATAATCAATACAATATTGAAGTTTTGTATCATAACAAATCAACATCAAACAAGCTTAAAGTACATCTAAGGATATAGACATAGATAAAATCAAAACATTTTTAGAGAAATATCTCTTTATATTTTGAAACCATTTAAATGTCATATAATTATAAAAGAAAACGTTTTTTTGGAAATATTCTTATAATCTTGTATGGGAAGATTCGACGATGTTATAAGGGATGAAAATAGCTGCACCTACCGTATAAGTTAAAAAAAGACATTCTTACCTTAATTTTGTCCAAATGGTCATAAAGTTCCATGTTTGGAAAACGACAGAAATATTCATTTCAAAACATATAAGGTCAAATAAGGGTATAAATGACATTAACCCATTGTCTATTAAATAGTAATTTTTTTTGAAATACATTTTTAAGAAAACACGGATGTGGATGATAATGAGTTCACAGTAGATACTTCTGTAAAAACAACCTCGGATAATAAAGAGATTGTGAAATAAAGCCTTACCAAGTAATTTTCCTTAGACAATGGTATGTTAACCTCCTTTATAATTGTTAAAAAAAATTATTAAAATATTAAAGAACTATATACATAAATATGATATCATATATGATCCTCTAGTATTTCTTTGTTAATAATATTTTTGTAATATCATCGTTTCAGGTGTTAACTGATTCATTTTCCTTTATATGCTTGGTTATGTAAGCCATTTTTGTTATTTATAGGATGTATTTGATTCATATAAATAATGATATTAAGTCCTTAAAAATTATTTTTAATCATAAAATGAAATTTATTCTTGAATGACTACAATGGGGAATGAATCTCATCATGTTCGTGGAGACGGTAATCTATACAAATGCACGAGTGACAATATCATTATATTGATGTTGAAATCATATATAATTGGATGGTATATCATATATAAAGAATAATGAACATGTTATATTTATTGTTTACATCAGTTATACTCATTATTATACCCATCCAAATAATGAAGTGTTTTAATAAAAAAACTACACCACGATGTGGAGATGGGAATCCGTACGTACGCACGTATAGTGACTTTTTCATTTATAGGATGGATAGAATACTGAATATAGTTGTACCATTTTCATAATAACAACACGGTTTATAGAAGATACTGGTGTTATTATTTTTTAATGTAAACAACAAAGAGAGGAAGTGGAAGAAGAAAAGAACATGAAAGAGGTGATGAAATATTTACCTCTTCTTCAAGTTATTCCTTTTGATTTGATCAAAATGGATCCTTAGGTTGACTTTATGACCAAAGTAAGGCCTCTATGATGAAGGGAGGAAAGTTGGGGGGATATTTTCTAAGTTTTTGACCAAGCCAAATGTATTTGGAGGTGTAAAATTACGATAAGGGGAAGTGCCCTTTTATAAAAGAGGTGAGGCTCACTTTTTAAAAATCTCAGAATATTATTTTATAATAAAATAATTTTCGGTTTCTAATGGATCCAAAATTAATTATTTAAATAATAATGTGGGTATGGGTTAGAAACCTCTCAACCAATAGGTTTTAGATGGTTTTAGGTCATCATATTAACCTTATCTTTTAGATTTAAATCTTATTAAATAATTTGACATTTACCATGTCTCTTTGTATTTTTATATTATATGGTCAATAAACATACTATACCAAGCCAAGAGAACCCCTTGAGGTTCATTATTAATATATAAAACCTTATCTAAGTCCTTTTTATGAACCTTATATTTTTATGAATATTATATCAATTAATAATATAATATTTGTTTGAAAAACTCAATTATGTCAATTTTGACACTATTTAGTATTTGATTTTTTTGAAATCCGTAAAAAAACTTTATCAATTCGAATAAAATTTATTTGGCCAACCCTATCATGTCATATTAACCTATAAATTTAGTGTAATTCATCAGAAGTCTCAATTTACAATTATTTGGATATTTATAATATCATTTATTTTAATATCTAAGAACCCAGTTCTTAGTTTTGATGTATAGGTTTCTTCTTTTCTCTTTTCCTTAAGTGTTTTTGAGAAAATACTGAAAATGTGGAAAAATCATAAATTTTGAAAAGTACACGATGTGTAATTTTCCACACGCCGTGTACTTTTGGGTGTGTGGGATGAGTACATGGGGCATGTGGCCATGTCAGCGATAAAGGGTGTAAGAACTGAGTACACGCTGTGTACTTATGGCCGTGTGGGATGAGTACATGGGGCATGTGGCCATGTCAGTGATGAAGGGTTTAGGATCCGACTACATGCTGTGTAGTGTTCCCTTACAAGCCATGTAGTCAGTCGGTAGGAAAATAGTAAGGCGGTGGCCATCTATGTGACAGAACACGCCGTGTACTCAAGAAGACACGCCGTGTAGCCATGTCGGCTGGTGAATAGTGCCACGCTGGTGGGAATCCGCCAACCAGTTAATAAATGGGAAGTACACACCGTGTACTTTGTTTTTTCGCTTAAAATGGGAAGTAGCCTCCCCTGTTCATAGGTAAGGCTTATAACCGGAGGTAGGAGAGGGAGAGGGAGGCCATAGCTTTGGAGATCCACCGAGCGCACGTTGGGAATCTGTTCTCTGCACCGTCGATCTCCCCGGAACCGCATGGGTAAGCACTCTCTTCTCCTGGTGTAGTTCTTACCAATTCTTCCTCTAAGGGAAGTTATTTGGGTTTGAACGAGTTTTCTTTCACCTCATATCTACCTCGTTCTAGGACGATTCGTGGAAAGTCGTTCGAGTATACTGATCAGGGGAGTTAAAGGTAGGTTGCTCGGTGTTTATTTTCCAACTATCATGCATTTTTGTGTGCTTTTGAGCTACGAACCCATATTTGGGGTGTCGTGTGGCTGAGGTCATGGATATTTTAAATACCTAGAATTGTATAGGTAATTAAATTTGATATTAAAATGTTGTTTGGGATCACCACTTGGATCCAGGACCACCCCGAGGGTGCGTTCCTCTGTTTAGTTGTTTGTCCAGGATACCTGAGGGCATGCCTTGTTTATATTCTGCATTACTTTTTCCTTGAGAGGAATTGTATTTGAATTTCTTGTGATATGTTGGGCATGTCCTGGTTACTTCAGCCCGAGGGTGTTTTTTTACTTAGCCTGAGGGCAACTATTATCTTAGCCTGAGGGAAACTTCTTCTGTACTTGTGCGCAATAGACTATGTGCCTGAGGGTGACACTACGTATTCCTGAGGGCAAAATCTGTTTTGCCTATGGGAAAGTACCTATGGGTTACGTTCCTGATTACCTGAGGGTAAGGGTTGAGTTTTGTGGACACTGACTGTTTACTTAGAAATTCACTGTCGTGTTTTCTTATATGAAATGGATTAAAAGAGTAATAAAGTGGAAATATAGCTGGTAAGTTAGTTACATTTGAGTACTACTTAGTTTATTGCATTTCACTAATGCACATTGTTGTTGCATACTTTCATACAGTTGGGCACGAGCCTTTTGTGGGTGCCTACTGAGCTATGTTTCTCACACCCTGTTTGGGTCATTCTTTTCAGCCCAAACAGATTACGTTTCTGCAAGTGTGGATAAGGGCAAGGTTCCCTATACATGTACTTGATTGCTACTGAGGAGTCGGGGAGCATGAGACCGGGCTTAGTCTCGCGATGCTACTGACTGTTTTGTTTTGTTTTGTTGTACTCTATATTGTACTGTACTGTATTGTTGTGTAACATGTTCTTTCTATTTTCTTATAACATAAGGCATGTTAGATCATATATATATATCTGGCTGGTTATCCTTTACTACAGTTGTTATATTAAATGTGTGTGGTTTATTGCTTCTGATGTTGTTGTATGTTTATATTATACTCCGATGTGCTACACTTTGACGAATTAGGGCATAGTTTCCCCACTATCAGACTTGGTCCCTCACTGCTAGTCGGCAGCCTCTGGAGTTTGGGGAAATGCGCTTGAGATCATGTGGTGAACTGGATTCGGGGCACCCGTTGAGTGGCACCCAGAACCGGGACGTTACAAAGTGGTATCAGAGGGGTTCTTTTCTTTGACTTATTATTTAGAGCCTTAGTCAGGGATAGGACGAGAATGGTAATTGGTAATAAGCTATGCCTGGGAGTAGCTAACCCGTGTATAGGGAAAAGCAAATTTACCTCATGTTGCAATTGTATTTATTTTGAAATTTATAGTTGATTTGATTTCACCGTTGGTTGACGCACTTGTAATTTTGCTATTTATATTTTATCTATGGGTTCTATTGAGTTACAACCCAATGAGATGAGGTATTCCATCTCATGAATCATTTAGGCACATTCTAGAAATCACATGCCATGCATAGTTTCCACGCCATGTAGGTGCATTAGAAATTTCATGTTGTTGTGATAGTTGTTGTGCTAGAAAAGCATGTTGTTGTGATAGCTGGTTGATAAATACCTACTATGTGATAGGGTATTTCTGTGTAAGTTGTTGATAGAATGGACACCAAACTTTGGTTTTTCAAGAGTATGGGCCCTCATTGACTGGAATTTCATGGATCATTAATTGTTTATTTTTTTATAACGTAGATAAGATGTCAAAAATTGATTCGGGGGGAGTATGGGCCCTCACGGATCGGAATTTGACACTTAGGTGTTGTTTTGCAGTGTTTTCTGGGTTCCGGGGATGTTCCTGAGGCATACTGCCTGGAAAACACAATAGACACGTCGTGTATGGCCTTCTGTTCAGGAAGAAAAATAATCTTTTTAAGTACACGCCGTGTACCCCCAAAGTACACATCGGGTAGTCTCTTCCCGTGTCAAAAACCGTGTGGGCACCGACACAGGGAAGGGAAATGCTTGGGGTGAACACGCCATGTACCAGATGTACACGTCGTTTAGTTTTGACCCAGAGTCCGCCCGTGTAACTAACAACATGGACGGAGGAGACTTACGACATACACGCCGTGTCACTGATGAAACGTGTCGTCTAGTGTGACCTGGGGACTCATCCATGTAACTAACAACACGGGTCAGTGTCACCTCTCCTAGAACACGTCGTGTGCTTAAGAAGATATGTCGTGTAGTCTTGTCCGAGGACAGAATGTGTGGACTTAGCCCTGTGGCTGGAAAACGAGGTGGAGTACACGCCGTTTTCGGGTGTCACACGCAGTGTGGTATCAAGAAGAGTAGTCGGCCATGTCACAAGAGACACGGGAAGTTGGAAAATTACATCATACACATCGTGTAGATTATATACACTCCGTATAGTTTTGTTCAAATGGGAGCCGTGTGGCTCAGCCATGTAGAAGGACCTAGGCAGGGGAAGATTGGTTCAGTACATGTCGTGTAGTCAGTATACACGCCGTGTAGTCCTGTTTTGAAAATTTTGAATGCCTTCTTCCTCCTATTCCCTTTTGGGTTTCTTCATTTTCGGTCGTTGTTAATATTGTTCTAAAGGTGTGAATTTGACCTTGTAGAGTCATGCTGCTGAGACGACCGCACGTTGTTCACCAGGAGAGAGGAAACGATTATACTCTAGAGATGGTGGGCCATGGGCTACCAGTTGATACTCCCGTAGAGCCAGAGGCGGCACCAGCTATTATACTGGATACAGGCACAGATGCGCAGTTCGATGAAGGATTTATGTTGTTCATGAAAACCTTTCAGAAAGCACCGCAGGCTGCCACTTCTATGGCTGAGCTGACTTGTATCTTCCTGCACCATAATCCGCCTACATTTTCATGGGATGGCGGACCATAGGCTATGGAGTCTTGTCTTGGATAGATGTAGACTATTTTCGAGCATCTGGAGATGCCTCCTCGGTGGACGGTCAAGATCGTGACATACATGCTGCGTGATTCCGCAAAGAGGTGGTGGGATGTTACCACCCAGTTAGAGCATCACAGAGACATGGCGTGGGAATATTTTCAGGTAGTCTTCTATGACTTCATCTTTCCCAAGACGCTGAGGGAAGACAGATCTTGAGAGTTCATGAATCTGCATGAGGGCGTTATTTCAGTGCTGGACTATTCTGGTGGCTTTACCGAGCTTTAGCGTTTTTCACCCGTTCTGGTGGTTGATGAGATGTTGAGGGCCAGGAGCTTTGAACATGGTCTCTGATATGACATCCGAGCACTGGTGAATGTTTTCAGGTTGCCTTCACTACATGCTATTGTAAATCAGTCACTGATTACATATAGGAACATGCGGGAAGCTAGTGGTGTGGGCCAGGGTGGTTCAGCACCAGTTACTAGTACTATTTCAGATGGTAAAAGGAAGAGACAAATGGACTTATCTCAGGGTGGCAGTACCAACCAGAAGAATGATTCAGGTGGCCAGGTCATGTACTACCAGTGTGTTAAGGAGGGGAAAAAGAGACCTCAGGGTCCACAAGACCCAGTGGAGTGTCGAGCTTGTGGAAAGATGGGTCGCCTGCAGCACTTTTGCAGGGTGTTTCCACCAGTTGCTAGTGAGAGGGATTTTGTGCAGACTCCGTGTGCGGGAGTAGGACCAGTGGCTTCTTACCAGTCTGGGAACTGGAATACGTTAAGGAGTGCAGGTATAGATGGTGGTCATGGCCGTGGTAGCTAGACACCAGGATCTCAGGGGCTGGAGGGCGGGACAACTCAGGGTATCCGGGCTATGTCGTAGGGCTGCGGCACTAGGCAGGCATACGCAGTGCAACAGACCCAACAGGAGCAGGATCCCTGGCCTTCTATGGTCATAGGTACTATTCTATTAGTTTCTATATTATCTTTAGTACTTTTTTGATATGGTAGCTACACATAGTTTCATATCTGTACCCGTTGTGGAGATCCTTGGGCTCTGTGTTTCTTCTTCTTATGATATCATGACGCTAGACACTCCATTGGGGACTAGAACGGCTGGTGTGTGTCAGTTCAAAGAGTTCCCCTTTAAGGTTTGTTGGTTTCACCTTCTTTGGGACCTCTATGTCTTAGAGATGATAGTTTATGACGTCATTCTCAGGATGGACTAGTTAGTTCCCTTTTGAGCCTTTGTAGACTGCTATCATCACAGGGTTCGTTTCACGTCACCAGAGGGCGGAGATTTTCTATACAAGGGAAAATGGGATGTTCCGATTATTCGAGTTGGACTAGAGCATCATGGGTGAGGTGGAGTCACAGCCAAGATAGCGAGTTTATATCTGGATGATCAGGGGACTTGTCAGACGGATTTCCCTCCAGTGGTTGATCATTTCAGGAATGCCTCCCTCTAAGACTTCTCAGGTCTACCTCTAGAGTGAGAGGTGGATTTCGCTATTGAGATTGTGACAGGAGCAGCACTGGTGTCCATTCCTCTTCATAGGATGGCCACTCCTGAGTTGTAGTAGCTCAAGCGGTAGTTAGAGGAGTTACAGTCAAAGGGTTTTATCCGACCCAGTATGTCTCCTTGGGGTTCTCCGGTCCTTTTTGCAAAAAAGGTGGATGGTACCCTTAGACTCTATGTGGATTATCGGAAGCTGAACCAGTTGATGGTTAAGAACCGATATCCCTTGCCGAGGATAGATGATATTTTCGATCAACTTTGTGGAGCATGAGTGTTGTCGAAGATTAACCTGAGGTCAGGATATAATCAGTTGCGCATGAGACCATCGTACATACCGCTTCCAGCTTTTCGGAGCAGATATGGTCTGTACGAGTACTTGGATATGCCGTTCAAACTCACAAAAGCGCCAGAAGTTTTCATGGCTTTGATGATTCATCTATTCCATCTGTATCTGGATTCTTACGTGGTTGTATTCGAGGATGATATCTTGGTGTACTCTCACACTCGACATGACCATGCCACCCACCTTGAGATCATATTGAGTACACTAAGAGAGAATAAGATATATGATAATCTCTCCAAGTGCCACTTTTGGATGGACCAGATTCACTTCCTGGCTCATATCATCTCTGAGGCAGGAGTTACAATAGACCCAGAGAAGGTGAGAGCAGTAATTTCTTTGCAGCAGCCTAAGAATGTGTTTGAGATACGGAGTTTCATAGGGCTGAATGGTTACTACAAACACTTCATACAGGACTTCTCCCACTTAGAATCACCATTAACGGGTTTGACTAAGAAGGGTGTGAAGTTCATTTGGTCAGAAGCTTGTGAGACATCCTTTCCAGACCTGAAGGTAAAGTTGACATCCACGCCGATCCTGATACTACTAGAGCAGGGGAAGAGCTATACAGATTACTATGATGAATTAGGTATAGTTCTGGGAGCAGTGTTGATGTAGGGTGATCGAGTTGTTGCATATGGATCTCAGCAGTTGAGGCCACATGAGAGGAATTACCCGATGCATGATCTCTAATTGGCTACAGTTGTGCATGTGTTGCGCTGTTGGAGGCATTATCTATTGGGAGCACGTTTTGTGGTTTTCACCGACCAAAAAAGTCTCAAGTATATCTTTAGTCAGTGTGACTTGAATCTGAGGCAGCGAAGGTGGGTTGAATACCTTCAGTCCTTTGATTTTGAGCTTGCCTATACACCTGGTAAAGGAAATGCAGTAGCTGATGCACTGAGCAGGAAGACTCAGATACAGGTATTGCAGGATGTCAGTGGTGAATGGAAGCTTATGGATTTGTTCTCTGAGATGCATTTGGAGGTGCATGATAGTCAGGGGCAGACTTGTCTTTCCTCTTTAGCTGTGACTTCTACCCTCCTAGAAAGAGTGAGGATGAGACAACTATTTGATTCAGAAGTCCTAGTTCTACGGGAGTCGTTGGCAAGTGAGGATCCTCCTCCTGGGTGGACGATAGGCGATGATGAGGTAATGATTTTCCAGGGACGAATATGGGTTCCAGGGGATATATGCGAGGAGCTAATGTGAGAGTTTCATGCTTCAGCTTGGGCAGTTCATCCCGAGGTTACCAAGATGTACCAAGACTTGAGACGTCAGTACTGGTGGCCATGTATGAAGATAGATGTAGTTGGTTTTGTTACGAATTGTTCCACCTGTCAGCAGGTGAAGGCGGAGCATCAGAGGCCATCCAGACTATTACAATAGTTACCCATCCTGGAGTGGAAATGGGATGATGTTGTGATGGATTTTGTGACTGGTTTTTCGAGGTCACCTTGAGGCAATGATGCCGTGTGGGGTTTTGTGGACAGACTCATGAAGGTAGCTCACTTTTTGTCGATCTAGGAGGCTTTCAGTGTTGACAAGCTCAGGAAGTTGTATATCTGAGAGGTTGTACGTCTTCATGGGGTCCCTCATTCTATCATTTCAGATAGGGACACCCGTTTGACGTCTCATTTCTAGAAGAGTTTTCAGAGGGCACTGGGTATACAGGTGCTTTTGAGTACGGCTTACCACCCTTAGACAGATGGCCAGTCAGAGCGTACTATACAGGTGTTTGGGGACATGTTGCGTGCATGCGTCCTAGACTTTGGGAGCTCTTAGGAGAAACATATACCCCTAGTCGATTTTGCCTATAATAATTGTTTCTAGGCAACTATTGAGATGGCAACATATGAAGCTTTATATAGTAGGCCATTCCGATCACCTTTGTGCTACTTAGAGGTAGGTGAGGCAGCTTTACTGGGACCACATCTCATGCAGGAGATATCTGAGCAGGTCCAGTTGATTCAGAAGTAGATGGCTACCGCGCAGTCTCATCAGAATTCTTATGCTGATCGTTGTAGACGACCTTTGGAGTTCGTGTTCGGGGATCAGGTTTTCTTTCATGTTTCTCCGAGGTTGGGACACAAATGGATCAGGAGACTGGGTAAACATTCACCAAGGTATGTGGGGCCATTTGAGATTCTGGAGAGAGTCGGGCCGATTGCTTATCAGTTGCAGTTACCACAGAGGTATTGGGTAATGAATGACGTCTTCCATGTATCTCAGTTGCGCCGCTATCAGTCAGACCCATCTCACATCTTTCAGCCCGAGGAGGTTGGGATTTATGTCAATGCTTCCTTTGAGGAGCATCTAATTCGTATCGTGGATAGGAGCACGAAGGTTCTCTGAGGCTGGTCAGTTCCTCTCGTACGAGTGTTGTGGTAGCATGGCCAAGTGTAGGACGAAACCTGGGAGTGGGAGACCGACGTACGTGCTCAGTGGCTGAAGTTATTTACGGCTATATCTTCACCACCCTTGGAAGGGAAATTAGGGCACGAATTTCTTTAAGGGGGGAAGTTTGTAAGAACCCGTTTCTTAGTTTGGAAGTACAAGTTTCTTATTTTCTCTTTTCCTTAGTGTTTTTGAGAAAATAAGGAAAATGGGGAAAAATACTAAATTTTGGAAAGTACACGCCGTGTAATTTTCCACACGCCGTGTACTTTTGGTCGTGTGGGATGAGTACACGGGGCGTGTGGCCATGTCGGCGATGAAGGGTGTAGGAACGGACTACCCTCCATGTAGTGGTCCCTCACACGTCGGGTAGTCAGTCAGCAGGAAAATAGTATGTTCGTGGGCAGCTATACAATAGAACACGCCGTGTACTCAAGAAGACACGTCGTGTAGCCATGTCGACAGGTGAATAGTGCCACGCTGGCGAGAATCCGCGAAAGGAACTGTTAAAAAATGGGAAATACATGCCGTGTACTTTGTTTTTTCACATAAAATGGGAAGTATCCTCCCCTGTTCATAGGGAACGCTTCGAACTGAAGGTAGTAGTGGGAGAGGGAGGCAGGAGCTTTGGGGATCCGCCAAGATCATGTCGGGAATCCATTCTCTACACCATCGATCTCCCTAGAACCACACGGGTAAGCTCTCTCTTCTCCTAGTCTAGTTCTTACCAATTCTTCCTCTAAGGTAAGTTATTTGGGTTTGAAGGAGTTTTATTTTACCTCATATCTACCTCGTTCTAGGACGATTTGTGGAATGTCATTCAAGTATACTAATCAGGGTCATTAAAGGTAGGTGGATCGGTGTTTATCTTCCAACTGTCCTGCATTTTTGTGTGTTTTTGAGCTAAGAACACACATTTGGGGTGTCATGTGGCTGAGGTCGTGGATATTTTAAATACCTATAATTGTTTAGGTAATTAAATGTAATATTAAAGTGTTGTTTGGGATCACTGCTTGGATCCAGGACCACCCCAGGGGTGGGTTCCTCTGTTTAGCCGTTTGGCCAGGATACCCGAGGGTATGCCTTGTTTATATTCTGCATTACTTTTTCCTTGAGAGGAATTGTATTTGAAATTCTTGTTATATGTTGGGCATGGCCTGGTTACTTCAGCTCGAGGGTGTTTTTTTATATAGCCCGAGGGAAACTGTTATCTTATCCTGAGGGAAACTTCTTCCATGCCTGTGGGAAATAGACTATGTGCCTAAGGGAAACACTACGTACGCCTAAGGGAAAAATCTGTTCTACCTGTGGGAAAGTACCGGTGGATTACATTCCTGATTACCTGAGGGTAAGGGTTGAGTGTGTGTGGAAACTGACTGTTTACTTAGAAATTCACTGTGGGGTTTTCTTATATGAAATGGATTAAAAGATTAATAAAATGGTAATATAACTGGTAAGTTAGTTATTTTTGAGTACTGCTTAGTTTATTGCATTTTACTACTGCACATTGTTGTTGAATATTTTCACACAGTTGGGCAAGGGCCTTTGGTGGGTTCTTACTGAGATATGTTTCTCACACCCTATTTGGGTCATGCTTTTCGTCTCAAACAGATTACATTTCTACAGGTGCGGATAAGGGAAAGGGTCCCTATATAGGTACTTGATTACTGCTGAGGAGTAGGGGATCATGGGACTGGGTTTAGGCTCGCGATGCTACCGACTGTTTTGTTTTGTTTTGATGTACTCTGTATTGTACTGTACTGTATTGTTGTGTAACATGTTCTGGAAATTTTCTTAGAACTTAAGGCATGTTGCATCATATATATATATCTGGATAGTTATCTTTTACTTCAGTTGTTATATTAAATGTGTGTGGTTTATTGCTTCCACTGTTGTTGCATGTTTATATTATATTCTTCTGCGCTACACTTTGATGAATGAGGGCATAGTTTCCCCACTATCAGACCTGGGCCCTCGCTGCTAGTCGGCAGCCTCTGGCGTTTGGGGAAATTCTCTTGAGGTCATGTGGTGAACCAGATTCAGGGCACCCGTTGAGTGTCACCCGGAACCGGGATGTTACATAATATTTCTTTAATAAGGTAATTATCGTATCATCATTGTGTCATAGATAAATTAATTTATATAATTTATAAAAATTATAAATAAAATACCATTATGTATTAAAGCATTTTAGATTTCTAATGAATATTTATAGTCGAATTTATATTGTGTGTAACCCTATATTAAAAATGGTTTAGTTATTAAACAATGAATTTAACTCTATTAACTCTTTTTTAAATAAAATAATAATAAATGTCCAAATCTAATCCAAGTGGAATAAAGAGGATCATATTTTTTTCAAAGGTTTTTTTGGGATGCATTATACTTTTCAAATATAATTAGAACATTTTTTAGGGTAATTATAATATCATTTTTACCCTTAATTACCCTATTTACTTTTAATCGCGGAAAATAAAAGTAAAAAAGTTACTATTCACCAAAAAAATTCAACTTGTAGAACCACATTTTACTTACTGATATTAACTGTGTCTCTAGAATTTTTGAAATTCAACTCATAGAAGCAGTAAAATTATGTTTTATACAAATTTTCAAATGCTGCTAGGAGGTGGGTAAATGATGGTAAAAAGTTCGATAAAATTTTATATATCTAAACTTATTATAAAATGACTCCAATGAATTATGTTGGACATATATAGGTATTATGTATATATTTTGACCTATAATAAATTAAAATAAAATAACTAATTTTTTAAATAAAATGTTAGTTTTAACCAAAAACGCAATGTTTTTCACTATTCATCAAAATTTGAATGTTTTTAGAAAAATAACAAAAATTCACTTTAAGATAATTTTGATATTCTGAATTAAAAAATGAAGTCCATTTTGAAAAATAAAATTTATAAAATTTCAAAAACTATGTATTACTATTCATAATGGCTAGTTTGATTGGTCGTGGTGTGTTAGAATCTCGAAGTTGCGTACGATGCAAACTATTGCATTATTCAAAGGGAAACATACCGTGGAAGCTGGGGGTGTTACAAGAACACTAGATTTATATAATTGGGTGGGGAGAAAGATGCATCCACCCATTCAGGATGTGGATTCTTCTCATGCTTCATAGGTTTCCACCTTGCTTCCATGGATTCTGTTCGAGTAGAAAAGCGATTAGTGTAATTGGGAAGTCATAGAGGTACTGTTTTATCTGAAAAGTTACATCTACATTTTGTGGGAAAGGATTTATGAGGTGGAATTAATTTAATCTCCCATGTATTCATGATCTTTGATAATATTGTATGGTCACACTAGAAGGGGAGAGGTTATAATCGTAATGGAGGAAATCCATCATCATCTTTGACTTCCTTATTTATATAGACTAGTTATCTTGATCATGTGACAACTTGATACTCAGATGCTTCTCTTGAAAAAATATTTTATCTTTCATGATGTGTTGGAGTACGTATATTAGTATCTTAATAAAGATGATACCATGTGGTAATGTCTCCCCTAAGTAGCTCCTCATTGAGTTATCCGAGATTTTGAATCTCATTCTCACATTATACTAGCCCTTCCTCTATGGAGGGAATTTCAGATCTTCTGGGTGTTGAGTGGGATATAACAATTCCCTTCCCTTTATCCATAGCAGTTTTCAACTATATAGGTGGAAAATATTTATTTGGGAGTGGCATTTTTTGGTTCCTCCTAGGATTCCACAAATGTGCATTCTTAATCAGTGCATCTAGATCATTCTATTTTTGTTGTATGTTTTCTGTATTACATCGCTCTATGATTGAATCTTGATCCATGTCAACTATTTTATTGATGGGGAAAAATTATCTAAGGTGTATTAGGTAATGGTAGTTGTCCCATTACTCTCAATGTAAAAGATTTATTTTTCACTGCTTGCATTAGGTTAATTTCTCTAAAACATGGAATCATTGGACCTTTTTAGTTTACAACCCCTATAGTGTTTGATTTCCTTCATCGTAAATTCATCCAATCTCAATCTATGAATTGTTACCTTGGAAGAGATTTTGGTTGTGTATTCAGAATGGTCCCCAAATTGAAAAGTTTTGTCTTGTGATGGGAGGAATGGATGGGATATTGATCGTTGATATTTAGCTCCCAACCTGGAAAAAGGAAATTTCTTCCAGGGTGATGGTATTGATGAAAATATACCCTTCCCTGAAGTCTAGGTCCTAATTTGGGCCTCTATTGGATCATTCTGATCATGTTATTAAGGATTTGAACATTTCGGCTAAGGAATTGATGACTTGTGATAAAAGAATTGAGATATAAATAACCTAAACCATATGGTATGAGGTTGATCTAGAAATCCCACTTATTTCTCTAAGATTCTCTCAGGGTGTGTAAAACCTATTAATGGTGATAGAGATAAAAAACATTCCGTGCCCCATGTGTTGGAGTGAGTTTGCACCAACTATTGATATGTCATGAATCCTCCCAAGGATTTTTGATCTGAGGGGAGGAGGTGGTGTTAAATATTCCCTTATCCTTATGGGTTAGGTTCACACCTGGACAGCTTCTATGGTAGCTATTTTTGTGACCCATTCAATTTGGCACAATTGTAATCATGTATGAGCTGGGTGCAATGGAATCCCATGACAATCATTTTCTATGAGATTTTTTTGGGTTGGCTATAACTTCGACTTATGTGTTGGAAATGCCTTCTCATTTTTTTGAGGGTCACATCTTGAAGGTTTTTTTGGAATTCCTCTCCCTCTATTTGAGGCATATTTCAATTTTAAAGGCATATATATTCTGTTGTATTGATGCAATGAAATATAAATTACCTAGTACCTTGATTCTATAGGATGCTATGACATTAGAGGAAGTCATACTTAGGTAGTTTTGTATTTTTAGGGGTTTGGTGAAGTAAAAAACCTTATATCTTCCCCATCCTCATATATGTATACCTGATGAGTCTCTAAATATTAGTTGTCAAAGAGTAGTCACGATATGGAGAGAAACACTATGTAGGCATTTTTCATTATCTTCCATCATTTGGTTTCGGGCTGTGGAGAATGCGGCCATGTCCAGGTGACAACATAGTGCATTTATGTTCTAAAGTTGACCCTCATATCTTGGATAAGAGAGGTTTCTATATTTTAATCAATTTTGATTTTCCCAAATATTTTAAAATAAGTAATTCATTAACTCCTTATCTAGATTATCTAGAATCTAATTTTCAGAAGTGGTGAGACCTAGAATATTGTTGAGAGGTTTTTATGGATAACTCACTCTATCTATCCATGTCGACTTCCTTTTCATTAGACTTACATACCTCTACCTGGTGAGACCACAGAAATTTATTCTCTGGGCGGCCTACAGATCTAGGTTAAGTATTGCTGTTACTTTTTGGGGAACTATATATGGTTGAATCTGGTGTTTCAAGAACCTCTCTATAAAAATGTGGTTATGTTTTGAGCACCTATCTATATGAAAATCACTAGGAAAGGGTATAATTTTCTTATCTGATGTATATATCACAATGGGATGGTTTTCCATAAAATATGTGAAGTCTAGAGTCCCCATGATCCATCTCAACACTACCACTAAGAGAAATTTTGATGTAATTATTGACTTTTTCGTTGGTTAAAGAGTTGATGAACTCTTGAGGTGCTACTGATATGTGTCAAACTACCTCAAGTACACTACAATTGTGAAAACTATGTATATGAATCTCATTCTGTGTCACGGAAGGAATATGTCTACCAATAATTTGGGGTGGATCATGGATATTATACTGCTCCATGTAAACTAATGAAATATATGGACTACCTTCAGGTGATGCGGGAATATGAATATGTACTGAGATACTTCTATAATATGCCTATGAGATTTTGTATTATATGCAGGACTATGATAATACTTGTGGGTGGTTTCTAGAATATGATGGTCAAACATGGGCGAAGCATGGATATATTCTTAGTTTAAAAATTCATTCTCTATCCTAATATATTAGCAGACCTCAGAAATGGGAGAAGATATACAATAATTTTTATGTATATTCTCTAAATGATGTTGGTGTAGTTGTTCATCATCATAATTGGGGACATAATACGGGATTCTATGTACTATTAAAGTATATTAAGTATCTTTACTGACTGTAATATGAGTGGGCGAACACCTATCGGTTGTGTGGAATCAAAAAAAATTAAATAATTTTCCCAGCACACCACTGTGGTTGACCAGGTTCATCTCAGTTGAGGATCATACTAGATCAGTTAATTACTTAATTTAATTTAACTAGACTATTTATTTTTGTATGTTTATTATTTATGAAAACACTAATAAATTTGGGTATTTTTAATTTTCTAAAATAATTAAAATAAATGTATAATGTTGTTTTTATATAACTAAGATGCGAAGATAAACATAATGAAATTATGTAGAATGAACTTGGTTCTAGGATCGGTTTTGAGTTCTGAAATTATTCAACATTAGTTTTTTGAATTTGGTTTCAAATTTAGGTTATGAAATTGTATAATGTAATTAATTTAACTTTATTTAGTGTTTTGAAATATTTAATTAATTTTTTAATCTAAATTTCATATCCTCTTGTAATTAGGTTTTATGGCACACCTCCGTCATGAGTATGAAATATTCCATTACCTACCTCCATCATATTTTCTTCCATCTATTTATTATCTCAACTTCATCGTGTAAAGAGGTAATCAATGGAAGACAGGTAAAATAAAAAAAATGGAAATAGATTTGGGTTCCATGTCATGGGGAAAAATTTTCACACATGTGCATGCCACTCATATATACCACAATCATAAAATGAAATTGAGAATAAATTCAACAACACCTAACCTCCCCCAAGACAAGCCTAGTGTCAGCATCCCATTAACCGGAGTAAGATATTCCAATGGTTGAAAGAAAGATCTAAAGAAGAGAAAATAAATAAACTAAAAGTGAATGATGATAATATACGTAATAAAACAAAATATTAAAAGAATAATTAAATTAATTGTTAGACATAATGGAGTGAAAAAGAAGTAGTGGAAAAAATAAAATAATTAGAAAAATAATACAAAGAATAATAGAAATAATAATAATAATAATAATAATAATAATATGGAAAATAATACTTTAAATAATGATGAATAGATTAAATTTTATTAAGAATCTAAATTAATGATTACATAAAATAAAACAAAAACACAAAAAAATAAAAGGGAAAAAATTGAAGCATATCGAACGTCCTATGTGAGGGATTTTCCCTAGTAGGTGTCCAGCCTCCTCAAAAGTAGAAAACATTATTCTTTTTTATGCCGAGAAAACAACCAGACCTCTTATTTTCTTCTTGACAATCTTCCCAAATCTTGTGGATCTTCCTTCATATTCACACTGATTAGACCTGAGGGAAAAAATAATGGGAACACCAGATGATTTTGGGTGTTCGAATCATTTTTCATGGAAATAGTCTAGTGGGGAATCACTCAAATTATTTTATCCATTAGTGATCTCTTGAATCAAGGTGCTTTATAAGTTGAGAAAGAAATCAATCCCAATATTTGGGCTCATTGAAAATAGATATTCTTGGTGATTTTAGGGGTGTTCAACAACTTCAAGTGGTAGATGATGGTAGAGTCAAATGGTGGGATCCATTAGAGGGGTGCATGATAAAATGAAGTGGGACAATGCCTTTTTTAATGATGAACCATTAAATCATTACACCTTATCCCACGTTAGAGGATAAGAGTGCACTGAGTCTTGTATATCAAAAAAATCATGATGATAATGGCTCAGAAACTTGCACTAGGGTGGGATCCTAGATTCAGAAGCACACGTGGAAATGGGTCGATCAGCATCATTCATCCCACATGATCTTAATCCTACCCTTAATCATGGGCTAATCGTGCAGTGTTTCCATGCACACTTTCCACCTCAAGTAGGCTCTCCCTTTGGGCCACTTGGTCAGCTGGCTTCTTCTGGATTTCTATGTGACTGTGGGTATCTTGGTTGAGGGCCACACCTTTGTTGGATGATTTTTCACCTGAATTTTTTTAAATAATTAAATTTCATTACACTAAAAAATAGGAACCAATATTTCATTATTAAAATTAATAACCACAATTTAACATTATAAACTCATTATAAACAATTTATATTCCAAATTTACAATTTCCCAACATTAAATACACTATTGAAATACATTGGTATTATGCCATAAAATCATTTGTCTCTATGAAATATGGATGGATTCTTCTTAATAAATTTAGATCCATGGTCCACCATGCATCATGGGTTCCAAACAGCCACTTGACCCAAATTAAGAATAGTGTTTTTAACATCTTCTACCAAATAGTGTTTAGTGGAGGGTTTTTATTCAGAAACTATCTCATAGCTTCCTCTCTCTAATTTAGAAGAGCTCTTATCAAAGGTATTTTCTAACAAAATATAAAAATCAATTAGTCACAAACAATTTCCAAAATTATAGGACCAATAACCAGTATTGACAAGAAATCACGAAAACATTTAGAACATAAATCATCCTCAAACCTTTCAATGAAAACCCATACATTAAAAGGAATAGGTCAATTTAAATAAACATCCCATTTCTTTATTAAAATGACCCATCACACACCATGTCCATAAAATTAGTAAGTATGTCTATTTAAATAAATTTAATATACAATTCATTCAAATGACTATAAATACAAGATCTCGTACTTATTAAATATTCTCTTACCACCAATGGTAACTTGAGTTTAGACATGGAAGTTAGCTAGCTAGCCCCCTTTACTACACCTACTCTTCAAATTCTGACTGCCCTATATCTTGTATACCAATAACATAGAATAACACTCATGTAGTTCTGACACACATCGGGATGAGTAATCCCTTATATATGAAATTGTAATGAACCAACCTGTGTCAACTAGATTAGAAAACAAAAGTGGACCATCACCTAAAATAGGTAAAATAATATAAAAACGTGTCTTGAAAAAAAGATAAATAATATATACAACTAGATTTCAAAGTGTAAATTAATGATATACCACAAATACATACAATCCATGCTAAAACAGGATAATCTATAAAGTATTTTAAAACCCATTGTAACCATTCAGTCACCTCTGAACTAAGCTAAACCAAATTCTGTTGAAATAAGAGAAGCTAGTATGTAAAAAGATTTTGTTCCCTTTACTTGATTTTTTTTATTACTACATCTAAACATTCCCAAAGTCACAATTAGGGTGTGATCCAAATCCCAATAGAATACCACTACATTTTCTACACAAGGTCAAATATCAAGAATGAAACAATTATATCTTTAAAAAAAGAGTTTCTAAAATCATTTCCATAAATTAATCCCAGTTAAAAATAATTATTTATTTTTTTTCATAAAATAATTTCACATTAAAAACTAGAAATATGACAAGTATATGTGATAAAATATGAAATAATATTCATACATCAAGTTATAAGAATCTAAACACATATCCCTGAAATAACCTATCATGTGAAGATATGTGATACAATCTCATTTAAAACCCAATGATAAACAATACATGATAAAAAATCATGAATTAAATAAAAATAAATGAAAAAGAACCACACATTTGGTCTCCAGCCTATGGGACACTTCGTACTATACACTTTTGGTTCCAAACACACACTAGGGCTACCTGTGTCTCTTTCCCAATGTACCCAATGTTCCCAATGTGAAATTTTACAAATTAATTTGAAAATAATACTCATGATTTTATAAAACACTTATAAAACCAATCCAATCAGCTTTTGATTTAAAAAAAACTTTCCAAATTAAGAAAATACATTTTCAAGGAATTTTTTTAACATTTTGTTTTCCAAGAAATCATTTGAAACCACAAATTTATTTTAATAAGTGAGCACCCGAAACTAATTTACCAATAATACCATTAAATTCATCATGTTAACCAATTTTTTAGAACTACCTATCTCAACCTAGTAAAAAACTTTCCACCTTTAACAACTTGTCAAGAGTCTAAGAGAATGATCATCAAAAGACATGTCATGCTAATAAACAGAAAATGGTTCATGGAAAACACTACCTTATCACATCCAATTTCCAAACCATAGTCATAAAAAATTTATAAAAGAAAAAAAATTATTACATAACCAAATATAAAAATCCAAATACGTTGGTGTTAAATCTACAAATTATGTGATCCAGAAGGGAGGGAATCACACAAAATCGCCTAGGGAGATCCTCTAGGTTGAGAGTAAGGAAGCCCGTAATGAATTAAATAAGAAGAAACTCATGCAGCACCATAAAATATTACTTTATGGATATTTCAAGGTGTTTTATCCCCTTAAATATTGGTTAATCCCTGAATCTCAATACCATCAAAAACTATATGGCCTTTATAATAAAAACATGATATTTTCCACTATATGATGTGACCCTTTTATATGGTGTGTAATCCTCTCACATTGCATATCCAGTTCATGGATTCTAACCGATGACCATTAGACATCATGTAGTCCAATTACATGGCATGTAATCACCCATTGAATAGAAAAACCTATAGCTTTAAGATGAAAAGTCCAAAAAATATTTGACTTCAACAATATAGGTATCCACCTATTATCATTGTCTGTATTATTCATCAAGTGAAAAAGTATACCAAAAGTAAAGTTAAAATCATACCTAACATAATGGTAATGGGGAATTACATAGCCATTAAACCAAGAGATGTTAATATAAATAACTACTTTTAAAATATTAAGTATAATGGTCTTATATAATGAAAACATTTTAATAATGTAATACATAATTTTTGGTAAACTCAATATAAGTTTCTAAAATTGGATTTTCCCAAAACAATTGTGTATTTTTTTGAACAATAATTTATAAAACTTTTTAAAAATTAATTTTATTAAAAAATTTAATTTAAATCATCATTTCAAAATTATCATAAGTATAATTTTTAGGATTTTTCTAAAAAGTTCCATTTTTGATGAAAAGTGACAAATTCAAAATCTTAATTGAAACCTTCCTTTTCATTTAACTTATTTATAAAGATTACTTATATTTTAAATTAGTTTTAAATTATAATTAGTTCAATTATGAATCTATTAATCTAAATTAGGTAATTAAAATGAATTTCATATTGAATTTATAAATAAAAACATTATAAACTTTTGAATATTTACACTATAAAAACTCATTTTCTCATCTCATCTATGGGATTAATTTTAAATTAATTTTTCCAAATTATGTGAATTGAATTTAAAAAATGGACTCAATACTTATAATCACCATAAATTATTATATCTAATAGGTAAAAATTTATTATTGACCAGAATTAATAATCAAGGAAGTAAAAATTATTTACCTCGATCAAAGAAAAAATGGGTTTATAGGTGGTAAAACTAAAATTATATAAGTGAAAATGACCTAAAATATTAACATAAATTTATTGAATGAATTTATTTGTATCATTTATATAAAATTACATGAAATAATAAAATTTATTTGTTCTTTCCTTCGAATATGACCCATATAATAATTTAAGTAATGAAAAGACAAAAAAAATACCTTTCATCCATTAAATATCTAAAATGTTTTGGGATAGGAAGAAATAACAAATTGCTTCATTTATACATAATATTTTCAGATATAAATAATTTTTTTATCATAAAAATTTATCTTCTATTTTTAGAGATGAAATATTTTTTGAAAATGCTTTAAAAACCCCAATATATTAATTATTTTGTTAATAATTAAATAAAATAAATAACACTAAAACTACTAAAAGTGAAGTAAATTGATTAAATTATTGTATTGTGTTATTTTGTTTCTATGAATACATCATTATACATTGGTATTTACTTTATATATTCAAATTACATCATTTTATTGATATTCTTAAATTGAAATAAATGAATAATGTCAAAATTGACTCTAATGTTATTTTATAATAAATGATATTTTATTAAATGATTCAAAATTAGTTAAAATAATATATTAATTAAATTGACTTTTAAATGTTAATAAATATTATATATGTTCCATTCATGTACCAATTTTTCTTTTATGATGACAATATTTTCCCCTAAATAGTAGAAACTTGGTTAGTGTTGTTAAGGTTAAGGCGGTATTTTATGCACGTTACATGCGATGATGTTTATGATAATTTCCAAAACATATAATATTTATATTTTATAAATTAAATGTAATATATATAGTTATTTTTTCAAAATTATCTAAAAATTATCTTTTTAATTTATTCTTAATGGATAATTTCCCTAGGTTAGAAAACTAGTTACCTTATTGAAAAAAACCACAATGATAAAAATATTTATACTTTGAAGTTAAGGATTTAAATTTTTAAAACATGTGTTTCATTATTTTGTAGGTGTGTATCAACCATATTATACATAAATACATTTATTTACCATAATTGGAGCCATATTAGGTAAGATGTAAATCCCAATAGTGAATACTTTTGAGTATTTACAAGAATGTCACTTCACCTCAACTATAAAAGGGCACTCACTCTTCCCTATTATTCGCACATTTCAAGAAATTTTTATCATAACATATCTACCCAAATAACTTAAAAACTTTCCCCCACAATTCATATAAGACATATTTTAGAAATAAACCATCCAAGAAATCATTTATTGCAACCCTAAGGAGGACACTCGAAGAAGGGGTAACATTTATCAATGGGTGTTTTAATTTTATTTATTCTTCCACCCCCATCAATTATCATTATAACATGATTGTATAAAAACATAATTATATGAAATATACCGATATGTTGTTATGTTATGGGTATAACCTATAACCTTACATAATTCTAAAAAATATGTTATGAAATCATCGTTCGGGTGTACGGCGGAATACCGATTGGGAACCAATGTCGTTTTTGTTTTCAGTTTCCACCTTTTATGGTTGGGAAAAACAATGGATTCTTAGTTTATATATGATATATATGATATATATTATTTTATTATTCTTTTTTAATTGTTATATCACACATACCATCATTCTTTCTATTTTGGGGGAATACAATAACATTGTTTGTGTGTATGGAGGACTACCGCCTCGTGAAGTAATTTCATTTGTTCACGTTTAACACGGTACTTATTAAGGATGTCTTAAAAAAAATATGCGAATTATGGGACATAAAAATTTTATTATAATGATAATATATATATCATTTACTTTTTTTCTCTCAATATGATATGAAATTTGGAACAACCTTCATGCATACATACAGTCTACCATCTCCTTGAACAGTGTATATCATTTCCTATAATTAGGTATTATTGACTAATATAAATATATATATAATTAATATATATAATAATTAAATCATGGATTAAATTATTTAGATAATGAAACTGTGATCAATGTAATAAAAACAAAAATAATAAGTTAAAACATATACTCAAAACAAAGCAATTATTACCTGAAATGTAACTTGAACATGGAATTTTTAATAACTTAGTAGTAAAATGTCATAATAAAATCATATATGGTATGATATATATGAATATGGATCTATAATAGAAATATAATTAACATATATTTATTATAAATTTTTTTTTATGATTAGGATGGAATTCATGACATAAGGTAAGGAATTTCTGTCGCATTTTTATTTTTTTGTGACACACGTGCCATGTTCCCCATGTGTTTCTTTTATGTGGTGTATATAAAAACCATTAATTTATATTAAAAATTATATTCTTGAAATTATTTGTATTAATATATCCATTTTATGATATATATTTCAAGGGGTTTAACAAATCGGTAAGGTATTTTTGTCTTAATTTTTATTCTTTGGGATGTATGTTATATAATCCACTTATATTATTTCATGAGGTGTACATACATCCCCATTGACATGTAATATCATGAATTAATTAATATTATGTATATTTTATGTTTCATTATATTTTATTCCTTTATGGGTCTTATGATTCAATTTTACAAATATTGTAATGATTTTATGTTACAATCTCATCATTTATCAGGATTATTTATGATTAAGTCTCCAATATTAAAATATCATGATCTAACTCTCTCAAATTGTCATGAATTATATTATCCTCTGATTATTCATTATATTTTCAATTAATGGTAACATTTTTCACTCACTTGTACTTAAATAATTATAAACAAAATTATGAAAATCAGATATTATTTATCTTGTCAGTTAGAAATCCGTTTTCATTCAAAACCATATTTTCTGAAAAAGAAACATTTCAAAAATGTTTTATTATTAACATATTATTTTTTAACTAAATTTTTATCCATGTATTACTTATTTAAAAAAAATAAAGGAATATTCATGACATTTTCCAAAGAAATGCAAGTTCGGATTTTACCACAAATGTGCAAGGAACCTTCATTTTAACATTTACAACTTGAGTGGAATTTCCCAATAGAATGGCTAGTAAATTCTTTGAACATTCATATATAAATTTTCATTTTTATAATAAAATAAGAAGTTTTTGAAATTGTATTACGATTTAAAAATAGTTTTTTAAATCGAAAAATATATTTTCCTGAATAAATTTTTTAAATTATTTTTTAAAATTATTTTTCATATAAGATGCAATATGTTGGTGTTACCTATGCATTATTGGGGATATTATCCAAGGATACAATTTAAATTATTTCCTCAAATGGTTTATGTTTTAATATTCTGATGTTTACAAAACATGTTTCTCTTCAATGGGTTATACCATGATAAAACATTTATGAGACAGACTTCTTTTCACGGGATATTCTTTGATGAAATGATTTTGAAACATGTATCTTTTGCATAGTTTATGATATGATAAACTTTTTATCATTCCCATATAATTTCCTGCATTATGATATGTTGAATTTTTATGATCTTATGTAACACATATATATTATTTCATTATGTAATGTGTGGGAACTAAATCTCCGTCCAATTCATTGGGAAAAGATTTCAATCTCATGAGATAAAAATGGGAAACAAGCTTATGGGATTGATCCACTGTGGGAAACATTTGTGTCCTAATGCACTATAGGAAATAGGTGTTCCATGATCCACTATAGGAAATGGGTGTGTCTTTATCCACTATTTTTATGGCCTTGGATGTTAACCTTGACACGTGAATTGGTTTTTCATTCTATATTTATGATGGCTCTACACTTTTATGGCCTATGTGTATTGTTCATGATTAATTTATGATGATTTATCACCCTTTATAGGACATGTTTTCCAAAATTGTTCATGTTTTATTCCATGACTCATTTTTATAATCTATGATAGAATTAGAACAAACTATATAATTTATGTCTATGATCACATACCATGATTATTATTTCATGCTTTTATATTATCATTGATTAATATATTTTATGTCTACCCATACTAAGAATATGATCTCACCCTTTCATATGTTTTCTTTACTCAGGTAATGGAGAAGAGTTTTATGTATTGTATATCTGTCAAGTGTACTAAATGGTAAGATATTTTTGGGAAACATTAATGATTTTTCACCAGAATAGAATATTGTGATCCATGCTTCCAAAGGCACCAAACTATTATGGACCCCAGACATGTGTATGTGTAATGTAATGAGTATTCTTCTAAAAAGATTCAATATCCATTTATTAGAATATTGTGTTTCTATAATAATATAATAAAACTAAAATCCTAATTTATATATATGGATTAAATTGAAAGTGAAAATATCACATAAAAAAATAACTGGTACCTTAGTGATGAAATTCTTAATGAAAATAGATAATTCTATGCCAAAATCCAAGACATCAAGATCATATAAATCATGATCAAACTCTTAAGGAAATATAATTTTTTGGGAATAATACATGAAAATACCCAAACATGTTTGTCTCCTTTGACCTACCCATGCAATGAGGGGCTATATAATTTCAATCCCCACCTGTCACCAACATATGTCCAAAGTATTAATCATATGATATAATGAGTAAATAATACAAAAATATTTTGGCCTGTAATCATCCATATGAGAATAAAAAAAATTTGGAACACCAATACATATCACTATTCCAATAAAAGGATGGAATTTTCATAACCCATCTAGAGAAATTATGTGTATATTTATACAAAAAATAGTCAATTTTCATAATTAATCAATAAACATCTGTTCTGGAATAAAAAATATTATGATTTTAAATAGTTTCGATACCAATAAATGGAATATCTTTCTATGTAAGAATCCCTAAAACTGGATCCCTATAGGGAAATGGGTATTGGTTAATTTATATATTTCCCATATAAATCAAAATATGGAATTTTGGGGGACACCCTTAAATAAAAGAAATGGATTAAATAGTATTCACAAAGTAAATGCATTGTATAAAAATTTACTTCTATATATGGTTTACGGTTAGGCATGAAAAAGGTTGTGATAGATCATTATTCTAGTAGAATGAACATTTCCTAATCCATGCGGAGAAAGTAGGTGGATGTTTTCTAATGAAAATTTCACTAGTGTATCAATGGAAACTCCTTAGTATGATTACATATAAGAAAAACATCCTTGAAAAATAATTCTACCAATGATATCACAGAAGAAGTGATCATGAATCAAATTATTTGATATCACGAATCAATGCATAAATTTATAAATATATAAATTTATTATAGAGTAGATATTGTAAAACAAATCCCATTACTATATATTCTCTTTAATATGGTATGGAAAATGAAGAGGTGAAAACATAAAGGTTCTTTTAGAAAATATTTCTAGCATTGATGTTAAATATAAACATATATCTCATTTTTAAAATAATGTTTTGAGAATTTTAATGGATATATTTTATAAAAAAAATTTTAAAAACATATAAAATAATATATCCTTCAAAATGAAACAATTTTTATATAGTAAATAAATATTCAATGATAAAACATTTGATTACGAAAATGTATTTTTAATATATTGAGATTATATTTGTTGAAAATCCACAATTAAAAAAGTTTAATAAAAACTTCTTTGTTTTAAATATTCATTTTATGAAAGTGAATTATAAAGTAAAATATAAAAAAATAATTGGGTAGTTAAACCCAAACATGAATAATAATGATCAACATGAAACATTGTAATTCAATAGAATGATATTTGAGCTATCAAAATCCCTTACATGTAACATAATCAATAAGGTCATGCATATTCAACAATGATTTATGTAGTAGTAATGTAAATAAATATAAAAAATAATAAAATAACATATAATACTACCTGGGGTATGATGAACCCAGCATAAAATAAATAGATTCAATAGAATTTTCAAAACTAAATGAACTAAAATTTAGTATCCAAAAACTCTAATGACTAGGGTAACACCTGAGTTAAATAAATTGAAAAAAAAATTATTTTCATATTATATCCAAAAAATTAAATTTAAATAATTAAAATAAAATTCATAGTATAATAAATCAATATAAAATCATACAAATCATACATGGTTCATGACATGTAACATGTCTCAAATAATCAGACATGAAACTATTAAATCCCATACATTTTTGGAAACTATCGAGTCAAAACCCAATTCAAGGATACAATTTTCGTTGAAACATTAAATATCCTTAAAAATTAGACGATCATTATAAAAATATTCATTTCTTAGTGGATCCACATTTTATCAAAAACATTATTTATAGTAAGATGTATGTCATAGGGAGTAAAAATTTGAGACAAGAAGCCCTTAACTTTTTTCCTAGCATCTATGAATGAATTTTGACATATTATAAAAAAATTATCTCAATAACTTATTTCATAAACTTAATCATACATTTTCCACATTCACCCTTTAGTTATAATTATTCTTTATATTAATTCTAGTAAATTATTACTTATTTTCAATATCGGGTATAAGAAATATTGATTGTTTTGAATTGGTTTCAAAAAAATATTCATTGAAATCATTCTTGTTGTAGATTTTAGTATCCCAATATAATTATTTGTAAAAGAACATATTTTTAATAATATTTATAAATTTATAACATCATTCCATAATTTATTTGGTAAAAATACTAGAAGATAAATTTTATGGTGATTATGTTTTAGTTATTCATAATGATTGAAATGTGTTTTCCAAATTATGTCACTATCCTAGAATGAAAAAATTATTATATACAAATTTATAAAAAATTATTGTTATTATTATGTTCCTATATTAATAAATTATTTGAATTCATATAATTTTTCATGTAGGTGGATAAACTGAACAAAACTTGAACATATCATGATTCATGGATGATTATTATGATAGCTTACATTTTTATTACTCCATGATTTATGATTTATTAGATAAATATAGTCATTATAAATCCCATAATATCATGAGGCCAATTGTATTTTTCAAATTGGTTACATATAACATTAAAATTAAATATTGGTACAATAACAATATATAAAAACACCAAAACATGTCCTTATATTCCACCTATCTTCTAATACTATATAGG
The DNA here is from genome assembly GCA_963277665.1 of Viscum album. Taxonomy (NCBI): domain Eukaryota; kingdom Viridiplantae; phylum Streptophyta; class Magnoliopsida; order Santalales; family Viscaceae; genus Viscum; species Viscum album. Next base: position 1,301,947,275 of record OY728127.1, read on the forward strand.
ATAATGAGGGAATGTAAAAAATAAAAGGGTGAACTATAAATCCTAGTAAGGTAATAATCAAATATAACATGACGAATTAAATATACCTTATTCAATAGGAATATCAAGGTGAAATAAAAGAGGTTATAATCTTAAAAATGATCATTGAAGCATCCCATAAGAAGATAACATTAAGGAAACATAGAAATATGGCAATAAAAAACATTACATAATAAACCTAAGATAAGGATAACCACCATGGAATAATAATATAGTGTGCTCGGGATAACTTTCAATGGACTATAAATGGTATCTAAAGAGATAAAAACATTACCCAATGAATTAGAGATCTATATGATTCCAGGTCTGCCAGTCACATTCATGTAGAGTATATGCATTTGTGTGAAACATAAATCATAAAACATAGGAATGTTATTCATAACTTTTAATCGCATGATTAATTATTTTGGGATACAAACATGGAATTAAATAACAAATTAAATATAGAAAAATATAGGAGGGTAATGTTGAGTGGAAGGGGTATGGGTATTCACTACACAAATTATTGGTATAAAAACCACATGATAAATTTTCGTAACAAAACCTGTGTACATAATGATTCATAAAGGGGTTTATTATGAGTGAAAGAAGGTCTCTTAATAATTAAACACCAAAAATATTGTAAATAAATGTGTAAAACACATTAAAAAAATATAGTATTCCAAATAAAATGGTAATAATTCAAATAGAGTAGATAAATAAAGAGAAGGATGAGAGGATCCCTTACATTGAGAGAGTGTTTATAAAATCTTGGGAGTATCTTCTTAAGAGGTTGGGAACCCCTTAGGAGGGATATAGAGACGAAAAGGAATATTAAACTAATGATAAAAAGTTTTTGATTGTATTATTAATGGGAGGATAGGTGGGGATTAATATAAAAAATGGGGAATTCTTTATTAACTTTTAAACATTGGTTTTGGACTCTATAAAATAAAATAGTCAAAATAGAAAACATTCTTATGGTTTTTTCCCATTTTTTATATAAAATGTAACACCCCAATATATTCAAAGGATAAAATCATGTTTGATATCATATATGAAAAAAAAACATCATGCTTGTAAGGGAATATACAACCCTGGTAATTTAGAGTATATTTTATTTTAAATTAATTCAATATCTTTGATATCTTTTGATGCATGCAATAACAATTTTAAATGAAACATGATACTCATTAAAAATATTATTATTTAAACATGACTGTTATAACATAGTAATTAATTCGGTGGGTATGAATATGAATAAATATATTTTGATTATTATATGTCTTAAAAATAAAAATAAAAAATCAATTGTAATATATTAATTAAAAATAAAATAAGAACCATTTGAAAGAAAAAAAATGTTCTCTGAAAATGTGTGTTTTCTAAAATCTGGATTAGTCGCACTTTATGAAAATAATTGAAAATTATTTTTTAAAATTTTATAATGTATGTTTGAAAAAATAATATTAATTTCAGAAATATAAATGTTAAAATAATCTTTAGGTGAATTTTTTTAATTTTCTAAACAGATTAATTTTTTATGAAGGGAAAAATAAATTTTTTTTGAAATCTACATTTTTGTATAAATTATTTATAAAGTTATATTATATTTTAAATTGGATTTCGAATAAATTTAGTTCAATTTTATAAAAATTTAACTAATTTAGTTCATTGAAAAAAAAATTATATTGAATTATGAGATAAAGATTTTTAAACATCTAAAGTTTCCATTAGAAAAACCATTTTTTCAACACGTCTAGGGGTTTATTTTTAAATTGAATTATTAAACATATATGAATTAATTTGGTAAAATATATTCAATATTGGTGTTATAGTATATTTTATTATATAAAAGTTTAAACATATTTTTTTCATAGTTATTAATTAAAATAAAAAAAATTATATATCACGGTTAAGGAAGAAATAGGTTTACAAATTCTTAAAGTAAGAATATAATATATAAACTAAGAAAAAATTTATTTAATTCATATTTAATGGTAATATTTATACCTTATAACACATAAAGTTCTATAATGAATATTTTTATAGGCTAGTGGAATGAGAAAAACATGGGTATCTCTTTTTATTTTTAAAACATCCAAGTGTGTCCTCTCCCTCACATATAAAAGGCCACCCACTCCCCTCTCATATTCAGACATCTAAATACAATTATTTCTAACAATAACAACCAAAACACATTAATTAATCCCTAATAAACATTATATATTCCTTAGTTTGATCATAAATACAACCTAGTACTTACTGTCTTTAAACTTAAAGAAGTCATCCGAAGAAAAGGCAATGTTCTTAAATGATCACTTTTATATTATTTAACTTATATAGGCATTAATTTTTTTTAAATCATGGTAATATATTTAAACCATTATATAAAATATAATTTTATGTTATTATATTAATTTACTAACATATTTCCATATTCTCTTCAATAAAATGGGAAACAAATGGTCAATCGTGTGTACGGCAGACTACCACCACGCGAACCGATGTAAATGGTTTCACATCACTTTCTCTCAAGGTTGGATATAACGATGTATCTAAAATATTTATATAATATTTATAAAATTAATATACTTATTTTATTTTAATATTACCTCAAACAACTTACCTTCCAACCCGTTTGAAAATAATAACAGCGCTTATTTTTACAGTGGACTACCACCTCGCGAACCGATAAGAGGTGTTTCCCCAATTCCATTTTACATGGAAGGTAATAAGGATTGATTAATTGAATGTATATTAAATTTTCAAAAAAATATTCCTCTGTAATTATTATTTCATATATTCTTTATTAATTTCCATTTCACGGGGGATACGACAACCTCACTCTTGTGCAAGGTGGACTATATCTTGTGAAGCGATGTGACTCTTCCATCACAAAATATTTACATTGATGTTAATAAAAATAATTTTTATTAATATCTGTGATATATATTAAATCGTAATGAATATTTAATTTCAATATATTATTTACCTTTCATTCATTCCATCTATTTAGAAAAATGGAAATAGTGTTCCTATGTGTGTATGGCCTACTGTCTCCATGAACGGTGTAATCCATTTTCAATATCTAAATTTAATTGATTGATATAAATGAATATATAATGAATATATTTTATATTTATATCATTTTTAACATTATTTATATTATTTTTCCACACTCATTGTAAAATTATCTAAATTACTGAACCACAACAAACATGAAAAATGAAGCAATTATAACTTTACACGATGATTTTGAAAAATAATTCTTAATAAACTGGTGATAAAAACAACAAGTAACTCACATATGTTATGAGATATATGATTATGGTTCTGAGATGTATTTATAATAAACCTATATTTATTATATAGGATTTTCTGACACATAAAATGTAAATTGAACCTGAGGTAAAGGTTTCTCATCTCACTTTTATTCTCATGATATATATGCCATATTCACCGCTTATTTCTCTTGTGTAGTGCATATACATACAATTTGATATATTATATCATTATTATCTTTATATTTTTTTATTTTAGGTTTTCAATTGATTTTATTTAATTTATGGGTCTTGCGATTCAGAAGTTACCAAAGTGGTAAGGGTTTATTTCACAATTTCATCAATATTCATAATTTTTTATATTAAAGTATCCCTTAGGGGAATAATGTAATATTTATTTTATAAAACAAATATATTTTCTGGTAATATATTAATAATGAAAATTTTCATATAATAGTATTATTTTTACTATATTTGGTAATTAAAATGATTGAGAAAATGTACATTATGAAACACTGAATTCATTTCTCTCTTTAGTCAAAAATTATTTTTCTTATAAAACCATGTTTTCAAAAATGTTTTCAATAATTTTTATATATTTATTTAAATTATATATTCAATAGATTTTTCCATGTTTTACTTTATAAAAAATAATATAATATTCATGTCATTTTCCAAAGATGGCATGCTTGGATTTTACTGAATAAGGAAATAGGATGTTTGTTTCAACTTGTTTGTCAGTTATGGAATTTCCCACAATCATGACTGATAAATGTTTGTAAGCTTCCATTATATATTTTAAAGTTTAATTTCAAAGAAAATTATTTCGAAAATATTTTTTTAACTATTTGTTTTAAAAATATTTTCAAAATGAAAATATTTTTTTACATATGTTTTTAATGACATTTTTATGGTATTTTTATTCATTGAATAAATTAAACCTCGTGTTTAATTTTGATAAAATGGTGATATGCTGTATTTAAATCAATATTATTCTTTATTTAGATGGATTATGATTAGTATGAAAGAGGAAGTATAATTTTATTACCATTCACCATAATATAGTAGATTGTTTATGATTATGTTTATTGGTTGGGGTAAGTATGGACATTTCATATGTTAGTTTTCAATATAAATGTTTATTTTGATTATATTTCCAACCATTAATAGGAGGAATTCAATAGAATAATTAATTCATGGGTGAGTCCCGGTTATATATATCCCTTTTACGCATCATCATGTCTCATGAGGAAAATCTATTAGCCAAATTAAATATTTTTCACCCATACATTTAAAATTCATGTAAAAGGTCCCGAAATATGTTTTATATGTCTCAAATTATGAGTTACATCATTAAGAGATAATTTGTTGATTTTCATGTGATTTTTCAATTATTTATTATATTTATGGATAATTTTAAAGCTCATGTGATTATTTATATGGATTTATTTTATCATATTCTATTCCTACCATATTATTCTCAATTTATTATTTAAAAAGAATGTTTTTTCGTTTTTTACCTTGAAATATTGATTATTCTTATTTATTCATGATATATTTTGTTGTACTCATACCCTTACTAAGAATATAAGCTCACCCTGATCATATGTTTTATTTTTTCCAGTATGCCTAGAAGTGTTTTGTTGTTATTATATAGGAATATGATAATGGAGATAATGGTGTTATCAAATCGAAAAAATTGTGTATTTTATTATTTGAAATGTAATGTGAATTTCAAGTACTTATTTATTTTACCAAGAATATAAAACTATTTGGCCCTTGGGATTTGGTTTCTTGTGTCTAGTACCAATGTGATAAAGTAACTACAAACTCTTTGTTACTAGGTTTAGGGTCTTTCTAGTTGTTATTACAGAAATTATAGTATAAACTTTGGTAACTAGATTTAGGAAAACATCGATTAGTGAACAAAAACCTATGATATACTTTAAGGTTGTGTATATAAGAATATACTAGAGTTTTTATGTGGAATAACTTATGTGTATTTTTTTAGAAATACATCCCTTTCTAGATAATAAATGTGAATGTAGTTTTAGCATAGATGTACATAAGGATAATAACCCTGAAAAAGGAATGTTGGACTTGACTCAAGAATTACCTAGTATTTGAAAATGAGACTTGTTGCGTACCTATTTGGACACTCCCAAGGGATTTTCTTGAAATAATTCAAAATTTTATTACAACCCATTATGAAAAGATTGAAAATATTTCATGATTCAAAAACATTCCCAAAGAAACAATAGTTATGTTTATTAGGTTAACTATGCCAAAAAATTTCAATTGACATTAAGTTTTGCACTAGTTTGGGGATTATACATTAGGTTTCATAATGTTGTGATCTAATATAGTTAATTACATTACTTATAAATGGTTCATAGTGTGAGGAATGGGAACCAGGTCAATGTACATAATCCATATAGGGATTGTCCTCCAGAGAAATACAATGATGTTGTAGTTGGAGCTACTGCTGGAACTGGTCAAATTATAACCACATTGGGGAAACTAAATCACCTTATGAGGAATATCCATTCCTATATAGAGTAAGATAATGTTCCACATTATGGTTTTATCATGTTATAAAACGTTAAGTGTAAAAAATATCCATAATTTAATAGGGAGAAAAATTCATTTAGAGCTCCATAATTGATAAGTTCTATAGAGAATATATTTCTCACTTTGGAAAGTTATGAAAAAGAAACTATTCGAATTGTAGTTTATTTTCTCTTAGGATATTCACTTCAATTGTGTTCATTGATTAAAAAAATTTTGTATGAAAAATAAATGGAAAACATGGAATGAATAGGTTTTAAGGTACACGTATTGGAAACGTATTTTCCTCATAAGAAATTGGTAGATATAAAGAGAGAATTATTTATTATAAGAAAATATAATGAGGAAGATTTTTCTAAACATGAATCTAAAATTACAAGGTTAGAATTTAATTTTTTGGACTATGTATGTAATTATAATAGAAATACTGAGCTTTTCTTTGATTATATTATTCCAATTCTTTATAGGGAACTTATATCCCAAAATATATCATCATATGAGGAAATATTTTCATATTCTATAAATATAGAGAAATAACTATCCATTAATTATATATTTGAAGGTAATAAAATAAAGAAGAATATGGTATAGTAAAAAATAGATAAGGGTTAGAATGGAAAGAAGGATTTTCCCACATGTGATAATTATGGAAAGAAACACCATGTTACAAGCATAAATGGAATGGGAGTTTACATAAAGTGTAGAGAAAAATACACCAGGCATGTTAATGAAATGTTAATAAAGAATACTCTAATGTTTAGTATTTAAAATGAATGGAGATGGGTGACTACAAAAAAACATTTCCCATGTTTCAAAGAAATATAACTCATAAAAAGTTAAGGTACCATAGTCAATCTTATGTTATTAATACAGTTGAAGTGGAATGAATAAAGAGGTTGTGTACATGGGATAAAGAATAATTTTGTATCAGTATGTATTCTAATGGTATTTCTGTTATATGAGTCATATAATGTATGAGGATTGTATTGTAATAGTTTTTCTTCAGGGATTTGAAAGTATATATTGAATGGAATTGATATCCAAGAAAAGTGATTTGATAACCTATGTTATTTTTTAGGATATTAATCATATTTTTGGAACATTATAAGAATTAAATTAATATGGTTTTATAAAAAAGGACAACCCAAAATCCAAGTGAAAACTTGTCAAATCTAGAAAGACCATGCGTATTGAACCCATAAAAGAAGGTAGACAATGGTAAAGTGCCCAACACTACCCTATTTGATGTTTCTGTTAATGATATATTAGTTTTACATATATTATTTTATGGATAAATACATATGGAATGGATTAAGTTGAACATTGGGTGTTATTGTTGAGGTTTAGAGATTAATGTATACAAAAGGACATGTCAATACATTATTGATCTTATGATTCATTAGAAGTTAATTTTATTAATTATAACATTAAAATTTCATTATGGATATTTCGTTTTTATAGTAATTAATTAAGTGGATATAGATCACAACACAAAAAAAATATGAAATTTTGTTTATGAAATAGAAAGATATCAAGTATGTATATTCCCTTATGTTCATAGTCGAGATCATAAAAAATCACTCAAATTTAGGAAAATGATCTTAAAATAAAAATGGTATCTTATAAACTTCATTTCCATCATTGATTTATAGATTTTTGGTTCTGATATTTCTCTTGATCATTCAATTTTTTATGATAAATGATCTCTATCACTCTCCATATTTACTTTTTGTCTTTATCCATGTCCATATCTTCACTTCCCACCAATGTTTTCATATTTTGAAAGCTATTAATTTGTTATTCTTGATGACGATTATACTTAAATTTCTCTTTTATCAAGAGTAATTTTTATCAACCCTCCTTTTAATATGGTTTTCCATAAAAGGTATTTTGAAATTCTAGTCCATTAATTATTGATATGAATATTAAATTTCAAGGATGAAATTTTATTAAGGGGTAGAATGTTACACCCTAAGATTTTTAAAGAGGAACATCATGTTAAAAATTGTATATGACACACAACACCAAGATTAAAAGTTAATGTAATACCCTGATACTTTATGATATATTTATTTTTAAATAAATTCATTCACTACCATATCTTGCAATGCACACACACTGGATTTAAAAGAAACCTGATAAACTATTAACATATTATTATTTGTACATGACCATTATCATATAACAATTAAGTTTGAGGTATTTAATATGAATAACTAAATTATGAAAAGAAATAATTTTTACACCTGTATAAAATAAATTCAATTTTAATCTATTAATATGAAATAAAATTAGAACTACTTGAATGAAAAATAACTTGTTTTCTGAAAATTTATATTTTTTAAAATTTTTGTTTATTAGTGCTTTGTGCACATGATATAAAATTACTATAAACTTATTTCAGAAAAATTATTTTGAAATATAACCTTAATTATTAAAATCTAAATTTAAAAATTATTTTTGGGTGATTTTTTTAGAATTTCCTAAAAAGTGTAATTTTTTATGAAGAATGAAAAATACTAATTTTTATTGAAAGTCACATTTTCATTTAAATTATTTAAAAATAAAAATTATATTTTAAATTGGTTTAATGTTAAATTAGTTAAAATTTATTATAATATAACTAATTTTTGTCATTTTAATCCATTTCATATTGACTTATGATATAAAAACTTTTTAAAGTTTTGAATGTTTTCTTTGGAAAAACTATTTTTCAACACTTTTGTGGGTTTAATTTTAAATACAATTATTCCATTTATATATATATATATTTTTAAAAAAATTGATTTAATATTTTTAATATTTATAATTTATATTATATAATAATTTAACCCTAATTATTTTCATAATTAATAGTTAAAACAGTATAAGTTATTTATCGTGGTTAAGGTAAAAATAGATTATGTGAGGGTTAAATTATGAAGATACAGACTAAAAATGACCCCAAACATTTATAATTCATATTTTATAGTCATATATATACCTTATAACATATAATTATAAATAATGACCCATTTTGTAGGATTTTGACATGATAAAAGTGTTAGTACCAAATTTTCTTTTCAAAAATTACACGTGTTTCCTCTCCACCACTTATAAAAGGACACATGCTCCCCTCTCCTATTTTCACATCCAAAATCATTTATTTAGTCTAATACATACCTAAATACATTAAATAATCCCATAAAAGCATACCAAATTCCTTATTTTGATCATAAATCTATCTTGAGATGGATTTTGGTGCAAACCTAATGATGTTTTTCAAAAAATAGGTAACATTCTTATATGGGTATTTTTATTTTATTTATTATTCCACCTATTTTAAATGTATTAAATCATGATAATATAATATAATAAGTATCTAACATATAATAACATGTCATTATTTTAAATTTCATATCCTATATCAATATCCTCTTCCATCAATTGGTAAATGAAAATGTTGATCGTGTGTATAGAAGACAACTACCTCAGAAAAAGATATAATTCATTTTCCAACGCTACTTATAATAGTTACATATAATGAAGTATTTAATATATATATATATATGAGTTTTTGTATAGTATTATACTTCTATAATTACAATATCACATCTTTCTTCTTACGTTACAAGCTTTGGAAAATAATAATGTTGTTCGTGTGTACGGCGGACCACCACCTCACAAACCAATGTGAAGTGTTTCTCCCATTTATATTTAACTTGGAAAGTAAAAAGAGTAGATTAAATTAATATATATGATATTAATCAAATAATTATACCTTTTTATCTGTGATATCAAAAATACCTTTTCACTTACTACTCAGTGGGATCGTTCATGTGTACAACATACTACCACCTCGCAATGTGATGTGAGTCATCTTTCACTAACAATTTAACTGGAATGTAATAAGGATAAATTTAATTAATATATGTGATATATATTGCATAAAAATTAATATGTAATGGTGAAATATTATTTAACTTCCTTTATTTCTATATGTTGAGAAAAACAAAAATAGTGTTCATACATACTTACGACCTACCTTCTCAATGAACAGAAAAATCCATTTTCTATATCAAAATTTTATAGATTAAAATAAATATATATACAATGAATTTATATAATTTTTTATTTTTTTTAAAATTATGTAAACATATTTAGTGTTAATGGACCAAAATTACCAAAACAAAAAATACATGAAAAATTAAGAAATTATCACTCGAAACAAATATTTTAACACAGAACTATTAAATAAAAGGTGTTAAATGACTATATGTAAATAATATATGGTATTATATATATTATTACTGTTATATAATATATTTTTAATAAACCAATATTTATTATACTTTATTTGTTGACAAATAATAATGAAGTAGAACATGGGGTAAGGGTTTCTCATCTCACATTAACTTTCAAGAGACATATTCCATATTTACCACTTATTTACTCTGTTTGGTTTATATACTAACCCATTGATGTTTAATTTCATGAATATATTTATATTTGTGGTAGTTAATGTTTATTTTTATGTTAATTATTTTATAGGGATTTTGATTCAGAATTTTTGAAAGTTTTAAGGGTTTATTTCACAATGTTATCAGTATTTAAAATTTTTATGTTTAAGTATCCCTTTGTGGTAATTAATTAATATTTCTATCTTAAACATAATTTATTTTATTCTTATTTGTTTCTTCAAGAAAATTTCAGGTATTAGTACCATTTTCCACCTATTTGGTACTTAAAATGATTGACAAAGCTTTTTTAATATAACTTGTCTTCATTTCTATCTTTGGTGTAAAATATTTATTCTTCCAAAACTAATATTTCTAAAAAAATGTTTTATAAACAATTTTTAACATTATAAAAAATATTTATTAATGTTTTTTTAATCATGTTTTAGTTTTTATTAAAAATAATTTGAAGTAATCTTCATATTTTTTTCAAGAAATTCATGTTTTTATTTTTACAAAAATTTGAAAGGAATATTTGTTTTAACATCTATAACATGTATAAAATTTCCCACAATCATGAACACCTGATTTTTTAAATATTCCATTATAATTTCAAAAGATTATTTTCAAATAGAGTTATTTTGATTATATTTTTTAAACTTCTAGTTTTGAAAATATATTCAAAATAAAAATGTTTATTTTCTACAACAATATTTAAATGATACGTGGATGGTATTTATATTAATCAATAACATGAACCCTATATTTGCTTCAGATATACTCTGGATATGTTGTATTGATATCATCCTTATTTTTTTGGATGATTTATGAACATTTTTATGAAGGATGTACTATTTTATTTCCATTAAATATATTACTCTAGATGGTTTTTGATTGTGAATAGGATTTGGGTAAGTTGATACATTTAGTATATTAATTTTTAAATATAAATATTTATGGTGATTTTTGTTAACCCATTTCATGTGAGGAATGAATTTGGATCATTATGTTATGAGTGGGGCCCAGTTATAGATATCCCCTCAATACAACAATATGTCTCATAAAACAAATCATTTTGGCCAAATTTAAAAAGGTTTCACCCTAGTTTTAAACTATCATGTGAAAGGTCTTGATAGTATGACTCAAACGTCAATCATTAGGCATTACCTCATTGTGAGACAGTTTTTGGTTTCCATGTCATTATTCAATTAGTATGACTATCCATGGATAAGTTTCAAGATCAATTGATTGTTTTTATTGATTTATTTTATTATTATTTTTTCCTATCATATTATTCTCAAGTTATTATTTAAATTTCATGGGTTTAATTTTTTTTCCTTTTGATATTGATTATGCTTATTGATTCATGATATATTCCTCTATATGCATACCCATATTGTGCATATAAACACACCCCTTTATTATGTTTTCTTTTCTGAAGGTTACTAGAAAGTGTTTTGTGATTGATATATAGGGATATAATACTCGAAATGATGGTTTTATAAAGTAAAACACTTCGTTTATTTTATGTTTTTAAAATGTAAAGTGAATTTTAAGTATATATCCTGTTTACCAAGACTATTAAATTGTTCTGTCCTTTGGGATGTGATTTTCTTCGTCTAGTGCCTATGTGATAAAGTAACCACTATCTCTATGATACTAGGGTCATGGTATTTACATCAAAGATGTGAGATAATCAATATTTTATAATGAAAAGAACTAAACTCCTCAAAATAATACTCTTAGTGATGTGGAAGTGAGTCATGTTTAAAAAAATGATTTCAGAAAATTAAAATATTATATAGGTTTTAGAGGATTCATTAATGGTTTATAATATTAATAAAATAACATAAAATAAAAATTGTACTAAAGGGGAAACATTTCTTTGCTCTTGGGTTCCATTTATGGAATTTATCACATCACATTTAGTCTATTATGATGTCATTATACAACCCTTATATTTCTACCGTATTCAATTCATACCCAAAAATTCCACTAATTTAGAAAATATAAAAAAATCATGTTTAGTTAATTTAGACATACATTGTTTAATAATAATAATTTTTTATCAAAATTATTTTATAAATTAAATAATTTTATATTTTAAATAAAAAATCCATATTTATTAGAAAATACAAATTTTTATTATACTATACACTTTCATAACATTATAAAAATTAAATTGGATTTATCAAATTATATTATCATTTATAATTAATTAAATTATTATCTTTTATAAATATTTTACAAAAAAAATTTATTTTAAAAATTATTGAATTTATCAAAATAGTGACTGAATTTAAACTATATATTTCACAAAATTAGAATTTTGAATTCTTCTTGACAAAATATAATTTTTATCAAATTAATTATATAATAATTGATAAATTAATAATAAAAAGGGATATATATAATCAATATTATAATAAAATTGAAAATATAAAAATTTATAATACTTGGATCTGCATAGACAACCTCTTATTACACCAACGTACATCCTATGGGTAAGGTGTGTGATTGTGTATCTTTCTTGGGATTCTTTGGTGAACATAGTTTGGGTAGTAAACCAGATGTGCATGAAATTATCATTTAAATAGTTTTGGTCGAAATTTATTTGTTGGATCTTGGCTAAGCCTTGGTCGATGGAAAATCCTGGTGACCCCATATCCCTCAGAAGCTCTGATAAATGGGCTTTATAATATATAATCCTATTAGTTGATATCATCACTTCTTCCATCTATGTCAATTGGATTTAATCATCACTCTAAATAAATAATAATCATAATGGTAATAAAAAACTATTCATATTATCAATAGTTATTATGATTAATGGTATTTTTAATTTAAAATGATATAACTTATAATAGTCCAAAATGACCAATATAGTGCATGTGTTTTCTATAACTTTACGGAATTTACTCAATAGAAATGGAATTTTATTTATAAAAGTTTTATTATTTATATTATTACCCAATTCAAAAAAATTATCGAATTATCATTTTTTACATTAGGAAAAATGAGGGTACTTTTGTGTCATCCCCTATTTTGGTTCCTATTTTTCTTCCTCAAACTTGTGATTCTTCCCCAATTCCCTAACCAGGTGAGCTGTCTTATTTTAGAGAATTTTTGCACTATGATCCTAAGATATTCACTACATTATTTATATATAATTGGTCACTCTCCAAGGGTACCACCTTGAGATTCAAAAAATTTGAGGGGTCTGGTATATACTTCCCCAAGAGGGATACATGGAACACATAATGTACATGAGATATTTCAGGTGGGATTTTAGGTCTATAGGTCATTGCTTCATGGAAATAAAGAATCTAAAAGGGAATTATGTATATTGTACTATGATTTACCTTCTTCCAAAACCTCGTGAAGTTCTTCTATAATGATATATTAAAGAACACCTTAACTCAAACCTCAAACTTTAGGTCTCAATAACAATTGTTTGAATGTATTTTTTACCAACTTTGTTCATATTTGATGTCATGAAAAATGGATTGAACCTTATCAATAAACTCTTGGATAAAATTATGTCTAATTAGCTTCCAATTTCAATTTTTATCCTAATATCTTGGATACAAACACCTCTTCCCATATATATCCTCACAAAGTGTCATTTGAATGCTTGATAGAAATTATTTTTCTATGATAACTCCACTGTAGAAAGGTGTAGATCCCAACATCCTTGGAAGTCCATGAAATGTGATCTCATTATATCCTATAGAGTTTGGAACATTCTCTCTAATAGACTATCCATATAAGAATGATAAGAAATATTGAAACATGGGATTTTATACAATTCTTGATAAAGGATTATCCAGAACCTTCAGGTAAAATTCATATCTCGATTACATACAATGGATAGTGAAACTCCATATAGTCTCACCACTTACCTTATGTATATCTTGGGGAGTTGTTATAGAGATAAATATTCCTTACTAGAATTTAAATGTTTTGTATTTTTAAGTTTATTGACCACCACCTAGATAGTGTTATTACCGTTAGATATTCTGGGGAGTCCTATGATGAAATACAAGATTTTATTTTCTTATTTCCATTCTAGTATGAAAAATTGTTTCCATTACACCCTTATAATTTTTCATTCAACCTTAACTTATTAGCCTACCAAGAATTTAGATATAAATTCTACAATATCCAACTTTATGTTATCCCACCATAAGGTTTTCTTGGGATCTCAATACATCACAGTTCTTCCATGATGAATAGATGAGGATGATCTTTGAAAACCATCTTGAAATTACCTCTTCAGTTCTGGTTTTGATGAGACACATATATATTTTCCAAACATTGTAACTCTATCTTTACAAAATTAAATAACTATAATATTTTCTACATTATTCACTATTATTGTATCAACATTTTAGGCCTCCATTATCCTTTTAAGAATAGATGGATGAGAAGTTAGGTGAGAAAGTTATAATGAAGAACCCTTTATTATTCTCATATAAATCTTGTACACACCCAAAAAATATTATGTCCATTTCAATTCTAATCATGGATAGAGTTTTTTGTATCCTTTATTATCAGAAAATATGCTTTGTTGTTTGCCTACCTAGGGTGGAATTGAATTGAATAATAATAAAGTTTGATCATCTATGATCATATCAATTGGAGCATATTGATATCCATTATTGTGAATATATTCTTGTGGATTTTATTATTCGTAAAAATATCAAAATTTTCACCATATAGATAATGTCTCCAAATCATCAATGTGGAGATCACTAAAAATAATTTCAGAACATTAATTGGGAAGTGAAAATCATTTATTTTTAATTATTTGGAGGTATAAACTATCACTTTTTTATCTTGAAGGATTACATCACTCAATCCCTTTTTTAATGAAATGATTTATATAAAAAATGCTTACCCACTGGTGAGTAATGTGAGAACAGGTTCACTGAATAGCTTCTTCTATAATGCTTTAGTTATTTCCTTACATTCATCATTATATTCCTACTTTACTCCCTTCGAAGTTAGCTTGGTTATTGGTCTTAAAAATCATTATATGTTTCTAAAAAATTATTGATAGTGCCCAAATATCCAAGGAAACAATAGATCTCCATCATAAAGTTTGGTTAGGGATATATATCAATTTCCTATATTTATGAATGATCCATAGATAATGCTTTTTGAGTGATAAAAATCTATAATAATCTTTCTTTATCCATCAAAAATTCTCATTTAGTTTACTTCACATTAAACTTTTCCATTCACAATTAATTCAATACCATGTTCAAGTACTCCACATATTCCTCCTTTATTTAAGAGTGTATAAGAATTTAATATATAAATACTACTAGAAATTTATCAAGGTAATCTCTGAAGACTATATTCAAGGGAAAGGTCCTCATAGCCCTCGAAGGAAGAAAGGGAAAAAAGGCATTAATGATTCAGGGGAGTGGATCGTGGATCAGGGGAAAAAGTCTAAGGGACGCAAGGATTACTCCCACATACCAAAACCGATGGAGAATAGGTTGGCCAAGAAGGGTAGAAACAATGAAAGCACAACCCTACAAAAAGGGGAAAGAAAAAGATCAAGTAGGCATTCAAGAGATAAAGAATAAGAGGATGGGGAGTGCTTGAAACTTATCCTACACTACAAGGAAAAAATGATTGAGCAATCTGTATAAACTAATGTCTCAGAAGAAGAGCTCAATAGAATCTATGAATAAAGGTTAAAAGTTGATGCCATATAGGATCAAGAAGTGTGGTTAGATAAATAAGATAGAATACTGGCCCGAGGCTTCAATCAGATTAAAATCAACTCAGAGGAATTTATTCAGACAATGGATAGGATGATTTTTCACCTTGAGGAGCTTATCAGAGAGGATCCAGATACCCAGGTTAGTATGCTGCACTGGGAACTCTATAGAGTAGTTGGGTCCAGTAATATTAGTCTTGTGTTTAACCATTTTGGGAGTTCTTTTAGCATGTAGTGGTGCCTTTTGTAAACTTTGGTTTCCCATTTTTCCTAAAAATGGCTTCATAATAAAAAAAATTAAAAAATTTAAATTTTGTTGGATGGCTATAGGGTATTGAGTCAAAATAGAATCAATATAGACTCCTAGTTCTCTTACATTGTATAAAAATTAGTCCTGGGTATATCAAGACTCTTAAAAATAACTTGATATTATCAAAATAGAAGATCTAACTTAGAGAAGTACTAGATTATATGTAGCTAAAGGATATTCTTCTCCTCCATTAAATTGTTTATAATATGAAGGTGATTTTTTATATAGAGGTTTATTTCCCTCTCTTAGAAATTTATTTTATCTCTATACAAGTAAAGTTAATCCATAGCCATAATTACATTAAATTCCCCTAAAGATAATATGAAACATTTTTGGGAAGTTTATCCCACAAATATGAATAAGGGGGATCTTATATACTAGGAATGAAATAATTACACCATTTTTCACTTTTATAATTAGATCCACTTCCATAATTTGATGTGGTTTTTGAATAGTTCTAATAAACTTGAAAGATATGAAAGAAAACATTGAACCTGAACCTAATAATATATTCATTATTCTTGAATAAATAACTATCATAACATTTATTACATTATTTTCGAGATCAACCTCATTAGTTGTGATGGAATAATCCCATCCTTTATCTAGAGGAATTCAATTTTTTTTCATCAATTATAACTGAAAAACCAAATCTTAGTACATTGATTCACATAGTTTCCTTATTCCTTGTAGATGAAACATTGGAAATTAAGCTAGGGTTAACAAGAGCATTAATTTCTTCTGTCACATTTTTTGGTTTCTGTCATTAGAATTAATTAGATATGTGGACATACTTCCTACAAATAAATCATTTCCTTATCCCCTTTATCCAATTTTTAGGAATCTTCTTCGCACAATTTAGATTAGTGTGGTGTTGGACTTACTTTACCTGTGATATTTCTCCATAAAACAGCCAAAATTAAAATCCATCCACCAATTCCAATATCTAAACACATAATACTTGTGTGGTTCAGTTATCTCCATTTTGAATTTGAGGGAACATCGAATAATTTCCTCATAGTTTTAAATGTCTCAATATGAAAAACCTTTTTGTATACTAGGATTTATCCCACCAAAGAAGCACTCAACTTTACTTTTAGGGGAAATGAAAAATCCAGAGGTATATAGTGAAAGTCTTATGATGTTATCCCCATAAACCCTGATGGATTAATCATCATTTTTATATAGGGTAAGAAAATACCACTTTGTTTTATGTTATATAGTTTGAGGGAAAAAAATCAAAAAAAACATTTTCTAATAAACTTTACAGTCCATCACCTCATATCTTACTCATGATTTATATTTTTGATCAATGTCAAATATTAATATGCTTCTCCATACATATGATAAATATCTAGCATGACCACCTCTTTCATTGTAAATTAAAGTATGGATAAGTTATTTCCATGGGATTTGATTCGTTTTTTCATGATTAAGGGATCAAAAGATCCATTGAAAGTCAAAATCCTTTGTAAAATAATGGTTCCAAATGAAGCTTACATTATATACGGGTTGTGAGTTTTCCCCCCAATTAAAATTTATATTAAGAAAATAATTTAATTGAGAATTTATATTCATGAAGTTATGGACTCCCACTCCCATCAAGATGGGCACCTCATTTGGGTATCCATTATATTTCTCATCACATTAGTTATTAATAAACATACTCTTATTCATAGTAATTGATTAATTAAATGGAAAATTCGGGAATAAAAATGTTAAGAAACTAAATAAAAAAAGGTACAAATGAACATTCAAGGGATTACTCATAAATTTCAAAAAATTAATTAACATATGAATTTCTATTATTCAATCTAAGTTATCTATGTTCAATTTCTTAACAAAATATTTCATGTGAATTTTTTTTCTCTTCATAATGGTTCATAAAGTGTTTGTGAATTTAGCAAACCATATCCTCTATGAGTGTTGAAGAAGGTATATAGAAAAGGTTATTTTTCATGCACTAGGTGATGATCAAGTTAAATACCAACGTGCCTTTTTAGTGTTATTACTCCAAGGTACAAGTGTTCTAAAGCCATATACACATTTAGTATCCTAAAAGGGGATTTTCTGGGAACCCACTTTATCTACACTTTACCATATTTTAGGGTTTTATACTTCTTTTATTATTATCCCTAAGACATTAATAAAGTTTTACAATCCTAATTTCAAAAAATTACAAGAATTCCCCCTAATACTAACTATAAGAACACATATCTTTAATACACCGTAATTCACAATTTTTTATAAAAATATACTCATAATAAAATATTAGAAAATTAGGATGTTGAGTGTCTTCAAGGAATTTTGTACATATAACATCAACATGAAACATGGGTACAACAGAATTATTTAAAAACTCAAAAACATTCCTTTAAATTCAATTGATCTTCTTGTTCTGCATGGGATAACCTGGTGATGTTTATAAGAAAATGGTTTGAAATAAATCCCAGTAAGGTAATAATAAAATATTAAAATAAAAAAATAAATACATATTAGTCAAGAAGAGTCTCAAGTTTATATAAATGTGGTGATAATCATAAACATGATCATCAGGGTAAGATCCAAGATGGAAACATCAAGGAAACAAAGGAATGTGGTAACAATATAAAATATGAAATCACAAATATAGATCAAGGATAATCACTAATAAATCATAACATAGTCTAACTAGGACAACAAAACATGAAACAAACATGGTATTTCATGAGATAAAAACATTACCTAATGCATTGGAGGGATATATAATTATAGTCCCACCAATCGCATTCATATCAAGTAAATGTATTTCTATTTCACATATATCATACAACATAAAAATAATATTCACAATTTAAATCCCATGATAAAGTAATGTAGGTTACATATATAGAATTTCCCAAATAACAAAGAATAGTAACATCAATATGAATACCCTTTAGTGGAAAGGGTCATGGGTATACACTCTTCAAAAGTTCCTCATGCAAAACCAAAGGATAAAATTGGTAGTATAACATGTATACATAATGATTCAAGGAAGGGTATAATGAGGGTAAAATGTGGTATATTATTACTTGTACATCATAAATATAGTAAATTGATGTGTAAAAACATTAAAACATGGAAAATTGAAAATAAAAATGGAATAATTCATGAATTGTTTTTGAATAAATAGAAGGAGGAAAGGATCCCTTACCTTGAGAGTGCACATCTAAAAGAATTTGAGGAGTCTCTTAATATAATAGGTATAGATACCATTTCTTTTCATACAGTATCATTACATAGCATTTTCAAAATACATAAAAAATTATAAAAACATATGCCCAAAGACCGTACTAGTCTAGTGCCTTTGGAAACATGGAAACATAAACACTAGCACATAAATGAGTTACATCATCTCCCACTAGGTTCCTCTTGACTATAAACCTTATTAGACACATCATACATAAAATATTTCTTCATAACCTAGGAAAATGAAACATAAAAATGTGTGATCTCATATGCTCAGTAAGGGTAAACAAGGGATATACGTAAGGATAAACATGAGCACCAGGGATTGATAACATAATAAAAACATTATAAGATCAAAACCTTTGTATCAAAGATCATAAACATGAATCATAAAATAAATCATGGAATTTCATAAGACATTAATCAGATTAAAATAAAGAACATAATCCATAAATGAATAACATAGTAATAAAACATGGAATTGTGTAAAACACATAATATTATAATTTTATTTCCATAGTAGTTAGGGCATCGCTTCCAAGGAAATATTGATGGATAAAGTACATTATTAAATTGGGTTCACACCCCGTTCCATTACTATATTACTAAACCAAGTTCACTCCTCATTCCAGCCCATTATTACTATACTGAGTTCACTCCTCGTTCCATACCTTTGTTACTGAACTGAGTTCATTTCCAGTTCTAGAACTATTATACTAAACCAAGTTCATTTATCATTCCATCCCTATAATACTAAACCAAGTTAATTTACCAACCAATACATGTAAATCTCATGAGATATAAATATTTTCCCAATCCATTGGAGGGTGATATAGGTCTCACTCAACTCACAGTGAAATAATACATACATGTGACACAAAATAATACATAATCATATCATAACACATAAAATGAAATGGGTATCATAAAAATATATACATATCATAACCTGTAAATAAAGATATCGTTATCCAAATCATTTCATCAAAATCATAACCCATGGAAGAGAAACTAATTTTATAAACATTTAACCCCTAAAAGTGAAGTGGATTTCATAAATATATAACCTATGATAGAGAAACGGGTTTCATGATGACACAGAAATTAAGTATAACCCATTAATAGAAAGAATATGAATGGAACCTTTAGATCATTTCTTATAAGGGAATGAGTAACATCAATGGATGTCATCTTAGATGGAAAATAATTTTGAAATATCTTTCAAAAATGATTTATGAGAAAAATATCATTTATTATTTAAAAAATATTTTTAATACATAAAATCATTTTGATATCATTATCTTTGAAAATTACTTGAAAACATATAAAGAATACCTAAAATCATTTTTAAAACGTTTTTCTTTAAAAAACTATAAAATATGATCAAAATTTATTTAAAAAAATTATTTTAAAACACTTATATAACATATAGAAAAATATTGAAATGTTTTGAAAACCTTTTTACAAGAAATCGTATGAAACAATCTTGGAATGTTTCAAAAAACATTTCTTTGAAAATACTTTGAAAACATATAAATAAGACATGAAAAACATTTGAAAAAAAACCCTAAAAACTAATAAAAGACTCTTAAAAAATTTGAAAACTATTTCCCTTTAAAAGTACTTTTAAAAATATTTTCATTAAAATTAAACTTTTAAAAATTCTAAAGAAGCTTCAAATAAATGACGACATGTAAATCTGTAAATGTCGTACGAGTTAAAAAGAACATTACTTTTTCTTGGTAGAAATGGTAGAGAAATGCCTTGTTTAGAAAGTGATGAGAATATTAATTTGACTATATTTTTAAAATAAAAAATGGGAAAATTTCTTTTAAATATCAAAGGATAATGGTATAATATTCCTGGAACACTTTTACAAAACACAGAATTCTAACCAACAGGAGGGTAAAGTCGGGATTTCTTAGAAACACATTACTAACTATCTTCTATACCAAAGAGTATAAATATGGTACCAATAAATTATTATATAATTAATAATAATAGGATAATAAAAATAATTAATTTTCTTGAGATATGGGTTATAAGATTTCATCAAAGGTAGCATAAAAATAAACAATCTTGAAAAGTGATATGATTGTTTCAATAAACTATTATCAATTGGTAACTTGGGGTCATAATCTCCATGTAAGAAAAGAAAATTACATGAATCTTATTATATCATTAAAATATTTAGATTAGTTATTTATCATATAAAATGGAATTATATACACATCAAATTGATTTTACATGAATAATAAAACATGAGTCCCAAAGAAGAGAAAAAAACTAATTTACCAATTTGGAAACCGTGGAAACATAAACCCCATGAAATAACTCTCATAGAATAGATATTTAAATACCCATAAATTTAACTATAATAATCATTTATTACATCCATGGGATGTATACACACCACACAAAAGGAATGGGTGGTGAATAAAGCATGCATCACATAGAAATAAAAAGTGAGATGAAATCTCGTTACCTTGTGTATTTACTCTTGTATTACTCGTTCAAACCACCCATATAATAAATATAAATTTATTAAACACATTTTTAGTAACCTTTTTATTATATATAATACCATATATGGTTTTATCATTAACTTATATTACCCTCTTGTTAACAATCCTATGTTAAGGTTTCACATCGGGTAATATTCACTTTGTTATTTACATGAGTCATAATTTATTATATCATTGGTCCTTATACTTATATCATGATACCAAAATTTTAAATAAGATGTAAATATTATTTAAATTATTTATATTTTTATTATAATAATATATATAATATATAAGTTTGAAATGTAAAAAATGCTCATGGAGATGGTAAGTCGTACGTACACATGAATGTTGTATCTTTTTTATCATTGTATTAAAAGAAAGAAGGTAAATAAAATATTTGTCTATATATTTATATATATTATTATTCAATTATAATTATTATATAATATATATCATATAATTTAACTAAACACATCCATAACACATTCCTTGCAATGTGTGAATGAATCAAATCGGTTTTAGGTGGTGGTAGTCCACACTTCCTCAAACAAAATTATCATATTTACATCAAATAGAAATTAAAAAAACATATATGTTGTAAATTTAATAAAAAATATTAAATATATAATAAATATAATATATAATATATAAAAACAGATAATCCATATTATTGTACACCATGATATGAGGTAATGGAAAAATGAACAATCATCATTTCTTGATACAGTAGTTCATTGTACACATAAATATTAAGTTTGTTACCCATTATATTGAGGTGTGTGTATGTCTATATTGAACCCTCACCATAAAAAATCTCAGTATTTTTATGATACTAGTTTTTTTATAGAATCATGGAAAAAAATGTAGTGGAGGGGTGTAGTACAGAAACAAAAGAAATCGGCTTGAGAGAAGGCGTTGCCTCTTTATCGGGTAACTCCTCTTGGTTTCTGCAAAAAGGATTATTTTGGAAGAATTTATGCCAAAAAATAGGATTCAAAAAGGAATGGAGGGATTTTTTAATTTTATTGGTAATATCTTTCCTGATCCTAAGTGGTTTGAGAGGTGTGGAGAAGAGGGAGAGGTGGTAGCCTTTTATAGGGAAGGAGGAGTGGCACTTTTTTAAATATTTGAAGAAGGAATTCTACCACGTTTTTCATGTTGAAGGTGGATCCATTAATGATAACAAGTAAATAAAAGTAAATAAAGGGTATAAATATGTCCATAAAAGGGATTTTAGATAACTATATAGGTCGTTTTGGACCTTAAGGTTATGTTTTAGTCCCTTATTAGGCTTAATTTAACTTTAATCAATGAAATTAATTTTAATCACCTTCACTAATATTTTTTGTCAAAAAATAATTTTAACTTATTAGAAATTATAAATTATTCTTATTAAAAATAATAAATCTATTTTTCCAAATTATAATCTTATTATTGTCAGAAATTAATTTAAAATTAATTTTTCAGTCAGGTCAAAAATGTAGTTTTTTAAAATAAAAACATTCCAAAGTTTTCTAAGTTAGTATATCCAATTTCAATGTGAAATTGATCTAAATGATAGAGATTGTATTAATTCATAAAAATATGATCAAATTGAACTTTTAAACCAATATAAAATATAATTTATCCTTATAAATATATTAAATGAAAAAAAAAGTTTTGAATTAAAATCTGGTATTTTTAACTATTCCTAAAAATGATGTTTATCAGAAAACCCCCAAAAAATTTCCTAAGATAATTTTTACATTATAAATTCAAAAATTAATTTTATTTTATAAAATTATACTTTTAAATGTGTCTAAAATTAATTTTATTATTTTTCACAGAATGACATTAAAAACACCTCATTTGAGAAATTAGTATTTTTAAACAAATAAGGACTTTACCATAAATTATATCTTTCAACACAAATAGGTTTAATTCTTATAAAATAATTATAAATAATATTTTAAAATTATTTATCACTATTCGTATTACTAAGTGTAATTTCTATATTATAATTATATTATTTAAATAATTATAACAAGAAAAATACATTTCATAGAAACTCAGTATTGCATGTAACATATGTCAAGTCAATGTTGTTTGTTGTGTATTCCAAGTATCAAGATAAATTTGGGGTTTCACTTATTAAAACTATAATTTATGTTGTTTGTTGTGCAAGATTAATTTTTATTCATATAACGCAAGCCAAACGTAGTGCGTTAATATAAAATAAAATATTTTATGTGTTACGTGAAATGAAATATATCAAAATGATTAAGTTGATTTGAAAAACTAACAATTCACTAAATCTTGGGGTGTTACATTCCCCCTCCCCCCTAAAATTAATTTCACCATCGAATTTCGTCTCAGTTATTCAAGGATTAATACTTGATAGTTTCACTCATATAAACCCACATTATAAACATGAATAATAAAAACTTCATTTAAAAAAAGAAATTCAGAACCATAATGTTTACCCAAAGTAACTCATAACTGACTTACAAGTTAGGATAATATAATTGGGATGTGAAAACATGGACATGGAATATAAATATAACCTTTACGTACTAATGGAGATTGATAGAGTACTTGGTCAGGATAAAGTTAACAATAAAAAAATCCATAAATCTATGATTATCTAAGGGACTATTTGATTCATCAGAAATGAAGGTACTGGGACAATATTTTTGGATTGAAGACAATTTTTCCTAAAATTTAAACAAAAAATCATGAAAATACAAGCTCTCACAATTTTAGTACAACATCACCCTTTGTTTTTTGTTGATCCAATTTACCTCTTTCTCTAAAAAGAAAGGTAAAATTTTAATTATTTAAGTACTAACAGATCATGACACCCGTGATATGTCATCCAATACATCATTATCTATCATCGACACCATGTTTTTATAATAGATTATCAAATATTATTAATTCCTCATGTGGTAACATAATAATTAATTCTCAAAAACTTCATCCAAAGTTAACTTAAAAATACCATAAATGGTTAACCTTATAACCCTTCCGAAAGATGAAAAATAAATGACTCTGAAATAAAGTCATCAAAGTGGCTTAACATTTATGCCCCATATATCACAAATTTCCACTTGTTTGTCACATTCCTAGCCTGTGAATATTCTTAGCATATATTACCTTAAAACAAGGTAATAAACTTAACTACAAAAAATAATTTTGGAAAACATGCATTCTTACTTACTCTAATGATTACTGGACATATTCAGTAAATCTAAGAAGTCTTAAAAATCTTCCTTGAGGGTATAGAATGATTTTTCAATAATCAGTTCCTGGGTAATCTATACCATACAATTTAATTATTCATATGCAGTATATTTTTATCCAAACATCATTATCTCAACGTCATGCATTAATTAAAGGTTACCTTCCCTCAATAAAAATATTACTTTTCAAATACTTCATCACCATTAAACATATCCTTTTCAATACTTAATTAAAACTTAAGTTGAAAATACTTATATATTACATGATTCATATAACATTTTTTTCAATTCCAAAATATAAATACTTCATTCCTCAATATTTTTTCTTAAACCATTAATTAGGCCTCATAAACTTATTCCTTAATAACTCTTTACTATAATATGAAAAATTAATCATGTATTAAGGTTCCTTGTTCTAAATCTTAAAATACTTATTATGTTTGAAGTAAAAAATACAGGAAAAACATCAAATACCTTTCAAATATCAGTTTCATTATCATTATCTTAATAAGTATAACCAATAATCGTACCCCCTTATTGATTTTATTTATGAGATTTAATCTTAGGAAATCGATTCACAAAATTCCAATACTTTCCACATCTAAAACATTCAATTTTAACCATTTTACTTAGAGTTCTCATTTTTTAATAAAGCGAGAAGGCATAGTATGATAAATACATATCACAGAAGAAGAACATATAATCATAAAACAATTACTTACAATATGTCTAAATCATAGACCAAAACTTTTAATCTACGAACCCATAGTTTTATCCTAGGTTATTCATAGCCAAATTATCTTTAAATCCTTCATGATGGTTCATGAAGAGTTTGTGAATTCCCAAAGAATATCTCCCAGGAGTGTCAAACCAAGTGTCCATAAAGGTCTGTTGTCATGTACTAGATTACCCTGAGTCAAGCCAGGGACATCTTGTCAGAGTTTTTACACCTATGTATATCTGTTCCAAAACCACATCCACATATGGTATCCATACAGGGATGTATTTCTAAGAAATACCTCACACCATCCTTCCCTAAAATTCCATGGCATTTTTCTATACTTTTCCTTATCCTTAAACATATCCTTTAAAATGTGCTTAGGGTTCTCACTAATGTTTTCCCATCCTCTCTTCCAAAGGTTTACTAAAACTTTTCTCTGATACCAACAATAGTGACCCTTGATTTTCATACATTAACATTACATAATATTTGTGGAATACTAAAAACATTATACAAATAGACTCCTAAAGACCTTAAAGTCTAGTGCCTTTGGAAATAGGGAATCATAAACACTAAAACATAAATGATCTACCACATATCCCACTAGGTTATTCTTGACTAGAAACCTTCTTAAACACATCAAACATAATACATATCTTCATAACCCGGGGAAGGAAACATAAAAAGGGGTGATATTAGATTCTATGTACGGGTAAATGTGGGGGATACATAAGCATAAACATGAGAATAGGGGTATGATATCATGATAAAAACATTATAAGATCATACTCTTCATATTAAATATCATAAAAATAAATCATTCACTAATGTGTGTAAGTTCATAAGATATTAATCAGAAGAAAATAAATTAAATAATCCATGAAACCATAATGTTGGAATAAAACATAGAATTGTGGAAAACCAATAAACATATGATATGATTTCCACAGTCTTCAAGGCATTCCTTCCAAGGCCACCTTAATGGAAAAATTACATTACTGAACTGGGTTCACACCCCATTTCAACCCTATATTATTGAACTAAGTTCACTCCTCATTCGATCCATGTATTATTGAACTAACTTCACTTCTTTTTTATCCCTATTTTACATAATCGGGTTCATTTCTCATTTCATCCCTGTAAAACTAAACTGAGTTCATTTCCCATTCTATCCCTATAATACTAAACTATGTTCATTCTAACCATGTATATATCATGATATATAAAACTTTACCCAATGAATTGATGTGAGATATAGGTCCCACCCATTTCATAATGAAATCATATATATATATCTATGTATATATGTGACACTAAATTATAGAAATGATATCTTAACCCATGAAATGAAATGGACATCATAAACATATAAACATGTAACAACATAGGAAAAATGATATAGTTTTAATATTCATTTCATCAAAATCGTAACCCTTGTAAGAGAAATAGATTTCATAAATATATAACCCATGAAAGAGAAGCATATTTTATAAACATATAAACTGTGATGGAGATATAGGTTTCATAAATTTCATGACCTATCATATCTAGGAAATAATATTAATGAACCTTGGTTTATTATTGGAGACTTTAATGCCATTCTCAACTCAATTGAAAAAATCGGTCCCTCCCATGCTACAATTTTCATAAGAGAATTTAATGCTTCAATTGAAGACAACAATATAATTGAAATTAATCTCACTGGTGTGAAATTTACATGGTATAAAAGACATTATAATAGAGTGGTTTCCTCTAATCTAGATGGAGCTTTCACAAATTTTCTCTCCTTAGATAAATGGGACACTATCTATAGAATCACTTTTCACAAGCTGAACTTTGATCATCATCCTATCCTGGTCAATGTATCTACCAAAGGCATGATACCTCCATTACCTTTATGATTTAACAATGCATGGTTCTCTGATGATGAATGCACCAATACCATCAAAAACCATTGGTCCTCAATGTCGCACAATAATGATGCCTTTTCCTATTATGTTAAATTAAAGTACCTCAAACAGACTCTTAAAAGTTGTTGTAGCTCCAAATCCAAAAAAAATGAAATACTTATTCTTAAGAAAGATCTAAATGATTTAGAAAATAATAACACTAGTTCTGATTTAAATATGGAACCAAATCAAGAAATAAATCGTGTGATTAAGCTCAACTCATTAATAAATTTTAATGAAAACATAAGGAAGAATGTGTTTAAAGTTAAATGGCTATAATATGGTGATAGAAATACTAAATTCTACAATTCTATTCAATGAATCAGGATGGCTTGTAGACTGATAACCTTTTTAAATGATTGATACAAACTTCTTGACAATGAAGATGACATTGCTCATCACATTTTCTCTTACTATGAATCATTCGTCAATGGTCCTGATATCAACAAAGACCTCATTCCTGGCCTCATTCTGAATGTTTTAACTAATGAGGAAAACACCTTCCTCCTCAACACTCCAATGGATCACGAAATCAAAGACACTATCTTTAGTTTGAATTCCAACAATTCTCTCAGTCATGATGGCTTCAATAATGGTTTTTTCCAACACTATTGGGATGTGATTCATGTTGATGTTTTCAAACATTTCAAATCCTTTTTTTCCAATGGTGTACTTACTCATGCTCTTAGTGCTCAATTCCTCTCCTTGATCCCAAAATTGGAAAATGCCGCTAAGATTAATTTGTTTAAAACCATTTCCCTTATCAATACCCTTTATAAAATAATCACTAAAATCATTTCCAATTGACTCTAAACTATCATAGATAAAATTGTCTCCTAGAACCAATTTTGATTTATTATGGGTAGATCCATTCAAGATTGGATCTGTCTTTCCTTTGAGTTTGTCAATAACATGAATAAAAATAACAGAGGAGGTAACATTGGTATTAAACTGGACATTAAAAAATATTTTTACACCATGGATTATGGATTTATCTTCAATGTTCTTCAAGGTTTTGGCTTTAGTGTTTCATTCATTACTACAATTAAAACTTTTTTCAACTCAAAATATATATCCATTTTAATCAATGGTTCTCCCAAGGGTTATTTCAAATGCACCAAAGGTTTTAGGAAAGGTGATCCTCTCTCTTCCATTATCTTTTTGATAGTAGAAGACTATCTTAGTTACCTACTCAACTTCTTTGTAGACCAGAATGAACTGAAACCCATCCATGTCACTTGGAACAAAAATGCCCCCACTCACCTGTTTTCTGCTGATGACATAATCCTTTTCCTTCAAGGTGATAAAAGAAACATTATAAACCTCAAACAAACTCTCTCTCATCATGGAGATGTTTCTAGACAATCCATTAGTGGGAATAAATCATGCAAATTCTATGGGAAGAACATTCCCCCCAACAGAAAATCGAACATTATCAGTGACTTATGTCTAAAAGAAGGTACACTACACTTTACTTATCTTGGTGTTCTCATTTTTTGGGCAGAACCAAATCTTACCACTTTTCTACAATAGTTTTCGAAGTCCTAACCCTGATATCTTCTTAGAATGGTAAATCTATCTTTATGGAAGGCAGGATATGCCTGGTAAAATCCACCACTGTGTCTAATTTGGTTTACTCCATGATGGTCTATAAATGGTCGATTGGTCATATCAAAAAAATGAACATTTCTATAAAAAAAATATTTGGACTGGAAGCACTCTTGAAAGAAAGATTTTGAATGTTCCCTGGTCAACTTTTTGCAAGCCTATTGAAAAAGGTGGTATCTGCAAAAAAAATATCAAGTACTTTAATGAATATCTTCAAGAAAGACTCACTTGGAACATTCTACGTAATAACTCTGAATCTATTACATTCCTCAAAAATAGATTTCTTGAAAAGCGTAAGATAGGAAACTCAAATTTAATTAATTCCTCTCTCTGGCCATCCATCAGACATTGTTACTCTAATATTATGAATAATTATAGATGGATGGTCTCCAAGGACTCCTCCATCAAATACTGGTTGGATAAATAGACTGACACAAACTTAATTACTATGATTTATCCTGATCAAACCCCTGATAGTACCAATTTCTCCATTAGAGATATTCTAAACTCTCAATATGATCATCTCCCTGAAAATATTCTGAATGTCATTGAAAACTACCCTTTTAAAAATACTTATAATTTTTTAATTTGGGAACCTACTAATAATGGCATGTATAACTCAAAATGTTTTTACATTCATTATTTTTGTAACTCAAAAAGTGATTTTATTTGGATAAAACATTTTAACAAAACTTGGATAAATTATTCAAGATTCAATCTCATCTAGCGGCTTGCTCACAACAGAGTTCCCACAGAAATTTGTCTTCAATTTTTTGGAATCCAGCTCTGTTCGAGATACAAATTCTATAATCCACAAAGAGAATATACCAATCATCTCTTTCATTCTTATGCCACTTCTTATGCTCTTTGGAACTATATTCTTGACATTTTTGGTTATAGATGGTTGTTTCTTGACTATGTTAAGACTCAACTAAAAAATGTGCAGAAATAGATGGCTCTCAGAAAATCAAGAAACTCTTCCTTACTATAGTTACTAAGATCCATCATGTGATATGGTATGATTGTAATGCTATTTTTCATAATAACTACATACTCAATCAAAATGCAGGTCAGATACAGACCCTCATTACCATACGGGAAGCTGCTTTGATGCAAAAAGGACATTTCCACAACACTGTGCATGAATTTGAAATCCTGCGGCGTCTTCAGATTAATGGAAATTATTTTCAACCTTGTCACACTATATAAGTGTTTTGGAATGCCTCTATCCCTTGATGTATTAATGTTAATATAGATATTCCCACCAAATGAAATCTTAGCCATGTGGGTAGCGGTGATATCTTCAGGAACCGCATCGGTCAGATCCTTGGATGCATCATGCGTAGTTGTGGCATCTCTTCCCCTATTGAAGAAAAGATGATGAGTTTAATTCATGATATTTCATTCTCCAAACTCCTTGGATGGAATAATATTTGGATTGATAGAGATTTTTCTACCATCATGAAGGATATTTGGAATGGCACATTACATCTTGCATGGTTGATTACTACCCGTTGGATGGACATTACAAGTTCTCCTATCAATCTAAACTATATCATCACACATTTTTATTGAGAAGAAAACATGGTGGAAAATTTCCTAGCAAATATGGGTTTAAATCAATATATTACCTAGTTCAAAGACCTCCCTAGTTTTTTACATTCTTTCCATCAAAGAGATTGTAATATGATCTCATATTTCAGTCTTCTGTACACTCTTTTTTTATAATAATTGTGCCATTTTTGTTTTGGGCCAAGGTATCATCTTTCAAAAAAAATCAATGAATGTCATCTTAGATGGAAAATAATTTTGAAATATTTTTCCAAAATGTTTTTTGAGGAAAATATCATTTGATCTTTAGAAATATATTTTTAAAACATAAAACCATTTTAAAATAATTTTCATATAAAATATATTAAAAACATATATATATAATACTAGAAATAATTTAGAAAAAAAATTTCCTTGAAAACGTATAAAATAAGATTCAAAATATTTTAAATTTTTTCTTTGTAATCACTTTGAAAACATATAAAGAAAGCTTAAAAATGTTTTGAAAACATTTTTATATGAAAAAATTTGAAATAAGCTTGAAAATTTATTTAAGCCCATTTCTTTTAAAATACTTTGAAAACATTTAAATAAGGTTTGAAAAAATATGGAAAAAATCCTTAAAAAATATAAAATAAGGTTGACAAAAAATTTAAAAAAAATTTCCCTGAAAATTACATTTAAAAACATTTTCTTAAAAATTAACCTTTAAACTTTCAAAGTAATATAAAAATAATTTACAATAAGAAAGTCATAACATTATGTAAAAGGTAAAAAAAATTCTTTTTTCATGGTAATAGGTTAGAAAATTTCATTGTTTGGAAAGTTATAAGAATATTCTTTTTAATAAATTGCTAAAAGATAAAACCAGAAAAATTTTCTTTTAAATATTAAATGAGGGTGGTAAAATATTCTTTGGGCCCTTTTTAGAAAATATAAACTTCCAACCGAAGAGATGGTAAAGTTGAGATTTCTTAAAAACAAATTCATTAATGTTATTATGTAAAAAATAGAAAAAATATTGTACTAGTACATGAATATATCATGAATAACCATAGGATAATAAAAATCATGAATTTTCTTGAGATATGGGTTATAATATTTCATCAAAGGAAGCATTAACATAAACAATCATGAAAAGTGATGATATTGTTTCAATAAAATCAAATCACTTGGTAAATTGGGATCATACTCTCCTTGAAATAAAATGAAATGAAATTAATCTAATAATATCATTGAAATATGGATATTAATTATATATCATATAAAATGAAAGTATATACACATCAAAATAAATTTTGGTGCATAATAAAAACATGAGTCTCAAAGAACGAAAATTGAGACAAACCCATTTTACCGATTTGGTAACCTTTCAAACATAAAACCAACGAAATAAAGGTCATAGAATGGATATCTAAATACCTTTAAATTAAACTATAAAAATAATTTATTACATCCATGGGAAGTATTCACACCACACAAAAGTAATGGGTGGTGAATAAAGAAAGTATCTCACAAAAATAAAAAATGAGATGAAATCCCCTTACCTTGTGTCTTGACTCTCATCGTACTCATTCAAACCACCTGTATAAAAAAATATAAATTTATTATAAATATTTTATATAACCATATTACTATATATAATACCAAATATTGTTTCATCAAGACCATATATTACCCTCTTCCTAACAATCCTATGTTAAGGTTTCACTTCGGATAATATTCGCTTGGTTCTTCACATGTGTATTAATTTGTTATATCCTTGGTCCTTATAATTATATCATGATTAAATAATGTAAAACATGGTATAAATATAATGTATATTTTTTATATTTTTATTATAATAACATATATAATATATAATTATGTAATGGAATTCAACATTCATGGAGACGGTAAGTCATATGTTTGCATGAACGTTGTTTCCTCTTTTATTATAGTATTGAATGAAAGAAGGTAAATGACTTATATATATATATATATATATAATTATTCCATTAACATTATTATATCATATAAATCATATAAATTCACTAAAACCATCCTTAACACATTCCATGAAGTGTGTGAACAAATCACATAGATTTTAGGGGGCAGTAGTCCACAACCTCAAATGAAATTATCATTAAACCAAATGGAAATTACAAACTATTTTTGTTTTAAAAGGTAATAAATAATATTTACTATATAATATATATAATATATAATGTATAAAAATTTATTTTCAATATTAATTTCTACCATGAGAGTGGGTAATGGAAAAATGAACAATCATCGTTTCCTGAGGCGGTAGTTTTCCATACACGTAGACTTTATGTTCGTTTCCAATTAGAAGGAGGTGTGTGTAAGTGTAGGTTAAAAACATAGAATAAAAATATATTATTATATTTATTAAACATTTTTTATTATAAAATCATGTAATAAAGATAGTGGAGGGGGTCGAGAAGTAAAATAAAAGAAAAGAGATTGAGAGAAGGTGTTACCTCTTCATCGGGTAACTCCTATTGGTTTGTGTTGAAAGGATTCATTGGAAGAATTTATTCCAAAAGGTATGGTTCAAGGTGGAAGTTATGGATCTTTTTATGTTTATTTTTCTGATCTTGACCCAACTTAAGTGGTTTTATAGGTGTGAAGAAGAGGGAGAGGTGGTGCCCTTTTATAGGGAAGGAGTGGCACTCTTTTAAATATTTGAAGAGAGAATCCCACCCACGTTTTTCATGTTTTAAGTGGATCCAATAATGATCCAAAGTATATATAATGGATAAATTGGTCTAAATAAGTCTATTAAATGTATTTTGGTTAAATTTATAGGTCGTTCTGGGCCTTAAGGTTATGGTTTAGTCCCTAATTAAGCTTAATTTAACCTTAATTGATGTAATTATTTTTAATAACTTTAACTAACTTTATTAGACATTATAAATTATTATGATTCCAAATATGAAATAAATTTTTCAAAAATATAATCGTATATGGGGCAGAAATTAATTTAAAATTAATCTCATTGTTTGTTTGACAATACAGGTTTTCAATATAAAAATGGTCAAATGTTTGATATGTTTTTGTATCCAATATCAATGTGAAATTGATCTCAATAACCTAAATTGTATTAATTGATAAAATATTATATAATTAAAATTGAAACAAATTTAAAATATTATTTAATATTATAAATAAATTTGTTAAAAACTGTTTTAAATTAAAATCTCATATTTTTAACTATTCGTCCAAAAATGAAGTTTCTAAAAAAATCCCAAATATTCACCCTAAGATAATTTCTAAATTCTAAATTGAAGAAATATTTTTATTTTATAAAATTAAATTTCTAATTGTGTCTAAAATTAATTTTATTATTTTTTATAGAAGGATGTAAAAAGGATCTCATTTGAAAAAAAAAATATTTTTAATCATATAAGAGCATTACCAAAAATTATATATTTGATCTTAAAATGATTTATTTACATAAAACCATTATAAAAATATTTTAAATTAGTTATAACTATTAATACTACTATTTCTAACATTTATATTATAATTATATCATTTAAATAATTGTAACAATAAAAATACATTTTGTAGAATCTTAGTGTTGTGTGTAATGTATTCTATGTCGGTGTTTTGTGTTGTGTACACCAAGTCACAAGCTAACCTAGGTGTTCTGTGTAGTCAAGATAAAATATAATTTTTTTTATTTTATGATTAACTTAGTGTTGTGTATAAATCAATCCAAACATAGTTCTTTAACATAAAATAAACTATTTTTAGTGTAACATGAAATGAAAAATATCAAAAAGATTAAATTAATTTCAAAAATAATAATTCAAAAAATCTCAGGCTGTTACACTAGAAATATCATAGGGGGTATGTATAGATATAAAGGTATAGTAAGTTCATGATAATTTTTTTTTATTGAATATGAAGGGGAGGATGGGTGGTTATTTATTGAAAAAGAGGGGGAATCCGATTTTAATTACTAAACATGGGTTATAGACTCTATATGATAAAATAATAAAAACCACAATGATTACAATGTTTTTTTCTCGTGTTTCATTCTGAATAAGATTTTTCAAAATATTATAATTACAAGAAGCTAAATCCATTAAATAATACCCTTGGTGATTTGGATTTGAGTCATGTTAATAAAAAATAAATTTAGAACCACAAAATGTAATATATGTTTTGGGGGATTCATTAAAGATTTATAAAAATAATAAAATAATAAAATAATATAAAGAACAAATTATTTTAAAGGGGTAACATATTTTTTCATGGATACCATTTACATCATTTATTACATCAATTTTGGTCCATTGGGATTTCATAATACAGACTATGTTTATACTGTATTTAATTTTTACCCAAAAATTCAACGATCTCAAAAAATTATCAAAAAAACCAGAATTGGAATATGATATGGTGATGATTTCAAAAATAATAAATATTTTATCAAAATTATTTTATAAATATGATAATTTTAAATTTTAAATGTAAAATCCCTCTTTATTAGAAAATACTTGTTTTATGATATTAAACACTTTCGAGCCCTTTTGAAAATTACATTACAATTCATCGAATTATATTGTCATTTATATTTAAAAATATATATTATCTAATGAGAATGTATATTACAATATTTATTATTTTAAAAATTCTTGAATTTAACAATCGATTGCCTTATTTTAAACTATATATTTTCATGAAATAAAATTTGGATTTATTCATGTCAAAATAAAATTTTTGCCAAACCCAAAATATATTCATTAATAATGTTATAATAAAAAGGGAAAAATATTTTCATATTTTATAAAATATGAAAATATAAAAAAAACATACTAATAGGTTCTAGATATTACACTCTTATTACACCAGAATATACCCTAAGGTTACAATGTGTGATGGTGATAGATTCTTGGGGTGGTTCAGCAACATGGCGTCCTGACCCACCATCCAAAGATACCCTCTTGAGATGGATATGAATAAAAATATATAATGGCCCACGATTCCCACCTCCAATAGGACACTGGTTGGAAACTAGTACCAAGGGTATACAAATCTCATTATATGGGAGGAACTATGATTTTGTTGAAACAATATCTTGAGATATACTGGATCATCTACAAACCAACTCCAAGACATATATATAAAGAAAAACAAAACCATCCCATATGAATGTTAAAAAAAATATCTGATACAAATACCAAAATCTATAATGTAATCTCCCAAAAGTAAAGCTTCGTAGTGGAAAAAACTATCATGATCTTATCTAGTAGGTTCCATCACGGTCTGCGTAATCCTCCTGAAAACCTAAAAATAGTTTATATACATTGTGTGATAATACAAGTATACTCATTAGCAAAACCAATGTCTCTCATGAACACGTGATGGTGCCATACTAATGAACCCATGAGGAAATATCAGAACCAAACAGCACCTAAGAAGGTATCCTAACCATCCCAACCTCACCAAGGCATGCTTACCAAATAATGAAAGTGTACTATTGTAATATAATGAAAATCAATAATAGGGTACCCCACACCACATTCCCACTAATCAGCCACTCTCACACCCTAATATAAAATGACCTAACACTTACACCTCTTCCAAAAATACCATATCACAACCCACCTATAGAAACCCGTGCCTCACCACCACATCCCACCCATAGATATATCGGACACATACCACATCCTATCCCGCCAATAGACACCTAGGCCACAAGCCACATCACATCCCATCCTGTAAAATCCTAGGAAAGAAGAACATATCTCATCCCGAAGAAACCTGGGAAAACAGATCTCCCTTTCACACATCTGGGCCTCACAAACCACAACCTTCTTGAAGAATCATGGGATATGACCACCTGGAAGTGGGAGAAGGGAAGAGTGGGTGTCCATCCATCCATACTCTCACCAGGATATTTGTGAAAGACACCATCCCCTATAACAATAAGGGTATTCATAACATAGTGATCATCTAGGGTGGGGAGCATATAGAAATCCAAAAAATCATAAAGTGTATGTATATATAGTATCATACACTCAAGACCAACCTATGGGATTCACAATAAGAACTATCGAACTCACAAAAAAAGAAACTTTTCTACTACCTCTCTATACATTCATTAGTATCAACAATAGTCACTTCGAAAGTTGATAAATTTAAGAGGTTTCACAAATATTATTCTCTTAACACCCACTCATTTCATTATTTATCTTTATCTATAGTTAATTGCACTACCCATAATTTAAAAATTCATTAAAAAACTCTATCCCATTAACCAAACCAAATAATTTCATCTCAAAATTAATAATCATTCATTTATTCCGTCACCACTCGAGTAACTATTAAGAACAACTCAAACCAAGGAAAACATCATGCCACAACCTCTCCCTTTAACACCTATTCATTACATAACATATATTGATCCTATGTCATGGGGTGAAGCCTTATACATGTTATTAACTATAAAGTACCCATACCAACCACTTCTATCATCATTCTTCAAATTCATCCTATCCAATCCTTCATCTTGATAGAGAAAACCCCCAACTCACAACCACACCCAGCAACACATCTCACTACCACCATTTTTAGAAGACCTTCTACAATATAATTCAATATTCATCAAATCCCCACTGTACAACCACATACATAAACATCCCCACACATAAACCCCATAGAAAACCACACATCACAACCATAACACTACTTATTTTGTTTTAAAAAAGGGTCTATTATTCAAATTCCACTTATTAAATTGAGGGTGTGATCACATAACCCATAAGATCCAAGGGAATCCATTTAATTAACAAACTATAAATGGTTAATCAATTTCATATAAATAGTATCTTAATATAAAACCAACAACCAATATTTTCAAGACATCATAGATTCACAAACAAAGACCCCCAATAACCATGATTTTTAGTAGGTAGTCAGCCCATACAGATCAAAATATCAAAAGGGAACAATGAATAGAAAGAACGTGCATCACTTTTCCCAAATCACATGTGTATTAAACCTAATTAGATTTAATTATATTTATTAATTTATATTAAACCATATTTCCAAGGGGAAAACATTCATACACCCACCCCGCATGATACATAGTTGAGGGAGATGAAGGAAAACCTACCGGAAAGAAGAGGTAATCTACACTTCCTGATTTCACCAAGATTGGGTTATGCATAAGTAGTATAAAACACCTGGGAAATATGATCCATAAGATACATCCCGGTCACGCAACTCCTAAGGAAATAATAAATCATGGTGTCCCATACCAAGGGAAAACAATAATGAAGTACAGGGGTGATGGGTATCTCATCCTTGGAAAGATCTAAATAGAGCATCGATTCAGATATGTTTTTGATTTTCCATTAAATCTAGATATCATCAAGATAACATGTTTTGGCCAAGTAAAATCTCCCTGAATCTTATGAATTAAGATAATATTTATGTGATTTCAATAAACCTAAAATCATTGCACATCTGGCATTAAAGTTGTTTTACGCCAAAGTAGATGTCAAAAGGGGACAACTAGAACTAGAAAAATTGTTCATGAGATACCACCAGGTGAGAAACCATTGGGAGATGCACTACGTGACAAAAAACCACTCGTGAGTCACCATTGGTTGAGGCACCATTCGATAAGGAATCACTCTCGAGTCACCATCTGCAATCTGCCGTTAGGTGAGGCACTGCTCACAAGTAACCATTTATGAGATGTCGTTAGGCGAGAAACTATTAGATGATGCCCCACTGGATGAGGAAACACTGGGCGAGCGACTTCCAAGGCGAGACACTGCCAGCAATTGATCTCTAGGGCGATACACTACCAGTGAGTGACCTCCAATTTGAGCTACCACCAGTGAGAAACTGCTAGGGTGACACCTCCAGTGGTGACACCTCCAGTGGTGACACCTCAAGTGGTGACACTGCCAGTGGTGACACTTACAGGGTGACACCTCCACTAGGTGACACAATTATCAAGGCACTATTGGAAAACAAGAGAAAATGGGAAATTTTTTAAAGTGTTTGAAAGAGTCACCTTGACCTACCAAAACATCTCAAACACCAGATTCTCCCAATATAATGGATTAGATAAGTCTGGGCCATTACATCAGATACCTCTCAAACTATTCTCACCCTCGAGAATTCAGAACCAAACCCAAAAGAAAGACGGTTTTGAACAACCACCCATCCAGATACCTTTCAAGGGTCTCACTACACATGAAACAACACTAACAACCCAACACATAAATGTCCAATGATAAACCACCTTGTGTTGTTTGAAAGCTAGAGTGAGAAACTCTACATCCAAGAACACCTCCTCCGACATCTTTAAACCCAATGACAACACCACACACCACACAAGCACAAAAACCACACAATCCAAACATGTGGACCAAGGAATTCCATACTCCATGTCAAGATATTATCCGCTCTGGGTGGAATTGTCTCACCTGCATGGGTTTAAACGCATCACAATTAATACATCATTATCATGAATCAGGAACTCCCCTTTCTACGCATTAGTAATTTTTCTCTCATCACACCACACATAACACTACAAAGTTAAAATAACTTATCTTATATAAAAAAAGGTTCAAGAATTACATCACTAAACAAAAAATTACAATGTAATACTCAAAACAACTCTGGCTACTAGAAACGCATCTGCTTCTCTTGCTCCCGAGCACTCTCCTCCTGGCCACCAAACCTCCACAACACATTAGAAAATGGAAGGGTTTGTCCATGAAACAACTTATCTTGACTATCATGAATCTCCACTAGACTCTCTACAAATTTCACATAATCCACAATGTGAATATCACCCAAGGAAATGACAAGGGATTTATAATGTAAATACCTACAAAGCTGGGAGACATGGAAGACGTCGAGGATCCTCTATAACTACAGTGGAAATTCCAATTGTTATTCCACAACATAAACTCTCCCTAACTCCTCAAAGGTCCCAGCAAAACTAGGAGAAAACATACCCCCATTATCAAACCTCTGTTACCCATGTTGAGGAGATACCTTCAAGAACATGTGGTCCCTAACCTCGAAATCGGACGCACTCCCCTTGTGGTCGGCATAAGAATTTTTACAGTCCTGCACTATTTTTAACCATTCTCTAACAAGATGTACCTTCTCAGTCATGCCCTTCACCACATCTAGACCAAGAAAATATCCCTCTTCAACCTCCATCTATCACAATGGAGAATGACACAGCCTTCCATACAACACATCAAATGGCTCTATGCCAAAGGAAGAGTGGCATTTATTATTATTATATAACTCCGCCAAGAGAAGGTGTTATACCCAAGATCCACCAGACTGAAACATATATTCCCTCAACATATCCTCCAATATCTGGATAGTATGCTCTTTCCACCTATCTATCTAAGGGTGGAAAGTAGTTTTCAGGTGCAATTGGGTTCCAAAAGAATACTGTAATACCCTCAAGACTCGTGAGGTAAACCTTACATCCTGTTTTGTGACAATGGTCCCTGGAACTCTGTGAAAATAAAAAATTTCATCCATATACCTTTTTTCCAAGTCATCCATTATGCCTGACTCCTTGATAATTAAGGTGTAGATTGATTTCATTAATCGTTCCACTATCACCCAGAAAGAATTGTAGACTCTCAGAGACCTGGGTAACCCTATGACGAAATCCATTGAGATTTCATCCCATTTCAACTCAAGAACTTTTGAAGGATGCATGAAACCACTAGGGACACGGTGTTGGGCATTCACCTGTTGCAAAACCAATAACTCCACCACAAACTCCTCCACTACACATTTCATCCAGGGCCACCAAAATTTCATCTTCAATCCACGATACAACATGTTAACTCCTAGATGAACATCCATGGTAGAGATATGAGACTCAGGAAGGACCCCACTATACATTTCCACCAGAATAAACAACTTTCCTCATAAAAAAATCTAGTTCCAACCATACTATGACAATCCCTCTAGAACATAATCGTGGCATACATGATCATGCATCACTTCTACCTTTGAGTCTTCCCATTGAGACTCCTCCAACTTCTACATCATAGAAAATTCCATTTTCATATGAAATAGATATCATCCACCACCATCTTCCCTTGCATTTAAGTGTAAGGATATAAACTCCTTAATCTCTCTCCAAGCATCCGTAGACTCCCAAACAACCTCCTTTTAGAAATTTCTACTCTAGTAATCGGCCACAACATTCCCCTTTTCTAAGGTGTAAGAAATCTAAAAATCATAGTCTTGAAGAAACTATATCCCCCTATGTTGTCATAGATTTAGGTCAAACTGGGAAAAGATATACATCAACCTCTTGTGATCTTTGTAGACCCCAAGTCACTCCCCAATGAGGTATTGTTGCCTCAAATTCTGTGAGGACACCACTACTGCCAGCTCTAGATCATGGGTGGCATAGTTACGCTCGTGGGTATGTAACTACTTAGACCAATAATAGATAACTTCTCATTGTTGTATCATAACACATCCAAAACACAAATAGGAAGAATCAAAAAAACACCTCAAACATTACCCCTTCCTTCGGCAGCCGGAGCACTAGAGCACTGACCAACATCCCCTTTAGATCACTAAATTCTGCTTAGAATTTCTCACTCCACACAAAATATTGGTCCTTTATAGTCAAATTTGTTATGATAGCCACAAATCAAGAGAAATATGGAACAAACCTCTAATAGTAGCCTGAAAGTCCATGGAAACTACAAAAGTTTTCCACATTTATTGGTTTTTCCCAAGAAACAACTACTTCAACCTTTATTGGGTCTACTGACACACCATGTTGAGACACCACATTCCTAAGAAAATGAACCACTTATATTTAGAGCTTTCTCTTGGAAAACTTTTCGTAGAGATGGTGTCACTAAAGTACATTTAGGAATGTCCAAATATGCTTAGTATAATCCCCCTAAAACATCAATTAGATCGACATATTGTTGAAAAAAACAACAAATTGGCCCAGAAACTCATGAAAAATGGAGTTCATAAGACCCTTGAAAATGTTTTTTGCATTCATAACACCATACGGCATGATTGTGAACTCTCAGTGACCATACCTTCATTTGAAATAAATATTTGGGATATCTCCCTCCCTCCCCTCAACTTGTGATATTCAGACTGCAGATCAGTCATAGAAACTCCACTTTCGACTCTCAGATGGTTGAAAATTTCAACTATCCTTAGAAGGGGTAGGGGTTCTTGATAGTATCTCGATTCAACCTAAGGTATTATATACATTGCCTTATACTACCATCCATCATCATTACGAACAACACTGGGGCACCCCACGGTGACACACTGGGCTGGATAAAACCCTTCTGCATTAGATCATCAATAAAAATCCTCAACTCTCATAGCTCTAAGGGTTTCATATGATAAGGATCCATTGAAATTGGAGAAGCATTGGGATACAAGCCTATTCCAAATGAAACATCATGTCGAGGGGATAGTGTCACTACCTATTTGGGGAAAAAATCCAGGAACTCGCCAACAATTCTTGTAACCTATACCATCTCAGTTTCCACCGATTATACTGACAACTCAGCCAAAAAGGAAAGAAGGGTCTCCATTTGCCAAATTCCCACCTGAGAACCCTACTATCCAATGAAAACCTTATGTCAGCCATGCACATTTGAAAACATGATTCTCCTCTTAAAAAAATCAATAAATACATGTGCGAAATACAACCATTCAATGTCGATGATGACATCATATGGATGAATATGTAACAAGAATAGATCCCCATGAGACTAATGTGGTCTCATCATTTGTCTAAAACCCCATAAAATATCAAACAATTTGTTTTAGCCTCCAACTAGAGTAATCAGCACCTAGGGAACGAGAAGCCTCTATATTCCTAGTCCTAGAGAATGAGCTAGTGCAGGTTAAAAAAAAGAGTTTGAAGCTCACGAATCAAACAAAGAATAATAAAGGGTACATAATAAACTAATTATATCTCTAATGATCTATGGCCCTACAGGAACAACCTCACCTACAGCGTGCAACTGACCACACCCAGATCCTCTTCCCCTATACTGATGACTGCCTCCATGACCACACCCGGTCGAGGTCTCTAAGGAAAATCCTAAGGTTAGCCTCAACTTACTCTATCTCCCCTCAGTGGAACATGAGCATGTTGTCCTAACTATTGAAACGTTCTGGCTAGAAGCTACTACTAAGGTTGGTGTTGAACCTATCTAGATCCACCATATTGAGATCAAATGGCCATTGGGAACTGATTCTGAAGATGGTCATGAACCCCAAAGAAGAAACACATCATCCACAAGCTCATGGTAAATTCACAGGGACCATTGGAATGAGAAGGCTGGAATGGAATCTGACGGGGCCATCTCCCTGTTGGTCCAAACATCAAAGGCCCCAGTGCTTGAGACTTTCCGCTGACAACCCTGCCTCTCAAAGAACTCTATTGGCTCCCCTCTCATGGTATAAATCCTCATGAGTGAATCCTCTCGATCAACTCCTCATTCTTATGAACCTCTAGATACATTGGAAATGTAAAGAGAGTAATAGAATACTTGATTGAAGGAAGAAGATCCTCCTCAAGACG
The DNA here is from genome assembly GCA_963277665.1 of Viscum album. Taxonomy (NCBI): domain Eukaryota; kingdom Viridiplantae; phylum Streptophyta; class Magnoliopsida; order Santalales; family Viscaceae; genus Viscum; species Viscum album. The sequence continues at coordinate 1,301,990,990 of OY728127.1, forward strand.
TCTCTCATGAGACTCCTTATCCGGAAATAGATCAGGTCTAAAATGAAGGAGGTCCTTCAACTTGATCATGAGCTGCCATACTAACATACTCTATGGAGATAGAGAGAGTATATCTTGCCTCTTCTTAGCCATCATAGTTTATGAAAGAAACTTTGTCCAGAATTCCTTCACAAAGTCGACCCATAAAACATCTACTTACATCTTCTCCCTGAGATAAAGCATCCACCACTGACCTGCAGTAACCTAAATCTCACTGACCACCAATGGATCTCAATACTCTATCAAGGCCAGCATCAAACTAAAGGTGTTTGAAAGATCCTCAATCAATTTTCTATCTCCATGTATGAAAAACTTCCCCCGTACTATCCCAAAGCCCGTTGTTGGAAATCACGCAAAATCTTCTACCACTGGTCGGCCTCCTCAACTGGACCGACACTACGGTGATAAATCAGATCACCTTGATGAACCTACACTACCTGAGCCAGAGGAGGAATGTTTCTGGAATCTATGTCTAAAAATTAAACAAAGAGTTTCTAAGCCTGATTAGTATGGATTTTTACTTAAGATGCATTTTTTACTAATTTAATCTCATTATTTATACATTTCAACATTCCCCAATCAACCTAATTAAAAAAGAAAAAAATTAATTATGATGCATTTACTTATCCTAAGTATATACCCTACAAATGGTGTAGCCTCAATTGGTCATTCAGTAGGATCGGATTCCTTGCATTAGATTATGGGGGGCTAATATCTTGTGTCCTTGTTGGTCTTCCCTTTCCTATGTCGCACACCATTGTCACCTGAAGTTGGTTCCAAACAAACTCATGCAACCATCACTATTCTAAACCCCAACCTCCGTAATTTCTCTCAACCATCACCTATGATATGATTCTTTCAAGATCCCCTCCCTCCAATGATTCCCCTCCTAGGATGGAAATGTGGAAAGGGAGATAATGACCCCTGAGTCCTTCCTCCTGTAGGCCCTGGGTTGGCAACTAGAAGCATGGTTATTCAAGTCTCCCAATATGGGAGGCAATAAACTTTTGTGGAAATAAGATCAAATGATATTATAGAACATCCACAAAAAATTCCAAGACATATATATAAATAAATCCAAAACCATCCCACATGCATGTTAAAAAAACATAACGTATATGAATACCATAAATCTGCAAGGTAAAGTACCAAAATTTAATCTATGTAGTGAAACAACAACTGTCAAGATCCAATCTAGTAGGGTCCATAATGGTCCATGTAATCCTCCTAGAAACCAGAAAATAGTTTATATTCCTAGGGGGAGCATACCAGTATACTCATTACATAAAAAAAGTATCACAGGCACATGTGAAGGAGGGATAATAATTCACCTGTGAGAAACCAATAGAACCAAGCAGTAGCTAAGCAGGTATTCTAACCATCCCAACCTCACCAAGAATGCCCTATAAATAATACAGGTCAACTAATTAATATAATTCACATCTATCATAGGGTTCCCTGTACCATTTTCTCAGTGATTTCTTTCTCTCACACCCTAACTGCAAATGTCATGGGGCTTATAACTCTTCCAAACATTCCACATCACAACCCAGTTGTACACATGTGGTCCTCACTACCATATCCAACCCACAAAAACCTAGGCCACATACTATATTGCATCCCACCTGCATACACCTGGGCCACAAATCACATCACATCTCGTCCCGAAGACACTTGGGAAATATAACTCACCTGCACACACCTCAGACTCGAAAACCACAACTTGTCCAAAGAATCTTGTGCTACCACCACCTGGAATAGGGGGAGGGAAGAGCGGGTGGCCAACCATCCATCCTCCCACAAGGATTGTTTTGGAAATACACCCTTCCTCAAGACAATGGTGGTGTTCAGAACAAAGTTCTCAATTAGGGGGGAGTGTATAGAAATCAAAAAAAAAAGCATACAGTGTGTGTATATATAGTATCCAGAAATCAAGACCAACCTATGGGATTCAATACAAGACTACCCAAATCACAAAAAACAACATTGTTACTACCTCTATATGCATAACTAGTATCTGAAATAGTCACTTTGGAAGTAGATAAATTTAATCGGCTTCACAAAGCTTCTTTCCATAACACCCATTCATTTCATTATTAAGGTTTAACCATAGTTAACTGCGTGATCCATCATTTAATTATTCAGTAAAACACTCCTTCCCATTAACCAAACAAACTCATGTTATCCCAATATTACTAAGCATTCATTTATTCCATCACTACTCAGTCAAATATTAAGAACAACACAAACCATGGAATACATCATGCCACAACCTCTCCCTTAAACACCCATTCATGACATAACATATACTAATCCTGAGACATGTGGTATAGATTTATGCATGTTATTACCAGTGAAGCAGCCATACCAACCACTACCATCATCATTATTCAAAGTCATCCTACCCATTCCATCCAATCAGAAAAGCAAACCCCCAACTCGTAGCCGCACCCAGCAACACATCTCATTACAAACATTTTCTCTAGCCCTACTTCTCAACCATACAACATCCATCACAGCCCCACCATAAAAACACATCCATACACTTACTCACACACAAAACCCATGAAAAACGACACATAACAATCATAGAAAGAATTATTTATTTTTAATAAAGTGGCTATTACTCAAATTCCACTTATTCAATTGAAGGTGTGATTACAGAATCTATAATATTTTGGGGCATCCATTTAATTAACTGAATATAGGTGGTTAATTGATTTCCCATAAATATTTATTCAATATAAAACCAACAATAATCATTCATTATCCATAACAGGTGAAAAAACAATATCCCCCAACGGTCAGGAGTTTTAGTGGGTAGCCATCCCATATAGATCAAAATATCAAAAGGGTATGAACATGCATCACTTTTCCCAAGCCCCTCATATATTAATCCTAAGAAAATTGAAATATTTTTATTAAGTTTTATTCATCCATCTTCCGGAGGTAAAAGCATTCATATACCCATCCCTCATGATACACAGTTGAGAGAGATAAAGGAAAATATACCTAGAAGAAGAGGTGATATGCACTTATGGATTTCATCCACACAAGGTTGCACATATACAGCAGGAAAATACTAGGGGAACATGACCCAGAAGCCACAGCCCGATCACATGACTCTTATGAGAAGAAGAACTCTGGGAATCCCATACCAAGGGAAAACAAAGAATGAAGAACAAGGGTGAAGGGTATATCCTCCTGGGAAATATCTAATCAAAGCACCACTTTAGATATGTTATTGATTTTCAATTAAAGGTGGATCTGGTCAAGATAATGTGTTTTTGACCGATTAATAGTCCCGAGATACTTATAAATATAAGATAAGATTTAGGGGTTTTGAATTGGCCTCAAATCCTTTCAAATATGGAATTAAAGTCATTTTACGTCAAAGGATATGTCAAAAGGGGAAAACTGGATCCAGAAACACTGTTCACGAGACACCGTTAGGTGAGGCACCATTGGAAAACACACTACTAGATAAGGAACCACTCACAAGTTACCATCTATGAGATTCCATTAGGAGAGACACTATTCGGTGAGGCATCACTCGTGGGTCACTGTTCGCGAGCCTCCATTAGGAGAGACACTATTGGATGAGGCACCATTGGACAAGGCACCACTGGGTGAATGATCACCAGGTTGAGACACCACTAGCGAGAGACTGTTAGGGTGAGACACTACTAATGAGAAACCTCCATGGTGAGCTTCCACCAATGATTGAATGTTAGGGTGACACCACCAGTGGTTACTCATCTAGGAGTGTCTTTCCCAAAGGTACTGGAAAGAGTCACCTTGATCTCCTAGAACAAATCAAATGCCATATTCTCATAATGGAATGAACCATAGATGTCTGTGACATTACATAAGGTTTCTTTTGGGATCATGATAAGCTTGAACTTCTATTGTAAATGGTTTCTCTAATTATTTTAGTTATTGAATCATAACTTAGGGTATTCAAGGTAAAATTCCAATGATTCAATCTCCCTTGGAAGCATTGACAAATGGGATTTATAGGGTATGATCTTATGGGTCAAGGTCATCATTTCTTTCATCTATGTCAATTTTATTTTATCATCATTAGTAACATAAACTAATCCTAATGGGCACTATAAAATGGATATATTATTAGTGGTTATGATTCTTCAAAAATTTAAAATATGGTAAGAAAAAACTTATAATAGTCTTATAAAAAAATAGTGTATGAGTTTTCTGTAACAATAATGCATTTACTCAATCAAAATGGAATTTCATTTATAAATGTTTTGGTCTTTACAATTATGTGGTTTTTTATTTGTAATATCATTTTACCAGAAGCATAATGTTATTATTTAGTGTTTATTAGTTTGACATATCAAAATATTAATAATGTATGAGAAAAATATATTGATATGAAAATATAACATATTATGAATAAAATATTTTCCTCTCAGAATGATTATTTTAAATTATTGAGTTAATGATGATCGTTTGATGATTATATCATTAATAGGACATACAATTGGACAAAAAAATCATAATTATTTTATAAAAATAATATTTATCCTTTAAACACAATCTCTGGACCACCCATGTAATGGGAATATGAAACAAAATATGGAAATCAATCATTCCATGAAGGCGATAATCCACACATATAAATGGTTGATGATTTTGTTTTCTCCATAGAATGGGGGAAACATTTAATGTGTTTTATAATTTAAAAATACAACAAACATTGGAGTTATCATTTTTATTTATTAAATACATCATTATGAATTGTGGTGTATAGAGGTTATGTAAAATGAAACATAATTCATAATAGAGGTAGTAATCTATAAATATGCATGAATTTCAATTTTTTTAATTAAGGGAAATTGGGAATGGTTTTTAGTGGAAAATCACATAGAATAATAATGTTTAGCATATGAAAAATACTTATTTTATTACATATAGATTTGAAAAAATAATAATTTCACAGTAATGATAATAAAATCAATTATGTTGGGTAAAAATGAGTATTGATGTCAGGAACATTTATATTTACATTGACAATTCCTGATATAAAGTGGGCTTGGGATAATCTATTGTGACCTGAAGTTCATAGAGGATAAAGAGGATACTAGGAGAAAAAATGCATGGATTGTTTGTGGAAATTGACTATCAATATTTTTATTATTGAAGAGGTGGTGAGAAGTAGTAAAACCTCAAGATTTTATGACATTTTTCTCTTCAAGTAAATGTAATTACATTAATAGATTGTGATACACATGAACCAGAGTCTAAATGAATTGTAATATAGTATAGAATTATGAAATATATATTAAATTTGAAAAATAAATAAGAAAACACAGATTTTAAAAATATTCTATTAATGTTATAGATAATGAAATTACATTGATAAATAAGTACTAAATGTATAGTAACATCATTATATGCTTCAAAATTACATTTTTCTTCAAAAATGATTTTTTTAATTTATTTATGTAAGTAATAATAAAATTAACTTCTACCACTTCTGGAAAAAAATTTAAAAAATTAAATTACATTTTGAAAAGATTTATTTTTTTATGAATAATGAAAAATACTGATTTTTATTGAAGGATTCCTTTTCATTAAATAAAATTACAAGTTTTAGTTTTTTATTTGGATTTAATAGTATAACTTTTCAATAATATTATGATTAATCCAATTTAGGTATGTTGAGTCATTTTTATGTTGAATTTTTAGATAAATCATTTTGTACTTAAAAAAATTTGGAAAAATATTTTACGTAATGTTTTGTGAGATTAATTTTAAATTAAATTCTTCCACATCTATGACTTTTTATTGATAAAATTTATTCCATATTTTTAATAAGAATAAATAATACCATATAATAAGTTTAAATTAATTTTTTGAAATTATGAATACTAACTAAAGTAAATATTTGTTACCACATTTAAATATTAATCAAGTTTATTAGGGGGTTAAACCAAGAGATAAGGATTGTTTTACCAATTAAAATAGCCTGAATACTAATGGATAGAAATATTTAAAACTTATACTATCCAAACATAAAATATTTTTCTATTTGGAATCATTTTAAAGGAATATGACATTTTTATATTTTATTCTTTTAATAAATTCCATGTGTATCCTCTCCCCCACTTATAAAAGGGAACCCCTTATTTCTCTTCATTACACTACTTTGATCTAGATATCTCAACCAATACCTGACCAATTATCTTCTCAAATTACCTATACATTATTTATAGGTTCCTGTATTCTAAAAATATCATTCCAATGGTCCTTAATAACGTATCTAATGGAGGCCTACCAGAGAATAGGTAGTCATCTTACTCCAACTCTTTCAATTTATTTATTCTTATACCTATAATAAATATAGTAGTATTCATAAAAAAATTTATTATCTTAGTATATTAATTATAATGAAATTTTATTATGACTATGGAACCACCAATATACGCCCTTTATTCCATCAAATGGGAAGTGAAATTATCACATGTGCATACGTACGGACTACCGCCTACACATAGCGATAGGATTAATTTTCAATCACCATATTTTATGGATGGATATTATTAGAGGATTAATGTTTAAATATTATATTTATGAAATAATTAAGCTTCAATAATTATATTATCATATCTATCATCTTACCTTCCAATCCTTTGAAAATTTAAAATGTCACTCGTGCGTACGTGTGGACTACCACCTTTATGAAGATGTGTGACTCAATTTAGGATTTTAATATATGGTAATAATGGAATATTTAATGATAATTAATATATAATAATGATTATATAATGTTGAATTATTATTTACCTTTCTTTCATTTCATCCATCGGAATGTTAAAACAGCATTCAGGTGTACATATATCCTATTGTCTCTATAAATGGTAATTTATTTTTCTATATATAGATTTTCTGGATGAATATAAATATAAAAATAATTTTATATATTATTCTTATATAACTACTTAAATTCTGGATATTATGGAACCATGATGAAATTATAAGGACCGGAACAATCGAACCAAAATATTTATGAAAAATAAAATAGTTATCACCCAAAAACGTTGATTTTTAAAAGGAGTTATTAATAAATAAGTGTTGGAATATTATAATTGAATAATATATTATCTTAAAAGTATGTAAATTATTCTATTATATAATAATGATAAATTTAAATTTATTATATATGAGGTTAGAGTTCTTTCTAATTAAGTCAAACATGAGGTAAGGTTTTTGTGATATAATCTCATTGTTTATAGGGATTGTATATAATTATGTTTTTGTTGTTAAAATTTAAAAATATAACTCTAAATAATTTCATAAATTTTCCTATCCTATTTATATTTTAGATATTATACATTTACCTTTTATTTTCCTCTCTTTATGAACTTAATAGACCAAAATAATTATTTTAAGGAAAACCGACTTTATTTATCCCTTTGGTAAAAAAATCTCTTTTTCCATATCCACGTTCTCAAAAAAATGTTTACATGGATTTTTTTATATTAACCTATGATTTTTTAAATTCAATTTTACCAAGTATTTACTTTTCACAAAATTCTTTAAAATTAATCACCTTATCATTTTATGCATGATTTACTTATGATTTTTGCTGATAACATGAGAAAAATATTTGTTTTAATGTACACTGCATGAATGGAATTTCCAATAGTCATAACTAATCAATAATTATAATCTTACATTATATATTTACAAGGATATTTTAAATGAAATTTTTTTTCTTAATATTTGGTATGTTTTTAGACTTTAAATAAGTGATTTCAAATGGAAAGTGTATTTCCCTTGGGAAATGTTCTGGTGATCTTCTAAAGTTATTTTTCTTCTATGATAACATCCCATGATGTTATATTATGATTTACTGGGGATATAAACAACCGATACCATCCACTTTAAATCATTATATTTCTTAGGATGATATTGATTTAAGAAGGTTTCAAGGAATCTTGTTTCATTCCTATATGTTAAGCTAGAATGAAATGATGAATTATATGTTCCACTTGTTTTATTTCATTGGGTTATGATGTGATAAATGTTTTATGATCATATAGAACACATATATATGATTTTCAATATGTAATGGTTGGTATTGTAATTATTTAATCCCTTTAATTCATTGGGTATTGATGGGTATCTATTGATATAATAAACACTAGAATGGGAAGTGAGCCCAACTTAATAAGGGGCTTTCTCAACTAAGATAGTCTTGGGAGTAAAATGTCACTCTGGATATAATGGAATGGGGAGTGAAAATAGTCCACTATGAGAGTCTTAGAAGTGATACATAACTAAGGAAATGTTTTTATATAATTATGTGTATTACACAAACTTATGTCTTATAACAATGTTACTCTATCATAGATTATATTTTTTGATTCATTTGAGATTAATGTACATATAACTATCAAGATTTATTCAATGAATCAATATTATGATATTTAAAATATAGGTTATTGTATTCAAATGTTAATTCCAAGTTCTCAAACCCCTATGCTCATGGTATGTTTAAGTGATAATTGATATCTCCCTTGTTCACCCTTACTAAATAATTAAGGTCACCATTTCTTATGTTTCCTTTCCTCGGGTTATGAAAAAAGTTATAAGTATGATATGATTAATAAGGATGATATTCATGAATAGATTAGGGGATAATATATAAACCTTTTAGGAAAAATTTGTTTATATATCCAATTTTGAAAAGACACTAGACCTATAAAATTTTGGATAGGATTGTAATGTTGTGTATTGTTCATTTATCTAATAAGATGTGATATTTATGCATAAAAATTATGGGTCACTATAGTTGGTATCCAATAAAGGTTTAGTTAAATTTGGAAACTAGTATGATAAAAATTTATATATATCCCTTAGGATTACCCAATGTGTTTAAGAATGTATTATGTTATGGTAATGAAAGGAGTGTGGTTTTCCTATTAAAAATATTTTTTCAATACTATAAGTGTATTTGGTTTTTTTCTAATAGATACATCTATGCGTAATAAAACCAAAAAAATAATGTATAGTTTATATCAGCCATCACTCTGGTGCATTGTGAGTGTGCCCTTACATCACACCTGATTTAACACTCTTGGGGAATATTCGCGGATAACAGAAATTTTATTTATAAACCAATATAAAGGATTTTATTAGATGACGTTCATGGATGAAATACGTTAAAACTAAGGTGTTATAGATTGAAAATAAGGTTCCAGCATTTAGACATAATATAAATTACTTTTCGTTATTATGTAGTATCCCAATATGATTATTGTCTATCATACAATGATTTTTTGTTTTAGTCAATGGATAGAACCAAAATGAATCTGGTTGATGCTAAATGTGATATAAAATGCATTAATTTTCCTCCCAATTAACCAAATGTTATGGGATGTGGAATAAAAAAACATTCTTTTATGCTTATAAAAATTTCCCAATCTATGAATCTTTTTGATCTACCAAACAAAAAAATGAGGGAAAAATTATCAGTTTAGTCCTTCATGGGGAAACATCCATCTTATTTTATTATTTCCATGCATCCACTAGTTTTTGAGAAATAGAATGGTACCAATGAAAATAAGTTTTCCATTCTCTAGTTTTCAAAATATGAAAATGGTATTTTCAATGTTTATCATTCAGAAGGAGAAGAATATCAATAGTGTAAACTTATCAAGAACATGACTTAATAGGATGAAATTGATTCCATGGAGTGGGGTGAGTTTAGAATTATTTTTCAATAAGTACTTTCATTATATTCTTCATACAAAAAATGGAAAATTAATTTCTTTAGATTAATAAGAAGGATAATGAATATATTAGTTATGTGATAAAATTTTTACAAGAACTTTGAGGTATTATTTAGCTATCACCATCCAATATAAAATTAATTTTGATCAATTCTTTAGTGGATTAAAACAAAATTTCTAAAGGGAATTATCTATAAGGTACATAAGTAGCAATGAAGAAATAATTATATGTTCTATCATGGTTGAGGTGGATATTGTAATTACCCATCAATATCATGTTTTTTATAGGAAAATAAATATTCAATTCAAAGGAAATTATAAAAAACATGGAGATAAGAAGATGATATTTCCTTCATGCTCTATGTGTGGAAAAAACATGGAGAAAACTTCCTAAAGGTGAATGGTGAATGATTTAATTTTGGAAAATAAGTTCACTAGGTAATCGAACATCGAAGTGTTGGGAAGAATAAGTTAGCTAACTGTGAAAAAAAATTACCATAGAATGCACCACCCAGACTTTTGTGTTTCAAATCCATGAAGTATAGGAATATTCTAACCAGGCCTAAAATACAAAGGTTAATGATGATGATTGATTCCAAAAACCACTTAATACTAGATAAAAATGGAAATATCATGTGATCACTGTTACTGATCAGGGGTATGATAATGACATGATGAAAGGTATAATTACTATCCACTCTATAACTACTAATGTCTTATTCAATTCTGGATCTACCCACTCATTTATATAAAAATAACTTGATAAGGGTATCACAATACCACCTAAACTATTAGATTTTAAATTAGTATTGAAAACCTTTAATGATATGATTATCACATCTCAAGTATATGTTCTTCACTCATATAATTTTGGAGGTAATTTGATTATTAAAAATATTATTATTCTCACTCTAGTTGAATTTTATATTATCTTAGGTAAAGAATGGGTTTCATTATAGAAATACAAAATTATTTTCCAAGGGAAGATCCATTTGATATTATGAACCAATCTATGGTCATATATCAGTTAAATGATAAATATAACCTTCCAATGGAAATTATATCTATTATATTGTTCTTAATTACTATTCAAAATAGATTTTTGTCTCATATGGTCAGGGAGAAAATAAATTTCAATTATATAAGTATTGTGTTAGAGTTTGTTTATGTCTTTACAGAATATTTTTCAAGTCTTCCCCCAAATATTTAAATTTAGTATTCAATAGAACCCATACCTGGGGCTACACCTATTTCAAAGACTTCATATGGAATGAATCTAATTGATATGGAAAAATTGAAAAAAAACACCAATATAATTTTAAAAATGGATTCATTCGAACCATTACATTACCTTTAGGTTCACCGGTTCTTTTTTATAAAGAAATCTTGATTAATGTGAAAATAAATGGATTGTCCTGAACATACAATGATCATTATCAAGAACATGAATCATATACCTCATATTGATGAATTTTTTTATCAACAATGCAGATCTTAATAATTTTTCACAATTGACCTCCATTTGGAGAAACAAAAATTGAGGTTCAAGATGAAGTATATAAATAATATATCATTTTGAACAATGTATGGAAACTATGAGTTTATATTAATTCAATTTGGCCATAATAATATCCCTGTAATATTCATGTATTTAATGAATAGATCCTTTAGAGATTACCTTGCTTGGTCTTGGTTTGACATTATAGATGATATTATTATATATTAAAAGAGAAATAAAGAACATGAAGACCTTTTGAGGATTGTATTGTAGAACCAAATTAAGGATAAGTTGTATGAAATATCAAACAAGTGTTCTTTTGGATACAAAAAAAATATTTTTGGTCCATATGATCTCATGAGAGGGTATATTTTTTGATCCATAAAATATATAAGTAATTTAATATTGGCCCAGCCTTACTATAGTGGCTGATATCTATAGTTTTCATGATTTGGATAGATATTATTTATTATTTATAGAAACATTATTGTGTATTATTAATTCACTCATCAATTAAACATATAAGGGTGAAAATTTTCTTTGGATAGAAGAACTCGAAAAAAAGTTCAAGGAACAAAAGAGAAGGTTAGTTAGAATATATGTGATTACACCACCCTATAGTGGAGAAGGGATTATATCTATAGTAATGCATCAAATAAGGGTACTAGATGGATCCTTTGATAGAATTATAAATTTTTAACTTATGCTTTAGGATAATTGAGAGTTTTTGCTAAAAAATACAAAAAAAAGATTTGGAGTAAGTTGAGGTAGTTTTTTCATTAATGATATGGAGGCACTATCTATATATATAAATGTGTGAAATATATACTAACAATAAAATTTTAATGTATATATTCACTAAAAAAGAGCAGGATATGTTCCAGGGAATATTTTTGGAGTTAATTAAAGATTATGAGTAATCAATTAATTACCATCCTGGGAAAGTTAACCGGGTATTTTATGCTTTTAGTCAAAATGAATATGATATATTATCTATGATTATGATAAAAAAAAAGATGCCATATTAATATATTTTAAAATGATGGATCTGTAAATCCTAAAGAATGGGTGAAAATATAATCTTTCTCAAATGAGTGTTCAAGAATTTATCTCGGTAATGATTAAAGAGGTGTAAAATGAAGATAAAAAAATGAAAAATAAGGTGTTAAATATTCTTGAGATCAACCATGATTTTGAAGGAATTATAAGTTTTAGGAAATTTTTATGTGTCTCTGCAATAATAAACTTCCAAAATGAGATATTTGATGAACCTCATAGTTCATCATCCCATATTCATCCTAGAAGTATGATGTTGTATTGAGATCTAAAAGGGTATTTTTGGTGGGACAACATAATGAAAGATATTGAAGAGTATATATCTCAGTGATTGGTATGTAAATAATTAAATTCATAAATATATAAGTCTAAGGGGATGTTACAACCATTATCTATGCCGTAATAAAAATGGTACAACATCACTATGGTTTTTTTCATTAGAAACCCCAAAAAATCTAAGGGTCATAATGTTATATGGGTTTTAGTTGATCACCTTATGAATTTATAACACTTTATTTATCTTAGATATGATTTCTCTATTAATCAACATTCCATAATAATCATTAATAAAGTGTTATGTTTTTATGGAGAACAAAATTCTGTTATACCTGATCAGAATCCTTGGTTTACCCAAAAGATTTGGAAAATTGTTTAGAATGCTCTTAATTCATTGTTTTTTTAGTAATTTTTATCATACTTTGGTAGATAGTTTGTTTTAGGGAAACATTAAAAACCTAGTGGATATGTTGTGACATTATTCTATGGATTTCAATGGTGGTTGTATCAACACTTAACTTTGGTTGAGTTTTCTTACAATAATATCTTTCACTTGAGAATTTAGATGGATCCTTATGAATACATATATAAAAATATGTTTATAACTCCAGCTTTTTGTGATTAAGTTAGAGAAAGAAATATATTGGGGACTAAGCTAGCTGGAGAAATGATAGAAAAATTCTAATCCATTCTCCAACACATTAAGAAAACTGAAAGTCGATAGAAAATTTATCCTAACAATAATCGGTGAAATATGAAATTTAAAATTGGGGAGAATGTATTCTTGCAAATTTTTATAATGGAATAATGTTATGAGATTAGGAAAGAATGGAAAGTATATCCCCTAAATATTTTCCCCTTTTAAATTCTTGATCAATTAGGGATAATATTTGATCACTTAAAAATTCCACGGAACATCTCTCAAGTGCATGATGTGTTCCATGTATCTCTATAGTGGAATTAAATACCTAATCTGTTACATTTACTAAATTCAGAGTTCTCACCACTGGAGTACTATCTTTCTTAAAAAGGACAAATTGTATATATCTTGTATCGTAGATATAAATACCTACGAAACAAGACTACCCATGTCGTTAAATTTATATAAATGAATTTTATATTTAAAGAAGATACAATGGAACCTAAGGATGTAATTAAATAGTGGTATACTCATTTATTTATATTAGTGTGATAGAAATTTTACGGTGAAATTCATTTTAATGGTGTTATAATATGACACCCTGATATTTTATGATATTTTTCTCTTCAAAAAAATTAATTTCTGCGATATCTGTGATACACATAAACCTGAGTCCCAAAAATCAATTTTTATATATTTTTATAAATAAATATTAAAATTAATATATAACACTTTGAGAAAATTTATTTTATTAAATTAACTTCATTTTGGAAATTATCATTTCAAAATTATCTTAAAGTGGAGTTTTTAGAATTTTCTGAAAAGATGTTTTTTGGATGAATAGTCGAAAATACTGAATTTCATTTGAAAATAACTTTTTGTTTAAATAATTTAAAATTTTACACATTTTTCAAGTAATTTTAAAAGTATAATTAGATCAATTATATTATTTTAAGTCCAATTAATGACATTAGAATCATTTTTAGGCTGGATTTTGAAATAAAATTATTTTAATAAGGGGACTACCACATCTACATGTCGATAAATTCATTTCCCATCTCCATTGTTCATGGATAGTTTTTGTGATGGGTTTAAAGTATATATATGATATTTATGTTATATTTATTAATCATATATTATAATATTATATCTACCTTCTTTCCTTCCAATCTGTTTTAAAATGATAAAGTTCCACATGTGTAGCTATAGACTAGTGCCTCCACGAAGCAATGTGATTCATTTTTCAATTATTATTTACATGGATGGTAATAAGGATAGATTAAATGAATATATATGATATATATATATATATGATATATTAATTATTATGGAATGTCTTATTATTATTTTAGTTTCATTCATTCCATCCATCAAAAAGTTAAAATAACGTTCATGTGTATATACACCCTACCGTTTCCATGAATAATGTAAATCATTTTTTATCTCTAAAATTCATCGATGAATATAAATATAAATATAATTAATATATATGATACTTATTTCATCATTAAAATTTTGGATGTGATGGAAATATGGTCATATTACAATGGCCAAAACTACTAAATAGAGATTCTCATTAAAAATGAAATATTAAACACATGAAAATAATGGTTTTAACAATGCATTATTAATAAATGGGTGTTTAAATATAATAAGTTGAAAATATATGTTATAATAAGTATTTAAAATGATTCTATTATAAAATTATAATAAATTTAAATTTATTATACATGATGTTGGAGTGCTTTTGAATAATATTGAACATGAGGTAATGGTTTAATATTACAATCTCATTGTTTATCATGATTGTTTATGATTATGTTTACGATAATGAAATTTCATGATTTAAATATCATTAATTTTATTATCCTATGTTTCTTTTTGGATATTACATTTTCCTCTTTAATTTTCCTCTTTAATTTTCCTCTCTTTAATAACTCAAGATACATAATAACTATTTTTATGTAAAATGACTCTAACTCTCACTTCCGTTAAAAATAATTTTTCTTCTATATCTATAATTTCAAAAAAAATCAAATATTTTATTTACATTATCATATGATCATTAAACATTAGTTTTTACCCATTATTTAATTTTAATGACATGGTTCAAAAATAATCTTCTTCGAATTTTTTGAATGAGGTACTTTTTACATTTTAGAGAAAATGTGACAGGAATCAATATTTAAATATACATGACATGTTGAGAATTTCCCATAGTCATGATCACTAAATTCGTTGAATATTCCAATAAAAGTTTCCAAGAATCATTTCATTGAAAAAAAAATCCATAATATTTAGGAAATGTTTAGATTTTAAACATGTGATTTCAATGTCAAAAGTGTATTTTCATTAACAAATGATCTAATGGTATTTTAAAAAGAATTGTTTATATATGATAATATCCCATGATGTTACAAATAATTTATTAAATATATGATCTAAATATACCATATACATTTATTATTTGTTTGGAATATAATTATAATTATTTAAGGATGATTCTATGAAACTTGGTTCTTTCCCACTGGTTATGCAATGTTGAAATGATGACTTATTTATGAAGCATTTTTTTCATGGGTTATTATATGATAAATGTTATATGGTCTAGTGGGACACATATATATGATTTTAATTATGTGATGAGTGGTCTTAGAAATATATAATCCCTCCAATTATTTTTTCAAAGATGGATATTTTATTAGATAATAATTATTGGAATGGGAAGTAAACCAATTTCAGTAAGGGACTATATCCACTATGATACTATTGGGAGTAAACCTTGACTAATGATGTAATGGAATGGATATTGAAACCAATCCACTATGAGTGTCTTGGAAGTGAGCTTTAACTAAGGAAATTATTTTCAATGATTATGTGTATTCCATAAACTTATGTCTTATTCCACAATTATGCTCTCATGGATTATGTTCTGTGATAAATTTAAGATTAATACCTTGAGAACTACCAAGTTTTATTCCATGACCCAATATTATGATATTTTAAATATGGGATATGGGTTTTAAATGTTAATCTCATGTTCTCGTACACTTATTCTCATGTTATGATTAAGTGATCATTGATATCTCCCTTTTTACCCTTATTAAGAATCTGATCTCACCTATTCCTATGTTTCCTTTCACTAGATTATGAAGAAAGGTTTTTAGTATGATATTCCTAAGAAGGGTGATATTTATAAAGATCTTAGTGGGAGATTATATAGATCTCTTATGAACCATTTATTTATTTATCCAAGTTTTCAATGAAAATAGAACTATACAGTTCTAGAATGGATCATAATGTTTTTTAATGAATATTAATCTAATAAGATGGGATATTTATGTATGAAAAGTTTGTACCGCTATAGACTCTCCTTTTATAAGTGATAAGGGTTGTCATTTTTGTAAATTTCTATAACATCTTAATAATGGGAAATAACTATCAAGGATAGTGAATCTATAATTGAGAAATAATGGACTGGGGAATACATAAGTTTGATAAAGGCCTCAACCACACACTGGAATTCATGTTTTATACATTATTTATCCTTATTCACTAGAATAAACTCTATTAAACCTAATTTACTCTAACTGTAGTAACAAGTTTTAACCTGTGTAATATATCATATAGGAATAAAAATAAAATGGTACTTATTAACAAAATTGGTCGTACTAATTCTAAATTTAAAATATATTTAATTTTATTATATTTTAAAATTTAAAAATTTGTTATAAAATGATAAATTAATAATTTATTAAAAACAATTTAATGAAAAAAATAATACTTGGGTTCTAAAATATAATATATACATCTATAAACTAGAATAAAAACTTTTATATTTATAATTTCACTTATAAAATTAATTTTTTTTATAAAATTCATTAAAAATATTCTGTCATACTTACTAATAATATCATTAAATCAATGTATGTTAAAAAATATATATTGCACTATTCACAATAAAATATTTTTTTTGGAAAAATACCAGATATTCATTATAAGAAAATATTACTAAGTTGAATCCAAGAATAAAACTAAATTTATCAAATATCAATTTTAAATTTTAAATTTTAAATTTTCAATAAAATTATAAAGTATAATAGAAAACTATTTTGATAAGGAAAACAAATCTTTATAACACAATCTGTTTATTTTATTATTTTTTATCATCTATTAATAAGGTTTAAAAAATTATTAATATCTATATATATTACCATAAATTAGTTATAGGTTTATCTTGATAAAAAACATGGTGCATAAATGGAAATGTTTTAAGAAAAAATCAATTCTAAGCTTAAAATGATCATAGTAATAATTTTAGCAATACCAATTGAATTTCATTCTTATAGAAAGTAGAATTTAATTTCATTCTATAAATACATCATAGAGAGGTTTACAATATTCTTTCCTATTAATTAAATTGATGGGTTTTAACATCTATACTTAAATATTTATATTATTCCAAAATATAACTTGGATTCGTTTAAGTTGTGTTTTGCTTATGAAAAAATATATCGAACACATTGACTTATTTAAAGGTAATAAATTATTAAAATATTATCATGCAGAAACATTTATCAAAATTTCATATATTCTATGATATTATTTTAAAATAACATTACTAGGTTTTTAATGTTTTGGTGACGTTATGGGTATATATTATTATTTCAATGTTATAATTATATTATATTAAAAATAATTTTAATTTCATTATGTGAATTTATTTTACCTATATTGTTGAAATAATTAAATAATGGGAAATATGTTAGATACTTAATATCAATGTGATTCATTAATCTTACATTCATTACTTTTTAATGATTATATTTACCTAAGAAACTTCTACACTACATTCCTCCCATATAACCCTTATAGGTGAACAATCCATTCCAATATTTCCCTCTCACACAAAATCATTTCAGTACTTTCCCTTCTCTAATGTAGTTCCCCATATTCCCCATATAGTTGTATTCATTATGAAAATCATTTTAGAAAGGTTGTGACATTAAAACCACAAATTTCTCTCTTTATTGTATCATATTAAATGTAAATCCTATAATATAAAATTATACTTTTAACCTCTTTTAAGAATTACATAATTATAATATTATTTTACTATTAGTTTTGTAAAATTTATAGATTCGTGATAATAAAAAAGAATGGCCATGTACTATCCATAAAATGTAACACGAAATTGATTGATGCTTTTATTGATAAGTGGATCCTAGATAAGTAATTTGATTTTTTAATTCATGATTTTTTAAGTATATACGTTTTTACAATGTATCATATTTATTTACTTTGAAATATTTATTATTTTCAAGAAAACCTATGTTTTTCATCATAAATACATTTTACAACATGTAATACCAATTTATTTGAAAAAACATTAATTGTAAATAATTAATTTATGTAAGATAAATTACATATGATACACCCCACAAGGGGACAATTTCCTCCAATAAAAATGGTATTGATGTTTAGAAAAAAATAATAGAAAATTTATGCCATGTTCATTTCCTTGAATATAAATATGGGATTTAGAAAAGGATACAAATGTATCTAGAATAAAAGTTAAATAATCATTATAATGAAATAAAAATGTTAAAGGATCTAATATTTATTAACAGTAAGACATAGTGATTAAGTTAAAATAATAATTCAATTTAAGCATGTTGAAAGTGATTAAAGGATTAAGGATTAAGGAAGAGGTTCCCAATTCATTTAGAAGGAATAATAAAAGCTAGGAGGTACAATTTAATGATGATAAGGGACATAGAGTAAGAGTAATAAAATAATAAAATCAAATAAACACCCATTGTATGGAAAAAAGAGTAAATAACCACATCATTAATACAACATTAACAATAAAAAGTACAAGTTTAAAGGATATAATAGGATAAAATTGAATTCCACTATCATCCTCATGTTGATCGTGTAGTTCATAACTGAAAATTCAGGACTATAATAATCAAATTAACTTTCATTTCCAATATAAGAATGTGGAAAAATATTAGGCTTCCTAAATGATCCTAAAAAAATAAAAATGAGAAGAATAAATTTTATAAAAAATTTATTAAAGATTCAACTATTTGATATCATTAAATGAATTATTGAAATAGGTTATTATATATATTATTATTTAATGAATAATCATTTATAAAATTTCTTGTTATATAAAAATTAGACAAACAAAACCATTGGATAAAAAATATTTAAATCACCACTAAAATAAGAATCTAAAGTGTTACTCATATAATTTTCCAATATTCATGAGTAAAATAAATATATTTTTACATTATATTTTATGTTAAGACATAAATATTATTCTTATTCTTTCAGGTTGAAGTTAATTAGAGATCAATAGATAATTTCATTTGAACAAATTTAATATCTATTTAACTAATAGGTGACTCCTATCAAAATGAGTATTAATCATAATATTACATAATGATAAAAAAAATCCACAAATAGTAATATACTACATTAGAGTAATTAATTTTTAATTAAAGAATTTCATCTATTCCTATCATAAAATCATAAAAAAGGTATAGTATTGGGAATAAAGAAGAGATATTATTAAATTGTTTTAAATTCATAATAGTTTCCTATATCATTAATAGCTAATTATATGACTTATTAAACACAGTATATATATGGTCCAATATATCATAGGAAACTTGATGATTTATTTGATAAGATATGATTTATCTTTTGAAGATTTAGGGTTAGGGAGAAAATTATCAAGGGAATTGGAAAAGATAAAAATTG
The DNA here is from genome assembly GCA_963277665.1 of Viscum album. Classification (NCBI taxonomy): domain Eukaryota; kingdom Viridiplantae; phylum Streptophyta; class Magnoliopsida; order Santalales; family Viscaceae; genus Viscum; species Viscum album. Next base: position 1,302,011,031 of record OY728127.1, read on the forward strand.
AAAAATAAATGAATATAATTATTTTCATGGATTATGAAATATGTTATATTTATAGATTAGTTAGACAAAAATGATTTTATAGAGGGAATTATAAGGCATGAGATTTTCAGCTATAATCATTCAATTTTACAAATTAAAAATTAAAAACCAAGGGAAACTATATAATATATTAATAATTTGGTAACCTATTTTCTTTGTGAATGAAATTTTTAGTGTCCATATATTCACATCAATGATAATGTTAACTTCTTATTTCTATGTAAATCCAAAATGAAAATTATTTTTACAACTTTATGAAAATCTTATGTTGAACATGAATTTCTAATTATGTGTTTCATATGATTGTCTTGTTAAATTCTATTTAATATCTATGTGTTCTACATATACCCTATGTGTTTTTTTGTAAATAAATCACTATTACATTTTCCAAAGAACCCCTTTCAATTCATAAATTATGGTGATATCCCATTGCAACATCTCATAAACTTAGTATTGAGGTCAATTTTCATAATTAGATGCTTTTTTACTATTTTTAAAATATTAAATTATTTTCTAAACATATCGCAATTATATCCCACATGGAGGATGATTTTAAAGATACAAATCAATATTATTCTTCTCCCCAGATAGACATTATTTCATTTCTCCACCTAAAAATTCATCATATCTGATATATTTAGGCTCTTATAAATCATCTATAACTCCAAATATATATTATCCATTAAATTTATGATTAAAATATTTTTCAAAAGAGAATTATTCTACCTAGAATTTTTAACCTAATACATTTATTTCGATATTAAAATCTAACTATTAAAAAACAAATAATTCTCTACATACTCCTTAATTAACACCTTCTAAAAATTATTTAGCCTTATAATTTCTTTTATAAATATTATATCAACAAAAAAATCATTAACTATAAAAGATTGTATCACAATAACTTATATTTTTTAAACATAACTCACAATTTTTCCACTATCAGTAAACACAAAACCTATTTAAATATTCCATCAACATTACCACTGAAATATCTATCAACATATCCCTATAATATGATCACGTTATTATTTAATGAGAACATATCCTTTCCACCATTTATGTATTTAAAAACTCAAATAAAATCCTCCAATATTCCAATTCCATGATTTATTTATCTACTTATAGAGAACTTTTATTTTAGGCTCTATGACGGGCTATGTGTAAAACATGACATACATAGAGCTCCAAAAAAAAATAAAACAAATTTCCTGGTAATCATATTTATATCTTTACATAGTTAACAAGTCCATTGATATATTATTATTTCTTTTAAAAGGAATAGAAATTGAAGATTAACATGAACTGCTCCATATGATATCATGGGAAAACTCCCACTATAGAACCACCTACTACCCAAAATTAGTTTCTAGAAAACCTCAATGTGTCACTTCATTGCCATGTCTTTCCCCATATCAAATCAAAAAATATGGTCTACACACTTTTGAATGGGTGTGTAGGTTCCGAGATAAAAAAATCTATGTATGATCCTATGAATGTTCTCTATAAAAAGTCTCTGTATAATAATCCAAACATTCTTAAAGTTAAAATAAAATAATTCATAATGATCTGTTAATTTTTTTTTGAATCAAAATCAAGCTAAAACATTTCCCTTGTCCTGCAGTTCTAAATAATTGAGGTATAGTAGATTCAAAGAATATATCATAAATCAAATCAAGTAATAAAAGCCATGAAACAAAAACCAAAATAATGGGTAACATCACATTAAGGATCAGTGTATGTTTTTCTATAAAGAATACTCATACCCAAACAAATATAATCACATGCATCATGTCTCAAGACATTTACATTGAATCTAGGGAGTCATGGAGCACCCCATAAATTGAACCTCACAGGAGTATCTAAAAATGACATAGAATAAAAGGACAAGGCAGTAGAGTAAAATCCCCCTAATTTAACCCCATGATGTTATAAATAGAATATTCCAATTATTAAAATTTCAACATATGTAACCAATGCCTCCCATGTTCTATTTTTTACAAATAATTTCATCAAAACCACGCTTTGACAACCATTCCATAAATCCATTTCATAATTCTTTTAAAATATCTTTTCTTTTACCAAAATAATGAGAAAACCATCTATTATCAAAACCCATCTACACACCCAAATCAATTAGTCATGTCATTTTATATATAAAACTAGTGTATTCAAGGTTCTTCCAATATAGTATTGAGATGGGACCACCTACCTCAATCTTTGGTCACACACTTAAAGAGCCATATTCCACAACCAATTGAATTAACACATAAAAATAAATGTAGTCCATATAAATGATTCTCACATGTTATAATAAATTAAACATGTAAAGAGGCTAACATAGAATATAAAATAACACATACCTCAAATAACCCACATATCGCACCACAACCAACATGAGGGTCATCCTTCAGTACAAGATTGCAGAGAGGGTCTAGAAATGATCAACAAGAATATCACCACTAGATAAATATATCCAAAAAATTAGTGTAACGGTGCTGAAATGACAAATGGAAATGAATAATCATAAATACACAACACAACCACCATGAAGATCAAGCATCAAACGATGGGATTGAGATGAATATGTGATCCCAAAAACTATATGGGAGAGCTCTGAGGGTTATCAAGATATGCCTACATATTGAATGATAAATGAATAATTCATGAAATGTGATTAAAACTTATAGTCCTAATCAATTCACATCATGAATACCTTTCAGAGCATAAACTCCCCAACATACAAAATAAGATGAAAAATGTGTTGCCTATGGTTAAAAATATAGATCTGAACCATTTAATGTGGTGATCTAGTTTTAAATCATGTAAATTTTTCATGTTCTGAACCAGTTCATGGAATTTTATCTATGAGAGATTCACATCATAAAACTTTCATAAAGATGGTGCATATTCCAGGATCCATAGAAGAACATAAAGAAGTATCTGATTCAAACTACACTCCAAAGGACATCCCTTAAATCTTACAACACATTTATTCTAACACTCCATTAATTCAAACAAAAATACATCACTAAACTATAGTTCATTTTCTAGGAAAAATGATCCCCACCCTTGAAAGGATAAAAATACACCCAAACAAAAAAGTAATCAAAAAAGAGACAAGAATTTTTAATTAGGATGTTACAAAATCCCCACTATAATACCATTCATCCCTTGGAAGTCATGTGGAAGAGTGGTTCTCCATAGATAAGTAAGCCCAATTTTCCCTCCTTGATGTTTCATGCTCACAATTCTCATAATATTGGGATTCATGTCTCTATAACACTTTTTCCAACAAAATAGACTTCCCATGAAAGACTTTACCTTTATATTAAATGATATCCACTAATTTCTCTACATCGGAAAGATATGGATCTAAATTAATATCTTACCAACTCAAAAAAATGGTAGGGATCGGGAAGATGCTTCATGATATAGGATATGTGAAAAAATGTCATGAATTCCAATCAAATGACCTAGTAATTCCAACCAATAAGAAACCTTCCCTAGCTACTTAGTGACCAAAAAATGTCAAACATATCTCAGAGCTAGATTTCTATGTTTCCCAATATGAAGGTGACCCAACTGAGGAGAAACCTCTAAGAGAACCTATCACCAATGGAAAACTCCAAAGAATGGGGTCGACAATCGAAATATGATTTCTTTTGACTCTAAATAGTAAATAGATTTTAACATACCTATTGAATCCTCATTGAAGTTTCTTGAATGAGACTTGATCCCATAAGATATACCTCTAGCACCTCTTCCTATCAAATAGGTGAACTTCAGGGGTGACCATAAAAAGCCTCTAAGGGATCCATTTTTATTGACAACTGATTACTATTATTATAGGAAAACACAACCAGACCCATATGGATACCACAAGATCCACCAAAATCCCTGAAATAGGCATGGATTATATCCTTAAGGTTCTAAATATCACACTCTATCTGACTATTTGTCTGTGGATGGTAATTTAAACTCAACCTAACATATGTCCTCATCCACTTCTAGAGACTCCTCTAGAACTGTGAGGAAATCCTAGGATCTTTATTTGAATTAATAGTATAAAGAAACCCATATAACCTCACAACATCCAACACATATAGCTTACACATATCATCAACATTAGTTGTGTCCTTGATTGCAATTAAATGAGTAGATTTAATCAACAGATCAATCACCACCCATATAGAATTCATCATGTGGGGAGTTTTTGGTAATCCATTAAAAAATAATACAGAATCCTCAACCCATTTCCAAGATAGAACAAAAATAGTATGGAGAAAACTAAAAGGTTTCAAGTGATCTACCTTTATCAGTTAGTAGGTGTAACAATGGGACAAAAAATATTTAATTTCACACCTCATGTATGAATACTAGAATCGCTATCACATTCCATAGTACATATTCATAGTTCAGGGATGAAATTTTCATGAAGAACTATGATTGGTAAAAAAATTGATCTCCTCATCTATTTTGGGATGATAAACCGATCCCCAATGACGAAAATACCATCTAAAGGGATAGTCTAACCCGAAACGGTCTCCCCACTATAAATGTTTTCTTCAATTACTCTGAATCCATCATACTATGGCTGACCCAACAGAATAGGCATAAGGAGAGATGATGATCATGGAACACTAGTTAGACCCAAACCTAAAAAATCCTCCTAAGCATCCAGGATAAATTGAGTGATGATTCCCATAAGGTTCCAATCTTCCTTTATTTCCAAAATAGTTTGTGATGGAACTTTCTAGATAAGAGCATATAGAATGATATTCCTCTTCCTCAGGGTGTAGGAGATGTTAAATAAAAATTTCAAAAGGAATTCTTCCCACCCCCACTATCATATATTTAATTTTTTTTGTGAAATATATAGTTCAAACACTTATGGTTATAAAAAGACTGAATCTCTCCCCAAAGCGATAGATCCACCAACATTTAACTACTTGAAATACTATGGATTACTCTAAATCATTAGTGGGTTATTAGTTATCATGCAGACAAAGCTAAAAAAATCCATAGGGTACAACATTATCTTCCATAAAAATCATGCAAGCTGAAATACCACGATAATCATCAATATATATCACATATCACTTATAGGGATCTAGTATGATTGGAATAGGAACCTATGTCAAAATTCAATTATGTTCATTAAAAGAAGGCTAAAATTTCACATCTTAGGTGAAATTCACCCCTTTCCTAGTTAGATTAGTAAAAATTGATTTCAAAATCGATAAATATTTGATGAATTTCTGATATTATCTAGAAATGTCATGGAAGATTCTAATATCAAAGATATTTCATAGATCCTCCCATGAAAGGACAATTGTGAAATTCTCGGGATCAACTGATAATCAATTATAAGTAATCACATGCCCCCAAGTACATCACTTATTGGATCTAAAAACTAGATTTTAATTTCTATAAAAATTGTGACTCATCAGGATTTCTAAAACAAAACTCAGATGGTGCTCCTTATCACACTCAGATCTCAAATAAACAAACATATCATCCACAAACTCTTCCACAAAAGTGTTGAGATACTGATGGAATATCTGGTTCATCAAATCCATAAAAACTGTAGGAAAATTATTCAGACCAAAAGGCATAATAAGGTATTCATAATGGTCATACCAACTTTTTAAAGTATCTTCAGAATATTAGAATCTCCCAAATAAAGTTCAATTGTCGACAACCACCACACCCCCTTTAACTAATCAAATAAATCATCTATATATAGAAAAGGATAATTATTATTAATCATTACCCAGTTCAAATTTTTATAGTCCATAAATAATTGATGTGAACCAATAGACTTATTGGTAAACAGAATAAGGGGTTCCTATAATAAATCACATGGCTGAATGAAACGTTTCTCCATTGGATCATCCAACTAAATATTTATCTAATTCAGCTCTGCTGGTGCCATATCATAATAGGTTATTGAGAATGTCTACATACTTTTCACTGTATCAATCATGAACCCCACCTCACAATCTAGTGTAAGACTGTATAATTCATCTAGAAAATATCAAGAAAGTCCTAACAACTGTAGGGATATTATCAGGGGAAGAAACATCATTAGGCTCAAGTGTAATAGAAAACAACATACTCCTGATCTCTAGGCAGAAATATCCTTCTCCTAAAACACCAGATATCTCCCATTGGAAGGTATAAATGAGACACAATTATCACAAAAATCAACCTCAACATGATGAATGATAATACAATCAATCCCAATGATTATTTCAAAGATATAAGGATTGAGAACAAGGAGATATTAGATTAACTATAAATCAATTTTTGATAGTGAACAAGGACACAAAAAACTATTTTTATTCATCATACCAAGATTTACCACTAACTCAAAAGAAATGGTCATGATCTCCATTGGATTCTTAAGTATATCAACAAAAAAGGCAGAAAATATGAGTGGGAGGTACTATTACCAAATAAAAAAGTTTCTATGAAAGATTCAATAAATATGGTACCTCTCACTATCATTGGGCTCATGTAAAACTCTGTCAAAAACTCATCTACTGTGTAAAGTTGGTTCACTCTTGTGTCCTATTATTGGATCCCAGTAGATATTAAAGTATCTGATTATTCCATAGTACACTTTGGAGTCAAAAATCCCTGACCATAATGTGACATAGATGTATCCTGATAGAATCATTATAAACAATGATAGTGGCCACAACCATTATGCATATTTTTTGGAATGGAACAAGAACTTTGGGTGTGCTTGACCTTTCACCAGTAATATCAAGTTATAGGAACACTATTTATTGTAGCTGATTGTGAAAAGTAGGCTCACTACGGAGAACCACATCCCCCACTCCAGTGATTTTCATATCACATGGAATATAATAAATAGTGTTATGATAGAGTCGATAACTTTTTCAGTGTCTATTGTATATATTATAATATAAAAGTAATGAATTTTTGTTATCTCAATAATATTTCATAAAAGGAATAATGTGTGGTGATAGGGCTGAAAACGTTTTGGGTAGGATATGTCACTCATTTAATAGAAAAAACATGTCTAAAATTGGTTTTACAAATACAGATCAACTATGTATTTATAGTTTTGGTGCATCAATGAAGATTTAGTTGAGGAAAAAATATATTTTCTTGAAATACGTGTTTCATAAAAATTTCATTATTGAAAAACAATCAAGGAAAAAATGTAACATATAATGATATATAATATATTAAAATTATCTCTATAGAAACTAAATTGGTATAATTTTTAAACTATTTTTATGATTTAGAAAACATATTTCAAAGTCATTTTAGGTATTCAAAGGATTATATCTAAAATTCACGGTTAATTTATATAAAAAAATGTATTTCCCTTGAGGAAATATATTCCATATAAAATAATATCTTAATTAAACAAAACGTTAAATTTAGAGACCTTCACATAAAAATTAAATTCTAATATAGTTCTTGTTCTATAAAATTAACAACTCTTTTGTTCAGATTTTTAAACCTTTATAAAAATAAAAAAACATTTAATAGAAATGTTACGGTTAAAAACTATGTTATCACAACATTTATTTTAAAAATTTATACTAACATAATAGATTCAATCTATTCTCATAATTTTCTTCTTTAAAAGGAAAATAAAATTACAACCATTCAACCATTATTAATGCATTCATCCATTTATTTATTTTTATGATAGCCTATTTATTCAAAAAATAAAAACATTTTAAAATAGAGTTTAATAAAACATTATCTATCACACAAGTGAATTTCACAAAATTAATGTATATCCATGTGGGTTATTTATATCAAATCACTATAAATAATTTTCTATCATTGATTTTATGGATACATTTTCCATTATTCAAAACAAATTGGTTTCATTTTGTGCACCCCATTCGGATTTATACTTTTGGAAAGGCTCTGGTTTAATGTTATTCATTTATATAAAATAAGAAAATGTGATAAGAGACAAAATTCATATATAATCATTTTATAATTTAAGATAAATATTTAAAATTTCTCATAATAATATAGGTTTCAGAACAATAAAGGTTTAGTACTGTTGGAAACATGATAAATAAGAAATTTATTTCCTAAAATATCTTCAAAATATCCTAAAATATATTCACACAAAATATTATTCTTATACATATCATAATTAGTACAATTCATTGTATTTTGGGGAAAAGGAAACATTAGAAAGGGTGATCTCAGATAATAAATAGGGGTAAACATTAAATATATCATTTTATGAACATGTGTGAGAATAAGATAAGCATACAAATATGAAAATTTAATCTTGGTGATAGAAAATCATACCCAACAATTCATAGATCATAGACATGAGTCATGGTATAGAGTATTCACAATTCATAATACATGAATCATAAGAAAATCATGATCTATTATAATGTAACATCGTAATAACAAAATGTCAAAAGAGAGTGGTATAATATATTGAATAATAAAATCAATCATATATGAATGATACTTACTAATACATTCATTACAAAATAATCTTGGACTAAAAATCCATGTAAACTCTATGGGCTTGGGATAACCACCATGTGTGCCCTATTTGGTCTTTGAATAAACACTTATATACCCATTGCTCTCAAAAAACACTAATCAGTACAAAATGTGTTGTATGGATATTATAAACCCATTTGTCACATAATTTTAATACACTTATATGCATTCCATAATATCCTGAAAACATTAACCATTTCATCATAGAATAACCCATGAAAAAGTAAATGATTTTAATCAAGATTCCATCATCATAATCAATAACCATTTAATGCAATAATAAATATCATAAAATTTGATTATTTCCCTAGTAAATTTTAACAAACATCAACTGATATTTTTATATTTTAATATTCATTTAAAAGATCATTGAAACATGTTTTTATGAAAGTACATTTTTTATTTTGAAATAAATTATTTAAAATAAAAATATATATAATATTAGGAAACAATGTATTAAAATATTCATGGAAAAATTTAAAGGATTATTCAAAGAAAAACATATTTAAAATGGTGGGGAATTTTTCATGTGGTGAACATTAAAATAAAGATTATGTTCTCCCCTTTGATAAAAATTAACTTGTTTGGAAAATGATAAGAATATTATTCTTAAAAAATTATATATAAAATCAAATATGTAAAAAAATAATTTAATAAATATTTAAATAATAGTGAAAAGTTTCTTGAAAATGTTTCAAGGATCATGGACAAGAAATAGAAATGATTCTAGACCAAAGATAGAAATAAAATCAGTGTTCCTTAAAAATATTATTTTGGCCTTATGTGTGAAAAACAAGATGAAAATGTAATTTAACATGTAATATCTAGAAATAACTAGATTATAATAAATTAGATGAAATTTATGGGAAATTAATCATTTATTTTCATCAACATAAATTACATCTTAAACAATTTTGGTAAATAGTGTGATTGTAACATAAAACCCTTACCTCAATTCCAACATGAATCGTAAGAAAATTGATCTCCTATATAATAAATTTACATGTTTTATAATTCAATAATATTACCATATTAATACTAATAACACCATATATGTCTTACATATAACATCTTATCATCTGTTTATTAACAATATTTCATTAAAATCATCATTTCGGGTGTTAACTACTTTGTTTTTTTTGTGAATGTTTTGGTTTGAAAGTTATAGTCCTTTAATATTGATCATGGTTCCATCACCTTCATAATTTTTATAAGTTAATTTGTATCATATTATTATATAATAACACCATTATTAAATATTATTTAATCCTTTATTTCATAAATATTATAACATCACTCTTGTGGGTGATAAAGCTGACCTAAAGAAGAGTGTGTTATACAGAATGAATGATTCAAGACATATTGATGGATAATCATAATCTAACATTTAAAAAAGATTTTTTATTTCATAAGTATAATATATATTTATTATATTGAATTTTGGAACTGTTCAAATAGGTGGATATTGAAAATGAAATATATCACTTGTGGTGATAGTAGGTCATATGTACGCATGAACGATACTCAAATTTTATAATGAGAAAATAAAAAAATAAATTACATAAAATTTTATAATTTTAGAATAATTATTATATCATAAATATAAAATATAATTATAAAATGCATCATTATCACCTTCCATTATAGGAGGTGATATAAAATTAATCACATCACTACATGGAGGCGGTAGTTCGCACGTATGCATTAGCGATACTATCATTTCCCAGTTTCATGATTGGATCTAAAATATTACTAAAACATAATCATAAAAAAATATAAGTATATTTATGACATTATATTCATTATTTTTGGATACATACAATATATTTATATTTTATAGAAGAATAAATAAATTTGGAAGGAGTCGGTTAAGATGCTTACCACAACTTTGAGAGACCTCATGTGACTTACACCCTAAGAATTCATAGAATTGTCATAGGTTAAAAATAAAAGATAAATAATGAAAGGATGAAATATAAAATGGTGTTTTGTTGGAAATTTTTTTATATTGAGTGATCAATTATTGTGAATAAGGGAGGAGATCATATTCCTATTTATAAGTGAGGGGAGGGACACACCTCGAATTACTTAAATATTATAATAATATAAAGTCATTTTCTTGTGGATATAGAACCAAATGACCAGAAATTGAATATAAGAAATTATAAGTTCAAAATTTATTCAATAAATAATATTGGGACATGTTTATGTAGAATTCGTACCCTTATCTAGTAGTTTAGTCCCTAGTTAAAACTTTTAAGCTTAATCGTTGTAACAAATTTTTACTGTTTTTACTATTCATTATGACTCAAAATGAAAGTGAAAACATTACCATATATTTAAATTTTGTTTTAACATATATAATATATTTTATAAAATTCAATTTCTATACGTGGATGAAATTAATTTTAAAATCAATGCAGAAAATCCAAAAAAATCTGTTTTTTAGAAAAACGAATTTTTAAGAATGAAACTGAATTTACATTCCTTACTTTCCTAGTAAACACTCTTAGATGAATGTTAAAAAAATTTGATTATATATATATATATATATATTATTAAAGTTATATTAAAATAATTAATAAATACATATTTACTTAATTTATAAAGATAAAACTATATTACGAATATAAAAATAGTTTTCTAAAAAACAACTCTTTTTACCTACAAATGAAATTGCCTTCATCCCAAACCATTAGATAAATAATGTATGAATGATTATTCAAAAATTATCAGTAATTTTTATTAAAATAATTTTTCATTAGTGATAAATAAATAAAAATACATAATATTTGGAACAATATTATTCTTTAAAAAATGGGTCTTTAATCATGAAATTATTTTAAAAAAAGTTAAGGATTATTTCATTGAAATTAGTCAATACATTTGAATTAGGGATGTCATTTATATATATATTTCATAAACTTTTAAATATGATTAATAAATTCCAATACAATTATGAGTTCATAAATCTTATAATATTTCATGATTCATTTAGTCTCAGGGTTGCATGTAAATAAATATACCAAATACATCAAATTTATTTGAAAAAAAAAATACATCCAAAATCTTGAGGTTTTAAGTTATATAATATTTTTAATAATTTATCCCTCAACATTTTTCCACTCTTCTACAAAAAACCAAGGATACATATACCTCATAACATCCTCATGTTCCCACGTATCTTCCTCAAATTTATATTTTCTCCACCAAACATTGACTAGGTTTGTGGTCTTATTTCACAACACATTCTCTCTATAGTAAATAATATAAATATTCTTCCTAATAAGAAATATCATGCTCTCAAAATAAAACCTCTAATTTCTGAAAATATAATGGATCAGGTATGTACTTCCCTAAATGTGTTACATGGAACACATCATGAACTTTAGATAGATTCGTTTGAAGCACCAAGTGATAAGAAATTGTCCCTGTCTAATCAATAATATTGAGATGGACAATATATCTTGGTCTCAGATTCTCATTCCTTCAAAATTTCATAACCTTATTCCATATAGATATCCATAAGAACCCATTATCACCTATTATTAAATGCCAATCTTTCCAATGATTGATTGTATAACTTTTCTATTGACACATAGCTTCCCTGATGTGATGCTGAATAGATCTAACATTTTATAACATTTCCTCAGATATCTCAGGTCCTAATAGCTTTCTTTATCTAAATTCATCTTATAAAATTGGATTTAAACACTTCTCACTATATGAGTATTCATAAGGATACATATTTATTCTCTAGTGAAATTTCTTATTGTAATAAAACTCCCCAAGAGAATTGTTTTTATCTATACCACCTCTCAAATTCATAAAATAGGATATTAGCATGTCCTATTGGGTTTTAATGGTCCTCTCATGCTAAACATATATATGAGGTTGACATGCAGTAATGAAACACTACTTTGTATTCATATATTAAGGAAGATGTCACTGGAACATTGATGTAAACCTTGGATCTATATCATATACAATATAATGTTGTACTCTATGAAATCTTACCACATTTTTAATGTATATCATTGAAAGATAATAAAGATATAATTATTCACTAGTGATAATAAGAATCTATAATTTCATATGGTTATTAACAAAATCCAAAATAATATTTCGGAATTAAGATGTTTTGGGGAGTCTATTTATAAAATCCCAGGTGATGTTTTCCAATTTAGACTTTGGTGTGGATAATAGATGTAACGTCCCCTTGAAATTCTCTTTCCCAATATTAACATGATAAAACCCAAAGAACTGATATACATACACTATAATATCTTTCTTCATATTATCCTTCCATAAAAAATATTTCAGATCTCTATTCATCTTCATAATTCCATGATGATTTGAGAATGATGAACTATGGGATTCTTCCAACTACTCCTTTATTAAGTTTTATGTTGATGAGACACATACTTGATTCATAAACTGTATCATTCCATCACAATTAAGATTTAAACTAAGGTACATTCCCCCACTTTCTTCTATATTTGACAGCCACCTTATACACCTCTTTAATCCTCACATAGATAGATGGTTAAACATTTATTTTAGAATGATATGATCTATCCCATTTCATCTTGATTTGAATGTTCATATTCTACAAATCCATAAATATTGGATATCTTTCACTTCTAATCATGGAAAAAGTAGCATTTTCCTTCAAACTCAATGCATCATCCACCTTTCTCTCTTTCCCAGGGTGGTAATGTATTGTTCTATCATAATATTTATAAATTCCCAACACGTCATTTAGATAATATTCAACTCTTTTTGAGTGAATATGTAATTTACGATTTTATGATCAATATAAATATCACACCTTTCACCATATAAATAATTCAATTAAATCTTAAAAGAAGAAATTACCACATATATTTATGTATCATGAGTCAAGTAACTTTTATCAAGAACCTTAAATAAGAGAAAGGAATAAGAAATCATCATATCTTTATGAAAAGTAACACATCATATCCCCCTCATTATTTCATCACTTTAAATAAAAAATCATTCTCTCATGTTGGTTAATGTTAGAACAGTTTCACTGGACAACCTTCTATTTAGTTCCTTGAGATTTTTTTGACATTAATTAGTCTAATGGAACTTAACTACCCTATAAGTTGACTTGATTAGTGGATTAGATATCCATATGTAATTCCTCAAAAATCATTCATAATATCTATCCAATGTAAGAAAAATATGGATCACAGAAATCGTGGTTTTTCTTCCCTAATGTTTAACAACTTATTCCTTTGGTGGATACAATGATATACCCTCTATTGAGATTATATGACCCAAAAATAGAACTTTTGTAGCCAAAATTCACACATGATAAATTTGGCATACAACTTCTCCTTCTGTAGGGTTGTCATTATAATCCTCAAGTTATCTTCTACTTCTTCCTTACTTGTAGAGTGTATAATAATAGCATCTATAATGACTATACAACAATGATCTATCTAATAAAAAAAGATGTTATTCATGATATACATGGAGATAATTGAGAAATATTTAAGACCAAAAGGAATAATTATAAATTCATAGTGTCCATTACTCACAGATAATGAAATTTTGGATATATCATCCATTCTAACCCACTCTTAATGATATCTAGAGCTAAAATAAATATTGGAATAATATTGAACTCCTCATAATTGATCAAAAAAACCAACATACAGGGTAGAGTATACTTTTTCTTTATATTTGTATTTCTATGTTCTTGATAATAAATGGAAAGATGAGTTAAATCACCTTTTTATCAAAAAACAATTAATACGTGATCCCCATTACGAAGCACTAGGATGAACGAATCCAATATCAAGATTCATCTAGAGTAACTTCTTTAATTATCTCAACTCAATTGGATCTATTCTAAAAGGAGTCTATCAAATAGGAGAAACGCCATGTGTTCATTCTATTCAAAATAGAAGTTCCAAATTTAGAATAAGAGTATGAAACTATTTAGGGAATACATCGACAAACTCCTAATAAATAGGCTTATCTTAAATAATCATTTCCTTCACAACCAAATACGATAAATACCCCTAAGGAATATGAATTGAGGCATGTAAAATGTAATTAATTTCCATTAGAAGTTCGTATTTATCCAAGAACTGATAAATGATCCCAAGTTAATTAAAATTGTAAATTTGAGTTCTATTCCTTGATAACTGATATTATCTCTATATAGAAAGAGTTAATCCATAACCAAAATCACATCAAATTCAACTAGATGTAGAATAATAATATTTATAGAAATCACATTACAAAAAACATCAATCAGAGAAGAATCACATACTTTAGATGTGATCATGTTATCATTGGGTGATTTAATTAATAATTTAGCATCTAATTATTGATTTGGTAGTGTGATACTCTTAAAAAATAATTAGATATAAAATTTTGGGTTGATATATAATAAAATAATACATCATTGCTTCTATAATGGTTGATAATTATACATTTTACAACCACCTTCTTGTAACCCACATTAGCAATCATGATCACTTGATATTTCCCTTTGTATCTTTGATTAAGAGGTTGTTGAATCCAATTGTCATCATTATCCCTCAAATTTGATAATTTGTTAGTGATATATAAATTTTCCAGTATTTTTTTACAATGGAGTGTGGGTGGTGTTTTTTATGGTTCATTATTTACATTTATATAATTATGAAACCTCTTATAATAACATTAATATTTATTTTCTAGATGGACTTCATTCCACACATAAATAATTTATTAGTCCCCGTAAGAAAATTTCTGTTAGGATTTATCCCACACATATAGCATAAAGGATTAATAATATTCTTTATTTTGTGGTTTTTATTATTTGAATTTCCTCTAATTTTCATGTTTCTTTTCTTTCAAAACCATGAGATTAATGAGTCACCCAAATCTCTATTTGTACCATAAGAGAATATTGAATTATTTCTTCATAAATTTTAAATTTCCTTAATGGTTAACAATTTTCAGAGACTCTATTTTGAGAAACAATAGAATCTATCAATCTCAACTTTGGGATTGATAGGGGAACGAGAATTATACCTCACATGTCTTTTATATTTAGCCTCATAGGTACAAATAGATTCATAATCATTTTGTTTAAGATTGAGAAATTTCTCTTCATTTTGGTATAGGGGATTTGAGGAAAATACTTATTCAGAAATATAATCCTATGCTCATCCCATTTAATGGATTCAATTTCATCATATGGCACACTATTCTTGACAAGAGTCTACCATTTATTTGATTATCCTTCCAAATAGTAAACATCTAGAATAACATTCTCCGAATATTTAAATTATAGAACTATAAATATATTTTATATGGTATTTATCCACTTCAAAACAATTATTGGATCATCAAACCCACTATAAAATGGTGGATATTTCCTCAATAGTTTATTGGTCCCACTTTTTCTCATTTAGAAGTTCTGTATCATTTATAGATTGAGAGAGTTGTGTGAGAATACTAGTAAGATTTTACATTCCTTCTCCCATTTTTTTATTTTATCATTTCATTTTCAATCAAATTAATTTTTAAGATGATTTATTTTGTTTACAACCATTGACTAAAAATTAAAAAACATTGTGTAAAAATCAAGATACAAAAATAAAATAGATAAATCATATAATCATGAAAGTCATTCCCGAGATGTCATAATTTATGACACCTTCATATGACATGTTAGGTATAGCCTAGGTTATCTATGGTAATAATTAATTCAAATCCTTCACAATGGTTGATATAAAAATGTGAATTAAACAAACCATATACCTCAAGAGTGTCTATCAGGGAGTATAGTCATAGTCTCAATCATCATGTACTGATGATGATTGTTTTGGCACCCAATCTACCGATTTCAGAGTTGTTCCCCATTGGTGAATCTATTCCACAGTCACATCCACTTTCTAGTATCCAAACAAGGATATGTTTTCTATGAAAACTTTTATTTTCATTACCAAAATGTAGGATGTTATTCTATATTTAGGAATATACATGGTTTTTCACTAAATTTTCCTATTCCTAATCATCAAAAATAACTAAACCATTTAATATCACTAACATAGGATACCCAATAATTTCATTCATAATTATTACTTCTTTTAGGATAAATATATAAAATATATCATAATAATGCATTCCCTAGAACTATAAATATTTAGTGACATTGGAGACTAGATACATAATAAACTTATTTAATTAAAGATCTTTAATATCACCTAATTCTTTACACATAATATTATTTTTATACATTTCATAAATAATATTTTTATTCATGAATTAAAGGAAAAAAATAGAAATGCTGAGAAAGGATGCTCAGTAAGGGTAAAAATGAGATATATCAGTTGGAAATATTAAGTAATAATCACTTAAGAATTATTTTATTTGAACATGAGCTTATATATATATGTTCATACTGAGAAATTCATATATCATAGTCAGGCATCATGGAATAAAGATTTTGTGGTTCATAAAACATGAATCATAAGGAAATCAAGATCCATTAAAATGTACCATTGGTATAAGAACATGTCATAAAAGAGTGGAATAAAATGTTTTATAATAATTTAAATCATATTTCTATTCCACCAACCAAGACATTCATCCCATTATATGCTTGAGTTATCCACTGGTGTACCCTATTTGGGCTTTGTATAACCACTCATGTGCCATTATTCAGAATGGTCTAACCACCCTGATACCCATTAAGCTCATAAAACATTAATCATTACCAAAATATATTAGAGTTATATTATTAACCCACAAAATATATATTCAAAATCAATTCATATTTATGGTGAAAGATCATAACATCATTCACCATTTCATTATGGCTTAACCCATGGAAAATAAATGGGTTTCATCAAGATTTCATCACCATAACAAATAACCATATGGGGAAGTAATAATGTTGGAAACATTGGATCATATACCTATTAAATCATAAGAAATGTCAAAATATTTTTTTATAGATCAAAATACAATTAAAATATCACTAAAAAATTTTATAAGAAAATACCCTTTTCATTTTGAAATCAATTTTATAAAAACTGAAAATTTATCAAATTATTGGAAAAAAATAAATTGAAATGAAGCATGTAAAATTATAATGTAATATTTGAATAAATAAATATTTATGATACCAAGAAAATATAAGAACGTGATAAACATTAAAATAAATATTATTTTCACATCAGTGTTAAAAAGAACCACTTTCAAAAAATGAAAAGTTTATTTTTTTAATCAACTTTATAGAAATTAAATTTTTTATAAAAATTAATTTAATCTTGAATTAGTTAATATTTAATGAATTTATCAAAAAAAAATAGAAGAAACTGATTTTTAAGAGAAAATATTCCACATAAATGTGAGAAATAAATTCGGTATTCCTTAAAAAAATTGTTTCAATATTATGAGTACATATATAGAGGAAAATGAAAGGAAAATGTGTTATATATAGAAATAATAGTAGGATAATAAATGAATGATATTTAAGATAGATATAATATATAATTTCAAAATTATAAATTTAAAAATAAACAATCCTAATAAATAATGAAGTTTTACAATAAAAACTTTTCCTAAGGTATAACTTTCTTCATAAACACTCTAAACAATTGTATAATAAAATAAAATTTATTATAAATAAATTTAAAACCATATTCATACATAATATTTCATACATTTTTTACATATAACATATTATTATCTATTCATTATCACTCATTAATTATCATCATTATTTATAATGAGAAAAGCTTAGTTTCTTTTATGTTTTGGTTTGGAAATTATGGCCCTCACATCTTGAGCATGGTTCCATCACTTCTAAAAGTTTAATCATGTCATGTATATATTATTATTAAATAATATGACCATTATTTTAAATTCATTAATCATTCCTGTTTAAATATTATAGAATCGCTCATGTAGGTTGTAAGGCTGATGTAAGACCTTGATATTTTAAAAGAGGAACAACATTTTTGATGGAATATATGAAATGAAAAATAAATCTTAGAAGAGAATGTAACGCCATAATATAGTAAGATATTTTTTTCAAATAAATTCAATCTCTTTGATACATTTCTATTCATGCAAAACTAGGTTTAAATAAAATATGATACTCTCTTAAAATGTTATTATTTAAACACGAGAAATATAACCTACCTGTTTTGTTTGAAAGCATGAATTGGATAAATAAATTCTTAAAATTATATGGTTTAAACATGTAAAAAATAAATTTAGTGGTTAGCTATTGATTAGAAATAATATAATAACCACATGAAAGAATAATAAATGATTTCTAAAAACTGTATTTTTCTAAAAGGTAGTTTAGTCGCACATTGTCTACATAATTAAAAATAAATTTTAAGCACTTTAAGAATATTTATATGGGAAAATAATTTTTTTAAAATCTTCTTGTCAAATTTATCTTTGGATGAATTTTTTTGATTTTTTAAAAAAAGATTAATTTTTTGATAAAGAGTGAAAAATATTGATTTTTATTCAAAATTACTTTTTGTTTAAATTATTTGAAAGTTTAATTATATTTTAAATTTATTTCAAAGTAAAATTAACTAAATTATATTAAAATGTATCTAATTTTTTTAATATTAATCAATTTCATATTGAATTCTAATATTATAACTTTTAAAACGTTTGAAATGATTTCTTTGGGGAAATAGTTTTTACAACTCGACGGCCAGATTATTTTTAAATTGTATTATACCAATTATTCAGATTGAATTTGTAAAAACAGATTCCATATTTGGAATAAAAATAATTTATATAATATAATTATTTAAACTATTTGTTGACCATAATGAAAAATGAAAACATTAAAAATTAATTACCACAGTTAAGGTAAAAATGAGACTAATAGGGGTTAAACTATGAATATAAGGGTTTAAATGGCCTAAATCTGTCCCAAACCCCATTTTAGGGCCATATTTCTATCTTAATTCCTTTAATATTAGATTATAGCCAATTTTAAATCCTTTTTCATGATAAAAAATGTAACACCATGAGGATTTTAAAATAAATTTAATAAAGAATGCATGAAACACTTAGTCACTATGAAACAAAACCATTTTTATTTATAGTACATAATTATAACTTAGCTGTTAAACAAAATTTTCCCACTTTTTTGTTTTGAATTTCGAAAAACAGACATACATGGTTGCGATCCGTAAGATATTTGGAGTCTGATAGGATCAACTTAAATTTTTTGGGTGAATAGTACCTTGACCATTGGGAATAGTAATTTTACCCTTATTAATAGAAATATGACCAATGGATTTGTAGCCTCACCTAATAATGTATAAATAAAATTATTTTAAATCATTTCTGTTTTGAGCTATGTTTTTCTTAACAATTTGAAAATTTTGATAAATTGATTTTTCGGGTAAAAATTGAAAATTTGTGAGAGATTCTAATTATTATATCAATCTATGGTTTTATTAATGTTTATAATAATGAAACATTCTTATCAAGATATATTTCTTTTATTAAAAATGATAAAATAATTTTATTTTATTTTAAGTGTTGAAAATTTTACTATGCATTTTACTATGCATATTATGTTCGCTATTATTTTTAAAAAATAAGTATATTCATAGATAAAAGTTAAAACTTCTATATTTAGAGAATTATTATCATGAATTAAATTTCATTTTTGAATTCATAACATCAATATTAGGTTACAATGAATTTATGAGATTTTTATAAAATACATTTTTGAGTTATCAGTATATTTACTGAACTCATAATGATGTAATAATTAATATTAAATTATGGTTGAATTGTTTACATTAAAATGTGATATAAGTCGTACCAGGTGTCCAATACCATGGGAAAATACCCGGGGCAAGCCCATCATTTTTCATATACGACTACTGAGGTGTCCTCATAAAGTAATAGAAAAATTCCATCACTTTTTCAACAAATACCCACCAATTTATTCCATGAATTTCATCATAAATTCATCATCCCAAAAAATCAGGAATTTTTACCTCTCAATGAGTCCTCCCAAGGTGTCCTCAAGCCTCCAAGGTCCCAACCTTCAAGTACTAGGAGTTACTCTACAAGGTTAGGGAATCTACCACCCTTCTCATTTTCAAGAACTCATTTTATGTTATTATTTTTTAATTTCCATTTTCTTATGTTGGGATATGTCATTCCATATCCCCATTACTATCCATATTAGGTAAAAAAATGAGACTCCACTTTTCTCTCATCAACATATTATATGAATTTTTAAGTGATGTCGTTAGACTCCCAAATTTTTGTAAGGAATTTCTCAACATCTCTTTTTCTTTTAGGTTCCTTTATTTTCTTTTCATCACCTAAAATACCCTCATCCAAAAGGTAGGATAATTTAATTATATTAAATAGACTAGAATATTTTTATTCTAGTGGAATAATTCAACATCATCTCTCTTTTCCCCTCCTATTATACAAATAAAATAAAAACACCTTCTGAGATGTGTTAATTTATTACATTCAAGGACGACGGGTATTCAATTTTTATTATCGTCTAAATGGATGGTCAGGAAACCATTTTTATGGTTGAAAATAAACTATAATATATTTTTTATAACCTAATTAATTTTCTAGAACCAGTATATTTACATATGACCAAACTAGTTCGTAATAATTAATGAAACTGTGGTAAAAATATAAATGATTATCACTAAATGTATTATTTTTTGATTCATCCCCATACTATGTAACAAAAACATATATATAAACTTTTAAACTCTTAGGTGTCCATTAATAATATATAATTTATGTTTTTTAGAATTATATCCTTTCCACCTAAACGCTGTTACTTATAATCAAGCGGATTGATCATGAAATATAGGAAAATGAACACTCCAAAAGGATGGAATTCAATCATATTACATACCAATAAGAACATAAATGGACTTAATAAAACTACAATTATTCAAATATATGTATATAAGGTTATGAATTAATTAATTAATGGATTTAATTTTATTATCCAGGACATTAAGGACACGTCCAGAATACATTCGGACATAAGGTAAGGGTTTTCTACCCAAACCCCCATTAACTTTCAGAAAACTCTTTATCTCAATTAATCCCTATTAAATTATTAATTATTATTATTTAATCCTCGTATATTTTTTTTCAATGTCCCAAATATGTTTACCAATTAGAGTCCATCTTTATTTTATGGGGAGTTAAATTTTTTATAAAGATATTTCTCAATTCTTTTCGATAAAAAATCCTGATTCACGGGAACTTCTCAAATTCTTACCTATTTTCAAGTGCACCTTATTATCTCATTTAAGCCCCAATTATTTTTCTAAAAAACTAATTTAATCATAAAAAATATTTATTAGTTCATTTCCATTTTATGCAAATATTTTTCTAAAACAAATCTTCTTTTCAAAGTAAAAGTGTAGTTCTCCCAAAAAATTATCGATTATTTTTTTAGAGTATTCTTGTCTAATTTCAACACCCCTATTGAATTTTAAGTATTATTGACGTAAATATATTATTTATATCATCTAAAATATTGTATTAAATTTTTTATGATCATTTTTATTGTGGATGTGCTATCTTGATACCATTCACCATACTACTCAGAAGGGTTAGTGTTTATGTGCCTAGATTGGGTAAGTTATTTCACACATTCATGTGGTTTATGTTTATATAATTTCATATTTATAATGAATTGGATATATAAAGTTATAGAAGGGTCCCTCTACATCCTCTTTATGCATCAGTAGGTCTCATAAAACAAAACAGAATTGGGTTTTGGTTGAGGCTTTACCCTAGTATATTCAGACATCTTGGTCAAGGCCTTGACAATATGTTTTAGATGTCCAGCATTATGCATTCCCTCATTATTGTATTATCAATTCATAAACCATGTGATTATTCGACTAGTATAATATCAATGGTTATGTTTCATTCTCTCATGATTATTTAAATGTCTATATTTAATCATATTTCATTCCTTCCATATTATGCTAAAGTATAATTTTTAAAGGAATGTGTTTTCAGTTATTCCTCATGCCTAGTGTTTATATTTATGATAACTTCCACTGTATTAGATACCCTTACTAAGCATCTGAGCTCACTCTTTTATTAAGTTTAATTTTTCCCTAGGTGGTGAAGATGAATATTATGAATGAATTAAAAGTATAATCTAGGAGTTTATGAGTGATTAAAAAGAAGTTGATATGTTGAATTTCGTTTCAAGATGTAATGTTGAACTTATTTTTTCTTTTATTTTTTTCAAAGCTACTAAACTGTTCATTCCTTCGGGATACGACTTCCTTGTTTATCTGCTAATATAATAAAAAAAGGTTCTGGCTCTGGGAAACTAAGTTAGGGTCCTTATAGTTGGTATTAGAGGAAATTTAGTAGAAAACTTGGAAACTAGATTTAGAAAATATAGACTAGTGAACAAAACCCTAAGGTAGAAATTAAGGATAAGTATACAAGAACATCCTATAATTTTTCTGAGGTATGTATTATTTGGATATTTCTATAAAATACATTCATGTATAGATACTATAAGTGTACGTGGTTCTGGCATAGATGTACCTAAGAGTAATAAGCCTAAAAAGGTGTTTTGGGCTTAACTTGGGGTAACCTGGTACACGACAATAGGCATTACTATACACTTAGTTTGACACTCTTGGGGGATATGCTTAGGATAATTCACATTTTATTTATAAAACATTATGAATTATTTAAATTTAAATACATCTTCAAAGTAAACATATTTATCATTATAATATTAGACATGCATAAAATATCAGTTTATGTTAAGTGTTTTTTTAGTTTGACATTATACATTGTGATTCATAACCTGATTTAGTGTGTGAAATTATTTATAAATGGTGACTACTCGAAGGAATGGAATTCACATGAATTCACGTATCCCATGTAGGGTTTTTTCACTTATGTGAGATAATGACATTGGTATTAGAGTTACGGCTGGTGTTGAGAATCTTATAACTATACTGGGATAGCCGACTCAAGTTATGAACAATAACCTTACCTATATGGAGTATCATGAACCACAATGTGCAGGTGATATGTTGGACCACTTTATGTGACAATAACCCCCATCATTCAATGGTACTACAAACCCATTTGTAGCTGAGCAGTAGATAAGTTGCCTAGAGAATATATTTCTCACTTTGGGATGTAATGAAAGGGACAGGGATATCATGGCAGTTTATAATCTATAGAGAGATGAGTATCAATGGTGTTCATTGATTCAAAACACAAATTTTGAAGAATAAATATAAGAAATGGAATGTATGGCTTTAAATAAATATTATTAGAAAAATATTTTCCTTGAGAATAGTGAGCAGATATGGAGAGGAAATTCATGAGTATAAAAAAAAGACGATGAAAATTTTGTGAAGTATGAAGCCAAATTTACAAGGCTAGCAAGGCATGTCGGGGACTCAATACATAATCATGGAGAAAAATTTATCGATTCATTGAGGGTATAAAACCATTACTCCGAAGGGAACTGGTTTCCTAAAATTTCTTATTATATGAAGATACACTCTTACGTGAAATCAAGACAAATAATGAATTCTCTAAGTCTCATGACTTTAAAGGAAAGAAATAGAAAAAGAGGGTGGTATAAGAAATAATAGATAAAGGTAATAATAAAAGGGGACGTTTTCCAACATGAGATAACTATCAAAGAAACACATCGTAGCCTACTTAAAAGAAAAATGAGTCTCCTACATATGCAAAGAAAGAGGCCACAAATATCGAGATTGCTAGGAAAAGAAATAAGCTACCAACACTCAATGATGAAATTGTAAATAGATTGTACATTATGCCAATTATTTTCCTAATAGTCAAGAAAATATTCCCTTGAGAATGGAAAAGAAGTAAGGCCATGTTTATGCAATCACAGTTGCAGAAGTTGAAGTTCCTAATGATGTGGTAGCAAGTACTATAATAATTTCCTCAAACTTGTCCAATGTTTTATTTGATTATATATAATTACATTACTTTATATATTTATAGTTTTCTTTAAAAATTGTATATTTCCAATTATCCTTAATAAGGGAGTTTTTAGTCAAAACTCCTAAGGTTAGACTTATTGCAACAAAAATTTGATAGGTGGTCCCCATTATGGCATATAAATGTGCTATATCTTCTAATATTATCATTATACCAATGGTAGACTTTGACATAATCCTTAGCATGAACTGGATTTCAAAATATTATGTGAAAATATATTATAAGAATAAGGAAATAATGATTTCTAAGGAAGGTGTAGAATCCATATATTTAGAGAAAAAACATCACCATCTGATTCTTATCATGTTGCACCCCTAGTAGCTCTACTAAATTCAATTCTAAAGGAGGAAGAGAATGAAATATCTGTGGGTTAGGGAATAAATTTTCAAATTGTGGATGTACCTATTATGAAAGAATATGTTGATGTATTTCTGTATTATTTACCAAGACATCCTCCAGAGTGGGATGTTGAGTTCTCTATTGATTTAATACCTGGTTAAAGACCAATATCAAAGACCCCATATAGAATGTCCAGAATGTAATTAGTAGAACTGAAGAAATAACTAGATTAAATGAGTGATAAAGGATTTATTCAACCTAGTGTTTCACTATGGGGAGCCCTTGTTCTCGTTTTCAAGAAGAAATATGGATCCATGAGGTTATGCACTGACTATAGGGAAATCTATGCTATTACAATAAAGAATAAGTATCCCCTACCTGTTATTGATAATTTATTTGATCAACTTCAAAGAGAAAAATATTTTTTAAAGATTGACCATCAATCTGGAAATCTTCACTTGCATATGAGGAAGGAAGATATTCCAAAGATAGAATTTTGAACCAACTATGGTCATTATGAGTTTACAGTAATTCATTTTTTACTGACTAATGCACCCTCTATTTCCATGTATCTAATGAATAGAGTTTTCAAGGAATATTTTTATGACTTAATTTTGGTATTTTATAATGATATCTTGGAATACTGAAAATTCTACAAAGATTATGAGAATCACTTAAAGATTATTATGAATGCTCTTAGAAGTAACAAGTTATATGGGATGTATAGAAATTTTTGAATTATGGATTCAAATAGGTTGTTTTCCTGGCCATATTATCTCTAAAGATAGAATCATGGTTGATCCTGTCAAGACAATGGTAGTTCAAGAATTTCCTACTCCAACAAACACAACTGATCCCATAGTTTTATTAGTTTGGATTTTTATTATCATCATTTTGATCAGAAATTTGCCTGATTTTCTAACCCGTTAAGAAAGCGTACTCATAAGGGGGATAAGTTTTTATGGACAAAAGAATGAAAATAATGTTTTGAAGAATTCAAGAGGAGGTTAGGTAGTGCTCTAATCATGACTCTACCAATGAAAAATGGTGTATTTTTTATTTATAGTGATGCATCAAAGAAAGGACTTGGTTGTGCCCTTATGAAAAATGATAGAGTCATTTCCTATGCATCAAGGTAGTTAAGAACTCATAACCAGAACTATCCAACTCATGATCTTGAGTTAGAAGCTATAATATTTTCTCTAAAGATATAGAGACATTATCTCCATGGTGAAAGATGTGAGACATATACAAATCATAGGAGCATGAAATATATCTTCTCATAGAAAGAACTAAACATAAGGAAAAGGTGATGGATCAAGATACTCAAGGATTATGATTGTTCCATACACTACCACCCATGATAGTCAAATAAGGTATTTGATGCATTGAGAAGAAATTATCACAAATTTTTAAACAAAATTAGGATTGAAAGGGATCATGTATTCACAGATCTAGTAAATATGGATATGGAAATTATCAATGAATGTGAAACATCATTACTTTTTCTATTGGTTTCCCAACCATCTTTATTGGAAATAATTAAAACTTCTAAATGTGATAATGAGAATCTTAAAAATTAAATTAATTTTGTGAATGATAATAAGTTGGTTGAATTTGTGTGTGGAAATGATATTTTGAAATTTAGGAAGAGGTTATGTGTTCCCTCTATACCTAATCTGAAGAGGGAGTTAATGGATGAATCCCATAGCTCAAATTTCTCTATGCACACTAGTAGCACTAAAATGTATATAGATTTGAAGGAACATTTTTAGTGGGACAATATGAAGTGGGAAATTGATGACTATGTATCAATATATTTAATCTATCAACAAGTGAATGAGGAATTACAACACACTGGAGGAGTTATGAAACCACTACCTATTTTTACATGGAAATTGGATGACATCACCAAGGATTTGGCCACTAGATTACCCAAAACTCCAATAATTAAGGATGCAATATGGGTAATTTTAGATCGACTTATGAAATATGCACATTTCCTCGCTATAGAGATGGATTTTCCACTAGAGTGCCTTGCATGACCCCATATCAATGAAGTTGTTAGAATTAATAGACCACCTCCCTCAATTGTGACTGATTTTGATCCAAAATTCACATCAAAATTCTAGAAAAGTATTCAAAAAAATATTGGATTCAAAGATTCTATTGAGAATTTCTTATCACCCTCAAACTAACGGGAAATAAAAAAGGAGGACCCAAACTTTAGAAAACATGTTGAGATCATTCTCACTTGATTTTCAAGGTATGTGGGATCAGTATTTAACTTTTCTAGAGTTTTTATACAAGAATAATTTCCATTATAGTATTCAAATGGCCCCAAATTAAGCATTGTATGGAAATAAGTATCTTACACTAACATGTTGGGGTGATGTTGGTGAGAGGAATCATGTGGGACCATAGCTTATGGAGGAAACAACAGAAAAGGTAAATACTATTCAAACACATATAAAAGATTCCAAAATAAATATTAAGATCTATGCCAATAATAAATGTAATATTTTGGAATTTTAAGGGGGAGATCATATTTTCTTAAAATTATCTCTATGTAAGGGTGTTCTAAGATTGGGAAAAATGGAAATTGAGCCCTATGTATATTGGCACTTTTTAAATTCTATAGATAAATGGGGATGTGTCTTATCTTTTGGAAATTCCACCGAGCCTTTCTAAGGTACACAATGTGTTTCACATCTCATTGTTGAGAAAGAATATTACATACCCCACACATGCATTGACTTCTGAAGGAATAAAATTGGAACTGGACGTATCTTACTTTAGAGAGCCTATTTGGATTCTGGACACTAAAGAAAATGTGTTAAGGAATCAGATGACTAGACTGGTAAAGTTACTTTGAAAAAATCATAAAATTGAAGAGGTGAAGTGGGGGCCTGAGGTTTTTATAATGAAGAACAACACAAATCGTTTTATGAGGTATCATTCGGGTAATTTTGAAGAAGAAATTTTTTGTAATTGGGGGAGAATGTAACACCCATAGGATTTAGAAATAAAAATAATATAGGATGCATGAAACATTGATTCTCTATGAAACAAACACTTGTTATTTATAGGAGATAGTTATAACCTTTTCATTAAACATAATTTTTCTACTTCTGTGTTTTGAATTTCTTAAAGTTAACATATACAGTTGCTACCAATAATATATTTGGGGTCTGATAGGATCAACCTAATTTTTTTTTGTGAATAGTACCTTGAACCTTTGGAATATTAATGTTACCCTTATGAATAGTGTAATGACCAATGGAATAGTAACATCACCTAAGAAATTACAAATGAAATATTTGTTTCATCATTTCTATTTTGAGTTTAGTTTTTCATAAAAATATTATGAATTTGATAAATTTATTTTTTAGGTAAAAATTGTACATTTCAAAGATAATTAAATCATTATATCAAAATAATGTTTTATTAATGTTTATTATAATAAAATATTACTATCAAAACACTTCTTTAATTACAAATGATAAAATAATTTTATTTATTTTAAGTGTAAAAAATTTTACTACGCATTTTACTATGCATTTTATGTCCGGTATTTGTTTTAATAAATATGAATTTTCATAAATAAAAGGTAAATTATTCATATTTATAGAATTATTATGATAAAATAAATTTAATTTCTTAATTTATAACATCAATATTAGGTTACTTTGAATTTATGAGAATTTTATAAAATATATTAATTTTTCGTAAATAGAAAAAAATACAATTTTGGATTTTCAGTATGTTTAATGACATCATAATGATGTAATAATTAATATACAATTCTATTAAACCTTTTTACATTAAAATATGATATGAGGTTTCCCAAGTGTCCAATACCATGGGATTTCACCATTTTCAAGCCCATGGTTTTTCATATACCACTATTGAGGTGTCTTCAGAAATTAATAAATAATTCCCAAAGTTTTTTTATAAATACCCACCCATTTATTCCTTTACATTCATCATAAATTCATAATCCTATAATATCTAGTAGTTTCAACTCCATAGGATTTTTCCAATGTTTCCTCAATCCCCTAACGTCCCAACCTTAAAGTTCTAGGAGTTACTTTACATTGTAAGGGAATCTACCACCCTTCTATTTTTCAAGAACTCATTTTATATTATTTCTTTTTAATTTAGATTATATTATGTTGGTATATTTCATTAAATATACCCCTTAATATAAAAATTATATTAAAGTGATGATATACACCATTTTCTCCCATCAACATATTTTATGAATTTTTATGTGATGTCGTTAAGCTACTGAATTTTCATAAGGGATTTCTCAACTACTCTTTTTCTTTCAAGTTCCTTTATTTTATTTTCCTCTACTCAATCCCCTCATCAAAAAGTTATGATAACTCCATTAACATACATATACTTTAATTTTGTTATGGTAATGGAATAACTCATCATCATCTCTCATTTTTCCTCCTTTAATTCAAAAAAAAATGAAAACACCATCTGAGAAGTGTTAATTTATCGCATTCAAGGATGACAAGTTTTCAATTTATATTACCGCATTCATGGATGGTCATGAAATTATTTTTATATTTGAACAAGAATATAATATATGTTTTATAACCTACTTAATTTTATTTCCCTAATATATATACATACGAAAAACTAGTTCATAATAATCAATGAACCCGTCGTAAAAATTTAAAAGATTATCACTAAATGTATTATTTATTTATTCATCCTCATACCATGTACCCAAAGGATATATAAAACCATTTACACTCCTAGATGTTCATTAATAATATATAATTTCTGTTTTGGTGAATTATATATATTCTACATGAACTCTATTAATTATAATCAAGTGGACCGGTCATGAAATCAAGGAAAACGAACACTCCAAAATGATGGAATTCAATCTTATAAATTATAAATAATAATAAAAATTAACTTAATAAAACTAAAATTAATAAAATATATATATTAGTTTCATAATTAATTAGTTAATCTTTTTAATTTTTTTATCCAGGACATTAAGGATAGGTGTAGAATACATTCGAACATAAGGTATGGGTTTTATACCTAAAACTCCATTTACTTTCGGGATACGATTTATCTCAATTAATCCCAATTAAATTAATAATTATTCTTATTTAATCATCATATATTCTGTTTAAATATTTTATATATGTGTACCAATTAAAATATTTCTTTATTTTATGTGGAGTTAATGTTTTATAATGATCTTTCTCAATTATTTTCGATAAACAAGCTTGATTTACGGGAACATCTCAAATTCTTACCTATTTTGAAATGCACTATATAATCTTATTTAAGAAACAATTATTTCTAAAAAACTTCTCATTTAATCATGTAATTACAAGATTATTTCATTTCTAGTTTTATGAAAATATTTTTCCAAAAAAAACTCTTCTTTTCAAAGTAAAAGTATAGTTCTCTAAAAAATTCCTTGATAATTTTATTAGAGTATTTTTGTCTAATTAAAAACCTAAAGTGAATTTTATGTCTTATTGAGGTTAATATATTTTTCAATTACCAACCATATTTTATTATATGGTTTATCATCATTTTCATTGTGGATGTTCTATCTTGATACCATTCACCATACTACTCAGAATGGTTAGTGTTTATGTGCACAGATTGGGGAAAGTTATTTCATAAGTTCATATGGTTTATGTTTATCCCCTTTCATATAAGTAATTCATTGTAGTTAGAATGTTAGGGGTGGGGACTTCTATAGCCCCTCTATGCATCAGTTGTTCTTATGAGACAAAAGAGAATTGGGTTTTGGTCGATGTCTTGCCCTATTATTTTTAGACGTCTTGGTCAAGGCCTTGAAAATATGTTTCAGATATCCAGAATTATGCATTCCATCATTAAGGTATTAGAAATTGACAAACCATGGGATTATTCGACAAGTATAATATCAATGGTTATGTTTCATTATCTCATGATCATTTATATGGCCATATTTAATTACCATTCATTCCTTCCCTATTATAATCAAGTACAATTTCTAAAGGAATGTGTTTTAAGTTATTCAACATGCCTAGTATTTATGTTAATGATAACTTTTGTTGTATTACATACACATTCTGAGAATTTGAGCACACCTGTTTCTTATGTTTTATTTTTCCCCAATTGGTAAAGATGAATGTTATGAATGAATTTCACAGATAATCTAGGAGTTTATGTTTGATTCAAAAGAAGTTGATATGTCGTATTTCCTTTAAAGTTGTAATTTTGAACTTATTTATGTATCTTGATTTCCAAATTCACTAAATTATTCATTTTTTTGGGATATTACTTCCTTGTTTATAAGCCAGTGTAATAATATAAGGCACCTACTCTAGGAAACTTGGGTCGGGTCCTTACGGTTGGTATGAGAGATATTTTTGTAAAAAATATAGAAAGTAGATTTAGAAAACATAGATTAAAGAACAAAGCCCTTAGATAGAATTTCGGTATAAGTATACATAAAAATCATATAATTTTTGTAAGGTATGGATTATGTGGATATTTCTTGTAAATACATATCTTTCTGGATACTAAAAGTGGACGTTGTTCTGGAACAGATGTACCTTGGAATAACAACTCCAACAAGGTGTTCTAAACTTAACTCAGGGTATCCTGGTACATGACAACGGACCTTACTGTGCACCTTTTTGACACTCCTGGGGGATATTATTAGGATAATTCGCATTTTATTTATTAAAATTCATAAAGGATTCAAATGTAACTAGTTTCTCAGAAAATTGTGCTTATAATTATGAGATTATACATGCATAAAATTTCAGTTTATGTTATGTTTTTTATTAGTTTGAAATTATACATTGTGATTCATAACCATATTTAGTTTATGCCATTATTTAGAAATGGTTCCTAGTGGAATGAATAGAAACATAATTAATGCAAGTATCTTTCATAGGGATAGTCCTCCTGTGGAAGATAATGATGCTGGTATTGGATATGCAGCTGCTGCTGAGAAGCTTTTAATTATACTGGGGTAGCTAACTTTGGTTATGAACAATAACCTTCCCTTTAGGGAGAATCTTTAACCATATCTTATAGGTTCAATGTTATACCACATTATTAGATAACAACCTATATCATTTAATGGGGCTACAACTCCATTTTTTGTTGAGCAGTGGATAAGTTCCCTAGGGAAGATAATTTTATATTTGAGATATAACAAAATAGATAAGGTTGTCATGGTAGTTTATCGTCTATCAAGAGAAGCAGGTCAATATTGGTCATTGATTCAAAACACAATGGATAAGGAAGAAATAGAATAAATGGAATGGAGGGACTTTATGGAAATTTTCTTAGAAAAATATTTCCCTTGAGAATGGTGAGAAGATCTAGAGAGGCAATTCTTGAGTTTGAAATAAAAAAAGGATGAAAATGTTGCGAGTTATGAACCCAATTTTACTAGGCTAGCAATTTATATTGCGGAGTACATATGTAATCTAAGGAGAAATATTAATCAATTCTTTGGTGGTTTAAAACTATTCCACCGAAGGGCACCATTTTTCCTTAAATTTATCATCATATGAACATATAGTCTCATTTTCAATCAATAAAGAGAGTGAATTATATAAGTATTATGACATTAAAAGAATGTAAGATAAGAATAGGGTGGTAGAGGAAAGAATAGAAAAATGGAAGAATAAAAAGGGAATTTTCCAATATGTGATACATATGGAGAGAAACACCCCATAGCCTAATTAAAAGGAAAAGGAGTTTAGTACAAATATAGAGAAAGAGGCCCCCAATCTTGATATTTTAAGGGAAATAAAGAAGCGTCCAATGTTCAATGCTACAATTGTAAATTGATGGGATATTATGCCAATGACTGTCCTAAGTATCAAGGAAACATTCCATATAAAATGATAATGGGGCGAGGTCTGGCATATGAAATCACAACTATGGAAGTTAAAGATCCTAATGATGTAGTATCAGGTACTATAATCATTTCATCAAACTTGGTAAATTCTTTATTTGATTCTGAATCATTACATTCCTCTATATATTCCTAGCGTTCTTTAAAAATTTGATATTTACATTTCCCCTTAACAATAGAGTTTTCAATCAAAAACCTTATAAGAAGTCTCATTAAATCAAGAATTTTTCATGCAGTCCCCATTATGGAATATAAATGTGCTTTATCTGCTTATTCTATCATTATACCTATGGTCTATTTTGACATAATCTTTTTCATGGATTGGATTTCAAAATATGATTCAAAAATACATTAAAAGAATAAAGAAATTGTGATTTGTGGGGAAGGTATAGAATCCATTATCATTATAGGAGAAACATCACCATCTGATTCTTATCTATATCCACCCCTAGTATCTCTACTAAGTTCAATTCATGGGGAGGAATAGAATTAAATATATATGGGTGAGGGTATAAATCTTTAAATTGGGGATGTACCTATTTTGAAAGAATATGTTGATGTATTTCCACAGGATTTACCTAGATATCCTCCAGAAAAGGAAGTTGATTTATCTGTTGATTTAATTTCTGGTTAAATACCTATATCAAATACCCCTTATAGAATGGTCATAGTATAATTACTAGAAAATAAGAAACAACTAGAGTAATTGAGTGATAAAGGATTTATCTGCCCAAGTGTTTCACCGTGGCTAACTGTTGTTCTCTTTGTCAAGAAAGAAGATGAATCCATGAGGTTATACATTTAATATAGATAAATATATTCTTTTAAAATAAATAAAAATTATCTCATTCTTGAGATTGATGATTTATTTGATCAACTTCATGGAGTACAACATTTTTTTAGGATTGACCTTCGATCTAGATATCATCATTGTATCATAAATAAATTTATTTATTCAATGTCTAAAATTTATAAATAAAATACCATGATATAGGAAGTATTGTTATATTTATAATGACTCTTTCTAGTCTAATATATCATTTATATAAACCAAATTAAAAAAATTATTTAGGAGATTTATGATTATGATATATTTCCCTTTTCTTTAAAATAAATATTATAATAGGTCATTATTACACCAAGTGGCTCTATGGGACCCTAAAATAGACCCAAGGATACTGATGGTTGGACATATCTCATCCAATAGGATTGGGGCACGTGTTAGCGTAGTTTAATATTATTATAATATTAATTTTTACCCTTATTTAGCTGATTTACCCTTTGACCAAGGTAAATAAAAATAATTACTGAACTTACTATTTAAAATGTCCAAAAATGAAAGGTACCAATTTACACAATATGAACCATCTGATTCCAAATATGGTATCCATTTTTCTAAATTCAAAACACAAAATTGGAAAAAATTAATTTAAAATTAATTCCTATTTTCAAAACCAGAAAGCGGGTTTTTAATAATTAAAAACTACCAAAAGATAGACATGTATTTACGTCCAATTTCAATGTAAAATTTTTTCCAATGACCAAAATTTTATTAAATGATAAAATATTAATCCAATTAAACATTAAAACTAATTAAAAGGACAATAAAACTGTATAAATAAATTATATGAAAATGCAGTGTGGAATTAAAATATAGTGTTTTTCACTATTCATAAAAACGTGGATTTAATCAGAAAAATACAAAAAATTCAACTGAAGTAAATTTTGATGTCCTTCTTCTAAATAAGATGTTTATTCTAGGAACAATAACATATAATAGTGAAAAAACTAGATTTAAAACATTTTCTCTAACAAAAGGCATTAAAATGATCTTTTAAAAATATTTGAGTATTTTATGCTTAAAATTTGATTCATTCTCATTTTAAGCCTATAAAATATTTATTATAAATTTAAAAACATTTAAAAAATATATAAAATAATAATATAGTTAATTATGTTCAATATCACCAATACAACGGCTAAGCATTAACTACCATTTAAAATAATAATAATATTGTTGTATTATTTTTCGTAATAACTCAGTGTTGTTGAAACATAAGATTTCGAAGAAAACTTTTGTTGTGTCTCTAGTACACTATCATACATAGTGTCCCCTTTAAATTAAAATTAATATTAAATTCTAAAATATTAATAG
Organism: Viscum album; assembly: GCA_963277665.1. Classification (NCBI taxonomy): domain Eukaryota; kingdom Viridiplantae; phylum Streptophyta; class Magnoliopsida; order Santalales; family Viscaceae; genus Viscum; species Viscum album. The sequence goes on from OY728127.1 coordinate 1,302,046,052, forward strand.
ATATGAAAATTAATTATTCTATAAATACCCAGGTCATTACATCATTCCCCCTTTTAGAAATTGTGTCCTCGCATTTTTAAATTGGGCTCAGAAACTTCATTGAAATTACTACATTAAAAAAAGAATCAAAAAAAACTATTAGTTTAAAAGAAATAAAGAGAAGTATGAAGGTCACCTGGGATAACACATAGAAGGATTATATATATGAAAACATGGATATGGAACAAAAACTAACCATCTTGTTCTGATGGAGAGTGATAGAAAACATGATCAAAAGAAATTAAACAATCTGAAACCCAAAAATTTGTGATGGGTTAAAAGGTATTTGATTTCCCTTATAGGAAAATTAAATGGGCATAATTTTTATTTCAATTTCCTTTTCATAATGTTCAAAAATTTAATTATGATCTTGACTAAGAACATAAGGAAAGATACTTACTTTTCAAGTAGTGTTTCATCCTTTAATAAAAATAAATAATACTCTTAATCTCTAAAATTCAATAAACAGTGCCTTAAATTTCAAAAAACCACATTCAATAAAAAAATTTCCTTAAAATTATTCAAAAATAATCCAAACCAAGATAGAAACCCAAAATTCATAAGGATTTTATTACATGGTCTTCCACGATAAATCTTAACATTTATCTTCAAATAACATAAAATACTCTTAAAGTATCATACTTAAAATTAATTAACCTGGTCACATGTTCTCCAAGATAGGTAAGTCATTTCTATAAATAACCTAAATCAACATAAATCGATAAAAAGCATAGATTATTCCAAAATAAAATTCACCCATTACTACTCAAATAAAATCTCATAGTATTCTATTTTCCTTAGGCATATGGTGTTCCCAAAAGTTTGAACGTCTTCCAAAATAACATTTATCAATTAATCATAAAATCATTTTCCTATACTAAGGATAACTACAAGTTCCCAAATCAACTTAATTTGATTTCATAAAATCATTAAAATTAAAATTGAAATACATACTAACCAGGGACTTCACATAGGCTAGTGGTAGGCGATAAATCCTAGTCGCACTTTGGTGGTGGGTTCTATTCCCACGGCCTTTCTTGATGCGACAGATTGTCACCCTTCCTGTGGGTTGCCCTTTTTATAAAACTATATAACTATTAAAACATTACAAAATTGATATAAAATCATTAAAAATAACCATAACATATTTTAATCACAAAGGTTTTCTCATAACCCTCATTTTGAATCCCAAAAATTAATAACCCATAATTTCCCCAAAGAAGAATGTCTCAAAAAATACCATTACTCACCATAATATTTTAGATCATAAAGACTCAAAAGGGGTTTCTAAGACATTGAAATTATGATCTTCCTTAAAATTATAAACCCATGATGATATCTATAACCTTTAAGAAAACATTATAATATCCAAAGTTTTCTAAACCTTTCCTTTGATACCAATTATAAGGCCCCAGCCTTAAAAATTACATAATCATGATATAATTCATTAATTTGACTTTAATTCACTTTGAGGATCTATTAAAGTTTAGAGTTTTATATAATTAGACCATAACTATGACAAAGAAACTTAAATATTGAAACTAGACACTTCTAATCACTAACCATTTTTTCATAAAACAAAAACTCTTCAAAAAGAAATATGGTATTGTTTCATATTTTATGTGTATAACATTTCCTTGATCTCATCCTTTACTCTATTATTCATTATGTACTATGAGAAACATTTCAAAACATAGGATGAGAATAAAAAGTTCATTAAGGAAAAATAAGGGAAATAGTTTACATGTGATCTTGAGAGACATAAATAAAAACATGATGACTTTCATAAAGTCCTAAGAAAAAATAGAAACATAACAATAATAACTTTGATGATTACTTGAAAATGTGGCTACAACATTTAATTTATACATTTATAAGAATTTCACCAAGGTCCATCCCCAAGGTGTCATGTCACCAAGGTCCATCCCCAAAGTTTCATAAAAGTTACAAAGGTTATTCACCAAGGTATCATAAAATTTACCAAGGTTATTCACCAAGGAATCATAAAAATTACCATGGTTATTCACCATGGTATCATAAAAATTACTAAGGTTATTCAGATAGGTATCATAAAACTTTTCATCTATATAGATTAATTTCTTTACCTATTGCATTGGAGTTATATTAGGGCACTACCTTAATATGTATTTATTTTCATGTGATCAGCATATATCATAACATGTAAAATATTACAATTATCAACATGTCATGCATAAAATTTCATTTTCAATCACAACAAATAATTTCAAGATATTGAAGTAGTAAATCCACTTTCAAAAAAAATTCAATAACAAAACACCCAAAAGGGAGTAAGGGATTTATTTTCCCTTTTAAAAACAATAATTCTTATAGTGTAATCCAAATATCAAATAATGTTTACGGGGATGGAGAAGTCATTGTGGCTACATACATTAAAAACATTTCTTTTTGTCACTTAATAAAATGCTTTATAGAAAAAGGATTCCCATTGAACAAAATTAAAAGTCTAATGGTAGTATTATATACTATATAAAATAAGGTGTTGTATAACATCAAAATATTCCTCAATTAAAGTATATTGGTATTAAGCCCCTTAAAAAGATCGTATCATTAGATTAAGGATATATCAATGACATCATTATATGTAAAAATAAAAATACACACAATAAAAGAGGATATTCATTGTAAAACAATCATAGGTCATTCACACATATTATTTGAAAAAAAAATCAATCACATGGATATTTAACTCAAGGAATGGATATTGAGTAAATATTTCCCTTACAAAGTTCGTATAAATAAAGTAAAAAAAAATTAATGGGGTGATTATGTGTAGCAATAATATATCCACACAAAAGGAAGTGGAAATATCAACATAAAAAAATAAAAAGTGATACCAAACATAATCTGGGAATAACATAATCAATTAAGTATGCCTAAAACCCAATGAGTGGAAATTGAGTTTAGAAATTCCCTTAATAAATTTTGGCAGCCTAACGACATCACTTAAAAATTCCTAAAATGAGTTGATTCAGAGAAAAATGGGTCCCTCGTCATTTGAAAATAATATGGACAGTAAGGGGAATATGGAATGACATATCCCAACATAAAAAATAGAAATTAAAAGTTAATAACATTAAAGGAGTGCTTTAAAAGATAAGGGTGGAATATTCCCTTACCCTGAGTCCAAATTGTCAAGTGTGGTTCTTGTTATTCCTCTAATTTGGCTAACTTCATTTGATTTTGGAAAAATGATTTCTTGAATTGTATTTTTCCCAAGTTAAGTATTCTTAGAGAATTTTAGGGATTTTGGTATCTTATTTTTATCATAATTTGGACTATCCAAGTGGTTATAGAGGTGTGAGTAAGTAGGTAGAGGTTGTGGTTTTTTATAAGAGTGAGGAGGGTCACTTTATGAAAGTCTCAAAATATTATTTTATTATAAAGTTATTTTCAGTTTCTAATGGTCAAAAACTCATTTATTTCAAAGATAAGATGATTTTGGGTCGTATCCCAATCATCCAATTAAAATTAGGCAAATTTAGGTCTAAAAATTAACCATATCGTTTACCTTTAACACTTATTTAAATACATTAACTCTTACCATGTCTTCTTTTATTTTCATAATATTTGGTTAATATAGTTAATATAACAAGAAAAGAGATTCAAAAGTTTATCACTAATGACATTTTTAACATTATATAATTCATTTGGCCAAATATTTTATTTTTAGGACTATTATATCATTTAATAAAATAGTATTTTTTTTAAACTCATGTATGTGAATTTTGACACTATTTAGTAATTGATTTTTTTTAAGTCATAAAAACTTTGTTCCTTCTATAAAAGGCACTAAATCATCACTCACATGTCAATTTAATCCAAAAAATTCATGTGTGGAATCAATAGTTTCAAATTACATTATTTTAATATTTATAATATCATTTTTTTTTTGAATCTTTCATTAATAAGGTAGTCACTGAATCATCATTGTTTCATAAATAAATATGTTTATTTAATGTCTAAAAATTATAAATAAAATTACATAATGTTGTAAATAATTTTATATTTCTAATTAGTATTTATAGTCTAAGATATCATTTATATAAACCAAATTAAAATTTTTTTTTGAGGAGATACGTGTTTATGTTATATTTCCCTTTTCTTTAAAATAAATATTATAAAAGGTCATTCTCACACCCAAGTGGCTCCATGGGGTACTAAAATCGACCCAAGTATGAACATGGTCGGTCATATCTCAAAACATAGGATTATTACACATGTTAGTGTATTCTTATATTACTATAATAAAAAAATTTACCCCTATATACCTGATTTTCCCTTTTACCATGGTAAATAAAAATAATTACTGAAGTTACAATTCATAATGTCCAAAAACAAACGGTACCTATTTACACAATTTGGAACTTATGATTACAAATTTGGAATCCATTTTTCTAAATTCTAAACATATAATTAGAATAAATTGATTTAAAATTAATTCATGTTGTCAAAACCAGAAAGCAAGTTTTTAAGAAGTAAAAACTATCAAAAGATTGACATATCTTTATGTCCAATTTCAATGTGAAATTTATTCTATTTACTAAAATTGGATTAAATGAAAAAAAATTATTTAAATTTAACTTTAAAACCAATTAAATTGAAAATATAACAATATAAATAAATTAGATGAAAAGGATGTTTTGAATTAAAATGCATTATTTTTCAATATTTATAAAAATATGGATTTAATCCGAAAATTACAAAATTTCTACCAAATTAAATTTTGATGTCTTGCTTCTAAATAATAAATTTATTTTATCAAAAATATCATATAAAAGTGAAAAAACAAGATTTAAAAAGGGTTCTCCAACAAAAGGAGGTAAAACATCCTTTTAAAAATACTAGAGTATTTTATGCTTAAAATATGATTCATTGTCGTTTTAAGATTATAAAATTTATTGGATAAATGTAAAAACTTTTAAAAAATATGTAAAATCAAAATCTAGTTAATTTTATTCATTCCCACCAATACAAAAACAGTAATTTAACTACAATTTAAAATAATATTATTATTATTGTATTAGTTTTCGGTATAACTGAGTTTTGTATCGTACGTAAGATTTCAGATAAACCCATCATTTCATTTCAGGTATTCGATCATACATAGTGTCCCATTTAAACTAAAATTAATATTAAATTCAAAAATATTAATATTTTAATAAAATGTATTATTCTATAAATACATGGGTCATTACAAGTCATGAAACCTCTACCTATTCCTACATGGAAATAGGATAACATCACCATGGATTTTGTCACTCGATTACCCAAAACTCCATGAAAGAATGATCAAATGTGGGTAATTATAGATAGACTTACGAAATATGACCACTTCCTCGCTATAAGGGAGGCTTTTACACTAGGGATCCATGCACGCCTCTATATCAATAAAGTTGTGATACATCACAGAGACCCTCTCTCAATGTTTTCTGATCATTATCAAATAATCCCATCAAAATTCTCAAAAATTCTTCAAAAATATTTGGATACTGAGCTTCAATTGAGTACTTATTATAACCCTCAAACTGACAGGCAATCATAAAGGATGATTCAAACTTTATATGACATGTTTAGATCCTGCTTACTTGATTTTCAAGGTATGTGGGATCGGTATTTACCTTTGGTGGTCAAACAATAGTTTCCATTATTGTATTCAAATGGCCCAATATGAAGCATTATATGGAAAGAAAATTCTTACACCAACATGTTGGGATGAATTTGGTGAGAGAAAACTTGTGGGCCCAAATATTGTAGAGGAAATAATATCTAAGGTAAAGACTACTTAAACCCATATCAAAGAATCCCAAAGTAGTCCAAAAAGATATGCTGATAATTGAAGGAAGGATTTGTAATTTCAAGTGGGAGATCATTTTTTCTTAAAAGTATCTCCATGGAAGGGTGTTATAAGATTTTAAAAAAAAGGAAACTTCATCCTAGGTATATTGGACCTTTTAAAATTCTGGAGAGAAATGGATATGTGTCTTACTGTTTGGAAATTCCACCTAGCCATTATAAGGTAAAAAATGTGTTCCACATATCATTTTTGAGAAAGCACATGCTAGAACCAACATAGGTACTCACTAATGAAGGTATAGAATTGTAACCTGACTTATCTTATTATGAAGATCCTATAAGGATTATGGACACTAAATAACAGGTGTTGAGGAATTGGTTGACTCAACTGGTAAACATACTTTGTAAAAATCATAAAATTGAAGAGGAAATGTGGGAACAAGAGGATATTATGATAAATAACTTCCCAAATCACTTTATGATGTAACATTCTGGTAATTTCAAGGATGAAATTTTTGTAAGGGGGGAGAATGTAACACCCTATGGATTTAAAAATAAATTTATTATATAATGCATGAAAAACTGAGTATCTATGAAACAAACACGTCGTTATTTATAGGAGATAGTTATAACCTAACTAGAAATCAAAAAATCTCAGCTTCTGTGTTTTGAATTTTGAAAAATGGACATATACAGTGGTGATCAGTAAGATATTTGGGGTCTAATAGGATCAACATATTTTTTGGTGAATAGTACCTTGAAACATTGGAATAGTAATTTCACCCATATGAATAGTAATATGACCAATGTAATAGTAACCTCACCTAAGATAGTATAAGTAAAATTTTTGTTCCATCATTTCTGTTTTGAGTTTGGTTTTTCTTAAAAATATGACGAATTTGATAAATGGATTTCTTAGGTAAAAATTGTACATTTAAAAGAGATTTAAATTATTACATGAAACTGAGGTTTTATTAATGTTTATTATAATTAAATAGTCTTATAAAAATACTCTTATTTAATAAAAAATGATAAAATAATTTTATTTTTTTAAGTGTCGAAACTTTTACTAGGCATTTTACTATGCATTTTATGTCTACTGTTATTTTTAATAAATAAATATTCTCATAGATAAAATTTTAAAAATTTTATATTTATAGAATTATTATGATAAAATAAATTTCATTTTTTAATTCATTACATCTATATTAGGTTACACTTAATTTATGAGAATTTTATAAAACACTTTAGTTTTTCATGAATAGTAAAAATATAGTTTTGAGTTTTTAGTATCTTTAATGACATCATAATGATGTAAAAATTAATATAAAAAGATTGTTAACTTGTGTAAATTAAAATATGATATAATTTTTCCCAAGTGGAAAATACCATAGGAAAATACCATGGTCAATCCCATGGTTTTTCATATACCACTACTAAGGAGTTCTCAGAAATTAATAAAAAATACTCCCACTTTTCCTATGAATACCCACCCATTTATTCAATTAATTTCATTAAAAATTAGTCATACTATATTATATAGTTTTTTTACCACCCCCCCCCCAAGATTCCTCCCAATGTGTCCCCAATCCTAAGGTCCCATCCTTCAAGTTCGAGGAGTTACTAAACAGTGTAGGGGAATCTACCACCCTTCTCTTTTTGAAGCATTCCTTTTTTGTTATTCCTTTTTAATTTCCATTGTATTATGTTGGGATATATCATTCCATATCCCCCTTACTATCCATATTATGTAAAAAATTATGAGATAACCCTTTTTGTCTCATCAAAATATTTTATGAATTTTTAAGTGATGTCGTTAGGCTACCGATTTTTTGTAAGGGATTTCTCAACTTCTCTATTTATTTAATGTTCCTTTTTTTCTTTTTTTCTCCTCAAATACCCTCATTAAAAATTTATTATAGCACTATTACTTTACATATACTAGAATTTTTTTTATTCTAATGGTATAGTTCATCATCATCTCTTATTTCCCCTCCTTTAATACCAAAAATGAAAACACCGTCTGAGATATGTTAATTTATCGCATTCAAGGATGACAGGTTTTAAATTTATATTACCATATTCATGGATGGTAATAAAACCATATTTATGGTTGAAAATGAATATAATATATGTTTTATAATCCAATTAATTTTCTAGAACCAATGTATATACATATGACAAAACTAGTTCGTAATAATCAAATTAAATGTCGTAAACATCTAAACGATTAACACTAAATGTATTATCTATTGATTCATCATCATCACATGTACCCAAAGGTTATATATAACCATTTAACCTAATATATGTTCATTAATAAAATATATTTTTAGTTTTTGAGAATTATATCATTCCATGTGAACTCTATTACTTATAATCAAGTTGATCGATCATAAAATCAAGGAAAACGAACACTCTAAAAGGAAAGAATTCAATATTAAAACATATCAATAAGAAAAAAATGAACATGATAAAACATTAATGAATAAAATTTATGTAGATAATATTCTTAATTAATTAATTAAGTGATTTTATTTTTTTATCAAATACATTAAGGACTAGTGCATAATACATTCGGACATAAGGTACGGGTTGTCTACCCAAACCTCCATTTACTTTCAAGATACTCTTTTCCTCAATTAATCCCAATTAAATTATTAATTATTCTTATGTACTCCTCATATATTATATATTAATTTTCTATATTTTTGTAACAATAATAATCCATCTTTATTTTAGGGGGATTTAAATGTTTTATAAATGTATTTTTCAATTCTTTTCGATAAACAAGTCTGATTCACAAGAATTTCCCAAATTCATACCTATTTTCAAGTGCACACTATAAACTGATTTAAGACAATATTATTTTTCAAAAAAAACTAATTTAATCATGGAGAAACTACATTATTTCATTTCAGGTTTTATGCAAATATTTTTCCAAAAGAACTCTTCTTTTCAAAGTAAAATTGTATTTCTCTCAAAAATTACTCAATAATTTTATTAGAGTATTGTTGTCTAATTCAACACCTCTGTTCAATTTTATGTCTTATTGAGGTTAATATATTATTTCTACTATCTACCATATTGTGTTAAATGGTTTATGATAAGTTTTATTGTATATGTTCTATCTAGATACCATTCACTATACTACTCAGAATGTTTAGTGTTTTTATGCACAGATTGGGGAAAGTTATTTCATATCATCATGTGGTTAATGTTTATCCCCTTTCATATTAGGAATGAATTAGACTTATAAAGTGATGTTTGGGGCCCTCTATATACCCTCAATTCTTTGTTAGGTCTCATGAGACAAAACATAATTATGTTTTGGCTGAGGCCTTACCCTAGTATTTTCAGACATCTTGGTTGAGGCCTTGATAATATGTCTCAGATGTCTAACATTACGCATTCCCACATTTTGGTATTAGAAATTGATAAACCATGTGATTATTCAACTAGTATAATATAAATGGTTACATCTCATTCTCTAAGGATCATTAATATAAACTTATTTAATCATCTTTCATTTCTACCGTATTATGCTCAAGTATAATTTTTAAAGGCATGTGTTTTCAATTATTCACCATGCCAAGTGTTTATGTTTATGAACACATATATTGTATTACTTACCCTTACTAAGAATCTAATCTCACCTATTTATTATGTTTTATTTTTCTCCAGGTGGTGAAGATTAATATTATGAATGGATTTCAAAGATAATTTAAGAGTTTATATGTGATTCAAAAGAAGTTGATATGTTGTATTTCCTTTCAAGTTGTAATGTTTAACTTATGTATGTATCTTGTTTTACAAAGCTACTAAAATATTTTTTTACTTTGGGATATGAATTAATTGGTTATATTCCAATGTAATAAAATAAGGCACCATCTCTAGGAAACTAAGGTCGGGTCCTTATAGTTGGTATCTGAGGAAGTTTAGTATAAAAATTGAAAAGTAGATTTAGAAAAAGTATATTAGTGAAAAAACCCTGAGGTAAAATTTAAGTATAAGTATACAATAACATAGTATAATTTTTTTAAGGTATTTATTATTTGTATATTTCGATAAAATACATAAATACATGGATACTACAAGTGGACAGGGTTCTGGCATAGATGTAGCTAGGAGTAAAAACTCTAATAATGTGTTTTGAGCTTGACTTGGGGTAACCTAGTACATGATAACGGGCCTTACTGTGTACCTGGTTTGACACTCCCAAGGGATATGATTAGGATAATTCACATTTTCCTTACAAATCATTATGAAGGATTTAAATGTAAATACATCCTCAAATTAAACACATTTATGATTATGATATTAGATACGGGTAAAATTTCAGTTTATGTTAAGTGTTTTACAAGTTCGACATTATACATTGTAATTCATAACCTAATTTAGTGTATGTAGTTATTTATAAATGGTACCAAGTGGAAGGAATGGAAACCGCATGAATTCATGTATCCCATGTTGGTATTGTCCTCCAATGCAAGATAATAATGCTGGTATTGGAGTTGTGACTACTGTGGAGTGTCTTATAACTATACTAGGAAAGATAATGTAGGTTATGTACAATAACATTAACCTTATGAAGTATCCAAAACCAATACATGGAGGTGAATTGTTAGACCACTTTATGCAAAAATAAACTCCATCATTCAATGGTACTACAAACACCTTTGTAACTAAGTAGTGGATAAGTTCCCTAGAAAAGATATTTCTCGCTTTGGGATGTAATGAAAAGGATAAGGATCTCAAGGAAGTTTATCATCTATCAGGAGATTTGGATCAATGGTGGTCATTAAATAAAAACACAATGGAGGAGGAAGAAATATATGAATTGGAATGATGGGACTTCAAGGAAATTTTCTTAGAAAAATATTTCCCTTGATAACATTGAGCAGATATGGAGTGGCAATTTTTGATTTTCAAATAAAAAGAGGATGAAAATATTGCGATGTATGAATAAAATTTTACAAGGATATAAAGGTATGTTATGGACTGCATATTTAATCCATGGATCAATATTTATCACTTGTTTTATGGTTTAAAACCATTCCTCTAAAGGGAACTGGTTTCCCAAACATTCTAATCATTAGAAGATATAGTCTCAAGTGAAATCAAGATAGAGAATGAATTATCTAATTCATATGACTTGGAAGGAAATAAATAAAATAAGAGTGTGGTAGAGGAAATAATTAATAAATATAAGAATAAAAATGGTATTCTTCTAGCATGTGATACCACAAGAAAGAAACACCCCAGACCCTACATAAAAAGAAAAGGAGTCCGTTACAAGTGTGGAGAAAGTGGCCACCAATATCAAGATTTTAAGGGAAAGAAAGAAGATACCAATGTTCAATGAGAAAATTGTAAATATATGGGACATTATGCCAATTATTTTCCTAATCTCCAAGGAAATATTCCCTAGGGAAGGCCAAGAAAGAAAGGCCAAGCATATATGTTATCAAAACTGATGAAGTTGAAGTTCCTAATGATGTGGTGAAAGGTACTATAATCATTTCATCAAACATAGCCAATGCTTTATTTGATTCTGGATCATCACATTCCTTTATATCATCCGAGTTTTCTTTAAAAATTAGATATTTCTGATTCTCCTTGACAAGGGAGTTTTCAGTCAAAACCCCTAAGGGATTTCGCATTGCAATAAATATGTGTTAGGAAGCCCCTATTATATAATATAAATGTTCTTTATCTTCTAATTTTATCATTATACTTATGGTCAACATTGACATAATCCTTGACATGGACTAAATTTTAAAATATGATGCAAAAATATATTTCAAGAAGAAGGAAATTATGATTTGTGAGGAAGGTGTAGAATTGATTCTATTTAGAGCAGAAACAACACTATCTGATTCTTATCTTGATCCACCCCCATTAGCTCTATTGATTTCAGTTATTAGTGAGGAAGATAATGTGATATATTTGGGTGAGGGAAGAAATATTCAAATTTATTATGTACATATTGTGAAAGAATAAGTTGATGTACATTGGGAGGATTTACCTAACCATCCTCCAAAATGGGAAGTTTAGTTCTATATTGATTTAATTCCTCATTCAAGACCTATATCAAAGACCCCTTATAGAATGGACTCAGTGGAATTAGTATAACTGAAGAAAAAACTATAGTAATTGAGTGATAATGAATTTATCCACACTAATGTTTCACCATGGGGAGCCCCTATTCTCTTTTTCAAGGAGAAATATGGATCCATGGGGATATGAATTAACTATAGATAAATAAATGCTATTACAATAAATAAAAAGTATCCCCAACCTCAATTTGATGATTTATTTGATCAACTTCATAGAGATCAATATTTTTTTTAAGATTTAACTTTGATCTAGATTTCATTAGTTGCTTGTGATGAAAGGAATATATTCTAAAGATAGCATTTTTAACCAGGTATGGGCATTACGACTTTACAGTAATTCTTTTTGGACTGACTAATTCACCCTCTATCTTCATGGATCTAATGAATATAGGGTGAAAATGTTTCTATGAATGAAGACAATTGTACAAGTCTAGTGAGGTATGTTTTGGACTACATATGTAATCTAAGGATCAATATTGATTGGTTCTTTGATGGTTTAAAACCATTCCTCCAAAGGGCATTGGTTTCCAAAACTTTCTCATTATACGAAGATATAGACTCATGTGAAATCAAGATATTGAATGAATTCTCTAAGTCATATGAATTTAAATGAAATAATGAGAAAAAGGGGTGGAAGGGGAGAGAATGGATAAAGGGAAGAATAAAAAGGGTTGTTTTCCAACATCTGATACCCGTGGAAAGAAACACCCCAAAGCATGGTTAAAAGGTAATGAATTATTTTACAAATGTAGAGAAATAGGCCACCAATTGTGATATTGTGAGGGAAAAAATAAGCTACCAGTGTTCAATGCTACAATTATAAAGATATGGGACATTATTCCATTAATTATCCTAAGAGTGAAGGAAACATTCCAAAGATATGGCTAAGGGTGAAAGGTCAGGCTTATGCAATCACAATGGCAGAAGTCGAGGTTCCCAATGATGTGAAAGTATATACTATAATCATGTCCTCAATCTTGGCCAATGATTTATTTGATTTTGGATCATCACATTCCTTTATATCTACCCAATTTTCTTTAAAATTTTTATATTTCTATTTCTACTTAACAAGGGATTTTTCAATCAAAACCCCAGAGGGAAATCTCATTGTAACAAATATGTGTTAGTCAGCCCCCACTATGGAATATAAAGGTGATTTATCTCTTGATTTTATCATTATACCTATGTTCAACTTTGACATAGTCTTTGGCATGGACTGGATTCTAAAATATGAAGAAAATTTTTATTGAAAGAAGAAGCAAATTATGATTTTTGAGAAAGGTGTAGAATCCATTATCATTAGAGCAGTAACATCACCACCTGATTCTTATCTAGATCCACCCCAAGTATCTCTACTGAATTAAATTCTTGGGGAGGAAGAGAATGCAATATCTATGGGTGAGGGAAGAAACATTCAAATTGAGGATGTACCTATTATGAAAGAATATATTGATGTATTTCCGGAGGATTTATCTTGACATCCTTCAGAGTAGGAAGTTGAGTTCTCTGTTTATTTATTTCCTGGTTCAAGACATATATCAAATACCCCATATAGAATGGCCATAGTGGAATTAGTAGAATTGAAGAAACAACTAGATTAATTGAGTGATAAATATTTATCCACCCTAGTGTTTCACCATGTGGAGCCCATGTTCTGTTTATCAAGAACATAGATGGATCCATGAGGTTGTGAATTTACTGTAGAGAAATCAATGCTATTAAAATAAAGAAAAAGTATCCCCTACCTCATATTGATGATTTATTTGATCAACTTCACAGAGCCAAATATTTTTCAAATATTGACCTTCGATCTAGATATCATCAGTTGCTTGTGAGGAAGGAATATATTTCTAAGATATAATTTTGAATCAGGTATGTGCATTATGAGTTTATAGTAATTCCTTTTTCATTGACTAATGTACCCTCTATTTTCATGGATCTAATGAATAGACTATTTAAAGAATATCTTGATGACTTAATTGGGTTATTTATTAATGATATCATGGTATACTCCAAAATATAAACATATCTTGAGGATCACTTAAGCAATATTCTGAATACTTTTAGAAGTAATGAGTTATATGGAAAGTTTAGAATGTGTGAATTATGGCCTAAAATAGTTTCTTTTCATGTCTATATTGTCTCAATGGATGAAATCATTGTTGATCCTCCAAAGACATAGGTAGTTCAGAAATGGCCTACTCCAATGAACATAACGGTGGTCGGTAGTTTTATGGGTTTAGTATATTATTATAGGAATTTTGTTCAAAACTTCGCTCAATGAGATAACATATTAACCAATATTAATCAAAATGGGGTTAAGTTTTTATGGAAAAAATAATTTGAAGAATGTTTTGAAAAATTGAATAAGAGGTTAGTTAATGCTCCAATATTGACACTACCATTGGGAAATAGTGGATTTGTGATTTATATTGATACATCAAAGAAAGGAATTGGTTGTGTCCTTATGAATAATAATAGATTCATTGCCAATGAATCAAGGAAGTTCAAAACTCATGAAGAGAACTACCAAACTCATGATCTTTAGATAGCCACCGTAATTATTGATCTGAAGATATGGATACATTATCTCTATGGTTAAATATGTGATATATATACTAGTCACAATAGCTTGAAATATATCTTCTCATAGAAATAACTCAACATGAGGCCAAGGCGATGGCTTGAGATACTCGAGGATTATGATTTTTCTATAAACTAACACCCAGGGAAGGAAAATAAGGTATTTTATGCATTGATTATAAAGGATCATGGAGTTTTAAACAAAATGAGGATTTAAAGGGATCATGTATTCATGGATCTAGTAAAGATAGATATGGGAATTATAAAAGAAGGTGAAACAACATTTCTTTTTCATTTTATTTCCCAGCCATCTTTATTAGAAATCATTAAAACTTCTCAGTCTGATGATGATAATATTCAAAAGAAAATTAAAGGTATGAATGATGTAAGGTTGGCTGACTTCTTGTGTGAAGACGGAATTTTTAAATTTGGGAGAGGATATGGGTTCCATCTATACCTGATATGAAAATGGAGTTAATGGATGATTCCCAAAGCACGAATTTCTATATACACCCTAGTATCACTAAAATTTATTTATATTTGAAGGAACATTTATGGTGGAACAACATGATTGTGGAAATTTCTGATTATGTATCAAGATGTTTAGTCTATCGACAAGTGAAAGCTGTTCAAAATCATCCTAGGGGGTCATGAAACCCTTAACTATTCCTACATAGAAATGGGATGAAATAACCACGGATTTTGTCACTCCATTACCCAAAACTCCATGAAAAAATGATGCAATATGGTTAATTATATATCAAATTAAAAAATCACCAAATTTCCTCGCTATAAGGGAGTATTTTCTAATGGAGTTCCATGCACGACTCTATATCATTGAAGTTGTGAGACTTCATGTAGAAACTATCTCTATTGTGTCTAATCATGATTCATGATTCACATCAAAATTATGGAAAATTATTCACAAAAAATTGGATATTGAGCTTCAATTGAGTACTGATTATCACCCTCAAATAGATGGGCAATTAGAAAGGATGATCTAAACATTTGAAGACATGTTGAGATCATGCTCATTTATTTTCAAGGTATGTGGGATTTGTATTTACCTTTGGTGCAGTTTTCCTAAAACAATAGTTTCCATTATAGTATTCAAATGGCCCCATAAGAAGCATTGTACGAAAAGAGATTTTATACACCAACATGTTGGGATGAAGTTGGTGAGAGCAAGCTTGTGGGCCTGTAGATTGTGTAGGAAACAACAACAAAGGTGAAGAGTATTCAAAACAATATAAAAGCATCCCAAAGTAAGAAAAATAGCTATTCTGATAATCAAAGTAAGGATTTAGAATTTCTAGTGGGATATCAAATTTTCCTAAAATTATTTCCATGAAATGGTGTTATAATATTTGGAAAAAAAAGAGAAACTAGCCCCAAGTACAGTGGCTATTTTGAATTTATATAGAGAATAGGAGTTGTGGATTATAGTTTGGAAATTCCACCAAGCCTTTAAAAGGTACACAATGTCTTCCATGTCTCATTATTGAAAAATAAAATGTCAGACCCAACATGTTTGCTCACTTTTAAAGGTATATAATTAGAACCTAACTTATCTTACTGTGAAAAGCTTATCCGGATTCTGGACAATAAATAAAAAATGTTGAGGAATTGAATGACTCGACTGGTACAGGTACATTGGAAAAATCATAAATTTTAAGATTCTTTGTGGGATCCTGAGGATCTTATAATGAAGAACTACCTAAATCTTTTTATGAGGTAACATTCGGGTAAATTAGAGGACCAAATTTTTTGTTAGGGGGGGAATGTATCTCCCTGAGTGTTTACAAATAAATTTAATATAGAAGGCATGAAACAGTGAGTCTATATGAAATAAACACTTATTTTATAAGATATATTTATAACCTAGATGAAAAAAAATAATTTTTCCCCTTCTATGTTTTGAATTTCGAAAAATAGACATATACGGTTGTGAGTAGTAAGATATTTGGTGTCTGATGGGATCGACTTAATTTTTTTGGTGAATAATAGCACGACCCTTTGGAGTAGTAATGTTACCCTTATGAATATTAATATTACCAATGAAATAGTAACCTCACCAAATAATGAATAAATAAAATTTTTGTTCAATCATTTTTGTTTTGAGTTTAGTTTTTCTTAAAAATATGAAAAATTTCATAAATTGATTTTTCGGGTAAAAATTGTATATTTCAGAGTGATTTAAATTTTTATATAAAACAGATTTTTTATTAATGTTCACTATAATTAAATATTCTTATAAAAACACTATTATTTAATTACAATGATAAAATAATTTTATTTTTTGAAGTATTGAAAATTTTACATTGCATTTTACTATGCATTTTATGTCCCCTATTATTTTCAATAAATAATTATTTCCATAGATAAAATTTGACATTCTCATATTTATAGAATTATTATGATAAAATAAATTTCATTTTTTAATTTAGAACATTGATTTCATGTCATAATGAATTTATGATAATTTTATAAAATACTTTAGTTTTTGTGAATTGTACAAATTCACTTCTGAGTTTTTGGTATGTTTAATGACATCATAATGATTTAATAATTAATATAAAATGTTGGAATACTTTTTTAAATTAAAATATGATATTATTTGTCCCATGTGTCCAATACTAGGGGACAATTCCATGGAAAAACCCATGGTTTTTTATATACCACAATTGAGGTGTCCTAAAAAATTATTAAAAAATTCCCTCATTTTTTATATAAATACCATCCCATTTATTCCATTACATTCATTAAAAATTCATCATCCACGAATATATTTTAGTTCTACCTCCCTAGTATTCCTCCCAAGGTTTCCTCAATCCCCCAAGGTCCCAACCTTCAATTTATAGGAGTTACTTTAAAAGGTAAGGGAATCTACCACCCTTCTCTTTTTCAAGCACTCCTTTTATGTTATTCCTTTTTAATATCTATTGTAATATGTTGGGATATGTTATTCCATATCCCCCATACATTCCATATTATATAATAAATGATTAGAGACCCTTTTTTCTCTCATCAACATATTTAATGAATGTTTGAGTGACGTTGTTAGGTTTCCGAATTTTCATAACGGGGTTCCTCAACTTCTCCTTTTCTTTTGAGTTCTTTTATTTTTATTTTCTATCCTAAACACCCATAATACAAAAGTAATGATAACTCCAATACCTTAAATATACTTTAAGTTTGTTATTATAATTAAATAATTCATCATCAACTCTCATTTTCCCTCCTTTTATACAAGAAAATGAAAACCTCGTCTGAGATGTGTTAATTTATTGCATTAAAGGACGATAGGTTTTCAATTTATATTATCATACTAATGTCTGATAATGAAACCATATTTAGGGTTTTACCATAAAATAATATATTTTTTATAACCTACATAATTTTCTAGAACCAATATATATTCATACGACAAAAATAGCACATAATAATCAAAGAAACCATCATAAAAATCTAAACGATTATCTATAAATGTCTTATCTAGTGATTCATCCTCATACCACATTCCCAAAATTATATATATAACCATTTTTACTCTTTTATGTTCATTATTAATATATAAGTTCAGTTTTGGATAGTTATATCCACTCCCTATGAACTCCATTACTTATAATCAAGTGGACCGATCATGAAATCAAGGAAAATGAACACTCTAGAACGACAAAAATCCATCTTATAACATATCAATAAGAACATAAATTAACTTAATAAAACTATAATTAATCAAATATATGTATATAATATTATTAATTATTTATTTATTTATTTATTTTATCTTGGACATTAAGGAAAAGTGCATAATACATTTGGACATAAGGTAAGGGTTTTCTACCTGAACCCCCATTTACTTTTTGGATAATATTTGTATTACTTAATCCCAATTAAATTATTAATTATTGTTATTTACTCATAATATATTTTGTGTGAATTTTATATATATTTTTACCAATCATAATCCATATTTATTTTATGGGGATTTAAATATTTTGTAAAGATCTTTCTCAATTCTCAATAAACAAGCCCAATTCACGCGAACTTCTCAAATTCTTACCTATTTTCAAGTGCACTATATAACCTTATTTAAGCCACAATTTTTTTTATAAAACCTCTAATTTAATCTTGTAAAATCTAAATTATTTCATTTCTAGTTCTATGCAAATATTTTTCAAAAATAAATCTTCTTTTCAAAGTAAAAGTGCATTTCTCACAAAGATTCCTCGGTGACTTTTTAGAGTATTTTTTTCTAATACAAAATCTCTATTCAATTTTATGTATTATTTAGGTTAATATGTTTTTTCTATTTTCTACCATATTTATTTGAATTTTTCATGATCAATTTGACTATGGATGTTCTATCATGATACCATTCATCATACTACTCAGAATGGTTAGTGTTTATGTGCACAAATTAGGGAAAGTTATTTCATATGTTCATGTGGGTTATGTTTAGCCCATTTATTATGAGGAATTAATTGGAATTATAAAGTGGTTGGTGGAGATATTTATAGCTCCTATTTGTATCATTTTGTCTCATGATACAAAACTGAATTGGGTTTTGGTCGAGGCCTTACCCTAGTATTTTTGGACGTCTTGGTCGAGGCCTTGACAATATTTTTCTAATGTCTGGAATGATGAATTCCCTCATTATGGTATTAGAAATTGATAAACCATATAATTATTCAACTAGTACAATATAATTGGTTATGTTTAATTCTCTCTTGATCATTTATGTGGCCTTATTTAATCTTCATTCATTTCTTCTATATTATTTTGAAGTATAATTTTTAAAGGAATGTGTTTTCAGTTATTCACCATGCTTAGGGTTTCTGTTTATGAAAACTTACATTGTATTACATATCGTTACTAAGATTCTGAGCTCATCCCTTTCTTATGTTTTATTTTTTCCCAGGTGGTGAAGATTAAATTTATGAATGACTTGTAAAGATAATCTATTAGTTTATGTGTGATTAAAAAGAAGTTGATAAGTTGTATTTCCTTTCAAGTTGTAATATTGAACTTATGTATGTATCTTGTTTTCTAAAGCTACTAAAAAATTAGTTCCATCAGGAAAAAAATTACTTTTTTATATTCCAGTGTAATAAAATAAGGCACCGACTCTATGAAATTTGGGTCAGGTCCTTACAAAAAAAATTGGATGTCAAGTTTTCTTTTTAAAAATACAAAGTGTATCCTCAACCCCACATATAAGAGGACACACACACTACTCTCATGTTAAAAATTAAAAATCATTTGTTTATAAATTCCCCACCCAATTCCCATACATAATCCTCTACCAAAATCCTAGAGGCCTTGTTTTTATCATAAAAAATCTAGGAAGGGTTTAGGTATAAGCCTGAAAAATTTCATCAAAGAAGTGGAAAAATTCTAAATGTCTGTACTTATTTTTTTATCCTCATAAACCTCCTTAAAATATAATTAAATCATGATAATATAATAAAAATAGTATCTACTATACAACGATATATTATTATGTTAGTTTCATAACCTATTTCCTTCTCCACTTCCATCAAAAGCAAAACAAAATCATTCATCGTGTGTATGGCGGACTACCGGCTTGAAAACTGATATAAGTCATTTTCATCACCACCATTAAAATATGGATATTATTATATTTATAACATATTTGATTTATAATAATTAAATTTTAAAAAATTTCTAATTATCATATCACATATACCTTCTTACCTTTCAATCGGTTGGAGTACGATAAAGACGCTCGTGTGTATGGTGGACTATTACCTCGTGAAGCGATGTGATTTATATTTCTCTTGTTATTTATATGGGAGT
The DNA here is from genome assembly GCA_963277665.1 of Viscum album. Taxonomy (NCBI): domain Eukaryota; kingdom Viridiplantae; phylum Streptophyta; class Magnoliopsida; order Santalales; family Viscaceae; genus Viscum; species Viscum album. The sequence continues at coordinate 1,302,066,451 of OY728127.1, forward strand.
TAATAAGGAAAATTTTAATGAAATATATGTGATATTTATGTCCTAAAATTACTTCTATAAATATAATATCTTTTATAACATCTTACATAACTATATGTCAGAAAACAATAACATGGCTCGTGCATACGTGGGAACTACCGCCTCCACATAGCGATGTGAAATTTTTTTCATTTTATTTTTACATTGAGGGTAATAATTATGGATTTTATGGATTTAAATTCCTTATATAAAAATATAATTATTATTATATGTTCAAATATAATTTATTTTCATTCCACCCTTCAAAAAAATGTAAACAACTTTCATGTAAATGTTTGGCATATCGTCCCCATGAACGGTGTAATCCATATTCTATATATAAATTTTATAGATTAAAATAAATAAATAAATAATGAATATATATTATATTTATATAAATTTTTACATTATGGAGGTTATTTAACCAAGATCAATGTAAAAGGACCAAAATTTCTGAACAAAAACATACATGAAAAATGAAGCAATTATCACATGAAATAGTGGTTTTAACAGAGAATTATTCTTAAATGGATGGTAAAATAATATAAGTAAATCATATATGGTATGATATATATGATTATGGTTCTTTAATATATTTATAATAAACTTATATTTTTTATATAGGAGTTTTGAACACGTACGAAGGAACTCAAATCTGTGGTGGGGGTTTCTTGACTCTCTTTTACTTTCGTGATACATATTCCATATTCACAACTTTTTCCTTTGTGTGGTGTGTATACTTCCAATTTTGATATATTATATCACTAATATCTTTATATTCATGGTATCTATACTTTTATTTTATTTTATTTCTTTCGTGGGTCTTATGATTCAAAAGTTACCAAGTGGTAAGGGTTTATTTCACAATCTCATCATTATTTGTAATTTTTTATCTTTAAGTATCGCTTCAAGGTATCAATTCATATTTAAATAATAAAATCAATATATTTAAGTATACTTTATTAATTCATTAACTTTTCAAGTAATATTAAAATTTATCCACTCTTTTTCACTTAATATTATTGATATTTGTTTATAGAAAACCCAGTTTCATTTCTCTCTTTAGTCGAAAATCTTTTTTCTTCCAAAATCAAGTTCTCTAAAATAATTACAATTTTTTTAATAATATACAAATGATATATTAAATAATTTTTTCCACATTTTTTACCTTTTTACAAAAAAAATTTAAATTAATATTCATGTCATTTTCCAAACAATGTCTATCTAGATTTTACTGAAATTTGAAACCAAACTTCGTTTTTAAGTGTATGACATGAACAAAATTTTTTGTTGGACTTAACACTAAATTTTTTAATTCTTATATTAAAATTTTTAAAATTTTATTTTCATGTAAATTTATCTTCAAAATAATTTTTGATCTTTTTTTAAAAAAATGTATATTTTCAAAGTGATTTTTTATTTTCATTTAAAAATATTTTAATAACATTTTTTTGGAATTTATATTCATCAATTACATCAACACTTAATTTTACTTATGATACAATGGGGATGTGTTGTATTGATATCATCTTAATTTTTATTTTGATGTTTTATGATCATTTTTAGTGAAGATTTATAATTTCATTACCATTCTTTATATTACTCTAGATGGTTTATGATTATGTTTATTTGATTGGGGTAACTATTAATATTTCAAATGTCAGTTTTTTAGTATGAATTTTTATCTTTGTTATGTTTAACCCAATTCATATTCGGAATAAATTGGACTTATTAAGTGATTAGTGGGGCCCGATTATAGATATCCCTTAGATGCATCAATAGGTATCATGAGATAAATCAGTTGGGAAAATTAGATGGGTTTTTTCTCATATATTTAAATTGTCTTGTTAAAATCCTTGATAGTATGTTTCAGATGTTAGGCATTATTAATTCACCCATTATGAGATTATTCATTTATTTCCATGTTATTATTCAATTATATAGAATAACCATGTATAAATTTCTAAGATCATTTGATTGTTAATATGGATTTATTTGATCATCATTTATTCATACCATATTATGTTCAAGTTATTATTTAAATGATATGTGTATTGGTTATTTACATTTCCAAATTAATTATGATTATTTATTCATGATATATTCTAATGTATTCTTACCCTTACAGGGCATATAATCTTACCACTTTTATATGTTTTATTTTCCTTATGATACTTGGAAGTGTTTTCTGATTGACGTGTATGGATATGATAAGGGGAATAATGGAATTGTCAAATAAAACACTTTGTGTCTTTTACGTTTTAAATGTATGTGAAATTAAATTATGTTTCTAGTTTATGAATAATTTTAAAATATTTATCCCTTTAGGATTAAATTCCTTGTATCTAGTACCTATGTAATAAATTAGACACAAACTTTGAACTATTAGAGCTAGGGTCCTTGCAATTGGTATCTGAGGAGGTTTAATAGAAACTTTGGGAACTAGACTTAGAAAACAATATTAAGGAACATAACCCTATTATATATTTTGAGGATATGTAGAGAAGAACAACCAAAAGTTTTGTTGAGGAATATATTATGAGGTTTTTCCAATAAATTCTTCCATGTATGGAAACTAAAAGTGGAAATGGTTCTAGGATATATGTACTTAGTGGTAATCTGTTTAATGACCCAAACAATTAAAAATAAAATTCCACATTTTATTTAATTAAATGTCTGCTTATGTAATATGGATATAGAAAAAACATACACTTATTTGGTTTTATTATATCCTATCATATTTAAATAACCATTAAGAATATTCCCCATTGAAAATGTAGTGGTTTAATATTGATCACATGATTAGTATAAATATATGGTTTTAATAAATCCAATTGACACAGAAAAAGGAAGAGATGGAATAAACTAGTACGATTGTTCCCTTTGAAGCCCATTTATTAGAGATTATAATAGAGATAACAACTCTGGGATTTTTCCTTGACCAAAACCAAGATGAGGTCCAACAACTTAAACATGAGAGAAACCATTTACAAGCTAAATTAAAGCTCATTGAGATCACATCCCAAACCATGTTTGTCGAACCACCCCAGGAATGTCCAGCCATTGCGCACCTTACCTGTAGGGCGTTTTCTGGTGTATTAAAGAGATATGTATCAAGACCCTATAAATATGAGTGTGTACATTGTTTTTTATGTAATAATTAATAAATTTTCATCCTATTATTTCTTTATAAATGATATTTATTTTGATTCAACAAAACACAAATAGTATTTTTGGTTAATATTCATATTTAATTAAGGAATTTATTTTGAGGAATTAATAGATTTTTGAAATAAATAATATTTTAACCAATTTTCAATATTAAAGGATTTTTATTAAATAAAAATGATTACATAATTTTTAATAAGTCAAATTTAATTTTTATAAGGGTTCAAAAACTGTTTTTTTCAACAAAAAAACCCATGATTTTTTAATAAATGGCGGTTTCATTTTAGAAGTGAAAATTCACTTATTTAGAAAATTATTTAGATAAAATGAATATTATTTTTGGAATCAGAACTTAAAAATTATCTAATGGTGAATTTTTTTTAATTTTATGAGATAGTATAATTTTTGTGTAAGAATTAAATGTTGTATAAATGTACTTTGTGTTGAGATGGTATGTGAGTACGATATACTCTATAATACCAAATATAGGATCGAAATAATAGAGATACTGAATAATGTATCTAATAATGCTCAATATACAAGAGGGGGGTGAATTGTATACTATTAAAAAATTCTTTGGAACTTTTAAATATGGTTATGTTTAACAAGATTAAACAAGGTAATTCACAAAACCACTAGTTCTACACACTTTCTTGATTCCGGAAATTTGATTCCGAGAATGTGAATCTGGAAAGATGGTTCCGGAAAATGAAAGTTTAAATTGATAAATATTCTACCTTAAAGAATATAGAATCTCACTAAATTAGAGTTCAAGAATAAGGAAGTGTAAGATAATTATACATTCCTCAACAAATAAAATGCAGTAGAAAACATGTAACAAAAGAAGTAACAAGTAGTAAATCTTTTAACCCAAAGAGAAGGGTATCCAACAACCTTGGATAAATGTCCCTTGATTTATACATTCAAGAAAGTCTATCTTACCCACACTAGGGTAAGCCCTCGATACGAAGATCAGAGTCTATCTTGTTATCCCTGCAAGCCCTAAACTTTAAGGTAGTCGCCACCTCTGTCTTCCTCAGTAAGGAAGCCCTCAAATTCAAGGTAGTCGGCACCTCTATCTTCCAATCCACTGAAACCCTCGATTTTACACAACAAAAACCAGAGTCGCACAAAGAAAATAGGAATAAGAAGTTCAGTACGCACAAAGCAATGAGAGTCTCTCTCTAGAAATCACTTCAACATCATGTAATATATAGAGTCATTGAAAAGTGTTGATCTTTTTTCAAATGAGCTCTTATTTATAGGCACAACACCAACGGTTGGCTCCCTCCTCCAATGGTCAAATTTTTCCTTAAATTTCAGAGGGACATGTACATGTGTCACTCAAACAATGGTTAGTTAGTAACTGAATGCATGACATCATTTTATAACAAAAACAAGTGTAAGCAAAAATTTGGTTACATAACCAAAATCAAATATTCAGAATGTAAGAAAATAAAAGTTCTAAGTATAAAAATAATAATTTTGAGTCTATAATACAAGGATATTCAGATTCTGTTTTCTAAGGAATTCAGAACCTAAAATCTATAGAATTTTAGAGTCTGAATTTCAATGAAATTCAGAGTCTGGATTCTGAGGAATTCAGAACCTGATCTTACAAAGTTCGGAGTCAGAGTTCATGAGAATATAGAGTCTGAACTTGCGAAGTATGGAGTCAGAGTTCATGAGAACTCAGAGTCTGAACTTACAAAGTTTCAGAGTCTAAATTCATTAGAATTCTAAGTCAGAACTCAGAAGAGTTCAGAGTCTGGATTCAGAGAACTCAGAGTCAGAACTCAGAAGAGTTCGGAGTCTGAATTCAAAGAACTCGAAGTCTAAAGTCGGAGTTTGAATTCAGAGTCTGAAAACATAATGCTCTCTATCTATGTATTATATGATTTTGAGGTTTTAGATATGAAACCAAATTTTACACTTAGTCAAGATAATGAACAAAGAAAAACATGGTAAGGATAAATTTCCATGGGGATGGAACCTTTTCCTTGTAGAAGTAAAAAATCGTGTAAAAAGAGATTTTCCTTGAGATAAGGTGTTTTGGATTTTCAAAACAAGAAGGAATGGTAAATTCATAAGGAAACCTTATTGACTCAACAATCTCCCCCCAGTATGAAGAAATAGAAAAGTCATAAGGAAAGCCTTATTAACTCAACAATCTCCCCCTTTTTGGAAAGCACTAACAACCTTACGAAAAAGAATAAAAGGACATAGATAATATTTTTCTATACTTGAAATTAAAACTAATATCCATTTTCACATGGAAAAAGATAAATACGACTAACTCCCCCCTTAGGCTTTGGAACACTAAGGATCATATTCTAGATTTCCATAAAGAGATTTTTCATTATCTTGAGTATAGAAATATATGTAATGAAAACTCCCCCTTAGATAAACTCCCCCTTACTTAGGGATATTTCTTTCTTTCCTAGCATTCTTCTTCCTTTCTCCCCCTTTGTGATTTTCAAAAAGAATTTGAGGAAATGGAATAGAAATTATAGTACCTAAAATATTAGTACAAATCATGCAAATGAAAACGAGCAACCAAAGTATCATTAGAATATGAATAATTTGTACAAGGAAAAAAATACAACAAGATATCAGACTGGATCTATTTTCCTTCCTTTTCCTTGGGTATCAATTTCTTCACTATGGTTTTCATTTTTTTGAGTTCCTTATGGTATTCCTATACTTACATTAGGATCTGATCATGATCCTCTGTTTTCCTCTCTAAAGCTTTGATCTTTTCTTCCAGATCCTTCAGTGCCTCTGCCTGAGCCTTCAACAACTCATCTTTCTTAACTAGCTTCTCTTCGATCTCGATCCGAAGACCCCTTTCCCTCTTCCAACTTTGGGAAACAGAATATAACTTTCCATTCAAAAACTTTACCTCTTGAATCCGAGTATTCTTCTCAAGGATTAGCCTTTCCTTAAAGCTAGTCATGAGATCCTTGATTTTACTATCTTCATTATCAAAAGCTTCCTTAACTTCATGTTGAAACTCATCAAGCTCTCTCAAATCTTTAACTATTTTCTTTGACCGGCTAATCACTTTCTTACAAGATTTTTTTTGGGCATCGTAGTTAAATAAGAAGTTCTTGAAATCAGTCTCAAGCTTTACACACTTATTCATCACCATGGATATTGATTCTGATTTTTGATTCACGCTATGTTGGAGCATCTGACATCTCGATTCAATGCTTGGAATGATCGGAATGGTGTCAACAGGCTTCTTCAGTGATTTATTGACAAAATCATGTCCTAGGGATGATGATTCCGAATCTAAGACTTTTCTTGGTGAGGACACTTTCTCTAGCTCGACAAGCTTCCTCTTTGAAGATACACCAGCTTCCTTTTTCCTTAAAACAAATTTAGTAGGTGTATCCTCAGCCACCTGTTTCCATTTATCGGTTCTTGGAAGAGCTTCCTCATCTGGAGACTCTTATTCACTATCAGACAGCTAAATAATTCTATCTTTATATATCTTCTTCTTCTCATCTCATGCCTCAACATCTTCAGGGTGAATGAAATAATGATTATAACTTTCTTCCTCAAATGGCTTATTCACTTAATCTTCATCTTTTTCATCTTACCCAGGAGTAGCAAGCTTTGAAGATTCAGCTTGAGAGGTCCGGATTGAAAATTTCTCGGATGTGCTTTCCTTCTCATGAAATTCCTACACTTGCTTAATCAAATCTTCAGTATCACTACTTATTTATTCTTCTTGCACTTCTTCCATAGCTTATTTCTATTCAACAACCTTCTCTTGGGATTTTTCCGGAGTCATGAACTTCTTCCTCGGAGTCTCACGTAAGGGATCTACCCGGAATTATTCTGGTACCGGAATTGGTTCGGATGCTATTTTAATATCCCTAAGATGGGATTGCACAATCTCAGTCTTAGAAATCTTTTTCTTTTGCTTCTTCTCCTTGGCTTTCTTATCAAGCTCATCTATTGTCTTCTCTTTCAAATCCTTGGCCTCAGCAGGATCCCAACCAAACTGTGGATCTCCTTCCTTTTGATTATTTTTTTCTTCCATCCACTTGGCTACAACCTCATCTGGATAGACTTTCTGCTTCTTGGGCTTTGGAGGTGTCGATTGAGATTCTTTAGCTTTAGGTGTTTTCTCTTATTCTTTCACTTCCTTCAACTTCCTATTATTTCCTCCTTTTTTTGATGGTTCAAGAACATCTTGTTCCTTCAGAATAGCTTCAGGTTCCTCCTCTGGTAAGTTAAAGAATTCTCCAGACTCTTTAGAAAAACCAACTTTCATTCTCTTGAGAGTATCATCACTGATTAGCATGAATTTGAAATTCCGCGGCTTTGAACTGCAAGGAAACTTAAAAGACTCAAGGCACCGAACAATTAGCTTAGATAGGATAACTGGATACATGATTATTTGAGCTTTCAAGTTCCCATTCTTAATATTCTCTACCGTAATGAGAATATGCTTCAACAAGTTGTCTTCCTTTGGTTTACCAAGAAGTCCAAAAAGTACATATCACTATCGTTTAACGTGTCCTTGTCACCCTTTCTCGGAATGATAAAACCCTGAACCCACAATTCAAGGATACAATTATTTGTAGTTAAATGAGCAATATTTGCAGTCTTGATATCTGAAAGTCCAAGTCACTCCATAGATTTCACTTTGACAAAACATCCTTGTGCATCTCAAAATTTATGGGAACAGAACTCAGCTTCCCCATAAAATGGAAATCCAACCAAATTGGCTACCTTTGTATATGATAGAGAATAGGTCTTACCATAGCTTTTAAAGGAAAAATTCTCTCTGCCTTCTACCTTAAAGAAACTAATTGATTCATAGAACTCAATAAGTAGATCTAGATACACCAAATCTTGAGATCTTGGATTTGATATGAAAGTTCTTTCTCATCCATTCAACCTGATGTTCTTGGATATAATGGAATCATACTTGGAAAAGAAATTCGGATGCACCAACCTCTCTCTGTAAATCTGCCACTCTGAAATCAACTTGACAGTTGACATCTCTTGAGAAGGAACTTCACCAGACATTTGGATTTGAGCATGATTTGAGAGATTCAAAACTGGATTTTGTAAGGGGGTAGAGCTTCAGCACACAAAGTCTTGAAATCTGATGTGGGACAACCTTTCGGGGGTCCTTTATAAAGGTGTTAGAATCGACATTTGAACTTCCAAAGACAATCTAATGGTTGAGAAATCTTCTAATTAGATCTGATGGTTGAAATGATAGCCACAAGGAAAATTTGGTAGGATCTGATCTTTTGAGGTTTTTAAAGGAAAACAATTGGATTTAAGGAAACTAGAATCAGAAAAATTTAAAACACAAATGAAAATATCTATAATTAAATGATGAATATGAAAACTTAAGAAAGAAAACATACCTTTCAAATTTCGAGGAAGATTATTCCTAATAGAAAAAATTATTCTTGAATAAATTTTGATTCTGAAAAATTTTGATAATGAAAAAAAATGAAAATGGAAAAAACTCCATTACAAAAATCTTCCTTATGAAAATTTTGAGTACGAAAATATTCATTATGAAAATCCTCATTACAAAAATTTTCATTACGCAAATTTTGAGTACGAAAATCTTTGTTATGAAAATATTCATTACGAAAATCTTCATTATGAAAATCTTTATTATGAAAATTTTCATTACGAAATATTTCATTACAAAAATTTTGAGTATGAAAATTTTACACTACAAAAATTTTCATTACAAAAGTTTTGAAAAATCCAACTACGGATTTTTTTTTAAAAAACTTCATTATGAAAATCTTGAAAAACTTCCTTACGAAAAACTTGACAAACTTCATTACAAAAAACTTGAAAAACTTTATTACAAAAAAATTGAAAAACTTCATTACGAAAAATTTAAAAAACTTCATTACTAAAAATTAGAAAAATAAAAATCAAATGTAATCCCCCTATGAAAAGAAGTTTATTACTGTAAGGATATTGGTTCAACAAGAAGTTTAAAAGGAAGATTAATTTACGGTTACCATTCCTAACTTCTTTTTAATGTATTCAAATCTATTAGAGGGTAAAGATTTTGTGAAAATATAAGCAAGTTGATCTTACACTACAATAAATTAAAGAATGATATCTCATTTTTGTGTGTGATTCCTAATAAATTGATGCCTAATATCTATGTGTTTTCCAAGATATTGATGTGAAGGGTTTTTACTAAGGGAAATAGCACTTGTATTATCACACAAAATTTGTGTTTTGGTAAAACTCATACCATAGTCTGTGAGTGTGTGTTGAATCCATAACACTTGAGCACAACAACTTCCAGTAGTTACATATTCAGCTTCAGTAGTGGAAAGTGCTACTGATTGTTGCTTCTTGCATGACCAAGAACAAATAAATCTCCTAAGAAATGACAAGTTCTGGATGTACTCTTTCTATCCATTATACATCCACCAAAGTTAGCATCTGAAAAACTTTTCAAAACAAAATCATTTATAGAAGTTTAAATGAGCCTTAACTCCATGGATCCCTTTAAGTAGTGAAATATTCTTTTCACTACCTTTAAATGAGATCCCTTAGGATTGGATTGATATCTTTCACATAAGCATACTAAAAACATTAAGTCTGGACTACTAGCTGTCAAGTAAAGTATACTTCTTATAATACCTCTAAAGGATGTTTGATCTAATAGTTTCCTAGATTTATCAAGATCATGTGAGTTTGAGGTACCAATGGGATTACTTATAATCCTAGTATTGTCATATCTATACTTTTTTTGAAGATCTTTAATATACTTATATTGGAATATATAGATTCCTTCTAGTTTTTGAGAAATTTTGAAAACCAAGGAAAAATGTTAACTCACCCATCATACTCATTTCAAACTCATATTTCATTAGATCCGCAAAGGAATCAGTTAAAGATTCCTGAGTAGAACCAAATATAATGTCATCAACATAAATTTGAACAATCAAAATTTTTTTCTTATCTTTCTTCATAAAAAGGGTTGGATCTTCATTTCCCTTAAGATAATTATTTTGAAGCAAAAATCCTATAAGTCTATCATACCAGGCTCGAGGGTCTTTCTTAAGTCCATACAAAGCTTTGGTAATTCTAAAAACATGATCATGATGTTTTGAATCTTCAAAACTAGGAGTTTTTTCAACAAAAACTTCCTATTGAACATAACTATTAAGGAAATCACATTTCACATCCATTTGAAAAAGTTTGAAATTGAAGAATACTGCAAAGGCAAGTAAGATACGAATAGATTCAAGTCCATCTACTGGAGCATAAGTTTCTTCATAGTCTATTCCCTCTTGTTGATTACAGCCTTTAGCAACTAATCTAGCTTTATTTCTAACTATGATTCCATTTTCATCACACTTATTTCTGAAGACCCATTTTACTCCAATAATAGAAGTTTCCATAGGTCTTTCAACCAAGGTCCCGACTTTATTCCTTTAGAATTCATTTAGCTCATCTTGCATATATTTTATCCAATCATCATCACCTAAAGCTTCATCAGTGCTTTTTTGTTCTAATTGGGAAAGAAATACTAAATGTTTTACTTTATTTCTTAAGGAACATCTAGTTCTTACAGGTTGATTCACATCACCAATGATATATCACTGGGATGATTCTTTAGAAACAACTGATTTGGGTTTTGTAAAACCTATTAATCAACATAGGGTAAGAAATATTCTGGGGTAAATGATTTAGAATCATTTTCTTTGACATTTTCCTTATCATAAGGATCTTCTATCAAGGGTTGATAATCAATTTTTGAAAACACATACAAAAATGTAGGTTGGGGTTGTTTAAAAACAAAAGGATCAGTTTCATAAAATTTAACATGTACTGTCTCTTCAACAGTACAAGTGTTTTTATTGAAAACTCTATAAGTCTTAGAAGTTGTGCAGTATCCTAAGAAAATTACTTCATCAGATTTTGGTGTGAATTTATAAATATTATCTTTAGTATTCAGAATGAATACCTTGCAACCAAAAACCTTGAAGTAGGAATGTCTAGGTTTTCTACCGTTACTTAAATCGTAAGGTGTTTCATTAAGAAAAGGTCCAATTAAAACTCGATTTATAGTATAACAAGAAGTACAATTAGCTTTAACCCAAAAATGTTTGGCTACAGAATATTCACTCAACATGGATCTTGTTATCTCTTGAAGAATTATATTTCTTCTTTCAACAACACCATTCTGTTGAGGTGTTCTTGGTGCTTAGAAGTTATGAGTAAAGCCTTTTCTACAACAAAAAGATTCAAAATCAGAATTTTTAAATTATCCTCCATGATCATAATGAATAGTAATCAAAGGAAGGTTTTTCTCATTTTTAACTTGGCCTCTAAAACTTTTAAAATATGAAAAAGCTTCAGACTTATTTTCTAGAAAATATACCCACATAAATCTAGTGTAATCATCAATTAAAACAAATACATAATACTTGCCTCCAATGCTTCTAGTTTGTGCACGACCAAAAAGATCCATATGCACAAACTGTAATGAATCAATAGTTGAGACTTCACCGGTTGATTTAAAACCTGATTTATGTTTCTTTCCATATTGACAAGGATAAAACTTTTGAATAATCAAATCTAAGCTCTGGTAGATCCTTAACTAATCTTTTATTTGAGAGTTTGAATAGGTTCTTAAGGTTACAATGACCTAAACTTCTATGCCACAACCAAGAATGATCTTCAATTGCACTAAGGAGAGGTAGATATTGGATCCTAAGGTCTTCTACGTTTAGTGTGTATACATTCTCTTGCCTATGGGTAGAAAGAATAAACTCTTCCTTGGAATTTTGTATTAAGAACTTGTCATTCCTAAAATTTACAAGATAGCCTTCATCACATAATTGTATTATCCTAATGAGGTTGTGCTTAAGAACCTTAACAAATAAAACATTTGAAATAAATGTTTTTCCAAGAAGAATGATGTAACCTATACCAATAATTTCTTTCTGAGCATTATCTCAGAAATTTACTTTTCCAACTTTCATATTAATAATCTTTTAAAAGTAGTTTTTTTTACCAGCCATATGCTAGGAATATCCACTATCCATGTACCAATTATTGTTGCTGGTACTCTCTCTATTTTCCTAAAAACAAAAGAGTTAAACTTTCTCAACCCAAACATTCTTGGATCCATAAATTTCAGAAAGAAAAATCTTAGGCACCCAAATTTTCTTACAAAAATAGGCTTTATGAAATCCCAAAGAATGAGTTTTATTTAGGGAACAATTTTTTGTCCAATGCCCACCGCACATACACTTAGCACAGAATCGAGCACTTAGAGGAACAAAATAATTGTTGTTAAAATCAGTTTAGAAAAAGTATAACCAAAACCAGAATTATTCCTTAGAGGTCGTATTTGAGAATACATCTTATCAAAATTTTCTTTACCAAAGGTAAAGTTTTACAAACACTTCCTCAAGGAAAAAATTTAGGATTTTAGTTTGACAACCAAGTTATTGTCTTCAAAAACATTATATTTTCAACTGGAGTTAGTCTTGAAAACATTTTTCTTAGAAATTACATTATCTATATCCTTAGAAATTTTATTCTTCTCATAATTTAATTCCTCAAGATTTTTTGAAATACTTTCCAAATCAACAATTTTCTTATCAAGATCTTTAGAAAGATCTGATATTTCCTCAGTAAGAATAGTATTCCTAGAATTATCCTTATCAATATTTTTCTTAAGTTTTGAATTCTCATTCTCAAGGAGCTTAGACAACCTAGAAACTTCTTCATAGGTAGGTAAAGTATTATCTTTATAAGAAGAAGACTCTTTATCTGAAAATTCATCATATTAATCATTACTATAATTTTCATTTATAGAAACATTAGTCATTGATTCAGCATTGTGTACCTTAGCCATTAAGAATTGATTGTAAATAGGTAGTCTGGCTATTAGACCAAGATTCTTCTATCTAGAAGATTCGTAATCTGATAATTCATCTAAATAGTCACCACCACTGGCACTCCAGGTATCATTTTATTTCAATGATTTCTTAGCTTTAGCTTTGTATTAATTATTTCTATTTCTCTCAAAATGATTTTCTTTTCTTTCTTTTCTCTTAAGCATAGGACAATCAGGTCTTATATGTCCAGCTCTCTTGCATTCATAACAAGTGACTTATGAATCTTTCTTATCTTTCCTTTCCTTCTTCTTATATCTGGATTGAAAGTTCTGTTGTCCAACAATGTTGTTCATCCTTCAAGGAAGATTTGCTAACTCATTTTCTAAAGATTCAACTCAACTGGATTCAGATTGAATAAAAGCCTTCATATATTTGGATTTAGTAACTCTCTCAGGAAACCTGGATTTCATATGATTTGAAGTTGTAGTAAAATAAACACTGAAATTATCATTCTTCTTCTTTACATTATCAGCATCTCTTTTCATTCTGGTCTCATGTTGAAGAAGAGTTCCAAAAAGTTCATCAAGGGAAATCGGAGTAACCTTTCTATTCTCATCAATAGCATTCCACTTGGATTCCCACTCATTTAGAATAATTTTTATGATCTAATCAATAATAGATTCATCATATAATCATTTATCACCCATGGATTGTAAACTATTCACAATATTCATGAATCTTTTTTTCACCTTACATATGGGTTCTCCATAAGAAAAGCAGAAACCATGATATTCAGCTCTGATCATGGCTCTTCTAGTTTCAATAACTTTGTAAGTTCCAAAATGAGTAACTTAAAGTTTCTTCCAATACAATTTTCTTCTTCACAAGATGAAATTTGGCTATATAAATTTCTAGTCATGGAAAAAATAATTGTATTGCATAGCTTATAATTCAGTTGATACTCATGCTTTTCTTGATTGGTGAAGGTACTAACTTCCTTGTCAGGGATTTTATATCCTCCTGTAAGCATAACAAAATTATAAACTCCAATATTAATAATAAAAGTCTTCATATAATCTCTCCAATATTCATAATCATTCCCATTAAAATAGGTGGTTTTGTTGGATTGAGATTGTCTATGGAACTGACATTGATTCTTGCCATCTTAAAGAAAAATCTTTCCACAAAAACTTGTTAATAGAAAAATTTTGTAAATAAATAAAATATTTCTTAGCAAGAAAAAATATAGAACAAGAGTATCTCTTATCAAAATATGAATCCTAACTTTATGAGTCCGAAAAACTGATTCTGAGAATAAGAATAGGATTAATTATCTTCTGAATCTAATCTTGAGATTAATTCAGATTAAACCAATACTTTGATATCAATTATTGAGATGGTATATGAGTATGATATACTCTATAATACTAAATGTAGGATCAAAATAATATATATACTGAATAAAGTATCTAATAATGCTCAATATACAAGAGGGGGTTGAATTGAATACTTTTAAAAAATTATTTGGAACATTTAAAGATGGTTATGTTTAACAAGATTAGACAAGGTAATTCATAAAACCTCTAGTTCTACACACTTAATTGATTCTGGAAATATGATTCCAAGAATGTGAATCTGAAAATATAGTTCCAAAAAATGTAACTTAATGAAAGTTTACAGTGATAATGATTCTACCTTAAAGCGTATAGAATTTCACTAAGTCAGAGTACAAGAATAAGGAAGTATAAGATAGTTATACTTTCCTCCACAAATAAAATGCAGCGGAAAACTTGTAACAAAACAAGTAACAAGTAGTAAATCTTTAAACCCAAAGAGAAGGGTATCCAACAACCTTGGATAACGGTCCCTTGATTTATAATTTCAAGAAATTCTATCTTACCCACGGTAGGGTAAGCCCTTGATACAAAGATTGGAGTCTGTATTGCTATCCCCGCAAGCCCTCAACATCAAGGTACTCGGAACCTCTGTCTTCCTCAGTAAGGAAGCCCTCAACTTCAAGGTATTTGGAACCTCTATCTTCCTATCCCTGGAAGCCCTCGATTTTACACAGCAACAATTGGAGTCACACAAAGAAAATCTGAACAAGAAGTTCAGTACGCACAAAGCAATGAGAGTATCTCTCTAGAAATCACTTCAACAGAATGTAATATCTAGAGTCATAGAACAGTGTTGAGATATTTTAAAATGAGCTCTTATTTATAGGCACAACACCAACGGTTGGCTCCCTCCTCCAACAGTCAAATTTTTCCTTCAATTTCAGAGGGACCTGTACACGTGTCACTCAAACAACGGTAAGTTAGTAATTGAATGCATGATATTGTTTTATAATGAAAACAAGTGTAAGAAAAAATATGGTTACATAACCAAAATCAAATATTCAGAATGTAAGAAAATAAAATTTTGGAATCTAACCAAAAATGAAATCAGATTCTATAAAACAAGGATATTCAGATTCTGTTTTCTAAGGAATTTGGAACCTGAACTCTATAGAATTTCAGAGTCTGAATTTCAAGGAAATTTGGAGTCTGTATTCACAAGAATTTGGAACCTAATCTTACAAATTTTGGAGTCAAAGTTCATGAGAATTTGGAGTCTGAACTTTAAAATTTCAGATTCAAAGTTCATGAGAACTTGGAGTCTGAACTTACAAAGTTTAGAGTCTGAATTCATTAGAATTCAAAGTCAGAACTTAGAAGAGTTTTGAGTCTGAATTCAGAGAACTAGGAGTCAGAACTCAGAAGAGTTTGGATTTTGAATTCAGAGAACTCAGAGTCTGAATTCGGAGTCTGAATTCGGAGTATGAATTCGGAGTCTGAATTTGATGTCTGAAAAAATAATTCTCTTTATCTAAGTATTGTATGATTCCAAGGTTTTAGATATGAATCTTAATTTTACACATAGTCAAGATAATTAACAAAGATAAACATGGTAAAGATAAATTCCCTTGGGGAAGGAAAATTTTCCTTGTAGAAGTAAAACATAGGGTAAAAAGAGAATTTCCTTGAGATAAGGTGTTTCTGATTTTCAAAACAAAAAGGAATGGTAAATTCCTAAAGAAACCTTATTGACTCAACAATCTCCCCCAAGTATGAAGGAATGGAAAAGTCATAAGGAAAACCTTATTAACTCAACAATTTGTGTATTATGACATCATAATAACCCAAAAGTGATGTAATAAATACTATAAAAGGTATCCATGACCAAATATATGTTTCCTATTTTGAATAATTAGATTTTATGTTTATTTTATTAAATTTATAAATCGATTATGAATCTTCCAAAACTATTAATATATTATATGGTTTTAAAAACATTTATTTAGGAGTATGACTCACCTAAACATAAAAAAGGTAATTATTTTATTAATTTTGGACTTTCAACTTGTAAAATAATGAAAAACGCTCCAATTTTTTAGAAAATACGATCAAAACCCATGGGAAGGTTTGAGGTTTTGATTATTTTATTATATGGATTCCAAAACCCATATTTGTGAAATATTAAAGAAATCCCCACAATTTTATTATATCAACCCACTCATGATCCCATTTCTCTTCACAAAAAATAGTTGTATATCTCCCTTAATCTAACCTCTCCTCTATAGATTCCTCTAAAGGTTTTCCCGAGTTCTTAAGAATAATTTTCCAAGCATTTGGGGACACACACTCGGGTAAGGGATTTCACTCTTATCATTTCCATTCAAGAACCTATTTTATATTATGATTCTTAGTTTAAATTTGTTAATGTTGTGATATATTGATACATATCCCCCTTAATATAAATTATATTTCTATATGATGAGATACTCCTTTAATTCTCATTAATCCCTCCTATTAAACTTTACGTACACTCGTTACCATGATGAAATTTAGTAATAGATCCTCTCCTTCTTTTATTTATCCATATTTTCTTATTATATTATGTCTTATATATCCAATTACATATGTTGAGATATGTATTTTAATTTTCCTATTACTTCCCATTTGATTTCCAAATTATGAGAGACCCTTTTTTCTCTCATCCACACAAATTACGATTTTTTATGCGGCACTGTTATGCTGCCGAAATTTCACCATGAATTTTCATGCCAAAACAATTGTGCATTTATTACAATTCTCATTTCCTATCATAGGTGTTCACATTTACAAACTTATAATTATTTTCATTGGGACTTACATGTATTTATTCCACGTTAATTTATCAAGTAATAAAATATAATGATGAAAAAAACCATGTTGTATGATCTACTGGGCACACTTAAGCATGATAATGAAATAAAAGTGATAGGTGAAATCGAAATTATTTAGCACTCTAATGAATTGGGTAATGTTTAGTCTCTTGATACATCATGTCAGGATAGGGAGTGGACCTAATTCATTTATGGGACTTTTTCATCCTTATGTCTTAACATTTGTCCTTGACCTATGTTTATGATGCAGTGTTTTAAGTTGTTTCTACATTTCCAATGTTATGATTATCATGATATGTCATGGATTATTATTCATATTCATTTTATTACCCTTTGATATAACTATCATCTAACAAGAATTTTTCTCTTCATGTTATTCCATGTTTATTCCCCTACTGGGATTTATATCTCACCCCTTTCTTATATATGTCCCTCAGTTATCCAATCCAATTTTAAGTATGATCATTCTACGGAAGTTTTCAATAAAGATGATGTATAAACTATTTTAAATTTTCATGTAATATATTTAATTCTCAAATACACTTGGCATGTTGGTCTGACAGGTTGTATTATGTGTACTTTTATGTGATAAATAAATAATTAATGTATAATAAATACCATGGTTGTTGTAGTAAGTATCAAAGGGAGGTTTAGTTTTTTTTAATAGCATTTTAAAACTATAATGAAATACTTATGGATAAGACTAAGTATGAGAAAACAAACCTAATTTTTTTTATGTATAGTGTATGTTTTTTATCAAGAAAATACATCCTAGTATGGATACTACTAGTGGATGTGGTCCTAGAACAGATGTACATAGGGGTAACAACTCTGAAAAGGTGTGTTAGGCCTGACTCAATGTAACTTGGTACAGGAAAAGGGGCCTTACTGCACACCTATTTTGACACTCCTGAGGGATATGATTTGGTAAATTCATAAGATAATTGTGAACCATTATTAAGGGAACAAAAAAATACCCATAATATTATATGTTACGAAATAGATTATAGATAACAGAGATAGAAGCTTATAAATTCATAATTTAAGAAATAAATGTAATTTATAATTTATCTCTTTAATGTATTTGGATTCCCCCTTTATGTTTTTAATAGTTTAACAAATAATCATCCCTAATTTCTCTTTTATTCTTCCCAACGGCAGGAAATAGAAAGAATCTAGTAAAAAAATCAATGTGAGGGGCACTGTGATGACTGCCCTAATAATAAGCCCAACACTATTGGATAGGGAATCAAGAGATTCTAGATGATACTCTATAATATGAATCATAATATAAATAACATCCAAGATCAGTGGGAGCATACAAATCCCCCTAAGAGTGAACAAGTTGTGATCGAGTCCTTTATGTGACAAAGGCCTTCAACTTTAAATAGATTATATGATCTCATAATAGTGGAACAATGTATCAACTCCATTGAAAATATAATCTCTATACTTCAATGTTTGGAATAGTAGAAGGTTTTATTTGATGTTTATCATATGGAAATAGAAGTTGTTCAGTGGTAAACATTGTTCAAGAACACAAAACCTAAGAAATAGATCAAAGAGATGGGGCAGAAGGAATTCTAGAAAATGTTTTTTAATAAATATTTTCCCCACACTCTCTATCCTAAAATGGATAGGGATTTAATTTCCCTCAAGAAAGAAGGAAAAAAATATATCAGGGTGTATGATGAAAACATCACAATACTTTCACGATATGCCACTAGATTTTTTATTACCCCTGAATTCAAGGTTTACCGCTTCATTGTTCAGATAAAACTTAGTCTATGAAAATTCCTAGACATCCATGACTTTGATATATATGAGGAAATTTTATGATGTTATCTCAACATCAAAATGGATATCTATGAATATCAACATTATAATAGGGATAATAATTGGAAAGTGGAGTTTTATTATGGAAATATGATGGAAAAATATGACGGTGAAATGAAATTTCAACATCCAACTTATCAAATTTGTAGAAAGAAGCATCCCAGAAGTTGACTAAGGGGGGATAGGAGATGATTTATGAGGGATAAGGACACGTAGATAATGACTGTCAATAGGATAAATGCCCTAATGTGTCATAGAAAAGGAATGATCGAGTAAACCCTCAAAGCATTATTCATTACACCACTTTCAAGGGGCTAGGGAATTTTTTAAATAACTTCACTAAGCTAAGGGCATTTTAGGCAACCAAAAACCTCCAAGGTAGAAAGGGAGATTGTTTTCCATCACAACTACAGAGGTGGATCCCAATAAGGAAGTGGTTACAGGTACTCTAGTTATTCATTCAATAATAGAAAATGTACTTTTTGATTCTAGTATTATACATTCCATCATATCACCAATTTTTTGTAGAACTATTCGCACACCCCCACAAATAATGGTAGTAGAGCTATCGGTGAGAATAGTAAATGGGGAAAATTATTTCATCCCAATTATATAACACCTCTCCTATATTTAACCACTCATCAAACCTTTTCAAACTGCCTTCGGTGGAATTTGATGTAATTTAGGGAATGGATTGGATTTCACTATATAGAGCCAACATAAATTGCTACAAGAAAGAAATCACTCCACATATTGTGAATTGACCCTCGATTCTATTCAAGTTCAAGGAGGAGAATTATTCTTATTTAGCACCAACATCTCAAGGATTGATATTATTTTTCTATGATCATGATTATCTACCTCAAATGATTGTTATTAATAAATAACCATCCTAAATGACATTACTATTGTGAGTAATATGTTTACGTGTTTCCTGAGGAGTGTCATGGTCTTTCTCTTAGCTGATCGGTTTAATTTTCAATCGATCTTATACCCGGGGTGTTGTAATTATCCAAGAATCCATATAGAATGTCTATTGTATAACTTGAGGATCTGAAGATACAACTAAAGGAGAATCTTGATAAAGGTTTCATACACGCAAGTGTTTCACCATGGGGAGAACAATTCCTCTTCATCACAAAGAAGGATAGGTCAATTCACCTTTTTATTGTATATCATGAGCTCAAAAAGATCACAGTAAAGAACAAGTATCCTCTTACACATATTGATGACTCGTTCAACCGATTATGTGGAGCATAATATTTCTCCAAGGTGGATGTTCAGTCAAGATATTACAAAGTTATGTTAAAGAAAAAGGATATCCCCAAGGATGATTTTTATACAAGTTATGGGAACATGAGTTCATAGTAATTCCATTCGGACTCACTAATTCTCTAGAAATATTTATGGATTTGATGAATAGAGAATTTAGAGATTACCTCGACAATTTTTTATATATGATATTCTAATATAATACAAAATAAGTGAGGATATTGATGAGTATCTAAGTACTATGATAAAAACCTTGTGAAAGGAAAAGATTTATTAAAAGTACATCAAATGTGAGTTCTCATTCTTGTGGAATATCATTACAAGAAATGGAATATATGTTTCCCATTAAAAAAGCAATTGAATTATGGTTGAGGCCAATATTTGTAATAGATATCTATAGTTTCCTTGGATTATATGATTATTGTCATCTATTTGTGAGAAACTTCTCCCTATTTTCAAACCATCTAACCAAGATAACACATAAGGGAGTTAAGTTTTATTAGAACCATGAATGTGAAGAGAGATTTAAGGAGATGAAGGTTACGCTTATCACTACACATGTTCACGCACTAAACATAACTAGATAACTTTTCATAGTATTTTTCAATGCTTCAAAGAAGGTATTGGGTTGTGTGTGGATGAAGAATAAAAAATTCATAGTGTATGCTTCAAGGTAGTTTAAATTTCATGAATTGAACTACCCAATGCATGATCTAGAGTAAGATGCAGGGTTCTTCACATTAAAAATATGGCAGTATTATCTCTTTGGGGAGAAATGTGAAATATATATGGATTATAAAATCCTCACATATATATTCACAAAAAAAGAGTTGAATATGCGCTAATGAAGATGGTTAGATCTAATCAAGGACTATGACTGCTCAATTCACTACCAACCTGGGAAATAGAATAAAGTTGTAGCTTCTTTAAGTAAAAAAGGATCAATCAATACCTTCTTTAATTTTGATATGATTTGAATGGGAATCATAAAGGAAGGAACATCATAAATCCTTTCAAAAATTATTTCTCAACATTCTCATATAGAGAAGTTAATGGATTCTCAAAGAGATGATGTGGGAATTTAGATGAAAGAGGAAACCATAATAAAATGGAAATCCTCAGAGTTCAATGTTAATGAATAAGGAGTTATGAGATTTGGTCCATCAATATGTGTACCATCAAATCCTGAGTTAGAGAATGAACTGTTTGATGATATACAGAGTTTGAATTTCTCCCTTCACCCAAGAATCTCAAAGTTGTTTCAAGATCTCTGAGTGCACTTTTGGTGGGACAATTGAAAGAAAAATATAAATGAATATACATCAAATTTCCTGGTATATTAGAAATTGAAGTCTTAAAGGAATAAGTCTAAGGGGATGATGCAATCATTACCCATACCAATATGGAATGGGAAAAGATCATCGTGGATTTTTTCACCTGACTTCTGAAGACATCCAAGGGAAATAATCCTATAAGGATTGTTGTGGATCATCTTAAAAAGAAAGTTTACATTATTTCAATTTTAGAGGACTTATCACCGGATCAACTTGAATAGATATACATTAGAGAAGTGATAAGGCTTCATATAGTACCACAGTCTATTGTATGCATTCAAGATCTGAGATTCACCTCCAAGTTTGAGAAAGGTCCCTAACATACCCTAAACACTGATCTTAACATCAGTACATCCTATCATCCTCAAATTGATGACCCATATAAGAAAAATATTCAAAAACTCAAATAGATATAAGGATTATGTTCTATGAACTAAAAAGTAGGATGGGACCAACATCTTCCTCTGGTCAAGTTCTCATAAAATAACAGTTTCCACTCAAACATCGTAATATTTCCCTATGAAAACCTTTATAGTAATATGTGTAGAACACCACCATTTTGGGATGAATTTGGGGAATTCAAACTGCTAGGTCCTAAAATAGTTGAGGAAATGGTGGAAAAGGTTAAGGTAAT
Organism: Viscum album; assembly: GCA_963277665.1. Taxonomy (NCBI): domain Eukaryota; kingdom Viridiplantae; phylum Streptophyta; class Magnoliopsida; order Santalales; family Viscaceae; genus Viscum; species Viscum album. The sequence continues at coordinate 1,302,088,789 of OY728127.1, forward strand.
TCATTAGCACATTCAGGATTCTTAGAGTGGACACAAGGGAAATGATGACAATCATTGATGAGACCTAGAGTTTGATGTTAGAGACATGGTATTCCATAGCATGTCTCTATGGAATAAATTCCTGAGATTTAGGAATAAGTGAAATATTAGTCCAAGTTATATTGATCCCTTTAAGATACTTGATTTCTTGGAGTATTGGCCTATGGACCAACACTCCCACCTAACCTATATCAATTACAAGACATATTTCATGTATCCCTATTGAGAAAGAATATACCATAACCCTCAAATAAACTCAATACAGAGGTGGTATAGTTGGAGAATGATCAAGTGAAGATCTTAGATCCTAGAGACCAAGTTCTATGAAATACAAAAATACACCTTGTAAAAGTGTTTTAGAGGAACCAAAAGTTTGAATAAATGATGTCGGAACTAGAGTAATTGATGAAATAGAGTTATCCACATATCTTTTAGTGTGGTAAAAGAAACTCATGGGGTAAAAATTTATTAAGGGGTGAATATTGTAATACTTAGAGAAGTTACAAATAAATTTTCCCTTATGATTTAATTAAATGTATTATTATGTAATATGTATATAGAAAACACATGAACTTCGTCGGTTTTATTATATCTTATCTGAATTAAATGAACATTAATATTATTTAATTTCCATAATATAGTCATTGAACATTGATCACATGATTAGTATAAATATAGGGTTTTAAAAATGTAATTGACATAGACAAAGGAATTGATTGCTTCAACCAGTAGAATCATACCCTATGAAGCCCATTTATAGGAGGTTACAAGGGAGATAGAATAAATGGGACTTTCCTTTGACCAATCCCAAGCAGAAATCCTATAAATTAAGCATAAGAGAAACCTTTTATGGTATAATTTCAAGCTCATCAAGTTCACAGCCCAAACCTTCTTCGTTGAACCACACCATGAAAGTCCCACCATTGCGCACCTTACCCTTAGGGTGTTTGCTAGTGTATTAAAGTAATATGTATCAAGATCCTAGAAATTTGATCATATACATTATTTTTTATATAATGATTAATATATTTTTATCCTATTATTATTACTGTAGAAATTATTTTTATTTTTATTCAATAAAACAAAAACATTGTTTTTGGTTAATATTCAAATTCAATTAAGGAATTTATTTTGATGAATTAATGTGTTTTTTAAATAAATAATATTTTATAAATAAATTTTTATTATATAATATTTTTAATATGAATTATTATATAATTTCTATGAAGTCAAATATAATTTTTATAAGGGTTCAAAAACTATTTTTATCAAAAATCCCATAAAGACCTAATAAAAAAATTATTTTAAAAGAAAAAATTAACATATTTATAAAATTATTTAGATAAAATTAATATTAATTTTTCAATAATAATTTCAAAATTATCCAATGGGGAATTTTTCATAATTGTTTTAGACAGTTGAATTTTTTGGGAAAACTTAAATACCTCGTAAATATACTTTGTGTATTATGAAATCATAATGACCTAAAAGTAATGTAATAAATGCTATAGAAGATATAAAAGACCAAATATATGTTTTATATTTAAAATAATGATATTTTAAGTTTATTTTTATAATTTTATAAAACCATTATAAATCCTCCAAAAATGATTAATATATTATAACATTTTAAAATCATTTCTTTAAGAGTATGAATCACCTCCACATAATAAAGGGAATTATTTTATTAAGTTCATCCCTTTTCCCAATAAAATAATGAAAATTACTCCCATTTTGTAGAAACCATAGAAAAAAATCATGGTAAGGTTTTTTGTTTTGGTTGTTTTATTATATAGAGTTCAAAACCTAAGTTTGAGAAATATTAAAAATATCCCCACTCTTTTCCTATATAAACCCATAAAAACTCCCATTTCACTTCACTAAAAAACCTTTTAGCACGTCCTTATTATTCTTTATCCTCCCAATATTCCTCCCAAGGTTCCTCAATACTCTCAAGAATCCCCTTCTAAGAATTTGGAGACACACACTCAAGTAATGGATTTCTCGCTTCTCATTTCCATTCAAACACATCTTTTAGGTTATACTTCTGAGTTTCAATTCATTAATGTTGGAATATGTTCATAACTAACCCCATTACTAGACATTATATTTATATATGATGATATACCCCTTTCACTCTCATTAATGCCTCCCATGAACCTTTATGTACACCTTTTACCATGCCGAAATTTAGTAAGGGATCCTCACCTTCTCTTCTTTATTCATGTTTCCTTATTATATCAGGCATTATATTTCCAATTAATTATGTTGGAAAATGTATTTACATATACCTATTTATTAAAATCTTATTTACAAGTTATTAGAGACCCCTTTCCCTCTCATCAACTGATTTTATGAATTTTTATGTGACACTTTTATACTGTCAAAATTTCACTATTGTTTTCCATGCCGAAACAATTGTGTAGTGAAGACCATACTCATTTTATATCAATGGTGTTGAAAATTATCCAATTATAATTCTATTAATTGGGACTTACATTTATTTATTTCACATTCATCGATTGTGTAATATAATATGACGATGAATGAAAACATGGTGTATGATCTATGTGGCACACTTATGCATGAGAATGGAATCAAACTGATGGGTGTGCCTAAAATTATATAGTGTTCCATTACATTGGGTAATGATTTGTCTAATGATATTTTATGTTTGGATAGGTATTGAACCTCATTACTTTATTTTACTTTTTATATCATCATGCCTTAGCAGTTACCCTTTACCTATATTTATAATGCGGTATTTTTAGTTGTTACCACACTTCCCATGTCATGATTATCATGCTATATCATGACTTATTATTCATATTCCTTTTATTCCTCATTCATATGCCTATTTTCTAACATGTTTTATTATGTTCATGTTATTACATGTTTATTCCCTTAATGGGATTTATAAATTACCCTTTTCCAATGTATGTCCCTAGGTTATCCCATCCAGTTTTAAGTACGAGCATGTTAAGGAAGTTTTAAATAAATATACCGTATTCCCAAATTTAAATTATTATGTAATATATGTAATTCCAAAATACACGAGACTTGTTGGCCTTACATGTTGTATTATTTGTACTATTATGTAATAAATAAATAATTAATATGTAATAAATAACATGTTTGTTATACTAACACTAAAAAAGGCATGTCGGAATTCACTCAAGCCTTACCTAGTACAAAACTGCAGACCTTACTGTAACACCCCGACCCCAGTTACCCAGAATTAGTTCATTATTACATAACACTGTCATGATACAAGGAATAATGTCCCGAAATTCCGATCAGTTTAGTAGCCTTGGAAGTACTAGATACATACATAAGTTTTACACTACATAATGAAATAAAAAAACCTTTTGTCCTCTTTGAACACTCTTATATCCCTTAGCCTATTCCTGCAGATTAATTGTAATATACTTATTTGCATCCTAGGAAAAATAAAACATAAGAATGGGGTGATCTCAGATGCTCGGTAAGGATAACAATATAGCAGAAACTTCCATAAATAAACATTTAAGGCAATGTATAAGACAAGAACACAAGGATTTTAAACATAAACTTCAGTAGAATAAGGAAAAAATCAAATAATTCCATTTACTTGTTCACATGGATATTCGACTAGTTGAATAATCACATGTAATATCAGTAGCCAATTTCATAATGATGGAATGCATAATTCAAGACTTCATAACCACATAGTCAAGGCCATGTTCCAAGACTACAAATAAGATTTTGTCATGGCCTTATGCCAAGACACTAGTTTTTCTCATGAGACCGACTGATGAAACTAGGAGATATAGCAAGCTCCACCAATAACATAATAATTCCAATGAATTCCTTATATGAAATGGTGAAATATAATCTAAACATTCGTGTTAAAAATAGCATAAGAAATGCCAATACTTTAACCATAAACCATGAATGGTATAACATTAGCACATCCATAGTCAAGCATAACTCATTAAACACAATATGGAAGATTGTATTATAATAAATTAACCACAATAAATAATAATGAAGGATATGGACATAGATTAAAATAATCATCAAAAATATTTGAGAGAAATATCCCCCTTTTTCTTGAAAACATTTAAAAGTATCACTATTTATCAAGAAGTTGTTTAAAATTGATTTTGGAATCAAATTGTCCCATACCACTATGAAAGTTTTAAAAGGAATTTTAATTTTAAAACATTAATTTACATATATATAAATCCTTAAAACCATTTTTAAAACATGTACATTAATGAGAAAGATTTAGAAAAATAAATTTTTTAAACATTTAAAATGATATTTTAGTTAGAGTTCCTAACCAAATGAGAGACGCTTGAATAAAAATAATTGAGGTAAAAAACATAATAATATCATGAGAATAAAGGTATTCGTGATATATTATGTCAAAGTAAAGTATATACACCAAATAAAAGTGAATTGGAACATAACAACAAAGAAGTCGCAATGGAATGTAAGTTGAGATTAAATCCCTTATAAAGACTATATCCTTAGGTTAAGGATAAATCAATGACATAATTTAGTGTGAAAAATATAAATACACTAATTATGATTGGATATTAAGTGTAAAATAATAAGAGTACATTTACACATATGCTTGTAACAACAACACCAATGACTTGGATGTTTAACTCAATGAATGAAAGTTGAGTTTAGATTACTCTTATCAAGTTCGTATCAATGACATGAGAATTTATAAATGGAGTGATTATATGTATAAAAAGAATAACCACACAAAGGGGAGTGTAAATTACAACATAAATAAATAAATCGTTATTTCACACGTAATCTTGGAGAAAAATAATCAATGAAGTTTGCGTAAAACCCAATGAGTGGAAATCGAAATTAGAAATTCCCTTACCGATTTGGTGACTTAGGAAATATACACCCCATGAAACAATAATCGTACAATGAAAATTTGAATACCCATAAATTAAAGTATATTACATAATAAATACAATAATGGGATGTTCATACACCACACAAAAGGAAATAGTCGAAATATGTCATGAATCTCACGGAAATAAGAAGTGAGATGTAAACCTCTTACCATGTTGTAATCAATCAATTCGTATGACCAAAAGTTAGTAACCACAAAATGAATCACATAATACCATGAATATAAAGAGAAACATGATGAAAATATATATCAAATTGAATTACACAATACACCACACGCAAAAAATTACTGGTGAACAAATGAAATCTCACATAATTAAAAGTGAGATAAGAAACCCCTTACCTTGCACTTTCCTTTGGTCGAGGGTACGTTTAACCTCCTGTATGAAGACCATAGTATGTTATTAAATTATTCCAGAATCATATTCAAATTTATTATATCATACATGATTCATTTATGACTTTATACTACCCATTTAATAATGATTTCCATGTTTAATTAATATTTTGGGTAATAATCACTTTCTTTATCGTACGTGTTTTAATTTGTTCTTCTTGATCATATCACTCAGATCATGATTTAAATAGTTCAAGAATATAAATATTTATTTATATATCATATATATTTATAATATAAATATTTATAATATATAGATATATGAAATGGAAGGCACCGTTTATGGAGACGACAGGCCGTACGTACGCATAAACGCTATTTCCGTTTAATATCGTATTGAACGGAAGTAAGTGAATAAGATATATGTAAGTACATACATACATATATATATATATATATCCAGAAAAATTATTATGTCATATATTAAATAATTATTAATAATATATATTTTTATAATCATCGTTGAATGGTGAACATGGGAATGAATCACATCGCGTCGTGGAGACGGTAATCCGTACGTACGCACGAGCGACAATATCATTATATTGATGGTGTAATCCTATGTAATTGGATAGAATATCATATATAAAGAATAATTAAAAAGTTATATTTATTATTTACATTATTTATACTCCTTATTATACCCAACCAAATAATTAAGTGTTTGAATAACAAACTACACCACGACGTGGAGAAGGTAAGTCGTATGTACGCACCTATAGTGAATTTGTCATTTATAGGATAGATAGAATAAATAATATGGTTGAAACATATTTATAATAACATAATAGTATGAAGGAGGTACCAAAGTTATTATTCTGGAATGGAAACAACAAATAAAGATGAAGTGGAAGGAGAAAAGAACTTGAAAGAGGGTGGTGAAATTATTACCTCTTCTTCGGGTGTTTCCTTTCGAGTTGATCAAAAAGGCTCCGTAGGTTGGCTTTCTGATCAAAGTAATGACTCCAGGTTGTTTTGAGGGAATTTGGGAGGATATTTTTGCTGGTTAGGCCAAGACAAATGGATTTGGAGGTGTGATTTTGAGAGAAGGGGAAGTGCCCTTTTATAAGAGGGGTGAGGGTCACTTTAGGAAAACCTTGAAGTATTATTTTTTAATAAAATTATTTTCGGTTTCTAATGGATCCAAAACGATTTATTTTGAATATAAGGTGGTTATGGGACTAAAACCTCTCAATAAATAGGTTTTATACAAGTTTATATTACCATTTTAACCTTATCCTTCAGATTTAACTCTTAGTTAAATTGTTTAACTTTTTACGGTGTCTTCTTGTATTCTTACACTATATGGTTAATAAATATACTCTAAACTTCCAAGAGGACACAAATTGGTTCATTAATTACATATATAATATTATTTAGGCCATTTTCCCAAAACTTATATTTTTAGGAATATTATATCAACCAATAATATAGTATTTTTTTAAACTCATTTATGTCAATTTTGACATTATTTAGTATTTGGTTTTTTGGAAAATCATAACAGTATGATTAATTAGAAAAAATATATATTTAATCAACCCTAACATGTCATATTAACATATAAAATTAGTTTAATTCATAAAAAGTCTCAAATTACATTTATTTGGATATTTATAATATCAATTATTTTAATCTGTCATTAATTAGGTAATTATTGCATAATCATTATGTCATAAATAAATTTAATTATTTAGTGTCTAAAAATTATAATTAAAATACCATTATGTAGGATTTTTTTTTGATTTATAATGAGTATTTATAGTAGAATTTATCTAATGTATAACCCTATATTAAAAATGATTTAGTTATTAAACTTTGAATTTAACTCTTTTAACTCTTCTTTAAATAAAATAATAATAAATATCCTAATCTAATCCAAGTGGATCAAAGAGGATCATATTTTATTCCTAAGGTTTTTTTTTGGTATAATTACACTTATCCAACAGAATTATGACATGTGCCAGAATAATTATAATATCATATTTTCCCTTAACTACCCAATTTACTTTTAACCGTGGTAAATAAAAGTCAAAAGTTACTATTTAAAAAAAATTATTTTCATCCTATTGATCCAAATTTTACTTAACGATGTCAACTGTATCTCTCGGATTTTTTAAATTCAACTCACAGAAGTGGTAAAATTATGTTTTATGCAAATTTACAAATGCTCCTATAATGTGGGTAAAAGACGGTAAAAAGTTCAATAAAATTTTATACATCAAATATTATTATTAAATGACTCTAATGAATTACATTTACCTTATATAAGTATTATATATATTTTTTGAATTAAAATAAATTTCAATAAAATAAAAAATTATTTAAATAAAAAATTCGGTTTTAAACTATAACGCAATGTTTTTCACTATTCATCAAAAATTTAATGTGTTCGGAAAAATACCAAAAATTCACCCTAAGATAATTTTGAAATTATAAATTCAAAACTGAATTATATTTTTCCAAATTGAAAAAATATATGTTTTGTTAATTAATTTAAAATAAATTCCCATTTTCAAAACTGAAAAGTGGGTTTTTAAAAAGTAAAAAACTTCAAAATATTGACATGTGTTTATGTCAAATTTAATTGTGAAATTACTTATATTGACCTACATTGTATTAAATGATAAAAATATAATATAATTTTACTTACAAACCATTCAAATTCATAATTTAACCCTATAAATTATTTTGATTAAAAAATATGTTTTCAATTAAAATTTAGTATTTTTCTGTATACATCAAAATATGAATGTTATCAGAAAAGTACCAAATAAATTTCAAAATAAATTTTTATGTCCCGATTATAAAGAAGAATTTAATTTCATTAAATTGAATATATAAAAGTCTAAAATATTTTTTTAAAGGGTTTTCCATTAGAATGTTTTAAAATCGCATTTTTTGAAAAATAAATATTTTATCTGAAAAAATGAATTTGTTCTTATATTATGTCTAAGAAACACATAATATGGATTCTAAAATTATATGGAGTACATAAAATTCAAAATTCAGTTAATACTATTCATAATTTATTTTGAACGACTAGTTTGGTAAGTCGTGGTGCACTCAAACACGGTGTTGCGTGTAGCGCAAGCTATTGAATTAATTTAAAAAAAAATAACTTACTATGGAATATTGGGGTGTTAGATTCTTCCCCAGTTTTGGAAATTGCATCCTCACAATTTTAAAATTGGTCTTGGGAACTTCATTGAAAATCTCACGTCAGAAAAAGAGTCAATAAAACTGTCACTTCAAAATAAAGAAAGAGAAGTACAAAGGTCACCTGAGATAACCCATACTGGGATTCCATGTAGGAAAACATGGATATGGAAGATAAACTAAGAATCAAGTTTTGATAGAGAGTGATATAAAACATGATCAGTATAAAGATAACAACAATAAAACCACAAACTTGTGATGGGATAAATGTTCATTAGTTTCTTAGTAGGAAAAGTTAACAGATAACATTTTTTTGTTTTAAGTTCCATTTCATAAAGTTGAGAAATTTATTTATGAGATTGACTAAGAAAATAAAGATATATACTTACTTTTTAGGTAGAGTTTCACCCTATAATAAATTTATACCACTAACTCATATTTTTTTTCAAACGATGAGTATTCAAGATGACTTGGTCACACCTAGAGCGCTAGAATCAACTTATAGAGAATCACATTATCCACAAAAGATAAACTATATATTTACATTGTCTTTAGTGATTAACCAAAACCAAAATGGTTAGTACTAGATTAAATGATCCCCAAAAAGGATAATCCTTTAGAGAAAGAAATAATAGTCTTAATTTCTAAAATTAAACCAACAATACCAAAAGTTCTATAAATACCATTCAATAAACAATGGTCCTTAAAATCCTTCAATATAATCCAAACTAATATTGAAACCCAAAACATAGAATAATTTGATTACGTAGTCTTCCATGTTAAATTGTATCTCTAAATAACATCGACTACTCTCAAAATCACATACTTAAAGTAATTAACTTAATCCCATATTCTCTATGATAGGTTAATAATTTCCATTAAAAACCCAAATATCTATAAATCCACAATAAAAAAATAGATATAAACCCATCATTACTCCTCAAAAGGAATCTTATAGTATTCTATTTTCCTTAGTCATATAGTATTCCCAACAGAGGAAACGTCTTCCAAAATAACATTTACCACTTAATCACCAAATCATTTTCCTAAACTAAGGATATCCACTTGATGAGACATAAAATCCAAAACCAACTTGTTATTGATAAATAAAATCATTTAACTAAAAATAATTAGTCACACTAACCAGGGAATTCACGTAGTCCAGTGGTAAGTGATAAATCTCAATCTCACTCTGGTTGTGGGTTCGATTCTTGCAGCTTTGTCTGACATGATGGGTTGTCACACAGTCTGCATGTTGTCCTTTTTCAAAAACTATATTTTATAACATTCCCAAAATGAGAAAAATTATTCAAAATAACCATAACATAATATCACCACCAATGTTATCTCATACCTTGCATTTTCATCCCAATATTTAATAACTTGTAATTTCCTCAAATTCAAGGATCATATAAACCCAAATTGTAATTTATAACTATAATAAAAAAGATAATTCTTCCTAAAATAGAATTTTTACATAACAAACCGAAGGGTTACACATACAAGAGAAAATTCTTCCAAATCAATCCCATCAACAAAGAGCACTAATACTTTTAAACATTTCTCCATACATTTATTTTCACATAGGTTCTTCCTTGACCAAGAAGTTATCCTAAAGAGTAGTTCATTCACTTCAGTAATTCACAAGTCCACTACATTTACGAAAAATTACTGTATATGGATTCTTGAGATCATATTTATTTTCTTATATAGTACTCTCCATTTATCCTCTTCAATTCTTTACTTTATGTCCTTATTTCCCAAACATAAAAAATTTCTTTGTTCCATTGAGACACTTTCCTAGGTGTATCCTTCCATATTCCATGCACGATTGAAATTGAGATTTCATTTCTCCATGGTATCCACTACTGGATCTCTTATCATTCACCTCCTTTCTCTTCTTTATTGAGTCCAGGAGTTGGTTAATATAAATGTTATTGATCATATTTTTTGAAAAACGATTCGGAATGAACAAGATATCTTTTACACCTATCAACAATACATTTATTTACTCATTTACACCACCGTTCCCACCTTGTACATCATGTTCAATGTTACTATGACTTCCTTGGAATCCAGTCATTGACTAACACCATAAAGTATAATGTGAGTCATAAAATCATTTAGAGAATATCATAACTCTATATTTTCAATCAAAAACCCCTTTGTATTAACCTTTTTTATTTATTCTAATATTATATTAAAATACTTCACATCGGTTTGTAATGAAAATGTGAATTATCCTAAGCATATCCCCTAGAGTGTCATAACCAAGAGTGCAGCAAGAACCGTTTTCATGTACCAGGATACCCTAGGTCAGGCCCAAAACTCCTTGTTGGAGTTTTCACTCCTAGGTACATCTATGTCAGAGCCACCTCTACCTACTCGTATCCAAACAAGGATGTATTTATTGGAAAACCCACATAATATTTACATTACCAAAATTTTTGGATGTTTTTTTATACTAATCCTCAATGTCTATCTTAGGGTAGTGTTTCCTAATCAGAGTTTTTTTCTAAATCTAGCTTCCAAGGTTTGTACTAAACTTCCTCTCTTACCAAATGTAATGCCATGACCCCAGATACCCTGAATCGGTTCATTATTACATAACATTGTCATGATACAAGGAATCATGTCCCGAAAGACCGATCAGTTTAGTAGCCTTGGAATTAATAGATACATGCATAATTTTTACATTACATAATCAAAAAAACATTGTGTCCTATTTTAACACTCTTATATCCCTAAGCCTATTCTTGAAGGTTAATCGAAATATACTTCTTTTCATCCTAGGAAAAATAAAACATAAGAAATGGGTGTTCTCATATGTTCAGTAAGGATAACAATATAGTGGAAACTGTCATAAATAAACATTTAAGGCAATGTATAAGACTGGAACACACGCCTTTTAAACTTAAACATCAGCATAAGAAGGAAAAGATAAATCAAATAATTCCATTTACTTATTCACATTGATATTAGACTAGTCTAATAATCACATGTAATATTAATATCCAATTTCATAATGATAGAATTCATAATGCCAGAGTTTATAACTACATAGTCAATCCCATGTTCCAAGATTACAAATAAGATTTTGTCAAGGCCTTGTGCCAAGACACTAGCTTGTCTCATGAGACCTACCAATTCATCGAGGAGCTATAGCGGGCTCCACCCATCACTGAAAAAGTCCAATGTATTCTTTATATGAAAGGGTGAGACATAGTCTAAACATTCGTATTAAAACTATCATATGAAATTTCAATACTTTAACCATAAACCATGTATAGTATAACAATAGCGCATCCATAGTCAAACATAACTCATTCAATACAATATGGAAGATTGCATTATAAAAAATTAACCTCAACCAATAATAATAATTGATATTGACATAGATGAAAATAATCATCAAAACTATCTGAGAGAAATATCACCCTTTTTCTTGAATACATTAAAAAGTATCACTATTTATCAAGAATCTGTTTATAATAGATTTTTGAATCAAAGTGTCACATACCACTTTGAATATTTTAAAAGGAATTTTAATTTTAAAACATTAATTTCCATATATATAAATCCATAAAACCATTTTTAAAACATGGTCATTAATGTAAAATATTTAGAAGAATAAATTTTTAAAACATTTTAAATGATATTTTAGTTAGAGTTCCTAACCAAATGAGAGACGCTTGAATAAAAATAATTGAGGTAAAAAACTTAATAATATAATGAGAATAAAGGGATTCATGATATATTATGTAAAATTACAGTATATACACCAAATAAAAGTGAATTTCCATATAACAACAAGGAAGTCTCAATAGAATGTAAGTTGAGATAAAATCCCTTATAAAGACTATATCCTTAAGTTAAGGATAAATCAATGAAATAATTATGTGTGAAAAAAAATATATACAGTAAGTATTATTGGATATTTAGTGTAAAATAGTATGATGACATTCGCACATATTCTTGTAACAACAACACCAATGACTTGGATTGTGAAGACCCGCAAATTTCAAGGAAATTTTTTTCTTAATTTTCTTTGGAATTTTTCAAGAGCGCAGCTTCAGACGGTACCTGATTCCGAGGCCCGGTGTGCCCGGAATCAATTTCCGAAGTTTGGCTCGGGTACGTTCAGTGAACGGACGAGCGGGTTTTTCTATCTTTTGAACCGGTGCCCGGAATCGAATTCTGAGGGCACCGATGAAATCGCAGCGCCGGTATTTGCTTAGAAACGCCTCTTCCGGAGTTGCGTTTGCTCAGACGTGGTTTTTAAATTTTGCGGCTTTAAGTCAGAAATAAAAATAAAGTTTGTGCGACAACTTTATTTTATTTCACTTAAACTGCTTGGAAGCCACTTAAAGTCACTTAAAGGCGGCTTGAACTGAGTTGAACTGGATAGGATGCTATCCAGAAATATCCTACCCTTGGTAGGATATTTGTGCGGTGGGGCCCGCACGAGCCCCGCCGTTTCTTTCGCTAAGTAACGCACCCGCGAAAACCCGTCAAAGTAACTGAAAAGTCAACCGACGCGTTTTCTTTAATTCTTAACAGACCATTTAATTGGGCGGTTTATTTCGTGAATTAAATGGACTGTTTCTTCGTGAATTAAATGGGTCGTTTCTTTCGTTGAATTAATTCAACGAATTGATGGATCGTTTCTTAACCGGTTTCGTGTTGGCATGTTTATAAAATAAGACCAACCTAAAAATCCTTGGAAAGGATTTGAGAGAATCTTCATTCCTCCACCCTCTCCGCGAAGAACGCGAAGAACGCGAAGAACGCGAAGAACGCGAAGAACGCGAAGAACGCGAAGAACGCCGGCGACCGGAATTCGACGACGCACACCAAGATCTGCGACGTCGACGAGATCTACCCGCGACGTTCTTCGGCGACGCCTCTTCTTCCGCGGCCGACCCTCGTTCGGCAACAAAGGTGAGAATCAGATCTTTTCTTCTCCCTTTTTAATTTCAATATCAACGGATTTAAACTAATTAAATCCGTTGATCTTGATCCGGAGATTGGCGACGCGACGAGCGATTCCGCGACGACGCGGCGATCTCCATCTTCCGCGACGAGCAATTCCGCGACGACCCCTCATCCGACGACGACGATAAAGTAAGGGTTGATTGGAATATTTTCCTTCCCGTGATTTATTTCTTTTAAAGTAAAGAAGCATGATCTTCGAACAATTTTAACATTTAAAATTGTTGTTGATTGTTTTATTGTTCCTCCCGTGGATTATGACTAACGCGGAGGGTGCGGGTCTAACGAACAAGACCCGGCAACCCTCCGCCGATCTATTTTGGTTGTGCGGATTTGGCGGACGTCGACAAACCGTGCGGCAAGGGCAATTTGTTGGCTCCGCAGTGAAGATCGTCCCCCGGGAGGAGCATCGGCGCAGACGGGAAAGAAATCGGGCCACCGGAGCATCTCCGGCGGCCAGCGGAAGGAGGCGGCGGCGCGGGTCGCCGGCGCGGCGGCGCCGGCGACCGGAGGCGGCGGCGCCAGGCGCGCCGCCGTGGAAACCTTCCGCCGCGGCGGCGGCGGCAGCCGGTTCCGCGGCCGCGCGGAACCGGGACGGACGCGGCGGCCCGGCCGCGTCCGCGTGACAGGCGGCCCCCCGCGGGGCCGCGGTTTCTCTCAAGCCGCGGGTTCAACCCCGCGGCGGCGGCTCTTCGGCCGCTCGGTCGAAGACCGAGCCGGCCGGTCCGGTCGGCCGGGCCGCGCCCAGGCCGGACCGGACCCGGCCGAGCCGGTTCGGGCCGGGTCGGGCCGACCCGGTTCGGGCCGACCCGGTTCGGCCGACCCCAGGGGGGGTTCGGGCCGGGTCGCCCCGGGCCCAGTACCCCCGTTTCGGGCCCTCTACGGTCTTTCGCCCATATCTTGGGCCTGGGACCTCCGATTGACGAACCGTCAGCGGCTACGCGATCCTTGGATCGAGACGGTCGTTTCGGTATATTATACTCAAGGTTTCGGAAGACTTTGGGTTCGGCCGGGTTGGTTCGTACACGAAACCAACCGGGCCCTCGGAGCGGAAACGCTCATAACTTGAGCTACGGACGTCCGATCGACGTACCGTCAGCTGTGGTAGTTTCCTCTAAGTGAGACGGGACTTTTGGAATACTCCGCCCGAGGATCGGATACAGGCGGAGTACGGTCGGGTTGGTTTTTCCCTAAAAACCAACCGGGCCCCTGGGACGAAAATGCCAATAACTCTCAGACCGGGCGTCCGATTGACGCGCCGTCTGTCGCGTTGAGATCCTGTTGTCGATACGGAACTTTTGGATACATCAACTTCGGACTACGTGTCAGTTGATGTATCAGCCCCTCGGCTCGTGGAGCGGACCCTCCTAAACGAGCTCGCTACGTGCGGGAACCCTAGCGCTGGCTGTGACCTCGACGACAGAGCAGAGATCCTCCGTGGACTGCGACGACGGCAGAGCAGAGATCCTCCGTGGACTGCGACGACGGCAGAGCAGAGATCCTCCGTGGACTGCGACGACGGAAGAGCAGAGATCCTTCGTGGACTGCGGCGACGACTGTGCAGAGATCCTCAGTGGACTGCGTCGACTACTGCACTCAGCGATCCCACGTGGATCAGTGCTTCAGGTTCTGTGTGAGCCCGATCCTCCGTGGGTCCTTACTACCGGTTCTGTGTGAGCCACTGCCTACAGGTTCTGTGTGAGCCCGATCCTACGTGGGTCTTTTTGCGGGGGTTAGTACCTATCGATCCTTCGTGGGTCCGACGACTGAGACGGATCAGTGATCGTCTTTGACGTCATCTGAAAAAGTATACCTGGTTGAGCTGAATCGTATGTTACTCTCCTTTGTGGATTGTGTTGAACTATCCTTTGTGGATTTTACTGTTTACTCTCCTTGTGGATTTGAGTCTTGCTTTCCTCTGTGGATTGAGTTGTTCTTGAGCTCGTGAGCAGAGCTGGAATTGGGGACTTAGGTATATGTATGGGCATATACCTAAGTCGAGTCAGATGTTACTTCGTGATTGCATCTTTCTTTTGTGCTATATCCTTTGTGGATTTCGGGAGACCTTCGGGGGTCTCGGGGTCCTTACTGAGTAGCTTATACTCACCCCTGCACGGGCCATGCCCGCACTTCGTGGTGTTGGTTGCAGACGACGGACAGCGCTGATCGCGGTTGGGGCGTGGAGCAGGACGGTACCTGGAGGTGGACCACTGGGCGGGACGTGCTCAGAGCGGACGTGGGGCCCGAGGAGCTTGGAGGCTATCTGTACCCACCCTTCAGGTGGGATTGCCAGTGGACGACACGAGGCCGCCGTCTTTTCTTCAGTTGCTGTACTTTACTTTTCAGTTGTACTTTACAGTTGGGCTTGTATTTCCGGCCCCCTTTACTTTTCTGCACTTTACTTTCCGCTTGCTGACTCTGTGTGGTTGTTACTTATAAAGGCAATGCCTTCCCTGTTTACTGGGATTTTACGCCTTGGTGCTAGTCGCCAGCCCCTGGCCTATGGAAGGCGGGCTTGGGGTAGTCACGGCACGGGCCCCGAGGACGGGTCGTGACAAATTGGTATCAGAGGCGGTCGGTTCTACCGCAGACTCTGATCGTCCTTTCTTTCTATGTGAAGCAATAGTGTTTAGTGTATTGAGTGTGGTTATCAGTTCAGGGAGCCCAGTGTTGGTGCGGCGGCCGACGTATCCGTACACCAGGACCCTGACTCCTGATTTCCGACTTAATGCATGAAAACATTGATTGCGTGTGTGTTTCAAGTTTTCTTTGTGATTACTTATGTCAGCTCACCGGGTATACTGATCTGCTTTATGAAAGTCTCAAGTTTTCCTTGTGATTACTTGTGCCAGCTCACCAGGTATACTGTTCTGACTGTGGTGCTCTTGTTCTCCTTTTCAGGATGGCCCCGCGACGACTGCCAGCTAGGGTTCCGAGTGTAGGGCGCGACGGCAGCCCACCGAGCGACGAGGCCTCGGTGCAGGGCCCTTTGCCAGCAGTGGCACCGGCGGTAGCCTTACCCGCCGAGCCACCGATGCTTCCAGTACCAGACGCCGACGATGCACGTCGCCTCAGGGCACTGCACGAGTTTCAGAGCCAGCGACCGCCCAGGTTTCGCGGTGAGGCGGACCCCCAGGCCGCCGAGGACTGGCTAGAGGCGGTGGTACGGATCTTCAGGCTAGTGAGGACACCAGCGGATCTCATGGTGATCCTCGCAGCGAGCCTCCTGCAGGCGGCGGCAGGACGATGGTGGAGCCTGATGCTCCAGGTTCACGATGAGGCATCCCTGCTCTGGACGGACTTCGAGAGCCTCTTCCGCTCTGAGTTCGTCCCGGCCACCCTCCGAGCGGTGCGCATCCAGGAGCTTCTCCAGCTGCGCCAGGGCAGCATGACGGTCGCTCAGTATGCGGCAAGGTTCACGGACCTATCTCGCTACTCGACCGACATGGTACGGGACCCCTTCTTCCGGGCCCGGACCTTCGAGCAGGGCTTGCGACAGGAGATTCGTGCGTCGCTGATCTCCCTCAGCATTCCGACCCAGGCAGGAGTGCTGGAGCGAGCCCTCCTGATCGAGAGCTTCCTGGCAGAGCCTTCTTCAGCGGCGAGACCTAGCGCAGGGCGGCAGGTAGCTGAGTCTTCGGCAGCAGGTAGCCGACGGATGACTCACGGGTCCAGGCAGACCAGACCCCCACACAGACGGCCTCAGGACACCGGCTCAGCAGTACGAGGCACACAGCGGAGTGCCAGCCTTTCGAGAGGCAGGCTGTGCTACTCTTGCGGCGGGCAGGGTCACATGGCTCGTGACTGCCCGACTCGCCGACCAGAGGAGCAGCAGACGGTGGAGGGGCCACCCAGGCAGAGGCAGAGGGTCGACCGTGGCGGTCCGCAGGGAGGAGGCGGACGAGGCCGAGGAGCTGGCCGAGCAGCGGGTGGTGGGCGACGCTTTCAGGCTCTACCCCCACCACCACCAGGAGGGCCACCTCGACCACAGGGAGCCGGCGGGCAGGGACAGGCCCAGCTCCAGGCAGTGGAGGCCTACGACCCCGACATGCCAGAGATGATTCGAGGTACGATCTGTGTCTATTCCACCCTTGCTGCAGTACTTATAGACACAGGAGCGAGTCACTCTTTCATAGCCTCTGCCCTTGTTCGGAGCTCGGAGATTCCGACTGAGCCGTTGGCTCGATCCTTACGGCTAGAGACTCCTACGGGAGCAGACTCGACGATTACGCACTGGTGCCGGCAGTGTGAGCTTACTCTAGGAGGCGAGAGCTTCGGCTGGGATCTCCTTGTAGCGGCGTCGAGGCCTTACGACGTCATCTTGGGCATGGATTGGCTATCCACGGTTCATGCCCAGATCGACTGTTTAGGGCGCAAGGTACGATGTGTTCGTACCGACGGGAGCAGGTTTACCTTCACCGGCGAGAAGGGAACCTTTGCAGCACAGGATGGACTTCCGCGGAGGAGAGTGCAGCCCATCTCTCATCAGTTGGCTAGCCTCATCCTAGGAGCAGTGGACGTGCGGAGTCCGGCTTTTCCTGCAGTGGTGGACCAGTACGTGGACGTCTTTCCCGACGACGTTCCAGGGCTACCTCCTCGTAGAGAGGTAGACTTTTACATCGACTTGTACCCCGGGACAGCCCCGATATCTACTCCAGCATATCGGATGGCCCTCGCCGAGCTTCGAGAGCTGCGGGTACAGTTGGAGGACTTGCAGAGCAAGGGGTTTATCCGACCCAGTGTTTCACCCTGGGCTTCCCCGATTTTGTTCGCCAAGAAGGCGGACGGGAGCTTGCGACTTTGTGTCGACTATCGTCGCCTGAACCAGGTGACAGTGAGGAACAAGTATCCGCTGCCACGGATTGATGACCTCTTCGATCAGCTCAAGGGAGCGCGGTGGTTCTCGAAGATAGACCTCCGGTGAGGCTATCATCAGCTCAGAGTTCGAGACGAGGACGTGCAGAAGACGGCCTTCAGGTGTCGGTATGGACATTATGAGTTCTTGGTTATGCCATTCGGCGTAACCAATGCTCCAGCGGTGTTCATGAGCCTCATGAACAGGATCTTCCAGCCATACCTCGACCGATTTGTCGTTGTCTTCATTGACGACATTTTGGTATACTCGACGACTGAGGAGGAGCATGCCTACCACCTGCGAGTTGTGCTAGACACACTCCGAGAGCACCAGCTTTATGGCAAGCTCTCAAAATGCCAGTTCTGGTTACGTGAGGTCCATTTCTTGGGGCACGTCATTTCTGAGGCGGGAGTTGCAGTGGATCCCGCGAAGATCGAGGCAGTGCTAGCTTGGGAGCCACCCAAGAGCGTGACAGAGGTGCGGAGCTTCTTGGGCCTAGCGGGATACTATCGGAGATTCGTGCCAGACTTCTCCAGAGTTGCAGCACCACTCTCAGCCTTGACGAAGAAGGGGAAACCCTTCGTGTGGTCAGACAGATGTCAGCAGAGCTTCCAGGAGCTGAGACAGAGATTGACCAGCGCACCTATCTTGAGGTTGCCTGAGGAGGGAGTTGGGTACGTAGTTTACTGCGACGCATCAGGGACTGGACTCGGGTGCGTCCTGATGCAGGAGCGGGCCGTGATCGCCTACGGATCACGTCAGTTGAGGCCGCATGAGCAGAACTACGCCACTCATGACCTGGAGTTAGCAGCAGTGGTCTTCGCTCTGAAGACTTGGCGGCACTATCTGATGGGCGAGCGCTTCACAGTCTTTTCTGACCACCAGAGTCTCAGGTATATCTTCTCTCAGAAGGACCTGAACCTGAGACAGCGGAGATGGCTTGAGTTCCTCCAGGACTATGACTTTGAGATAGTCTATACTCCTGGGAAGGGGAACGTGGTAGCCGATGCCCTCAGCAGGAGGACGGGCATTCAGCTGCTTGAGGAGGCGACGGAGCAGCTAGCCTCCTTGCAGATATCCTTCGTGGATAGAGACGGAACAGCCTTTCTTCAGTCTCTCACAGTCTCTCCTCCACTTCTACAGCGGGTCAGAGAGGCTCAGCGTGGGGACGCTGACTGTGAGACCCGGCGTGCACTGATATCCTCAGGTCAGGCGCCTGATGGTTTCTCCCTTGGAGCAGAGCACGACATCCTTTTCAGAGGACGTACCTTCGTACCAGTCGCTTTACGAGAGGAGGTGCTGAGAGAGTTTCACACTTCTCCCTTGGCGGTACATCCCGAAGTGGCGAAGATGTACCAGGATCTCAGGCGACAGCACTGGTGGCCGGGTATGAAGAAAGCTGTGGCAGAGTTCGTTTCACGATGCCTCACCTGCCAGCAGGTGAAGGCAGAGCACCAGGTACCAGCAGGTTTGGTACAGCCCTTGGAGGTCCCGGAGTGGAAGTGGGACGGCATATCTATGGACTTCGTGACTGGACTTCCACGCACTTCCAGAGGTCACGACTCCATTTGGGTGATTGTCGACCGACTCACCAAGTCGGCACACTTCTTACCCATCAGAGAGCAGGGCTCAGTAGAGAGCTTGGGACGTCTTTACGTCCAGGAGATCGTACGGCTTCACGGTGTGCCATCGTCTATCGTCTCCGATCGAGATGCTCGTTTCACTTCCAGGCTTTGGAAGGGGTTGCAGGAGGCGTTCGGGACGCGGCTCCATCTGAGCACAGCCTTCCACCCTCAGACGGATGGACAGACGGAGAGGACCATACAGACACTCGAGGACATGCTCCGTGCATGTGTTCTCGACTTTGGTCGCAGCTGGGAGGACCACCTACCCTTGGTGGAGTTTGCGTACAACAACAGCTACCACTCCACCATCGGGATGGCACCATACGAGGCGTTGTACGGCAGACCCTGCAGATCACCGTTGTGCTGGACAGACCCTGGGGAGTCAGCACTCGTGGGACCAGAGATGGTCCGAGCCACGACAGAGAAGGTCCAAATCATCCAGGAGAGGATGAGGACAGCTCAGAGCCGGCAGAAGTCATATGCTGACAGGAGGCGGAGGCCACTAGAGTTCGAGGATGGCGACCACGTCTTTTTGCGTGTCTCACCTCGACGTGGTTTACGGAGATTTGGCCGAGGCGGCAAGCTGTCTCCCCGCTTCATCGGGCCTTTCCAGGTCCTCAGCAGGATAGGAGAGGTGGCTTATCGCCTGGCTCTACCACCTCAGTTGCACCGGGTGCACGACGTCTTCCACGTGTCTCAGCTGAGGAGATACGTGCACGACCCGACGCACATCATCGACTTTGGGGAGCTGGACGTGGACGATGGGGCGACTTTTGCGGAGGTCCCAATGGAGATCGAGGATCGATAGGAGCGGGTCCTACGTGGGCGGTCGATTCCTCTTGTGCGCGCCAGATGGCAACACGAGAACCTCCAGGAGAGCACTTGGGATCGGGAGGCTCAGATGCGTGCTCAGTACCCCCATTTGTTCCCCTAGTTTTTGATGTATCTTTACGGGGACGTAAAGCCCTGAGGTGGGAGTAATGTGAAGACCCGAAAATTTCAAGGAAATTTTTTTCTTAATTTTCTTTGGAATTTTTCAAGAGCGCAGCTTCAGACGGCACCTGATTCCGAGGCCCGGTGTGCCCGGAATCAATTTCCGAAGTTTGGCTCGGGTACGTTCAGTGAACGGACGAGCGGGTTTTTCTATCTTTTGAACCGGTGCCCGGAATCGAATTCTGAGGGCACCGATGAAATCGCAGCGCCGGTATTTGCTTAGAAACGCCTCTTCCGGAGTTGCGTTTGCTCAGACGTGGTTTTTAAATTTTGCGTCTTTAAGTCAGAAATAAAAATAAAGTTTGTGCGACAACTTTATTTTATTTCACTTAAACTGCTTGGAAGCCACTTAAAGTCACTTAAAGGCGGCTTGAACTGAGTTGAACTGGATAGGATGCTATCCAGAAATATCCTACCCTTGGTAGGATATTTGTGCGGTGGGGCCCGCACGAGCCCCGCCGTTTCTTTCGCTAAGTAACGCACCCGCGAAAACCCGTCAAAGTAACTGAAAAGTCAACCGACGCGTTTTCTTTAATTCTTAACAGACCATTTAATTGGGCGGTTTATTTCGTGAATTAAATGGACTGTTTCTTCGTGAATTAAATGGGTCGTTTCTTTCGTTGAATTAATTCAACGAATTGATGGATCGTTTCTTAACCGGTTTCGTGTTGGCATGTTTATAAAATAAGACCAACCTAAAAATCCTTGGAAAGGATTTGAGAGAATCTTCATTCCTCCACCCTCTCCGCGAAGAACGCGAAGAACGCGAAGAACGCGAAGAACGCGAAGAACGCGAAGAACGCCGGCGACCGGAATTCGACGACGCACACCAAGATCTGCGACGTCGACGAGATCTACCCGCGACGTTCTTCGGCGACGCCTCTTCTTCCGCGGCCGACCCTCGTTCGGCAACAAAGGTGAGAATCAGATCTTTTCTTCTCCCTTTTTAATTTCAATATCAACGGATTTAAACTAATTAAATCCGTTGATCTTGATCCGGAGATTGGCGACGCGACGAGCGATTCCGCGACGACGCGGCGATCTCCATCTTCCGCGACGAGCAATTCCGCGACGACCCCTCATCCGACGACGACGATAAAGTAAGGGTTGATTGGAATATTTTCCTTCCCGTGATTTATTTCTTTTAAAGTAAAGAAGCATGATCTTCGAACAATTTTAACATTTAAAATTGTTGTTGATTGTTTTATTGTTCCTCCCGTGGATTATGACTAACGCGGAGGGTGCGGGTCTAACGAACAAGACCCGGCAACCCTCCGCCGATCTATTTTGGTTGTGCGGATTTGGCGGACGTCGACAAACCGTGCGGCAAGGGCAATTTGTTGGCTCCGCAGTGAAGATCGTCCCCCGGGAGGAGCATCGGCGCAGACGGGAAAGAAATCGGGCCACCGGAGCATCTCCGGCGGCCCGCGGAAGGAGGCGGCGGCGCGGGTCGCCGGCGCGGCGGCGCCGGCGACCGGAGGCGGCGGCGCCAGGCGCGCCGCCGTGGAAACCTTCCGCCGCGGCTGAAGCCGCGGCGGCGGCGGCAGCCGGTTCCGCGGCCGCGCGGAACCGGGACGGACGCGGCGGCCCGGCCGCGTCCGCGTGACAGGCGGCCCCCCGCGGGGCCGCGGTTTCTCTCAAGCCGCGGGTTCAACCCCGCGGCGGCGGCTCTTCGGCCGCTCGGCCGAAGACCGAGCCGGCCGGTCCGGTCGGCCGGGCCGCGCCCAGGCCGGACCGGACCCGGCCGAGCCGGTTCGGGCCGGGTCGGGCCGACCCGGTTCGGGCCGACCCGGTTCGGCCGACCCCAGGGGGGGTTCGGGCCGGGTCGCCCCGGGCCCAGTACCCCCGTTTCGGGCCCTCTACGGTCTTTCGCCCATATCTTGGGCCTGGGACCTCCGATTGACGAACCGTCAGCGGCTACGCGATCCTTGGATCGAGACGGTCGTTTCGGTATATTATACTCAAGGTTTCGGAAGACTTTGGGTTCGGCCGGGTTGGTTCGTACACGAAACCAACCGGGCCCTCGGAGCGGAAACGCTCATAACTTGAGCTACGGACGTCCGATCGACGTACCGTCAGCTGTGGTAGTTTCCTCTAAGTGAGACGGGACTTTTGGAATACTCCGCCCGAGGATCGGATACAGGCGGAGTACGGTCGGGTTGGTTTTTCCCTAAAAACCAACCGGGCCCCTGGGACGAAAATGCCAATAACTCTCAGACCGGGCGTCCGATTGACGCGCCGTCTGTCGCGTTGAGATCCTGTTGTCGATACGGAACTTTTGGATACATCAACTTCGGACTACGTGTCAGTTGATGTATCAGCCCCTCGGCTCGTGGAGCGGACCCTCCTAAACGAGCTCGCTACGTGCGGGAACCCTAGCGCTGGCTGTGACCTCGACGACAGAGCAGAGATCCTCCGTGGACTGCGACGACGGCAGAGCAGAGATCCTCCGTGGACTGCGACGACGGCAGAGCAGAGATCCTCCGTGGACTGCGACGACGGCAGAGCAGAGATCCTTCGTGGACTGCGGCGACGACTGTGCAGAGATCCTCAGTGGACTGCGTCGACTACTGCACTCAGCGATCCCACGTGGATCAGTGCTTCAGGTTCTGTGTGAGCCCGATCCTCCGTGGGTCCTTACTACCGGTTCTGTGTGAGCCACTGCCTACAGGTTCTGTGTGAGCCCGATCCTACGTGGGTCTTTTTGCGGGGGTTAGTACCTATCGATCCTTCGTGGGTCCGACGACTGAGACGGATCAGTGATCGTCTTTGACGTCATCTGAAAAAGTATACCTGGTTGAGCTGAATCGTATGTTACTCTCCTTTGTGGATTGTGTTGAACTATCCTTTGTGGATTTTACTGTTTACTCTCCTTGTGGATTTGAGTCTTGCTTTCCTCTGTGGATTGAGTTGTTCTTGAGCTCGTGAGCAGAGCTGGAATTGGGGACTTAGGTATATGTATGGGCATATACCTAAGTCGAGTCAGATGTTACTTCGTGATTGCATCTTTCTTTTGTGCTATATCCTTTGTGGATTTCGGGAGACCTTCGGGGGTCTCGGGGTCCTTACTGAGTAGCTTATACTCACCCCTGCACGGGCCATGCCCGCACTTCGTGGTGTTGGTTGCAGACGACGGACAGCGCTGATCGCGGTTGGGGCGTGGAGCAGGACGGTACCTGGAGGTGGACCACTGGGCGGGACGTGCTCAGAGCGGACGTGGGGCCCGAGGAGCTTGGAGGCTATCTGTACCCACCCTTCAGGTGGGATTGCCAGTGGACGACACGAGGCCGCCGTCTTTTCTTCAGTTGCTGTACTTTACTTTTCAGTTGTACTTTACAGTTGGGCTTGTATTTCCGGCCCCCTTTACTTTTCTGCACTTTACTTTCCGCTTGCTGACTCTGTGTGGTTGTTACTTATAAAGGCAATGCCTTCCCTGTTTACTGGGATTTTACGCCTTGGTGCTAGTCGCCAGCCCCTGGCCTATGGAAGGCGGGCTTGGGGTAGTCACGGCACGGGCCCCGAGGACGGGTCGTGACATGGATGTTTAACTCAATGAATGAAAATTGAGTTAAGATTACTCTTATCAAGTTCATATCGATGACCGAAGAATTTAGCAATAGAGTGATTATGTGTATCAAAATAATAACCACACAAAGGGGAGTGTAAATTACTATATTAATAAATAAATAGTTATTTCACACATAATCTTGGAGTAATATAATCAATGATGTTTGTGTAAAACCCAATGAGTAGAAATCAAAATTAGAAATTCCCTTACCGATTTGGTGACTTACGAAACATACACCCCATGAAATAAGGATCATACAATGAAGATATAAATACCCATAAATTAAATTATATTAGATAATTAATATAATCATGGTCATTTCATACACCACACAAAAGGAAATAGTGGCAATATAGCATGAATCTCATGGACATAAAAAGTGAGATGAAAACCCCTTACCATGTTATAATCAATCGATCCATATAAAAAAAAGTTAATAACCACCAAATGAATCAAATAATAACATGAATATAAAGATAACCATGATAATATATATCAAATATTAGTACAAAATAAAACACATGCAATAAATAAGTGGCGAACAATAGAAATATCACGGAATTAAAAGTGAGATTAGAAACCCCTTACCTTTCACATTCCTTTGGTCAATGGTACGTTTAACCTCCTGTATAATGAACATAATATGTTATTAAATTATAAAGAACCATATTCATATTTATTATATCATAAATGATTCATTTATGACTTTATACTACCCATTTAATAATGATTTCCATGTAAAATTAACATTTTGGGGAATAATCGCTTTCTTTATCGTACGCGTTTTAACTTGTTATTCTTGATCGTATAATTTAGATCATGATTTGAATAATTCCAGAATATAAAGTTTGATTTTATATCATACATATTTAGAAAATAAATATTTATAATAGATAGATATATGAAATGTAAGGCACTATTTATGGAGACGGTAGGTCGTACATATGCATAAACGTTGTTTCTGTCTTCATATTGTATTGAACGGAAGTAAGTGAATAAGATATATGTAAGTATATATATATATATATTATATATATATATCCAATATCATTATTATTTCATATTTTACATAATTATTAATTATATATATTTTTATAATCATCGTTGAATAGTGAACATGGGAATGAATCTCATCACGTCATGGAGACGGTAATCTGTATGTACGCACGAGCGACAATATCATTATATTGATGGTGGGATCGCATGTAATTGGTTGTTATATCATATATACAGAATAATTAACATCTTATATTTATTATTTACATTACTTATACTCATTATTATACCCATCCAAATAATGAGGTGTTAGAATAACAAACTACACAATGTCGTGGAGATGGTAAGTTGTACGTACGCACGTATGGTGACTTTGTAATTTGTAGGATGGATAGAATAATGAATATGGTTGAACCATATTTATAATAACATCACAGTATGTCGAAAGTACTGGAGTTATTATTTTGGTATGGAAACAACAAAGAAAGAGGAAGTGGAAGAAGAAAAGAACTTGAAAGAGGGTGGTGAAATTATTACCTCTTCTTCTGGTGTTTCCTTTTGTGTTGACTAAAAGGGATCCTTATGTTGGATTTATGATCAAAGTAAGGAATCTAGTTTGATGTGATGGAAGTTTGGAGGATATTTGGTTAGGGGTTGGCCGAGCTAAATTTCTTTGGTGCTGTGATTTTGAGAGAAGGGGAAGTGCCCTTTTATAAAAGGGGTGAGGGTCACTTTAAGAAAACATTGAAATATTATTTTTTTAATAAAATCATTTTGGGTTTCTAATGGCTAAAAAAATGATTTATTTCAAAGATAAGTTTTATATGGGTCGAAATACTCTCAACCAATAGGTTTTATACAAGTTTAGGTTAACATTTTAACCTTATCTTTTAGATTTA
Organism: Viscum album; assembly: GCA_963277665.1. Classification (NCBI taxonomy): domain Eukaryota; kingdom Viridiplantae; phylum Streptophyta; class Magnoliopsida; order Santalales; family Viscaceae; genus Viscum; species Viscum album. Next base: position 1,302,115,232 of record OY728127.1, read on the forward strand.
ACTCTTAGTTAAATAGTTTAACTTTTACTTTGTCTTCATGTATTCTTACACTATATGGTTAATAAACTTACTCTAAACTTCAAAGATAACATCAAGTGGTTCATTAATGACATATATAATATTATTTAAGACGTCTCGATGATCCTTATATTTTTTGGAATATTATATCAACCAATAAAATAGTATTTGTTTTAAAAACTCATTTATGTCAATTTTGACTTTATTTAGTATTTGGTGTTTGTGAAAATCATAAAATCATTATTACTTAGAAAAAAAATTATTTAATCAACCCTAACATTTCATATTAACCTATAAAATTAGTATAATTCATCAAAAGTCTCAAATTAAATTTATTTGGATCTTTATAATATCAATTATGTTAATCTTTCATTAATAAGGTAATTACTGCCTCATTATTGTGTCATAAATAAATTTAATTATTTAGTGTCTAATAATTATAAATAAAATTAAATTATGTAATAAATCTATTTATATTTATAATTAATATTTATAGTCTAATTTGTCTTATTTATAACCCTATATTAAAATTGATTTAGTTATTAAACTTTGAGTTTAACTCTTTTAACTCTTTTTTAAATAAAAATAATAATAAATGTCCTAATCTAATCCAAGTGGACCAAATAGGATCATATTTTATTCATAAGGTTGTTTTGGGTCAAATTTTACTTATCCAATAGAATTAGGACATGTGTTAGGATAATTATAATATCATTTTTACCCTTAATTACCCAATTTACTTTTAACCATGGTAAATAAAAGTCAAAAGTTATTATTCAACAAAAATTATTTTCATATTATTGAACAACATTTTACTTACTTATGTCAACTGTGTCTCTTGGATTTTTTAAATTCAACTCAAAAAAGTGGTAAAATTATTTTTTATGCAAATTTGCAAATACTTCTAGAAGGTGGGTAAAAAACGATAAAAAGTTCAATAAACTTTATACATAAAATTTTATTATAAAATGACTCCAATGAATTACATTGAACTTATATATGTATTATATATCTATTTTTTCTTAAAATAAATTTAAATAAAATATATAATTACTTAAATACAAAGTCGGTTTTAAACTATAACGCAGTGTTTTTCACTATTCATCAAAAAATTGAATGTTTTCAGAAAAAATACCAAAAATTCACCCTAATTTAATTTTTATATTATGAAATAAAAAATGAATTATATTTTACCACATTCAAAAAATATATGTTGTATTAATTAATTTGAAATAAATTCCCATTTTCAAAACTGAAAAGTGGGTTTTTAAAAAGTAATAACTATCAAAATATTGACATGTGTTTCTGTCAAATTTAAATGTGAAATTACTTATAATGAACTATATTGTAATGAATGATAAAAATATAATATAATTATACTTCCAAAACATTCAAATTCATAATTTAAACCTATAAAATATTTTTATTGAAAAATTTGTTTTCAATTAAAATTTAGTATTTTTCAGTTTTCATCAAAATATGAAAGTTATCAAAAAAGTACCAAAAATTTATTCAAAATAAATTTTTATGTCCCGATTCTAAATAAGAATATAATTTTATTAAATTTAATATATAAAAGTTTCAAATATTGGTTTTAAAAAGGGGTTTCCATTAGAAAGTGGTAAAATTGAATTTTTTAAAAAATAGTTCTTTGATCTAAAAAATGAATTTGTTCTTATATTATGTCTAAGAAACAAGTAATATGTATTCTGAAATTATATGGAGTATATAAAATTAAAAATTCAGTTAATACTATTCATAACAACTTTTGAACGACTAGTTTTGTAATTCACATTTTCCTTAAAACCTATTGTTAAGGGTTTGAAAATATTTTTTTGATTTGAAAACTTTCTCATAGAAACCTTGTTAATGATTATGAGATTAGAAATGAATATGCTAAGTGTCTCACTGGTTTAGGGATTATAGATTATATTTCATAATGTTGTGATATAATATATTTTATTATATTTTTTAGAAATAGTTCCTAGTATATGTAAATGCAACCATATCAATGCATGTACTCTATATAGGTATTTCCCTCCTAGGTAAGATAATGAAGCTAAAATTGGAACTGTAGCTTGAACTCATCAAATTATAACCATATTAGTGGAAATTAGTCAAGTTATGAGTAATATCCTTTACCTTATGGAGAAACATATGATCCACCATGTGGTGTAACAATGTTAGATCACTTTATGCATCAGAAACCTTCATCATTCAGTGGGACTAATAAATAATTTTTTGCTAAGAAATTTATAAGTTCCTCGGAGAAAATATTTATCACCCAAGGAAGTAATGAAAGGGAGAAGGTTTTATGGAAATTTTTTATCTCTTAAGACAATAAAATAAATGGTCCTCATTGATTCAAAATAATTAGGATGAAGAATTACCAAAAAAACTTGGTGTATAAGGATTTGAACGTACTCTTATTGGAAAATTATATTATTCATGAGTAATGAGAAGATATGGAAATACATTTCATAGGAAAAAGAAAAAGATAAGAGGAAAATGTTTATAATTATCAATACAAAATTAAAATATTATCAAGTCATTATATATACTAAAAATTTAATCCAAATAGAAATATTGACTTTTTCATTGAAGGTCTTAAGACAATTATTCAAAGGCTACTAGTCTCCCAAACTTTCTTACTATACGATGACATAGTATCATGTGATATAAATAGAGATAAAAAATTACCCAAGTGTTATGTATTCAAAGGGAAGAAAGATAATAAGGGGAAGGAATAGAAAAATATAGATAAAGGAAATATTGGAAAGTAGGGTTTTCCCCTAATTTATTATTGTAGAAAGAGACACCTTTATAATTGCTTAAAGTGGATGGGAGTTTACTATAAGTGTGGAGAGAAATTCCGCACAAATAATCATTGTAAATTAAAGAAAAAAACTTCCAATTTTTATTGATTAAACTATCAGAATATGGGGCACTATGAAACTAAATTCCCCAAGAATTGTAGATTATACATCAGAAGAACCTATGGGGTCAAGGTTCACCTTGTATTATTAATTAAGATGAAATGGAATGTTTATATGCTTGTGTATTTGGATTCAAGAATTATTTTATAGAGTTATTTTACAAATAATATTATTAAAAAATATAAGGCTTGAACATTAGTGTTTTTCTTATAATAATTTGAAGATACGTGATGAATGGTAACAAGAAAAGTGATTCTGTGAAAAGATGATCTTTTTGGAAAACATGTGATTGAGAGAAAATAACCTTTAATATATTCCTGATATTGATATAATGATGATAAATAGATGTTTTTTGGATAGTATTGGCAACCTTGAAATTGGTTAGTTATTATATGGTTTATTTTATCTCTACTTGAGTTTCCAAAAATTTTGGGAATAAAGGAATAAAAATGAAAATTTGTTATTTTATTTAAGGAATAATGTGGAAAATAATTTTTCGAGGAATACGTGTTATAGTTAAGTTTTTTTGTGATTGTGATATTCACTTATTTTGAATGTTACATTAATATATACTTTATTTTCTTTTTAAAATATTATTTTAAGTTTATTTTTAAAATTTAGTGACTTTCCTTCTAGATTTTTGGACTTTGAATTTGGTTAGACATATTTTGGTTGATTATTATTGTAAAATGTTTATGAAAAGGATTAAGTTGAATTTTTAGTGTTTGTATTGAGGTATTATAAATTAATGTATTATATTGGATAAAATTTTAAAAAAATAGTAAATACAATAGGAATAACCTATTTCAATCTCCACTTCCATAAAATGGAAAATGAAACTATCGATTTTGTGTACAGCGGACTAACACCTTGAAAAACGATGTAATTTGTTTTCCAACCCCATTATTAAAGGATGGATATAATTATGGATTTAACATATTTATATGATACTTATGAAATTATTATAAATCTTGAATTATGAAATCATATATACCTTTTACTTTCCATTTTTGGTGGGTACGATAATGTCGCTTGTGTGTAGGGTGGGGCACAGGCTCGTGAAGTGATGTGATTCATTTTTTTCTTATTATTTAAATATATTTCAGTAATGATAAAATTAATGAAATATATGAGATATTTATTAACTAACCATAGTATTGGAAATATAATACCACACATAACTACTTACCTTATAATAAATTAGAAAATAATAATGCCACTCCTGCGTATGTGTGGACTTCCACCACCACATATAGATGTGAATTTTTTTCATTTCATTATTAAATGGATGGTAATAAAGAAATAATTGATTAATATAAATGATATATATAAAATAATAATTATTATGGAAAGTTTAATTAATATTTATTTTACTTTCTTTCCATCCTTTAAGAAAAATGGAATCATCATTCATGCGTATGTACGATCTAACATCTCCATTAATGATGTAATCCATTTTCTATCATTAACTTTTATGGATTAATATAAATATATATATATATAATGATTATATATGATTTTTATTTCATGGTTAAAATTATTTATATGATCTAACCAATAATGATGTAAATTTACTAAAATCCTTGACCCAAAACATACATGAAAATCGAACCAATTATCACCTAAAATAGTGATTTTAACAAAGTATTGTTATTTAGATGGTGATAAAAGAATAAAAGTAAATCATATGTCAAATTGGATACAAAATTATGGTTCAATAATATATATTTAATAAAAAAATATTTTTTATATAGTAGTTTTTTACACATAAAAATTAAGTCAAACTTGAGGTAAGGGTTTCTTGACTCACTTTAACATCTGTGATACATATGGAATATTCCCCACTTCTTCCTTTCTGTGGTGTATATAATACCCATTTGGATATGTTATATCATGAATATATTTATCTTCATGGCATTAAATTTTTCATTTGATGTTATTTATTTCATGGGACTTATGATTCAGAAGTTACCAAAGTGGTAAGGGTTTATTTAACAATCTCATCATTATTCGGAGTAATTTATGTTTCAATCACCCTTGGGGGAATTATTTGATATTTCAATTATAAACTCAAAATATTTACATATACTATGGTTATTTTGTAACTTTTCAAATAATAGTACCATTTTTCATTCTTTTTTACTTAAAAATATTGAGAAAATGTTTTCAATAAAATATGACTTAATTTTTCACTTCGGTCAAAATCCATTATCTTTAAAAACCATGTTTTCTAAAAAAAATTAACATTCTACATATGATTTATGAAGATTTTTCTAATTTTTTTAATTTTTTACAAATTTTTTTGAGAGGAATCATCATTTCATTTTCTATACAATCCTTGTTTGGATTTTATAGAAAATGTAAAAGGAATATTTGTTTTGACATATACAGCATGAACAGAATTCTCTATTTTCCTAAGAAATCAACGTTTCAAAGCATATTTTAAAAAATTTCAATTGTTATTTTCAAATAAAATTATTTTTAAAATATTTTGGGAACTTTTTTATTTAAAAATTTCTTCAATGTTAAAATGTTGTTTTCCTCAAAAAAAATTAAATAATATTTTAACGATATTTTTATTCACCAATTGCATCTACCCTTTATAGTAATTATAATACACTAGGTATATGTTGTATTTATATCATAATTATTACTTATTTGGATGGTTTTTAATCATTTTTAATGAGTCTGTATGATTTTATTACCATTCACTATATTACTCAGGATAGTTTATGATTATGTTTATTTTACTGGGGTGTGTATTAACATTTCTTACGTTAGTTTTTCAATACAATTTTTTATGTTTTTTATGTTTCGATTATTTTATTGGATGAATTAATTTTATTTATTAATTGATTGGTGGGGCCTAGTTATAGATAGACTCTTGATGCATCAATAGGTCTTAGGTGACAAATTACATGGCCAAATTAGATAGGTTTTACTCACAGATTTAAACTATCTTGTGAAAGGTCTTGACAGTATGTTTCATATGACCATCATTAGGAATTCCTTTATTATGATATTAGTTATTGATTTCCATGTGATTATTTTGTTAGTTATAATATCCATGTAAAATATTTCATGCTCGTGTTATTATTGATATGGCTTTATTGGATCATCATTTATTATTTCATATTATGATCAAGTTATTGGTTAAATGGAATTTGTTTGGGTTATTTACCTTTCCATGTTGATTATGGTTATTTATTCATGATAGATTCTACTATATTCTTACCCTTACTAAGTATATGGTTTCACCTCTTTCTTGTTTTTCATTTTCCCTGGGATACCAAAAAGTGTTTTATGATTGATATACAAGGATATGCTTAGGGGAATAATGTTATTATCAAAAAATAAACTTTGTGGGTATTTTTTGTTTTCAAATTTATGTGAAATTCAAGTATGTATCTAGTTTACCATGACTACTAAAATATTAAATCCATTAGTATGTGATTCCTTGTATCTAGTGACAATGTGAAAAAGTATACATTGGCTCCATGCTATTGGAGTAAGAATCATTATAGCCGACCTAAATATGAGTGTGTAATAAAGACCGAATAAGTTAGAAAATTTTATAGTATAATACTTATATATGAATTAAAAAATCATATTCATGTAAGAAATAAAATTTCAGAACCATCCAAAAAAATTTGGATCATGAAAATGAAAAATAACTCTCGTGGGAGATGGTAGTCTATATATATACATGAACGATAGTTCCATTTTATAATGAGAAAAAATAAAATAATTTAGATTATATTTTATCAATAAAAAATCATTATTATATAATAAATATAATATATATTCATTAAATGAATCATTATCACAATCTATGAGTGGCGGTGATGGAAAATGAAACACATAACTACGTTAAGGCGGTAGTCTACACGTACGCATGGGCGATACATTCATTTCTCAATTGATGGAAAGGACGTGGAAAATGTATCTCCCATAAAAATAATAATATATTATTATATTTATGATAATTTATTCATTAATTTACTTTGGATACAATAAATTTATATTATGTATAAGAATAAATAAATTTTAAAAGATTCAGGTATGATGATTACCTCTCCTTTGAGAGACCTCCATACGATTATACATAATGCCTTCTTAGGATGGTATTAGGGTAATAAAAAAGATCATTAATTGTGGGAAGGAATCTATTAAGGGGTTAGATTTTTTATTTTATAATCTATATTGGTCTTCCTTTGTGATAAATAGATTTGAAGAGATTCTTTTTTTAAACGAGGGGAGGGACACACATGGAATTGCATAAAATATTAAAATAATATATAGTAATTTTCATGTGAAAGTGGAAAAAATGGCCCTGAATTAGAAGGTAAGATAATATAAGTCCAAAAAATCTTCATCTAATAAAATTTATACATTCTTTAGTGGCATTTTTATCTGTATCTCCTAGATTAACACCCTGGTAAACTGGTTTAACCTTAACCATGTTAACAAATTTTTACTATTCATTATGACCAAAAATGAAAGTGGACTCATTAAAAAAATTAAATTATGATTCAAAATATTTAAATCATTTTATCAAATTCAATTTCTAATGTCTAAATAAATTAATTTTGAAATAAATGTTAAAAATGTAATGAAATCTTTTTTTTAGAAAAAATGCATTTTAAGCATAAAACTGAGATTACTTTCATTCCTTAATAAGGTAAAATATATGAATGTTACAATACATGATTAATTATATGTTCTATAAATTTTATTACTATAATTAATAAAGAATTATTTATTTAATTTTTTATGATAAAAAAATATTACACATTAAAAATCAGTTTTCTGAAAAAATAACTCATTTTCCATCAAATTATTTTATATTCATTACTCACTATTGGATAAATAATGTATTAACAATTATTCATAAATTATGAATTAATTTAATTTAAATAATTTTTATATACAGATAAATATATAAAAATCAATGATATGGCGAAAAATATAATTTATCAAAAAATAGGAATCCTAATCATGAAATAATTTTATTAAAAAATTAGATTATTTCTTAGGTGTTAATAAATAAATTTGAATTAGGGAAAAATTTCTATATATATATTTTAATGTTGATAATGCCTTTAATGCCCATAAATCTAATAGCTATGTTATAAATTTTATAATAGTTCATGGTTCATTTAGACTCAATGTTTAATGTAAATAAAGTTATCGAATACTTATAATTTATTTAAAAAGTATATAAATAAAATGTTGTGATGTTACGAACAACATAAAAAATTTGTTGATAAAATTTTATAATAAGAACATGGGACATAGATGTAGAAAACATCATATAATACTAAAAAAATAAACCTCATACTTCATTACCCTAATGAGATATTAGTATGAAACATTATTATATTGAAAAAAATCAAAAAAAACCCAAATAAATTAATATAAATGTTTTCACGATCCAACCTTATTCATACCCTATCCTAGATCAACATCATGATTGAATGTGACACCCTAAGACCACCTTCATTATGCTAGGTACTAGATTTAGAAAATTAATGCATTTAATGGAAATATATGGGTGGTATTTAACTTAAAAATACAATATTGAGAGGTTAAATAAGTAACAAGTAAGATACATGACATTTTATACAACTGACAGAAAATGTAACAAATAATAATATAAATTAAAACTATAAAACCCACAAATAATAGAAATCCAAAAATCCTTATACGTCATAATAAATTTTTATGAGATAACTTGTGTGCCTATTATCCTACATTTCCAATCTGACAATATCCAATACAACCTTCATAATGACCTTGAATATATATAAAATAAGGGTGGTTTTAAAAATGATATCATCTTTCTTAAACATGTCTTAGACTATACCAATCCTATTAGAGTATACTGATGTATCTATTAGTGTAAAATATAATCTATAAAACTAGTACACTATTGGGTAAAGTTCTGAATAAATAATGCTACTATAGATCCTAGTGACTTTATTGTAAGACACCAACCCAAATCTTGAGGTTCATCAAGAGTGTCCCGGGACTTTATGTGAACCTACCCCTATGAAAGAGGTTGCTGACTATAAATGAAGGTGTAAGATTCCACGATTGTCCATTTAATATTTCTTTTTAAGTTTTGTTTGAATATCCTTCATTCCATTAATGATCCTTCTTACTAGTGAAAAAAAATGTTATATAGGTTTTTAGGGGATAAGAGAAGATAAACTAGCAAAGTCTAATTGTGGATTATAACTCGAGAGAGGAGGTAGTTCTCCTAACTAACCAATGCAGCCCACTAGCTAATATGTGTGTAGGGAAGAAGCCTAATCTACCTATTGAAGTTCTACCAACCATCTAATGAGAACAAATATGTAATGTCTCAAATTCTCTCTGTATTGTTTTTTATATATTACATGGATTATTTTAGAGACTAAGAACTGAAACGGTGTGTAATTTTGATGCCCGAGGTGCTCTAAATAAATATTTTAAATATATTAAATATATTAAATAGAATAAACACGTAGTTTTCATGAAAAGGTGTAATAAATTCTAAATGAGTTCCTAGATCAAAAATATAATGGAACTGTTGAGTTCAGAACATGAGGATTACCCTAGTCATGAATTAACATTAGTCAGTGCGAGTCGTTTGTGGAAAAGTTATCATGGTCATGAAAATGAATAAAATAATTTAAATAAATTATTTCATTTCATGTTTATTGACGGAATGTTTTATAATATTTTAATAGACTATTGTGTTAGAATTATAGGGTTATCCACATAACCCTGGAGATGTTGTAGAATCATTGGAGAGAGATTTGGATAATTGTCTCAGGCGAATGCTGACGAGATTGTCGATTGAAGATCAACGCACATCAGATTAAAATAATTTCACCAACGAATGTGGAGTAGCTTTGTTCCTCATCAGTGATTGATCCAAATCGAAATATGGCATGTGTTTTGATTTTATTATTCCCCATTATTTATTTCTATGCTAAACTCAAATTATTAAATGAATAGATTGACATGTGGTTTGATCATTATGTGGGATGGGATTATTTTGTGGGGGTTTTATTAGATAATATATTTGATTTTTTGATTATTTGAATTTTTTATCTAATATAGATGGATAGATATCAACATGAACATTGATCGATGTTTCTTCCTCAAATATGTTCTTGTGCTTTTCTCCCCCCATTCATCATTCATCACAGGAATTCTTCATTTAGCATGCAGCTTGACTAATCATGATCAATCGATCGTTATGTGTTTGTTTCCTATCACAACAATCCATGACCTAGATCTAGGATCATCCCAGTATGACGGAGGTGTGACAATGGATATGGAGCGATTCAGATGACGGAGGATACCTGATTTTTCATTCTTCAGTTTTCTTCATCACAATAAAAAGAAAAATGATTTGGTCTATTTTTTGAGTTGATTTTATGGTGCGGCTTGTTGTTTATTGATAGAGATGTTTATATGAGTAGGGGTTTCTAATATTTTGGTGAAATGATTTTCAGATCAGAGGTAAGAGGTGTAATGACCCAAAATATTTATTAGTGAAATCCTCTTCTTATAATTATTTCATATAGTGTAATCACATAAAATCACATTATGAACACAATAAAAACTTTATAAATGAATAATTAATAAAATAAAAGGAATTTATAGAAGTTATAAAAGATATTCCAAAGTAATAGTAACTTGACATTTGGAATAGTAACATGAACCTTATAAATAGTAAACGATACAATTGAATAGTAACCTCGCCAATGAAAGTATAAATAAAATGTATCCATATTATAAGTGACAATATGATATTATTATATCACAGTATAATTAAATAAATATTTTAAAAATTATTAATTAAGTGTTGTTATTTTTGTAAGTCATAAATATTTAATTACAATTATATGATGAATTAAATAATTTAAAAGAAAATTTATTTTCATAAAAAGTATTCATAAATTTTTATTTTGATGTATTATTCTTATAATATAATTTTATGATACCTTAGTTAATTTTTAAAAGTGACATAAAATCAACTATAATTTTAAAATATGTATTTTCCAAGTAAATGATGATTTTAATTAATATTAAAATTTCACATATTTAGAAAATTATTTTCTTAAAATGAATTTATTTTTTAAATTAAACACATTGAAAATGTTTAGTGTGATTTTTTGGGATTTTTTCTGAAATACTTGAATTTTGTGAATAGTAAAATACAGAAATTTATGGTACATATACATTATAAGTTAAATACACTATTCATTGAGTTGTGGAAAATGTAATAACATTTGTTTTGAACTCAAATGATCTAATTACTGTATTTAGTCTCAATCATCAAAAATAATTCTTATCTTGAGAAAAATAATATACTAGTGAATTAATTAATGAAAAAACACCCCTCTCCTCCACTATAAATACCACCCCTCACCACCTCTTCTCCCCACACACCTCAAGACTTAATACTTGGTAAAATTCAGCTAAAATCCCCTCTAAATCCCCTTCCTCATGTCCAGTAGATTGTTTTCTTAATAATAACCAAAACCAATCACTTAAGAATGTTCTTAAGAAGAAGGAATCAAGAGGTAAAACCAGGCACAAGAACCTCAACCTAGTTGGTGAGGACTCAACAAGTGTATCTAAGAGATCTGAGTTAAAAACCACTCAGAGATATAATTTTCTGGTATTGTAGTAGTACTGCAGCATGTATTGTAGAAGGTATTGTAGCAAGCATTGGTGGGCATTGTAGTAGGTGAAACTATTCATCTTTTTGGGCTTTCAGGCCATCGGTTTCAGCCTCGGGTCCTTCAAGTCCTTCGGGTCACCCAAGGCCTTCGGTCCAGTAAGACTTTTGGGCCACCTCAAGGCCTTCGGGCCACCTCAAGGCCTTTGGGCCACCTCAAGGCCTTCGGGCCACCTTAAATTGAGCTTAATGAACAGAGAGACTCTACAAGGAGAAAACACCAGATGATGATTCAAAGAAGGTTCATTCACCATAGTATAAGGTAAGAAGGATTATTAGAAAGATAGGGTCTAGAATTTCCATTGGTACCATCTTGTGCATGAATGGGAAGCCTAGCTGAACAAACCATGTGAAGGTGGATAGCTGACATCACAATGAAGAAGCTGAGGAGGAGCATTTCCATGTAGTTATAGTCTATATATTTTCCTAAACCTATGGGTCATGTAATATCTAAGCCTACTGGCCTTGTAAGGGTTCTCCATCATCCCTTGAAAGTGGGGTTATCAAAAATCAATAAAAAAAAAAGAAGACCTTTGGGCTATTCGTGGAAGAGGTAAAACCCACTTCCTTTTCCTTTAATTTATTTTCATGTTACATTCCTTTCTTTTTCTCTCATAACCTCCCCTAGTCCAAATGGTATGATAATCCAGTACCTTACATATAAGGTAATTCTGTTATTGTAATGAAATAATCAATCATCATCTTTCGTTCTTCATACTTTTATACTAAAAATGAAAACATCGTTCGTGATGTGTTAAGTTATCACATTCAAGGACGACAAAGTATTCAATTTCCAATACCATATTCAAGGATAATCATGAAACAATTTTTATGGTTGAAATAGATTATAATATATGTATTATTTTTTATTTATTGTTTTATAATCAATTTGTACTCATGATGTTAATTGATAAAACAAAATGAGTCTATTGTGATCAAAACATGCTAAATTAATCTAAACGATTGTCATTAATGATTTTTCTGATGAATTTTCCTCACTTATGGAAAAAAAATAGTATTTTAAAAATAAATAATTTCACTAATTACATTTAAATCATCTCTTTACAACTTTCCTCGTTCTAAATTATTTTACATACACATATTAAAGTAATCCCCTAATGAAAACCAAGAAAACTAATGCTCTCGATTGATGAAATTGAATATCATAACCCATAAAAAGGAAAATGATGAACTTAATAAAATTATAATAAATAAAATAAATATATAAAAGGTTCTGAATCAAATAATTAATATATTTAATTTCATTATTCATTAAATTAAGATCAAGTGAAAAATCGTTTTGAATATAAGGTAAGGGATTGTACCTGAACCTCCAGTATTCATTTGGGTTATTCTTTCTCTCTTTAAACCCAAATGGAATTCCCTTTTAATTTTATGTGAATATTCTAAGTGATGTGTATATAATCCAAAATCATGTTTCAATATTCATTAATCCTTATTTTTTGGTTATATACATGTTTTTAAAAGGTTCCCTACTCAATCCTTCCTGATAAGAAAGCCTGATTTAAGGGAACTTCCTGAATTCTTACCCAATTTCAAGTTCACTATATAATCTATTTTAAGAAACCATTATTTTTATAAAATAAATTATTTTATTTTGAAAACTTTCATGGTTCACTTCTAGTTTTATATAAAATATTATCCATTTTTTTCTAAAATGCTCTTTAATATTTTCCTTAAACCAAACTAAAATGTTTTAGTTCTAAAGTTTCTTAAATACTCTTTTTACATGTTTTCAATTAAGTTTGACATAAATTATCATGATCCGTGAATATTTTACCATATTAATTTCCATGAATATTTTGAATCCATTATTTCATGGACACATTTATGATATGCTCATCTGTTATGCCTTGTGAAATGATTATGATACTCATTAATTTCCATGGGTAACCCTTATATTATGTTTGATTAATTATGTATGTTTTTTTATGTGGAAAAAATATTCATGAACATGTTATGATGGGTTATACTAGATAGTTATCCAATGAATTGGGTAATTTTAGTCTCATGGGATTTTATGTGCAACGGTATTGGTGGTTAGCCTTGACTCATGTTCCTATATGTACAACAAACCTTGAATCATGATCCTCTATGTGAAACAAGCCTTGACTCATGCTCCTATATGTGAAACAATCCATGAAAAATGATAAATTCATGTTTTATGTTTCTTCCAAAATTCTATGAATCCATGATTATATGATCCCATTTTTGGAATCCTTATGCTTAATAATGTTCCATGCCTTTTTATATCATTATTTTATGCCTTTTAACCCATGTGCTAATCTTTATTCTTCTGTGTATTCCCTTACTAGGCTTTCTAGTTCATCCTTTTGTTCATGTTATCCCTAGGTTATCCTATATTGATTTAAGAGATCAAAGTAATTTTTTCATTCATAATGGATGATAAATAGTGAAACGTTTTTTTAGCCCCATGTTTTTAGTTTTGTGTGCCTAGTGTTCCAAGACACTAGACTTTACGATCCTTGTCTTGTAATTTGATGTTTAATTATTCTTAAAATCATTTGATGATGTGTGAAAAAGTATATAGTCTATATAGTTGGTATCATAGGTTGGTCTAGTTATTTTTAGAGATTAGAAATAGAGCACTTTAGTAAGAACCATAGGGATATTACTAAGTCTAAGAAAACATCCCAAAATCTTGGAAAGTATGGAGTTGGTGGTTTATTAAGAAAATACATACTTGTAGGGATACTACAAGTAGATGTGGTTATAGAATTGATTTACCTATGAGTAACAAATCTAACAAGGTGTTCTTGTCCTAACTCGGGGTAACCTCGTACATGGCAACGAGCTTACTGTGCACCTAGTTTGACACTCCCGAGGTATATTCTTTGGTAAATTCATAAGCTCATTATGAACCATTATTAAGGGAACAAAAAAATCCCATAATAAAATATGTGAGGAAACAAATCATCGATAACCTACATTGAAACCTAGTGAATCACAAGTTAGGATATACTTTTCCTTAAAGAATTTATGCTTTAATGTTTAAACCCTCCTTTGTATACTTATTGGATAAGTTTTCAAGCCTGCTAATTGCACTTTATTTTTATTAGTTAATAGAAGGAAATAGATTAACACATCCTAATAATAAATGTGATAGAAAACGTGATGATTTATTGAATGATTTTCCAAATATGATGGAAATGGGTGCACAAAACTCCATGAAATTACTTGCTCAACTGGCTCAAGTTATGAATAATAACTTGAATTGTGTGGAACACCCTACTTCTCCAAGGAAAGATAAAGTTTCCATAAAGTCCTTCATGTGAAAAAGAATCCCAAGTTTAGTGGATATTTTGATCCCCTCCTCACAGAATAGTGGATTAACTTCATTGAAAAGATATTTTTGGGTCCTCTAGTGCTCAAGAGAAGAGAAAGTTGTGTTGGTGTTCTATCATTTTGATGGGGAAGCTGATCAGTGGTGGACACTGATCAAAACTAAAAATTACATTGAGAAACTTAATTCCATGGATAGGGAGGAATTCAAGAAAAGAAAATAAATAAATATTTTCCTAGAACCCTCTATCTGAATTTGGAAAGAGAGTTCCTCAAACTTAATTAGAAGAAAGATGAATTTATCAAGGCATATGAAGAAAACATTAAAAGTCTTAAAAGATACACATTTAGCTTTATCATGAACACTTAAAGTAATTTGGATCAGTTCTTTATAATACTAAATCTGAGTCTACAAAAATATTTGGCGATTTGAGACTTCAACAGTAATGAAGGTATTTTCTATTTTTCCCTAAAGGTTAAAATAGAGATCGAAAAAACCCAATGTTATCATGGGATCAGGAAAAAAATAGGAAAATGGAGTCTAATATGGGTGGATCAGCAAATAAATCCCGTGATGGAAAGAATAATGAATATCCCTTATGTCAAAATTGTGGAAAGACGCGTCATGGGAACTGTCTAAAGGGAATTTAGGAAATGATTCAAATGTGGGAGAATGGGTTATCTAGCTAAGAACTAATGAAGGGATATGAATAATTCCACTAATTTGGAAGAAAAAAGGAAGTTTCAGATCAACACTCAGCCTATAATGCAGTGTTTCAACTAGAAGTAACATGGTCATTTTGCAAACCAATTCCCTAAGATCAAGGTTTTCAGAGGCAATCAACAACAACCTCTAAGGAAATAAGAAAGAGAATATTCTATAAATACTGCTTATGTGGATCTAGAAAATTATTTGGTGATATGTACGCTAGTTATTAATCAATAATAGAGAATATACAATATCATTTTGGCTCTGCACAGTCTCTCATATCTTGCAAGTTTAGAAGAACTACTCAAACCCCACCAAAAAATTTAGATCCTGAGTTATCTGGGGGAATAGATCTTAGGGTAAATATTTCATCCAAAGAATATAAATCATCCTCATTTAATTATTTTGGACTAAAACTTCCATTAAATCTTTCCATACTCCCTTCAGTAGATTTTGAAGCTATTTTGGACATGGATTTTCTATCTTTATATAAATCCAACATCAACTATTGGGAAAGGGAGATCACTGTTCACATTCTGAAGCATCCCCTAATTCTATACATGTGTAATGAGGAGGATGAATCTCTATAAAAATAATCATCATAAGTATGGATATTATTACCTTATAAAAAAATCATATCTCGCTGAAATGATTGATACAAAGGAGATAATCAGGCTCGAATACATTCCCATTGTGAGGGATTGTACTAGGTATTCCCTAAAAAATTACCTGGTCTTCCACTTTATTGTGAAGATTATTTATCAATTGAACTTATTATTTTATCTCTGCCTATATCAAATACACCAAATAGAATGGCCACTGTTAATCTAGAATAATTGAAGAAGATGATATAGGATAATCTAGAGAAGGGTTTTATATTCTCGGGAGTTTCACCATGGGTTACGCTAGTCCTACTAGTCAAAAATAAGGATGTATAAATGTTATTGTACATCTATTATTGTGATCTCAATAATATCATGATAAAGAATATGTAACACCCTGAGATTTTGAGATTTTTTTCCATATTAATTTAACTTTTAAATATTTTTCATTTCACATGACACTAAAAATAGTTATATATATATATATATATATATTAAAACACTAGTTCAAACATTCCTTTCACATTAAATACCAACTTGTATTGTGCTACATGAAATACCAACATGGTTTGCGCTACAAGCAACACTGACTTGGTGTACGATGCATGCAACACTGAGTTTCTAAAAAACATCTCTTTTTATTATTTTAATTATTAAAATGAGATAATTATAACCTAACCATTAAACATAGATATATTAATAGTAATAAATTCTTTCCAAATATCAGTTATAATTTTTTTATTTAAATAAAACATATTGATAATGAAATATAAGTTTTTTGGTAAAGTCCTTTTATGTTAAAAATACTTTTTCCTTGAATAAACCGCCATTAATAATAAAATCGCTTTTAGAAAAATTTAGAAATTTAATTTGATAAAATAAAAATATTTTTTGAATTCAGAATGATGAAATTATCCTACGGTAATTTTTTGGGATTTTTCTGAGAAACATTATTTTTTAATGAATAGTAAAAATAATGCTTTTAGGCTAAAAATTACCATTTTAATAGTTATTTATTAATGATAAATGATATTTTAAATACGTTTTAAGGTCAAATTATATAAACATTATATCTATTAAAACAATTTAATTCATTATAATTAATTCCACTTTGTAATTTAATATAAAAACATAATAAACTATTGAATGTTTTTCTACTATAAAAACTCGTTATTTCTCTATGTCTGTAGGATTAGTATTAATCATAATTTTCCAACTTGTTTGATTATAATTTTGAAAATATGACATAAAAAAGTGTAATTAGTATTATATTTGTGTTATAATAGTATAAACTTAATTTTTTTAACCAAAATGATTAGTGAATGTGAATAGAATTAATTACGGTGATTAAGGTGTAATTAAGATTAATAAGGGACTAAACCTTAATATTATGGACCAGAATGACTTTTACACTGGTAAAAAATCCATTGTCTTCCAAAATTTTACCATTTCCCCACTTGGTTCTAAATATATGGGTTTTGGGATACTATTAAATGGAAGTTCCCTATAAAAAAGGGTAAGGAAAAAGACAAAAAGGGAACTTTTCTTACCTTTAACATTTATAAAAATTTGAGATATGTACAAAACATTATATTTTAGGTTATATATATCCTTTTTAAATATATATGGTTTATTTTTATCATAATAAATTATAAATAATTTGTAAATTTGGTTAAGGTGCTTAAAATTCTTAATAAACATCAACATAATGATTATTTAATTAACAATTAACTAAAATAAATGATACTTTAAATATTAAAAGTGAAGTTAATTGATTGAATTATTGTCTATTTATTTTCTTAGATTAATATATCATGTTACACACCTTTAAACCAAATATATTTTTACTCCAATATAATATTTATATTTTAAAATTAACATTAAATAAATAATGTCAAATCTGACATTATTGTTATTTTAATATACATGAGTCATATAAAATAATTTATAATTTGATAAAAAAATTATATTCTTACAGGTTAATTTTAATTGTTAATATATATTATATATGTTATATTAATGGAATAATTAATCTTTTATAGTCAACATATAGTCCCATATTATGTAAATACATTGTTAAGACGGTCTGGGTTCAAGCATCATTTTAGAGCATCACATGCGATTGTTTTAAAATAAATTCACAAAAAAATGGGATTTTAATTTTATTAATTAGATATAATTTTATTAATTCATTTTATATATATTTTATAATAAATATCAATTTATTTTGTCTCAATGGTGAAATTAATTAGACTATAAAATGTGATACTTTAATAAAAACCAAAATGATAAAATTGGGAAATCTTATAAGTTAAGGAACCAAATAATTAAAATTACCATATTTTTCATTAGAGGTGGTTTTTATTGACCATTTTTATCATTTAATCCATTCGTTCTACATTTTTTAGGAACTTTTGGAAAGATATACCACCCATTTTTTAATACCTTTGGGTATTTACAAAAGTGTCACTGCCCCACCACTATAAAAATGCAAGCACTCTACCCCTTCCTTAGACCTATAAAACCTTTTAAAATCATCCACAATTTGAACAAGTATCCTCCCAAAAATCCTAAATTAGACCTGGATGCCTAAATTTGGGTACAAACTCTCTCAAGGAATCCATTTAGCACAAACCATAAGGAGTAACCCTATTAAGAGGTAATGTCTTCTCTCAAGCCCCTTTCCTTTATTTTCCTTCTCCACCCCATCCACTCTTTTTATTCCCATATTGTGTGAAAAAACCAGTATCCTAAATATACTAGGATATTTTTATTAAAAGGTTCTAACCTACACTTACACATGCATCCATCTGATGGATGTCAAGCATATTGTTTCTGTGTATGGAGAACAACTGCCTCGTGAAACGATGATTGTTCATTTCTCCTTTACCACCAATCATGATGGCCATTATGATGGAAAATATATTTATATACATATTATATTATATTTATTATGTCTTTAAGCTTATATATTCCTTTTAAAACACACATATTTTTACCTTCTATTTGGTATTAATACGATAAACTCATTTGAGGAAGTGTGGACTACCACCCCCTCAAAGTGATGTAATTCGTTCACACACCACATAGAATGCATTAAGGATGGGTTTAATGAACATAAATGATAGATATATAATATTAAAGCTACTATAATAATGATATATATATATATATACTTATATAAATTTTTCATTTACATACTTTCTTTCAATACAACAATAAAAAACGGAAAACAACGTTCATGCGTACGTACGTCTTACCATCTCCATAGACGGTGTATTCTATTACGTACTTCATTATGATATAGATTATTATAATATAATTATACTGAATATACCTGATATTTATATCATCTTCAACATTATCGAATCATGATATAAGTATAGGGATCAATGATATAACAAATAAAGACACATGCGATGAATAAAGTAAATATTACCCAAAGTGAATCCTTAACATAATATCATTAACAAGCAGGTAATATATGGTTTTTATAAAACCATATATAATAATAGGTATAATAATATGATTATATAAAAATATGTATAATAAAATAATATTTATTATATATGAATCATGTATGAGTTCAGAGAGAGTCTTGACACAAGGTAAGGGGATTTTCATCCAACTGTTAATTTCTGTGAGATACAAGCTATATTCACTACTCTTTACTTTTGTGTTGTGTATGTACTATCTGTGATTGTATTATATGTATCTTTTAATTAAATTTATGGGTATTCACTCCCCATTTTATGATCTTTCTTTCATGGGTATTAAGTTTCAAAAGATACCAAATCAGTAAAAATGTTTTTATCTCGATTTTCCTTCTTTGAGAATCATGTTTTGTTATGCTCCGAAACTATTTTCTTTTTTGTTAATATACTTCCATTTTAAATTCCATATCATTTATATGAATATTTTAATTATATTATATTCTTAATTTAATTACTTTTCTTTACATAGATATTATCATCCCAAGATACCAATTTATAAGAGTTTATTGAGATAATATTATTACTTTTTAATATTGTTTATGTTTATGCTTCCTTTGATAAAATCTTATGATCCATATCTAAAGAATATTCATGATTTCTATTTTCCTATATTATTTCATGATATAATAATCTATTTTTACCATTTTCTTCTCTTTGGTACATAATTTAGTTAAAAAGTGTTTTTAGGAAAACCTGACTTTACACTCTCTTTGGTCGGAAATCTATGTTTTCTAAAAAGGGTTTACCAGAAAATTATATTATTCCCCTAAAATATATAAAATACATTTTTACCATTTTTAATTTTAAAAATATCTTCAAGGTAATCTTCTTGTTTCTTTTTGAATAAGGAACTTTTCTATCCTTTTTACCATGAAAATGGAATGTTCTTTTGACATCAAATGATATGTAGGGATTTACCCTCCGCCATTTCTTAGAAGATCACTTTTCATTGTTAAAAAGGTTAATATTTAAGAAAATATTTTTAAAAAGTAATTTTCAATGAAAATTGTTTTCAAAATGGTTTCAAACTTATTTTAAATTTTTTCATGGAAAACCATTTTCAAAATGTTTTCAAGCTTTATTTACTGATTTTAAAAGTGCTTCCAAAGAAATGGTTTTCAAAAGGTTTTCAAGATTCATTATAAGCTTTCAAGAAGAATTATTTTCAAGCCATTTTCAATATTTCTTTATATGTTTTATAAGTTCTATCAAAGAAATTATTTTCAAAACATTTTCATGATTTCTTTAAAAAAATTAATGTGTTTTCAAATAAAAAGGTTTTTAAAATGTTTTGAAGCTTATTTTAAATTTTTTCAAGGAAAAAGGTTTTCAAAATGATTTTAGGCTTTCTTTATAATTTTTCAAGGTATTTTCTAAGAAAATTATTTTCAAATGGTTTTATTTATTAAACATCCTTTTTCAAACAAGATATGATATTTTCCTCAAGAAATGTTTTTAGAGTATATTTCAAAATTATATTCCATCTAAGGTGACATATATTGATGTTACACATTACTTTATAGGAAATCATCTAAAGGTTCTATTCATCTATGAATGAGTTATGCTTAATTTCATGTTCTTTATGAAACCCACTTCTCCTTCATGGGTAATATTTTTATGAAACTTATTTATATTTCAAGGGTTATATGATTTTAAAACCTCATTCTTTCCACGAGTTAGGTTTATTATGAAATGATTATGAAACATATATCCTTCTATAGTTTATGATATTTTTACATGTTTATGATACCAATTTCATTTTTTGGGTTATGATATTTTTATTTATAACCTTGTTTAACAAGTATGTATGATTTCATTATGTGATGTTTGGGACTTATATATCCCTTAAATGCATTGGGTAAAGAGTCATATCTCATGATATAGACAGGAATGGAATGAGGGTTTACTCAGTTCAGTAATACAGGGCTGGAATGTGGGTTTACTCAGTTCAGTAATATAGGGTTTGAATGAGGGTTTACTCGGTTCAGTAATACATGGTTGGAATAAGGGTTTAGTCGGTTCAGTAATACAAGGAAATAATGAGGGTTTACTCAGTTCAGTAATATAGGGTTGGAACAAGGGTTTACATGGTTCAGTAATATAGTATTGGAATGAGGGTTCACTCAATTCAGTAATATGGGGCTAGAATTGGGGTTCACCCGATTCAGTAAAGTAATTTTTCCACTAAGATGGTCTTGGCATTGATACCTTGTCAACTATGGAAATAATTATATGATTATTGTTTCCACGATTCCATGTATTATTCATACCTTATGATTTCATGGATTATTCAATTTATGTCATATGATTCATGTATTATGAACTACCAATTTTTATGACATGATTTCAATTATGATATTTGATATGTAGGGTATGATCATATATTTACTGGATCACATCCTCATTTCTATATACTCATGTTTATACTTATATGTCTACCTTTTTTCACTTACTGAGAATTTTAGCTCATCGCTTTTATTTTTTCCTTTCCCATAGGTTATGAGGGTATGTACTATGTTTCATATATATAAGAAGGGTGCTAGTCAAGAAGAACCTAGTGGGAGATGATGTAGCTCACATATGTACCTGTGTTTATGTTTCCATGTTTCCAAATTCATTATACTAACTACGATCTTTGGGAATCTTTTTGCATAATGTTTATGTATTCCACAAAAGTTATGTAATGTCTATATTTGTAAAGAGAGGGTCGTTATAGTTTGAATTAGAGAAAAGGTATAGTTATCCTTTGTAAACTAGGATGAGAAAACCTTATTGAGATCCCTAGGTTTATTTGTAAGGATATTTCTAGGGATGTCTCTAAGGATAAGTATAAGGATAAGTTAACATTAAGGAAAATGTCCTGGAATTTTTGTAAAGGTTAGATTGAGTGATTTTTTAGAAATACATACTTGTCTAGATACTATAAGTGGATGTGCCTCTGGATCAGATGTACCTAGGGGTAACAACTCTGACAAGATGTTATGGGCTTGACTTGGAGTAATCTAATACATGAGAATGAGCCTTCCTTCACACCTGGTTTGACACTCCCATGGGATATGTTTTTGGAATTCACAAACTCTTCACGAACCATCATGAAGGATTTAGATATAAGTTAGTAATGAATAACCTAGTATAAACCCAAGGTGTCATATATTATGGAAGGTGTCATGATTTAGACATCATATAATTAATTATTTTCATGACAATGTGGTTTTCTACTATGACAAGTAATTCTCACACTATGCTTCCGGCTTTAGTCAATGGTGGGAACAGAAAGGAACTAAATTAATGTTGGATGTGATGGAATATTTTTTGATGAGAAGTTAAGTGGGATGATCACTAGAGTTAATGATGTATATATTTTTATTAATCAATTTTCACAGAACATAATTAATAATGTCTACCTTAACCAACTCTCGGACTCACCAAGGAAGAGAAATAAGGATTTCACAGAGAATTCAGGTAATAGAGATCATGATTTAAAGAATATTTGGTTTCCCTTTTGTCAAGAATGTGGAAAGGTTCACCTAAGTGAATGCCTTAGAGGAACATGGAGGTGTTTTGACTATGGAAAGGAATGACATAAATAAAGTGACATGTAATAGAAAAATTAAGAGTTCGATTAATGAAATGGATGGGAATTTTGGCCTCCCTATGTCATAATCTTAAGTTAAGTGTTTTAAGTGTGGATAAAATGGTAATTATGCAACCCAATTTCCCAATAAGAAAGTTCCTAAAGAGAATCAGCAAGGTGGTGTGAGTAATAGATAAATTTTGTATGGTGATGAGACTTCATGTGAAATGTGAAAAGAAAGAGGTATTATCATTAATGGATTAAGGATGAATTAATTGAAGTATTTATGTATTTGGATTCCAAAATTGAGAATGATGAATTGTGTATGGATTGTTCAGTTTCGGTTTTGCTAAGGATTTACAAGAATATGTTGAATTTTCATGATGGAAGAGAAATTTTATCTTTTTAAAGTAAACATTTTGACTATGGTTAGGTAACCCATAACATATTCTTTATATTAAGATAATTTTGTATGGATAAAGATAAGTGGGATATGAATAAGTAAATTGGACAGTATTGATTACCTTGGAACTAAGTAAGGACCTATTTATATGTGTTTTATGCTAACACTAATGAATTTTACAACATTTTTGGATTTATTGAGTAAATCTAATATACTTTGGAATGAGGAAACATGCATGTTTTTCAAAATAATTTATGGTTATTCAGGTTATTACTGTGTTTCAAGGGAATATACAATAAGGGTATTCACATGTTTAGAATGTTCAAAACAAGAGATACTTTTTGATACAAGGAAATTAATGCAAAGCTAATTGTGTGACTCTCTTTCTAAAGTTTCAAATTTTCACCTTTGAGAAGGGTTATAAGGTTAACCATTCGTGAAAATTTTAAGTTTAACTTTATAGGTAGTATTTGTGCACTAAGTTTGTGTTTAAAACCCTAGTTAAAAGGCTAATCAAGATTAATATTATTTAAAATATGTCCATCTTATATATTATATTAGTATAGTTTTAAAAAAAGGACATCATTAATGTCATGTGACAACCAATCAAGTCCGGCAAGGCTGTGGGTCTTGAACCCAAGACCGAAGGATGATAATGGTTTCACACCAACCACTAGCCAACGTGATGTCCTGGTTAATGTATATTTATTTTCAATGAATAAATATTTATGATGAACTATTAGTGTTAATTTTTATAGATTAATGCATGTTGTTTTTTTCAGATACCAATAGTTATACTTTTTATACTTTTATGGGCCTTAAGATCAATTAAAAGCGTATTTTAGTGCTTTATGAACCAATTTTAATATCTAGGCATTAATTCCATGAGTTTGTGGATGTATTAGAAATGTATAAAAGAACAAACCATGAATGAAATTTTTTTATAGAAATTTTCAATAATTACCCAACAATCTGAAAGTGATACAAAAAAATATTTTCCTAATACCATAAATTCTATTGAACCAGTGGCTTATCATATATTTATGGCTTTGAGGCCCTAAAATTTTCTTTCAACATTCAATTGTTTGTTATTTATGACCTCAATAACTGTCTATGAATATTTACTCTTTTCCACTATGTCCAATCATCACTCCCAACCTATGTTCTCTTATGTGGAAACTCAGTTATATGTTACTTTGGGTAACTGTTATGGTTCCAAATTTCTCTTTCAAGGGAAGTTTTAGTATCCATTTTTAAGATATAGGTTTCTATGAATGAAACTTCCAATTATTAAACCTTTGATAACCCAAATAAATTTCTATGGTGAAATTCATTTTAAGGGGGGTAGAATGTAACACCCTGAGATTTTGAGATTTTTTTCCAAGTTAATTTAAATTTTCAATATTTTTCATTTCACATGATTGTGGAAATAGATATATATATATATATATATATATATATATATTAAAACACTAAGTCAAACATTAATTTCATATGAAATACCAACTTGGTGTTCGCTACACGCAATACCAACTCGGCTTGTACTACAAGCAACATCGACTTAGCGTATGATGCACACAACAATGAGTTTCTACGAAACAACACTTTTTATTGTTTTAATTATTTAAATGAGATAATTTTAACCTAACCATTAAACATATTTATACTAATATTAATAACTTCTTTAAAAATATTTTTTATAATTGTTTTAAATAAATAAACCATATTGATAAGGAAAGATAAGCTTTTTGTTAAAGTCTTTTTATGTTAAAAATATTTTTTTTTCTTGAATGAACCGCCTTTAAAAATAAAATTAATTCTAAAAAAATGTATAAATTTAATTTGATAAAATAAACATTATTTTTTAATTCATAATGTCATAATTATCCTTCGGTGATTTTTTGGGATTTTTCTGAGAAACATTATTTTTTGGTGAATAGTGAAAAATACTTCTTTCTAGTTAAAAACTACTTTTTCTAACTATTTATTAATGATAAATGATATTATAAATATGTTTTATGGTCACATTAGATAAATATTAAATCTATTAAAAAAATTAATTTGTTATATTTAATTCTACTTTGAAATTGAATATAAAAACTTAACAAACTTTTGAACCTTTTTCTACTATAAAAACTCATTATTTCGCCCCATATGTGGAACTAGCATTAATATTAATTTCCCCACTTCTATGATTATAATTTTGAAAATCTTACATACATGACTATAATTATTATGATATTTTTTGTCAAATAATATCAACTTAATTTTTTTACCAAAATGATTAGTGAATGTGATTAGAATTAATTACGGTGATTAAGGTACAATTAAGCTTAATAAGGGACTAACCCTTAATATTAAGGACAAAAATAAATTGGACACTTGTCCAAATTCCATTGGGTTCCAAACATTTACCATTTCAACACTTTTTTCGAAATATATGTGTTTTGAGATATTATTAAATGGAAGTCCTCTATAAAAAAGGTAAGTTAGGAAAAAGACAAAAAGGGAACTTTTTTACCTTTAAAATTTATAAAACATTGAGATATGTAAATAACATCCTATTTTAGGTTATATATATCCTTTTGATATATGTATGGTTTATTTTTATCATAATAAATTATCAATAATTTTTAGAGATGGTTTAGGTACTTAAAATGTTTAAGAAACATCAATATAATGATTATTTAGTTAATAATTTACTAAAATAAATTATACTATAAATATTAAAATTCAAGTTAATTGATTGAATTATTTTATTTATTTATTTATTTAGATTAATATATCATTTTACACACCTATAAACCTAATATATTTTAATTAATATATAATTTTGTTATTTTAAAATTTACATTAGATAAATAATGTCAAAATTGACATTATTGTTATTTTAATATAAATGAACCTTATAAAATGACTTAAAATTGATACAAATTTTATATTATGACAAGTTAATTGTAAGTGTTTATATAAATTAAATAATATATATTAATATAATTATTAATATTTTATAATTGACATATAGAACCATATTATGTAAATACGTTGTCAAGACGGTCTGGGTTCAAGCCGGGTTTTAGCACGTCACATGTGATTGTTTTAAGATTAATTGAAAAAAATAGTATTTTACTATTATAAATTATATTTAATTTTAATAATTCATTTTATTTATGTTTTTAAATAAATATTACTATAATTTAGTCTTAATGGTTAAATTAATTAGATTAGAAAACTAGATGCTTTAATAAAAACCAAAATGATAAAATTGAAGAATATTAGAAGTTAAGAAACCAAATAATTAAAATTCACATATTTTTTTGTGGATGTGGTTTTTATCTACCATTATCATACTTTAATCCATTATTTTTCCATTTTTTATGAACTTTAGGTAAGATAGACCACCCATTATTGAATACTTATTGGTGTTTACAAAAGTACCACTCCCCCTCCACTATAAAAAGGAAAGCACTCTACCCCTTCCTCACACCTCTAAAACCTTTTACATTCGTCCAATATCTTCCCAATTATCCTTAAAACAATCCTCCATCCGACATTTATTCTTAAATTTTGGAAGAAACCCTCTCAAGGAAGCATTTTGGCACAAACCAAAAGGAGTTACCCGATTAAGAGGTAACGTCTTCTATCAAGCTCATTTCCTTTATTTTCCTTCTACACCCCCTCAATTATCATTATTACCTTATTTTGTGACAAAAATAATATCCTAAATATATTAGTATTTTGTTATTAAAATGTTATAATATAAACATACACACACCTCCATCAATTGGATGTTCAACATATTGTTTCTGTGTGTGATGAACTACTCCCTCACGAAACAATGATTGTTCATTTCTCCTTTACCACCAATCAAGGTGGACATTATGATGGACACTATATTTATGAATGTAATATATTATATTTATTATTTATTTATTCTTATTTATTCTTTTTACAGCACAGATCTTTTTACCATACGTTTGGTGTTAATACGATAATCCCATTTGAGGAAGTGTGGACTACTGCCCCCTCAAAGCGATGTGATCCATTCACACACCACATATAATGTATTAAGGATGGGTTAAATGAAATTACATGATATATATGATATATTAATGATACTATAATATATATATATATACAAACTTATATATACATATTTCATTTACATACTTTCTTTCAGTACGGCAATAAAAATGGAAAATAGCATTCATGCGTACGTACAGCTTACTGTCTCCATGAATGGTGTATTCCATTACATATTTCATTATGATATAGATTATTATAATCTAATTATAATATATATAACTTATATTTATATAATTTTATACATTTTTTAATCATGATATCATTATAAGAAACAATGATATAACAAATGAACACACTTGCGAAGAACAAAGTGAATATTACCTGAAGCGAAACCTTAACATAGGATCGTTAACAAGTGGTTAATATAAGGTTATAATAAAACCATATATTGTAGTAGGTATAATAATATTATTATATAAAAAATTTATAATAAACTTATATTTATTATACATGAAGCATGTACAAGTATGGAGAGATTCAAGGAACAAGGTATTGGGATTTTTATCTCACTATTAATTTCTGTGAGATACAAGCTATGTTCGCCACAATTTAATTTTGTGTGGTGTATGAACTTAAAATGATTTTGTTCTACGTATATTTTACTTAAATTTATGGGTATTAAAATTCCCATTTTATGGTCCTTATTTATGGGGTTTAAGTTTCAAAAGTTATCAAATCGGTAAAAATGTTTTTATCTCAATTTTCCTTCTTTACAACTCATGTTTTGTTATAAACTGAAACTCTTTTTTGGGGTGCATATAATTCCATTTTACATGAAATAATATTAATTTGAATATTTTCATGATATTATATTCCTTTTTTAATTACCTTTCCTTACATGGAGAGAATGATCCCAATATACCAAGTTATAAGAGTTTCTTGAGAAAATCTTATTATTTTTCAAGATTGTTTATGATTTCACTTACTTTGATAAAATCTTATGATCCATAACTCAAGAATATTAATGAGTTTAATTTTCTAATATTATGTAATTAAATACTCATGTAGTTTTACCATTTTCTACTCTTTGTTACAAAAGTTTGTTAATTAAGTGTTTTTAGGAAAACGTTGTGTTACCCTCTCTTCAGTCAGAAATCTATGTTTTATAAAAAGTGTTTTCAAGAATATTATATCATTCTACTATAATATATAAAATAAATTTTTAACTTTTTTTCTTTTACCAATATCTTCAAGTGAATCTTCTTGTTTCCTTCCAAATGAGGAACTTTTCTATCCTTTTTACTGTGCAAAAGGAATGTTCTTTTAACCTCGTGCGACATGTATGGATTTTTCTTTCATAATTTCTTAAAAGTTTCTTTTTCATTGTTAAAAAGGTTAATATTTAAGAAAAAAAAATAAAAAATTAATTTTCACAGATAATTGTTTTCAAAAATGTTTGAAACTTATTTTATATATTTTCATGGAAAATTGTTTTCAAAATGTTTTCATGTCTTATTTAAAAGTTTTCAAAGTGATTTCAGATAAATGGTTCTCAAAATATTTTCAGGATTCTTTATAAGTTTTCAAGAAAAATTATTTTAAAAAAGTTTTCAATAATTATTTAAAATATTTCAAATTTATTTCAAAGAAATGGTTTTCGAAACATTTTCAAGATATCTTTAAATTTTTTCAGGTATTTTCAATGAAAAATGTGTTTAAAATTTTTTTGAAGCTTATTTTAAATTATTTCAAGGAAAGAGGTTTTAAAAATGATTTCATGTCTTCTTTTTAATTTTTCAAGTTATTTTCTAAGAAAATTATTTTCAAATTGTTTTATATATTAAAAATATTTTTTCAAACCAAAAAGTATATTTTCTCAAGAAAATTTTTAGAGTATATTTCAAAATTATATTCAATATAAGATAATATCAATTGATGTTACTCATTCCTTTCTAGAAAATGATATAAAAGATACATTCATAACATTTCTATAAATGATTTATTATTAACTCCATGGTCTTTATGAAACTCATTTCTACTTTATGGATAATATGTTTATGAAACCTGTTACTATTTCAGGGTATATTTGATTTTGAAACCTGATTCTTTTTACGAGTTATGTTTATGATGAAATGATTGTGAAATCTATTTCCATCCACAGGTTTTGATATGTTTACATGTTTATGATACTCATTTAGTTTCATGGGTTATTATATGTTTATTTATGATCTTATGGAACATGTATGTATGATTTCATTATGTGACGATTGGGACCTATATCTCCCTCCAATGCATTAGATAAAGATTTATATCTCATGAGATAGACAAATCTAGAATGAGGGTTTACTCAGTTCAGTAATATAGGGTTATAATGAAGGTTTACTCAATTCAGTAATAAGATGATGGAACGAGGGTTTATTGGGTTCAGTAATACAGGGCTATAATGAGGGTTTATTCAGTCCAGTAATACATTGTTGGAATGAGGGTTTACCCAATTCAGTAATACATGGTTGTAATGAGGGTTTACTCAGTTCAATAATATAGGGTTGGAACGAGGATTTACTCGGTTCAGTAATACATGGTTGTAATGAGGGTTTACTCAATTTAGTAACACAGTGCTGGAACAGGGGTTCACCTGGTTCAGTAAATGAATTTTTCCACTAATATGGTCTTGGCATTGATGTCTTGGATACTATGTAAATCATTATATGCTTATGTTTTTTCCACAATTCCATTTTTTATTCTTGTCTAATGTTTTCATAGCTTATTCTCTTTATTTCATATGATTTATTTCATATGAACTACCAATATTTATGCCATGATTTAGATTATAATCTTTGATATGCAGGGTATAATCTTTTGTTTATAGGATCACGTCCTCATAGCCTTATAATTAAGTTTATGATTACATGTCTCCCTTGTTTACCCATACTAATCATTTGAGTTCGCCCATTTTATGTTTCATTTCCCCCAGGTTATGATGTTATGTACTATGTTTCATATGTCTAAGAAGGGTTCTAGTCAATAATAACCTAGTGGGAGGTTATGTAGCTCACATATACACTAGTGTTTATGTTTCCATGTTTCCAAAGGCACTATAACAACTATGGTATTTTGGTGTCTTTTTGTATAATGTTTAATTATTACTCAAAAGTTATATAATTTTTATTTTTGTAAAGTAAGGTTCTCTACAGAACATGTATTTCCTACCATAGATAGATGACTTATTTGATCATCTATGTAGGGCCAGTTATTTCTCTAAGGTGGACCTTCAGTTGGGATATCACCAATTAAAGGTGAGGAAGGAATATATTCCCAATACTGCCATTTGAACAAGATATGGACACTATGATTCCATAGTGATTCCCTTTAGACTCACTAATTCTCCAATAATATTCATAGATTTAATGAATAGTGTCTTTAGATATTACCTTGAAAAAATTTTGGTAGTCATTATTGATGATATTCTGGTATAATCTAAGAGAAATGAGGAACATGAGGAGAATTTGAATACTGTGATAAAGACATTGTGATGGGATAAACTATATAAAAAATATAATAAATTTGAGTTCTGGATGGAGTAATTATCATTCATGGGGCATGTTATAACCAGCAAAGGAATATTTATGGAATCTTCCAAGAAAAAGACAATCAAATAGTGGCTCTAGCAAACATCTATAATAGAGATCCATATTTTCCTTGGACTAGCTGGGTATTACCGATGATTTTCGAAGAACTTCTCGTGATTTTAAAACCCAATAACCAAGAATACATGGAAGGGGGTTAAGTTTATCTAGAATCAAGAATTTTAGTAAATCTTTAAGGGGATCAAAAAGAGGCTTATCATTATGTCAGTACTCACACTCCTGAAAAGTGGAGAACTCTTTGGGGTGTACATAGATGATTCAAAGAAGGGATTAGGATATGTACTGATTCAAAATGATAAGGTGATAGACTATGCCTCAAGGCTATTGAAAATACAGGAGCAAAAATCTCTCATACATGATATGGAGTTGGTAACTGTGATCATTGCATTGAAAATACATAGGCATTATCTCTTTGGGGAGATGTGTGAGACATATATTGATCCCAAGAATATCAAATATATATTTACACAAAAAGATCTTAATATGTGCCAGAAAATATGGTTATATCTCATCAAGGATAATGAATTCTCATTATACTAACATCCTGGTAAAGAAAATAAGGTGGTGGGTTCTCTAAGTAGAAAGGATCTTGCATCTTTATTAATGATGAGAATTAAGATGGATCCAATCCTATTATATTTTCAAAGGATGGACATAGAAATCATTAATTAAATAACATCATCATCCCTTTCTCAAATTATTTCTCAACCATAACTTAAGGAGAAAATAAAGGATACTCAAAGGAATGATGTGGAAATTCATAAGAAGTTGGAAGCTATCAAGAATGGGAAATCATATAAGTTCAAGATCAATGAGGAAGGAGTCATAAGATTTGGGTCACAATTTTGGGTACCATTCAATCCAAAGATAAATAAAGAGATTCTAAATGATACACATAGATCAACATTATCTATTCACCCAGGGAGAACAAATATGTATCAAGATCTCTGGGAAAACTTTTGGTGAGATAATATGAAAAAGGAGATTGATGAAAATACAAAAAAGTGTCTGGTATGTTAGCTAGTGAAGGTTGAATGGAAAAAGACTAAAGGGATGATGAAAC
Source organism: Viscum album (assembly GCA_963277665.1). Classification (NCBI taxonomy): domain Eukaryota; kingdom Viridiplantae; phylum Streptophyta; class Magnoliopsida; order Santalales; family Viscaceae; genus Viscum; species Viscum album. Next base: position 1,302,147,768 of record OY728127.1, read on the forward strand.
CATTATCCATAACAACATGGTTTTGTGAGAACATAACCATGGACTTTGTCACTAGACATCCAAAGACATCTAGAGGAAACAATTCTATATGGGTTATTGTGGATCTTCTTACAAATAAATATCACTTTATCGCAATTTGAGAGGACTTCTCACTCGATCAACTTGCACGGATATACATCAAATAAGTGGTAAGACTGTATGGAGTGCCACAATCTTTTGTATTCGATCAAGATTTGAGATTTGCCTAAATGTTCTAGAAAAGTATCCAAATTGACAGCCAATCTAAACTTGAGTATGGCATATCATCCTCAAACTAACAGCCAATCTGATTGAACTATTTAGACACTAGAAGCCATGTGGAGAGCATGTTCTATAGAATTCAAAGGAGGATTAGACCAACATCTAGCTCTGGTTGAGTTATCTTACAACAATAGTTTCCACTCAAGCTTCTAAATGGATCCATGTGAATACATTTATGGGTAAAAGAGTAGAACACCGGCATGTTGGGATGAATTCGGTGATTATAAGATTCTAGGACCTAAAATTATTAAAGAAATGGTGGAAAAGGTTAAAACCATTTATCATCACATCAAGGAAGCCCAAATTTGATAGAAGAGTTATGCATACAACTGTCGACAAGACCTTGAGTTTAAAGTTGGATATATGGTATTCCTTTGAATATCTCCATGGAAGAAGGTTATGATATTTGTGAAGAAAGGAAAGCTAAGTCTCAAAAACATCGCCCCCTTTGAGATCCTTGATCATGTCAGAGTTGTGGCCTATTGACTATCACTTCCACTAACCATGTTTCAAGTACACTATGTATTCCATGTATCCCTCTTGAGGAAGTACATATCAGATCCTTCACATGTACTAACTTCAGATGTGGTACAGTAAGAGAATGATCTTTCTTACGAGGAGCAACCAGTGATGATCTTGGATCATATAGATAAATATCTATGCAAAAAATCCACTCACCAGGTCAAAATACTTTAGAAAAACTATAAGTATGAAAAGGCAACATGGGAACCATATAAATCAATAAAAGAGTAGTACTCGCACCTTTTTTAACATAGAATGTAAAAGGAAATTTCAAGGGTGAAATTTTATAAGGGGGGATGTAATGACCCAAAGCCTTTATCAATGAAATCCCCTTCTTATAATTATTTAATATAGATAATCACCTAAAATCACATTAATAACACAATACAAATTTTATAAAAGAATAATTAATTAAATAAAAGGATTTTCCAAATATTAAGGAATATATTCCAATGAAATAGTAATTTTACCTTTAGAATAGTAACATGACCCTTAGAAAGACTAAATCATAAAATTGAATAGTAACCTCACCAATGAAAGAATAAATTATATTTATCCATCTTATAAGTGAAAATATGATATAATTATGTCATAGTATAAGTAAATAAATATTTTTAAAATTATTAATTAATTTTTGGTATTTTTGTAAGTCATAAATTTTTAATTACAATTTTATTACTAATTTAATAATTTAAATGGAAAATTATTTTCATAAAATGTATTCATAAATTATAATTTTTCTGTCTTACGATTATAAGAAAATTTTATGAGGCCTTAGTTAATTTTTAAAAGTGACATAAAAGTAGTTATAATTTTAAAATCTGTATTTTCCATGTAAATGATGATTTTAATTAAAATTAAAATATATCATATTTAGAAAATCATTTTCATAAAATGGAGTTCAATTTTAAATTTTTCATGTAAAAAAAATTTTACAGTGACTTTTTGGGATTTTTCAGAAATACTTGAATTTTTGGTAAATAGTAAATTATGGTAAAATACGATATATATACATTATAAGTTAATTACACTATTAATTAATTCATGGATGACATAAGAACATTTTTTTTAGAACTAAAATGATATAATTAATTTGTTTATTTAGTATAAAGAGTCAACATTATTTCTTGTCTTGAGAAAAATAATAAACGAATGGATTAATTAATGAGAAACCCCCTCTCCTCCACTATAAATACTATCCCCACCACCTCTTCTCCTCACACCTCTCAGTCCTTCATCCTTGTCATAATTCTACTCAAATATCCTCCCAATGCCATTCCCCATAACTTGGATCTCTTGGTCTTAATAAAATATCCAAACAAATCCCTTAAGGAGGTTCTCATGAAGAAGGAATCAAGAGGTAAAACACTCTTCCTTTTCTTTTAATTACTTTTCAAGTTACTTTATTTTATTTTTCTATCATCACATCCCCTCATCCAAATGGTATTATAACTCTGATACCTTAAATATATTGAAATTTTTTTATGCTAATGGAATAATCCATCATCATATTTCTTTCCCCCCTATTTTTATACTATGAATGAAAACATCATCTGTTATGTGTTAATTTATCACATTTAAGGATGAAAAAGATTTAAATTTCCATTACCACACTCATGTTTGGTCATGAAAAAAATTTTATAGTTGAAATAGATTATAATATATGTATTATAACATATTTAATGTTCTGGAATCATTTTTTACACAAGATATTAATTTATAAGACAAAATGAGTTTGTTGTGATCAAAAAATGCTAAATTAATGTAAATGATTATCATTAATGATTTATATAATGAATAATCCACACTTCAGGAATAAAATGGTATTATAATATTTTTAAAGTTCATTAATAATATATCAGTTCATTTTTTGACAACTATCCTCGTTCTAAATGATTTTCAATACACATATACAAGTAAAGTGATTATAAAAACAAAGGAAACTAACGCTCCCGAACGATGAAATTGAATCGCATAACCCAAAAAAATGTACATGAATGAACTTAATAAAATTATAAAAAATAAAATAAATTTTTTCTTAATAAATTAATTAATGTATTTAATTTTATTATTTGGGACATTAAGATCAAATACAAAATCATTTCGGACATAAGGTAAGGAATTCTACCCGAACCTCCGTTATTCCTTCAGGTTATTCTTTCTATCTTTTCAACCAAATGGAATTATATTTTATATTTATTTATATATTATAAATTATTTTTATATGTTCCAAACTCATGTATCAAGATCCATTGATCATTATTTTTTGGGGATATACATGTTTTTAAAAGGTTCCCTACTCAATTATTCCTGATAAGCAAGCTCGATATAAGGGATCTTCCCGAATTCTTACCCAACTTCAAGTGAACTATATAATATATTTTAATCAAAAATTATTTTTATAATATCACTAATTCTATTATGAAAACTTTCTTGGTTCAATTCTAGTTTTATAAAAAAAATATTAGTCTTTTATTGTCATTAAATGTGCTTTAATATTTTTCCTTCAACCGCACTAAAATGTTTTGGTTCTAAAGTTTCATAAATAATATTTTTACTTGTTTTCACTTAATTTTGACATCACTTATCATGATATATTCCTATTTTATCTTATTAATGTATATTTATATTTTTAATCCAATCTTTCAGGGGCACATTTATGATATTCACATTTGGTATGCCTTGTGACATGATTATGATGCTCATTCCTTTCCATGGGAAACACTTATGTTACATTTGATTCGTTATGTAAGATTCTTCATGTTGAAAACATATTCATGAACATTTTTTGATGGGTTCACCCAGATATTACTCCAATTAATTGGGTAATTTTTAGTCTCATGAGACATTTTGTGCAAAGGCCTTGGTGGTTAGCCTTAACTCGTGCTCCACTATGTGCAACGAGACTTGACTCATGCTTCTCTATGTGAAACGAGCCTTGAATCATGATCATATATGTAAAATGGGCCCTTAATAATGATAAATTAAGGTTTTATGTTTCTTCCACATTACTATGAATCCATGATTATATGATCCTATGTTATGATTCCTTATGTTTAATCATGTTCTATGCATTTTTATATCATTATATTATGACTTCTGACCCATGTGATAAGATTTATTCTTATGTTTATTCCCTTATTGGTGTTTTAGGTCATATCTTTGTTCATGTTATCCCCATGTTATTTTATCTATGTTTAAGGGCTCAAAGGATGTTAGGAGATCATAACATATGATAAATAAAGAAACGTTTTTTTAGTCCCATGTTTTCAGTTTTAAGCACCCATTTTTCCAAGACAGTAGATTTTACGATCATTGACTTTAAATTTTATGTTTAATTATGGTTAAAATAATGTAATTATATGTGTAAAATAATAGGGTTTCTATAAGAGGTTCCATAATGAACAGGAAGTAGGTCTAGGAGTCTGGAAAATCCAATGCTACATGGTGTGTAATCCGGATCAACATGATGTCTGGGGACCCCTTATGGCAGCTAGGGTTTTGTGAGAAAGGTAAGTATCGCATGGCATGTGACCCCTATCACAAGGCATGTGGTATCTATCAAGTGAATTGGTGTGTAACTTGGTAAGTACACAGACAAAGGGTGGAGTACACGAGTTGCCTACACAGCATGTACTCCACTACCCGGACACGGGTTGGATAGAGTACACAGGTTAAGCCATGTACTGATACATAGACATGGGTACACTAGATAAAGCTACATACTTGAACATAGTTAGACTACATGATCATCCTACCCACCATGTAGTACTACATATACACGGCTTGATGACATGGGTCGTTTACAAGGGCAGGACTCGGGGTCAAGGGACACGGTGTGTGACCCCTACTACACACCATGTACTCTTTCATACATGGCTTGGATATCCTATCCTCCATATATTGGATAAGTTTCATTATCATTTTTTTCCCCTTATACTTTCCCTAATGGTTAGTATGGAATCTTCTTCTACACTTAGGAATATGATCCCTTCAGCAGGAATTCCTGGATAGAGTCATTGGAGTCCCTCGAACAGGCCTAGAGTGAGATCCTCTATTCAACTTCATGACCTAGGTTGAGTACTTGGTATCATTGTGACCAACACTATATGGACATCGATCTTATACTTAGTTAGTTAATATAGATTGATTTTTTTTATCACCCCATGGACATGGTTGTGATCCTCATCTGTGTATCATATTAACTTTAGAATATCATTGTGTTCTTTCTCATGATGACACATAACAGGCAGTACCTATTAGACAGATTTCATTAGTTCTATTAGCCATAGAAGTGTGTTCTCCCAAACGAGTTCTTCATGGAATCTTTAATATGGAATCATAGGTTGGTATACTATGGTTTTGAATTACCTCTAGACTTTGTGTATTTGTTGATTATATCCGGATGTTCTTTTTATATGTGTTGTAGACATATACCAGTATATAGTAGACTATATTTCTATTATTGTATGATTTTTTTTGGTGTGTATTAATGAGTATTGTTATACTCATCCCTCTATGATATTTTCCCAAACATTTCATGTCTTTTGAAAATGATCTACTTTTTTACAAAGTCCTAGGTGGACAAAGACCAAATGGTTCTTAGTGAGATCTGACAAATCGAGGTGTGGTCCTGCAACTTTTTGACAATAGCCTTAGTACTTACTTTTAGGTTGGAATTTTTCTTTATAATATTTTTGTGGGATTTTTTTTGGACCTATTTACTTTATTTTACTTCCTTTCATATTTTGGTTATGGGATTATCAGTATGCATGCATGGTTGTTTAGTTTTTTATTAGATTTCAGAATTTCTATGGGCTTGGAGATGTGTGTGTGTACGGGTACTTAGGCTAAGGTCTCCCATGTCAGTGATATTACTTATTACTTCTAGTCTCTATCCCTCGGTCTATTAGAGGAGGGCTTGGGATGTTTAAGAACTGGACCCACTTGGGCGGGTCATGACATAGTGGTATCAGAGTGGTCGGTTCTACTTTAGGACTGGAGTCTGAGAGATTGGTTTGGGGAAATAGTGTTAAGTGTTTCAAGTTCAGCTTTCTAAATAGGGAATCCAGTGTTGGTGTGGTAGATGACGTATCCATACATCAAGACTCTGATCACCTGATATTCTACTTGGTATATGAGAACACTAGTTGCAAGGAAAATAATGGTACATGCATCATATAGGAATGGGTTATGGTTTTCATGTCCTTATTGAGTCATATCTACAAATATAATCATTGAATATGGTACATCTTATTTGTTTCAGGATGCCTCTATGACGTATGCCAACTAGGATTAAGTATCATGATCACAAGGATTATCTCCTCAGTGATGATGCATTGATACAGGGAACATTTCTCGAGATGTTACCTTCAGGTGGTGCACCATCCATACCAACACCAATAGAAAAACACATGGTACCTTCTATACCAGTGGATGAGGTGCATAGGCTAAGTGTGATTCATGAGTTTTAGTGATAGATAACCCTCAGGTTTTGAGTTGTGCCAAACCCACATGAGGAGGAGGACTGGATTGAGGTAGTGACTCGATTTTTCTATCTGGTCAGGACACCAGTAGATCAGACAGTGGTCCTGGTGGTGAGACTTCTTCATGGCTCAGCAGGGCGATGGTGGGGTTTGGTCACCCATTATTATGATGAGTCAACTCTTTAATGGATAGAGTTCGATCACCACTTTAGAGTTGTTTTTTCACTAGATACACCGATGGATGTATGTATCGAGGAGCTTATATATCTCCAATTGGGAAGCATGATAATAGCTGAGTATTCATCGAGGTTTAACAACCTCTCCAGGTACTCAATGGATATGGTTTGAGATTGGTTCTTTAGGTATCGGACCTTTGAGCATACTTAGTGTATAGAAATATGAGCTAGTTTTATCCCTATTTTCATTCCTACCAATACTGGGGTGATAGAGAAAGCTTTGGTGGTTGATAGTTTCTTAGCTGAGCAGATACAGCTGGTGGTTGTTAGTAGTAGACAAGAAGGAGAAAATAAATTAGTATCATAGAGAGGACATTAGTCATATGGACTTGTATGTGTGATATGTTTTAGGAGGTGTTCATGGTAAAGAGTATATTTTGGGTAAGTATCACAGTGTGGGTCCAGTCAACCCAGAGAGAGGTGGTGTTACTCATGTGACGGCAGGAGACATCTCGCCTAAGATTTTATGACCCACTGTATAACTGAAAAAGAGACTGTGGATGGGCCACTAAGGTAGAGACAACAGTAGGATCAGGTAGGATTACAGGTTAGTGAACATTTCCAAGTATTTGGGAGAGGATCAATAGGTGGTTGGCATTTATACTTGTTACCACCATCGCCCCCATGTTGTCCATGATAATCTTAGGGTGTTGGAGGATAGGGGAGGGGACAAAATTAGGCAGTTAAAGATTACGACCCAGAGGATCCAGGAATGATTTGAGGTATGATCTGTATCTTTTTTACTATAGTTTTAGTAATAATAGGCACTGGTTCTAGTCATTCCCTTCTTTCCACATACCTTGTACAAGACATAGAGATCCTGGTTGAACTGTTGACTAGACCCTTACGCTTGGAGACTCCTACTATAAAAGACTCAATGATCACACACTTGTTCTAACAGTGTGATCTGGCTCTTGGATGTGAGAGTTTCTATTAGAATATCTTGGTAGCATCATCGAGTCCTTACAATTTCATTCTTGGAATGGATTGGTTATCTATAGTTCATGACCAGATTGATTGTATTAGGTGAAGGGTGAAGTGTGTCCGTACTGATGGAAGCATGTTCTCCTTTTTCGATGAAAATTTAAATCAGGCTGCATAGGATGGACTCATTCATTAGTAGGTGCAGCTGATTACTAATCAGTTGGCTAGCATAACCCTTGTTTTAGTGGATTTTGTGAGTTCCCAGTTTCCTGCATTGGTTGTGGGGTACAAGGAAGTATTCCCTTAGGATGTTCCAAGTTTTCCTCCCCACTAAGAGATATACTTCTTCATTTATCTACACCTTGATATAGAACCTATATATGTACCTGCATATCGAATGGATCCCATAGAGCTTCACGAGATTAGGGTGCAGTTGAAGGACTTATAGGGGAAGGGATTTGTTAGACACAGTGTCTCACTAGGGGAAGCCCTAGTTGTTTTCAAAAAGTAATACGGGAGATTGAGGTTGTTTGTAGACTACCGATGCTTGAACTAGGTGACCATGAAGAATAAGTATCCACTACATAGGATCAATTAACTCATTGATCAATTGAGATGGGAGCGATGGTTCTCAAAAGTTGACCTCATATCAAGATATCACCAGTTGCGAGTACAGGATAAATATATACCAAATATGGAATTCAGATTTCAATATAGTCACTGTGAGTAATGGTTATGCCCTTAGTCATGATGAATTTTTCATCAGTGTTTGTGGGACTCATGAACTAGATCTTTCATTATTACTTAAACCGTTTTGTGGTAGTCTTCATCGATGATATCCTTATGTACTTGGTGTTTGAGGAGGATCACTTAAGATTCTTAAGGATAGTTTTGGATATACTCCGAGAGCATCATCTTTACATAAATATCTTAAAGTTCATGTTCTATATTAAAGTGTTCCACATTCTAGGACATGTTATCTTAGTTGATAGAGTGGCAGTGGACCCAACCAAGGATAAGGTAGTGTTATCTTGGGAGCCACCAAAAATTGTGATGGGGGTGTGGATCTTCCTTGGGTTAGTAAAATATTACTGAAGGTTCATCCCTGATTTTCTAGGATATCATTACCCAAGATGTCTTTGATTCAGAAGGGGAATCCTTTTGTGGGGATAGAGAGGTTCCAGTAGGCTTTTCAATAGTTGAGGTGTAGTACGAAAACTGCTCCCATCTTGATATTTCCAGAGCAGGGTGTAGTGTATGTACTATTTTGTGATACATCAAGAATCGGGATAGGTTTTCTTCTAATGTAGAGGTAAGTAGTGTGTTCCTATTTTTCATTCCATTTGAGACCACATGAGTAGAACTATGCGACCCACAATCTTGATCTAGTGGCGATTGTCTTCTCTTTAAAGATGTGGTGACACTACCTGATGGGTGAGTGGTTTATTTTAAAATCTGATCCCAATAGTCTCAAGTATATATTCTATCATAAATATATCAACTTGAGATAGATATGATGGATATATTCCCTCTATGATTGTGAATTCAAAATTTTTAATACGTCTGGGAAGGGTGATTTAGTAGTAGATGCTCTCAGTAGGAGATCATGTTCGTAGTTGCTGAACAATGAATCATATTAGTTTTCCTCATTGTAGTTATCTTTTGTGGATGGAGATGGACTATCTTACCTCTAGTTGATGGTTGTTACCCCTCCACTCTTCTAGCGATTTAGGGAGGCATAGCTTGGGGATACTGACTATGAGAAACTACACACTCATATATTCTCTGGACATGCTTGTGATGGATTTCCTAAAGGTGGGGAGCATGTCATTGTTTTCATAGGATGTTTTATGGTACCAGTGATTCTGCGGGAGGAGGTTCAGAGAGGGTTTCATACATATCCTTTGGAGATACATCTAGATGTTTAAAATATGAACCATGACCTCCAATGTTAGTTCCAATTTATAAGTATGAAGAAGGGAGTTGTAGAGTTTTCATCTCAATGCCTTACTTGTCAGTAAATGAAGAATGAGCACCAAGTTCTTGCAAGTTTCGCTCAAACCCTTGAGGTGACAGTGTGGAAGTGGTATGGGATATATATTGACATCGTGAAGGTGTTATCATGTACATACAGGGGACACGATGCTATATGGGTGATCAAAGACCAACTCACCAAGTCATCCCACATTCTAGCTATATGAGAATAGTGTTCAGTAGATAGATTAGGATGCCTCTATGTTCAGGAGATATTATGACTCCATGGAGTTCTAGCGATGACTATTTTAGACTATGATGCTCCCTTTATATCTCGGTTGTGCAAGGGATTACAGGAGGTGTTTGGGACTTAGTTATGCTTGATCACAATGTTCCACTCCCAAACTATTGACTAGACTAAGAGTTATATTTAGGTTCTAGGGGACTTGTTGCGATTTTACATGTTAGAATTTGGCCGTAGTTGTGAGGATCACCTACCACTGGTGGAATTTGTGTACAAAAATAGCTATAATTCCCCCATTGGTATGTAACCATTTGATGATTTTTACTTGTGACCCAGTAGGTCGCCACTTTTCTAGACTGTCCTAGGAGAGTCAGCACTTAGGGTCTTGGAGTTCATGTAAGCTATAACAGGGAAGGTGAAGATCATCTATAAGCAAATGAAGATTGAACAGATCCATCATAAGTATTATATTTACTGGAGATATAGGCCTTTGCAGTTTGAGGAAGGAGATCATGTGTTCTTATAGGTTTAACCTTAACATGGATTATATATATTTATCTGGGGTGGAAAGTTATCTTTGAGGTTTGTTGGCTCTTCCTAGATACTGCATAGAGTTGGTGAGGTGGCATATTACTTAATTATTCCTTCTCATTTATATTGCGTACAATACATCTTCAACATGTTGAAACTAGGGAAGTATGTTCATGATCTATCACGCATCATCTACTAGGGTGAGGTGGACATTGAGAATGGAAAAGGTTTTGTTGATTACTCAGTAGAGATCAAGGATCAGCAGGAGAGGATCCTTTGTGGGAGATTAATTCTGTTGTTGTGTTTTTAGTGGATGCATGGTAATCTTTTGGAGAGCACATGGGATCAGGAAGATTTCATTTCTTCTCAATAACCAAATCTTTTTTAGTAGCCCTTGTTTTGGAATTTCCAGGATATAAATCCCCAAGGTGGGGAGAATGTAATGTCTCAAATTTTCTATGTATTATTTTTGGATATTATATTTATTATTTTGAAGACCAGTCCCTACTATGTTGTGTGATTCAAAGTCCAAGTGTTCCTATAATAAATTTTTAAAACATATTAAATATATTAAATAGAACATGTGCACAATTTACTGAAGAAATGGAATAACTTCTAAATGGTTTCTAGGATCATAAATCTGAGGGCACTATTGAGTTTTGAACATGAGGTTTACCCTAGGTGCAACTTAACATTAGTCAGTGTGGGTCGTTTGTGGAAAATTCATCACAGGGGTGGAAATGAATAAAATAATTTAAATAGTCTGTTTTATTTCTTTTTTTTATGCAGCGATTTACAATATTTAAATAGATTGTTATTTCATAATTCTAGGGTTAGCCGCATAGTCATCGAGATGTTGGAGAACCATTGGAGAGAGATTCATATAATTATCATAGGAGAACAATGGTGAGATCATAGATCGATGATTGACACACATCATATTCAAAGGATCTCGCCAACAAACATAATATAACTTCATTATTCATTAGTTATTGATCCAAATCAAGGTAGGTTGTGTTTTTCTATTTGATTCTTCCCCATTCTAGATTTATATGATGAACACAAATCAATCAATAAACATATTGATCTGTAGTTCGATCATTGTGTGGGAAGGGTTTATTTTCTTTTAATGGGATAATAACTTTGATTTTTTTTAATATTTTTACTTCTATTATAATGGAGAAGGATAAAGATTAATATAAACATCAATCATGGTTTGTTCCTATAATTGTTTCTTGTGATTTTCTCCCCCCATTCATCATTTGTCATGAGTTATCTTTATTTAGACCATAGATAGACTAATCACAGTCAATAGATCTTTGATCCCCTATTTCTTGGTGCAACTATATGATACCATAGATATGGGATCGTCACAGCATGATGAATATGTGATAATGGAGATAGAGCGATTCGAATGACAGAGGATACTTGATTTCTTGTTCTTTGGAGTTATTCTCTGCACAAAGAATAATAATGATTTGATCAATTTTCTAAGAAAATTTGATGACAGATCTTGTTAGATGTTGGCAGGGAAGATTTGATGGGATATTCAATCTTAAGGTGAAATGATCGTTGGATCAGAGGTAGGAGGTGCTGTAATGAACTGGAAGTAAATCTAAGATTCTAGAAAACCCCATGCTACAGAGCATGTAATCTGGATCTACACATCGTGTGGGGGAACCTTGAGATAGATATGGTTTCATGAGAAATTTTTGTATGACATGGTGTGTGACCCCTATCATGCAGCATTTGGTCAATCCCGGGTTACTTCACATATACCTTGGGAAGTACACGGACACAGGGTGGAGTACGTGTGTAACATCCTGTTACCTTAGATGGGTATGTTTTTATTTTTTTAAGTCCCCTTGTTGATTAAAAGTCCTTAAATGTTTTAATAGGTCTTTTACTCGGTTTACTGCAGGTTGTAGTACAGGTACATGTCATGTACATTAAGTACACGTTGTGTACTTGGTGATGGTTGCATATCAAGGAATGGGAGATCGCGTTGTGTATGGGGAGATTATATTGTGAGCTGGTACATGTTGTTTACCAGAGGTATGCATCATTTAGTGACTAAATGGCAGTTTTTCAACCATAGGGGGTGGGTTTTTCAATGTAACTTATCCAGTGAGGCCTACACGTCCTGGCCAAGGGGTACACGTCGTGACTCAACCCACGCCCAGGTTTAAGTCAAATTTTTTTCAGTTTCTCTTTGCCTTTTTCCCCCAAACCTATTAACTCTTGAACTTAACATTCTCATAGGAATTTTTCAGATATTTCTCACCTTTTGGATCGATCCAATCAACTCTGGTTCATCATTGCATATACAATGCATCTCTTCAGGTGAGTGTTCTTTCTAGTTATTCCTTATGATTGATCGTGATAGTGACTTAATCTTCTTTTATCATATACTTTCATATAAGGTGGTTAATCCTTGTCATATTCTCCTAGATCCTTTGTGAGATATCATTCTGGAGGCCTTTTCCCTTCATTATTTGTGGTGCAGCGAGAATTCTTCTTTGAGGTATGTAGGTTTCCCCTCTTCTGCCGACCTCATGTGCTTAGGTTTGAATCAATCTTATCATGGATTGGATTCTAGGTTCATCGTTGGTGCTATTGGTTTCATTCTTGGTTTTGGATCCGGTTCTAGAAGTGTGTGACTCGGACTTTGAGGTAGGTGGTTCCATCTCTAGCCTATGATAATGAACCTGATTTTTTTTTCTTTGGAAATTTCTTTATAAATTTATTTGTGAAATTGGAATGGTTGTTGTGTGTGTTGAAAAAGGGTTTTGAAATAAAAATGGTTTTCCCTGGATTTAGATAAATCAATTATAAATGGTTTTGAATGGTTATCAAGACATTGAAATGGGTTTGTGAAAAATAGCACATGGGTTACCTTGGGTACTTATGAGGAAGGTTTAGCTTGAGGCTATCATCCATACATTTTTGATTATCAGGGAGGTTTGTATTGGTTATTTCCTTTGTTTCCTTGTACTGATGATCTAGGGGACTAATATTGACATTTTGGGGAGGTTTACTCTTGGGGTATTCCTCTTTTTCCTAGTCCCGTTCTTCAAGGATCAGTTGTGTGCACATAATATTTTGGTATGAGTAGTCTACTACCTAGACTTGTAGTATTCCTTGGTGTTGTAATACCCTTCCTTATGTTTTATACTACTTGGATTTCTGAGTTATCCTTGGTATGCATGTTGAAGCTTTTGAAAAATGATAGGGAAGCTTTTCTGGAAACTATTATACCAGCTTTTGTTTATAACTATGAAAAAAAGGAAATTTACCATGTTTTCTACAAAAGTGCTTTACTGCTTATCATTCCATGTTATATTTTTAAAATGACCCTATAGAATTTTTTATACAAAGACTAGTTATATAACACTTGGGTGGGATCCTACTCATCCTATTATCCCACATCTTGCATACTGCTACAGTGGTGTGTAGACCTTTGTTTGTCTTATAGTGCAAGGAAAGGCAAGGCAAGGAGGAGAGGAGAAGAGGTTAGTGTTAGCTGTGATAGATAGATGGTGGTGATATGGTTGGAGTTCATCCATGCCATCGTTGGAGTAGCTGTTTGGTTTTGAGTCCTTTGTAGTTGGACATGCCTTTTTGGTTTTAGCTACTGTTATAGTTGGTCTATTTCCACTGTTTTCCTTACAATTATGGCATATATATTTATTAGTCTTCTGAGGTTCCTTTTTTTCTCTATATGTGTATTCCATGTGGCATTTTAGGTTGGGATAAATCATTCCCTCGACTTTGTCATTCAATTCATGTGTGCTTGTCGTCCGGCCATGGGGATCGGGAATTCCCTTTGGGTATGTGATGGATCGGGTCAGGTGTCGGGTTTGAGGGTAACATGGGTTGGTTCGTCACAGTTTGGTATCATAGGATGTCTGTCCTCAAGAATATTTTCTTGGGGCATCTGTTAGACTGGAGATAGGACTTTTGGGACTTGAGAGGTGTGTTAAAATGAGTGCCTAGCCGGCTCTTGCCATAACAAGACTCAAGTTACCATGGGATGCAGGATATGTGTATCTAGTTTTGGTTTTTTCTTTAGAAATATCAGTTTATGCTTATGGGTTTTCTAGTTTGAACTCAGATTTGTTCTTTTTATAATAATTCTTATGATTCAGTATGTTGTAGTATGCCTCTAAGATGTGTTCCACAGGTTCCTTAGGAAGTTGTGGCTGATGCTGCTCAGGTTAATCCACCTATGGATCAGAAACTTATCGATATTATCGTACAATCAGAATGTGATATTGATCAATATGTTCCACGAGTTCAGAACATAGTGTTTGAGGTACATCCATAAGATGGAGGAGAAGGAGATCGATCATGGGATTTCTTGTGTAAGAATCCACCATCTTTTAAAGGGATGGATGAACCTCAAGAGGTGGAGAATTTGCTGGATAGGATTGATAAAATATTTGACTTCTTGGAGAGACATGATAATGCCAGGGTGAAGTGTGAAGCACTCAGACTTGAGGGTTCTAGCAAGCATTGGTGGGACTCTATAGTCCAAGCAGAGAGACATGTGGTCCAGGATTGGAAGGGTTTCAAGACCCTGATCCTTCAGTAGTATTTTTAGGAGTCTCTTATGTTGTAAAAATATCTAGAGTTCCTATCATTACAGCAGGAAATGCATTCAGTGTCGGCATACACCAACTATTTTGTTGATCTTGTCTATTTTTTTCCGGACATGGTAAAGAATGATGAGCTGAAGGTTTATAATTACCTACAAGGTTTTTGACCGGACATTCGATCACAGGTTTTCATGTTGAATCTTTCTACATATGCAGAGGCAGAAGATAGATCTATGATGGTAGTGATGAACATGGTGGGAAATGTTTTATTTACCACCTCTTTTTTTCCAACTGGTGATAGCTTCAATGGAATGTATGGGAAGAAGAGAAAGTGGCAGGACCATTGCAAAAGTGGTGGAGGTGGGCCTCAGCATCGAGCCTCCTCTACACCATCCGTTGTAGATGGAAATGTGCCTCTGACTTGATACCAGTGCAACAGGGGGGTCAGAGTAGACGTTGTTGTCCTATACCCATGAATACATGCAATAACTATGGACGTGGTGGTCATATACAATGTTTCTTTCATGCTATGAATAAACCTCATTATGATCAGGGTTCGTCGGCTCCAAAGGCTACTGTGGTGTGATCAGAAGCTTCAAAGATTATAGGGCTCCATCCATAGGCCTCAGGAGTAAATCATTTACAAACATTAGATGAGTTTTCAATGGAAGTTGATGCATCCGACAATAGTGATAGGTATAATCCTTATTGTAGCTTTTGTAGCTATTACCTTGTTTGATATTGGTGCATCCCATTAATTTATATCTACGTATTTTTTTGATATACTTAAACCTCCAACAGAACTTATTCCCTTTAAAAAGGATTTAGTGACACCTCTTTGTAAGAGGAAAGAGTCGGGGTTTTGTTGTCCTTCTGGTTTGTTGATGATAGCTGATACAGAGTTGGTTTGGGATTTTCTCATTCTTGATATAGATTTGTTTGATGTCATCATTAGTATGGATTGGCATTTTGCTAATCAATATGAGGTTGATTGTTATCATTGGAATGTTTCGTTTCTTTTTCTCGATGGGAGCTCTCATGTGTTTCAGGGAGAGTGGGACCCAAGGTCAGGTCGAGCAGTAAATTGCCACCCAAAGCTCAGGAGTTGCATTTAAGCCAATGTCGTATCACCTATTTTTGATCTTCAAGAATTTCCTAATGTTTTCCAAGAATACATATCCGTTCTTCCTCCATAGAGTTACGTAGAGTTTACGATTGACCCAGATCTAGGTATGCAACTGATATCGATGCCTTCTTATCTTATGGAATTGGCGGAGTTAAAAGAGCTTAGGATTCAGTTGGATGACTTATTAGAGAAATGTTTCATTCACCCTAGTGTTTCTCCTTAGATATCCCTTATTCTCTTTTCCATGAAATCATATGGTTCACTTTGTATGTGTTTGGACTATCAGAAGTTGAACGGGGTGATAGTCAAGAACAAATATCCTTTGCCTCGTGTGGGTGATTTGTTTGATCAGTTAAAGGTGGGGATAGTGGTTCTTGAAGATTGATATTCGGTCGGGATATCATCAAATTAGAATTTGAGAGTCTGATATACCAAAGATAGACTTCAGGGGAAGGTATGGACATTATGAATATCTCATGATGCCTTTCGGTCTAACTAATGCTCCTACAGTTTTTATATCCCGGATGAATCGTATATTCCACCAATATCTTGATACTTTTGTGGTAGTATTTGTTGATGATATTCAAGTCTTTTTAAAATTCGAGTGTGAGAATGAGAACCATCTGAGTTTGGTTTTCGAGATTTTGAGGAATCACTATTTGTTTGGAAAGCATTCAATGTGTAGATTCTGGATTCGAGAAGTGAGGTTCTTGGGGAACATAATTTCTGAGCTTGGCTTAACAGTTGATCTAGACAAAGTAAAATATATTTTTTCCTGGAAGGAACCTTGTAATGTCTTTGAGATACAAATCATCCTTGGTCTTACTAGATAGTACTAATGGTAGCTTAAGTATTTCTCAAAGTTGGCATCATCTTTGACTACTCATACCAGGAATGCAGTAAAATTATCATGGGATGAAAAGTTTTGGACTTATTTAAATGAACTAAAACGACTTTTGACATTGGCACCTATTTTGATCTTACAAGAGCTCAGTAAGGGGTACGTGGTATTTTTTGATGCATCTGGTGATGTCTTGGGATGCATGATTATGCAGGATGATCATGTGGGAGCTTATGGATCTTGTCAGCTTCAACTACATGATAAGAACTACCCAAATCATGATTTAGATCTTTCTATGGTAATCTATATGCTTAAATGTTGGTGGTGCTATCTCTTTGAGGATAAGATCATGGTGTTATCTGACCATAAGAGTCTGAGCTATATATTCTCTTAGAAAGACTTCAATATCAGACAGAGACAATGGGTAGAATACCTTCAAACATTTGACATTAAAATATCCTACACCCTAAGGAAAGGGAATGTTGTTGTAGATGATCTAAGTAGGAAGGTACCGTCACTGGCTGTTCTGGAATTGAAGGAGAAGTAAAATCTTACGGGGATTTTCACTCAGTTGCACTTGGATTCTCAGGAGGATGCTTTAGATATGGTTCTGACCAGTTTTCAGTTATCATCATCTCTCCTAGATTCTATTTTTCAAAGTTAGCATTAGGATGATGAGTTTTAAAAGACTCAAGAAAACCAGGCCAGATATATTACAAAGTGGTTTCAAAGGAAGGTTTTTTCCAATTTCTTTACTATCTAGGAAAGGTAGATAGGAAAATTTGATATGTCAGAGCTTGGAAATGAACTCATTCATGAAATTAAGTAACCCATGTGCGGCAGAAAATCAAAGTTACTATGGATGGGATTAATTTTCAAGAGATTCACTTGTTATAATTGGGATATTATTTCACCATGATTGATGAACTTATTGTGTTGTGTTGCTGATTTTTGATATTTTTCTCTTGGAATGGTATAGTATGAAATATATATATATTCATGATTAATGGTAGGAATATAGGGAAATATATTGGAATTAATTTCTCATGCTAGGTACATATTTACCATATATGATTTATATTCCTAACTAAATGGTAAAATAAAACCCGTTGAAAAATATCATAAAACTGGATGAATGAATCTATTATAATATGTTAAAACATTTGTTAAGATGAGAAATAAAGTGGCCTTTTGGAATTTTTTATCTATTTTCACTTTTTCTCTCTGAGGATATTATTATTATGTATCCAGTGATATGGGGAGTTTTTTTACCATTCTAGAGAAAATTCCATCACATTATCTTTGGTTGAGTGTCAGGAGAGTGATAACCAACACAAAGCTCATGCAGCTATCCTGGGAAATCCATAACTCTATGTAATTATATGGATGATCATATCTTTGAATATTTTTTAAATTTCATGTGTCTATGGAGTGGGAGACAACTCACATTGTTCCCTATATGTCTAATCTAGCCAGGGAGTTTTAGATACTTCACCCACTTGTATTTTCTTATGAGGGTGGCCGCAAGGTTGTATAATTTAAGCTTGAGTCTTTCCAAATGATATAAAATAATCTTGATACACCCAATTATTGGAGGGTGAATATTGAAACTGCATGTTGTGGGGGATAACCAAGCACTAGTGGGCCATCTTGGTTTAGACCAATTAATATGAGGGACTAACTTGGGAGAGTTTCCAAATGAGTTTTCTATATCACTTCTACTCAATCACACTAAGAGAGGATAGATCTCATGAGTTAATTATCTTCAAGTGTGGGAGAATATCTATGATGTATTATGTAGGTATTTTTATATACATACAAAATTTTTCTATGATGTTTTCTGGAGATGAGGTAGCTTAGGCGAACTGCTTCTAAGAGGGTCTTCGATATGAGATAAGTTATCAAGTGAATGTATTTTAGATTACCATATTCTATGGAATCATGAATCAGACTACAATTTTCGAAGGTAATTATAGGGAGTCCCCAAGTGGTGGGAAATAGGTTTCAGCTAGGAAGTCAGGTAGCACTTCCTTTGGTAGAAGGAATATTTTTTTCGAGTGCTACTGTCAGGAAAGTAGTGGAAAGAGTTTTCAAAGTAGCAAGGAATATTATCCTGGGAGAGACCAAGTGTGTTGTTTCCATTA
Source organism: Viscum album (assembly GCA_963277665.1). Classification (NCBI taxonomy): domain Eukaryota; kingdom Viridiplantae; phylum Streptophyta; class Magnoliopsida; order Santalales; family Viscaceae; genus Viscum; species Viscum album. The sequence continues at coordinate 1,302,166,694 of OY728127.1, forward strand.
TAGAAGTTTCATAAATAAGTATGATTAGTTATTTAAACCACTATTGGAGTTAATTCTTGTGGTAATGTGGGACACCTTCTAAGATTATGTAGTTTCAATCAGTAATTGAGTATTATAAGAGGATCATAGAAAGCACTAGAGTCTAGGAATGATTCATTTTCCCACAAAAAATAGGTATATAGATCTCCACCAATCACTTGTGATGGGGTAGGGTACATGGTACCCTGATATTGGAGTGATATTATCATTAGGATGGTGTATCATAGGGGATTCAAACAGTAGCTTAGGCTAGAGTCACAAGTCAAATGCACACCATGCAGTCTACTCCTACCAAAATAGATGTAGTACCATCCACTATTGGAGGTATGATTTTATTAGAATATTTCCTTTCTTGGTCTCTTTTTTATATAGTGGCATTTCACTCTTTTGTATCTGCTCATTTTTTCCATGGCTTGGGTTTGTCTATAGAATATGTATTCATAGTTATGTATATCGACAAGATTCTAGGAGTTTGATCATAGTGTATCAAATATTATAAAGAGTGTCATCTAGAAATTGGTTTTTATAGGTTTCTCTAGGATTTCTTCATTCTTGAAATAATATTATCCAATAGAATTTTGGGTATGGAATGGATAGTTAACTACTAGACTCATATCAACTATTATTGAACGATGGTGACTTTCCTATCTTTATAAGCGATAATCTATACCCATTATGGTGAGTGGGATCTTCAGTTTAGTCATGCAGACCAATTTAGTGTAGCTTAAATTATCTCATGTTCTATCTAGAAATCCTTATGTTGGATGATGGTGAGTCATAGTAGGTTACTTTTCCTCTACTGTTGGACCACTATTAGGATGTCTTTCTAGAATAATTATCCATCTTACCACTATAGTAGGAGAATGAGTTCACTATCAAGTTGGTTCTGATATCCAAACCTATTACTATCCCACCAAATAAGATGGGGTCAATGATGTTATGATAGTTTAACTTTAGTATGAATATTTGGATGTAAAATTATTTATATGCCCTAGTACTTTGTTGTGTGGATCGCATGTGTTATTTTACAAGAATATATATGGAACCTTATTCTTATGTGTAGATTACTAGAGACTAAACTTGATGATAGTAAAGAACTTGTATCCCCTCCCATGAATTTATTATCTCTTTAATTAGATGAGTGTTTCTCATATATTCCCCAAGATTCACTTGACTTATGGATACCATTAGTTAAGAGTGAGACCATTTGACATACATCATACTTCTTTTAGGTGTAGTTATGGATTATATGAGTTCCTGGTATTGTCATTTGGTTATACGAACACACCAGTGATGCTCATGACCTTGATGAATTATAAATTCAATTAGTTTGTGTTGGTTTTTACTGATGACATATCGGTATACTCTGATCCTAGATACAATCATGCCCAATATCTTGACATCATCCTGAGTACACTGGAAGATCATTGACAAGACACCAAGCTATCAAAATTTCATTTTGGATTGAAAAACTTCACTTATTGGGATAGTTTATCTCAAATTCTATAGTTTAAATGGACCAAGATAAGGTGATAACCATGGTATCGAGGGAATGACCCATGAATAATTTCAATGTTTGAATATTTCTAGGATTATAAGGCTACTACTAGTATTTCATCTAGGACTTCTCTTATCTATAATCATTGATGTTAGGTATAACCAATAAAGGGGTAAAGTTTGTTTAGATTTATATCTATGAGAAATAATTATAGGAATTTAATATTAGGTTAACCACAGAACCAATCCTCACCTTATCTAATCAAGTTAAGGATTATGTAGTATATTATGATGCATTAAGGGTTAGGATCAGAGATTTATTAATGCAGGAGGATCATGTGGTGGATTATGTCTCTATAAAGTTGAGGACTCATGAGAAAATTTTCTAATTCATGGTATAGAGTTATAAAAAATGGTACATTCCCTAAGATATTGGTGGAATTATCTGATGGGAGATATATTTTTGGTGTACATGGACTATAAGATCTTGACATACATATTAACATAGTGGGACCTGAAACTTTAGAAGAGGAGGTGGTTTGAGTGTCTACAGTCCTTTGACATCATGTTGGAATATAATCCTTACAAGGGAAATGCCATTTATGACATTTATATTAGGTAGACATGGTCATAGGTAGTATATAATTCTTATGGTGAGTGGCGATTGATGGAACTCTTTTAAAAATTTCATATGGATGTTCAGTAGTCTCAAGGGAGAGTGATTATGTAATTAACATATATTTTTTCCATGCTTCTAGACTGGATTAAGAAGGTTAAGTTTTTGGATCCTGAGGTAATTTTCCTACGGGATAGAATATGTGGTGTGTAGCCACCATCGATTTGGTTCCATAATAGTGGTGATTTTATTCATGTTCATGGTCACATCTAGCTTCCTTCGATAATACACGAGGAGATTATTATGGGATTATGTTCCTCTAAACAGTTGATACATTCTGGTTTGAAAAATATTTATCATAATATATATAAGAAATACTATTATCTAGTGATTAAAATGGATATATTAGGCTTTGTGGAAATATGATTCTCCAATCATTAGGTGATGGATGAGCATTAGTGTCATACTAGTTTACTACAACCTTTTTCTATTCGTGAATGGATGTCTGATAATTTCACAAAGTATTTTGTAATAGTATTTCCCTCAAAACATCAAGAAAATGATGTAGTATGGGTTAACATGGATTGATAAAAAACTGTATCCCACTTATTACCTATTTGGGATACCTTCACTGTTTATGTTCTAGGAAATCTATATATGCGAGAGATCATTCAATTACATGTTTTTAAGAGTATTTTTATTTCAAATTGAGATCCCTATTTTATTTCATGTTTTTCAAAAGGACCTTTAGAAGGCACTCAGATTGTGGCTTCTCCTGAGCAAATATTACCATCCTCATACTGGAAACCAATCTAGGTGAACAACTAATTTTTTGGAGGGCATGTTATGATCTTGTGTTCTAGATTTTTGTGGTTCTTGGAAGCAACATCTAACACTTATAAATTTTTCTTATAATAATATATTCTCAAAATCAATAGAAATGGATCCCTTAATGGATTTATGTGTAATTTTATGTTGTTTGACTTTTTGGTAGTTAGAGGCAAGCAATTTAGCATTTGATGGACCTAGTCATGTGTAGGAGATGTCGGAATAGGTTCAGTTGATCAAAAACAGATGGTAACAACACAAAGTTATAATAAATCTTATGCTAACCATCGGAGATGACCTCTATAGTCTATTGTTGGTCACCAGGTTTTTCTTTAGGAATTTCCTAGGATGGGGTGATGTCATATCCAAAAGCAGGTAAAGGTAGTTCCCTAACTTGTTGGGTCTTTTGAGTTAGTGGGGAGGGTCAGTACAGTGGCATACCGATTATCTCTTCTATTGTGATACAGTTACATGAACAACATGTATCAAATTTTATAGATTCAGAGATATCATTCTAAACCCTCTCACATGATATATGCTGATGATGTTGCGGTTAATGTTGCTTCATACTTTGGGAAGCATCCAATCCCTATCGAATACCATAATGAGAAGAATATCTAAGGGAGTAATATTCCTCAAGAGAGAGTGAAATGATTTTATGGGAATGTTAAAGAGGATACATAGGAGATGTAGTTATATATATAGGCATAGTGGATGAATTTTTTCATTGATACCCCTTAGTGATACACGGCTTCACATCTCTTGGATGAGTTTTTATATAGTTGGGAGCTTATAATATCCATCCCTTATATATGTACTCTTTCTTTTAACGTTTTGTTTGAACCTAATTAATTCTATAAATAATCCTTGTTTAGAGTGTTATATAATGTTATTGAGGTTTTTGTGTGGCTATGAGAATATAAACTAGTGAAGAAAGCAGTGACATGCAGCCAAGGAGAAGCTACATTGCCACAAGCTAGCCAGTGCAGTCCACCACATAGCGAGTGGGAAAGGAAGAATCCCAGCAAACCTATAAGAGGTATATTTTCCAATATGTGAGACCCACCATCTAGATAATGATACCCATAGACCAGTAAGTGGAGCCAAGACATAATGTAATAACTCAATGAGTCCCACTAGATAGCTAGTGGCATTGGGTTGGTCTGGGATTATGAGATGTGGAATTATATTTATGCCCCCCAAAATCCATTTTTATGTTCTAATTAAACCCATTTAACCTTAATTATTTTTTTTGATTTTAAAGTGTCCTCCAAGGCTTATTAGTTTTCTCTAATACCCTATCTTGGTTATTTGATCCTTTCTTCAATCCAAATGACTTGAATCAATGAGTTTTGATCAATTTGGTGAATTCTTCTTATTTCCCCTTTGAATATCCTACTTCTAGCCTTGATGGGGTGTGTAAATCACTCTCTATATGATACTGTGTTTTGGTTAACTATTATGGATGCTCGATCAGTGGAATTCAATTTCTTTGCTTGAGGTAGTTAGTATAAAACAACTCCTTATGGTCTTTTTAGTTTCTTTAGCATGTTTAACTTTTGAGATATCACCATAACTCTATCATCATGAACTTTATTAATTTTAATCCTATATATTGGATTGAATTATCATCCATATACCTCCCATGAATCCCATTGTTTTCAAGGGATTTTGAGATCGAGACTTTCATACACCCATGAGGTGTTTCAACCCTTGACATTGGATTAGAAACTATGAATTATTCCCTAAAATTGTAAAACTAAATTGGTATATTGGTTATGAATTATCTTAGATCATAATTTGATAAGTAACTTAAATCTCAAGGGTTTTGAATGATAACTGGTATGGAATTAGTAAATGGAATAATGGATTTATTATATAATGTCATAATGACTTTTTAAATGGTAATTGGGTTCATTTTGAATGAGAATAAAAATTTTAAAAAAATGTGAATTGATAATTAGAATGGATTAACCAGTATGGAATGCGTATCTTGCAAGGAATTCATGGTAATTTATTATGAATTTTTAATTGTTTTGTGTATGTGGGAGAGAAATATGTTGGCTAGATTCCTAAGGGAATGATGCATGTCAGTGTGATAACGGAGGGTCAGATACCTGGATATATATTCCATGAGGATGATATGAGTGGTTTTTTGGAACCTAAAGGTAGGATAATGGGTTGTGTGAGGCATGATGGTGAGATTAATGATTAATGGATGCATGTGGGGTAGATTCATGATTCATTAGTTCCTAAATTAATGATGTATGGTCCTCTATGATTCCTAGTGGAAAGAATATGGGAAGGACATGGAATTTATTTATGGTTATTTTCACTATGATGCAAGGATAGACACATTTAGAATCATGAAAAAAAGATATTGGATAACCCCTGGTTTCAACCCAAATCTTGAGGTTCGACCAGTTATATAATGTTATTCATTAATTTATGAATTAATTCCCCTAATTATCATACAATTTCATACACTATTAATTTAGACATGATTTTTTTATAAACCATGGGTGTCGGCCTACTATGTTTTACTCACACCTTATTTAGGAATCATTCAGCACCCATGAAAACTTTATGGATGCATGTCAGGATAAGGGAAAGGGACCCTACACATGATTGTTTATTTTCTTCTTATTGAGACTAGATATAGGATATGGCAATAGGTATGGGGTTTGGGACCATTTTTTGGAGACTTTAATTTTATATTTTTATTTTATTTTCTTGGTTTTATGAATTTTAGCATGAAATTTAGTTTGAATACGGTATGGAATGACATGGTTTATTATATTTGGATTATTTTTCTTTTTCTTGTTTATATTTCAAAGTTGACTTATATTACAATGTTTATCATTTTTAATGTTGTGTTTGTTATTCGGTACCAAATTCTATGGTCTCCCAACTAAATTTTTATTATAATGTCACTAATAATTAGAAACCTATGGATTATGTGGAGTAGTGATTAAGTTCATGTCATAACCCAGCTCGGTTACATAAGGGAAAACTGTGATGAAGACATTACAAAGGTTCTAAATTGAAAGTGAGAGTATTAGACATTACAAAGGTTCTAAAATGTGTATGTGATAATGATATTATAGAACTATTCAACAGCAATAAAATATATAAACCATTCTATATTAATATGTCAAAAAATACAACCAACAACCATCCACATGTAAGTCAAGTACTAAATAATACAAATAGGGAATATAGAAAAGGATTTCATGATAGGAAACCATATTTCCACCATAAATCTACTTTCCAACATGCTCCTCTAACTTAGCCACCTAAAATTGGGCTATTTCTATTTATCACATCCCTAACCATAAAGTTTACACACACACACACTATGATAACCATGTGGGGTGTGAGTATAAACTACCTTAGACACAACTGAAGCATCCTTAGAATAAGTGAATAATTTATATAATGGTGTATAAAATGAAAAAAAAATTATATGTACAAGTAAACAATCACATATCAGGTCACCATGTTCTAACTAGCCTAACACAAACCCCAACCCAACTGTTTTGGATCTATGTTGGAACAGAAGTTATGTATGGTTTAATTGAATCTCAGAACAATACACAAGATTGATGTATGTATTGGAACATGAAAAAAGGCTATAATGTCAACTATCAGGCCATAACACCATCATTCCCCACTAAAAATTTTAATTCTGGCCACAAGTTCTTCATTCCCCACTTTCCAAACTTAGGATAGAGATCAGGGTCATCATTCCCTACCATATTTCTTCCAAGACCGTACCACAATCATCACATGTCATGTAACACATGATCCTTTAGATTAAAAAATACATGAAGGTTCCACCTATAATATTGATCCAATATATAATAATTAAATGATCCATACACATATATACATATATGAGTCATAGAATGTAATGCCTTGAGTTATAGACATGCACAGTCATGTCAAAAGAAGAAGAAAAAGTATCTTGGGAACACGTGCACACACAAAAACAAGAATTTATATCATGAAATGTCTCATGAACTATGAAAACATGTAAAAAATATAATATCTTGAAAGGAATCATAGAATACGCACACATAGATGAATGTCATATCATGCAGTTTATATACTCATGATAACATGGAAAGGATCTTCCTACCTTAATCATATTGTAGACGCCAAAAAGTCCGTAATTACTAATGGAAGTTTTAAAATGACGAAGCGAATTCATATTCGGACCCAGAACACAGTCCGGAGGGCCCGGAAGTGTTGCACAAAAAAAGGGAAATGCGCGCGAAAAAATTGGGCCGCGCGGAAGGGGCCTGGGATTCGCGAAAGGTCCCCGGTGCCGGTGCACAATAATTGCACACCCATTTCGGTGCGGTTAACATTCTGCGCCGCTGTCTCTGGTGCGCAATTTTTCGTGCACCGCCTAGGATTCCACGCCGCCTGATTCCTATAAATAGAAGAAGACCCCTTCCATTTCGGGGTTGCGTAATTCGAACTGGCTCTCGTGCGTGAAATCGGACTTCCGCACGTGCAAGATGGCCTTCAGGTACTGACCCTTTTCACGCCACCTCACCCTGGGATTCACCTTTGCGCACAATCCCTCTATCTTAAATAGAATTTCAAACCCTTCAGGGTTCCTCCCTTGCGCGCAATTCCTTCTGTTGCGCACAAAATGGTCGAATTGTGCGCAATCCCTTTCACTGGGTGCGGTCTTGCCTTTGGGTGCGGCCTTTTCCACTCATGAACAATTCATATCCCTTGTGCGCGATCCTCCTAGCCGCGTGCAATCCCTCTGCCCCGATTACGCGCCATCCCGGTGTTTTGCGCGCAAACCATTTCTTTGCGTGCAATCCTCGGGACCCCTCACCTTGATGCTCCCCGGGTGCCTCCCTGTGTAGGTGCTCGATGTAATCCTACTGGATGCCTCGGGCAGACATACTGGGCATACACACCATGCACTATTTTCCCGTGCGACCTTCCAGGCTCATACGAAGTAATCTCAAGGTCCCTTGGGTGGTCTTTCTCGTTGCGTTACTTTGCCTCATGCTTCTTCGAATAGGAACACTAACGGCTATTGATTCTTCGCATAACCACGCTAACGTGGACCCCATGATGGTTCGCTCTGTGACCCCCCTTCAATACGGCCCTGTCGATACCTTCCCTCCCACAAGGGGTAGAGGGTACTGGTTATGTAAGTCCTAGGGGTGTGGAGCGAGCCCTCCTCATCCGAGATGTAGGATGTTAAACTGCCAAGAACCCCGTCCTCAACACATGACGTTAAACTGTGATCCGGCCCCATGCCTCACACGCAGTGTCCCCCCAGCTCAGGCATTCTTTACGCCCACTGGTCTCCACAGGGATGGGATCACCCCTCACAGGGGATGATATCCTCTTTTTTGGGGTGGAGTTTGTCCACGAGTGAAGGGAAGCCGCCTTGGTGTAAGCCCCTAGTCCTTCTTGTAGAAGGTATCACCCATGCACCTCCATACTTCCCCACCACCAAGGCCAGCGGATGGCATGATAGGGAATGGGGCACTTCCTTTGTTCGGTATGAAATCCCTCTCCCTCGGCACTTTGTCTCCCTCGGGCCTCCATCCTGGAGTAAGTCACGGAACCCTGGGCCGCTCAACGCGTAAGCCCCTCTTTGCTTCTCACGAACGCACCCTTTGCGACATGATCATCAGGTCCATGCAACCTCTTGTTTCTCACACCGACCATGACTCATGTGAGCTTAGAGTGAGCACCGACCCTGACCCCCGCCTATAGTGAACTATGAGGACTTTGATCCGTGCTAAGGCATGGTACGTAGGAATCCTCCATGAGGTTCAAGCCCACCACCCGGTCATTCCGACCACTTTATGTCGGTTCACCAACCACCATGGGTTGCCTCAGAGCGTAAGCCCCAAATTCCCCCATCCCGCATGACGTTAAACTGTCCACCTGAACTACGTGGACTTTGATTCCCTGCCACAGGGATACGTTGGAAGCCTCCACGAGGTTCAAGCCCACCACTCGGTCATTTTGACCTCTTCACATCAGTTCTCCATCCATTGTGGGCCGCCTCAGAGCGTAATTCCCATCTATCCACCATTGTGGGCCACCTCAGAGCGTAAACCCCATCCATCCACCATCATGGGCTGCCTCAGAGCATAAGCCCCATCCATCCACCACTGTGGGCCACCTCATAGCGTAAGCCCCATCCATCCACCACTATGGTCCGCCTCAAAGCGTAAGCCCCATCCATCCGCCACTGTGGGCCACCTCAGAGCGTAATCCCCATCCATCCACCAACATGGGCCGCCTCAGAGCATAAGCCCCATCCATCCACCATCATAGGCCGCCTCAGAGCATAATCCCCATCCATCCATCATTGTTGGCCACCTCATAGCATAATCCCCATCCATCCTCCATTGTGGGCCGCTTCAGAGCTTAATCCCCATCCATCCACCATCGTGGGCTGCCTCAGAGCATAAGCCCCATCCATCCATAATTGTGGGCCACATCAGAGTGTAAGCCCCATTCCATCCCGAACTACGTGGACTTTGATTCCCTACCACGGGAATACGTAGGAAGCCTCCATGAGGTTCAAACCCCTTTACTTCATCACCCATCCTAATTATTACCCAGGCCACCACATCCTGGTAGGATCATGCCACCCTCATTCAACTCCACAGCATTGGGGAAGCCACCCATGTGTCGACCCCAATATTGACATCCACTCTAGGGGGTTTTCTTATCTGATCCACTCTCATTGTTCCGATCAATCTGATCCATATCTGTTGGACGTTAAACTCATGGTATACCTTGTGTTAAACATGGGAAGCTGAGGAAAACCTCAAATACATGCCTATGGAATAAAATTCCCCACGTTTGATGTGGGATGCCTCTGGCTTCCACGCTCTTGAGAAGCCCAATAATAAGGGATAGAAGATAGACATGCCAATCCCCCAGCGTCAAGACATGCCAATGATGCCTCAGCGTGACCACTCCCCTAACCGAAGGTTACTGCCCCAACTGTACCCCTTGGAGAATCTCGATGGAAGAAGAGTAATTAACTAGTGTCCTTGAAGATATGGCACCGGGACGAGATTCACGAATACGTATTAAATCTCTGAGGGAGACCCGTACTAGGGGACGAGCTCTGAGGAGGAATCCACGGAAGGAAGAACCGACATCCCATCATCCTAGTTTCGATTAAGAAGCAGATTTCCCTGAATAAGGAACGGATGTTGCCCGCCTTTGGAAAGCAGTAATGCGGGGAAACAAGCCGCGGGTCCTCTGCGTGACTGATGCACGCGCCCCGGCAGAAAGCGTTGGAAATATAAAATGGTAAACCCGACGTGAATCTCATCTCCTCAATATGGAGACTGGTAGCATTTGGGGCTTCAGAAGATTATCATGTCACCAGGTCCGAGCACCCAACACTAGAACGTGAAACCCACTAGGGGTTGGGGCAGTCAGGAAACTGAGCACTCTGTTCTAGGATGTTGACAGCGTGGATCCCTCTTACCGAACACGGAAGACGGAATGGCCCTGGGCTACTGGTTATCGATTTCTTTTCCTATCAGTGTTAAGGGGTTCATATCCCTGCTTTAAGGAATCAGATCACTGCATACGGAGCTTGGTTGCCACCTGCCCACCGGCGCAAGGGCATGGTCAGTACTGATGCAGCTACCCCACGCAGTTCCGCCTCTTCCACAGCTGCTCCGATCACCACAACTGTTGGGCGCTCATTCCCCCTTCCCCATAAGAGATTATCAAATGAAGGGTGATCAACGACCTTGTGCGTAGGTATGAGGAGGAGGGGGTCATCCCCACCAGGGACATGGCCTGTTTGAACTTCGAGGCAGTTGCGCCTCACCGCCAATGCCACCCCCGAGGGCCACGCAGGGAGCCGCTACTCCCCACCCCGACATTCAACCATTTTTGGAGCTCATCCCCGGAACGCCTTGACACCTACCTCCCCTATGCCGACGAGGTAGGGGATGTCAGGGTTGGCCCAATCGAAGACCTGCTTCAAGGGTTCACAGCAAGGGCCCCCACCAGGCTGCGTCGGCGCCGCTGCCCGGCTCCCCGAGCCAAGGAGCAGGAAATCCATGTGCCCGTACCACCGATTCCAACCCATCTGACCTGACGCCAGTGTCAGGCACGAGCGGAAGAGGATGCTCGCCTCGGGGCGTCAACGTCAGCAACCACTATGGCTTGAGCCACTGCTGACTCCTATCATCAACCCCCCTGCACACATTGAGCAAGGGAAGTTATATACCCGATCCAGATCGATACCCCGACCACCCCACGGGTAGGTTTGGTCGACTCTCCCGGTCGCCAACACAGGCAATGGCTGTTGTGGACCAATTCTTGGTAGTTCCATCCAGCGTGAAGGCCTACTATGTGCCACTATTTTGGAAGTTATAGGCTTTCCCTGCTTCCAACCTTAGCCCGGAAGCTCTCCTGGTACCACCCTCGCTGTAGGTAAGGGGCTTCCCCCGCGATAGCAACACTCCAGGTGGGGCTCTCTCCAGCACTCACTACACTGGGTATGTGGTCATTTCCCCTACCACAGACCGTGAGTATGGAGTCATTGTATATCTGGTCACTCACCCACATGGAGGTCCTCCCTGTGTCCCTTTCAACATTTTCCCCAGTGCTCCCCGCACCCCAGCCTTCAATCCTCACCGCCCCAGCACCAGTCTGGCCAGAAGACTCTATGACGGAAATCATCCTTGACCCGAGGAGCCACCCAGGGTCAGGAAGGCAGGACGTCGTCTCCGTAATAGAAATGATAGGGGAGCCCGGATGGAAATCAGACTAGTCCGTTTCTCAGACTCTGAGGCGGAGTATGACTCGTCTATGAAGCCTTATCCTCAGTCCTCTAAGTCAAGGGCTGGGGTAGGGATGCGGGTTGTCAGCCTCGTACTCCCTAAATGTGAGATCCATAGGATCCCCGCCTACCTCCGAAGGTATATCTAGGAGGATGAGGACTTGGCGTACCGCCAGGGATCGAACATCGGACAGAGACAATAGAGACCTTTTTTGGGGTCGATGGCAGAAGAGTCGTGACATAGCACACCCCTGTCAAGAACTGACACTGTGATAGGAGGCCTGTTCACCGGTCTATCCTATTGTGACGTGGTAGCTAGGACACTGCAACCCTTGGAGGATGACCTAGGATTCAGCGGCAATCGGCCTGCTCGCCATATTCTCTGTCGGCCAGCCCACCGGACCAGCGGCCTACCTCGGCACCACTGCCAGTTCCCCAGCCACTCCCAGCTGATGAGTGGGTCCATCAAGGGCCGGATCCTGAACTTGATTCATGGAGCTTCTGGACCATCCTCGCAGCGGGCCACTTCCTCGGGAAGTTTTGGCCAGTCGCAGGGTCGGATTTTGATACACCAGAATCGCTCACCCCAGGAGAGTTTGAATATTTCCGTCAGACCCTCCGGGTGACTCACTCCCATCTTCACCATCAGAAAGTGCCTTATCTCTTGAGCCAAGCACACCATGAGGATATCGATGATCAATGTCATCGGGTTGACATGGCCACGCTCCCCATGGTCCAGCACCCCGAATCACTTGGCCACCACAGGGCCCTCCAACAACAATGTGTTCAGAGTTTTCAAGTACTCCACAAAGTTATCTAGGAGGCCACCCCCCCCCATGCGCACATCCATGGATGGGGGAAGTATGCTTCCCTTATCTTTAATGCAATTCACCGGCATCCCAACTCACTAGGCAGCTCTGAGGACATTCCCCTTAGGGCAGTGGCGGTCAACATGGCTGATCTGTCAGGAGAGGGGAACGGTTTGGAACTTCTTGATGGGGACTTACCCCTTGAGGAAAAGCCGCCACTGGACCCATCAGGGAGGATTTCTCATCAGTAGAGGAACCCCCTCGGTCTCCCCGCACCCACTTAGGCATTAATACTGAGCTGGAATATCGGTAAGGGTAAAGAGCACATTGGGGTTGTCAAGCTCTCTGGCCCGTCTGCCTCAGTGCAGAAGGCTGAGGAAGATCCCGAGAAGGCCACGCTTTTCCAACAGCTTGCTAAGTAGAATAGGTTGTTCGATGAGCTTCTGGATGAATGCATTGCAGAGCGGAGACCCAACTACGGTGATCCTAGGATGGGGCAGCAGGGGCAGGAACAACTACCCCTCAGTGAGATTCTCCCAGGAAACCTCGATCATGCCATGTTCGCTGATAGAGGAGAGGCAGGAGCTCATGGAAAGAGGGAACGATATTTTTCTCCAAACCCCCCTGAGCGGCGTGATCACCCAAGAGACCCTTCTAGGGTTCCTCCCACCACCCCAAGGGTCACTCCACCAGCTGCACCACGAGATTCTGAGCTTGTCTACCGAATTGAAGATCCTGGCAGCGCGCTTGTTGTTAGGGATCCCTGTCAGGACAGGAACCCACATCCAGATGATCTGATGGCAGCACTCATCACCCGCTTAGAGGCTTTGGAAACTCGATAGGTGGCGATCCCACCAGACAGCAAGTCATACCCAGCATGGTTGGATGATATTCCAGCACCTCCGAGGTTTGGGAACCCCACTTTCTCCCTCTTTAATGAGACAAGAGATCCGCCACAGCACCTATCCCACTTCAACTCAAGGTGTGGGCCTATGTTAGGGACTCCAGTGTAGTAGGAGTTCGTCAAGCTCCGTTTCTTTGTTCAGACTCTAGAGGGGCCAGCATTCATCTGGTACATCCAGCTCCATATTGGATCTGTGACTAGCTGGGAGGAAATTTGCAGGCAATTCCTCTACCAGTTCAATTCCACACCCCGAAAGACGAACATCGAAGACCTATTCAGGTGCAAGCAAAGGCCCGATGAGAGAGTCGCGGACTTCATCACCCGATGGAAGAGGCTCACATACTCCCTTGACATGCCAATAACTCAAGAGAAATTACTGACAATGTGTTTAGGGAATGTCAAGGTAGAGCTGGTTCCTTCCCTGATCAATCAGAATTACCCCGGAGGGTTCCGGGACTTCTCAGACAAGGCTCAGTGCCTTGAAGAAGCCTTGCAATAGGCCAGTCAGGCATGCCTGCTGCCTCCTGTAATTCTAGAAAGGGGAGATTCCAGAGCTGAACCCACTGTTATGGCCCAGATAGAGGCCCCCAAGTAGCTAGAGCTTCCACCAGTGAGGCCAGCTTCGCAGCCATATAGGGGTCCGCCCCCACAGGCACAGCTTCTAGCCCAGCAGTAACTACCTCAAAATTGGCAAGCGCCTCTGCATAACACGCTGCCACCGCCTAGGCGAGATAATCAGGTTCCACCTCCTCAGCATGCTCCTCCGGACCCCCATCAGGGTCCACCTCCTAGAGCCTCCCTTCCTGATAGAAGGAATCGGACCTACTCGTTTGACGAAGCTCAGGTCCCCGGTTACTTCCACAGTGCCTTGGAGCAGAGAATTGTGCAGTTGCCTGAGTGCGGGAAGCCAGAAGAGGCACATCTCACTGATCACCCTAACTACTTCCCTTATCACTGGATCCTAGGTCACACCATCAAGCGATGCTACATGTTCAAGGACTGGATCCAAGACCAAATTATCAACAATATAGTCAGGTTGGGCCCAGCCCCGACACAAGTGGCAGATGTCTTTGTGAGATCGGATGGTAGTAGCGGTGACGAAGATGAATGGCAGCAGGTTTCCGACCATGGGTCCTAGAAGTATAACGACTAGATGGCCCGCAAGATGGTCATCCGCACCCATGGCATCATTCGTGCATGCCTGAATCAGCCATATCCCTCAGAAGCTACAGTTACTACTTTGGCATCGTCGTCTCAGCCAGCCTCTTCCCAGAAGAGCAAGCAGCGGCGGCGCAAGAAGAAACAACACGCTCCACCATTGTCGTCATCATCCCGCACATTCGGCGACTTCATGCCCCCGGAGATAGGCATCCCTCCTAGAATCCACCCAGTGGTGGATGATTCTTCAAGTGACAGTTCAGGGTATGCTTCGGTTAGCACCGTAGAGTTGGTAAATCTCTTTTTGACTCCCGACAATGGGGAAAGCCGGGTGGACCTTCCCAATGTCCCCATCCATCGCCAAAGTCGTCGGAGCCATGGTTACATGAATTGTCGGGGCACGATAGTTGGCACCTCTAGCCAAGTTGTGCACACCACTGAGACTAGATAGCAGGCCCAGTGCAGAGCTCAGCACATGCGACCTCTTTATCTGGTGTTGACAGGTCCGCCTCCACCACCATTTGTGTTGGTGGATCAGGCGGAACCACATCAGCCTTGTCGCGACCAGCTTCTCCCTGCCACCAGCCAACCCCATCCTTCTGGTTCTCATCCGACAGCCACTCTCTGGGCTTCAACTAGTGAATAGTGAGATATACCTAGTACCAGTCAGCCGCCAGGTTATGTCGTGCCTCCAATTGCAGAGTATCCTCCCATAAGCAGAGGCTCACATTTGGCACAAAATTATGATGTTCTGAAGAACCTTTCCATCATTCCAGTGAGGCTCTCTATCCTTGAGGATCTTCTCCTATCGTCTGAAATGCGTGAGGCACTTTCTGAGGCCCTAAGGAGCCCCCTACAGTTCGAGACGGAGGTATCAGCTGCAGAAGCCTTTCACACCGAGGTAATTGAGAACGCCGAATTCCAGGCAGTTATATCATTATCCAGTAAAAAAAAGACCCTCCCATACAGGGGAAATTTTTCCCACTATACATCACTGGCCAGTTCAATGGCGTGGAATCTCATCGCTGTCTTCTAGACACGGGTTCTGGGATTAACCTAATCTTGACTCGGACACTGCAGAAGATGGGTTTGTCTGAGGAAGATTTAACTCCCTCCGACCTTAGAATCCTAGGATACGATAGGACCGAGCAAACCATGGTTGGCAAGATCCATTTAAAGACCTAGTTCGGTGGCCTAATTTCCTTCACCAAATTCATGGTTGTCTCCCAAGTCACCGTGTACAATGCATTGATGGGCAGGTCGTGGATCCACCTTCACGTGGCGGTCCCCTCATCATATCACCAATGCCTCAAATACTCCCTTAATGGTCAAGTGGGTGTGCTCCAAGCGGATGTGTCACCTTTTGCCTCTTGTGAAGCCCATTATCTGGATGTTGACTATTACAAGAGCAAGGATAAACAAGTACAGGCAAGTGAAGTTGAGCTCGTCACCACTACAACTGACCCTTGGTTAGGTTTGAATGATGCTTATGTCTTCCCAATCCATTGTTTGGAGGAAACGACCCCCGACATGGGGAAATTATTTGTCATTTTGGGTATAAGAGGAAGGCATATTCGTAGGTCTAAGTGACGGCATAAAATCACCTCGTACTCCTACACCAACCAGGCTCAAGTGATCTCGGAACCTCCTACCCCTGTATGGTATCGGGATGTCAGGATCATGGCAATGGTGGTACGTTATACATGTCTCTTCCACTGGGATGGAATCAACCGGCTCAGGCCGACCCGCCACTACTGCTTTGATGTTATCAAGCGCGGCCCCATGGGCCGAAGACCAGATGGGATTGGATCGATTGCCTTCATTGCTATGGTCTCAGGGTTGCATGAATCTCCTGATGTGATGACCACTGCCACTCAAGCCAGCACCAGCCTCTCGTTAGAGTCTGGTGGCTCGGAAGAAACTCCCCCCACAGAAGATCCCTCCACGAGTGGAGGAGGGGATCTAGAGGATGCTTCCCCTGCTTTCGAGGCAGGCATCTCCACCATAGTCGACGAGTTGGTATAAGTGAATCTCGGTAGCGAGGTGGACTCGAGACCCACATTGGTCAGTGCCGCCATGCCCCCCAAGGAGCAGCAGCGGTATGTGGAATTCCTCAAACAGCATCGTGATGTGTTTTCTTGGAGTTACGACGAGATTCCAGGACTGGATCCTCAGGTAGCCGTCCACCACCTTGGTCTCCCTGCAAACCATTGTGGGTTCAAGCAGCCTCCCAGAAATATGCACCCTTTTCATGGTGCCATGGTAGAGGCTGAAGTTGACAATCTTATCAAAGCCAACTTCATCAAGGAAGTCCAATACCCCAAGTGGCTAGCCAACATTGTTCCATTCAGGAATAAGAACAGACAAATCAGATTCTGTATCAACTTCCGCGATCTCAATCTCCACTGTACAAAGGATGATTTTCCCCGTCTAGTGACAGAGTTGTTGATTGATGCCATCAATGCGTACAACGCATTGATGGTCAGGTCGTGGCTCCACCTTCACACGGTGGTCCCCTCATCGTATCACCAATGCCTCAAATACTTCCTTAATGGTCGAGTGGGTGTGATCCAAGTGGATGGGTCTCCTTTTTCCTCTTGTGAAGCCTATTATCTGGATGATGACTATTACAAGAGTAAGGATAAACAAGTCCAGGCAAGTTAAGTTGAGCCCGTCACCGCTACAACCGACCCTTGGGCAGGTTTGAAAGAGGCTTAAGTATTCCCAATCCATCAGTTGGAGGCCATGACCCCCGACATGGGGAAATTCTTTTTCATTTCAGGTACAAGAGGAAGGAATATTTCCAGGTCCAAGCGATGGTGGAAAATCACATCGTACTCCTACACCAACCAAGCTCGGGTGATCCTGGAACCTCCTACCCCTCTACGGTATCGGGATGTCAGGCTCATGGTAATGGTGGTACATCATACATGTCTCTTCCACAGGGCTGGAATCAACCGGCTCAAGCCGACTCACCACTACTGCTTTGATGTTATCAAGCGCGACCCCATGGGCTGAAGACCAGATGGGATTGGATCGACTTCCTTCATCACTATAGTCTTAGGGGTGCATGAATCTCTTGATGTGATGACCACTTCCACTCAAGCCGGCACCAGCCTCCCGTAAGAGTCTGGTGTCTCGGAAGTAACTCCCCCCACAGAAGATCCCTCCACGAGTGGAGGAGGGGATCTAGAGGATGCTCCCCCCGCCTTCAAGGCAGGCATCTCCACCATGGTCGACGAGTTGGTACAGGTGAACCTCAGTAGCGAGGAGGACCCGAGACCCACATTGGTTAGTGCTGCCATGCCCCCCGAGGAGCAGTAGCGGTATGTGGAATTCCTCAAACCACACCATGATGTGTTCTCTTGGAGTTACGACGAGATGCTAGAACTAGATCCTCAGGTAGCCATCCACCGCCTTGGTCTCCCACCAAACCATCGTGGGTTCAAGCAGCCTCCCAGAAAGACGCACCCTTCTCATAGTGCCATGGTAGAGGATAAAGTTGACAAGATTATCAAATAAAACTTTGTCAAGGAAGTCCAGTACTCCAAGTGGCTAGCCAAAATTGTGCCAGTCAAAAAGAAGAACGGTCAAATCAGAGTCTGTATAGACTTCCGCGATCTCAATCGCCACTGTCCGAAGGATGATTTTACCCTTCCAGTGACAGAGTTGTGGATTGATGCCATGACCAGGTTCCAAGCCCTATCCTTCATGGATGGGTATTCTAGGTACAACCAGATCTGAATGGCCCCCAAGGACGAGGAGTCCACTTCCTTCAGGTCACCCCAAGGTACTTTTTGTTATCAGGTTATGCCCTTCGTCCTGAAGAATGCGGGTGCCACTTATCAGTGGGTCATGCATTGCATATTCAAGCTGATTCTAGGAACATTGGTGGAATGCTACATGGATGATCCGGTGGTCAAATATCACTAGTTCCAGGACCATCTCAAGGACCTTTAGAAAGTGTTTGGCTTCCTCTGTTCCCGCCACCTGAAGATGAACCCATTGAAGTGTGCTTTCGGGTTCACCTCCAGAAAGTTCCTTGGCTTTGTTTTCAAGCACTGAGGCATTGTGTTAGACCTGAAAAAGATCAACGCCATCAGCCAGATGCCTCCCCCGAGAAATATTCGGGAGCTCCGAGGTTTCCAAGGCCACTTAGCCTACATACGCCAATTCATTGTGAATCTGGCTAGAAAGTGTAATCCATTTTCCCGGATCATGAAGAAAGGCACCACCTATGAATGGGATGAAGAGTGTTAGACCGCCTTTGAGGAAATCAAGCAGTATCTGCTCCAACCTCCGGTCTTGATGCCACCCATCTCCAGGAATCCGCTAGTCCTTTACGTGACCGCCCTGGAATGGTCCCTCAGTGAACTTATCTCCCAGAAGAACAATGAGGGAATAGAGAACAGCCTCTACTACCTCAGTTGAATGCTCCTTGATACAGAAATCAGATATTCTCCCATCGAGAAGAGCTTCCTTGCGCTCATGTTTTCCATACAAAAATTGTGGCACTACTTGCAGCACCACGAGGTACAACTGGTCTCTTTGGTAGACCCACTGAAGTACATCCTGAACTGACCTATGTTGACTGGCTGACTAGCGTGGTGGGAGGTGATTCTCCATTTGTTCGACATCAGGTTTGTGCCTTAGAAGGCTATCAAAGGACAGGCATTGACAGACTTTCTAGCTTCCCACCCAACCTCCGTGGATCAATCGATGGACCTAGGTTTTCCTGATGAGGCAATCCTCTCAGTCGATCATGTCGTCCCATGTTGGTATATGAACTTTGACGGTGCCTCCCAGAGCCCCACCGGTAGGTGACTCAATGATCCTAAGCTCAATAGAGTGGGCATGGGTATTGTCTTCAGTACCCCGAAGCAAGGAATTCTTCCATACTCATTCCTGTTATAAGAGGTATGCACCAATAATGAGGCAGAGTATCATGCCCTCATTACTTGTCTCGAGCTAGCCCTCGAGATCGACGTGCCCCATCTGCATGTGGAAGGGGATTCTGAGATGGTCATCAAGCAGGTTAATGGATAATATGTTTTCATAAATCCATAACTCGTGCCATTGTTGGAGTGCACCCTCTATCTAATTCCCCAGTTCCCTTCTCAGCTAGATGTCATTCACAACCCTCGGTCACAGAACGGTTAAGAAGATGCTTTGGCCAGCCTGGCCGCGTTGCTTTTGGAGCCCGAATAGGACGACCTGATTATCCATGTGGCACACTGAAGATTCATTGCTCCCATTACCCCGAAGGATGGTCACGGACCTTGGGTAAACCATCTTACCGCTGGTTCCCCAACATCAGGAGCCCCGGGTACTTCAGATGCAGTGATCTAAATAGTTCCTTATTAGAGGACACCCTTGATTGAATACCTCAAATACGGTAATCTCTCGTCAGACTGAGCTGAGTGCGAGAAAATATGACACCACGCACTACAGTTTACCCTTCAGAGTGGTCCCATCCTTCAAAATATCCTTTATAAATGCCGATTTGATGGTGTTCTCCTCCGTTTCCTTCAACGAGTAGAGATTCCATAGGTCATGTAAGAGGTTCATGTGGGTTCCTGTGGCACCCATCAGGTCGGGTCAAAGTTGTCTCACCAAATACGGAGACTGGGATACTTCTTGCCCTCCATGATCCATGACTACATTGAGTTTCCCAAGAGGTTCCATGCATGACAAGTTCATGATAACTTTGTTCATTGGCCACTGGAGCCTCTCCACACTACCAATTATTCTTGGCCCATTGTAGTCTGGGTGTTGGATGTCATAGTACCTTACCCACTGGCAACAGCTCACCAATGCCGGTTCATTCTAACCGCTACGGATTTCTTTTCTAAGTGGGTGGAGGCAATTCCACTCAAAGAAGTCAAAGCTCGTTCTATCACTAACTTCGTGTGTTCTAATATCATATATCAATTTGGAGTACCTCACGCTATCCTCACTAATAACAACACCAACTTCCAAGTAGCCGAGCTGAAGAAATTTTACGCCTAGTACAACATTCTCTCTAACCATACCTCCCACTATCATGCACAGGAAAATGGACAGATCGAGGCATTTAAAAAACCCTCTCTAACATTCTGCAAAAGATGGTTGGTCAGAACAAGAAGAGTTGGCCGGATAATCTCCCCAACTCCCTCTGGGTTTATCGGATGATGACTTTTAATTCCACCCAGGTGACCTCGTACTCCCTGGTGTACAGAACTAAGGTTGTCATGCCTGTTGAGATTCAGTTTCCCTCATTGCATACAGCGGTCTATGACCAGCAAGTGTAGGATAGAGTAGCTGAAATCCTTCTAGCTGAATTGGAAGCACTAGATGAGAATAGGCTTCATGCTTTGCACAACCTGGAAAGGCATCAGAGCAGGATGGCTCGAGCCTTCAACAAGAAGGTTCTCCTTCTCTCTTTCCTGCAAGAAGATTTGGTCTTGGCCCTTAGGGCATCGATAATCCCTGGCAGGAAACCACCCAAGTTAGAGCCCAAATGGGAAGGACCTTTCATTGTTCATAAGGTATACCCCAATGGAGCGTATTCTCTGGTGACCATGGATGGTGAGCGTATAACTCCTCCCATCAATGCCAAGTTCCTCAAGCAATACTTCACTTGAGCTATACGGTCCTTCAGGACCTTAAACTATATGGTCCTGCATGACCTTAAAATGTATGGTCCTGCACGGCCTTAAACTGTATGGTCATGCACGACCATAAACTGTATGGTCCCGCATGACCCTAAACTACCTATAGTCCCACATGACATGAAACTGCACATTCATCCCGCATGACGTTAAACTGCAAGCTAGTCCGGCCTTCCTGACTGAGGCCCAGCCTTAGGCCCCATGGCCTTTCCGGTCCCTAGCCCAAGTTCTTACCCAGAGAGTATGGTGTGGGTAGGGGTTATTTCCTCATTCACGTTGGGTTAGTCACCGCACCGTATACCACCCTTATTTGAGGTGTCCTCCTCTTCTTCCCATCCCCACTGCAAGACGTTAAACTGCAAGCCGGTCAGGCCTCCCTGACCGAGGTCCAGCCTCGGGCCCCTGACCCAGGCTCTCTACTGTGGGATTGTATACCATGTCTTCATTCACGTTGGGTTACTCGTTGTGCCATACACATTCCCGGATGAAATGCCTCTCATTGTACTACATGAATTTAAACTATTTTTCTAGAACTACGTGTGGCTTGATTCCCATATTAATGGGATACGTATGACTGCCTGAACACCTAGGTTTCAGGTCCAGCCCTATCTCTTAAGAGATCCCACGATCTCCCAGTCACCTCGACCTCTTGGCATGTCCTTCTCCATGAGGGGGATATATAGGTGTGGTACAGGGTTTTTGGCACCATTCCCCCTTCTCCCAGGAATCCGCCATCTTTTGGTCGCTCTCAAGTTGAGCCCCTCGACCCTTTTTAGCGGTCCGCAAATGTGTTCAGAGTACTTTGGTCTAGAACCTGGAGTGTCAGATTCAACTTAGGAAAGTTCTGTCTGCTTTTCAAGCTTCGTGCGCCCCTTCATTCAGGCCCCCATTATCTTTCATGCCCAGAGTGACCCCCGAGAATGGTCTAGATACAATGCCTAAGGTCTCTCCTACCGTTACGGGCCAAATCCCCCGAGGGTTTCAGACAGAAAATTGATACAAATCCCGCGTTGCGAACATGGTCAGTGGTCGATGCTCGTTTGTTTTCCCCATTTTTGGCTAACACGACAGGATGTTGTGTTGCAAACATGGTCAGCGTTAATCCTTCATCATCACACCGACTCTTTCAGGTCCTGAATTTTGGTTTCATGATTCACATTATGTTCCACCCCATCGTGTCAAGGTGGAATCTCAGCACTCTTTGCACTAACCCTCAATGCACTTCCACATGTCAGGAAAACAAAGCTGTGTTACGGCGTCTCTCGGGGCTCCCGTGATCCGAGCGCTAAGATTATAGGCTTGGGTCTTCTCTAAGGACCATGCACAGCTTTACCCTCATCCCCACGGGAAATGATGGTTTGCCCATACATTGGATTTCGGCCCCAGCTCAGCTGGAGGCTAGTGTCTCCTGCCCCTTGATCTTTAAACCCTCGTCAGCCCCTTTTCCTGAGGCTCCTCTCCCGGAATCTTGTGCGGTGATGGTATAGGATTATGTCCTCATCCTCATAGGGTATGCTTTATCGCATCATGCGCATTCCCCTAGGTCCAAGCCATGTGACCTTAAACTGTACTGGTTGGTCCAACCACATGACCATAAACTATGATGATATCATCCCATTCGCACGATGGAAAACGGCACTTCATTGTGATGACCTCTCCATAGAGGGCATCACGTTGGGTATTGGTCATTTACCATACCATTTTTCAACGCTCGTATATGACTTGAATATTGTGGCGATTCCAAGAATTTCTACCCTAGGTCGGTCTCTCCACAAAAGAAAAACCATTCACCTTCAGGGACAAACAAGATACATCAAATACCACTTCTTTTGGTGCAAGGGCTAGACCCACACGCCCCTTTTATCCTTGTCACAGGTACCTTCCCATGCAGTGCCACCCTCCAGAACTACGTGTGGCTTGATTCTCATCCTTATGAGATATGTAGGAACGCCCGGGCACTTCCCCATGGGCCCAACCTAACTTTTGTGTTCAGTCCCTCAACCAGAACACTTTTCCAAGGAACACATGGTAAGCAGGACCTCATCCTCATTCACGTCGGGTTTCGTAATCACCTTACCATGTGTCTCCCACCCTCCTTACCAATCCTTGGTCCAAGTTCTAAGACCCTAAACTAAGACCCTTTCTAGAACTACGTGTGGATTGATTCCCATTCTTATGGGGTACGTAGGAACGCCCAGACATTTCGTCTTGGGTCCAGCCCTAGGTATTACCAAATCCCATCCCTCCTCACTGTCGGCCCCTTGGCCTGACATCTCGGGGAGTTTTGTAACTGCAACATTAGCACCGATAAGTTTGGGATGCCCCATAGTGATGTTGGGAAGTGACAGTTCCCTCACCAGAGAGGTCCTGTCTAAAAGTAGGGATGATATGTGACCAGATTAATACTTATGCCGAATGTGCCTCCACCATGGTGGCGTAATTTTGGGAGTGTTGGATTCTATTTGAACAAAACACCACTTTACATTCCACGCTTTGTGTGCCCCTTTATTCAGATATTCATCCTCTTTCACATTTGATGGGACCCCCTAATAGTATGGATGCTCGACCTATGGTCCGCCTGCTGTCTTGGGCCAATGTTCTGGAAGACTGGTCATGTTTGATGGGACCCCCTAACAGTATGGATGCTTGACCTATGGTCCGGCTGCTATCCTGGTCCAATATTCTGGAAGACTGGTCATGTTTGATGGGACCCCCTAACATTATGGATGCCCGACCTATGGTCCGCCTACTGTCCTGGGCTAACGTTCTGGAAGACTGGTCGATGATATTTGAGTTAGGCCCCATGTTGTGAACATGGTCAGAGGTCAGACCTCATTTGTTGTCCCTGTTTTAGGCTAATGTGATATGGATGCTGTATTTATGCCACGGTTAATAGCTTAACTCCATCGTCACGCCCCTCCCACAGTGATTCTGAATTTTGGGTAATGTGATTCACCTTTTTCATCTCCCTATGATCGGACTGATTCCAATTCCCCTGGAATTGCCTCGTTCGTGTGCTAGAGGACATTCAGAAGATGATACATTAATCAGGTCTAAGGTCCCCTTCCTTTGGATGGGCCTCCCTCTTCTCCTCAGAAGTCTGGGCTCGATTTCGGATGCCTGAAGCTTGGTTGATGCCCCACAATCGAATGAAATGATAATACGAGCATCCTTTGTTTCTCACATTGGGTACGGCCCACATGAGCTTAGGGATGAATTGTTTTTTATTTCAGTATTATGGATGAGAATGTTAAACGAAAAGTACAGATAAATGGATTTGTCCATACATTGGAAGCTAAAAGTTCATGAGATGGCCAAAACAGGGCCCCCTAGGGGACAACTTCTTAGAGAGATCTTTCCAACACCTCTACCCTTTGGTTGGTGGCCTCCAGAACTGCTTCCCGCCCTCTAAAGACTCTCTCTTCATCAGCAGTCGCAGAGCACAGTTCGCCAACCTTAGCTTGTGTCTGCGCCCGCCCAGTTTGAAGCACGATCATCTGGTGACTCGCCTCTATCAATTGTTCTTGGGCGTTATCCAGCTGGGCCGTCAGTTGATCCATGATCTCAGAGCATGTTGCAATGAAGACCCCCTTCCCTATTTCCTGCTCTTTGAGGTGTCATACTTCCTTCTCCACCCTCAGGAACGCTCGGGTGCTCAACGATTCTTCCCAACACTGGGAAACGTCGGTTTGTCGGCTGCCCTCACTTATATTCTCAGCCATGTAATCACGGACCGTCAGATGAAGTCGTTGAGCATCAGCCCCTCCGGCACACAGGAAACGCAGCCAGGTCTAAAGTGATCACATCCGCCCCAGCCAATCTATCTGAGGTTGCCTGAGAAAATGCTGGATGCACTTCCACCCTTTACACCGTGTCATCCGGCTCTCATCAGCCGCTTCTGAATCTGAATCATCTATTTCTTCGGGATCAGTGGTCTGGTATACAGGGAAGATATCCCGCAGGTCAGTTGGAGGATCTGCCTCAGGGATGCCTTCCTGAGGAATAGGATCCTCGATGTCTGGGCAACCTTCCTCTCTCACCCCGACATTGGTGGTGCCTTAGTTAGCTTCCGGACTCGCTCCAATGACAGTAAAACTGGTGTCCACCACCCCCTGCTCACCAATTTTCGGGGCCGACCCAGTTTGGGAAGTATGTTTTGGAGGAGGCGGTACATCCGCCACTAATTCACTCACGGACGGCCTAGGCTTAGCAGCCTGACGAGCCTCCAATGCCTAGATCACTGTACAGGGACCATCCTGATTAGTTGAGTTCTCTGACAGTAGGCACCATTAGTGAAGCAAGGGACTTATAGGAACCTAGAGCGTCATCCTCGAGTGTTCTGGCCTCTATGGGAGCTATCGTGGCAGGAGACCCCTCAGCGTTTGTCAGTTCGATAATGGGTGTCGGAGCCCCACCCTATCCAACCAGCACCTCCTCTCCTTCCTCTATTGTGGATGCCTGATCAGCGCCTATATTCTCCTGAGTGAGATAGAGAAATGGATTAGAAATTGCAAAAGATAATGGATAAAGAAGGAGGATAAATAAGGATAGAGACAAACCTCGAGCAACTCAGTTATGTCTATGCCGGAGCTGACGATCTCATCACTCTCCTACAGGCTCCCTTGGCGGGGCTCTCCCTGTTATCCTTCATCTTCTCCTATCTCCTCCTCTCTCTCTAACTCGTCACCACCGTCATCTTCCTCCGACGGCATCTGTTTAGGATCATTCCCCTGACCGAGCATCACTTTCACTAAGAGAGGTGGATCTGCGTGCTGACCCTGTTGGTGCGTACATGTCCATGGTCGTCAGGTAGGCATGTCGTCGATGATAATTTACCCGGTCGATAACCCGAATAATCCCAACTTCTGGCATCTGGATCCCATCCGGCATTATCTACTTCCAGAGGGCTTCAGTGCTCATCGATTTCCGCAGGGTCATCCAGGCCGACCACAATTCCAGGAAGATCGCATCGTGGGAAGGTTCAAGTAGGTATATTATCTACTTCTCGGGAAGTTCTCTGGCCGCCCCGCGTGACCCTCTTCCAGGAAAAGAGGTCAGAGCAACACCATGCAATGTCCCCACTGCTGAGTTCCCGGCTTGTGCAGGCCTCGCTGCCTAGCACGCCCCTAGTCCCCCCCTTCTAGCGGCATCATGCCTGCTCTTTCATCATCCGGGTTCCACGCGGGTAGTCTTGAGTTGCCAAACTCTCTTTCACAAAAGCCCCTTAGGGTACGGTATAGCCCAATGTTCGGCATACTCGGTTGATAGTCCAGCATCGGCCCTGGTGGGAGGAAGGGTAATGACATCGCCAGATCCATAAGTGGTGAACATTAACCAAATCTAGTGAAGGATGCAGGGGTTCCTCTCCTCCCAGATGTCCGTGAATACCCTCTTAGGCATTTGCTGGAGGCACCCGAACTACCTGGAGAATCGGGACGGCACGTAAGGCTCGCAGATAATCTTCCCATCAATCTGAACCACAATCACCCCGCCTCGGATGCTCTAGAAGTATTCCTACTGCTCCAGCAAGCCTTTCCCATTGTCTACCATTTGGTCGGTCGGGGTGGGGAATGGGATGAAGTTGAAGTTGGCATGGTTACCAATTATGATCCTTACTCCCTCCTCATGGAGCGTCATCGGTGTGACCCCGGTAATGTTCAATAGAGATGGTCGTAGGCTGTTGCCCGGTAGGACGAATGGCATTTGGGAAAGTGTACCCACCAAGATGAGATTCCACCCATCCGTGGAAGATCTGGAAGGGTCCACACACCCTCGGGAGAGACCCCCTTCTTGAGATGCGTCCCAGAATGGCGTACAGACTAGCCAGCATGGGGACCCCAAGATTAAACCTTTTGTTGGAGCCTATGGTGCCCACCATCACCAAGGTTGCTGGATGGATGCCCATCCTTGTGTCCCACACCGGTAGGAGCCACCTTCTTAGGAAGGTGGTTAGGATCCTGGCATATCGAACATTTGGGTCCCAGGCCTCATTAATGCGATAGCCCCATGATTGGTGTTGCCCCACCTCCAAGATCCTCTAGTAAGATCCATTCTTGCTCCTCTGAGATGCAGTTGGGCATTGTTTTCCCCATCCCGGTATCTTGACCGCTGGGTCCTTCTCTAGGAACAGGCTGAACCAGTCCTTGTAGGCGATGTCCTTTAGGAAGTCCTTGACCTCTAGCCTCTCTTTGGCCAGCTCCAATAGGTGCCATGTCAGCATGGGGGTCCGTGATTTGTCCTCCTAGGTGTTCATTGGGGGAAGGAACTTTTCGTATTGATAGCCCTCTGGTGGGATACCTCCGATGTATTGGACATCCCAAAGACTGATACCAACTTCCCCATAGTGAAGACGGAATGTGTTGGTGTCAGGGGACCACCGAGTGAATAGCTCTAGCCCGAGCTCAGGCTGGCAGTAGAAGTGGAACTACGACGTCCACACCACCTCGAACAAACCAATGTGATGTAGCTCAGCCTCGAATTGGTCGCATGTATGGCGAACCCAGTATGCTCAGGACCACTCACTGGTGAAGTTTCCTCCGGACCGCAAATCTAAATCTTGCATCCATCCCTTAGTATCATCCTTAATTCTCTGACAGAACGTTCTTGCGTATAGGGATGGGGAACTCTCTGCAACAGGATCTCCCCCAGCAATGGTCCTGGCCCTCGGGTTCAGGACATATACGTCCATGTGTTTGGTCTCTCTGGTAGTACGACCATTGTTGGTGATATTTTATCGAGGAAGGTCATCCTCTCGGGTCACCCATGACCGTGGTGTATCAACCTTGAAGCCCGGCAGCAGAACCGCCTCCAAAATGCCGAAGTTCCATAGCATAAGGTTGTTAGACAAAGGATACTCCTTTTGGGTAGGTTTTAGTAGTTTGAAAAAAGTATGGTTGTTGGAAACAACCACCCTGGCACCGTAAACCTCCTCATTTTCTGCCATTTCAGCTCTACGAGCAGCAGATTCCCTCTCATCTACTTGGTTTGCGGCCATATTCTTCCAGCCAAGTACTTCGAGAGTGTTGCGCGGAATCTGGAAGTGTTGTGCGAAATTCAGAAGCTGGGTGCAAAATCGGAGAATTCGGCATAGAAAATCTCGGGTTTGCGCGTAAATACAGCCAAAACTCAGGGAAATTACATGCTGCCAAAGCGGGTTTTACGCACAGACGCAGATGCAATTTTGCACATGAGAGCTTTGAGCCTATCGCGCAAGAAAGTTGTGTACGTATCATGGGACCCATGGCCCCTTTTATAGGCGAATTCAGAGTTCCGCGCCGCCCGGAAAGCGGATTCTTCACCAGTCGGGGTTTTGCGTGCCGTAACATTTTTTGCACGTAGGGGGCCCACGAAGGCCAACACTTCGGTGTTTTTTCATTTCTCTCAGACTCTGATCATTGTGACCTCTCGCCGATCCAATTCCGAGGGGGGGATTTGTAGACTTCGAAAAGTCTGTAATTACTAAAGGAAGTTTCGAAATGACGAAGTGAAGTCATATTCGGACCCGGAGGGCCCGAAAGTGTTGCGCGAAAATAAGGGGAATGCGCGCAAAAAAATTGGGCCGCACAGAAGGGGTCTAGGATTCGCAAAAGGTCGCTGGCACCGGTGTGCAATAATTTCACGCCCGCGCCCGCGCGGTTAACATTCTGCGCTGCAATCTCTAGCGCACAATTTTTCACACACCGCCCGGGGTTTCGCGCTGCCCGATGCCTATAAATAGAAAGAGACGCATTCCATTTTGGGGTTGCGGAATTCAAACCGACTCTCATGCATGAAATTGGACTTCTGCACATGCAATATGGCCTTCAGGTACTGACCCTTTTCGCGCCACCTCGCCCCAGGATCCGCCTTTGTGCACAATCCCTCTAGATTAAGTAGAATTTCAAACCCTTCAGGGTTCTCCCTTGTGTGAAATTCCTTCTATTGCACACAAAAGGTTCCAATTGCATGCAATCCCTTTCGTTGGGTGCAGCCTTGCCTTTGGGTGCGGACTTTGCCACTCGCGCGCAATTCATATCCCTTGTGCATGATCCTCCTAGCCGTGCGCAATCCCTCTGCCCCGATTATGCGGCATCCTAGTGTTTTGCGCACAAACCATTTCTTTTCATGCAATCCACGGGACCCCTCACCTTGATGCTCCCTGGGTGCCTCCCTGCATAGGCGCCCGATGTCCTCCTTCTGGATTCCCCCGGCACACATATCGGGCATACACACCATGCGTTGTTTTCCCGTGCGACCTTCCAGGCTTGTACAAAGTAACCTCAATATCTCTTGGGTGGTCTTTCCTCTTGCGTTTCTTTGCCTCATTCTTCTTCACATAGGTACGCTAACAGCTATTGCTTCTTTGCATAGTCACGCTAACGTAGACCCCTCGATGGTTCGCTCTACGACCCCCCTTCACTACGGCCTTGCTGATGCCTTCCCTCCCACAAGGGGTAGAGGGTACCGGTTATTTAAGTCCTAGGGGTGTGGAGCAATCCCACCTCGTCCGAGCTACAGGACGTTAAACTGCCAAGCACCATGTCCTCAACACATTACGTTAAACTATGATCCGGCCCCGTGCCTCGCACGCAGGGTTCCCCCGACTCGGGCATTATTTACACCCACTGGTCTCCATGGGGATGGGATCACCCCTCACAGGGGATGATATCCTCCTTTTTGGGGTGGCTTTTGTCCACGGGGGAAGGGTAGCCACCTTGGTGTAAGCCCCTAGTCCTTGCAGAAGGTAGCACCCATGCACCTCCGCACTTCCCCACCGCCAAGGCCAGCAGAGGGCGCGGTAGGTAATGGGGCACTTCCTTTATTCGGTCCCAAATCCCTCTCCCTCTGCGCTTTGTCACCCTCGGGCCTCCATCCTGGAGTAAGTCCCAATACCCTGGGCCGCTCAACGCGTAAGCCCCTCTTCGCTTGTCAAGGACGCACCCTTTGCGATGTGATCGTCAGGTCCCTGCAACCTCTTGTTTCTCACACCGAGCATGACTCGCGTGAGCTTAGAGTGAGCACCGACCCTGACCCCCGCCTATAGAGAACTACGAGGACTTTGATCCCTGCTAAGGCATGGTACATAAGAAGCCTCCATGAGGTTAAAGCCCACCACCCAATCGTTCCGACCTCTTCATGTCGTTTCACAAATCACCATGGGCCGCCTCAGAGCGTAAGCCCCAAATTCCCCCATCCCGCATGATGTTAAACTGTCCACCCGAACTACGTGGACTTTGATTCCCTACCACGGGGATACTTAGGAAGCCTCCATGAGGTTCAAGCCCACCACCTGATCGTTCTGACCTCTTCACGTCGGTTCGCCAACCATTGTGGGCTGCCTCAGAGCGTAAGCCCCATCCATCAACCATTGTGGGCCACCTCAGAGCGTAAGCCCCATCCATCCACCATCGTGGGCCACATCAGAGCATAATCCCCATCCATCCACCACTGTGGGCTGCCTCAGAACGTAAGCCCCATCCATCCACCATTGTGGTCCACCTCAGAGCGTAATCCCCATCCATCCGCCACTGTGGGCCGCCTCAGAGCGAAAGCCCCATCCATCCACCATTGTGGGCCTCCTCAGAGCGTAAGCCCCATCCATCCTCCAGTGTGGGCCACCTCAGAGCGTAAGCCCCATCCATCCGTCATTCTGGGCCGCCTCAAAGTGTAAGCCCCATCCATCCGCCATTGTGGGCAGCCTCAGAGCGTAAGCCCCATCCATCCACTGTCGTGGGCTGCCTCAGAGTGTAAGCCCCATACATTCGTCATTGTGGACCACCTCATAGCTTAAGCCACATTCCATCCCGAACTACGTGGACTTTGATTCCCTACCACGGGGATACGTAGGAAGCCTCCACGAGGTTCAAGCCCCTTTACTTCATCACCCATCCTGATTCTTAACCATGCCGCCACATCTCGGTTGGATCATGCCACCTCATTCCACTCCACATCATTTGAGAAGCCACCCATGTGTCGGCCCCAATATCGGCATCCCCTCCAGGGGGGTTCTCTTATCTGATCCCCTCTCATTGTTCCGATCAGTCTGATATGTCGCTTCTAGACGTTAAACTCGCGGTATACCCCGTGTTAAACATGGGAAGCTGAGGAAAACCTCGGATACATGCCTATGGAATACAATTCCCCGTGTTCTATGTGGGATTCCTTGAGCTTCTGTGCCCTAGAGAATCCCTATAATAAGGGACAGAAGACAGACATGCTAATCCCCCAGCGTCAAGACACGCCAACGATGCCTCAGCGTGACCACTCCCCTAACTGAAGGTTGCTGCCCCGACCGGACCCCTTGGAGTGTCTCGAAGAAATCAGCGTAATTAACTAGTGTCCATGAAGATATGGCACTGGGACGAGATTTACGAATACATCTTAAATCTATGAGGGAGACTCGGACTAGGTGACGAGCTCCGAGGAGGAATCAACAGAAGGAAGAACCGACATCCTATCATCTAGGTTTTGATCAAGGAACAGATGTCCCTGAATAAGGAACAGATACCGCCCGCCTTTGGAAAGAGGGAATTTGGGGCAACAAGCCTCACTTCCTCTGGTTGACGGATGCGCGCACCCTGGAGGAAAGCGTCAGAAACACATATTGAATCCCAACTTCAATGTTCACCACCGGAATCATGATATAACACATATGATCCTTAAAAACAATAAAATAATAATAATTTTAGGATTTAATATCAAATATCCACAAAAAATAACATCACAAGGTCTGTGATTTGTTTAAAATTACTCAAAAAGATTCAACATATTGAGAGAATCTTAAAAAATCCAAAAATGATCAAGAGAAAACAATATTTCCACCACCATTTTCATCAAATCAAGAAGGAATCACATTTGATCCTGTAAAAATTCCAAGAATAAACCATGATAGTTTAGATATTTGATCCTCAGTAAAGATAATAGAGAATATCTAGTAAGAAAATGAATAATAGGGGATAAATAATCACTTATAATGAAATCTCTAGGACTAATGTCTCTAGATATGATGGAATTTCAATATAGTGGGAAGAAATTTTCCAAGAATAGCCACTAGAGTATAGAGGATCTAGATACATGGGTGTGGTCGGAAGAATGGGGTTTTCAGGGATTTTATTGGTTAAAATATGAATTTTTTAATTAACTAATTTTTCACACATGGTTTAGTCACACAATTTACTAAATCATGCACCAACCATGGAAGGCTCCTAACCACTTTAGAGAACCCGCATAGTTTTTCCACATGTTTTGATAAACCATACTACAACCTTAATTTTTCTTTTATTTAGAGATACATTATTTACAAGGGAATTTCACATGGTTATCTTTAACAGTGCTCAAACCATGTGATCCAATAAGTGATTCTAAACCCCTCCAAAAGCTCCCATAAGCTACTTGAGACATCTCATAAATAAAAAATATCTAAAAAAAAGTTAAAAAATGATGGAAGAATGGTATAACACACCTAAAACATTTTGGTATATTAAAATCTCCCCCTATGAGAACATTTTAACCTCCATAAGTGTCTCTAGAGTTCATGCTCAAAAAAATTGGGCCACTAATCTTGGATGTCTGATTCTTACTACTATGATTCCTATTTAATATGTTTGTGATTTAATAAAACTTAACTTAGAGGCACCATAATTTCTCACATTTAATTTTTTTTATTTCATCAACAATATACATTGGATGTTCCTCAAATGAATCATCAACCTACAACTCAACATCTTCACTATCAATCACATGTAAAGGATCTATCTAATAACATGTATATTTGGATACATGGACCATGTCATTAATACCAATATTTCAGGTAGGAAGATCCAATCGATAAACTACCATTCCAATTTTTTTACTATCTCAAACAATCCCACAAACTATAATTATAATTTTCCCTACCTCTAAAATCATCATATCCCCAATCAAGGTCATACCTGTAAGAAAACTAAGTCACCCATGGTGAAATCCCAAGGAATATTTCATCATTATGTATAAGAAAGATTCCCTCTTTGACTGGAAACCATCCACTTCTTGATTAACTTCACCTAATTAGAATTTTTATACACTAAACTTGGCTTGATAACTACTAAATCACTAGATTCATGCCAATATAACATAAAACAATAGGGTTGACCATAAATATACTAAAAATGATCCACATTAATTGAAGATTAAAAATATAAATTATAAAAAAAATACAAGTCAATATATTCATCCTTTGATCCAAAAAAATACTAGCATGCTCACCAATACCATAGTCCTTAAAATCTAGATTATCCTCCTAGATTTCTAGTCTATCTAAGGTTGATATGTCATACTCAGCATTAGTTGTAACCCCAAAACCTTTTGAAATTATTACCTAAATTATGATGAAAAATGAGTATCCCGATCCGAAATGATACTCATAGGTAGTCCATGCAACCACACTATATTCCGAATGTAAAACCTACTCATCTCGTCCATGGATTGAGTTTCTTGAATGGTAATGAAATGTGAAACTTTTTAAGTCGATCAATGAAAACCCACACTACATTTTGACCACTCTAGATCTTGGGAAACCTCATGAAAAAAGTAAATTTCTACCTCATCCCACTTTCACGTAGGTATTGGAATTGGATGATATAAACCATTGAGTCGTTGATATTCTTTTTTGATATTTTGGTAAGTGGGGTAGTAATAGATAATTATTTCTATATATTTTTTGATTTCATACCACTATAAATGATGTTAGATATCATGATACAATTTTGTCAATCCTGGATATGCCAACTATCTTGAGGTATGTGAATCCATGATCAATTATTCTCTTATAGATTTAGGAACTACCACTATAATATGGATATGAAGAAAATAATTATCATATAAGGACTATCATAAAACAATATCATCTCCTACCAGACTCTCCAATATTATTATTTAATCTAGATCCATTTCCAGTCTATCATTGACTCAATCAAACAAAGGAAAAGAAATTACTAAGGGTGAAAAGGTGAATGCATCATTCTCAAATAATACACATACCTACCAATTCATGAGGATACTCATCTACTTTCACACTTATTACAATGTTCCTAACCCCAGATCTCATGTATTCCTATTAAGATCATCTAGAGTAACATTATCTTTTCTAGGGGAATACATTGTCATTAAATAAAACATATGTAGATACTCGAACAAACATCTCTACTGCAGATTCAGGTCTCACTATGGAAAAAATGTTGCAATCACGTTTGGTATGTATAGACAATAAATCTATCATTCATGGAATGAACCATTGCATCAAATTCAATGTAATGAGTAGGTTAGTTTTATTCAAAGTTTTGTATCTGTCAAGACACATAACAACTTCTCATTCATTCTATGTCAATACATCCAAAAAACCAACTCTGGAGGCATCTCAATACACCATATAACAAATATAGGGTTATAATAGGATAATAATTGTATTATAATTCATCCTTTTTTCATATCTAAGAAGGCCTCCTTACATAGGTCGGTCTAAAAAAATATTACCCCATTTTGGGTATGTTTAGTCATAGGTGATACCAAATGGGAGAAGTCCTAGATTAATCACCTATAGTAGTAATATAATCTAAAGAAACTCTAAATCTCAAACACATTCCTTATTCATCTTCGGGATTAAACTACTTCCACCCTCTCCGGATCAATAGAAATATCTATCTCAGAAATAACATACCCAATAAAGAATACTGCCTAGATCCAAAAGTGAAAATTTGCGATTTTAGCATAAATTTGATGCACTTATATCATACTCAACATGATTTAAAAATTTATAGAATAAAATTATTAGGTCTGTTAATATATAGATATATCGTCAATAATCACCATGAAAATGAAATCCAAGTATGGTAGAAGAATAATTTTGTTCATGATGTCCAGGAACACTACTATAACATTTTTCAACCCAAACATCATCAAAATTAACACGCATAAGGCCACTTTACTCCTCAATACCATATTTCAAATATCCTCTTCTCTAACACGATGTTCATAGAAGCCTGATTGTGGATCGATTTTAGAGAAACACTAGACCCCCCTCAACTAATTAAATAAATAATCCATCCTAGGTAATAAATACTAATTCTTCAATGTGACTTAATTAAATTTCTTATAATCTATGCATATCATTAGGCTACCATTTATATTTTTAGAGAAAAATAACTAGATAACCCTAAGGAATAGTTCTTGTGTGAATAAACCACTTTGTCTCAAGATCTTCAAGATTCACATTATTTTCTTTCATTTTGGTCATTCTAATCTAATATAGAGTGATCAACACTGGTTTCACACCTAAAAGTAATTCAATATCTAACTCAATACGTTCTCTAGAGGTATTTCTTAGAAATGGTTTTGAAACACGTCTTAGTAAAAGTCAACCGTATAAGGAAAAGTGGTTGGAGTCATTATCTAGTCGATAGTCATAACCATACCAACCACTTGATCTGTAATTTTTCTGATCTAATTGAGTTTTAATCCCACTCCACCTGCTCCTAGATCCCATTCTCTGACCAGGACATGATTCTATACATTTAGGGGGAAAAGGTCACATTTATTTGATAACAATTTATACAATATTGATAACGAGTCATCTATATCATAACAAAGATCACATAAAAACTTATGATCTCTAAAATATAGAAATCCCACAAATGTTTGTAGCCTATAGCCACTATAGGAAATTATGGAAAACTACGTGTATGCTCAACCCTCTATTCAATAGAAGTATCAAGAGAAACAAATTCAAGGAAAATTATTATAGGAAAACATTACCCAATAACGAATTGAGTCTATATAAAATATTTGGAATAAACTATATCAAAAAGGAAGAAAAGATGCTAATATAATAAAACCTATAACTCAAACTATTGAATGACCCTCTCCATCATCAGTTTGAATATAATCCACTACGTAGACTCTACCTACATTAGATCCAAAACATTTTACCTACTATTTCAGGTTCACCTAATTCAATGAACCATGTGAAGTTTATAATTTAGGTTGACATCCACTACCTACTCCATAGCCTAGCCCTCATATTTTTTCCTAACTCCCTATCTGATATTATCCTGGTCAATCCCTTGGATATTATGTATTCCCAATATTCCCACACAAACTTTACCATGATAATTTTCATATCCCAACCCACTGGGACCTTTATTACTTTCGAAAAGACAAGTTTGATTCCCTAGTCCCACCTCTAATAGACTAGGGTCTAGTGACATTTTTTGAAATGGAATAAAATTTAATGTGATTCATTATCCTAATGTACCTATATGAATGCACACAACCATATCCATGAAAACATGTAGAAGAATAATAAAATACTTTAATATCTAGAGTGTAAAAAATCATGCAATAACTTCTAGGAAATACATATCAAAGTACGTATATAATGGAAAAAAATACACACTCGACCAAAAATATAGGCGGGAAACCCAATCTGTCATAAACTATAAAGAGTGAAGAGGGGGGATACTGGCTCCAGATCCATGAGTTCATCCAGCAAACATGGTCAGTTCCTCTACATACAACTAATATCCACTAATACCAAGTCCATTGGGGTAACAATTAACCTATCTGTTGGCTGCATAAGACACAACATGTGTGGGAAAATCTAATGTAGGGGTGAGTATATATATACCAAGTAGGACACCCTGAAATCACCAATAAAAAATCATCAAGAGAGAGTAGTCAACTCAACAACATGAGGGTATGTAAATTGGTATATAAGACAACAACCTTAATGACTCTATCATCCATAACTCAGAAATTATCAATAAGAATCCAAAATAAATATTTAAAGGGGATCTCTATCTCTACATCCCAACTAAGAGTGATCTCTATTTCAGAAGCTCTAAAGGAATGTATCTGATGCCTAGCATAATTTCTAGCCAAAAATAAATCTATGTGGAGGACCCACACCTCTCCATAGTGCTCCACTACTAATGAGGAACAATATCCATTGATGGAACCACACCTTGGTGCATCAAGGGGTGTCACTCGATACATATAAGAGTCATTACCTGGTGCGGAATGGGCTTCCACTCAGTATATAGTGGACCTTCATACTCTATAGAATGATGGGGGGTACCACTCCACTTTAATAAAGAGTATGGGGTCCCAAGACCTACTAAAAAATGGGGGTTCTAACCATTGAATCTCATGTAACCTCTCTAGAATCCATGTGGAGATCTCATACCTCACCATTATGCTCCATAGATGAGGGATCACTAACTCTATTGAAGGACCCATTCCCACCATAGCTCTAAGATGGTTCATTCCACTCTATAGAGATAGTACTTAAATATAGTTTTGTATGGTGGTGTTCAACCATATCTTTGTAAATAGTTTGGGGGGGCCATGTTCTGGTGCTTTAGGGGGTTTTCAACCCTGATAACACTCCAATGATCACACAAGAACTTTATCACCCACTAAGTGTCACTAAGAGAAGTTCCCCTCTAGCATCACCTCATGAAATATCTATCCTATCTAAAAAAACGAAAACATTACGTTGTATATGGAAAACTACATTGGATAGGTTACTTGTTGATCTAAATCCATGTCTTCAAAAAGGATATACGCAAGGTGATAGATCGAGGTATCCAACTTATCCTGAAGAAGTAAGTGGAATGTACCATTTATTATATGGAAGGTCTTTCCAAGTCTATAACTAATTTTTTCTTTCTATCTATCAAATAATATCTTCCTCTTGATAAATAACATATCCACTTGGGGTACACAGTGTTTAGAGGTTATTCTATCACTCGATGTGTCATCTAGTTTGGCATGTGTATAATATCCCATGATCATTTAATCAGGGTGTTCTCATGTACTCATGTTGTGTCTAAGTAATTTTTTAAGTACAAGGATGTAGCCTTCCATACATGATGTGTGGGGCCACATGGTCACCTGGGTGTTTACTCCCTATACATATTGAGCCATCCGCCAAGGTATACATAGCATGTGATCCAATGAAAACATCATGTATAAACACATAGATACCTGGGCGTGTACTCCATGTACATGATTAGATGGTTGGTCAAAGGTAACATGTCCTGTGGTCCCACCACACAACATTTTATATTTATTTTTATGCATAAACCATATCTTCCACTCAAAGGGGGCTGCCCAATATTTGTTCTTTCAGAGTACATGCCATGTGGTCGAGATTTTCAAAGAAATCTACAAACTTCACATGATTTCTATTCACACTACTACAAGATCCACTATCAATCATGATCGTAGATCCTAGATCTATGGTTGGCCAAGCCTTATTTTTCATCGGTGTTAGGATTCTGACCACCCAACATACCCAAAAACATCATCCATCATGCCACACCACCAAACACCATATCGATGAACCAAGGGTCTCTAATCTTAACCTCAATCACCCATGGTCATCACCACACATATTCTGTTTCATAAATCCAAATCATGAACACATGGTATCAATATGTTGTACCAAATAATGGTTTCATAATGATCACCTACTAGGTATTTATCTAACCACCATCCAAAGGAAATACTGATGATGAAAATGTGAATAATGATAGGATGAATGCATGAGTCGCAAACATGAGGAATGAAGCATGGTTTTTGTTCCAGTTATCCTCAATACAGTTCTATTAGAATTATTTATTAATAATAGATAAAATCAATTCTCAAAACCCATGAAGATAAATCAAAACCCCCAAATCAACCACCGATCATTGATTCAATCTATTAGAAGGATTTACCCATGTTTGAAATTGGATAAACAGAAGAGGATAAATTCAAAAAACAATATCATAACTATATCTTGGATCAATCAAAAATCAAGAATGGTTCTCCATAATTTTCATTGGAGATATCCACAAACTCGGTTGGTGTATAAGAACCCAGTGGTACTAATCCATTGGACGATGATCTGTCGATGCCACAATACTCTCCTCTACTACTCCACTTAAATCCCTAGGGTTATATAGCTAACCCTAATATTTTCCTATAACTAGGTTAAAATAAGGGGATTCTAGGTCTATAAAAATAAATTAATTAATTTAAAATTCCCCCCATAACCACTTTTTCACTGAACACCTAACACCGACAAAGGTTGTGTCACTCCTAGGGTAAACCTCGTATTCAAAATTTAATGGTGGTATCGTATTTACCATCTAGTACGTCATTCAAGATATGTTCAATTATTTCTAAAAATATTCATAGGCGTGATGTAATATTTTTAATATATCCACACCAAGGCACTCCTGGACATAAAATCCCACACTAACTCAGTGTCTAACTTCAAAAATATATCTAAAAATATTCCAAAGTCTTATCAAGAATGAAGTGGAGTCATTAAAATCTCTCTGCCTTCAATTATTGTCATCCCCAAAAGAAAAAACCTACTCACAAGTGAGGATACCGAACTCTAACCTGGGCCTCCCACTCCCAAAATATCTCTAGGAGGTTCCCATTCATATAAAAAACAAGCTCCCATGGGAAATAATTTTTTATGAAGGCTATTCTCCTTTTTGTTATTAAATTACATAGGGCTCCCAAAACTCCTCAAAAATAGTAAATCCACCCTCAAGATCCAACTTATCTTGGTAGGCATTATAAAATGATTTTGTCACATATCTATATGGTTATGACATGTGGAATCTCTGGTCATTGAGTGTAACTATGGTCACAGGGTCAAGTATTACACCACCTTGAAAACCCCAAATAGTAACTAGAAAAGGTCCTATGAACATCAAATACATCATGTTGCCTCAATCAAAACTCATCAATCCTTATTGAGGAAAGATCGCTCATAACATAAGATATCCCCATAGAACACCAAATGCCTTCATTATTAGTCCTCAAGGGACTCCTAGTATTTTTGGGCATTCCTCATCCACACCTGGATTAACTACGCCTTTCACAACCATCTAAAGTAGCCCAGTCAGGATCCAAGTATCACTGAGAATGGGGAAGGGTGAATCCCGGATATCTGTTTCTTTTTTGTTTCTTTACTTTTAAAACAACATTCACCTATTATTAAATATTTATTTCCCTGCTGATTCCAAATCAAACATAAATCCATAGGAACATAATTATTTATAAGTTTCACTACTCAATAAGAGTAGTTACGTCATTGTTCTGGTTTGGAAACAATCCAATACCATACAAACCACTAGAAAAAAATCCTATGATGTGAGATATAATTAGTGGTATGTTACCTTACACTCTTGTATCACTATTAAAACAATCATATAGTGTGTGTTCTTCTACTAGAACAAAAAAATTTTATTCAACATTACGGTTATTCTTGATCCAGTTTCACAAATTTGATCTTTCAAAACAATTCTTATCTTTCCTACCTAGAATCTAGTAGGAACTTCCTGGAATTCATAATGATACTTAATCTGATATATTAGTCTACTTTTGATACTTGATGAAAGTTATGTTCACATAAACTGGGTATTCAAAACTTATTTTCACAAAGCTCTTTCATGAAGAAAACTACCTTCACATAACCAACTTCCTTTACAAAGCTTACTAAGTCAATCTGAGACATCCCATCATCGAAAAGTACCCATTAATTAAAAGCATTGGAATCATTCAAGACTTTAGAGGTATTATTATGATGAAGAATATCACATAGAAATCCCATTTCATGAAGCTCTTTAACCTTTCTGAAATTAGAGTGATTTTAAATTTTCTCTGATTGCCTCTGTAAAAATGAAGTGAGGGTCGCCTCATATTTATAGGGTCGCCCATTCATGATGCTCCACCGCCTCAAGTGCATCTTTCATATCACTCAAAAATACATTCATGATGATCCTCCTTTTATGTTCCTCCATTGATATTTGATGTTCTCACAAAGATCAATGTCAATCCATCGTGCGCTCGTGATGCTCCATATCTCAAAGTCTGGTAATCGAAAATCTCAACATCAACTTTATTTGATCCTTCACAAAACACATTTTTTTGAATCCCATATTCATGAAACTCATTAATTGTTCATAATTTCATAAGGTAATAAATAAAATCCATGTTTTGTGATGCTATCCAAACACCAAATTTTGGACCCCCAAAATTTGGAAAACACTGGGAAACGGCACCACCTTAAAACTCTGCTTTAGTAAAATCAACCATGTTGATTCGTAGTCATCCAATAGATTATTTCTTACCAATATAACCAGAAACTAATTAGAAAAACTTTTTCTCCCTCTTTACTTCATAAATAATTCATCACAAGTTCTCCAACTAACTTATAATATTTGTGAAATACACACCATCAATGCATTGTCAGATTTACCATAGAAAGTATTGTAACTTCTTGATCTTCTAGAAATATCTTTCTTTCCAAATCAAATAGACTTCATTAAGAATTTTGAATTTGATTTCTTAATTATGAAGATTAGTTTTATCATCCACTTATAAAAATTGAAGTGATTTTCTTTCTCCACAAACTTCTTAGACAATATAAGACAATACCTAAAAATGATTCTCTTCATTATCAGATTGTACCTAACACTATCACTAGCACCAACTCTAGGCCCAATAACATTATCTCCCACTGGATCCAAACAGTACAGTGTTGACCTGTAGAGTCTCCACTATATGGCCTCAAATGGTGTTACATTCATGGTGGATTGGTAACTATTATGATATGAAAACTACACTAATTTTATATGATTCTCTCATCTGTGGCCCAAAACCAACATGAAAACTCAAAGCATTTTCTTAAAAACATGGGTGGTCCGCTTTACCTGAAAACATATCAGGGGTAAAAACACAATTATTAACTGAAATTTAGTCTCATATTCCTTTTACATCCAATCCATAATCATGACATGAAGTTAGAATCATGGTCTAAAATAATTGTCAATGTAGTTCCATGAATATAGAATGCTTATATCATGAAAATGTTCCCCAAAATCTCTACCAATATCTACCGCTAGATGGTTAGGAAGTGGACCAACTCATTTAGTTAGTCAATGAACATTCATATAGATTTGTGTTCTCTCATTAATCATGGAATCTCCCATCACAAAAAACCACAAAGATATAATCACATTTCCACTTCCATCTATACACCTCAGAATCAACCTGTAGATTTGTTATACATAAAAAGTTTAACTCAGAAATATGATACAACATCCATGGACACCAATACTAATGCCAAATGATCTTGGTACAACCATACTTCTCATAGGTGTACTACTAAGGTAAATCAATATTATTAGCATCTCCTCTAATAGCATGATAGGTCTCGTTATCCATCCTCAAACAAGTATGACAAGCTCCCCACCTTATAAAAATCCATTAGGAATATTTTCAGTTGATGCATGGTCATACAAGATCTCACAATTAATATCCATAAGTTTTTCATCCCAGCCTCGCTAAAGAAGCAGAGGGGTAACAACCATCAATTAGAGGTACCATGTACCATCCTCATCCTTATGGGTCAACTATAAGTGGTAAACTTCTCTATCACATTTCTTAGCAATAATTAATAGAAAAATTTACTATAAACATTTGATTCCATGATCATGCTCTTGGGTGGATCTCAATATAGTACTGACTCAACCTCTTTTGGGTCCATTATCACTCCCATTTCTAAGAATACAAATCCTAAGAAGTGAACCCCCCCCCCCCCCCCGAATCCAAAACTGACTCTATGATAGCTCCCCATAAATCTGGTACTCTCAGAGTACGTCTCGAAACATCATTATGTGTATCATGGATACACCTCTAATGTTGATTACATAAGGATGTCATCATAGAAGACTAACTTGAACTTGTCCAATAATATTTTGTAGGACTTAGTTTATAAGTCTCACAAACACTATTGGGGCATCCAACATATTGAATGATATCACTATGAACTCAAACCAACCGTATTGGATTTATAAATTCACCTTCGGTACATTCTCCTATCAAACCTAGAGATATTTATAAAATTTCCTAAGGTCAAACTCTAAGAACCACTTATCCCCTAACCACTGGTCAAAGAAGTCATCGGTTCTTAGGGGTGGATGCTCCTACTTGATAGTCACCTAAATCGGGTGACATAAATTCACACCTAGCCTCAAGATATTATATTCCTCCTAATAGAATAATGTATTACTTCCTAGGCTAACACATAAAGTATAAAAAAACCCATACTCTATAGATTCCTCAAACCACACCTCCAACTCTCATTGCTAAATGAGGTTATCTGATATACTAGAAAAGTTTTTGGGTCATCACTAGTGAAATTCCATGCAAAAAAGAAACGATTTATGTGGAGGTTGACCGAGAACATCCTCAATGAATATTCCCTCATGCCTTACCCACAATGTAGGAAATGAAAACTCGTAACATCCACTCCTCCAAGGATCAAATATAGGGGTTTCGGTATGTATAAATATGACTATTTCCCAATTTAGTATGGGTTTCTCCAACCTTACCATTATAAAGACTGTGGGGAACTTGTGCCCTATGTAATAGGGGGTTTCCAACCCCAGAAACGCTTTGATCATCACCCATAAACATTTTTAGCTTCTAAGAATCACTGAGAGAAGCATCCCACTAGAATCACATGATATCATATCTATAATTCCAAAACAGAGGCCAAAATCAGGTAATATGTAGAAAACTACTCAAGATAGGCCACTCATGGTCCCAAATTCAAGTCTCAAAGAAGGAGATATGTAAGGTGGGAGATCAAGTGCTCTATATTTCCCGAAAGTAGTAAATGGTGGTTACCATTTAGTGCATGGAATGCCTCTCCAAATCTAACAAGACATGTGTCTCACCATCTCACATGTAATATATTCCACTCAATAAATGACATGTCCACTCAAGGTACACAGTGTGTATAGGTCAGTCTAACACTTAGTGTACCCTCTGTTATGTCCCGTGTATAATGGTTTTAGCCCATGTATGCAAGGTGTTCCCATATACCCAGGTTATTTCCAAGTAATTTTTGAAGTACATGGTGTGTAGCCTACCATAAAAGGTATGTGGGGCTACATGGTCTCCTGGTTGTGTACTCCCTATATATGTTGAGCCATCCAACAAGTTATACATATCATGTGATCTGATGAACATGGCATTTGTACACACATAGATACCTGGGTGTGTACTCCATGTACCAAATGAGCTGGTTAGACAAGTGTCACACTGAATGTGGTCCCACCACATGGCATGGGATATTTATCTTCATGTGTAAACCCTATATGCCAATAATATGGGACTACACTACATGTGTTCTTCTAGAGTACATGCATTGTAGTCGGTATTTTCAAAGAAATCCAAAAACATATCATGTTATCCAGACTCACCATAGTTAGATCCATCATCAATCATGCTTGTAGATCCCAAATCTATGACCCAACATGCCTAAGTCATTGTTGGTGGCTAAATTCAACCACCTGATCTACCCCTAAATATCCTCCATCATGTTACACCACTGAACTCAAAACTCATGAATCGAGGGTCTCTGATCTAAACCTCGATCACCCATGGTCATTGCTACACCTCGTTCACTCCATAAATCTAAATCCTAAACCCACAGTATCAATTTGAAGCTCCAAAAGAGGTTTTTTCAATGATCATATATTAGTTATTTGTCGAACATTCAACCAAAGGAAACACTAATGATGAACTTGAAAACAGTGGTGGGAGAAAGGAATGAACCAAAAACATGAGGAAAAAACCTCCTCTATTTTTCAAGTTAAA
The DNA here is from genome assembly GCA_963277665.1 of Viscum album. Classification (NCBI taxonomy): domain Eukaryota; kingdom Viridiplantae; phylum Streptophyta; class Magnoliopsida; order Santalales; family Viscaceae; genus Viscum; species Viscum album. The sequence goes on from OY728127.1 coordinate 1,302,211,692, forward strand.
CTAAATTTGTTGCTATTAGAATAATGAACATATAACAAACAATATTAATTACCAAAACATAGGAAGTTAAAATAATACCTTTAAATCAACCATTGATCTACAAATTAATCTTGTTAGAAGGATTGAATTGAGTTTGAAATGGGATAAAAAGCTGGGGTATGTCCACACACAAAAACATCCTACCTCGAGTTTGGATCAATTGATGATGAAGAAAGGTTATCCTCTATTATCATTGGTAAGATCCAAATACATTGATGGTGTAGATGATCCTAGTGGTAATGATCCATTGGACTATGATATATCGATGCCACAACACACTCCTCCACTTCTCCTCTCAAATCCCTAGGGTTATGTGTATAACCCTAGGATTTTTCTATAAATAATTTTAAATATGATGAGGGTAGTTTGGGAAAATTAATTAATTAATATACGTATCCTAACATAACCACTTTTTGACCGAAAACCCAATGCTGACAAAGGTTATGTCACACTTATATTAAAAGCATCTTTCAAGATTTAATGGTGGTCTCATATTTCCCATCTAGAACACCATTTAAAAGTTATTCAATTACTTCCAAAAATATACATATTTAGGATATAATATTTTTAATATATCCACACTAAGGCCCTTGAGGCCCTAGAATCTCACAATGACTAAGTTCTAGACATTGAAAATATTCATTAAAATAATACAAAGTATTGTAAGGAAAAGTAGATTCATTAAAATACTCTTGTATAGAAATGATGGATATGTCCCATCTTATCACTCTGATGAAAATTCTAAAGAGTATTTGGGTATAATTTTTTTGTATTATCCAATATTAACATATTTAAATAAATTTGGATCACCTCCCCTTATGGATGGAGTCAAAGAATCCTAGCTCTACTCCAGCTGCCTATCACCTCCCTAGTGAATCAAATCAATACTCTTCTTTTTTTACCAGATGATTAACACATGTACATACACAAGACCCACTTACTAGTCCACTAAGGATAGAAAGAATATCATTTGTTTTATTATCTTATAAAACCATATCTGTTTTAAGGTTCTTATGAAGAACTTATAAGTTTGTGGTATGGTTGATTTTCTTCACCTTAAACCACAACTTAGGTGGAAAACTAATAATGAACATCCAGGAAATCTAAACCTCATTATAGTTTAAAAGAAGAGAAAAATATAGATACAACTTGAAAAAAAGAGAATATTTCATAACCATCATCATCCCCTGGTGGAGTTCCATGAAAACATGGGCTATATCCTTCTTCAGTGTATCTGCAATAAAATCCTCAAAAACAATTCCAGGTTGTTCTCCCAAGTTAATGCCTAATGCCACCCAATATAATATCCCATGATCCACCATCTCTTAGTGGATCCCTAAAGAATATATACAATCAATTTCACTCATTTCTCATCAGGATTCACTAGCTTCTCAAAAATACCCTCAATTATTTATATCCAGTCCTTGGAATTTTGGGACCTTCATTGCCCTAGAATTATAGGTGATTTTTTAACTAAAAATATTAAGAACAATCAACCATATTCACCCCCATGTGTTCAATTCCACCCAAAATAGGTATTAGATGGAAGTATCTAGACTAATGTGGCTAGACATCTAGAGTAACTTGGGAGAATTCTTAACTACATTATCCTATATTTCTGGAAGTGTTTTAGGATCATTTCCCATTATGGGAGATCCTTTACAAAGTCCCTAGTTGGTCCCATAAGATTTCATCAAGTCATCAATATCTAAAATTATATAATGAACACACACAAAAAATTAATAACTTAAATATAAATACTACCTAAGCATCTAACATAAATACATAAAAACCACTTAGTAGAGACTCATCCTTATAGGATACATACAACTATAATTCATAACCACTTACATTACCAAAAAACAAAGAAAAATTAACTAGAACCTACACATTATTCATATTCATGAACATATAAAATATATATAAATTCCATGATCAAATAATTAAATGTTATCAATAATATATCAAAAGGCCACATAAAATTGATTATAACTAGCACATAAATAATTAAACCTCTATCAATGACATATAAATAGTCAAATGACATATTAAACTACATTCCGATTAATGATTCATGAAATAACCCAAATAAAATAAAATGTAACTGCAAAAAAACTAATAATTAATAAAAAATTGCAATGCCATAGTCATTAATAATAATTCCATTTTCCTTGGTAACTCAGAGGTCTATTACAGCTGACCTAAAAAAGCACACACTTGACTCCCTTACCTAGGTCCCAACTATACAATCACCATTATACAAAACACTCAAGTTATATCCCAAGAATAATTCTATAATACCATTTTGTAACAATCCAACCTGAATCATCAGTTCTAGGCTAGTGTTTCACAAGACCTCATGTGTTTCTCTTGGTACACAAGAGGATACTGAATAGTGTTAAGGACCTAAATTGGTAAATGGGGGGACTATACCCTTAGTATATATAACTAACCAACACTTAATTAAAGGAATAAAAAATAAAATTAGATAATCATACAATGAATAAAAATACAAAATTCATTGCGTATCAATATTTCATATAAGACAACCAAAAGCCGTCCAACTATAAGACATGTACTAATGAAAAAAAATATGGAATATGGCAAGAGACATCATGAAAAAAAACCTGAAGTTCGATGTAACTCAACCTATCTACATTTCTCCTCAAACTTAGTCACCTATCATAGGTACCATACCCTTTACTAGATCCCTAACCATAAATTGTTCACATGCATCGAGATTCCCATGTAGGGTGATAGTATAAACCCAGTAGGACCTCACCAAGGAGTCTTTATCATATGTGAATATTTATATAAAGATTTATATAATGAAAAAAACATTAATTCATAAGTATGAAACCATATGTTTGGTCATATAGAACTAACCAGGGTTATATGAACCCTGGACCTACCAGCTTCATCTCCATGATGGAAGAGACATTTTGTCTAGTTTCCCTAAATCTAAAAACAATCTTCGAGACCAACATACATATTAGAACAAGCCTAAAGGACATCAAGACAAGGGTTAGGCCACAAGTCCATAATTCCACACAAACTATATTTTGTCAGTACATAAGGCCTTCAATCCCCACTTCATAAACTTAGTTCAAACCTCAAGACCACCATTCTCTTCCATATATTATCCAAGACCTTTCCATAATCATCACATTTCACATTGTACATTCTCCACCTTTGAGGGATTAACCAAGTAATAAAGTGTTCAACTATCACTTTAATGATATATAGAATAATTCTATGTTCCATACACATATATACATACACAATCTATATAAAGTAAAGTATTAAGCTATACGTATGTATAATCATGTCAAAATAAAAGTTGTCTTATGTGCACACACACACACAAGAATTTCATATCATGAATGTTATCATGAGCTACACACACATGGAAAAACATATTAATAAATGTATCAAGGGTGAAAACACACACACAACCATTACACATAACATTTTTAAACAATTTTTACGAAATAATAAGGAGTTTCCAACCTTAATCATATCAAATACCAATTTCAAGGTTCACTATGAAAATCAATATTTCACACCTCATTATCTATAATTATCCACAAATCACCACATGGGTAGTATAGAGTGAACATTGAGGAAGAAGAACATGTCATGGGATGGGGTTAATTTAGATATACCCAACAAGATCCTAGGTAATGAGTGAATCTAGACAGACCTGAGAACAATCAAGACAAAAAAGGACATACACATCCATTTTCATTGGATCTAGAAGGAATCTCAATTGATAATGTCATAATTTCTTTATCAATCCATGAAAACCCATATATAGGGTCTTTGGTAAGGGGAAGTGAGGATATATAGTATGAACATAGTGAATAGGGGATAAATGATCACTTAAATTGAAATCCCTATGTTTGATGTATTTATATTTTATGGAATTGCTCTCTGGTGGGAAGGAATTACCCAAGAAGAGACACTAGAGTCCCTAGCATAAGGATCCCTAGGAGTGGGAGAAAATTATGGGTTATAGGGTTTTCTATGTTACAATATAAAATTTAATATTAATTAATTCAGCATGCATGGTTTGGTTGAATGGTTTACTGGACCCTGCGCCAACCATGTGTGGCTTACTACCTCTTCTGACACCTTCATGGTTTGGATACATGGTTTGGTAAACATTTATTTTGATTATATTCTTAGTAACACATATTATTTAGTAATTTCACATAGTTATCTATAACATTGTGTCATCCATGTGTCACCTACTACCCTACTCCAATATTCCACATGTCTAGATGGGGATGACAACACGGTTTCCCCAAACTATGTTCAAACTATTCTTTACATTAAAGGAAACTAAAACCCTCTAAAACCACCTAGAAGCTACCTAAAAATTTTCCCAAATAAATCATAACTCAAAATAAATTTAATAATGTTTTAAAGAAAATAATAACACACCTGAAAATTCTCAATCCAATATAACCATGTTCCTCAAATCAAAATGATACTTATAAAGTGTATAACTCAAAACATAAAAAATATATCAAAGGAAGAATCCCTTTAAACCGCACCCACTATGGTAGTAGTATATTTTTTATGTTAACTATAATTATACCTTCCATTATCTATTCTATAAAACCCTATCCATTATTATTAATCAATAATAATAAAATAAATTGATTGAAATTATTTCCAAACTAGTCATCCAATAAGACATAAACTTCCTAGATGTTGGGACACACCCACACATCCCTTACATGGGTTGTGATTCACATAGATATAGAAATGAGATAATAACAAAAATAATATAAAATACATGAGGGATACATGAAACCAAAAATCCGCAACAACCATTATAATGCTCAAGGAATCTCCATGATGAAAAACTTAGGTTCACATCTTACCACATCTCTTTTGTATATTTACCTACATACGTCAGAACCATAAATTAAACTTTCAAGAGTATATAATCACATTTCTACACACCCATCACACTAACCTCTACTAAAAAATAACCAATATTTTAGGGAGGAGACATGGGAGGCCACATATTTTTGTTATCATCATCATAATGTTTAACTCAATGGAAAAATGCTATTTTTACCGACCCTTCAAAATAATTGTTAGTGTTTGGAAGATCCCATCAACACATTAATGATGATTTCACAAAAAAAATATAATAGATCATTCAACCAAAAAAGAAATTTTATTTTGTATAGATAAATTAAATGATGATATTTTGTATGAATGTTTTACAGTGTCAAGGTTATTTTTCACTTCGAGTGCATGGGAATATTGTGATCCTAGTGAAATTTGTGTCATGAAGGTTAAAATTAATTTTTTCCACGTGAATCCCTTGTGTGGTTGAAATTATTTATGGTTTAGAGTGGAGAATTTAATCTGTATATGTGAATATATTATGGCCCAACATTGTTTTTGGAATCTTGGTTAAACATTGATGTGTCCAGATAAAATCCCTACAATTATAATTCATTTTCATCATTTTAGTGGCTATATCATTCAGCCACATAATTCCTATATGCCGATAGTTCAATTAATTCTTATAAATTGGTTACCAAAATTGAGTATAAATACCACCCATTTTACAAATTTTGAGAAGGATTAATTTTCTATGGGAAAAAATAAGAGAATTTGTTTATTTTTGAACTATGCCTTTACACAATATTTCAGAGAATCTTCTTTAGTAGAGTGATCATTTAGGTCAAAGAAAGGGGGAATAGTAAATTTTAAAATATTTACTACAACTCCTTCCCCATATAAAATTATCATGATGATGTATATATAAAATCAGTTTTTGAAGGACTCTCATAGAATTCCTTCAAGGTGATATACCAACCACATAAATCTTATGTGGTGGAAGGATACAAGCATCTATACCTTTGGTGGACACAAAAAAAATTTATAAAACCCTGATGTTATGTGAAATTAATACATTATAGATTTTTTTGTACTCTTTCCAAAGGACCATCGTTGGAAATGACTTTACTAAGGGTAGGCTATATTTTAATGGATCTCAAATGTGGAAGTATGGGCCCCTTAATAAACCCTCCTTTCTCTAGGACACTTAAAAAGGTAGAATTTATTATCCAAGTGGAATTATTAGACACCTTTTGGGGAAACCTGAGTAAAACAAGCACAATGTGGCATTTGGGTAAGTTTTGGTTGAACTATGGGATTTTTGGTATGATGATATGTGAGGTTATGAATGGATCCTTGTATAAGTGAGTGGATTCGAATTCTTATAAACAATTATTACTTAATTTGAAAATAAATTCAAATATTTATTAATATAGATCCAAAATTAAGTTAAAAATAATTAAATTTGAAGGGAGGTCTCTCATGTCCTCCGATATTCATTTTAATACATGTTAATAACATTTTTTACTATTTTACCCTTTGATTTCACACTTTTACTGTTTTTAGCCCATACCATGGAGATAGGTTTATAACTAGATAATTTACTTTTTATACCTGAAAATAAAATGGAAATATTTTTATGAATATTCACTTCTCATTCCAAATATAAAATCTATTTTAATGTATACATTTCTAAAATGGATAGATTTTAATTAAAAAATAATAACTATATAACGCATTAAAAAAATTTATAAAAAATATAATTTTTATTAAAAAAATGTAAAATAAATCTTTTTAATGTGAATATAGTTAATGATATAAATTTATATAAAAAATAAATCATTTTTAAATTTAAAGTTTTCATAAATTTCTATGTCATTATTATATCCAAATGATGTCATAAAAGTCATAGTGTTCAAAAAAAATATTTTGAATTATTCACCTAAAAATAAATCATTTCAAAAATAATCCCACAATTTCAATCTAATATAATTTATTAAATATATTTCCAAAAATGATGTTTATTTTTTCAAAGTAAAATTCTATAATTTGGAATTTAAATTTTAAACAGAAATTATAATGAAAAACTATTTTTATGAGAAATATCCAAATTTAAATATATTAATTGTTCTTATTCTCATTTCCATTCAATTAATTATTGGATTATTGTTAATATAATATTAATATAAATAATATATTTTATTATTATTTTAAATTATTGTATTTATTTCCTTAGTATAAAGAGTATAAAAACCAATTTAAGGAGAAAAAAAATTGAAATTATTATGCATAAAATGGTAATATTAGTTATTTAACTGCACTAATAAAATTTTATTGGTGGAATAGTATTAAAAATGAACATTATTTTTTATCTAATTATATCTCATAATTAATTTACCTATATTTATAAAAATTAATTAAATAATTATATTATAAAGGATTGTTAATCTCATCCCCATATTTTTTTACATAGATAAAAAAATTGAATGAACTTTTATCTCATGGAATCCTCAGGATCCCATGTAGCTTACTAAAACTTATGACTCATCCATATAGTTATGACTAGATATAATTTCTTTTTCCCCATAAAATTATCTATTTGATCAAAATTATCTGCCATATTTTATTCATAAGAATGATTATTCACCAGATATACCAAATCTTAGTTCATTACATGTGAGGGATCAAGATTTTATTTCATTAAAAAGGATTCATAGAACACATAATTAACATGGGAGTAATTAAATAGATGTGACAAGAGATAATATTCCATTTGTATATAATCAATAATGTTTAGGGGATTAAAACATCTAGATAATTTATTCCCCTAATTTATATATCTCATAACTTTCTTCCATGTTCATATTCATTAGAATACCTTAACACCAACTTTGAACTATAAATCTCATTAATGATTTTTAGTATAACTCTTTTATCAACACAGATCATCCTTAATATAAAGCTAAACATTTCAAAAATCTCAACCACTTCATTAGCTAGATTAAGTTCCAAAATCATATAGTATCTAATATTATCCCCACATGATGGATTTTTTCCCTTCTGCCAATATTGATATTCAAATATATCCATTTGAATTCTTGAGTGAAATATATTTTCATATGAAAATTTGAATAGATAAAGGTGTTTATCCAACCTCTTTTTTAAAGTCCATAGAGAAAGATCTTAGAATATCTCTATGTTCCCTGATAGTCCAAATAGATTTTCCATGAGTATTGGAATGAAAGTATGTACTATAATTCAAATGTGTATTTAAATAATATTGATGAATTTTACATATCATTGAGGTAATCCATAGATCTCAATCAGATAAAATTGAGAGGGGTACTCCATGCTACCTTAACACTTCCTTAATTTATATACTAGAAAGTTTTTCTTATGAGAAATAATTCCTAAGGGAAGTGAAATGTGATGAAATCATAAGGTTATAGACTGCATATAGAATATCTTTATAGAATTTAGATGTCTTGGGGGATATAATGAAATACATGTTGTTGTTTTCCCATTTCTATATAGTTATTGGTAATAGTTTCATCATTCCCTTATACTTTTTCATATATAATTAACTTTAAATCATACTAATCATTGAGATACACAATCTACAATATACCGATTCAATTTATACAACCAAAAATTCCCCAAGAGATCTATATACATTTATTTTATTACATGATGGATAAATATTTATAAGCTATGTTATTCAAACAATAACTCATCATTCAAATCTTGTATTGATGATACATATACATAATTTTTAAATATTATCATTCCTTCAGGGTCAAGTTTAAATTTTGGAATAATAATTAAATGATTTTATAGCTCATAATCTTCCTTCTACACCTCCTTAATCATCACATGGATGGATGGTTGAACATTTAGTTGAGAAAGATAATATTTTTTTCCCTTAAAATTTCAATGTACATACCTTATAAATTTATAGGTATTATATCTTTTTAATAATTGGTCACTTTCAAGAAATAATAATGCATCCAAATTAGAGTATGATCCACCTTATTCCCCTTCCAAATGTAGTATTTTTTTGTGGAGTCATAATATTGGCACATGTTCAACTCCTATTTTTCAACATATACTTCAATATTTTCTGATATGAATATATATATATCACACCAATCACTTTATATAAAATGTATGTATATTTTAAATGAAAAAATTTCCACTACTAACACCAAGTCAGGTGTTCATTAATTTTTATATAGAACCTTCAATTTTCATGAGGCATATACTACCACAATATCATTTTCATGAGGAAAAAACCCAATACATTCTTAAACTCATCACTATATATCATATACACTTAAAAACTACATGGTTATATGATTTTATATTCACTGACTAACCTTCTATTCAACTCCATGAAATTTTCCTTGAATTCATATATCTAATGGAATGTGGATATCTTATGTGTTAATTTGGTTATTAGATTTTATAGAAATAAAAAATATCATAATGTGTTGATGGTATCCATCCAATAAAAGAAAACATTTTATCTTAATCGTAGTGGTTATCCTAGGCTATTTCTCAAATAATTTTTTCTTTAAAGGATCCATATATATACACTCTCAAGAAATTATATGACCCAGGAATTATAATTTCTATAGCCTGAAGGCACATTTCCTAAATATGAAAAATAGATTATAATTTATCATTGTATTCATCCTAATACTCAAATGTTCTTAATAATATTTCATTATCTTGGAATATATAAGAACATAATATATAAAGAATACAAAAAATTGATCAATTTAATCTCTAAAAACTTTATTCATTAGATCTATGAAGATAGTAGGGGTAATTTTAAGTCTGAATGGAATCACTATAAATTCCTAGTGCTCTACATTGTATAGAAGGGTGTCATGGGTATATAAACATTTCTGGCCCTCAATTTATAATACTAAGATTTAAGGTAAATAATTTAGAATTATTGATCACTTATTAATTAATAAAACAAATCATCAATAATGGGTAGTGGATAACTTTAATTTATTTTTTTCTTGTTCTATTCTTGATAATCAGTAAAAATATGTATAAAAATATATTTTTTCTTAACAAAAATAACTCATTCACACCATGGTGACACGATTGGGTGTATTAATCCCTTGTCTTTATTATCTTGGAGTTTTTTCATTAATTTCTACAATTAAATAAGAGAAATACTATAAGGATTTACATAAATAGTTATGGTGCCATGTACAATTTGTATTGAAAACAAAACTTCATGATTAAGAGGAAGAACAAAAAATGTTTTGAGATATACCTTTCCATATTCATAGGAATACGAATATATTCATTATTGAGTTATCACTATACATTTTTTCTAGATTCCATCACATGAGTATGTATAAAGATAAATATAATGGAATTAATTTATAATTAAATATTATACTCAATCGTGCACTGATAGATGATCATAGGTTAATTCATAATGTTAATTGTAAAATACATTCCTTAATAATTGATATGGTATCTATCTAGAGATATCCAATTAAAGAAAAAAATCACATCAAATCTGACTATTTGGAGATTAATAATACTATAAAGATCTATATTCCCACAAAATTTTATTGGACAGGAGTTATATAAAGGAGATACAAAAATATATCCATAAGGATTTTTCACCGATAATTCAATATCTAACTATTGAGGTAATGATGTGACACCATTAACAAACTCTATATCTATAAAAGTGTGTGTGGAATAATAATAAAATAATAAATTTGAAGTTATAGAGTGGAGGATAATTATTCCTTTCAAAACACCATTCTCATGACTCACTTATACAGTTGTGATTTCATAGGCATTTATACTTTGTATTAAAAGGTTTTTGATGTCAATTATTATCAGTAAACCTTATATTTATGAACTGGTTAGAATAGATTCAATACTTCTTTCAATTGAATCATTTGAGTATGGGGGTGAATTTTTTTTATAATTCTTTTTATCTATATAATTGATTAGCCTCCTCATATTTATATGACATTCATTTTCAAGATGACCTTTTTTTCAAAACATGAATCATTTACTGGTCCACTGAAGGAAATTTATCCATGCTTATTTTCTCATTTTAAAATTAATGAAGTTTACTTTTCATTCCACTGTGGGTTTGATTATTTGGATTCCATTAAAATATAATCTTTTACTTATTAACCCCAAAAACCATGAGAATAAAGGAAGAATCCAATATCCATTTAATCCTTGATATAAAATCAAATGATTTATTTATATCAATTAAATTAACTTATATCCAATTCCATTTAGAGACTTCATTATATTCCATTGAAAAAATGATCAATTTTTCTCTCATGGTTAATGATAAAACCATAATCATACCAAGAATGTTTAGTGAAATTTTCCTCCAAGTTACCAATGAATTTGTCATTCTATTTCCTCATTTCTAGGAATTCCCTCTCCATTTTAGTGAAAATGGTTAAAGGAAAATACATATTTAAAAATAATTTCTTCAACTCTTCCCAATTCATGGAGTAATTTTTTTTTTGCCTAATATTATTGATAATATTCCAACATTGATCTATATTTACTTCTAAAAGATAAAAAACAAAAAAACATTCTTATGGTAAGAGAACTAGATAAAAGAAAATATAATTTCTATATAATTGATTCATTGATCATCAATTGTTGGACTACGATACCCAATGATGGATCTTGGACATTGTCACATAAAAGAATCAATAAAAACCTACCCCTTTTATGAAGTATTCAGAATATCAACATGATTTATGTTATTATTCTTAACTTTGGAATCATGGGTGAGAAAATCCATTAGATTTTTCACTTTTTTTTATCCCATTTTGTTTTTCACTGGAAAAATCTCAACATTATCCATTAAATTTATTGTTAAATCAGTTTCTCATATCTAAAAATCCATTATATTAATAAATAAATGTTATTTTTTAGAATAAAAAATAAATGTATAGAAAGAAAACTCCTAACTTAGAACAAATAACTCATAAATAACATGTATACCCAAACTTAAGAATCTTAAAGATACAATTTAGGTTATCTATGGTCATTTATTAACTAATTTATATAACTAAATGGGTGCATCAATATCCTTCATAATGGTTTTTATAAATCAAATCAATTAGAAAAAGAATATCCCATAGGAGTGTCTGACATGGTTTTCAATTAGGAATATTTTTCATACACTGGGTAAAGATCATGTTAATAACAAACCATCCTTTTTGGGTTTTCAACCCTTGGTAACTATGTTTTAGGCCCTTCATCCACATCCTAGAATCCATAATGGCATTTCAGTGCTATGAAACCACAAACTCTTTACATTATAAAATTTTTAGTATTTTATCTTATATGTAGGATTACCCCTTGAATTTTCAGTAAATTTTTCCCATATAAATCCTCAAAAATATATAAACCAATACAAAAAAATAAATTATCCCTAAATTTATACCAACTAATTAAACCAAATAAAACAAACCTACATAATACAACATTTTCTATGAATACTCAATATATATTACAACAATAAATGCCTGAAAATGAAATTGTTTAGCATATTTGTATACTTGAAATATAAAAAAATTATACACTATTTATAACATCCAAAACAAACATTATTCACACATGGTACCCTTCTAGATTTATTATAAATAATAACATTATTTAAAACCTAGGGGAAATGGAAATATAAAAAGTGGTGAGCTCAAATAATCAGTTAGGGAAAACATGGAAGATATTGATTAATTAATATATGTTAGGATAAAATAAGAATAATGTTTTGAGAAAATTATCATAACAAATGAAAAATAATACAAAATAATTTATAGATTATAAATTATGAGTAATTTATTGGTCCTTGACATAACAAATTAGATAATTCATTAGAGTGTGGAAATGTTAATATTCAATCATGAACTATGGGAGAATATAATGAGACTAAGGATATGTTATAAGAATTTTGAATACACATAAGCATAGAAATTTTTTTACTTAGTCATATATCACTTATAAGACTATAATTATATAGTGGATAGAGTCCCATAGTTGATTAGGTTCACTCCCCATTACCCTTACACTATAGGGGATTAATTTCACTCCCCATTACATTATTTATTTTATCAAAAGACATAAATAGTTACCAAATTCATTGGAGGTAAATATAATTTTGGGTGAACCAATAAAATTAAAAAATTATATATATTTTGGTTATATTAACATAAAATCATTCATCATTTCATCATATAATAATTCATGGAAAATAAACTTTTTTAATAAATATTTCATCACCAAATAATCATAATTCATCCAGAGAAAGAATAAGAATTGTATCATTAGATCACATCCAAATTAGAATATATAAAAACATTAAAGGATGTTAAAATATATGAAAAAATATATAATTACTTTATAAAGTTTCATTGAACATGGGATAAAAATATAATTTTCCTTTGATATCATTTTTAAAAAAATAAAAAAAATGCAACAAAAATACAAATATGATTTTATTTTAATAACCAATAAATCATGTAAAGTAATCTTCAGGTATAATAAATGAAATTATAGTGGGAAAATATATTCATGTCATAAGTTTTGAAAAAAACATTCTTTTCAAACATTTGTAACAAAATTTAAAATTATTTGTATGGAAAATGAAATAAAAAATCATTTAAAAAATTAGTAAAGAAATTCAATTATAGATTAAAAATTACCTTTAATAAACATTTAAAAATTTATATGAAAATTAATAAAATATTTTTTAAATAAACCATGGACATGGAAGATAATTATTCACAACCTAAAATAATAGATAATTTTAGCATCACTTGTATGCATTATTTTAGTTAATTTTAGTAAAACTTGAATGAAAATGGAATGAAAACATGGAAATCCCAAAAAACTAGGAGAGATGAAAATTATGGGTGTTCATAGAGAAATTAAATATATTTTCCCTATATTTATTATCATTAACAAGCAATAATGATTAAAAATGATATTGGAGAAGAATACCTTATAAATTTCATGACTATAAAACCAGAAAACCTTGAATGATAGAAAATTAGAATGATATTAAATCCTGAAATTATAGTTAAATGTATGAAAAATATATATAAAAAATTCCATACCCCATATAAAATAAAACAATTTGTGTATATGGAATAAGTCTTAAATAATTAAAATTGATATGAGAAACCCTTACTTAAAGTCATGTCTTCTACAAAAGTGTTTTAACCTCAGTATAATAAAAATATCCATACAAATAATTTATTTTAGAACATATAAATAAATATAAAATTTTATAATATTAAATTATAATGATTTATTATTGGTTTATTAGTAATATTTAGTTCATTTTCATCATTGAATGTCACTAATTTTGATTATTTCATGCATGCACTGAAATATAGATGTCGACCACTATTCTTTCATAACAATTTCATAATTCCTTATAAAATCCCAATATTTTAATATATAATATACTTAAAATAAAAATATGTTTTATAAAATTCATCATATGAAACATTGAACTAAAATGGAAACCGTAATATATAAAAATTATTAAATATGACTGTTATAACATAGTTATAGAATTCACAAGTATTAATAGTAATAACCACATTATGAATTACTATATTATAAAATAATTTATGAAATAATAAAAATTTTAATATAAAAATTTTAAATTCATTTTTTAAATTAGAATATCAAAATTTTCTTATGATGAAATTTTTATATTTTTTCGAAATAATTAATTTTTAGGTTCATGGTGAAAAATATTTTTTTTACCAAAACTATAAATTTAATGATGTTATAATTATACAAGAAAGACCATGAATTTTATAGAAAATATTAAATAATTAAATATGAATTTAATAATAAAATAAGTAAATTTTAAATAATAATGTTTAATTCATAAATCCCATGTTTATCATTGTAGAAACTTAAAAAATATTTTACTCAAAAAACTATTTTTATCGCTTATATTAAAAAAATTAACTTTTATCATTATAAAAAAATAATTTAATAAAATAAATTTGATATTTTATGTTAGGATTTGTATATTTTTTCATTTTTTCATTTTTATTTTTTACCATAAAAATAATATTTCAACATCAAAGGTCAATTACAGTGATAATGGTCAAACTATCATTCCCAAAGAGTGATTTTATTATCATTTTTAAATTTTATTATAATAAAATAAATTAATCACATCTCAAAGATTAATATAATAAAAATTTTAAATCTAAATATAATTATATTGTAACTACTAAAATTTTTCATTGATAGAAAAAAAAATAAGAATATATAATGGTGAAAACAATATTTTTCTATAAAAATAGTTTTTTATATATTGACTATTTTAAATTAAAATTTAATTGTATACTATTTAGAAATTAAATTATATTTAATGTATGTTTATAAAATCATAAATTACTATCAGGTTTTACCTTTTATTCTTAATAAAACATATAATTTATTAGGAAAAAACTAGTTATCAAGTTTAGAAACTAAAATGGTAAAATGTAAAAAACTAATAGTAAAAGACATGAAACAAGAATAATACATGTGTAAAAGTGAATGGTAATGTATTTATAATCCATATATCACTGAAAATTTTACTATTTCCTACTTTTGTATATTTTAATCCTTTTATATTATCATTATATCATTGAAAATTGATGGGTATTTACAAAAGTGCTAGTTTATTTATAAAAAGATATCACATCCACCCTTGAAAATCTACACATATCCTTTTAAATTTACTTAATAATCTAATAGATTTAATTCTCTTATAATTAAACTACATGGACATAATCCCCTAATATCTGTATTTTTTCTTAATAACTCCTCTTATATTTTGTCATTCAAGGAAGGATTCGGTCTCTAATATGAGTATTACATAACCCTTAATCATTTCTTCATAATATTCCTCTAAAAAAATTTATAAAATTAATAATATAATGATATAAATATAATTTTTATATATAAATTTCATTACATTATTGGAACAACCAAAATTTATTCCTCTCCATCTAATATGAAAAAGAAAAACATTGTCACTATGTATATGCAAACTATCTCCTCTATAAAGCAACATTATTTTATTTTTCAACACTACCTCTCATGGATGGTAAAAATGATTTAATTTATGAATAAATATGATTTATATGATTTAATTATGTTTAAAAAATAATTTTTTATCAACATTCATCCCTTAACATTCGTTGAGAAATAATAGCTTTAATCATGGGTACGTGTGGACTATTGGTTCCATAAAGTAACATTTTTTGTGTTTGGTCTGGATTTTCATTAATTATCCAATACTTTTGAAATATGATTATAAACCTTCAAAACATAAAAATAATAATAATAATAATATATTATAATTATATTATGTAAAAATAAACACTTACTAAACCATACTCACCCCTTGGGTTATAACACATTCTTATTTGGGTCAGTTTTACCACATACATATATAATGATATAAAACATTGTCATGGATGATTATGGAGACATAAATACTTATATTATTATAATTTAATTTTAAAATTATTATTGTATTTATTTCTATAAATTTAATATTAATTATTTTACTCATTTTTATATATCATCATTGATCATTAAAATCTACAAAAATAGGGTGACACTGAATCCATTTTCAAACAATGTAACTAAAACACATATAGATTAATAAAATAACATTATAAATTTTAATAAATTATATAATAGAGTATGTAAAATGGTATAATAATTATGTACTTGGAATTAAGGAATGGGTATCAGTATCGAGATTATAAAACATCCATGAAACCATTAAAGTTACTAACACCTTATGGTAAAAATAATCTATTACTAATTAATATATTCCTAGTAAATATTTAAAAATAAAGTTCAAAAAATATAATATCTATGAATAATTTTATAAAATAAATGATTAAGGTATTTATTATTATTTTATAGGAGGTTTCATCATGATCCACTAAGTGGGAATTCAAGGAAATGTTTTATTATCTAAATTTCCTTTCATTGAGGTATGAATTCATATCTTTCGATGACTATTATTTAACAAGATGTAACTACTAAACTGTTGAATTAATTCATTAAAATCACCCTTAATTATTTTATTTACAAGTTCATTTCATATTATCACTATCATGTTCATTCAATCTATATATTACTCAGATTGTAAGGGTTATCTGACCCTATTTTCAATTTCATGAGACATGTTTCATGATATATACCATATTTTATTTTATATGGAGTATTAACTTCCATATTGAATTCATGTATGATAAATATCTCAAATTTTAATAATATTTTAATGTCCATTTTATAACCTCCATATCATGTTCTTCAAATTTATACAGTACCAATGATGTAAGAGTTTTTTATCTCATTTCCCTTTCTTAGGGACATGTTATGTGATGTTCATGTAGTTTCATTTATTTAGTGTATATACTTCCTATTTTATATATTATATCATGAATTACCTTTTTTCATGGTAATTTAATTATAATTTCATTATCGCCCTTTCATGGGGTTTTGGTTGAAATTTAACCCAATTCATAAGGGTTCTTTTTCTAAAGTTTAAATTCCTTGAGATGTTTTTCAAACCATGATTCCTTATATAGGGTTATATTATCATTTTATAAATTTTTTATCAGATATAATTGTTATTAAATGTTATATTTCAATGTTATTTATTCATTGTGGGGGGTTTCTCTTCCAAAATGCATAATTATAAAGATATATCCCCATCCATTCCAAATTTCTCTTTCCAATCCATATACATATTTTTCATTCAACCAATGTTATCCTTTTTATTTTGAATCTCGAATATGTTTTCACCATAGTGAACAAAATATTTCTCCATACTAATTTTTAAATATTATTTTTATGGCTCTTTTATAATGTGGATTTCAATAAAGATACTTTAAAATATTAAAAAAATTACCTATCAAATTCATATATGATAACTTCAACTTATTATTATATTTGTATAAACATTACATATTTTTAAGAATCTATTATTTGAAATTTTTAATAATTTAATTTTTTAATGTGTCTCAAAAAGTATTACTACAAATAAATTTAATTTTATTTTCAATTACCTTGTCTTTTTTATAATTATTTTAAAATAAAATATTTTTATGTTTTCTATAAAGTTCATTTTAAAAAATATAAGGGAAGAATGTATATTTAACATTTTCTAGGTCAAAACATCTTTCTTCCATATTTCTCTTTTCATATGAAAAATAATCTCTACATTTTTATGATTTTCATAAGAAAATAATATTCTTCTAATATTATAAATATTTTTACTTTATTGTTTTCAATGGGTTAAGGATATTTCTTGTTTTTTCAAGGAAATATTCCCAAAACTCCTATAATTTTTTTCATTTAAGTCAATATATTATTGACATATCTAATTCTTAATTGATTTTATTTTCTAAATGATATCTTGCACCTTATTTCTCTTAATGGATTATGATATGTTCTATTCTCTCAGAAGGATTATTCATCACTATTTTTGTCTTTCCTAACCATCCACTATATATAGTCATAATTTTTCTTCCAATTCCTTTCCTTTGTGAATACCATATTTTTCATTTCATTGATTTAAGGGAATTCACAAAGATGCTAGTACATCAATATAATTGTGTAATGATTGACTAAATTGTATTCCCAGTATATATATATGGCGTAAATACTATATACTTCATTACCTAAATTGAATTATACCTACCTATAATGTTATTTG
This sequence comes from Viscum album, assembly GCA_963277665.1. Classification (NCBI taxonomy): domain Eukaryota; kingdom Viridiplantae; phylum Streptophyta; class Magnoliopsida; order Santalales; family Viscaceae; genus Viscum; species Viscum album. Next base: position 1,302,230,374 of record OY728127.1, read on the forward strand.
ATTTATTGGGTACCTATTTATTTTCCATGAGAATATAATGTTCTGATTATTTATGGATATAATAATTTTACCTTATGGGATATCATTGACAATGATAAGAAAACCATTTTTCCCATGGGTTCTATATTATATAATGAATGATTGGTTTCAAATGTCATAAATAAATATGGATAATTGATAGTGGGGGACCTATATCACTCTCCAATATATTTTTAAAATATTTATATCTCAGGATACACATACTCATGGGTATAGAAGGGTTTATCATAATCATGGGTGAAAGTGTATCTCTCACTAAAGTGGTGTTTCCCAATACCTATAGTTATAATAAAATTCTATAGGATTTCATGTTTCTATGATATACGGTATTCCCATGATATATTCATCAATTTTTCTACCTTAACAAGATGCTTTTATTTCAAATAATATGATTTATTCACATTATTATGTTAACTATAATTGATCATGTTCATTAAATCGTGTTTCTGCACAATTTTGACTCATTTCTTATGTTATTACATGCCATATTCCATAAATCGTGTTTTAAAATTAATGTTTTGTTGGTTATTAATTTCCCTTATGTTTTTATTCTACCCATATTCTCATCTTATGTTTCAATATGATCTTTTAATTTTATCACATTTTTTACACTTACTGGGCAATTTTTATCACCTCTTATTATGTTTCAATTTCCCTAGGTAACAAATTAATGTATTATATAGGATTTTTCTAGATGAGTTATTTTAATAGAGTATTTATGTGAGATGTTTATGAATAATCATGGTAAATTATTTTCTTATATAGTGTAAAAAAATTCTATTTAATAGAAATTACAAGGTTTCTACTCATTAATATTTTCCTAAATCTCAAAAACTCTAAAACTAAAAATTTCCATGGAATATAAAATATGCTATTAATTATGAAGGATATTTTAATTATTATTTTTTATAAAATCCAATGTATAATTTATATTTTTTTAACACATTAGGGATATATATCTTTTATCAAAGTAGGTTTTAGATAACATTAGAGGTTATAATTTTATAAATATTTCTAGTTTATGTGTCTTATATATCATCAAGGATTGATAGGTTGACGTTGATCATAGTTTCAAAGGTACGGATTTTAGATACCCAAAGCTTGACGTACATATACATTACATTAATTTTGAATAATAAATAATATATAACAATAACCAACACTCAAGGACCGTAATAGTTTAGTGTCTTTGAAAACTAGGAACATAATCTTCTAATCGTGGTGAAAGATCTTCAACATCTCCCATAAAGATCTTCTCCTTTTTGTTTTCTTACCTAAAACCTTTATTTAAATCCTGGGGAAAAGAAAACATATAAATGGTGAGCTCAAATTCTCAGTAAGGGTAAGAATGGAGAAAATAAAACAAACCATATACATTTTAACTTCAAAACATGAACATAATATTTAAACATCAAAATCTTGAGCAATGACATAAAACATGGAAGTACGTAAGGCATGGATCATAATGGATCATCAATCATGAAAAAATAGAATGGGAATAAAGTATGTAATAGTGTCAACCATTAAGCACATGATATGATTTCCATAGTAGCCAGGGCATTGCTGCCAAGACCATCATAGTGGACAAAGTCCCTTTCTGAATCGAGTTCACTCCTTGTTCCAGTCCTGTAACACTGAATCGGATTAAATTACTATTCCAACTATGTCTATCTCATGAGATATAAATCTTTACCCAATTCATTGGAGGGATATATAGGTCCCACCCATCTCATAATGAAATCATTCTTACTTGTGCCACAACATGAACATAAATCATTCATTATTACCCAATGTAAAAAATGGGTTTCATAAACATCATCCCATCATAACATAATCCATACAAAAAAATGGATACCATTTCATCATAAGAAAAGTTAAACCATGTAAATTATAGAGAAATTATACTTGAAAAATTCACATATGGAATAATTCCATCTTATATGGAAAATGGTTTTGATAAAAACACTTGAAATGAATTCTTGAGGAAAATATCCTTTCTTCTTCAAAATCATTTTCTTTTCATGAAATGCCATGAAAGTTTAAAAGAAAAGGATTTTGTTGAAAATAGTCATTAAATTTTGTAGATGAAGCTTCATTTAAATAATTTTTTATGAAACCGTAAAAATCCATTCATGCCGTATAAGTTAAAAAAACATTCTCCGCGTACTTTTAACGGAAAAGTCAAAAAGTAGCACGTATGGTAAACAAAAGAAAGGTTACTTCCATAACACAAAGTAAAAGTCAAGGAGGGGTAAAAATTACTTTAAACATACATGAAATAATATTAAAAAATTTATGAAAAACATTTTTATAGACATAGATGAAAAATATATCCCCAGTAAATACTTATGTATAAGCAATCTCGGATAAAAATGAAATTGCAAAATTATCCCTTACCTTAGGTCTGATATGATTCGTCCGTATCTGAACCTCCTATATAATGATTTAAATAATGTCATTGAATTATTAAAGAATCATCTTCATTGTTATGATATCATATATGGTTCACTTATGACTTTATATTACCTGTTATTTTGTAAATTCATGTTAAAGTTGTGTTTTGGGTAAAATCGTTTCATTTATCGCCCGTGTTTTGACTTGTAATTATTAATATTATTATTTAGATCATGATTACTTAATTCTAGAATATAAAACATGATTTATATATAATATATATACAGAATATACATATATATAATAGATCAATAAATGGAAAGAAATACACCGTTCATGGAGACGGTAGGTCGTACGTACGTATGAACGCTGTTTTTGTTTCCTTATTGAATTGAATGGAATTAAGTAGATGAAATACATATATATATATATATATATATATCTAGTAGAATTATTATTTCATATATTTCATTATTACTTATTATATATATACTTTATAATCATTCTTGAATTGTTAACATGGAAAATGAATCTCATCGCGTCGTGGAGACGGTATTCCGTACGTACGCACACGCGGTGATTTCATTTTCCTTAGGATGGATAGAAGGTGAAATAGGGTTGTTTCATATTTATAATAACATATAATTATATGAGGGATACTGATTTTATTACTTCATAATGGAACCACTAAATAAGAGGAAGTATAAGAAGAAAGAAACTTGAATGAATCGGTAGAAGGTATTACCTCTTTCTTGAAGTGTCTCCTTTGAACTTCCTCTTAGGGCACTAGAGTTGGTCTTTTGAGAATAACAGTACCTCTATAAGGATTCTAGGGAAGTGGTGAAGTGAAATGGGAAAAGTTTTTCTGAGCTTCAAGGCTCAAAATGGTGTGAGAAGGAGAGGGATGAGATTCCTTTTTATAAGGGTGGAGAGGGGCACCTTTGGGATTATAAGAAATATTAATTTATAATAAATTCCAAACCCACTTAAAAACCTCCAAAAATGACTCAAATCCTAAGCTTAGATGAGATAGTGTTGTAATCTCATCAACTAATAAAATTTAGACAAGTTGGGAATTAATTTTAAACATTATCAATATGATTTATCCTTATATAATCTATTTAATTTTATTTATGGTAATAATATTCTAAATTTTAAATCATTATAAATAATTATTTATATGTTTTGAATTGTCTATAATTGTATAATTTATTACATTTTCGACCATATAAATTTTAATTTTTAATTTTTAAATATTTTTGTGATTTTTAAACGATTTTATAATATGTAATTTTTATAAAATAACATTAGTGTCAATTTTGACACTATTCATTTATTTGAATTTAAATAAAATATACACAGAAGATAAGTTCAAACTAAAAGATTTAATAGATTCATAACATGTCATATTTATCTATAATAATATTGGAGCACATTAAATATTTTATATAATATTTATTTTAATACTTTTAAAATAATTTATTTGATAATTCAATTAATAAAATAATTTCAACATCACTATTGTGTCATAATTAAGGATAATTATTTAATCCCTAAAAATTATAAATAAATTTACATGATGTAGATAGTTTTATTATATTTCTGGAGACTATTAATGTTCTAAGTTTCATGAAGTTTATCACTAAATTAAAATTATTATACTTATAAGATTTAAGAGAGTGACATGTTGTCACTTTCTTTGGTTTTAAAAATAATTATGTTATTTCATGGACCAAAGTCCATGAAATGAATAGAGTCTGACCCTTAGGTGATATGGGTCGAATTTTATTCATCCAATAGTATTTTGGAAAGTTTTAGGGTAATTTTATAATCTTATTTTTACCCTTAATTACCCGATTTACCTTTAACTGTAGTAAATAAAAATTACTGTAGTTACTATTCATAATTCCCAAAAATAAAAAATAGCCTATTAACATAATTTGAACCCATTGATTCTAAATATGAAATCCATTTTTTCAAATTCAATACACAGAAATTGCAGAAATTAAATTAAAATTAATCCCATTGTCGAAAGAAAATGGGTTTTTGTTTAAAACATTTCAAAAGATTGAATTGATTTAACCTAAAAATTCAATGCAAAATCAATGCTAATGACATAAATTATATTAAATGGTAAAATTATATTCTATTAATACTTTAAAACCATTAAATATTATAATTTAACCATATAAATTATTACGATGAAAAAAGTTGTTTTTAATTAAAATATAGCGTGTTTTTACTATTCATTAAAATATGAAAGTTATCAGATTAATATGAAAAATTTATCCAAATTGAAATCTTATATCCTGATTCCAAAGAAGAATTTTATTTTTTAAAATTCAACTTATAAACATGCAAAAAAATAGATTTAAAGTGGATGCACCATCAAAAGGCGGCAAAAATGCATTTTTGAAAAATACTTATTCTACCCGAAAAATTTATTTTGTTCTCATACCATGTTAAAAAAAATGTTTAATATGAATAATAATGTTATAAAATTCAAAATATATTTAATATTATTCATAACGTCTAGTTAATAATAATATTATAACCATATATCGTTGTTTAGTGAAACCCGATATTGCGTACAACACACGCTATCGATGAAGGTCATGATTACGTGTAATGCAAGCCAAGTCAGGGTTGCGTGTAGTGTAAGACTCCTTTGTTTTTTTTTATAACATAATCCAACCATATTTCATTTATACACTGAATATATATATATACACACTCAATGTTTCATAGAATAACTTCTATCAAACGAACTTAAAATTGTGTGTCACGCGATCCAAGAATAGTGTTGCGTATACTACAAGCTAATACAGTGTTGCATATAGCGCAATATAATCTTGGTGTAGTGTATAACAGAAGATATGAAAGAAATTAAAAAGAATATATCTTATAAAATCTCAGGGTGTTACACAGATAAACCTTTAGGTTGGAAAAATTGGATATTTTTTGCTGTTTTGGGTTTAGATTAGTTATTTTAAGGATTTGGATAAGACAACATTAGTGAAAACCTTAGGGATAAGCTTAATAATATAAGAGAATCTTAAATTTTGGTGAAGTATTGAGTTTGTGATTTTCTTTATAAATACATCCATATCTAGATAGTAAAATTTTATATAGGCTCTCACAAATATGCATCTATAGGTTGTATCTGTAAAAGGGGTGGATTGGGTGTTAACTCAATCATCGCTCAATGAATGAAAAAGATTCCTAAATTAACCCATGGTTTAACACTCTTTAGGGATATTCTTTAGTTATTTCAGATTCTATTTTGAATAAATATAAACAATTAAAATGTATAAATATCTCATTTAGAGAACCCAATTGGAATGTTAATATGATTAACCTTGATTGAGGCATAGAAATTCATAAGTTAGTTTATGAATTCCATTTAATAGTTACTCTATCTAAGATATATTTTTATTTTATACATTTAATTTCTAAATTATTCTCACACCTAAACATTAAATTTTTCATGAAATGGTCAAATCCAAGTAGAACTTGGTTAACAATGGATTTTTTAGACAATGTGGTGACTGAATCAACAAATAACTGAATGGGATGAGAATTGAAGTGAAGAATATTTTGATTAATTCTAATTATATATCAATAAATATGATTAAAAACCTACCACTTAACCAAATCCAAGAATCCCTAAATAATATAATGATCAAGTTCCTTGAATATTAAAATAATAATAACCATGGGGAGATTATTTAATTTATTGCATGACCAAAATTTTTGAAAATTAGCTAGGGGAATGTTTAAAATGGAGTAGAAGATGTTTTATGTGGGGTAAAGGTGCACATCGGGAATCAAACTATCAAGGGAAATGTGTAGTTAACATGATGGATACAAATGATGTTTTTCCAAAACTATAAATGGTAGTTTTATATTTAAAATGTGAGGTACACGGTAATTACCCAAATTGATTCCATAATCCAAGTACTACCGATGAAAGTAGGTATCAACAACCTCTGATACTAAAGGATTAAGAGAAATCCAATGAAATTACAAAATCTAAAGTGTACAGTGATATATATATATATATAACACTTTTCATTTACAATAAATTAATGTATGTAGTATTATTGTTGGGAAAAAATCCATTAAGGTGTCTCCTGGGTATGTTTTGGGTGTGTTTGGATTTGTTGAGAGGACCAGATGACCATGAATAAGTATGAATGGTGTTTTCCGAAGCATAAGTTTAAGGTGGAATAGCTTCCCAGTGTTTGCCAAATTTTTGGGCCTAAAAATCAGAACTTTGTTTTCGTAAAATGAAGGATTTATGCATAGGAGTGAATGTGATGTGTAATGGAGAAATAAATTGGAAAATTAAGGTAACCACATCGCATGGGACATGAACTACATACCATGCACCAGGAATAGTATGTGAACCATGAAGTTTGGTTCTCAAATTGTAAAGGAGGTATATAGAAGGATTTTTGGAAGGTATATAGTACGTGGAAGGATTGTGGTATGTGGAATATATTTTTGTTCAGGAAAATGAGGTATTGATTTGAGAAACTGAGAAGGGCATCATTCGTGAAAACGTGATGGTGATTTGGGATGCTGCGAAGGAAGAGAGGTAGTACGCAGACTGTGTAGGGAAAACGGTTCGCGGGATGAATACAGTTTGTGGGAGATGTATGGTACGCGGTGGAGGTGGTACCACATTGAAGGATTAGTAAATATAGGATTAGAGGATTTTATAGATCTTTTTTCCTATATAATAAGTGTTAATACCATTATTATTTAGAGTGATTTTTATAAAAAAACGTATTTGCTTGGGAATTTAGTGAAGTCGGAAAGAGGTTCGCGAGGGAGAATTCTGCGAAGGGTGAAGTGGTTCGCACGAAAGTAATTCCATAAAAGGTTTTTTTAGGGGTACTAAATCTCGCAAAGAACGTGGTACATGGAGGAGGAAGTGTTCTATGGGAGGTTAAATCCATAGAAGAAGGAATTCCATAGAATTGGAAGTGGTACGCTGAGGCAATTCGCAGAGGCAGTACGCGGAAGTGGTATGCATAGGCTGGGATAGTACGTGGAGGGAAGAAGTGGTATAAAGAGATGTGATCTATTAAGCATACCCACTACTCAGTACATGGGGAAGCAAGGTAGTATGTTGAATAGAAAAGGTGTCTTGCGAAGGACTCAAGGAAGCTTGCAAAAGCTCAAAAACAGCTCACGAAGGCAATTTCCACTAACCTAACAGTACATGGAAAATTAAATTTCATTTATTGGTGAAAAGGGGAATTCAATAGAATATCTATATAAAGTTAATGATGAATTATTTCATGCAAATGAAGGCACCTACAAGTCCATAAATTTTGAGTGGATCCCTTTTAAGAGTAGTGAGCGAAGGAAGAGGAAGACAGTGATCCTTCCCACCGGTAGTGAGCAGGAGGAAGATACATAGGGAGTGAACCTTGAGAATACAGTGAGCGGAACCTAAACCTTGTAAAGGTAGTGATCCTAGGAAATATTTATCCCAAACCTTATAATTGGTAGTGAGATTTATTGTATTTGGAACATCGACACATCGTTGTTGTATGCTCCTTAGATGTAACCCAGTGAGGGTGAACCAAGTAAAATCATTATGTCTTGTATATGATTTCATTTATGTTCATACATTGTTATAGGAGAAAGAGAGAAGTGTGTTTTTTAAGGAAAAAAATATATCTAAAGGGGTAGGATTTTTAATCTGTCATACCCTGATTCACCCCCCCCCCCCCCCCAGGGTATTTGACCTAACAATTGGTATCAGAGGAAAAGGTTAAAATTCAGTGGTTCTCTCTTACTAGAATAAATGGTGGTGTTCAATCATAAAGGTATTTCAATCATTGATAGGAAAAAATTTCAACTATGGAAGAATAGGATGTACCACTATTTCTGATCATTAGGAATGGATGTCTTCAAAACAGCTATGCATGGAATATCAGCTGATATCAATAGTGGTGCTTTATCAGAAGCTGGAGGAAGGGAATTGGATGTTGATGCTAAAGGGATCAATGATTTAGGAGGATTCCTCTAAAATTAAATTTATATGAAGGTTATTTAATGTGAAACATCACATTATGTGAAGAAAAAATTGTTGAATATTTACGAGGGCGACTGAAAATTGAGAGAAACAAAGATAAAGGTTCTACGGAACAACTATGAGGATCTTAGAATGAACCCAAATAATTTTATTGATTGATGCATTCTTCAAATGGGTGAATATTGTTGTAAAATAAATGTGGGTTCTTGGATAATTCATTGAAGATATAAATATTTTAAATCGTATCTTGAGAAAACCTCCACCTCGACTCAATCCGAAAGTTTTAGTATTGTAAGATAAAGATCCAAAAGAGATGACACTGGATAACTTATAGAGTACCCTTGTAGCATTTGAAAAGAAAAATGATGATAATGATGTAGTGGAAAAGGGTAATTATAAATAAGTGGAATTATAGTCCATGTTGAATCTATTTGTTGAATATAATTAAGAGGAAGATAGTTTGGATGGTGTCATGTCATTTCCCTCTTCAAATTTGTAAAGGGAAAGAGGAAAGTTCAAAGTTAAACTTCCACTTGCATGCTTCCAATGTGGACAGGTTGGAAATTTTGTAGTAAAGTGTCCTAAGAATTTTGAAGATGATGAAGAATTATAGGAAGAAGAGTTGGATGACTACAGAGATCATAAAGTATATTCTTTGGTGTAAATTGTCAAAAAATTATTAATAAGAGAAGAAAAAGATAATGAAGAAGGGAAATTGAAGGAAGATTAGATCTTCGTGATGAATTAAAAGATTCTCTTAAAGAGATACATATTTGGATATCTATAAAAAATAAATCTAACAATGTTTTTTGTGATAACAAACTCTATATGTAGTAGAAGGAAGAATAGAATTCTAAGATGAATAAATAAATTGAAAAGGTAAAGTCTTCAATGCATGAAATCTCAAAAAAGGTGGTTGAGTACAAACTCAAAATTGAAGAATAGAGAAGATAGATCGATAGTTTAAATAAAACTTGAAAATTTAAAATCAAATGTATCAAAGAACTTGAAGAGGAAGTTGTTGGTTTGTGAATAAGTGTTAAAGATCAAGAAAAATTGTTGAATCACAGGACAATAATGGGAAAACAGATAACACAGGCACCAGAAAAGATGAAAGTGTAGTATAGTTGTCTAGAAATATAGAAGCAACTATCAAATGAAAATGATAAGGTTGGTATGGGGCTTGATAGAAAACTAAAAGTAGTTATGATTGAAGTCATAACATAAGAACCCACTCCAAGAGTAAATATTGATCTGGGTATAATGAAAAATCAGAAGATTCAAAGAACCCAAGGGATAAATAGTGGTGAAGTATTGTCACAAAATAATGTACCCCACATAAGAGGCTATTGTTTTTGAAAGACAGGACACTCACAAAATTTTTGTTCCATATAAAATAGGTATCAAAGGGAACATGACCAACATAGTCAATCATATATAGCTCAATTTTCAAGGTCCTCATTTGATGGTCACTGCTTTAGGTATAGAGTATTCAGAGACATGGAAAGATATTTCTCATCAATAATATAGAGTAATGTGCCGAAGAAGACAAAGTTTGGTTATAAGTAGTAGATATATGTATCATCAAATGAGATGAAATGAAAAATCAATTTTTCGATCTACAAGATGATGTTGGTCCATTTTATTTTAAGAAATGTCAAGAGTATTAATCCATACCAGGTATGAAGTTAAAAACATGGATTAAAAAGAAAATATTTGAACAAGAAGTGGTTGTAGAAATTAATTTCAAGTAATTAGATCACACTGGAATATGGATCATTGGTTGTGGATACACCTCCCATATGATAGGAAATAGGGATCTAGTGAAGTTAATTAGGTACGATAAAGAAATTATCATAAGATTTGGAAATGATGAAGGTTTGAAAATTATTGGCTTTGGGAAAGAAAATTTTTGTGGAAAATACATGAGATATGTGGATGTCTTGGTTGTTTAAGGTCTTAGTCACAACTTTCTAAGTGTAAGTTAATTGTGTGACTTGGTACATGCCATAATCATTCCTAAGAAATTATGTGTCATCAAGGCAAAAGATTTTGTTGTTGTGTTTTAGGGAAATCATACAAAATTGAATCTCTACCATTTGAGTGGAGAAGAAGATATGTGCTTTTTGTTTAAGGAAGAAGATAATAATTTGTGGTATAAACATCTTGTCCAAATTATTAAAATGTACTTGGAAGATCTGGTGAAATATGATGATGTTCGAGACCTCCCTAGATTGTCACATGATTTTACACATATGTGTGATGTCCTCTAACAAGGGAAGATCATTTGAAAGACATATAATGTAAAAGATAAAAGGTCAACAAGATTTCTTGATTTGGTTCATATTGATGTGTGTGGACCAATATCACCAATATATCTTGATGGGAGGAGATATTATGTTCTCTTCAAAAATGATTACGGTAGAATGGCATGGGTTTCAATCATCACCCACAAATCTGAGGTATTCAGTTACATAAAAATATATTCAAGGTAAGTTAATAAGATGTTGGGTCAAACAATTAGAAATACCCAAACAGATAATAGAATAGAATTATTCAATTTCCAAGTAGAGTATTATCTTGAGAAGCATGGGACAAGGCATCAAGTTTCTATGGTGAGAAGTCCATGGTAGAATGGAGTAGTTGAGAGAATAAATTGGATCATCAAAATAATTCCCAGAATAATAATCATTGAAAAAGAATTTCCAGAGAAATTTTGGAAAGAAGCAGTGATGACAGTAGTCTACACATCAAATAGAGTGTTACTATGTCTGAAAGAAGAAAAGAATATGTATGAGATATAGTATAGAAATAATCCATCATTGAAGTACTTTCTAATATTTGGATGTAAGTTTTTCATTCTTAATAAGGAGAAACATAGGATTTTTGAATCATGTGGATATGAAGGTATATTTCATGGCTACTCAAAGAAAATTAATTTATATAAATGATTCAACAAAAGGCTAGGAAAGACTGTTGAAATACATGATTTAACCATAGTGGAGAATGAGTAGAAACTTTATAAAATACATGATCAGTATTAGGAGTATAGTGACGAAGGAATAATAAGATCAGGGGATGCTCCAGTTCTAGAGGATGATTCAAAAGAAGACTAAAATGATGAGAAAGGTGAGTAAAATTTAGTATCTTCACAAATACAGAAGAGAATATATGAAATTGATAGAAAAAACATAATTGGTGATCAGATAATTTCAATGAAGATAGGGAGGATGAATGCTCTACAACAAGAATCATATAGGTCACAGGTAGAGCCAAAATGTTTTGATGAATCAACTGGTGATGAGAATTGGGTCTAGGCTATTAATGAAGAGCTTGACCAAATTGAGAAAAATTAGACGTGGGAGATTTGTTTTGAGGCCAACAGATAAGAATGTCATCAGGAAAAAATGGGTGTTTCACAACAAAATTAATAAACATGGTGTTGTGATTTGAAACAAATCATGATTAGTGTTCAATGGGTACTCCCAAATAGAGGGAATTTATGTTGATGAGATATTTTCACTTGTTCCAAAGATAGAAATAATCATACTATTCTTGGTCATAGCAGTTCAATGAAATTTTAAGGTTTTCCAGATGGATGTCAAGTCAGCATTTCTAAATGGAATTCTAGAAGAAGAATTTTACATTGAGTAGCTAGATGGTTTTTTAATTCATGAATATGCGAACAACTTCTATAATCTAAAGAAGGATTTATATGGTTTGAAGCAATCACCAAGAGCATGGTATTCAAGGCTAGATCAGTTTCTTAAGAATCTTGGTTTTCAACATGGTGGATTTGATTACAATCTATATTTCAACCATAAAAATAATCAAAGGATGATAGTACTGTTATATGTAAATGAAATAATCTTTGGAGCATCAGATGAAGCATAGTGCACACAGTTTTCCAAATTCATGTATAGTTAGTTTGAAATGACAATGATTGGTGAGATGAAATGTTTCCTTGATTTATAAGTAACACAAGGAAAGAATGGTGCATTCATTTCTCAATATAAATATGTGAAGGAGTTTTTTAGAAGATTTGGAATGGATAATTACAAGGAGATGATGACTCCAGTGGCCACTTGGCTGTAACATTCAAGGGATGATGAAGGAAATCCAATTAATATTATATAATACAGGCAAATAATTGGTATCATGTTGTACTTGATAATAACGAGACCTAATATTGTTTTTTCCACGTGTCAAGTAGCACAGTATCAAAGTAATCTGAAGGAAAGGTACATGATTTAAGTTAAAGTAATACTTCTATATATCAAGGGAACTGTGGATTTTAGTTTTCTATACAATGAAAAATCTCGGCAAGAGTTATTAGGATATACAGATGCAGATTGGGCCGGATCAGGAGATGAAAGGAAGCCAATGCTAGGAGGTGCCTTCTATCTTGGTGGGTTGATTATTTCTTGGCTGAGCAAGAAACAAGATTACATTTCATTGAGCACCAAGGAAGATAATTATATTGCAGATACTCAATATTGTGCACAGTTATTATGGATAAAGCAGCATCTTGATGATATGGGAGTTGAAGTGAAGTCTCTAATCAGAATCCATTACGATAATTCAAGTACTATAAATATTAGAAAAAATCTAGTCCATCACTCAAGGATAAAGAAAATTGAAATAAAATATCATTTTTTCAAGGAGAAAGTTGAGCAAGTACTTGTGAAGTTGGAGTATGTTCCTACAAAACAACAAGTTGCGGACATTTTGAAAAATTCCTTACCTAAAGAAGAATTTGAAAGGAATCGATTATCTCTGAGAGTTTAGTCGAATCCCCTCCCTTGAAAAAGTGTGGATGTGGCCTCCCCCTTCACCCTGAGGTATGGTATTCCTTTCCTTAGTATACTAATATGTGTTCTTTACCCTGTTGTAGATAACCATGAAGTTATCTATGGGTTCTTCGAAAAAGGGGGAGAAATTGTGGCTATTCAATGGGAGAAAATGTCTAGTTCAAGACATTGGGAGAAGCTATTAGGTGGAGTAGTAAGATAGGGGGTTGAATCTAAGCTGATCTGAAGCTGTTTAAAGGAGCAGTGGTGTAGGGGGAGTATTAAATCTAATGATGCTAGATGTGATAGATCAATGGATAAATATCATGAAAGCTGAGATCATGATAAAAGCAGAAGAGTGGTGTTGGAATGGAATGAAATGATTCATTGATGAACTTTTCATTATACTCTTTTTTCTCACGCCAAGCATGGCTCATGTGGGCTTAGAGTATCTGTTTTAAATCCTTTATCGCAAACTTAATCTCAAAAATTGAATTTTGATAGAAGACTAAAGGAGCTTTAATGAGGTGTCAATTTGAGAATAATTGTCAACAAACCCAAAGGGGGAGATTGTTGAGAAAATCCCTCAAGGTGTCTTCTTGGTATTTTTTGGGAGTGTTTGTGTTTCTTGACAAGGCCTGATGACTGTAAAATATGTATGAATGGTGTTTTTTGAAGTATATGTTTAAGGTGGCGTAGTTTCCCAATATTTTCCAAATTTTTGGGCCTCAAAATTGGGAGTTTTTTTAGAAAAGGAAGGATTTCTGCATAGGATTGAATGCGATGTAGAATGGTGAAGGAAATTGGAAAATAAAGAGAACCTAATAGTATGGTACATGAACCACATAACATGTACCAAGAATAGTACGTGGACCATGAAGTCTGGTTCGCAGATTGTAAAGGAGGTATGCAGAAGGGTTTGCGGAAGGCATGTGGTACACGGATGGCATGTGGTATGCGGAAGGCTTATGGTACACGGGATGGATTTTTTTTTGTGAAAATTAGGAGTAAATTTAGAAACCACGGAGGTTTTCATTCATGAAAACATGATGGTGATTTGGGTTATTGCAAAGGAATAGGGGCAGTATGCAGACCGTGTTGGGAAAATAGTTCACGGGACGATTGCAGTTCACAGAAGATGTACAGTATGCAGTGGAGAAGGTACCACATTGAAGATTTGGTAAATCTCAAATTAATAGATTTTCCAGATCAATTTACCTATATAAGAAGTGTTAATCCCATCATTACTTAGAACAATTTTTATAAGAAACAATATTTTCTCTCAGAATTCAGTGAAGTCTAAAAGAGGTTTGTGGGGGATAATTATCGGATGGGTGAAGCGGTTCACACGGAAGAATACTGCCGAAGTTTTTTCCGGGGTATTACAGCCCACAAAGAATGGGAATTTTAGAGGAGTAAGTGTTCAACAGGAGGAGCATTTTGTGGAAGAAGGAATTCTTGAAGATGTAGAAGTGGTAAATAGAGGCAGTTCACAGAGGTGGTACATAGAGACGGTACGCAGAGGCAAGGATAGTATGCAAAGGCAGAAGTGGTATGTAGAGAGGTGATCTATGAAGCATACTCACTACTTAGTATGTGGGGAATCAAGGTAGTATGTTGAATATATAAGGTGGTTTGCATAGGGCTTAAGGAAGCTTGAAAAAGTTCAAAAACAGTTCGCAAAGGCAATTTTTGATAACCTAAGAATTCGTGGAAAAGTGGATTTCATCTACTGGTGAAAAGGGGACTTCAATAGAGAATCTATCTATAGTTAAGGATATGTTCTTTCATACAAATTAAGGGACCAACAATTCCATAAATTGTGAGTGGATCCCTTCCAAGATTAGTGAGTGAAGGAAGTGGAAAGCGGTGATCCTTCCCACTAGTAGTGGGCCAGAGAAAGAGACATAAGGAGGGACCCTTGGGAATCTAGTGAGTAGACCCTAAACCTTGTAAAGGTAGTGAGCTTGGGCATATAATATTTATTCAGAACCTTGTAATTGGTAGTGAGATTTAGTGGATTTGGTACATCGGCACATCGCCATTGTATGCTCCTTGGATGTAGCCTAGTGAGGGTGAACCAAGTATAAATGATGTGTCTTATGCATGATTTCATTTCTATTCATACATTTATACAAGAGAAAGAGAGAAGTGTGTTTTTTTAATAAATAAAAAAGATCCAAAGGGGAAATAGTTTTAATTTTTCATACCTTGATTCACCCCCCAGGGTATTTGACCTAATAGACATAACAATTGTATTCTAAATTCTTATCACTCTAGTATATCTATGAAGCTTTTAATTCCCATCAATTCACTACCACTATTTTTTAATTCTCATGTCTTAGGATGGTGTTCTTTGTAAAAATAATAATGTTTTTCATTTAGTTAATTATTATGTGACATTGGAAATGGGTTGTCTATCACTAAAATAGGAGATTGTATTTCATATTTTAAATCAGGTTATATGTATAAGCTAGATAATATACTCCCAATAGAAATTAGATCTATTATATGAATCTTAATGTTAAATCTAGAATATATTTTTTCTTAAAATGGGTGAGGAAATGTGAGTATCCAAAGATAGTTAAGTATACATCTTATTTGATATTAAGACTAAGTTAACATGACCCTCAACTATTTCACCCATTAAAAGAAAATAAAATTTTGAGGTTGTAATTTATTTAAGAGGGGGGAATATAACATCCCAAGAATTTACTCTATATCTTCTTTCCAACAATACTATCTTCGATAACAAGCATCACATGAAACACTAAACTAAAACTGAATGAAAAATATTTTAAAATTATTAAATATCATTAACATAACGTAGTTGTAGAATTAGCAGGTATAAATGATAATAATCACATTATGAATTCATATTTAAAAAAATTATATCATAATCAAATTTTTTATTGGGTAAAAATAAATTCATTTTTAAAATAAATATATAAAAATATATTAGTGTGCATTATTGATATTTTTCTGAAATAATTAATTTTTAGGTGAAAAGTGAAAAATATAGTTTTTATCAAAACTATTAATTTTATGACATTTTCACTATATAAGAAAGACCTAAAAGTTTTAAAAAAAATTAAATAATTATAAATGTATTTAATAAGTAAACATATACATTTTAAAATGCTATTTCAAAATTATAAATCCCAACTATAACATTTTGAAAACATAAGTAATAATTTACTCTAAACACTAAGTTTATGCTCTTATATTAAAATTTATATTTTACCATTTTTTAAATTATATATAATAATAATGGATTTTATATTTTATATCAGCATGACCAAATAAGTTAATAATTCCAACAACATTTTTAGGAATAAAAATTTGATTACTATGATTAAAGTCAAATATTGCCATAATGGTAATCATGTTATTCTCAAAGATTTATTTTATTATCATTGTGTAATTTTTATCAAATAAAATAAATTAATCACCCCCCCCCCCAAATTACTCTAATAAAATTTTTTAACCCAAAAATAAATATATGTACACTGATTAAAATGGAAATCAATATTAAACACTGCAAGAAAATAGTGTTTTAGTGGTGGTTTTTTTGCAGCTGTTTTCAAAACTGTCGCTAAATTATTTATCCAAGAATACTTAGCACCAATTTTGAAAATCACCAACAAATGTTTTTAAAATATTTGTTATTAATTTTTTAAAATTTATTCCCAGAAAAAATTACATTTTTTTAGCAGCGGTTTTTTCAAAAATGCTACAAAACTAAAGAAAAAAATTATTTATTATTTATTTATTATTTAATTATTATTTAAAATCAAATATATTTTATTATTAATAATTTTAATTATTTATAATGGGTCAATTAGTAAATATTTATAATTATTAGTTAATAATAATTTTAAACAGAAAACAAATATTTAATAAGTTAAAAAACAGACTTCGGCATCAAATGATCATAACTTCTAATCGGGGAGTCCATTTATGTTCCACAAACAGTATAATCAAAGCTTATTAAATGAGATAAAACTAAGTGAGATTTAAATAATGTGATAATCAAAGGAAAATATATATTCAAATTTCAAAAGTCGAAAATTGAACTCAAACTTTAAACGGTCATAACTTTTAATTCGGGTGTCCGTTTGGGCTCTACCATATATCAAATCGAAACATGCGGTGAAATCTATATCATTTAGGTCTAGTAACAAGTCTTCAAGTATTTTAATCCTTTTCATTCCACCAGAAAGGTTAATAAGGGCTTCGAAACAGAGGTTTTAGTTGCAAACCCCGATTTCTTAAAATTCAAACGATTATAACTTCTGATCCAGGAGTCTGTTCGGGCTATACCATATATCATATAGAAGCTCATTTCAAGTTCTTCGATTTTACTGGTTGTGGCATGGAAAAAGGAGTCCCGAATAAGATTTTATGGTCATTTCAAAAAATTTAGGGTTTCTAGAGGTTCTTAACGATTTATGATTTAATTATTTATTTATTTATTTATTCATTTGTTTATTTATTCATTTATTTATTTACTTATTTTTATGTATTTATTTATTTATTTATTTATTTATTTATTTATTTATTTATTTATTTATTTATTATTTATTATTTTTTATTTATTTATTTATTTATCTATTATTTATTATTTATTATTTATTTATCAATTTATTTATCAATTTATTTGTTGATAAATTTATTTTTTTTATTTTTTATTTATTTTTTTATTTATTTTTTTATTTATTTAATATTAAATATTCATATATTAATTTATTATTTAGTTATTATGTACACATTAATTATTAATTTATTTTTAATTTATTTTTAATTTATTAATTATTTATTAATTATTTATTTATTATTAGTTTATTATTTATTTATTATTTATTTATTTATTTTTATTCATTATTTATTTATTATTTATTATTTATTATTAATTATTTATTTATTAAATATTAAATATTAATTATTAGTTATTAATTATTAATTATTAATTAAGAATTATTAATTATTAATTATCAATTCTTAATTATTAGTTATTATTAATTATTACTTATTAATTATTAACTATTAATTATTTATTATTTATTATTTAGTATTTATTTATTTATTTATCTATTCATTTATTTATTTATTTATTATTTATTATTTATTATTTATTATTTATTATTTATTATTTATTATTTATTATTTATTATTTATTATTTATTATTAATTTTTAATTTACTAAATATTAATTTATTATTAGTTTATTATTCATTTATTATTTATTTATTTATTTATTATTTATTTAATCAATATTAATTATTTATTAATTAAATATCATTTATTTGTTAATAATTTCTTAATAATTTATTAATTATTTAGAAAATTTTAATTATTAATTATTAATTCTTAATTCTTAATTCTTAATGATCAATTATTAATTATTAGTTAATATTTATTATTTATTATTTATTATTTATTATTTATTATTTATTATTTACAATTTATTATTTATTATTTATTTAGTATTTATTTATTTATCTATTATTTATTAATTTATTATTTATTTGTTATTTATTTATCATATATTAAATTATTTTTTAATTAATTTGTTATTTATACATTATTATATGTTATATGTTATATATTATATGTTATTGTTATATATTATATATTATATATTATGTATTATATATTATGTAAATTATATATTATGTATATTATATATTATATATAATTTATTATATATTATGTATTATATATTATGTATTATATTTTATATTTTATATTTTATATTTTATATTTTATATTTTATATTTTATATTTTATATTTTATATTTTATATTTTATATTTTATATTTTATATTTTATATTTTATATTTTATTTAGTAAAATCGTTTTCACATGCTCTTTAATATATTTAATATATTTCAAACATTTATTCTGGGTGCACCGGGTCTCGGAATCGCACGTCGTCTCAATGCCTAATCTCGAATTAATTCTATATGATATTTAAAAAAATACATAGAAAAAATCTGGGACATTATATTCTCTACACCTTAGGGCTTTACGTCCCCAAAAACCAAAAACAAGTCTACTCAAAAAGATGTGGGCACTATGCATGAATCTGAGCCTCTGACTTCCATGTTCTCTCTTAAAGATTCGCATGCTTCCACCAGACACGTACCAAGGGAATCGCTCACCCACATAGAATTCTCTCCTACTAATCCCTGATCTCCGCCAGGTACTCGACAAAAGTCACTCCATCCTTGATGTCCAGATCCCCTCAGTTGATGATGTGTGACTGGTCATGCACGTACCTCCTCAATTATGACATGTGGAAGATGTCATGTACCTGGTGAAACTGTGGGGTTTGAGCAAAGTGATACACCACCTCATCAACTCTACGTAGTATCTTAAAAGGGCTAATAAACCTCAGAGATAACTTTCCACCCTAGTCAATTCTAGGTAACCCAAATCAATGTGAAACCCGAAGGAACACTTGGTCTACCACCTAGAACTCAAAAGGCCTTCGTCGCCTATCATCATAAGACTTTTCACAGCTCTGTGTAGTCTTCACCCCCTAAAAGAAGATTTGCACCATCTCTATAGTAGTTTGCACAAATTCTGGGCTCATAAGTGATGACTCTCCGGGTTCAGTCCAGCACAGTGGTGACCTGCGGGGTTGCCCGTACAAAGCCTCAAATGGTTCCATACCAATGGTGGAATGGTAAATATTATTTTATGTGAACTCTACTAGTGGTAAGTGATCCTCCCAACTACGGCCAAAGTCCAACGTGCAAGCCTGGATCATGTCCTCCAGGACCTGAATGGTCCACTCCATCTGGTCTTCTATCTGGGGATGAAACATTATGCTCAAGTGTAATCGAGTCCCAAATGCCTCAGGTAATACCTTCTACAATAGGGATGTAAAATTAGAATCATTATTAGAAACTACCATTGATGGGACTTCATGGAGTCGAACTACCTCCTCCATGTAGAGGCATCCCAAACTCTCTATTGAACTCTACTCCCATATAGTTAGGAAGTGATCTGACTTGGTGAGTCGATCAACAATCACCCAGATGGAATCATGTACCCTAGAGGTATGTGTTAAACCCAACACGATGTCTATAAACATTCCATCCCACTTCTATTCTGGAACCTCAAGGAGTTGAGCTAAACCCGCTAGAACCAGGTGCTCAACCTTCACCCGTTGGCATGTAAGGCATCAATAAACGAAATCTACCACTACCTTCTTCATCCCTGACCACCAAAACTGACGTCATAGGTCTGGGTACATCTTTTCCACTCTAAGATATACCTCCAAATGGGATTTATGAAACTCATGTAGAACCTCCTCCCACAATGCCACTAGTACAACTGGGCTTCCTCTAAAAAGGATGATGTTCTCCCCACCTTCTGAATATCCATTAGGAGAATGTATCACAGACATCTGAGCACGTAGGGTCTCACATTCAGTATCCCCAAGTTGTGCCTCCCTTACTTGTTCCATGATTGGAGGGGTGAAAACCATCGCCTGGATGTAATATTCTCTATATACATCCATAAAGGATAATTGTAAGGAGGTCAACTACTCTGACACCTCGTTCAGCAACTATGAACTAGATCTCCCGGTGACAGCATATTCCACCATGTTCCCCTTACCAAGAGTATAAATAATCTCAAATTCTTAGTCTTGGAGGAACTTTAGTCATTTCCTCTTTCTAAAGTTTATATCCTTCTAAGTGAATATATACTTGAGACTCTTGTGATCATAGTAGACGATAAACTGCTCACCCATCAGGTAGTGTCTCCATATCTTTAATGCAAAGACTACCAATTCCAAATCAAGATCATGGATCACATAGTTCTGATCATGTGGCCTCAAATAGTGTGAACCATAGGCAATCACCACTTTCAACTACATTAGGACACAACCAAGTCTCATCCCTGATGCATCGTAGAACACTATGTACTCGACACCCTCCTCTGGAAATCTCAAGATCTGATCACTCATGAAACTCTACCTTAAATGCTGAAAATCATCTTGGAGATTCTCTATCCACACAAAAGTTTGATCCTATCGATTAAAAGTTATCATCAGTGTTGATATCCTTGAGGAATCAGTCATTAATCTCTAGTAATATCCTACTAGCCTGAAGAAGCTCTGAACCCCCGTTACACTCCTGGGTGGCTCCCATGATAACACTAACTCTACCTTGGTCAAGTCCACTACCACTCCATCTGCTGAGATAACATGCCCCAGAAAGTGAACCTATTGAATCCATAAGTTGCACTTTAATAGTTTCCCATAAATCTAGTGCTCTCAGATTATGTCTAGAACCATCCATAGGTGTATCGCGTGCTCCTCCTTAGATTCTGAGTACATAAGGATATAGTCAATGAAGACTACAACGAACCTATCTAAGTAAGGATGAAAGATCTAGTTCGTGAGTCCCACAAAAACTGCAGGTGTGTTTTTCACACTAAAGTGCATCACCAAGTAATCATATTAACTTTAGTGTCATCTAAAGGTTGTCTTCACTATATCCTTGTCATGTACTCACAACCAGTGATAGCCAAATAAAAGTTCAACCATTGAGAACCCTTTCACCCCTTTCAACTAATCGAAGAGTTCATAGATCCTCGGTAGTGGATACATGTTCTTCATAGTCGCCAATTTCAAGTGTCGGTAATCCACATACAACCTTAAGCTCTCTTCTTCCTTTTTTGAAAACAAAATTGGGGTTGTCCAGTGTGAAACAATGGGTCTCAAAAAGACCTTCCTCTACAAGTCCTCCAACTGTACCTTCATCTTGTGAGGCTCTATGGGATCTATCTGATATCTTGGAGCTGATATCGATGTCATCTTGGGCTGTAAGTAGATAAAGATTTCTATCTACCAGTGGGGAGGTAAACCTAGAACATCTTCTGGAAAGACGTCCTCATACTCCACCACTACTTCTTGGAACTGAAAAACTCAAACTGTCTGCTACTATGGGGGTCAAGCTAGCCAATTCATGAGTAATCGACTACACCCTCCTCTACCTGAGTCCATCCTATGCTACCTAGGTTTCCCTTTCACTAAAAAAGGAAAACTTTATTCCCTCGCTATGGACACACTGCACCCTTCACCAAAAAAATTCAATCTGGTCATGGACTATGGATAACCAATCCATACCATGAATGAAATTATAAGGCCTCAACACTACCACTAAGAGGTTTCAACAAAAACTCTAACCTCCAAGGGTTATGTCACACTGTCAGCATAGATGTGTGATCACTAAGTCTTCTCTAATACGTTTCTCTAAGTGTAAGGGTCGAGTCAACAATTAAACTAGAATCTCATGGTCATGAACAAGGTATGTAGAATTAAAGGAATGTCTGGAACCTATTTCTATTAGTACATCAGCTAAAGTAGAAAAGACATAGATTGTACCTTGAATCAATCCTAAATCCCTTAGGTCATATGCCTTGACCACATGCAGTTTCCGTTTTCCCTATCATCCAGCTCCTTGAGCCTAACATAGACCACTTGGTGTGGTGGTGGTAACATTTCAAAATGTATACCACCACCTGATACTCTCCCAACTCCTTTTCCACATCTGCCACCTGACAGATCTACCTGCTCCTATCATTTCCTCTACCTCGGTGGTCCATCCACCCTCACTCTATCAGCCTCTTGACAGGTTGAAAAATATGAAGTGAGATCTCCATTATCATCATATGTGTAGAATCTCCTCTCCTTAGGCTAATTAGATCCATCCTAAGAGCCCTAAACTGTAGATCCCCTTTCCTAAGACCTCATCCTAAAACGTCTTCCATGTCTGGATCCCTAAGACTAACATCGAATCCCTGATGTTGAGGTCTCTACACCTTCTCATCCATTCCTGACTATCATTGGCTACATCTGCTCATCTAGTAAGCTTTCGACCACCAAAGCTAATTCAAGCACCCCTGCATAAGTCGGAATGCATAGAGGTATAACACTAAATCAGATATCTCTATACAGACCTTTCTCAATGGTCTGATCTCTAACATACTGATCTCTAACCATATCCATCAAGTACCTGGAAAGGCTGGTGAACATTGATAAACAGTTTTCCACCGTCAAGCTACCTTTCTGAAGCTGAAGAAGGTATTGTATATGCACTACTCTCAGTGTAACCAATGATAAATCCTCTCTAAAGAGATGATCAAACTATTTCCACAAAAGAGACTCCTTATCATGAGTTTATATAGCCAAACTCCACCATTTCCCTACCGAACCATATATAAGGATCGCCGCAAGGATCACCATTTGGTCTATTGGTGTCATGATAGATGGAAGAATCTACTAACCACCTCAATCCAGTCCTCAACCACTTGAGGGTCAGGATCACCTCATAACATGAGGGGTCTCTATCTCTGAAACTCATAGGGCAAGCTTAGCCTATGCTACCTATCTTCTTGTACTGTAGGTACCACATGCTGCTCCACTGGGGGTGGTACAACTAGTGAACCACCTAGAGGAAACACCTAGGGAACTTGTCCCTATATTGAATCCTTGTCACTAAAGTGGTAATACTCTTGATCAAGCTGTTGAATCTTATCTTCTATGCACCTCTGGGGAATCTTGTAAGAAGATGAGATGTACCACGGTCAAGGAGTATATTTGGAGAGATTACTCAGGAAGGACATGGAACCACAACCCATTCCTATATGATTCATGTACAGTTATTGTTTCCCTGTAACCAATGTTCTCATATATCAAGTTGAAAATTAGGTTATCAGAGTCTTGTTGTATGGATATGTCAGTCACCCACACCAACACTGGAGTCCCAGGGCTGAAATCCAAACTCAAAACACGTAACACTATTTCCCCAAACCAACCTCATAGACTCCTAAACCTAAGGTAGAATCAATCGTCTCTGATACCACTATGTCATGACCCTTCCCATAGGGGCCCATGTCACATCTCCCCTAACCCATCTTCAATAGGCCAGGGGCAAGTGACTAGCATTGAGTAGGCATATCATTAACTTGGTAGGCATTTCCTGTGTACTTATATGCATGCACACATCTCCAAGCCCACAAATTCTAAAATGTAAAAACCACTAAGAAAAAAATTTATGCATAACACTATCCCAACCAAAAGATTACAATATTAAGAAAAGTATAGTAAAGTAAATTTGGCAAGAATACAATCCCACCAAAAGAAAAAGTCTGTAAACTAAAAAGTCCAACCTATAAATAAAATAGGTACGGAGAATTTTGATTGAAGTCGTAGGAACACCTCGTCCTGCCTGAACTCACAAAGCTCTATTCGGTCCTAGTCCACCCTGGACTCCGTCAAAAGGGCACTCCTCTACACAATACACGACATGTATGGGAAAAGCCCGTGCAGGGGTGAGTATAACAAAACCCAGTAGGACACCTTGAAACCACATATCAATACACAAAGAAAGAGGTATAGTCATATCTACACAGTATATGTCTAAGGCACATATAACAAGAATATCCATATATACTCAAACCAAAACATGCCTTCTAGAGGTCAGTCACAACTACCGCATACCAACACTAGGGATTCATCCAAAGATTCCATGAAGCCCTCATTCGGGATAACACACACCAGAGTCTAATAGAATTGATGACATCCATCTAAGAAGTATAGTTCATCGAGAACCTTTATTAGAGAGATACATTGATAGATCTAAAGATAGAGATATGATACACAGATGAGGATCACAGCCTAGGCCATGGGGTGATACCAAAAACTCTATCTAGATTAACCTGCTAAGTAGAGGATCGATTCCTGGTGAAGTTGGTCATGTCAATACCAATGACTCTAACTAGGGAATGAATAATGAATACAGAATCATGCTCTGGGCCTCTCAGATATGATTCCAACAACTTTATCCGGAAAGTTTGGTTGAAGGGATCATACACCTATAAGTATGAAACAATACCAACTGAACTTCAGGAGAAGCATACAGGAATGAAACCATAATGAAACTTATCCAAGATATGGTGGAAAAGATCCTCAATCCATGTAGAAGAGATTACACATCATGTAATAGGGTCACAATATATTTCCCATGACCACGGGTACTGCTCGTGTACAACATCCTGTGTCATAATTACATGTCATGTAAAAAGAGAGTACACAACATTTTGAAAGACTTACATGTCATTCCCTTCTATCTGGGGTCTTCCCTTGTACTAAGGTTGTGTTCTAGTACACGGTGTCAACCCGTGTAGCTCTAACCATGTACCAGTACCCAGGGAGGTCTGTGTACTTGGTCTAGGCCTAGTCGTTTGGTGGGGCACACACTGTGTACGAAACCCACGTACTCCACCCCATGCTCATGTATCTCCTGAGATATACACTGAGTATCAAGGGAGGTCCCACACACCATTTGATGTGGGTCACACACCATGTGACACTTTAATACCTTCTGAAACCTTAGCCACTGCTCTGTGAGGTCCACACACTATGTACCCTAGACTACACACCGTGTTCATCGCAAATTTCCAGAACCATCATTCTTCCTCTGCGTGCCTTGGATGATCCTACTATATTTGATCCAATGCTCTGTTCGCCTTGAAACTAGAGATCCAAGGTCATATCACTATTACAACACAGAATTGGTAGGTTTCAGGCATTTAATCAGCTCCGAAAATAGATTATGTTCATCTGGTCATAAATCATCTGAAGAACAAGTATTCCCAAATTGCTTTGATTCACCTATCTCTATCACCGTCGTACCTCCTCCAGGTCTTCAAGAGGTCGGATCATCAATTTTGGATCGTTGTTCTATGAATCGAAGGTATAATGATCATTATTTCATAAACCACAAAGAACGAATAATGCGTACAACATATGGCAGAGAAGAAATATGCACAATGAAACAAACCCGAGGAACATACCTCGATTGTTGTTCATTTCAGTCTCAATCCATTCCTATAATAACGATCAACAAATAAAATAATAAATCAACCCCATAAATCATGTAGTTAAAGCCCATACCATAAGAACGATCAAAACACAAATCAACCTACTTTTTGGTCGGTCTGTGTTCATCGATAAATCTAAGAATGAGGTAAATAAATCAAAACAAAATGCCTTACCTCGGTGTTGGATCATTCATTGAAGAGGATCAATCATCACATCACTACCATTGGTGAGATACATCAAAAATATCACATTTCTTTCTCCAATCCAAGCTCTATCATCATTTTCCATCGAGAGAGTTCTCTAGGGTTCTATCAAGAGTCTCCAGAAAATTCCAAGCTTATGAGACTAACCTTGGATCCCTACTTAAAAGGATAAATTAAATTAAATGTTTCTATGAAACATTAAAATAAAATAAATTCTTAATTTATTTCATTCTTTAAAATTTCCAAAACTAAATTTTAAAGTTGACCTCTGTCGGCCAATGTTAGGCTTTGACTAGTGTAAACTAACTGCTCTGAACACAATGATGCCCTCAGATTTTTGATCTAGGCACTCATTTAGAATATATTACATTTTTTAGGAAAACCATTCATGCATATATTTAATATATTTCAAACATTTATTCCAGGTGCATCGGGCCTCGAAATCGCACGTCGTCTCAGTGCCTGGTCTCGAATTAATTCCATATAATATTTAAAAATAATACAATGAAAAATTATAAGATAATACATGTAAAGGCATTATCCAACATATATAAACCTAAAATTATTTATTTACCATTTTTTTACCATTTAAATATGTATATTTTCATGATAGCATAGAAAAGTAATGGGTATTCACAAAAGTTCAATTTTTATCACCTATAAATGGATATCACATCCACGCTATCCAAACTACACATACACCCTAAAATTTTCATAAAACTATTCCCAATTCATCGCTACTAGAATTAACATTCATGACAATAATCCCTGGGTCTCTATATGTTTTCTTATGCACTTTATTTAAAAGTAGTCAATCAAGGAATGATCAAGTCTCTAATATGAGTATTACTCACCCATTAATCTTTTATTATTAGTCATTATCTTCTAAAAAACATATAAAAACTAATATATTTATATTATTATCATTATTATAATAAAATTTCATTATATTAATGGAACAATTATTATTTATTCCTCTCCATTCACTATAAAAAACCAAAAACGTTGTTAGTGTGTATGCACGGACTACCACCACAGCGAAGCAACGTTTTTTGTATTTCAACACCACCTAATATGGTTGGTAATAATGATGTCATTGAAGAATAAAGGATATATATATATATATATATATATATATATATATAATTTAATTAAATTTACATGATGTTAAATTATTATCCACCTTCATCCCCAAGAATTCATTGATAAATTATAACTTTAATTATTCGTATGTGAAAACTAGTGACTCCATGAAGTAGCATTTTTTGTTTTTTATGTAGATTTAATTATTTATAAAAACCCCATAAAATATGATATAATAATTTAAAAATAAATATATTGTCATTAAGATAATTTAATAATTATATTATGTCAAAAGAAATAATTTCTTAACTATACTCACTCATCAGGTTATAGTGTGTTCTTGTTTGGGTCGGTATAACCATTTGCATGAATAATGGTATAAAACTATATCATTGATGAATATGGAAACATAACTAACGATATAATTAGAATATAATGATAAAATTTTGATTTTTTATGGTTATATAATGGTTATATAAATTATTTAAAACATTATTATTATATCTTCTTCAATCATTAAAAACTAAAAAAATAAGCCAACACTGATTCAATTATCATACTGTGTAACTAAAACACATATAGAATGATATAAAAACATTATAGATTTATATAAATTTTATATTAAATTATCTTAAATGATATATTAATTGTGAAAATAGTATCAATGAATCGATATTGATATCGATTTTATAAAAAAACAATTATTATTACTAACACCATATGGTAAAATTAAGTTATAACTAAATAATATATCCATAATAAATAATTATAAATAAGATATAAAAAAGGTAGTATATGTGAATTAATTTATGAAATATAATTATTATGGTTTTTTTGTTTTTTATAGGAAGTTGCAGTGTGATCAACTATGTGGGAATTTAAGGTAATGGTTTCTTGTCTCAATTTACTTTCATTGAGGCATGAATTCATTTTTTTCACCTATTTTTCATTAACATGATTTTAATAATTCCCCATTGAGTTATTAAATAAAAAATAACTTGTATAATTTGATTTACCTGTTTATTGAACAATTTATCCTCCATATTCTTTTAATCTAATGACTACTATGATTATAAGGGTTATTTATCTATGTTTTCAATTCTCTAAGACATGTGCGATGTTGTGAGCCTTATTTTATATTATATTTTTTATTAAATACCTTATAAAATTCATTTATGGTAACTATATATACTATAAATAAATTTTAACATCCATTTAATGGCCACCATCTCTTATTCTTTTTTTTCTTATGCTATTAATTTCGTAAGGGTTTTTTGCCACAATTTCCTTCCTTTGAGACATGGTTCATGTTATGAATATATTCATAGTTTTTTGTGGTATATACTACCTAATTTATATATTATATCATTAATTATATATTATTCATTATAGTAGAAGTTTAATTTCTACATCTCTCTTTCATGGTATTTTGATTGAAATTTTACCCTAGCTGTAAGGATTATATATCTCAAATTTAAATCCCTGATATATGTTTCATGACTTTTTCTTTTGTATAGTGTGATTACTTTCCCATTTCCATTTTATAAATAAATTCAAAGAAATTATAAGATATTTAATTTTTTATTTAAATTTTATTTCTTCTTTGTGGTATTTCCTTCACTTTTAAAATGCATCATTATTAATAAAAAACCATATCCATTCAAATAGATATTTATCCCCCATATCCATATTGTTCTTTCTTCCTATTTTCTCCTTTTTATTTTGAAACCCAAAAATGTATTATCCTTAGTAAACTTTATATTTTTCCTTACCACTTTTTACATTGAATTTTAATGGTTCTTTTTATGATTTGGGTTTCAATAACTGTATTTTCAAATACTATAAAGAAATGGTTTACCTATCATGGTCATATATATTATATTTCACCCCATGTTTCCTCTTTATATCTATTATATCATTTCAAGAATCCATTATTTTAAACATATTTAAATGTAATAATTTTAAATGTATCATAAATTTTACTTTCTAAATTGATTTCAAGTCAATTTAAACAAAAATGGTTCTCCTTAAAAAATAAAGATTTTTTTTGTTTTCCACATGGAATATTTTCAAAATAAATGTAAAAAAGAATATATCATTGTTTTTTTCTTCATAATCAAATATTTATATAATATTTATCATTTTTTATGAAAATACCACTCTATCTTTTTATTATTTTTGAATGAAATTTTTATTCTCCGAATCATATAAATAATTCAATTAATTTTATTCAAATGGTTAATAATATTTATATATTTTAAAATAAACATTCCAAAACTCATAAAAAGAATTTTCATCACTATAAATATATTTCTATATGTTAAGTTCTTAGAAAGGGAATTCATCAAAGGATAATGGTCACCTTCTTTCTCTAAATAGATTATGAGATGTTCATTTCAATCGGAAGGATAATCCATCACTACTTTTTTATTTCCTAACCATCAACTATGTATAGGAATAATTTTACTTCCAATTAATTTCCATTGTGAACACCCTATTTTTTTTATTGATCTATGGGAATTCAACTGGGAATTAATACCTCCATTGAACGGTGAAATTATTTACTAAACTCTATTACCTTTATCTATACCTTGTAAATATTATATACTTCATTACCTCAATTAAATAATATTTTCCTTGAATTTTACCTAATTTCATAGGATACCCATGTAATATCCATGGGTTTATATTATTAGTATTATTGATTTATTTATTAATAATACCTTTATGGGATAACATTAAAAAGGATAATAACCATGTCTTATTTCAATGGTTTGGTGTGATGTGATGATTGATTTAATTCAAATGAAATAAAAATGTATTGATGCTCGATGTGTGTGGTAATATATCTCCTTCCATTTATTTTAATAAATATTTATATCTAATGAGATATTTATACTCATCCAAGGTTTAGTTTCTCATATGGACGAGTGAGATTTTGTTACACATAATGGGCTTGTTTCCTTATACCAATGTTTGTGCCAAAATTCTATTTGATGTCATGTTTCTATAATTTGTGGAATTACCATGATATATTACTCTATTATTCCACATTTATGAGGTGATTTTATTTAAAATTCAATGATTTATTTCTTTTTTTGTTCTTCTCTCATGGATAATATTTATTGGCTCATGTTTCCAAACTTTTTCTACACATTTATTATTTTATGTCATGCCAAGTGTCATGACTCATGTTTTGTGATCTATTTTTGGTTGGGTTTAATTTTATAATGTGTTTTTATTATATCCATATGATTTTCATATTTATGCTTATGATTGTTTAAAAATATCTCATTTCCTCACCCTTATTGTGTAATTCAGTTCACACCTTCTTATGATCCCATTTTCCCGGGTTATGAAAGAAAGTGTTATGTATGGTATGTCTATAAGTGTTTTTTGCATGGAGAATTAATGGGAGATGTTGAAGAATAAATTAGGACTAATTAGTTTCATATATATTGTAAAAAATTCCATTTGATACAATTAACATGGGTTCTAGTATTAAATTTTTTTTCAAAACCTCTAAAACTCTAAACCTAAAAACGTTCCTTATAAATTAAATGTTCATTAAGTGTGAAAGGTCTCGTAATTACGGATGTGTATGAAATCCAACATTTAAAGTATTTATTTTTGGCACATAATTCAGTATTAAGATTATAGGGGCGATATATTATAAAATTATCCAAGGTACTAGAATATTTTTTTATAATTATTTATAATTTTTTAATTTAATCCCATGATATTTTTTGGTCTAGATTTATGAAGATGTAATTGGTGAAGATCATATTTTACTAATTCTAAATTAATAAAGGTTTTTATATTATTATAATTTTAAATATTAATATAAACATTTAAATAAATTAATCCTAACATAAAAAATATTTTATCTCTTTAAATACATTCTTAGTACTATCTATCTATGGTGGTATTGAAAAATGAAACACATCGCTACATCAAGGGGTTGTTTTCATGTATACACAGATGAAGTTCAAAATGATTTATACTTTAGGATTATTAATAATGTTATAAATATCATATTTATTGATTAAATTCAATTTTTTACCATACATATGAAGTGGGGATGAGAAATAGATCACTTCATATGTAGAGGCGGCAGTCTGCACGTACACATGGATAACATTTTCATTTTCTGAATGATTGGTAAAGAGTTATAAAATGATTATTCAATAAATATAATAAAATTTTAGTATAATATGATGTATATATATGTGTGTGTGATTATTTTTGAAAATTAGAATCTATTTTGAATAGGTAGTATAATAATGAAAGAAATAAAAATAAAAAAAAATAGTGATTCGCAATTTTTACCTTACACCTTGGAAGGACTCCTTTTAAAATTATATCAATCCTTTTAAGGGTGGTATTTTAAGAAAATTATATCCTATGGTAAGTGGGTAGGGAATTGTTGGAGGTATTTTCATATACTTAGGTCAATCTAAGAGTCTTTTGGTTTAACGATATGTGGGGTGGTGAAGGCATCCTTTTATAAGTGAAAGGAGTGGCATTATTGTAAATAAATAAAAGTAAATATAAAAATAAAGTAAAATTTTTAGAAAGGTCGATCCAAAAATTATTATGATTATAAGAATGTTTAGTGGAGGTCAATAATTTCATCCACTAATAAATTTTATTTTTTTCAAATATTTTATATGTTTACCCATTTATTTTACAGTGGAAATTTTTATCATTTACCATGGTGACTATTTTTTATCTATGAAATTTATTTTTTATGCATATAATAAAAAATAATCCTTATTGAATAATTCATAATTTTTTATTAAAAATATTAAATCAATTTTAATTGATTAAATTTCACAAAAATAATAAAAAAATTCATAAATAATAAATGTATAACGCATTAAAAATAGTTTTAGAAAAACATATAAATTATGTTCTAAAATGAAAACAAGAGGATATTTTACCCAATATTTTTTAATGTATAAATTTAAATATATAATACATAATTAGTCAATGAAAATATTCTGTAATTTTTTATATCATGCTTATATCATAAGGTTATCATAAAATTCATAGTATTTGAAATAATGGAACTTTGTACTATTCACCTAAGATAAGTTTTTTTATAAAAATCCCAAAATTTTATCATAATAATATATTTTAATTATATTTCTAAAAGAAGTTCATTTTTTAAATTTAAATTTTAAAAATTTCTGAATCTGATAACAAAAAATACAATGAAAAATTGTTATATAGAAAGTAAACCTTTTTAAAAAATAATTATTATTGTTATTAGTTCTTATAAAATAAGAACTAAATTTATATTTACATTTTATTAAGGTAAATGAAATATTTTGTTCTTATTGTACCTAAATATATTTTGTTTCTTAGAATAATGAGAAAAAAAATAACATTTTAATAAAAAATATATTTTTTAGTATAAAATGATCTTATTATTTATTTAGTTATACTAATTGAATTTTCTCGGTCCATTAGTGTTAAAAAAATTCATTATTTTTAATTCTATATAAATTCTATAATGTATAGACATTTATTTATATTGATCAATTCAAAGGTTATATTATAACTGTAGTATTTTATAATTTTATCTTATATAAATTTATTATGGTTCTATTTCATTTGATGTTATATGAGTCATAGCCTATCAAACATAATATTTATTTATAGAGAAATATTTATCGAAACCATGGATCGTTACACCTTCTTCCATGGTCAGGGCCTAAAAATATTTCCCAATTAAGGCCACCTCTATGACATCCCCATTTATATGATGGGGTTTTTCACACTAGAGTTCTTCTTTTTGATCATTTATTTCTTTGATAAAGATAATTGGGTATCTAATAATAAATCACCCCAATATTTCCTCACTAATGTACAAAATCATCAGGATACAAAAAAATCAAGTATTTCATTTATAATAAGTACTCTCTCTCTCTCTCTTAGAGGATCAATGGAATCTTCTCTGTTCCAATCCACTTTGATCACATAACATGGTTTCCTAAAACTAGATCTATTTCCAAAAATAAATCAATGAATTTTCTAGCATAACTCCATTGTCAAATAAAGGAGAAATGAATCTTATTAGGAATTTTATTTCATATAATACCCAACCATAACCTCTCGTGTTTAGTTATATATGGAAATGATGGACATTAATGGGAATCCTATGTGTATGTTCCATATCTAACATCGGTAGGTTTCTTTCACCTAGTAGTTTATTGTATATGGACTTAAATTTCCCATAATTGTACCTAGTCATATTACCATAAAATAAAATATTTCATTATATAGGTTTCATAACCCCATAATTAACAATATTGTACTAGTTTTCATGAGCTTTGAATGAACATCATTGGTCCCAGTTACATGACCTAAAAAAGGAACATCATTGTTCCTAGATAAAAGATTTTAAAAGTAACATCATATATATTTGGAAATGTTACATTAAAAGATACCACAATGGTCCCTATCATGTGTCCTCAAAATTTATTACTTTTATCACTAAAATACCCTAAAATACCTATGTTTTTACTCCCTTAATAGGGATATATATTTTTACCTTCTTGTGGGGGAAATCCCAACTTTTCCATACTTAATACCTCCCTTTATGGTGATAAATTTCCTAGTTCACATTTTTATGGATTTAATATAGTGTTTAAATAAATAATGATGGGTGAGATAGAGAACTTTTAATACATACCTATGTTCATGTTAGTTCATAATTTCAATTGACTACTTTTACAAAAAGTTTTACTAGAATTATTAGTTTGAAATATTTCATGGGTGGATCATAAATATATAAGAGATCCCTTCAATTTGAAATAAAATCATTCATGGGATGAGATATCATCCTATCTTATCAACATAGACATTAAATACATAGTGTTGTTAACTCGCCCTAATGACGACCTACCTTTGTAAACATTGTCCATAATTAAATAAGATGATGGGAATTGATATGGTGGGGAATAGAAATGGTGAACCTGATGTGAAATAAATTACATGGGAAAGAGATCGATCAACCATAATCCCTTGGTTTAGATACTAAACTGATGTGTTACTTATTTTTGATTTCCCCTTTATAATATACCATCAATACAAATATTTTAATTCCTTAACATAATGATAGAGATATAATTCATCTTAAAATCTATACAAAATAGTATGCCAAATTATATTCATTAACATCATCATCTGATGGAATCCCAAATGTATTCATTGGCCATAATATAAAAATTAGTTCCACAATCTCAATACCAACTATCAGCAACCCAGAACCTCTAGCACTATGTTATGAATTCTATTATGTGAGAATATACCAATATTATTTATGTCATAGTCCTAGAGGAAATCAATGGGGGCCTCTATGTATGAATCCATGTAAGTCATCTCATAAATTAAAGTCTGGTAGGAAGAATGTTCCCCATTTTTCAACATTAAAATTCTTCTAGAGTCTCACCATAGATTTAAGAAACACCAATATCCCCTAATTCATAGATGTGGAGTTGGATTTTTTATTTAAACCTATAATAGATCAAGATATTCCTAAGAGAACTCCCATCAACCACTAATGATTTTAATATCCTAGATCCATGAATCCTTAAAGGAATGTTGAGGAGGTAATCCTAGAGATCCTAGTCTTAGATGATCAGGTGATGAAACTAAGGATTGGTACCCACCATGGGAAGTTTACCTTTGAATCTCAAGAGAAGATATACTTTCATATTCCCAAAAATACTAATAATATCAGTCAGTATTATCCTGATGGAAAATAAATAGTGGCTTATAAAGGAACCTACCAATGATGGTTATTCTCCAAAACGTTTTTCCCTAGTTATAATAAAATATTTATCATAATTTCAGATCAAAATAATCGATAAAGTGTTCATTCTTAATGTAATATACAACTAAAATCTTTGAGAAGGTAAGTACCACCATTTATGTCAATATCTCTAAGGATAATTGTAATTCTTCAATCAAATCTTAAGGATTTTGTTGTGTCACCAATGTATATAACGAGAAAATATTGATGAACCAATCCTTGGTGACTACCTCTACTAGTTAATCATCAATTGGAGAAAATAATCATGGATGTAAAGTTCATCCAACCAACCCCATAACAATTAACATTGAAGTTCCTCCCAAAATAACTCATTATGAAGGTCTTAATTATGAGTATAGAATAAATAAATTATATTAATGTTTTCTGTTTCTATCATTTATATTACATTATATAGAAAATATAGATTTTCACATTACACTTTTCTCACAATATAATATGGTTCATCAGATGGGGGGTCCAATAATGTCACCACATTAGGTCGTATATCAAGTCCTGGATTAATATATGGTAGTAGTTCCATCAAAATAAATAATATCATTCCTAAATCTCAAATGAGATATACCTTATGGTAATGATCCTTTGACAGGATTATTAACTAGGCCAACAAGAAGGTAAATAATGTGGAAAGTATTAAGATAATAAATACTATAAACATGAAATCATATCTTATAGAATGTACCTCTCTCCCAATTAATTCACTACATATAAATAATACTAGAGTAAATTAAAAATTTCTATAGAATCATCATCAATAGTAATATGGGAGCTAGCCCATCCTTCTGGGAGGTGGTACCTCAAGAACCCTATAGTTACAGTGGTGTGTAACTATGACTGTAAAGAGAAAGGTACACCCCATCCACTTTGGCTAGAGACATTTTTATCCACTTATCCCAATAGAAATTAATTAATCTCAAGACTAAAATGGTTTTATAAGAAACACCCATTTTCTTTCCTCCACTATCATTTTAGGATTCATATCCTCTATTATGGATATGTTAAGTGAAAGACATTGGAGACTCCTATAGGATTTCCATATACATAGAATTTTTAGGATAGGATCCTTTTGAGAGGTTAAAAAAATATATGGATAATAAATCATAATGGTTCCCCACGAAGGAATAGGTGGAATAATATCATGATATTTCCATTAAGGGGAACTTAGACACTGATGAGGCACCCTAAAATTATAATGTGGATGAAGATTTGATTTCTTAAGTATGATTAATAATAGTACATATGGTCTACTTAAACATTATAGGTGATGTGGATCATGACTCTAACATAGAAGAACATAATGAGTATACTTATATTTAATTATGGTTTTCACTGAGGTGTGAGGGGAGGGTGTTCCCACTGAACACTACAGGGTGAATATTGAATTTTTATCTCCTTAAAACATCCAATTATATCATAATTAGGAATATTCTAATTAGGTTAAATGAACCACGAAATCTAAAACCAAATCCCACCCACCACCCAAATATGTTTCTTCTCTCTCCACTGATGTGAATATTACCTAATATAATGTTTTGTGAGAAATTTATAGTAAACTCAATACCAAATTACTCATAGGGATTAAACATAATCTATGAAACTACTAGGTCAAGGTTATTAGTCTTCCTTTGGAGAATAATATTTGATAATAGGATATCACCTTACCCCAAAGATTTTCCTCCATGGGAACAAAAACCATGTAAGTTTATTTACCCCAAGATAACTCAAACCATATACCAATAGCAGTCACAGAAAATATATCCTTATTAGGTTCCTCTACAAAAATTCACTTAGTCATTGATCTAGGTAAAAATACCAAAAAAATACATGACTCCCTTGAGTCCATTAATATATGTATGGAAGACATGGTGGTGTGACACACAATACTTATACTAGACAAGATAATATATCCTAAGATGTTTGTATTGACTCCTCCCCCCAACATTGGAAAACCATATTTCTATAAATTCAATGGTATATAAAAATCATAGTTTCAACTTAGGAATTTTATGTCATAATCTAGCCCTATAAAGGGAAAAATGATGAAGATAGTGGTAGGAAGCTCAGGTACTTAATGAAAACTCTTCAAAAAACCATGTTTTATTTTTAAAAAAAATATATTAATTGAATATATTTCCATTAGGAATGATATTTAAAATTATTTTACAAATTAAACTCAATACTAGAGGAAAAGACTATCATTTACAATTCATCATTGAAGGAATAATAAGGTTTCAAATTTCATTAAAAGGTGGAAAGGCCTGCCCAATCCTTTAATATGAATCCTCTATAAGAGATACTATTAGATATGTTCAAATAGAATATATAATATGAACAATAAATATTTATCATCTCTTTGATGTACCTAGGTGGATTCAAATAATTTCTAGTAATAGAACAACTACTTAATGTTTCAATTAGGTGATCAAATGAAAGTATCAGTTAGTGTAATTGATATAGTGGAATAAATAATGTATTATAGAGTTCATAAATTCCATTACTAATATAGTGTTGGTTCCAACACTAACCCCTAAACCCAATAACCCTAATGATGTACAAAATCCCATCAAAAAAAATTGTGAATGCCCTATCATAAGGATGGAATGATGGAATTAAATCATTAAAATTTTAAAAACTAGTTAAAAAAGTTCCATTACTTTTGAAAAGTTAAGGTCTTGAGATATTTTGTCACCACCTTAGAGAAGAAATCATTCATGCAACCATAAACAAAAAGACCTAACAATGGGGCATTGTAAGAACCCAAAATTTTATCAATGGAATTTTTTACATTCTTATATTTATGTTATATGGTATAAAAAATACATTGAATATAGATCCTAATAAAAACATTATTTTCACAAATTAAGAATGAAATAATTGGTATTTATAAAAATGAAGGAACCTATACCGATAGAATAGTAACTTGAACCTTGGAATAGTAACCTGACCATTAGGAATAGTAATTTGGCCAATAGAATAGTAACCTCACCTATGAGAGTATAAATTGAATTTATTAATCATATAAATGAAAATATAATATATTTATATTATAGTATAAGTAAATAAATGTTTTAAAAATGATAATTTAAGTGTTGTTATTTTTGTAAAACATCAATGTTTATTTACAATTTTATAATTAATATAATGATTAAAAATAAATTTATATTCATAAAATATATTCATAAATTTATATTTTGTTTTCTTATGATTAAAATATAATTTTATGTGACATTTTTTAATTTTTCAAAGTATAATAAAATCAGTTATATTTTCAAAATCGGTATTTTTCAAATAAAAGATGATTTTAATTAAAAATTAAAATTCCCATTTTTAGAAAATTATTTTCATAAAATGGAGTTAATTTTTAACTTTAAACATCAAAAAATGGTTAGGGATAATTTTTTGTATCTTTCTAAAATAATTGAATTTTTAGGGAATAGTGAAATATGGTAATTTATGGTATATGTCATTATATGCTAAATTCACTAATTCTTGAGTAATGAGTGATATAATCATCATAATATATAACTCACCTTATATATTTAATGTAATTATTTATAAAAATCAAAAATATTCTTGTTCATGATCCAAAATACTAAACTAATGAATAAAACAATCGAAGAACACCCCTCTCCACCCCTATAAATACCACCTCTCACCAACTCTTCTTTTCACACCTCGAAAGATTTAAATCTTTTAAAAATTATTCCAAATACTATTTCTAATCCTCTACCCCACTTCTAATATTATTTGGTCTCAAAAGAAATCCGTATTCATTTTCCCTAAGGAGGTTCTCAAGGAAAATAATTCAAGTGGTAAAATCCACTTTAGTTTTCTTTTAATTTCTTTTCAACTTCTTTTATTTACTTATTCTGTCATAAACTCCCCTTATCCAAGTAGAATTATAACTAAATTATATTATATATAGTATGATTTTATTATTTTAATTTAATAATCTATCATCAAACCTCTTATCCTCTCCCTTTTATTCTAAAAATGAAAACATCATTCATAAAGTGTTGATTTATAGCTTTAGAGGATAACAGGTTTTAATTTTCTTTACCAAATTAAAGGATGGTCATAAAACCATTATAATGGTTGAGAAATATTTTAAAATTTATAATATAACCTTTTTATATTCTATAACTAACATATATACATAATATTGAATAATAAAATAAAGCTAGTTCGTGATGGTTGAAAAATCACCAAATTAATCTAAAGATAATCATTAACATTTTATACAATGAATCATAATCATATCTAGAAAAAAATATATAAGACCATTTAAACTTTTTTATGTTCATTATAAACATATAATTTAAATTATGGATAATTATTCTCATTTTACATGATCATCCATACATGTATACAAGTGAACCAACCATGAAAACTTAGAAAATGAACTATCCTAAATGATAAAATTGAACTCTATAACTCATCAAAATGGAAATTAATGAACTTAATAAAATTATAATAATAAAATTCATTTATAATAGTTTACATATTTAGTAATTAATGAATATAATTTTATTATCCATGATATTAAAGTGAATAAATCATTCCTGTATAAGGTAAGGTGATTCTCAAACCCAACTCCCTTTCTTTGGGTTATCACTCCTTCATTCCAAATTTCTATATGGATATTTCCTTCGATGTTACTTAAATATAATTTCATTATCCATCCATTTTATTTTATTGTATATACATTCTTCTAATATTATTTTATGATAAATTCAAAGATTTTTTCAAAATAACTCTTCTTTCTAATAACAACTCTTTTACTTCTCTTGAGATTGTTTCTTATTCTCTCACGGTTGGTGATTCTTATACCAAGTATGTTATTACCTTTTATTTTTGGAAACCAAAAGTTTATTAATGATTTTATGATTTATGAAATTCTCAT
Source organism: Viscum album (assembly GCA_963277665.1). Taxonomy (NCBI): domain Eukaryota; kingdom Viridiplantae; phylum Streptophyta; class Magnoliopsida; order Santalales; family Viscaceae; genus Viscum; species Viscum album. The sequence continues at coordinate 1,302,270,582 of OY728127.1, forward strand.
AAAACATATTTTCTTTCCATGGGTGATTTTATGTAAAATATTTTTATACATTCTAGGTGGCATGCATGATTATGAAAATGTTAAGATGTGATGGTGCACCCTGAATTATATAACACTAAAATGCATTAGGTAATGTGATGTATATCATAATATAATGTGAAATGTGTATGAAAATGATTATATATTTGTTTAAAATGATAATTATGTTATGATTATGAACATATTTTATGCATGAACATGATGCTATCTTTGTTCACAACTATGTGTGGTATTTGTCCACTAAGACATGATGTTTAATTTTTATGCATTGCCTCATTCCATGCCTTTATCTAATGATTCCTCTCATTATTATTATTATTATCCCATGCTTATTTTATAATGATTATTATTATTATTACCCATGTTATATTGGTTCATGTTCTTATTTATCCTCTTACTAGGCTTTAAGCTCACCCCTTTATTTGATGTATATTCACAGGGGATTGCTTATACTAAGGAGTACATGAGGGACAATAAGAAGTTATATAATAATGAATTCAATAATTTTTATGTTCTATTTTGTAAATTTTATGTGTGATCCTGATTTTACCATGACACTAAACCTTTGGATCCTATATTGTAACTCTTTTATGTTGTTTATCTTCAAAATGATGTAATAGTAATGTATAAAAAAGCAGGGTCACTATAGTTGGTATCTGAGAATGGTTTAATTAATTTGGGAATTAAAATTAGAGAAAATTATTTAAAACCCTTAGTATGAGACTAAGTATTTTTAAGAACCAAAGAATCTTATTTTTATAAAAAATGATAAACATAGGGATCCTGCAAGATATTACTTTAGAGTTAATTTCACAACGGAATAAATTATTTGTTTATGACTTGTTTACATATTTTTTGATCAAAAATTTTATATTTTAGAAAATAGTGGAAACTTAGATAAACCAGACCACCAACCTATGTGAAGGATGATGGAGCGATTGCTCGAACTACATCACCAATACCTTGGGATTTCATGGTGATCTTTACCCAGTTGTCTCAGGATATGAAAAATAACCTGAATAAGGTGGAATGTTCAGATTCCCCTGAGAGGGATAAACTAGCTATCCAGACTTTTATATAGAAAATACCACTTCCATTTAGTTGATCTTCCAATCCAATATTTTTAGAATAGTGGTTCAACTCAATGGAAATATTATTTTATATGCTTCGTTATTCTGAGATAGAGAAGGTGAATCTGGCTATTTATTATTTATATAGAGAGGTCGATCAATGGTGGGAATTGATTAAGAACACCAATATTAAGGATGAAATTTAATAGATGGAGTTAGAATACATAAATCAAATATTTATTAATAGGTATTTCCCTCGAACTCTACATACAAAGATAGATAGAGAATTATTAGATTTGAAGCAAAAGCAAGGTGAATTTTTCAAGACTTAGGAAGAAAATTTCACAAGGCTTTCATTGTATTCCTTGGGATTTGTAATCAACAATGATATAAAAATAGATATATTCTTTAGTGGTTTAAAACCACACCATTGAAAGGATCTATATATTCAAGATTTTGGGAGTTATGAAGAAGGTGATCGGTGTGATCTCAACCACTCACATATCAAAATGTGGAAAAATGTATCATGGAAATTTCCTCAATGGGACATGGAGATGATTCAAATATGGGAGAGAAGGCCACCAAGCTAATGAATGTAGAAGATACATGATTAAGCTGGAAAATGTGGTGGATTAAATGATATCACCACCCATAGTTCAATGTTTCAACTTTAGGGAGAAAGCGCACTATGCAAGCTAGTGCACTAAACCTCGACTCCTTAAGGGTAATCAGTATCATCTACCACCAAATCCAAAATAGTAAGGGAAATATTATTCCACCACTAAAATTGAGGTGGATCCCAAAATAATGAGGTGATAGGTATGTTGGTTATTCATTCAAGAATAGTGAATCTACTATTTGATTCTGGTTCTATGAATTCTTTCATATCTTGCAAGTTTAGCAGAACTATTCAAACACCACCTCAAAATATAGAGGTTGAGTTATCTATGAGAAAAAAAATGTGTAAATTTTTACATTAAAATATATAACTCATCACCGGTAAATGTTTTTGGATTTAACCTCCAATAAAATTTAGTCTTGATTCCTTTGGTGGAGTTGGATGTTGTATTAGGCATAGATTGGTTATCTTTACACATGGCCAATATCATCTTTCAGGAAAGGGAGATCACTCTTCATATCTTATGGTATCCTAAAATTCTGTAAAATTGTAAGGGTGAGGATGAATCTACTTAAAAATCATCAACTCAAGTGTGGATATTATTCCCTTATGAGCAAGCATATCTTTCTCAAACGATTGAAACAAATGAGATAATCATACTTGAAGACATTCTCATTGTCATGGAGTATAATGATGTGAACCCTAAATAATTTTATGGTCTTAATCCTGACCAAGAGGTTAGTTTCTCAATTGAACTTATTCCTAGATCTCTTCCTATATCAAATACACCTTATATAATGGCCACCATTGAGCTGGAGGAACTGAAGAAGCAATTATAAGAGAATTTGTACATGGGTTTTATACTCCTGTGTGCTTTATCATGGGGTTAACCAGTCCTCTTCATCAAGAAGAATGATAGATCAATGAGCCTATACATTTATTATTTTGAGATCAACAAAATCATGATAAATAACAAGTATCCCCTTCCACAAATATATTTATTGTTCGATCAACTATGTGGGGCCATGTATTTCTCTAAGGTGGACCTTTGGTCAGGATATCGCCAATTAAAGGTGAGGAGGGAATATATTCCCAAGAATCCTTTCAAGTGAGGTATGGACACTCTGAGTTCATAGTGATTCTTTTTGGACTCACTAATTCTCCAAGAATATTCATGGACTTAATGAATAGAGTCTTTATAGATTACCTCAACGAATTTTTGGAAGTCTTTATCGATGATATTATGATATACTCTAGGATCATGGAGGAACATGGGGAGGATTTGAATATTTTTCTAAATACCTTAAGAAGGGAGAATGTATATTAAATATATAGTAAATGTGAGTTCTGGATGAAGGAAGTATCATTCTGGGGGCATGTTATCACCAGTAAAGGAATATCTGTAGACCCTTCCAAGATAAAGGAAGTTGAACAGTGGCCTGGGACAACATCTATGAAAGATATCTGTAGTTTCCTTGGTCTAGCTTGAAATTACCAGTGATTTTTGAATAACTTCTCATGATTTTAAAATCAACTAACCAAGCTGACTCGAAAGGTATAAAATGTTTTCTTGACCAGTGAATGTGAATACTGTTTCAAAGAGTTGAGAAGGAGGCTTATCACTACACCAGTACTCCCACTACTGACAAGTGGGGAACTCTTTGTGGTATATATATATCCTTAAAAGATATTTTTAGGATGTTTACTAATGAAAATGATAAAGCGATATCCTACGCCTCAAGGTAGTTGAAAATTATTGAGAAAAAATATACTATGCATGATCTAGATTTAGCGGGTGTGATCTTCACATTGAAAATCTGGCATCATTATCTCTATGGGGAGTAGTGTGAGATATATAATAATCATAAGAGTCAAAAATATATATTCACATAGAAGGAGATTAATATGTGACAATGAATATGGTTAGATGTCATCAAGGATTACAACTACTCAATCTACTACCATCCGAGTAAGGAAACTAAAGTGGTGGATTCTCTAAGTAGAAAGGATCCTAAAACATTATCAATAATGATAAATAAGAAGGATATGATCTTCTTATATTTGAAGAGGATGGACAGAGTGATCATTAAGGAAGGAACATCATAAATCCATTCAAAAATTATTTCTTAACCATCCCTTATGTAGAAAATAAAAGATGCTCAAATAAATGATTCCTAAATTCAGAAAAAGGTGGAAGTTATCAGAAATGGTAAATCCTTAGAGTTCAAAATTGATGATGAATTAGTTGCATGTTTTGGGTCATGACTATGTGTACCATCAAATATAGAGATAAATAAGGAGCTTCTGAATGACGCACATAGCTCAACCTTCTCTATTAACCTTGGGGTCATAAAGATGTATCGAGATATCCAAGATAAATATTTGTAGGACAATATTAAAAATGAGATCTCTAATTATATATTAAAGTGCCTTCTTTGTCAGTAAGTGAAAGCTGGAATAAAATTTTCTAAGGGGATGATGCAACTATTACACATACCAACTTGGAAATGGGAAAACATCACAATGGACTTTATCATCAGACTTCTGAAGAAATACATAGGAAATAATTCTATATGGGTTTTTTGGATTAACTTACAAAGACATCTCACTTTATTACAATTCAAGAGGGCTTCTAAATGGATCCACTTGCATGGATATACATTATAGAAGTGGTAAGGCTTCATAGAGTACCACTATCGATTATATCTGATCGAGATATAAGATTAACCTATAAATTCTTGGAAAGTCTCCAACATGCTCTAAACACTGAGTAGAACTTCAGTGCGAATTATCATCCTCAAACTGAATTCTAAACTGAACAAACTATTTAGACACTGGAAGACATATTGAGATCATGTTCTATGGACTTCAAAGGAGGATAGGACCAACATATACCTTTGGTTGAGTTCTCTTATATAAATATTTTCCACTCAAGCATCCAAATGGACCCATATGAATCCCTTTCTCAGAGAATATGTAGCATGATAAGGGGAATTTAGTTAATGGAAGCTATTAGGACCTAAATTGGTTGAAGAAATGGTAGAAAAGGTGAAAACTATTTAGTAGAATATCAGGGAAGCCCAAATTCGATGGAAGAGCTATGTCAACAATCATTAATGAGGCCTAGAGTTTAAGTTTGGAGACATGGTATCCCAATGTGTATACCCATGGAAGATGATCATGAGATTTGGGTATAAAGGAAAGCTAAGTCCCATGTACATTGGCCCCATAGAGACTCTTGATCATGTTAGAGTAGTGGCCTATCAACTAGCACTTCCACAAACCATGTCTCAAGTACAAGATGTATTCCACGTATCCCTCTTGAAAAAATACATACCATATCCCACACATGTACTGAATTCATAGGTGGTACAGTGGGAAAATTATCTCTCTTATGAGGATATTTCGATGAATATCTTAGAACATAGAGATAAAGTTACACACAACAAGACTACTCACTTGGTCAAAGTACAACGGATGATCCATGATTATCAAGAGGAAACATGAGAACCAGAGTAATCAATGAAGGAGAAGTTCCCTCACCTATTCTCACCTAATTATGTAAAATGAAATTTTGAGAGTGAAATTTCAAAATGGGGGAAGAATGTAACAACCCAAACTTTTATTAGTGGAATTTTTTCCCTTATTATAATTATTTTACATAGTATAAAACACATATGTACTGTATAGATCCCAATAAAAACATTATTTTCATAAATTTAGAATGAAAAAATTAGTATTCACAGAAATTAAGGAACCTATACCGATGGAATAGTAACTTGACCCTAGGAATAGTAACATGACCATTAGGAATAGTTATTTTGCGAATAGAATATTAACCTCACCTGTGAAAGTATAAATAAAATTTATTCATATTATAAATGAAAATAAAATTTATTTATATCATTGTATAATTAAATATATGTTTTAAAAATGATAATTTAAGTGTTGGTATTTTTGTAAAACATAAATGTTTATTTACAATTGTATAATTAATATAATGAGTTAAAAAAATATTTTCATAAAATAGATTATTTAATTGATATTTTTTTTCTTAGTATTATAATATAATTTTAGGAGACCTTTTTAAATTTTCCAATGTGTCATAAAATTAGTTATAATTTTAATATCGGTATATTTCTAATAAATGATTATTTTAATTAAAATTTAAATTTATCATATTTTGAAAATTATTTTCATAAAATGGGGTTCATTTTTTAATTCATCGTTTTCAAAAAAAAAATTAGGGTGAATTCTTGGTATTTTTTTAAAATAGTTGAATTTTTGGTGAATAGTGAAATATGGTAATTTACGATGTATAATATTATAAGTTAAATTTACTATTTCTTGAGTAATGAAAGATGTAAGAACCATATTATTAAAATTTACATCTCTATTTAATTTATTTATTCACAATAATCAAAACTATTCTTATTCTTGATCAAAAATAATAAACTAATAAATAAAATAATCAAAAAAACACCCATCTCCTCCCCTATAAATACCACTAATCACCACCGTTTCTCCTCACACCTCCAATTCTTTTAATATTTTCCAAATTCCAACCAAGCCTCTTACCAAAACTCTCCCCCATTTCTAGGATAATTTTTTCTCAACAAAATACCAAATCCAATTTCCCTAATCTGGTTCTCAATGAGAAGAATTCAAGAGGTAAAATCAACTTTCATTTTCTTTTAATTTCTTTTTAATTTCATTTATTTTATTATTCTCCTCACACCTTCCCTTATCCAATTATAATTATAACTATTTTATCTTATATATACTATAATTTTTTTATGTTAATGTAATAATCTATAATCAAACCCCTTCTCCCCTCCCATTTATTTTTAAAAATGAAAACACTTTTCGTGAAGTGTTGATTTATCGCCTTCGAGGACGACAAGTTTTCATTTTCCTTTAACGCCTTCAATGGTGGTCATAAAAAAATTATAATGTTTGAAATAGATTTTAAAATTTATTTTATAACTTTTTTTATATTTTCTAACTAACATATATACATGATATTAAATAATAAAACAAAACTAGTTTGGGAAGATTGAAAAACTGCAAATTAATCTAAAGGATTATCATTAACGTTTTATCTAATGAACCATCATAATATATAGAAACAAAATAATATATATTAACATTTACACTTCTATAACTTCAATAATAAAATATAATTTCAATTTTGGATAATTATTCTCATTTTACATGATCTAACATACATGTATACAAGTGAACCGATCAAGAAAACCAAGAAAATAAACACTCTTGGACGGTGAAATTGAACTCTATAACTTATAAAAATGGACATAAATGAACTTAAAAAAATTATAATAAATAAAATTAATTTAGAAGATGTTATGTATTTAGTCATTAATTAATCTAATTTAATTATATAGGATATTTAAGTGAAGAAAGAATTAGGACATAAGGTAAGGGGAATCTCAAAGCCAACTCCCTTTCTTTGGAATATCACTCATTCATTCCAAATTTATATTTAAATATTTCCTTAAATGTTCCTTAAATATAATTTCATTATCCTTAACTTTTATTTTCTAGTATATACATGCTTTTAATCTGATTTTATGATAAATGAAATGATTTTTCGAAAATAAATCGTCTTTCTAATAACACATATTTTACTTCTATTGAGATTGTTTCTTATTCACTCAACATTGATGATTATTATACCAAGTATGTTATTCCATTTTATTTTAGGAACCCCAAAGTTTATTCATGAATATATTATTTATCAAATTCTCATGAAACCCATTTACTATCCATGGGTTATTTTATGTCAGATATTGTCATAAATTCTATGTGGCATGCATGATTATGTAAATTTTATGATGTGACAGGTGCACCTGAAATTAAATATTGGTCTAATTCATTGGTTAATTTGATGTATCTCATGAGATAATGTGAAATATGTGTGAAAATGATGCTAAATTGTTTTCATAATGATTATGATGTTATGATTATGAATATATGTTATTTGTGAACATAAACCTATCTTTATTCACAACTATGTGTATTATTTGACCACTAAGACATGATGTTTCATTTTTATTAATTTCCACATTCCATACCTTTATATAATACTTCATATCATGATTATTATGATTATCCCATTCTTATGTTATGATTATGATGATTATTCCTACCCATGTTATATTGATTCATATTCTTATTTATTCTCTTACTGAGCTTTTATCTCACCCATTTTTATGATGTATACCCTCATGTGATTACTTGTACTAAGGATTGCATTAGGGCCACTAAAAATCTAGATAATAAGGTATTAAATAGTTTTTATGTTTTATTTTTGTAAATTTAATGAATGATGTAAATGTTCCCAAGACACTAAACCTTTGGATCATGTATTATATCTCTTTTAAGTTATTTATCTTTAAAATGATGTAATAGTCATTTAAGAAAAAGAAGGGTCTCTATAGGAATTAAATGAAAACCCTAATTTCTATTATTACTCTTAAATATTAGGGTATAATATCCAAGATTAATTCAAGTATAATGATTCACTCTAAATGATAGTATAAATGTTCAACATTAAATTCGTAGAACCCCTATCTCAGTTGAATTATTTATATAATTACTAAGCTGGTGAATAAGGAGATTGGAAAGAAGTCCAAAAGAGAATGGGAAAGAAATTCAATGAATAGATGACGATGAAATTAGTCAACTATGTACACTCTGTCATCAAGGTATGTCTGAATCGACTAGTCACCACCCCAATTCCCTCTATGGTACTCAAGGTGATATCTCTGTCATCATAGTCTTCCAAGAGTTAATATAACCAATTTCGGTGGAGGAATGAATAGTATTATGACATTTTATATGCACCTAAACCAGTCTAGGAACTATTTTATTTATTACCCCTATCTCTAGGTGGATTTTTATTACCACATTAAATGGATTTTTCATCTAATGAAATGTCTCGATATGCCTTTGTCAAAATCATTAACTTTATAGACTCCATAACTAGTGTAGAGGGAACCTTTGAATGTGTATTGCCCACCATTATCCAAGGAAATGGTTTTAATGTCTTAGAAATGTGAGGTCAAATCAGATTATGATGATCAAGAGTTATAGCTAAAAAGGACATAAAATTAGACAATGTATGAAGATATGAATTCCATTAATCTCAACAAGATCATTGATCTGATCCTAAACACTCTAAATATTTATCTAATTCCATCATTATTTTATGTAAATTAATAGAAAAATAATAATTTGGAAAACACATAGATATGGTATAGAGAGTCCAACATCACCCATGGATTGAAAAAATAACTCCCTGATTATAGACAATGAAAGGATTCATCATCACAATTAGCTCTAGCCTATAGTAAAATACCTCAACTAAATAGTTAGGTTTGGATGGTGTTCCACGTGACCACTTTCACATATTCGTGTACTCAATAGGATATTGAATATTGATGAGGGCATAAATTATTTCTTGGGTAGACTATTCCCTTGGTAAAAATATCCATACATTAGAAACATAGTAAATCATAAATAACTAACCATGTAATTTCATAGTGGAAACTAAAAAATAATTTAATATTATATCAAATGTTTCAAAAGTCATATAGGATATTAAAAAGGAACCCAAATATTGTAGATAATACTATTTATAAATATAGAATAAAACAAACTCAACACACTATAGTAATAGTCTAGATTCAATCTTGGAATCTCCCCATCCTCTATGCTCCAACTACTCAGCCACCTGACACAGGGCCCTTTCCCTTAGCTAGTTCCCTGACCTTGAAATTTATGTGCACATTGAGATGCCCATTTATTGTGTGATTATAAACCTGGTACGAAACTAACAATTCCTCTATAACATAATTGTTGTAATAGTGGGTTACCTAGACCAAACATGACCCTTAATTTTTTATTACCAAATCATGTATATAGTGAGTTACGCATAATGTATTCTGACCATAATAGTGTTGGTATTTCTATATCCACTATTTATATGGTAATTTGTGTATATTATTTTTCATATCAAAATGTTATGGATGTTATCAATCTATAATGAGAACCTCAAGATATAATTACAATAATCTTAAACAAATGAATTATGGTGTAGATGTATAATTCTAATTGGACACAGATGATGTCGAACTATCAGTTGTTGGGGGATCATATGCATATAGAATTCTTCTCACAAAGTTTTCACTTGGTGATCTCGAGTAGATAAGATCATGAGAACTACCCTACCAATAAAAACATCACATGTTTTAGGTTTTGTTGATAGTTCCTATCTTTGAACATGTGTGATGGTCTCCATACATGAGACTATTATTAAATTGTACTATTTGATCATGTAATTTTATGTAAAAAAACCATGCCATTGAATTTGAGCTGAGGTATCTTGCATTGGGTTTGTCACTGTTGGTATAACATTGATTGAATAATCAAGATATAATTTTTTTCTTCTGATAGGAAGTGATATCTCAGGCCTAGATGATCAGGATGGTAGCACCTTCACCAAATCCATGGCCATGGTAGAATAATGTAATTATATACAGTAAGGTTAATGAATAATAAAGAAATAATTGATGATTACACAAAGTGTGGATCCTTATTTATGAGATATCTTGAGAAACAAATATTATATTACATGGTGTGTGTTCATAGGATAGTTGTTGTTTCTATGACTACTCATTATCTCTTTAGGCGCCTTGATGTGTTACTAGACTCTAGTCTTTGTCTGTGAATTGTATTACCTACATTTGAGATAAGCTCCTAGTAGGTCACACACAATAATGTAATCAAATGTCTTCCATATTCTGATGAATATGACTATAGTACATGGTGGGTCCCACCCTGGGGTTTGGTATATGTCCAAGGATATATGATAGCCAATGAATAAATAAATTCATGATATTCGAGTTTAAAATAATTATTATTAAATTTATTTGTTAAATGTATTTATAAGTATTGATGTAAATACATGAAAAATATTATATGAATGAATATTATTTGAATATTCAAGGTTAATTTAATATTTACAAGAATGATGAGTCGTGCTAATGGATCATTTTTATCATGCAATATATTTATTATATTAAAAATAAGTGATATAATATAAATGATATTTATAAATCAGTAAAGTAGTCCTAATATTTCATTTATAGTGAGTAATAAATATTTGAGGTCCAGGGACCCTTTTCGAGTAATTTTTGAAACTCACTATAAATAGGTGGAGGAGGATCTCAGGGTGATGACTATACATAGTATAAGTTATATAACCTATCTCTCTACTCTTCCACCTACTAGGGAGATATTCTCTCATTCCAAGCACTCAATCAAAGAGTTTCTTTGTGGATTGATGGGATGGAGCAGTGGTGATCATCAGGATGTCAAAGGCATCATCGGATCATCGTGCTAGCACCCAAAATTTGGTGATAATCAATTCCATGGATTTTTTAATCATATGGGGAAGATCTAGAGGGATTTGAATTTGGATCCTTCAAGACATGATATTTAAAGACCATCATATTAATAATGCGTCATTTCAGATTAAAATTTGTATTTATGGTTTATTTTATGCATAAAATTCATCACACTTGAGCCTCAAGCATTAACTAGGGTAGTGATTCACCAGTGATAAGGTAGTTACATTGATCATTGGTGGAAAATTTTAAATCCCCAGCCCACTGGATTCCACTACATGCCCCATTACTTTCAATTTGTATCATAGAAACATGTGAAATTTATAAACCAAGAAAAAATTAAATTTGTGTTACATTTTGAAGAGGGAGATGTTCTTGTTTTAGCACCACAAACGAAGAGTTAATTGGATATCGAACAAACAATTTGAATCCTTATAAAATTTTAATACTAATTAAAATCAAATGTGTGAGAATTAATTTTTTATAACATAAATATATATATATATATATTTCAATTTCTACCCAAACCAGTCATCAGTGTTATTTTACCAGAAACCTGAACACCTATCGCAATTCTAGTGGTCTAAACTATGTATTTCATCCAGATGATTTATTCCACACAAATATGGAATGTATTTTAATTTAATTATATTTCATTTTATTTTCTAAATCCTATAAACATACACTATGAAAATTTGAAAAATGAAAATAAATGAGGAGTAATGAAAGGGTTAGTTGGGTGGTTCACAGGGTTGAATTTCAAAAGTTATGGGGATCTTCCTTTAGTTAATTTAAAAATAAAAATATGTTTTTATTTAAAAAAAAATATGTGTCTTATTGTGGAAATATTCTCCACCTCCAGTAAATTTTCCCCCTCAAATACCGTTTCACTCTTAGTGTGCCCCTTCATTCGACCCAGCCTCGACCTATTGAGTAGACCATCCATAGGCCTTCTTCCTCAGCCAGTGCGTTGTTATCCAACTGCGAAACCCCACCTAGCTAGCATGGACCTATCACTATGTGCTATGTATAGATCACCTACCAAATCCAACACCTCCCTTAACCCTCCCTACATCACCCAACACCACACGTCACTGCAGTCTGCCAAGCCACCATGCTCGACCAGCCAGATCCACCTGAGGCCCATCATGCATAGCCCCCTCACACAATTTTTGTCCTCCTGAGAACATGCCACAATTACCTAGTTGTCATTCATCCACCAACCTACCACTAAGTCACCCAAAACTAGTCCATTATCGCATTCTTTTCATGTTATCCTCTTCGTTGGGTTCCTCAAACGTCACCACTGAACCCCATTGATCTCATCCAGATCTTGTAAGACCCATTCATCCCCTACGTCGATGCACCCTCCTCAAGCCACAGTTCTAATCCCTCATATATTGGCATCCACCAATGACCTATGTGTACATATTCGATAGCTAGTGTCCAACCAAAAATATTATTCCTAGATTCTCATGCATGTACCTTTTATTGTTACCTTCCTTGGTTGGTTCATCCCAATGTTGAGCCACTGCCTTCCTTAATTTAACACAATGCCTACTTTCATGATTGTCTTGACCCAAAATAGGGCTGGGAGTTATTCTAAACTTGAAACTAGTCTGGGTGGGTCATTTTCAACCCTCTTAGTAATATTTGAGCTTAGCTGAGCCTAGAAACAAAAAATAGTGTGTGTGTGTGTGCACATATATATGTATATGTATAAATATATTTATATTTAAAAATAAGTTAATTTTTTTAATATATATTTAACAATAATAATTAATTTAATAAGTAATATTTTAAAATTGATATATAATTTAGGAATATGATTAAATTAATTAAAGGGACCTAAAGACGTAGTTTTAGAATTAAAAATAATAGTGAATTTTTAATTCATTAAAATCTCCCATGAAAATAATTTATTGAAAGGTTAATTTTTGTTTATGAAATTAGTTAATATATGAGAGTTTAATGTGTATCAACTGATAATGAGTCATAGAATGACCAATGCATGCCTAGTATTTATTTATTTAATTAATTATTACAATCCATGTTTGTAATAATTATTTAATAAATGAAAATATTATAAATGTCTTATATGTCATTATATGTAAAATGGTCTACACACCCAAATAAAAGTTTTATCTATATTCTGTATTCCCGAGACCCCCTCACCTGTGTGTGAGAATTTTTGTATAATGATGATGACAAGCACTAATGTACCACACACTAAGATTTGGAGATGCAGTAGACAGTATTTTGACGCATTGGATAGGTGAGGGATGAAACTCGAGTCACATGAGTAGAGACTCAAGGAGTTACCCCTAGGATATAGTTTAATCCATTTTCACTCAATGGTTCAACCATTATCATCATCTCATGGTAACATCATCTAATTTTTTTATGTATGATTTATTATTTTATTCATGTGTAGTTTTTACACATGATCGCTTAAAATAATAAGAAAGCATTCACATATAGAATTAACATGTGATATGATGAATTTTTTATATTTATTAAATGGTCATTGGTGATTTTTAATATATGGAAAATTATTTTTCATCATTAGGTATTAATAAAATCCTCAAAGAAAAATTAATTTGAAAATGCGATCTATAGTTTAAATTTGAACACAACTGGGCATATGGGGTGCTAGTCAACCAAAGTTGAGGGTGCCTCCTACCATCGGGAAGTTCTTATGAGAGTTATGGGTTGACATAACTAAATTTGGTATAAAATAAGTATCTAAAATTAGATTATTTCATTTTTATAATAAAGCGTTGAGTAAATTATATTTATGATTTTAGAATTTGGGACATCACTCAAAAAGTCAAGGATCTACAAGTTAATGCAGTTGGCTAGCCTAGTGCCTACATAGAAACTCTCTGAGTAGTGGTGTAGACAAATATAATAGACTATTATGATAGGTTTCAAGGATACTTACTACTAGAATACTCAATTGATAGATTATTATGAGTCTAATAATAAGGGAATATAGAGTTTGATATAATAGTGGGAGACATTTAATAAAATAATTAATCAATAATTTCTAATTGGTTATCAATATAAATGTACTAATCTATGATTTTTTTATATATAATGAAAAATAATACCAAAATTAAACTTTCATTAATTCTAGACAAAGTTAATTTTCTTACTGGCATGAATTTCTAAGACTGGTACATGTGCTTAAGCAAAGTACTATGTTATTGAAAATTCAAGGTGTTGGAGTCCCCAATAATTGTTGAGCCACCTCAGGAAATGAGGGTAACAATAAATGCTTGAAATAGACTTTTGTATATCGCATTCGATGTTTACATCATAATAATATCATCCATTTGTCATGTGAGATGTGGATACAGTATCAGGACAAGGATGATTACACATGTTATCTCATCTCTGAGAAGCTTGTGAAGAAAAATTAAAGCGAGATTTGAATGGGTTGATCATTACACTGGATTTGTGTAAATTGAAAGATGGATCATGTTATTTAAATACATCCTATTCTAATATATTTTTCACCCATATAACCTAGTTTCTTTTAAGATAACAAAATGAAGATCATGGATAAATGGATTCATTTCCATTGGGTAAGATTTTCAAGTTGATAAAAACCTAAATAAAGGATAATATTTAGTTCTTATAGTAAAAAATTTGAAATACAAGACGAAAACGGACAATGGAAAGTGTGATCTAAAATTATCCTACACAAAATCCTTTAAATAAAAGTGGTAAGTTATCATACAGGTGGTTATTTTCTTCACATATCATGAGATAAGTTTATGGATGTTTAAATGCAATAAACTAAATTGAAAAAAAAACTGGCCACTTCTTCTACAGTTATATTCAACAATTATATGTAATGTTTATATAATACATATTGGGTATTCAATAAAACATGCCTATCACAAATGTGTAATTAAATATATTAGAAAATTAATAAATGAAACATTATAAGAATTAAGGTGTTTTCTCCAAGAGGTTGAGAAATTATGATTCCTAAGTCACCATTGAGTAGTAAAAAACTTTCAATTTCTAAGATTAATGATACTAGTTGAATTTTTTTTAATATAATCAAAACATTAATCTCATGTTCCCATTGGACCTAAGGAGTAATTATTCATGTTTTGGAATGAATGTTTTTTTATACTCAACTAAAGTTTTAGTAATTCTTGAATCATTGTTAATTACTCATGAATATAAAATGTAAGACTCTAATACACAATTATGGACAAAATAATATTTTTCAAGTAAAACTAAAATTGGATCTCAAGGATATACCTAGTATAGTTTTTAGAATATCCAAAGTTAAATACCATAGGTATTATCGACAAGTTTACTTATTTTTGGACAAAGAATCCTATAAAAATAAAAGTAAGAAACAAAGATTTTAAAATTAGTTTAGCTAGAGGGAATGAATCATTCCAAGGTTAATCTAGTGGTAAATATACTTCATAAGATTCATTTAATTATTTTAAGTAATGTAAAAGTGAAGTATATAATATTCATGGTTATAAGATATTAGTTTATTCATGCCTATGTTCTTGACCAAGCATTCATTGATCAATATAATATAGTATGAATTAATTCCTAAACACACATTACCTTGCCCGTATCAAAGTTATGATGTTACTAAGGAGAATCGATGTCAATTATTATATTTTAACATTGATAAATAAAATGTGGCATGTATTAATTTCTAAATTCATATTTACTTATACACATCACATTCATGATGTAAGTAAAAGGAGAATCCATGTTATAACTCATATACATTATATAAACTCCCATAATTTTTGAGATAAGCATCACAAATAGTGGAAAAGTCCCTTAACTATATGTTAATTATAATGAAAAATGGATATCATATGAGTTGTAGTATAATAGAAATCCATTTTCAGAAGAATATGTGTTTATATGAAAAAAGTTTGTTAGGATATAAACAAACTTGTATCAATAAAAATACAATGTGCATCTAAAGTAATTATCCCTATGATATTATATAAATATCTATGGTAAAAAAGTTATAGTCAAGTGATATGCTATATTTCAATAAAAGTTCAAAGTCTCTAATCGAGATAGTGGGATTAATATTGACTTAGGATTTTTCAATGTCGAAGATAAAAAATTAGTTTGAATAGAAAGAAGTTCATGAGAACATGTGGAAGAGGAATGTTCCAAAGATAGATACTGCATAGGAAGGATTGAACCATTTTCAAAGTTTTACATTCACCAAAGCTAGTGATATATTATTTCATTGAGAATAATGAATCCTACAAGTAAGCAGTAAATGGAAACAATCTAAGATTGACCAGATTGATTAAAATTCAATAATGGATTCTATGTATATAATTATAGGGGTAGTATTATTTTGAATACTATGGTGGGTATTCAATTGGGATTATACATGGGTGGTACAAGCATTATACCAATAAGGCTTGATTGGTGATACTAATATTTTTACTAAAATCCATCAGAGTTTTACTTGTCATAACAAATTTCTATGACCATTAAATTGGGCATTGGATGTAAAGATAAAATTTCATGTAAGGTGTCTATATGATGAAACCATAAAGTTTTAGTGACACTATGGAATTCCAATAAGGGGTGAAAGTTACTAAAATCCAATTTTAGATTGAAGTAAGAAATAATATCATAGAATATTTATTTAAAATGACTTTTTTCAATGTTTCTACAAGAGGTTTGTGGTATCACTAATGTTTCTAAGTAAAATATTTTTTATAACATATGGTAAATTGTTATTGGTCATATAGTTAGTTAAGGCCATAATAAAATTAACTCTCTAAAGATTGACTTAAATTAGAAACCTTTGTTCTAGGGAAGGAAATATATTAAGGTAGATATAACAGTTTATTGGACCTAGTAAATAGTACATATACTGAAGAGGTATTGAAAAATACATGTTGGAATAATTTGAGAGATAATTATACCCAATTTCACATGGCATAAATCTCTCTAAGGAGATATGCATGGTGAATAATAGGATATTAATGTGGTGAGTATAATTTTATATTCTTATGTGATGGATCAATCACATATTCAATACTATGTACAAGAAATTATATATCAAAAATAAATACTATCGAATTAAATTATCAATTGTATTCAGGAGAAAAACATGGGAAGTTGTCAGAACTATCCAATTATAGTTTAGAAAGTATAAAAGATATGTACCAAGTATATGGATATGAAGGGATACTAGTTATAAGGGGAAAATATTCTTACTACAGACCATTATGAAATAATATTACAGTCAGACTAAGGTAATTAGAAATATAATATCATTTAATCTAGTAGTATGCATATCTACAAATATCGAGTATGTTTTAGCTTCTGTGGTAACTAAAGAAGTTGTGTAAAATATGCAATGATTTTTTCTAGTTCTTGGATTCTCACCAAGTAAGTAAAATCTATTGAGATGATAATTCTTCTTTTGGTACTATCAATGATTTAAATTTTATAAATTGGACAAAAGGATATATGTACTTCAGGTTTTACATATCTTGATAAGTCATACTCAAGGAGGAGAGGTCACATATAGTAGAATAGCCATGCACTAGAGATGTGACAGGCTCATGACTAAATACATTACTCAGCAGAAACAAGATCTTATTAGGTGATAAATAAAAATTATTGTTAGAAAATTGGATCTAGTTAAAGTGGGAGTGTTGTAATAGTGGTAACCCTATACCCAACCTAAATAGTACTTTTCAATTACCATATCATATATACAGGGAGTTATTCATGACATATTATTACCATAAAAGTATTGATATTTCTACATCCACTATTTATACGGTAATGTCCATATATTATTTATCATGTCAAAGTATTATATTAGTTACCATAATATAATAAGAAACTTGAAATAAAATAATAGTAATCTTAAAAAAAATTCATATGGTCTAGATACATCATTCTACCTGGACATAGATGATGTTTGGATATCATGTGATGGGGGATCATAAGAATTGAGACTTCTTCTCTTTAAGTTATAACTTAGTGATCTTGAGTAGATGAGATCGTGAGGAATGGCCTTCAAATAGAAATATCACATGTTTCATGTGCCATTGGTAGTTTATATCTACAAACACATGTAAATGGTATCTGGACTTGAGATTGTTATTGATTTGTAATATTTGATTTCAGACTTTGATATAAGGAAAAAAACATTACATTGAAGTCATGGTGAGGTATATTGAGTTGGGTCCTTCAATGGTGGTGTGATGTCTCAGACCCATCATTCACGCAACCCGTGCCCCAAGCCCAGTAGACCACATGACCCCTGGCGCATCTCCCCATAAGATAGGGGCTACTGACTAGCAGTGGGGGTGTGAAGGTAAATCAATGGGGAGACCATACCCCCGTTTCTGAGTACACAGTAGATGTAACAACAATATACAATAGTAGAAACATAAACATATAGAAAAATAAATTAAACAGTGGAAGAATAAAATATATAGAAAAAGACTAAACATTATAAGAAATTCCTCATAGGCAGTGTCTAATAAAGATATACATGCATGGAATGCCAATACAAAATGGAAAAATAACAGGAAGTAGACATAAAAGTACAAGATTCAAAAGTAAAAAAAAAAGTTAAAAGCTGCTCTATAGAATCTTGATCCTAATCTTGGTCCTCTGCTCCTAATATCCATCTAAGAAAAAGAGTCAATATCCAGAAGAGTGGTATTTTCCCATATCCATACATGTAGGAAGAAAAATTGCTTGGGTGCCAAAGGTGGACCGAATAGGGTGTGATATAAATCTTAGTTGGACAACCCCAATGGTTTCTACATGTAATCTGAGTAGGTTCTCATAAGTAAATAGTATGTGGGTAATAAAAAAGGAAAAAAATGTAGAATTTCTAAATAACCTCTCGCTCAGGTTCCTAAAGGATACCTGGCAAGCCTAACTACTTCATCACAAGGCTAGTAAGTATAACTAAGTCACCATATATATATATAAATAGTATAGATAGGTATATATATAGATATATGTTGGGATGGATCAGAACATAACACTCATGCATCCAATACCAGGGTAGCTCTCACAATCTAACCCCTTGGCCCAACTCTAAGAGATCTCACGGTCTCTTGGAAATACATGATGGAGCTCACAAAGTCTTCCCTACCTCAAGGCTCTCACGGTCCTTGGGTCCATAGATAAAATCTCACACAGTCTTCTATACCTCAAGGTTCTCATGGTCCTTGGGTCCAAAACTAGAAGCTCACATGGTCTTCGATACCTCAAGGCACTCATGGTCCTTCGGTCCACACCCATAAGGCATAACATTTATATAATATAATATTTGGAAAACCATCTTGTATCATTTCAATTTAAAAAAGAAAACCAAATACAATGCCTTTATAAATAATTCATGTCAAGTGAAAATCACTGCCATCACTTGAATCCATTTTATTTTATATCAATTCATTATTTAGGTTTAGGCCATCTCATCCTATCCAACCTCTACAAATTTCCTCACATGTAAATTTCATTCCAAGGCAAGGTGTCAAGGCTCAAGTGTCAAGTCAAATTATCACATGGTAAATTTCACAATTCCAATTAAAATGAGAGAAAATATCATTGATACGCCTTCATATAAGTCAAATACACATGGTACATCTAGAATCATAAACTATAATTGACATTTTTTGGAAAATTGGCCAAAAATGGCCAATTTAGGTGGAACACCCCTTGGGAGTCTATAGAGAGTAGGGGTGATAATTAAGCCCCTAAGCATGAGCTTATTAACCTATGTCATCACACTAGGGTCAATTAGATATGATGGAATCAACACAATAGAGGAGCCCGACAAAGGGAGGCTCATGGCACAATGAGATTAAATACGAAATAGCCAAAACTCAAATAGAAAACTACATGAACACCAACCTTAAGGTCGTAGATTATGCCTTGCTGAGTATAGACCTCAGATTCAGAGCAATTTGGCGTCCATATGAGTTTCCATCAAATGCCCTGAAAATAGGGTGAATGATCATGCATCTAAATAGCACAACAGATGGAAAAATTTAGTGAGGAAGGAGGATCACGCAGTGTTATCCTTACCTTGTCCTATCTGATGCTTCTGACAGATCAAGAAATGGTCTCTAGATGGTAGGGTAGCAAGATATTGAAAGAGAAGAGATTTGAGAGCTCTAGGAGGGAGATGGGAGGGTATGTCCGCAGGTGGGAGGAGAAAATATCAAAATTAGAACTTAAGTAAGGGAGTGGAAAATGGTAATTTCTCCCAAAACTAGATTGCACAGTTTCTATGCATTGTTTTCCAAATAGTGGACAAGGTTCTGCCCCTTTCCTGTAGGTCTTCATGGTCTCTACACATGGTTTCTCGAAATGTGCGCACACCGTGCATAAATCACTGCCTCACTATGCACACCGCACAACCTATACACATGGTTTAACTATGTAAAGACCGTGAAACTTGGATCCCCAACCATATACAAATGGATGAATGGTCATGCGCCTAGGTTTTATGGTTGCAAATGAACCGTGCAGCCCATCCTGCTTTCCCCTTTTCAGAGATCTGGGCTCTGGAAGTGAACTAAATGCTCTTGTTACCTCATTATCTTGATTTGAATACTTAAAAAAGACCATTTAATACATCCAAAAATAAAAATTATTGATCCATACCTCAGTCAAAGATTTGGCTCATTACAACCTCCCCTCCTTATAGCAACTCATCCCCGAGTTTCCCTTCTGAGGGTAAATAGGTACTATCAGCAAAGAGTTCTGTCCATTGAGATCATACAACAGCTTCATGCTCCAAGGTCACATCCTATACTTGACAGTGCTACCATAGAACCCGTACAAGAGGGACGAACCTACCTTAGAGAATCATCACACTCCAATCAAAATTTTGAACTGGGTACTCCCCAAAGGAAGCATCCATATCCAGCTCAACCTCATTAGGATGGAAAGCATGAGATGGATCAGGACAATGCCGGATAAGATGAGATACATGAAAGATGTCATGCATAAACTAGTATCTTTGATAAAGTTCCAACTGGTAATCCACTGGTCTCATCTGGTTCACAAACTCATAGAGTCCGACGAATCTCAGTGATAGCTTACCATGCTTTGGCATATGTCTTTTCCCCAACCAGGGAAAGACTTTCAAGAAAACTTATTCCCAAACCTCAAAATCAAGAGGTCACTAGCATTTGTTATCATAAGACTACTTTCTAGACTAAGCTATCAACGTATTCTTCCTAATCAGAAGGACCTACTCTGAAGTCTCCTACAGGAGACGAGGCCCAAGAATAGAAACTTTTCCTTCCTCTAACCAGCATAGTCGAGAGAAACAAGGCCTATTATATAAGGATTCATAGGTATCTATCTCAATGGTAGCCTGGAATTTGTTCTTATAAGTAAACTTGAGGAGGTAATGTGTTTCTCCTAGGAACCCCAAAAGTTGAGAATTCATGCACCGAGAATATTCTCGAACACCTGAAGTGTACATTATGTCCTTCCATTATTCTGAGGGTGATAGGCTATGCTCAAAAGAACCTGCATACCCAAGGCTTTATGAAACCCTTCTTAGAACCATGACGTGAAATAGACATCTCTTTCAGAAACAATAGAATGTGTTTCCCCATAAAGACATACCACCTCCTTGATGTACATCCTTCCCATATCATCCACAAAAAGGTCTCTCGCACAGGTAAGAAGTGTGTGACCTTTGTTATACTATCAAGGACAACCCACACTACGTTGATTCCACGAGGTGATCTGGGTAAACCAGTCAGAAAGTCTACTGAGATATCATCCCATTTCCACTCAAGAATAAACAATGGTTGTAGAAGCCCTTCCAGATGATGATGTTCTGCCCTCACCTATTGACAGGTGGAACACCGAGTGATGAATCTAGATATCTCACATTTCATACTGGGCCACTAATATTGACATCGAAAATCCAGATACATTTTGGTGACACCAGGGTGAACCACCCATGTTGAGGTGTGGAAATCCCTCATCATCTCCTCCTGAATGTTTGTAGGGACCCATATACACCCATGGAACAAAAGAGTGTCATCTCCATTGATAGTATAACTAGATGATGTATCATCATATGAGAAACTTTCCCATAGGACAAGGCCTTTACTATTAGATATTTTTCTTGACCTTACTTGTTCTAAAAGAGTAGATGTCACTGCTAAGGATGAGAGAATAGTATGACCAAGGTCCTCCTGAACCTCAACATGCATCTCCAAGAATAAGACCATAAGCATCCATTCATCACTGGAGTCCTGAAATTCCTGTTTCTGAGTCTTTCATCTTGGATAATTGACTAATGAATTCCCTTTTCCTAGATTGTAGGAAGTTTCAAAATCAAACGATTTAATGTACTCAACCCACCTACACTGCCTGAGATTCATATCCTGCTGAGTGAAGATGTATTTTAGGCTCTTTTAGTCTGTGAATACCTCAAAATGCTCTCCCAAAAAATAGTGTCTCCAACAGCATAAGTCATGAACAATAGCAGCGAGATCAAGGGTGTGTGTTGGGTAATTACTCTCGTGAGGCCACAGCTGACGAGAACCATATGCAATGAATCGATCATCCTACATCAGCATAGCTCCAAGCCTAATACCTGATTCATCACAGTAGACTTTATAATCTCTACCTGGATCAGGTAGAATCAATAATGGTGATAAAGTAATTCTTCCCTTCAACTTCTAAAAATTTTCTTCATAAGATTCAGACCATTTGAATTTCACACCCTTCTTCATCAAGCTTGTAAGAGGTATTGAAAGGCATGATAAATCATGCCTAAAACATCTATAGTATCTAGAAATCCCCAATAATCTCCAAATGTAAAATACATTCTTGGTAATCTCCCAAGAAACCACAACCCTCACTTTCCTCAGGTCAACAAAAAATCCTAATTACAAGATGATATGACTAAGGAAGTGAACTTTACTAATCCATAAGTGGAATTTACTGAGCTTAGCATAGGAATGATGCTCTCTTGGTGTATTCAGCATGATCTCAAAATGGTTTGCATGGTCATGTATATAATGTGAATACTCTAAGATATATTCAACAAATACAGCCAAAAATGAATCCAGATATTAGCGGAAAACCCGATTCATAAGAGTCATGAAGACCGTAGGTGCGTTCGTGAGTCTGAACAGCATAAACCTGTACTCATACAGACCATACTTACTCTTGAAATTTATGTGAAGTATGTCTAATGTCTAGACACATACTTGA
This sequence comes from Viscum album, assembly GCA_963277665.1. Classification (NCBI taxonomy): domain Eukaryota; kingdom Viridiplantae; phylum Streptophyta; class Magnoliopsida; order Santalales; family Viscaceae; genus Viscum; species Viscum album. The sequence goes on from OY728127.1 coordinate 1,302,293,996, forward strand.
TGATAGATCGACCTCAAATCTATCTTTGAAAAGTCATTCACTCCTCAAAACAGATCAAAGAGGTCATCTATTCTAGGTAAGGGATACCAATTATCAAAATTCTGTTGGTTCAACCAATGGTAATCTACATGAATCCTAAGGGTATCGTCTTCCTTGTTAGCAAATAGGATAGGTTAACCCCAAGGAGAAGTGTTGGGGTGTATAAAAGCTTTCACCTCCAGATCCTCCAACTGATTATTGAGCGCCAAAATCTCCTTATGTTCCATCCTATAAGGAGTAATAGTCACAAGTGCTGCTCCTGTCACTATCTCAATAGTAAAATCTACCTCTCACACCATAGAAAGACCAGAGAATTCCTTAGGAAAAACATACAGAAAACACTCCACTACCAGAGAGAAGTCTAAGGGTTTCAACCCCTAGTTATCAAGGTAAAGACTAGAAACTTGTGTCGTATCACTTCCCAGCCTCTACTTCTCGGCTCCAACTCATGTCACACTGATATCCCATTCTCCCTTATGTACGTGAATAATTCCCTCTAGTGTTATAAACATTTCCCTATTAAAATAGAAGTAAATGTGGGATCTTTAGGTAACTAACCATTCAATTGCGATGATTATATCAAAACTTATCATGTTGAGAATGTACAGGTTTCATTCAAAAAGGTAACCGCCTATCTCAAGGGGACAGTTCTGACATCGGTGAACTCCCACTAAACAGATACCTAAAGGTGTATCTAGCATCATAACTCCCTGATATCACTCAAAGTTGTGGCCTAGACTCTTAGTTGTTGCATCAGATATGCATGAGTGAGACGTGCATGTATCAAACAAAGCAGACACTAATGTGGAGGTTACTATAATAGTACATCATGAAGTAGATGGTTTGGTGCTATACTCCTATGGAGTAGGCTAGAATGCATGTAAATAGCTTGTACCATAGCCCTGAGTCACTGCCTAACTACCCTGAGTAGGCTCACTCTGCTGGCGCTGAGAGTCATAGGTCGGGTTGCCTCTTCCTCTGCCTAATTAGTTGGTGGTATTCTAGCTTCCTGACTACTGCGATCCTGCTGACCCCACTATTGAATGATGAGTAGGTGAAAATACTTTATCACTTGGAACTAGAGGGAAAGATCTACATAAACAGTGGAGGCGGACTATCCTGACATAGCCTATGCACTCTACTGAATCATGTGGACACTGCCCTTTAAAGTGACCTATCTTTTTATACTAGTGAAAGACATGAAAGTTATCAATGGAAGGAGTCGGGCCTCTTCTTCCTCTATGAGAAAAATCAAAGCATTATTTTCTCCTAGAAGAATATACATGGGAAGATTTAGGTTCTAAAACACCCTATCTCGCACCATATTCCTCTCTAAGATTTTGTTCTATAAACAGGGCTTAGTTTATGATTTCAGAAATAGTTGTCAACTTGAACACATTGACTTGCAACTGGATGGTGTAACATAGCCCAACCTCAAATCTCCTAGTATCCATTAGATCATCAGTTGTTAAAGGAGTGAAACGTTGTATCTGAGTGAAGTAGGATTAGTAATACATATATTACATGGTCCCCTACTACAAATTCATAAACTCTCTAGATCTATCAGCCCTCAAAGAATGGGGAAAGAAGAAGTCATAGAAGATAGCTTGGAAGTCATCCCAAACCATCTCCCTTTGTTGGCCTACCTAGGTGATGACATCCCACCACCTCTTGGAAAAATAACATATCATGTAAGTAGCTATCATGACCCTATCCTCTATAGGCGTCTCTAGGTGCTCGAAGATAGATAGGATTCCCTCGATCCAGGACTCTACAGTAATTGTTATTCCATCCCCCAAGAAAGTAGGGGGATGTTGCTACGGAAACTTGTGTGTCAACTCTTCCATGCTCAAGGCATGTCACACTCTACCTTGCATATTCTACATCATACATAATAATCCACCTCGAAACTATGTGTCACTACCCAATTCAGTTATAGGAGGAGGAACAACAGGTTGTTCGACTGGAAGACCAACTATTGGATCAAGGTCTTCCACGTCAGGAACATGGTTTTCGCCGCCTTTAGCACACACAACTCGAGGACGTCATGGTGTTATGATGCTAAAATGTCAAAAAACATCTTAGAAGGTATTGAAGCTATTTATAGGATTACATTTAAGAAACTATGACACTTACAAAATTCATCCTATGAGAATGAACATGCCTCTCTTCCTGCTTCTAAATACAAGACTAGATTTTAGAACAGACCATAACTACCCATAAGAACAGTGAAACAACCACTACCTACTACTAAGGCCAATTTTAGGTCAATTTTCTAAGTTAGTAATGTGTACAAGTCTATTCTCAAGTTACATGTCATTTCAAATAGTTGAATCCAATGACATGTCATTTTCTGGCCCATATGGTCCCACACACCTTATGAGTCAAAAGATAACACACGCATGGATATCATTTTTATTTAAATTGTGCTTATCTATATGATTATATCATTCCTAAAATGGTTGAGCTAGTTGGAATTCTATTTTATGATCTATAAGGGCCCATACACCTTATTAATCAAAGAGTGGCACCCACTAAACTCACACCATAGAACGATCCAAATCCTATAGAAAATTTTCAGCACAATTATATACATGATACAAGTCATAAAAGTATGAAATAGGAAAATCTTTCTAGAAATTTAAATTTGACATTGAAAGATTCATGGATTATTCATGTTGTGCCTATCATGATTCATGTTCTAACACATAACCCTTATTTAATCGGGTTGAGAAAAGAAATCACAATTCCAATTTTAACAATTTCAATAACATCAGAAAACATGTGAAGCACCCAAAAGTGAAATTATATCAATGGTAATATAAGAATAAATAATAGAAATAATTCAAGTAACTTTGTCCTTACCCAGTACATGGGTCTGCGACGCCCAAGCATGACTTGTGGTAAAGTTCCAAGTGTTCCCAATATTCAATATATTGTCTCCAAATAGTAAATCAAGAAAGGAAAAACTTCAATGATACCACTTGGTGATGTCCCAGACCCATCTTCCATGAAACTCATGCCCCAAGCCTGGTTGATCACATGACCCCTAGCACATTTTCCCATAATCCAGGGGATGCCGACTAGAAGCAGGGGTGTGAAGGTAAATCAATAAGGAGACTATACCCCCATGTCATAGTACACATTGGATGTAACAACAATATACAATAGCAGAAACATAAACATACAGATAGATAAAGTACATAGTATAAGAATAAAATATATACTGGAATACTAAACATTATAAAAAAGGCCTCATAGGCAGTGTCTGATATAGATATGAATGCATGGAATTCAAATAAAAAATGGAAAAAGAATAGAAATAAAGCATACAAGTACAGGATAAAAAATTAAACAAAAGTTAAAATTTGCTCCATATCATTTAGAGCCTATGCCCAGTCTTCTTCTCTAAAGCTCTATCTAAGAAAAAGAGTCAATAGACAGACAAGTGGTGGTTTCCCCTATCCATAACTATAGGCAAACAATCTTCTCGGGTGAAAAATGAGGCCCAAATAGGGTGTGAGATAAATCTCATTAGGCCACCACCAATGGTGTCTATGTGTAATCCGATTAGGACCTCATAAGTAAATAGTGTGAAAGTAACAGCAAAGGTAAACAATGAATAATTTATAAATAACCTCTCACTTAGGTTCCTAAAGGAAACCTGGTGGGTCTACCAGCTTCAGCTCAAGGATGGTAAGTCTAAACAAGTCACTATACACACACACATATATATATAGTATAGATAGGTATATATTTGTGTGTGTGTGTAGATATATGTTTGGATTGATGAGGATATAACTCTCAAACATTCAATACCAGGGTAGCTCTCATTGTCTAACACTAGGACTAACTCCCAAAGCTCTCACAGTCTCTCGGAAATACAAGAGGGAGCTCACACGGTCTTCCCTACCTCAAGGATCTCACAGTCCTTGGGTCCACAGATAAAAGCGCACAAGGTCTTCCATACCTCAGGGCTCTCACAGTCCTTGGGTCCACAGCTAGAAGCTCACACAGTCTTCCATACCTCAAGTCTCTCAAGGTCCTTGGGTCTACACCCATAAGGCATAACATTTATATTATATAGTGTAAGGAAAACCATCTTACATCATTTCAATTTATTTAAGAAAATAAAATAAAATTCTTTACAAATAATTCAAGTCAATGGAAAATTCATTCCATCCCTTGAAACCATTTCATGTGATATCAATTCCTCATTTTGGTTTAGTCCATCTAATCTTATCCAACCTACAAAAATTGCTTCACATGGAAATTTCATTCTAAGGAAAGGTGTAAAGGCTCAAGTGTCAAGTCAAATACTCACATGGTCAATTTTCCAATTCTAATTAAAAGGATCCAAATCATTATTGATACACATTTATTTAAGTCAAATTCACATCGGACATGGGTCAATTCAATTTAAAACCAAGTTTAGAAGCATAAAACATATTTGATATTTTTTGAAAATTGGTTTAAAATGGAAAATTTAGGTGGAACACCCCTTGGGAGTCCATAGAGAGAAGGGGTGATAACAAAGCCTCTAAAAATGAGTCTATCAATCTATTTCATCACACTAGGGTCAATTAGACATGAACGAATCACACACAATAGAGGATATCGGCAAAGAATAGATCACAGCACAATGAGATTAAATACAAAATAGCCAAAACTCAAATGGAAAACTACATGACCACCTACCTTAGGGACATAGATAATGCCTCATTGAGTATTGGCCTCAGATTCAGAGCAAGATGGAGTAAATCTATTTTTCTATCCAATTTCCTAAAAATAGGGTGAATGAGCCTACATCTAAATAGCACAATAGATGTTGAATTTAGTGAGGAAGGAGGAGAACACATGGTTATCCTTACCTTGGACTATCTGATTATTCTAAAAGATCGATAAATGGTATCTAGATTTAGGAGAAGAAAGATATTTAATGACAAGAGCTTTGAGAGCTCAAAGAGGGAGATACGAGGGTATGTCCAGAGGTGGGAGGAGAAAAGATCAAAATTATAACTTAATTAAGGGAAGGGAAAATTTTCCATTTGGACTTAAAAACTAGCTCACATGGTTTTTTCACATGGTTTTCCAAACCATACACAAACCATGTGCAATCTTCTTCCCCTTTTCTAAAAGTATGCACGGTCTCTACACACGGTTCCCCAAACCATGTGCACACCATGTGTAACTCACTGCCTCATTGGGAACACCACATGTATTCCACACATAGTTTCACTAACCATGAATAGACCATGAATATAGGCTCTATAACCATCTTCAACTAGCCTCACATCCATTCACCTGGGTTGTATGGTTTCAAACAAACAGTGTGGCCCAGCGTGTTTTCCCCTTTTTAGTGCTTCGGGCTCCAGAAGTGCCCTGAACACTCCTGTGACATCCTTATCTTGATTATAATAATTAAAAAGGACCATTTAAGACATTAAAAAATAAAAAATAATGACCCATACCATGTTCAAAGATTCAGGTCCTTACAAGTGGTATGGCATTGATTAAATAATCAAGATAGAATTTATCACTTTTGATAGGAAGAGATATCTTGGGTCTGGTTGATTAAGATGGTAGTACCTTCACTAAATTATTTTTCATGGTAGAAGAAGTTAATTTTATCAAGTAAGGTTAATGAATAATAAATAAAAAATGGATGATGACACAAAGTGTGAATCCTACTTTATAAGATATCATGAAATATAGAAATATTGTTACATGACATGTGTTCATATAAAGGTTGTTGTTGTTATGACTACTCCCTATCTATGTAGGGGCCTTGATGGGTTTCTAGACTCTACTCCTAGTATATGAATAGTGTTATATCCTATCTAGATAATATCCAAGAGGGTCACACATGATAGAGTATTCAAAATTATGACATATTCTGATGAATATGAGTATAGGACTAGGTGGGCCCCATCATAGAGTTTGGGATATGTCCACAGATATACGATTGATAACGAATAAATAAATACATATTATTCATGTTTAGAATTATTAGTATTGAATTTATTTATTAAATTTATTTACAAGTATTGAAGTAAATACATGAAAAATATTATATGAATGAATATTATTTTAATATTCAAGGTTCAATTAATATTTGTGGGAATGAAGAGTTGAGTTAATATCCCACTTTTATCACGTGATATATTTATTATATTATAAGTGAGTAATAAAAATATAAATGATATTTATGACTTAGTAAAAAAATCATAAGATGGTTTTTATAGTGGGTAATAAATATTCAGGGGTTTGGGACCCTTTCCAGGTAATTTGTAAAACTTGTAATAAATAGGAGGAAGAAGCTCTATGGGTGATGACTATTCATCAATCAAGTTCCATAGCCTCTACATCTACTCTCACACCATATAAATAGATATTATCTTGTTCTAGGAACTTGGTTGAATAGATTCTTCACATATTGATGGAATAGATCGGCGGTGATCGTTGGTTCATCTAAGGTATTGTCAGATCGCCATACTAGCACCTGGAATTCAATGATCAATACTCCCGTGGATTTTTGAAGCATTTTTAGAGAATCTAGAGGGATTCAACTTTGGATCCATCAATCAATGATTACCAATGATGATCAGATGATGAACACATGACTTCTAATGAAACCAGGTATTTATGATTTATTTTTTGTTTAAAATCCATCATGTGAGGTCCTAAATCATTAACCAGGGTAGATCTTCCCCAATGATTATGTGGTTTCATCAATCACTCGTGAAACATTTTAAATCCCCATCCCACCAGATTCTGCTTTACACCTTGGTACATTAAATATGTTTATAAATATATAAAAGTTTATGTAATAAAAATGATGTAGTATGTAAAGTAAATTCAACTGTTGAGTCATCATGTGTTAACTAATCTTCCATAAACCCCGAATATACCTTATTTGGTAAAAATTTGGATGAGAAGTTAGAATTATTCATTTATTTAAATAGATCATTCCAAATTATTCACATATCGGCTTAACATATTCATCTAACTGACCAATGTCCATGTTCCACCTTTAAGGAACAATTCCTTGGTGTAAAAATGTTGACCCAATTCATATCTATGGGGAAAACCACACTACTACATGTTGACCAAATATACAACTCTGGGGAAATAAATGTTCACACATGTAGAACTATTATCCAGATTTGGGGGAATCCCCATTCCACAGGTATTCTATGATGGTGAAATCAAAACCTTCCCAATCATAATAGTGGTACTCACCCTCTAGGGGTCCAACTAGTCGAACTAGACCAACCTGATAACATGAAACTAAACATTAAGAAACCATATATGCATCAAAAAACAAGAAACAATATAAAAATTAATTAGAATATCACATCAAATAAAGGTCTAATAGCCATGTACAAACCCACATGGGAATCTTACCAAGAAAGGGTCTTAGGGAACACATGCACTCATATGTAAATTAAGGTATAAAAATTTATATAAGGTCCTTCAGATGGTAAGGACTTACTACATCAACAAATCTAATTCCTAATTCTAGATTCACCACATATATTATGTTCATGTAAGAAATTCCCAATAACAAATCCCAATTCATCTCGTGATGGATTTTATAATCATGATCGGTGATGAATAACATGATGGGTAATATAAATGGATAGGATGTACCCATGAAGAATCATCACCAATGGTAGAACTAGATCTAATTGAGAGAGGGAGAGAGAGAATGATCCTCAATAAATCCTTGCTCCAATCCACCAATGTTCTGATAAATCTTTGTTATATTATATATGAATCAATAAATCTCACATTAATAGCATATATCTATGTTTTACCCCAAGATAAAGGGAATATTTTTTTATAAATGCTTAAACATATAAAATGGGAGTTTTCATATCAATTTAACCATCAATATTTTAGGATATGGTAAAAAGAGATCCAAATCCACCTTAAATAAACCCTTTAGTTCGTTTTTGTCAAATAAGGGTCAAGACAGGTGAGAGAGATATCAAATAAAAGACCTGGGAGGGTGGAAAAAATGGGATCTCCCCCACTTAAAATATCATTTTTACCCCACAGTCTATGTGGTATCTTTTAGAATATCTTGGTTATACTACAGTTTCCACTAGCTATCTAATGGGATCTACCAAGGTGTAAAGCCTCTAGCCTTGCCACAGATTGGCCGGTAGTGTTGTGTATCCTAGCCAATGGCACTCCATTATCTTTTATTATGTTTTTATAACCTCATTTTCCTAGTTTCTCGATACTTGATCCCCAACTCCACCAAAACATCTCAATATTTTAACAAAATACAATTATTTTATGTAAAAAAATATAGCATAACATTACTTGAAATTTGAGGGAATTAATAAATTTTAACCATAAGTATTATCAGGATGGGTGAGATCATGGTATGTTTCTCAAGGTGTGAGTGAGTGAGGAAAGATCACACTAAAATATCACACATTATCCTTCTGAGAAATTCATTAGTCTAATAAGTGACCCTAGTGGGTAATATTTTGTACTGTATAATGAATAACTATGGTATTATTGGAGACTCATAGGGTCAGATGACCAGGTTCATAGCCTGGGGAGTTCAGCTCATGGAAAATGCTATCAAAGTAAATACCCAGTAGAAAGTTTATTAGTACTACGTATGGTTGATATGTGTGTGGGTTACATAATGTGGATATTGAAAAATAAAGGAGTGGAGAGTGCAATGTCCCAAAAAAGTGATAATTAAATAGCTAAATGTTACTAACAATGTCAACATGATGCACTATTTATTTAAGGTGCCTATCTGATTTGAAGCATGTTTGACCCTGTGTAATGTCTGTATGGGTGGTCTCATGGGATATTTCCTAGGTTGTGTGTTAGTATAGACAAACCGCACTGAAAGAACATGTATTGGCATGTGGTAATGGTCATTAGTTTGATAAGTGATCCTAGATGGTAATAGACTATGGTGGTCCTGGAAGGTAACTAAGGTATTACAGGAGACCCAAGGGGTCGGATGACTAAGCTTCATGGCCTAGAGATCTTAGGTTGTAACACACAGTATTCAAGTTAGAGAAGTTCCCTAGCATAAAAACCACAAACACCTAGTTCTAAAATAAGATAATTTGAAACATATCTTTTATCCCTTATAGATAGTCTATTCTGGATTCCATTTATATCACCAAAAAAATAATGAATCTATCAACAAGACCCTTTCAAGATCCTAAGAAGTTGAGACTAATTTTTTCATGGGAGAATCATATTTCATAAAAATTGGATCTATAAAATGTATAACAGTAATTTCCTTCACAAAACAAGACTAGGAAATATTCATAAAAATATGCCTTACACCATTGTATAAAAATACAAATCCTAATGACATCTATATTCATCGATTATTAGTTGGAAATTGTTCTAGATTCTATCTCATACAAATTTAATCCCTTTATCACATGGGGTATAGAAAAGATGAACTATCTCCTTCTAATATGAAAATACAAGTATATGACATGAGTAAGAAGATACCACTCAAGATATAACACCATGACCCTAATCACTAAGCCCATGTTGGAGTGTCACATGACCTCATGCATGCCAATCCATATGAAAAAAATTTCCAACTAGTGGTGAGTACCTAAATAGTGTATTGGTCATACTATGTAATTGGTATCAAAAAATATACATCTTAAACATAGAAAAACATAATAAAATAATTAAATAATTGGATAACATAAACTAAATAAATAAGAAATGTAATAATAAATTAAATTCAAGTCATACAAAAAATATAAATGATCCCTAATGTGGTGGATCAATCAAGGGTTTATAAACTAGAAAAATAAATTAAATATAATAGAAATAATATGGATTATTTCTCAACATCCCCTCCATCACCCAAGATCCTTCTATTTAGATACCTAGTATAGGTTCTTTTCCCTTTTCTGGATCATGTACCAAAAAAATTTCATGCACGTTGAGATTCCAGTGTTGGGTGTATTTGTAAACCCAATAGGAAACCACTAATTTTTCCTTAACATAAGTGAAAAAATATTTAAAATTGTATAACAAGATGATAAGTAAATTATTAAAATAAATAAGCATGTTTCAAGTCATCATACACTAACCAAGATTTTGTAAACCTCGGCTCTACATGTTTTAGCACTAAACTGGATAAGAATACATAACTAGTCATTTTATAACATATAACATGTAAAATTGTCCAAATTTTGGTTCAATAGATTTATCCAAGTTTCAAATGTCCATTTCCATCCATTAAGTAACAATTCCACACCCACATTTAATAGAATTTAATTTTTTTCTACAAATTGAACCAATTCATGGCTCAGGGGAAAGCCACACTACCACATGTCAACCCAATATCCATATCTAAGGCAAGACTCATTCACACATATCGATACAGTATCTATATTTTAGGAAATCCAAATTACCAAAAGCCATCTCATTTGTTGAAATCAAAACCTTCCCAAAAAACAACAACACTCCCCCTCTATGGGGGATAATTGGTCAAGCTAGACCAATTTATTACTTTGAAACCAAATATAGAGAATCCATACATGTATCCAGACACTAGACAAAATATAGAATATAATGTGCATTTTATATCAAACAATGGTTTCAAGGGATACACACACAACTACATGTGAATCATATCAAGTAAGCGTCTCATGGGAACACATGCACTCACATGAAAATCAATGCATATAAAATTTTATAATGGCCAAAAAATGGCACACACTTCCTACTTAGAGGGTATTATTTCCCAATGCTATGGATTTCTACCGAGATTAAGCTTGCATAAAGAATTTACTTAAACCAATATCATTTTATCTCAAGAGGGAAACTGGAATCAAGATCCAATATGATGAACATGGTGGGAATATGAATAGATAGGATTCACCCAAGGAGAAATGATGCCAATGATGGATCTAGATCTAATCAAGTTAGAGAGTATGATCCACAATAGATCTAGGATCTGATCCTTCAATGGTCCAAATATTATCTATTATATCACATTATAATTAATAGATCTATCCATAGGTTGGAAAAACTTCTTCATACCAAAAGAGATTCATTGGATTGATTGAACATTAAAATGGTAAAATAGAGAGAATGAGGAAGAAAAATTCACCAAAGAGGACCCCCCCCAATTCATTCTGGTAAAATTATGGTTGAAGGAAGAAATAGATATATCAAATAGAGGATTTGGAGGGAAATTATATGGTCTATGTGGCATAAAATCTTGCATGGACACCACTTGTCAGCTGGTGGAAAGCCCTTAGCTGGACGATGGCTCTAGGTTGAGCCTGGGGATACTTTATCTACCACCAACTGGTAGGTGGATCTATATCGGCTAGTTGGTGATACAAAGGGGTGATCATTCCCTTCTTCCACCTCTATTATTTTGCTGATGGCTTTGAAATAGCTAGTCATTGGCACACTAGTGTCTCTAAATCTAATGGTTGGTGACACATCTTCTTTACCCTTTAATCCCAAATCCTTGAACACCTTTAACACAACTTAAAATTAACAAAAAGAAAGTAAGATATGTAAAAACTATAATAAAACATACCTTTAAATTCAAGGATGTTAACAATACCCCTATATGACAACTTATTATCCTTAAGAAGCGTCAATATAGGTCTTTCCCAAAAAACTCATATTGTTAATCATGAACATATAATTCATTATCACAAGACTCCTCTTGGATACATCCATGATACCACAAAACCAAAACAAGGGGTACTCTCATTCCTCATAGCACTTTCTCACTCCATTCCATGATCTGAATCGGCCCCTCTATAAATAATGCAACAGGTTCAAACTCAATATATTCATTGTCAATTTCATGTGTAGGATCAACCTCAAATTTATTAATCTAGTATATATGGAAAATATTATGTATAAATTGATATCCTAGAGTAATATTTAATAAATAACCCACTATTCGAATGCATTTGATGATCTTAAACAATCCCACAAATTGTGGTTCCAATTTTCCCTACTTCTACTATCATCAATTAACAAAACTAGGTGAAACTCTCAAGAAAACACAATATATAAAAGTGAACCCCATGTTTCATCACCACCTACCATCTATTGAATGATGTATACTATGAGTAGTCACTAAACTCTTTTGAATCAAATTAAACTTATAATTAACATTGGGCCTTAATTCTCTGACTAGTAAGGCAATGAGTAAAATATCATGATACTTATTTTTGATCCTAGGTGTACTTCCCATTGTGACACATGAGAGTCTCTAATTATCAATTCAATCATAGAATTAGGAACCACTACCCTGTTGGGAATGTATAACATGTCTTCCACATCTAAATACAATTCTGGTATTGGGTCATTCCTTTCAAGCAATTCTTAAATCACGGAGCATTCAAGATCAGACTCTGGGTTAGATTTCACTCATTCCACTAAATAGGAAGTGATTAATAAGGTAGAATAGGTCATCACCCCATAATCATTAGATGCACCCATCGACTAACATTATTACAAGATTATTAACTTACACTCTTCTTATTATGATTTCTCTTTAAGGTCCTACATCTTATTACTGAGAGTAGCTACAATAAAATTCTTTTTCCCCATAGAATAAGACTTCTTGAAGTCAAACATCTGCAATTACTCAACCCAATTCCTCTATAAGAGGTTCAAGTCTCATTGATAGAAGATATGTTATATGCTCTTATGGTTTGTATAAATGAAAAATCTATCTCTCTAAAAAGATAGTGTAGCTAACATTTCAAAGAATGTTCCACTATAGCTAACTATAAATCATGAGTATGTTAGTTCCACTCATTGGGTCATATATTATAAGACCTAAAATAAAATACCAGATCTCTCAGTAAAAAAATAGCTCATGAACCAACACCTGAAGCATCATAGTAAACTTCATAATCGATCCTAAGTTCTAATAGAATCGAAATTAAAAGATATTAACCATCTTTTAATCTAAAGGAAAGAATCATCGCATTGGTCCATTCACTCAAATTTTATCCCCTTATTAGTAATTCAAGTCATGGGTGCTGATAAATTATAGAAATTAGGGTTTAACCACCTATAATACCTTGTAAATAAAGAAAATTAAAAATCTCAAACACATTACTAAGTTTTGGTAATGATGTAACTGACTCAACCTTCTCCAGAACAAAAAAAATACCTATATCATATATAACATTCCTGAGGAAGCACACCCCTTAGATCAAAAAGTGAAACTTCAAATGTTTTTCATAAAGTATATGTGAACTGTGTGTACTAAATACAATATCAAAATGTCTAGGATATAGCTATGTGGTCCTTGAATATATCATAATTTTAGCAATGGTTACATTGAAGGATTCCATGTATAGGTGAAAAATTATATTCATGAGATCCATGAAAACTACTCAAGACTTCATCAACCCAAAAGGCATCATAAGACACCCATACAACCAATATATAATCTAATATGTTGTCTTAATTATTTCCACTTCTTTGAACTGAAGCTAATGGTAGTCAAAATTCAATCCAATCTCAGATAACCACCATACTCCCCTCAAATAATCAAACAAATCATCAATACATTCAATTAGGTATATGTTATTTATCATGAAATGATTCAGTTTTATATAACCCATGCACAGTTGAAAGCTACTATATGCTTTCTTGGAAAAAACTAGAGCTCCTTGTAGATGAGTGCTTGGTTGAATGTTTTCATTCACCTCTAAATCCACATGTTTTACCTTCAGTTATTTCAACTCAATTGGTGACATGCTGTAAGGAATAATTGATATGGTTTATGAACCTGGCACAAGTTTAATATTAAACTCAATCCCCCTTTTAGGAGTAAGACCTAATAATTCATCCAGAAAAATATGTGGATAAAGATTCACTATAATAGTAAGAGAGTGTGTGAATATTTTATGATCTGCTATAAGAAACACATTCACCAATTGTATTGTAGTGACTCCAACTTGGATAATGTCTATTCCCACTCTTAATACTCTCAAATATCATTCTATTGTTAAGAAATGCTTTTATCCCATATGATATGTAATGGTTACTCATCTTTGGTAACAATCGATGTGAGCTCGATAAATAGTGAACCAATCTTTACCAAAATTGCATCAAAGCTATTAATTTCCAAAATCAGGAAATATCATAGATTTTTTTAGACAGAAACTATTATTGGACACTCTGAACACCTCTAGAGATGACCTACATTCTTTTATAATGGTGTATCAAGGGATAAAAAATTAGAGGAGAACATTACCAGTTGGTCTAGCCCAAAATTAACTTCAGAATAAATAAAGTAACAAGAATATCATGTATCAAATAACGAAGTAAATATATAATATATAATATGAATCTTACCTCAAATTTTCAGAGGTTCCACACCACCATCAGTCAGAATATAGTCCACCACATAAACCTTTCTGGTGTCAGATCCACGACCCATCCCCTATGGTTAGTGAATCTCCCCAGCCATAGTGTTATGTGGAGTCTGCATCTTTTTTTAAGGTCTTTTGGCCACTCCAGGGTCTGATCTCTATTTTTATAACTTTCACCATGGAATATCATCATCTCTCCACCTGAAAAATATGCTCTTTTTTTTATTTCCCCTTATTCCCACTTTTTAAAGGTGGGTAGTTTCTATCACTTTGATCAGTGATGTCAACTCATTGATCGAAATGGTATAATGGGATGTCAACTACTCTTTCCATGGATTCCTCCTTGGATCTCATCACCTAGTTAAGGTCTCCCTAAAATAATTAATTCATGTTTTTGAAACTTTTTCCCAGATCCATCTCAAGGTGGATGCCTGTTAATTATGCTTCTTCTGTCTCAATAGGGCAGAAACCTTCAGTCATGGGAGGTAGTCATGTTGGGTGCGTCTGGGAATGACTGGGTGTTGGGTAGGTTGGGAACCTATAATTTCTTCCTCTTTTGGAGGAAATATAATGTGTGAGGAATCTTATGTGTGGAACCCAAGGCATCCCATGTCGGCAACAAGGTAATTAACTTGAGAGGCATAGGTTTTCTAAGGATTTTTACCTTAGGCATCCCACATTTATTGTATGGGTAGGAATTCTAGATGTGGTTGAAAGTTTAACATATTTTAAAGATGGATTAGGTCACAAGTTTAACGTCTTGTGAATATGGTGAGGTTGTTGGTTTAATGTCATATGGGGACAGGTTTAGTATTGAGTTCATCCTGAAGGGGGTGATTTCACACCGGGATGATGGAGTGTGTCCCCCCAAGGGGGATAATTTCACAGTATAATATTTTCAGTATTGAACCTCAGGAAGGTGTCCTACATACCTTGTTTAAGAGACAGGGATAAAAACCCTTGTAGTTAGATTCCATATTTTAATTTCATGGGATAGGACCAGACCATTCAATTTAACATTGTGTGATAAGGACACTTGCTTTATGAAAGGATCATCTATGAGGGATGGTGTGGGGCTTACACATAGAAGTTTCCTGATACAGGAGGATCATCCCTTGGGGATATGGCATGGGTATTATGTGTTGAAGAATCCCAATGTAGGAGGATCATCCCTAGGGAAGATGGTGGAAAAGGTGTTATCCCATGATGATCATACATGGGGCATCCTAAATTCGTTGCATAGGGTAAGGCTATAGTTTAATATCATGTGTTGAGGATGTTTTTATACATTTTAAAATTGTGTGACTGGGACATGGATCTAGGAAGTTTTATGACTTGTAGCTCAGACAAGCATGGGGATAACACCTTAAGGGGGCCATTTCAAGGTGGGAGGAAGATTCATCATAAGAAATCCCTACTGAGATAGGTAAACATTTTACCTCCAAGATTCCTCCTATAGGGATTACATTTCCACCACTCATGAACCTTTGGACTGGGCATATTGTTGGAACATCCATGGAGGAGTGGAAATCAGGAGGCCTAACATTATAGAAACTATGATTAGTAGAAAATGGAATTAGGGTACCTATGCTTATGATAAAAAAGGAAGGGTAATGAATTAAATAGAAGCATAGGGGGCGTCGAGTCATGGACTTGAAATTTATTGCATGAAACTTTATTATATTTCATGAAAATAGTGTTACATTATCCATAGGATATAGCACAATTACAAAAAATGTATTTTGGTGGTGTAGGTGAATTAAATATTTGGAGTTGTGTGTAGATTATGTTTTCATGAAAAATGGTTCTCTTACATGAACTCAACCAGCCTTTGGAGATGTTGCACAAGGATCACTCAATCATAGGTCGAGACAAGTCTGGTCCCATATAAGGTCAGTCACACAATTTAACTACCTTTGAGAGTCCCTATATTCTAGTTTTTCATTCCTTCATAGAATATGGGTTTGTAAAAATGAGGGAATCACTTCATCTTCTAGAGATCCACCTCGAAATTGTGGGGTGAGGTTCTATTTATAGATGAAATTATCAGTTAATGTTATGAAACTTAATTGAGTCGTAGAAAAAGGTTGCGCGCTTATTAGTCATTTTCAACTAGGACATGATCATACAACCTCTATGGTTCAACATCACCCTTCTCATGAAATTGGATGGTTGTACAATGTGTTTCATACAATGATCTCCTTTTGAGCACACCTACCTTGGTTTCAAGTTGGGCTTGACTGCACAACATGTGGCATCCAAAGTTGCCTTTCACGTGAAACGGTTTCGTCATGAAAATAATGGTCTTCCATGAAAGACTACTTTCTTGTGAGCATGTGAATTTTCCATTATTTAGGACTCGGGGAGCCTGTAGAAATATTTTTCATCTTTGTCATGCAATTCCTTTTCACGTGGAACCACTTATTTTCACGTGGCCATTTAAACTTGTATGAAACCAAATTCTCAACCCTGTAATGGTTTTTCAGGGTGGTTCACATGTTTATTTTATCCAAAAATACCCTTTAAAGGTGAAAAACATGTTTTTGGTGCCAAGAAATGCCCCCCCTGAAATCAGGGATGAAAGGGGGCTAGATGGTCGGGTTTTGAGGGAAACACCGAAGGCTATGATGGATTTATGTGTGTTCAAGAAACTCACATCTCTGTTCATGAAACTATGATTCATTATTCATGAAATTAGACAACCCTACCCTTATAAATAGGGGGAGGGGACCTTTATATGTTACTCTAAATTTTATATGTGATAAGTTGTCTTTCGTGCATGGAACTCACCGCTTTACACAAAATCCTGATCCTTCAGCCATGAAATTTTGTAACACCCCAGGTAAATAAAGAATATGACATTTTTATATTTATCCATATTTTTGAATAAAATATTAATATTACTTTAAAGTGGGTGATATTCTCGAGGGCGTACCCAACACGCAACAACGAGTTTCTTGGGAATCTTTCGTTGCACTCTAATAATAAAATAATATTATTTTAAATAGTAGTTAACACCTAGCCGTTGTAATGGCCGGAATGAACAGAACTAACTACAAAATTATTATATATGTTTGTCAAATATTTTTACATTTTACAATAAATGTTAGAGGATTAAAAATGAAAATGAATCCAATTTTAAGCGTAAACATTCTAATATTCTCTAAAAGGTCGATTAACCACCTTTTGATGGCGAATCTCTTTTAAATCCACTTTTTGACAATTTTATGTGTTATATTTGACAAAATAAAATTCTTCTTTAGAATCGGGACATCAAATTTTACTTTGTGTAAATTTTTGGTATTTTTCCGAAAAAGTTCAATTTTTAATGAATAGTGAAAAATGTTGTATTTTAATTAAAAACCTCTTTTAATCTAATTTATTTATATGATTAGATTATCTGTTGAATTGGTTTTAAAGAGAAATTATAATATATTTTTACCATTTAATCCAATAGTGGTCGTTGGAATTAATTTCACTTTGAAATCGGACTTCAACTAGTGTCAATCTTTTGATACATTTTGTTTCATAAAAACACGCTATTTGTTTTGACAGCGGGAATTAATTATTAAATTAATTAATGCAACTTATATGTTTTGAATTTTGTAAAATAGACATCATTTTTGAATTCGGAATATCAAATACAACTTAGGTTGAACTTTTGGTAATTTTCTGAAAAACTTCAATTTTTGATGAATAGTGAAACCACTAAGTGGTACTTATAAAAACTGATTTTTCCGTTTAAATGAAATTTTGCCATCTTTGTGTTTTTAATTTAAAAAATCCTACATACATGGTTGTAATTAAGAATTAAAATGTGGTTCAATGGGATTAAAATAATTTTTTGGTGAATAGTAACTTATTAAGTTTTTAATCGCGATTAGAGATAATTAGTGTAGTTTAAGGTAAGAATAATGTTTTAATAAAATGAAATGACCTAGAAACATGTCCTACCCTCATTTTATATTTCATGGCCGACCAATACAATTCATGGGTCAACTTGGGGACCCCATGGAGCCACTTTGGTTGGAAAATGACATAAATATCTTTTTATTTAATGTTAAAGTAAAAAATGACGCAAACATGAGATGTTTACCTAAAACAATTTTTACATGGGGTTATACAAGTCATATTTTTGACTATAAATAATCAATGGAAATATAAAAATCTTTCCTACATCATCGTATTTTTTTATAATTTTTAGACATTAAATAAATTAAATTATTTATGACATCATGATGATGCAATGATGACCTCATTATTTAACGATTTAAATAAAATGGAAAGATAATGTAAAATCTAAGACCTAAACATGTCTAAAACCTATTGGATGGGTGGATTTATAACCCTTATCACCTTATACTTGAAACACATCAATGTGGGAAATCAGAAACTCATTCTAAAATAAAGTAACATTTCTTTACTTTCCAAGAGTGCCCCTCCTCTCATCTAATAAAAGGCCCCCACCTCTATCTCTTTACCCACACTTCCAAAGCCTTTGGCTCGTCCAAACCCTGCCCATTTTGTATATCCACATCCCTCTCTAACTCCTTGAAGCCTCACTTTTTGCATAAGTCTTCCCAAGGAAGCCTTTTATCTCAAACCAAAGGGAGTTACCCGATTTTAAGGTAATGTCTTCACTTGTGTCCTTTTGTTTTATTTTGCTTCTCCAACCCCCTAAACTCTTTTTATTCATTTATTTTGTAACAACTAAAGTATCTTAAATATACTAGGATGTTTTTATAAGAAGTATTCGAGCTACACTTACACACACCTTCGTCTAATGGTTAAAGAACATACTGTTTCTGTGGTTGGCGATTTTCTGCCTCACGAAACAATGATTGTTCAATATTCTTTTAACACCTTTAAAGGTGGCCATTATGATGTAACTGTATTTTATATATGATATATATGGTATTTATGTTTACTATATGCTTCGGATTTTATATTTAAAAGATACCTTTATTCTTTTCATGTTGTTTAAATGCGATAATTTCATATGACGAAGTGTGGACTACCGCCCCCTCAAGTGATGTGACTCGTACATGCAATACATGGAACGTATAAAGAATGAAATTAATGAACATATGTGACCTATATAACATATATATTATACTGTAATTAAAATATATATATATCATTTATTTTTAATTCCGTTAATATGACAAAGAAAAAAATGAAAGTAGCGTTCATGCGTACGTACGGCCTACCGTCTCCATGAACGGTGCTTTTCGTTTTTTATCTCCAAATGATATGGAATAATATAAAATGAATATGTACTGGATATATATGATATTTTAATCATTAATACTATTCTGGAAATTATTTACTTATAACTACATGGACAATCATTTTTCAAACAAGTTCATTTTTGACTCATGTACCAAACATCGGCAAAAACATCTGATATGAACTAACATTATTAAACAATTATTATAAAATTATAATATGTGATATGAACTGAATAATAATATTTAAAGGAGTTCCTTAGGCAATTATAAATTGACCAAAGTTTATTGTTCAGGAATATAAAGAAACGAACAAGACAAGTTGGACTTGAGGTAAGGGATCCTACTCCTCTCTTTCTTTTTAAGTACACTCTTTTATGTCTTTCCTTTTAAGCTCATCTTTCATGTCATTGGGATGTTCTTTTATATTACTCTTACTGTAAATTTTATTTTCATATGATGAGAGACCATATTCTCTCTCATCAATCCATTTTTTAAGTTTTAAGTGGCGCTGTTAGGCTGCTGAGTTTTCATAAGGGATTTTTCATCTCACTTTTATTCCGGTGAGATTTATGCTACATTTTCCATAATTTACTTTGAGTGGTGTATGTATTTCCCATTATATTACTCATTGTGTAATATACTTTCATTTATGAGTATTTACATCAATGTTGTATTGTCCTTCTTCCACGGGGCGTATGTTTCGAAAGATACCCATGTTGGTAAGGGAACCTTTCACCCTCCTCTTTTTAAAAGACTTCTTTTGTGATGTCTTTTAATTCACATACTATTATGTTGGGATATGTTATTCTATATCCTTATTGATTTAAATTTTATGTCCATGTGATGATATACCCTTTTTATCTCTCATCAACTCATTTTCTGAATTTTTTAGTGACGTCGTTAGGCTGTCAAATTTTTGCAAGGGAACTTCTTAACCCAATTTTGATTCTTTGGGATAACCCTGTACTCCTTGAATATGTCGTTCTATGAATATGTGTGAATAACCTCTGATTGTTTTACACTTAATATCCACTTATATTTGGTGTATTAATTTGTCACACATAATTATGTAATTGATTTATCCTTAATCCAAGGATACCGTCTTTGTATGGGACTTCGTCTCAATCTCCTTTCAATGAGGCATATTTTGTTTTATACACAACCTTATTTTATACGGTGTATAAACCCCTTTTACTTTTACATTTATCCGAAAGGAATCTTTTTTATACAAAGCGTTTTACTAAATGAAAAAAGGGAATGTTTTTGTCGTACGTATGCGGCGACAACGACTTCTCTGCCGTCGTGACCATTATTTGAGTTTCGGCTTCCTCTACAAGCCATACCTTCTTTTTAAAAGAAAAATAAATACCATGTTTTACTTTTCTTTTATTTTGGTATTGAAAATTGTTTTCATAAGGTTTTTTATATCAATGTGTTTTATTTATATCTTGTGATTGAAATGTGGAAATGTTATGTTTCCTTTTTGCATGTTTTATGTGATACGATTATGTTATGGTTCTTGGGAATTGTTATGAATATGGGTGGTTCCGTGATAAACTAAGGGGGGTTGAGCCCGATATAGCTCTCCAATGCATTGGGTAACGTGAAGGAGTGAAAAGTTAAGGTTTCTCCGAAGAGATTTAGGGAATATACTGTGATGGGTATTCCAAACGTAACCAAGAGGGTTACTCCCTACGTAAGAATGTTATGAATGCCTCAAGTTACCTTTTATGTCTTATGACTTATATGATTTATTCATGATTTGATGAGGTATGTTAAAGTGCCTATGTTTTATGGGTAAAGTATGATTTCATTCTTATGTATATATGAACTCATGTTTCCTTTCAATATTTTTACATCCCTTACTGAGCTTTTTATGCTCATCCCAAGTTTTTTTGAAATTTTTTTCACAGGTCAAGGGAAAGGTACATGATATGATGATAGTGTCAACGAAGTGTCAAAAAATAATCCATGTTTTATTTTAAATATGTTTCCGTTGATGGGAAAATGAATACTATCTTTTATGTAACCACTTTGTTTAAATGTGGAATATAATGCAAGTTTTATGATCTAATTCTCTAAAACTCTAAACCTGAAAAGATCCTCAATGTTTAATATTGTAATAACTCAAGATTATGTAAGGTTTAAGGTTGGGTCCTTATAGTTGGTATCAAAGGTCAGTTTAGATAACTTTAGAGGTTAGGATACTCTTTAAGCATAAGTGACATTACCATAATGGTTAGGATTTCAGAAAGAGACCTAGTTTTAGATAAAGTGAATGAGTAAGTATATCTTAGTGTTTATCTTCCTCATTAGTACATGATGGTTTTTTTGATATACTCACACTGACCTTTTTGGTTTTAGTAAATGGTTGGATCTAGCAGGCACCAAAGTAATAGTGGATGTGAAGGAAACTTTGACAGTTTTTTGAGAAAGCAACTGAATGATATGGGAGCTGCAATGAGAACTCTTGTGTTTATCCTCAACCAACTATCTGGAGTCATGATTAACCACCTAAACCTTGGTGATTTCTCTAAGGAATCATATATGCGTGAAACAAATCCCTACGGAACTACAGGTAATAATCATAAAGGTAAGTGTGTTCAAAAACCTATGTGTCAAAGATGTGGAAATAAACACCTAGGAAAATGTTTCAAAGGGACAGAAATACACTATAGATGTAGAAATGAAGGTCATAAAGCAAGAACCTGCCATGGAAAAAGGAAGCATCAAGTTGACTCGAGGAAAGGGAAAGAAGTTCTTTCTGAGGGATCAATTGAATGTTTTAAATGTGGTGTGCACAGTCATTATGAAAACACATGTCCTATGAAGAAGTTTCATGAATGGGATCACCAATATCGTACAAATATTCGTTTACCAATACCTAATGCCATTCCGATTGAGGATGAAGAAACTGACAATGACCAATCAAAGGTACGGATTATTTCATAACTTTTGTTTTCCTATTTTGGTATCTTAGGATATGATTCATGATTTTGTTTGTAGGAAAGAAGCATTTCAGAATAAGTTGGAAAGGAATGGTTAATGGATCATGAAGAATTTTGAGTGAGTAAGAAGTAAATATATAAGGGCTTCAAGAGTTATGGTGAAATTCTTAAGAGTATTAAGTCTCTTTTGATGATGGGGTTACATTAGAAGACTTTTTATAGTATGTGTAACCCTGATGTTTAATATATGAAAATTTTATTCAAGGAATAGTTATCTGTTCTTTTGTAGACATAGTTATAAAGAACCATTTGGGTTTATATGATCCTTACTTTTGAGGTAATTATGGGTTACTATATGTTATGATGGAAGTGAAAGGCAAGAGATAAAATTAAGGTTAAATTATGTTATGGTTATTTTTGATGATTTTATCTCTTTTTGGGGAATTATTTAAGAATTATATAGTTTTGGAAAAAGGACAACACGCAGATCGTGTGACAACCCGTCGCGTCGGACAAAGCTGCGGGAATCGAACCCACAACCAAGGTGCGACTGGTATTTATTGCCTACCACTGGACTACGTGAAGTCCCTGGTTAGTTTGACTAATTTTTTTTAGTTAGATGATTTTAGGAATTAAGAGTAAGTTAATTTTGGGGTTATCTATGGAAATGATTAACCTATCATGGAGGATATGTGATTAGGTTAATTATTTTTCAATATGATAATTTAAGAGCAACTGATGTTATTTGGAGATAAAAGTTAATTTATACCTTGGAAGACTTTGTGATTAAATCCTTCAAATATTTGGGTTTCAATATTAGTTTGGTTTACTTTGAATAATTTTATGGACAATTTGTTTATCGAATGGTCCTCGTTGAACTTTGGGTTTTGTTGGACAAATTTTGGAGATTAATTATAGATTTTATTTTTATAAAGGGTTATCCTTTTCTGGATTATCTGATCTTGTACTAACCTTTTTGGTTTCGGTTTTGGTTAAAGTCTAAAGACATGGGAAGTATATAGTTCTCTTTTGTGGATTAGGTGATTCTCTAGAAGTTTATTATAGTACTCTTAATGTGAACAAGTCTTCCTAAATACTCGTCTTTTGGAGAAAATATGAGTTTGTGTAAGGAATCTAATAAAAGTTGAAATTCAACATGATAAGTGATTATGTTTACTTATGAATAAATTCCTCAATAAAAATTAACTTAAAATAAAAATGTTTTCTATTAACTATTCCTACTGGGGAATCGAATACCGTTTAACCCATCACAAGTTTGTGATTTTCTTGTGGTTAACTTTCTCCTAAACATGTTTTCTATCACTCTCTATCAGAACATGACCCTATGTTTTCTCCTCCATGTCCATGTTTTCCTACATGGAATCCTAGTATGGGTTAACTCGGGTGACCTCTGTACTTATCTTTCTTTATTTTAAAGTGATTGTTTTACCAACTCTTGTTTCGATGTGGGACTTTCAAGGATGTTTCCAAGCTCAATTTTAGAATTGCGAGGACACAATTTCCAAAAGGAGGGAAGGATGTAACACCCCAGGTAAATAAAGAATATGAAATTTTTATATTTATCCATATTTGTGAATAAAATATTAATATTACTTTAAAGGGGATGCTATGCTCGATGGCGTACCCAACACGTAACAATGAGTTTCTTGGGAATCTTACGTTGCACTCTAATAATAAAATAATATTATTTTAAATAGTAGTTAACGCCTAGCCGTTGTAATGGTGGGAATGAACAGAACTAACTAAAAAATGATTATATATGTTTTTCAAATATTTTTACTTTTTACAATAAATGTTAGAGGATTAAAAATGCAAATGAATCCAATTTTAAGCGTAAACATTCTAAAATTCTTTAAAAGGTCGATTAACCGCCTTTTGATGGCGAACCTCTTTTAAATACACTTTTTGACAATTTTATGTGTTATATTTGACAAAATAAAATTCTTCTTTAGAATCGGGACATCAAAATTTACTTTGTGTAAATTTTTGGTATTTTTCCGAAAAAGTTCAATTTTTAATAAATAGTGAAAAATGTTGTATTTTAATTCAAAACCTCTTTTAATCTAATTTATTTATATGATTATATTATCTTTTGAAGTGGTTTTAAATTGAAATTATAATATATTTTTATCATTTAATCCAATAGTGGTCGTTGGAATTAATTTCACTTTGAAATCGGACTTAAACTAGTGTCAATCTTTTGATACATTTTGTGTCATAAAAACACGCTATTTGTTTTGACAGCGGGAAGTAATTATTAAATTAATTAATGCAACTTATATGTTTTGAATTTTTTTAAATAGACATCATTTTTTAATTAGTAATATCAAATATATCTTAGGGTGAACTTTTGGTAATTTTCTGAAAAACTTCAATTTTTGATGAATAGTGAAACTACTAAGTGGTACTTATAAAAACTGATTTTTCTGTTTAAATGAAATTTTTCCATCTTTGTGTTTTGAATTTTAAAAATCCGACATACATGGTTGTCATTAAGAAGTAAAATGTGGTTCAATGGGATTAAAATAATTTTTTGGTGAATAGTAACTTATTAAGTTTTTAATCGCGATTAGAGGTAATTAGTGTAGTTTAAGGTAAGAATAATGTTTTAAAAAAATTAAATGACCTAGACACATGTCCTGCCCTCATTGGATGTGTAATGGCCGACCAAGACAATCCATGGGTCAACTTGGGGACCCCATGGAGCCACTTTGGTTGGAAAATGACATAAATATCTTTTTATTTAATGTTAAAGTAAAAAACGACACAAACATGAAATGTTTTACTAAAACAATTTTTACATGGGGTTATACAAGTCAGATTTTTTACTATAAATAATAAATGGAAAGAGAAAAATATTTCCTACATCATATTATTTTTTTATAATTTTTATACATTAAATAAATTAAATTATTTATGACATCATGATGACGCAATGATGATCTCATTATTTAACGATTTAAATAAAATGGAAAGATAATGTAAAATCTAAGACCTAAACATGTCAAAAACCTATTGGATGGGTGGATTTCGAACCTTTATCACCTTATCCTCTAAACACATCAATGTGGGACCATTAAAATCCGAAACTCATTCTAAAATAAAGTAACATTTCTTTACCTTCCAAGAGTGCCCCTCCTCTCCTCTTATAAAAGGCCCCCACCTCTACCTCCTTACCCACACTTCCAAAGACTTTGGATCAGCAAAAACCTGCCCATTTTGTCTCTCAAAATCCCTCTCTAACTCCTTGAAGCCTCACTTTGGGCATAAGTCTTCCCAAGGAAGCCTTTGAGCTCAAACCAAAGGGAGTTACCCGATTTTAAGGTAATGTCTTCACTTGTGTCCTTTTGTTTTATTTTGCTTCTCCAACCCCCTAAACTCTTTTTATTCATTTCTTTTGTAACAAATACAGTATCTTAAATATACTAGGATGTTTTTATAAGAAGGATTCGAGCTAAACTTACACACACCTTCATCTAATGGTTAAATAACATACTGTTTCTGTGGTTGGCGATTTTCTGCCTCACGAAACGATGATTGTTCAATATTCTTTTAACACCTTTAAAGGTGGCCATTATGATGTCACTGTATTTTATATATGATATATATGGTATTTATATTTACTATATTCTTCTGTATTTTATATTTAAACCATACCTTTATTCTTTTCATGTTGTGTAAATGCGATAATTTCATATGAGGAAGTGTGGACTACCGCCCCCTCAAGTGATGTGACTCGTACATGCAATACATGGAACGTATAAAGAATGAAATTAATGAACATATGTGACCTATATAACATATATATTATACTGGAATTATAATATATATATATATATATCATTTATTTTTAATTCTGTTAATATGACAAAGAAAAAAATGAAAGTAGCGTTCATGCGTACGTACGGCCTACCGTCTCCATGAACGGTGATTTTTGTTTTTTATCTCCAAATGATATGGAATAGTATAAAATTAATATGTACTGGATATATATGATATTTTAATCATTAATAATATTCTGGAAATTATTTACTTATAACTACATGGACAATCATTTTTCAAACAAGTTCATTTTTGACTCATGTACCAAACATCGGAAAAAACGTCTAATATGAACTAACATTATTAAACAATTTTTATAACATTATAATATGTGATATGAACTGAATAATAATCTTTAAAGGAGGTACTTAGGAAATTATAAATTGACCAAAGTTTATTATTCAGGAATATAAAGAAACGAACAAGACAAGTTGGACTTGAGGTAAGGGATCCTACTCCTCTCTTTCTTTTTAAGTACACTCTTTTATGTCTTTCCTTTTAAGCTCTTCTTTCTTGTGATTGGGATGTTCTTTTATATTACTCTTACTGTAATTTTTATGTTCATATGATGAGAGACCCTATTCTCTCTCATCAACCCATTTTGGAAGTTTTAAGTGGCGCCGTTAGGCTGCCGAGTTTTCATAAGGGATTTTTCATCTCACTTTTATTCCCATTAGATTTATGCTACATTTGACACAATTTCCTTTGAGTGGTGTATGTAATGCCCATTATATTACTCATTGTGTAATAGACTTTCATTTATGAGTATTTACATCAATTTTTTATTGTCCTTCTTTCACGGGGCGTATGTTTCGAAAGATACCCATGTCGGTAAGGGGACCTATCACCCTCCTCTTTTTAAAAGACTTATTTTGTTATGTCTTTTAATTCACATACTATTATGTTGGGATATGTTCTTATATATCCTTATTGATTTAAATTTTATGTCCATGTGATGAGATACCCTTTTTATCTCTCATCAACTCATTTTCTGAATTTTGTAGTGACGCAGTTAGGCTGTCAAATTTTTGCAAGGGAACTTCTTAACCTAATTTTGATTCTTTGGGATAAGCTTGTACTCCTTGAATATGTCGTTCTATGAATATGTGTGAATAACCTCTGATTATTTTACACTTAATATCCACTTATATTTGGTGTATTAATTTGTCACACATAATTATGTAATTGAAGTATCCTTAATCCAAGGATACCGTCTTTGTATGGGACTTCGTCTCAATCTCCTTTCAATGAGGCATATTTTGTTTTATACACAACCTTCTTTTATACGGTGTATAAACCCCTTTTAATTTTATGTTTATCGAAAAGGAATCTTTTTTATACAAAACGTTTTACTAAACGATAAAAGGGAATGTTTTTTTCGTACGTATGCGGCGACAACGACTTCTCCGCCGCCGTGACCATTATTTGAGTTTCAGCTTCCTCTACAAGCCATACCTTCTTTTTAAAAGAAAAATAAATACCATGTTTTACTTTTCTTTTATTTTGGTATTGAAAATGGTTTTCATAAGGTTTTTTATATCAATGTGTTTTATTGATATCTTGTGATTGAAATGTGGAAATGTTATGTTTCTTTTATGCATGTTTTATGTGATACGATTATGTTATGGTTCTTGGGCATTGTTATGAAGACGGGTGGTTCCGTGATAAACTAAGGGCGGGTGAGCCCAATATAGCTCTCCAATGCATTGGGTAACGTGATGGAGTGAAACGTTAAGGTTTCTCTAAAGAGATTTAGGGAATATACTCTAATGGGTATTCCAAATGTAACCAAGAGGGTTACTCCCTACGTAAGAATGTTATGAATGCCTCAAGTTACCTTTTATGTCTTATGATTTCTATGATTTATTCATGATTTGATGAGGTATGTTAAAGTGCCTATGTTTTATGGGTAAAGTATGATTTAATTCTTATGTATATATGAACTCATGTTTCCTTTCAATATTTTTACATCCTTTACTGAGCTTTTTATGCTCATCCCAAGTTTTTTTGAAATGTTTTTCACAGGTCAAGGGAAAGGTACATGATATGATGATAGTGTCAAGGAAGTGTCAAGAAAGAATCCATGTTTTATTTTAAATATTTTTCCATTTATGGTAAAATGAATACTATCTTTTATGTAACCACTTTGTTTAAATGTAGAATTTAATGCAAGTTTTATGATCTAATTCTCTAAAACTCTAAACCTGAAAAGATCCTCAATGTGTAATCTTGTAATAACTCAAGATTATGTAAGGTTTAAGGGTGGGGCCTTATAATTTTACATGGAACATCCTTCTCATGGAATATCCTTCACTCCTAAATGGGGCCTTTTTATGACCATCTCTAATTTTTCATGATTTGATGATTCTATTTGACTGAAACCAATATATACACACTTCATCCTTAGAATCCATAGATCTTCAAGAGATGTATAACACTATAGACCAAACCAAGATCAAAGTCATCTCTACTGGCCTAAGATATGTGATGGTGTGGAACCTAGAAATTCCTTAGTAAAAAAGGTAGTTTTAAATAACATGGTGCTCATATAATTATTGACATAGGACCAGATAGGATATTTTTTTAACAATCGACTTCCACTGTATAACATTAGTCTAATGGATGATGTGTCTGTCACATCCATCGAAGTGAACATGCCAAAATTCTTGTTTTCTCATCATGATGAGATTTATCACTATAACAAAACCAATATTGGTCATCCTATAAAGTATCATGAGGAGATTTTCATGTACATGTTGATTGGAGGGACAGGGATAGTCCTTATGGTGCTTCCAGAAAATGGGAAAAACATAGCCTGGTACAAGGACTGGTAAATGTGATATATTGGAAACGTCACTGAAAAGTGGGCATGTATGTATTGGGTTTTCTTCACTTGTTAGGAGTAAGAGGTTGTGCTACACCACATCAGGCAATATGAAGTGGTGTAGACGTCCCAACTCCATGTGTATTATCAACAGGGGCTACTGTCAAATATCCTCAACTATTGGTCCTTTGAAACCAACACATTCCACCTTCATCATGGGGATATTGGAATAAGTTTTTGGCATATGCACTGCATTGGTGGAATCCCACAGATGGGATTCCATTACAACAAATTCCTCCTGGTGCTGAGTTCCTAGGGTGATAGAGAGAACTCTTCCCTTATGGAATTGAACATTTTGGATGTGTTGATGCAAGTACGGAATAATTATACCCCCCTTCAATTGGGACATCACATTTTTAACACCCCAAGCTTCCACGGTACGTTTCCCTTTGAAGAATGCAGTAGCTTGTGTTGTACGCAACTTGGAGTTTTAACACACCACGACCAATCAAACTAGTCGTTATGAATAATAATACCAACTTTTTGAAATTTTATAAATTTTATTTTTCAAAATGGACTTCATTTTTGGATTTATATTATCAAAATTATCTTAGGGTGGATTTTTGGTATTTTTCCGAAAATTTTCAATTTTTGATGAATAGTGAAAAACACTGTGTTATTGTTTAAAACTGAGTTTTTATTAAAATATTTAGTTATTTAATTTTAATTTATTTTAGGTCAAAATAAATACATAATATCAATATATGTTCAATTTAATTCATTGGAGTCATTTTATAATAAGTTTATATATATATATAATTTTATTGAACTTTTTACCGTCTTTTACCCACCTTCTAGGAGAATTTGCAAATTTGCATAAAACATAATTTTACAGATTATGTGAGTTGAATTTCAAAAATCCAAGAGACATGGTTGACATCAGTAAGTAAAATGTGGTTCAATAATATGAAAATGAGTTTTTGTGAATAGTAACTTTTGACTTTTATTTACCACGCTTAAAAGTAAATAGGGTAATTAAGGGTAAAAATGATAGTATAATTACCCAAACACATGTCCTGATTCTATTGGATAAGTGTAATTCGACCAAAAACAACCTTATGAATAAAATATGATCTTTTTGATCCACTTGTATTAGATTAGGACATTTATTGTTATTTTATTTAAAGAAGAGTTAAAAGAGTTAAATTCGAAGTTTAATAACTAAACCATTTTTAATATAGGGTTACACAAAATATAAATTCAACTATAAATATTAATTATAAAGACAATAATATTTTCTATATAATGGTATTTTATTTATAATTTTTAGACATTAAATAATTTAATTTATTTATGACACAATGATGATACAGTAATTACCTTATTAATGAAATATTAAAATAATTAATGTTATAAATATCCAAATAAAAATTGAGACTTCTAATGAATTGCACTAATTTTATAGGTTAATATGACATGTTAGGGTTGATTAAATAAATTTTATTCTAAATGATAAAGTTTTTATGTATTTCAAAAAAATCAAATACTAAATAGGGTCAAAATTGACATAATTGAGTTTTTAAAACAAATACTATATTATTAATTGATATAATATTCCTAAAAATATAAGGTTCTATCAAAGGACTTATAAAAGGTTATGTATATTATTAATGAACCAGTTGGGGTTCTCTTGGTGGTTTATAGTAAATTTATTAACCATATAATATAAAAATACAAAGAGACATGGTAAATGTCAAACTATTTAACTAAGAGTTAAATCTAAAAGATAAGGTTAATAAGGTGACCTAAACCTATCTAAAACCTATTTATTGAGATTTTTTAGACCCATACCCACCTTATCCTATAAATAAATCATTTTTGGGCCATTAGAAACCCAAAATGAATTTATTATAAAATAATATTTTAAGCTTTTCCTAAAGTGAACTTCACCTCTCTTATAAAAGGGTACTTCCCCTTCTCTTAATTTCACACATCCAAAGCCATTTGGCTCAGACAAACCCTGCTCAAATATCCTCCAAAATTCCCTCAAATTAAACTATATTCCTTACATTTATCATAAGTCCAACCTAAGGATCCCTTTTGATCAACTCAAAAGGAAACACTCGAAGAAGAGGTAATAATTTCACCACCCTCTTTCGAGTTCTTTTCTTCTTACACATCCTCTTTCATTGTTGTTTCCATACCAAAATAATAACTCCAGTAACTTCTACATATTGTGATGTTATTATAAATATTGTACAACCATATTATTTATTCTATCAATCGTATAAATGATAAAGTCACCATAAGTGCGTATGTACAGCTTACCGTCTCCAAGTTGTGGTGTAGTTTGTTATTCAAACACTTAATTATTTTGGATGGGTATAATAATTAGAATAAACGATGTAAATAATAAATATAACATGTTAATTATTCTGTGTATATGATATATCATCCAATTACATATGATTTCACCATCAATATAATGATATTTTCGCTCGTTCATACGTACGGATTACTGTCTCCATGAACGCGATGAGATTCATTCCCCATCATAATCATTCAAGAATAATTTTCATTTTATTATTAAAAATAATGTTTATGAACATAATATAATTCTGTATATGAATCAAATACATCCTATCCATAACAAACATGGCTTACGTAACCAAGAAGATAAAGGAAAATGAATCAGTTAACACCTGAAACGATGATACGACTGAAATATTATTAACAAAGCATTATTAAAGGATCATATATGATATCATGTTTATGTATATAGTTCTTGTATAATTTAATAACAATTTTTTAACTATTATACAGTAGTTTAACATACCATTGACTAAGGATAAGTACAAGGTAAAGGTTAATTCCAGAATCTCTTCATTATCTGAGGTTGTTTATACGTGAGTATCTACTGGGACCTCTTTGTCATCCACATCCGTGTTTCTTAAAAATATATTTCAAAACATTTTTACTATTTCCTAGACTATGGGTTAAATTAATTTATACCCTTGTTTTAATTTTTATAAAATGCTTATAAAGGAATCTTTCTGTTGTTTTCCAAACAAGGTCCTTTACAACCTTTTCGACAAAATTAAGGAAAGATTGGTTTTTTTAACTTTTACAAAAGGTGCGGCTATTTTCCACCATTATAACACCTTAGAAGTTTCCCTTAAAATATTATAAGAATATTTTAAAAATAAATGTTTTCTTTTATAATTACATGACTTCTAAATGATTTCAAAATAAAAATATATATTTCTCTCAAAAAGTTTTAATTTCATCTATATCAGCATCCTTTAATAGATTTTAAACTTGTTTGAAGTTGATTTGTTGTGATAAAAATATTCCATATTTTATTGAATGATTTTTGATATATTTGACTGTGGATGTGTTATTTTTATACCGTTCATGGTTTATGGATAAAGTATTGACATTTCGTATGCTAGTTTTAATACGAATGTTTATGTTATGTTTAAACCTTTTTATATGAGGAATGCATTGGACTTATTAAGTGACGGGTGGAGCCTGCTATAGCTCCTCGATGCATCGGTAGGTCTCATTAGATAAGATAGTGTCTTGGAATAAGGCCTTGACCAAATCTTATTTGTATTCTTGGAATAAGGCCTTGACTATGTGGTTATGAAGTCTGGCATTATGCATTCTAACATTACGAAATTGGCTATTAATATTGCATGTGATTATTCGACTAGTAGAATATCCATGTGAATAAGTAAATGGCATTATTTGATTTATATTGTCCATATTATGAATAATTTTATGTTTAAAAAGCTTTTGTTTTTGTCTTTTACATTTCCTTAAATTTTTTTGCTTATTTATGAAAGTTTCCTCTATATTTTTATCCTTACTGACCATCTGAGCTCACCCCTTTATATATTTTATTTTTCCCAAAATGAAACAAATATATTATGACTGACCTACAGGGATAGTCTAAGGGATATTCTAAGGGATATGAATGCAGTAAATGGAGACAATGTTGTTGTTGTTTTCCATTTTATAATGTAATTTCAAACTTATGAATGTATATAATACTTCTAAGGCTGCTAAACTGATCAGTCTTTCGGGATTTGATCCCTTGTGATCATGCCAATGTTATGTAATATTGCACTGAATCTGGGTAATTAGGGTCTGGTCATTACAGTTGGTATCATATAATGTTTAGTACAAACCTTGGAAACTAGATTTCGATAAACTCTGATTAGATCACATTACCCTAAGATAAACTTTGTGGATTAGTATGGAAGAACTTCCTAGAATTTTGTTAATGTAGAGATTTTGTGTATTTTCCAAGCAATAAATCCCTATCTGGATACGATCAGCTAGAGGTGGCTTTGGCACAGATGTACCTAGGAGTGAAAACTCTGACAAGGAGTTTCAGGCTTGACCCGGGGTATCCTGGTACATGAAAATAGGTCATGTTGCACTCTTGGTTATGACACTCCTGGGGGTTATGTTTAGGAAAATTCACATTTTATTTACAAACCATTATGAAGGATTTATGAGTATATACCTCCTCAAATAAAAAAGTTTTATGATTATGGATTATATTTGTAAACTACCCAATTTTTTTTAAGTGTTTTACAAGTTTGGAATTATGTATCTCAATTCATAAACTAATCTAGTGTATGCCATTTTTTAGAAATTGAGCCTAGTGGAAAGAATTGAAACTGTATCAACGCATGTAATAAATGTAGGGATTTCCCTCCTACTCAAGATAATTATAGTGGATCTGGTTATGAAACTGGTGATGATCAACTTATCACCATACTGGGACAACTCACTCAGGTTATGAATAATAACCTTACCCGTATGGAGCACCCTGATCCACAATGCAGAGGATCAATGTTAGACTGCTTCATGAGGCAAAAAACACCTACATTAAGTGGGAGTAAAAATCCATTGGTATCTGAGAAATAGATAAGTTCCTTATAGAAAATTTTTCATGCTTTAGGGAGTAGTGAAAGGGAAAAAAATTTCATGGTAGTTTATCGCCTCACGGGAGATGCAGATAAATGGTGGTCATTAATCCAAAACACAAAGGAAGATGAAGAAGTATCAAACATAGAATAGAGGGAGTTTAAAGATATTTTCTTAGAAAAAATACTTTCCTCATGACCATCTAGTGGATATGGAAAGACAATTTCTGAGTTTGAGGCAAAAGGAGTATGATAATGTCGCAAAGTATGAGGCTAACTTTACAAGGTTAGCAAGGCATATAGCAGATTATATACATAACCCAAGGAGTAAGATTGATCAATTCTATTATGGGTTAAAAACATTTCTCCATAGAGAATTAGTCTCACAATCCTTCTCATCATACGAAGATATTGTCTCATGTGCTATCAAGACAGAAAAGGAATTCTCTAAGTATTATGACTTTAAAGGAAAGCAAGAGAACAAGAGATCTACTGAACACTCCAGAAATGGAAATAAGGGGAGGAAGGGAAAATTTGAAAATCCATCCTGCGGTAAATGTGGGAAGAAACACCCCGGTACTTGCCATAAGGGAATGGGAGTTTGTTACAAGTGTGGTGAAAAAGTCCCCCAAGCTCTTGATTACAAGGGAAAAAAGAGGTTGTCAATGTTGAATGCTACAATTGTAGAGAAAAGGGGCATTATGCAAATGAATTTTCTAAGAACCAAAGAAACTTACCTCATAAAAGGCCAAGGAAGCAAGGCTAAGCTTATGAGATTACTAGTATTGAGGTTGAAGCTCCAAAAGACATGGTGGCAGGTAATTTAATGGTTTCTTCAAGTTTAGCTGATTCTTTATTTGATTCTGGATCATCACATTGTTTCATATCTTCCCAGTTTTCTAAGAAAATTATATATTTTCAATTTGAATTAACAAGGTAGTTTCTAGTAAAAACACCTAAGGGAAGTATCATTACAACAAAGTTTTATGAATCAATTCCCATTAGGGCATATAAATGTTCTTTATCTGATGATCTCATCATCATACCCACTATTTAATTTGATATAATCCTCAGAATGGATTGTCTTTTAGACCATGATGTAAAAATTTATTGTAAAAAGAAGTAGGTTACAATTTTCGATGATGATAAAGAGTACCATATCTTTAGAGCAGAAATGTCACCACTTCATTCTTATCTAGATCCACCCCCAATAGCTCTACTAAATTAAATTATTGGGGAAGAAGAGAATGAAATAACTATGGGTGAGGAAAAGAATGTTTAAATATAGGACGTACCTATTGTTAAAGAATATGTTGATGTGTTTCTAGAGGATTTACCTGGACATCCTTCAGAACAAGAAATTGAGTTTTCCATTGATTTAATTCCTGGTTCAAGACCCATATTGAAGACCCCTTATAGAATGTCCACTTTAGAATTAGTGGAACTAAAGAAACAACTAGAGGAATTGATTAATAAGGTATTTATTTACCCTAGTGTTTCTCCATGGGGATCCCCTATCCTTTTTGTTGACAAAAAAGACGGATCTATGAGGTTGTGCATTGACTATAGGGAGATCAAGGCTATAACAATAAAGAACAATTGTCCCCTATCTCGCATTGATGATTTTTTCGACCAACTTCATGGAGCTCAATATTTTTTAAAGATTGACCTTCGATCTAGATATCATCACTTGTGTGTGAAGAAGGAAGACATTCCGAAAACAGCATTTCGAACCAGGTACAGGAATTACGAGTTTACAGTAATGCATTTTGGATTTACTAATGCACCCTCTATCTTCATGGATATAATGAATAAAGTTTTCAAGGAATATATTGATGACTTTTTAGGGGTATTTATTGATGATATCTTAGTATACTCAAAAATATATGTAGATTATGAAAATCACCTACGCGCTATTCTGAAAACCCTCAGAAGAAATGAATTATATGGGAAGTTTAGCAAATGTGAATTCTGGATTTAAGAGATTTCTTTTCTTGGCTATATTGTCTCTAAGGATGGAATCTCTATTGATCCTTCAAAGACCAAGCCAATCCAGGAATGGCCAGCACCGATGAGTATAACTGAGGTATTCAATTTTATTGGTTTAGTAGGTTATTATCGACATTTCGTCCAGAATGTTTCCCGGTTGCCTAACCCCTTAACCAAGATCACACGTAAAGGGGTTAAATTTATTTGGACAAAAGAGTGAGAAGAATTTTTTGAATAACTAAAGAGAAGATTAGTCAATGCTCCTATCTTAACTCTACTATCAGGTAATGACGGGTTTGTTATTTATAGTGATGCTTCAAAGAAAGGACTTGGTTGTGTCCTTATGCAGAATGATAGAGTTATTACCTATGCATCATGACAGCTAATAATTCGTGAGAAAAAATATCCTACTCATGATATTAAGTTATCAGCTGTAATCTTTTCTCGAAGAATATGGATACACTATCTCTATAGTGAAAAATGTGAGATTTATACTGATCACAAGAGTTTGAAGTATATTTTCTCACAGAAATAACTCAAAATGAGGCAAAGACAATGGATTAAACTACTCAAGGATTATGATTTCACTATACACTACCACCCGAGGAAGGAAAAAAAGGTCGGCAGATGCATTGATTAGAAAGGATCATGGAGTTTTGAACAAGATGTGAGTTGAAAGGGATCCTATTTTCATGGATCTAGTGAAGATGGATATGGGAATAACCATGGAAGTTGAAACATCAATACTTTTTCAAATGGTTTCCAAACCATCATTACTAGAAAGGATAAAGAGTTCTCAGACTGATGATGAAGAGTTTCAAAAGAATATTATAGCTGTGAATGATGGGAGATTTAGTGACTTCCTATATGAAGATGGAATTTTGAAATTTGGGAAGAGGCTTTGTGTTCCTAACATACTAGATCTCAAAAGAGTATTATTGGATGATGCTCATAGCTCCAATTTCTCTATACACCTTGGGAGCACCAAGATGTATAGATATTTGAAGGAACATTTTTTGTGGGACAACATGAAGAGGGAGATTTCTGATTTTGTGTCAAGATATATGGTTTGTCAAAAAGTGAAAGCTGGAAGGAAATATCCTGGAGGAGTCATGCAACCTCTTCCCATACCTAAGTGTAAATGGGATTATATTACAATGGAATTTTTCATGGGGATACCAAATTCTCCTAGAAGGAATGATACAATATGGGTCATTGTTGATCGTCTTACCAAGTCAACACATTTTCTTGCTATAAGACAAGATTTACCACTTGAATGTCTGGAAAGAATATATATTAATGAAGTTGTAAGACTTCATGGTGTACCCCTATCAATTGTTTCTAATCATAATCCCTGTTTTACATAGAGATTCTGGAAATGTCTTCAGAAGGCCCTGGATACTGAACTTTGTTTGAGTACTGCCTACCACCCTCAAACCGATGAAAAATCAAAACAGACTTTCCAAACTATATAAGACATGTTGAGATCTTTCCCACTTGACTTTCAAGGTATGTGGGATCAATATTTACCTCTGGTAGAATTTTCCTATAACAATAGCTTCCATTCAAGTAATCATATGGCACCATATAAAGCATTATATGGAAAGAGATGTCACACACCAACCTGTTGGGATGATGTTGGTGAAAGAAAACTCATAGGCCCAGAACTTTTTGAGTAAACAATAGAATAAGTGAAGATTATCCAAACCCACATCAAAATAGCCCAAAGTAGGAAAAATATCTATGCCAATAACTGAAAGAAGGATTTGGAATTTCAAGTAGTAGACCATGATTTTTTTGAAGGTATCTCTATGGAAGGGTGTTATACAATTTGGTAAAAAGGTTAAATTGAGTCCCAGGTACATCGGACCTTTCGAAATTCTAGAATGAATTGGAGTTGTAGCTTATCGTTTGGCAATGCCTCCAAATCTCTCCAAAGTTCATGATGTGTTCCACGTATCACTATTGAGAAAATACATGCTTGACCCAATACATGTACTCACCTATGAAGAAATAGAACTGGAACTCAATCAGTATTATTGCAAAGAGCCTATCAGAATTATTGATACCAGAGAACAAGTGTTTAGAAACTAGATGACTCGTCTGGTAAAAGTTCTATAGAGAAATCATAAGATGGAAGAGGCAACGTGGGACCTTGAGGAACTTATGATGAAGAACCATTCAAATATTTTTATACAGTAATATTCTAGAAATTTCAAGGATGAAATTATTTGAAGGAGGGGATAATATAACACCCCAATCTTCCACAGTACGTTTCCCTTTGAATGATGCAATAGCTTGCGTTGTACGCAACTTGGAGTTTTAACACACCATGACCAATCAAACTAGCCATTATGAATAGTAATACCCACTTTTTGAAATTTTATAAATTTTATTCTTCAAAATGGATTCATTTTTTGATTTAGAATATCAAAATTAGCTTAAGGTGAATTTTTGGTATTTTTCTGAAAAATTTCAATTTTTGAAGAATAGTGAAAAACACTACGTTATTGTTTAAATTTGAATTTTTATTTAAATAATTAGTTATTTTATTTTAATTTATTTTAGGTCAAAATAGATACATAATACCTATATATGTTCAATTTAATTCATTGAATTCATTTTATAATAAGTTTAGATATATAAATTTTTATTTAACTTTTTACCGTCTTTTACCCACCTTCTAGGAGTATTTTCAAATTTTTATAAAAATTAATTTTACCGCTTCTGTGAGTTGAATTTAAAAAATAAAAGAGACATAGTTGACATTAGTAAATAAAATTTGGTTCAATACGATGAAAATATTTTTTGTTCAATAGTAACTTTTGACTTTTATTTCCCACAGTTTAAAGTAAATAGGGTAATTAAGAGTAAAAATGATATTATAATTACCCTAACAAATGTCCTAATTCTAACGGATAAGTGTAATTCGACAAAAAACAACCTTAGGAATAAAATATGATCCTTTTGGTCCACTTGTATTAGATTAGGATATTTATTATTATTTTATTTAAAGAAGAGTTAAAAGAATTAAATTCAAAGTTTAATAACTAAACCATTTTTAATGTAGGTTTAAACACAATATAAATTTGACTTAAAATATTTATTAGAAAGATAAAAATGTTTCCTACATAATGGAATTTTATTTATAATTTTTATACATTAAATAATTTAATTTAATTATGACACAATGATGATGCAGTAATTACCTTATTAATGAAATATTAAAATAATTGATATTATAAATATAAAAATATATGTAAATTGAGACTAATGATGAATTAAACTAATTTTATAGGTTTATATGAAATTTTAGGGTAGAATAAATAAATATTATTCAAAGTGATAAAGTTTTATGGATTTCAAAAAAATCAAATACTAAATAGTGTCAAAATTTACATAATTGAGTTTTTAAAACAAATACTATATTATTAATTGATATAATATTCCTAAAAATATAATATTCCTAAAAATATAATTTTCAGTAAGGGAATTATATAAGGTTATATATATTAATAAGGAACTACTTGGGGTTCTCTTGGTAGTTTATAGTAAGTTTATTAACCATATAATATAAAAAATACGAAGAGACATGGTAAATGTCAAACTATTTAACTAAGAGTTAAATATAAAAGATAAGGTTATTATGGTGACCTAAACCTATATAAAACCTATTGTTTGAGATTTTTTCGACCCATACCCACTTTATAATCGAAATAAATTATTTTAGATCCATTAAAAACCAACAAATATTTTATTATAAAATAATATTTCAAACTTTTCCTAAAGTGACACTCACCTCTCTTATAAAAGGGTACTTACCCTTATATTAATTTCACACCTCCAAAGCCATTTGGCTTGGTCAAACCCTACCCCAATATCCTCCAAAATTCCCTCACATTAACCTAGAGTCATTACTTTGATCATAAATCCAACCTAAGGAGCCCTTCTGATCAACTCAAAAGGAAACACCTGAAGAAGAGGTTATAATTTCACTACCCTCTTTCAAGTTCTTTTCTTCTTCCACTTCCTATTTCTTTGTTGTTTCCATACCAAAATAATAAATCCAGTAACTTCTACATATTGTGATGTTATTATAAATATGGTACAACCATATTATTTATTCTATCCATCCTATAAATGAAAAAGTCACCATACGTACGTACTTACGGCTTACCGTCTCCACGTCGTGGTGTAGTTTGTTATTCAAACACTTAATTATTTTGGATGGGTATAATAATGAGTAAAAATGATGTAAATAATAAATATAACATGTTAATGATTCTGTATATGTGATATAACATCCAATTACATATGATTTCACCATCAATATAATGATATTTTCGCTCATGTGTACGTACGGATTACCGTCTCCATGAACGCGATGAGATTAATTCCCCATCGTAATAATTCAAGAATAATTTTAATTTTATGATTAAAAATAATGTTTATGAACATAATATCATTCTGTATATGAATAAAATACATCCTATCCATAACAAATATGTCTTACGTAACCAAGGATATAAATGGAAACAATTTAATTAACACCCGAAAAGATGATACGACAGAAATATTATTAAAAAAGAAATATTAGAGGATCATATATGATATCATATTTATGTATATAGTTCTTGTATAATTTAATAAAAAAAAATTCACTATTATACAGAAGTTTAACATACCATCGACTAAGGAAAAGTACAAGGTAAGGGTTAATTCCATGATCTCTTCATTATCTGAGGTTGTTTATACGTGAGTATCTACTAGGACCTCTTTATCATCCACATCCGTGTTTCTTAAAAATTTATTGAAAAAGATTTTTAATATTTCCTAGACTATGGTTTAAATTCATTTATACCCTTGTTTTAATTTTTATAAATTTTTTATAAAGGAATCTTTTCGTCATTCTCCAAACAAGGTCTTTTACGACCTTTTCGACAAAATTAAGGAAAGGATGTTTTTTTAACTTATATGGTGGGTGCGGCTATTTTCATCCATTATAACACCTTTGAATCTTCCCTTACAAGATTATAAGAATATTTTCATAATAAATGTTTTCTTTTATAATTACATGTCTTCTAAATAATTTCAAAATAGAAAGAGATATTTCTCTCAAAAAGTTTTAATTTCATCTATGTCAACATCTTTTGATGAATTTTAAACTTGTTTGAAGTTTATTTATTATGATACAAATATTCTATACTATATTGAAGTTTTTGTGATATATTTGATTGTGGATGTTTTATTTTTATACCGTTCATGGTTTATAGATAACGTATTTACATTTAGTATGCTAGTTTTTATAAGAATGTTTATGTTATGTTTAAACCTTTTCATATGAGGAATGCATTAGACTTAGTAAGTGATGGGTGGAGAAAACTCTAGCTCCTTGATGCATCATTAGGTATCATGAGACAAACTAGTGTCTTAGCACAAGGCCTTGACAAAATCATATTTGTAGTCTTGTCACAAGGTCATAACTATGTGGTTATGAAGTCTGGCATTATGCATTCTATCATTATTAAATTGGCTATTGATATTACATGTGATTATTCGACTAGTAAAATATCCATATGAATAAGTAAATGAAATTATTTGATTTATATTGGACATATTATGTAGAATTTTATGTTTAAAAGGATTATGTTTTAGTCTTATACATTTCCTTAAATGTTTATGATTATTTATATAAGTTTCTACCATATTGTTATCCTTACTGAGCATTTGTGCTCACCCCTTTCTATGTATTATTTTTCCCAAGATGTGAAGAAGTATATTATGAGTGAACTACAGGGATAGTATAAGGTATATTCTAAGGGATATGAATGTGGTTAATAGAGACAATGTTGTTGTTGTTGTTCATTTTATAATGTAATGTAAAAATTATGAATGTATCTAGTACTTCTAAGGATACAAAACTGATCGGTCTTTCGGTATTTGATCCCTTGTGATCATTCCAATGTTATATAATATTGCACTGACTCTGGGTAACTGGGTTTGGGGTGTTATAACATTCAAGATATGACTAGGTATGTTTCCGAAGAAAACTCTACTTGTGAAAATACCATGGTGGCTAAAGAAATTTCTAGTGGCGTAGAAAAGGAGGAAACAGGGATCATATTGGATGATATAAGAGGTTGGAAACTATCATTAGTGGGTATATAGCCTGAATGAGGGTTGGAATCCATTAGTCCATTATAATACATTTATGGCTATCTTCCTCAGTGTCTAGCTACTTCCTGTTAAAGATGCATGCATAGGCCTAAGTCAATGGATGCTTGTGATGTCAACCATCATGGAATCCAACAACTAGGTAAAAGTGAGAGTATCATTGTTTTCCCATATCTACAGCCAGTTGGGCCATGTGGTAAGACGTAGCATGCCCAATCATAACTTTATTTCATTCCAGTTCTTACATGGGTGTATTTTGGCACATTTTAGAGACTACAAATTCATGAACTGCATCACTCCTCCAGAAGTTGGAAAAAATCCCTCACTGTTCATCATCATTGGGGTTTGGCGTATGAATCTTAATGACTTTGAGGTCAAGGTCAGTATCGAAAATGCTATAAACATAAAATTCAATCTGTTATCAACTCCATCTAACGAGATGGTGGCTAATCTGGAAGGAAATCTATAGAAATGAGAATATATTCAAACCTTATGAGGTGAAGTATTGGTTTCTAGGATAGATGGAAACACTTATTATGATTCATACAATACGTAACAGTTTTCTTGACAATTAGGATGAATCATGTAGCTGATGAAGTGAGTCTACATGGAGATTCTTGAGGAAATACATACCTATATCAATTTTTAGTTGTGGTTGATGTTAAAATTAGAGGGCACAGAGGAATTCATTATGATA
The DNA here is from genome assembly GCA_963277665.1 of Viscum album. NCBI lineage: Eukaryota > Viridiplantae > Streptophyta > Magnoliopsida > Santalales > Viscaceae > Viscum > Viscum album. Next base: position 1,302,337,065 of record OY728127.1, read on the forward strand.
TCACCCATGGACATCAATTTCGTCCTCTCTTAGACTCTTGTTTTAAATTAGATATCGGCATATCCAAGTGTAATCCTAAGTTAGTGTATAAGGGTAATAGTTCCATCAGGCGTGGAATAATAGAATCAGGGTGGAATACAGGATACTCTTAGAGGGGCTTGTTAAGCATTAGAGGCTCCAAATGAGGCTACAGTGAGGGTATCTCAAGGTGTTGTTGTTCCCCTACCTCTTGGAGGGGAGGGCATCCCTCAGAAGTGACCATGGGAGCAGGAAGAGGGATCTCAGTCTAAGATGAGAAGATTCAAGGAGGCCTTAGGAAATAATCTAATATCTTCTATAGTAAACCATGTATGCTTCATTCCCCACACTCTGGGTGTCTTGGGGAATGCTGAAAATGAACCTGATGGTAGAGAAGCAGTGATATAAGTTGACCCAGGATGGAATCGAGATTTCAAAAGTTGGGATCGCTAGGATCATTTCCAGGGTGAAATTTTAGGAATTATATTCATACCTAGAAGATATGGATGTCTTTGCATGCCTGTATGGGGGATTAGATATTCCTTTTGGATACGTATGAGTGATGTTCAATAGAAATATTAATCCTAAGGGGACATCATCTTCCAAGGAATCAACCCATGAGGTATCATCCCTCAGTGTTGACACATAGCGCACCAGTGATGAGGATTCCTAGGGGTCGACTACTAACTAAGAAATTCCCTAGGAGAGTAGTGAGCACACCCCTAAAGATGAATATTTGACTGAGATTCTGTTTGGTGAGGTAATCATAACTCGTTAACTTGTTTGTATCTTCCAGACATTCTTTTTTTTCTTTTAAAGGTTCTAATGTGGATGAACTCTTATGCAAGAGCCTGCTAATGAACAAGGGGTTCCAGTAAGAGGGGATGAGGGTTACCCAATAGGTATTGGTGGGAACACCTTGGAGTCTATTCCTTATTCCACCATTATTGGAGGGCCTGATGTGGTCGTATTGGTGGTCTCAATGCCCCCTATCCTTCAGGTCTTCTATGGGGGACTGTATCCTAGAATTTCAATGGTAGTTTCTACTACCAGTGAGACAGACCATCTTGGGAAAATTCTATTAATAATTCATATATATCTTTTGGATAGATTTATTTAATGTTTAATCATTCTTTATTTGATAATACATTGTTTTTTTATGTGTTTTTTTAGGAATTAAGAACTGAAGACTTGAATGAGTATATATTGTAAAAATATAAAAATCAACATTACACGTCATGAATCTGAAGTACATGATGTGTAATCCTCAATCAATCCACCTTCCAATTGAATTACTAGGTGTGAATCCAAGTTACACATCATGAAATACTCAAATTTAAAACTCAATGAGATTCACAATGTGAGATTAGTACATGATGTGAAATCTTTGAAGCTTAATTTCTACTGAAGATACAAGCTGTGAAATCCATAGATCTAAAATCTTCTCAGAAATTTTAAGATTTGAAATACACATCATGAAAACCACTTACACACCATGAAATCCCTAATACATAAGTCAATAAAATCATTCTCATTTCATGAATCAGATACACATCATGAACCTATCAGAGTCTATATATATGCAGTGACCCTGACGTGCAGAGAAGAGTTTGGATTCCCAAAACTCCTTTCTTTCTTTCTTCTCTATTTCTTTCCTATTTTCTTCCCAATTTGTTTCTATTTCTTTATTTTATTGTTTTAAGCATTTCTTTTTCCTCTTTCAATTCCAATACTTGTTCTTTGCACGTTGTTGTCTAATACTTGAATCCAGTTCCATTTTCTATTCAATACCAATATATCGCTGCATTATTCATTTTTTATTACTTAAAGTAAGTACTTAACTGATTTTACATAATTTTATTTTTGTATTGATTTGATTTAAATCATTTATTTTTCATGTCGATCATGTTTCCATATGTTTCCCTGCTTTCATTTAATATCATCATGTACAGCCGATCTGCATAAGGTTATGGGTCAAGAGTAGGGGTGTATATGAACCTTATGAATCTCTAAATGTAAACTTGGTAACCCTATGCCTAGTAATTAGGTTTAAAAAAATTTAATCACATTATTTTTTGTATACCCTGACCACCAAAGATGAAATCAAACAACCATAACCTAATTGGATTTGATGAGGCTTGGAACAATAGCATGTGATTATTTCTTCATAGAAGCTATGCTTCTTGCACTTAGGTTGTTGATTATATTTGGACCAAGGAGTAGTTTTAAGCTTAGGTAGATATAATTGGTTAGACTAATATTAATTTTTGACCTTTTCACCATGTTGTATCCTAATACATAGGTCTATACCATGCTTTATTTAAGACTATAATTTTCTTATACCCAAAAATTAACCCTGAACCCTTCCTTTAATCTGATTTCAAATCCAAGATATGTAGTTTTAGAAAACCCAAACAAAATAGATATTGTGAGGAATAATTTTAATAGGTTCTTACCAGTAGGTTTATTTCCTATAAGTTTTCTCTGTGGGTTTGACCCCACTCTTCCATTATGATATGCCTTTGTAGATGAATATAGTTTGGGAAATATAAATTCTAATCTGATCGACACCCACATGTAATCAATGACATAGTGTGGTCCTATCAATGAATCATCATTAAGATTTGTATTCCATGAGGTAATATTAAATCTCAAATGGTGTGGATATTTTCAAAGTTTCATGGAGCTATTAAATTTATTGTTCAATAATCTAGGATTTAAAAATGATATTTGTTTCATGAGAAAACGTATATTATATTATATTATATTATACATGTAAAAAAATATAGAGGAACCAAAAAACCCTTATCTCATTAATAATGATCATTACATTATTCATCTATCAAACCTATTAAAATTCCAAACATTATAACTAGATAAAAAATACAAAATAAAAAAGCTAAAATGGGAAAATATGTATCACCCAAATCTGTTAGAATCATCACCCCCACAAGAAACACTATAATCATCATCTTAGAAAATGAAAATATATAACCTTGGGAGAAATTATAGTGGATATTGAGTGAAATAATAAAGTGGTGTTTATAGGGTATAAGGGAAATGTGACCATTGGGATTCGACCGTTATATGACCATTGGTCAAATATAAACATTGTTCAATTTGAACATTAGGAACTATACCCATTGGTGATAATTTTACCATTATAATTAGTGTTTATAAGTAGTAACAACAAAGGATGGTTGATATAGAAAAGATAAATGATGGCCTTAGCCAGTAAATTCAATCCTTTTAAAGTCCATTTGTTATAACATGGGAGGAGGTAGCGTCACTGGGGTTTTCCCTTGTCCAAGACCAATCTAATCTTAAACAAGTGAAAATTGACCAAAATTTCCTACAAGTAAAGTTCAAGTTAGTATATATTACCACTCAGTCAATGTTAGTTAATCCACCCCATGAAAATAACACCATCGCACACCTTACCCTTAGGGCTTACACGGGTGTAATAAGAAGTAATGTATCTTGGAATTAGTTACTTAAAGTTTAATTACTTTGTATAAAGAAATTTTTTATTCTATCAATTCCATTTTAAGAATAGTTTTACTTAATAAAATATATGTTTAATTGAGAAAAATTTGATAAATTGATTTATAGACATAAATAAAACATAATTGTATTTTTATAGAAAATATATACATTTTTTAAAATACACTATGGTATTCAGAATAATATTTTATTAACTAAATATTATTTTAAAACACTCTTATTTAAATATAAATGATAAAATGATTTTATAATGTCCTAGAAAAATTTTTATAGGTGGCATAAATCTGATTGTATCTCAAAAACTGTTATTTATCAATAAATATGGATTTTTATATTTAAAAGTTAAAATTATAATATTTAGATAAATATTCAAACAAAATAAACATTATATTTCAAAAAATCATGTCAAAATTATGTTAGGGTAAAATTTTGATAATTTTATAAAATACTTTATTTTTTTGTGAATAGTAAAATACAATTTTGGGTTTTCAGTATGTTTTATGACATCATATTTATGACATAATGATGTAATAATTAATTAAATACAACCCATGAACTAAAATATCTTATTTTATTAATATTAATTATTTTAATATATTTTGATCAATTTTGAAAACTATCGGTGACTTTCCAAAGTATAAAATTAAAAATTTGATTTTAAAAACACAACTTTGTGGAAAATTAAATTTTCCATGAAAAATGAAGTATTAAAAATAGTTTTTGGTTTTAGTGGATTAAAATATCATAAAATTTGACAAAAATTTAAATAACCATGAGAAAAATACATGGGTAAGATAATGGTTTTTCATTTTCCACACCCTTTATTTCCAAGACCTATATTTGGAAATTATTAAACAATTCCTCCTATTTTTCTATAAACACCCATCCATTTCACTATTCCCCTTCACTAAAAATTCATATTCCAAAGATTTATACAGAATTCTCCCCCTAAGAGTCCCCCCAATTTTTCCTTAAGCTTCTAAGCTTCCATCTTCAATTTTTAAGAACAACTCGTCAAGGTAAGGGAAATCTCCACTTCTCTTTTCCATTCAAGATTCATTTTTTGTGATATTTATTATAATTTCCAAACTAATTCCTTTTTTTCCAAATTATATTATCCCATTACTCTCATAAAAGTATATTATGAATGGGATACCCTTATCTCCTCTCAGTTTTTCTTTTCCTTAATCTATGTTTTATACCCATCATGATGCCGAATTTATTTCTCTATTTTACTTGAGAAATTATCATTTATTTTTCTTTTTTTGAATACACAAAACTTTTCCTTTTACATGGGTATTCACCTAGAAGTAAAATTATTTATTAATTCAATTATTTATATATATGTAACCCACATTCCGTTTTCTTTGGTTAAGAATCATGTAGTGATCATGCCTTTAAGAACTTTTCTATGCCACGATTTTGATAAGAAAATCGTTCTTTATTTGTTCACAAGTTATTAATGAAATGATTTATTATGATCTATGTAGATCACATGAAATTAATAAATATGAAGGTTTATCCATAATATCACTCCAATTAATTGGGTAAATAATTTATTCTCTAGATATGACATGTTTTACAATACCTCGGTTAATAACCTTGGTAATTTTCTTTTATAACACCTTGGTGATAAACCATGGTGATATGCTAATGAATGCATCATTTTTTATGTTGCACCCGCATTTAAATTTCATGATTCATGTTATTATTATTATAATATGACTCTTTTTCCTTCCTTATTTGTATGCCTCAGGTTCTTATTGATATGCCTCATGACCACATGCTAAATATCTCCCATGCTTATTCTCTTACTGGGCTCATGCTCACCCCTTTCCTTTTATGTATGTCCCTTGGATATGAGATATAGTAAAAGTAACTTAGGGTGAACCCATGAAGATTTATTTTATGTGTATTAGAATAATTTTTTATGTTTTCATGTATTATGTACCGAATTTCCAAGAAAAAAAGCATTAAAAATATTTTTTTTTGTCCCTTTTAGTGACAATTATGTAATGAAAACCCAATATTCCATAGTTGGTATTAGAGGATGGTTTAGTTATTTATAGAATTTAGGACTTGAATAATTTATTAAGAACCCTAGGTAAATTTTTAAATATAGAAAAACATCCTGGTATTTTACTAAGTATTAAGTAATGTATTTCCAAGAAAATTCATCCCTATTTGGATACTACAAATGGATGTGGCTCTGGCATAGATGTACCTAGGGGAAACACCCAAAACATCGCATTGAGATAGACTCAATTAGAAACTTCTGTATGACAATGGGCCTCTCTACACTCTTGTTTTGACACTATTGGGGGATATGTTTGGTTAATAATAATATTTTTATGAACCATTATGAAGGATATATATTGAAAATGAAATTGATATTAAATAATAAAACATTTAAGCATGGTTTTTTAAGATTTAAACTCTCATTTGAATTATATGATTCCTAAAATTAGAATTTTTCTCACTAAGGCTTTCTTATTTTAGAAAAATGGCTAAAAATAGGAGGAACCACATAAATAATGAGTGCAATAGATGATGCGTCGTCGGCCTTTTGATGCAAGTTGGAATGAAAAACTTCATGAGGATGATGAATCAGCTATCTCAAGTTATTAATAATAACTTGAAGCAATTAGAGTGACTAGATTCACCTCTAATGGAACAACTTGTTGATGAGTGCTTCATGTGTCAACAACCACCTTCTTTTAGTCGATTGTAACAACCCAAACTTTTATCAATGGAATTTTTTTCTCTTATTTTAATTAGTTTATATGGTAAAAAACACATACATAGCATAAATATCCCAATAAAAATATTATTTTCATAAATTAAGAATGAAATAAGTAGTATTCATATAAATTAAGGAACCTATACCGATGGAATGGTTACATCACCCTTGGAATAGTAACATGACCATAAGGAATAGTAATTTGGCCAATAGAATAGTAACGTCAACTATGAATATATAAATAAAATTTAGGAATATTATAAATTATGATATGATATAATTATATGAGAGTATAAGTAAATTAATGTTTTAAAAATGATAAATTAATTGTTGGTATTTTTATAAAACCTAAATGTTTATTTATATTTTTATAATTAATATAATGATTTTAAAAAAAATTATTTTCATAAAATATATTAATAAATTTATATTTTTTTGGGTAATTATTATAATATAATTTTATGCAACCTTAATTAATTTTTCAAAGTGTCATAAAATCAGTTATAATTTTAAAGTCGGTATTTTTCGAATAAATGTTGATTTTAATTAAAAATTAAATTTATCATGTTTAGAAAATTATTTTCATAAAATTGAGTTCATTTTTGAATTATACATGTGTAAAAATTATTATAGTGAGTTTTTTTTATTTTTCTAAAATTGTTGGATTTTTTGTGAATAGTAAAATACAGTAATTTAGAGTATATAACATTATAAGTTAAATTCACTATTTCTTGATTCAAGGAATATTTTATCACTATAATATGAAACTATTTATAATTATTTAATATATTTACTAATAAGTTTCAAAATATTTATATACTTTAGCCAAAATAATAAACTAATGAATAAAATAATTAGAAAATACTCCTCTCTTCCCATATAAATACTACCCCTCGCCACCTCTTCTCTTCACACATCAAAAGATTTGAAGCTTGTAAAAATTATTCCTAATAATATTTCCAAGTCTCTCTCCAATTTCCAGTATCCTTTGGTCTCAACAAATGGCCAAACATAATTTCTCTAAGGAGGTTCTCAAGGAGAAGAATTCAAGAGGTAAAATCCTCTTTCATTTTATTTTTATTTCTCTTTGATTTATTTTTTTTCTTATTATCTCCTCACATACCATTATCCAAGTAGCATGAAAACTATATTATCTTATATATACTATAATTTTATTATTTTAATGTAATAATCCATCATCAAACCTCTTATCCTCTCCCTTTTATTCCTAAAATTAAAACATTCTTCGTAAAGTGTTGATTTATCACCTTTGAGGATAACAATTTTTCATTTTATTTTACCTCCATCAAGGATATTCATAAAACCATTATAATGGTTGAAAAAAAAATTAAAATTTATGTTATAACCATTTTTATGTTCGGGAACTAATATATATATATATATATACATAATATTAAATAATAAAACAAAATTAGTTTGTGATTATTGAAAAAGTGTCAAATTAATCTAAACGGTTATCATTAACATTTTATCTAATGAATTATCTTAATATCTAGAATATATATATATATATATATAATAGCATTTAAACTTCTATAAGTTCATTTATAACATATAATTTCAATTCTGGATAATTATTCTCATTTTACATGATATTCCATGCATGTATACAAGTGAACTATTCATAAAAACTAAGAAAACGAATACTCTTGAACAATGAAATTGAACTCTATAACTCATCAAAATGGCCATAAAATAACTAAATAAAATTATAATGAATAAAATAAATGTATAAGACGTTCTATTTTTTAGTGATTAATGAATCTGATTTTATTATTCGGGATATTAAAGTAAAGAAAGCATTCAGACATAAGGTAAGGGGGTTCTTGAACCCAACTCTTTTTCCTTAGGTTTACCTCTTTCTCAAAAATTTCAGCATGGATATTCATTTAATTTTACTTAAATATAATTTCATTATTCTTCATTTTTATTTTTTATTATATACATGTTTCCAAATCAGTTTTATTACAAATGAAAATATTTTTCCAAAATAACTCATCTTCCTAAAAAACACATCTTCTACTTCTCTTAAGATTATTTCTTCTTCACTCAATATTGATGATTATTATACCAAGTAAGTTATTTCCTTTTTATTTTTGGAACCCAAAAGTTTATTCATGAATGTATGTTTTATGAAATTCTCATGAAACCCATTTCCTTTCCACGGGTTATTTTAGGACTAAGATTGTTATATGCTCTATGTGGCATGCATGATTATGTAAATGTTATGATGTGATAGGTGCTCTTGGAATTATATAGCGCTCTGATGCATTGGGTAATGTGATGTACCTCATGAGAGAATGTGAAATATGCATGAACATGATGCTATATTTTTTTATAATGATGATGTTATGATTATTTACATATGTTATGCATGAACATTATGCTAGATTTTTTCCAAACTATGTGTATAATTTGAACACTAAGACATGATGTTTCATTTTTATGCATTGTCATATCCCATGACTTTATCTAATGCATCCTCTCATGATTATGATTATGATCCCATGATTATGTTATTACAATGATGATTATTCTCACCCTTGATGTATTGATTCATGTTCTTACCTATCCTGTTACTAGTATTTTAGCTCACCCCTTTCTTTGATGTAAATAATCAGGTGATTACTTATACTATGGAGTACATGAGGGCCACTAAGAAGCTAGAGAAGAAGTAATTAAATAATGTTTATGTTTTATTATGTAAATTTTGTGTATGTTCATAATTTTATCAATACAATAAACCTTTGGATTCTGGTTTTGTAATGTTATTATTTTATTTATCTTTAAAATGATGTAATATTCATGTAAGATAAAGAAAGTTCTATATAGTTGGTATCATAGCACGGTTTAGTTAATTTGGGAATTATTATTAAATAACATTAGTTAAAACCCATTGTATGAGACTAAGTATATGTAATAACCCAAGAATATTTGTTTTAGAAAAATAATAAACATAGGGATACCACAAGATATTCCATTAGAGATAATTACAAAAAGTAATAAATTATTTATTCATTACTTGTTTACTTAATTTTTTCTCAAAAAAATTCCATTTTATAAAATAGTGGTAACCAAGAGAAACTAGATCAAAAAAATATGTGAGGGATGATACAGATAAGAAATAAAGGATGGAGTTTCAATATGTAGTATCCAATGACAAAGGTGGAAAGAAAACTCAACCACTCACATGTCAAGAATGTGGGAAGAAGCATCATGGGAATTACATCAAAGGGGTGGGGAAATGATTCAAGTGTGGGAGAGAAGGCCACAAAGATCATGAATGTAGAATATATAAGAGGAATCTAGAAAATGTGGTAGAGGAAAGGATATCACCACCCATGGTTCAATGTTTCAATTGTAGGTAGAAAGGGTGTAACACCCTAAGCTTCCACGGTACGCTTCTCTTTGAATAATGAAATAGCTTGTGTTGTACACAACTTCGAGTTCTAACACACCACAACCAATCAAACTAGCCGTTATGAATAGTAATACACACTTTTTGAAATTTTATAAATTTTATTTTTCTAAATGGACATCAATTTTTGGATTCGTAATATCAAAATTATCTTAGGGTGAATTTTTGGTATTTTTCTGAAAACTTTTAATTTTTGATGAACAGTGAAAAACACTACGTTATTGTTCAAAAATGACTTTTTATTTAAATAATTATTTATTTTATTTAAATTTATTTTAAGTCAAAATAGATATATAATACCTATATTAGTTCAATTTAATTCATTGGAGTCATTTTATAATAAAATTAGATGTATAAAATTTTATTGAACTTGTTAACGTCTTTTACCCACCTTTTAGGCACATTAGAAAATTTGCATAAAACATATTTTTACCGCTTCTATGAATTGAATTTCAAAAATCAGAGAGACATGGTTGACATTAGTAAGTAAAATTTGGTTCAATGTTATGAAAATAATTTTTGGTGAATAGTATCTTTTGAATTTTATTTACCACGGTTAAAAGTAAATAGGGTAATTAAAGGTAAAAATGATATTATAATTACCCTAACACATGTCCTAATTCTATTGGTTAAGTGTATTTAGACCAAAATCAACCTTATTAATAAAATATGATCCTTTTTGGTCCACTTAGATAAAAAAAGGACATTTATTATTATTTTATTTAAAGTGTTAAAGTGTTAAATTCAAAGTTTAATAATTAAACCATTTTTAATATAGGTTTACACATAAGATAAATTTGACTATAAATATTCATTATAAATATAAAAATATTTCCTATATAATGGTATTTTATTTATAATTTTTAGATATTAAATAGTTAAATTTATTTATGACACAATGATGATGCAGTAATTACCTTATTATTGAAAGATTAAAATAATTGATATTATAAATATTCATATAATTATAAATTTAGACATTTGATGTATTCCAATAATTTTATAGGTTAATATTACATGTTAGGGTTGATTAAATAAATTTTTTTTGAAGTGATAAATTCGTTATGACTTTCACAAAACCAAAAAACCAAATATTGTCAAAATTAACATAAATGAGTTTTTAAAACAAATACTATATTATTAAATGATATAATATTCCTAAAAAGATAAGGTTATTAAAAAATAATAATATAATGATATATATGATATTAATGAACCACTTGGGGTTCTCCTGGCATTTTATAGTAATTTTATTAAACATGTAATATAAAAATACTAGAAGACATTGTAAAAGTTAATCTATTTAACTAAGAGTTAAATCTAAAAGATAAGGTTAATATGGTAACCTAAACTTATCTAAAACCTATTGGTTGAGATTTTTTAGACCCATAACCACCTTATACTCGAAATAAATCCTTTTTATCCATTATAAACCGAATATGATTGTATAATAAATTCATATTTCAAGATTTTCCTAAAGTAACCCTCACCTCTCTTATAAAAGTGTACTTCCCCTTATCTCAAAATCACAACTCCAAAGCCATTTGTATTAGAAAAACTCTACTAAAATATCCTCCCAAATACCCTCACTTAAACCTAGTTGCCTTAACATTATCATAATGAAAACCTAAGGATACCTTTTGATCAAATCAAAAGGAAGCACCCGAAGAAGAGGTAATAATTTCATCACCTCTTTCAAAGTTCTTTTCTTCTTCCACTTCCTATTTCTTTGTTGTTTCCATACCAAAATAATAACTCCATCAACTTCTATGTATTTTTATTTTATTATAAATATGGTACAACCATATTCATTATTCTATCCATCCTATGAATGACAAAGTCACCATACGTGCGTATGTACGGCTTACCGTCTCCACATTGTGGTGTAGTTTGTTATTCAAACACTTCATTATTTTCGATGCATATAATAATGAGTATAAATGATGTAAATAATAAATATAAAATGTTAATTATTATGTATATATTATATACCATCCAATTACACACGATTTCACCATCAATATAAGGATATTTTTTCTCGTGCGTACGTACGGATTACGGTCTCCACGAACACGATGAGATACATTCCCCATCATAATAATTCAAGAATAATTTTCATTTTATGATTAAAAATAATGTTTATGAACATAATATAATTCTTTATATGAATCAAATACATCCTATACATAAAAAACATGGCTTATGTAACCAATCATATAAAGTAAAACGAATCAGTTAACACCCGAAACAATGATACGACTGAAATATTATTAACAAAGCAATATTAGAGGATTATATATGATATCAAATTAATGTATATAGTTCTTGTATAATTTAATAACAATTTTTTAACTATTATACAGGAGTTTAACATACCATCGACTAAGTAAAAGTACAAGGTAAGGGTTAATTCCACAATCTCTTCATTATCTGAGGTTGTTTATAAATGAGTATCTACTGGGACCTCTTTATCATCCACATCCGTGTTTCATAAAAATATATTTCAAAACATTTTTACTATTTCCTAGACTATGGGTTAAAGTCAATTATACCCTTTTCCCACTTTTTATAAATTTTTTATAAAGGAATCTTTCCTTCAATTTTCATACAAGGTCTTTTATGACCTTTTTGACAAAATTAAGGAAAGAATGTTTTTTTAACTTATACGGTGAGTGCGGCCGTTTTCCAGAGTTATAACACCTTCAAAGCATCCCTTAAAAGATTATAAGAATATTTTAAAAATAAAAGTTTTATTTTATAATTATGTGACTTTTAAATTATTTCAAAATAGAAAGAGATATTTCTCTCAAATAGTTTTGATTTCATCTATGTCAATATACTTTTATGGATTTTACACTTATTTGAAGTTGATTTATTATTATACAATATTCCATATTTTATTGATGGTTTCGTGATATGTTTGACTGTGGATTTGTTAGTTTTACCATTCGTGGTTTATAGTTAAAGTATTAACATTTTGTATGCTAGTTTTAATATGAATTTTTATGTTATGTTTCAACCTTTTCATATGAGGAATGCATTGGACTTAGTAAGTGACGGGTGGAGGCCGTTATAGCTCCTCGATGCATCGGTAGGTCTCATTAGACAAACTAGTGTCTTGACACAAGGCCTTGAAAAAATCTTATTTGTTTTCTTGGAATGAGGCCTTGATTATGTGGTTATGATGTCTGGCATTATGCATTCCACCGTTATGAAATTGGATATTAATATTACATGTGATTATTTGACTAGTAAAATATCCATGTGAATAAGTAAATGGAATTATTTGATTTATAATTTCCATATTATGCTGAATTTTATATTTAAAAGGCTTGTGTTTTAGTCTTAGACATTTCCTTAAATGTTTATGATTATTTATGAAATTTTCTGCTATATTGTTATCCTTACTGAGCACCTAAGCTCACCCCTTTCTATATTTTATTTTTTCCAGGATGAAAAGAAGTATATTATGAATGACCTATAGGGATAGTATAATGGAGATGAATTTGTTCAAAGGAGACACAATGTTGTTGTTGTTTTTCAATTCATAGTGTAATGTAAAACTTATGTTTGTATCTTGTACTTCTAAGGCTACTAAATTGATCGGCCTTTCAGGATTTAAACCCTTGTGATCATACCAATGTTATAAATATATGCACTGACTCTAAGTAACTAGGGTTGAGGCTTTATAGTTGGTATCAGAGGAAGTTTAGTACAAACCTTGTAAGTTAGATTTAGAAAAACACTGATTAGAGAACATTACCCTAAGATAGGCTTTGAGGATTAGTATAGAAGAACTTCCTATAATTTTTTGTAATGTAGAGATTTTTTGTATTTTCTAAGAAATACAACCCTGTCTAGTTATGAGTAGGTAGAGGTGGATATGGAACAGATGCACCATGGAGTGAAAACTCCAACAATGAGTTTCGAGCTTGACCCAGGGTATCCTGGTACACGACAGCGGGCCTTGCTGCACTCTTGGTTATGAAACTCCTGGGGGATATGATTAGGATAATTCACATTTCCTATATAAACCATTATGAATGATTTATGAGTAAATACTTCCTCAAAGAAATTTTTTTATGATTATGGATTATATGCATAAACTATTCAATTTATGTTAGGTATTTTACTAGTTTTGAATTATGTATTTTGATTCATAAACTAATCTAGTGTATGAAATTGTTTAGAAATGGCACCTAGTGGAAGGAATGAAAAACATATCAACACACGTAATCCATGTAGGGATTTCCCTCCTACTCAATATAATTATAGTGGAGTTGGTGATGCAACTGGTGTTGAACAACTTATTACTATATTGTGACAACTCACTCAGGTTATGAATAATAACCTTACCCGTATTGAGCACCCTTATCCACAACATGGAGGATCAATGTTAGACCGCTTCATGAGGAAACAACCACCAACATTCAATGGGAATAAAAATGCATTTTTAGATGAGCAATGGATAAGTTTCTAAGATAAAATATTGCATGATTTAGGGAATAGAGAAAGGGAAAAAGTTTTCATGGTAGTTTATCGCCTCATGGGAGATGTAGATCAGTGGTTGTCATTAATTAAAAACATAAAGGAGGTTGAATAAGTATCAAATATGGAATGGATGGAGTTTAAAGATATTTTCTTAGAAAAATACTTTCCTCATGACTATTAAGCGGATATGGAAAGAAAATTTCTAAGTCTGAGGAAAAAAGAGGATGAGAATGTCACAAAGTATGAGGATAACTTTACAAGGTTATAAATGCATGTAGCAGATTATATATGTAACCCAAGGAGTAAGATTGATCGATTATTTTATTTGTTAAAACCATTTCTCCATTGATCATTAGTCTCACAATCCTTCTCATCATACGAATATATTGTCTCATGTGTTATCAATATAGAAAAGTAATTCTCTAAGTCTTAGGACTTTAAAGCAAAGAAAGAGAAGAAGAGATATATTGAACACTCTGGAAGTTGAAATAATGCAAATAAGGAAAAGGTTGAATTTCCATCCAGCAGTAAATGTGGGAAGAAACACCCTAGTACTTTCCTAAAGGGAATGGGAGTTTGTTACAAGTGTGGTGAAAAATTCTATCAAGCTCGTGATTTCAAGGGAAAGAAAGAGGATATTAGTGTTGAATGATACAATTGTAGAGAAATGGTGAATTATGCAAATGGATGTCCTAAGCGCCCGGGAAACTTACCTCAGAAAAATCCAAGGGAGAATGGCTAAACTTATGCGATCACTACTGCTAAGGTTGAAACTCTGAATAACATGGTGGAAGGTAATTTAATGGTTACCTCGAGTTTATCCAATGCTTTATTTGATTCAGGATCATCACATTGTTTTATATCTTCCGAGTTTGCTAAGAAAATTAGATATTTCCAATTTGATTTAATGAGGGATTTTTCAGTTAAAACTCCTAAGGGAAGTATCATTGCAGCAAAGTTTTGTGAATCAATTCCCATTAGAGAATATAAACATAATTTATCTACTGATATCATCATTATACCCATGATTTAATTTGACATAATCTTGGTATAGATTGGATTTCAGACCCTGATGCGAAAATTTTTTTTAAGAAAAAGGAGGTTACAATTTTTGATGATGATAGGGAGTGGCTTATCTTTAGAGCAGAAACGCCACCATCTGATTATTAAATAGATCCACCCCCAGTATCTCTACTAAATTCAATTATTAGGGAGGAAGATATTTAAATAACTATGGGTGGGGAAAGGAATTTTCAATTAGTGGATGTACCTATTGTGTAATAATATGTTGATATGTTTCTATAGGATTTACCTGGACATCCTCCAGAATGAGAAATTGAGTTTTCCATTGATTTAATATCTGGTTAAAGGCCCATATCGAAGATCCCTTATATAATGTCCACTGTGTAATTAGTGGAACTAAATAAACAACTAGAATAATTGAGTAATAAAGGATTTATTTTCCCAAGTGTTTCTCCATGGGGAGCTCATGTTCTTTTTGTTAAGAAGAAAGATGTATCTAGGAGATTGTGCATTGACTATAGGGAGATCAATGCTATAACAATAAATAACAAGTTTCTCCTACCTCACATTGATGATTTATTCAATAAAACTAATAGATCTCAATATTTTTAAAATATTGACCTCTGATCTGGATATAATCAGTTGTGTGTGAAGAAGGAAGACATTCTAAAAACAGCATTTTGAACCAGGTACGGGCATTATGATTTTACAGTAATTCCTTTTGGACTGACTAATTCACCCTATGTTTTCATGGATCTAATGAATAGATTTTTCAAGTAATATATTCATGACTTTGTTGTGGTATTTGTTGATGATATCTTGTTTTACTCCAAAATCTATAAAGATCATGAAAATCACTTGCACATTATTCTAAAGACTCTTAGAAGAAATGAATTATATAGGAAGTTTAGCAAGTGTGAATTTTGGATTCAGGAAATTTATTTTCTTAGCCATATTGTCTCTAAAGATGGAATCTATGTTGATCCTTCTAAGAAAAGAGCAATACAAGAATGGCCAACACCGAGAAGTATAACTAAGGTACACAGTTTTATTGGTTTATCAGGTTATTATTAGAGTTTCATCCAAGATTTTTCCCAATTGGCTAATCCATTAACCAAGATCACAGATAAAGGGGTTAAGTTTGTTTGGAAAAAATAGTGTGAAGAATTTTTTGAAGAAATGAAGAGAATATTAGTCAATTCTACTATATTGACTCTACCATCGGTGAATGATGGGTTTTTTATTTATAGTGATTCTTAAAAGAAAAGACTTGGTTGTGTCCATATGAAAAATAATATATTTATTCCATATGAATCACAAAAGCTAAAATTTTATGAACAAAAATATCCCACTCATTATCTTGAGTTAGTAGCTCTAATATTTGCTTTGAAGATATGGAAACACTATCTCTATGGTGAAAAATGTGAGATATATACTGATCACAAGAGTTTGAAGTATATTTTCTCACATAAAAAACTCGACACGAGGCAAAGATGATGTCTTGAACTACTCAAGGATTATGATTGCACTATACACTACCACCTGGGGAAGGAAAATAAGGTGGAAGAAGCTTTGAGTATAAAGGATCATGGAGTTTTGAACAAGATGAGAGTTTAAAGGGATCCTATGTTCATGGATCTAGTAAAGATGGATATGGGAATAATCATGGAAGGTGAAACATCAATACTTTTTCAAATGGTTTCCAAACCATATTTACTAGAAAGGATAAAAATTTCTCAGAATGATGATGAGGAGTTTCAAAAGAAAATTAAAGTTGTGAATGATGGTAGATTGATCAACTTCGTATATGAAAATGGGATTTTGAAATTAGGGAAGAGACTTTGGGTTCCTGACATACCTGATCTAAAAAGGGAATTGTTGGATGATGCTCACAACTCTAATTTCTCTATACACCCTGGTAGAACTAAGATTTATAGAGATTTGAAGGAATATTTTTGGTGGGACAACATGAACAGGAGGATTGCGGATTATGTGTCATGATGTATGGTTTTTCAATAGGTGAAGGCTGGAAGACAACATCCTAGAGGATTCACGCAACCTCTTTCCATACGTGAGTGGAAATGGGATGATATTACAATGGAATTTTTCATGTGTCTACCAAATACTTCTAGAAGAAATAATTCAATATGGGTCATTGTTGATCTTCTTACCAAGTCAACATATTTTCTTACTATAAGATAAGATTTACCAATTGAACATTTAGCAAGACTATATATTAATGAAGTTTTAAGACTTCATGGAGTACCCCTATAAATTGTTTCTAATCATGATCCCTATTTTACATTAAGATTATGGAAAATTTTTCAGAAGGCCATGGATACTGAAGTTCATTTGAGCACTACCTACCACCCTCAAACTGATGGAAAATCAGGATGGACTATTCAAACCTTAGAAGACATGTTGAGATCTTCCTCACTTGACATTCAAGGTCTATGGGAACAATATTAACCTCTGGTATAATTTTCCTATAACAATAGTTTCCATTCAATTATTCAGATGGCACCATATGAAGCTTTATATGGAAAGAGATGTCACACACCAACTTGTTGGGATGATGTTGGTGAAAGAAAACTCATAGTCCCAGAACTTTTTAAGGAAACAATGGAAAAGGTGAAGATTATACAAACTCACATCAAAGAATCTCAAACTAGGAAAAATATCTATGTTGATAACCAAAGGAAAGATTTCAAATTTCAAGTAGGAGATCATGTTTTCTTTAATGTATCTCCATAGAAAGGTTTTATACGATTTGGTAAGAAGTGAAAATTAAGTTTTCGTTACATCAGACCTTTTGAAATTCAATAATTAATTGGAGTTGTAGCTTACCGCTTGGCAATACCGCCAAGTATCCCCAAGTTCATGATCTCTTCCACATATCACTGTTGAGAAAATACATGTCTAACACAATGCATGTAATCACCTATGAAGAAATAGAACTGGAACCCGATCTATCTTATTGTGAAGATCCTTTCAAGATTCTTGATATCAGAGAATAAGTGATGAGGAACCGGATGACTCGTCTGGTAAAAGTTCTATGGAGAAACCATAATATGGAAGAGGCAATGTGGGAACCCGAGGAACTTATGATGAAGAACCACCCGAATCTTCTTGTGAAGTAGTATTCTAGAAATTTTGAGGATGAAATTATTTGAAGGAAGGAATAATTTAACACCCCAAGCTTCCACGGTATGCTTCTCTTTGAATAATGAAATATCTTGTGTTGTACGCAAATTCAAGTTTTAACACACCATGACCAATCAAACTAGTCATTATGAATAGTAATAACCACTTTTTGAAATTTTATAAATTTTATTTTTCAAAATGGACTTCATTTTTTCATTTGCAATATCAAAATTAGATTAGGGTAATTTTTTGGTATTTTTCTAAAAATTTTCAATTTTTGATGAAGAGTGAAAAACACTGCGTTATTGTTTAAAATCAACTTTTTATTTAAATAATTATTTATTTTATTTAAATTTATTTTCAGTCAAAATAGATACATAATACCTATATTAGTTCAATTTAATTCATTGGATTCATTTTATAATAAAATTAGATATATAAAATTTTATTAAACTTTTTAACGTCTTTTACCCACCTTCTAGGCACATTAGAAAATTTGCATAAAATGTAATTTTACCACTTTTTTGAATTGAATTTAAAAATATGAGAGACATTTTTGACATCATTAAGTAAAATGTGGTTCAATAGGATGAAAATAATTTTTTCTGAATAGTAACTTTTGAATTTTATTTACCACGGTTAAAAGTAAATTGGGTAATTAAAGGTAAAAATGATATTATAATTACCTTAACACATGTCCTAATTCTATTGGATAAGTGTATTTCGACCAAAATCAACCTTATTAATAAAATATTATTCTTTTGATCCACTTGGATTAGATTAGGACATTTATTATTATTTTATTTAAAGAAGAGTTAAAAGTGTTAAATTCAATGTTTAATAACTAAACCATTTTTAATATAGGGTTATACATAAGATAAATTCAAATATAAATATTCATTATAAATATAAAACTATTTTCTATATAATGGTATTTTATTTATAATTTTTAGATATTAAATAATTAAATTTATTTATGACACAATGATGATGTAGTAATTACCTTATTATTGAAAGATTAAAATAATTGATACTATAAATATTAATATAGTAGTAAATTGAGACTTTTGATGTATTCCACAAATTTTCTAGGTTAATAATACATGTTAGGGTTGATTAAAAAAAATTTTAAGTGATAAAGTTTTTATGACTTTCACAAAAAAAATACCAAATAGTGTTGAAATTGACATAAATGAATTTTTAAAACAAATACTATATTATCAAATGATATAATATTTTTAAAAATATAAGTTTTATCCAAAGGACTCATATAATAATCTATATTTCATTAATTAACCACTTGGGGTTCTTTTATAATTTTATAGTAATTTTATTAACCATGTAATATAAAAATAAAAGAAGACATTGTAAAAGTCAAAGTATTTAACTAAGAGTTAAATCTAAAATATAAGGTTAATATGGTGACCTAAACCTATATAAAACCTATTGGTTGAGATTTTTTCGACCCATCCCCACCTTATACTAAAAATAAATCCTTTTGGATCCATTATAAACCGAATATTATTGTATAATAAATTAATATTTCAAAATTTTCCTAAAGTGACCATCACCTCTCTTATAAAAGGGAACTTCTCCATCTCTCAAAATCACACCTCCAAAACCATTTGGCTCGGCCAAACCCTACTCAAATATCCTCCCAACAACCCTAAATTCAACCTAGATGCTTTACCTTGATCATAAAGAAAACCTATGAAACCCTTTTGATCAAATCAAAAGGAAGAACCCGAAGAAGAGGTAATAATTTCATCACCTCTTCCAAAGTTATTTCCTTCTTCCACTTCCTCTTTCTTTGTTGTTTCCATAAAAAAATAATAACTCTAGTACCTTATACATACTTTTATGTTATTATAAATATGGTACAACCATATTCATTATTCTATCCATTTTATTATTGACAAAGTCACCATATGTGCGTACGTACGGCTTACCGTCTCCATGTCGTGGTGTAGTTTGTTATTCAACACTTCATCATTTAGATGGGTATAATAATGAGTATAATTGATGTAAATAATAAATATAACATGTTAATTATTCTTTTTATATGATATACCATCTAATTACATACGATTTCACATTCAATAGAGTGGTATTTTCGCTCAGGTGTACGTACGGATTACCGCCTCCACGAACGCGATGAGATTCATTCCCCATCTTAACCATTCAAGAATAGATTTTCATTTTATGATTAAAAATAATGTTTAAGAACTTAATATAATTCTGTATATGAATCAAATACATCCTATCCATATCAAAAATGACTTACGTAACAAAACATATAAAGGAAAATAAATCAGTTAACACCCGAAACAATGATACTACTATAATATCATTAACAAAGAAATATTAAAATATCATATATGATGTCATATTTATGTATGTGATTCTTTTATAATTTAATAATAATGATTTAACTATTATATAGGAGTTTAATGTACCCTCGACCAAGGAAAATTACAAGGTAAGGGTTAAATCTACAATCTCTTCATTATCTGAGGTTGTTTATACATGAGTATCTACTGGGACATCTTTATCATCCACATCTGTGTTTCTTAAAAATTTATTTCAAAACATTTTTACTATTTCCTAGACTATGGGTTAAAATTAATTATACCATTGTTTTAATTTTTATAAAATGTTTATAAAGTAATCTTTTCGTCATTTTCCAAACAAGGTCCTTTAGGACCTTTTCGACAAAATTAAGGAAAGAATGTTTTTTTAACTTATACAGCGAGTATAGCTATTTTCCACCATTATAACACCTTCAACACTTCCCTTAAAATATTATAAGAATATTTTCAGAATAAATTTTTTCTTTTATAATTATGTTACTTTTAAATGATTTCAAAATATAAAGAGATATTTCTCACAAATAGTTTTGATTTCATCTATGTCAACATCATTTGATGGATTTTACACTTGTTTGAAGTTGATTTATTATGATATAATCTTCCATATTGTATTGAAGGTTTTGTGATATGTTTTAATGTTGATGTGTTATTTTTACCATTCATGGTTTATGGTTAAAGTATTAACATTTCGTATGCTGGTTTTAATACGAATGTTTATGTTATGGTTCAACATTTTCATATGAGGAATGCATTGGACATAGTAAGTGACGGGTGGAGCCCGTTATAGCTCCTCAATGCATCGGTAGGTCTCATGATACAAACTAGTGTCTTGGAATAAGGCCTTGATGAAATCTTATTTGTAGTATTGGAACGAGGCCTTGACTATGTGGTTATGATGTCTGTCATTATGCATTCCATCATTATGAAATTGGATATTAATATTACATTTGATTATTTGACTAGAATAATATCCATGTGAATAAGTAAATAGATTTATTTGATTCATAATTTCTATATTATTCTAAATTTTATGTTTAAAAGGCTTGTGTTTTATTCTTATACATTTTTTTAAATGTTTATGCTTATTTATGAAAGTTTCCTCTATATTGTTATCCTTACAGAGCACCTAAGATCACCCCTTTCTATGTTTTATTTTTTCTCTGGATGCGAAGAAGTATATTATGACTAACCTATAAGGATAATCTAAGGGATATTAATGTGTTCAAAGGAGACACAATGTTGTTGTTTTTTCATTTCATAATTTAATGTAAAACTTATGTTTGTATCTAGTACTTCCAAGTCTATTAAACTGATCAGTCTTTAGGGATTTGATCCCTTGTGATCATACCAATGTTATGAATATATGCACTGACTCTGGTTAAATAGTGTTGGGGAATAACAGTTGGTATCAGATTAATTTTATTACAAACCTTGGAAGCTAGATTTAGAAAAACTCGGATTAAAGAACATTACCCTAAGATGGACTTTGAGGATTAGTATAGAAGAACTTCCTAGAATTTTTATAATGTTGAGATTTTGTGTATTTTCCAAGAAATACATACCTGTCTAGATATGAGCAGGTAGAGGCGGCTCTGGCACAGATGTAACTTGGAGTGAAAACTCCAACAAGGTGTTTTAAGCTTGACCTAGGGTATCCTAGTACATGACAATGGGCCTTACTGCACTCTTCGTTATGACACTCCCAGAGGATATGCTTAGGATAATTCACATTTTCTTTAAAACCCATTATGAAGAATTTATGATTATATACTTCCTCAAAAGAAATTTTTTTATGGATTATATGCATAAATTGTTCAATTTATGTTAGGTATTTTACTAGTTTGGAATTATGTATTGCGATTCATAAACTAATCTAGTGTATTCCATTGTTTAGGAATGGAACCCAGTGGAAATAATGGAAACTGTATCAATAAACATAATCCATATAGTTATTTCCCTCCTACTCAAGATAATTATAGTAGAGCTGGTGATGAAATTGGTGTTGAACAACTTATTGTCATGTTGGGACAACTCACTCAGGTTATTAATAATAACCTTACCCATATGGAGCACCCTGATCCACAACATAGAGGATCAACGTTAGACTGCTTCATGAGGAAAAAACCACCAACATTCAATGAGACTAAAAATCCATTTGTAGATGAGAAATAGATAAGTTCCTTAGAGAAAATATTTCATGCTTTGGGTAATAGTGAAACAGAAAAAGTTTTCATGGCAGTTTATCACCTCACAGGAGATGCAGATCAATGGTGGTCATTAATTCAAAACACAAAGGAGGGTGGAGAAGTATCAAATATGGAACGGAGGGAGTTTAAAGTGATTTTATTAGAAAAATACTTTCCTTGTGGCCATCGATCATATATGGAAAGACAATTTCTGAGTCTCAGACAAAAGGAGGATGAGAATGTCACAATGTATGAGGCTAACTTTACAAGGATATAAAGTAATGCAGTAGATTATATACATAACCCAAGGTGTAAGATTTATCGATTATTTGATGGGTTAAAACCATTTCTCCATCGAGCATTAGTCTCAAAATCCTTCTCATCATATGAAGATATTGTCTCATGTGTTATCATGACAGAAAAGGAATTCTTTAAGTCTTATGACTTTAAAGCAAGGAAAGAGAATAAGATGTAACGTCCCGGTTCCGGGTGCCACTCAAGGGTGCCCCGAACCCGGTTTGCCACATGACCTCAAGCACATTTCCCCAAATGCCAGAGGCTGCCGACTAGCAGCGAGGGCCCAGGTCTGATAGTGGGGAAACTATGCCCTCATTTTTCAAAGTGTAACATAGCGGAATATAGTTTTAACATACAACAACAGCGGAAGCAGTAACTGTACATATAACTGAAATAAAGAACTGATAACAAAAAGGGAAACCAGCAGTCATATATATATGAAGATGCAGCATGTCACTATTCTATAAACAGCCAGAACATGTTAAACTGCAATACAATACAATAAAACTGAAGTACAAGTATAGAAAAGCAAAACAGAACAGCCAGCGGAATCGTGAGCCAATGCTCGGTCCCATGCTCTCCTACACCCCAGTAGCAATCAAGTACCTGTATAGGGACCCTTTCCCTTATCTACACCTGCAGAAACATAATCTGTTTGGGCCGAAAAGCATGACCCAAACAGGTTGTGAGAAATATATCTCAGTAGGAACCAACCTAAGGCACGTGCCCAACTATGTGAAAGCATGCAACAACAGTGTGCATTGGTAAAATGCAATAAAGTAAGCAGTACTGAAAAGTAACTAACTTAACCAGTTATATTGAAATTTTAATATCATTTAATCATTTTATTTAAAAATATCACCACAGTGAATATTCTAAGTAAATATCCAATGTCCTTAGACATGTATACTCCTACCCTCAGGTAAAGAGAAACCAACACAAGAATCTTCCCACAGGCATATGGATATTTCCCACAGGCGTAAGAAGTGTCGCCTATAGGCACAGAATCGACTGCCCACAGGAATGGAAGAAGTTTCTCATAGGCTAAATAGTGCATTGCCCACAGGCTAATCACAACACTGCCCTCAGGCTAAACAGGTAACCGGGTCATGCTCAACATGTAACCAGCAATATACAAGCAATTCCTCTCAAGTCAATTCTAAAATAATTACTTTAAAGGCATAATATAAATAAGGAATACCCTCGGGTATCCTGTCCAAACAGCTAAACAGAGGAACGCACCCCCAGGGTGGTCTTGGATCCAAGCAGCGATCCCAAAAAGCATTTTAATATCACATTCAATTACCTATACAATTCTAGGTATTTAAAATAGCCAAGGTCGCAGCCACACGACACCCCAAATATGGGTTCGTATCTCAAAAACACACAAAAACACACGACAGTTGGAAAATAAACACCAAGCCACCTACCTTAAACACCAACAAACGATATATGTGAACGTCGATTCCCAAAACACCTAAGAACGACGTAGATCTGACGTAGAAGAAAACTTGCTTAAACTTAAATAACTCCCATTTGAGGAAGAATTGGCAAGAACGATTAAAGAAGACTGGAGGGCTTACCCATGCGGTTCCAATGAGATCATCCAAGGCGGAAATAGATTTCTAACGTGCACTCGGCGGATCTCCAAAGCTCCGGACTTCCTCTCCCGAGCCCTCTTCCTGTTCTAAGCCT
Organism: Viscum album; assembly: GCA_963277665.1. NCBI lineage: Eukaryota > Viridiplantae > Streptophyta > Magnoliopsida > Santalales > Viscaceae > Viscum > Viscum album. The sequence continues at coordinate 1,302,361,971 of OY728127.1, forward strand.
TCCCTGTGAACAGGGGAGGCTACTGCCCATTTTCAGCAAAAAAAACAAAGTACACGGCGTGTAATTCTGAGTACATGGCATGTACTTCCCATTTTTTTAACTGTTCCTCTGGCGGTTTCCCGCCAGCGTGGCACTGTTCATCTACCGACATGACTACACGGCGTGTCTCCTTGAGTACACAGCGTGTTCTATCACACAGCTAGCCACCGCCTTACTATTCGCCTACTGACTGACAACACGGCGTGTAAGGGACAACTACACGGTGTGTAGTCGGTCTTTACACCCTTTTTCACCGACATGGCTACACGCCCTGTGTACTTATCTCACACGGCCAAAAGTACATGGCGTGTACTTCCAAAATTTAGTATTTTCCCCATTTTCCTTATTTTATCAAAAACACTTAAGGAAAGAAGAAAAGAAGAAACCCATATTTCAAAATAAGAACCAGGTTCTTACAAACTACCCCCCTTAAAGCAATTCGTCCCTGAATTTCCCTTCCAAGGGTGGCAAAGATAAAGCTGAGAATAACTCTGGCCACTGAGCACGTACATCGGTCTCCTGCTCTCATGTTTCGTCCTGCACTCGGCCATGCTACCATAGCACCCATACGAGAGGAACTGACCGGACTTGGAGAACCTTTGTGCTCCTGTCTACGATACGAATCGGATGCTCCTTAAAAGACGCATCTATCTGAAGCTCAACCTCCTATGGATGAAAGACGTGAGACGGGTCTGAATGATAGCGTCATAACTGAGATACATGGAAGACGTCATGCATGGCCTGGTACCTCTGAGGTAACTGAAACTGATAAGCAACCGGCCTGACTCTCTCCAGAATATCAAATGGCCCCACATACCTCGGTGAAATTTTACCCTGTCTCCTAATCCATCTGTGTCCCAACCTCAGCAAAACACGCAAGAAAACCTGATCCCCAACCCCGAACTCCAAAGGTCGTCTGTGGCGATCAGCATAAGATTTCTGATGAGACTATGCGGAAGTCATCCGCTTCTGAAACAACTGGACCTTCTCAGAAGTCTCCTGCATGAGATGTGGTCCCAGTAAAGCTGCCTCACCTTCCTCTAACCAGCACAAGGGTGATCGGCATGGCCTACCATATAAAGCCTCTTAAGGTGCCATATCGATAGTTTCCTGAAAACTATTATTATAGGCAAACTCGAGTAGGGGTATATGCTTCTCCCAAGAGCCCCCAAAGTCTAGGATGCATGCACGCAGCATGTCCTCAATCACCTGTATCGTATGCTCTGACTGACCATCGGTCTGAGGGTGGTAAGCTATGCTCAGAAGCACCTGTGTACCCAGTTCCCTCTGAAAACTCTGCCAGAAACGATACGTAAATCGGGCGTCCCTATCTGAAATGATAGAACGGTGGACCCCATGAAGATGGACGATCTCTTGGATATACAACCTTTCGAGCTCTCCAACACTGAAGGTCTCCTTGTTTAGAAAAAAGTGAGCAACCTTCGTGAGTCTGTCCACAACAACCCATATGGCATCACTTCCTCGAGGTGACCTCGGCAAACTAGTCATGATATCCATTGCGACATCATCCCATTTCCACTCTAGAATGGGTAATTTCTGTAGCAGTCCAGCTGGCCTCTGATGTTCTGACTTCACCTACTGATAGGTGGAACACTTCGTAACAAAACCAGCTACATCTCTCTTTATACCTGGCCACCAGTACTGATGTCTCAAGTCACGGTACATCTTGTTAACCCCGAGATGAACTTTCCAAGCTGAAGCATGAAACTCCCGCATAATATCCTTGCGTATATCCCCTGGAACCCATACTCGTCCATGGAAACGTAGGACCTCATCATCGCCTATCGTTCAAACAGGAGGAGGGTCCTCACTTTCCACTAACTCTCGTAGAACTAGGCCTTATGAATTAGATAGCTGTCTCATCCTCACTCTATCAAGGAGGGTAGAATTCACAGCTAAAGATGAAAGATAAGTTTTCCCCTGACTATCGTGCACCTCCAAATGCATCTCAGAGAACAAATTCATAAGCTTCCACTCACCACTGGCCTCCTGCACTGCCTGTATCTGAGTCTTCCTGCTCAGTGCATCAGCTACTGCATTACCTTTATCAGGTGTATAGGCAAGCTCAAAATCAAAGGACTGTAGGTATTCGACCCACCTTCGCTGCCTCAAATTCAATTCATGCTGAGTAAAGATATACTTGACACTTTTACGGTCGGTGAAAACCAAAAAACGTTCTCCCAAAAGATAATGTCTCCAACAGTGCAACGCATGCACAACAGTATCCAACTTGAGATCATGCGTCGGTAATTCCTCTCATGTGGCCTCCATTGCCGATACCCGTACGCAACTACTCGATCGCCCTACATCAACACCGCTCCCAGCCCAATACCTGATGCATCACAGTAAACTGTATAGCTCTTCCCCTGATCTGGGAGTATCAGGATCAGTGCTGATGTCAACCTTCCTTTCATATCCTGAAAGGTTGTCTCACAATCTTCTGTCCAAACGAACTTCACACCCTTCTTAGTCAAACTCGCCAATGGCACTGCTAAGAGGGAGAAGCCCTAGATGAAATGTCTGTAGTAACCAGCCAGCCCTAAGAAACTCCGTATCTCAAACACATTCTTAGGCTGCTCCTGGGAAACTAATTCTCTCACCTTTTCTGGGTCTACTTCAACTCCTTCCTCTGAGATGATATGACCCAGGAAGTGAATCTGGTCCATCCAAAAGTGGCACTTTGAGAGCTTAGCATATAGATGATGCTCTCTCAGTGTACTCAATATGATCTCAAGATGGGTGGCATGGTCGTGTCGAGTGTGAGAGTACACCAAGATATCGTCCACGAATACTACCACAAAAGAATCTAGATACTGATGGAATACACTATTCATCATAGACATGAAAATTGCTCGCACATTCGTGAGTCCGAATGGCATAACCAAGTACTCGTACAGACCATATCTGCTCTGAAAAGCTGTAAGCGGTATATCCGATAGTCTCACGCACAGCTGATGATATCCTGATCTCAAGTCAATCTTCAAGAACACTCGTGCTCCACAAAGTTGATCAAAAAGATCATCAATCCTCAGTAAGTGATATCGGTTCTTAACCATCAACTGGTTCAGATTCCAATAATCCACACAGAGTCTGAGAGTACCATCCGCCTTCTTCACAAAAAGGACCAGATAACCCTAACGAGAAGTACTGGGTCGGATGAAACCATTTTCTTGTAACTCCCCTAACTGCCTCTTGAGCTCTTGCAACTCTGGTGTAGCCATCCTATAAAGAGGAATGGACACCGGTGCTACCCCTGGCACAAGCTCGATAGAGAAATCCACCTCTCTCTCTGGAGGTAGACCTGAAAAGTTGTCCGGGAAGACATCCCTGAAACAATCAACCACTGGAAGGAAATCCATCTGAAAAGTCCCCTAGTCGTCCAGATATAAGCTCGCAATCTGGGCAGTGACTCCACCTCGCCCATGATACTCTGGTCCAGCTCGACTCGCTTGAACATCCCATTCACCCTTGTATAGAAACTCTCTACCCTCTGGTGACATGAAACTCACCCTGCGATGATAGCAATCTACAAAGGCTCGAAAGGGAACAAACCAGTCCATCCTGAGAATGAAGTCATAAGATATCATCTCTAAGACATAGAGGTCCCAAAGAAAGTGACACCCATCAACCTCAAGGGGGAACTCCTTGCACTGACGCACACCATCCATCCTAGTCCCCAAAAAACTGTTTATCGTCATGATATCATAAGAAGTAGAAACACATAGCCCAAGGCTCCCCAAAATGAGCACAGATATAAAACTATGTGTATCACCCGTATCGAAAAGTACTGAAGATAAAACAGAAGCTACTAGAATAGTACCTCTGACTGTAGAAGTTCTGGGGTCCTTCTCCTGCTGGGTCTGTTACACTACATATACTTGCCCAATGTCGCGGCCCTACGACACAGCCTGGCTACCCTGAGCTGTCCTGCCCTGTTGCCTCTGAGATCCTGGTGTCTGTCTACCACGGCCACGACCACCATCTCTGCCTGCACGCCCTGATGTATTCCAGTTCCCTGACTGGTAAGAAGCCACTGGTCCTGATCCCACTCACAGAGTCTACACAGAACCCCTCTCACTAGCCACTGGTGGAAACTCCCTACAAAAGCGTTGCAGATGACCCATCCTACCACAAGCTCGGCACTCCACTAGGTCTCATGGACACTATGGCCTCTTGTGCCCCTCTCTACCACACTGGTAGCACATGGCCTGGCCACCTGAAGCATTATTCAGGCTGGTACTGCCACCCTGAGAGAATTCCATCTGTCTCTTCCTCTTACCAGTAGAAATAGTACCAGAAACTGCTGCTGAACCGCCCTGGCCCACACCACTAGCTTCCCGCAGGTTCCTCTCTGTAATCAGTGACTGGTTCACAATAGCATGTAGAGTAGGCAACCTAAAAACATTCACCAGTTCTAAGATGTCATACTGAAGACCATCCTCGAACCGTCTATCTCTCAACATCTCATCACCCACCTGCACGGCTACAAAGCACTAAAGCTCGGTGAAACGAGCAGAATAGTCCATCACCGACATAGCGCCCTGCTGCAGATTCATGAAATATCGAGCTTGACCTACCCTCAACATCTCTGGGAAGAATAATTCAAAGAATACGGCCTAAAAATATTCACACGCCATGTCTCTGTGATGCTCTGACTAGGTGGTAACATCCCACCACCTCTTGGTAGAATCACATAACATATACGTCGTGAGCTTGACACTCCACCCTAGAGGCGTCTCAAGATGCTCAAAAATAGTCTCCATCGATCCTAGCCAAGACTCTGCAGCCTGTGGTCTTCCATCCCCGGAAAATGTCGGCGGATGTTGCTACTGGAAGATACGAGTTAGCTCAGCCATAGATGTGGCAGCCTGCGGTGCTCCCTGAAAGGTCTGCATGAACCGCATAAAGCCTTCACGGAACTACACCTCTACGCCTGTGTCCGGTATAACAGTTGGCGCCGCATCTGGCTCTGCTGGAGGATCTACTGGTATCCCATGGCCTACCATATCTGAAGTATACTCATTACTTCTCTCCTGTCAAACAACGCATGGTCTTCACAATGGCATGACTCTACAAGGTCAATAGAACACCTTAGAACAAGATTAACAATGACCGAAAACGAAGAAATCCAAAAAGTAACAGGAGGAAGAAGTCATTAAAGTTTTCCAAAACAAGACTACATGGTGTGTATACCGACTACACGGCGTGTACCTAACTTCTCTTCCCCTGCCCGGGTCCTTCTACATGGCTAAGCCACATGGATCCCATTTGAACAAAACTACACGACGTGTATATCATCTACACGGTGTGTATGGTGTTATTTCCAACTGCCCGTGTCGCTTGTGACCCAACCGACTACTCGGCTTGACATTAAACGATGTGTTACACCCGCACACGGAGTGTACACCACCCCGTTTCTCAGACACTCGGCTAACTCCACACGGTCTGTCCTCGAACAAGACTACACGGCGTGTCCCACAGGTACACGGTGTATACTAGATGAGCTCCGCCGACCCGGGTTGTTAGTTACACGGCCGGATACATGGATCAACCTACACGGCATGTTCTATATACACACAGCGTGTACCCGAAAGGATTTCCCTGACCCATTTTATTAGTTACAAAGCCGAGTCCCCAGGTCACACTACACGGTGTGTGCTTCATTGACACGGCGTGTTCAAGAAACGACTACACCGGCCCGTGTTTGTTACTTACACGGCTGGGTCTCTGGGTCAACACTACATGGCGTGTACATCTGGTACACGGTGTGTTCGCCCTAAGCATTTCCCCCTCCCCGTGTCTCCGCCCACACGGTTTGTGACACAGGAAGAGACTACATGGCATATACTCAAAAAAGTTTATTTTTCTTCCCGAATAGAAGAACATACACGGCATGTGTAAAGCACTACACGGCGTGTATACTATTTTTTTCAGACAGTATGCCTTAGAAACTACTCTGAAGCCCAAAAAATACTGAAAAACAACACCTAAGTGCCAAATTCCGATCCGTGAGGGCCCATACTCCCCAAGAATCAAAGTTTGACATCTTATCTGTGTTATAACAAACAAAACAGCTAATAATCCACCAGAATTCCGGTCAATGGGGGCCCATACTCCCCAAGAACCAATGTTTGGCATCCATTCTTTTAACCGGATCATACAAAAATACCCTATCAAACAGCAGGTATCTATCAAAGTAGCTATCACAATAGCATGCTTTTACTAGCACAATAACTATCACGACAACATGCAATTTCTAATGTACCTACATGGCATGGAACTATGCATGAAAAGTAATTTCTAGCAAGTTCCTAAATGATGCATGATATGGCATACCCTCATCTCATTGGGTTGCAACTAAATAGAACCCAAGGATAAAATATAAACAGCACAATCACAAGTGTCTCACCCAACGATGAAATCATATCAACTGTAAATTGCAAAATCAGTAAAATTTCAATACGAGGTAAATTGGTTTTTCCCTATACACGGGTTAGCTACGCCCGGGTACAGTTTATTACCAACTACCGTTCCCATCCTATCCCTGACTAAGGCTCCAAATAGTAATTCAAAGAAAAGAACTCCATTGATACCACTTTGTAATGTCCCAGTTCTGAGTGCCACTCAACGGTGCCCCGAACCCAGTTTGCCACATGACCTCAAGCGCATTTCCCCAAATGCTAGAGGATACCGACTAGCAGTGAGGGCCCAGGTCTGATAGTGGGGAAACTATGCCCTCATTTGTCAAAGTGTAGCGCAACGAAATATAGTTTAAACATAAAACAACAGCGGAAGCAGTAACAATACATATAACTGAAATAAAGAACTGATAACAAAAAAGGGAAACCAGCAGTCATATATATGTGAAGATGTGGAATGTCACTATTCTATAAATATCTAGAACATGTTACACTGCAATACAATACAATACAACTGAAGTAAAAGTACAGAAAGGAAAAACAGAACAGCCAACGGCATCGCGAGCCAATGCTCGGTCCCATGCTCTCCTACACCCTAGAAGCAATCAAGTACCTGTATAGGGACCCTTTCCCTTATCTACACCTGTAGAAACGTAATCTGTTTGGGCCGAAAAGCATGACCTAAACATGTTTTGAGAAATATATCTCAGTAGGCACCCACCTAAGGCACGTGCCCAACTCTGTGAAAGCATGCAACAAGAGTGTGCAGTGGTAAAATGCAATAAAGTAAGCAGTACTGAAAAGTAACTAACTTAACTAGTTATATTTCCATTTTAATATCATTTAATCATTTTATTTAAAAATATCACCATAGTGAATATTCTAAGTAAATAGCCAATTTCCTCAGACACGTAAACTCCTACCCTCGGGTAAAGAGAAACCAACAGAAGAATCTGCCCACAGGTATACGGATATTGCCCACGGGTGTAAGAAGTGTCACCCATAGGTATAGAATCGACTACCCATAGGCACGGAAGAAGTTACCCATAGGCTAAATAGTGCAGTGCCCACAGGCTAATCACAACACTTCCCTCAGGCTAAACAGGTAACCGGGTCATTCCCAACATGTAACCAGCAATATACAAGTAATTCCTCTCAAGGAAATTCTACAATCATTACTTTAAAGGCATAATATAAACAAGGCATACCCTCAGGTATCCTGGACAAATGGATAAACAGAGGAACGCACCCCCGGGGTGGTCCTAGATCCAAGCAGGGATCCCAAACTACATTTTAATATCACATTCAATTACCTATACAATTCTAGGTATTTAAAATAGCCATGGCCTCAACCACATGACACCCCAAATATGGGTTCGTAGCTCAAAAACGCACAAAAACACACGACAGTTGGAAAATAAACACCAAGACACCTACCTTAAACGCCAACAAACAATATATGTGTACATCGATTCTAGAAATGCCCAAGAACAATGTAGATCTGACGTAGAAGAAAACTCGCTTAAACTTAAATAACTCCCATTAGAGGAATAATTGGAAAGAACGATTAAAGAAGAGTGGAGGGCTTACCCGTGCGGTTCCAAAAAGATCGTCCGAGGCAAAAACGGATTCCTGACGTGTGCTCGGCGGATTTCCAAAGCTCCATCCTTCCTCTCCTGAGCCCTCTTCCCGTTCTAAGCCTTCCCTGTGAACATGGGAGGCTACTGCCCATTTTAAGAAAAAAAACAAAGTATACGGCATGTACTTCCGAGTACACGGTGTGTACTTCCCATTTTTTTAACTGTTCCTCTGGCGGTTTCCCGCCAGCGTGGCACTGTTCATCTATTGACATGGCTACACGGCATGTCTCCTTTAGTACACGGCATGTTCTATCGCACAGCTGGCCACCGCCTTACTATTCACCTGCTGACTGACTACACGTTGTGTAAGGGACTACTACACGGTGTGTAGTCAGTCTTTACACCCTTTGTTGCCGACATGGCTACACGCTATATATCCCACACGACCAAAAGTACATGGCATTTGGAAAAAGTACAAGGCGTGTACTTCCAAAATTTATGATTTTTCCCTATTTTCCTTATTTTCTCAAAAACACTTAAGGAAAGGAGAAAAGAATAAACCCTTACCTCAAAATAAGAACCGGGTTCTTACATAAGGGATCTACTGAACACTCTGCAAATGTAAATTAGGGGAAGAAGGGAAAAGTTGAATTTCCATCCTGCAATTAATGTGGGAAGAAACACCTCGGTACTTACCTGAAGGGAATGGGAGTTTGTTACAAGTGTAGTGAAAAAGGCCACCAAGATCGTGATTGAAAGGGAAAGAAAGAGGATATTAGTTTTGAATGATACAATTGTAGAGAAATGGGGAATTATGAAAATGAATATCCTATGTGCTAAGGAAACTTACCACGGAAAAGGATAAGGGAGCAGGTCCAAGATTATTTGATCACTACTACTGAGGTTAAAGCTTTGAATAACATGGTGGAAGGTAATTTAATGGTTTCCTCAAGTTTATACAATGCATTATTTGATTCTGGATCATCAAATTGTTTTATATCTTCACAGTTTTCTAAGAAAATTAGATATTTCCAATTTGATTTAACAAGTGAGTTGTCAATAAAAACTCTTAATGGAAGTATCATTGTAACAAAGTTTTGTGAATCAGTTCCCATTAGGGCATATAAATGTGCTTTATCTGTTGATCTCATCCTCATACCCATGATTGAATTTGATATAATCCTTAGTATGGATTGGATTTCAGACCATGATGTGAAAATTTATTGTAAGAAGAATGAGGTTATAATTTTTTATGATGATAAGGAGTACCGTATCTTTAGAGAAGAAATGTCACCATCTGATTATTATCTAGATCCACCCCCAATAGCTCTACTAAATTCAGTTATTTGGGAGTAATAGAGTGAAATAACTATGGGTGGGGAAAGGAATGTTCAAATAGAGGATGTACTTATTGTGCAACAATATGTTGATGTGTTTCCAGAGGATTTACCTGGACATCCTATAGAATGATAAATTGAGTTTTCCATTGATTTAATTCCTTGTTCAAGGCCCATATCGAATAACCCTTATATAATGGCCACTATGGATTAGTGGAACTAAAGAAAAAACTAAAATAATTGAGTAATAAAGGATTTATTCACCCTAGTATTTCTCTATGGGGAGCCCCTAATCTTTTTGTTAAGAAGAAAGATGGATCTATGAGGTTGTGCATTGACTACTAGGAGATCAATGCTATAACAATAAAGAATAAGTATCTCCTACTTCACATTGATTATTTATTTAATCAAATTCATAGAGCTCAATATTTTTCAAAGATTGAACTTCGATATGGATATCATCAATCGTGTGTGAAGAAGGAAGACATTCTGAAAATAGCATTTCGAACCAGGTATGGGCATTATGAGTTTACAGTAATTCCTTTTAGACTAACTAATGAACCCTCTGTTTTCATGGATCTAATGAATAGAGTTTTCAAGGAATATCTTTATGACTTTGTTGTAGTATTTATTGATTATATCTTGGTTTACTCCAGAAGCTATGAAGATCATGAAAATCACTTGTGCACTATTCTAAAGACTCTTAGAAGAAATTAATTATATGGGAATTTTAATAAGAAGGAATTATGGCTTCAAGAGATTTATTTTCTTGTCTATATTATCTTTAAGGATGGAATATCTATTTATCCTTCTAAAACAAGAGCAATATAATAATATCCAGCACTGATGAGTATAACTGAGGTATGCTATTTTATTGGTTTAGCAGGTTATTATCGGTGTTTAATCTAAGATTTTTCCCAATTGCCTAACCCATTAACCAAGATCACACGTAAAGGGGTTAAATTTGTTTCTACAAAATAGTGATAAGAATTTTTTTAATAACTGAAGAGAATATTAGTCAATTATCCTATCTTGACTCTACCATCAGGGAACTATGGGTTGGTTATTTATAGTGATTCTTCAAAGAAAGGACTTGGTTGTGTCCTTATACATAATGATAGAGTCATCACGACAGCTAAAAATTCATGAAAAAAACTATCCCACTCATTATCTTGAGTTATCAGCTGTAATCTTTTCTTTAAAGATATGTAGACACTATCTCTATGGTGAAAAATGTGAGATATATTCTGATCACAAGAGTTTGAAGTATATTTTCTCAAAAAAAGAACTCAACATGAGGCAAAGACGATGGCTTGAACTACTCAATGATTATTATTGCACTATAAACTACCACCTGAGGAAGGAAAACAAGGTAGCAGATGCTTTGAGAAGAAAGGATCATGGATTTTTTAACAAGATGAGAATTGAAAGGAATCCTATGTTCATGGATCTAGTAAAGATGGATATTGGAATAATCATGGAAGGTGAAACATCAATACTTTTTCAAATGGTTGCCAAACCATCTTTACTAGAAGGGATAAAAAGTTCTTAGACTGATGAGGAAGAGTTTCAAGAGAAAATTAAAGCTGTGAATGATGGGAGATTGTTTGACTTCATATATGAAGATGGTATTTTGAAATTTGGGAAGATACTTTGTGTTCCTGAAATACCTGATCTAAAAAGTGAATTTTTGGATGATGCTCATAGCTCTAATTTCTCTATACACCCTCATTGCACTACGATTTATAAATATTTGAAGGAACATTTTTAGTGGGACAACATGAAGAGGGATATTGTTGATTATGTGTCAAGATGTATGGTTTTTTAATAGGTGAAGGCTGGAAGACAACATCCTAGAGGATTTATGCATCCTCTTCCCATACCAGAGTGGAAATGGGATGATATTATGATGGACTTTTCCATGGGGCTACCAAAGACTCCTAGAAGGAATGATGAAATATGGGTCATTGTTGAACATCTTACCAAGTCAGCACATTTTCTTTCTATAAGAGAATATTTACCACTTGAAAATTTAGTAAGAATATATATTAATGAAGTTTTAAGACTTCATGGAGTACCCCTATCAATTGTTTCTGATCATGATCCCTATTTTACATCAAGATTCTGGAAAAGTCTTCAGAAGGCCCTGGATACTGAACTTCATTTGAGCACTGCCTACCACCCTCAAACTGTTGGACAATCAGAATGGGCTATTCAAACCTTAGAAGACATGTTGAGATCTTCCACACTTGACTTTAAAGGTATGTGGGATCAATATCTACCTCTGGTAGAATTTTACTATAACAATATCTTTCATTCAAGTATTCAGATGGCACCATATGAAGCGTTATATGAAAATAGATATCACACACCAACTTGTTGGGATGATATTGGTGAAAGAAAACTTGTAGTCCCAGAACATGTTGAGAAAACAATTTAAAAGGTGAAGATTATCCAAACCCACATCAAAGAAGCTCAAAGTAGGAAAAAGATCTATGCCGATACCCAAAGGAAGGATTTGGAATTTCAAGTAGGAGATCATGTTTTCTTGAAGGTATCTCTATGGAAGGGTGTTATACGATTTGGTAAGAAGGGAAAATTAATTCCCGGGTACATTGGACCTTTAAAAATTCTAGAATTAATTAGAGTTGTAGCTTACCGCTTGGCAATGCCACCAAGTCTTTCCAAAGTTCATGATCTATTCCATGTATTACTGTTGAGAAAATACATGCCCGACCCAACGCATGTACTCACCTATGAAGAAATAGAACAGGATCATGATCACTCTTATTGTGAAGAGCTTGTCAATATTCCTGATACTAGAGAACAAGTGCTAAGAAACTAGACGACTCGTCTGGTAAAAGTTCTATAGAGAAACCATAAGATGGAAGAGGCAACGTTGGAAACCGAGGAGCTTATGATGAAGAACCCCCCAAATATTTTTTTTCCAGTATTATTATAGAAATTTTTAGGACGAAATTATTTGAAGTAGGGAAGAATGTAACACCCCAAGCTTCCATGGTACGTTTCTCTTTGATTAATGAAATAGATTGCATTGTACGCAACTTCGAGTTCTAACACACCACGACCAATCAAACTAGTTGTTATGAATAGTAATACCAACTTTTTGAAATCTATAAATTTTATTTTTTAAAATTGACTTCATTTTTGGATTCATAATATCAAAATTAGCTTAGGGTGAATTTTTGGTATTTTTCTGAAAACTTTCAATTTTTGATGAATAGTGAAAACATTGCGTTATTATTTAAAACCAAATTTTTATTTAAATAATTATTTATTTTATTTTAATTTATTTTAAGTCAAAATATATAAATAAAACCTATATTATTTCAATTTAATTCATTATAGTTGTTTTATAATAAAATTATATGTATAAATTTTTATTGAACTTTTTAACATCTTTTACCCACCTTTTGGGAATGCTAGAAAATTTGCATAAAAGATAATTTTACCGCTTCTGTGAATTGAATTTTAAAAATAAGATATATATGGTTGACATCACTAAGTAAAATTTGGTTCAATATGATGAAAATAATATTTGGGGAATAGTAACTTTTAAATTTTATTTACCACGGTTAAAAGTAAATAGGGTAATTAAAGGTAAAAATGATATTATAATTACCCTAACACATGTCCTAATTCTATTGAATAAGTCTATTTATACTAAAATCAACCTTAGTAATAAAATATTATCCTTCTGGTCCACTTGGATTAGATTAGGACATTTATTATTATTTTATTTAAAGAAGAGTTAAAAGTGTTAAATTCTAATTTTTATAACTAAATCGTTTTTAATATAGGGTTATACATAAGATAAATTTGACTATAAATATTCATTATAAATATATAAATATTTCCTACATAATAGTTTTTTATTTATAATTTTTACATATTAAATAATTAAATTTATTTATGGCACAATGATGATGCAGTAATTACCTTATTATTGAAAGATTAAAATAATTGATATTATAAATATTAATATAATTTTAAATTGAGACTTTGATGTATTCCACGAATTTTATATGTTAATATAACATGTTAGGTTTGATTAAATAATTTTTTTGGAAGTGATAAAGTTGTTATGACTTTCACAGAAACAAAATACCAAATAGTGTCAAAATTAACATAAATGAGTTTTTAAATCAAATACTATATTATTAAATTATATGATATTCCTAAAAATCTAAGTTTCTACAAAAGGACTCATATAATTATATATATTTCATTAATGAAACAATTTTTGTTCTATTGTCATTTTATAGTAATTTTATTAACCATGTAATATAAAAATACAAGAAGACATTGTAAAAGTTAAACTATTTAACTAAGAGTTAAATCTAAAAGATAAGGTTAATATGGTCACCTAAACCTATTTAAAACCTATTTGTTGAGAGTTTTTCGACCCATACCCACCTTATCCTCAAAATAAATCTTTTTTTATCCATTATAAACCGAATATTATTGTATAATAAATTAATATTTCAATCTTTTCCTAAAGTGACCCTCACCTCTCTTATAAAAGAGTACTTCCCCTTCTCTCAAAATCAGACCTCCAAAGCCATTTAGATCAGCCAAACCCTGCTCAAATTTCCTACCAACTACCCTAAATTCAACCTAAATGCCTTACCTTTATCATAAAGCACACCTAAGGAGACCTTTTGATCAAATCAAATGGAAGTACCCGAAGAAAGGGTAATAATTTCATCACCTCTTTCAAAGTTCTTTTCTTATTCCACTTCCTCTTTCTTTGTTGTTTCCATACCAAAATAATAAATCTAGTACCTTATAAATATTGTGATATTATTATAAATATTATACAATCATATTCATTATTTTATCCATCCTATGAATGACAAATTCACCAACGTGCGTACATACGGTTTACCGCATTCACTTCATGGTGTAGTTTGTTATTCAACAATTAATCATTTGGATGCGTATAATAATAAATAATAAATATAATTGATGTAAATAATAAATATAACATGTTAATGATTATTTATATAAGATATACCATCCAATTACATACGATTTAACCATCAATAGAATGGTATTGTCGCTCATGTGTACGTACGGATTACCATCTCCACGAACGCGATGAGATTCATTCCCCATCGTAACCATTCAAGAATAATTTTCATTTTATGATTAAAAATAATTTTTAAGAACTTAATATAATTATGTATATGAATTAAATATATCATATCCATATCAAACATGACTTACATAACAAAACATATAAAGTAAAATGAATCAGTTAACACCTGAAACAATGATACTACTAAAATATTATTAACAATGAAATTTTAGAAGATCATATATGATATCATATTTATGTATGTGGTTATTTTATAATTTAATAACAATTATTTAACTATTATATAGGAGGTTAACATACCCTCGACCAAGGAAAAGTACAAGGTAAGGGTTAAATCTACAATCTCTTCATTATTCGAGGTTGTTTATAAGTGAGTATCTACTAGGACCTCTTTATCATACACATCAGTGTTTCTTAAAAATGTATTTCAAAAAAATTACTATTTCCTAGAATATGGGTTGAATTCAATTATACCCTTATTTTAATTTTTATAAAAAATTTATAAAGCAATCTTTCTGTCGTTTTCCAAACAATGTCCTTTACATCCTTTTTGAAAAAATTAAGGAAAGAATGTTTTTTTAACTTATACAGCAAGTGTGGGTATTTTTCACCATTATAACACCTTTGAAGCTTCCCTTACAAGATTATAGGAATATTTTCAAAATAAATGTTTTCTTTTATAATTATGTGACTTTTATATGATTTCAAAATAGAAAGATATATTTCTCTCAAATAGTTTTGATTTCATCTATGTAAACATCCTTTGATGGATTTTACACTTATTCAAAGTTGATTTGTTATGATATAATATTCTATATTGTATTGAATGTTTTTTGATATGTTTGAATGTGGATATTTTATTTTTACCATTCATGGTTTATGGTTAAAGTATTAACATTTTTTATGCTAGTTTTAATATGAATGTTTATGTTATGTTTCATCCTTTTCATGTGAGGAATGAATTGGACTTAGTAAGTGATGGTTAGAGCCTACTATAGCTCCTAGATGAATCGGTAGGTCTCATGAGACAAACTAGTTTCTTGGCACAAGGCCTTAACAAAATCTTATTTGTAGTCTTGGAATGAGGCCTTGACTATGTGGTTATAATGTCTGGCATTATGCATTCCATCCTTATGAAATTGGCTTTTAATATTACATGTGATTATTCGACTAGTAGAATATTAATATGAATAAGTAAATGGAATTATTTGATTTTTTATTTCCATATTATACAGAAGTTTATGTTTAAAAGGATTGTGTTTTAGTCTTATACATTGCCTTAAATGTTTATGCCTATTTATGAAAGTTTCTTCTATATTGTTATCCTTACTGAGCACTTGATCTCACCCATTTATATATATTATTTTTTCCAAGATTCGAAGAAGTATATTATGACTGACCTATAGGGATAGTCTAAGAGAGATGAATTTTTTCAAAGGAGATACAATTTTGTTGTTTTTTCATTTCATAATGTAATGTAAAACTTCTGCTTGTATCTAGGACTTATAAGGCTACTAAACTAATAGGTCTTTCAGTAATTGATCCCTTGTGATCATAACAATGTTATGAATATATGAACCAAATCTGGGTAACTAGGGTTGGGGAGTTACAAAGGGAACTATTCAAGACAATGCACTAAACCTCAACTCCTTGAGGGTGATCAGCATCAGCAACCATCAAAGCTAAAAGAGAAATGTAAAGATAATTCTATCGCTATTAATGAGGTTGAGCCTGAAAATTATGTGGTGACAGGTACACTATTCATTCATTCAAGAATAGTGAGCATACTATTTGATTCTAGTTATATGAATTCTTTCATATCTTGAAAGTTTAGTAGAACTATTCAAACACCACCACAAATATGGAGGTGAAGTTATCTGTGCAAACAAAAATGGGAAATTATTTCATCCAAAGTATATAACTCCTACCTGGTTAATGTTTGTGGATTGAAAATTCTATAAAATCTTTTCTTACTTTTTTTGGTGGAGTTTGATGCTATATTTGGAATAGATTGTCTATCTTTATACAAATCCAACATCAACTATCGGGAAAGGGATATCAATCTTAACATCCTGAGGTATGCTCCAATTACGTGCATGTGTAAGGATGAGGATGAATATATTTAAGAATAATCATATCAAGTGTGGATATTATTGCCTTATGATCAAGCATATTTATCTCAAATGATTGAGATAAAGGAGAGAATCGTACTAGAGGACATGACCATTGTGAGCGACTACACAGATGTGTTCCCTGAATAATTTCCTAGTCTTCCTCCGGACGAAGAGGTTGAGTTCTCAATTGAACTTATTTGTAGATCTATACCTATATAAAATACACCTAATAGAATGTCCACCATTGATTATGGGAAACTAAATAATCAGTTACAATAGAATCTGGAAAAGGTTTTTATATGCATGAGTGCTTAACCATGGGGTGTTCTAGTCATATTTTTCAAAAAGAAGGATAGATAAATGAACCTCTGCATTTATTATCATGAGATCAAAAGAAATATAATGAAAAAATATCCCCTTCCACAGATATGTGACTTATTCGATAAAATGTATGGGGAAAAGTATTTATCTAAGGTGGACCTTCAGTCGGGATATCACCAATTAATGTTGAATGAAGATATTCCCATGATTTCCTTTCAAATGAGGTATGTAAACTATGAGTTCATAGTGATGCCTTTCGAACTCATTGATGCTCAAAATATATTCATAAACTTAATGAATAGAGTCTTGAGAGATTAACTCAAAAAAATGGTAGTCTTTATCGATGATATTTTGATATACTCCAAGAGGAAGGAGGAATATGATGAGGATTTGAATTCTGTGATAAAGGCCTTGTGAAGGGGGAATCTATATGAAAAGTCCAATAAATGTGATTTATATATGGAGGAAGTATAATTCTTGGGGAATTTTATCACCAGTAAAGGAATATTTGTGGACCCTTCCAAAACAAAGGCAATCAAAGAGTGGGTTAGGATAACATCTATAATGGAGATCCGTAGTTTCCTTAGTCTAGCTGGGTATTATCAAAAATTTGTGAAGAAATTACCATGATTTAGAAACCAAATAACCAAGCTAACTCATAAGGTAGAAAAGTTTTTATGGACTAGTGAATGTGAAGACTACTTCAAATAGTTGAAAAATATGCTTATCACTGCACTAGTACTCACACTACCGATAAGTGGGGAACTCTTTGTGGTATATAAGGATCAAAGAATGGATTAGGTTGTATATATATATGAAAAATGATAAATTGATAGCCTAAGCCTCAAGGAAGTTGAAAATTTATGATTAAAACTATCCCACACATGATCGAGAGTTGGCAGTTGTGAACTTTGCATTGAAAATCTAGCGGCATTATCTCTATGGGGAGAAGTGTGAGATATACACTGATCATAAGAGCCTAAAATATATATTCACGCTGAAGATATTAATATACACTAGTGAATATGGTTAGAGCTCATTAAGGATTATGACTTCTCGACCTACTATTATCCTAGTAAGAAAAATAATGTGGAAAATGCTCTCAGTAGATAAAATACTATAACATTATCAATTATGAGAATTGAGAAGGATCCAATCTTCTTATATTTGTAAAGGATGGACATGGGAATCATTAAGTAAGTAACATTACCAATCCTTTATCAAATGATTGCTCAACCATCCCTCATGTAGAAAATAAAGGATGATCAAATAAATGATTTGGAAATTCAGAATAAAGAATAATATATCAGAAAAGATAAATCCCCATATTTCAAATTTGATGAGGAAGGATTTGTAAGATTTGGGTCAAGACTATGTGTACCATACAATATAGAGATAAATAAAGATATTCTGAATGACACGCATATCTTAACCTTATCTATTCACCCAGGTAGCACAAAGATGTATTGAGATCTCTGAGAGCAATATTGGTGTGACAATATGAAGAAAGAGATTGCAGAATATACATCAAAGTGCCTGGAATGTCAACAAGTGAAGGATTAAATAAAAAATTATAAAGGGGTGATTCAACCATTACCCATACCAACATGTAAATGGGAAAACAATACCATGGAATTTTTCACCGAACCTCTGAAGTCATCCAGAGGAAACAATGCTATATGGGTTGTCTTTTATCATCTTACAAACACATATCACTTTATCATAATTCAAGAGGACTCCTCACTGGATCAAATTTCAAGTATATACATTAGATAAGTTCTATGGATGCATGGATTACCACAATCAATTGTATCCGATCAAGATTCAAGATTCACATCCGAGTTCTGGAAAAGTCTCCAACATGCTCTAAACACTGATCTGAACTTTAGTATGGATTATCATCCTCAAACTGATGTCCAATATTAATAGACTATTATAAAACTAGAATACATGTTGAGAGAATGTTCTATGGACTTCAAATGAGAATTGGACTAACATCTACCTCTGGTTGAGTTATCTTGCAATAAAAATTCCCACTCAAGCATCCAAATGGATCTATATGAAGCCCTTTATAGGAAAAGATTTAGAACACTGATATTCTAGAATGAAGTTAGTGAACAGAAGATTTTGGGACCTAAAATGGTTGAATAAATGGTATAAAATGTGAAAACCATTCAGTAGTATATTTGGGTTTCCCAAAGTTGATAAAAGAGCTATGCAAACAATCATCGACAATACCTAGAGTTTAAGGTTGGATACATAGTATTCCTATTAATATCTCCATGGAATTGGATCATGGGATTTGGGAAGAAAAAAAAGCTAAGTCCCAGGTATATCAACCCCTTCGAGATTCTTGAGTGTGTCAGATATGTGGACTATCAACTAGAACTTCCACCAACCATGTCTCAAATACATGATTTATTCCATGTATCCCTCTTGAGGAAGTATATAACAGACCCCTCACATGTACTAAATTTAGAGGTGGTACAGTTGGAAAATGATCTCTCTTACAAGGAGAAGCTGGTGAAGATCTTGGAACATAGAGATAAAGTTATATGCAACAAGACTACTCAACTGGTCAAAGTAATATGGTAGAACCACAAGTACAAAGAGGCAACATGGGAACTGGAGGAAGTAATGAAGGATAATTACCCTCACTTATTCACATCTTATTATGTAAAATTAAATTTTGAGGGTGGAATTTCAAAAGGTGGGAAGAATATAACAACCCAAACTTTTATCAATGGAATTTTTTTCTCTTCTTATAATTATGTTATATGGTATAAAACACATGCATAGAATAGATATCCTAATAAAAAAATTATTTTCATAAATTAAGAAAGAAATATTTGGTATTCATAGAAATTAAGGAACATATATTGATGGAATAGTAACCTGAACCTTGAATAGTAGCATGGCTATTAGGAATAGTAATTTGGCCAAAATAATAATAACCTCACCTATGAAAGTATGAATAAAATTTTTCTATCTTATAATTTATAATATGATATAATTATATCATAGTATAAGTAAATTAATGTTTTAAAAATGATAAATTAAGTGTTGGTATTTTTATAAAACCTAAATGATTATTTATAATTTTATAATTAATATAATGATTTAAAATAAAATTTATTTTCATAAATTATATTCAAAAATTAATATTTTTTTCTTGGGATTATTATATAATTTTATAAGACCTTAATTAATGTTTCAAAGTGTCATAAAATCAGTTATAATTTTAAAATCAGTATTTTTTGAATAAATGATGATTTTAATTAAAAATTAAATTTATTATGTTTAGAAAATAATTTTCATAAAATGGATTTCATTTTTGAATTATTCACATTTAAAAATGGTTTCAGTGAATTTTTGGGATTTTTCTATAATATTTGAATTTTTGTGAATTGTAAAATACTATAATTTACGATATATAACATTATAAGTTCAATTCACTATTTCTTAATTAATGGATTTTGTAAGAACCATAATCTCAAAATATCCTTAATTATTTAATATATTTAGTGATAAGGTTCAAACTATTAATAGTCTTGATCCAAAATAATAAACTAATGAATAAAATAATCAAAAAAACACCCCTCTCTTCCACTATAAATACCACCCATCACCAACTCTTCTCCTCACACCTCCAAATATTTGAAGCTTATCCAAATTCTACCCAATACTATTCTAAATCATCTCCCACATGTCTAGGATCATTTTTTTCAATAAAATACCAAACCTAATTTCCCTAAGGAGGTTCTCAAGGAGAAGAATTCAAGTGGTAAAATCCTCTATCATTTTCTTTTAATTTATCTTCACATTATTTTATTTTCTTATTCTCTCGTAGCCTAAACTTATCCAAGAAGAATTATAAATAAAATATATTATATATTATTTTATTTTATTATGTTAATGGAATAATACATCATCAAACCTCTTCTCCTCCCCCTTTTATTCTAAAAACCGAAAACATCATCTGTGATGTGTTGATTTTTCGCCTTTGAGAATGATAGTTTTAATTTTCCTTTACCACCTTAAAGGATGGTCATAAAACCATTAT
Source organism: Viscum album (assembly GCA_963277665.1). Lineage (NCBI taxonomy): Eukaryota > Viridiplantae > Streptophyta > Magnoliopsida > Santalales > Viscaceae > Viscum > Viscum album. Next base: position 1,302,382,987 of record OY728127.1, read on the forward strand.
AATTTTTGAAAAAAGCTTATAAATTTTATGTTATAACCTTTTTTATGTTCTAGAACAAAAATATATACATAATATTAAATGATAAAACAAAACTATTTCGTGATGATTGAAAAACTGAAAAATTAATCTAAACGGTTATCATTAACATTTTATCTAATGAATAATACTATTATCTGAAATATATATATATATATAAGACCATTTAAACTTATGGAATTTCATTCATAATATATACTTTTTGTAACGTCCCGAGTCTGGAGCCACACCACTGGTGCCCGTACCCGATTCGCCACATGACCTCAAGCACGTTTCCCCGAATGCCAGAGGCTGCCAACTAGCAGCGAGGGCCTTGCTGAGTCGATGGGGAAACTATTCCCTCATTCGGTAAGGTATACAAGGTAAGAAAACAACAATAAACAACGGAAACGATAAACAACATGCATAACAACAGAAACAAAACAGCAGAAGCAATGTATATATATAACTATGATGACAAAGATGCAGCAGGTACAAGTATCTAAGGAAAACAGCAAACAAAACAACATGCTTAAATATAACTAAAACCAAGTGCAAAAGAACAACAAAGTAAGCTCCTCAGCATCGCGAGCCACGGCTCGGTCCCATGCTCCCCAGCTCCTGGTGTAATCAAGATCCTGAAGTAGAAGGGTGCTTGCCTTTATCTATACCTGCAGCAACATAGTCTGCTTGGGCCCAAAATCATGGACCAAACAGGGTGTGAGATACAATCCCAGTAGGCAATCACCCAAAGATTTGTTCCTAACAGTCAATGAATACATGGCAGTAACAAAACAAGAAGCAGTAAACAGAAAAGCACAAGCAGCTACAATCCACAGTTCTAGCAAACAAAGTGCACAAGTAAACAGCCAGCAACAAAAAAAGAAACAGGTAACCCTCTGGGTAGCTCTCACAGTCTAACCCCTATGGTTAAACCTCTAAGTACTAGCAACCCTCTGGGAGGCACACACAGTCTCACCCCTCTGGTTCAGCTACGTAATTAAGCAGACTCTCTGGGGAAGCACTCACCGTCAATTCCCCCTATAGTCTCGTATCGTGATAAAGGCTCTCTGGGGAATCACTCAACGTCAATTCCCCATGTGGACCACGTCGTAATTAAAAGACACTCTTGAGAATCCCTTCCGTCAATTCTCCCCTTGGTCTCGCATCGTGATTAAAAGACACTCTGGAGAAGCCCTTCCATCAATTCTCCCTTTGGTCTGCTACTCTAGGTTCTCACAGTCCTAAGTATAACTAAACATGCTCAACACATGTGTATCGTCCAAGTAAACCTCAAGAACTACTTGGCTAACAACTAAGGTTCAACATCAATAATAAAACAACAGTTACACTAACCTACAATTAGGCATGGCAACTGGAAAAACGCCAAACAGGAAGAACAAGCATGGCAAAACAATCTGAGCACAACGAATTACTCTAATCACAATCAATAACCTCTACTAAAGCAATCAATCAAAGCAGGAAAACAATAAGGGAAAAATAGGAAACACACAATACCCCGTTCACGGGTATTGGTGGAATTTTCACATAATACTCATCGACTTTTAAGAGAAAGGCACAAACCACCTACCTCGATCTAAGTAGATCGATATACGTGAACCTCGACGACAGATTCCTCTTAAAACAATGTAGATCTGAGAAAATGAAAAAAACGTTCATCCCACGATAACTTGGAAACGAGGAGGAATCAAGAAACAAGGATAAAGCATAAGGAAGAACTTACCGTTGTGATTCCAACGCAACTGACCGTGCTCGAATTGGAGAACAGACGGCGAGGCAAGAATCCGTCGAAGATCTGGCCGTAGGGTCACTCCCGGATGGTCGAAAACTGAAGAAGAAGATGAATATTGGGGTTATATGCGACCCTGGCCCGTTTAATGAAAAACAAAGTACACGGTGTGTACTTTTTGATTACACGGCGTGTACTTCAAATTTTCCATACTCCGAAATAACCGGCCACCACCTCAGCCTTACACACCGTGTGTGTGGCCCGGACACGGACAGCACACGGCTTCAAGCTAAGGAAAGAGTACACGGTGTGTACTTAGAAAGTACACGGCGTGTACTTCTGAAATATCCAGAAAATTCATTTTTTTCAAAAACTCCAGAAAAAAGGAAAAACATACCTGAAAAGAGATCTGGGTTCTAACAAACTTCCCCCCTTAAAGAAATTCATCCCCGAATTTCCCTAACGATGTGGAGAAGGAGAAACCCTGAATAGCTCCGGCCACTGTGATCGTACATCGGCCTCCCTCTCCCAGGTCTCGTCCTGTACTCGTCCGTGCTGCCATAGCACTCGTACCAGAGGAATAGACCACCCACGGAGAACCTTCGTACTATGATCGACAATCCTGATAGGATGCTCTTCGAACGACGCATCCGCTTTAAGCTCGACTTCCTCGGGCTGAAAGACGTGAGATGGGTCTAAAAAGTAGTGTCGGAGCTGAGAGACGTGGAAGACGTCGTGCATGGCCCGATACCTCTGAGGTAGCTTCAACCGATAGGCGACCAGCCCCACTCTCTCCAAAACCTCAAATGGCCCGACGTACCGCAGTGAAAGCTTACCCTGTCTCTGAACCCTCTTGTGTCCCAACCTTGGTGCGACACGTAGTAAAACCTGATCACTGACCTTGAACTCTAGAGGTCATCTCTGTTGATCTGCATAAGACTTCTGTCGAGACTACGTTGTATTCATCCTCTTCTGAATCAGCTCTATCTTCTCTGAAGTCTCTTGAATAAGATGAGGTCCCAGTAAAGCTTCCTCTCCTGCCTCCAGCCAGCATAAGGGTGATAGGCATGGCCTACCATACAAAGCCTCGTATGGAACCATCTGAATGGTCTCCTAGAAACTGTTGTTGTAGGTGAACTCAACCAAAGGAATATGCTTCTCCCAAGAACCGCCAAAGTCAAGGATGAAAGCTCGGAGCATATCCTCAAGCACCTGGATCGTTCGCTCGGACTGGCCATCAGTATGGGGATGGTATGCTGTACTCAAAAGTATCTGTGTACCCAAGGCCTTCTAAAGTCCCTTCCAGAACCGAGAGGTAAAGCGCGCATCTCTGTCTGAAACAATAGAGCATGGAACTCCATGCAGACGAATGATCTCTCTGATGTAAAGTCGTCCCAGATCATCGACACTGAACGTTTCCTTGATCGGAAAGAAGTGAGAAACCTTAGTGAGTCTATCGACGACAACCCAAACAGCATCATTTCCTCGAGGTGATCTTGCCAACCCGGTCACGAAGTCCATCGCAACATCGTTCCACTTCCACTCCGGAATGGGTAACTGCTGTAAGAGCCCCGCTGGTTGCTGATGCTCTGCTTTCACCTGCTGACAAGTAGAACATCTCATGACAAAACCAGCGACATCCTTCTTCATACCTGGCCACTAGTATTGGCGATGAAGGTCCCGATACATCTTGGTGACGCCAGGATGAACTGCCCAAATAGAGGAATGGAAATCCCGCATCAGCTCCTCGCGTATGTCTGCTAGCACCCATACGCATCCCTGGAAGTGCAAGATCTCATCCTCGCCCACTGTCCATCCAGGAAGGGGTTATCCTCATAACACACTCTCCCACAGGACTAAGCCTTCTGAGTCTGATAGCTGCCTCATCCGTACCCGATCAAGTAGCGTGGAGGTAACAGCTACAGAAGATAGAAAAGTTTGTCCCCATCTGTCGTGCACCTTCAGATGCATCTTAGAGAAAAGATCCATTAGCTGCCACTCACTAATGGCCTCCTGAACTTCCTGAATCTGAGTTCTCCTGCTCAATGCATCAGCCAAGGCGTTTCCCTTTCCTGGCGTATAGGCGAGCTCGAAGTCGAAAGACTGTAGATACTCAACCCACCTGCGCTGCCTCAGATTCAGATCACGCTGAGTGAAGATATACTTGAGACTCTTGTGGTCAACGAAGACCACAAAGTGCTCTCCTAGAAGATAGTGTCTCCAACAGCGCAAGGCATGAACAACAGTAGCTAACTACAAATCGTGTGTAGGGTAGTTCCTTTCATGTGGCCTCAACTGCTGAGACCCGTACGCAACGACTCCATCTCCCTGCATAAGCACATCTCCTAGCCCGATACCCGAAGCATCACAATAAACAGTGTATCTCTTGCCTGGATCTGGAAAGAATAGTATCGATGCTGACGTCAACCTCCCTTTCAGCTCCTGAAAGGCTGACTCACAAGAATCTGACCATAAGAACTTCGCCCCCTTCTTGGTCAGACCTGTCAAAGGTGCTGCTAGATGAGAAAAGTTCTAAATGAAGTGTCTGTAGTATCCATCCAGCCCTAGGAAGCTCCGTACCTCAAAAACGTTCTTTGGCTGCTCCCAAGAAACTGTAGCTCTCACTTTCTCTGGGTCCACTGATACTCCTGCCTCTAAGATGATGTGACCCAAGAATTGAATCTGATCCATCTAGAAATGGAACTTTGAGAGTTTAGCATAAATTCGATGCTCTCTCAATGTACTCAGAACGATCTCAAGATGTATGGCATGGTCGTGTTGAGTGTGAGAGTACACCAAGATATCGTCCACCAAGACCAAAACGAAGGAGTACAAGTAAGGATGGAACACTCGGTTCATTAGTGCGATGAAAACTACAGGCGCGTTCATGAGACCAAACGGCATGACTGTATACTCGTATAGACCATACCTACTCCTGAAGGCTGTCAGAGGTATATCTGATGGTCTAACGCGCAACTGATGATAACCGGACCTCAAGTCGATCTTTGAGAACGCCCGGGCTCCTCGAAGCTGATCTAAAAGGTCATCGATCCGTAGCAAGGGATATAAGTTCTTAACCATCAACTGGTTCATCTTCCGATAATCCACACAAAGCCGAAGGGTATCGTTTTCCTTCTTCGCAAAAAGAACAGGCGAACCCCAAGGAGAAGTACTGGGTCGAATGAAACCCTTAGCCTGTAGCTCCTCCAACTGCTTCTTGAGCTCTTGCAACTCAGGTGTGGCCATCCTATATGGAGGAATGGACATCGGTGCCGCTCCTGGCACGAGCTCAATAGAGAAGTCTACCTCACGCTCCAGAGGCAAACCCGAAAAGTCCTCTGGAAAGACATCCCTAAAGAAATCTACCACTGGAGGAAAGTCCAATTGTGGAGTCCCCTGATCATCTAGATAAAGGCTAGAAATCTGGGCTGTCACCCGTCCTAGCCCATGATGCTCGAGTCCCGCCCGACTCGCCCGAATGTCCCATTCGCCTCTATGAAGAAAAGATTCACCCTCTGGTGAAGCGAAACTCACTCTGCGACGATAACATTCAATGACTTTCTGAAAGGGAATAAACCAATCCATGCTAAGGATTACATCATAGCCTGTCATCTCTAGGACATAGAGATCTCATAAGAAGCGATACCCTGCAACCTCGAGAGGGAACTCTCTACACTGGTGTACACTAGATGTCTTTGTCCCCAAGGGTGTGTCTAGTGTCAAAGAGTCAGCAGAAGAAAAGATGCAGAGTCCAAGGATCTCCACAACAGCAACAGAGATAAAGCTTTGTGTAGCACCAGTATCGAAAAGGTCTAAAGATAGAACTAAGGATACTAAAATCGTACCTCGAACAGTAGAAGGGTCGGGGTCCTGCTCCTGATAAGTATGTTCCACGGCGAAGGAATGGCTTGTACCGCGGCCCTGTGCCCCTGGCTGACCACCCTGAGCTGAACTGCCCTGCTGGTGCTGAGGAAATGGTGGTTGACTGCCATGGCCTCGACCTCCACCTCGGCCCGAACGGCCAGAAGAACTCCAGTTCCCCGACTGGTGAGAAACTGGCGGTGCTGCTCCTGAACGAGGAGTCATGGAAGAACCCCAATCACCTGATGTTGGTGAGAAAACCTGGAAGAAACACTGAAGGTGACCCATATTGCTGCAAGATTGGCACTCCACTGGGTCCCTCTGGCACTGCGGCCTTGTGTTCCCAGTCCGGCCACACTGATAGCATGTCACCTGGCTGCCTGATGATGCGTCTCGCTTCCTCGAATCACCACGCGTAGGCTCCCTATGGCGCTTCTTGCTGTCATCCGAAGGAAATCTAGCTCTGGAAGCAGAACCTCCCTAGATCGCAGCTCCAGAGTCTCTTAGATTGTGTTCCACAATCAGTGCCTTGTTGACGATGGAAGTAATGGAAGTCAGTTGGAAGAGGTTCACCTGCGAGCGGATCTCCCACCTGAGTCCATCCTCAAACTTCCTCACCAAGAACACCCACTCCCATTCCGAAGGGGTGTAAAATGCTGAAGCTCGGTGAAACGAGAGGAATACTCCATGACAGATAGAGTACCCTGCTCTAAGCTCATGAACTCCCGAGCTCGATCGGCCCTCAGGGTCTCTAGGTAGAATTAGTCGTAGAACATGCACTGGAACTCCTCCCAAGTAATAGCCTGCTACTGACCCGCCTGTGAGATCACGTCCCACACCTCTTGGTGGAGTCTCGGAGCATATAGGTGGCGAGCTTGACCCACCTCTCTGGAGGCGTCTCCAGATGATCGAATATAGTCAGCATGGCTTCCAGCCATGACTCTGTAGCCTGTGATTATCCCTCCCATGAGAACGTGGGAGGATGCTGCTGCTGGAAAACTTGCGTCAAGTCTGCCATAGACAAGGCAGGAAGCGGTGCTCCCTGGAAGTCTTGCATCATCCTCATGAAACCTTCCCTGAACTGCGCATCAGCGCCTGCAACTAGTACGACAACCAGTGCCAAAGCTGTCTTAGCTGGGGGATTGACAGGAAGTCCCTGATCAGCCATATCTGGCGTCTAATCACTGCCCGATGACAGATGTACAACCAGAGGATTTCTCGGAGGCATATCTCTGAAAGATCAAAAGCACACCTTAGATCAAGAAAACAAGGACAGAGAAAACAAGAGCACAAAATGGGAAAAGGGGAGAAAACACACAAGATTGCAAAACACGACTACACGGTGTGTATAAAACTACACGGCGTGTCTTCTAAAGCTAAAAACATGGGCGTGTACTCCAGACCTACAAGTCTTGTACACTTCAAACTACATGGCGTGTTGACCCCCACACACGGCGTGTACTTGAAAACTAGTCCCCTGTCCGAGTCTCCTTACACGGTTAACCCACACGGTCCGACTCAACCCAAGACTACACGGCGTGTTCTCAACACGTACGGCGTGTACCAGACAAGGCTTCGGCGATCCGTGTTTGGAAAACACATGGTCGTCTACACGGCTGGACCTCACACGGCGTGCTCCGAACAAGCACGGTGTTCATAGGCTAAGGTGACATCGTCCCGTGTTGTTCGCGACATGGTCGGGTACCTGGGCACGACTACACGGCGTGTTCCAAACAAACACGACGTGTGGAAAGGAAGGTAACGCCAGCCCATGTTGTTCGTGACACGGCCGGGTACCTGGACAAGACTACACGGTGTGTTTCGTAAAACACGGCATATGGAAAACAAGGTCACGCCGGCCCGTGTTGGTCGTGACACGGTCGGGTACCTGGACAGGACTACACGGCATGTTCCCTATGGATACAGCATGATCTACCTGAGCTTCCCCGGCCCGTGTTGTTAGTGACACGGCCGGGTACACGGCTCTGAACTCACACGGCGTGTACCGACCATACACGGCGTGTTCCCGAAGTTACTCCCACGACACTGTGTCCTGCTCACATGGTCAGTGACACAGCCTGAAACCTACACGGCGTGTATCTAAAAAGTACACGCCGTGTATTCTGGGTTTTTCTGGGCAGTAGTTCAGAAACTTCACAGAATTCCAGAAACACTAAAAACAAGGGAAAAGATGCCAAATTCCGATCTGAGAGGGCCCATAACACCTCCAGAACCAAAATTTGGCGTTCATTTTTGGCAAGGAACAAAGAAACAGTCTTCTAACATAGAATCATAGAATATATCAAGCAACTATCACAACAGCATGCATAATCTACACAAATTCTATCACAATAGCATGCAATCGCTAATGCACCCTAGATGGCATGGCAAGAATGCATGACATGTGATTTCTACAAGTGCCTATATGATGCATGAGATGGAATACCCTAATCTCATCGGGTTGCGACAGAAATAGACTCAAAATATCAAAACAATAATAACACAAGCCATGTGAATCACTCTAGGTGAAAACATATCAACCATAAAACTCAAAACCAGCAAACTGCAATTAACGAGGTAGTATGGCCTTTCCCTATACACAGGTTAGCTACTCCCGAGAACAGCTTAATACCAAGTACCGAATCCGTCATATCCCTGGCTAAAGTCTCCAAACAGTAATGCAAGAGAAAAGAACTCCTCTGATACTACTTTGTAATGTCCCGAGTCCGAAGCCCCTCCACTGGTGCCCGTACCCGGTTCGCCACATGACCTCAAGCATGTTTCCCCGAATGCCAGAGGCTGTCGAATAGCAGCGAGGGCCTTGGTGAGTCGGTGGGGAAACTATTCCCTCATTCGGTAAGGTATACAAGGTAAGAAAACAACAATAAACAGCGTAAATGATAAAAAACATGCATAACAACAGAACCCAAACAGCGGAAGCAATGTATACATATAACTATGATGACAAAGATACAGAAGGTACAAGTATCTAAGGAAAACAGAAAACACAACAACGTGCTGAAATAAAACTGAAACCAAGTGCAAAAGAAAAACAAAGTAAGCTCCTCAGCATCGCGAGCCACAGCTCGGTCTCATGCTCCCCAGCTCCTGGTGCAATCAAGATCCTGAAGTAGAAGGGCACTTGCCCTTATCTATACCAGCAGCAACATAGTCTTCTTGGGCCCAAAATCACAACCCAAACAGGGTGTGAGATACAATCCCAGTAGGCAATCACCCAAAGATTTGTGCCTAATAGTCAATGAATACATGGCATTAACAAAACAAGAAGCAGTAAACAGAAAAGCACAAGCAGCTACAATCCACAGTTCTAGCAAAAAAAGTGCACAAGTAAACAGCCAGCAACAAAAAAAGAAACAGGTAACCCTCTGGGTAGCTCTCACAGTCTAACCCCTATGGTTAAACCTCTAATTACTAGCAACCCTCTGGGAGGCACACACAGTCTCACCCCTCTGGTTCAGCTACTTAATTAAGCAGACTCTCTGGGGAAGCACTCACCGTCAATTCCCCCCTATAGTCTCGTATCGTGCTAAAGGATCTCTGGGGAAGCACTCAACGTCAATTCCCCCTGTGGCCCGTGTCATAATTAAAATACACTCTGGAGAAGCCCTTCCGTCAATTCTCCCCTTGGTCTCGCATCGTGATTAAAAGACACTCTGGAGAAGCCCTTCCGTCAAATCTCCCTTTGGTCTGCTACTCTAGGTTCTCACAGTCCTGAGTATAACTAAACATGCTCAACGCGTGTGTATTGTCCAAGTAAACCTCAAGAACTACTTGGCTAACAACTAAGGTTCAGCAGCAATAATAAAACAACAGTTCCACTAACCTACAACTAGGCATGGAAACTGGCAAAACGCCAAACAGGCAGAACAAGCATGGAAAAACAATCTGAGCACAACGAATTACTCTAATCACAAGAAATATCCTCTACTAAAGCAATCAAGAAAAGCAGGAAAACAACAAGGGAAAAATAGGAAACACGCAATACCCCGTTCACGGGTATTGGTGGAATTTTCACATAATACTCATCGACTTTCAACAGAAAGGCACAAACCACCTACCTCAATCTAAGGAGATCGATGTACGCGAACCTCGATGACAGATTCCTCTTAGAACAACGTAGATCTGAGAAAACGCACAAAACATTCATCCCACGTTAACTTGGAAATGAGGAGGAATCAAGAAACAAGGATAAAGCAGAAGGAAGAACTTACCGTTGTGATTCCAACCCAACTGACCGTGCTCAAATCGGAGAACGGACAGCGAGGCGGGAATCTGTCGAAGATCCGGCCGTATGGTCGCTCCCGGACGGTCTAAAACTGAAGAAGAAGATGAATATGGGGGTTAGACACGACCCCGGTCCATTTAATGAAAAAAAAGTACACAACATGTACTTTTTTATTACACGGCATGTACTTAAAATTTTCCATACTCTGAAATAACTGGCCTCCACCTCAGCCTCACACACCGTGTGTGTGGCCCGAACACGGCCAGCACACGGCTTCGAGCTGGGGAAAGAGTACACAGCGTGTACTCAGAAAGTACACGGCGTGTACTTCTGAAATTTCCAGAAAATTCATTTTTCTCAAAAGCTCCAGAAAAAAGGAAACACATACCTGAAAAGAGATCTGGGTTCTTACACTTTCAATTTTGGATAATTATTATCATTTTACATGATATTTCATACATTTATGCAAGTGAACCAATCATGAAAACTAAGAAAAAAACAAGCACAAATGATGAAATTTAACTCTATAACTCATCAAAATGTCCATAAACATGCTTAATAAAATTTTAATTAATAAAATTCATGTATAAGAGGTTATTTATTTAGTAATTAATGAATCTAATTTTGTTATATTAAAGTGAATAAATCATTCATACATAAGGTAAGGGGATTCTCAAATCCAACTCCATTTCCTTGGGTTTTTCCTCTTTCACAACAATTTCAGAATTTATATTCATTTAATTTTCCTTAAATATAATTTCATTATTATTACCTTCTCTTTTTTAGGATATACATGTTTACAACTTGGTTTTATGAAAAAATGAAAAGGTTTTTCCAAAATAACTCTTCTTACTAAAAAAAACATATTTTACTTCTCCTGAGATTGTTTCTTCTTCACTCATGATTGATTATTATTATAACACATAAATAATTCCCTTTTTATTTAGGGAACCCCAAAGTTTATTCATGAATTTATGTATTATTAAATTCTCATGAAACCCATTTCCATTTTAGGGGTTGTTTTATAGCTAAGATTCTTATATGTTCTATGTGGAATGCATGATTATGTTAGTGTTATTATGTGACATGTGAAAGCACGTTCGATTGTCACATATCGATCATTTAAGGCTTTGATGCTCTGATAATTTGTATAGAAGAACTCGGGTCGAATCCTCAGCGATGATAATTTTTAATAGTCGATTATTTTTAGTTGATTGTATTTTGATTGGGGGGTTTGTTTGTAGAGCTTATTAAATAATTTATCAATGATTTTTGATTTAACAATTTGATAAATATTGAGGATAGTTCATTATTAGGGAGTTAATCTTGTGATATCCTTGAGTGTTGATTTATATTTCATTAAATTAACACCCACTTCACAAGATGATGTTGACTGGAATTCCTAAGTGGTAAGGCTTTTAATCCAAGCCTTAAATTAACTTAGGGTTCTAATCTCAATCAGTACATGTTGATAGTAGTGTATTTATGGTTCCAATAATCCATGTAAACCACACATTAAACAAAACAAGTCATTAATCCATGACATGTTAAGTCTAACATAAACAATGTTAATTTAAAGAATATTTATCGAGCAAATACTCTCAATCACTTAACAACCCTAAATTTTGACTCACCCTGATGAGATATTTAATAAACCATTTTTAGGATTAGTAATATGGTTTATTATTTTTATGATTATGAATTAATAAGTGAAGAAAAAAAGTGATAAGAAAAGAGTTGTGCGCCGAACACACACACACAAACAGTGAAAGGAATTAAATACTGACTTTAGATTGAATGAAAAAGAAAAATAAGGGAAGTGGATTCAACTATATTTAAACTATTTTAAGACCATTAATATTATTTAATATAATTTGTATGAGAATAATAGATGAATAAGAATAAACTTTCATTAAAATATAATTACAAAAAAACACATACACGATTATAAATGAAGAACAACAAAAAAGTAAATGAAAGGAAGCAAGGAGGAATGGTTTCTCAAGTGAAAACTTGAGTATGGAAGATCCTTAAAAGACTTTGGCAGAGGCTTGGTCATGCCAACCTATCCTCCTTTGCTCTAAAATTCCAACCACATGCAAGGAGAAGAGGGGATTGTATTTATTTCCCAAGGAGGTGGATTGTTGGCATTCCAAATTTTCCCCACCACTTTCATTGCCAATTTGGCCATCCATACAACTTAATATAGAGATATTCAATTCTTCCAAGTAGTATATATTGATATTTACTATAATCCCTAAAGAAATTTTAGCCATTGGGATTTTTATAGCCAAATATATGGCTATTTTACTAAACGGTTTGCACCTGTCCATTTTTATCAACACTTTTTCGAAGGTTGAAATGTGAATGGGTTTTTGAATAAGAAGATGCCTTCAAATAAAAATAATTTATTATAAAAAGTTGGCCTCCCATATCTTAGATTTCACAATAAAATATACCAGATTTATTTGATTAGTATATCAAGTGAAAATTCAAGAATACTTTCCTGATTTTAATTCCTGGCCAGGATGGTCATCTATATTTCAAAGCATTAGTTGGGAACCTTTTTCTTATATTTATACCTTAAAATTTTTATCCATGATTCTTTTGTATAATAACGAACATATGGTTGATTTTCATAAAATTTGGGCTTTGGGATTTTGACCAGTAACTCAATCATAATGGCTGATCCAGTTTATTCACAGATTCTTTGGGTCTTCTTGTGTGGATCATATGAACCTCCAAATGGATCATTTGGCCAAAGGTACCTTCTAATGAAATGTTGGAATTTGAGTAAAGAACCATAAAAAATATAAATCATAAAATTTGTATAATTAGGGTGAGATTTATAATTACATTAGTAAACTAACTCGATTTTATTAATTCAAATAATATTCAAAAATTAAATTTAATATTAAAACATGATTATTTCATAAGAATTATGAAATTTTCACTAAAAATCAGTAAATAGAGTAAATAAAAAGTTCTGAATAAGTAAATAACATAAAATCCCCCACACTTAGCCTTGTTCATGTCCTCATGTGAAACAAATATAAAAAACATTACAAATTCATTTTCACTCACCAAAAAATATTAAAATTTTGTTTTCCCCACTTAGGGGAGGTTTAGACTATTCCACTCATCCATATTGAATTCCATCTCAAATTTTTACAGAAAAAATGTTCCAAAAACAATTCATTTTTCATGCTCAAATTTAGAAATAGAAAATGTGGGCACTCAAAACTTACTCCTCTCAAGATGATAAAAATTTATTTCTAGAGGTTCACTCATTCACCAACCAAAAGTGAGAATCATAGAGTTGGAAATAGCTCTCAGCTTCTATTCCCTATCCTAAAGTGCATAAGAATCAATAGGTCTTGTTAAGGGTTTTTCTGTGGCTATGGTATGGTAGGAATTTAGTATTCAAAAAAGTACAAAGAGGGCTAAAACACCAATATAGAAAAAGTAATGCACAATATTTTTGAAATAAAACATGGAAAGAAATGGAAACACATATTTAAAATAGAATAATTGTGTGAATCAAGACACAAAAGTGGAATAAAATTTGAAGGGAATGAGAAGATGGAATATTTACAAAACACAAAACTTCTCCCAATGACATAAGTGTTATTTTTTTCCTTTTTTTTTTTGCATTTTTTGAAAGTTAAACTTGAAACAGATCTCACACTCATCTCCCAACCCATGATTGATCTCCTCATGACACTAATTGTAATAGTTATAACAAGATCAAAGGTTTAGGAAGGGTTATTTTTGACCTACCCAAGACACAACCCTTTTTTTGTTCTTTTTTTTATTTTTTTTATTTTTTTGAACACTTTTCAATAACATTTACAAAATTACATAAATGAAATTAAAATCCCCAAAACTCTCTGAATGACAACTTCTCCCCCACACTAAAATGGATGTGTTCCCTCAAGCATATGATAACTCGTTGAAAGGGCACCCAAAAATGAAATCCATTCCCCCCACACTTAAAATTCAATAAATAATACAATGTAAATCCATGTAGATGTTAGGTGGGATAAGGTATTGGGCTTGTAATTTAGATATCAAAGCAAAGGTTTTCATAGCATCAAAGGGGCTTTCAAAAGGAGGATTAATGTAAGGGAAATGGGAGGCTATTTGGCTATTGTGATTATCATGTAATTCAGAAAATTCCACTATCATATTAATGCACACCAAAGTATTAAATTAAACTTTAAGGTCCATAATCTAAAGACTCACAAATGGGGGTAAAAAGCACACATTTTTAAAAGATGGCCATAGGTGGCCTGGGCATGAATGTTAATGTTGTTCCTCGCGGTTGGGGAAAATAATTTTCCAAATCAAAAATTGAGAATTCAAAATTTTTTGGTTTTGAAACAATATTCTTTATCCAAATATATGAGGAAAACACAAAAAAAATAGATTAAACCATGTCTTTTGACTCCCCAAAATGGTTGGAAAAATTTTCAAAATTGTATGGTGAGTAAGTATGGCTATTTTGGTTTTTTTTCATTTTTTTATTTATTTATTAGTTTTTTTTAGTGTTTTTAAAATACACACCCACACAAAAGAGAAAGAGAAAAAGAAGGGGTTTGATAAAGAATGTGGTAAAAAAATAAAGAGAGAGAAAGAATAAGAAAGAGGTAGAGAGAGGAAGAGAGAGAGAGAGTTAAAGGGAAAGAGGTGTCCCTGGTTTGGATTTGGTGGGTCATCGTATCCATCTAGGGGTTTGTTTACTTTAGAAGTTGTGGATCCGGTGGAAGTAGATGTTATTCTAGGATTGTGCGTCCTCTCATGGTGATTCTTTAGCTAATGTCCATTAACTGTGAATGTCCTTTTTGAAGAGGGGTCGTGGACTTTTACTACACCAAATGGGTGGACATGAGAAATAATAAAAGGACCTTCCCAAAGAGAATTAAGCTTACCAGGGTGAAGTCGAAATCGAGAATTGGAGAGTATTACCTTTTAACCTTCATGAAATACCTTTCATGGGATTTTTTGTTATGGAGTGCCTTGGATTTTTCTTTGTAGAGATTATAATTCTTGTAAAAATCAAGTCAAATATCTTCCAGTTTAGTCAATTGTAATAATATTTCTTTACCATATTTTTCAAAATCAAAATTTCAAGTTTTCATAGCCCA
Source organism: Viscum album (assembly GCA_963277665.1). NCBI lineage: Eukaryota > Viridiplantae > Streptophyta > Magnoliopsida > Santalales > Viscaceae > Viscum > Viscum album. Next base: position 1,302,398,006 of record OY728127.1, read on the forward strand.
AAATGACTTATGTTGTATTTCAACTATAAAATGACATGCTTTACTAAAAACTAGCCTAAAAGGAGACATCCCAATATGTGTTTTATAGGAAATTTGATAAGCCCAAAGTGATTCACCAATTCTTTAAATCCAATCTTTTCTGGTGGGTTTTACAATTCTCTCAAGCACTCTTTTCACTTCTCTATTAGAAAGTTCATCCATACCATTTGTTTTGGGGTGATATGAATTTGAAATTTTATGTACAACCCCATTCTTTTTAAAAAGATATTCCATGGTTCTGTTACAAAAATGGGTTCCTAAGTAACTTATCAAGGCACATGGTGTGCCAAATCGGTAAAAGATGTGTGTCTTTAGGAACTCACTAATAGTATGTGAATCATCCTTTCTAGTGGGTTTGGCCTTAACCCACCTAGAAACATAATCAACCACAATAAGATTGTATGAGAATCCATTGGAAGGGGGAATGGTCCCATGAAATTGATGCCCCAAACATCGAATATCTCACAGGAAATTAAAGGCTTTGGGGGCATTTAATTTCTCTTTGAAATTTTTCTAAACTTTTGGCAAGTGGGACATGATTGACAGAACTCATGTGAGTCCTTGAAGAGGGAAGGACAGAAGAAACCAGAGTCTTGGACCTTTTGGGAGGTCCTTTGTGGTCCAAAGTGGCCACCTTGGGGAAGTGAGTGATAGAATTCTAAGATGTAAGAATGTTAATCTTCATCGACTCATCTTCTAATTACCATGTCTTCCCCAGTTTTCCTAATTTTATTATCTTCCCAAAAATATTGTTTTGAATCACTTTTCAACTTCATTTTTTTCTTTTAAAAAATTTCAGGAAAAACACTAGAAACCAAGTTATTTATAATTGGGGCATAACATAGTGACTTTGGAGTGAGAGATGAAAGGTGCTTAGTGGGGAATCCAGGATAAATGATCTCTGAATGAGAAGAATTAGAAATTCTACTAAGGTGATTATCCATGGGGTTTTCTTTTCCTGGTTTATCTTTGATTTCAAGGTCAAAATCTTGGAGCATTAATATCCATCTTATTATCCTCAGTTTGGAATCACTTTTCTTGATTAAGAACTTTATATCAGAATGGTCTATGAAGATAATGGTTTTATCACCTAAGACATAGGGCCGGAATTTATCTAAGGCAAAACCTATTGCTAAAAGTTCCTTTTTAGTCACAGTGTAGTGAGATTGAGTTTCATCCAATGTTTTTGAGGCATAATATATTACATAAGGAATTTTTTCTCTTGTTTTACCAAGAAAAACCCCAACGGATCTATCATAATCATCATACATCAACTCAAATGGTAAGGACCAATCTGGGGGATGGATTATTGGGGAAGATGTAAGAGCGGTTTTGAGTTCAATGAAGGCTCTCTTGAAAACCTAATCAAAATGGAAAGTGACATAATTTTGGAGAAACTGAGTAAGTGGGAGGGAAATACTACTGAAGTTATGAATGAATCGTCGATAGAAACCATCATAATCAAGGAATGAATGGATGTCTTGAATAGAGGTGGGTTTATGAAGTGATTGGATCACTGTAATTTTGGCAGGATCAACTTCAATTCCCTATTTTCAAACTATGTGCCCTAGAACAATTCCATTTACAACCATGAAGTGACATTTTTCAAAATTTAACACAAGGTTACACTTGAAATGATTTTTAAGGACTAGAGAGAGTGACTACAAGTAGGATTCAAATGAATCACCATAAATGGTAAATTCATCCATGAAGACCTCCATGAAATGTTCAATGAATTTAGAAAATATACTCATCATACACCTTTGGAATGTTGAAGGAGTGTTTCAAAGTCCAAAAGGCATTCTTCTAAATGAATATGTTCCAAAGGGGTAAGTGAAAGTTGTCTTTTCTTTGTCCTGAGGTGCGATTGGGATTTGGAAGTAGTCTTTGTATCCATCAAGAAAGAAATAATGTGACTTTATAGCTAATCATTCTAGAATTTGATCAAGGAATGGAAAAGGGTAGTGATCTTTTCTTGTTTCAACATTCAATTTCCTATAGTCGATGCATGCATGCCATTTGTTCTTCACTCAAGTTGTGACTACCTCCCCATGTTCATTTGTGACAATAGTTATCCCACCCTTCTTAGGTACAACTTGAATTGGACTAACCCATTCACTATTAGAAATTGGGTAGATAATACCTGCTTGAAGATGCTTGGTGATCTCTTCCATAACTACCTAAAGTATGAGTGTATTGAGTCTTCTTTGTGGTTGTCTAAGTGGTTTGGATGACTCTTCAAGATGGATGTGATGCATGTAAAGGGTAGGATTGATTCTTGGTATGTCATCTAGGGTCCAACCTAAGGCCTTTTTGTTTTCCTCTAACACTTGAAAAAGTTTGGACTCCTTGGTTTCAATAAGTGAAGTAGAGATAATGATAGGATAATGGTGATCATGGAAAAGGAATGCATATTCTATGTGTTCAGGAAGAGATTTCAGATCAGTCTCATCTTTCATTTGTGGGTTAGAAAACTCAGGAATGGAGGAAGGGACTTCATTTTCTTCTGATTCATTTTCCTTAATACTCTCCATGGTGGAGCTGTAAAGATCATAGTTTATGTGGGATTCAAGAGAGTTTTCAAGTTCCTCTAGATTGATGGAGTCTATGAATGAGAGTTCTACATCAACTTCACCATTTTTGACTCTGTTAATAATAGTTCATATTTCACAAGATCCTTTTCCATTATAACATGAAGAACATGATGGATTGGGGTTCAATTGACTCTAAAAAGTTTCCTCAGAAGCATGTATTGAAAATGTAGAGTGATCCTCATATGGGTATCACATGGCTTGGAAAATGTTGAACTTGACTAGTTGGTCACCAAATTCCGTGGATAAGATGCCTGAATGGACATCAATATTGGTTCTCGCTGTCATTAGGAATGGTCTTCCTAGAATTAAGGGATATCAAGAAGAGTTCATCTCACCTTCCATGTCAAGGACATATAAATCAGCAGGGAAGATAAGATCATTCACATGAATAAGGACATTCTTGATTATACACTCTAGACTAGTAGTGCTTATATTGTCCAATTGAATGACAACACCCATTGGATATAAGGGACCTAGACCAAGGTTGGAGAAGATGGATTTGGGAATGACATTAATTTAGGATCCTAGGTCTATGATTGCATCATCAAAGTTGGAACATCCAATTTGGAATGGAACAGTAAAGGTCCCCGGATCTTTGTACTTTATGGGAATAGACTGTTGGGTGGAAAAAATTTCGAAGGTCCTAAGTTTCCTCTTGTGGGTGCACAATTTTTTAGGAAACTTAGCATACTTAGGGATTTGTTTTATGGAATCTAAGATGGGTATGCTGACTTCAACACATCTAAACATGTCAATAATTTCAGGATCGGGTTCAAAGGACTTATTTGGCTTAGAAATGTCTTGAGGAAAAGGAATTGAGTTCCTATGTGGAATGGAAGGAGGTGAGGTAATGGCTTCAGATTTCTTTTAATGTTTATTTTTCTTTTTATTTTCTAGGTCAACATTCAAAGGGGAGTTGGATGACTCATCATGAGGCATAGCAATTTTCTTTCTCGATCTAAGTGAAATTGAACTTACATTACCCTTGGGGTTGGGTAATGGTTGAGCTGGGAGTTGGGAATAATTTTATTGTTATTGCTGGATTAGGTGGGATGTAAGTTCACCAATTTGGGTTTCAATGTTTTTGAGGCAGGAATGGGTAAAGGAGGCAAGATCTTCTACTACACTTTCCCATGGTTGTTGGAAGAAGAAGCTTGTCCTGGATTGGGATTACCTAGATTTTGGTTCTTGGGAAAGTGATTGTATTGGTTTGAGAATTGGGACGGCTAACTAGGATAGTGGAATCTAGGAGTAGGAATAGGAGGATTGGTCCTTTGAGGTTGAGGAACAAAAGGGTAAGGTTTTTGGAAGTTACCAACACTTTGACCATATTGGAATTGGTTTGGGTTTTGAGGAGGGAATTGAGGGGGATGAGAAATGGGATTACCATACCTAATAACTCAGTTGAAGGTAGAAGAGAAGGGATCAAAGTGGGGTTGGTTGAAGTTTCTAATGAACTGACCTGATTGTTGAGGGTTGGTGTTCCTCTGAGCATATGCTGTATTGAGATTCATTAGTCCGGATGAATCAGAGGGATCCTCTTGAAGTTATGGACATGTGTCATTTGGATGATATGGGGAGCTACATATTCCATAGTTCTTGATAGGTCCAGGGAATAGATATTCTAGAGAAGATAAGGTTGGGGATTTGGACGCCACATCTAGTTGTCATACAAGACTTGTAAGTTCACTCATCCACTTTTTCATCTTGTTCAAATCTATCGATTGACTATCATGGGATTGTTTGACTTGATCATGTTCTTGAGTATGGAATTATTGTGTGTTTCATGTTGCTTATGAGATCTCTTGTAGGTGAATGAGTTTTATCAACAAGATCACCACTACTTGCGGCATCAATGAGGGTTCTCTCTATAGCCAATAACCCCTCATAGAAGTATTGGATCAAGAGTTGGTCACGGATTTGGTGATGTGTATAGGTTTCCACAATCTTTTTTAACCTCTCCTGATACTCATGGAGTGATTCATTTGGTAATTTAAAGATACCACTTATTTCCTTTCGGATAGAAGCAGTACGAGAAGCAGGAAAGAATTTCTCTAAGAAGATTAATTTTATTTCATTCCACGTGGTTATGGAACTAGGAGGGAGGTAGTAGAGCCATGACTTAGTAGTGTCATCTAGGGAGAAAGGGAATGCTCAGAGTTTTATTTGTTCCTCAGAAACCCCTTGAGGCTTCATGGTAGATCACACCATGTGGAACTCTTTAAGTTAGAGATGTGGATCCTCACCGGATAGCCCGTGGAAATGAGGTAGAAGATGAATCAAACCTAATTTGAGTTCAAAATCAGCCTCTATATTTGGATATTGAATACCAAGGGGTTGGTAATTCATATCAGGGGTAGAAAGTTCTTTAAGTGTTTTTCCCTAGGATTGGCCATATCTAATTCAATTGGTTGTACAAGGACTGGTTCTTGAATTATTTGATTATCCATAATGCTCCTCCTAAGCTGGAAAAGTGTTCGCTCAATTTCATGGTCAAACAAATCTGATGGATTGTTTGTAAGGCTATGGGGAATTCAGAGATATTTTTTAAAGAATAGGGAGGGAATATTTTTTTCTTTTTGTGTTTTACATTTATGATTTTTATGAGAATTTGGGTTTTTCTTTTCATTTTTTCAATTTTTTTAAAATATTATGTTTTTTTCTTTTTTTTCTTTTTTTTTTGTTTTTTTACAATAACCAGAAACTAAAGACTAATTAATTATACCATTACAATAAATAGTGCCATTTGAAATCATAGCTGATTGTCACCTATTGACCATTCAAGGTTCCAATGCTCTGCTAATGTGTATAGCTTCAGTCGGGTTGAATCCTCGACGATGATACTTTTTAATAGTTGATTGTTTTTAGTTGATTGTATTTTGATTGGGGGGTTTGTTTATAGAGCTTATGAAATAATTTATCGATGATGTTTTATTTAAAAAATTTATAAATATTGAGGTGATTTTATTATTAGGTAGTTAAGCTTGTGATATCCTTGATCTTTGCTTTATATTTCATTAAATTAACACCCACTTCACAAGATGATGTTGACTGGAATTCCTAAGTGTTAAGGCTTTTAATCCAAGACTTAAATTAACTTAGGTTTCTAATATCAATCATTAGATATTGACGGTAGTGTATTTATATTTCAAATAATCCATGGAAAACACAAGTTAAACAAAACAAGTCATTAATCCATGACATGTTAAGTCCAACATACACAATGTTAATTTGAAGAATATTCACTACAAAAATACTCTCAATAACTTAACAACCCAAAATTTTGGTTCAAAAAAATAAGATATTTACTCAGAAATTAAGAGGATTAGTAATATGGTTTATTATTTTTATGATTATGAATTAATAAGTGAAGAAAAATAAAGGGATAAGAAAAGAGTTCTGTGTTGAACACACACACACAAACAGTGAAGGGAATTAAATACTGACTTTAGATTGAATGAGAAAGAAAAATAAGGTAAGGGGATTCAACTATATTTAAACAATTTTAAGAACATTAATATTATTTAACAAAAAATTTATGAGAATAATAGATGAAGAATAATAATCTTCCATTAAAATAGAATTACAAAAACAAACAATTACACAATTATAAATGAAGAACAAACAAAATTAAATGAAAGGAAGCAAGGAGGAATGGTTTATTGAAAGAGCGTTTTCGTGGGCGCCTTCAAATGATTAGTGATTTTGGGGTACTTAGGTGCAGCAGAGTGGCTGCCCAAGGTCGTCTCTCAAAGAAGGAAGTGAATTTAACAACTTATTAAAGGTATTCTAAAACAAATAAAATAGAATATAATAAAAACACTACTTTAAAGGATGAGGGTTGGTTATAGTTTATGAATCTATAAGAATTTTGCTGGAAGAATATTGTATATTTTTTTGTTTTTAGTTTTGAAATGAAGCTCGATTAAAATGACACAACAAAAAGATGTTTTTTTTTAGAAAATATTTTAAAAGGTGTAATCGATCTAACTCTACTTATTCATTTACTTATTAATCATAATCATTTAAATAAATATCCACTTAATTATGATCCCCTAATTTGTTAACCCTCTAACCCTACAAGAGTTAACTTAACCACAAAGATGGAATTACTTAAACCCTAGGCTAGCTTCGGAACACGCAATCGCAGCACCCTGCTTTGATTGTTGTTCTAAGGTTAGATTATGGTCAGTGGTTAATTAGAGCACATATCCATTCTAGAAATGAGTATGAATTGTTTTTAGGGATTATATTTGAACTCTACAAATTTATCTCGTGTAGTCTTGTATTACCGATTAAGATTGCGCTCTCACAATTTACACAAAATCCCGACCTCGTGTGTTTTTGTATTAATTGTTCAATTGCTTGCTTAGATTCTTACAATTTAAAAACACAATTAATGAATCATATTAATTAAATTATAGTATCTCAATGATTAAAAATAATTAAATTAAGAGGTTATAATATAGATCGATTACTAAAAGACTACTTTTCCATGGGTGGCGTAATCATCGTAGAAGCGTTTTGCATGTGCAAAGGTTTATAATGGGTATAACCCAATAAAGATTCTACTCAAGAATTCCAGCCCAAATAGGAAGATTAAGAGAAGAAGAAATTTAAACAAAACAGAAGAAAAGAGAAAAAATAAAAGAAGAACAAAGAAGTTTATTACACAAACAAAATCATTACAACATGAAGGAGAAGAAGAAGGCTTCGTCAAAGGGATCCTTGCTCCAAGAGCTAACCTTATTTAAATGCTTGTAGAATTGGAGTGGATCCACTTCTCCTATACGATAAACTTCCCAATGCACGTCCCAACCCCACCAAATAATAAAAACACCAATTTATAGAGTGGTGGGGAGGCTAGGTTTAAAGTGGTTTCAAGTGTGAATGGGGAATCTCAGCCAAATATTTTATTCCAAATTTCACCGCCCATTTTACCACCAAAACGCGTGAATTATCCTGTATTTCATAAGGATAAAATATGAGTATATGGGTCCTATATCTCCTCTAAAAATTTGGACTCAATCCAGGCCCAGATGAAGGAGTTATGGCCGAAATACAGAAGATTCTCCATTCTGGAGAGTCCATCCCAACTTTTACTTAATGGCCCATTTTCAACAACCAAATGTACTCTTTAGCTCTAGTGTCCTGAATAAAAGTTGTAGATAATTAAGTTAGGAACACTATTACAAAATTTAAAATTCAAATAATAAATATAAAAATATTTATCTTTGAAATACTACAGTGAACTATAAAGGGTAAAACTGGAATTTTCATCAAATATTCAAATGAATGATCTAATCCCAAATACTTTCTAATTAAACATATTTAACACAATGTGAGGAAATAATATAATTTATTATCAATAAAATATTCAATAAAATAGTGTTTTATCAACTCCCCCACACTTACCCTTTTTCACTCCTGGGCAAAATCTCATATCAAGTAAACATCAATATCAAATCAAAACCAATTTTAAAACACATATCCTTGAGATCAATCAATTTCACACCAAGAATAAAAAGATATCATGCCTCATAAAAAAACCTTATTTCAAGTTCTCCATTTATATCATTCAATATATTTCCACTTCATTTATCCACCCATGCACAAAACACTTACCTCCCTTGAATTTTCTCTCATCACTCAAATATCAATTTTTTTGCAATGTCTTTCTCATCCAAACTCATAAAAGGGTCACCATAGTCTTGATAGATTCCTACATGGCTACCTGATGTGAGTCAAGGACATATATTTATCATGGGGACTTTTCAGGGTTGTTCTGTGGCTTTCGGTTGGTAGGATTTAGATGTGAAAAATTCTGAGGCTGAATACGGAGGGCTTGACTCTTTTTGAAGCAAAATTCCGTAGAATCAATTCAGATCCATCATCATGAAAATTCATGAAAAGTTTACACCATTATTCATTTCAGCATCAAGAATTGTCAATCTTCTCAAACATGATTTTCTTGAAAGCTCCAGATAGGCACAACTTTCCACCTCAATTAGAAGCTCCAGAAAAGGTACAGCTTCACTTGTCATGAAAGCTCCAGAAAAGGAACAGCTTTCAATATAATGACTTTCTTCAGCAGCAAACACATCTCTTCAGAATTTAATTTTCCACCCAAAGTATCACAAAATGTGGTAGCACAACACAAGACAGCTTCCCCCACACTTAAGCTCAACTAGATTATGAAATTTCACTTCAAGAGTTGGTTGGATAGGGAAAATTGGCTTATAATGTGGCTAACCTAACAGGTTGTGCATGGATTTTAAGGGCTACAAGGATTTAATATTCAAGGTAGTCCATTATAAAAAATGATTATTTGAAATAGGGGCTTTAATACCAAACAAATGCCTCAATCATTTAAACATAAGTACCTCAAACCCTCAAGTTTTGATAGGAATAGATCAAATTCTGGTTAAATCAAGAATGGTTTGGTTCTCTCAAGAAGTGAGATGAATGTAAAGAATATGAAAATAATGGTTTAGAAGCCTCACAGGAAAGTGATTTCAAATATAAAGACAGTGAGATGTGGCATGGGATTCAAAATTCAGTGTACTTTTCATGAAATTACTAAATATTTGAACTTGAAACAAAGTCATTTTAGCATTCATTTAAGCTTAGTTTCAAGGGATAAATCGTTTCACTCATTGATATGCATTTCAAAATTGTGATGAGAATCATTTCAGCTCAAAAATTTCAAAAATACAAAAAAAATTGAAAAATAAACACACAAAATTTTAAAAACACACAAAAAAAAATTTGGCTTTTTTTTATAGGAAAACAATTTAAATTACTAAACTAAAAGGTTCCCTCCCCCACACTTAAAATATTGCATTGTACTCAATGTGAACCCATGAGATGATATATGCACATGAAATGCATAATTTTTAAATAGGACAAATAATATAAAAGTGAAATGGTTAGGAACAGTCTGATGTGCTCAAGTGATGATGGGGTCATGCAGTGTGATAAAATCCACTACATCAGTAGGATGTCCCTCAATGTATCTCTTCAAATGTTTCCCATTGACTGTAAAGCTCCTTCTAGTGTCCTCTTGTGTGATCTCCACCGCACCATAAGGAAAAACATTAGATACAATATAAGGACCTAACCATCTGGAATGCAACTTACCAGGCATCAGCTTCAGTCGTGAACTGTAGAGAAGGACTTTCTCTCCAACATGAAGCTCCCTTTGTTGGATCATTTTTTCATGATCTGCTTTTGATCTTTCCTTGTAGAGCCTTGAGTTCTCATATGATGACAATCAAATCTCCTCAAGCTCTTGAATTTGCAGCTTCCTTTGAATTCCATCTTGGTCCAAATCCATGTTGCATTTCTTTATAGCCCAATAAGCCTGATGCTCAACTTCCACGGGGAGATGACACGCTTTCCCAAAAACAATCCGAAATCGGGACATACCAATGGGTGTCTTGTATGCTGTCCTATAAGCCCAAAGTGCATCATCCAAGTGCTTTCTCCAATCCTTCCTATTTGGCTGCACAGTTTTCTCCAAAATTTGTTTCAACTCACGATTTGAAACCTTAGCCAGGCCATTTGTTTGGGGGTGGTATGGTGTTGATGTTTTGTGTGTCACCCCATACTTTCGAAGGAGGGAAGAGAAATTCCTATTGCAAAAGTGTGTCCCTTGGTCACTGATGATGCCCTTTGGTACTCCAAACCTGCAAAAAATCTGTGCTTTGACAAAGTCCACAACAACATGAGAATTATCATTCCTAGTGGCCTTATCCTCCACCCATTTACTCACATAATCAACAGCAACCAAAATGTACAAAAAACCAAAGGAACTAGGAAAAGGGCCCATATAATCAATTCCCCAAACATCAAAAATCTCACAGAATAAAATGGGTTGTTGGGGAATCTCGTGTCTCCTTGAAATATTTCCAGTGTGTTGGCAATGAGAGCATGACTTACAAAACAAATGGGAATCATGGAATAATCTAGGCCAATATAATCCAGAGTCTAAAACTTTCCTAGATTTCCGTTGGGGTCTAAAGTGTCAACCACATGCAAGTGTATGACATAATTTCAAAACAGACTCAAACGCAAGATCAGGAACACACCTCCTAATAACTTGGTTGCTACACATGCGCCATAAGTATGGATCATCCCAAACATAAAATCTTGACTCACTCTTTAATTTTTGGACTTGATGTTTCTTTAAATTTGCAGGGATTTCAGAGGCAACAAGGTAGTTAACTAAATCAGCATACCAAGGATGCATACCTGAGATGGTATAGAGATGCTCATCGAGGAAAGTGTCCCGAAGTGGTACCTGATCCAAGGTGTCATCCTCTAGTGTGTGAGTAAGCCTACTCATGTGGTCCTCCACCAAGTTTTCTGACCCCTTTTTTTCCTTTATCTCGATGTAGAACTCTTGAAGAAGGAGCATCCAACAGATAAGTCATAGCTTTGCATCTGGATTCTTCAAGAGGTACCTCAGAGCTGCATGGTCAGAAAAAACAACTACTTTAGATCCCAATAAATATGAATGAAATTTATCTAAAGAAAATATGACAGCAAGAAACTCCTTTTCTGTGGTTGTGTAATTTGATTGGGCTGAATCCAGTGTCCTCGATGCATAGTCAATCACATGTGAACGTCCTTCCACCCTTTGAGATAAGACAGATCCAACCGCAAAGTTGGAGGCGTCACACATAAGCTCAAAAGGAATCTCCCACCGTGGGGGCTGTATGATCGGTGGAGTGGTCAGACACTTCTTTAGCTCATCAAATGATACCCTGCACGAATCATCAAAAATGAAGTCAATATCTTTTTGAAGCAATCGAGATAAGGGTAGAGCGATCTTACTAAAATCTCTGATGAAGCGTCGATAAAATCCAGCATGTCCAAGGAATGATCGAACATCACGCACACATGTAGGATATAGAAGGGATGAAATAAAGTCTACCTTAGATTTATCAACTTCAATTCCATGTTGTGAGACTATATGACCTAAGACAATTCCCTTTTCGACCATGAAATGACATTTTTCAAAATTTAAGACCAGATTCTTATCAATACAACGATGCAACACATCACCCAAACTAGAGAGACATTCATCAAATGAGGACCCATAAACTGTAAAATCATCCATAAATACCTCCATGCAGGTCTCAATGAAATCTGAGAAAATACTCACCATGCATCTCTGGAAGGTACCTGGGGCATTGCAAAGTCCAAATGGCATCCTTCGGTAAGCAAAGGTACCGAATTGGCAGGTGAATCTTGTCTTCTCCTGGTCCTCTGCTGCAATGGGAACCTGAAAATAGCCCGAAAATCCATCCAAGAAACAATAGTGTGTCTTCCCAGCTAGTCTCTCAAGCATCTGATCAATAAATGGGAGGGGGAAATGGTCTTTGCGAGTGGAATGATTTAGTTTCCTATAATCAATACACACACGCCAACTATTTTGTACCCTCATTAGAACTAATTCATCTTTCTCATTTTTAACAACAGTAACACCAGTTTTCTTAGGTACAACCTGGACAGGGCTAACCCATTGTGAGTCAGAAATAGGGTAAATTATACCTGCCTCGAGCAATTTTTCAACCTCTTTTTTAACAACCTCCAGAAGGGTTGGATTGAGTCTCCTTTGTGGTTGCATCACCGGTTTAGCCCCATCCTCCAAGAGAATCCTATGCATGAAAATGGATGGGCTAATACCTGATATGTCTGCCAATGTCCAACCAATTTCCCTAATGTTATCTCTCAAAAGATTCAAAAGTTTTTCTTCATGTTCAAAAGAGAGATTGTTAGCAATGATAACAGGTAATCTATCACCACTCAACATGTATGAGTATTTCAGATTTGGTGGCAAGGGCTTGAGTTCTAATAAAGGAGGGTGTAGTATGGATGGATACATTGAAGGAACTGAAATATGTGCACAAAGAGCATCAATTTCAGAATAGACATCATCAAAATCAGAGAATAAAGCATCAAATCCATCAGCATACTCTATAGCCATGTCATAATCAGAGTTCACATGATCAAAATCAGAATATGACACCATTTCAAAATCAAATCTTAGAGAGTCTTGTTCCTTAGAAACGGGTGTGGAAGTACTCTTAGACATCAAACTAGAACCAATACTCATAATCTCCCTAAGCATAGTGTAAGGGTTGGTGTCCTCAGAACCAACTGTTTTGTACTTTGATTACATAAATGTTCACTTATTATATATTGTTCATTGTTCTGCATGACTATAATATAATAATGTCCTGAAATATTTGTTGCATTAATAATGTCATAGCAGATCCCCGCTATGATGAGAACCTTGAAATGCTATAACAATATTCTTAAATAAAGTTCTGCGGTTGGATGACATACTATGATAGGACACATAGTATACAGACTGTCATGTGCGAGTACTCATAAGAAGACGAGACTCTCTCTCATGGAGTTCGCACTTGGTAATCTCCAAGATGGGAGATTATGAGAACAGACCCGCCAGTAGTAATTCCGCATGTCTTGGTGTCATCAGATATTTCTATCTACGAGCGTGTGTAATGGTCTTTAGACTGGAAGATTATCATTAACTCATGTCATGACTCGCGCACTTAGATTTACTGACGAAAACCGTCACGCAGACAGTTGGCGGGAAGTAGGGTACGTTGGGTGCGTCACGAGTGACATGTTGTTAATGGATAAGTCAAGGAAGGATTTGTCCCTTCCATTTATGGAAGTTGATATCTCGGCCCTTTGATTGAAATAGAACTGTCGCATTAAATTCCATGGCCATGGTGTAAACGATGAGTTTATTTCAGGTAGTCAAAGAACGACATATCAAGCATATAGGTTTATGACACTGCCATGAAACCTGCTTGATGAGATATTGAGACAAAGGGATTAAATTACACAGTAAGCATTCGTATGAGGTGATACGTCAATGCGGCATCAACTTCTTTCTCTTGGGTGCCTTGACCCGTTGCTAGACAGTAATCTTGGACTTTAGGCAAGCCCGCCTAATGCCAACGAGAAAGAGGCCTAGAGGGTCACACACTAAGTGTATCCAAGTATCTCAAGTTGAATAAAGATTATTCTCGTACGTGGTTTAATAATTATTCAAGGAAGCCTAAGTTGTTTTAAATGATGGAGGAAAAAGAAAATAAAACAAGTACACGTCGTGTATTATTATTACATGCTGTGTAGTTTTATTTTGGAAAGGAAATGAATAAATGAAAACAAGATATACACGCCGTGTACATTTAATATACACGCCGTGTAGTTTTCAATGAAAAACAAGTACACGCCGTGTATTTATTAATACACGGCGTGTAGTTTTTTTTAGTTGGGATTTTGAGGATATAATATTGTTTTAAATGATATTTATTATAATCAGCGTGGGTGCATGTCAAGGAATTATTTATTCGACATGGGGTTTTAAATAAAGAGTCAATGAAATAAATAAAATGCGTAACGCGTTTATTTATTGTCATAACTCTATAACCCCGCACACCCGATTATAAATATCCTCACAACCCCAACTCTTTCCGGACACACAAGAGAATCGTTGTGCACAACATCTCTGGAGAATTCTTTCAAGGCCGAAAGAACCTCTTCCTCCAAAAACGCTCTCAAGACCGAGAGAGATCCTCTTCCATCGGATCAAGACAATCTAAGGCGGACAACGCAAGCAAAGGCTTCTCCACGCTAGCACCCGGAGAATCTTTTGGCGACGTCCAGAGATACAAGGTACACGTGTGGATCACTGCTAGAGGGAGTCTACACTTGGCTTCTGCGACGCAACGACGGATCACATCGACAATGTGATTGAGAACATCAACGAAGAAAGAACACCCAAAAGGTATTTCTTTATAATTAATTAAATTAATTATAATCAACCTGTAACGATCCTTGTTTGTGGTTCCGGGAAAAACCATCTTCTTTGTCTTTTTCTGTGATTCGATCCGTGGAGACTGGCGTTTATCGTCGTATTGATCCCGGATTGATCATTGCTAATGACAAAAAGCCAAGTGGGCACATCCACCCACGCGCTTCCGCTGCGCCCGGAACCTTCAATTGGTATCAGAGGGAGGTTACAATGTTGATTATAGTTATTTAATTTTCGTTGATAATTTACGCATTCATATTTGATTCAATTCGAAATAAATCGTTCTATAAATCTGAATTAACGAGATCTATTCTTCCTCCTTCGTTTCTCGATTCATATCACAGAAACGACCTTTTAATTTTAATTTTGATTAAAATAAAAACGAGGAACTCATCCGGAGGAGCCGCTCTTTCTGTCTGTACAACACGGGATTACACGGCGTGTAATTAAAACTACACGCCGTGGACTTAGGTTCAACGAACCTGCACTGGTCCGCCAAACCACGCCGTGTGAATTGAATATGCCTAAGTTTTAATCACGCCGTGTTGACCAGAATAGAACGGTGCGTGGAAACCGGAATACACGACGTGTATGTTGGAACAACACGCCGTGTAGTCCGTTCCGACCCAGGTGAAACCGTGTAAAAAGATAAGTCGCGTACCGCGTATACGGGATCGCCAGGCCGGTTACCGCGTAACAAGGAAGTACACGCCGTGTATGATTCATCTACATGCCATGTACTCTAAAATTTCCAAAGTACAGAAAAACACGCCAAAGCCCCGGTGTGTACTTTGGACAAAGGGTGAAAAGAAAAATACACGCTGTGTAATTATAAACTACACGCCGTGTACTTTCCAGAAATGGAATTTCACCAGGTTTCCTCCAATGTACAAAGACCCGTACAAGGAATATGGATGAGAAGAATCTCAAGGAAATTCATAAAAGAATTTAAGATAAAGAATTGATTAATTATAAGATCATAATTAATTGAATTCGAGCGCGTCTTATCTTACATAAAAGAACGATTAAAAGAATTTGAATTCTAAATATGCGTAAATGTCGTTGCATACTATGGATGATCATGAGCTAGACCAAAGACCCTTTGTATGTGTATGGTTTCATTTAAATTTATTTAATTTAAATTTGTTGGCCTGCGAGCCTTCTTCCAATAAAATGTAGGGCCTGCGTGCCCATGGTTTCTTTAATGTAAACCCATGTAATGGAGGATCTCCCAAGCCAGAGGAGATGGTTCAAATCCCGAAGCCGAGGAGAAACCGACACAAGAAGATACAAAAGTGGACAGGTGGGAGCTGAAAAACACGAACCATCAGGTTCAAGGTGTTTTCCCTAGGTCAGGGTAAGCTTATCAAAACCGCTAGATAAGCTAACCAAATAGAAGCTCATGATCATGCCATCTTATTTTATTTCTGTCTGATTTCATGGTTTATATATTATGCATGTGTTGTCGCGATCACATAATTAATAAAATGAACAAGCATGCAAAGATGGAATAAAATAAAAACCGGTCTATGCGTATACATTATCGGAACATGGTTAATCACTTAAGCAAGCATCACTTAATATTAACAAGCATGTGATAATGCAAAGATACGCATAAAGAATAAAATCCCTCAAATACCATATTAAGTCAGACCAAGCCTTCCGTTACTTGATTAAGGGAAAGACTCAATAAAACTATGTGTTTGACCAACCCTTGTTGGGACACTTACTTTTATAAAGGAAGCCCTTATGAAAGGTTTCGGGTTGACTTAACCATATTACATCAAGAAAAGTAGCCCTTGCTAGACTTGATGTAATATTGGAGGCAAGAGTTGAGGAAATCCAAGTCAGGATTTCAGGATTGGGGAGTCCACTCAACAAATCAAGGAACTGTAAGCTCACAGTTGGCAAAGACCCGCCTACCTAAATACCTTCAAATAGCTTGACCAACCCTTGTTGGGGTTATGCGAAGGGAAATATGGATCCTTGCCATTAGAATGTCAAAGCAACTGGACATTCCGAGTTCAATGGTGAGGGCCATTGGGAATTGATAAAATAGTGGGAGACTTAATAAAATTTATTATTTCTCATAAAATGTAATCAATAAAGTACTGATGAATCTGCTCTTTTAAATTGTAGAATCAAAATGACAAACACATCAACCACATTTTCTCTACGATCAATTCTGGATAAAGACAACATCCTCACCGGCAGTAACTTTCAGGAATGGTTTAGGAGCCTTCGGGTTATCCTACGCCATGAACGGAAGTTTTATGTGCTGGAGTCCTCACTTCCTGATTCTCCTACCCCAGGGGCAAGTGATGAATATTTCCTATTCTATGATCAACATTTGAACGATGCTCTCGACGTTCAATGTTTGATGCTGTCATCTATGTCTAGTGAGCTCATGAAGTCTCATGAAGACATGGATGCCTACAGCATGCTCGAGCACCTCCGTGGTTTATACCAAGAGAGAGAAAGACAGGAAAGGTTTGAGATCTCCAAGGCTCTGTTTCAGAGCAAGCTTGGAGAGGGTGCCCCAGCTGGGCCTCATGTAGTCAAGCTCATTGGCTACATTGAGCGCTTGGAGGTTCTAGGGTTTAAACTCCCTGAAGAACTGGGTACCGATCTCATTCTCGCATCACTCCCCCAGAGCTTCTCAAACTTTTTTGTTAATTTCAACATGAACAATATTGAGAAGTCTCTATCTGATCTTCTTATCCTTATTCGCCAAGTGGACAATGACATGAAGCGTGAAAAGCCTTCTGTCCTTATGGTGAATAAAAGGAAAGGGAAGGCGAAGAGCTTTAAGCCCAAAGCTTCTTCAAGGCCTTCCAAGAAAAGGAAGATCAAAGGGGAGGCAAAGGAATAGGATGCTGTTTGTTTCGCATGTGGCAAGAAGGGTCACTGGAAGAAAAACTGCACCCAGCCAAGGAAGCAAGGGAAAGCTTCAGGTGCATTTGTTATCGAATGAAATCTATCTGTTTCTACTAATTGGGTATTAGATACTGCTTGTGGTGCTCACATCTGTATCCAAATACAGGAACCAAGTAGATTCAGGAAGATTGATCGAGGGGAGATAGATCTACGAGCAGCCAACGGAGCCAGACTTGCTGTTGTAGCTGTCGGGGACTACCACCTCACATTGCCTACCGGGATGGTCTTGGTTTTGAAAGGATGTTATTATGTACCCTCTGTAACCAAAAACATTATTTCAGTATCCAGATTAGATACTGATGGATTCATATTCAAGTTTGGAAATGAATTTTGCTACTTTTATAAAGATAGCATTTGTTTTGGTAGGGCACATTTATATAACGGCCTTTATGTGTTAGACTACACAAACCAAGTAATGGAAATTGATAACAAAGTAAATTTACATGACTCATACCACACCCAACTTTGGCATCACTGGCTAGGTCATGTCAATGAGAAACGTTTGACAAAATTACATCAAGATGGGTATTTAGATTCTTTCGAACTAAAACCACTTGGTGTATGTCATGCGTGTCTACAAGGCAAAATGACCAAAGCCCCATTTAGTGGGAAAGGTGAAAGAGCTAAAGAGCTTCTAGAATTAGTTCACACAGATGTGTGTGGACCATTTCCAGTTGAAGAAAGGGGTGGGTTCTCGTACTTCATAACTTTTAGTGATGATTTTAGTAGATATGGATATATCTATTTAATGAGGTATAAGTCAGATTCTTTTGATCTGTTCAAAGAATACAAGAATGAAGTTGAGAACCAGCTTGGTAAGAAGATTAAGAAACTCCGCTCAGACAGAGGAGGAGAATATCTTAATCAAGACTTCATTGATTTCTTATGGGAGTTTGGGATTCTATCTCAACTCACTCCTCCTTACACACCGCAGTGGAATGGTGTAAGTGAAAGGAGGAACCGCACCCTGTTGGACATGGTGAGATCAATGATGAGTCATGCGAGTCTTCCATTATCCTTTTGGGGATATGCATTACAAACAGCAGTACACATACTAAACCAAGTACCAACTAAATCGATAAATGGTATTCCATATGAGTTATAGAGTGGACGCAAAGCCATGTTATCGAATTTACACGTGTGGGGTAGCGAAGCATTTGTTAAGGCCTCTTCAGGTAACAAACTTGCACCCCGAGGCACAAAGTGTATCTTTATAGGATATCCCAAGGAAACAAGGGGATATTACCTATACAACCCCTCAGACAAAAAGGTTACAGTGGCAAGACACGCCATATTCCTTGAGAGGGAGCACATCTCCAGAAGAGATAGTGGGAGCGAGATAGACTTCGATGAAGTCGAGGCTCAAGATACACATGAGTTGGTACAAGAACAGATTCCACAAAGCCCCGTGGAAGAAAAATCTGTTCCAGAGACACAAGAACTACGTAGGATCACGAGAGAGGTGAGAGAACCAGAACGATATGGTTTTCTTGTCACTGAGGATGGTGACTCATTATTGGTTGACAATGATGATCCTCTTACCTACAAGGAAGCAGTTGAAGGCACAGACGTTGCCAAGTGGCAAGAATCCATGAATTCTGAAATGGATTCCATGTACCAAAACCAAGTCTGGATTTTGGTAGATCCTCCAGTTGATGTAAATCCTATTGGTAATAAATGGGTATTCAAGAAGAAACTAGACATGGAGGGGAAAGTCAGCACCTACAAGGAACGACTGGTTGCAAAAGGTTTTAGACAGCATCAAGGAATTGACTATGATGAAACCTTTTCACCGGTTGCAATGCTGAAGTCTATCAGAATCCTATTGGCCATTGCTACTTACCATGACTATGAAATTTGGCAAATGGATGTCAAAACAGCTTTCCTTAACGGGAACCTCCAGGAAGATGTCTACATGACACAACCTGAAGGGTTTGTGACTTCAAAGGATGCCAACAAGGTATGCAAGTTGCAAAAATCCATTTATGGATTAAAGCAAGCATCAAGGTCATGGAACATTCGTTTTGATGAAGCTGTTACAGAATTTTGCTTTGTTAAGAACGAATGTGAGCCTTGTGTCTACAAAAGGTTTAGTGGAAGTGCAGTCGTTTTCCTAATAGTATATGTCGATGACATATTGCTAATTGGAAACAAAGTACATGTCTTACAGTCAGTTAAGGCATGGTTGAATAAATGCTTCTCCATGAAAGACTTGGGCGAGGCGGCATATATTCTTGGGATCAAGATCCATCGTGATAGATCCAAGAAAATGCTGGGCCTAAGTCAAAGTACATACATTGACAAGATACTGAAGAGATTCAGTATGGAACAGTCCAAGAGGGGATTGTTGCCAGTGTCACATGGCATTCATCTTTCCAAGAAAATGTGTCCTCAGACACATGAGGAAAGAAAGAGAATGGCAAGGATCCCTTACGCATCCGCGATTGGGTCAGTCATGTATGTTATGCTATGTACGAGGCTAGATGTTGCTTATGCATTAAGTGCGGTAGGCAGATATCAAGCTGATCCAGGAGACCGCCATTGGATGGCAGTCAAGACTATCCTTAAGTATCTGAGGCGTACTAAGGATATGTTCTTGGTTTATGGAGGAGATGAGGAACTAGTCATCAGAGGACATGTAGATGCTAGTTTCCAGACTGATCAAGATGACATGAAGTCGTAGACTGGATACATCTTCAGTTTTAATGGA
The DNA here is from genome assembly GCA_963277665.1 of Viscum album. Classification (NCBI taxonomy): domain Eukaryota; kingdom Viridiplantae; phylum Streptophyta; class Magnoliopsida; order Santalales; family Viscaceae; genus Viscum; species Viscum album. Next base: position 1,302,418,146 of record OY728127.1, read on the forward strand.
GGTGCAGTGAGCTGGAACAGCTCAAAACAAAGTGTGGTGGCAGATTCTACAGCAGAGTCCGAGTATATCGCAGCTTCTGAGGCAGCTAAAGAAGCAGTATGGATGCGAAGCTTCGTCCAAGAGCTGGATGTTGTACCGAGCAGTAAAGATCCTATCACACTCCATTGTGATAATACTGCAGCGGTGGCACTTGCAAAAGAGCCGAGGTCACATCAGCGGACAAAGCACATACTTCGGAAGTATCATCTCTTGAGGGATTTTTCTCAGAGAGGTGAAGTTGCAGTGAGAAGTATTTCCACGGAAGACAACGTGGCGGACCCATTGACTAAAGCCTTGACTCAGCAGAAACATGATCATCATGTGAGGTCTAGCATACTAAAAGTCGTAGGCAGTTGGCTCTAGTCCAAGTGGGAGTTTGTAAGGTTTGGTGTCCTCAGAACCAACTGTTTTGTACTTTGATTACATAAATGTTCACTTATTATATATTGTTCATTGTTCTGCATGACTATAATATAATAATGTCCTGAAATATTTGTTGCATTAATAAGGTCATAGCAGATCCCCGCTATGATGAGAACCTTGAAATGCTATAACAATATTCTTAAATAAAGTTCTGCGGTTGGATGACATACTATGATAGGACACATAGTATACAGACCGTCATGTGCGAGTACTCATAAGAAGACGTGACTCTCTCTCATGGAGTTCGCACTTGGTAATCTCCAAGATGGGATATTATGAGAACAGACCCGCCAGTAGTAATTCCGCATGTCTTGGTGTCATCGGATATTGCTATCTACGAGCGTGTGTAATGGTCCTTAGACTGGAAGATTATCATTAACTCATGTCATGACTCGCGCACTTAGATTTACTAACGAAAACCGTCACGCAGACAGTTGGTGGGAAGTAGGGTACGTTGGGTGTGTCACGAGTGACATGTTGTTAATGGATAAGTCAAGGAAGGATTTGTCCCTTCCATTTATGGAAGTTGATATCTCGGCCCTTTGATTGAAATAGAACTGTCGCATTAAATTCCATGGCCATGGTGTAAACGATGAGTTTATTTCAGGTAGTCAAAGAACGACATATCAAGCATATAAGTTTATGACACTGCCATGAAACCTTCTTGATGAGATATTGAGACAAAGGGATTAAATTACACAGTAAGCGTTCGTATGAGGTGATACGTCAATGCGGCGTCAACTTCTTTCTCTTGGGTGCCTTGACCCGTTGCTAGACAGTAATCTTGGACTTTAGGCAAGCCCGCCTAATGCCAACGAGAAAGAGGCCTAGAGGGTCACACACTAAGTGTATCCAAGTATCTCAAGTTGAATAAAGATTATTCTCGTACGTGGTTTAATAATTATTCAAGGAAGCCTAAGTTGTTTTAAATGATGGAGGAAAAAGAAAATAAAACAAGTACACGTCGTGTATTATTATTACATGCTGTGTAGTTTTATTTTGGAAAGGAAATGAATAAATGAAAACAAGATATACATGCCGTGTACATTTAATATACACGCCGTGTAGTTTTCAATGAAAAACAAGTACACGCCGTGTATTTATTAATACACGCCATGTAGTTTTTTTTTAGTTGGGATTTTGAGGATATAATATTGTTTTAAATGATATTTATTATAATCAGCGTGGGCGCATGTCAAGGAATTATTTATTCGACATGGGGTTTTAAATAAAGAGTCAATGAAATAAATAAAACACGTAACGCGTTTATTTATTGTCATAACTCTATAACCCCACACACCCGATTATAAATATCCTCACAACCCCAACTCTTTCCGGACACACAAGAGAATCGTTGTGCACAACATCTCTGGAGAATTCTTTCAAGGCCGAAAGAACCTATTCCTCCAAAAACGCTCTCAAGACCGAGAGAGATCCTCTTCCATCGGATCAAGACAATCTAAGGCGGACAACGCAAGCAAAGGCTTCTCCACGCTAGCACCCGGAGAATCTTTTGGCGACGTCCAGAGATACGAGGTACACGTGTGGATCACCTCTAGAGGGAGTCTACACTTGGCTTCTGCGACGCAATGACAGATCACATCGACAACGTGATTGAGAACATCAACGAAGAAAGAACACCCAAAAGGTATTTCTTTATAATTAATTAAATTAATTATAATCAACCTGTAACGATCCTTGTTTGTGGTTCCGGGAAAAACCATCTTCTTTGTCTTTTTCTGTGATTCGATCCGTGGAGACTGGCGTTTATCGTCGTATTGATCTCGGATTGATCATTGCTAATGACAAAAAGCCAAGTGGGCACATCCACCCACGCGCTTCCGCTGCACCCGGAACCTTCACATAGGACAATCAAATTCCATGGTGTTTTTACTTGGTGGTTCAAAATGGGAGATAACAAAATCAGAATGGTCCTCTGAGGGGTACTTCATGGAATCCATAACATTAAATATCACAACTTCATCTCCAAATTCCATGGAAAGTGTACCCTCATTGACATTTATGATATTTTTTGCAGTTTTGAGGAAGGGCCTACCTAAGATAATGGGGTCATGAGAACTTACCTGATCATCCTCCATGTTAAGCACATAGAAATCTGCTGGAAAGATCATGTCTCTTACCCGGACAAGTACATCCTCAAGAAATCCCGCTGGATATACCGTAGCTCTATTCGCCAACTGCACCACTACTCATGTTGGATTCAACTCACCAACCTGTAAAGAATAGAATACAGAGTGAGGCATCACATTTATTGAAGCTCCTAAATCACAAAGATCATCAGAGAAGTGCAAATCCCCTATGGTACATGGGATGGTGAATGTCCTAGGATCCTTGCACTTTGTTGGTATTGCTAGAGTTGGTGTAATGAGTGCTGAGACATTCCTTCCAAGGTTGATCCTCTTATTTCCCTTGAGCCCTCTTCGATTGGTACAAAGTTCTTTTAAGAATTTTTCATACCTTGGAATTTTATTAATGGCTTCAAGTAGAGGAATGTTGATCTCCACATGCTTGAATGTATCCAAAACCTCCTTTTTAATTGCTTATTCAGCCATATTCTTGGTTTGAACAACCCTGTTTGGAAAGGGAAGGGGTTTAGGAGGAACATCATCAATCTTTTTCTTACCTTTATCTTTCTCCTTGGATTGCTCATCAGTTGGTATGGAATGCGACTTCTCTGGAGTTGATGTGAATCCCGGTGGAATGGTAGGTACAGATGTATCGTTCATTTGCTTCCCACTTCTCAATGTGATGGCACTAACATTCCCCTTTGGATTTGGAGTGGGTTGGGAAGGTAGATTTCCAGAATTCTTACTTACAAGTTCATAGAGGGCGGTGGAAATCTGGCTCATTTGAGTCTTCAACTCCCTCAGCTCCGAGCCTTGACTCTTTAGCTCATTCTGTTGATTAAGAAAAATTTGCTTCAAAAGTTCATCAGTGTTAGAATCTACCTTTGGTGGAGGATTCCCTTGTTGCTGACTTGTTGATGTTTGAGCTTCAAATCTCCTTTGGGGTTGTTGGAAACCCTGTTGGTAAGGTGGAGGCTACTGGAATTTTGGTTGAAAATGGGGAATTTGTTGTTTTCCAGAGCCATACCTCATGCTCGGTTGATCTTTCCACCCTTGGTTATGTGTTGGAGCAAATGAATCAAACTTATTTTGTGGATATGGTGGTTGTTGCTGCTGAAATGGTCTCCCTGGGAATACTGCTGCGCAATCCTCTGTCTCTTGTAGTTGTGGGAAACAGTCAGTTGGGTGGCTTGTCTCAGTGAAAATGCCACAAGGCCTTGAAGGAGGGGGTAGAGATGTCTTTTGTGCCAAATAAATTTGTCTCACCATAGTTGTCAATTCTTCTAACTTGGTATCAATCAAATGACTCTCAAGAGAAGAAGGACTTACCTAATGTACTCCCCTAATATGTGGTGTACCTCGATCACCAAATTGTTGGGAGTTTTGGGACATCTTGTCGATCAATGCACATCCGGATGCTGGTGTCTTGTCCACCAATGCTCCTCCAGCTGCAGCATCCACCATACTCCTCTCCATGGGTGTGAGTCCTTCGTAGAAGTATTGGATGAGGAGTTGCTCACTGATTTGGTGATGCGGACAGCTTGCGCACAACTTCTTGAATATCTCCCAATACTCATACATTGACTCCCCTTGTGCTTGCTTGATCCCTGATATCCCCTTTCGAATGGATGTTTTCCTTGATGCTGGAAAAAAAAATTGCAAGAAAAGACGTTTCAAATCATTCCAACAAGTTACATCCTCGGGTTGTAAATAATACATCCAATCTTTCACAGCTCCATCAAGTGAGAATGGGAATGCTCTTAGTTTGATTTGATCTTCAGAGAAATTTCTAAGTTTTAGGGTTGAGCAAACCACATTAAATTATTTCAAATGTTTATTGGGATCCTCACCAGAGAGTCAATGAAATTTTGGAAGAAGATGGATTAATCCAGATTTCAATTCAAAGTCTGATTCAAGATTTGGGTATGCAATACAATTTGGTTGATAGTTAATATCAGGTGCAGCCAATTCTCGAATGGTTATATTAAGTTAATTTCCATTATTTCCAACCATTGGTTCCTCTTTTATGATTGAATTCGAATTTCTTACAATTCCAATGTTTCCAGAAGAGATGAATTCACCAACTGGTTGAATATTGAAACTTCTCGTAGACTGAGAGTGTCTGATTCGTGCCCTAAGGCTGCATTCAATCTCAGGGTCAAGATCTAAGAGATCTTCAGGATTAGTTCATTTCATCAATAAATTAAAGATGAAAAGAAGGAATGTGGACCATAGTAAAATAAAAATTAGAAGTTTGAGTTGATGGTCCAAAAAGAAGTAGAAGGAAATAAAAGAAGAAGGAAAAAAATCAAATTGGGTAAAGACATAAGAAAGAAGAGAGGAAGAGAATTAAAATGTAAAATAAAATAAATACCTCTAATTGGTTGAAATAATTACTTGCCTCCCTGGAAATGGCGCCAATTTGAAAGAGCGCTGTCGTGGGTTCCCTCAAATGATTAGTGATTTTGGGGTACTTAGGTGCAGCAGAGTGGCTGACCAAGGTCGTCTCTCAAATGAGGAAGTGAATTTAACAACTTATTAAAGGTATTCTAAAACAAATAAAATAGAATATAATAAAAACACTACTTGAAAGGATGGGGGTTGGTTATATTTTATTAATCTAGAAGAAGTTTGCTGGAATAAGATTGTATATTTTCTTGTTTTTAGTTTTGAAATGAATCTCGATTAAAATGACACAACAAAAAGATGTTTTTTTAGACAATATTTTAAAAGGTGTAATCGATCTAACTCTAATTCTTAATTTACTTATTAATCATCATAATTTAAATAAATATCCACTTAATTATGATCCCCTAATTTTTTAACCCTCGAACCCTACAAGAGTTAACTTAACCACAAAGATGGAATTACTTAAACCCTAGGCTAGCTTCGGAACACGCAATCGCAGCACCCTGCTTTGATTGTTGTTCTAAGGTTAGATTATGGTCAGTGGTTAATTAGAGCACATATCCATTCTGTAAATGAGTATGAATTGTGTTTAGAGATTATATTTTAACTCTACAAATTTATCCCGTGTGGTCCTGTATTACCGATTAAGATTGCGCTCTCACAATTTACACAAAATCCCGACCTCGCGTGTTTTTGTATTAATTGTTCAATTGATTGCTTAGTTTCTTACAATTTAAAAACACAATTCATGAATCATATTAATTGAATTACAGTATCTCAATGATTTAAAATAATTAAATGAAGAGGGTAGAATATAGATCGATTACTAAAAGACTACTCTTCCATGGGTGGCGTAATCATCGTAGAAGCGTTTTGCATGTGCAAAGGTTTATAATGGGTATAACCCAATAATGCTTCTACTCAAGAATTCCAGCCCAAATAGGAAGATTAAGAGAAGAAGAAATTTAAACAAAACATAAGAAATAGAAGAAATAAAAGAAGAACAAAGAAGTTTATTACACAAACAAAATCATTACAACATGAAGGAGAAGAAGAAGGCTTCGTCAAAGGGATCCTTGCTTCAAGAGATACCCTTATGGAAATGGTTGGATAATTGGAATGGATTCACTTCTCCTCTTCCCTAAACTTCCCAATGCACTTCCCAACCCCACCAAATAAGAAAAACACCAATTTATAGAGTGGTGGGGAGGCTAGGTTTAAAGTGGTTTCAAGTGTGAATGGGGAATCTCGGCCAAATATTTTATTCCAAATTTCACCGCCCATTTGACCATCAAAACGCGTGAATTAGCCGGTCTTCAAGAAGGATCAAATGTGAGGATATGGGTCCTCTATCTCCTCTACAAATTTGGGCTCAATCCAGGTTCATATGAAGGAGTTATGTCTGAAATACAGAAGCTTCTCCATTCTATCGAGTCCAGACCAACTTTGACTTCATGGCCCATTTTTAACAACCAAATGTACTCTTTAGCTCTAGTGTCCTGCATAAAAGTTGTAGATAATTAAGTTAGAAACACTTTTAAAAAATTTAAAATTCAAATAATAAATATAAAAATATTTATCTTCGAAATACTACAGTGAACTATAAAGGGTAAAACTGGAATTTTCATCAAATATTCAAATGAATGATCTAATCCCAAATACTTTCTAATTAAACATATTTAACACAATGTGAGGAAATCATATCATTTATTATCAATAAAATATTCAATAAAATAGTGTTTTATCATTTATCAAGTGAAAACTTGAGTATGGAAGATCCTCCCAAGCGTTTAGAAGAACCTTGGTCATGAAAACCTATCCTCCTTTGCTCTGAAATGCCAACCACAAGCATGGAGAAGATGGGGTTGTATTTATATCCCAAGGAGGTGGAATGTTTTCATTCCAATTATCCCCCTATCCAAAAATCTTAATCTCGAGATATTCACTTATTATGAGTTGTAGATATTTATTTTTACTATCGTCTCTCAAAAATTTGGCGGCCATTTGACTTTTGGAGCCAAATATATGACTATTTTACTAAACATTTTGAACCTGTCCATCTTTATCAACACCTTTTTGAAGGCTGAAATTTTAATGTGTTTTTGAATAGGAATATGCCATAAAATAAAAATAATTTATTCTAAAATTTTGGCCTCAAATATCTTACATTTCACACTGAAAATACCATATTTATTTGATGAGTATATCAGGATAAAATTCTAGAATAGTGTCCTGATTTTAATTCTTGACCAGAATGTGGGCTGGACTTCAAAGCATCAATTAGGCCCCTTGTTCTAGTAGTTGGACCTTAAAATTTTTATCCATGATTTTTTTGGATAATAAATAACATATGGTAAAGTTTTATAAAATTTCGGCTTCGTAATGTGGACCAGTAACTCAATCATCATGGTTGATCCAGTTTCTTCATAGATTATTTGGGTCTTATTGTGTGGACCATATGACCCTAAAAATGGATGATTTAGCCAAATATCCCTTCTAAATAAGTGTTTTAATTTGAGTAAGGAAACCTAAAAAACAATAATCATGAAATTTGGATATTTAGGGTTATATTTATAATTAAATTAGTAAAATGACTTGATTTGATTAATTCAAATAATGTTCAAAAATTACATTTAATATTAAAACATGAGTATTTCACACTAATTATGAAATTTTCATTGAAAATCAGTAAAGCGGGTAAATAAAAAGTTCTGAATAATTGAATAACATCAACTAGTGCACCCGAAATTATATGTCACTCCAATTCATTGGGTAACTTGATGTATCTCATGAGATAAAGTTCAATATGCCTTAACATGATTCTATCTTTTTTCACAATGATGATTTTATGATTATGAACATATTCTATGTGTGAGAGTGATGCAATATTTGTTCACAACTATGCACGGTATTCAACCAATAAGACATGATGTTTCATTTTTATGCATTTTCACATTCCATGACTTTATATAATTCTTCCTCTCATGATTATGATGATGATTATTATTCTCACCCAAGTTATATTGGTTCATTATCTTATCTATCCTCTTACTGGGATTTTAACTCACACATTTCTTTGATGTATATCCCCAGGTGATTACTTATACTAAGGAGTATATGAGGGACACTAAGAAGCTAGAGTAATTAAATAATTTTTATGTTTTATTATGTAAATTTTATGTCTTATCCTAATTTTTTCATGACACTAAACCTTTGGATCTTGGTTTTGTAGCATTATTATTTTGTTTATTTATTAAACGATTTAATATCATGTAAGAAAAAGTTCAATATATGAATCTATATACCCATTGATCATTGAATAATGGATTGCCTCTATATAAATGATCTTTTTTATACTTCATTGTTTAGTGATAGAGAAATTCATCCTTGCAGTGTACCGCTTAGAAGGAGAAGTTGATCAGTGGTGGATGATGATTAAAAACATGAATCCAAGAAGGGAGATTGATGATATGGAATGGAAAGAGTTTAGGATAATCTTTTTTGATAAATATTATCCCCATTTGAATCAAAAATCAATAGAGAAGTAATTTCTAGAGCTAAAGAATAAGAAAAATGAATCGGTGGGAATCTATGAAATGAAATTTATAAGACTTTATCGATACATCTCTATATTTTTTATGGATCCTAAGGGAAAGGTTGATAGATTATTTAGTGGAGTGAGACCCCATATATATATAAATTTAGAAAACCAAGACTATTGAAATATATGATGATATATTCTATAGTTCTATGAAGGTTGAATTGGAGTTTGGAGAGATTTAGTGGTCATATAGGTTGAATGAAAATAAGAGATTAATGAAGCCAAACTCAAGGAATAATTTCAATCATGAAAGAGGAAATAAAGTGAAACTTCCCGTATGCTACAAATGTGGTAATAAGCATTCAGGGAACTGATTTCTTGGGAGTGGAAAGTGCTACAAGTGTGGAAGAGATTGTCATATAGCGTGAAACTGTCGTGGTGAAATGAATCCTTAACTTATCAATACTAACGATAAAGGGGAGATAGTGTAGGCCCAGCCTAAAGTTCAATGATTCAAGTGTAGACATCTTGGGCACTTTTCTAATCAATTTACAAATCATAGGATAATTGATGAAAATCACCATCAACCTTAGCATAGGCCAAGGGTTCAAGGTCGGGCATTTGTTATCACAACGGCTAAAGTGGAGGCTCCAAATGATGTGGTGGTAGGTACGCTCATTTTTCTCTCAAATATAGAAATTACTTTGGTTGATTCAGGTTCCACACATTCATTTATTTTATCCAATTTTTCAATAAATATATAATGAATCCCCAAACTACTAGAAGTATAATTATCATTCAAGACTCCTGAAGGGATTATCCTAGCATCAACAATGTATAGAAACTCTAGTATTAAATTTTGTGAGTAAAATATCATCACAAATCAAGTAGTCATTCACATGGTTGAATTAGAGACTATACTAGGGATGTAATGGTTCTAAAAGTATAATGCTATGATCAACCATAGGAGTAAGTAAACTTCAGTATTCTTGAATGAAAAACCTATAGTTATTTTCAATGGAGAGATATCCTAGCCTCATATTTCTCTAAAAGAACCTACCATAGCCTTATTTATGGATATTATCAATGAACATGGGGTAGGAAACGATATTATATGGATAGAAAATGCCCCCATAATTTAGGAATACATTGATATATTTCTTGAAGAGTTATCGGGAGATCCCCCAGAAAGAGAGGTAGAGTTATCCATTGAACTCATACATAGATCAAAGCTGATATCAAAGACCCCATATAGAATAGAAAATGTGGATTTATAGAAATTAAAGATACAATTTCAAGGTATTATATTGAAGGTATTTATCTGACTAAGTGTGTCTCCTTGGGGAGCACCTATTCTATTTGTAAAGAAGAAGGGTGGATCAATGTGTTTATGTATTTATTATAGAGAACTTAACCATATCAAAAGGAAGAAAAAGTACCCTCTCCCAAGGATTAATGATTTATTTTACCAGATTCATGGGGTAAAATTATTCTCCAAGATAGACCTTTGATCTGGGTATTATCAATTGAGGTTTAAGAAAGAATATATTCTAAATACTGCCTTCTGAACAAGATATAGGCATTATGAGTTTTTTTTATGCCCTTATACTTGACTAATGCTCCTGATATATTTACGGATTTGATGAATAGAGTATTTAAGTAATACCTTGATAAGTTCATGGTAGTTTTTATTGATGATATTATTATATATTACAAAATTTATGATTAGCATGAGGATCATCTATGGGTTATATTTAAAACTCTGTGGAAGGGGAATCTATTTGGACAATTCTAGAAATGTGAATTATGGTTACAACAAGTTTAATTCTTGGGGAAGAATGTAACCAATAAAGGAATCTCAGTTAACCCTATTAAGACAAATGTTATAGAGGATTGGTCTCATTTTACAATAGTAACTAAGATTCATAGTTTCCTTGGTTTAGTAGGATATTATAGAGGTTTGTGAAAAACTTTTCAAAACTTTCTAATCTACTAACCAAGTTAACTAAAAAAAGATATATGTCTATAAAGAAAAAGGATTGTGAATAAAGTTTTCAATAAATAAATAATAGATTGGTTATAGAACTTATGTTAACTCTACCATCTATAGGAGAAGGATTTCTTATTTATAGTGATTCATCTCTGAAATGGATTGGTTGTGTCCTCATGAAAAATGTCAAGGTGATCACTTATGCATCTCAAAATTTAAATACTCATGAGAATAATTATCATATTCATGAATTGGAGTTATATTTAGTCATTTAAACTTTTAAAATATGGTGGAACTAACATTATGCAGAGAAATGTAATATATACATTGACCACTAGTGTTTGAAGTATATATTCATGAAAAAGGGATTCAACATGGGATAAAGAAGATCGTTGGATATTCTTAAAGACTCTTAACTATTAAATTATTTATCACCTTTGAAGATATATCAAATTCACTGATACATTAAGTAGGAAAGACCATGTTGGGATGTAAATGATGAGGATTCAAGCATATCCATTTATTAATGACCTAGTAAGGTTGGACATGGGAATCATAAGGGAAGGAACATTATCAATCATATCCCAAGTGATTTCTAAAACATCATTACAAGTGAATATCAATATAGATCAAATAAAATATCCTTTTATATAAAATAATATATAGGCTATGAATAATGGGAAGTTTCTTGAGTTCAATGTTGGTTGAGGATATGTACTGAAATTTTATACAAGGTTATATGTCCCATCTATTCTAGAGATAAAGAAGGATATGATGGATGGATCTCATAGCTCTACATTCTCTATACATCCTGGATGAACTAAAATATATAGGGGCCTTTGTGATAATTATTGGTGGTATAATATGAAAATAGATATTTTTTACTATATTACAAGGTTCTTGGTTTGTCAATAAGTGAAGTCGGGGTGACAATTTCCTAAATTTGTATTGCAACCACTACCCCTACCAACATGAAAGTGGGAAAATATCACTATGGGATTCATCACTGGTCTCCCAAGAACATACAAAGGAAACAATGTGATATGGGTTATAGTGGATCGACTCACAAAGACTTCTCATTTCATCATTATTCAGGAATATTTCTCTCCTGGCCAACTTGCCATGATATACGTAAAGGAGGTGGTGAGGCTACATGGTTCACCACTTTCAATCATATCTGATTATGATCCAAAGTTCACATATAAATTATGGAGAATTATTCAACATTATATCAATAATAAATTAAATTTTAGTATGCCCTATCACCCCCAAACTGATGGTCAGTCTGAAAGAACTATTCAAATAGTCGAGTACATGCTGAGAACATGATCAATGGAATTTAAAGGTTCATGGGATAAACACATCATATTAGTTGAGTTATCATACAACAACATCTTCTACTCGAGTATTAAAATGAAACCCTATTAATTTTTATATTTTAAGTGATGAAGAACACCTACCTATTAGATGAAGTTTGTGAGAGAATGTTGTTTGGGCCTGATCTTGTGCAAGAGATGACAGAAAAGTTTCATGCCATCAAACAACATATAAAATATACTTAGAGTTAGTAGAAGAGATATTCCCACAGTCATCTAAGGGACATGGATTTTGATGTTGGGGATAAATTTTTCTTTCATATATCACCATATAAGAGAGTCTTGCAATTTGGAAAGAAAGGGAAGCTTAGCTCTAGGTACATTGGCCCCTTTGAAATCCTTGATCACATAGGAGCAGTAGTCTATCGGGTAGCACTTTCACCAAATCTGGATCAAGTTTATGATGTATTCCACATATCTCTCTTGAGGAAGTACATACCCGATCCCTCACATGTACTGAATCTTGAGGTGGTATAACTGGAATATGACCTCTCTTATGAGGAGCAGTCAGTGGAGATATTGGACTATAGAGACAAATTTCTACGCAAAAAGACTACCCACCTTGTCAAAGTATTATGGAGGAACCGTAAGTATGATGAGGTGACCTAGGAACCAGAGGATTAAATGAAATAGAAGTACCCTCGTCTATTCTTAACAGATAATATGAGTTGAAATTTCAGGGAGGAAATCTCTAAAGGGGGTAATAATGTAACGACACAGGAATTTGAAATGATATTTTCTTCCTAAGAAAATGTGTGTTATATTATATTATATTATACACATAAAAAATATAGAGGAACCAAAAAAACCTTATCTCATTAATAATTATCATTACATTAGTCTGAAACCAATTAAAATTCTAAACATTACAACTAGACAAAAAATATAAAATAGAAAATCTAAATTGAGAAAATATGGATCACCCAAATCCATTAGAATCATCACCCCTACATCAAACACTAAATAAATGAAAAAAAATATTAAACTAATCAAAATCTTATAAAATGAAAATATATAACCTTGGGAGTAATTTTTGTGAATATTGAGTGAAATAGTGATGTGGTATTTATAAGGTATAAATACCACGTGGCCATTGGGATTTGACCATTATATGACTGTTGGTCAAATATAACTCTTCGTAAATATAACCATTGGTAAATTTGAATATCGGTAACTATAACCATTGGTGATAATTTTACCATTATAATTAGTGTTTATAAGTATTATTGAAAAAGGATAATTGATGCAGAAAGTAGAAATTATGACCTCAATCAGTAGAGTCATGTCGTTTGAAGCCCATTTTTCTGAACTTGGGAGAGAGATAGCATCACTGAGGTTCACCCTTCACCAAGACTAATTAGATATTCCACAAGTGAATCTTGAATTAAATCACCTATGATAGAAGTTCAAGTTAGTGTAGATTACCGCTCATTCAATGTTGGTCGAGCCACTCTAGGAAACTACCCCCATCACACACCATACTGTTAGGGCATACACAGGTGTTATAAGGGGTTATGTGTCTAGGCCTTAGTTACTTAAAGTTTAATTCCTTTGTATAAATAAGATTTTTATTCCATAAATACCATTTTAATAATATTTTTTATTAATAAAATATATGATCAATTGATATGAATTTGATAAATTTATTTATGGACACAAATAAAACATAATTGTGTTTTTTTATAAAAGATATAAATTTTTTATAATAAAATAAGGTATTCTGAATAATATTTTTTTTTTAAGTATTCTTTTCAAACACTATTATTTAAATATAAATGATAAAATAATTTTATAATGTCCTGTGAAAATTTTTATAGGTTTCCTAAATTTGATTGTGTATTAAAAACAAATATTTTTTAATAAATGTGGATTTTTATATTTGAAAGTTAAAATTATAATATTTAGTGAATTTTTATGATAAAATAAACATTATATCTTAAATAAACATTTTAAAATTAGGTTACGGTGAATTTATGAGTATTTTCTAAAATGATTTATTTTTCTATGAATAGTAAAAATATAGTTTTGGGTTTTCGGTATGTTTTATGACTTCATATTTATGTCATAATGATGTAATAATTAATTAACCACAATTCATGTTCTAAAATATTTTATTTTATTAATATTAAGTATTTTAATAGATTTTAATCAATTTCCAAAACTATAAGTGCTTTCTAAAGTCTACAATGGATAATTTGATTTTAAAGACATTACTTTATATAAAATTTACTTTTCCATGAAAAAATAAGTATTAAAAAATCGTGTTAGGTTCTAATGAATTATAATAACATAAAATTTGAATCAAATTTTTAAAACCATGAGAAAAACCCATGGGTAGTTAATGGTTTTTCATTTTCCAAAACATAGACTTCCAAGACCTATATTTGGAAATTATTAAACAATTCATATACGATTTTAAGGGTCTTCCTTAAGTAAGCCACATATACCCAATCTGTCATCATTGGAAAAACTAACTGACATGATTTTTTTTATCATAGTGCACAAGAGGGTGTGTTTCCATCAAATGGTTGTGGTCAGGGGACCCCCCCCCCCCAACAGTTATGCCAACTATTGGAAATCTGGACTCCCAAGATGATTTTACCTTGATCGTGGTAGGGAATCCAATTGTGGACATGGGTGATGTCTCCAATGGGTTAAAGATCAAGGTTGGTAGGGATAGTGTTTTCAATGAAGATTTAGATGATGATGGTCCCCCTCTCGATATATATTATGACCCATCTGAGATGATCTTAGAGGAGGACCCTACTGTTGTTATTCTTGCATCCCTCCCATAGTATGAAACTACTCTACCCAATGAATTGTAAGATTCCAGGTCTGATGTTACTAAATAGAATCATATCATTCATCATAGGGCATGGAGAATCATGTGAATATTCATTATCCACAATCTGAAGCTGCATATGGTATGTCAAATGGGGTCCCTCCACCACTGCTTGTAGAAATTTTTCATCAGTGGGGTTGATTCCATTTCCCTCCATAAACTAGTCTATGACTACCTTATTGAGTGGTTGCATGTGGAGAGTGAGGCATTTAAATTCACCAGGAACCATGAGAAATATGATGGCACCATAAATCTCTAAGAGTCAATCAAGAGCTTCAAAGTTTAGAATAGTAAGTGAATAATCACGTGGTCACCATCATTGTCTAAGAAGATATCATCAATTAGTTGAGGGATCAATTGGTGTTATCTCGAGATCAAGAAAAGTAGGTGGTATCTCAGATAGCTAAGTGCTAAGATGAGAAAGGTCAGGTGAATATCAAGTCCGATGATCTTTACCCCATGAATAAGGAGGAGGAAGTAGAGCTCATTAGGCTGTAACAGGTCCTGGAGGTCGTAATCCATAGGCTATCTAGGATGGAGCACTTGATTTTTGAGGCAGATCCATAGGGGGGAATTTTTCTGAAACATAAGAGGGAGGATCTGGTGTGTAGATGTCCCTCAAATGCTTTTGATGTTTATTTTTTTTAAACTCGTATACATTGACATGTTTCTTTTTCCTCACTTTTATTTTCACACTTCAATCACACAAACAAGACAACCAATGATCAATCCCTAATCCCACATGATTCATGATAGTTGTGAGAAAAAATGGATGATTATGTGATTTCTCATTTATATGAGAGTGTCAAGCAATGGCCGAATAGTCAGGTTATGAACTTTTTTATCAACCACTGGGAGTGTCCCAACTAGAAAATATATGAATAGAGTATGGGGATCTCTGAACAACTGACTATATTTCTCTACATTCGTTACTGAATGAATGGGGTAATGATAAGGGCATTGAATTATACTTGAACAAAAGGGACTGAAGTGTGTGAATCAAGATGCAAAATATTTGAAACAAAAATTTGGGGTGTGATGATGGAGGATAACTACTGACCATGTTTTAAACACAACAACTATTATCATTTTTTCAAGGGTGTAGAAAAACAAATGAGGTTTGACCGCTGGACATTTTTGAAACATGGGACCTATCTCAAAATGTCATCAGAAATATTTTCGGGCATGTTCCCAATATGGTAGGATATCCATTATGGTATAGGACCATGTCATCAAAGGGGGGGCATTTAGACATGGAGGGGGATAGAGATCCAAATAAAGGGAGACATGAAGTATATAGATGAAATGATGGAATGTTCAAATTGAGTTCAATAATATTGGGATTATGAAATTTGTGGATTTGATCACATTGGGTATGGGTATCGTTATAGAAAAATTTTACTCTCATATTTTATGGGGAGCATCGTCTTGGGTGTCAAGTGATGGTCTAAGAATGTGAACAATGTGGTAGGTGACCAGCACCAAAAGTTAAAAGGGGCTTCTCATGCGAGGGCCCAAGATTATCATTAGTTTTATGTTATGCAATGAGGATGATAGAAATGCAGTTTAACTTCATATAATAAGGATGATGGATTATATATTTTAACATAATGTGATTGGGACATGTAAACTAACATGGTTTACACACACCCATCCATAGGAGGTGTGGTTGTAGGATGGTAAAATAATGGGGTATCCCTTAGAGGGGCTCATGATGAAAAGGTAGCATAGGGTTAGGCTCTAAATTTTTACTAAACTAATGTTTTCTTCGATCACAATTGGGTTTTTTTGGGGTTCGTAGTGGGTCCCCGATAGCTTTATACCTCTATCTTTTTATCCCCTTATATTTTCCCAAGTTGAGGGAGCATCCTAACAGGGGGAGTATAACTCTATCGGTTTTCACTTAAGTTTTTTCAACCTGATAGATGTTTTTATTTTATTTTTTATTTAGTATTTTAAGGTCATACCAGTTATACCAAGAAGTTTCAAATAGTTTAGGTTCATAATGCTTGGACCATAACTTCTAGTTTGAGATCATAAATCTTGGACCTTGGTGCTTGAAAATAGTTTATGGTCTTAATTCTTGGATCTAGTGAGTGGATACTCCT
This sequence comes from Viscum album, assembly GCA_963277665.1. NCBI lineage: Eukaryota > Viridiplantae > Streptophyta > Magnoliopsida > Santalales > Viscaceae > Viscum > Viscum album. Next base: position 1,302,434,961 of record OY728127.1, read on the forward strand.
AAAAAGGTTTAAATGACATTGGAGGATTTAAAATTGTTGAAAATGGAATGCCTATGAGGCCCTGAACCAATTTGGAGCAAGTCACGCTGAGTTTAAGTTCATGATTTATAGACTATGGGGTTTTATGTCTCGATGGGGATGTGTGTAGTAGGGGGAAGAGGTAACCCGATGTGAATGAGGATCCTAGGAGGCCCTTCCACATATAAAATCCTATAGGTAACATTCACATAGTTTATAGCCTTGATACTTAGACCTAGGCTCCAAGTTTAAGGTAGAAGAGTTCAGACCATCATGTGAACATCCCAAAAGGAAATTTGTATCATGTAAGAGTGATAACCTTATGTGAATTTGGGGTCGAGGAGGCCTGATGTTTCACAACACATTCCCAAGGTAACTTTCACATAGTTTAAGGCCATGATGCTTGGACCTTGGATCCTAGTTTAAGGTTTTATAGTTTTAACCTATTTAAAATAGTTCAAGGTCACAATTATGGGACCCTATAGATATTTTTATCAAAGTAATATGTTTGATATCGAAGTAAAGTTACCCGATGTGAAATGAGGGTCATAGGAGGCCACCTGATGCCACACAAAATATCATTGAGACAAAATTCATTCATTTTAAGGTTGTGATTCTTGGACCCCGGTGCACTCAGGCATCTCAATCTTTCATGAAGAAAACTTCCTCCCAAATTATAATCTTTCAAGATCCATGATCGATAAGAGAAACAATGAGTGTTATTGAGTTCTCGTTGTTTGTAGGGGAAAACACAATGAGGGGAAAAAGTGACTGAAAATACTATGAAGGCGATCGTGAATATCGAGACATGGAAATTAAAAGGGGGAATTAATGATGAGTGGGGGAAAACTATTTACCATGTTCAAAACACATGTTCCACACCTACATCGGTAAAATTTGGGTTGAAAAAATGTGGAATCAACTATTGACCGAGTTCAAAACATGAGAGGGATATTTATTACTAAAAATCATTAGAGGTTTAATCCCTAGATAATGGGTGAGATAGTGTGGCATAGGAACATTACTATTAGGGATACTATTCAGACTAGTAGGATGATGGTTATCCAAATTGGAGAAAGTGTGAAGTGTGTAAGTGTAAATGGGGAATGTCTTAGAGGAGATATTGAGTTCCCTAGGAGCTATTCTACCACACACTCAAACACGCTAGATAACCATTCTAGTAAGAGAGAATAAAGCCTTTCCTGGAGGGTAAATATCCCAAAATTAGTTGAAGGTTGGGATGGGACCAGGATGATATATTCATGTGTCACTACATATACCATTAGGATAGGAATCAAGACATAGGTAGTTCTAGGATGCGGCGTGGCAGGAGACCAACACCAGAGGGGTGATGTCGTCTATGGAGATGATATCAAATCAAATCATATTATGAGGAATCCAAATTTTATATGGGGTAAGTCTATTATTTAATTTCGTGTATTAAGGATGTTAGTTTGGTTCATCTCATATTGATCATATGATGCATCTCGATTTCACATGGGGTAAGGCTATATTTTAATGTTGTGTGCTAAGGATGTCGGTTTGGTTCATCTCATATTTATCATATGAGGCATCCTAATTTAATACGAGGTAAGTCTAAAATTTATCTTCATGTACTGAGGAATTTTTTGGGGCTTTTCACATTGATCATCCTATTCTTTTCTTTCTCATATTATTTCATGAGGGAATATCGGCCCACTAATGGGTCAATGAATATGAATGGGTCTAATACCTGAAGAGAAGGCCCATTATAGAATTTTGGAGAAATAGAACCATGGGTAAAAAATGGTTTTATGGATAATTTTTTGTTGGGGCCATAGATAAAAGGTCTAAGTGACACTACGTATCCCATAGAATAGGAATCAAGCCACACATAGTTCTAGAAAGAGGTGGGGGAATAGGAATGCTAAAACACTAGGGATGAAGCAAGCCATGTGAATGAGGGGCCAAGAAGGTTGTATGTATATAGTTCAAGGTCATAATTCTTGGTCTAAGACTCTTAGTTTAAGGACATAGAGTTTTGAAAATAGGGGTAGGTACTTCGAGGATGTTCAGGTGTTATCAAAGAGTTAAAACTCGATGTCAAAGGATCCAAGGAGTCTCTTCACCAAAAGAAGTGATCTTAAATCCAGTTGCACGTAGTTTAGGGATGTAATTCCTAGACCATGTGAAATAGTTTAATGTCATGATGCTTAGAATAAATGGGGTGTTTGTTTTTATGGTATTTATATGGAATGAAAGAGGTAGAACCCTATGTGAAAGGAATTCATACAGGACCATGTACCACATAAATACCTTGAAACAATTAGAACATAGTTTAAGGTCATAATTCTTGGACCATAAGTGGGTCCAAAGGGACAAATGTTAGTGAATTTTTGGCTGGTCCTTGAGATAGAAGGTCTAGGTGCCACTACATATTCCATTGGAATTGGAATCAAGCCACATATAGTTTTGGGATACAGATTTGTAGGATACCAGTGCCTTTAAAGTGGGGAATCCTCTCTGAAAAGGGAATCTCATGTTTATAAAATGGGGTAAGGATGCAGTTTATCATCATGTGTTGAGGATGTTGTTTTTTTGGACATCTCACAATTGGTATGTGAAGCATCCTGTGTTCACTACGTAGGGTAAGATCACGGTTTAATGTTGTGTAATGGGTATGTTTATCTTTTTAGTTTATAGTCTTACAACTTTGACTATGGATACTGTTAGTTTAAGGTTATAAATCTCAGACCATAGAGTCAGTTGTTGGTTTAAGGTCACATAGCTTTGATCGAAGGGGTAGCTACCAATTTAAGGTCTTAGTGATGGGACCAAAGGGGACACAGGTGTACTTAAGAGGATTTCATGGCATGAAAGAGTTATAAATATATGAGAAATGAGTTCCAAAGATACCATCTTCCATAAAAAACTCAAAAAATCATACCCCATCCTGATATCATGTTCCTGGGGAAGGAAAAACCCACAATGAGTCAATGAAGGGAATGGGACTAAGATGAGATATCTGGGTGTCAGTACATATCCCATAAAGATGGGGATCAATCCAGACATAGTTCTAGAATGAGGAATGGTAGAAGACCGATACTAGAAGTGGGGGAAACCCTCTCTGACGAGGAAATTGAGGCATCCCATAGTTGTTTTGGGGCATCCCTCATTTATGTTTCAAGGTTAGGATAAATTTTATCATTTTGTGTTTAGGATGATGGTCCTTCTAGTTTAAAGTCATGAAACTTGAAATATGGTTGCTACTAGTTTAAGGTCATGGATCTCAGGACATAGGTCTTACAAATAGTTTATGGTAATAATTCTTGGATAGAGACTACTAGTTTAAGGTCTTTCATTTTGGACCATCATTTCATGTGAAGTACTATTTGAGAAACTTGGAATTATTTGGAGGTGTGATATGATCTCCATATTTGGTGATCAATGAGTATGATCCATTGGAATATACCTTATGGATAATTTAATGTCCTTTCTATTTGGGATACAGCTTTGGAATCATTTTTTCAGGTATCATTGGTGTCCTGAGAGCAAGTACCATGTCACTATGTTAGAAGGAGTAAAGGTGAAACTTTTTGTTGAATGCTCTCTCTACCCTATTCTAGTGGCTCTCCATGTTATGAAGGTCCTAAACTCTATTTTCCTTGAGGGATTACAACTCATATATATGGACTTTAATGATTCTTTCTACTATCCACTAGTCATAAACATCTTTTTAGAGTCACGATAATAAAAACTAAATGGGTAATACGTCCTCTTTTACATATAATAGAGAGTATGGGGTCACCTGGGTAGAATCTTGAGCGGCCATCCGATAGGCCCAGAGGGAATTGGGGAGATTTTCAGGCCAACTCTTTTTATTCCGGCCTACCATTTTCTACAAAATGTTTGAGAGGGTATTTTTGTCAACTCTTTTTTGTACTTGACATAAGATTTCTATATCTTGGCATCCTAGAAGTTAGTATCATTGTTTATTAGAATATAATGGGGAACTCTAAATTTATGAATGATATGGGAGCTCACAAACTCAATCATAGACTGGTTTTTGACTTCTTTTAGGGGAACCACTTATACCCATTTAAAAAAGAAGTTGATTGTGTTCAAAATGAACTTACTCTATCGAATTGTCACTGGAAGGTATGGTCCCACAATATCGAGTACCCATACTAAAAAGGGATAGGAGTACTTGGTAATGTGTAGAAGCTCTTATAGATTATGCATGAAGCTATCATGGATCTGACATTCATGAAACCTATTTGAAAACTCGATGCATTCATAAACTATGGTGGGCCAGAAGTAGCCCAATATTCATATTTGGTGGGAAAGCTTCAATACCACTTGATGGTCACCACAAGATCTAGAATATACCCCTTGAATAACCCAAGGTATCTCGTGTCCTTATATGAAACATAGGATAATTCCATCAAACCCACATCTATAGTGGGTTTGATCAAGTTTATTCCCACTTTGGTGGGTGAACAATGCCACACCCCCATTAGATTCTCTCATGTTTGGCTTAGTCCGGTGGGATAATTTCACACTGAAATTACTAAATAAATGGAGTTTTCTAATCTGGAACTTCCTATGCTATGAAGAGATTTGAGGATCCTAGAGAAAAGGTGTCATAAATTAGCTGATATGTGTTGGTTCATATCATTTGAAGTGGTAGGGTAAATAAACCTCCGATGTGACAAATTAATAACCAGGTTATACTGGTCAGGATTCATGATGGATGCGTCCAAACCTGTAAAAGCATTGGCTCAAATATTCTACCACTACAGAACATGAGTTTCCTTTGGCTGGGAAGGGAACTAGGCCATCAATTGATAGGTGCATTCTAGTAAGGAAACAAGCTCTTTCTTTCTGATGATGTCTTCACCCTTGATCTATTTGATGATAAGTTTGAAGTCTCCCTTCACATCTAAATGGGGGATATTAATATTGAGGTCCAACTTGAGTCTAATAATGAGGGCTAGATACTCTGCCTTGTTATGGATGTAGCCTTTCAACAATAAAAAAAACTAGGGGAAAATGGCATTTTCTAGAGTGATGAAGATAATATTCAGGGCTAACCTATTGAGATTGGGTTTTTTGAGACTTCTACCAGTCAAACTCTAGGAGGCGCCATTGAAATGCATCTACCAAAACAATGTGACCTAATCCACTGAGAGAATATATTCTTATGGGAAATCAATAAACAGGGGTTGTTCTTTAGGGGATAGATGTGTTTCTAGGAATTATTCCAAGGCCTGGCCTTTAACAACCTTTTTTAGGAGAAACCTGATGTCCAACTACTAGAGGATTACCACCCATTGTTCCAATCATCCCATCAGTATGGGGTGATTGAGGATATACTTTAGTGAGTCTACTCGAGACAACAATTGTATATCATGATGGTGTAAATAATTTCACATCTTATGCACTTAAAAAACAGTGTGAGGAAACTATTCTTGATGGGGTACTATCTGGACTCCATGTCGAGGAGCATGTGCCTCAAATATTAAATGTTTTTTTCCATAGCCTCATTGTTCTTCTGGACTAGAAGGGTGTTGAGGGACCATTAAAGATCAGTCACTTAGAGGACCAAAGTATTTCCTATGATTGGTGGAATCAATAGTGGAGGGTATATGAGGTACTTCTTTATATCCTCAATGGAAATCTATCACTCTTTATCCCACTAGAAAACGATGTCATTTTTCACGATCCTCGAGAACAGCATACACTTTCCGACTAGATTTTCAATTAATCAGCATATGTAGGCTAAGTTTCCTTAGAGGCCTCACAACATTGGAAGATTTAGAGGTGTTATTTTATTGATGGACTTGATTTTCCTAGGGTTAATCCCATTTCCTCTTTATCTTATGATTAAGACGAATAAATTTCTAGAGGTAACCCCATATTTTTATATCAAGGGGTTTATCTTTAAGTGTTAGGAGTAGAGGAAGTCAGACACTTTCTCAAGGACCTTGATATGGTCTTAACATTGGTGGGACTTGACTAAAAAATAATCTACATAATATTCAACCAATTTCCTATGAATTAGCTTAAATATTTGGTGTATGGCTCACTAATAAGTGGCTCCAACATTCTTTGTAATTCCCCAACCTCAGATAACCTGAATTTGGCACATTATTACACTACATTAGCATGATTATAATGAATCACATCCTGAAGTAGCATACAATTTAGCAGTATTGTAAATCAATATTACAAACAAGATACCCATAATACATTGGGAAAACAAAATAAAACATGTCACACAATAACTAAAATAAATTACATCCTTGAAAGATTAATCAAAGTTATCTTCTTCATAATCTAGGGAGAGAAACATAATAAGGGTGGGCTCAAATTCTCATTAAGGTTATGTACAATAGAATCAATAATCAATCTATATGGAAAGATAAATAACTGATAACACTTTCCATTTACAAAACTAGATAAGGCACAAATAATATGGCAAGTAAAGAACTGAAACATATGCCATAAATCAATAAAACCGAGAATGAACTATTTACATAGATATGTCGATGCAAAATCTCATGGGTAAATAATAACTGGAATTGAATGAGGGAAATACTTTATTTAAGGACGTCATGTCTCAATCACATGAAAACCTATTACCGTAATGACCTTTCACAAAACAGTTTAAAATTAAGGGTAGAAACCTATTTGGTCAATTTATTCATCTCATGAGAACCAGTCGATGCATCGAAGATCTATATAAAGTCCAGGATCCACCCATCATTTCTAGTCCAAAGTATTTAAATAACCAAATAAATAATATACCTTATCAAATAACCATATTGAATGAGTAATATGGATATATCAATAATTCCCATGAAGGAAGTAATATAATATCATGAAAATAATGATATTCATGATATAACAAGTCAAAAGGTAGAATATACATCGTATAAAAGGAACTAGGTGCATAACATTACAATATGCCTCAATGAAATGAAATTGATATGAAATCCCTTACCATAAGACTGATACTCTCTGTATTTATCCAAAAATCTTGTATGATGGTATTATTAAATTATATTAGAATCATAATAATATTTATGATATCATATATTATTCTTTTATGACTTTATATTACCTATTTATTAACAATTCCAAGTTAATGCAATATTTCGGGTAATAATCACTTCATTTATCATACAAGTTTTGACTTGTTACTCTTGATCATATTACTTAGATCATGATTTACTTACATCAAAAATTTATAATATGATTTATATATCATATATATTCATAATATAAAAATATATAATAGGTAGATATATTACATGTAATACACCATTCATGGAGACGGTAGGTCGTACGTACGCATGAACGTTGTTTCCGTTTTCTTATAATATTGAATGGAATTAAGTGATTAACATTTATGTGAAAATATATTATTATAGTATAATTATTATGTCATATATTTCATAATTATTTATAATATATATCTTTATAAACATTTTTGGATGGTGAACATGGAAGATGAGTCTCATCACGTCGTGGAGACGGTAAGTTGTACGTACGCACAAGTGACGATATCATTTCATTAATGGTTTAATGGTATGGATTTGGATTGAATATGAATTTTAAAGAAATAATATCATGTTATATTTATTATTTAAGTCATTTTTATTCATCATTATACCATCTAAATAAAGTATAGATGAAAAATAGTTTACACCATAGTGTGGAGATGGTAAGTCGTACGTACGCACGCATGGTGATATTGTTTTTCATATGATGGGTAAAAGAGGAATACAGTTGTCCCATAATCATAACAGTATCTCAGCATATATTAGATTCTGGAGTTATTATTTTATTATAGTAAAAACTTAGTAATAGGAAGTACAATAAGAAATGAACTTTAAAATAAGGGATAAAATGATTACCTCTTCTTCGGGTGTCTCCTTTTGATTTGCACAAAAGGACTCCTTATGTTGGTTTTCTTACCAAAGGGTGGCCTATAGGATGAATTGAGGGGAGTTGGTATGATATTTGGGTAGGGTTTGGTTGAGCCAAAGGGATTTGGATGTGTTAATTAAATAGAAAGGGAGGTTCCCTTTTATAAGATAGGTGAGGGTCACTTTAGGAAAATCTTGAAATATTAATTTATTATAAAATGATATTCAGTTTATAATAGCTTAAAATTGATTTATTTCTAGGTTAAGATTATGATGGGTCTAAATCTTATTAACCAGTAGGTTTTATACATTTTTAGGTTAGAAAATTATCTTTATCTTTTGGGATTAACCCTTAGTTAAACAGTTTAACTCTTACCATGTCATCTTGTATTTTTATACTATAGGATTAATTTAGTTTCTATAAAATGCCAAGGGAACCTCAAGTGGATCATTAATGAAATTGTTAACATTATATAAGTCATTTTTCTGAATCTTATATTTTTATTATTTTTATATCATTTAATAAAATAGTATTTTTTTTAAACTCATTCATGTCAATTTTGACACTATTTAGTAATTGATTTTTATTAAATTCATAACAACTTGATTACTTAAAAAAGGAATTAACTCAAAGATAATATGTCAATATCATCCAGAAAATTAGTTTATGGCATAAAAATAACCAAATTATATTTATTTTAATATTTATAATATCATTTATTTGAATCCTTTATTAATAAAGAAATCACTGCATCATCATTGTTTCATAATTAAATTTATTTATTTAACATATAAAAATTATAAATAAAATATCATGATTTAGAAAATATTTTTATATTTATAATGACTATTTATAGTGTAATATATTATTTATATAACCCCATATAAATGTTTTTTAGTAAAAGATACTTGTTTATGTTATTTTTCTCTTTACTTTAATTTAATTAATATAACATGTCATTATTACTCCCAAGTGGATCCATGGGGTCCCAAAATAGACCCAAGGATTCCCATGGTCATACATATATCACCTGATAGTATTAGGACACGTATTAGGGTAGTTTTATATTATTATAATATTATTTTTTACCCCTATTTACCATATTTAGCCTTTAACCACGGTAAATAAAATAATTATTAAAGTTACTATTCATAATGTCAAAAAATAAAAGGTACATATTTACATAATTTGGACCTTATGATTCCAAATATTGAATCCATTTTTCTAAATTAAAAACACAGAATTTGCATTAATTAATTTAAAATTAATTCTCGTTCTCAAAACCAAAAAGCAAGTTTTTAAAAAGTAATATCTATCAAAAGATTAACATGTGCTTATGTACAATTTAAATGTGAAATTACTTATAATGACCATAATTGGATGAAATTATAAAATATTAATCCAATTAAACTTTAAAATAAATTAAAAATACAATCTAACAATATTAATAAATTAGATGAAAAGGTAGTTTTGAGTTAAAATGCAGTATTTTTCACTATTCATCAAAAATTGAAACTTTTTAAAAAATTAATAAAATTTTACCCTAAGATAATTTTGATATTACAAATTAAAAAATAAATTATATTTAGGAAAATAAAGTTTATAAAATTTCATAATTTGGTTAGTACTATTCATAACTACTTTTTAAAGGGCTACTTTGTTAGGTCATGGTGTGCTTGAACTCGGGGTTGCGTACAATGCAAGCCGTTGAATTATTTAAAAAGAAGAATACCATGGAAAATTTGGGAGATACATTATTCCCCCCTTCAAATTATTTCATCCTCAAAATTTCTAGAATATCACGACATAAAAAGATTTAGGTGGTTCTTCATCATATGTTCTTCAAGTTCCCATGTTGCCTATTCCATTTTATGGTTTCTCCAAAGAAATTTTACCATATGAGTTGTATGATTTCTCAACACTTGTTCTTTAGTATCAATAATATTGATAGGATCTTCACAATAAGACAGATCAGGTTCCAGTTCTATTTCTTAGTAGGTGAGTACATGTGTTGGGTCTGGCATGTATTTCCTTAACAGTGATATGTGGAACACATCCTGAACTTTCAAGAGACTTGGAGGTATTTCCAAATGGTAGGCTACAGTACTAATTCATTCTAGAATTTCAAAAGGTATGATGTACCTGGTAGTTAATTTACCCTTCTTACCGAATTGTATAACACTCTTCTATGAAGATACCTTCAAGAAAACATGATCTCCTACTTAAAATTCCAAATTCTTCCTTCATTTATCGGCATAACTCTTTTTCCTACTTTGAGCTGTTTTGATATGGGTTTGGATAATCTTTACCTTCTCCATTGTTTCTTCAACAATTTCTGGACCTACAAGTTCTCTTTAACCCACATCATCCCAACAAGTTAGTGTCTGACATCTCTTTCAATATAATGCATCATATGGTGCCATCTGAATACTTGAATGGAAGTTATTATTATAGAAAAATTATAATATAGGTAAATACGAATCCCACATACCTTGAAAGTCAAGTGACTAGGATCTCAACATGTCTTCTAATGTTTTAATAGTCTATTCTGATTGTCCATCAGTTTTAGGGTGTTATGCAGTGCTCAAACGAAGTTCAGTATCTAGGGCCTTCTAAATACTTTTCCAAAATCTTGATGTAAAATAGGGATCACGATCAGAAACATTCAATAGGGGTACACCATGAAGTATTAAAAATTCATTAATATATAGTCTTTCTAAACATTCAAATGGTAAATCTTCTCTTAAAGCAAGAAAATGTGATTATTTGGTAAGATGATCAACAATAACCCATATCGCATCATTCCTTCTAGGAGTTTTGGTAGCCCCATGAAAAATTAAATTGTAATATCATCCCATTTACACACAGGTATAGGAAGAGGTTGCATGAATCCTCTAGGATGTTGTCTTCCAGCCTTCACCTATTGAAAAACCAAATATTTCTACACATAATCAGCAATTTACCTCTTCATTTTGTCCCACCAAAAATGTTCCTTCAAATCTATATGCATATTACTACCACCGGGGTGTATAGAGAAATTGGACCTATGAGAATAATTCGATAATTCCCTTTTTAGCTCAGGTATAGCGGGAACACAAATCCTCTTCCCAAATTTTAAAAATCCATATTCAAATATGAAATCAATCAATCTCCCATCATTCACAACTTTAATTTTCTTTTGAAACTCCTCATCATCATTCTGAGAACTTTGTATCTTTTCTAGTAAAGATGGTTTGGAAACCATTTGAAAAAGTAGTGATGTTTCACCCTCAATGATAATTCCCATATCCATATTTACTAAATCCATGAACATAGGATCCCTTTCAACTCTCATCTTGTTCAGAACTCCATGGTCCATTATTCTCAAGTAATCTTCCACCTTATTTTCCATCCCTGGGTGGTATTATATTGTGAAATCATAATCCTTGAGTAACTCAAGACAACTCCTTTGTCTCATGTTGAGTTATTTTTGTGAGAAAATATATTTCAAACTCTTGTGATCAGTATATATCTCACATTTTTCACCGTAGATATATTTTCTCCATATCTTCATAGTAAAGATTACTATAGATAACTTAAGATCAGGAGTTGGATAGTTTTTTTCATGGGTTTTTAATTTCCATGATGCATATGCAATAACCATATCATTCTACATAAATACACAACCAATTCCTTTCCTTGATGCATCACTATAAATAAAAAACCCATCATTCTCAGATGGTAAAGTCAAGATAAGAGCATTGACTAATATTCTCTTCAATTTATTAAAATGTTCTTCAAAATATTTTGTCCAAACTAATTTAACCCCTTTACGTGTGAGCTTGGTTAATGGATTATCCAATCAGGTAAAATTCTAGATGAAATGCTGATAGTAACCTGCTAAACCAATAAAACTACATACCTAAGTTATACTTTTCGGTGTTTTCCATTCTATAATTGACTTTTTCTTTGAAGGATCAACAGATATTCCATCCTTGGAGACTATATGGCCAAGGAAAGAAATTTCTTGAAGGAAAAATTCCCACTTTCTAAATTTACCATATAATTCTTGTAACGACACGATATTTTTTTCAATGGAAATTCCCTTCTTATAAATATGTTATAATCACATGAAATCACAACATAATTAATTTTTAAGTGCTATTTGACCTTTAAACATAAGTTTGTAAATTTTTTTATATGAATTTCAAAAATCTAAAATAGACGGTTGCGATCAGTAAGTTATTTGTAGTCCGATAAGAAAAACTTATTTTTTTTGGTGAATAGTAACCTACCCTTATGAATAGTAACATAACCATATGAATAGTGATATACCATAATGAATAGTAACATTCCCTATTATATTATATAAATAATATTCAAGTGGAAGTACGATATACCTATGTTTTGGAATAATTAAATAAATGTTTTAAAACTGTTTTTTTAGAATAAATTATGATTTTAATTAAATATTAAATTAATCATATTTATAAAATTATTTTAGAAAATTGGAATTAATTTTTGGATTCTAATCATTGAAAAATGGTTGGGGTGAATTTTTGGTATTTTTCTAAAATACTTAAATTTTTTATGAATAGTGAAATACCGTAATTTACAAAAAAAAAACTAAATACACTAATTATAGAGTCATGTATGATGTTATGATGATGTAAGCCCAATTGATTAGTATTCACATGATAAAATTACTATTATTGGTCATGGAAGACTCACTATTCCTTGCCTTTTGGATAAATAATAAATTAATGAATATAATATTGAGAAATCCCCTCTCCCCTCCACTATAAATATCACCCTTCACACCCTCATTTCCTCACACCTCTCATGCTTCAATCCTTGTCTAAAATATTCCCAAGCATCTTCCCTAGTCACTACCCACATCCAAGAAGCTCTTGTTCTTTCCATAAGACCAAAACCCCTTCCCTTAAGGAGGTTCTCAATGAGGTTACTTCAAGAGGTAAAGCACCCTTTTTTTCATTTAGTTTCATTTCAATTTACCTTTTTTGTTATCCTATACCCACCCCTCTATCCAAATGACCATGATAGATCCAGTATAATATATATATTATAATTTTATCATGTTAATGAAATAACCATCATCAATATTCTTACTCTCGCCCTTTTATTTTATAAATGAAATCAACGTTCATGAGGTTCCAATTTATAACCTTCGTGGATGACAAAGTTTTTTTCTTCAATTTCTCCTTCATTACTGGTCATGAAAATATTTTGATAGTTGAACCAGACTATAATATATTTATTATAACCTAATTAATATTCTGAAACCATTATATATACATATTATTAATTTTTATGACCAAACTAGTTCATAATAATCCAAATACCACTAAATAATCGAAGTGGTTATCATCTAATGATTCATCCTCATTCCATGTAACCAAATAATAGAAATGAACATTAAAAATTATGGATGTTCATAAATAATATTTAATTTCAATTCTGTAGATTTAAAACCATTCCACATGAACTCCATTACTTAAAAACAAGTTAACCGATTATGCAAATCAAGAAAACAAACACTCTGAAATGATGGAATTCGATATTATAACTTATCAATAGGGACATAAATGAACTAAAAATAATTATGATAAAATAAATAAATGTCTAATAGGTTCTTAATTAAGTTATTAATGAGTATAATTTCATATTCTAGGACCTTAATTTCAAGAGGGGAACACATTCAGACTTAAGGTAAGGGTTTTCTCACCCGAACCTCCATTTCCATTCGGGTTACTTTTATTGTCTAATTACCTCAATTAAATTCTTGTATATTATTATTTAATCCTCATAAAATATTTTTTAGTGTTATATATGTTTTTACCAACCATAATCATTTCTTATTTTATGTATATTTACACATTTTAAAAGGAACTTTCAAAATTTGTCTCTAAAATACAAGCCTGATTCAAGGGAATTTCTCAAATTCTTACCTATTTTCAAGGGCACTCTATAATCTTTTTTTAACCATTATCTTTATAAAATCACTCATTTTATTATGAAAATAATATATTACTTCACTTCTGATTTTATACAAATATTTTTTTCCAAAATAACTCTTCTTTTCAAAATAAAAGAGTATTTATCTCAAGAATTGCTTAATGATTTTATAAGAGTATTTTCATCTGATTCAACACTCTTATTGATTCTTATGTATTATTAGGTTTAATCATTTATTATTTCATATACCATATTTTATTTAATGTTTTATGACTAATTTTATTGTGTATGATCTATCTTAAAACCATTCACCATATTACTCGGAATGGTTAGTGTTTTATGTTTAAGGATTGGGAAAAGTTAGTTACATTTCATATGATAGTTTCAATATGAATGTATATGTTGTTTATGTTTATACCCTATAATATTTAGAATGCATTGGACTTATTATGTGATGAGTGGGGCCCTATATATCCCCCCGATGAATCGGTAGGTCTTATGAGATAAATAGACATGGAATTGGTTGAGGCCTTTTCTAATTTGATATATGGTTTTGGCCGAGACCTTAATCATTTTTAGAAATCTTGTTCGAGGCCTTGAAAAAATGTTTCATAATGTCTAGAATATGAACTTCCCTCATTATTAATCAAGTAATTGAAAGTTCATGTGGTTATTCAACTAGTATAATACCCAAGATTATGTTTTATTATGGCATTATTTACTCAACACATATTCCTGCCATAATGTGTTCAATATTATTATTTATAAAGGCGTGTGTTTTCAATTATTCACCTTGACTAATGTTTATGTTTATGTTATCTTTATATGTATTGCATACCCTTACTGAGCGTTTGATCTCACCCCTTTCTTATGTTTCATTTTCCTAGGATATGAAGAAGTTAGTTATGAGTGACTTACAGGCTTAATCTAGGAGGCATGGGTATTTCTAATGGAATAAATTAGTGTTGTATTTCCTTTAATTATGTAATGTTGAACTTATATTCCTCTTATTTCCAAAAGATACTAAACTACTTGGTCCTTCTGGATACATATTCCTTGTTTATATGCCAATGTAATTAAATAAGGCACCGGCTCTGGGAAACTGGGGTCGAGTCATTACAATTATTATCTCCTAAGAGTCTCAAGAATGATTCGCAAGTGATACTCATCGTCTTAAAATATTTTATAATATTTTATAATATTATCAATGAATACAAAAAAATCATCAAGATATTCCTTGAATTCTCTATTCATGAGATCCATAAAAACTGAGGGTGCATTAGTCAATCCAAAAGGCATTACTATAAATTTGTAATGACCATACCTCATCCAAAAAGCTATCTTTGGAATGTCTTCCTTATTCACTCATAATTGATGATATCCAGAATGAAGATCAATCATTGAAAAGAATTGATCTCCTTGAATTTGATCAAATAAATCATCGATATGAGGTAGAGGATACTTGTTCTTTATTGTAATCTCATTGATTTCCCTATAATCAATACACAGACTCATGGATCCATCTTTCTTCTTGATAAAGAGAAAAGGGGATCCCCATAGAGAATCAATAAGGTAGATAAATCCATTTTGACCCAACTCTTCATGTTTTTTTTAGCACTACTAATTCCACAGTGGCCATTCTATAGGGATTTTTTAATATTGTCCTTGAATCAGGGATCAAATCAATAAAAAACTCAACTTCACACTCTGTGGGGTGCCCAAGTAAATATTCAGGAAAAACATAAATTTATTCCTTTAAAATAGGTAGGTCCTCAATTTGAAGATCGCCTCCTTCATCCTTAGATGTTGATTTCTCTTCCTCCTCAATAATATCATTCAATATAGCTATTAGGGGTGGATTTTGATAAGAATCAGGTGATGAAGTTTTTACTCTAAAGATAATAGATTCTAAATATTCCTCACAAATCGAAACTTCCTTATTTTTACAGTATATTTTCACATCATAAGTCATAAAATTTTGTTACTTTGGGTTAATTATCATAAGTGTATTCCCAAAGTCTAACTTAGAGTATGTTCCCTAATCTATGTTTTCTAAATCTAGTTTCCATGGTTATTGCTAAACTTCATTTGA
The DNA here is from genome assembly GCA_963277665.1 of Viscum album. Classification (NCBI taxonomy): domain Eukaryota; kingdom Viridiplantae; phylum Streptophyta; class Magnoliopsida; order Santalales; family Viscaceae; genus Viscum; species Viscum album. The sequence continues at coordinate 1,302,450,940 of OY728127.1, forward strand.
TACCAACTGTAATGCCCCAACCTCAGATAACATGAAGACTCTACATTATTACATTACATTGGCATGATTACAAGGAATCAGGTCCCGAAGGACCATACAGTTTAGCAGCCTTGGAAATCCAGATTACAAACATGATACCCATAATACATTGGGAAAACAAAATAAAACATAACACAAAATAACTGAAAAAACTGAATCCTTGAAAGCTTAATCAAAGTTCTATTTTTCATAACCTGGGGAGATAAATATAATAAGGTTGAGATCAAATTCTCAGTAAGGTTATATACAATGAAATCAATAATCAATCTATATGGAAAGTTAAATATATGAGAACACTTTCCATTTACAAAACTAGATAAGGCACAAATAATATGGCATGTAAGGAACTAAAATATATTCCATAAATAAATAAATTGAGGATGAACTAATTCCATAGATATTTCGATGAAAAATCTCATGGATAAATAATAACTAGAATTAAATGAGGGAAATGCTTTATTTAAGGATGTCATGTCTCAGGCACATGAAAACCTATTACTGTCAAGACCTTTCACAAGATGGTTTAAAATTAAGGGTAGAAACCCATTTTTTCAACTTATTCATCTCATAAGAAACTATCAATGCATAAAGGAGCTATATAAAGTCTAGGATCCACCCTTAATTTCCAGTCCAAAGTATTTTTCATATTAAATAATCAAAATAAATAATATGCCTTATCAAATAACTATATTGAATGAGTAATATGGATCTATAAATAATTCCCATGAAGGAAATAATATAATATCATGAAAATAAATAGATTCATGATATAACAAGTCAAAAGGTAGAATATACACCGTATAAAAGTAACTAGGTGCATAACATTACAATATGCCTCAAAGAAATGAAATTGAGATGAAATCCCTTACCTTAAGTCGGATACTCTCTTTATTTGTCCAAAAATCTTGTATGATGGTATTATTAACTTATATTATAATCATAATAATATTTATGATATCATGTATGATTCTTTTATGACTTTATATTACCAGTGTATTAACAATTACAAGTTAATGTAACATTTCGGGTAATAATCGCTTTGTTTATCGTACAAGTTTTGACTTGTTGTTCTTGATCATATTACTTAGATCATGATTTACTTACCTCAAAAATGTATAATATTATTTATATATCAAATATATTCATAATATAAAAATATATAATAGATATATATATTACATGGAATACACCATTCATGGAGATGGTAGGCCGTATGTACACATGAACGTTGTTTCCGTTTTCTTATCGCATTGAATGGAAGTAAGTGAATAACATATATGTACACATATATTATTTATATATCATATATATTCATACACACGCATGGTGACATTATTCTTCATAGGATGGGTAAAAGAGGAATATGGTTGTAACATAATCATAACAACATCTAATCATATAGGAGATTCTGGATTTATTATTTTAGTATGGTAATATTTTAGTAGGAGGAAGTAGAATAAGAAATGAACTATGAAAGAAGGGATAAAACGATTACCTCTTCTTCGGGTGTCTCCTTTTGATTTGAACAAAAGGACTCCTTAAGATGGTTTTATGACTAAATGGTGGAATCTAGGATGAATTTAGGGAAGTTGTGAGGATATTTGGGCAGGTTTTGTCCGATCCAAAGGGATTTGGTGGTGTGAATTAAAGAGAAAGGGGGGTTCCCTTTTATAAGAGAGGTGAGGGCCACTTTAGGAAAAGCTTGAAATATTAATTTATTATAAAATGATATTCGGTTTCTAATAGCTCTAAATTGATTTATTTCTAGTATAATATTAGTATGGGTTTAAATACTCTAAACCAGTAGGTTTTATACATGTTTAGGTCATAAAAGTATCCTTATCTTTTGTGATTAACCCTTAGTTAAACAGTTTAACTCTTACCATGTCTTCTTGTATTTTTATACTATAGGATTAATTTTGTTACTATAAAATTACAAGGGAACATAAAGTGGATAATTAATGAAATTTTTAACATTATATAAGTTATTTGGCCGAATATTGTATTTTTAGGATTTTTATATCATTTAATAAAATGTTATTTTTTAAAAAAAAAAACTCATTTATGTCAATTTTAACACAATTTAGTAATTGATTTTTTTAAGTCATAACAACTTGATTACTTCAAAAAAAGGCATTAACTAAAATATAATATGTCAATATCATCCATAAAATTCTTGTATGGTATCAAAATAACCAAATTATATTTATTTTAATATTTATAATATCATTTATTTGAATCCTTTATTAATGAAGAAATCACTGCATCATCATTGTGTCATAATTAAATTTATTTATTTAATGTATAAAAATTATAAATAAAATATCATGATTTATAAAATATTTTTATATTTCTAATTACTATTTATAGTCAAAGAGTTCAATTATATAACCCCATATAAAAAAATAGTAAAAGATACATTTTTATGTTATTTTTCTCTATACTTCAAATTAATTAATATAACATGTTATTATCACTCCCAAGTGGATCCATGGGGTCCCAAAATCTACCCAAATATTCCCATGGTCATACATATATCATCCAATGGTATTAGTACATGTTTTAGGGTAGTTTTATATTATTATAATATTATTTGTTTACCCTTATTTACTAGATTTATCCTTTAACCACAGTAAATAAAATAATTACTGAATTTACTACGCATAGTGTCAAAAAATAAAAGGTGACTATTTACATAATTTAAAGCTTATGATTCCAAATATGTAATCCATTTTTTCAAATTCAAAACACATAAGTTTCAGTAATTAATTTAAAATTAAATCCCATTGTCAAAACCAAAAAGCGGGTTTTTAAGAAGTAATATCTATCAAAAGATTGACATGTGTTTATGTACAATTTAATTGTGAAATTACTTCCAACGACCATAATTGTATTAAATGATAAAATATTAATCCAATTAAACTTTAAAATAAATTAAAAATACAATCTAACAATATTAATAAATTAGACGAAAAGGCAGTTTTGAGTTAAAATGCAGTATTTTTCACTATTCATCAAAAATTGAAACTTTTCAGAAAATTACCAAAATTTCACCCTAATATAATTTTAATATTATAAATTCAAAAATGAAGCCTATTTTGGAAAATAATTTTTATAAAATTTCAAAATGTTGTTATTACTATTCATAACTGCTTTTTAAACGACTATTTTGATAGGTCATGGTGTGCTTGAACTCGGGGTTACATACAACGCAAGACATTAAATTATTTAAAAAGAAGCATATTATGGAATCTTGGGGTGCTAATTTATTCAACCCAAAATGCATCACTTTATAGAAGAAAGTCCCTTGGGGCACCTCAAAGGTGGTGGACGCTTCATCCTTAGGGTCCATCCAGATCTTATTGTACCCAGAGTATCTTTCCAGGAAGAAGAGGGCTTGGAACCCAGCTGTAGCATCAATCAACATATTTTTCACTAGAAGGGGAAATTAATCATTTGTAAAATAGATGTTGAGGTACCAAAATTGGATAAATACTCTAATATTCTCATTCTTCTTCTTGACTAGTACAATGATAGTTATCCATCTAGGTTACTAAACATCCCTTACAAAGTGGTATTTGATAAGCTTGTTGACTTCGGCCTCAACCATCACATTGTGAGAGGGGTGCATATTTTTTAGAGGTTGTTTGAACCCACGATGACTCTCTAGGAGGCCAAGACAATGAATAGAGACCTGAGGGTTCTATCCTAGCATCCCATCATAGCTCCTAGTGAATACGTCACGGTGATATTTTAATAAGTACACATACTGATGTTGCTCCTCTAGAGGAATTACTACATTGATCAGGGTCGACCTCAGATCTTCCTCAGTACCAAGGTTCACCTGAGTTAAATCATCAATAGTGGTGGAGACAATCTCTTTAAATATAGGAGGGGTATCTTCCAAATACTTTACATTGTCTAAGATAAGAGGATTAAGGGGAGGAGGTGTCTATTCCTGGTTAGTTATCCTAGAGGATGCACTGGAATTTTCTCTGGTGAATACAGATTCCTTGATGAGGGGTTCCCACTCTATTTAGACTGTAGTGATTTATTTTTTTATCCAAACCCATTTTTTTAGCCATGAGTTCCAATCTTGATGATGAATCAATAGAAAGGTGTTGAAATTTATCAAGTTGTCCCTACTTTGTGGAACATGGAAAAATGTCACAGATTGGTGGCCATAGGGCAGACTTGTTGGTACATCACAAGGGTGGGATCTTTCAATACTAGTTAGGCCTACCCAGTGTAGGAGTATGAGGTAATCTATGGGAGCTACTTTTTTTGGAGACACCAAATCCCTTTTTCTAATAGATAATGAAACAACCCCTAGGTTTGTTGTTGTGGGCTCTAACTAATGAATCGAGAGAATGAGGTTATCCTTCAAGTCTACCCTAGGATCAGTCGTAGTGATTGTTAAATAATTAGGGTCATTAATGTGCTTAACCCCATTGGTCTAAACCTACTTACCTTCCCTTTAATAGTATCCAGCATCTATATTATGGTCCTCACAAGAGTCAAACGAGGATTTATCGCCCTAGATTACCCATACTCGACTGTTCAGTGAGTATTTGAGGCACTAATGGTATGAATAAGGGACGACTACATACAAGGGTATTTCCAATAGTGCGTTGTAGAAAATATACTAAAATACTACCATAAATTCAATGCTTTATATCATTCCACCAAATTGAGTATTCATGTTTTCTGATTGCTCGTATCATAACCCTAGATTGTAAAGTTGAAGGGGGTCAGATATTCTTCTATCAGTCCCATATTATGGAGCATACGGGACAGGATGAGGTTGATCCATTATCCACTAAGAAGCAGTTGATTTCCATGTCATTGAAATGCATAATTATATAAACTGGTCATTTTTCCCATGCATGATGGCACCCTCATATTCCTTATAAAACAAGTTGATGGCTCAACATTCCTCTTGATCAGCCTCTTTTACATAGTATACCTCAGTAGTAGCTAATTCATATTCAAAGTGAATGTAATTTTTCAAGCCTTTAGAAAGGGCCTCACAAATCCCTTTGACAAGAAAAGAGGCTCAAGGATCAAAATCATCAGGGTTATGTCGGTGAGGTGCTTGAGCACATCAAAATTTCATATGAGGGGAATATTATTACTTATAGAGGTTATCCCTTTAGTGGGGAATGTAATGAATGTCATTAGTTTAACCATAGGGTCCTAGATAGTTCCAATGATAGTCTACTACTATTTATCTAGTCTACTCTGAACAGCTGATGGTTGGGTGCCAGTCAGCTATGGTCGGGCCCTGGATAGATGTGGTTGACTGTGGTGCACTCATGAGTGAGCTACGCAATCAACTAATACATTCGGCTATAGATGTGTACCTAATGTCATGGACTAGGAGGGTTGTGTTTGTTGAGCTCTATGAAATTCTTTTTTCCACATCTCAATAGTATGAATATCCTATTTTAAAGCACTATCCTGAGCATTCTTTTAGCTCTCATGTCCTCTATCTATCCTTTATCGATGTCATCCAAAGGTGATTGAGGGATTATCATAACATTATTCATTTTTGGGAGATTTTAATTGGTATACTAGTTAGATGACCTTCATAGAGAATTATTCATGCTCCTCATCAGTAGAGTAGTCCAGGGATGATTGGACCTTGGGTGTATCTCCTAAATCAGGAGGCATGAAGTCTTCAAGAGTCTGAGATAGCTTAGTCACTAGTGGCGGACTCTGATTTCCATTTTGTTGTTGGAATCTATTCCTCTGAGACCTGAAAGTTTGTGATTAATATGTGGTAGAAACAGTCAGAGGAGGCTTGGAAACCACAAAATCTTCTAGTTTTCTTAAGAGGGAATGGATGATTCGATGAGTACATGTGACTACCTTTAGATCCAACCAGTCCTCGTACTTCTACATCCCATGGCTGGGGACCTATTTCTATTCGCCAGAGTCTTCACTGTTACTATTAGGTTTAGTGGAGACATGTCCCACCTATACTGGAATGTCACAAAATTTGACTAAGCCACTATCTACTTGGTCTTGGATCAAATATTTGAATACAATGAATTATTTGATGGTGTGTATGATGATTCTATTAAAAAGTAAGTGATTGTAATGGCCAGTGAGTTAGGCCACCTAAGGCCTCTTACATTCCATTAATTTTAGGATTCTATTATCTGAGGTTATAATGAAATACCTTGGGACCTTTTAATCTATTAAGGAGTAGGTCTTATTTCTTCTATCTGAGAAAGGAACCCTAGGATCCTGACCTTGATGAGGCATTGTAGACACATTATCTCGTCGAGGCAGATATAATTGGATTTTTTATATGAGGAAAGGTTGTAATAGTTATGGTTGTGTCTGATAAAGCTGCACTCGGTGAGGCTCATCTAGAAAAGGGTCCAGTATGTGTACCATCACAGGAGCCTCTGCATGTAAAACAGTGGTTGTCTCTACTTTCATAGGTCTTATCATGAGAAATGGAAGGGGTAATGGGTGTGAATATTGTCAAGTATGCTAAAAATATTCTTCCAAACACCGAACCTTTTTATAGAACTCCTGAAATCCACTCAGGTAGTTTAGAGAGATGAGGATAGAAACCATCTCATTCATGAAGTTCTCTATGAACATCATGAGCAACTTTTCTGGGTACATCGGCATGTTGAGTGAGTAAGTGATTCCCTTCCACCACCCTTATCTCATCCACATAAGGGTCCTAATTTTGTTTATCCCAAGCCTCTATTGGCATAGGATGAGATAAGGGTGGTGGCACTTATGTGGAATTTCTTTTCAGCTACTCTGCCAAAATAGGGGGTGACGCACGCATCGAATATTTGTTATATGTTGGTACATATCTTGGAGGTAAATCCAAATTCAAGATCATGTCCATGTAGAACATAGGGTGTTGACCACTATATCATGTACTAAGGCAGAATTGTATGTTTCTAGCTCAGAGGAGTGATCACCATCAACTAAAGGTGTCAACCCAGACCCTAAAATATCTCCAAATTCTTCTTTGAAGGTATGGAGGAGGGAAACTAGTGGTGATGGATACGGTTGAATTAAAATCCATTAGAAGGTGGCTAGAACAACCTCCACCCATAGGTACCTATGGAGGGATTTAGGGATCTTGTATATCTAATCCCCCATGATCATAAGCCTTGATTAATGGGATTATAACTCATACTCTAGTAATATGGGTGAAGGTTCCCTCATTTAGTTTTCCTTCACCTCAAAATCTAATAGGTCGATAAAGACATGATGATTCTTAGGGTTCTGACTCTTCCAGCGTGGGATTTTTCCAAGTTAGGACTACTAAGAGTCACTCAATTTTTCTCCATGTGGGTTGAATCCTGTACCATAGTAAATACCCCCTTGATGGGTGTTCTCTATCATTAGGATAGTTCTTTAGGGTAGGGCACGTCTTCAGCATAGGGAGGACCTATATGATGATTAGTGGTGGTGTGGGGAGGAACTTCTCTTTGGTTGGTGTTGGTTTAGAGAGGACCTCCTCTTTGGTTGATGGTGGTGTGGGGAGGATGTCTACATTGATTAGAGGTGGTGCAGGAAGGACCTCTACATTGATTGATTCCAACATGGGGAGGACCTTCGTGTTGGTTGATGGTAGTGTGGGGAGGACCTCCAAATTGATTTTCCATGTCTTGGGATGGCCCGTAATGGCTTTTGGTGGTGCAAAAGACTAAGAGAGTCAACCTGAACTACCTAAGAGGTAGTTGGCTTCTTGGTCTCAATGGGGGAAGGTGATATACTCGTTCACTTGTGGCAGGGATCTGATGGGATACACCAACGGTGGTAGGGTCCACAGGAGTCATAGAAGATTCCCCTTGTTGGTAAATGTATTAGGTATACCCTTGAAATTGGAACCAGGTGTTCTATACTAGGTCCAATGTAGGAAGGATAAATTCAACCCATTTTTCAGCTTATGGATCTAGTCAGTACTAATAGTGATGAGGCTTGGTGGGAGCCCTCCTGGGATGCTCCTGAGCTATGGTCACTATAGTCATGGATCGAACATCCCCTACATCCTTAGCATAGGGGAGTGAGCTGTTAAAACACTCTAGGGAGAGGCTCCCCAAAGTGTTTTGATAGTGAAAAAAGGGTTTTTTTCCCCTATACAACCCTCGTGGGGGAGTCATTGAGGCACTGATTCCTCGAGATCTTGGCGGGTTATATCCCTAATGGGAATGACCCCTTAATGATCATACCTCCAGACAAGTGTGTCGATCACCCTCCTATGGATGATCTCATAGGATGATAGAGGGAATGGACACCTAGTATTTTAATACATGGAAGGGTTTTAGTCATGCATGATTTTTATACTGAGATTTCTCCTTCCCCTACATCTGCTAGCATTAAGTTTCTGGTTTCCTATAGCTGGAGTCCTGTAAGGAATATGGATTTATTTGTTAGTACATATATATTAAAAAAAAATCTCAATTACCCAACATCATCCATTCTTCCTAAAATATAGAAGGATACATGCTGATGATGTCACAGATCAAGGATTCCCAATGTTAAATACCCAAAATTAGAGGAGAGTTTCATATTGGGTCCACCGTTATCTTGGGGGGACCTGGCACTAAATATCTGGATCTGGTGACATGCATATCTGATAGTTCCCTAAAATATACTAGTCCCCATAATTGAGGAGAAGAGTTTCATGTTAGTCTCATCATTTTTTTTCAATGCTTTCACTGGTGAAAAACACCGTCCCTCTGCCTGGCAACGAAGCGCTACTTTTGTTTCCCTGTATTCCCACTTTCCAAAGGCGGGTAAATTTCATCACATTAATTAAATATGTATTATCCTTGATCAAAATAGGATAATGATATGTCAATTACTCCTTACATGGATTCATCCTTATAACTTGTCTCCTAGTTTGGGTCTCTCTAAAATATTTAAGTCATGTTCATGAAACTCATTCACGGTTCCTTCTCGAGGTGTATGCCAATTAATTACACTACTTCTATCTCGACAGGGTAGGAACCTTCGATTAAGGGAGGTAGTCACATTGGTCATTTATAGGAATTTCTAGGTATTGGGTAGGTTGGTTACCGGTAAAGTCTTCATATTTTGGATGGAATATCATGTGTGAGGCATCTTAAGTGCAGAACTCGAGGCATCCTATGTTAGCCATGAGGTAATTAACACCAGGGGAGTAAGTATTATGAGGATTTTTACCTCATGCATCCCACATTTATTGTATGATTTATGTATTATGGATCGGTTCATAAGTTTAACATCTTGAGGAAATGGATCAGGTCATAGGTTTAATGTCTTATGAATATAGTTGATTTATAGTTTTAACGTATTGTGGGGATAGGTTGAGTGTTGTGTTCATCCCTAGGGAGGATGATTTTCAAACTAAGATGATGGAGTGTGTCCAACCAAGTGGGATAATTTCACACTTGAATATTGATAGTATTTAACCTCATGGAGGCATCCTATGTACCCTATTTAAGAGATAGGGATAAAAACCCGCGTAGTTTGATACTGCAGTTTAAGGTCATGTGACAGGACCATCCCATGCAGTTTAACATCATGCAGTAAGGATGGTCATTTTGTTAAAGAATATTCTATGAGGGACTAGGACCAAGAAAATCATAGTGATCTAGACATACAAAGTCGTGTTCCAGTAGTTACCTTGAAATTCGTCCCCACCCACTTTACAGGCTGGGATTTTATTCAGTTTCTTTATAGTGGTCTTGTATTTGGACATTTTTTCGTTACTTGTTATCATACTCTAATGGTGGTATTTTAGATGTATTCATGAATGTTTAATAGTTGTTTTACATTTCATCATTGTATGGTCTTGGAGATGTGTTCATGTGTACAAGTACATTAGGCTAAGGCCTACCATGTGTGTGATATGACTACATGGTACTGGTCACCAACCCCTAGCCTATTGGAGGTGGGCTTGGAGTAGTCCCGGAACAAGACCCATTGTTATGGTTCATGAAATATTGGTATTAGATCCATTCAATTATACCTTAGGATCGAAGTATATGATATTTTTTTGGATAAATATTTGACTCCAGTGTTGGTATGTCCTCTAAAAATAAATACATGCTCCCCACCTTTAAGAAATCCATCAAGAGGTTCTGAGGTAATTCCATAAATCTCCCTTGAAGGTATATCTAGGTATGGATAAGATGTACCATGACCTTTGATGTTATTTTTGGTGTCTAGGAATTAAGAAGTTTGTTGTGGATTTTGTTTCTTGATGCCTTAATTTTCAACAAGTAACATTTGAGCACCAGGTTCCAGTAAGTTTAGCTCAACCACTTGAGGTGCCAGATTAGAAGTGGTATGGGATATCAATGTAATTCATGATGGGGTTACCACATACGTTCATAGGACATGATTCTATCTAGGTGGTCATATATTGACTCACCAAGTTGGACCACTTTCTATCTATTCAAGACTAGAGTTTAGTAGAGATCTTGGGATGCCTCTATGTGCAGGAGATAGTCTGAATCCATGGAGTTCTCTAAAAAATCATTTATATGCATGACTATCTCTTCACATATCGATGATAGAAGGGATTACAGCAGGCCTTTGGGACTTAGTTGTGTTTGATCATAGCATTTCACCCCCCCAAATTGACGGTCAGTCTGAGTAGACCATTCAGGTCATAGAGGATATGTTGTGGGATTGCATGTTGGACTTTGTATGTAGTTAAGAGGATCACCTACAATTGGTGGAGTTTTTATACAAAATATCTACCATTCCACTATCATTATAGAACCATTTGATGCCTTGTACGAGCAACCCTACAGGTCACCACTATGTTGGATTGACCTAGGATTGATATCACAGATCCGGGTTTGGATCGATGATATGATCAATCTACAACTATGGTGATACCTGATGATTATAACATCTTCGACAAATTTCATCAATGATATTTTACTCTAGGAGTGTGTTCTCCTGGATGAGTGTTATGTGGAACCTTTGAGAATAAATCCTAGGTTTTCATTACAGTTGTGACTTTACCTTGAGACTATGTGTCTATGTTGAGAATATCTATATTTTCTTATTATATTTCATTGACATATACCTTTTATGATATGATTATTATTCATGATTTCATATGCTTAGTGATTTCAAGGTATCCTACAGGGTATTATTATACTCACTCCTACATGGGATTTTCCTACACATGTCGTGTCTTAATCAAACGATTGACATTTCGATGGATTCCTAGAGGGACCAGGACCAAGTGAATCTTAGTGAGCCAAATAGATCGAGGTGTGTTCTTGTGGTTACCTTTTTAGTAGTCCTCACCCACTTTATATGTTGGAGTTGTTTTTAGTTTCTTTGTGGTGGGATTTTATTTGGACCTTTTTCTTTCCAATACTTGTTATTGTACTCTAATGGTGGGATTTTAGATGTATGCTTACATGGTTATCTGTTGTTTTACATTTCATCATTATATGGGCTTGGAGATGTGTGTGTGTGTAAAGGTACATTATGATAAGGCCTCCCATGTGTGTAATATGCCTACTTGGAGATAGTATTTATCCCCTAGTCGATTGAATGTGGGCTTGGGGTAGCCACAACATGTGCCCTATTGGGATGGGTCATGACAGAGTGGTATCATAGCTAGTAGATTCAACCTTTGGACCAAAGTCTATGAGATTGGTTTAGGAAAATAGTGTTAAGTGTTTAGAGTTTGTCTTTAAAGCTAGGGACAACGGTGTTAGTGGATCCTTTGAAAAGAACGACATGATCCCCACCTTCAAAAAATCCATTAGGAGGTTCTAAGGGAGTTCCATACATCTCCCTTGGCGGTATATCCATGTGTGGAAAAGATGTATCAGGATCTATGGTGTTAGTTTTGGTGGCTAGGGATTAAGAAATTTGTTTAGGATTTTGTCTCTCTATGCCTTACTTGTCAGCAAGTGAAGGCTGAGCACCAGGTTCCAACGGGTTTAGCTCAACCCCTTGAGGTACTAGAGTGTAAGTGGGATAGGTTATCCATGGAATTTTTGACAGGGTTTCCACATACATCTAGGGGACACAGTTCCATCTAGATAGTCATAGATCGACTCACCAAGTCATCCCATTTCCTAATAATTCAAGATAAGGGTTCCATAGATAGCTCGGGTATCCTCTACGTGTAAGATATAGTTCGAATCAATTGAGTTACCATGAATATTCTTTCTATCCATGATTTTTTATTCAAATATCCATTATGGAAGGGATTGAATGAGGCCTTTAGGACTCAGTTGTGTTTGAGCATAGTGTTTCACCCCCTCACGTGTGTTGGGGACGTTGTCATGCAGTTTAATGTTGTGATACTAGGATGTGGAACGAGAAAGTAATACATCTTTAAGCTAAAACATGTGTGGGTCTTACACCTTGAGGGGGACCATGTCAAGTTGGGAGGAAGATTCATCAAAATGAATCCCTATCAATATAGGTAAACATTTTCCCTATAAGATTCCACTTCTAGGGATTACATGTCCACCTCTCATGTGCCTCTAGATGGGGCATGGAATTAGAGATTCCATGGAGGAATAGAAATCAGGAGGCCTAATGTTATGGTTCATATACCTAGAAGAAAAATTAATTAATGTATCTATGCTTAGGAAAAAAATGTTAGGGTAATGGCTGAACTAGAAGCATAGCGGACTTCAGTTTAGGGACAAAAAAGTTTTTACATGCAACATTATTGTATTGTTCACAAATAAATTTGTGTGATTCATAGGATCTACCATAAGTAAAACACATAGATTATGGGGGAGTAGGTTCACGCAATATTTGGAGTTGTGACCAGATCAGGGTTGTGAGAAGGATTCTTCTCTTGCATGAACCCGAGTAGTCTTTGGAGTTGTTTTGTGAGGATCACTCAATCGTAAGACGATACAAGTTTGGTCCCATGGGAGGTCTATCATGAAATTTATCTACATTTTAGATTCCATGGATTCTAGTTTTTAGCACTATCACAGAAGTTGGGTTTCTATGAGTGAGAGCATCACTTATTCTTCTAGAGAGCCTCCTCTAAGGTGTGGGGTGAGGTTCTATTTATATCTGAAATCATCAGTTGATGTTGTAAAACTTCACTATTTCATGAAACAGGGTTTCATTCTCAATCCTTTTCCACTGGGACATGGTTGCATAACCTCCATGGTTTAACATCACCATTCTCATGCAACTAGATGGTTGTGTGATGGGTTTACACACAAAGATCTATTCTTTCATGCACCTACCTTAGGCACCAATTGGGATTGACCACACAACATATGGAATCTGACACCAACTTTTGCACACAACTATTTGGTCATTAAAATAATGGTACTATGTGCAAGGGTCCTTTCTTTTTCACATGCAACTTTCCCATTATTTTAGACTAGGGGAATCCACATAACTTAGCATCATCCTCGGTGTGTAATTCTTTTTCATGTGAAACCAATTCTTTGAGTGAAATCATTGAAACTTGTACACAACCTTATCCTCATCCCCAGAATGTTAATTCAGGTTAGTTCGTATGTTAGGTTCATCCAAAACGTCCCTTTTAGTGTGTGAGACATGTTTTTGATGCCAACAATCTCCTTAAACCCAACGGTGATGCCTTTGGACAAAAGTACTAGAGGTGAAATTTTATGTTTCATTGATGGAAATCTCTAAGAGGATTAAGATATAACTTTAGGAAATTCCCTTTCCATACATAATTATAAAATCTCATAGAACCTCCTTCCATAGATATAATTTAAGAACCACTTATATGATCTATATTTATATTGGAACCCTACTGAATTTCCTATGACTTCCTCCACTTACTACTTAAAAAGGAACCAGTAACACTATGAGTTATGCCACTCATTGGTCCACTAAGATCTAGAAGAAGACCTACTACTTTTTTCCACCTCCAGTTTCTTCTCGATCATGAGATCATTTCAAATCACAACATAGTATATTATAATATCAAAATTCTTGAATTGGAACCTCAACATTGGTCGAGGGACAATATCAAACATTTTGGTCGCATGCACCTCATTACTAGAAAAAAGGGGTATATAGAGAATAAACTTTGTAACTTGATATGAATAAGTATCCACTAATATCATCCCCTACTTATACTCTATAAACTCCAAGGATTTTTCTATCTTCATTATATCAGGGAAAAACTCCTTGAAGAAGAATTCCTTTAAGTTCTTCTATGTAAAACCCTCTTACCTCCCATCCAAGTTCATGAACCTCCCCCATATCTTATTTAATCCATAGAGAATATAAACTACCAATTTCACCCATTGATCATCATATTTCTCCACTAGATCAAATATTCACTCGATAATTTCAATCTAATCTTCAGTATCTCAGGGGCCTCCTATTCCCTTGAAGGCTGGGGGATTTTGAAGATGGAGATTTAGAGAATAATTTACCATAATACTATGAGATCCTCTACCCTAAATAGGAACTAGTTTAAAGACTCTAGGTTGAAGAAATTTCACTCTCTGGACCATAGGAGCAAACATGGGATCATGATCAGCTATATTTTTATGCACATCTAAAAGATATGCAACAGAATATACCATGATAAGAGAATATTGGACTACTTCCCTAGGTTATCTTACAAGAATTATTCGGGGTGGAATTATTTGAAATTAAATTATTAACACATATAAAAATCTATAACAACTTATTAGGATAACTATATAAGTAGTTTTCAGGCACACTCAAAAGATCACTATGGAACAATCAACCTAAGAGGATACCCACATCTACAAGAAATAAACCCCTTAGCACTATATAGGGTATAAGGAAAATATTTTGTACCTACACATTAGTCTTAATTATATAAATATAATAATACATATCATTCTCAAGTTCAGGTAAATTAAATTTCTGTACAGATTTATCATGGAAGCACAAAACATAGTTTACTAATGATATTAAATTAATATATCTAATATACATGAAAATAAAAAAGGCATATGACAAGTGAACCTACATGACTACTCATGATGAATGAATTCCCCAAAATACAATAAATTATACCACCATAATAATAATAGTCTTAATCATCTTGAAACGGTAAATTCACAGCAAATAATAGCAATTCCATCACTGGTGACTCAAAGGTTTGTTTCATACAAGCTGGATACATGCCTATGTGACTCCCCTACCCAAATTCCACACACCCTATCTCTATTATAACTTTCACAAAACATAGTTAAGAATAAATTAATAATATATAAAACCTCTTTTGATACAACTTTGTAACACCCGGACTCGAATCACCGAGTCCGAACTGGAGTGTCACATGACTGCATGCAGGCCTTCCCATATAAAAGAGGATATCGACTAGTGATGAAATCCTAAATGGTTCCACACATATATTAATCCCTTATTATCAATATCCATATGTCCATAACATATAAAAACATAAGAAAATAATCACATAACTACATAGAGGATATTAAACGAATAATTCTTATAGTAATAAATGGCATACAAGTCATAAAAATAAAATAAAGGGTCCCTAATATGGTGGATATATCCAGTGCATAAGGACCAAAAAATAGATTAAATGAAACAACATTAATTATTAGTTCATCATGACATCTCCTCCATCACCCATGAACCTTCTGTTTAGCTACCATACATATGGGCTTTACCCTTCGCTGGATATCTGACCATAAAATCTTCATATGCATCGAGGTGATCATGCGTAGTGTGAATATAGACCCAATAGGACACTACCAATGCATCCTTAACATATTTGAAATAACATATAAAATTTTATTCCATTATGATAAGTAAATTCATAAAATAAACAATCAATTATCGAGTCATCGTGCGCTATCCAAGATGCCATGAACCTCGGCTCTACCTACTTCATCACCAAGATGGATGAGAATTAATAATTATTTGTATCAAGACATATGTTATGAAAAAACATCCAAACTTATTCTTGACAAATTAATCTAACTATATGATATCTATTTTCCATAATTAAGGAACATTTTCATGCCCTCTTTAAAGGGAAACTCATGGTGTCTACATGTAGAACCAATTCACAACTCTGGGGCAAGCCATACTACCACATGTAAACCAAATATCCAAATTTTGGTAAATAATCATTCACTCATATCTACAAAATTTATGTCTTTGGGGTAAGCCTCATGACCACAAGTCATATATGAAGGTGAAATCGCAACATTTTAATTACAATAGTGGCATCCCTCTCTAAGCGATCCAACAAGTCAAGCCAGGATAATTTTTTTACCTTGAAACCAAACCTATAAAAACCATATATGGATCTAGACACAAGCCAAAATATTTCATGTAATAAGTATATCATATCAAACATGGGTCTCACAATCCACACACACACACACACATGTGAATCATATTAAGCAAGGGTATCATGGGAATAGAATAAACCACATGCAAATCAAAGAATATAAATTTATATAAAGGCCTAAAAATAATAAGGACGTCCTACCTCAAGAGTATCATTACCCAAAACTAAGTATTGATACTCATATCCATCCAAAAAATAATAATTCCTTTTAATAAATCCCAATTTCTATCATTTAGAAAACTAAAATCATGATCAAATATGAATGACATAATGGGGGACAGAAATATATAGGACTCACCTAGAGAGAAACATCTCCAATGATGGATTATGACCCGATCAAGAGAGAGAGAATGATACTCAATAGATCTAGGATAGAACCATTCAATGATGATATAATTCTATATTAGATCACATAGTAATTCATAGATCTAGCCATGATAACTCAAATTTATTATTTATCCCAATAAAAATAGGATTTTTGGGTAAGAATAGATTAATCTTAACAAATGGGAGTCATATGAGTGATTGAATATTCAAACGGTGAAGGAGAGAAGAGAATAAATCTAAATTCACCATGAGATGAACAATCCATTCATGAAGGTTGAATGAGGTTCAAGGGAGGAGAGATATAGATTTAAAATATGGGATTTAGAGGGAAATTATAGGGTCTCTTCCACATAAAATCCTACATGGGCACCATGAGTGAGCCAGTGGGCCTCACCAGCTGGTCGATGGCTCCAGGAATAGACTACGATTACTACCTCTTCCACTAGCTGTCCAATGGCTCTGTACTAGCTGGATGGTGGGACCCATCGATGTTCTTAGGCTTCTTTCACCTCCACTAGCTAGCTGGTGGATCTGAACCTGCTAGCCGATGGCACCCCAATAGATCCAAAGCTACTAGTTGGTGCCACACCTCTTTAAGAATCTGATGCTTGGTCCCTGAAGACCTCTAACACAAATTAATCTAATCATAAAATAACCAACATACATAAAAATTAGAATATATTATGCCTTGAAATTTGATGATGTTATACAAGAAAATTAGGATGATGTCCTAGTTTAATGACCTTGTTTCCAACTCTAAATTCTTGGTATTCTTCAAGGATAGATCTTTCAATTCCTTATCTAGAATTCACTATCTTTAAAAGTATAAAATAGTGACCAATTAAAATCACTTGTGGTTGAGGTACTCTATTAATGGGAAGGTCAAGGTACTATAAAGTGAAAACAACCTCTTGAAATCTAGTGAATTTTAATAATTTTATGTACAATACTAAAAAAACTGAGGGAAAATAGTATTAGGTAATCAAATCTATGCAGATCAATACTATTAATTACTTGAAAGCTAATCTAGTAACCCATAGAGTAGACTTGAAAATGGATTTTTTTTTCATCATATAAATCAAATAGATAATGATAGATCTAGGAAACTATTGGATTAAATTTGATAATTGCATAGACCCTTTACTTAAATTTTTCTCATATAATGGTTTTTGAAAATAAATCTATTGAGTACCCACCACCAATAAATAAAGAAACCTTAGTGTAGTCAATCATGATTAATCTGTCCCTTGGGAACCTATACTTGAATATGGTTTTGACTAATACTTGTTCAATAAAACAATGGATCATAGATTCATTATACATTAATCCTAGATAAATAACATGGGGGTTTAGACACATTATCTTCTTTTTAAATGTTGTCAAATACACATAATAAACCCTATCATTCCATATAAGTATATTGGTTGCACCCAAATTTACCCTACAGGTATGCGATCATTGTAGTATATGTAGGGGTCGAATCCACAGGGACCGAAGAAGAAACCGAGAGACACTCTGGTTTTGGAAGGATTTGGCTATGGAGTGACCAACTATTTGGATTGATTTGATTTTAATAACTAATGATTTAAACTAAAGAAAATAAATTAACACATACAATTTCTTAAGCTAAAAAAAATTAGTGGAGATGAGTTGATCCTAAGTTGTTACTAGGGTTATATTGGAAGTATTTATTTCTTATAATGTTCGTTTCACTAATTCAAGACGTATCCACAAAATGATATAATTACTCAACATCATTCACCAATTTAATCCCTACACAATTCCAAGGCTAATAAACAATTCACTTAGAGGATAAATTTAATTATCACTCCAAGGAATTGGATTGTACTAGCACTCGAAATGTGTCATTGTTAAAGTTGGCGAAGATGAAGAAGAAATTAATCATCAAATGGAAATATTAAATTAATGAAATGATTACAGAATTTTAGATCATAAAATAACATCAAATCATCCCCATTAAACTCCTTAGGACTAACCCATAATGGGTTATCCCTCCATTTATACTATTAAATAAATGGAAGCGGGAAGTTGACTTAAAGAAGCGGAATTGGAGAAGAAAAATAAAATAATGAAATGATCACTCCACCGTTGTGTGAATAAATTCACAAGTTCTTGTGTGAATAAATTCATACCTTAAATCAACGATATCAAATTGATAAGAAGAAGAAAATAAAATGAGTAAATGAAGAACTTTTATTAAGAACTAATGTGATTCAAATAACTTACATGAGAATGAAGAATGATTACAACATCAAATGGACAGCAAAACATTACAATGAAAAAAAGCATCCAATATCCCTAAATCCTCCACCACTACTTCCTTAAATAGGAAAAAATGAAGTCTTGGCCGATCCCCTAACATCCCATGTGCCTTTAATTAATTGTGTTGGGGAAAGGTGGGTGGAACATTAATGTTGAGAGACTTTTCCACTTCTTGCCCCGAAGTTGCAGCCAGCTTGCATCCACCAGAAAGATGCGCCTAAAGGACCTTCTATAAGGCCTAATTTTAGTGGGACCTAGAATACTTAAATGAATTCACGGATGTACCCTAACATCCTGTAAAATTTCAGCTCAAAATAATAAACCTTTAGCGAGATATGATATAAATAGTGGGATGTTTTTCTGGGCCGCAGAATCTGGCCCAGAATTAAATCTTCAACTTGGACCGCCTTAATCACCAACATTTAGGACGAATTCTCACTGTCTCCATAAGGATTATTTGTTCCTGTATATTTATTCTAGTCTCTAATGAATTTTGGGCTTCATTGGGCCTGTATTGTGGGCCCCACATTCCCATCAGTGGGATGATATCCAATCTGCCTTCTCCAGAATTGTTTCCTTTCATCGCCAAATATCCTCATCATCCTTTATAAATCCTCCATTGATCCCTGAATTAAAAATGTTCATATTTATGTTTATATAAATTTCCCAAAATATCAAATTAAAATATGGATAATTACATTCTTTAAAATCAGATGAAACATTGGGCCTAAATTGGTGCATATTAGGCATGAAGTGCACAAATGATGAGAATGGACGTTCAAAATTAAAATCCACTAACTCAGGCCCATAAGATCAAAAATGAACATTTAATACCATTAAAATTTAATAAAAATATGTGTTTTTATTGGCTAATCACACCCCCCAACTTGAGTTTTGCTAGTCCCGAGCAAAATATATCTCACAAAAATGAAATTCAAATGACCTTTTCCAAAAACATTTTAATACACATTTCTCACCCAAATATCACATACCAAACAATTATGAAACCCATAAAAATCATTTAAAAAAAGCTATTTCCATAGGAATATCTCAATCCCAATCCCATTCCTTTGTTCAAATTCATTTCCATATTTCATCCAAATTCAATTAAGCATGATGAAGTGTTGTGCGTCACAATAGACATGGGGGTTCATTTCCATTCGAGGGAGAAAAGATGGAAGCGCTAGGAGCAATCAAATTTTAATAATAAGATGAGTACTCATTTTTTATTTTCTTTTTTTTTTGTTTTTTTTTCAATTTTTCCATGGTAATTGAAATTGAACTCAATCGAGTCAACTCATGTAGCAAGACTTTGCCGATGACTCCCAGACTCAAAGACCTTAGGGCACCAAGTGAAGATCACATACTCGGGCATCATCTCGAGTTAACTCAATCAAAAACAAATTCAAATTACCAAAAATATAGATAAAATGCCCAAATCTGGGCCAGACAACTATGGAGTCACGATCCCCAAGTGCTGAAAGCCACACATTAGGTCAATTAATTGCTCTACGCGCAATTGCTTTTTTTTTGAATACTCATGTTAAAATTAAAATGATCACCAATACTATGTTATTTATTATGGGCCCCCAAGAACTCAAACTAAAACCCCACAATCTAGAGGATGTGAATTGTGTTTTTTTATTAAATGGATGAAAATATAATAGTGAAAAATCACATCGGACAACCGCACTTTCCAATATCTTTGCACATGAACATAAACTTGCATTAAAATCAGAATCAAGGCATGCAAAATTATTTGATATCCAATTTCAGAGTTTGGAATGTGTGTTATCATGTTCAAGGTTAATGACATTTTTCCTTCCACACATTTTCATCTCCCCCCCCCCCAACTTAGAATAACATTGTCCCCAGTGTTTAAAGAATTGAAACATAGAAGGGGTAGGATAGAAGTTCAATGACGACATTGAAAATGAAAATTATGGAATGAAGTCACCTGGTGGTTGATGTTGAAAATGCATTCCCATGTCTCCCTTCAGTTCTGGTTTGTCTCCCAATGGCGTGGATGGTTGTGACCAGCTTTTCCCAATGACCTATGACATGAATTTAAATTTTTTTTTTAAATATATATATATATATATATATATATATTTGTATTTTTTTAACCTAAAAAAGGTACAAATAACATAAACTGATGATACATTGTCTTCTCTTAAATTTCTGGGTAAGGTATTACTCAGGGATCACACTGCATGACACGGATGAATACGGTGCTCCCCTTTCATACCCATCCTTACTCATAAAAGAAGAATAGGTCAATAATCTATTCTTTTTTTAACCTACAAAAACATAAATAAAACAAACTGATGATACATTGTCTTCTCTTAATTTTCTGGGTAAGGTATTACTCAAGGATCACACCACGTGACACGGGTGAATATGGTGCTCCCCTTTCATACCCATCATTACTCATAAAAGAAGAATAGGTCAACAGTCCTAGGTACTAATTAAATGAAATAAAACATGAAAACCACGGGTTGCCTCCCGTGTAGCGCTTTTGTTTAACGTCGCTAGCTTGACATGAACCCCCTAACTTACCCAATACCAACTTTCAACATTTTGAGGACCCCATGTTTCTCCAATTCAACATGATTGATAATGTGTATCCCTTGTGGTTGGTAAGAAAATTTTTAATTTGATTCATGAACAATCCTATTTTCTAAAATGAATGGGAAAATCCAAGGAATGTAAGAAATGGTTGATCTAGTTTCCACTATAGTCTTTCCAAATACATCAATGATCATTCCAAAATTATTTGTTTCAAGAGAAGAATGAATTCCAATTGAAAGGTCATGATTATAAACTATAAAAGGATACTTGATAGGGGAAGGAAGGACAATGATTTTGAGCTCATTATGGATAAGACAATCAGACACAGGTTGACATTTTGAATCCAACTCAGTTTCATTTTTCAAATTTCTCAACAAAATTGGTTTCTTTTGAATAGAAGATTAAACCTCCAAATTGGAAAGATCAATGTTAGTAATGGGTATGGACTCAAGGTTTTTAATTTCTCTCAATGGTTCAGTGAATGATGTTTTTAAAAAATCATCAATAGAGTTATACATAGGAGACTCAATCCACGATGTCAAATTCTTCTCATTTGAATCCAAAAAATCAATTTCCTCCTCATTTAAAGACCCTCCATCAATTTCTTGATTCAATTCCCCTACCCCAAATCCAAAGGGTGGTTCTTCAATAAATTCATGAGTGGTTTTTGGGAAACTAGACACTCCACATAAGGTTTTAGAAGGTACAGTTGGTGTAGGGATGAGTTCCTCACAAGTATTAATGTGTTGTAGTTCTAATCTCAAAGATGATACCTCGGAACTCATTATATCCATTTGATTGCACAATTTTTCAAGAGATGATTGAGGAATAGATAGGATGGGATGTTGAACATTATGGAATTCACTAATATTGGACTCTTCAATCATCCTTGAGAGGTAAAGAAACTGATCATTTAAACATTCATTATCCCATTGATTGTACGTCTCATCGGGTGTGGGGTAATCATTCAAGGGTTGATCAAAGAAATTTTCTAATTTAGGGGATTCCCAATATTGAATTTCCATTTTATTTCAGGGTGAGTTTGTGACATGGTAATTTGGAAGATACTCCATTGGAGAATACAGAAAGTTGGATTCTAGATTCTCAAGATACACACAAACAGAAAGGGGGAAAAGATAAGAGAGATGGGGTGAGAATAGAGAAAGTGGGGTGAGAAAAGGATGCGTGTGTCTAAGGTAAATTACTTGGGTCCCTGGAAACGGCTCCAAAATTTGGTTGTGCCCAAATTTACCCTACAGGTATGCGGTCGTTGTAGTACAGGTAGGGGTCGAATCCACAGGGACCGAAGAAGAAACCGAGAGACACTCTGGTTTTGGAAGGATTTGGCTATGGAGTGAACAACTATTTGGATTGATTTTATTTTAATAAATAATGATTTAAACTAAATTAAATAAATTAACACATACAATTTCTTAGTCTAAAACAATTAGTGGAGATGAGTTGATCCTAAGTTGTTACTAGGGTTAGATTGGATGTATTTATTTCTTATAACGTTCGTTTCACTAATTCAAGACATATCCACAAAATGATATAATTACTCAAAATCATTCACCAATTTAATCCCTACACAATTCCAAGGCTAATCAACAATGCACTTAGAGGATCAATTTAATGATCACTCCAAGGAATTGGATTGTACTAGCACTCGAAATGTGTCATTCTTAAAGTTGGCAAAGATGAAGAAGAAATTAATCATCAAATGGAAATATTAAATTAATGAAATGATTACAGAATTTTAGATCATAAAATAACATCCAATCATCCCCATTCAACTCCTTAGGACCAACCCATAAGGGGTTATCCCTCAATTTATACTATTAAATAAATGGAAGCGGGAAGTTGACTTAATGAAGCGGAATTGGAGAAGAAAAATAAAACAATGAAACGATCACTCCACCATTGTGTGAATAAATTCACAAGTGCTGGTGTGAATAAATTCACAACTTAAAGCAAAGGTATCAAAGTGATAAGAATAAGAAAAGAAAAATAGGAAATGAAGAACTTTTATTAAGAACTAATGTGATTCAAATAACTTACATGAGAATGAAGAACGATTACAACATCAAATGGACAGCAAAACATTACAATGAAACAAAGCATCCAAGATCCCTAAATCCTCCACCACTACTGCCTTAAATAGGAAAAAATTAAGTCTTGGCCGAGCCCCCAACATCCCATGTTCCTTTAATTAATTGTGTTGGGGAAAGGTGGGTGGAACATTAATGTTGAGAGACTTTTCCACTTCTTGCCCCGAAGTTGCAGCCAGCTTACATCCACCGGAAAGACGCGCCTAAATGACCTTATAGAAGGCCTAATTTTAGTGGTACATAGAATAATTAAATAAATCCTCGGATGTCCCCTAACATCCTGTAAAATTTCATCCCAAAATAATAAACCTTTCGCGAGATATGATATAAATAGTGGGCTGTTTTTCTGGGCCGTAGAATCTGGCCCAGAATTAAATCTTCAACTTGTACCGCCTTAATCACCACCATTTAGGACGAATTTGTGCTGGATCTAGAAGGATTATTTGTTCCTATATATTTATTATAGTCTCCCATGAATGTTGGGATTCATTGGGCCTGTATTGTGGGGCCCACATTCCCATCAGTGGGATGATATCTAATCTTCCTTCTCCAAAATTGTTTTCTTTCATCGCCAAATATCCTCATAATCCTTTATGAATCCTCCATTGATCCCTGAATGAAAAATGTTCATATTTATGTTTATATAAATTTCCCAAAATATCAAATTAAAATATGGATAATTACATTCTTTAAAATCAGATGAAACATTGGGCCTAAATTAGTGCATATTAGGCATGAAGTGCACAAATGATGAGAATGGATGTTCAAAATTAAAATCCACTAACTCAAGCCCATAAGATCAAAAATGAACATTTAATACCCTTAAAATGTAATCAAAATATGTGTTTTTATTGGCTAATCATATATGATTCTAAAGGAAGTATTTATTTCAATCTATGAAACCCTCAATTATCAATGATTGGTTAAATTCTAAAATCTCTGGAATGAGGAAAAAGGTAAAGAAAATATAAATTATAAGGATTATAAATCAATATTTGAGGTATGTGTGTCCACTACCATTGATGAACTCTAATAGAAGATTTTATCCATGGAATAATTTCCATATCTCACATTAATTAGCACCTCTATGACTAGTATTGTCTAAGTGGAGTATAGAAATTTTTATAAGAAACATAAATACATATTTTCATGTAATTACATGAAATTGATTATTTTACATCCTTAGGTAGAAAATCATCACTTGTGTCTATTCAAAAATCACAATGGCTATATATAGTCAATAAGAAGAATACAACCCACCCATGTATCCAAGTTAGAAGCCAAATTTGATGTGTTGATCAATGAGAACATCATTCATGAGGTTCAGTACTCAAAATAGATTGACAACATTATCCTCATCATGAAAATTAATGTGAAAATATGTTTTTTCATTTTAATTAGGGATCCAAATTGGAATTTTCCCATGGATGATTTCCTAGTCTATATCAAAGAGAATATGACCAATTTAATGACTAGATTCCAAGAACATTCATTCATAGACATAGATTCATGCTTTATCTAGATCGAAATGGACCCTAAGGATATAGATCCTAGTACCATTAGTAAACCATAAAAGGTATACTGGTTCTAGGTAATTCCATTTATCCTAATGAATGTTAGCACTACCTACCAACATCACATGCTTTGTATTTTCTACTCTATCAAGGAAAACCCATAAAATGATACATGGATGATCTAGTTGTATAATATCAATAATTTTGTGATCATCTTATGGATATTGGGGTGATTTTCAATATGTTATGTCAATAAATTCAAATAATAAACCCATTTATATTTTAATTTGGTGTAGCATTAGGATTATACATTGGATTCATGGTATGAAACCATGAAATTGAGTTCTAACTTAAGAAAAATTAGGTACTACTTGAGATTCTCCATCCTTGAAACCTGAAATAATTTAGAGAATCCATGGACATCTCAGCTACACTGGTTGATTCATAGCCAAGAACACAATAAAAAAATTTCCCTTTATAAATCTAATAAAGAAATGGTCAAATACCAATGGAATAATTACTTATGGAAGTAAATCAATTACCTCAGGAAGTACCTTTATCACCCTTCAGTGATGCTTCATCCTATAGATGGTAATTCCCTAATTCCCCACATGGAAATCCTAAATTGATTGTGTGGTTCACTCCTCACTCAAAAAATGATACTGTAAAGGGGAATAATCTCTATAATCTTAACATGACAATGTTAGAGGTTGAGACCTGATATTTTGATATCAATAAATCCTTATTTGTGATGGTATTCGCATTTCTGAAATTTAGTTATTATTTGATGCACCATACGGACAACTTCATCTACCACGTCAATCCTATCAAATATATCCTGAGTTGTTTGATGCTAACTAGGTTATTGGTGTGGTAGGTAGTTATTATACCATAGTTCAATATCCAATTAATGTCACAAAAGTAGATTATGCATAAAGTTTTATTAAATTTAATTATTATACAACCTATCATGGAGGATTCATTGCTAGAATCAAAGATCTTGTATGAATAAGTATTATCCAATGATGAAACCTCCTAGTCATGGTAATTGAACATTGATGGTGATTCTATGAGTCTAATGGGTGTGTGGATATATAATTCTAGGATTCTAATGGGTGGGATGATATATAATTCAAATCTCAACTTTATTGTCTTGGGGATTGTGTTCATCTCCTATGAAAATTAAATTCATCATTACTCCTTCCTTCTATCGGAAGGGAGTACCAGTAATGAGGCAGAATAAAGACTAGTTGCTTGATTAAAATTTGAGGTGACTCAGAGCTCAAATCAAAAAAAATAGAAACATTTCCACCAAGAATAAATATTTCATTCCCTTACTTGATTATATTTAAGTATTGATGGATGAACTTCCCTTAGATCCAACATTTTCCCACATTACATGTTCATATAATGATCAAGAAGATACATAGTCTAATGTGGCTATAGGCATGGTAAAACCAAATAAAGATTAAATAGTCATTTATATTTCTTTTTGTAGATTAGAATCAACATATATTAGTAATAATAAAGAGTAAATCAATGAGATTAAAACCACCCAAGATCAAAGTGATTCATTACCCTAATCAATTGATCATACAATATGTTATATGTCTCACATAATAGAATATATTCCAAATGGAATTATCCTATATAATTGAGACAAGAAAGAGTAGATTCATCAATGGGGATCAAATTTCATCATTTATGAAATCTAGAATTCTATGAATATCCACTTTATATGAGGATTTAATGAGGTCCTCCTCAGGTGAAGTTTAGGTGGGGAGACACTTTTCGTTATGTTGGAAATCCATATTGGTGCCTATGGTTCTCATCAATTAGGAACCATGATATTCTATGGAATCATAATACATGGGTACATATGGACATTGATGATGAAATACATCAAGTAATTCATAATGTAGATCCATGTGTGTTATATTCACACAAATTTCCTTCATCAACCCTTGGAGTTATTACACACCACAAAATAATCCTTGAAATTCATGGTATATAAAATAGGTTTCAAGGTATAATACCCTCCAAACATTGTGAAGTAGTTCACAAGAATTCATACCTCTACTATCTTCTTCTCTAGATGGATAAAAGCCAAACCCCTTAAGAATATTTGAAGAAAGGAAATCATTATCCATATGAATTATAAAATCTTTAACAGCTTTGGAGTTCTATATACAATCTAATAGACAAAAAAACTAATTTATATGCCTCGAGATTGAGGAAAATATATTGAGAGTAAAATATTCAGTATATCTACTCATCTTTTTATCATGCAGCAGCAAATGTGTAGATAGAGGCATTAAATAAAACTTTATCCAATACCCTTTATAAGATGTGGGATAATGATAATAAGTCTTTAATATATAATCTCTTGTATTCTTTGTGGGATTATCACACCACATATTATTCCATAAAGTGAGAAACCCCATACTCACTATTATATAAGATGGTAACCATTTTTCCATTTAAAATTTATTTTCCTTAACTTTGGATTGAAATATATGATCTACTATCCAATGATTTCTAGTATCACATTTGGATTGATGAGTTGGAATGAATTAATGAGAAGAGTTTGTTGGAGTTAGTGTCCTAGGACCAACTGTTTGTACTTTGATTACATGTATATTCAATGAATTGAGTATTAATAAAACTTATTATTACATATTGTTTGTTGTTCTACATGAATATAATTTAATAATGTCCTAGAGTATATGTTTCATTGACAAGGTCATAGAAGTTCCACGCTATGATGAGAACCTTGATGTTCTATGATGATATTCTCAAATAATATTGTACATTTGGATAATGTACTATGATGGGACACATAGTACATAGGCTATCAGGTGTGAGTACTCATAAGAAGATGAGGATTCTTCTCATGAAGTTCACACTTGGTAATCACCAAGATGGGAGATTATGATAACAGACCCACCATTAGGAATTCTGCATGTTTTGGTGTCATCAGATATTCCTATCTACGAGCATGTGTGATGGTCCTTATACTTTAAGATTATTATTAATGCATGTTACAACTCACGTACTTAGATGTATTTCATAAACCATGATGATAATAGTTCATGGCTAAGTTGGATATGTTGGGTGTTTCACGAGTGGTATGTCATTAATAAATAAGTCAAGGAAGGATTTTCCCCTTCTATCTTTATGGATGCTGATATCTCATCCCTTTTATTGGAATAGAACCATTGCATTAAATTCCATGGTCATGGTGTAACGATGTGTTTATTTCAAATAGTTAAAGAAAGACATATTGAGCATATAGGTTAGTGAAATGGATGTAAAACCTGCTTGATGAGATGTTGTGACAAAGGGATTATATTACATAGTGAGCATTCGTCTATGGTTTTTGAAGTTGTGACATTAATTTCTTTCTCTTGGGTTCCTTGACCTGTTTCTAGATAGTAATTTTGGACTTTAGACAAGCTTGCATAATTCAATGATAAAGAATCCTAGAGGGTATTTTCATTGATCTCAATTAAATTATATGTTTTTTTAATTAATGGAATAAATATTATTCTCAAATTCGAAGAATAATTTTATTCAAGTTATATTGATCGCATAAATTAAATAAATATTTATTCACCAGCTTGTGAATAAAATATTTATTTTATTTATTGAATATTTTAATAAATATTTATTCTCTAGATTGTGAATAAAATATTTATTTATGAATAAAATATTAATTCATATGTTCAATAAATACTAGAGGAGTTCAAATGGACCAAGACCGAGTCCGAGGAAAAATATTAATTAACAAGACCGTTATATAATATTTGTTATTGTGAAAGTTAGTGTGTGCCACAAAAGTGGTTATACATACTAAACAACATAAAAGACCATTATAATTTCATTTCTCAAGTATTAAATGACATGGTATGCCTCCACTCATTCTTTTGTGTGGAATTCGTATTGGCTCTAAGAACGTTGATGATACATGGAATGAAACCCCCAAAGCTTCACCAAAAATGGGAAGGACCTTGTGTTGAAAATAAGGTCTACATCAATGAAGATTACTCTATGATTACAATATAATGAGAGCATGCCACTATTCCCACCAACATAAGGTTTCATAGGAATACATTGCATATTTCTACATGAATATCTCATGTGACTTTGAACTGCTCATAATTAGTCCTCATCATGTGATCTAATACTAAATGGTGCTAGAGTCATTATTACATGACATTAAACTTCAAAACATTTTTTCCACCCAATGTGACCTTTATACTTCTTAGAGTGGTATGTCCCTTAGGATATTATATCTTTACTTGAGTGTATGACATTTGAGTGGCATGTCCTTTAGGATATTGTACCTTTACATGTCACACCCCGACCTATCTAATTAATTTATATTATTATTTCCTTTGTTTTTTAAAATATTTGTTGGGGTTTGGGTCGAGTCCTGGACGAAAATTTTGAGTTTTTTTTAAAAAAGTGTGTATTTTTTAGTTGACGTCATTGGGCGCAAGGGCAGGGCACATTTTGGAAACCCCGTGCAGCTTCACCCAGGCTATGGCACGATCCTCCTGTCTTCAAAAAATTTAAAATGATTAAATTTTACAATTTCTTGTGTTATTTAAAAAAATTATTGATGTTAATAATTTCATTATTATTATTAAAATAAAATGAATATTTTTTATCATTTTTATTTTTAATCATTGTACCTATTATTATTATTATTAAAAAGTTTCATTAATATTTTCATAATTATTAGAAAGGTTATTAATATTATTATCCTTAAGAATGAAGCAAACGTTAACATATAATTTTAATATTATATTATTATTATTAAATAATAGTTGTTAAAATTATTTTTTTTATCATTTTTTATTAAAGTTGTTTTTTTATTATTATTAGGTGTATTATTAATATTAATGTTATAAATATTATTATTATTATAGATTAGAGTTATTATTATTATTATTATTATTATTATTTCTTTTATTTAATTTAATTTTTTTATTTCTTTTCTCTTTTTCTTTTCCTCCTAACCATAGCGCCTTTTTATTTTTTTTATTCTTCCCTCACATGGCTGCCTCTCCCCCCTGTTTTTCTCCTTCCCTATCATGAGCAGGTCACCACCACCTTCATTTCTCCCTCTTTGCACATCGTGCCACCCAGCCGCCTCTGCCTCTTACCTACACTCCTCCTGCTCCAGTCGCGCACCCACCAGCAGCGCGATGCCCCGGCATTTCCCTACCCTATTGTCTACATGCCGCCCACCATCCCTATATCAGCCCTTCATTCACCCCACCTAGACTCTTCCTCTCACACAGTGTACAACCGTCCCGCCTGGCCCGCTCCTCAGTTCAGTGCAAGAGCCCCTCCCCCTGGTGTTTCCTTGTGCATGCTCGACCAGCCCGGCAACCTGACCTCCTCAGTTGTCTGGCTATACTCCCCCAGCTTTCTTGTCACCCATTCTAACCACCCTCCCTCTCACCAGCACTGAACCCTACTCCAGCCAGTTTCTCGTCCGGAGAACCCCTACTCTCCAGTTGTCTCTGGCACAGCCCCTTTTGGCTGGCGTGAAGCCCTCTGGCATATCCTCTTTTGGCCAACACGAAGCCCTCCAGCATGGCCCCCTACTGGCCAGCGCGAAACCCTTTGACCACACGCCCTCCTTTCCGGTCTCTCCGCCCATATCCAGCCCGACGTGCCTCCGATTCGGTAGTGCGCCACTATGAGAACCTTCTGTTTGGCTACGCAGTCCCCACATGACCCCTTGGTCATCTTCCGGTTATTGCGCAATGCATCACGGCCACCCCCGCTACTCTGACCATCTCTTTCGTCAACTGCACTGGTCTTCATGTCGTCATTGACAATGTTGGTGGTCTTACCTGTGCACCACAGCACTGTGCCAACCATTTTCCCTTTTTGCATGACCCCACTGTTCGAGCGTGCCTATGCACTGAGGTGAGGTTAGTGTTTTTTCTTTGCTTAGATAATTAATTTGGCATGTTTTGTGATTAATGAGTTCGGTGTGAAGTTTAGTTCTTTTAAATGAACTTAGTTTTTATTTTATATCTTATAGCATGCTCATGTGAATTAAGATGTGTTTTTATGAAACCAATCCTGATTTGTTTAATCACTTTTTATAAATTTTTCAACTAGTTTATTTAACTATTCAAGAAATGCATGTTTAGTTTTTGTAGGTTTGGGGTGTGAGTTTGATCAAAAATGTGTTCTTTGAATGAGTTTTGGGTGTTTAAAGTCGTGGGATACTCTTTGGAATTATTTTATAAATTTTAAAGTGGTTTAGAAAATAGTGTGGATGGTGCGAAGTATGTTTTGAAAAGATGTAGAGGTGGTTTTTTCATCTTTTGTTCATTTGGATTGTTTAAAGTCAATTGTTATGGATTTTTAGTTGTTGTGGATTTGTTAGAGCGCATTGGAAAAGAAATTCCACAAAACTGCAATCATCATCTTATGCGTGCTTGTGTTCTTACTCGAGGTGTGTCGCGTCATCATGTTTGGACTGCGAGTCGAGGTAGGTCCCCCACTACACTTGCCTTTAAATTTACAATTTATTAATCACTTGATATTTCATTGATTTTTGATGAAAGATAAATAATATTAGATAATTATTTTTGGAATAAATATTTGATGTAAACAAAGTTATTTATTTTATGCATGGCGCCTGAATTATTTTCTTGATGAACTGGCACACAATAATGAAATAATGCATGTTTGTCCTTTGAATATAATTCATGAACTTTCAATTGTGGTTATGGTTTGATTTCAAATTTTATCTTCTGAAATGTGAATAAATTTTTTTCTTTCTCTAGAGGGATGGTGTTCTTTAAAAGTTACACAAAGCCCATTTGGAACTTTAATAAAATATATTATTTGAAAAACTATCTTTGGGGTGACTCAGGGGTGATCCTACTATGTACGTTGATTGTGTGAGTTATTGTGTGTGATGTTTGTGCATCGTGACTGGTTACTTGATTGACATTGTTGACTCACCCCTTTTTATTACATGTGCTGACATGGGAACCTGTAATAGTAAGTGGATCTTCTAAGAATGATTACTACACTAGTTTAGAATACACACTGGCTAGTGGCTCTTAGTACAGATTTTTCTCTACTAGGGGATTGGGCCCCTCGGTTAGGCCAAGTAGGGTAACACCAAGCATTTAGGCATTATGAAGTCATCGAGAGTAGGAATGACTTCAGGATGAGTCACACATATAGTACATTCTAGATTGTTCACGAGATCCTAGGTTCGACCCATGTTTTCTTTAGTGATTATTTGTATGTGGCAGACGATTGAGGGTCTAGTTCGGTTTCTAGTCCCCGTTTACTACTTTAACATTGCCCTTTTTGTGTGTTGCGTGTTGTGTGTGGCTTTCCTCTTGACTAAAAACTAAAATTTGGATTTCTAAATTTATCATGAAAATGTTTTAAAATGTAATGAACTTTTTCCCTTCAAACATTAAACCTATTTTTAAATTAAAAAGGGAAATGGACTGTTACTTATTTTAGAAATAAAAGTGTGTGTGGAAACCCATATTTTATATAATTTAGTTCAAACCTGAAATTGGTAAATTCTTTATTTAAAGGTAGTGCTTTGGGAATAGATTTTTGGGCATGCCTACTGAGTTTTAATACTCACGTCTATAGTGTTTTACTATTTTTAGTTTATGTTGTAGGTTCGAATCGAGCTTTCTCACTGTGGGAGAGATTTGGTTGTGTATTGGTGAGTGAATCTCAGGGTCGTGAGGAGTTTTGGTTGTGGTCATTTTAGTATGTGTTTTTGGTCATTCTTTCTCTTTCTTGTTATTTATTCATTTTGCATTTTTCTATTCTATTTTTGTTGCTTAGTTCATTTTTATAGGGAGAAATCATTCCCATGTTGTCCTCAGTTGATGCCCTGGTGCTTTTTTCCAGCCCGAGAGGATCGGGAACGCCTCTTTGGCCTTGCTGCGAATCGTCTTGGGTGACCGGTCCAGGGTTGACTCGGGTTGGTTCATGAAAAAATGGTATCATAGGGGGGTCGTCTCTTGAGTAGACCCTATTTTTCATAGCACCCATAATTATTTTGAGTTTTCATAGTAAAAGGAGTATAATTTTCGATAATTGAGGCATATGGATGAGAAGGAAGTCATGAACCCTTGCTTGTTCCGAATCTTGGGTTACCATGGGATGTCCGGGTTGTTGGTGTCTTTTTGGTTCCTTTGAATTGTTTTATGTTTGGGAAATGAAATTGGAGTCGGGAAAGTGACCTCCATGAGATCATATGGTCTATAAAACCATGTGGAGCTGGGGAAGTTACCCTATAGTTCTCCTTGTGAAGGTGGCATGACTGATGTATGGCCACCAACCATATGTCTGAGTCACCAATCGACACTAGTTTTCCCTAGTGAATCATTTGGGTCTTCTTTAATTATAATAATTTTTTTGTAAAGTTTTATTTTTTAAATTGTGAAAAGTTGAATTTGAAATGGCAATAACCATGTTTTGATTAAGTTCTTTATTACCTTATTCCTTAGTTTTCACCCCCATGAAGGTTTTATGAATACCCAAGGTGTAGCTTTGGTTGGTGCACCCTTAGAAAATCCTCCAGTCAATCAACCTATAGACTATGTTCTGGAATTCCAGAAGTTGAACCCTCCCCTGTTGTATGGTCAAGCATATCCTCTTGAGTTGGAGGAGTGGTTGCGGAAGATTGAGAGGAACTTTAGTTTCATTGGGTTTCCTGAGTCATTGAAGGTGAATTTGGCTACCGTTATGCTTGAAGGTCCAACCTGGAAATGGTGGAAGTCTATGTCTCAAAGAAAGCCTTGAGAAGATCTCACATGGGAGTTCTTCAAGTATTCATTTATCCAATAATACTTTTATGAGTTGACGAAGCTAAGGAAGAGGATGGAGTTGTGTTTTGTTCAGCAGGGTGTTGAATCAGTACTATAATTATATCGACGCTTCTTAGACCTAGTTCTGTACGACCAATGGTTTGTTGCAAATGATATCGGGAAGGCTCGGCAATTTGAGTTTGGACTCTAACCTAAATTTTGGTTGAAAGTGGCAGAGATCAACCTAACCACCTTCTTGAATGTTATGGGGCAAGCCTTTCTGGATAAAGTTTAGTTAGCAGGAGGACATGAGGAGGTGAATCCTCTCCCAGCCTTGGGAAGCAGTGTAGAGGATGGAAATAGGAAGAATGGGAAGCGACCTGATTTTGGTGGGTCTAATAGAGGAACCAAGAGGCCTTCAAACCTTCAATCATCTTCCTCATAGTGTAATGCCTTGATCTGTCACCAGGGTGGTAAGCAGGGACACAAGAGGCCGATGTGCCCGAGTGCTCTGAGACCCTACCACACCTGTGGATTCCTGGGTCACTTGCAGCGATTCTTCCGAGGTGTTTCCAAGAAGTGTGTTGAACCCAGACCTGGCTCGTTGAAGGTCACCTTATCCTGTCAGAAAGAGTAGGGTGATATTTGGGGATCAATTTGATATTTTCTCTTTGTTGTGTTCTTTGGATGTAGTAGTCATATCTTGTAGCATTTTGTGGTGTTATTTTCCTTCAGTTGTAAGAATTGTTTTTTCAAACCTCCTTGAAACCTTTATTTGAATGGAAGTGTGCTTGGTTAAATTCTTGTTCATGTGTTATGTTTAGTAATTTATGAAGCCTTACTGCGAGGCAGGAGATACTTCAATCATCATAGCTCCATCCATAGGCCCCGGAGTGAAGTCGGCGCGTAGTCAAGTGAACCCCAGTGGTGAAAAGGGGATTTGATTTAATCTTTGTCCTTAGTGTGACATGGTTTGTGTTCTTCTGAGGGTGAGAAATTGTTGATATGGAGACGATATTAGTTTTGGTGCTCTATCAGTTGGAGCCTTCCCTTTTTCCCCCCTCGTAGTGGGGGTTTTTTGGTCTGTGTGGAAAGTTTTCAAGTTTGGTTAATCTCGTTAGTTCTTATGGTGGGGATACCCACAGTGGGTGTCATAGAGTTACACTGAAAGTACTTTAGTGTTAGACTAATCCTTATGGTGGGTTTCCATTCAGGCCTCCCTGTTCCAGTATCAGAGTTTCTTTTCATGTATCGTTTCATGGTGGGTGGTTTTATGTAGAATCACTTAATCCTAAGTTCTTCCTCTTGAGTAAACGTTGGTATTGGAGTACACCCAATGGTCCCATTGGAATAAGATTATGGGAATAGTGTCAAAGGTGGTTTAAGTTCATTAATTCCTTAGTTGAAATGTATGGTTTGGGTTCTACTTGGTGACGGTTAATGTGGTTGTGTTTTAAGGATGAGTTATGTGTCATGGTTTTCGATGTCTGTTTGGATCGATCAACTGGAGGCGCTTAAACTTTTGGAGGTGGGTGAAACCTAGAAGTTTTATCTTTGGGGATTGATCTTGTTGTGGTTTTTTGAGGGCAGAAATCATTATAGTGGGGAGAATTGTCACACCCCAACCTATCTAATTAATTTATTTTATTATTTCCTTTGGTTTTTTTAAAATATTTGTTGGGGTTTGGGTCGAGTTGTCACGACCTAACCCATACCAGGGCTCAAGCAGCAACTACCCCAAGCCCGCCTCTATAGGCCAGGGGTTGGAAACTAGCGTTAAAGGCATAACAAACTTAGGGAGGCCTTTTCCTTAGTACCTGTACACACACACATAGCCAACTCAATTCAAATAGTGCATAGGGAAAAGAAAGAAAAATACAACACTGCTATATATAAACCACAAATATACATCGACCTCTAAACAATACAAGTACAGAAAAGTAAAATATAAGGGAAAGGGGATGATTAGCCACTAAATGAGGCTAATATTCATTGTTAATATATATAATATTAATGTTATTTATTATTCATAAACACCATTTTAGTTCATTTTACACTTTGAACATCATTTCACATGATGATTGTAATTCCTTCTTAAAATGCACTATTATGTGGTACATTTTTTAACATCATTTAAAGTACCCAATGATTCATCTGATTTTAAGGAATATAATTATCCATATTTTAATTTTATATTTTGGGAAATTTATCTACACTTTATTATTAACATGTTTGATTCAGGGATCAATGGATAATTCATGGAAGAAGATGGGGATATTTTTTGATGAAAGGAAACAATTTTGGAGAACTCAAATTGGATACCATCCCATTGATGAGAATGTGAGGCCTAACATATAGGCCAAATGAAGCCCAAATTTCGTGGGATTATATAATAAATATATAGGAACAAATAATTCTTTAGTATCCAATGCTAATTCTGCCTCCATTGTGGTTATTCAGGCATCCCAAGTTGAAGATAAAATTCTGGGGCAGATTCTGAGGCCCAGAAAAACATCCCACCATTTTACACATATCTCATTAAAAATAAACTATTTTGGACTGAAACTTTACATAAGGTTAGGGGACATTTGGATACTCACTTTTGTCATATATGTACCACTCCAATTCTGCCATATAGAAGTTCTTTCAAGCTCATTTGTTCGGTGGAAGCAAGATGGATGCCACCTCGGGTCAAGGGTGGAAAAGTCTCCTCTCCCTTACTTTCCACCACCCTAGGCCTACCATACTCAAGTGGGATATTTTGTACTGTTGGAGGCTCGACCCATGGATCCAAAAATTACTATTTAAGGTAGTGGCAGTGAAGGAGTTTATGATCTTTTAGCTTTGTTTTCATCTTAATGTTATGCTGCCAATTTGTCTTTGTAACGTTCTTCCTTCACATGTAAGTTGTTTTAATTCATCCTAGTTTCTTAATAAAAGTTATTCTTATCCTATTATTCTTTTTTTCTCCATCTCACTTTGATACTGTTGCCTCAAGGTGTGAATTTATTCACACCAAATCTTGTGAAATTATTCACACAACGGTGGAGTGATCATTTTCTTTTTATTGTTTTCTTTACTTCTTCAATTCCTCCCTCATGAGTCTACTTCCCGCTTACATTGAAACCATAGAATCAATGGAGGGATAACCCACTTATAGGTTGATCAAAGGGAGTATAAAGGGTCTATACTAGATGTTATTTATTACCCCATTAATTTATAATCACTTCTTTAATTGATATTTTTATTTGATGATTTTTAAACTCCATCTTCCTTGTTGAATTTAAGGTCACATGCTTCAAGTGCTAATACAAACCTTTACTTTGAAGTGCTCAAAACTTTTATCCTTCAAGTGTATAGGTGATTAGTATTAAAGGGTTTAGTTATTAAACTAGTAAGTGATGATGTTGTTTTATCTTTTTAAATGAACCCATCTCAAATATAAGAAATTGAAATCATTGAAAAGGAAATACATCCAATCCACC
The DNA here is from genome assembly GCA_963277665.1 of Viscum album. NCBI lineage: Eukaryota > Viridiplantae > Streptophyta > Magnoliopsida > Santalales > Viscaceae > Viscum > Viscum album. The sequence continues at coordinate 1,302,488,413 of OY728127.1, forward strand.
CCAAGTGATAACCTAGGATCAACTCACTCTTTTAAATTGAATTCACTTAATACTTTTAGTGTTAACTTAAACCCATCTAAAATCAATCCAAATTTGTCCACTAAATAGCCAAAAACATTCCATATAATGTACGTGTCCATAGGTTACTTTTTAGGTCTCTGAGGATTCGACAACCCAAGCTAAACTACAAAGACCGTTCTACCTTCTTCTCTTGGGTAAATTTGAGCGTGAATCAAATTTTGGCATCATTTCTGGGGACCTAAGTAAGTTTTCTTAGACACTATCATCCTTTTCTCACCCCAATTTTCTATTCTCATCCCCTAATTCACTCCAATGGAAATACCTTTTGAACAAACCCAAACATGGGGAACCTCTCCCTACATTGATCAACCCACACCAAGTATGATGTACAATGATCATCCTAGTTACTACTAGTGGGATAACCAACAACATATTGAGACACAATATTTTAACTCCTATTCCCCACAAAACATTCCAACCTATTATGAGTTCCAATCCCAATGAGGCCAATCATAACATCCTCATATGGAATTCCAACAACATAGTTATCCTCCTAGAATAGACCATCTGCCTCAACCCCTTATCCATCCTGATCCACATCCATTACTTGAAAAACTATGTCAACAAATGGAGAAAATGAATTTTGAGGTTTCATCTTTGATATTATAACTACAAAGCGTTAAAACTTATGAGGAACACATGCCTACACCAACTTCCCCTTTCATAACCTTATGTGAAGTGTCTAGTTTCCCACAAACCACTCATGAATTTACTGAAGAGACAACATTTAGATTTGGGATAGATGAAGAGGATAAAGGAATTGTTTATGGGTGTTTAAATCAATAAGAAATTGATTTTTTATATTCACGAGTGGGAAATTTGAAATCATGGATTGAGTCTCATGAATATAACTCCATTGATGATTTTTCAAAAACACAAATCACTGAACCATTAAGAGAAATCACAAACATTAAGTCCATAACCATTCCTAAAATTGATCTTTCCAATTTTGTGGTTGAATCTTCTTTTCAAAAGGAACCAATTTTATCAAGAAATTTGGAAAATGAAACTGAGTTGGATTCAAAATATCAACTTGTGTCTAAATGTCCTATCCAACCCGAGCTCAAAATTATTTTCCTTCCCTCCCCGCTAAATAATCCTTTCATAAGTTATAATCATGACCTTTCAATTGGAATTCATTCTTCTCTTGAAACCAAAAAAAATGGAATGATCATTTATGTATTAGGAAAGACTACAAAGGAAACTGGATCAATCATTTCTGATATTCCTTGGATTTTATCACTCATTTTAGAACATAAGTTTGTGCATGAAACAAATTCTAAAAATAGAATGAATCTCAACCTAGTAGAGGTGGTGAAACATGTGGTCCTTAAAATGTTGAAAGTTGGTATTGGGTAAGTTGTGGGGTTCAAGTCGAGCTAGCGACATTAAACCAAAGCGTTGTACGAGAGGCAACTCGTGGTTTTCAATCTTTTTGGAATCATATTTATTTTTTAAAATAGGATTATTTAATCACTTTGATATTTAATAAAAAATAGATTGTTGACCTGTTCTTATATTATGAGTATGGATGGGTATGAAAGGGGAGCTCCATATTCATCCGTGTCACGTGGTGTGATCCTTGAGTAATACCTTACCCAGAAATTTAAAAAGAAAACAATGTATCATCAGTTTATTTTATTTTATTTTTATGTGTTTGTAGGTTAAAATAAAAATACAAAAAAAAATATAAATATAATAATAAAAAAAATGCCACATCGTAGGCCGCGGGGAAAACCCCGTCACAACCGGCGAAACCGCGGGGATTCGAACCCAAGAACAAAGGGAGACAGGGGCGCGCGCTTACCACTGACCTACAGCTTATTGTGCTTCCTTATTCTATAATTTTTATATATATACTTATTTTTTATTTTTTATTTTTTTTATAAATATATATATGTATATTGTTTTTTTTTCTTCTTCTTTCTCTTTTCCTTTTTCTACTAGGGAACTCTGCAAGTGACATGGATATCAAAGGACTCAATTGGAGCAGTAAGAACTTCAACTGCAACCACCAGGTGACTTCATTCCATGATCCTCATTTTCAATTTCCATTTTGAACTCCCATTATTTGTCTCTACCTCCTTCTAAATTTTCTTTTCTTCAAACACTAGGGACAGTGTTATTTTAAGTTGGGGGGGAGATAAAATTAAGAAATGATTTTGTGTCAAAAAAAACGAATGATTTGAAAAAAAAAACGTGTGTAAATGGAAGGAAAAATTCATTTAACTTTGAACATGGTAATACACATTGCACACTTTGAAACTGAATATCAAATAATTTAGCATGCCCCGATTCTGATTTTAATCCTTGTATAATTTCATGAGCCTAGATTTTGGAAAATTTTGTTGTCCAATGTGATATTTCATCATTTATATTTTCATCCAAATAAAAAAAATATCACAATGCACGTCCTTTGGATAGTGGGGTATTAGTTTGAGTTCATGGGGTCCCCCAAATAAATAGCATAGGTTTGGTGATCATTTTAGTTTTAATATGAGTATTCAATAAAAAAATAAAAAAACAATAAATTTTCACGTAGAGTAATGAAATGACCTAATGTGTGGCTTTCGGAACTTGGGGATCGTGACTCAATAGTTGTCTGGCCTAGAGTTAGTAATTTTATCTCTATTTTTGGTAATTTGAATTTGTTTTTGACTGAGTTAACTCGAGATGATGCCTGAGTATGTGGGCTTCACTTGGTTCCCTAAGGTCTTTTATCTTGGGAGTCATCGACAAAGTCTCTCTACAGGGGTTGACTCTTTTGAGTGCAATTTCAATTACCATGGAAAAAATGAAAAAAAACAAAAAAAAACAAAAAAAAATATAATACAAAAAAAATTGAATACTCATCTTAATATTGAAATGTGATTACACATAGCGCTTTCATAATTTCCCCCTTGAATAAATATGAACCCCCATGTCTATTGTGATACACAACACATCCTCATACTTAATTGATCTTGGATGAAATATGGCAATGAATTTGAACAATGGAATGGACTTGGTATTGGGATCTTCTTATGAAACTATCTTGTATTAAAATATTTTGATGGGTTTAATTATTTTTTGGTATAAGGTTTTTTGGTGATCATTGTGTATTAAAATGTTTTTGGAAAATGGAATTCGAATTTCATATTGTTGAGATATATTTTGCTCGGGACTAGCAAAACTCAAGTTGGGGGGTGTGATTAGCCACTAAATGAAGATAATATTAATTATTAATATATATAATATTCATGTGTTTTATTATTCATAAATAAAATTTTAGTGTATTTTACACTTTGAACATCATTTCACATTATGATTGTAATTCCTTCTTAAAATGCACTATTATGTGGTACATTTTTTAACATCGTTTAAAGTAACTAATGATTAATCTGATTTTAAGGAATGTAATTATCCATATTTTAATTTTACATTTTGGGAAATTGATCTACACTTCATTATGAACATGTTTTATTCAGGGATCAATGGATAATTCATGGAAGAAGATGGGGATATTTTGTGATGAAAGGAAACAATTCTGGAGAACTGAGATTGGATATCAGCCCACTGATGAGAATGTGAGGCCAAAACTACAGACCCAATGAAGCCCAAATTTCTTGGGATTATATAATAAATATATATTAACAAATAAGTATTCAGGATCTAGTGATAATTAGGCCTCCATTGTGGTTATTCAGGCGGTCCAAGTTGAAGATAAAATTCTGGGACAGATTTTGAGGCCCAGAAAAACATCCCACCATTTTACACATATTTCGTTAAAAATAAACTATTTTGGGCTGAAAATTTACATAAGGTTAGGGGAAATATTTAGATTCACTTTTTTATTCTATTTCCCACTCCAATTAGGCCATATAGAAGATCTTTTAGGCGCATCTGTTCGGTGAAAGCAAGCTGGATGCCACCTCAGGTCAAGGGTGGAAAAGTCTCTTCTCCCTTACTTTCCACCACCCTAGGCCTACAATACTCAAGTGGTATCTTTTGAAATGTTTGAGGATCTACCCAAGGCTCCAAAAATGACAATTTAAGGCAGTGGTGGTGAAGAAGTTTATGATCTTTTAGCTTTGTTTTCATCTTAATTTTATGTTGCCAATTTTTCTTTGTAACGTTCTTCCTTCACATGTAAGTTGTTTTAATTCATCCTAGTTTCTTAATAAAAGTTCTCCTTATCCTCTTATTATGTTGTTCTACATCTCACTTTGATACTGTTGCCTCAAGGTGTAAATTTATTCACACCAAACCATTTGAAATTATTCACACAACTGTGGAGTGATCATTTTCTTGTTATTATTTTATTTACTTCTCCAATTCCTCCATCATGAGTCTACTTCCCGCTTCCATTGAAACCATAGCATCAATGGAGGGCTAACCCACTTATAGGTTGATCCAAGGGAGTATAAAGGGGATGGATTGGATGTTATTTATCACCCCATTAATGTCTAATCACTTCTTTAATTGATATTTTTATTTGATGATTTTTAAACTCCATCATCCTTGTTGAATTTAAGGCCACACGCTTCAAGTGCTAATACAAACCTTTACCTTGAAGTGCTCAAAACATTGATACTTAAAGTTTATAGGTGATTATTATTAAAGGTTTTAGGTATTAAACTAGTAAGTGATGATGTTGTTTTATCTTCTTAAATGAACCCATCTCAAATATAAGAAATTGAAATCATTGAAAAGGAAATACGTCCAATCCACCCCAAGTAATAACCTAGGATCAACTAACTCTTTTAAATTGAATTCACTTAAGACTTTTAGTGTTCACTTAAACCCATTTAAAATCAACCCAAAGTTGGCCACTCAATATCAAAAAACAGTCCATATAATGTACGTGTCCATAGGTTACTTCTTAGGTCTCTGATGATTCGACAACCCAAGCTAAACTACAAAGATTGTTCTACCTTCTTCTCTTGGGTAAATTTGAGCATGAATCAAGGGAAAAATACACACCCAACCAGAAAAGTGCCACAACCCGAAAAATATGTGGAAAAGTAAAACAGCTAAGAGATTCCTGCTCCTGGATCTCAAACTATGACCACTGCATGCTGTCCAAGCACCTCGTATCCCTATACTCTTCTGATGTCATGATCAACCTGTCTGTCATCTGCAAGGGCACACCGAGTGCGGGAAAAGCACAAGTAGGGGTGAGTATAAAAATACTCAGTAGGATTCCCTGAAGGATCAAGGGAGTAGCAAGTGGGGTATTGAAGAGGGAAGCAATAGATAGAACATGGTATAGTAAAAGAGTACATCTCAACCCAACAAAGAAGTGAAGTAAGCTCGTCCAAACACAAGGAGCTTGAAATAGTGAGAAGTTTAACTTCTCATTGATTCTTATATGCCTATAGTAGAAGATTAGACTCATCCAACCACGATAATATGGACATGGAAAGCATGTGGCATACCCCACACGTCTTCGCCTCTCTTGAAAGGAGTGTAACCAAAGCCCAAGGAGTGGGTACTAAAATACGCTATATATATGCTCAACCAAATAAGCCTAAATGAAAGAGTAAGGGGATCTACATATCACTATCTCAGCCCAGGAAAAGAGCCACCAATAGTTCTAGAATTAAACACCATCGATGCCCAGCATCCCATACGTCCACCCTAAACTGCAAGTCAAAGGGGCTCAATCACCGCACCAAGATACTATCCACTTTGGGTGGTTTCATCTCACCCGCACGGTTTTAGGTCACATCACAAGGATGTGTCTTGGTGGAAAAAGTACCCCTATTTCTTAAGAGTCCAAAGTCACGTCAAGTATGTCTCATCTCTATGCCACACAGTCGAGAGATCGTGTCACAAAGTCATGAACCCATTATCCAGCCTTGCTGGAGGATATACTTATAAAAGTCATCAGCGAACCCACTGCCCAACCCAGTTAGAGGGTAAGCCCTAAAAGAGTAACTGGTGAATGCCACTGCTAAGCTGTGTTGGAGGGTAATCCCTAAAAGATATCGGCGAATGCCACTGCCCAGCTGTGCTGGAGGGTAAGCCCTGAAAGAGTAACCAGTGAACGCCACTGCCCAGCCTCGCTAGAGGGTAAGCCCGAAAGAGAACGGAGAACACCACTGCCCAGCCTTGCTGGAGGGTAATCCCCAAAGAGAATGGTGAACACCACTGCCCATCCTCACTGGAGGGTAAGCTGATATTGCTCAGGTGATTCTGAAAACATCACTTCCATCTCTGTCATCATTAAGCATCGCCTCAAACAGGCACTGCACTCGGAATATCTCGCATTGTATCTCTAAATCCACTACAGAGGGAACCACCGTGTCGTATGTGGAGAAACACTCAGGATAGGCTACTCGCATTCCACAATCCGAGTTAAGAAGAAAGAGATGCGAGAGGTAAAAGATCTGTAGTGGTACACGGTGCATGTGGGTCCCACATGACGTGTGACCCCTCCTCATCACCTGGCCATATACCTAACCATTTTTGGGTCCCAAAAGGGTGAACAAGTACCACTAGGCATGTCAAGGTACTCCCAGAGTACATGACACAATATTCGCAAATCCGACGAGCGCACGACGCTCGTCGCTAAGCCGGAGGGTCAGAATCCTAGGTTTGCTAACACGCCTCCTCGAATGGTCCCAGAACATCGTCGTATCTCTTCATATATCTTCTCCACTCTCACAAGAGTTATAGATGACCTAAGTTGTGGATTCTCTTCAAACACGTCAAAAGGATCTTCCACTAATATTACTTTCATGTTTCCACATTTAACAATAGATTGTTAATAAGGATCTACACATTCAAATGGATCACACCATTGTGATCCTTGCGGAAAAACACACAGGATCAACTATTCATTCGTCCGAAACAGACTCTTGGTGTAGAAGTTGCATCTCTCAGCATAATACGCAAATGGTGCCCCGTGGGGCCTGCACCTCGATCCCGAAACATGTTACATGGATCACGCCATTTCAATCCCCAATGAAAAACACACAGGATCGGATATTCATTTGTCCCAAATGGACCATCAGTGAAAAAGCTGATTTTCACTGTAAATGCCCAATCGATGCTCAATCACTACCGATCACAAAAAAGGCTTCGCTCATCCAAACAGATTGCACCATTGCGATCCTTCCTAAAAAACATGCAAGGTAGACTATTCACTTGCCCCAAACGGACTTCCGATACAGAAGTTGTAAAACACTGCATCACACTCAAAAAGGCATCATGTGGGTCCCATGTCTTGACCCCGAATTTATTCAGGTGGATTGAGCCATTGTGATCCTCACAAGAAAACACACAAGATAGACTACTCAATCATCCAAAACGGATACCCGATGAAAAAGTCACATTCCACCGCAAACGCCCGAAACGGGCCTCATGGGTCCCGCACCACTATTTCGATTTAAACACCCAAAATCAGCATTAAAAATTCCACCTCAACTCCAGGGTCACAATTCCTCTGATAGCACGTCAATCGGACATCATATGCTGACGTACGGTTCGATACAAGTTTCCCGAATAATAATAATAATAATATTAATATTAAAAACGGACATTTCGTGCCCCCAAGAATCGATACCAAAACAAAATTTCCTCAAAGTAGCCTCAAAAGGTCTGCCTCAAATCAAGGTTCGTGTTGCCACAGATGACATGAAAATCGAACACCCGGTTTGAAAGATACGAGGGTTTAAACGCCCCCGGACCAGTCTTGCCGGATCGTCACCGGAGCGCCCGCCGGATCACCGCTGCCTTGCTAGAAACCACCACCCCGGACTGCTGAACTGCCACCGGGGATGCCGGACCGCCGCCGTAGACACCAGAAATCCATTGGAAAACTTCCACGGACCACCACGGTCACTCTGGTGGTCCAAAATACGATCTGGGACCAGATTTGGAATCCTTGGGACGAGACCTTTAGAGTGCTTGCCTCTGCTTGATGATCCATCATTGTTTTAGAATCAAAAAAAGTAACAGCAGCTTCTTCTTGGCGCTTCGCTTCCTCTGGTGCCCAAAACTCGAACACGAGCACAGATCGGGACTCCTCAGGTCAAGAGCTTCGAAAACATATGTCTTGCTCCTAAATTCATCGATGATTTGGCGAGGCGAAAAGTTGGTGGACGAAGAATGTGAAAAATGAGAAGAACTGGAAATTGTAAATTTAAACAAATGATGGTCGTTGTTCGTTTGGCCATCGTTAAAGGATTTCATAGCAGTTAAAACAAACAGAAAGGATTTTCGACGATAAAATATTTAACTGGGGGGCTACAAAATCCGAAATAGAAATCCTACCTTGAATCTGGATTTGTCGTTGCATTCGTTGCGCCTTGATCTATCAGTGTCTGAAGTTTCATCGCGATCCAATGACGTTTGGACGTCGAATCATCGTCGGCCAGAGCTTCACCGTCTGAGATAGAAAATGAGCTAACCCTGCTCATTTCCTTAATTCTCTATTTATAGAAAACTGTTGGCAGACGTGAAATCCAAATCTCTCATGCCCTCTCAACTGAGGTCACCCCTAAGGTAAACACCACACTACGAACTCAACGGTGGTCTCGGATTTCCACTCTGAGTCTCTGTTTGGAAGTTATTCAAAGTAGTGTTTCAAATAAAATAATTCAATTTAATTATTTTATTTATGTTTTTTCCCTTCGGGTATTTTTCTATAGAAGGCTTGTGCTGATAAAGCTTATACCCCTCCTAGGGTAAACGGTACGCTCTGGACACAACCATAGACTCGTATTTCCAATCCAAGTTACTATTTGAGAGTTATTTGGGTTTGAGCTATTAAATGAATGAATTAATACATTAATTCATCCATTTACTTACCGCTAATGAGCGAGGGGTCCGAACATCCCGCGTCGACATGCTTTATGTCATGCCTAGGGTAAAAACCATGTTTCAGACCCAACCGTGGTCTCATATTTCTGATCTGATCAACCTTTTATGATATATCATATTTCTTTTGCGTGAATAGTACAAAAACACTTAATATTTTTGTATAATTTATTCTGGGCACACCGGGCCTCGGAATTGCACGTCGTCTCAGCACCTGGCTCTGGAAACATATGTAGAAATATTCCAAAGTTTTATAGGGAAAAAATTAGGTCTCTACATGAGTCTCGGATGAAAATTTTGAGTTTTTTCAAAAAGGTGCGCGTTTTTGAGTTGACGTTGTTGGCCACACGGGTAGAGCGCATTTTCGAAACCCTGCGTGGCTTCGTCCAGGATACGGCACGATCCTCCTGTCTTCGAAAAATTTAAAACGAGTAAATTTTTCAATTTATTGTGTTATTTAAATTTTTTATTGAAGTTAATAATTTCATTATTATTATTAAAATGAAATGATTATTTTTATCACTTTTATTTTTAATTGTTATGCATATTATTATTATTAAAAAGTTTCATTAATATTTTCATAATTATTAAAAATGTTACTGATATTATTATCCTTAAGAATGAAGCAAATGTTAACAGATAATTTAAATATTATATTATTATTATTAAATAATATTTGTTGTTAAAATTATTATTTTTATCATTTTTTTATTAAAGTTGTTTTTTATTATTATTAGGTGTATTATTAATATTAATGTTATTGATGTTATTATTATTATAGATTAAAGTTGGTGTTGTTGTTGTTGTTGTTTTTATTTAATTTAATTTTCTTTTTTTTCTTTTCTCTTTTTCTTTTCCTCTTAACCCTAGCACCTCTTTCTTTTTTTTCTTCTTCCCTCACGTGGTTGCCTCTCCCCCCATTTCTCTCCTTCCCTATCGCAAGTAGGTTTCTGCCACCTTCACTTCTCCCTCTATGCACAGCACGCCACCTAGCAGCCTCCGCCTTTTACCCACACTCCTCCTGCTCCAGTCGCACACCCACCAGCAGCGCGGCGCCCCGGCGTTTCCCTACCCTGCTATCCGTGTGCCGCCCACCAGCCCTGCACCAGCCCTTCAACCACCCCACCTAGACTCTTCATCTCACACTGCGCACAACCATCCCACATAGCCCGCTCCTCAGTTTGGTGCAAGAGCCCCTCCCCCTGGTGTTTCCCTGTGTGCGCTCGACCAGCCCAGTGGCCTGAACTCCTCAGTTGTCCGGTCATACTCCCCCTTCCTGTTTGTCACCCATTCCAGCCACCCTCCTTCTCATAGGCATTGAACCCTACTCCGGCCATCTCCCCATCCGGCGAACCCCTGCTCTCCAGTTGTCTCCAGCGTAGCCCCATTTGGCCAGCGCGAAGGCCTCCAGCATGGCCCCCTGCTGGCTGGCGTGAAGCCCTTCAACCACATGCCCTCCATTCTGGTCTCTGCATGCATCTTCGGCCCGGAATGCCTCCAATTCAGTAGTGCACCACCACACGAACCTTCTTTTCGGCCACGCAGTCCCCACGTGACCCCTTTGTCGTCTTCCGGTCATTTCCCAATGCATCGTGGCCACCCCCACTACTCTGACCAGCTCCGTCGTCAACCGCCCTAGTCTTCACGCTACCGTTGATGACGTTGGTGGTCTTCCCCATGCACCACAGCATCGCGCCGACCGTTTTCCCTTTTCGCACGACCCAACTATTCGAGCACGCATGCGCACCGAGGTGAGGTTAGTGTTGTTTCTTTACTTGGATAATTAATTTGGCATGTTTTGTGATTAATGATTTCGGTGCGAAGTTTAGTTTTTTATGAACTTAGTTTGTGTTTTATATCTTATAGCATGCTCATGTGAATTAAGATTTGTTTTTATGAAAACCAATCCTTAGTTATTTAATCGCTTTTTATAAATTGGGCAACTAGTTTATTGTCATGACCCCCTCCCACCAAAGATGCCCCTCCTGAGATGGAAATGGTGAAAGAGAGATAATGACCCTCGATTCCCACCTCCAGTAGGCCCCGGGGTGGCGACTAGCACCAAGGGAATGAGTTTTCACAAATATGGGAGGCATTACCCTTTTTATTATTTAAGATCGGGAAATAGGACGAGTCAACCACCAAAAAGAAAAAAAAGAACAAGTGTATAGAAATAAACCCAAACCAATCCCTCATGCATGTTTAAATAGTTCTGAAACAAGGTACAAGTACAAGGAAGATCAAAAAGTACAGTACCAAAAGAAAACAAGTACAGAAAACTGCAGCAACTCCAATTGTCCCGACTAGTAGGGTCCCGCACGGCCCTGGTAGTCCTCCTGGAAACCTAAAAACAAACGTAGGGTGATCATACAAGTATACTCAGTAGGGAAACCTAAATCTCTCGTGCACAAGTGGGGAGAAATCCTAATGTCCCATGAGAACAACAGAAGAAACCAAAACCTAACAAGGAATTCTATCCACCCAACCTCGCCAGCCACACTCACCAAAAACACAGTCACAACAGGTAGTAGTATACAAGAACAAAATTATTGGGTACCCCACACCATTTTCTCCCACTAGCTAGCTTCTCTTCCTAACGGCGAACGTCCTGACGCTACCACACTCTTCCCACCCGCACACACCTGGGCCTCACAACCACGTATCCCACCCGCACACACCTCGGCCTCACCACCACGTATCCCGCCCGCACACACCTGGGCCTCACCACCACGTATCCCGCCCGCACACACCTGGGCCTCATCCCAAAGATTCTTGGGAACATAAACCTTCCCGAAGAGTCTTGGGCCAAAACCACCCCAATAGAAACCTACCTGAAGGGTCTTAGGTGTAAGGTCGCCTCAAGCCATCACAGCCTAGGGAAGAAGGATAAGGAAGGAGCTAGTAACTAGGGGAAAACACCCTCTCCCATGAAATGGGAGTGTTCGGCACTAAGTGATCAACATGGGTGGGGTGCGATAAAACAAAAAGATATAGATATATATATTTATATACCAAACACTCAGCCCAACCTATGGCTTCTAAACAGATAACTGAGCATGTGCCTCAGCACTACTACTGCGAAGCATGCATACAACAAACAACCCCAACCCCATTTAGGTTTTCATGTTTCAACAGAATTAGTTTATTAATTCCTTAACTACTGGGCATCTATCCACAACCAACCACATCGATCATTCGTAAAACATATCCCTGCCATCCACAAATAAAGTTAAGAAAACTCAAGCAACACAACCAAGTCCTTTTTATTAACCAACCAACCTCATTAACTATTATTCCCATTACACTATCATGCCCCCACCATTCACTAACTTTTCCACTTTCATTTATTAATCACAACCCATAGTTTTTTCACATTCAAACCCATACCTACAGCCCCGATGCCAACCACCATAACCATAACCACACCATACATCATCATCCCTCGATACCGTTCATCACAGCCCCACTGCCCATCACTAACATAACATTCACACCAACCCACAACCAAGACAACCGCAGCCCCGCTGCTCACTCGATCCACAAAAACCCACAAAAACACCCCTCTTCACATAAATTAACCCCAGTAACACCCAAATGTTTATTATTTCAGTTTAGTTAAACTGGGGTGATCACACAAGGGTTCCAGATTTTCATTTAATCAGCCAAATTTACGTGATTAACCAATTTCCACATTCCATGAAGTTTCCATCCATAAACGGTCTATAAAGATAGGGCAACATTTAATTGTGCAATCAAAGGCCCCCAACGACCATGATTTTTAGTAGGCATAATCCTATTCGATTCACAACATAATATCACAGGATATAAAAATAAAAAAAGGTAACTGCATTCACAACTTCCCAAACCTGTTATATAAGATAGTTATTATCTTCATTAAACCGGTTCAAAAAGTGTTTCACGTAAACAAGAGGACACCCACCCCACATGATGCACAATTTAGAGAGATGAAGGTAAGACCCCTACCTCAACAGGTTCTAATAACAACGCTCCTCCCCGGATCAACTTTAGAAGACGTATGTCGGCATCCTTTGCTTCTGGAAAAACCCGGAAAAACATCATTGGGTGGAATATGGGAAGGAAAGGCCGACGGATCCAAGCTCAGAAGTTCCGCCTCGCCGTTACGACCCCATGGCCACTAACGGATCGTAAATCGGAGCTCGGACGAAGAAGTTATGGAAGAAAAGAAGCCTTCGAGTCTCTTGGGAGAGCTCTGCTCAGAGGAAAGGGGAGGAGAGGGGTGTGTTGAAAAGGAGGAGGGGACCCCTCATTTTATAGGTATGAAAAGAAAAAGTACACGGCGTGTACTTTATGGTACATGGCGTGTACTTGGCCATTTCACGCGGCCACCACGCGGCTTCCAATACGGTCTTCAACTCGGCACGCGGACGTTGACTGGTCAACTCATGGTTTGAAGGTAACGCATACGCGGGGAGACACTACACTGCGTGTAGTATTGGGTACATAGAATGTACTCATTTATTTCACATGGTAAGAACACGGCTCCAACATGGCACATGGCCATTGACTGGTCAACACACGGTTTGAAGGTAACGCATACGCGGGGAGGGACTACACGGCATGTAGTTTGGGGTACACGGCGTGTACCCAATTACTTCACACGATAAGGACACAGCCTTCAACACAAGGTATACCCGACTAGGGGGTACATGGAATGTACTCACACTACACGGCGTGTAGTTTCAAAATTCTGAAAAGTGTGGGAAAAGTCCATTTTACCCCCCAGAACACTTCAAGACCCTCTTTTTGACAAAGGAATGGGCCGGAGAGGTCCGGGCCATTACATCAGATACCTATTAAAACATTATCATCCCCTAGAATTCAAAATCCAACCCGGAGGAACCCAACAAGATACCTCTTAGGGCCCTTGTTATAACAGGAACCCAACCATCAACCCTAATTATAGGTGTTAGGAATTCTTTCTCCTATGTCGAGATATTATCCGCTTTAGGCGGCACTGACTTGCCTGTACGGGTTCAATCGCATCCTCATTAATGCGTCTCGATTAAGTATTGGGTCTTCCCACTTCCATACATTAGTATTTTCAACTCGTACTACCCCCAACACCGCACAACCCACACACTACCCGAACACGTGGTTTGGAGAAAATTCCTTTTCCTATGTCGAGATATTATCCGCTTTAGGTGGCACTGACTCGCCTGCATGGGTTCAATCGCATCCTCATTAATGCGTATCGATTAAGAATCAGGTTTTTTCCTTTTTCCCACACATCCGAACATGCTACACACTTCCAGAGAACAAGGAAACAAAAGGTCTCATAACCAACAAGCCAAGCATTCCATATATCAAAGGTACAGAGTACAAAAACAAGCTCAGAAGAACAAGGAAAAATACAAGTCAAAACAACTCCGGGTACTGAGCACGCATCTGGGTCTCTTGCTCCCAAGTGCTCTCCTCAAGGCCGCCATGCCTCCACAACACATGAACCAAGGGAATGGTTCGTCCACGGAGCACCTTCTCTTTACGATCTTCGATTCTGACTGGTCGTTCCTCGAAGTTCGTGTCGTATCTCATATCTAACTCTCCCCAGTCGATAACGTGAGAGTCATCGTGTAAGTACCGACAAAGCTGGGAGACGTGGAAGACGTCATGAACTTTCTCCAACTAAGGTGGCAGGTCCAGCTGATATGCCACCTCGCTGACTCGCCTCAGCACCTCAAAAGGTCTGATGAACTTAGGTGAGAGCTTGATCCCTTTACCAAACCTCCTCTGCCCCCGTCGAGGGGAAACCTTCAAGAACACATGATCTCCCACCTCGAACTCCAAGGTCCTCCTCCGACGATCAGCATAAGACTTATGTCGGTCCTGAGCCGCCTTCATCCTCTCACGCACAAGCTGGACTTTCTCTGTGGTGCTCTGCACTACCTTTGGCCCAAGCGCACCTGTCTCACCAACCTCTTCCTAGAAAATGGGTGAACGACATGGTCTTCCATACAAATCCTCAAACGGTGCCATGCCAATAGTAGATTGGAAGCTGTTGTTGTAGGCAAACTCTACTAAAGGCAAGTGTCGTACCCATGATCCTTCAAAATCCAGAACGCATGCTCGCAGCATGTCCTCCAACGTATGGATAGTCCGCTCTATCTACCCATCAGTCTGGGGGTGGAAAGCAGTGCTAAGGCATAGCTGGGTGCCAAAAGCATGTTGTAACACCCTCTAGAATTGTGAGGTAAACTGAGTATCCCGGTCTGAGATGATGGTCTTCGGAACTCCATGCAAATGCACCACCTCATCTACGTACCTCTGTGTTAAGGTACTCATCGAGCCCGACTCCTTAATTGCTAAGAAGTGAGATGATTCCATCAAAAGATCCACCACCACCCAGATAGCATCATAACCACCCTGAGTTCTGGGTAGTCCTGTGACGAAGTCCATCGAGATGTCATCCCACTTCCACTCAGGGACATCTAAAGGATGCAACAAACCACTGGGAACATGGTGTTCAGCCTTTACCTACTGACACACAAGGCACTTAGCCACAAACTCCGCCACTGCCCGTTTCACCCCGGGCCACCAAAACTATTCCCTCAGGCCTCGGTACATTTTTGAAACTCCCGGATGTACTGCCAAGGCTGAGCTATGGAACTTGCAGAGAAATCCCTCACGCATCGCCTCCGAAACAAACAACCTTCCATGGAAAAGCATCTGATTTCGGTTGTCCTCTGACTATCCTTCTGGAGTGTTTCCCTGATTGACATGATCCCGCATCACTTCTGCCTCAGAGTCCCCCCACTGAGACTCTTCCACCTGCTGCGACAAGGAGGACCGCACCGTCATCTGAAACAAATAGCCTCTAACACCCTCTACCCTTGCATCCAAGTGCAAGGCAGCCAACTCTCCCATCGCTTTCTAAGCATCAGTGGATTCCCGAACCACTTCCTTATGTGACTTACTGCTCAGGGCATCAGCCACAATGTTTCCATTACCTTCATTGTAAGAGATCTCGAAGTCATAGTCTTGGAGAAACTCAACCCATCTCCGCTGACGCAAGTTCAAGTCACGTTGGGAGAAGATATAACGTAAGATCTTGTGATCTGAGAAAACCACAAAGCGCTCCCCAAAGAGGTAATGTCGCCACAACTTCAGTGCGAACACTACTACTGCAAGCTCCGGCTCATGGGTGGCATAGTTACGTTCATGAGGGTGCAACTGCCTAGACCCATAACAAATAATATCCTTCTTCTGCATCAGTATGCACCCCAAACCAAGGCCAGAAGCATCACAAAACACCTCATACAACAACCCTTCCTCTGGAAACCTGAGTACGGGAGCACTGACCAACTTCTCCTTCAGGTAGTCAAAATCTTTCTGGCACTGCTCTCTCCATAGGAAGACCTGGTTCTTCCTAGTCAAAGCTGCCAATGGAGCAGCAACTCGAGAGAAGTCCGAAATGAACCTATGACAGTAACCTACTAACCCCAGGAAACTACGAACTTCTGCCACGCTCTTGGGTGCTGCCCAAGAAATAACTGCTTCCACCTTCGATGGGTCCACTGACACTCCATGCTAAGACACCACGTGCCCAAGGAAGTGTACTTCTTGTGTCAAGAACTTACACTTCAACAATTTCCCGTAAAGTTGGTGGTGTCGAAGGACTTCCAAGACTGCCCTGAAATGCTCAACTCGCTCCTCCTCTGATCTTGAGTAGATCAGGATGTCATCGATAAACACAACGACGAACCGGTCCAAAAACTCTTGGAAGACAAAGTTCATAAGTCCCATGAACACAGCTGGTGCATTCGTAACTCCAAACGGCATCACTACAAACTCGAAGTGCCCATACCTGCACCTGAAAGCCGTCTTCGAGATGTCACTGTCCTTCACCCTTAGTTGATGATATCCCGATCGTAGATCAATCTTAGAGAACCAACCTGCTCCCCTCAACTGGTCGAAGAGATCATCTATCCTTGGGAGGGGGTAACGGTTCTTGATCGTTACCTGGTTCAACCTTCGGTAGTCTATGCATAGCCTGAGACCACTATCTGCCTTCTTCACGAACAAAACTGGAGCACCCCATGGCGACACGCTGGGTCGAACAAAACCCTTCTCCATCAGATCGTCAATCTGAATCCGCAACTCCCGCAAATCCGAAGGTGTCATCCGATAAGGGGCCATCGAAATCGGACAGGCACCAGGCTGTAAGTCTATCCCGAACTCAACATCACATCGGGGGGTAGAGTTACAACCTCCTCAGAAAAAACATCGAGGAACTCCCCAACAAACTTTGGGATATCCATCATCTCTTCATCAGCTGGAACCATTGATAACCCGCCTAACAAAGAAAGGAGAGGTTCCACATGCCGACTTCCCACCTGATAGCTCCTCTCACCAACAAAAGCTACACGCTGCCCGTCCACATCGGAGAACACGACTCTTCTCCAGAAGTAGACGATAACGGCACTAACAAAAAACAACCAGTCGATGCCTAGGATGACATCATATAGCTGCATATGTAATAGAAGAAGGTCCCCACTAGATCGATGTAGTCCCAACGTCAGCCCACATCCCCGGAAAACACAAGATACACTGGTCTGACCTCCAACTGGTGTACTCAGCACTAGTGGTATGGAAAGTCACTCGACATCTAGTCCCAAAGCATGGGCTAGACCAGGTGAAACAAAGGAGTGTGAATCTCCTGAATCGAACAAAGAAAAAATGAGAGTGTTGAACAAACAAATCGTACCTCGTACCACCTCTGGTCCTGCTGGAGCTACCAACTCTGTTGCGTGCAACTTTCCACGCCCAGCTCCTCTACCTCTCTGATGTCGTCCACCTCCCCGACCATGCCCTGGTCGAGGTCCCTGAGGAGCACCCTGAGGTCAGCCTCCTCCCGCAAAGTCTTCCCTCGGAGGAGCATGGTCTTGATGCTGCTGGAAGGGCCTCACCGGCAACTGGTGCTACTGAGGTGGGCGCTGAACCTGCCCACCTCCACCGTACTGAGCTCGAGTCGGGCACCGACTCTGAATGTGCCTGAAACCTCCACAAGAGAAACACTTCGGTCCTGGGCTCGTGGGAAAGGGACGAGGACCTGAAGATCTAAACTGGAACTACTGGTGCCTGCTCCCCACTGGCCTGAACCTGGAAGGTCCCGTCACAGGAGACCTGCTGCTGACTGCCTTCCCCTTTGACGAACCTGGCTGAAACCCCTCACGTGGTGCACCTCCCAGTGAGTGCATTATCTCTACAACCTCTGCCTTCTTCTGTACTGCCAAGTATGTCGGAAGGGTGAAGGGGGTGACAGCATACTGGAGCGAAGGACGAAGCGCCTCCTCCAAACGTCTCGCCCAAGACTCCTCATCCGAAAAGAGATCTGGAGCAAAGCGTAGGAGATCCATGAACTTGATCCTCAACTCTCATACAGACATACTCTCCTGCTGGAGGGAGAGTAACTCCTGCTACTTCTCCTCCTTGATCATGGAAGAAATGAATTCCTCTCGGAATTCCTTCTCAAAGTCAGCCCACGGAACCTCTGCCTCTATCCTCTCACTGAGGTAGAGCGTCCACCACTGTCACGCCGCACCTCTCAGCTGACTGACTGCTAGGGGAACCCAGTACTCCCTCGGATCACGGATCAAGGTAAAATCAATCCCCAGCTCCTCAAGCCACCCCTCTGTATCCGTATCCAAATTACTACCCGCGTACTTCTTGAGGGTTTTCCGCTGAAAAGAACGGAGAGTCTTCTACCACTGGCTATCTTCCTCCTCTCGGTCAATCCTCAACGGATCGATCGCCTGGATCTGCTGGGCCTTGGCCGTCTGAGTCACCCAGGGACGACGTCCAGGAGCCAAAGCTGTACGGTAAACAAGGATCGCCTAAGCCCAAGTAGTAAGGAAATTTCTCAAGGTTTTATTTTATCACATTATTTCAATTTCTTTCCCAGAACGCCCAAATCAAGTAAAACACAATCATGATGATGCATGTACCTTCCCTAGGGTCTCTACCCAGCAATCAATGTGGTCTCACTTGGTCGTTCGGTAGGATCAGAGTCCTTGCATCGGATCACGGGGGGCCCTAAAATCCTGTGTCCTAGCCGGTCTTCCCTGGCCTATGTCACGCACCAAGATTAACCAACACTGTTGCCCTACCATCCCATGTAATCTTCACTGTGCCTAACTCCATACTCCAACCTATCTCTCAACCATCACCTCTGATACCATTCTATCACGACCCCCTCCCACCAAAGATTCCCCTCCTGAGCTGGAAATGGTGAAAGGGAGATAATGACCCCCGAGTACTGCCTCCAGTAGGCCCCGGGGTGGAAACTAGCACCAAGGGTATGAGTTTTCATAAATATGGGAGGCATTACCCTTTTTATTATTTAAGATAGGTAAATAGGATGAGTCAACCACCAAAAAGAAAAAAAAGAACAAGTGTATAGAAATAAACCCAAACCAATCCCTCATGCATGTTTAAATAGTTCTGAAACAAGGTACAAGTACAAGGAAGCTCAAAAAGTACAGTACCAAAAGAAAACAAGTACAACAAACTGCAGCAACTCCAACTGTCCCAACTTGTAGGGTCCCGCATGGCCCTGGTAGTCCTCCTGGAAACCTGAAAGAAAACCTAGGGTGAGCATACAAGTATACTCAGTAGGGAAACCTAAATATCTCGTGCACAAGTGGGGAGACATCCTAATGTCTCGTGAGAACAACAGAAGAAACCAAAACCTAACAAGGAATTCTATCCACCCAAACTCACCAGCCACACTCACCAAAAACACAGTCACAACAGGTAGTAGTATATAAGAACAAAAGTATTGGGTACCCCGCACCATTTTCCCCCACTAGCTAGCTGCTCTTCCTAACGGCGAATGTCCTGACGCTACCACACTCTTCCCGCCCGCACACACCTGGGCCTCACAACCACGTATCCCGCCCACACACACCTGGGCCTCACCACCACGTATCCCCCCCGCACACACCTGGGCCTCACCACCACGTATCCCTCCCGCACACACCTGGGCCTCATCCCGAAGATTCTTGGGAAAACAAACCTTCCCGAAGAGTCTTGGGCCAAAACCACCCCAATTGAAACCTACCTGAAGGGTCTTAGGTGTAAGGTCGCCTCAAGCCATCACAGCCTAGGGAATAAAGAGCAGGCAGGAGCTAGTAACTAGGGGAAAACACCCTCTCCCATGAAATGGGAGTGTTCGACACTAAGTACTCAACATGGGTGGGGTGCGATAAAACAAAAAGATACAGATATATATATTTATATACCAAACACTCAGCCCAACCTATGGCTTCTAAATAGAGAACTGAGCATGTGCCTCGGCACTGCTACTGCGAAGCATGCATACAACAAACAACCCCAACCCCATTTAGGTTTTCATGTTTCAACAGAATTAGTTTACTAATTCCTTAACTACTGGGCATCTATCCACAACCAACCACATTGATCATTCGTAAAAACATATCCCTTCTATCCACAAATCAAGTTAGGAAAACACAAGCAACACAACTAAGTCCTTTTTATTAACCAACCAACCTCATTAACTATTATTCCCATTACACTATCATGCCCCACCATTCACTAACTTTTCCACTTTCATTTATTAATCACAACCCATAGTTCGTTCACATTCAAACCCATCCCTGCAGCCCCGCTGCCAACCACCATAACCATAACCACACCATACATCATCATCCCTTGATACCATTCATCACAGCCCCGCTGCCCATTACTAACATAACATTCACACCAACCCACAACCAAGCCAACCGCAGCCCCGCTGCTCACTCGATCCACAACAACCCAAAAAAACACCCCTCTTCACATAAATTAACCCCAACAACACCCACATTTTTATTATTTCAGTTTAGTTCAACCAGGGTGATCACACAAGGGTTCCAGATTTTCATTTAATCGGCCAACTTTACATGATTAACCAATTTCCACATTCCATGAAGTTTCCATCCATAAACGGTCTATAAAGATAGGGAAACATTTAATTGCGCAAGAAAAGGCCCCCAACGACCGTGATTTTTAGTAGGCATAAGCCTATTCGATTCACAACATAATATCACAGGATATAAAAATAAAAAAAGGTAACTGCATTCACAACTTCCTAACCCCATTATATAAGCCAGTTATTATCTTCATTAAACCGGTTCAAAAAGTGTTTCACGTAAACAAGAGGACACCCACCCCGCATGATGCACAATTTAGAGAGACGAAGGTAAGACCCCTACCTCAACAGGTTCTGATAACAACTCTCCTCCCCGGATCAACTTTAGAAGACATCTGTCGGCGTTCGTCGCTTCTGGAAAAACCCAAAATAACCTCCTTGGGTGGAAGCTGGGAAGGAAAGTCTGATGGATCCAAGATCAGAAGTTTCGCCTCGTCGTTACAATCCCGTGGTCGCTGACAGATCGTAAATCGGAGCTCGGACGAAGAAGTTATGGAAGAAAAGGAGCTTTCAAGTCTCTTGGGAGAGCTCTGCTCAGAGGAAAGGGGAGGAGAGGGGTGTGTTGAAAAGGAGGAGGGGACCCTTCCTTTTATAGGCGTGAAAAGAAAAAGTACACGGCGTTTACTTTATGGTACACGGCGTGTACTTGTCCATTTCACGCGGCCACCACGCGGCTTCCAACACGGCCTTCAATACGGCACGCGGCTGTTGACTGGTCAACACACGGTTTAAAGGTAACGCATACGCGGGGAGACACTACACGGGGTGTAGTATTGGGTACATGGCGTGTACTCATTTATTTCACACGGAAAGAACACGGCTCCAACATGGCACACGGCCGTTGACTGGTCAACACACGGTTTGAAGGTAACGCATACGCGGGGAGGGACTACACGGCGTGTAGTTTGGGGTACACAGCGTGTACCCAATTATTTCACATGGTAAGGACACGGCCTTCAACACGGGGTATACCCGGTGAGGGGGTACATGGCGTGTACTCACACTACACGGCGTGTAGTTTCAAAATTCTGAAAAGTGTGGGAAAAGTCCATTTTACCCTCCAGAACACTTCAAGACCCTCTTTTTGACAAAGGAATGGGCCGGAGAGGTCCGGACCATTACATTTATTTAACTATGCAAGCAACGTGTGCCCAATTTTAGTAGGTTGTGGGTGTGTTTTTTATCAAAAATGTTTTCTTTGAATGACTTTTGGGTGTATAAAGACGTGGGATACTCTTTGGAATTGTTTTATAAAATTTAAAGTGGTTTAGTAAATAGTGTGGATGGTGCGAAGTATGTTTTGAAAACATGTCGAGGTGACTTTTTCATCGTTTGTTCGTTTGGATTGTTTAAAGTCAGTGGTTATGGGTTATTAGTTGTTGTATGTTTGTTGCAGCGCATTGGCAAGGTAATTTTGTGAAACTACGATCGTCAGCTTGCGCGTTCTTGTGCGCCCGCTCGAGGCCTGTCGCGTCATCGTGTTTGGACTGTGAGTCAAGGTAGGTCCCCCACTGCACTAGCCTTTAAATTTAGAATTTATTAATTGCTTGATATTTCATTGATTTTTGATGAATGAGAAATAATATTAGATAATTATTTTTGGAATAAATATTTTATGTAAACGAAGTTGTTTATTTTATGCATGACACCTGAATTATTTTCTTGATGAACTGACGCGCAATAATAAAAGAATGCATGTTTCTCCTTTGAATATAATTCACGAACTTTCATGTGTGGTTATGGTTTGATTTAAAATGTTCTCTTCTGATACGTGAACAAATGTTTTGGTTTCTCTAGAGGGATGGTGTTCTTTAAAAGTTGCACAAGGTCCGTTTGGCACTTTGTTAAAATAGATTATTTGAAAAACTTTCTTTGGGGTGACTTAGGGGTGATCCTGCTGTGTACGTCGATTATGTGAGTTGTGTGTAATGTTTGTACACTGTGATTGGTTACTTGATTGACATTGTTGACTTACCCCTTTTTATTACACGTGTTGACATGGGAACCTGGCATAGTAAGTGAATCTTCTAAGAACGATTGTTGCACTAGTTTAGAATGCGCACTGGCTAGTGGCCCGTAGTAGGGACTTTGCTCTACTAGGGGATTGGACACCTCAGTTAGGCCAGTTAGGGTAACACTGAGCGTTTGGACGTTATGACGTCATCGAGAGTAGGTATGCCTTTAGAATGAGTCACACATATAGTATATTTTGGATTGTTCACGATCTCCTAGGTTTGACCCATGTTTTCTTTAGTGCTTATTTGTATGTGGTAGATGATTGAGGGGCCTAGTTCGGTTATTGGTTTCCATTTGCTACTTTCTCATTGCCCTTTTTGTGTGTTGTGTGTGGTTTTCCTCTTAATTAACAACTAAAATTTGGATTTTTAAATTTTTCGTGAAAATGCTTTAAAATGTAATGCACATTTTCCCTTCAAACATTAAACTTGTTTTTAAATTAAAAAGGGCAATGGATTGTTACTTGTTTTAGAAATGAAAGTGTGTGTGGAAACCCATATTTTATATAACTTAGTTCAAACCTGAAATTGGTAAATTCTTTATTTAAAGGTAGTGCTTTGAGAATAGATTGTTGGGCACGCATACTGAGTTTTAATACTCACACCTATAGTGTTTTCCTGATTTTAGTTTCTGTTGCAGGTTTAACTTAAGCTTGCTCGTTGTGGGTGAGAGTTGGTTGTGGATTGGTGAGCGACTCTTAGGGTCGTGAGGAGTTTTGGTCATAGTCAGGTTAGTATGTGTTGTTGTTCGTTCTTTCTCTTTCGTGTCATTTATTTATTTTGCGTTGTTCTATTCTATTTCTGCTGCTTAGTTCATTGTATTGGGAGAAATCATTCCCCTGTTGTTCTTTGTTGATGCCCTGGTGCTTGTTGCCAGCTCGAGAGGTTCGGGAACGCCTCTCGGGCCTTGCCGCGGATCGGCTCGGGTGACTGGTCCAGGGTCGACCCGGGTTGGTTCGTGACATTACATGAGTGTATGATCCATGTAATAGTCTAAGTGTGTGATTCTACCATTTTATAGGCCAACACTATGATAAAAATTCCACCAGCTTTATGAGAACTACATGTGGCATGATTTCTATTATTTCAGGATACATTGTGATTTCCAGATTTCATTTTTTGGGTCTAGTCAAAATTCTCATCAACTTTAATCCTAGTGTTCATGATGTTAATCATTCTCATTGGGTCTACCAATATATCTTGGAACAAGGAAAATGCCATCTCATTTTCCCCTATATATGAGCATGATCTCTGCACATAGCATATGGTTTTTCCATTCAAGTTATGTGTGGAAAGATTCTTGTTTCCATACGATACACACCAACGTCTAGGCCATCTTCCCCAAACCCACCCACAAATATTCACCTACTTCTTTTCTCTTCTAATAATATACCATATCAACATAACCATGGATTGTTCTGTACTATAATGTTTCATGCACCTTTAGAATATCCTCTTCCCGTATAACATAATTCATTCACTAGATATTTCACTATAACAAAAATTATATTAAGTGGTGTTTCGTTTTTATGTTTAGCCTTGATTATAAACATGGCTACACAGTTTAGCCATGTTTCTTAAAAATGTTGGGAAACCGTGCATCGCTGAATTAGTTGTGCTTATAAAAACGACTAATTAGGCATGCCTCAATTAGGCACACTTTCTATAGATGGTGGTAAATGGTTATCAATTTTGCCACGTTTACTCAAACACGGGTAATTGAGTTTTTCATTTTTTTGTAAATATATATTTTTACTATATATATATATATAAAAGATGGGACTCGCCCGCACGCCAAAGCCTCGGATCGGGGCCGACCTTCCTCCCCAGACAACCAAAAAGGGCAGCCCGACCACAGTGATCAATGGCACACGCGCCAGACAATCGAAGCCGCCCCACCATTCAAAGGCCCCCACGCGCCGCCCCCAACAAACGCACGGATAAATTCCCTTCTCCTGGAGTATTGATCAATGGCACACGCTCCAGAAAACCGAAGCCGCTCCGCCATTCAAAGGTCCCCACGCGCCACCCACAACCGACGCACGGATAAATCCACCCACCGCCGACGCACGGATAAGTCCACCCACCGCCCGTGATCAGGTGGAACGAACAGAGCCGACCGACCACAGTACCCAGCAACTTCAATTGGTTTTCCTTCTTAATATTCAATTGTTTTATATAACATAATATATATATATATATATATATATATATATATATATATATATATATATTAAAATATGCATTAAATACATTAATATAAATACATACATAAATATATGTAAACTAATATACATTTAATATATACATATACATATACATACACACACACACACATATATATATAAACAAATATATTTATTTTTGCATACAAATATAACTTTATATATATACACTCACATGTAATATATTAATATACATATACAAATACATACATACATATATATATATATATATATATATATAAACTAATTAATATATTAGTATACACATACATATAAAAGACTCATATTTACATAATAAACTAATATAACTTTATATAATAATATACATTTAATATTTTTATATACATACACAAATATATGCGTGTGTGTGTGCAGCATACACTATAACAAAAACCGGTTTTCGCAGCGCCATCATTTAACAACGCTAAAAAAAGCGCTGATAGATGAGGTATTTTTATGAGCGCTAACAAAAGACGCTCATAAAGAGCACTTTTAACAGCACTAAAAAAACGCTGTTAAAAGTACCCATTTATCAACATTTTTTTAGTGCTGATAAAAGCACCTCCTTTATTAATGTTTTTTTAGTGATGTTAAAAGGACCATTTTATCATCACTTTTTTAGAAGTGCTGATAAAAACCCTCATTTATCAGCGTTTTTTTACAAGCACTGATAAAGGTATACTTCGAAAAAACTTATATTTCATTAAAAATAATATATAAATATATAAATATATTTATATTGATATAAATATAATATATATTTTTAAATATGTTTTAGATAAAGCTAAATAGACATTTACACTTAATATATAAGATAATCAGTGAAAATGACTTATAAAATAATTAAAAATGTTTTTTAATTAATAATTTTTTAATTATTATCGAGTAATAGTCATTAATAGTAATTTGAATATAAAAAAATAAAAAATTAATAAAAGATCGAAAATAAGTTGAAAACGTAACTAAAACTTCAAACCATAACTTTTGATCCGGGTGTCCGTTTAAACTCTACCACATATTAAATCGAAGTCTGTGACGAGCTCTAGGCTCTTAATGACATATATAAACCTCTCACATTTTTCGAGGCAACAAATTCCCAAAAGGCCTCTAAAATTGAGTTTTGTTGGGGTACCCTAATTTTTTAACATTTGATGGATTTTCAGCCTCGTTTAAGGGGGTCTTATTGCCTTTTTTTGTGGAGACTGAATTTATTTTCAGGGTTTACATTCATATTGATATCATGGTTTTGAAATTTTATTGTTTTTCACGATGTACTGTTATTTATAATCAAATATATAATAATATATACATATTTTTTATCTATATTCACCCATAAAATTTTAATTTTATAAATAAATAATTAAACATATTTACATATAAAATATATTTCTCAATAAATCAACCTTATCTAAATAAAAAATAATACCCATTTTATTTAAAATACAAATGTATGAATATTTTTATACATATACATATACAATTAATGTATATATAATGCTTATATATATATATATATATTTGTGTGTGTCACAAACCAAGCCGAGTCGCCATCCGACCCGGCGCCCAACCCAGTCCGCGACATGGCCCGAAGGGCGTTCCCGATCCCCACGGGCTGACACAAGTGTCTGGGTGTCAAAATAATACGTGGGAATGATTTACCCGAAACAAGAGACAGAAAAACAACTAACAAGATGAATAAACTAAAACTGGAAATAGACAACCAAACACGTCTTTAAACTATAAACAAGTTTAAATCTACAATTCAACTAAAAACCCAAAGTGAACAACAACAAGGATATAGAACTAAACTCCAATACCAACCTTCAAGCGACACGAGAAGCCGCATCCTCAAGCTACCAACACCAACCTGCACGCAAAGACCAACAGCATCCAGAACCACCAACACTAGGCACGATGTCACAACCTAGAATACACAAGAAACAAGGTCTACAAACACCCAAAGGTATATGTAGGGTGTGAGCCAAGAGCCCAGTAGGACGTCACCCAATAAAAAGGTTCCACGTATAAACATTAAATGACAAATACATTTGCATGCTAAATAAATGATAGGACACCAAAGCTTGAACAATTTAAAAGAAACAGTTTTTATAAAGAAAACACTTTCAAAGAAAACAACTTAAATAATACAAAAAAACACCTTTGCATTTAAGAAAACCCCAACCTTCAAGAAAAACCAAAAGCTACACCGTATGCCGACGGTGAGTGTATAGTAGTACAAGAGCACCAAAAGTGGGAGAGACCCTATAGGTACTAACAAGAAGAATGAGACCCTAGAACATCGCGTCTCGGTGAACAGTAGTATAGGAATCACAACAAAATGTGTTCTCGTGCACGAGCCACTAGTAGGGCAACACATCCATAACCTAGTGGTCTCCAATCATCATTCAAAGTTTAGTTAGTGTTGTAATCGTCAAACCGGCTAAGTGAAACCGGGCCAGAGCCACTTCCGTATCACTAGTACTCAGGCTTCCCCTTTTGTGCTCAAGATGTTCCAATTTCACATTTCATGTCAAACTCAAATGAATGAAACAAACAAGGTGTTACCTAAACCCAACGCCACACTTTCACACACACACAAAATCCATCTGAAATAGTACGCACACCAAAAGACTTTACCCAACTCAATTAAAACAATTTCCGCACTGTTAATAATTATTTATTAAAACATATTAAATTCGCATCGTTAATAATTTTTATTAAAACATATTAAATTCTTTGTAAACAAATTCTTTAAAAAGAAACATAACACGGCTTAACACACACAAAACCAACTCAGCCCTCCTTTATGACCAAACACATCCAACGCCACATCAAGAACACAAACTGCACTACTCATGTCAATTAACAACTCAACTACATAGTTAAAAGACCATTCTCTTGGTTAAACAAAACACTAGAAGTTTTATTAAGTAATTTCATAATATGACACATGACTTTAAACACTAACAGATCACTCAAACCCTCTTTTTGGACAAAACACACATAACCGCTACACCAAAACATAAACAGCACACTTTGCACATTTTCACAAAACAAACGTAGACTTCATAAAACACTAGTAGACAGTTCAACATGGGTTTTCACAGCGACAACCTACTCAACTCACACAACACCTTCACATATGACCAGGCACACGCAACACCATGTCAAAAACACGACAAACACCACTTGCACAAAGGAAAAACTAATTGCACATATTATTAAACGCTAATGATTTACTAAATACAAATTTTCAACAAAAGAACACACCCACACCACATTAACATACTACCAAACCGATCTAACACATGGAAATTCAAGAAAACCAAATCTGCACCCAAAAGAATTAATCAAAGAACATTACAAATTAACTAAGCAATCAAATCAATTTATTAAATAATGTTTAAACGCAGAACCACCTACCTTGGTGTAGCAGACTTCACAAACATGGTACGCAAAGACCGTCGCACGCTAACCGCACCTCAACGAACCCAAAGGCGAACCCTAAACAAGAAATCGAACCAACAATAAGCAAAAATAAGACCCTAATTAACACCATAAATGCCAGAAACACCAAAACCCCCAACCGAGCATGACTAAAACCCTAGCAAGGAGAAGGAAGGGATTACCTGGTGGTCTGCACTTGCGGCGAAGGGAGCGGAAGGCCGCTGCATGGGTTTGGGATGTCGGGCGGTGCATGTCCGAGGGTTGGGCGAGGCTTAAAAGAGGCCACCGGAGGTGTGTGAGGTGTTGGACGGACTTGCCGGAAGAGGAGGAGAGGGAGGCAGGGCATCGGTGCGAAGGGGCGGAGCTGCAGCGCGACATGATCTGGCGGAGAAAGGGTGCAACACGAGGGGAACATGGGGGAAAAAAAGAGGGGTCTGACGACGAGCTGGCAAGGTGGTCGGACGGGAGGGTGGTGCGGCGCAACAGCGTGAAGGAGGTGGCCGGACGGATTAGGCCAGCAGGGGGTGATCTGGGAGGGCGGTGCGGCCAGAAATCCGAGCGGGAGGGCCTGCGGCGCTAGGGGGTTTGGTCGGGGAGCAAGGAGCATGGCACGACCGTTTGTAAGGGACTGTGATGGCTCGGTGCAAGGCGTACGACGTCATGGATCGGTGTGAGGGGGAGCCGGAGATGGCCAGTGTTGGAACCACTTTGTGTATAGGTTTGTATTTGTTGTCAATAGTTGTCAATGGAATATCAAAATGAAGGAGATCATGAAGTACTCCGATGAAGTAGAGGAGTGGTGATTCAGACGATTGTTGTACTGATCGGAAGTTCAAAGAACATGTGTCAAAGGTGATACATTGTTTACAACAATGCAGAATGTGAGGTATAATCCATCCAAGGATGATCAAAGAAGAATGAGGTTTTTGGATGAAGTCCATGCAATTACTCATGATTGCATGAGAACCATGCAAGAGACTTCCTGACGAATTGAATCAGTTTGCATGAAGTACATCATACCGGTTGATGAAGAAGACAATGTGCAATGATTGGACTTCTGAGATAGTCATGAACATCACATTGTCATAGAAGATGAGGATGCTAAAGCTGTTCCTTCAAAGACTACATATCACAATAGTGGAGGTTGTGATAAAAGCAGAAGAGTTGTTGAAGTATACAGATCACCAAGATGAAGCGCTGTTGAGGTGATCGTCCTTGTCGACAAAGCAAACAAACAACATACAAATTTGTTGGCAAAAGAGTTTCTATGGAGGCAGGTCGAGTTCGAGGACTGTGGAATAATGATCCATGTTTTTATTCAAGGAACGTCGACAAAGGAATGGATGATCTGGAGGCGGACTAAAAGAGCAGATACAAGGTGGCGCCGTTTTCCAGTGTTTGCCAAATTTTTGGGCCTCAAAATCGGAAAATGAAGACATGGATTGTCTGCAAAAGGAGGTTCGCACAAAAAGGAAGTGGTGCGCGAAATATAAGAGGCTTGCGCGAAATACTTAAGTTAGGCGCGAAAAACAGCGGGATGCGCGAAATAGTTTTTCGCGCAAACAGTGTTTCGAAATCAGAGAGGTGAAAAATGGCAAAGGCACGGGCTGCGCGGAAAATCAGGGATGTGCGCGAAATACTTAAGTTGGGCGCGAAAAACAGCGGGATGCACGGAATAGTTTTTCGCGCAAATGATGTTTCAGAATCAGAACGTTGAAAAATGGTAAAGGCATGGGCTGCACGAAAAACCAGAGCTGTGCGCGGAAAAATGGGAAGGTGCGCGTAATTCAAAGAACTGAGAGACAGTTTTACGCGCAAGAAAGAGGGTTTACGCGCAGGATCAAAAACGTCTATAAATATGAGGTGAACCCCTCTCATTCGGAGAGGCTCGACACTTAGACAAATCCTGAGCTCCGGCGCGCGGAAAAACTAAGGTACAAAGGGTTGCGCGAAAAAGAAGGCGTTGCGCGAAAAAGGGAAGTTTTGCGCGGAAAAAGAAGAGTAGCGCGAAAAGCCTTTTACGCGACAAAAGTTATTTTTACGCGCAAGGTTTGAATTTTACGCGCAAGCCCCCGGGAAGGGTGCGCGGAAAATTTGGGGGTCCCGCAGGCCTTTTGACAGGTGCTTAGCACTCTCAAATCTGCTTTGCGAAGAGAAGAAGAACGATCGTGCAACCAAAATCTGATCTGCACAGAGAGAGAAATATATCGATACACTCAGGTGTCAGAACTGGGAATTGAAGGAAGAGAAGGAGATTTAGTGCATTCAGGTATTGCACTGAAGTAGAATATTGATTTCAAAAGAGAATCAACTCAAGACTCTGATGCAAGCAAAGTCTCATGCTGAACAGGAGACAAAGACTTCAATGCATATCTATTGAATAGACCTTCACGTCTATAAACTGAGTGAGACTTCACCAACGGCAGTGAGCCAGGGGGAGTCAACGGGAGTGACCCGAGGGACGCAGTGAGCTATCCCTGAACAATTGTAAAGGCAATGAGCCTGGGACAGAGTGTCTGTACCCGAACATTTGTATCCGCAGCTAGTGAAGCATAGTGGATTTAGGTACGACCGGCAACCTGTCGGCGTATACTCCTTGGACGTAGCCCTCAGTGGTGAACCAAGTAAAAATAGCTGTGTCATCTGTCTCTGCATGTGAATGTTTAATTGCTGATCATATCCATCATACAGGTTTAAGTAGTTCCTACCAACGTGGGAACAAGATCCACAACTTTAAGAAGAAAAAGTTGCCACCCTGATTCACCCCTCCCCTCTCAGGGTGTCCCAGGGTCCTACAAGTGGTATCAAAGGGAGGTTAACGTATGTTGGATATTCTCCAGTAATTCTATTGAGAAGAGGATTTGAGTTTCTTTCCTAAAGTCAACAATGAAGAGCAGTCTTGATAATGACGCAGTCACTTCTGAGCAGAAATCTATATCCACCAAGACTTTGACAAATAGGAAAAAGAAAGAGAAGAAGATGATGAAGAAGTCCCCCACATCCAAAGAAGATGCAGTGTCTTGTTCTCCATGCCATTCCAATAATGAAGAAACATTAGGCATGGAAAGTATCAAGAAGGTGGCTCAGAACTCATCTAGAGGAAAGGATGATACCCCTAGTTCAAGCTTTCAGGAAAAACTCAGAACATATCTGCATGATATTCCAGAAGAAAGGGTTGCTATTATTTGTAGCCTATTCCAATCTATGCAGGTTGAGATAAATCGATTAGAAAGGGAAGCTGACAATATGGAAGAGGGGTTGGAAAGAAAAGTTATGGAAAACATGAAGCTCACCAAACAGGTGAAAGTCTTTGAAGAAAACGAGGCAGTCAATAAGACTCTAAAAGAAAGGGTCCATGCACTTGAAGTTGAGCTAAAGAAGAGCAATGAAGTTAAGAATTTTTGTCTGGAAGAAACTTCCATTAAATTCAGGGAACTTGACTCTTTGTTACAAAACAAAGTTAAGATGCATGAAGATGAGGTTGAAAGGTTGAAGAAGACTTGTGAAGAGAAGATGATCACGATTGAAGATCAGAAGATCATCCTCAATATTGTGGGTCAAAAATTGGAAGCTCAGTTGACCAAGATTGAGAACACACATATTGAGACTTCACAAAAGAATGAAATGAGTGATGCTTGCACTCAATGTTCGTTGGAGGAGTCTAAAGCTGAAATGCCTCCAACATGTGATAAGAAGATTATGACCACTCTTGATTATCCACATCAAGAATCAGTTGCTGCTGGTACTCAATGCTCACTGGAGGATTTTATAGTCAAAAGACCTCCAACATGTGATAAGACGATCATGACTTCACTCTTTGATCTATCACAAGCAACTGAGAAAGTGAAGGTACCATCCAAACCATCTTGCACTCATATTTTTAAATACACTCCTACAATCAGTGCAGGTGGGAAGAAAAGTTCTAAACAAGTATGGATGAGGAAAGGTGAGAAGAAGAAACCTACCACCATGGCTAGGGTGGATGGGAAGAAAAAGGAGGAAGTGGGTTCCTCAAATAGAGGACAAAAGATTAAGCAGATGGCCCAACAACTTAATACAGAAGACACAAAGAAGAAAAGATTTGTGGGTCAATGTTGGTGCTGCAACAGATTTGGGCACTGTGCATTGGATTGTCTTTATAATCCCTTACATGGAAAAGCACAGAGAATGCCTCTATCAAAGAGAAGGAAGCCAGAGAAAAAGAAGCAACATCAGCAGGTCCAGAAGCATCTGTTTACTGCAAACAGATTTGGAATTCTTGATAACATCTGTGATGTATGCAACGACAGCAGTCACAATGTAGACACATGTCCATATCAACATGCTTTCACTGTTGAAAAGAAAAGAAGACCTCTGATGCCGTCAAAGAATGAAGCAGCTACCTTGGGGAGAAATCAGAAGAATGTTGTGAACACACATTTCCCCAAGAAGATCTCAAGTAGGGAAGCTGAGAAGACCCAGAATTTTAGATCCATGCAATTTAAGGGTCATTCATCCAAACAAAACACTAAGTGGGATGAAACTCGGAAGAACCCATGTGGAAGACCCAAACCAGCTGCAAAAGCTCCCAATGACATGTTGGTCATCTGGCCAGAAGATTTAAATATAATGAGGAAACTTGAAGCTGAAAAGGCCAAGACTGGTGACAAAGGAAAAGGGAAACTTTCACATGATGAAGGCACAGTGCAGGAGAGATTGAAAACAAAGAGAAATGCATGTGTCAAAGAAGTCCTGTGTGAGAGATGCAATAAATCTGGTCATATTGCAAAAGGTTGCCTAACCTTAATACCAGAGCAAGAAGCAGTCATTAAGAGGAGTAAGAAGTTATCTTACATGTTAGCTGCTAAGCAGTACAATTCCTCACACAAAGTAGAAGAGAATGTGAAGAGATCCATGCCACACCAACTGATGTCAGAACATATGTTCAGAGGAGCAGGCATGAAGACTGGAGTGAACAGAGGAACTTGGTTGAGAAAAGAACCTCAACCAAGAAAGTCTTCGTGATGAAGCAAGAATTAACCACCTTATTCCCATAATCATTTGTGTATTGTATTTGTGCTAATAATGCAGGGAATTGAAGGTGAAGCATGCTCTCAGTGGGAGAACCTGAGAAGTATTGAATGCTGTCAACTCTTGATAGCCAAGCTGAAGAAGTTTCCATCCTTAGTGGATTCTTCAATTGATATTTAAATATTATGATGATGAAGGATCACTCTTGATGAAGATGATGAGGAGTGTTTCCCTTGCGGGGGAGAAGAATGAAGAAGCTTCCATAATCACTGTTTCAATCAATATCAACTCCAGCTGGACTCAAAAGTAGTTGCTCTGTGAATTTCTTGAAGAACACGCCAATGGAGAAGGTATGTCATTTCTCAATCACTATCCCTTGGTTACTCAGATCAAATATTATTTTACAAAGGGGGAGTAACTGAATTGATCAGTGACATAAAGAGAATGGAAGTGCCCCAAGGTCACTTATCCTGCCAATTGCACGTGAATGTTTTTGATCTCTTTGCTGAAGTGAGTGAAGGAGTTTCAGGTTGATTATTCTCTATCATAGTTGATCTTCTTCTACCTGGAATTAAAGTGGTAAACCCTTGAAGACAAGATACATGAGTTATCATCTAATGTTGGTATCATGATCTGTGGATAATGGACAGCCTTGTTGACTTAATCAAATCCTATTGTTTTCTACATCGAGCATTGCTCAAGTAGACTTAGAGTGAAATGATTAATGAAACATTGCTAAGTGTGGATTGATACCCTCCCTACCATGTGCTTTGTATTTCTTGTCAATAAGGGGGAGAGAAAGTGAAATGCAGAAGATCCTCATTTTGACATTGACGGATTCATTTCAGAAGATGTTTAAGGTATTGACAAAAAAATACAAAGGGGGAGATTGTTGGAACCACTTTGTGTATAGGTTTGTATTTGTTGTCAATAGTTGTCAATGGAATATCAAAATGAAGGAGATCATGAAGTACTCCGATGAAGTAGAGGAGTGGTGATTCAGACGATTGTTGTACTGATCGGAAGTTCAAAGAACATGTGTCAAAGGTGATACATTGTTTACAACAATGCAGAATGTGAGGTATAATCCATCCAAGGATGATCAAAGAAGAATGAGGTTTTTGGATGAAGTCCATGCAATTACTCATGATTGCATGAGAACCATGCAAGAGACTTCCTGACGAATTGAATCGGTTTGCATGAAGTACATCATACCGGTTGATGAAGAAGACAATGTGCAATGATTGGACTTCTGAGATAGTCATGAACATCACATTGTCATAGAAGACGAGGATGCTAAATCTGTTCCTTCAAAGACTACATATCACAATAGTGGAGGTTGTGATAAAAGCAGAAGAGTTGTTGAAGTATACAGATCACCAAGATGAAGCGCTGTTGAGGTGATCGTCCTTGTCGACAAAGCAAACAAACAACATACAAATTTGTTGGCAAAAGAGTTTCTATGGAGGCAGGTCGAGTTCGAGGACTGTGGAATAATGATCCATGTTTTTATTCAAGGAACGTCGACAAAGGAATGGATGATCTGGAGGCGGACTAAAAGAGCAGATACAAGGTGGCGCCGTTTTCCAGTGTTTGCCAAATTTTTGGGCCTCAAAATCGGAAAATGAAGACATGGATTGTCTGCAAAAGGAGGTTCGCACAAAAAGGAAGTGGTGCGCGAAATATAAGAGGCTTGCGCGAAATACTTAAGTTAGGCGCGAAAAACAGCGGGATGCGCGAAATAGTTTTTCGCGCAAACAGTGTTTCGAAATCAGAGAGGTGAAAAATGGCAAAGGCATGGGCTGCGCGGAAAATCAGGGATGTGCGCGAAATACTTAAGTTGGGCGCGAAAAACAGCGGGATGCGCGGAATAGTTTTTCGCGCAAATGATGTTTCAGAATCAGAACGTTGAAAAATGGTAAAGGCATGGGCTGCGCGAAAAACCAGAGCTGTGCGCGGAAAAATGGGAAGGTGCGCGTAATTCAAAGAACTGAGAGACAGTTTTACGCGCAAGAAAGAGGGTTTTACGCGCAGGATCAAAAACATCTATAAATATGAGGTGAACCCCTCTCATTCGGAGAGGCTCGACACTTAGACAAATCCTGAGCTCCGGCGCGCGGAAAAACTAAGGTACAAAGGGTTGCGCGAAAAAGAAGGCGTTGCGCGAAAAAGGGAAGTTTTGCGCGGAAAAAGAAGAGTAGCGCGAAAATCCTTTTACGCGATAAAAGTTATTTTTACGCGCAAGGTTTGAATTTTACGCGCAAGCCCCCGGGAAGGGTGCGCGGAAAATTTGGGGGTCCCGCAGGCCTTTTGACAGGTGCTTAGCACTCTCAAATCTGCTTTGCGAAGAGAAGAAGAACGATCGTGCAACCAAAATCTGATCTGCACAGAGAGAGAAATATATCGATACACTCAGGTGTCAGAACTGGGAATTGAAGGAAGAGAAGGAGATTTAGTGCATTCAGGTATTGCACTGAAGTAGAATATTGATTTCAAAAGAGCATCAACTCAAGACTCTGATGCAAGCAAAGTCTCATGCTGAACAGGAGACAAAGACTTCAATGCATATCTATTGAATAGACCTTCACGTCTATAAACTGAGTGAGACTTCACCAACGGCAGTGAGCCAGGGGGAGTCAACGGGAGTGACCCGAGGGACGCAGTGAGCTATCCCTGAACAATTGTAAAGGCAATGAGCCTGGGACAGAGTGTCTGTACCCGAACATTTGTATCCACAGCTAGTGAAGCATAGTGGATTTAGGTACGACCGGCAACCTGTCGGCGTATACTCCTTGGACGTAGCCCTCAGTGGTGAACCAAGTAAAAATAGCTGTGTCATCTGTCTCTGCATGTGAATGTTTAATTGCTGATCATATCCATCATACAGGTTTAAGTAGTTCCTACCAACGTGGGAACAAGATCCACAACTTTAAGAAGAAAAAGTTGCCACCCTGATTCACCCCTCCCCTCTCAGGGTGTCCCAGGGTCCTACAAGTGGTATCAAAGGGAGGTTAACATATGTTGGATATTCTCCAGTAATTCTATTGAGAAGAGGATTTGAGTTTCTTTCCTAAAGTCAACAATGAAGAGCAGTCTTGATAATGACGCAGTCACTTCTGAGCAGAAATCTATATCCACCAAGACTTTGACAAATAGGAAAAAGAAAGAGAAGAAGATGATGAAGAAGTCCCCCACATCCAAAGAAGATGCAGTGTCTTGTTCTCCATGCCATTCCAATAATGAAGAAACATTAGGCATGGAAAGTATCAAGAAGGTGGCTCAGAACTCATCTAGAGGAAAGGATGATACCCCTAGTTCAAGCTTTCAGGAAAAACTCAGAACATATCTGCATGATATTCCAGAAGAAAGGGTTGCTATTATTTGTAGCCTATTCCAATCTATGCAGGTTGAGATAAATCGATTAGAAAGGGAAGCTGACAATATGGAAGAGGGGTTGGAAAGAAAAGTTATGGAAAACATGAAGCTCACCAAACAGGTGAAAGTCTTTGAAGAAAACGAGGCAGTCAATAAGACTCTAAAAGAAAGGGTCCATGCACTTGAAGTTGAGCTAAAGAAGAGCAATGAAGTTAAGAATTTTTGTCTGGAAGAAACTTCCATTAAATTCAGGGAACTTGACTCTTTGTTACAAAACAAAGTTAAGATGCATGAAGATGAGGTTGAAAGGTTGAAGAAGACTTGTGAAGAGAAGATGATCACGATTGAAGATCAGAAGATCATCCTCAATATTGTGGGTCAAAAATTGGAAGCTCAGTTGACCAAGATTGAGAACACACATATTGAGACTTCACAAAAGAATGAAATGAGTGATGCTTGCACTCAATGTTCGTTGGAGGAGTCTAAAGCTGAAATGCCTCCAACATGTGATAAGAAGATTATGACCACTCTTGATTATCCACATCAAGAATCAGTTGCTGCTGGTACTCAATGCTCACTGGAGGATTTTATAGTCAAAAGACCTCCAACATGTGATAAGACGATCATGACTTCACTCTTTGATCTATCACAAGCAACTGAGAAAGTGAAGGTACCATCCAAACCATCTTGCACTCATATTTTTAAATACACTCCTACAATCAGTGCAGGTGGGAAGAAAAGTTCTAAACAAGTATGGATGAGGAAAGGTGAGAAGAAGAAACCTACCACCATGGCTAGGGTGGATGGGAAGAAAAAGGAGGAAGTGGGTTCCTCAAATAGAGGACAAAAGATTAAGCAGATGGCCCAACAACTTAATACAGAAGACACAAAGAAGAAAAGATTTGTGGGTCAATGTTGGTGCTGCAACAGATTTGGGCACTGTGCATTGGATTGTCTTTATAATCCCTTACATGGAAAAGCACAGAGAATGCCTCTATCAAAGAGAAGGAAGCCAGAGAAAAAGAAGCAACATCAGCAGGTCCAGAAGCATCTGTTTACTGCAAACAGATTTGGAATTCTTGATAACATCTGTGATGTATGCAACGACAGCAGTCACAATGCAGACACATGTCCATATCAACATGCTTTCACTGTTGAAAAGAAAAGAAGACCTCTGATGCCGTCAAAGAATGAAGCAGCTACCTTGGGGAGAAATCAGAAGAATGTTGTGAACACACATTTCCCCAAGAAGATCTCAAGTAGGGAAGCTGAGAAGACCCAGGATTTTAGATCCATGCAATTTAAGGGTCATTCATCCAAACAAAACACTAAGTGGGATGAAACTCGGAAGAACCCATGTGGAAGACCCAAACCAGCTGCAAAAGCTCCCAATGACATGTTGGTCATCTGGCCAGAAGATTTAAATATAATGAGGAAACTTGAAGCTGAAAAGGCCAAGGCTGGTGACAAAGGAAAAGGGAAACTTTCACATGATGAAGGCACAGTGCAGGAGAGATTGAAAACAAAGAGAAATGCACGTGTCAAAGAAGTCCTGTGTGAGAGATGCAATAAATCTGGTCATATTGCAAAAGGTTGCCTAACCTTAATACCAGAGCAAGAAGCAGTCATTAAGAGGAGTAAGAAGTTATCTTACATGTTAGCTGCTAAGCAGTACAATTCCTCACACAAAGTAGAAGAGAATGTGAAGAGATCCATGCCACACCAACTGATGTCAGAACATATGTTCAGAGGAGCAGGCATGAAGACTGGAGTGAACAGAGGAACTTGGTTGAGAAAAGAACCTCAACCAAGAAAGTCTTCGTGATGAAGCAATAATGAACCACCTTATTCCCATAATCATTTGTGTATTGTATTTGTGCTAATAATGCAGGGAATTGAAGGTGAAGCATGCTCTCAGTGGGAGAACCTGAGAAGTATTGAATGCTGTCAACTCTTGATAGCCAAGCTGAAGAAGTTTCCATCCTTAGTGGATTCTTCAATTGATATTTAAATATTATGATGATGAAGGATCACTCTTGATGAAGATGATGAGGAGTGTTTCCCTTGCGGGGGAGAAGAATGAAGAAGCTTCCATAATCACTGTTTCAATCAATATCAACTCCAGCTGGACTCAAAAGTAGTTGCTCTGTGAATTTCTTGAAGAACACACCAATGGAGAAGGTATGTCATTTCTCAATCACTATCCCTTGGTTACTCAGATCAAATATTATTTTACAAAGGGGGAGTAACTGAATTGATCAGTGACATAAAGAGAATGGAAGTGCCCCAAGGTCACTTATCCTGCCAATTGCACGTGAATGTTTTTGATCTCTTTGCTGAAGTGAGTGAAGGAGTTTCAGGTTGATTATTCTCTATCATAGTTGATCTTCTTCTACCTGGAATTAAAGTGGTAAACCCTTGAAGACAAGATACATGAGTTATCATCTAATGTTGGTATCATGATCTGTGGATAATGGACAGCCTTGTTGACTTAATCAAATCCTCTTGTTTTCTACATCGAGCATTGCTCAAGTAGACTTAGAGTGAAATGATTAATGAAACATTTCTAAGTGTGGATTGATACCCTCCCTACCATGTGCTTTGTATTTCTTGTCAATAAGGGGGAGAGAAAGTGAAATGCAGAAGATCCTCATTTTGACATTGACGGATTCATTTCAGAAGATGTTTAAGGTATTGACAACAAAATACAAAGGGGGAGATTGTTGGAACCACTTTGTGTATAGGTTTGTATTTGTTGTCAATAGTTGTCAATGGAATATCAAAATGAAGGAGATCATGAAGTACTCCGATGAAGTAGAGGAGTGGTGATTCAGACGATTGTTGTACTGATCGGAAGTTCAAAGAACATGTGTCAAAGGTGATACATTGTTTACAACAATGCAGAATGTGAGGTATAATCCATCCAAGGATGATCAAAGAAGAATGAGGTTTTTGGATGAAGTCCATGCAATTACTCATGATTGCATGAGAACCATGCAAGAGACTTCCTGACGAATTGAATCGGTTTGCATGAAGTACATCATACCGGTTGATGAAGAAGACAATGTGCAATGATTGGACTTCTGAGATAGTCATGAACATCACATTGTCATAGAAGATGAGGATGCTAAAGCTGTTCCTTCAAAGACTACATATCACAATAGTGGAGGTTGTGATAAAAGCAGAAGAGTTGTTGAAGTATACAGATCACCAAGATGAAGCGCTGTTGAGGTGATCGTCCTTGTCGACAAAGCAAACAAACAACATACAAATTTGTTGGCAAAAGAGTTTCTATGGAGGCAGGTCGAGTTCGAGGACTGTGGAATAATGATCCATGTTTTTATTCAAGGAACGTCGACAAAGGAATGGATGATCTGGAGGCGGACTAAAAGAGCAGATACAAGGTGGCGCCGTTTTCCAGTGTTTGCCAAATTTTTGGGCCTCAAAATCGGAAAATGAAGACATGGATTGTCTGCAAAAGGAGGTTCGCACAAAAAGGAAGTGGTGCGCGAAATATAAGAGGCTTGCGCGAAATACTTAAGTTAGGCGCGAAAAACAGCGGGATGCGCGAAATAGTTTTTCGCGCAAACAGTGTTTCGAAATCAGAGAGGTGAAAAATGGCAAAGGCATGGGCTGCGCGGAAAATCAGGGATGTGCGCGAAATACTTAAGTTGGGCGCGAAAAACAGCGGGATGCGCGGAATAGTTTTTCGCGCAAATGATGTTTCAGAATCAGAACGTTGAAAAATGGTAAAGGCATGGGCTGCGCGAAAAACCAGAGCTGTGCGCGGAAAAATGGGAAGGTGCGCGTAATTCAAAGAACTGAGAGACAGTTTTACGCGCAAGAAAGAGGGTTTTACGCGCAGGATCAAAAACGTCTATAAATATGAGGTGAACCCCTCTCATTCGGAGAGGCTCGACACTTAGACAAATCCTGAGCTCCGGCGCGCGGAAAAACTAAGGTACAAAGGGTTGCGCGAAAAAGAAGGCGTTGCGCGAAAAAGGGAAGTTTTGCGCGGAAAAAGAAGAGTAGCGCGAACAGCCTTTTACGCGACAAAAGTTATTTTTACCCGCAAGGTTTGAATTTTACGCGCAAGCCCCCGGGAAGGGTGCGCGGAAAATTTGGGGGTCCCGCAGGCCTTTTGACAGGTGCTTAGCACTCTCAAATCTGCTTTGCGAAGAGAAGAAGAACGATCGTGCAACCAAAATCTGATCTGCACAGAGAGAGAAATATATCGATACACTCAGGTGTCAGAACTGGGAATTGAAGGAAGAGAAGGAGATTTAGTGCATTCAGGTATTGCACTGAAGTAGAATATTGATTTCAAAAGAGCATCAACTCAAGACTCTGATGCAAGAAAAGTCTCATGCTGAACAGGAGACAAAGACTTCAATGCATATCTATTGAATAGACCTTCACGTCTATAAACTGAGTGAGACTTCACCAACGGCAGTGAGCCAGAGGGAGTCAACGGGAGTGACCCGAGGGACGCAGTGAGCTATCCCTGAACAATTGTAAAGGCAATGAGCCTGGGACAGAGTGTCTGTACCCGAACATTTGTATCCGCAGCTAGTGAAGCATAGTGGATTTAGGTACGACCGGCAACCTGTCGGCGTATACTCCTTGGACGTAGCCCTCAGTGGTGAACCAAGTAAAAATAGCTGTGTCATCTGTCTCTGCATGTGAATGTTTAATTGCTGATCATATCCATCATACAGGTTTAAGTAGTTCCTACCAACGTGGGAACAAGATCCACAACTTTAAGAAGAAAAAGTTGCCACCCTGATTCACCCCTCCCCTCTCAGGGTGTCCCAGGGTCCTACAGCCAGCAGGGGCGTAAGCGGTTGTCGGTGGTCTGGAGGGCTGCGCCTAAGACGTGGGGCAGAGCAGGGTGGTGTGACGGCGCAAGCGGCGAGCCGGCTGGGAATGAGGGCAGGGCGCGACGCATGTAGGTCATCCGGGAGGGTGACGCGCCCTGAGGCCATGGGAGGGGGTTCGACGGCAGAGAGGTTCCAAGGGAGAAAGGGTGGAGTTGGGCGGCACCCAGGTTAAGTGGGGGAAGGGGGCGCTGAAGAAGAAAAACATATGGGGTGAAACCCTAATCAAAAGAAAGAATAAATAAATAAATAAAAGAAAAGATAAAGATATAGTAAAACTAATAATAATAATAATAATAATAATAATAAGAAACTAAAATATAAATAATGATGATGATGATAATAAAAATAATAAACTCAACTGACGACACTAAAATAAAATAAAAAGTTATATCAATTATGATGATAATAATAATAATAATAATATCCCTGAATAAAATTATTATTATTATTATTATTATTATTATTATTATTATTATCCTTTAAAACTCTTATTTTATTTGATTTTTTATTTCATCACACTATTAATTTTATTGCTTTATTATTAATCCATTTTATTTAATTAGTTAACAATCAAGCAGGGCGTGCGGTGAACCGGACAAGGCAGCGCGATGACCCATGTGAGGCCGTGCGACTTTGACCGCGGTACGCTGGACGCAGTCAAGGCCAAAACACACGTTTTTTAAAAAGAGGACCCAAAATTTTAAGTCGGGCTTCAACCCGGACTACCCGACGCAAGAAAAATTAATAAAATAATCAATTCAAAGACGGTGGGTGTGACAGTGTGTGTATTGACAAATATATATATATCCTTTTGTCTAGAAAGGGAATGTCCCGGTGTGGCCTTTTCGAACCCTCCACACTGAGAAACCCCCCTCCCCCACGAAGGGGTAGCACCCGAAGGCAGCTCCCCAGTCGGGGAAGGAGCCGTTGCCAGCCAAGATGACAGAGCATCCCAGAGGGTAACGGCCCGACAGACAAATATATATATGTTTATCTACATATTCTAATATATGTATATAAATACTAATATATAATATATGTAAATAAATATAAATATGTATGATTATATTTATAGATGCACACACACACACACATATTTATTTATATTTATGTATTTATAAACACACACACAAAACAAATTTTATATGTGTATTTAAATATATATATATATATATATGGTAAAAAAATGTAACGAAATATATATAAATATGTAGATATGTCATAAAATGAAAGACAAAACAATATTGGTGAGTGACAGAGTCATGTGCGCATGAGGAGGAGGTCTCAGGTTCGAAACCCAACAAAGGCAAGGGCGCGCGGGCGGGGGTGAGCAAGTGGCTAGTGTTGATGAAGGGGGGCAGAGGAGGCTAGTGGTGTTAAAAGGGGGATCAAGCGCTGATAAAAGAGGTATTTTAACAGCACTAAAAAAACGTTGATAAAAGATCCTTTTATCAGTGCTTTTTTTAACACTGATAAAGACCCCTTTTATCAACGTTTTTTAGCACTGATAAGAGGGGTTTTTATCAGCGTTTTTTTATCACTGATAAAATGGACCCTTTTTTAATAGCGTCTCGATTACCAATATTTTTTTAGCGCTAATAAAGGTTTTTAGCGCTGATAAAACCCTGTTTTGTGGTGGTGATAATATATATATATATATATATATTAATGTATTTATATTTTTAAAATATAGATTCATATATACAAATATATATTTGTGTCTGGGTGTGTGTACTTATAAAATAAAATATTTCTATATATATATATATTATAATATATGGTGTAATATATGTTATATAATAATATATAAATTAATATAATTGTAATTATATATTCTCATACTGTTTTTTATATTTTATATATAAATTAAAATATATGTTCTTATATGTTATCATTTATATATGTTAATATAAATTAAAATATATTTCATTATATATTTATATTTATAAAAATATATTTTCAATTATATGTTACATGTATATATATAGGTTATCATTTGTTATTATATATTTATATATATGTTATTTATTAATATATAAAACAATTTATTTCTTATAATATATATATATATATATATTAATATATATAAATTAACATAAATATAAATAGTTAAATATTAATGTACATATATATTAATAATAATTAATTCAATTACTATTAATTTATTATAATTATGTTTCGACTTTTTTGTCTGTATGTTTATATGTATGTATTTGTGTGTGTGTGTGTGTGAATTTTATATAAATAACATTATTTTCATTGATATATAATATAATTATATGCGGAATATTAATAATAAGTCTTTATATGTGTATATAAATATAAATATACTTATATATATATATTCACATACAAATTAATATATAAAAATGTGTGTGAGTGTGTGTGTGTGTGTGGGGGGGGGGTGTTTGTGTTATAATAAGGATCATTTACAATGTTATTATTATCTATTTACAATGATAATTTATGTGTGTCTGTCTGTATATATATATATATGTGTGTGTGTGTGTGCGCGCGCGTATGTATATGTGTGTGTATATATATATACATACATACATATGT
The DNA here is from genome assembly GCA_963277665.1 of Viscum album. Classification (NCBI taxonomy): domain Eukaryota; kingdom Viridiplantae; phylum Streptophyta; class Magnoliopsida; order Santalales; family Viscaceae; genus Viscum; species Viscum album. The sequence continues at coordinate 1,302,532,781 of OY728127.1, forward strand.
ATGTATGTGTAACTACTCTGGTTTGTGGATTGAGTCTTTTAAATATTTCTATGCATATTTCTAGATTTATCCTTGGAGTTGGAGTGATGTTTGGGTGTCTCGGGATCCCAAAATCAACATATTAAAATTATTAATATATTTTAATGCATGTGCATACATCGTTTCAGTTTAAATGGATTTTCCATTGTACGGGATCTTGGATGAAAAATCGGAAACCACAATTGATTCCGAAATGTGAGGTTTATCCTAAACGCAACCTAAAGTTGTTTGGATCCAAACGTCCGATAGAGATAGTCGTTGACTGGTACGTTTGATAAAATAAGTAAATAAATATTAATTTTATTATAATAACCATAACCAAACTCTCCCACTAAAATACGCCATTATGACGTTTCGTCAAGGTTTGAGGCATAACTCTGGGAGGATTTGAGAGGAGAGAATCATTCTTCATTGGTGGATCAAGATCAGAGAGCGAACGACGATTAGATTGAGGTAGATCAAGGGGCAGCAGATGCAGTGGATCTTCTTCATCTTTATTCAACATATTCTTCACCAACGATTGACTTAGAATCGAGGCGGGGGTCGTTATTTGTGGATTTCTGCAATTTTTTATTTCATAAGTATGCATTTTTAATTATTTGATTACTTGATCCATGTTTATCCATTTTTCACATGATCTCATCGAGATAAATTGAATTATTTAAATCGATTTATTTTTATTATTCCATGTTATCACCCTTGAATGCCACATTCTATTATTATTGGCCGAAATCGAATCGGCCAACGATAGATTCACTTTGTTTATGTGCATTTCTCACCACCATTCTTCACATTCTTCATTGTTAGCCCACGAATTCGCAGTTCAACATTGTCGGGGCGAGTTCGAGTGTGATTGAACCCCCAGATTCATGGTGGTTGTGCGAATGATGAACAAGATGGTGACTTGTGGACGAATCGAGATGGTTTGTGGGTTGCGAGTGTTGTCTCTGTGGATTTGGATCCATAGTGGTGACAAGAGTGGTGCAAAGCAACAAATAGAGCCGTGCAGGGTTTAGGTGGCCAGAATTTGGCCACCGACGATGGATCGTATAACAACCCATACTTTACATACATAAATATTACTTCAAAATTGAAGAATATTAATTATACAACATAGAAAAACCACACCAGGACTGTATAGATTTAGTGTGTTTAGAAACTAGAAAACATAAACAATTGGTTCATAAAACATCTATATTGTCTCCCGCTTATTCATTCATATCTTGACCCCCTTTTGACATATCTTACTTAATACCCTTCTTCATAACATGGGGAAAAGAAACATAAGAAAGGATGAGCTCAAATTCTCAATAAGGATAAACAAGGGAGATATCAATCATATCATAATCATAAGACATAAGAACACAACTTTTAAAAATCTCATTCTGCATATGAAAGATCATGTTGTCATGGGATAAATCATAAAGGTTCATAAAGAATCAATGAACATATTCCCAAAGAGTATAACATAAGACATGTAATTTTTGGCATACACATAAGCATAGAAAATCATTTATATTAGTCAAGGTTCATTTCCAAGACCATCATAGCGGAAAAATTCCACTACTGAACTGAGTTCACTCCTCGTTCCAGCCATGTATTACTGAACCAATTTTACTTCCCATTCCAGCCCTATATTACTGAACTGAGATCATTTCCCATTCCATCCATGTTTATCTCATTAGATATAAATATTTAACCAATTAATTAGAGGGGGATATAGGTCCCACCCATCACATAATAAAAACCATACACATGAGTGCCACAAGAACATAAATCATTCATCATAACATAACCCAAAAAATAAAATGAGTTTCTTAAACATCATTCTATCATAACATAATCCATATAAGACAAATGGATTTCATAAATAACATTCCACCATAAACATAATCAAACCATAGAAATAGCAGGGATAGTATACTTGAAACATATCCCTATTAAAGAATGTAATCTTAGATGGAAAATAATTTTGATAGAACACTTGAAATTAATTCTTGAGGAAAATATCCTTTCTTTTTCAAAAATGTTTTATTTTCTTAAAACACCAAGAAATTTTAAAAGAAAATGATTTCCTTGAAAATAACCTTGAAAGATTTTAAGGGAATATTCATGGAAATAAGGTGTTATGAAAGCGTAAAAAAAATCTGTTCATGTTGTATAAGTTAAAAGAAAACATTCTTCTCATACTTTTTTTTTCGGATAAGTCAAAAAGTATCTCATATCGAAAAAGAAAAAATATTCCTTTCATACCATTTAGTAAAGATTCACCAATGGGTAAAAATGACTTTAAAAAATAGTAGAAGAATATAAAATATATTTTATAATGTATAATTATGAAACATGGATATGGATGATAAATATACCCCAGTAAATACTTACGTATAAACAATCTCGGATAAAAATGATATTGTGAAATTATCCCTTACCATAGGTTTGGGTTACATCGTATATATTAGAAGCTCTTGTATAATGTATTAAAGAGTGTTATAAATTTATTCTAGAACCATATTTATATTTATGACATCATATATGATCATATTATCACCAGTTTAATAATATTTCATTATTACTCTTCTTTCGGGTGTTAACTGTTTCATTTTCTTATGCATGTTTTGTTATATAAGTTCTAGTTATTATTTATAAAATATAGTTATGTAATTTACAGAGTGATATTAAGGTAATATATATTATATTATTCATTCTATAAATTTATATAATCATTCTTTAATGGTGATCATGGAGAATGAATCTCATCGCATCGTGGAGACGGCAGATTGTACATACGCATGAGCGACGATATCATCCCCTTAATTGTGGAATGGTATTGATGTGGATGGTGTATATAATATTATATAATCAATATCATGTTATAATAATCATATATAGTTATTATTTCCATCATTACACCCATCCAATTAAAGTGGTTATGAAAAATAGATTACACCACGATGTGGAGACAGTAAGTCGTACGTACACACATGTGGTGATTTCATTTTTCATTGGATGGATAGAAGGTGGAATATGGTTGTTACCTAATCATAATAAAATATAATTATATAAGTTATATTTTAGTTATTACTTTAGAATGGAAATAACTCATTAAGAGGAAGTAGAAGAAGAAATAATTTTGAAAGAATCTGTAGAGGAGATTACCTCTTCTTTGACGATCTCCCTCTAGATCTCCTCTTAAAGGAACTAGAGTTGGTATTTTGAGAAAAAAAGAACCTCTAGAATGTGACTAGGGAATCTAAGAAAGGAAATGTTCTAGGGATGGACATGATTTAAGGCTCAATGTGAAGTGAATAAGTGAGGGAAAATGTGCCCTTTTATAATTGAAGTGAGAAGCACTATTGGAATCTCTAAAAATATTAATTTATAATAAAATCAAACCTCATACAAAAACCTCCAAAATTTCATATTTTCGAATATAAGATGAGAAACGGTTGTAATATCATCAACCAATAAATTTTAGACAAGTTTTTCTATCAATTTAGACCATATCATTTTAATTAACCCCTAGTTATTCTATTTTAATTTTAACCAAGGTAACAAATTATTCAATATTAAAATAGTGTAATTATTTACCTATTTGATGTCAGTTAGACCATAAATGAACAATATAGAACATTTTAGACCATATCATAATTATTTTATATTTTAAAAAATGTATTATTATTTTTAAATAATTTAATAAAATATTATTTTGATAAACAATCAGTAGTGTCAATTTTGACACTATTTAATTCATGGATTTTTAAAAATATGAAGATAACAAGTTAACTTCAAAAAAAATATTTTATTATATTTCTAATAGGTCAAGGTCATATAGAAATTTTTTTATATATATTAATTTTCCCAATTTAAAATTATGTTAATACTTTTAATAACATTTATTTGATATTTCCATTAATAAAATAATTAATACATTAGTTTTGTGTAATTATTTAAAATACCTATTTGTTTAATAAAAATTAAAAATAAAATACTATGATGAAGATAAATCCTATATATTTAAGAATAATACTTATAGTCGAATATATATTATATAAAATCCTACATTAAAAATGTTATATTTATTAAAACATGAATGTGAAAACTTTAACATCAATTTAAATAAAATATTATAGGTGTCATAATCTTTTCCATGTGACTTTAAATGGTCAGTAATTTGACCCTTGGATGATTATGGTTGAGATATAATCAACCAATAATATTTGGTCAAGTGTTTTGGTCTTTTAATGATTATTATCATTTTAATTATCTTATTGATTTTTCATCAATTAAATAATATCTGCATCATCATTGTATAAGCCTTTAAGGTAATTATTTATATCTTAAAAATTACAAACAAATTACCATGATAAAGAAAAATATTTTAGATTTCAAATGAGTATTTATATTTTAACTTAGCTTCTGTATAACCTTATATTAAAAATAATATAGTTATTAAAATTTGAGTAAGACATATTTAACTTTTCTTTAAATAAAATATATTAAATGTCCTAATCTCATCCAAGTGGTTTCCAAAGGACACCATTTATATCCAAGGATGATTTAGGTATAAAAACAACCATCCAATGATATTAGGATAATTGTTAGGTATTTTTATAATATTATTTTTTACCTTTAATTAACCGATTTACCTTTTTACCGTATTAATAAAAAATTACTAAAGTTACTATTCATAATGTCCAAAAATAAAAGAAAGAAATTTAAATAATTTGGACCCACTGATTCCAAATATGGAATACATTTTAAAAAATTCAAAACACAAATATTGCAGTAGTTAATTTAGAATTAATCTCATTGTCAGAATGAGAAAACAAGTTTTAAAAGTTAAAACATGCAAAATATTGAAATGTTTTTACATCTAAATTTAATGTAAAACTATTGAAAATGAACTAAATTATATTAAATGATAAAAATATAATCTATTTATACTTTAAAACCATTCAATAATATAATTCAATCATAAAAATTATTTCGATGAAAAAAGTTTTCAATTAAAATTTAGTATATTTTTTTACTATTCATCAAAACTTGAAACTTATTAGAAAAATATAAAAAATTCATCCAAAGTAAATTTTTATACCATTATTTCAAATAATAATTTCATTTTGTCATATAAAAATTATTAATGTGTCAAAATTTTAATTTAAAATGGGCCCGCCATTAAAAGATGATAAAATTATCCTTTTGAAAAATATAGGTTTTTATACATAAAATAGGGTTTATTCATATCATATGACTAAAAAATATATTGGATGAATATAAAAAATATTATATTAGATATATAACATATATATTTCATTAATTTCATTTACTAATTGTAATTACCATAATTTATTAATAAAAAAATACAACTATTTCCTTTATATTTATTTGGTTTATATTTTTCATAAATGATTGGTAGCCAATGAATTCACCATATATTTTCCTAAGTTAGTTATATTTATTACTACTAACTTAATGTCTAGGTTATAATGACGTACCATGGTTTGTTTAAACTCACAATTGTGTGCAACATAAGCTATTGAAGAATTATTTAAAGAAAATATTTCATAAAAACATGAGGGTGTTACATTATACCCCCCTTAAACTAAATTTATCCCTCAAAATTCATCACTTAGATACAATAAAATGATGATACCTCTGCCTTATCACATCCTCAAGTTCCCATGTAGCTTCCTTAAATTTGTGTTTCCACTATAAAACTTTAACCACATGAGTGGTCTTGTTTCGTAGAACTTTTTCGCTAAGATCCATAATCTCTATCAGTTATTCTTCATAAGAAAGATATTAATACAATATTATGACTTATAAGTTTAGTACATGTGAAGGATCAAGTATGTACTTTCTCAAGAGAGATACATGGAACACATCATGAACTTGAGAGAGATTTGGTGGAAGTGCAAATCTATAAGGTTCCTTCCCAACAAAATCAAGAATTTCAAAAGGACGAATATACCTAGGGATCAAATTGTCCTTCTTTATAAATATCATTACTCTCTTTTAGGGAGATATTCGTAGAAACAACTTGTCAAACACTTTAAAATCTAGGTCTTTTCGTCAGTTTCGACATAACTTTTTTGTCGACTCTAAGCTTCTCTTATGTGTTGTTGAATAGATCTAACCTTCTCTTCCATTTCATAAACAAGATCAAGTCCCGATATCTTTCTTTCTCCAACTTCATCTCAACAAGTTAGAGTTTTACAATTATTTCCATATAGAGATTCATAAGAATCCATCTGAATACTGGGGTGAAAGATACTGTTGTAAGAAAATTCTACCGAAGGTAGGTGTTGGTCCCTACCAAATTTTAAATCCATAGAGCATGCTCTCAACATGTATTCTAGAGTTTGAATTGTCCTATAAGACTGACCATCTATCTGAGGGTGATAAGCGATGCTGAAACTTAACTCTATATCCCGTTCCTGCTAAATACTTCTCTAGAACATTGAGGTAAACCTAGGATCCCGATCAGATATAATGGAAGTGGTACTCCATGAAATCCTACAACTTCCTTTACATATATTCCGAAAAGCTAATCAAGAGAGAAATATTATCTAATAGAAATGAAGTGCACCGAATTCGTAAGGAGATCAACTATAACCCATATAGAATTATGGAATTTAGATGTTTTGAGAAGTCCGATGATAAAGTCCATAGTGATGTTTTCTCATTTCTATTCTAGTATGAGTAATGGTTGTAACATCCCCTTAGACTTCTATCCCTTATCCTTAACTTACTGACAAACCAAGCACCAAGAAACATATTCTGCAACATATGTTTTTATGCCATACCACTAGAAATACTTTGTTAGGTCCCTTTACATCTTGGTGCTTCTAGGATGAATAGATAATGAAGAAATATGATCCTCATCTAATAACTCCATTAAATATGGTATAGGAGGAATAAAAACATGGTTCCTAAACCTTATTATTCCATAATAATCAAAGTTAAATTCAAGAACATTTCTCAACTTCTTTTTGTTCTCTACATATTCATTATACTCCTCCTTAATATTCACTTGTATAGATAGTTGAACATTCACTTGAGAAAGATAAGATTTATCCCCTTCCTTTAAAATTTATAGATACATACTTTGAAAATCCATAAATATTATATCTTTTGTGATCCTCATCATGGATGTGCTAGCATGGTCCTTTAAACTCAAAGAATCTTCCACCTTGTTCGCTTTCCTAGGGTGGAAATGCGTTGATCATTCATAATCTTTAATCAACTCCAACCATTTTCTTTAGTTCATGTTCAACTCCTTTTGTGTGAAAAATACTATAAACTTTTATGATCAGTATAAATATCACATCTTTCACTATAAAGATAATGCCTCCATATATTTAATTCAATGATTAACGTAGCTAACTCCAAATCACGAGTTAGGTAGTTTTTATTAGGGATTTTTAATTGTTGTGAGGCATAAGGTATTACCATATCATTTTTCATGAGAAAATATCCCAACCCCTTCTTGGATTCATTATTATAGATCAAAAACCTTTCTCCACTACAAGCTAGTGTGTGAACATGTGCACTGGCTAACCATATTTTTAGTTCTTTGAAATTAGATTCACATTCCTCCATACATATGAACTTAACTCATTTCTAAGTAAAATTGGTGAGTGGATTAGATAATCATGAAAAAAATTTCACAAAACACTAATAATATCCAGCAAAACTAAGAAAAAATTGGATCTCAGTTACCATTGTTGGTGTATGACAATGTTCAATAACTTCTGTTTTTGCTGGATCTACAGATATACCCTCTCTTGAGATTATGGGACCCAAAAATGAAACTTTATGAATCCAAAATTCACCATTGGTAAAATTTTCATAAAGTTTATCCTTTATCAGGGTCTTCAGTACAATTCTTAAGTGATATTAATGTTCTTCCTTGATCTTTGAATATATAATAATATCATGTATAAAGATTACCATAAACTGATCAAGATAGTCTCTAAAGACTCCATTCATTAGATCTATGAAGATAATAGGCGAATTAGTAAGACCAAAAGGAATCACTATAAATTAATAGTGTACATACCTTGTACAAAATTTCATCTTTGGTATATCCTCCTTCTCGACCCTTAATTGATGATATCCTAAACAAAGATCAATCTTGAAAAAGTATTGACCTCCATGTAGTTGGTTGAATAATTCATCAATGCAGGTAAGAGGATATTTGTTCTTGATAGCGATCTTGTTAAGTTCTTGATAATCAATGAAGAGTCTCATTAATATATCTTTATTTTTAACAAATAGAACATGTGAACCCCAAGGTGACACACAAAGATGTATGAATCCCTTGTTAAAATTCTCTTGGAGTTGCTTCTTCAATTCCTAAAACTCAATTGGGTTCATTCTATAAGGTGTCTTTGAAATAGGAATAACACCCGGTATGAGTTTTATTGAAAACTCAACTTCACAATTTTGTGGAAGACCTAAAAATTATTCCAAAAAAGACATAAAAAAACTCCTGTGCAGTAGGTTTATCCTTAATGCTGAGTTTCTTACCAACCATCTGAGATAGATACCCTTCATTTATAAGAATCAAGACCCAAAAGATGGAAGAAATTTCCACTGGAAGTTCATATTCATCCTTGCATTGATAGATGATCATAATTAATCTAGAATATAAAATTACACTTCCCTTAATTGGAATTTGATATTATCTCCATATAAAGAAATATAATACATGCCAATAATTACATAAAATTCCACTAAATTAAGGATTACAAGATTTTCATAAATCAATTTCCCAAAAAATTTAACTAGAGAAGAATTATAAACTTTTGATGAAATCATTTTTCCATTAGGAGTTGTCACAACTAACTTAACATCTAATTGTTGAGGTAATATAATGATACCCTTATAAAATTATTCATAAATAAAAGAGTGGGTGGTTCCAGAATCAAATAAATAATTTTCTAATTTAGAGTGGATGGTAAGTGTACCTTTCACCACTTCATTATCGTACTCTACATCGCCGATGGTGATCACATGTGATTTGACTTTTTATTTAGCCTAAAGAGTCTACTGATGTCAATCATCATCGATAACCATTGGATTGAGGAATTGATTAGCATAATGTATCATTTCCTTGAACTTGTATAATTGAAGTGTGGGAGGTGAATTCTGTGTATCATTTTATCTATTAACATCACTAGACATATTTTTCACATCACTTCGGCATTCACTTCCCGATGACCTTCTCTCCCACACTTAAAACATTTTCTAGTCCCTTTAAGACAATTTCCTCCATATTTCTTTCCACATTGTGAGCATAAGGTAAATATCATCTTCTTTTCAGTGTGGTCATTATATTTTCCCTTGAATTCCATTTTTCTTTTCTTATCTAACTCATAGGACTGATTGGTAAAACTAATATACATCTCAACCTTGAGAGCACATCGAATAATTTATTCATAGATATTAAAGTCCCTTATGGATAATGTCCTTAAGAAACTTGGTTTTAAGCCACTAAATAATTTATCAATATTACTCTCAGGTGGGATAATAATTCTAGAATCATACCTTACAAGTTTTTTAAAATTTTCTTCGTTGGTTCCAATGGATTCATAGTCCCTTTTATTAAGCTCAAGGAACTCCTCCATCTTTTTTCAAAGAATACAAGGAAATTACTTATTCAAAAAATAAGTTCTTGAACTCGTCTCATTCCATAGAGTCAATTTCATCTTGTTTCCTCATATTCTTGATGATATTCCACCATTTATCCACTTCACCTTCCAAACGATAGACTACTAAGATGAATTTATCATGTTATGAACATTGGATAACCAAAAATATATTTTTAGCTATACTAATCCACTATTAATCCACTAGTGGATCAGAATACCCACTAAAAGAAGGTGGATGCTGTCTCATAAAGGATTCAACAGAATGTTGTTCCCTCTTTTTCTCATCTGGAATACCTATATGATTCATAGCTTTTGTGTGACTATAGAAACAAGATTTTGTATTCCAACTCATATAAAATTTGGTTTCTCAAGAAGAAAATCATTTCATTTCCCATCACATTCATCATTAACATAGTTCCTTCAGGTTATAAACATTGACTAAAACCAAGAAGCATAGTGTGAGAAATAATCATCATAATGGGAAAACCACATAATCAAGGGAAATTACTTATAAAATTTCAATTAATGACATCTTAGGTTTTATCCTAGGTTATTCATGATCATTACAAAAAAACTAGGATTATAAATTATACATAGACTTTTCTTTAGGGTTCTTAATAAGTTTTTCTCATACTAATTTCAAAAGTTTAACTAAAACTTTTCTCTAATACCAACTATAACAATGAATACTTTACATAAATAAATATTACTTCAAAATTGAAGAATATTTATTACACAACATAACAAAACCACTCTAGGACCATACAAGTTTAATGTATTTAAAAACTATAAATCATAAACAAATGGTTCATAAAACATCTATATTATCTCCCACTTATTCCTTAATATCTAGACCCCTTTTTGATATATATTACTTAATACCCTTCTTCATAACACGGGGAAAATAAACATAAGAAAGGGTGATCTCATATTCTTAGTAAGGGTAAAAAAGGGAGATATCAATCATATCATAATCATAAGACATAATAATGTAACATTTGAAAATATTATCCTGTATATGAAAGATTATAATGTCATATCATGGGATAAATCATAAAAGTTCATAAAGAATCAATAAACATATTCCCAAATGTTATAACATAAGACATGTAATTTTTGGCATACACATAAGCAAATAAAATCATTAATATTAGTCAAGGATAATTTCCAAGACCATTATAGAGAACAAAGTACATTACTGAACTGAGTTCACTCCTCATTCCAGCCCTATATTATTGAACCTAATTTACTTCCCATTATAGCCCTATATTATTAAACCAATATCATTTCCCATTCCATCCCTATTTATATTAAGAGATATAAATATTTACCCAATTAATTAGAGGGAGATATTGGTCCCACCCATCACATAATGAAAACCATACATATGTGTGCCACAAGAACATAAATCATTCATCATAGCATGACCCAAGGAATAAAATGAGTTTCTTAAACATCATTCCATCATAACATAATCCATGTAAGAAAAATGGATTTCATAAATAACATTTCATCATAAACATAATAAAACCATAGGAATAATAGGGATATTATAATTGAAAAATATACCTCTTAAAGAATATCATCTTAAATGGAAAATAATTTTGGTAGAACACTAGAAATTAATTCTTAAGGGTAATATCCTTTCTTCTTCAAAAACATTTTCTTTTCTTAAAATGCCGCACAATTTTAAAAGAAAAGGATTTCTTTGAAAATAAACTTTAAATCTTGTAAGGTAAGATTCATGAAAATAAGGTGTTAGGAAAGTGTAAAAAAATCTGTTCACGCCGTATAAGTTAAAAGAAAACATTATTCTCATACTTTTGATGGATAAGTCAACAAGTAACTCATATAAAAAATGAAAAAATATTCCTTTCATACCATTTAGTAAAGATTAAAAAATATATAAAAATGATTTTAAAAAATATTAGAATAATATAAAGGATATTTTATAATATATATTTATAAAACATTGACATGGATGATAAATATACCCTAATAAATAATTATGTATAAATAATCTCAGATAAAAACGAGATTGCGAAATTATCCCTTACCTTAGGTCTGGATTCCTTAGTATGTATCAAAAACTCCTGTATAATGGATTAAATAGTGTTATAAACTTATTATAGAACCATATTTATATTTATTATATCATATATGATCATATTATAACCTATTTAATAATATTTCATTATTACTCTTCTTTCGTGTGTTAACTGCTTCATTTTCTCATGTATGTTTTGTAATATAAGTTATGGTTCTTGATTATAGAATATAGTTATGTAATTTAAATAATGATATTAAGGTAATATATATCATATTATTAATTCTATACAATTATACATTCATTCTTTAATTGTGATCATGAAGAATGAATCACATCGCATCGTGGAGACGGTAGGTCGTACGTATGCAGGAGCGACAATATTATTCCCTTAATTATGAAACAGTATTAAAGTGGCTGGTGTATATAATATTATAGAATAAATATAATGTTATAATCATCATATATAGTTATTATTTCCATCATTACAGTCATCCAAGTAAAGTGGTGATGAAAAACAGATTACACTACGATGTGGAGATGGTAAGTCGTACATACGCATGTGTGGTGATTTTTTTGTAGGATGGATAGAAGGTGGAATATGGTTGTTCCATAATCATAATATAATATCATAATATAAGTGATAATATATTTATTACTTTATAATGGAAACAACTCATGATGAGGAAGTATAGGAAGAAATATATTTGAAAGAATCAATAGAGGAGATTACCTCTTCTTTGACGATCTCCCTCTAGATCTCCTCTTAAAGGAACTGAAGTTAGTCTTTTGAGAAGACCAGAACCTCTAGAATGTGAATAGTGAAGTTTATAAGGGAAATGGGTAGAGTATGTATGATATTTAAGGCTCAAAGTAAAGTGAAGAAGTGAGGGAATAAGTACCCTTTTATAATTGAGGTGAGGGGCACTTTTGGAATCTCAAGAAATATTAATTTATAATAAAATAAAACCCCATAAAAAAAACTCCAAAATGTCATATTTTCAAATATTATATGAGATAAGGTTTTAATATCATCAAAAAATAAATTTTATAGAAGTTTTTATATCAATTTAAACCTTATCATTTTAATTAACCCTTAGTTATTCTATTTTGATTTTAAGTAAGGTAACAAATTATTCAATATTAAAATAGTGTAATTTTTTACTTATTTGATATCAATTAGACCATAAATGAACAATGTAGAACATTTTATACAATATATTAATTATTTTATATTTTTAAAAGTGTATTATTATTTTCAAATAATTTAATAAAACATTATTTTGATAACCAATCAATATAGTCAATTTTGAAACTATTCAATTCATTGATTTTTAAAAATATTAAGATAACAAGTTAACTTTGAAAAAAATATTTTATTATATTTCAAAAAGGTAAAGGTCATATATAAAATTCATTAGATATATTAAATTTACCAAATTATATTTATTTCAATATTTTTAATGACATTTATGTGATATTTCCATTAATAAAATAATTACTACATCAGTTTTGTGTAATTATTTAATATACTTATTTGTTGAATAAAAATTAAAAATAAAATTACATGACAAATATAAATACTCTATATTTCATAATAATACTTATAGTATAATATATATTCTATAAAATACTACATTAAATATGTTATATTTATTTAAACATGAACATGACAACTTTCATCACTTTAAATAAAATATTATAAGTGTCATAATCTTTCCCATGTGGCTAAAAATGGTTAATAATTAGTCCCTTGGATGATTATGGTCGAGATATACTTGAAAAATAATATTTGGTCAAGTTTTTTGGTTTTTTAATGGTTATTATCATTTTAATTATTTTATTGATTTTTCATCAATTAAATAATTTCTGTATCATTATTGTATAAACCTTTAAGGTAATTATTTATATCCAAAAAATTAAAAATAAATTACCATGATAAAGAAAAAAAATTTAGATTTAAAATGAGTATTTATTGTATAACTTATATTAGATATAACCTTATCTTAAAAATGATATTTTTATTAAAATTTGAGTAATACATATTTAACTTTTCTTTAAATAAAATATGACAACCCTGCTTTTAATACACACTTAAACATGATTCATTACATAAAACTTCACTTGATACAACAAAGAATATCGATAGGTTTAGTGTATTTGGGGATTAGGATCATTACATAAAAACTTGAAACATGAAATACAACATCTTTATTGAAAACTTCCTTTACATGACCACTACATTCCCTCGTACTTAGCATTGCATGGGATAACCTGAGGACATGCATAAAAAAAGGGTGAGCTATAAATCCCAGTAAGGGAATACACATGGAATAACATGAGGAGTAAAATACATGTTAGACATTAGGAATATCAATATAGCACAAGAGAAACATGAACATAAAGGCATGATAAAGCATGATAATCATAACATGGAAATGTGGCAACAACACTTAACATGGAATCAGCATGAGCCAAGGCTCATTGCACATAGAGCATGAGTAAATCCTCATTGCACATGAAGCACAAGTAAAACCTCGTTGCACTTGAATTAGCATGAGTCAACACTCATTTCACATGACGTATCATGATACTATACTTTACCCAATGCATTGGAGCACTATAAGGGCGCACCCTTCTTAAACATATCATTTCATGCATAAGTGTTCCACATGGATCACAAAACATGGATTCATAAAACATAATCATTTATTACACGATAAAGGAATGTAGAATTCATACATTAAACTTTATAATCAATAAGTAAATGTGAATAAAGGTGAATACCCTTGATGGAGAAATGGACATGGTATTCACTACACAATGACATTGGCTTAGAAAATCGGTGAGATTTCGGCAGCGTAACGACGTGACATAAGAATTCATAAAAATGGTTTATGAGAGAGAAAAGGGGTTCCTCATCATATTTAAATTTAATGGAAAGTAAGGAGGTAATATAGATACATGTCCCAACAATTTTAATGGAATTTAGATTCATGATACAAAAGTATTGCTTGGATGTAAATGAGGAGAGAGAAGTTCCTTTCGGAATTTCGGCATAGTAACGTGTGTACATGAGAGGAATTTAATGAGAGAGAAAGGGTTTAATCATCATATTTACATGTAATGGAAAGTAAGGAGGTCATATAGATACATTTCCCAACAATTTTAATGTAATTTAGATTCATGATACAGAAGTATTGCTTGAATGTAAATGAGGAGAGAGAAGTTCCTTTCAGAATTTCGGCATAGTAACAGGTGTACATGGGAGGAATTTAATGAGAGAGAAATGGGTCTCCCATAATTCAAACATAAATAGGTAAGTATTAGGGAGGTTCAAAACCATACCCCAACATTCATAATTTAAATTAAAAGGAAAAACAACATAAAGAATATTGGACAAAAATGAGAAAGGAAGAAAAACCCCTAACTTGGAAGTGGGCTTCCAAAGGCTAGAGAGAGGCTTGTGAGTGGCTTCTTGGGAGCTTGGGGCACCTTGGGAGGACTATAGAGAGAGTAGGAAATAGGTTGGACGAACTAAAAAGGCTTTGAGTGAGGAGGAAGTGGGAGCTTGGGTGGGTTTATATAGGAAAGGTGAGGGAATTCTTTATTATTTAAGTTTGGGACCCCTTATATTAAATTAATCCAAACCACAAACCCTCCCATAGTTTTTGCCCATGGTTTTTGGAAAATGGAAGATGAAAAAAATATTTTATAATGCCAAAGTCTGTACTTCTTAAAATAATAGGGTTGCTTATGTGGAGGTTAGTCACACTCCCATGGAAATTAATTTAAAAAGACAAGGTGTTTAATAAGTCTTGAGGGGTCCATTAACGCTTTGAAAAGTAAGTCAAACAAACCCAAAATCACATTATTTTAATTATAAAACATATATTGGCCGAAAATAAAGATTATATTATTTTATTACATCACTATTGGGTCATTATGATATCATAAAACACATTATATATTTAAATGGTATTTAATTTTTACTCAAAAATTTGACTGTCTCAGAAAATTATGAAAAATTCACTGTTGGATAATTTTGACATACTGATTCCAAAAATAAAATTTATTTTATCTAAATAATTTTATAAATATGTTAATTTTTACTTTTAAAATAAAAACCAACATTTATCGAAAATTCACGGGTTTTGACAAAAATGGCTTTCAAACCTTAATAAAAATTATAATTGCATTCATATAATTATATGATCATTTTTATATAATAAAATTAATATAATAATAATAATAATAATATTTTATTAAAATATTATTTAATTCAAAAATCCCTTAATTTAATAAAATATATTTCTTAATTAAATAATAACTAAAAACACCATTTTTACTTTAAAAAACTATTTAAAATGTATCAATAATGACAAGAAAGTATATTCATTATTATATACAAAAAATAATGCACATGAACATAGTACTATTTATTTGTTACATAACCCCTTAAAACAGCCGTATAAGACCTAAGGGTAAGGTGTGTGATGGTGACAGACTCTTGGGGTGGCTCGGATAACATCGCTCGAGTGGTAATTTCTATCAACTTCCACTTCTCCCGTAGACGGTCCCATTCGAGCTTGACATGATGAAGCTCAGCCTGGTCTTGTTCAAGAGCGAAGCCCAAGGATGCCACCTCTTTTCCGAGCTTTGATAAATGGGCTTTGTATGAGGCAATTCTACTGGATGAGGCCATTGCTTCCTTTGTCTGAGTAAATTTGGATTTGTTAAAGCCCTATATTTATACTAATCATGTGATCACTATTCAAAGACTATATTATCAATGGTCAAAATTCTTAATTTAAAACCAAAGAAGTTGACATTTTATATAAACATAAAGAGAAATTTAATTATATCAATAGGGATTTCCATTAATGAAACTTTGGGTCGTTACAATATTCCCCCCTTAAGAAATTTTTCCCTCGAAATTTTCCTTTTCCCACACTAAAATAGATGTGGGTAACTCAGCTTCATCATTTCCTCCGATTCCCAAGTTGCTTCTTCAAACTTGTGGTTTCTCCACAACACCTTGACGAGGGGCATTGTCTTATTTCATAGAAATTTTTCTCTACGATCTAAGATCTTCACTGGTTTCTCCTCATAAGAAAGATCATCTTCCAATTTTACCACCTCAGAAGAGAGTACATGTGAAGGGTCCGATATGTACTTCCTTAAGAGGGATACATGAAAGACATCATGTACTTTGTCCATGGTAGGTGGAAGTGCTATTTGATAGGCCAAAGCCCCGACACGATCAAGAATATCGAAGGGGCCGATGTACCTTGGACTTAACTTCCATTTCTTTCTAAACCTCATGACCTTCTTCCACTGAGATATGCGTAGAAAAACCATGTCTCCAACTTTAAACTCAAGGTCTCGTCGACGGTTATCTGCATAACTCTTATGTCGACTCTAGGATGCCTTGATATGCTGCTGAATGGTTTTCAACTTCTCCACCATTTCTTCGACCATTTTTGGTCCAAGAAGCTTATGTTCACCGACCTCATCCCAACATACCGGTGTTCTGTACCTTTTCCCATAAACGGCTTCATATGGTGCCATTTGGATGCTCTAGTGGAAACTGTTATTATAAGAGAATTCAACCAGAGGAAGATGTTGATACCATCCTCCTTTAAAGTCCATTGAGCATGCTCTCAATATGTCCTCAAGTGTTTGGATAGTCTGATCGGATTGACCATCAGTTTGAGGATGATAGGCCTTACTGAAGTTCAGTTCAGTATTCAGAGCATGTTGAAGACTCTTCCAAAACTTAGAGGTGAATCTTGGATCTCGGTCAGACACAATAGACAGTGGTACTCCATGCAACCTTACCACTTCCCTGATATATATCCGTTCCATTTGATCCAAAGAGATATCCTTCCGAATAGCAATGAAGTTTGAAGTCTTTGTAAGAAGATCCACAACAACCCAAATTGCATTGTTGCCTTTGGATGTCCTTGGAATTCTGGTGACAAAGTCCATGGTGTTGTTCTACCATTTCCATTCTGGTATGGGTAATGGTTGCATCATCCCCTTAGACTTTTGCCTCTCTGCCTTCACTTGCTATCACACCAGTCACTTTGATGTATATTCAGCGATATCCTTTTTCATATTATCCCACCAAAAGTTTTCTCAGAGATCTCGACACATCTTTGTGCTCCTTGGGTGAATAGAGAAATTTGAACTATGTGCATCATCCAAAAGTTCATTCTTCAGCTCTGGACTTGATGGAACACATAGTCTTTTCCCAAACTTCACAATTCCTTCTTCATTAACATTAAACTCTGAGGATTTCCATTTTTCAATAGCTTCTACTTTTTCTTGAATTACCACATCATACTTTTGAACATCCTTTAACCTTTCTAAAAGAGACGATTGAGCAATAATTTGTGAAAGGATTGATGAGGTTCCATTATCTATGATTCCCATGTACATCTTTATCAAGTCTAAGAAGATTGGATCCTTATAAATTCTCATCATTGATAGAATCACTGGATCCTTTCTACTTAGGGCATCTGCCACATTATTTACTTCCCCAGGGTGGTAATGGATTGAACAGTCATAATCCTTGATGAGCTCTATCCATATTCTCTAGAGCATATTAAGATCTTTCTGTGTGAATATATATTTAAGACTCTTGTGGTCAGTATATATCTCACATTTCTCTCCATAGAGATAATGCCGCCAGATTTTCAAGGAAAAGATCACCGCCGCCAACTCAAGATCATGCGTTGGATAGTTTCTTTCATGGATTTCAACTGCCTTGAGACATAGGATATAACTTTATCATTCTACATTAGCACACAGCCCAAGCCCTTCTTTGAAGCATCACTGAATACCACAAAATGTTTCCCACTTGTGGGTAAAGTGAGCACTGACGCAGTGATAATCCTCTTTTTCAACTCCTTAAAGCTTTATTCGCATTCATCACTCCAATAAAACTTTACTCCCTTTCGAGTTATCTTGGTAAGAGGGTTGGAAAATTGTGAGAAATTTCTCAAAAATCGTCGATACTATCCATCTAACCCCAAGAAGCTACGAATATCTGTTATCGATGTTGGCCTCAACCATCCCTCAATTGCATCTGTTTTGGAGGGATCCACAGATATCCCATTGCTTGTGATGATATGGCCCAAGAATGAGACCTCCTTAAAACATAACTCACACTTTCTATACTTTGCATAGAGCTTCTCCTTGCGCAAAGTCTCCAGTACAGTTCTTAAATGCTCCTTATGATCCTCCTTGGTTTTGGAGTATATTAGAATATCATCTATAAAAACTACCAAAAATTTGTCTAGGTAATATCTAAAGACTCTATTCATTAAGTCCATGAATATTTCTGGATCATTAGTGAGTTCGAAAGGCATTACTATGAATTCATAGTGACCGTATCTTGTGCGAAAAGCAGCCTTGGGGATATCTTCCTTCTTTAACCTTACTTGATAATATCCCGACCGAAAATCTACCTTGGAGAAGTATTTTTCTCCACGCAGCTAATCAAACAAGTCATCGATTCGTGGGAGAGGATACTTGTTCTTTATCGTGATTTTCTTAAGTTCATGATAATCGATGCAAAGCCGCATTGACCCATCCTTCTTCTTGACGAATAGGACTGGTGCACCCCATGGTGAAGCACTTGGGCGTATAAACCCTTTATACAGATTCTCCTGTAGTTGTTTCTTCAGCTCTTCAAGCTCTACAATATCCATTCTATATGGAGTCTTGGATGTTGGTAAAGCCCCGGGTATAAGTTCAATTGAGAATTCAACATCTCTTCTAGGAGGAAGACCAAACAGTTCCTCAGGAAACACTTCAGCGAATTCCCTCACAATAGGAATTTCTTCAAGGATGGTTTTTTCCTTGGACTAAATCATATGATCCAGATACGCGTGCTCATAGGGCAGAAATATCCATTCTTGAGATGATAGAGCTAAAGGAGATTCATCTTCCTCCTTACACTTGTAAATAATCGGGGGTCGATTCTCTATATGGAGTGTGATTTCCCTTTCCTGACAATTTATGTTGGCTCTATATAAGGAAATCCAATCCATGCCAAGAATTGCATCAAATTCCATCAGAGGGAGTATGAATAGGTTTTCCGAGAAATTCAATCCATATATTATAACATGGGAGGACTTATATTCATGGGATGCAATGATTGCCCCATTTTCCGTACTCATCGACATCTTCACTTCCATGATTTGTGGTGGTGTTGGGACTATTCTACTAAACTTTCGAGATATAAAAGAATGCGTAGAACCTAAATCAAAAAATATGTTCTCTATTCTTGAATGAATAACTAGCGTACCTGTCACCACTTCTTTGTCGGGGTTCACTTCGGCAGAAGTGATGGAAAAAGCTCTTCCTTTCTGCCTTGGAGGTTGTTGGTTGCCTCCGAAAACCCTTGGATTAGGGCACTGATTTTCAAAATGACCCGGTTCTTTGCATTTGTAGAATTGGAAAACGTGTTGAGGTTCGAACAGAGTGTTCCTCTCCTCTATCGCAGCCGAAGGTCTTTCTTGCTGACAATTAACAGCTAGGTGCCCTTCTCTTCCACACCTGAAGCATTTCCTCATCCCCTTAAGGCAATTTCCAGGGTGCTTCTTTTCGCACTTTTGGCAAGTGGGTTGCTGGATCTTCTTAGAACCATTGGATTTATCCATCGGACCACCAGCATTGAAGTCCACCTTACGCTTCTTATCCCCATGATACCCCTGTGATTCTCCGATCTCCATTTCGACCTTGAGGGCACATCAGAAAATTTCCTCATAGCTGTCGAATTCATGGATTGCTAATGCTTTCCTTAGTCTAGGCTTCAACCCACCAAAGAAGCGGTCAACTTTTCATCCTGGGGTAATGAAAAATCCGGAAGCATATCGTGCAATCCTTGTGAAGTTTTCCTCGTACGCTCCAACATATTCTTCATGTTTTTGCTTGAGGGAAAGGAAGTCCCTTTCTATCTTAAGCCGGAGGGTGCGCGGAAAATATTTATCAAAAAACATATTCTGGAAATCCTTCCATTCCAACACCTTGATCTCCTCCTCAGGCTTCATATTTTTGATCAACATCCACCATTGATCAGATTCACCCTCCATACGATAAGCTGCCAGGAGAACCTTATCTTGTTCAGAACATTGAAGGATGTATAAGATCTTTTCAATGGAGTTGATCCATTGTTCAGTGATCATGGGATCAGATGATTCACTAAAAGTAGGAGGCCTCTGTCTCATGAAGCTCTCGATAGAAACTTGTTCTTTCTTAGGTGGGTTGAACGTTCCTATTGACCCATGTTTCTATTCAAATCTTGAGTTAACTGAGAGAGAAGCATGAAAAAGTTTGCGATTCCTGCTCCCATTGTATTGGGCATATCATTAGTACAGTCATCACACTGATCTTCACATCGGTTGTTAGCCCGAGTTCTCCTATTACCGGCCATTGGATGGAATAAAAGTAAATTTAGGGGTAACACATAAAGGGTAAAACAAAGACAAAAATTGATGACTTATAAATAAACTTTTATTTCCTTAACTCATGAGTCTATAAGCTTCAATATTGGCTTTTCATGATCTACTTTCTAACATATATTCTTAGGGGTTTTTTTTATTCCCTTAATAAGGGTTCATACTAATCTTGTGAATTTAACAAAGCATATCCCCCGGGAGTGTCATAACCAAGAGTGCAGCAAGACCCGTTGTCATGCACCAGTTCTCGTTCGAGTCTAGCTCAAAGCGGTGTTTTCGAGTTTTACCCCTAGGATACATCTGTACTAGAGCCTCCTCTACCTGCTCGTATCCAGACATGGATGTATTTGCTTGATAACCCACTTAATCAATACTCACCAAAACGTAGGGACGTTTTTATTGTACTTAGTCTTGTATCTAAGGCTTTACTAGGGTTTTGTAATCCTAATCCCAAAAATAACTAAACCTATCCTCTGATACCAACTATGACAACCCTGCTTTTAATACAAACTTAAACATGATTCATTACATAAAACTTCACTTGATACAACAAAGAAGATCGAGAGGTTTAGTGTATTTGGGGATTAGTATCATTACATAAAAACTTGAAACATGAAATAAAACATCTTTATTGAAAACTTCCTTTACATGACCACTACATTCCCTCGTACTTAGCATTGCATGGGATAACCTGAGGACATGCATAAGAAAAGGGTGAGCTATAAAGCCTAGTAAGGGAATACACATGGAATAACATGAGGAGTAAAATACATGTTATACATTAGGAATATCAATAGAGAAAAAGAGAAAAATGAATATAAAGGCATGATAAAGCATGATAATCATAATATGGAAATGTGGCAACAACACTTAACATGGAATTAGAATGAGCCAAGTCTCATTGCACATATAGCATGAGTAAATACTCATTGCACATGAAGCACGAGTAAAACCTCTTTTCAATTGAATTATCATGAGTCAACACTCATTTCACATGAAGTATCAAGATACTATACTTTACCCAATGCATTGGAGCGCTATAAGGGCACACCCTTCTTAAACATATCATTTCATACATAAGTGTGCCGCATGGATCACAAAACATGGATTCATAAAACATAATCATTTATTCCACGATAAAGGAATGTGAAATTCATACATGAAACTTTATAATCAATAAGTAAATGTGCATAAATGTGAATACCCTTGATGGAGAAATGGGTATGCTATTCACTACACAATGACATTGGCTTAGAAAATCGGTGCGATTTCGGCAGCGTAACGGCGTGACATAAGAATTCATAAAAATGGTTGATGAGAGAGAAAGGGGTTACTCATCATATTTACATGTATTGGAAAGTAATGAGGTCATATAGATACATGTCCCAACAATTGTAATGGAATTTAGATTCATGATACAAAAGTATTGCTTGAATGTAAATGAGGAGAGAGAAGTTCCTTTCAGAATTTCGGCATAGTAACGGGTGTACATGGGAGGAATTTAATGAGAGAGAAAGGGGTTCCTAATCATATTTACATGTAATTTACATTAAGGATTTCATATAGATACATTTCCCAACAATTTTAATGGAATTTAGATTCATGATACAAAAGTATTGCTTGAATGTAAATGAGGAGAGAGAAGTTCCTTTCAGAATTTCGGCATAGTAACAGGTGTACATGGGAGGAATTTAATGAGAGAGAAAGGGGTATCCCATCATTAAAACATAAATATGGAAGTATTAGGGAGGTGAAAAACCATACCCCAACATTCATAATTGAAATTAAAAGGGAAAAACAACATAAAGAAAATTGGACAAAAATGAGAAAGGAAGAAAAAACCCTTACTTGGAAGTGTACTTCCAAAGGATAGAGAGAGGATTGTGAGAGGATTATTGGGAGATTGGGGAACCTTTTGAGGACTCTAGAGAGAGTAGGGAATAGGTTGGACGAACTAAAAAGGCTTTGAGTGAGGAGGAAGTGGGATCTTGGGTGGGTTTATATAGGAAAGGTGAGGGAATTCTTTATTATTTAGGTTTGGGACCCCTTATATTAAATTAATCCAAAACACAAACCCTCCCATGATTTTTGCCCATGGTTTTTGGAAAAGGGAATAGGAAAACAATTTTTTATAAGGCCAAAGTCCGAACTTCTTAAAATAATAGGGTTGCTTATGTGGAGGTGAGTCACACTCCCATGGAAATTAATTTAAAAAGACAAGGTGTTTAATAAGTCTTGAGGGGTCCATTAATGCTTTGAAAAGTAAGTCAAACAAACCCAAAATCACATTATTTTAATTTTAAAACATATATTGGCCGAACATAAATATTATAGTATTTTATTACATCACTATTGGGTCATTATGATGTCATAAAACACATTATATATTTAAACGATATTTAATTTTTACTCAAAAATTTGTCTATCTCAGAAAATTATGAAAAATTCACCATTGGATAATTTTGACATCCTGATTCCAAAAATAAAATTTATTTTATCTAAATAATTTTCTAAATATGTTAATTTTCACTTTTAAAATAAAAACCGACATTTATCGAAAATTCACTGGTTTTGACAAAAATGGCTTTCAAACCTTAATAAAAATTATAATTGCATTCATACAATTATATGATCATTTATATATAATAAAATTAATCTAATAATAATAATAATAATATTTTATTAAAATATTATTTAATTCAAAAATCTCTTAATTTAATAAAATATATTTCTTAATTAAATAAAAACTAAAAACACCATTTGTACTTTAAAAAACTATTTAAAATGTATCAATAATGACAAGAAAGTATATTCATTATTATATACAAAAAATAATTTACATGAACATAGTACTATTTATTTGTTACATAACCCCTTAAAACATCCGCATAAGACCTAAGGGTAAGGTGTGCAATGGTGACAGACTCTTGGGGTGGCTCGGATAACATTGCTCGAGTGGTAATTTCTATCAACTTCCACTTCTCCCATAGACGGTCCCATTTGAGCTTGACATGATGAAGCTCAGCTTGGGCTTGGTCAAGAGCGAAGCCCAAGGATGCCACCTCTTTTCCGAGCTTTGATAAACGGGCTTCGTATGGGGTAATTCTACTGGATGAGGCCATCGCTTCCTTTGTCTGAGTAAATTTGGATTTGTTAAATCTCTATATTTATACTAATCATGTGATCAATATTCAACGACTATATTGGAAATGGTCAAAATTATTAACTTAAAACCAAAAAAGTTGACATTTTATATAAACATAAAGAGACATTTAATTAGATCAAGAGGGATTTCCATTAATGAAACTTTGGGTCGTTACATAAAATATATTAAATGTCCTATTATCATCCAAGTGGCTTTAAAAGGATACCATTTTGACCCAAGGATGATTTAGGTCGAAAAAAACCCACACAATGGTATTAGGACAAGTTTTAGGGTAATTTTATAATATTATTTTTACCTTTAATTACCCGATTTACCTTTTCACCATATTAATAAAAAATTACTGAAGTTACTTTTTATAATGATAAAAGATAAAAAAATATATTTACATAATTTGGATCTAGTAATTAAAAATATAAAATCCATTTTTCAAAATTCAATAAAAAGAAGTTTTAGTAGTTAATTTAAAATTAATCCCATCATCGAAATAAGAAAACAAATTTTAAAAGTGAAAACATGCAAAATATTGAAATGTTTATACATCTAAATTTAATGTAAAATTAATTCCAATGACCTAAATTATATTAAATAATAAAAATATAATCTATTTATACTTTATAACAAAATAATATAATTTAACCATAAAAATTATTTCCATGAAAAAGTTGTTTATAATTAAAATTTAGTATATTTTTTTACTATTCATCCAAACGTGAAACTTACCAGAAAAATATCAAAAAATTATTCAAAGTAAATTTTTACATCCCACATTCAAAAAAGAAGTTTATGTTGTCATATAAAAATTATTAATGTGTCAAAATTTTAATTTAAAATGGGCTCACCATTAAAAGGCGGTAAAATTTCCCTTTTGAAAATTATAGGTTTTTATATATAAAATAGGGTTTATTCCTATCTTATGACTAAAAAATATATTGGATGAATATCAAAAATATTTTATCAGATATATAAAATATATATTTCCTTAATTTCATTTACTAATTGTAATTAACTTAATTTTTTTAAAAGGTTGGGGCCGAAGCCTATTTTTTATTATTAAAACAAAGACCACTTTTTGACTGGGTAGAGGGAGACCCATTACATAGCCCAAAGACCCAAGTCCAAGTGGCCTGAATACTAGGCTTGAAATCCCATTTTTGGCCCAAAGAACCCTTTGGTGAATAGTACTTCTACAATACCCGAGTTGCTACAGTAGCTGCTACAGTTCCGCTGCCGCTATAGTACCACCGCCGCTACAGTTCCTACTACAGTGCCTCCACCACTACAATACCACCATTGCTATAGTCATTGGCCACTGGTATAGTACTTCTACAATGCCTTGCTATAATGCTGCTATAGTACCCCCAGAAATTTGTCCCTGCCCAGATTTGATCCTGGGTCTTTTGGATGCAAAAATTTCCTTTAAATTTAATTGCTTTATATTTTTCATAAATGATTGGTAGCTAATTAATTCACCATATATTTTCCTAAGCTATATTTATTCCTGCTAACTTAATGATTAGGTTATAATAGAATATTGCATTTTGTTTAAACTCACGATTGTGTGTAATGCAAGATATTGAATAATTATTTAAAGAAAATATTTCATAAAAACATCTCGGTGTTAAAGATTGAGCATGGAAGACCATAGATCCGGGACCCCTAGTGCCATCTGAGGTAGAAGTGGAAAAAGCAAGATGAATGAAGAATTTCCAGGGTTTTTTTGAAAAAACCCAACTAAATGGTGTGTAGTCTAGGAACACATACTGTATAGTTCTCAAGTTGCGGCTACTAGAGTTTCAGGGAAAATAAAGATCACACACCATGTATGACCCCATACACGTAATGTAACTCTATTCTAGTGGCCCAACATGTACTCTGAGAGTAAACAAGCATGGGCATGACCAGACACACATGAAAAACCAGACACACAGTCATGACCAAGATAACATGGGAATAACCCAATAATCAGACATGGCCAGGAGTACATGAGAATAACCCGAAGTACAAGAGCATAACCATGAGAACATGTGTAGGCCTAAGGTGGCCAAGACACACCATGTATTATCCATACACACCATATAGTACTACATGGCTTGTCAAGCCATGTGTAGGCAAAGGAAAAATCAGGTTTCAATTCAAGGTCACACATCATGTAACCTCAGGTGCACGCAATGTACTTTTCTCAAGGGTTTAAACCTTGCACATCTCTTTATTTTGGACTCAAATTTTGGCTTGTGAGTATCCTATCCTGACCATTTTCCCATGTAGACTGTAATAATAGCCTTTATAGTTAATTTTGAGATATTATGTGGGGTGTTGTGAGTGCTACGCTTCTTCAGGAGAGGCTTGATGGGTAGCGGTGATCAGGCGGGACCATCAGAGAGATTTCGAGGTTAGAAACCTCCTATTTTACCATGGAATGAGTCCTCTATATTTTTATATCTATTGATTGGAATCCCCTTGACATACTAGGACACAAATCCTCTATTTACAGAGTGGTACCCCCCTAACAGACTAGGGCATGGGTCTATTTACTGAGTGGTAACCCCTGATGCACCAAGGTGTAGGTCCTCTATTCACCAAGTGGAACCCACCTTTAGCATCAGGGCATAGGTCCTCCTTTAGAGATCAAACCCCTCAAACTGTGGAGTAGTGGTGAGGCGTGGTTACTCCACATGGATTTCTTGGACAAAAACGTGAGATTTAGGGCATTATAGATGTACCTTTGGAGCTTCAAGAAGACTTTTCGTCCTTAGCTGGGTTATAGAGATAAATATCCTTTTTCTCTCTCATATAGGTTTCTTTATGAGTATATAAAGCTTAGGTTTTGTTTCCCTCCTGCTTTGTGTTGAGGTGAGTTATATTGTGTCTGTCTATTCCTCCCTTCGTAGTTTTCTGGGAATCCTACTGGGTATGTATATACTCACCCCATGCATGGTATTTTTCCAACACATTTCATGTCTTTTTCAGATGACATATAGTTCAGTAGTGAAATCGGTGGACCATAGTGATACTTAGGTTCATTAACCACATACAGTGCTTAGACTAGGAGATCAGGAGTTGGGATCTCTTTAGTTTTCTTTTATTCTAGTTGTTGTTAGGTTGAGACTCTATTTATAGTTGGGCATGTATTTTTCTGATTTACACTTTGGATTTATTTTTTCACACTCTAATGTATTATATTAAGTTTATTTCATACATGGTTGTACTCTATATGTTTTAATTTTTATTATATTACTCTACACTATTGCATGGATATGGTTGTGTGCATGCATTTAGGTACTTAGGATAAGGCCTCCCATTTCATTTATGTCTTATTGAAACTTGTCACCAACTCCTAGCCTATTGGAGATGAGCTTAGGGTTGTCACACTCAGCCTTATGCCATCCAGGAAGGCCCCAATGGGTCATTTAGTGACAGAGTGGTATCAAATGAGTGTTTTCCTTAGGTCAGTGTTGGAGTGGGGCCCATGATGAGGATTGGTTTGGAATTTAGGGTGACAGTGTTAAAGTTTCTTGAGTACGACATTCATGACAAGGAATTTAGTGTTGGTTCAGTGGCTGATGTATCTATTCACCAAGACTTTGACTACCTATTTATTGATTTTTCATACTAAGATATTAGTTGTAGGGAACCATTAGAACATGAATCATATTGGATTGAGTTCTTTTACTTTCATTATTGAGTCAATTCCCCATATATATATGCCCATCTAACCATGGTAAGTCTTGATCACTTTCAAGATGTATCCGGGAAGACAACCAACCAGATTATCAATACCAGATCATGAAGACGATCCATTTAGTGACGATACCTCAGTTTTGGGTCCATATCATAAGGTGTTTCCTCTAGGCGAGCATGGAGTAGTTCCCCCACCTGTCGAGAAGTAAATAGTACCATCATGCCAGGCTAATGATGCACATAGGATTTGCGCACTCTATGAATTCTAGAAATAGAGACCACTGAGGTTCCATGGAGCAGTAGATCCTCAGGAAATAGAGGACTGACTTGAGTTGGGGATCCGATTATTCATGCTGGTTCAGACCCTGACCAATCAAATGGTCATATTTATTACCAATATTTTCCATGGAGCAGCAGGGCGCTGGTATAGTTTGATGGCGTATACCCATGATGAGACAATGATCACATGGTCAAACTTTCTATAGATGTTTTGTGATGAGTAATACCCTTATTTCTTTCACTCTGTAGGAATTCACAAGCTTCTTGAGTTGCATCAGGGTGACATGAAAATTACTGAGTATGTTTCTAGGTTCACTGATCTCATGCGTTACTCCCTAGACATGGTGCATGATGGATTCTTCCAAGCATGGAAGTCTGAGTAGGGTCTCTATAGAGACATTTTTTCTAGTGTAGTCTCCCTGTTCATACCTACTTATGCTGGAGTACTAAAGTGGGATCTGGTTAAAGAGAGATTCTGGGCAAAGGGATGCTGAGTGGCTGAAGACGGTAGTGGTCATCATAGGGCTAAGTCATCTTCAATAGCTAACAGGTGCTATTCATTGGGGTCTCAGTGTAGGATACCATTCCATGCTAGGATTTAGGCACATGGATCAACGACATAGGGTATTCATAGAGGATACAATTAGTTAGAAGAGGGGTTTTTCTATTCTTGTGATAGGTGAGGTCACATGGAACGTGATTAATCAACTTGAAGTGATAAGAATGGTAGAAAGACAGTGGATAGACTCCCATGAAAGAGGCATCACCATGACCAGAGATCTCCTAGGCATGTCCAGAGTGGACCAAAATGATTTAGTGCTAGCATAAGAGTAGGTAGTTCTCTGGAGGGTGGAGAAACCGGTGGAGGGAGACAATATGATCTACTTCCACCACCACCACTAGCTGGCCCACACAAGGCTCAGGGAGTTATCCATCGGGGCTGCATGCGACTACATGCTATGGAGGGCTATGACTTGGTCACACATGAGATGATTCAAGGTATGATCTATTACTTTCATAATATTTTCCCAGTACCAGTAGACATAGCCTCGAGTCATTCCTTCATCACCTTATTCCTTATGTGAGAATTAGATCTTCCAGTTGAGACCTTATCCCAGTAGCTGCAACTAAATTTTCCTACAAGGAGTAATTCTAGGATATCTATTATACAATAGCAATGTGATATGACACTTGTTAGAGAGAGTTTCTATTGGGACCTATTTTTCGCCACGATGAAACCTTATAACGATATTTTGTGTATGAACTAGTTTTTTATGGTTTAGGCCCAGATTTATTTTCATCACAGGAAAGTTAGACGCCTTCAAACTGATGGGATGATATTATCCTTTACAAGTGAGAGATATCACATGGATGATCAAGTGGGTTACGTGAGATGGAAGTTATAAACCATCACACATCATTTGGTGATCTTATCCCTTGGTGCGGTGGGATCTTCAACCCTATGGATTCCTTCAATAGTGGAATACTAAACGGATGTCTTCCCAAAATATGTTAATGGGATTCCTATGAGGTGGGAGATGAATTTATGTATTGAGTTACACACTAGTACTGCATTGATATCTTTTGATTCATATCAGATGCCCCCTACCAAGCTTCGAGTGCTGAGGGTGTAGTTAAAGGAACTTCGAGAGAAGGGTTTCATCGAACACAGTGTATCTCCTAGGCATCTCCAGTTTTATTCATGAAAAAGGTGGATGGGATATTTAGGTTTTTTATTGATTATATTCTCTTGAATTAGGAAGTGATAAAAAAAATTACACCTTAATGAGGATGTATGACCTCTTAGATCTCAGGTCTAACTACGACCAGTTGAGTGTTTGTGAGGATTATATTCTGAAGACGAAATTCTGATGTCACTATAGACACTATGAGTTCTTGGTGACACCTTTCAATGTGATTAATTAACCTATGGTGTTTATGGCTCTTATTAACCATATCTTCCAGCCATACTTAGACCAATTAACATTTGTTTACATTGATGTCATAATCATTTACTCCATGTTAGAGGAGGATATTGAAGAGAACTTGAGGATGATCCTATAATTACTAAGAGGGCATCAATTTTATGGAAATATCTCAAAGATATAGTTTTGGATCCATGAGGTTCACTTTTTAGGGCATGTCATATCAGAGCATGGTTTAACTGTGGACCCGATAAATATTGATGTGGTGATTTCTTGGGAGTATCCCAAGAGTATGTTAGAGGTGCTGAGTTTTCTTATCTCGATGGGGTACTATAAGAGGTTTTTGTAAAACTTATTTATGATTACAAATCATTTGAATACCCTGACCCATAAAGGAAATTAATTTACCTAGACTGAGTAGTGTTAGAGAGACTTTAAGTTTTTGAGACTGATGCTGAGAATTTCTCCTATTTTGAGACTACTAAAGGAGATCATGAAGTATGTATTTTTTTGATGCCTTTGGATATGAGCTTGGCTACATGTTGATGTAGAGGTAGACAGTTATTTCATATGGGTCAAGGTAGTTGAGACCCCACAGATAGAACTATGTGACTCAGAACCAACAGTTGGTAGTGGTAATATTCTCTCTAAATATGTGGAGGCACAATCTTTTGGGAGAGCACTTTGTTGTATACTCAGACCACCAGAGTCTCTGGTATATATTTACTCAGAGAGATCTAAACCTATGATAGAGTTTCTGGTTGGAGTTCTTGCAAGACTACGACTTCATGATAGTCTATACTCATGGTAAGGGAAATGTGGTAGAAGATTACCTTAGCACAAATTTCCATTCATTCTTGGTGGAGGAGGCATATGAGTAGTTGTATTCGTTGTAGTTGACCCTAGTAGAGGATAGGAGTGTATTTTTTCTTTATCCAATGGAGGTGAATCCTCTACTTCTTCAGCATGTTGGGGAGGCCTAGTTAGGTGACATTGACTATGATTTTCTATGTCACTGGATGAATTTTTTTTAAGGAGGGGGTCACGTCATCCTTTTACAAGGACGGGAGGTGGTTCTGGTCATGTTTTGTGAGGAGGTGATGATGATGTTTTAAATTTACCATTGGTTGTACATGTTTCTGTGGTGAATATGTAAAGGACCTTCAATGTATGTTTGGTGGGATGAAATAGGGTAGAGCATTGTTGAGTTCATCTCTTAGTGTATCACATATCAACATGTGAAGGATAAGCATGAGATTATAGAAGTTTTGACACAACATATTAAGACCCCAACGTAGAAATAGGATGATATATCCATAGACTTTGTGATGGGTATTCCAAATACAGTGAGAGGATATGATACTATCTAGGTGATTTTTGACTAACTTACAAAGTGGAAACACTTCCTTTCCATTAAAGAGAAGAATTCAGTTGAGAGTATATGGAAATTGTACGTATGAGAGATAGTCTGGCATCATGGGATACCCTTAAAGATTGTATATAACTATGATTATTGGTTTACATAATGTTTATAGAGAGGATTAAAGGAGGACTTTGGGACCTAGTTGAGGATGAGTATAATGTTCCATCCCCAGATGCATAGGTAGACTGAGCGAACTATCAAGGTGTTGGAAGATATGCTAAGATCTTGTGTGTTAGAATTCAGTTAGAGTTGGGAAGATCACTTTACATTGGTAAAGTTCACTTATAATAATATCTATCACTCTGCTATCAAAATGACACCTTTTGAGGCCCTGTATGGGAGACCCTTTTGGTCACCCTTGTACTAGACTAAGGTCGGAGAGACTTCACTTCTTTGGCCCAAGATAGTGTGGATGATGATGGAGAAAGTACATGTGATCCATGAGTGTATGAGGAAAACCTAGAGTAGATATAAATCTTACATATATTGATGTTATATTCCCCTAGAGTTCAACTAGGGATACCATGTTTTCCTTAGAGTTTCCCCATAATGAATATTGTAGAGGTTTGGTTGGAGAAGCAAGCTATCCCTAAGGTTCATCGAGCCATTTGAGATCCTATAGAGGGTTCATCAGGTTTCTTACCACATAGCCTTTACTTAGAATTTAGATAAGGTTCATGACGTATTATATGTGTTGAAACTAAGTAGATACATGTATAAACCCGCACACATTATTGACTGGGGCAAGTAGGACATCGAGGATGAAGAAAAATTCATAGAGTACCTAGTGGCGATCAAGGATTAACATGAGAGGATATTTTGTGGAAAAAACATACCTTTGGTTTGTGTGCATTGGTAGCATGAGACCATTCATGAGAGATATTGGGAGTGTGAGAGCCATATGAGCTCTCAGTACCCCCAACTTTTTGTTTAGCCTGTTCATTTTGGTGTGAAAAACCTTGAAGGATAGGAGAATGTAATGAATCTGATTTTGTGGATTGAGTCCTTTGAATATTTCTTTGTATATATAAAGATTTATCCTCATAGTTGGAGTGATTTTTGGGTTTCTTGGTACCCCTTAATTAATATATTAAAAATATTAATATATTTTAATGCATTTGCATGCATCATTTCCATTTAAATGGTTTTACCATTGTTCAAAACATCAGATGATAAATTTGATACCACATTTGATTCTGGAACATGGGGTTTACCCTAGGTGAAAACTAAGGTTGGTCAGTACTGGATGTCTGGTTGAGGCAGCTGTTTCATGTGCGTTTAATAAAATAAATAAATAAATAATTTAATTTATTTTAATAACCCTACTATAACCCTCCCACTATAAATAATTCAATATGAAGTTTCTCCATGGCTAGCTGCATAACCCTAGGAGGATTTCAGAGGAGAGAATTGTTCTTCATTGGTAGATCAAGATCATACAATGAATGATGATCATATCTAGGTGGATTGAGAGTCAAAAAATGAAAAATATCTTTTTCATCACTGGTGAACGTGTTCTTCACTAATGATCAATCCCAAATCATGGTAGGGATCATTATTTTTGGATTTCCACCATTTATAATTTCATAATTATGGATTCTTAGTTATCTTATTATTTGATCTATTTTTATCTATTCTTCACACGATCCCATCATGATAAATTTATTATTTAAATAAATTTATTTTTATTATTCCATATTATCAACCTTGGATACTATATTATATAATCTTTGGCTTAAATTTCACTTTCTAATGGTATATTCACTTTGTTTATGTGAATTTATCCCTTTTATTATTAATTTTATTCACCATTATCCCACAGTGTCATAGTTCGACAATGCCTGGGCAAGTTTGAGCATAATTGAACCCTTAGATTCATGGTGGTTGTGTGAATGTTGAACATGATGGTTAATTATGGATTTCTTGGGATGGTTTGTAGGTTTTGTGTGATTTATCCATAGATTTGGATATGGAGCGGTGATGAGAGTGGTTTGAAGCAAAGAATGGATCCATGTGGTGTTCGAGTGGCTAGAATCTAACCACTGATGAAAGATCATCCATAGATGAACACATATCTGAAACCCTGGTGTGATATTAGGTGGAATCATAGGTAGATATATGTGGAATAATTTCTTGGTTTTTGTGAAAAAATTGACTACATGGTGTGTATTCTTGGAACACATTCCATGTAGTTCCCTAGCTGTAACAACTAGGGTTTCCAGGAAGATAAAGATCACACAACATGTATGACCCAATACATGCCATGTGACCCTATGCTGGTAGCCTAGTGTGTACTATGGGAGTACATAGGAATGTGAACAACCAAACACACGAGCATGACCAAGAGTAGATGGGCATAAAACGATACTCAGACATGACCAAGAGTAAACGAGCACAACCCGAAGTACACAGTCATAACCAGATGAACACATGCATGAACAAGAGCACATGGGAAATCCCCAGGTGGACGATACATTCCATATAGTACTAGTACATGTTGTGTAGTACTAAATGGATAGCAAATATATGTGCATGTGAGGAAATGGACAATAGTATATGCGAGGTCACACGCTGTGTAACCCCCAGTGCATTCTATGTACCCTTTTCAGGAGTTTCTACCTTGCATATATATTTCTTATGAACTTAGATTTTTTCCTAGGAGTGGCCTATCCTAATAAATTTTCCACATAGAACATGATAGTATCCTTCATAGTGTATTTAGAGATACAATGCAAGGTGTTGAGAGAATGACACTTCTTTAGGAGGCACTTGAAATATAATAATGATCAGGAAGGATCATCAGAGAGATGTCAGGGTTTGATACACTATGTCACACTAGGGTGTAGGTCCCCCATATTTCCTTATCCATGAAGTGTTGACCATGGATTTATTGGGGTTCAGGTACTCTATCTACTAATTGGTACCCCCTGACAAACTAGGGACTGGGTCCTCTATTTACTAAGTGGTACCCCCTAATGCACCAAGGCTTGAATCCTCTATTCATTGAGTGACACCCCGTTTCGTATTTGGGAACATATCCTCTATCAAAATTGTTCCCCCTCGAGTTGTGGAGCAGTGGAGAGGTGTGAGTCCTCCACATTACTTTCTCAAATAGACATGCAATATTCTGGGAATTAGAGATGGATCTTTATAGTTGTAAGAAGACTCATTATCCTTGGCTGGTCTATGGAGATAGATATCCCCTTTCTCCCTCATATGGGTTTCTTTATAATAATATATAACTCGGGTTTCTTTTCTCTATTTATTTGGGTTGAGTTGAATTTTATCATATTTTTCCATTTATCCCTTTATAGTTTTTAGAGCATCCTAATGGGTATATATATACTCACCCCTGTATGGTCTTTTCCCACACGTGTTATGTCTTATATAGATGATAGACAGTTCGAAGGTGACATCAGTGGAGCATAGTGATACTCGGGTGCATTGACTACACATGGTGGTCAGACGGAGAGTTCAAGAGCTGAGATCTCTTCATTTTTCCTTCATTCCAATTGTCATTAGGTTGGGAATCCATTTTTGGTTGGGTATGTATTTTTACCCTTTACACTTTGGTTTTATGCTGTTATAATCTGATATATTAACCATATTTTATTGCATGCATGGTCGTACGCTAGATGTTTCAGTATTTATTATATTCCTTTTCAAATTTTCATGGATATGGTTGTGTGTGAGTATACATGTATTTAGGCTAAGTCCACCCATTTCATTTATGCATTCTCGGTGATTGTATCGAGCCCCTAGCCTATTGGAGGCGGGCTTAAGGTTTTTCACACTCGGATTTCCGCTAGCCAGGTGGGCCCTGGTGGGTTATTTTATGATAGTATGAGTGTGCGTGCACCCCAAAAATAGTCCCCAAAGAGCCTACATTTTATTAAGTAACAAAATTCAATGGTCATAGGAATTCAAACACAAAACATGCAGGTTAGAACTGAGTGATTTCACCACTTATTCTACATGCAATTTATTTTATATAGTATTACTTTATATTTATATACAAGATAATATATTTTTATATAAAAAAATTAATATTTTTTTTTGTAAATAAATAAATAAATATATAAAAATTAACTATATATATATATATATTATATTTATATATATATATGTTAATATATTTGTGTGTGTATATATATAATTATATTTTTTTATAAATATATATTAATATATTTACATATGTATATATAATATAACATAATATAATAATATATATATACATTTAAATAAATAAAATTATATGTATATATATATATATTTAATACATATATATTATAAATATATTTATACATATATATACATATAATTTTTCATTTGTAATATTATTACATATATTCACATTATTAATCACTTATTATTAATGAGAATTTATTTAGTTATTATTAATTTAATGTAATTATGTTTTTACTAGAATTTTTGTGTGTTTATATATATATATGAATTTATATGTTTGTCTCTATCTCTCTCTCTATATATATATATATATATTAATTTTACATGAAAAATATTTTTTTATTATTATGTAATACTATTATAAATATATAAACATATAACACATTTAAATTTTTTAGACTTGTCACATTTAAAACATAGTTAAAATAAATATGATCCACATTTGAAAGCATGAAAAAATTATCTACATTTACAAATGTGTCTAAATTAAAAATTACTAATATTTTCGAACATGAATAAATTAGGGTTGTTATAAAACATAGGTAAATCAAAATCATTATAAAACATGGATAAATTATCCATATATGAAAATATTACTAAATTAGCAATTTTTTAAACAACAACTAAATTAGAAACATTTGAAAACATGACTAAATTATCCATGTTTTGATACATGACTAAATTAGTGACATTTTATAATGAGGCTAAATTAAAAATAAGTGACGTATTTAAATGTAGCTAAAAAACATGGCTAAATTAACCATGTTTTCTAAATAAAAAAATATACAACATGGATAATTACATTTTTTATAGTCTTTGAATCACCACAAACCTCTAAAGGCTATCAGTAACAAGTGCATCAAATTCCAAAAAGGCCCCCTTTACTCAGTAAAAAATTTATATTGTATATATACCTTCCCTTTATCCATGCCAAAGATTTTTCGGTTCTAATTAGTGGACCATTTAACCTCAAACCCATTAAAAATATTATAGTGGAACCCATCATTCAAATTTGGTCAGTGATCATCCTCAACAAGCCTATCTCATTGCATTATTTACTAAATTAGATAATCAAAGTTACGATTTACATCGTTCTCATGAATTGGTCAATGGAATTGAAATGATCCTAATTATTGAACCCCCTGATTGGGATATCATGTTTCCTCATTTTTACAAGCACTATGACATTTAACAACACACTCATTTTCCCCAAGGTCTTCTATATCGATATAATCACTTAATCATTCACATATGATTATCACCTTTTCTTTATAACTAAATAGACAGACTCATCATTTTCCATTCAAATCCATGCGACCTAAAAAAATCCCTGTGTTTTTATGAGCATTGTAACCTTAATCTAATCACGTATTCCCACTTTTATAGGTTGCTTGTACTAGAATGAACTACATTAATTTGAAATGGGTTAGTTTTTTTTCCTATGCTCGACATTTGACCTCACTTCTCTTTCAGTCAATGTTATATGACCTAAAACCATGGAAAATATTCCACCTTAAATATTATCCCTCATTAAACTATACGAAAATAACTTAAACTAAATAAGGAAAGAGATATGATACTTTACAAGCCAAAAACCTACAAAGGGAATCTTAGGAAAAATTAAAGTCTCAGTTTTTAAGAGTGACACTTCATATATCCTAATAAAGATATTAATAATTTTAATGAAAGGAGGAATAAATATTCTCATGTAAAAAACCCACAAAGGGTGGCCAGAGTAAAATATATGTTCCAATCCTCTTATCATTTAACTGTCATGACATAATACAATATAATGGTTTAAAGGAAGATATATAATACTTATAGGGACTCCTATTTTTCCTAAAAAAAACATTATTATGAACACTAGGTATATGGATTTAGGAAGAAGTTATAGAACCATCCTTTTGTTATCATGCTCCTTAAATTTTGTTTAAGATAATATATGGAAAGTGCTTAAAAAGGTAATTTTAGGCTACTTGAACCCTCTTAAGCATGTAATCTTCCCTTTAAAACTCTCTTATGATTTCACTTATGCAATTCAAACATTCCCTTATATCATAATAGACTTACATTCAAATATGGTAATGGTAAACATGTTGTCTATCCAGACAACCTATATACATCCTAGAGAAAGTATTTAGGAGGAAAACCAACATTGATATTTTTTTCTAATAGGTTTACCTCATCATATGATAATAGTATGTAGACACAATGTATCCCACTTTCCTATATCCATTTGAGAACATTTTTCATACATATTATTGATTGAACCACTCTACATTATTTTACTCAAGTATTTTGAAATTATGAATTACAAAATTAATTCATGTATTGGTAAATAGATTCAATTATTATGATATTATTGGTAACACCCCTATAAAAGAGAGGCATATATGGATAAATGATACTACCCATTCCAAAAATGTTCACATTTATTTTCTAGAGTCTACCGGATTAAAAATCAATAGTTAAGTATGCTTGGCCTGGAGTAGTGCTAGGATGGGTGATCTCCTTAGTAGTTTATCAGGGTGTGTGAGAGTGATAACAAAACACACTGAAAGAACATTTTTTGTCTTATGGGGAAATTCATTAGTGTTATAGGTGATCCTAGTGGGTAATAGGCCATCATGTACTGGAAAGGAAAGAAATGTATTATAGGATACCCATGGGGTTAAATGACCAAGTACATGGCCCATGGAGGCCGGGTCATGAAAAATAGCATCAAAGCTAATTCACATACTGAATTGTAAATTAACTACCTAAGTTTGAGGTGTGGGGTCCATAACAAGGGCATTGTTCTTTAAAGGGGGTAGATTATAACACCCCTAGAAAAGTGAAACATAAAATGATAAATGTTACTACCCATGTCAAAATTATGCACCTTTATTTTTATAATACTACCTAATTAGAACACTCCAATTATGCATGTTTTACATAGATTAGTGTTAAGATGCATAAACTCCTAGGTTGTTTCCCAGGATGTGTTTGAGTGTGGTCAAATCACACTAAAAGAACATGTGTTGGCCTGTGGGGCAATCATTATTTTGACAGGTGAACCTATTGTGTAATATCCCATGGAGTGTTGGAATAGAAAAATGGTATTATAGGAGACCCATAGGGTTTGATTACCAGTTTAATGGCCTAGAGGTTGGGTCATGAAACCATTCCATTTATATTTTTGTATATTATCATGTATTAATAGTCAAAATGGAAATTTTTATAAAAGTGATAATTGTATAAATCAAGTAATGTTTTTAATAATTAAGCATAAAAGAATAGAAGTATCCATAATATTTAGTTTCATATTGTCACAATATGAAATTTGTAATGAATTCAGATACTATTTTAAGGCATTACCAATAGACTCTTATAACTATATCATTGATTGATCCGAGTCACTAATATCCTGACATAATTCATGAAAAATTGTGAATAATACATCCTATTCAAGTCATAGTGCCTCTTCTCTTATTATGGCATCCATCATTTAATTTTCAGCTTTCTTGACTAGATTATACTATTCATATAAAAATTTCTTGGGGTTGAATATCTATTTATAAAGTTAATAAACCATGTATCTTTCTTCTATGACTTGATGTTTCCACTTCACTGCCACCATTAGTTATTGAGATGATTCAAGAAGTGCTGTGGTCCACTGATTTGAAAACATTTCTATAGATCTAATGTTAAAAACCCTCAATTGGAATGTCCTCACTTTGCTCTA
The DNA here is from genome assembly GCA_963277665.1 of Viscum album. NCBI lineage: Eukaryota > Viridiplantae > Streptophyta > Magnoliopsida > Santalales > Viscaceae > Viscum > Viscum album. Next base: position 1,302,572,376 of record OY728127.1, read on the forward strand.
GGGAATAATCAACTCCTTTATATAAGAATAGATTATATGGTAGCCATATGTTTCATAACCATAAGTGGAGAACATATGTTAAAGGTTTTTTAATTGGATACTCAGATCATTGAGAGGGTTCTCATTAACCAACCTCCAGATGTTCCTCTATACCCACTACTACATATTTTATTGAAGTGTTGCATACTCTTGGTCTGAGTTAGAGCTCATAATGGGGTGTTATAAAAATCCTAGAAAGAAATCAATATAATAGTTTTGGGTCTCAATATATCTCACATGAGTGTACATTAAACTATTCCATAAAATTATGGCTTTTATTGGTAGAGGAATCAAATCAACAACCCCTGAGTTTCCACTGCCTAAGGCATGGATTCCAAAATTGACACCCAAAATTAGTTAGTTTATAGAAATGAAATAAGAAATAATAGCATCAAATGTGGATTTAAACCTTCATTCAATGGGGAATTGAACTATTCAACTATTATCACTCCATCAAAAGGTGAAACTAAGGGGTCTTCTCTTACTATTACTATTTCTTCAAAAATAGTGAAAGGGACCTCAACATTCACTACTACCACATTGAAAATTTACACTGATTGTGACACTTCATATGGATCCCCTGTATAATTGATCACATGGTTATCATCGGACACAATCAAATAGAATTTTTATATTTTATGAGAAGCTTGTAATGTAATATATGGATGACTAAGATCATTTCCTAAGGAGTGTGTGTTGTTTAGAATCTCATTATTCTAAATCACTTATGTATTTTAGTTTTTTATTTCTTAATTTTTAAAGAATCCAAAGATGACGATTGTTTGTTTTGTTTTTCATTGATTGAAAATAAAATAAATGCAGAAAGAAATATAAAGGGGGTTATGAAGAAATGTAAGATGTCCCAAGGATGAATTCTAGTGAGATCTATCATCAATTAATTTTGTTCCAAATCATATAATTCAATGAACATGCTTAATATCATTCACCTATTCACCATCTACTATTTTATTTGGTATGGAAACAATAATATGATTTAGATATCCTTAAATAGACCAATAATTCCATGTGTTATCATCATTTAATAAATAAAAATAATCCTTAATCAAGTGAATGAACTTACTCACACACCTATAATATATCGCATACCATTATTCCTTTCAAACCAAATGAATCCATTGGTATGAACCATGATCCAATTATAGGGAGAAATTTAAGTAAAACAATTATAAGAGTGTGGACATGTCAATGGAATTTAGAGTGATAATCACCTCCTCCATATTCCACCTTTACCATTGCACTAGAATTAGAGAAGAGATATATTAGGAATTAAATGCATAAATTCAAGATCATCATTGTGATTCCCCTTAGACCATCCACAATGGGTTATTTCTCTATGATCATGGAGATCAAAATCACTAGGACATCATAGAGGTGAGAAGAATGAAGAAAAGAGGGAGAATATAATAACATGATAAACAAATTAAGAATATAATTAAACATTAAAATGATGAAATTAATAAATTAACTATAATTGGAAGATATCGAATTACTAATCTCTTGTTGGCAGGAGCCATGTTCTTATACTGGTCATGGGGAAAAATTATTCATAAGAATTAGCATTCTTCTTCCCCACTTCTAGTGTTGAGGTGAGTTCCTACATCAGATGGATATATTCCAAGTGTACAGTTTCGACTATTGTGATTAATTTGGTTATGAGTATCATTTTACCATGACCAAAAACACACAAATTTGAGAAAATATAGAGTGGATATGTTCCCATGAATTATATCTCTATTAGAAATTTGGTGTTTCCCAACATATTCCTTTAGATAATCACACATATTGGAAATTAGTATAGAATTTGGACCTTGGAATTGGTCTAGTTGGTTGGAACTTTTGATTCCTTGCTACATACCTACTTTGGGCTACTCGATAAGTGATTTTCCCATAGTGTATTGACAAGATCGAATAGAATTAAATAGATATTCACATGAATACTGGATCAGTGATGCATGGATGAGGTGAATATACTTCAACTATTGTGTTAATGGCTGAGACTAGAATGTGGTGGCTTCATGTAATTCCGGTTTAGACATTACATTGAATACTTGGGATTCAAGCTTCCTCAAAACCACAAATGGTGCATTGGTATGTTTTGAGGTCTCCTACTTTATTCAAAATACTTTAACATGTTAAAAATAGCAATAAATATTATTTTTTAGTGGTTTTGGAGTTCATTATCATAACCTAGGGTTGTATTAAAAATTTATCTTCATCAGGCAATGTTCAAATTCACCGTGGTAACACTTATTTTTAATTTTATTAATTATATATATATATATATATTATTTAATCTTTCTCTTTTTCTTTTTATTAATTTTCACTTTTATTTTTATTTATTTTATGTTGAGAGTGAAATACCGTAGCTTCTTCATTTCCATCGATCAAATTGGGTTCAACATGGGTGGAGGTGCATTTGCGGTCAGTTTTGTATTGATCATCCCTGGTGAGCTCAAGTTTCAGCCTCACCTTATAAGGGTCTTTGGCCTACATTTATTAGGTGGAGGTGTGTGACATATTCATTCAGTGGACTTGATCATGGTGGAATGTGACGATGCTCAGTTCAACATAGTGGCAGTGACATCTCTTCTCCGATGGGATTCATCCTCCATGATAGCGGATTGGGAAACCTACATCAATATTCATAAGGGGTAGTTTATGGTGGATCTTGATTTCAATAAGAGGAGTTCAAAGCAATAATTTTCTCCTTATGGGATGAGGTGTGGTGAATATTAGGGCTTGTGTTAACTTATTATAGGTTGAAGGTAGCCGAATGATAACTTTAGATAAAAGTGAATATGAACGATTGATTGAATTACAGAGCGGTAAGTATGACGTAGTAGGATTTTTTTACCATTGGAGGAGGGAGTGGCAGAGGTAGAGGGTGTGTGTGGTGGTATCACATGTTAACAAAAGAAGTCATGGAACAAGTGTGGGTGATGGTAGCAGGCATACCTTCTGGCTGTACTATTTTTTTTTGTTACCGGTGCAACATTTTTCTTATAGTATAAATGAGTGGAAATAATAAATTGAGGAATCAATGATAATATTTTTCTTAAACTGTAAGTATAATTCAGTGGTACTGATTTGTGGTAGCATTCAGGGGTGATAAAAAAATCATTAGTAATAAGTTGGAGGTAGAACTTGGAACGGTAGAAAATGATGGTGGTAGCACACAGGCCTTCGAAAATTTCACACCCCACAAGATCCAATTTATGTATTTCAATTTAATTCAAAAAAAATAAAAACATTAAAACTCAAAAAATTAATCCATTAATGAATTTAATTCCAAATTAAATATTTTAAATTTTAAATCCAGTTTTAAATCAAAAATCAAAATGTATGGCCTATCAAATTAATTCTAAAGATGGGTATATTAATAAAAACTATTATTTAATCCATGTTACAATTAAATTTAAAATTATAAAAATAAAAAATTCACTATTTTACCAAGTATTTTAATTAATTAAGGGTATTTTCAATGAAAATAAGACAAAAATGTTGAAATTTTCAGCTCACATCATCCCCAACACACTTTAACTATTTCACTCCTAGGAAATTTTGTCATTAAATTTCATTATTCAATAAGAAAAACAAAGAAAGTCATCCCTCCTAGATGTAAATTAACAAACTAAAGAATAAATCAAACAAGGATTTATCCAGTGTTTGAATTATCATGCCTCATATGTGATTTCAATTCATTATTTCACTTTAATTCAATCATATTTCTAAATCGAGAAGTGGATCAAATGATATTTAAGTGAAATAAAAGTTTTAACAAAAAGAACTTCAATTTTCCCTATTTCCTAAGTTCCCTCAAACCAAATTTCAATTTTACACTCTATTGATACAACTCAGTTGAATGTTTTTATAATTCAATTTACCCCTTCATGGGTTCAATATTACCCTCAACTAAATGAATTTATTTTTTACTTATAAACATTACTCATTTTCTTCTTTTTTATTTTGTTGGTTTTTTTGGATTTTTTTTCATTCCATGTATATGTATAGAACTATGCAATATTACTTATAAAAATATTTACATAGGGCTACTCACACACACAGTTCCATTTTTTCAGATATTCATTGTGGGATCCCAATTCTCCATTTTAATTTAGGTTCAAAGGAATTATATTAATTTTATTTTATTGGGAACCATAAGGTGTTATTTCTAAAATATTTTGAGTTACCTCAGATTAAGTTCAAAATTTTAGTGACATCAAGTTATAATTATGATTCCATAAAAATATTTTCACTCATACTCCCTTCCCTAGTTCTAAGATGAAACTTTATATGAACACAAATATTAATTCAATCAATAATCTTCTAAGTCTTAAAGTTTTAAAATCAGTGAATTAATTAATTATAGCATGAAATTCAAACAAGGAAGAGAAACATTAAAGTTTAAGAATGGTTTGAAAAATAAAAATAGAAACTATAAAAAAGTCTATTTACAAAAAAAATTATTTTTATGTGTTTTTAATTTTTTTTTCCTTTTTTATTCATTTAATTATTTACTAAAAATGTATTAAAAAATTGTAAACATATATTTTTATATATATATATTTTAAGGTATTAATTAAAAAGAAATTAAAAACTACTCATAATAGGATTGAATATTTTTTCCCACACTTATTCAAGACACTACCCTAAATGTTGTTTAGCATGAAAGTTTTTCAATAAAAGATAAATTATTAATTCACAGTGTAAAAAACAAGTGATAAGGATGGAAACCACCTGATATTTATTTATCCCGCAGGTTTGAGGTAAGAACTTCCCCAGGTGAACTTGTAAATAGATCAAGCTATTCTCCTAGGTTGATATCTAATTAGAGAAAACCTATAGAAAAAAATTATAAAAATTACTTCTTTTATTAAAATTAAAATGGAAAATAAAGATAATGGGTAAATAATCTTGGACTATCCATCCTAAGAGGGGATATAGTTAGACTATCCATAGATGGAAAGTCTGGTGGTTATCCATAATCCATAAGAGGATATAGTTTATGTGATAATAACCAACGCATAATATTGTTTCCATATCTCTTTATCTTAAATTCTTACTGGAGGCCTCCTTTTATAGAGTTTTTCATGTCCACCCCTATATCAGTGTATATGTTTTGTTAAGTGGGTGTGGAAAAATAAAAATTGGGGCCACCTATTCCATTAAATCCAAATCAATGGATTATTCCTCTATTGGATTCTCTATTTGTGCTGCTTGGACAATTTAAAATATGATAAATTCATTAGATAATTGTAATTGAAAAGAATCATAACATGGTAAGTTCAAGTCAAAATTCCCCCCTTCATAGGTTTTAACATGTATTTCCATCTCTTCATGAGGTGTTATTTGTAATTACTCTTCTACTGTGTTTCGCTCCTTATAATATTTAATATGGTGTTGAGTGAGTGGTTCCTTCTCCATAGGTCCCAGAGCATCTTCATCTTAGGATAATTATCCTATGGAATCTTCATTAAATTATTCATGAGTGGATTCGTGAATTTTTTCAAAGAAATCTTCATCCAACTCCTCTTATTTATATTAGATAGCTACATAATTTTGAGCAGCTCAAGTTTCTCTTCTAAGTTATCCACCTCATGTTCTTTTTCCTCATTCTCTTCTTCTTCTACAAGGGTTAGAAAAACTATTCTAGTTTTAGAATATGAAAAGTTGGGAGATTAATTTGTAGAATGGATTTTGAAAAATCAAATGAGCTTAAGGATTGATTCACTCCCTCATATGACCCTGGTTGAAACTCATGTTTCCCATACACCCTCACCTGCTTAATTTGGGATGCCTGGGCTGAGGGAAAATTTTCCTGGGTCTCTTGGGGGAACATGGCGAGGCCCATTCAGGAAGGTGGGATCAATGTTCTTAGTCTTGCTGATACTCTTCTTTGCATGCATGCTAAAATGGCCTGGGAACTTCATGAGCATCAGACCCTTTGAGGGAAGATTATGGGCATCACTTCAATGGACGACTCGCTGATGGTTAATGGAAACATGTCTCCCTTAATGGCCATGATTCTCCCCCTATTCACTACTATCCAATCTCATGTTTAGTGGATCATCAGGGAGGGAAAAGTGTCATTATGGAATGACAACTAGGCATGATGTATTCTCAGATTCCCAGGGTGTCCATCCTATAACATCATATATGAGGAGGATATAGGTTTCTGGAATTCATCAATGATATTCTAAACAAGGACCAAAAAGCCTAATTTCACCTTATCAACACTAATGAGGAACCTAATAGGTGTGTTTTCCCCCCTCATCCTCATGCATCTTTTCTTCTAGGGACTGTCGCCGTATCTTGGAACCTCACCCATATGATGACCAATGGAATGGAACCCTCTGAACTAAGAGTATCCCAAACAAGATGAAATTCCTCACCTGGAGGCTTTAGCATGGTACTGTTGCCACAGATGAAAATATTCAGAAATGTGGAATCTCCATGGCCTCCCGCTGTTTGTGTTGTTCTGTGCAAAAAGAGAAGAGTAGTGATCTCCTATTCTTTGAGGGTGAATGAGCTCAGGAAGTATGGATCTCCTTCAGAGGTTTTACTCTTATCCAGGTGTATCCTCTTTCAAATGTACCCTTCTTCGAGTGCTGGTTTAGTGGTTCGGGAAATATGGGGGTTGAATGTATGGCCATAATGATCATTTTACATGCGGGTTTTTGGAGTCTCTGGAAGGCACGGAACAGAGCGAGGTTTGAGGGAACGTTTTTTACTAGGAGAGCCATTATTGCTCGTACTCATAGTCTACTACCCGATCTGGCCAGGTGTATTGATAATTGGTAGGATTATCTCTCCCTCTAGCTCTTTCCAATGGTGACCTAGGTGAATCCTGCTCTGTTAGTTGCTTACAACCAATGGATCAGATGGTAACTGTCTCGCTTAGGACTGAAACTGAATACCAACAGATCTTGTATTGTGGGTTTCATGCAGGGAGGTGGGGTGATCTGCATCTCTAGATGCACCTTCATGTTTATATTCTTAGTGTACCTTGTAAGTGGATCATCCCTACAAGCAGAGGCCCTTTCCTTTCTGTCAGGCCTTACTCTATCCAGTCAAGGCGGAATTGATGTAGTGGAAGCATAAACTGAATCTCAGATTCTTTTCAAAGTGCTTCTGGGCACCGACCAAGTTCCCTAGTCAATCACGTATCCTATCAGGAAGAGTTGTGCTCTTCTCTCCAACAACATCTGGTTGACACACACACATGCCATGAGAGAAACAAGGTGGCTGATCATATGGTGAAGCTTACGGTGCATGGTCCGGGTACGTACTATTTCTATAACTTTAACCATTTGAATCCAGATAGGGTTAAATATTTTGTAGGGGATTCCCTCAGTCTCCATTACTTTCGGACCCCTAGGCCACTCGTTCTCGATGTACACTTTTCATCTTACCTTATCTTTAAATAAATAACCGATGATGATGATGTTTACCATAAAACACCCTTGTGAGTTCATTTATAATGTATGTGGCTTGTGTATCTTCAATTCTATCCTCAAAACATTATCCCTCCCATCCTTATTTATCATCCATGATGGAAATAAATGGTACTGAGTCTATAAAAGTAAAATTAAGGGGATTAGCATATAATTCAACTTGTAAAAATTAATATAGAAATCCATTTAGTTCAATGGTATCTCCCTCTTGAATTTTAGATTTTTTTTCTAGGTATAATGCCTCTTCGAAGTATTCTTGTGTGGATGGTGGAAGTAGTGGGAATTCCAACTTTTCTTAAAATGAAAAATCATCTACTTCAAAAACATCATCCAGTTCTAGAGAACAATTTGATCTTGTGATTTCATTTACAATATAATTGAGATCATTAGATAGTTTGGTTTCAATAAAATGTGAGAATGAAAAGTTTGAAAAAGTATTTCTCTCAAGAGTTTCAACTCTACACCTATTTTCATGGTAAACCAAATCTGGGAAGATTTTCTCAAGGCCGAATAGTGGAAGATCCTACGATTCTTAAAAATCTCATTTCCTCCTCTTAAATTCATTCTTGGGAAAAGACTTGGGGTTTTAACTCTTCATCTTCTTGTTGTTTTCTTTGTTCTAAAAGCTCTTGGAGGGTAATGAGTGTTTTAGTTTTCATTATACTCAAATAATTCACCATTTATATCTATTAATTCAATGTCTAGTCCAATTTCACTTGAAAATCCTTCAATATATAGGATTACCTTTGAATTTCCTCTAGTTTAAGTTCTTATTCAATTTTATGGTGTGGGGGTATGTGTTGTGCATGGTAGTTGGGTATGTTTATGTAGTAGTTTTCATCCTCCCACCCATTGGTGTACACTGAAGGTTTTTGTTGGTATTACCATCAAGAGTTCATCTCCTAGGATTTATATAGGAATGTGAAATGGGTATGAAATTGGTGAGGATACATTAAATAATGGTCTCACTTTTAGTTTTTATCCTAGTTGGAGTAAAATAGAAAGAAAAAATAGCAAAAAAAAAATAAAAATAAAAATTGAGGAAAAAAGAAAAAAAATAATCACAATTGTGTTAAGGATAGTGAATACTCGACCCTGCTCCCTAGAAATGGTGACAAGTTGATCGCATGGTTGTCATGGGCCATAGTCATTTTTTTATATTTCATTAAAATATTGGAATACAACATAGGGATAACCAAGATCATTTTCTAAGGTGTGTGTGTGGGTTAGAATCTCATTATTCTAAATCACTTATGTATTTTTATTTTTTGTTTTCTTAATTTTGAATGTAGCTAGAGATAATGATGGTTTGTTTTGTTTTTGATTTAATGTAATGAAAATAAATTTACAAAAAACTACAAATGGGGGGTCAATAAGGAATAAATGAGGTCCTAGGGATGAATTATAATGTGATCTATCATTATTTAATTTTATTTTAAATTATCTAATTCAATGAAATGGTTCAATATCATTCATCTGTTAAACCTACACTATTTTATTTGGTATGGAACCACTAATCTTTCCAAGATATCCTTAATCAGACCAACAATTACATGTGTTCTCCTAGATTAATAAGTAATAACATTCCCTAATAAAGTGAATGAAATTACTCACACACTTGATAGCGATTGTGTATTATTCATCCTTTAGAACCACACAACTTCACTAGTATGAAGTCTAGTATGATTAGAGGGAGTCAATGAAGTGAAATAGTTGGAATAGTGTGATAATGTCAATGGAATTTAGAGTGAAAATCAGATCTCTAGATCCCACCATCAATATCACACTAGAATTAGAGAGCAAATAGATTGGTAATTAAATACATAAATTCCAAATTGTTGCTGTGATTCCCCTTGGACAACCCACAATGGGTTAAATCCCCATGATCTTAGAGATCTAAATCGTTGGGACATTGTATAGGTGATATACATAAAGAAACATTAGATACGAGAACAACATAATGAACATATAAAGAACAAAATTCAACATTAAAATGCAGAAATTAAGAAATTAACTACAATCGACAGATGTTGAATTCATAATCTCTGGTCAGTAGGAGCTGAATTATTCTACTAGGTGAGGGGAAAAATTATTTATAAGCACTAGAGTTATTATTTCTTGCTTCCAGTGTTGAGGAGAGCTCCTATATCAACTGGATGGATGCTAATTATGCTGTTTTGATGGCTGTGATTAATTCAGTTAAGAGTATCCACTAACGATTGAGCACACACAGGTTTGAGAAAATTCAGAGTGGAAATATTCTCACACATCGTTGTTCCAATGAAATTTTGGTGTTTCCTTGTATATTTTTTTGAAAAATTTGATGTATGGGAAATTTAGCCTGAATTTGGGCCTTGGAATCATTTGAGTTGGTTACAACTTTTGAAACCTTACTACGGACCCACTTCAGACTACTCTGGAAGTTATTTTTTAAATGTATATTGACAATCTTGGATGGAATAACTACCACAAAAATAGGTTTTCTAGCGCTACCCTTTATCAGTGCTAAAAAAATTACTATTAAAAGTGAACCTTTATTAGGATTTTAGCACTATTAATGGGACCCCCTTTATCAGTGCTTTTTTAGTAGTGCTGATAAAGGGGGGTCTTTATCAGTGCTTTTTTTACTAGCGCTAATAAAGGGTAAATTTCAAAAACATATATTTCATTAAAAATAATATATTGATATATAAATATATAAGTATATTTATATTGATTTAAATATAATATATATATTTTTAAATATGTTTTAGATAAGTATAAATAGACATTTGCACTTAATATATAAGATATGTAGTGAAAATGGCTTATAAAATATTTTAAAAAATATTAATAATTAATAATTTTCTAATTATCATCGAGTAAAAATCATTTAATAACAATTTGAAGACATAAAAAATCAAAAAATCAATAAAAGATCTAAAATAAGTTGAAAAAAGAACTCAAACTTCAAACAACCATAACTTTTGATTCGGGTGTCTGTTTGAGCTCTACCACATATCAAATAGAATCTTGCGACAAGATCTATGCACAAAGGACACAAGAGAACCTTTTTTCCTATGTTTAGAGGCCAAAAAAGGCCCAAACGGCCTCTAAAACTGAGTTTTTAGTCGGGATACCCAAATTTTTTAACATTCTATGGAATTTATGCCTCGTTTTAGGGGGTCTTTTTTACCTTTTTCATTGGGGACTAAATTTATTTCTAGGGATTACATTCATATTGATATTATGGATTTTAAATTTTATAATTTTTCATAACATACTATTATTTATTATCAAATATATAACAATATATAAATATTTTTTATACATTCACACATAAAAATTTAATTTTATATATAAATAACTAAATATATTTACATATGAAATATATTTCCCAATATACAACCCTTATCTTAATAAAAAACTAATATACATTTTATTTAAAATACAAATATATGAATATTTATATACCTATATAATGTGTGTGTGTGTTTCTATATTTGTGTGTGTCTGTATTAACAAACTGATATATATTATCTCTATATTCTAAACATATGTATATACATATTAATATATAATATTTGTAAATATATATAAATATGTATAATTATACTTACATATACACATATAATATATATATGTGTGTGTGTGTGTGTTGTATATATGTATGTATGTATTTATTTATTTATAAACAAAAAAAACATATTTTATAAATGTATTTAAAACTGATCATATAAATATATATTAATATATGAATAAATATACTAATAAAAAAAAACTAAATATATATAAATAAATAGATATAAATTGATATAAATATATGAATAAATAAATAAATAAATATATATATATATTAATATAAATAAATATATATATTAATATAAATAAATAAATATATTAATATAAATATATATATGTTGATATAAATATATATTAATATACGAACAAATATAAATAAATAAATATATAAATAAATAAATATATAAATATATAAATATATAAATATATAAATATATAGATATATCATTAAATGGGGAGAAAATCAACATGGAGGAGTGGTAAAGGGTCTAGGCATGCAAAGGAGTGGTATCGAGTTCAAATCCAGAGGGAGGTAGGGGTGCACACATGGGTTGGTGAAGGGGGCAGTTAACACTATTAAAGGGTTGGGGTTGGGGGTGGGGCTGGGGCATTCAAGGGTGTTTTAGTAGTAATGTTGAATGAGGATGGGGTGGGGGGGGGGTCAAGCATTGTTAACACCCCCTCCGATTGTAGATTTTGTTTTTAATTTTTTAACTTTTATCAGCACTAAAAAATGCACTGATAAAAGAACATTTTATCACTGCTTTTTTAGTGCTCATAAAAGGAATCTTTATTAGCATTTTTTAGTGCTGATAAAATGGAACCCCTTTTAATAGTTATTCGATTATAAATTCTTTTTAGCATTGTAAATTCCCTTTTTTAACGCTTTTAAAGTCCATATTTTTATTTGTTAATTTATTAGAGATTCACATGAAGACTGGCTCATTGATTCATAAATGAGGTGAATGTACCTGAACTGTTGTGTTAATTGATGAGGCTAGAATGTGTGGTATTTGTGCAGTGCAGGTTCATGTATTATGTCAAACACTTGGGATGAAAGATTCATAAAAATTGTGGCTGGTGCATTGGGAGGTGTTGAGGTCTCCTCCTTTCTTAAAAATGCATCCACATGAGAAAAAATAGTTAATATTATTATTTTTTCAGTAGTTTTAGAGTTCATTAGCATGGTCCAATTGCCAATCTTCATCAGGAAAAGTTTGGACTCACTATGGTGGAACATATTTTTAATTTTATCAATATATATATATATACATTCTTTCATATTTTTTACTTTTATTTTTATACGTTTTCTATTTTATTTTTATTTATTTGATGTTGAGAGTGAAATCCCACAGCTTCTTCTTCATTTCAATCGATGCGGATTGAGTTAAAAATGGGTAGAGGCATGGTCACAGTTGGTTTCATGGTGATCATACTTTATGATCCTGAGATTAAGTCTTGTCATTGATGGATATTTAGCTAATGTTTCTCAACCGGTGTCCTGTGACATATTTTTTTAGTGTACTCAATCAAAGTGGCGCACAATGGTGCCTGGTTCAGCGTAGCGGTGATGACGTCTCTTCTCTGACATGATTCTTCCTCTATGGTGGTATATTAGGAAATATTCATTGGGATTAACTAGGGTCAGATCATGGTGGATCTTTATTTCAATAGGATGCAGTCAATTCTTTGATTTCCTCCTTGTAGAACAAGGTGTGGTGTAAATTAGGCGTTGCGGTCACTTGTTGTAGGTTGAAGGTGGCCACAAAGTAACTTTAGATAAGAGAGAAGAGGAATGGTATATTGAACACAAGGGTGGTAGGTTGTTGGAAGCAGGCTGTGTATCCATTGGAGGAGGGAGAGGTAGCAGTAGAGGGGTTGTGTGGTGGTAGCATGTGTCAACTGAATAAGGCATGGCACAAATGTGTGTGATGGTAGAAAGCATCACTTTTGGTGGTACTAATTTTTTTCCTTACTATAGGTATCATTTTTCTCACTATAACACTGGGTGGTGATAGACGATTGATGAGGAAATGGTATCATTTTTTTAAATTATCCCTAGTAGGTACTGGTGCCGTTTGGAGGTAGCATGCGAGGGCAGTAGAAAACTCATTTGTAGCAAGTTGATAGTAGCACTTAGACTGATAAAAAATGCTGGAGGTAGTATGCTTGCTTCCAAAAATTTCAAATCCCAAAGGATTAAATTTATGGTTTTCAATTTAATTCAAAAGATGTTAAAACATTAACAATATAAAAATTAATCCATTAAAAAATTTGATTTTAAATGAAATATTTACAATTTTAAATCCCATTTTAAATCAAAAATCAAAATGTATGGATTCTTAAATTAATTCCATAAATTAATATATAAATAAAAACTAGAATTTAATCCACATTATAATTAAATTATAAATTATCAAAATCAATGAACAGTAACTATTTTACCCAGTACTTTAATTAATTATGGGTATTTTCAATGAAAATCAGACAAAAAATATTGAAATTTTCAAAACACATAAATATTAATTTTTTTAGTCAGGTCTAACTTTGAGCGTGACACACCATACAATTGATTCATAATACTATAGGGTGTTTCTAGCCTAATCATGTCCAAAATGGTCCTATTAAGGACTATACATTAAAGTGTTGTTGATTAGCATGATTGAAAAAATAAGTGTATAGGTTTCAAAATGACACACCTTCTTAAAAAGATATAGTTAATGCAATAACCAATGATTCAAGATATTTGAACATGAATTAGATATCCATGAGATCATAAACTGAGCATCTCTAGGCTGAATCATTGACAAGAACATTATTATTATGAATTGACTCTAACCTTTCCTAAGATTTACCAATTGCTTCATTTATAGAGGTTTATTCCTAGGGTATAGAGGTTGTGTACTCATTAGTAATTATAGTTATTGAACCCAAAGATCAAGGATAAATATATAAAAAAGATAATGGATAATAATTGGATTTTAAATGTGACATGGAATATAAATTTGTAAATAAATAATTTAACTATTATACCTCTCATGAGGAGCGCCAACAACTTCAATCACTCCCACTGGACGAACTCTTCATAAAACAACAACATGGGAGGACCACCAATGATGTTACTAGGTACACCCCTATGGGTCAAATTATATTAAAATTAGATGGTCTATATCATTAGGGGGAGGATTTTTTCACCATTACCATATATGCCAGTCTCTAGCTCAGACATCATTCCTCATACTATGTATTTTGGGGAATTGAAAATCCAAAAAACCTCTCCAGATTTGTGAATAGAGTAGTAGTTGAGATTAATGATTAGGATAATATTGACATGCATAATAAAATTTTATTAATAACCAACTTCTCTTTATAGAAACTATAATCATCCTCCTCCTCATTAGTGGAATATTTTTAGTATCATTTTGTTGATAATTACCTTCTCTTTATAGAATATATAGTCATCCCATCCCTCATCAGTGGTATATTTTTTCTCTAAGGAGTCACTATCATTTTCATAACTATAGTCATCAACACTACCTGACTTGAGATCCATAATATCAAGTACTAAGTTCATGTAAAAGGTTCTACCCTTAACTAAGTGGATCATGGTTTAAAGATTCCTTATACAAGCTTCCACCACATTAGAATACTTCAAAAAAGAAATTTAAAGGGGTTCAATAACCTTATAAAAATCATTTATATTTATTTTATCCACTATATAGAAATCCTATATTTCATTTATGGATTAATTTATTCACTATAAATCCCAATAAACCCCATAATTTAAGAATTAGGCATTTAATGGGATGAGAGTCTACATAGCCACCAACCAATGGGAGAAGAATAATAAAAGTGCCTTAACCACTTTGTTATCTTCTCTGTGGGATTCTAATAATTACTCCCCACCAAAGTTGGCTGCTTGAGTTCATATTAACCTTCAGTAACATATATATCATTGATCTCATACATATAATATACTAGCCATATTTTAGGATATGATATAATACACATCTATATATAATTAGTTGATAGAATAATGATAGCATTGATTGGTGGGGAAATGACCACTATTAATATTTCCTATCATTTGAGAAACAACAAAAATGGTTGAAAAACATAGGTCATAACCCATCATAGATTATTTAAGGAATGTAATGAAACTTATTTTTCATACAATAAATAATAAATAGAATAATAATCTAGTATACATCTTGTTGATGGTTTCTTTATCCATTATAACTTTTAGTATGCCCTCGATTATTGTGATTGGGAAAGCTCGATATACATGAGTACTAATAAAATTATTAATGATTGTTCCAATAAATGTCTAATATATCACAAGGATAAAACAACTAAGAAAATTCAGTATACTACCCTTGTTTTGATCACTAAGTGGGTGTGGATTAACTCATTAGATACTCTTAAGATACATCATGATATAACACCTGGTTTTTCTTAATCATTGATGAATTAAAAATCTCATAGGAGAGTGATGATCTATCCTTATATAACTATTAAGGTTTAAAAAATACATAATAGAGCCTTCCCTTTGTATATATTCCCAAAATGTTGGTATAATATGCCCAAAATTGGAACTTATATGTTCATCAGCCTATCACATTACAGTTGAACCACTACGAAGAAGGTTTTAATAATTACCGTACTATATGACTAATGCATTGAAATAAGATATCTACTGATTAACATAGCTTGTATGGATTCCATATGAAGTAATTTTTTTATTATAATTTTAGTGAAACCTTCCATCCCCACTTAGTATATCGACCTCCTCTTAGCATTGTCCAATAGGTATTGGGGATCCCATAGCTCTTGCTAGTTAGGCAGCTTTGGGGTCAACTTATTTATGACTCTCAATCATTCAACATAATTAAGAGTTACTCACATGTGTCAAATGGTACATTATCATCAGGGGGTAGGTTCATTTGTATTATATTTTATAGAAGTAAAAGTAGATCCATTATGATTGGATTAGTTATCACCACATTATCCTTTACAGAAGTCATAGAGATAAACTCATTATTCATTTATCATAAGATGGGAGCCTCAATAATTTGGTGTATATACTAGAGGCTAATTATTTCCTCCCCATTTATCATATAGAACATTTTTATATCTTGAATACATCTACTAATTATATTTTTGATTATTTTCTTATTTTAGTGGGATAATTACTTTAAAACTCACATTTCCTTATATAATCCTACTTCCATGAGTTCTCTTTAATACTATAAAGAGATTTGGGGAAACCAATACTTCCATCCATAGTCTATACCAAAATCACCTCCAAGGAAAATCTCCCAACATAAATCCCAAAACATTCATTGGTTGATGGTGATTCTACTTAGGATGGAGGTTTAATAGTAAAATTCTAGTTCTAGAATATGTTCTCCTTTATGCAGGGTTAGTGGAGTATACTTGAGGACATGAAACTCTAAATAACCAGCCCCTTTATTAATTTTTAAGTTGTAGATAAATTTGTTAGAGTGAGACAATGAATATAGTCGATACAAAATTCTATCTAATTTACTCCCATCCAAGGTTTGGAGATCTATGTGTCAATTATTTTCCCAAACCCATAAAAGGATAACCACTATATTACTATAAAATTCTTAAGTCCTACCCCCATCAATTCAAAATGAAGTAGATTCCATAGGTTGATAAACTGACATTGGTTGGGATCAATGTTTTTGATCATATTAATCAACCTCATGATAGTAGTTCATGAAATTTATACTAGATTAATTTTTATAAAGGAATAATATATAGTTCATGAGGATAGAACCAATCCAAAGGGATGAGTCAAAATGAAGAATATTAAAAAAAATTTAAAATTAAAATTTTCACATATGAATTATGAGAAGAACCACTCACATAAAAGATATATGTAAAAAATATATCTATATAAGATCCTTGTGAAATAAATACATCGTATAAATACAAAGTGATTACCAAACTGTTTCATGGATTGCGGAACATTTCATTTGCAAGTGACTCACCCACAGAGTGTAAATCAAGTTCTTATATGGGAGTAATAAGTTTCAATGAAGTATAATATGAATATAATGTAATGATAAGGTACACCACTAGTGTATTTATATGGGTTAGAGTGATAGTTGGTCTTCCATTATAATTTATGACTATATAAATCATAAGTGGTCAACCTAATTTTCCTTATAATTAGATCATCATAATTATAATCGGAACTAATTATAAGAGGGAGGATTTGTTGGTGTTTTAAGAATCCCACAAACACATTGAATAATATTTTGTGAAAAAATATTGATGAACACATTCCACTATAATTAAGAATATTATTCTAATAAAAAATGCATAAAAATATCCTTCAATATAGTCATTTGCATCATCCAAGAGGTATTACCTTTTAAGTTCATGAGAAACTCATAGGCAAAGTGTCATTTTGTTAAATAGAGGATAGAATAAATTTTATATACATGAGTAACTTTTGGGACACACATAATTTATAGTATATAGGAGAGAATTCCATTTGGACTCTTGAATCCTATGTGCACCAACATCATTTGTGGTACCATAGAGAAAATCTCATACAACCATGTAAAATCCTTCTAGATAGAAATATTTTTTTACATTATCACATGCATTATATATATAAATATACTTTATATATGGATATATTTCCCTAATTTATAGTCAATAAATAATGTACATTGACTATAAATACCTCCCTTGATATATATTTTGAGAAAGAGTAATTATTAATGGAATAATGCCCATAAAAATTCAACTCATTTTTGATCACTTATTTTATGAATGGTTCTAGATAATTTTCATAGGTAAACATCACATTTTTTCCTACAATGGAGGAAAATAACTATATAAATTCTTAATTTCAATTCCTCTACTATAAAAAACACTCATGGTATTCTCATGTATTATACTTTGTGAAGAATACCCTTGTAATTCATTAATATAGGGTTTCAAATTTAACAAATCATATATAGTGTCCAACCATAAACATTTATAGATTTTTTAAGTGAAACCATTCACATATATTCTTTATCACATATTAAATTCAATTTTTTGAAAGTATGTGTGAACCTCATTCTAAATATTGACCACCATGAATGATTTGACCACTAATTAGCCACATCATGAAGTATCTCTATTGTTGATGTCCGAGACACTATAATAGACCCTTATTAATGTAGGTAACTAACTTAGGATGAATCAATAACCTAAGTTACCTAATTTTGTTCCTTATTCAAATTCTAGAGCCCAAAAAATATTCCTCCATTATTCCATTATCCATAGCTTGTTGAATTACATTATAGGTCTATACACACCATAGAACTCCCTTTTTATTATGTATTTAATTGTTAAAGATAATTAGTAATCCATTAATAAATATCCCATGGTTTTATCCAAGAAAAATAGAATCCTTATGATACAAAAAATCATGTATTACCTTTATAATGATGACTTTATCTCTCATATTATTAGAGAAAACATCTTAGTAAAAATACGCTCGACAAACATGACTCAATTATCTTAAATCGACTCCATGTACACCAAGAACCTAATCAGTTGTAAAGTCTTTCTATATAATAATTTCAATAAGATATAAAGATATTTGTGCCTCCTATTATATATATTTACTAAAAATACCATATCCTATCTAGTTACTAATGGACAAGATGAATTAAAAATGGATTCTTATGAATATATCCCATATTAGAAATTACTATCTTAATTTCACCTATTGGTCAATTTTTCATGACATTAAACATTATGATATTGTTCCTAGTCATATGAACATACACTATGAGGTTCTACTATCATGGTTGAAATACCATAAAATCTATATCATTTTTTTAGTTGTAAACCATAAAATATTCCTCATTGGACCTAGTTTCATGAACAAAAAAGGTGAATCGTTTTTCCTAGATAAACAACCTTAAAAATAAATTAATTTTTTCATGTTTGTATGAACTTAAAAATCCCCACACTTGTCCTTGTCACATGACTATAACAGGTATGATATGTATCATTAAAAGGAAGAAAACAACATCAGTTTTTATGTCCATCATAGAGATATGTATGTAGCCCTTCTTATGGGGATAATAAAAACTCCTCTAGATATAAAACCAATATAGATGGTGATAAATTCAAGAGAACCTAATTTTATAGATTTAAACTACAGCGTAACTAACCAATGAGGAGGATGATAATGAGAGACCATAGACAAGACCATCTCGATTACACAACTTAATAAAAATATTACAAAACAATACATTCCCAAGACCTTTTAGGTTTAGAGTTTTAGAGAAACATGAAAATTATTAACTAACAAAACCCTTGTAAATTTCAATTACTGGACATTTTCCCACTATACAAACAATATATTGGGAAAAAAATCCATCAAGGTGTTGTTTCAGTGTTTTTGGGTTGGTTGTGTTTGTTGAAAAATATATTTGATGACATTCCATCATGTTTGTTTCTAAAAAAGGATTTTTTTATGGTGACATAGTTTACTAGTGTTTTCCATATTTTTGGTTATGAAAATAGGTATTTGTTTTAAGGAAAAAGAAGGATTCCTGCATAGGAAAATTAGTGGACCACATAGAACATGAAGGAGTTCATAATGTTTTTTTTGAAAAAGGTATATTATCCACACAATATATTTTATATGTGAACTACATCGAAATTATGTGAAACTGAAAAGATAAATCATCAAAGTCAATTCAACCACATAAAAAAATTCTATGCGAATCACAAAGGGGTGCTCATCTTATGCGACTGAAGGCAGTGAGTTAGAGGCCTCTAAAAAGGGTTCTCATCATTTTTGGTCAAATATGGTGATTTAGAGGCTTCTAAAAATGGTGTTCATAATTTTAAAATACATGTCATTTCAGAGGCTACCATAAAGAGGGTTATGTGCTATACGAACTGCATAATGAGTTCAGTTCACCGTGAAGGATATTTTGAAAATGATTAAATAGTAATTGTGATTAGTGGGTTTTATAGGTTTATTTTCCTATATAAAGGACCCTTAATCACATAATTTCATAAATAGTGAAGTTTATTAGTAAGAATCATTGTTGAAAGAATTTGGCTAAGTGACAAAGTGGTTTGCGAAGGAGTTGAGTTCATAAAGGAAGTTTAATCTGTAAAGGAAGTTCAGTTCATGGAAGAGATCAAATTTAAGTGCATTGTTACTCATAAATGAGTGGTGGTTCATGAGGAATCATATATATACAATGAAATGGTATTACATGAAGAAATGTTTCTATATGGTGCAAGGAATTTCATGAGGGTATTAAAGTAGTTCCAAAAGGATCAAAAATAGTTTTTTA
This sequence comes from Viscum album, assembly GCA_963277665.1. Taxonomy (NCBI): domain Eukaryota; kingdom Viridiplantae; phylum Streptophyta; class Magnoliopsida; order Santalales; family Viscaceae; genus Viscum; species Viscum album. Next base: position 1,302,592,804 of record OY728127.1, read on the forward strand.
AATAACTCTCTAAAAGAAATTGCTACTTGGTAAAGTGGATTTCATCTATTAGGTGAATTTTTTTTTCAATGAATAATCATATATGTGTGAAGCTATTCTGATGTGATTCAGATCAATAAAAGAATCTTCTGAAGGAGTAGTGTCAACACTTTAGTTGAGAGAGTTGCGAGCATTCATTTTGTATAGGTTTTAAACCAAGGGGGATAATATGTCCACTCTAAACTTGTAACAATTTTATACTTTAGTAGATTTTTTACTTAAATAAATTACCTTTTTATGATCCTTTAATGTATCCTAGTGAGGGTGAACCAAATAAAGTTACCATGTCTTGTGCATCTTTTAATCTCCATTTATTTTGTTCTACAGGAAGGAGAGATAATAGAGTGTTGTATAAAGATGAAAAAAGATACAAAGAGATAATTTTTTTAACCTATCATACCCTAATTCACCCCCATTAGGGTATTTAACCTAGTTGGGTTAACAATTGGTATTATAATGAAATGTAAAAATAAGTGTTTCTTAGTGGTTTCAGTGGAGTTTTTTAATCATAAAGGGATTTCAATATTCGATTGTAATAATTTTAAACTGTGGAAGAATAGGATGAAATACTACTTATGATATTTAGGTATGGATGTATTTATAGAATCTATGCTTGGTATTTTGGATAGTATATATAATGGATCATCATCAGACTAAATCAAATTGGATTTTTATTCTAAAGGAATCAATGCCTTAGGGGGAGAATTATCCATAAAAATCTATATGAAGGTGATGTATTGTAAGTCATAACATGCCATTTTGGAAAAGTTAATAAATATTTAATAAGGAGATTAAAAAGTTTGAGAAGATAAATTTTAGGTTCTATGGAATAAATATGAGTACCTGATAATTCCCGCCAATGAGTCTGTAGATGCATTCTTTGATTGGGTGAATATTGTTGTGAAAGACATGCATGGTCTTAAATAAATTCATGATGATATAAAGATAATTAATCCCATATTGAGAATAATTCCACCTTAGTTCAATCCAAAATAATTTGTACAAGATGATAAAGATCCAAAGGATCTAATATTAGATAGCTTACACAATACTCTTTCCATGTATGAGATGAGAAATAATGATAACGAGACTTTGGAGAAAGGAAATTATAAAAATGTGGAATTCAAGGCCATGGAGAAGCTCACTTTAGAGGATGTCTAGTAGGAAGATATATTGGATGAGGTTATTCCATTTATTTCCTCAAATATTAAAAGGTGAAAAGGAAAGTTTAAAGGGAAACTTCCTCTTGTATTCCTTTGTTGCGAAAAGGTTAGGAATATTATAGAAAAGTGTCTTAATATGTTTAAAGATGATTTCGATGATGATGATGATGAAATTCATAAGAAGAAGTATTCAACCAATGAAAAAGGTATAAAAAATAAAAATTGAAATTTATTCACAAATAAGAATATTCTTTCTCAAGAAAATGATTGTTCAAAAGAATTTTAGTTTGAAGAGATGGAGGACTACAAGGATAATAAAGAAAATTATATGGTAGTAGGTGTAGTTAAATCCTAGAAAAGGGAATAAAGAAATAGTGATGAAGGATAAGTTGAAGTAATATTTGAACTCAATGTTGATTTAGAATATTCTCTTGAAGGGATAGATGTTTGTAGATAAAAAAAAGAGAAATCCAATAGAGTTGTTCATGATGCCAAAATCTATATGCAGTAGTAGGAAGAAGAGAAGTTTGAGATGAAGGAATAAATCAAAGAGATTAGATATGAAAATACAAGGAACTTAGATAAAGTCATTGAGTATAATATAAAAGTTTAAAAATAGACCAAAGTTATTAAGGGTTTTAATAACATAAAAAAATATCAAATTAATCATATCGAAGAATATGAAGAAAAAGTTGTTAGCCTATGAAGAAAGGTAAAAGATTAGGAGAAACTCTTGATTATTAATATGATATTAGGAAATAAGGTGATATAAAAAGGTGAAATGGAGTTCAAAGGCCTATTATAATAGTAAATAAAATATATGAGAAGAAAATAACACATCATATTGATACATATGGTATGTGTCTTGATCAAAAAAATAAAGTAGTTATGGTTGATTCAAGATCATAGGCACACACTCCGAGGTTGAAAATTTATTTGGGTATGAATCATAATTATAAGGTTTAAATAACCCAATGAAAAACTAGTTTAATATTAATGATACATATGAATAAACCTCGTATAAAGTGTTATTACTATAGAAAGATGGGAAATTCACAAACTGTAAATTCCATAACCAAAAGGTAATAAAGAGAATAAGAGTAATAAGGGTGGCCACACAGAGTTCAATATTTTAGGAATGATTTTGAAAGTCACAGTTTATGGTTTAGAGGTTTCATACACATGGATAAATATTTCGCATAAAAAATGTAGAGGAATGTTCCAAAGAATACCCAAAATGGTTGTATTCAAAAACTCAAGGAATCATCGAATTATATGAAAATGAAAAATCAATTTACAGTGCTATAAGATGAAGTTGGTCCATAATATTTTGAGTAAGTTCAAGAATATCATTCAACTTCATATATGAATTCAATGCTGTGAATAAAAAAGAAAAGAGTTTAGGAGGTGGTGGTTTTAAAGGTTTCTTTTTAATCATTAAACCATATGGGAATATAGATAATTGATGGTGGATGCACCTCCCATATGATAGGAAATAAGGATATTCTAACTTGCATTAGGTATAATAAAGAAGGCATCATTATACTTGGAAATGATGAAGGCCTTAAGATTAATGAATTAGGAAAAGACACTTTTGGAGGAAAATATATGATATGTGATGATATCATGGTTTTTTAAGGTCTTAGTCATAACTCACTATGTGTTAGTCAACTATGTGATATGAGGCATGCTATAATATTTACAAAGAAGTTGTGTATCATCAAGGGAAAAGATGGTGTATTTTTTTAGGGAATGAAAACAAAGGAGAATCTCTACCATGTAGGTGGAAAAAAAGATATGCGATTTCTATCTAAGGAAGAAGAAAATAGGTTGTTTAATAAAATACTTGTCCATTTCTGTCAATCATCCTTGGAATATGCAGTGAAATGTGATTTAACTCAAGATATCCCTAGGCTATCACATGATCATATTCACATGTGAGATTTTTTTTAACAAGGGAATATCATTTGAAATACCTATAAGGAAAAAGAATATAAGTCTACAAGAGTGCTTGAATTGGTGAATGCTGATGTGTATGGACCTATCTCACTAAGAGTCATTGAATATAATAGGAATAATGTTCTTTTAATTGATGGTTTTAGTAGGATTACATGGATATTTGTCATTTCCCACAAATCTAACATGTTTAGTCACATAAAAAAATATTATAGGGAAGCTAAAAGGACGATTGGACAAAATATTTTGAAGATATGAACAAAAAATGGTATATAATTCACAAATATACAAGTGGAGAATTATATTGGGAAACATGGGGTAAGACACCAATTTTCAATAGTGATAAATCCTCAAAAAATGGAGTGGTTGAGAGGAGAAATTAGATCACAAAAAAATGTCCTAAAAAATGCATATTGAAAAGGGAATAATAGAGAAATTTTGGAAGGAAGTAGTCTTAACATCGGTCTACATATCCAATAGATCTATATTGTGTTAAAAAGAATAAAATAATCCATACAAGCTATGTTTAGGAAAGAAGTGAACATTGAAATAATTTAAAATATTTGGAAGTAAGTGTTTTATTCTGAATAAGGATAAGGATAAGAACTTTGAATCTCATGGATATGAGGGGATATTAAATGGAAACTCAAGAAAAATAAAAACATATAAATGATTTAATAAGAGTAAGGGAAAAGTGATTGAATGAAATGATGTCACCATAGTATAAAATGAATAGAATCTTTAGCAACATATTGAACAGTTCCCTAAGAATAATGATGAGGAGATAAGAATCTTATGGGTAGTGAAAGTACCTAAGGTAGATTCAGAATAATATTAAGATGACGAGAATGTTTAACTTAGACTTGTATCTTCCCAGAAAATAAATAATCAAGAATAAATTGATAGGAAGAACATAATCAGTGATTAGACAACACCAATGTAGACAAGAAGGATGAAGTCACTACATCAAGCATATTTTTTTTCATTGGTAGATTTAAAGTTTTTTGAAGAAGCTACAAGATATGATAATTATGTTTAAGAGATAAACAAATAGATTGACCAAATAAAAAATAATTATACCTGGGAAGTCTTTTCAATGCTGACAAATAAATTTTTTATTATGACTAAATTGATCATCTAGAACAAATTGAATGAATATGGAACAATAATTCAAAAAAAGAATGACTAGTGTGTGAGGGATACTCCAAAATTATGGGAATTTATGTGGATGAGAAATTTTCTCCTATTGAAAGGATAGATAAAATTCGATTATTCTTAGCCATAGTAGTGAAAAGAAAATTCAATGTTTTTCTGATGGATGTAAAGTCATAATTTCTAAATAGGGCTCTAGAAAAATAATATCATATTGAACGATCATATGGTTTTATCATAAATGAATATTATAACCAAGTTTTTTTCCATGGAAGGTGGTAAATGGGTTGAAGCAAGCATTTAGAGTGTGGTATTCAAGATTTGATTATTTTTTGAAGCCCAGTTTCTAGTGTGGTGGAGTTGATTATAATCTATATGTAAATAATGAGAGTAATAAAAGTATGATGTTGATGGTATATATTGGTGACATAATATTTGGTGGATCAAATGAAGTGAAATAAAAATATTTTTTATAATTCATGAAACATGAGTTAGAAATGGAAATTATTAGAGAGATAATATTCTTCCTTAGTTTACATGTAACATAAGGAAGGCATGACACATTTATTTCTCAATAAAAATTTGAAAATTAAGTTCTATGAATATTTTGTAAAGGAAATTCCAAATATATGAAAAATCTATTTGCTACATGGATAAAATTTTCAATAGATGATGATGGAAAAGCAGTCATTATAACAAAATATAGACAAATCATTGGAAGCCTATTGTACGTAATAAAAATAAGGCCTGATATTATTTTTTCTGCATGTAAGGAGGAACAATATTAATGTAATACCAAATAAATATACTTACTTACATTGAAAATAACACTTATTTATATCAAATTCATGATAGATTTTAGTTTACTATATGATAAAATATCTCAATAAGAGTTATTGGGCTTTACAGATGAAAATTGGTTTAGTTCAGCCGATGATCAAAATAAACAAATAGGTGGTACATTCTATCTTGGTGGATTATGTATTTCTTGGATAAGAAAGAAATAATATTTAATTTATTGGGCACCATATAAGTTTAGTATATTATGGATAATAAATATTTCATGCATTTATTTTGGATGAAGTAGTATCTCGAAGATTTGGGAATTGAAGTGAAGCCTCTGATCGAAATTCATTATGATAATTCAAGTGCTACAAATATTAGAAAAAATACTATACATAATTTATGAAAAAATAAAATTTAAATAAATTATCATTTTTTTAATGAGAAGGTGGATCATGGGATTATGATGTTGGACTATATGCCTATAGAATTACAAGTTTCTGATATTCTGATTAAGGCCTTACCTAAAGAAGCATTTGAATGACATAGACTATATATTAGAGTTAAGTTGACTTCCCACACTTAAATAGTGTGAATATAAAACCCCCTCTCCCTGAGTTATGGTGTTTTTTACCATTATGTACTGATATGTGTTCTATACCATGGTGTAGATCTCACAAAAGACACCTTCGGTTTTATTAAAAATAGAGGAGAAAATGTCTTGACCAAGATAAGGGGACAAGATGATATGGGGAGTAGCAATATAGGGGGAGTTAAAAAATATTATGATAATAAATATTTTTATCTAATTATAATAAATTGTGGAAGGATTTTGTGATGAAAGATGTTTAGAAAAGTGTGTATGGAGAATTTTTTCTTCTCAAGTGGAATGCACTGTGTTGGTATCGAGAAAATATTTTCACGTGATATCGAGAATGACATGGTTTATTAATGGAATTTTTATATTAATATCATTTCTCATTCTAATATTAAATCATGTTGGATTAGGTCAGGTGTTGAGTAAATATAGGATCGATTTCTAGTGTCACAAAGTGTGAGTGGATGTTGTAGCTGATAGTGTGTTGGTGATTGTCAAAAAAAAGTGTCTGAACAATTTTGAAGTGTTGTCAACAAACCCTAAGAGGGAGATTGTTGGGAAAAAATCCCTCAAGGTATAGTTACATTGTTTTTGGTTTAATTGTGTTTGTTTTAAAAGATAATTGACAACATTTCTTCTTGGTTGTTGCTGAAGAAGGAGTTTTGAATGAGGCACAATTTCCTAGTGTTTTCCATATCTTTTGGCATTAAAATTGGGATTTGTTTTATGGAAAAGGAAGGATTACTACATAGGAAAATCATTGGAACACATAGAAGCTGAAGGAGTTCATGATGGGTTTTTAAAAAAGTAATTTTGGTCATATATGATATTTTCTATGTAAACCACACATAAAGTTTTCAAAACTACAAAGAAAAATAAAAAAATTTAATTCAAACACATATAATTAATGTTATATGAACTGAAAAGGGGTGATCACTATTTGTGATCAAACGTGGCGAGTTAGAGGATACCAAAAATGAAACTATTCATTTGGGGTTGAAGGTGGTGAGTTGGAGGATTCTAAAAAGGATGTTCATCATTTGTGAAGAGATAATGTTTCAGAGTCCACTATAAATACGGTTATGTGCTATGAGAACCACATAGGGAGTTTAATTCATAATGAAGGATATTTTGTAAAGGAGTAAATAATAATTTGGATTAATAGTTTTTTTGGGTTTATTTTCCTATATAGGACCACTAATCACATAATTTTCTAGAGGGATAAGTTGAGTAAAAAGAATCATTAATAAAATAATTTAGCTAATTTTGAGTTAAGGAGGTGGTTCCTGAAGGAGTTGAGTTCATGAAGGAAGTTTAGTCCATGAAGGAAGTTCAGTTCATGGAAGGGCTCAGCTTACAGTGTAATTATTCTCACAAAGGATTGGTGGTTCACATGAAATCATCTATACATGAATTAAAGGTATTCCATGATGCAATTTTACTATGTGGTGTAATTAATTTTGTTAGGTGATTAAATCAGTTCATAAAGGAATAAAAATTGTTCACAAAAGAAATATATGAAAATAAATAACTACGTAGTGAAGTGGATTTCATCTATTGGATAAAAATAGAGATTCATGGAACACTCATATATGTTTGAAACTATTTTTAGGTGATTCATATCAATAAAAGAATATTATTATGGATTAGTGTGCACACTTCAGATGAGAAAGTAGTGAGATTTCAATTTTGTGATAGGTTGTAAATTAGGAGGGACTGTGTGGCTAGTCTAAAATTGTATCAGAATTTTTCTTTATTTAATTTTCTACATCAACACATTTCCTTTGTATTAAAATTGGATGTAGCATGGTGATTAGCCACTTAAAGAGGCTAATATTCATTTATTATATCTTAATATTCATGTGTTTCAAAGTCCATGAACATCAATTTTAGTTCATTGTAGAAATTGAACTTCATTTCCCATCTCAAATGCAATTCATGTTTAAAATGGAAATCTGGTACCAATAAATAATCTATTTGTGGAGAAAATTATATTATTTTTTTGAATTTTATATTTTGGGATATGATTTATCACATTTTTTGTAACATTTTATCTTTTATGATTGATGGATGAATCCCAAGAAAAGATAGAGATTTTTCAGCATGAATGAAGAAATTTTCTTGACAAAGCTTAATGGGCCTAAGACCCATAAAAAAAAAGCGGGGCCCACAAACCAATGAAGCTAAAATTTTTTAATTTAGAAAGATAAAAATATGGGGATAATTTCATTTAACTATGTAAAGATCTAATTATGAAGTTTTCTTGGAGATAATGGGATCAGAAATTTACATTTAAATGGTGGGCCCGACCTGAATGCCCATAAAGTCTTCCCACTATTTCGAGCATAACATCCAAACAGATGAATAAAATGGGATGAATTTTTTACAGGTGATATATGAGACATGGAATAAGATATTTTTATTCTACAACACCTTCTGAATCAGCCATCTTATGTTACAAATTCACATGTCAACAAGAGGAATGAATCTGGATGATTTTTCTGGTCAACTTCGAAATGTCCAATTCCCTTGATTATCTCAACCTCCTTTTGACTCTATAAATTAATGGGGATGTAATTTATTGTTTGGGGGTGTCTATAAGGCTCATAATATTCCTATATAATGAGTTGTTGGTTAAGGGAATTAACATCTAATATTTTTATTTCAATTTAAGTTTTTCTTTCATCCATTGTATTTATTTCAATTTTAATTTCCCGCTTTCATTTTGTAATAGCATCATCCATTTGTCTAATGTAAGTTTTTATTTAACATTTAGTATTTTAATAAAATTTATTCTTATTCTTATTCACTTATTATTTTCCTTTTTCTACACATTTATACCATTGAATCAAGGTGTGAATTTATTCACACCAGCACTTGTGAATTAATCACACAATGGTGGAGTGTTCATTTTTCAATGTTTTTCTTCATCAATCCCACTTCTTTAAGTTGAATACCTGCTTAAATTGATATAATAGCATATATGGAGGGATAAAATTTTATGGGTTGATCCCAGGGAGTCGCATGTGGTGGATTGAATGTTATTTGATATTCTTAAATTCTTAAATATGTTCTTTATTTTAAGAGTTCTTTTCTTTGATTTATATCCTTCTTTGTCTTCACTGACTTTAACGATGAAACATTTTGAGTGCTAGTACGATCCAATTACTTGGAGTGATCATTTAATTTATCCTCTAAGTGAATTGGTGATTATCCTTGAAATTGTGTATGGATTAAATTGGATAATGATATTGAGGTATTATTTAATTTAATGGATACCTCTTGAACCGATTAACAGAAAATCCAAAGAAAAACAAATACATCCAATCAAACCCTATAGAAAACTTAGGATTGAATCATCTTAATTAATTATTTTAATTCAAGTCATTTTTTTGTTTTTTTTCTTTAAATAAACTCACCATTTATTCAAATCAATTCAAACCCAAGTTGGCAACTTCATAGCCAAATCAACCCCGCATCCAATCTTAGTGTCTCAAGGTTTCTTCTTTGGTCCCAGAGGATTCGAAAACCCAATATGTACTATAAGTGACCAAATTTACCATATTTCTTGGTTAAATTTGGATGCCACTGAATTTTTTCACCGTAGCCGGGGACCTATGTAAGTTCCTTAGACACTCATCTTCTTTCCTCACCCTTAATTTCTCTTCTCTTTTCCTTTTTCTGTTTCTGTGTACCCAAAAAAATATCAAATCCTCATTTTCATCTACTACAATTGAGTATCATCAACCATTAACCATCATAAATCAACACTATAATCAAATGGAAAATCAATATTTTGAATATCTTCGCATAAAGAATTCCATTGATCCAAAATTTAATTATTACACCACTCCCGATAATATGTACAATCTTTGAGATGGTGAACATTTAAAAGAAAAATTTCCAGCCCTCTAAAGGATGATAGAAGAGATAAATATTAGGGAAGTACATTATTTCCCAACTCCTATCCAAAATTATCCACAAATTCTTAAACAATTGTGTAATCAGATGAAGATAATGAATTCTGAGGTTTCATTATTGAGGTTAGAATTAAAAAATATTAAAACTTGTGAGGAACCCATCTCAACATTGACTATCCCTTCCATAACCTTATGTGATGTTTCTATTTTCCCGAAAACCACTCATGAATTTACTGAAGAACCAACCTTAGGATTTGGGGTGGCTGAAGTGGATCAATTAATTGATGAAGAGTCTTTAAATCAAGAGGAAAATAATTTTTTTTATTCACAAGAGGAAAACTTGGAATCATGGATTGAGTTTCCTGAATATAACTCCATTGATAAATTTTCAGAAGCAACAATCATTAAAACATTTGGGGAGATCAAAAAAATAGATTCTATACCAATTTATGACATTAAAAAAGACAATTTTTTAGAGGAATCACATTTTCAAAAGGAACCAATTCTGTTAAGCAATTTTGAAAAGGAAACTAAGTTTGATTCAAATTTCCCACCTATTTTTGAAAGTGTTAGCCAAACTGAACTTGAATTCAAGGTACATACATCATCTCTCAACTCTTCTATCATAGGGGATAATCAAAACCATTTTGTCATTATTTCATCCTCTCTTTAGTCTAATAATGAGAACATTCTCCTTGATATATCATGAAATATTAGGAAAGAGATTGGATGGACACATTTCAATTTTCATGGGACTAGCTCATTCACTGGGACCTTTATGATTTTTCATGAATCAATTTTAAAATATTTCTTTCAACCATAAGGGAGACTCAATCTCAATATTATTAAAGTGGAGAAAAATGGGGTCCCAAAAATGTTTAAAGTTGGAATTGGATAAGTTGGGGGGTCCAAGTTGAGCTAACGACTTTAAATTAAGCGCTTTCCGGGAGGCAACCCGACTTCAGCATTTTTTTATTTTGTGTTTTTTTTGTGTTTTTTTTTCAAGGGAACCCCTTGGGGTTTCCAATGTGATATGATGTCTCTTGTGTTTATGATTTAGCTATTTATGAATTTTATTTTTTTCAAAATAAAACCCATGTCATACAGAGTTCAAACCCAACCTTCAATCACCCCAAGAAGTATACATGTTATTTGAAGCCAAATTGATCAATTTCTTTTTGATGAGTCATCAAATGAAAACCAAGTGGTTTTATTCCATGATTTAATTTCAAATCACATATCCCCTTTTTCTTCCCAATTCTAATATTTCTCTTTTATTCTCATTAAAAAATGAGGGTAGTTTCATTCTAAGTTGGGGGGAGTGAAAATATGGGATTTTAAAAAAAATGTGATTTTATGATAAAAAAATTAAATTAAAAAAATCAATTCATTATCCTTTAATGAATTAATGTATATTGTGAAACATTAAAAATGATTTTCAAATGATTTTTAATGCCTTGATTATGATTTGAATGCATATTTATGTCCATGAGCATAGTTTTTGGAAAGTGCGGTTGTATGATGTAATTTTTCAAAGTTTACATTTTAATCCTCTTAATCAAAATGCCACAATGCACGTCTATTGGATATTGGGTGTAAATTTGAGTTCTTGGGTCCCTTTCATCAAAGCGTAGGGTTCAAGGCCACTTTTTTTTTTAATTTTAGTAAAAAAATATCAAAATAAAATGACCACATATAGCAATATTTTGTCCAAATGTGTGGCATCCAACACTTGTGGATTGTGACTCCATAGTTGTCTTTCCCAAAGTTAGGGTTAATATCTCTATTTTAGATCATGGAATTGACAATATGTGTGGCATCCGACACTTGGGGATCGTGAATCCATAGTTGTCTTGCCCAGATTTATTCTTTTCATATCTATTGTGGTTAAAAAAAAATCAAAAAAATGGATACTCATCTTAAAGTTTAATGTGATTCCCACCCAGTACTTCCATTTTTTCCCCTTGAACAGGAAAATGGGCCTCATGTCTTTTGTGATGCACAATACATCATCATTCTTAAATTGAAATTGGATGAAATGTGATGATGGATTTTAACAAAGGAATGGGTTTGGGCTTGGGATATTCTTGTGGTATTATCTTGTGTGAAATAATTTTGAAAGGTTTCTTGATTGTTTGGAATGATGTTTTTATGATCAATATTTGTTAAAATGTTTTTGAAAAATGGAATTCAATTTCATATTTTTGAGATACTTTTTGCCCGGGACCAGAAAAACTCAAGTTGGGGGGGTGTGATTAGCCACTTAAAGAGGTAAATATTCATTTATTATATCTTAATATTCATGTGTTTCAATGTCTATAAACATCAATTTTAGTTCATTGTAGAAATTGAACTTCATTTCCCATCTCAAATTCAATTCATGTTTAAAATGAAAATTTGGGACCAATCAATAATCTGTTTGTGGAGAACATTATATTTTTTTTTGAATTTGATATTTTGGGATATGATTTATAACTTTGTTTGGAACATTTTATCTTTTAGTATTGATGGATGAATCGCAAGAGAAGATGGAGATTTTTCAGAATGTATGAAGAAATTTTTTGGACCAAGCATAATGGGCCTAAGGCCCATCAAACAAAAGTGGGGCCCACAAACCAAGTCCAATGAAGCTCAAATTTTTTACTTTAAAAAGATAAAAATATGGGCATAATTTCATTCAACTATGTATAGAGCTAATTATGAAGTTATCATGGAGATAATGGGATCTGAAGTTTACTTTTAAATGGTGGGCCCGACCTTAACGCCCATAAAATTTGCCCACCATTTCCAGCATAACGCCCAAAAGGATGAAAAAATGGATTTAATTTTTTAAATCTGATAGAGGAAACATGGAATAAGATATTTTTCTTCTATTAACCCTTCATAATCGGCCATATTCCGTTACAAATTCACACATCAACAAGAGGGATGAATTTGTACGATTTTTCTGGTCAACTTCAAAACGTCCAATTCCCTTGATTATCTCAACCTCATTTTGACTCTCTAAATTAATGGGGATGTAATTTATTGTTGGGGGGTGTCTCTAAGGGTCATAATATGCCTATATAAGGATATTTTTGTGAAGGGAATTAACATATAATATTTTTCTTTCAATTGAAGTTTTTCTTTCATCCATTGTATTTCTTTCAATTATAATTTACCGCTTTCATTTTGTAATAGCATCGTAAAATTTTCCTATGTAAGTTTTTCTTTCATGTTTAGTATTTTAATAAAATTAATTATTATTATTATTCACTTATTCTTTTCCTTTTCTTCACAATTTGATACCGTTGAATCAAGGTGTGAATTTATTCACACCTGCACTTGTGAATTCATCACACAATGGTGGAGTATTCATTTTTTAATGTTTTTCTTCATGAATCCCACTTCTTTAAGTATACTACCTGATTCCATTGATAGAATAACATCTATGGAGGGATAAAATTTTATGGGTTGATCCCAGGGATTTTCATGGGGTGTATTGAATGTTATTTGATGTTCTTAAATTCTTAAATCTGTTCTTTATTTTAAGAGTTCCTTTCTTTGATTTATCTCTTTCTTTGTCTTCACTGACTTTAACGATGACAAATTTTGAGTGCTAGTATGATAAAATTACTTAGAGTTATCATTTAATTGATCCTATATATAAATTTGTGATTATCCTTGAAATTTTGTATGGATTAAATTAGATAATGATATTGATGAATTATTTAATTTAATGGATACCTATTGAACCGATTAATAGAAAATCCAAAGAAAAACAAATACATCCACTAAAAACCTATAGAAAAATTAGTATTGACTCATCTTAATTAATTATTTCAATTCAAGTCATTTTGTTTGTTTTTTTATTTAAATCAACTCACCTTTTATTCAAATCAATTCAAACCTAAGTTAGAAACTTCATAGTCAAATCAACCCCGCATCCAATCTTAGTGTCTCAAGGTTTCTTCTTTGGACCCTATGGATTCTATAACCCATTTTGTACTACAAGTGACCACTTTTACCATATTTCTTGGGTAAATTTGGGTGAAACCACCCAGTGAGGGTGAAACAAGTAAAATTGATGTGTCCTGTTCATGTTTTAATCTCCATTTATTCTATGCCACGAGAAGGAGAGAGAAGAGAGTTTTGACTAACGATTAAAAAAGATATGAAAAGATAGTTGCTTTAATATATAATACACTAATTCACTCCATTTTAGGGTATTTAACCTTTTTGGGATAACATAACTTCTTAATTAATATCAATTCTCCAATATCTCCAAAACATTATCCAAAAATTATCCAAAAATATACCCCTCTAGACACATCACGCGTACTAATTTTCATTATAACCTAGGGAAATGAGAACTTAAGAAAGAGTGATCTCATATGTTTAGTAAGGGTAATCATAAGTGATAAAAATCAAATATCATAAGTGAGAATAATATTAGAATATGGGTATAATTAGGTTGAAAATAAAGTTATACCCAATAAAGGATAGATTATAAATCATGGAAATCGATATGTCATAATAAAAGAAATGAATAAAAAGTATGTGGATACATGTGTCAATAAACATGATCTATGATAATATAAAATAGCCATAAGAATAAATTTTTTTTGGGTGAAAACATAAGAATAAGAACTCATTGTGAACATATCCATGTATTTCCACCCATTATATTGTGAATAAATAAAAGTATGAACACCCTTTTAGTTGTGAAAAAATACATTTATTTCTATGCATCATTATCTAATGAGATATCAAACTAAACCAATGAATTGGAGGGTGATAAATTATCCCACCCATCATCATACATACTTATTAGTGCCACTTAAAGTCAATCATTCATCACATCATAATGAACCCCTGGAAAGAAAATGGGTTTAATATCCTTTTTAAATAGAATAATTTAAGGGAAAAATTATAATTCCATATATAATTATAAAATGATATACCCATCGAAAATAAAAATGTATCCAAATACATTCAGTAACTTTATAGGTTAATACCCTTCAATCATGATAATAAAACATATGGAATTTATATCTTATATATAATAGTTATACATCTAAGTAAATAATTTAACCCATATATCGATGTATGTAATCTAAGTAAACACCCTTTAATCAAAGGAAGGAAATATTGTGTGCACATAGATGAAATAAATTGGAAGAAAAAACATTAACATTCAATGAATAGGAAATAAAAAGGATTTAATGGGCCTATTATTTGACTAAAAAGAATATTAAATAAGCTATACATATGTAGATGGTGGATGGTATCATTTTAAGAATATACTTTATCAAGAATATGATATTTCAAAGGACAATGAATTAGATGAAAAACACTTTTTTGGAGTTTCTAAAAAATCAATGTGAAAATAAGCAATATATTTAATATTTTGGATGAATTTTAAAAATATATTTCATAAAACCATGATATTTATAGTGAAATTTTTATATAAAATGACAATGTTGGTGGAAAGATATGTTCCCATGAAAAGACTAAAAAATATTATTTTATTGAAAATGACCCATACGGAAAAAGTTAAAATTAATTTATTTTAACACATGTGAAATGAAATGAAATTAAAATTAAAATAAAATTTTAAAATATTTTAATCAAATGTAGGGGTATCTTTAAAACATGGTTCTACACCTATTTCAAACAATCCATATATAATGACCCTGACTGAGTTTCAAGAATTGAAGAAGAAACTCTAAGAGAATCTTGACAGGGGATTCATTCAATAAAGTGCATCACCTTAGGGTGAACCTATTCTTTTTATTAATTATAAAGATGGATAAAAATGACTTTTTATTTATTATTTTAAACTTAACAAGATCATAATCAATTACCTGTTTCATATACACCATAATGATGAATTATTTTATCAACTAGGCTAAACTCAATATTTTTTAAAGACTGAACTTCATTTTGGATTTGGATATCATCAATTGAGCATCAATAAGGAGGATATACCCAATACAACATTCCATACAAGGTATAGAAACTATTAATTTATAGTTATTCCATTTGGTCTTACAATCATAGATTTAATGAATAGAGTCTTTAGAGATTACCTTGATCAGTTTGTGGTAGTATTTATAAATAATATTACTATATATTAAAAGAGAAAGGGTGACCATTAATATCCCTTGATAATTTTACCAAATACCCTAAGTAAAGAGAATCTATATATAAATTTTAAAGTGTGAATTTTGGCTATAAGAAGTTCCAGTTTTTGGGTCATATAATATCAAGTGAAGATATATTGGTGGATCCATCAAAGGAGAAAGTTATGGAATATTGGTCCAGACCAAACACTATGACTAAGATCCATATTTTTATTAGTTTTACTAGATATTATTGACACTTTTTTGGATAATTTATCATGGTTATCTAATCCACTCACTAAGTTAACTAGGAAGGGATATATGTTCCTTTGGATATATGAATGTGAATAAAATTTCAAGAAACTAAATAGAAGGTTAGTCAAAACATCTATTCTTAAATTAACCTATAGTATAGAAGGGTTTGTGATCTATAACGATGCATTTAAGAAGGGATTAGGATTCATCATCATGTATAATGATATGGTGATAGCTTATTCCTCATTCCAATTGAAGGTTAATGAGAAATATTATCCAACTTATGATTTAGAGTTAGCTATGGTATTTTTTCCATTAAAGATATAGAGTTATTATATTTATAGATAAATGTGTGATATATATACTGACCATAAAATTTTAAAGTACATATTCACTCAATAAGAGCTAAATATTCATTAGAGAATATAGAGTTGATTAAAGATTATGAATACTCAGTACATTACCACCCTAGGAAAATAAACAAGGTGGATGATGCTTTGATTTTAAGGGATCATGATAGATTATCTATGACGAGGGTTACAGACAATAAAATATTTCCAGATTTTTAAATGATAGATCTAGAAATTCTAAGGAAATGAGAGAAATGTTATCTTTCTAAAATGAGTGTTTAACTATCTATACATGTTAAAGAGGTGTAAAATAACGTTATATAAATGTGGAAGAAGTTCATAAATGTTCTCAAGTTAAACCTTGATTTTGATGGAATGATGAGGTCTAGGAACCATGTATGTGGTTATTCTATACTATATTTGAATGAGATGTTGAATGAAAGTCATAGTTTATTATTATCTATTCATCCTGGAAGTATGATGATTTATAACAATATAAAAGAGTATTTCTGGTGGGATAACATGAAAAAAGATAATGTAGAGTTATTATATCAGTGCTTAGTATGTCAACAAGTTAAGGATGATAGACAGAAGTTTAAGGGGATGCTACAACCGTTACCCATATCAGAATAGAAATTGGAAATAAACACCATATATTTTGTCACCAATTTCACTAAAACATATAATGGACGTAGTTCTATTTGCTTTTAATTGATTACATTAACAATTAAACACAATTAATTGCTACCAGAGAATATTTATCTATTGATCATATTTACAAGATATACATTAAGGAAGTTGTATGGTTTCATGGAGTACCAAAATCTATAATATCTGATTAGGATATGAGGTTTATATCGATGTTTTATAAAATTATTTAGTAGTATATAGATATAATGTTGAGTTTCATTACTTAATATCATCCCCATACAGATGGTCAGTCTGAGAGAGCCATTAAAACCCTATAAGATATACTGAGATATTTTTCTATATATTTCAATGGTTTTTGTGATTAACACCTTTGTCTAGTCAAGTTTTCTTACAATAATAGATTTCAATTGAGTATTTAGATGGATACTTATAAATAAATATTTGGAATGAAGTATATAAATCTAAAATTTTGGGATGAAGTTATATAGATAAAGATATTGGGAAATAATCTAGCTGAGAAAATGACAGAGAAAGCCAGATTCATTTAGTAGTATATCAAGACTGCTTAGTGTCAATAGAAAATTTATGTTAACAATAATTAGTGAAATATGGAATTTGAAGTTGGTGAGAAGTTATTTATATGAATTTATATACAGAATAAGGTTACGAGATTTGGAAATAAGGGAAAGATGATCCCCATGTATATTAGACCCTTTGAGATTCATGATCGAGTATGGATGGTAGCTTATCACTTGGCGCTTCCACCGAATCTATATCAAGTTCATGATGTGTTCAATGTATCTATCCTAATGAAGTATACACTCGATCCACCATATATAAAAAACTCAGAGTTCATTCCACTAGAGTGTGATATTTAATATGAATAATAATTGTTATAAATCCTGGATCATAGAGATAAAGTTATACAAAACATAACTTCTCACATAGTTAAAGTTCTATGGAGGAATCCAAAATTTGAAGAAGCTACTTGGGAACCCTAGGAAGTGATGACACAAAGATATAACAATTTGTTTTTGTAACAGAGTGACATAATTTCTAGGTTTAAATTCATTTCATTGGGGTA
The DNA here is from genome assembly GCA_963277665.1 of Viscum album. Lineage (NCBI taxonomy): Eukaryota > Viridiplantae > Streptophyta > Magnoliopsida > Santalales > Viscaceae > Viscum > Viscum album. The sequence continues at coordinate 1,302,610,859 of OY728127.1, forward strand.
TAATGTTACACCCAAAGATTTTATGAACTATTTCTCTTCAAATAAATTTAATTTCTTCGATAACTTACAATGTATGAAACCATAGGTCTAAATGAACGATAATATAGTGCACCATTATAACCTAGATGTTAAATCGTATGAGTGAATAGGAAAAAACAAATTTTAAAAACTATGTATATTTTTTTAGATAAATTAAATATATTGATAAATAAGTAATTAATTTTTAGTAATGCTTTTATATGTTTTTCCACCAAAAATGGTTTTCATTGATTTTCATGAGAAAATAATAAATTTAATTTATTATACTTTTAGAAAATTTATTTGAAAAAATTAAACCTATTTTTTAAATTATAATATCAAAATTAAATTAGGGTGTAATTTTGGGATTTTTCTAAAATGATTTTTTTCTGTTAATAGTGAAAATACATATTTTTCAAGTATTATCATTTCATTTCATTAAATAAAATAATTTAAAGGGAAAATTATATATTGGGTTTTATATTATAGTAAAATATGATGAATTTTATTTATCATAATTTAAATAACTGAACTTTAATCACTAATACTCATGATTTTGATATAGGTTAATATTTATGCTTAAAAACACATTGTTCTAAAAATTGTTTTTCATTGTGTTTAATGCACTTATATTAAAATTTATTTTTGAAACATAAAGAGATTTAATATTAAAAAATGGATAACATATTCGGAATGATTAGGATAAAATTTGGTAAATAGAACCCTTTTATTTTTGGTCAAGATGAATAGTAACTATGGTAAATATTTGTCATATCGGTAAGGGTAAAATGAGTAAAATAGGGTTAAAACCATGAGATAAGGTCTCAATATTAACCAAAAACTTGGATTTTTTTACATTTTATGGAATAAATTAAACCATATACATCCCAAATTTTTATATATGTCATTTTGGAATCATTTTACCTTGACAAAGATATTTATATTATTTTAAGTAAAGAAAATTCCAAAAACCCACTGTCTTGAATTTAAAGTATCTAAATTTTTTACATAGTAATAGAAATAGGTAAGTTCAATAATTGATATTTATATTTATTACCCTTAATAAATATCTAATCTCACCCTTTATTATGTTTTATCTTCCCCATGATATGAAGAAATGTTATAAGTATAATGTGCTGACAAAGGGTGCTAGTTATGAAGAACTAAGTGAGAGATGATGTAGGTATCTAAGGAATAAGTTGTTTATTTATCCAAGTTTCAAAATAAACTATATATATATGGTTATGTTTTATATCTTAATTTTATATAATTAATATTCATATAATAAGATGTCATATTTATATATGAAAATTCTAGGTCGCTATGCCACATGTATGCACGAGCATGGTTATCAATTTCCAATGGACAAAAAGGGTAATAAGGTAAGTAATATATTATTTTTATATAATCTTAATTATTACATAAAATATATATGTATAAATATTTCGATAATTTTATGTAGTCATATGATTTGACGATGAAAAAAGACACACATCTCTTTATGGAGGTGGTAATCCACACGTATGCACGAGCAGTGTTTTCATTCCCCCTTGAATTAAAAAGGATATGAAAAAGGTTTGTACCATAATCATAATAAAATTTTAGTATATTTAAAATAATTATTTTATAATTTCATCATGGTAAAATAATATTTTAAGGAGTTATAAGAATAAACAATCCTTAAACACTTAGTTAATAATTATACCTCCTCTTTGGAAAACATCCTCTCACTAAAACCTTAAGCCTTCTAGGGTTGATATTTTTTTGATATAAAGACAAATAGAAAGTGGGTATGAGAGTTTTCAAGGAATATTAGTAGGAAATGGATAAAATAAAGTGATAAATGTTTGTGAATAAGTTAGAAGAGGAGGTTCCCTTTTACAAGTGAGGGGAGGGACACTCTTGGAAGTATTCATTGTTTAAAATTAACATTAATTCATATTCATTATTAAGTGGAAAAAAGGAAACCAATTTATAATGATAATTGGTTATAGGGTTATAATACTCTCATACAATGAAATTAAGATAGTTTTTATAGATATTTTTGCATTATATCTTAGTTTAATCCTCTTTAATCTATTTTAACATTAACCATGATAACTTAAAATTTTACCATGATAAATTAATTAAATGCAAAAAAATGAAAGGGAAATTCTAAAAAAGTTTTGAAATTAGGATTCAAAATATTTAATCCATTTTATCAAATTTAAATTCTATAGGTATCAGAAATAAAATTTAATATTGGTACATAAAACGTATGAAAATCAGTTTTTCAAAAAATACATGATTTAATCATAAAAATAATTTCAACTTGAAATAAAGTAAAAAGTTAATTCAAACATTTTTTTTGGTTAAATAATAAAAAATATAAGGTTTTTATACTTTTGGATAAAGGAAAATCTGAAATAAACCTTCCAATAATACTATTAAATGCAATGATCCAAAAATAGTTTTTAATTTGAATAAAATATAATTTATGTTCATAAAAGTCAAGTATGGGTTAAAAAATTAAAAATAATGTCTTAAAATACATTATTTAACACCATTAACATATATATAGAATATAAAAGGGTTTATAAATTTATTAAGTCATGATTACATCATAATAATTTCATAAAAGTGACAACATTTGAAAAATCGGTATTTTCACTATTCAACCAAAAATCAATTATTTTAAAAAAATATAAATAATTAACCCTAAAATAAATTATACACGATGAATAAAAAAATTAACTCCAATTTATAAAATTACTTTTTTAAAATAAATTATAAATTAAACCATGTTATTCATGGAAAAAAATTAGTTAAATAAAACTACTCATTTTTTCGACTACAAACTTTTATAAAATTATTTTTAAAATTATGATGAATATAAATACATAAATTTAATAATTATATATCATAATATTTATTTATTTCCTTTATTAATTGTTTTTTAACATTCTTTCCCTCTTAAGAAATTTTATCCTCAAAATTTTATTCATTACTTAAACAAGTGAGAGTATTTTTCCCTCATTGCATTTTCCGATTCCCATGTTTCTTCATCAGTCATATGGTTCTTTAATAAAACCGTTACCTAGGGAATAAACTAATTCCTAAATAATTAATCTTTTTGATCTAAAATATGTACTAGTTTTTCTTCACTGTAATGACTCTATTCAAACTGTACTACCTCAGGGTTTAAGACTTGAGATGCACCAGGTATGAACTTACTTTACAAAGAAACATGATGCACATCATTTTACTAATATAAAATTGGGGGTAATGATACTCAATAAAAAACTGACCCTAATTTATATATAATTTCATAGTGTCCAATGAACCACATGATTAACTTTCCATTTTTACCAAAACACATAACACTTTTCGAAGGATATACAATAATAAAAACTTGATCGTATACCTCAATAGAATGATTTTACTCCTATTATATACATAACTATTATATCTATTATGATCTTCCATCATGTAATGCTAAATATATTTTTTACATTCTCTTCCATATCTTCAAAAAGTTATAGTCCTAATAAATTTCTTCCACCGAATTCATCCTAACATGCCAGAGTTTGACACCACTTTCCATATAATTCCTAAAATGGTTCCAAATGTATACTTATAATGAAAACTATTATTATAAGAAAATTAAAATAATGAAATACTTTTATCCTAACTTCCCTGGTAGCCAAAATATAATTACCTAAGAATATTCTATAAAGTTTAAATCATTCTCTTTGACTATCCATCAGACTGTGGAAGAAAATTTATGCTGAAATTTTTCTATGTACCCAAAAAATTGTGGAGTCCATTACAAAAATATATTGTAAATATAGGATCATGGTTATATAAAATAGAGAGAGAAACTCCATATAACGTAACTATATTCTTACCATAATTTATAGTAAGATGATAAAATGTCATAGTATCTAGAATAGGTAGAAAATGGGAAGATTCAATCAAACAATCATCTATAACCCAAATTTAACTATTACCTTGATATATATTTGGTAATACCACAAAAAAATCCATTTATATGTTCTCCCATTTCCATTCTTGTATTTAAAATGGCTAAATAATCCCCTTCAGTAGTTGTTATTCATCTTTATCATTCTGAAAAGTCAAACATTTCATAGTAATGTTAGTAATATCATTTTTCATTCCTTCCCACAAATAATGTTCAAGAATATATTTATATATATTTATATTATTGCAATGAATAGAAAATTAAGATCTATGAGATTTATATAAAAATTTATTCTTTAACTTGGAATCACTAAGAACACCTAACTACTTTTCAAATATGATAACACCTTCATTTTCAACATAACACCCAGGAAACTTTCCATTCTTGATTGATTCTACTATTTCTTGAAAATCATGATATTCCTTTTAACAATCCACAATTATTTATACAAAGGATGATTTCAATGATATTTGAACAAAAAAAACAAGTTTCTATATATACAATTTCTCTGCTAGCATCCATGAAGCCATTAACCAAAGTACCGGGTTCCAAATGTAGCATAGTTAATGATGCATTATCTTTTCAAATCAATTCATCAACTACCCTGTTTTCTTTAACTTGGTGATAATTAATCCTAAAATCATAGTAAATTATAATATACAACCATTATAGATGCCTCATGTTCTAATTTAAACATTTATGGTTTTTATATATTTCACATTTTCTATATATAGAAGACACCTCTAAATTTTTAATTCCAAAACCACCACTACAAGATCAAGATCATGTATTGGGTAAATTTTCTCAAGGAATTTCAATTAACATTAAATATATTCAATTACCCAATCATCTTTCATTAGTACACAATCAATTCCTTTCAAATAACTATCACTTTAAATAAAAAATTCACTACATCATGTTTTCAAGGATAATAATGGAGTATTAAAAAATATTCTTTTCAATTTCTAAAAATATTCATAACATTATTTTATCAAGATAAAATTTAATCTTTGGGATAACATAGTTTGTGGGATAGGTAACCAAGAAATGTCTTCAATAATCCATCACTAATAACTCGATAATTCAAGAAATCATTTAATCTTAGTGAAATTTATAAGCCTTGTCAACTCTTCAACCACTTTAGTTTTATCAGTGTCCCCAATTTTTCCAATTTAGAATAAACCAAAATATCAAAGATAAAAAAACAAAAAAAATTGTCCAAATACATCTATATATTGATTCACTACTGGAACATCACTAATTTGAATATTTTCCTTATTTTCAAGAATTTTTTCAAGATAACATTTATTTCATCGTTAATCAATTTATTATCTTCTTGATATGTAATTAAAGGCATGAATTCATTCTTATATACAAATTTATACTAAAGATAAATTTTTAGTATAACTTTCTAATATTTTTAATCAATCATATAATGATAAACTAAAATCTAATACACACCCAGAATAAAATAAAACTCAAATATGGGAAATGCAATATGATTTGTAGGGAAAACCATTACACATATGTTAACATGAGGATTTCTATAAATTATTTATAAGAACCCAGATCTTCCTTTTAGGTATGGATCTTGTTTTCAGGTTGTTTTTTAGGAAAAGAAATAAAATGAGATTTTATAAGTACACATCGTGTACTTCTAAGTACACGCAGAGTACCTAGCATGCTGTATACAATCACGTGCTGGCCGTGTAACGATCGAGTACATGGTCGTGTGGTGACCTGGCGGACCGCTTAAGTCTGGAGCCGGTTAAGGCTACCACACAGTGTGTACATTTAATGAACAAAACATGTAGTTTTTTAATTTGATATATTGGAAGGGGGTCACATATCATGTCCAGAACCATCTTCTTCTTCCAGTGTTTCGTACAGAAGCACTCTGGAACAAAGAATGAAGATCGAACCCTTGATTCTCCATCTTATCTCCGATTGAGACACCATGGGGTGCATTGGAATCCCACCGGTGAGTTCTCAAATCCTATAGATCCTTTCTTCCTAATTCATAGTCTCTAATGGGTTATTTAAGGTTGGGTGTTTTCCACATTTTTGTAGATTTATGCCAATTTAGGCTGATTCAAGGGCCTAAGTTCAAGCATGTCGATCATATGACATTGAGGTAGGTGGTTTGTGCCTTTAGTTGTTCATATTTAGATTATATATGTTAAACGTGTTGCATAACCATGTTAGGGGTATTGCATGTTTTGAAATTAAAATCTGTTTATTACCTGTGATGGTTTTATTTATTGATAAAGGGTAGTAACATATGTGTAAGGTTGGATACCTTATTTATGGGACACCCCGTGGGTGCATTTCCCTTGATTGATTGTTTACGACTGTTTGGTCTATGATGCCTATTAGGCTTGCTTGTTTTCCATACCTTGGTAGATTAGGATGGAGTTTGATTGATTATATGAAATACATGTGATATGATTATGAATGATTATCCATGTAGTAGTTTCATATTACATGAGCTGCTTTGATATTATGTGCGCACTGTTTTTACATAAGACCATGAGATCCTTGGTGTAGATGATTGACCCAGGGGTATTGACCATGAGAGATACCAAATAGGTCATTTATAATTACCTTATGCTATGTCAACCCAGAGGTATTGACTGTGAGATCTACCCAGGAGGCCATTTATAATTTATTGATTCCATGTTGACCTAGGGGTATTGACTTTGAGAGCTGCCTAGGTGGTCGTTTGAAAATGATTAGTTCTATGTTAGACCAAAGGGGTTAGGCCATGAGAGCTTCCCAGAGGGTCATTATTTAATGAGTCGGTGCTATGTTTAACTAAAGGGTTTAGACCATGATATCTTTTCCAGAGTGTTTTTTATGAATGATTGAATGATTGTGATGAGTTTACCAAGATAAAGTACAATCTTGGACTCAGTCTTACTTGATTCTTTAGATGGTCTTATAAGACGTTTGTTTTGTTAATATTACATAGGGATATATATATATATATATATATATATATATATATTAGGATAGATCCCAATATTACATGATTTAAAGGATGAATAATAAATGTAAATAAATTTAATTGAAAACTGTAGGATTGTTTACTTTTGAGTACTTCATAGTTTATTGCTTAATTTCTGCATATTACCTACTATATATATTCACTGACAGTTAGGCACAAATATTTTGGTGGTTACCTACTGGGATTCGTCTCAAAACCTATTTGGGTCATGTTCTGGACCCAATAAGATTATAGGATTGCATGTGTAGATATGGGAAAGCTCCCATATTCATTAGGTGCTTGATTTCTATTAGAGCTGGAGAGAATGGGACCAAGATGATGATTGCGATACTAATGGAGTTTACTTGTTCATTTTGTACTTTAGTTTTTCAGTGCTTTCCAAAATTGTGAATTGTTTGGATGTTTTCTTAGATACATATTCCATGCATCATATATATATATATATATTGTGGCTTATGTTGGATTTACTTTCAGTCTTCCAATGTTTACTTTTATTATATGGTATTACTACTTCTACTATTGTTACTATTTGTTTTTCACTATGTTGACTCTGCCAATGAGGGAATAGTTTCCCCTCTATCATAACCTAGGACCTAAATGCTAGTCATCAGCCTCTGGTTTTTGGGGAAATGTTCTTTAGGCCATGTGGCTAACCGGATACAGGGAACCTTTGGGGGGCAGCTAGATCTGAGACATTACAAAGTGGTATCAAAAGCGTTTCTTTTCTAATCTGTCTTACTATTCAGAGCCTATATACTGTTATTGGAAGGAATTGGTAGTTGGTAATAAGATGTTCTTGGGAGTATCTACCTCATGTATAGGGAAAATCCAAGTTACCTTGAATATTTCAATTTTTCTGGTTTTGCAATTGTTACAGTTGATTTTATTTCACCTTTGTGGGATTCAATTTTTTGTGCTATTATGATTGATATCATTGTGGTTCTATTTCTATTTCAACATGATGAGATGAGGGTATTTAATCTCATGCATCATATAAGCACTTTCTAGAGATCACATGTCATGTATTCTTATCATGCCATTTAGGGCGCATTAATGATTGCATGCTATTGTGACAGATGTTGTACTAGATATGCATGCTACTGTGATAGATTCCATGATATAAATACCTGCTATTTTGATAGGGTATTTTTATATGTAAAGTTTCATTTGTATGGATGCTAAGATTTTTTCCCTGAGGTGTTATGGGCCCTCTTGGATCAGAATTTGATGGATCATGTTTGAACTTTAATTTAATTCAGTAAAGATATGATACAAATAAATATGCCAAAATTTTATTTGTGGGGAGTATGGGCTCTCACAGATCAAAAATTGGCATGGCTTGGCCAAAGTTTAAGATTTTGGGGGTTCCAGAGAAGTTTTAGAGGCTTACTTTTCGAAAAACCTAGAAAACATGATGTGTGATGTTAATGAACACACGACATGTGTTCTTCTATTTTGGAATAAATGAATTTTCTTAAGTACACAACATATACCATATGTACACGTTGTGTAGTTGTTAATTTTGTGACTAATTATGTGAGAAGAGACACGGGGTTCATAAAATTTTTGTATAACACTCCGTGTACTGGTAGTACACACCATTCTCTAGTTGACTATGTATTCGACCGTGTGACTAACAACATGGGTGGATAAAAATTTTGAGTACACACCATGTCTAGAGTGATCATGCCATGTAGTGTTACACCAGTAGGACCATGTAGTTATAGCCATATAGAAGTACCTGGGTAGGAGGGAATATTCATGTACATTTTGTGTCTTAGAAGGAATACGCCGTGTGTATGGGGTGTTATACAACCCGATTGGCAGGGGTACACACTCATGTTAAGGATTAAAAGGAACATGATATGTAGTGGTTCTACATGCCGTGTAACCCTATTTTGTAAAACTTGAATGCTTTCCTTCATCTATTTTGTTCTAGAACTTCTAAGTTGAAGTCCTTGATAATCTTGAACTGAGGTGTGCACTTGACCTTACAAAGTCATGCCACCAAGACATCGTCCGGTTGTACACTAGATGAAAGGCGATGACCAGACACTAGAAATAGTAGATCGGGAACTACTAGTAGATCCTCCCTTTGTGCCCATATTGGAACTAGTTGTTATATTGGATGCAGGTGCTGATGCATAGTTCTATGAAGGATTTATAAGGATGTTGTAGAACTTTTAGGGAGCACCACATCCTACCCTAACTATGGCAGAGTTGACATGGGTGTTCCAACAGTAGAATCCTCCCATTTTTTCAAGGGATGGAGGACCACAGGCTACAAATTCATGATTGGAGGCCATACTTTCTATCTTTGAGCATCTGGAGACACCTACTGAGAGGAGGGTGAAGCTATAGACTTACATACTGCATGATTCTTCCAAGAGATGGTGGGATCCTATCTCATAGGAAGGAAAACCTTGGGATATGTCTTGGGAAGATTTTCAAAGGACCTGCTATGATTACTTCTATCCCAAGACATTGAGGGCCGATCGAGCCCAGAAGTTCATGCATTTGGAGTAGGGTGATATTTCAGTGATAGATTACTCTTCTCGCTTTACAGAGCTTCAACACTTTGCACCTATTATGTGGGGTGATGAGTTATCACCGACTATGTGATTTGAGGATGGTATCCGGTATGACATATGATCACAGGTGAATGTTTTCATGTTGACATTGGTAAATGCTATAGTAAACCAGACACTAATTACCGAGCACAATTCAGGGGAGTTTGGAGCTGGGAGCCAGGGAAGTTCAGCATCCAAGGCCGATGTTCCTTCGAATGATAATAGGAAGCGCTACAGGGAGCCTTTTCATGGTGATTCCAGTAACAGATATGTATCTTCAAGTAGCCAGGTGAGGTGGTAATAGTGCAGGAAGAGTGGGCACATGAGACCGCAGTGCCCGAGAGACCCAGTTGAGTGCCGATCTTGCATCAAGATGGGTCATCTTTAGTGTTTTTGTAGGATGTTGTCACCAGCAACTAGTGAGATGGTATCTCTTATGACTCCACGTATAGGAGTAGGGCCACCAGTTCCTCATCATTTAGGTAACTGGAGTTCGTCAGACCATTCAGGCTGAGGAGGTAGTTGTGGCCATGGTGGCCAGATGATAGGTTTTCAGTGTCATCAGGGTGGATCAACTCAGGGTATCCATGCAATGTTAGAGGCCACGGTACAAGTCAAACTTTTGTGATGGAACAAACCTAGAAATAGTAGGATCTTGAACCCTCTATGATTAGAGGTATGATTCTAGTTGCCACAGTTTTAGATTCTTCTCTTTTTGATATGGGGGATTCTCATAGTTTTATATATATTTCCATTATAGAGAGCCTCTGGCTATGTATCTTTACTTTTGATGATGTTATGATGCTAGACACTCTGTTGGGGATTAGGATGGATAGTGTACATCAGTGCATGGAGTTCCCTCTTGAGGTTGGTGGGTGCCACTTATTATGGGACCTCTATGTATTAGAGATGACGAACTTCGATGTAATTCTTAGAATGGATTGGTTGGTCTCCTTTCAGGACTTTGTTGACTGCTATCTCCATAGGGTGAGTTTCATGTCACCAGAGGGATGGTCTTTTCTACACAAGGGTGAGTGGGATGTCCAGGAGAGAAGATATGGACCTAAGAATCATGGGATGGGGGGAATTACAACCCATATTACTAGTTTATATTTGGATGACTAGGTGACTTCACAGATGGAATTTACTCTAGTGATGGATCATTTCAGAGATGTATTTACAGATGAATTTTCAGGTTTACCTCCTGAGTGAGAGGTGGATTTATCTATTGATCTTGTGTTAGGAGTGAGACTGGTGTCTATTCATTCATATAGGATGGATACAACAGAGTTAAAGGAGATCAAAAAGAAGTTAGAGGAGTTTCAAGTGAAGGGTTTCATCCAACCCAGCACTTCTACTTGGAGTTCTCCCATCCTTTTTGTGAAGAAGACGGATCATAACCTTATAATTTGTGTGGATTATCAGAAGCTGAACTAGTTGATGGTCAAGAACCAATATACCTTATAGAGTATTGATGACATCTTTGATCATCTTAGAGGATACCAAGTGTTCTCTAATATTGACTTGAGATCTGGTTATCATCAGTTGCACGTTAGACCATCAAATATACCTCTTACAACCCTTTGGTGTATGTATGGTCTATACATGTATTTGTTATGTCGTTCGGCCTCACGAACGCACTGTCAATTTTCATGGTACTGATGAACCGAGTGTCCCATCCTTGGATTCTTTTATGATAGCCTTCATGGATTATATCTTGGTGTAATCTCACACTCAACACGACCAAGACATCCATCTTGAGATTGTATTGAGTACAATGAGAGAGCATCAGTTATATGATAAGATCTCAAAGTAACACTTTTGGATAGAACAGATTTATTTCTTGGGTTGTGTTATCTCAGAGACAAGAGTATCAGTAGACCCAAAGAAAGCGAGATCAGTAGTTTCCTAGGAGCATCCAAAGAACGTCTTTGAGGTATGGAGTTTTCTAGGGATGAATGGTTACTACAAATACTTTATTCATGTCTTTTCAGACTTAGAAGCACTAATAACAGACCTGACTAAGAAGGGTGTGAAGTAATTGTGGACAGATTCCTGTGATTCATCCTTTCAGGATATGAAAGGGAGATTGAATTCGACACTGATACTGATTTTTCTAGAGCCGAGCAAGAGTTATACCATTTACTGTGATGCATCTAGTATCGGGCTGGGAGTAGTGCTTATACAGGGGGAAGGAGTCGTTGCATACGGGTCTCGGTAGTTGAGGACACATGATATGAATTATCCAATGAACGATATCGATTTGTCTATAGTTATGCATGCTTTTCACTGTTGGAGATATTATCTTTTGGGAGATCATTTTGTTATTTACACTAACCAAAAAATACTCAAGTATATCTTTACTTATAGAGATCTGAATTTGAGACAATGAAGGTGGGTTGAGTACCTTCAGTATTTTGACTTTGAGCTTGCCTACATGCTTTGGAAAGGCAATGCAGTGGATGATGCATTGAGCATGAGAACTCAGATACATGCAGTTTAGGAGGCTAGTAGTGAGTGGTAGCTTATGGATCTGTTCTCTAAGATGCATTTAGAGGTGCATGAAAAATAGGGGTAGACGTTTCTTTCTTATATATATGTCACCTCTACTCTACTGGATTGAGTGATAATGAGGTAGCTATTAGATTTCGAAGGCCTATTACAACGGGAGAGTGTGTCAGGTGAGGAACCTACTCATGGGTAGACTATAAGTGAGGATGAGGTTTTGTGTTTTCATGGGCACTTATGGGTGTTATCATACATAAGAAAGGAGCTGCTGTGTGATTTTAATTCCTCTTTATGGGTAGTTCATCCTGGTGTCACCAAGAAGTTTCCAGATCTACATCATCAGTATCGATGGCCAGGAATGAAGAGGGATGTATCTAGTTTTGTTATCAGATGTTCCACCTGTTAGTAGGTGAAGGAGGAGAATCAATGAATAACAGGGATATTAAAGTAGTTACCCATTCCTGAGTGGAAGTGGAATGATGTCGCGATGGATTTAATGATGGGTTTACAAAGTTCACCTTGAGAAAATGATGCTGTATAGGTTGTTGTTGATAGACTCAATAAGGTTTCACATTTCTTGACGATCAAGGAATACTTCAGTGTTTATGATCTTGGAAATTTGTACATCTAAGAGATAGTATGTTTGCATGGGGTTTCACAATCTATCATTTCAGACAGGGACTTTCGGTTTACATCTCGTGTTTGATAGGGACTATAGAGGGCTTTAGGTATACAGGTACTTCTGAGTAAAACTTACCATCCCTAGACATATGGCCAGTCCGAGTGCACGATTCAGATTTTGGAGGATATGATTTGAGCATTCATCCTAGATTTCATGGGCTTTTGGGAGAGAAACATACCCTCAGTGGAGTTTTCCTATAATAATAGTTTTGAGGAAATGATTCAGATGGCACCTTATGAGTCTTTGTATGGTAGGACATGTCGATCACCCCTATGTTGGATGGAGGCAAGAGATGTAGCTATGCTAGGACCTCATCTTGTCTAGGAGACCATTGAGCAGGTGGAGTTGATTCAAAAGATAATGGATACTTCACAATCTCACCAGAAATATTATTCTGATTGACAGAGGTAACCTCTAGAGTTTGAGGTTGGAAATCAAGTTTTCCTGCATGTCACACTGAGTTTGGGACATAGGAGGATTAGGAGACATGGGAAGCTTTCACCGAGATACGTCATGCCATTTGAGGTTTTGGAGAGATTCGGTCTGATTGCCTATCAGTTGCAGTTACCTGAGAGGTATCGAGATATTCACGATGTCTTTCTTGTTTCTCAGCTATGATGTTACTTTTCAGACTCGTCTCATGTTTTTCAACCTGAGGAGGTTGAGTTGGAGGTGGATTCATCCTTCAAAGAGCACCCTATTCAGATTGTGGATCACAACATGAAGGTTCTTCACGGCCAATCTATTCCTATGGTATGGGTGCTATGGAAGCACGAGCGTGTGTAGGATGAGACATGGGATAGGGAGACCAACATACGATCACAGTGGCCAAAGTTGTTCACATATTCTTCTTCACCACCTTTGGAAGGGAAATTTGAGGATGAATTGCTTTAAGGGGGGAAGTTTGTAAGAACCCAGATCTTCATTTCAGGTATGGATCTTATTTTCAGTTTTTTTGAGGAAAATGAAGAAAATGGGATTTTTTAAGTACACGCCGTGTACATCTGAGTACATGACTTGTACCCATATTGCCGCATAAAACTGCATGCTGGTTGTGTAACGGCCAAGTATATGTCCGTGTAATGACCTGATAGACCGTTTAAGCTAGAAGAAATTTAAGGCTTCTAAATGGTGTGTACATTTATTGAACACGTCATGTAGTTTTATTTTTATTTGATATATTAGAAGGGGGTCATGTCTCATGTCTGGAACTATCTTCTTCTTCCCGTGTTTCGTACAGAAGTGCTTCAGAATGACGAATGAAGATCAAACCCCCGATTCTCCATCCGAGATCTGATTGATACACCTCCATGTGGGTTGGAATCCCACCGTTGAAGTTCTAAAATCCTATAGATCCTTTCCTCATGATTCATCATCTCTCATGGGTTATTCAAGGTTGAGAGTTTTTTATCTTTTTGTAGATCTATTCCAATTTAGGCTGATTCAAGGGCCGACGTTCAAGTATATCGATCGTATGACATCAAGGTTGGTGATTTGTGCCTTTTGTTGTTCGTTTTTGGATTATATATTCTAAAAGTGGCGTATACCCACATTTTGGGTATTGCATGTTTTGGAATTAAACCCTGTTTATTACCTGTTATGGTTTGGTTAATTGATAAAGGGTAGTTTTATATGCATAAGGTTAGATACCTTGTTTATGGGACACCCTATGGGTGTGTTTCCCTTGATTGATTGTTTATAGCCATTTAATCTAGGTTGACCATTAGGATTTCCTTGTTTTCCATACCTTGGTTGATTAGGATGAAGTTTGATTGATTATATGAAATTCCTATGATATGATTATTAATGATTATCCATGTAGTAGTTTTAAATTACATGAGATAATTTGATATTATCTATGCACTATTTTTACATAGAACCGTGAGAGCCTTGGTGTAGATGATTGAACTAGGGGTATTGATCGAGATAGCTACCCATGAGGTCATTTATATTTACCTTATGCTATGTTGACCCAGGGGTATTGACCATGAGAGCTACCTAGGAGGTTGTTTATAATTTATTGATGCCATATTAACCCATGGGTATTTACCGTGAGACCTGCCTAGGTGGCCATTTGTAAATGATTAGTGCTATGTTATACCAAAGGGGTTAGACCGTGAGAGATTCACATAGGGTTATTATTTAATGAATTGGTGATATGTTAAACTAAAGGGGTTAGGCCATGAGAGATATCCCAGAGGGTTGTTTTTGAATGATTGAATGATTATGATGAGTCTGCCAAGTCAAAGGATGATCATGGACTCAGTCTTTATTGATTGTTTATATGGTCTTCTAAGATGTCTGTTTTGTTACTATTACATAGGGGAATATAGATTTTAGGCCAGATCTCTAGATTACATGATTCAAAGGATGAATAATAAATGTAAATTAATGCAATTGAAAACTATAGGATTGTTTATTTTTGAGTACTTCCTAGTTTATTGCTTCATTTCTACGTATTACCTGCTATATATATTCTATAGAGACCTGAATCTTGACGTACATGGACATTACATTACTTTTGCGGAATACTTAGTACATAACAAAAACACACACACAAAGACCGTAATAGTTTAGTGTCTTTGGAAACTCAGAATATAATCTTCTAATCGTGGTGAAATATATTCAACATCTCCCATAAAGATCTTCCTTTTTTTTACCTAAAACCTTTCTTTATATCCTGGGGAAAAGAAAACATAAAAGGGTGAGCTAAAATTCTCAGTAAGGGTAAACAAAAGAAATATCAATCACATCATATTCATAAGAACATAACATTTTGGAAATATTAACCTGCAAAAGAGATCATAATATCATAACATGGGATAAATCATATTAGTGAAATGTAATCCCAATAATCATAACTTAAAACATGAAAATTTGCGGCATAAACACATAATCATAGAGAATCATTTCTTATTAGTCAAGACTCATTTTAAGGACTATCTTAGTGGACAAAGTCCATTTCTGAACTGATTTCACTCCTCGTTTCAGTCCTGTTTCACTGAACCAGTTTAACCTGCTGTTCCGACCATGTCTATCTCATGAGATATAAAATCTTTACCCAATGAATTGGAGGGAGATATAGGTCCCACCCATATCATAATGATACCATTCTTATGTGTGCCACAAAATCATAAATCATACATCATTGCATAACTCATGTAATAAAAATAGGATACTTAAACAACATGACATCATAAAACAATTCATATAAGATAAAAGAATTCATAAAAATAATTCCATCACAACATAATCAAATCAATGTAATAATAGGGATAGAAACATAACCCTTTATTATCTTAGATGGAAAATAATTTTGATAAGACACTTGAACTCCATTCTTGAGGAAAATATCCTTTCTACTTCAAAAACACTTTTCCTTTCTTAACATTTCATACAATTATAAACTAAAATAATTTGATTAAAAATAAACTTGAAAACTTGTAAAGGAAGCTTCTTGGAAATAATGTTTTAAAAATCCATTCATGCCGTATAATTTAAAAAAACATTCTTCTCGTACTTTTGTGAGAAAAGTCAAAAAGTACCTCGTACGAAAAATGACAAAAGATTCCTTTCATATCTTTTACTAAAAACTCACCGAAGGGTAAAATTGGATTTAAAAAATTATAGGTGGATGTAAATAATATTACATATTGAGGAAACATGTATTTGGATGATAAAATACACCCCAGTAAATTCCAAAGTATAAACAATCTCGGATAAAAATGAGATTGTGATATTTCCCTTACCTTAGGTCTGATTTGCTTCGTAAGTGTCCGAACCTCCTGTATAATGATTTAAATAATGTCATTGACTTATTCCATCATCATACTCATTGTTATGATATCATATATGGTTCACTTATGACTTTATATTACCCGTTATTTTGTAAATTCCATGTTAAAGAGCATTTTGGGTAAAATCGTTTCATTTGTCGTCTGTGCTTTGACTTGTAATTATTCATATGATTACTTAGATCATGATTAATTAATTCCAGAATATAAAACATGATTTATATATAATATATATTCAGAATATTCATATATATAATAAATCAGTAAATGGAAAGAAATACACCATTCATGGAGACGGTAGGCCGTACGTACGCATGAATGCTGTTTTCGTTTCCTTATTGAGTTGAATGTAATTAAGTAGATGACATAAATATATATAAACATAAATACAGTATCATTATTATGTAATATATTTCATGATTACTTATTATATATACTTTATAATCATTCGTGAATGGTTAACGTGGAGAATGAATCTCATCGCGTCGTGGAGACGGTAGTCCGTACGTATGCATGAGCGATGATATCGTTCTCATGATCGTGGAATTGTATTGGAGTGTATTTATACTATTTCAGAATCAATATCACTTTATAATAATCATATATAGTTATTATGTACACCATTATACGCATCCAAGTAAGGTGGTGGTGGAAAATAGGTTATACCACGGCGTGGAGACGGTATTTCGTACGTACGCACACGCGGTGATTTCGTTTTACGTAGGATGGATAGATGGTGAAATAAGGTTGTTTCATACTTATAATAACATATCAGTATATTAGTGATACTTATTTTATTACTTCATAATTAAACAACCTAATAAGAAGAAGTGGAAGAAGAAATAAAGTTGAATGAATCAGTAACGGACATTACCTCTTCTTTGAAGCGCCTCTTTGAGTCCTCCTCTTAGGGCACTAAAATTGGTCTTTGAAGAAGACTAGGACCTCTAGGATGTTTCTAGGGAAGTGGAGAAGAGAATTTTTCAGGGGTTGGCCGAGCTTTAAGGCTCAAAGTGGTGTGAGGAAGAGAGGGAGGAGGTGCCCTTTTATAAGGGAGGAGAGGGGCACCTTTGGAAAACTAAAAATATTATTTTATTATAAAGGAATATTCGGTTTTAAATAGCTCCAGATTGATTTATTTCGAATCTAAGGTTGGGATGGGTAGAAATACTCTCATCCAATATAATTTAGACAAGTTTAGGTTCCTATTTTAACCTTATCATTTATATTTAACTTTAAGTTAGATAATTTAATTTTACGGTGTCTTTTTGTGTTCTTACACTATAAGGTTAATAAACTTACTATAACAAGACAAAAGAACCCCAAGTTGTTTATTATTAATATATATAACCTTATACAAGTCATTTGGCTGAACCTTAGATTTTTAGAAATAAAATAAAAATTAATAATATAATACTTTTTTTAAAAACTATTTTATGTCAATTTTGACACTATTTAGAAATTGATTTTTATGAAAATCATAAAAGAATGATTAGTTAGAAAAAAGTTACTTAGATCAATAATAACATGTCATATTAACCTAGAAAATTATTGGAATTCATAAAAAGTCTTAAATTACATTTATTTGGGTATTTATAACATCAATTATGTCAATATTTCATTAATAAGATAATTACTGCATCATTGTTGTGTCATAAATAAATTAAATTATTTATTGTCTAAAAATTACAAATAAAATACCATTATGTATGAAATCTATTTAGCTTTATAATTAATATTTATAGTCGAATTTATCTTATGTATAACCCTATATTAAAAATTATCTGCTTATTAAACTTTGATTTTAACTATTTTAACCCTTCTTTAAATAAATTAATAATAAATGTCCTAATCTAATCCAAGTGGGCCTAAATGGTCATATTTTATTCCTAAGGTTTTTTTTGGTCGAATTAAACTTATCCAATAGAATTAGGACATGTGTTAGGGTAATAATAATATCATTTTTTACCCTTAATTAAGTTATTTACTTTTAACCGTGGTAACAAAAAGTAAAAAGTTACTATTCACCAAAAATTATTTTCATCTCATTGAACCACATTTTAGTCCTTGATATTAACCGCGTATCTCGGATTTTCAAAATTCCACTCACAGAAGCGGTAAAATTAATTTTTATGAAAAATTCAGTTTTTTTAACTACCACTTAGTGGTTTCACTATTCATCAAAAAATGAAAGTTTACAGAAAATTACCAAAAATTAGGCCTAAGATATATTTGATATTATGAATTCAAAAATGATGTATATTTTATCAAATTCAAAACATGTCAGTTACATTAACTAATTTAAAAATTAATTCCCGTCGTCAAAACAAATAGCGTGTTTTTAAGAGATAATAACTATCAAAAGATTGACGATTGTTTATAACTGGTTTAAATGTGAAATTACATCCAATGAACAACATTGTATTAAATTGTAAAAATATATTCTAAATATACTTTAAAACCACCCAAATTAATAATTTATCACAATTAATTATTTCGATTAAAAAAGTTGTTTTTAATTAAAATTTAGTAATTTTCACTATTCATCAGAATATGAAAGTTATCCGAAAAGTACCAAAATTTCACCCTAAGCTAATTTCAATATTCCGAATCCAAAAATGAAGTCTGTTTTGAAAGATAAAATTTATAAAATTTCAAAAAGTGGGTATTACTATTCATAACAACTAGTTCATAATAATATTATAATAATATCTCATTTAGTGAAACTCGGTATTGCGTACTACACACGCTATCGTGGAAGGTCATAATTGCGTGTAATGCAAGCCAAGTCAGGGATGTGTGTAGTGCAAGCTTCTTTTGGTGTAGCGTACAACACAAGACATCAATAAAATTAAAAAGAATATTTTTCATAAAATCTCGGGGTGTTACATTCTACCCCCCTTAAAATGAATTTCGCCCTCAAAATTCGTCGGGGTTATAAATGGTTTACTACTAGAAAGTTTTTTTAATAGAAACCCACATCATAAAAAGGAATACCAAAACTTGGTTTTAAAAACAAATGTATGAAACGTAACGGTTACCCAAATTAACTAATCACTGGGTTTCTACATAGGAGAACATAGGTGAAAATATGGATATGGAAGAGAAATCTAACCGTCATGTTCTAATGGAGAGTGGTAGAAAACATGGATATGAAAAATACAATAATCACAAAGCCATAAATTTGTGATGATCTAGGGTACCATCTGATTTATCGGATATAAGGGCACTAGGACAACATTTTTGGTTTTCAAGATCATTTCCCTAAAGTTGAAGAATTTGAATTAGAATAAATACTTACTTTATTTTGGTACAATCTCACTGTTGTTCAGGCCTTGAACAATGTCCATTTCATCTCTTAAATAAATGAAGTTGAATTTGTTATTCGTGAAGTGTTAGCAGATCATGTGATAGAATGACGGGTCATTCCATCTGTCTCAAACAAAAGGTTAGAAAAAGTTATTAAATATACATAAGTCGATCTATAGTGATATTAATCATATATGGTTCCTAAAATGGACTTATAATTCATATATCATACTTCTTAATATAATAAAACTAGTTTCTACTAAACAAGGACTTCCTGTAGGCCAGTGGTAGGCGATAAAGGCCAATTGCATTTCGGTTGTGGGTTCGATTCCCACAGCCTTGTCTGACGCGATGGGCTGTCGCCCGTCCTGTAGGTTATCCTTTTTATAAAAATACATTACTATAAAATCCCATCATTAATATCGAAAAAAGTTCTATCCTTAAACAATACTAACATATGTCCAACATAATCCATTCCAATCTTTAGGCTTATCTAAAATACTTCGGTCCAAGCTCATAGTATAAAGAAAACGATTACTTGAAATGTCATCAACCAAGCATGTGAATACCATCATTTATCCCCCATATATCTTGTTGGTCACATTCCAATCATGTGAATACCTTAATCATGTATTATCTTAAAAAAAATGAATTCCCATTAAACCTTAGTGAAAAAAATGAACGATACCAAAATTAAAAAATTCTATATACTCAAACCATGATATAACCTTCTCTTTATATCAGTCACGAGCTCATGAATACTATCAAACATTTCATTTTCTCCTTATCCCTTCATTATGCATATATCATCTTCTTTCAAAAAATATCTCATTCACTTTCCATGGTTACAGGTACCATAAAATTATTGAAAACCACAATAGACCAATACATAAATATTCCAATATTCCACGATACTATATACAACATTATTTTGGAATCCCATTACATAAACACTTAATCATTCCACCACATTGTTTTCATATTCAACATCGACAATAGTGATCGCATGAGACTTCCCTTTGTACTTTGCCTTAAGTGGTTGCTCATGTCGATCATCACTAACCCTTGTATTAGGGCATTTATTAGCATAATGCACCATTTCCTTGCACTTGAAGCATTGAAGTGTTGGTGGTGCGTTCTCTACAGTCTTTTCTTTATTCACATCATTAGTAACCCTTTTTCCATTACTTCGACACTCAGCTGCTCGATGACCTTCTTTTCCACACTTAAAAACATTTTATAGTCCCTTTAAGACAATCTCCACCATGCTTCCTTCCACACTTTGAGCATAAGGAAACATTCATCTTCTTTTCACCATTATTCTAAGATTTCTCCTTGAACTCCATCTTTCATTTCTTGTCAAAACTATGAGATGGATAAGTAACACCAACTTCCATTTCTACCTTGATAGCACAACGCACAATTTCTTCATAGCTACTGAAGTCTCTTATAGCTAATGCCCTTTGAAGATTTGGTTTTAAGCCACTGAAGAATCGATCAACTTTACTTTCAGGTTGGATGATAAATCCAGATGCATACCTTGCAAGCCATGTAAAATTCGCTTCATATATACCAACAGATTCATCATCCTTTTGCTTTAGTTCAAGAAACTCCTTCTCCATCTTTGTTCGAAGAATAAGAGGGAAGTACTTATTGAAAAATATGTTCTTGAACTCGTCCCATTCCATGGACTCAATTTCATCTATTGCCCTCGTATTCTTGATAAGATTCCACCATTGATCAGCTTCACCTTCCAAATGACATTCTGCTAAGATGACTTTAACATGTTCAGAACATTGAAGAACTGAAAATATCTTTTCAGTAGTACTGATCCATTGTTCAACAACAAGTGGATCAGAAGACCCACTGAAAGAAGGTGGAAGTTGCCTCATGAAGGACCCAATAGAATATTGTTCCCTTCTCTGCTCATTTGGAAGTCCAGAATGATTCATAGCTTGTGTAAGTATAGAAATAATATTTTTCACTCCATCTCCCATAAAATTTGTTTGTTCAGGAGGACAATCATTGTATTGTCCATTGCATTGATCAACACGGTTCCTTCGGGTTCCTGCCATTGTCTAAAACCCAAAAAGAATAGTGTGAGAGGAAAAAATCATGCTAGGGAAAACAACATAATAAAGGGGGAGTACCTTCAATATCTAACATCTTAGGTTTAATTCTAAGATCGTTAGCGCAATTCCATAACTATAACCTATACTTATACTTAACCTTAGGGACATCCCTAGAAATACCTTAGAAATATCTCTAGGGATCTCACTAAAGTTCTCGCATCCTAGTTTCCAAAGGTTGACTAAACCTTTCCTCTGATACCAAATGTAGAGACCCGAAGCTTGACGTACATGGACATTACATTACTTTTGAGGAATACTTAGTACATAACAAAAACACACACACAAGGACCGTAATATTTTAGTGTCTTAGGAAACTCGGAATATAATCTTATAATCGTGGTGAAAGATCTTCAACATCTCCCATAAAGATCTTCCTTTTTTTTACCTAAAACATTTCTTTATATCCTGGGGAAAAGAAAACATAAAAGGGTGAGCTCAAATTATCAGTAAGGGTAAACAAAATAAATATCAATCACATCATATTCATAAGAACATAACATTTTGGAAATCTTAACCTGCAAAAGAGATCATAATATCATAACATGGGATAAATCATAGTAGTGAAATGTAATCCCAATAATCATAACTTAAAACATGAATCTTTGTGGCATACACACATAATCATATAGAATCATTTATTATTAGTCAAGACTCATTGTCAAGACTATCTTAGTGGACAAAGTCCATTTCTGAACTGAGTTCACTCCTCGTTTCAGTCCTGTTTCACTGAACCGGTTTAACCTGCCGTTCCAGCCATGTCTATCTCATGAGATATAAAATCTTTACCCAAGGAATTGGAGGGAGATATAGGTCCCACCCATCTCATAATGATACCATTCTTATGTGTGCCACAAAATCATAAATCATACATCATTGTATAACTCATGTAATAAAAATGGGATACTTAAACAACATGACACCATAAAACAATTCATATAAGATAAAAGAATTCATAAAAATAACTCCATCACAACATAATCAAATCAATGTAATAATAGGGATAGAAATAGAACCCTTTATTATCTTAGATGGAAAATAATTTTGATAAAACACTTGAACTCCATTCTTGAGGAAAATATCCTTTCTACTTCAAAAACACTTTTCCTTTCTTAACATGTCATACAATTGTAAACTAAAAGAAGTTGATTAAAAATAAAATTGAAAAATTGTAAAGGAATCTTCTTGGAAATAATTTTTTAAAAATCCATTCATGCCGTATAAGTTAAAAAAAATATTCTTTTCGTACTTTTGTCGGAAAAGTCAAAAAGTACCTCGTACGAAAAACAATAAAAGATTCCTTTCATATATTTTACTAAAAACTCACCGAAGGGTAAAATTGGATTTAAAAAATTTTAGGTGGATAGAAATAATATTACATATTGAGGAAACATGGATTTGGATGATAAAATACACCCCAGTAAATTCCAAAGTATAAACAATCTCGGATAAAAATGAGATTGTGATATTTCCCTTACCTTAGGTCCGATTTGCTTCGTAAGTGTCCGAACCTCCTGTATAATGATTTAAATAATGTCACTGACTTATTACAGAATCATAATCATTGTTATGATATCATATATGGTTCACTTATGACTTTATATTACCCGTTCTTTTGTAAATTCCATGTTCAAGAGCGTTTTGGGTAAAATCGTTTCATTTGTCGTCCGTGCTTTGACTTGTAATTATTCATATGATTACTTAGATCATGATTACTTAATTCCATAATATAAAACATTATTTATATATAATATATATTCAGAATATTCATATATATAATAAATCAGTAAATGGAAAGAAATACACCATTCATGGAGACGGTAGGCCATACGTACGCATGAATGCTGTTTTCGTTTCCTTATTGAGTTGAATGCAATTAAGTAGATGACATACATATATATACACATAAATCCAGTATCATTATTATGTCATATATTTAATGATTACTTATTATATATACTTTATAATCATTCATGAATGGTTAACGTGGAGAATGAATCTCATCGCGTTGTGGAGACGGTAGTCCGTACGTACGCACGAGCGATGATACCGTTCTCATGATAGTGGAATTGTATTGGAGTGTATGTATACTATTTGAGAATCAATATAAATTTATAATAATCATATATAGTTATTATGTACACCATTATACGCATCCAAGTAAGGTGGTGGTGGAAAATAGATTACACCACGGCGTGGAGACGGTATTCCGTACGTACGAACGCGCGGTGATTTCGTTTTCTGTAGGATGGATAGATGGTGAAATAGGGTTGTTTAATACTTATAATAACATATAAGTATATGAGTGATACTAATGTTATTACTTCATAATGAAACAACCTAAGAAGAATAAGTGGAAGAAGAAATAAAGTTGAATGAATCAGTAACGGACATTACCTCTTCTTTGAAGCGCCTCTTTGAGTCCTCCTCTTAGGGCACTAAAATTGGTCTTTGAAGAAGACCATGACCTCTAGGATGTTTCTAGGGAAGTGGAGAAGAGAATATTTCAGGGGTTGGCCGAGCTTTAAGGCTCAAATTGGTGTGAGGAAGAGAGGGAGGAGGTGCCCTTTTATAAGGGAGGAGAGGGGCACCTTTGGAAAACTAAAAATATTATTTTATTATAAAGGCATATTCGGTTTTAAATAGCTCCAAATTGATTTATTTCTAAGATAAGGTGGGAATGGGTAGAAATACTCTCATCCAATAGAATTTATACAAGTTTAGGTTCCTATTTTAACCTTATCATTTATATTTAACTTTAAGTTAGATAATTTTACTTTTACCGTGTCTTTTTGTGTTCTTACACTATAAGGTTAATAAACATACTATAACAAGCCAAAATAACCCCAAGTTGTTTATTATTAATATATATAACCTTATATAAGTCATTTGGCCTAACCTTAGATTTTTAGAAATAAAATAACAATTAATAATATAATACTTGTTTTAAAAACTATTTTATGTCAATTTTGACACTATTTAGCAATTGATTTTTTGTGAAAATCATAATAGAATAATTAGTTCTAAAAAAGTTACTGAAATCTATAATAACATGTCATATTAACCTAGAAAATTAGTGTAATTCATAAAAAGTCTCAAATTACATTTATTTGGGTATTTATAACATCAATTATGTCAATATTTCATTAATAAGATAATTACTGCATCATCGTTGTGTCATAAATAAATTGAATTATTTAATGTCTAAAAATTAGAAATAAAATACCATTATGTAGAAAATATTTTTATATTTCTAATGAATATTTATATTCGAATTTATCTTATGTATAACTCTATATTAAAAATTATCTACTTATTAAACTTTGATTTTAACTATTTTAACCCTTCTTTAAATAAATTAATAATAGATGTCCTAATCTAATCCAAGTGGGACTAAATGGTCATATTTTATTCCTAAGGTTGTTTTTGGTCGAATTAAACTTATCCAATAGAATTAGGACATGTGTTAGGGTAATAATAATATCATTTTTACCCTTAATTACCCTATTTACTTTTAACCGTGGTAAAAAAAAGTAAAAGTTACTATTCACCAAAAATTATTTTCATCTCATTGAACCAAATTTTAGTCCTTGATATTAACCGTGTGTCTCGGATTTTCGAAATTCCACTCACAGAATCGGTAAAATTAATTATTATGAAAAATTCAGTTTTTTTAACTACTACTTAGTGGTTTCACTATTCATCAAAAAATGAAAGTTTCCAGAAAAATACCAAAAATTAGGCCTAAGCTATATTTGATATTATGAATTAAAAAATGATGTTTATTTTATAAAATTAAAAACATGTCAGTTACATTAACTAATTTAAAAATTAATTCCCGTCGTCAAAACAAATAGCGTGTTTTTAAGAGATAATAACTATCAAAAGATTGACACTTGTTTATAACTGGTTTAAATGTGAAATTACACCCAATGACCAAAATTGTATTAAATTGTAAAAATATATTCTAAATATACTTTAAAACCACTAGAATTAATAATTTATCACTATTAATTATTTCGATTAAAAAAGTTGTTTTTAATTAAAATTTAGTAATTTTCACTATTCATCAGAATATGAAAGTTATCCGAAAAGTACCAAAATTTCACCCTAAGCTAATTTCGATATTCCGAATCCAAAAATGAATTCCATTTTGAAAGATAAAATTTATAAAATTTCAAAAAGTGGGTATTACTATTCATAATGGCTAGTTCATAATAATATTATAATAATATATCATTTAGTGAAACTCGGTATTGCGTACTACACACGCTATCGTGGAAGGTCGTAATTGTGTGTAATGCAAGCCAAGTCAGGGATGTGTGTAGTGCAAGCTCATTTTGGTGTAGCGTACAACACAAGACATCAATAAAATTAAAAAGAAAATTTTTCATAAAATCTCGGGGTGTTACAAATTCACTGATAGTTAGGCATAAATCTTTTGGTGGGTCTCTACTAAGATTCATATCACACCCTTTTTGGGTCATATTTACAACCCAAGTAGATTATATGATTTTAGGTGTTGATAAGGGAAAGAACCCTTCTTCATCCGGTACTTGATTGATGTTGGAGCTGGAGAGAATGGGACCAATCTGAGGCTTGCGATGCTGCTGGAGCTTTCTTGTTTCTTTTGTACTTTGGTTTGTGTATTTCTTTCCAGAATTGTGATTTTTTGACTATTTTCTTAGATACATATTCCATGCATAATATATATATATATATATATATTATATATTATGGCTTCTTTTGTATTTACTTTCACTCTTCCTCTGTTTACTTCTGTTATATGGTATTTCTGCTTCTGCTATTGTTACTATTTGTTTTCCTCTTTGTTCACTCTACCAATGAGGGAATAGTTTACCCATATTACACCCTAGACCATTTCTTCTAGTCAGAAACCTTTGGTATTTGGGGAAATGAGTTTTAGGCCATGTGGCCAACTGGATATAGGGCACCTTTTGGTGGCACCTAGATCTAGGATGTTATATTCTTGTTGCCTTAATAATACCACTAAGAGTTTTTACCAGAAGCTATGACTTACTTTGATAAGGTGATATTTCTATTCTAATTGAAAATTTCAAAGAAATAAAAGAATATATGGATCCTGAATCAAATAAGACATTGGTATAATTAGAATAAATAAGTAATACACTTGATCTCACTTCATTTTATTGTACAAATCTTTTATAGTAGAAGAAAAAGGCATGGCCACACCTTTCTTCTTTTGATATTGATGATGCCCAAATTGAGTAACTAACTTCATACATGTATTAGAATAATTACCCAACTCATTAAAACAAAAAAATATCACTACTTGATGACTAAATATCATCCCATTAGTAGTTTGATCAGAACTCTTTTCCTTGGAATCAAAAGCCAAATAACTGAGCTTACCACTTCGATAAAAATTTCTTGATCCTATAAAAAAATAATTAAAATATATTTTACCACATTTTTATTAGTGTGAGGGATTACCTCCATATTTACTGGTCTAATTATTCTCTATTACTTTCCACCTTTATTGTTTCATATTCTTATTGTCATGAAGTAGATACATTCAAGAAAAATCTATCTCAAATTTCTCATCACAACAAAAAACTACCTCATAACTTCACAAGAGTTAAATTATCTTATTAAACATTGTTTTAGACCTATGTAAAACCTATAAATTTTACTCTCATGGTCTAGAATGAAAATTGGTGTATACCTAGACAGTCTGGTAAAATGTGCCTCATAAGAGGCCATTGATTCTTCATTATTTTTATTCAACTCTTGAAATTTTATTTCAATTATATGATGATGACATTGAAGAAAATAATTATTAAGAAAAATATATTTAAATTCCATCCACTCCATGAAACTAATCTCATTTTTTTCATTATTATTCTTAATCAAAAATCACCATCGATTGACATCACCTTCCAAATGATCGATAACAAGAGTTACATTTTTTATGTTCCATGCATCCCAAAAGATCAAATATCTTGTCCAACACATTTATCTATCCTTCAGAGTTTACCAATTATAAAAATCCATTGAATTATAGTGGGTTCTGTTTCATGAAATGAACCAAAAAAATATGTTTCATTTTATATAATTTCATCACTATCATTCATGGATTCCATTATTAATATCCCATGTCAACTAAATCAACACACCCACAAACTACTCTGTTCCAACCATTCCAAGATACTAACTTGGAAGTATATTATCCCCTTAACAGCTCCATACTTAAACTGCCCTATTTCCTCTATATAAAACCATTCTAAATAGACATGGATTAGATGAAGACATATGGTAATCTTAAAAATCTATATCAAGATAATATAAACATAACTAAGAGTATTTTTAAAGTGTATTCTAACATTCTCCTAACATCTAAAGGTATCCATACCTTTTCTTTGATACTAAGTATAACAAAAAAGGTCTGTCCATAAGTAAATATCCTGAAATTTTATTAAAATATGAAAGAAAAAGATTACATGAGAATGGATACGGTTAAAAAAGGACTTTACCTCATCTAGAAAACTAGTTTAAGAATCATAAAATGAAGGATCATTTTCATATCCATAGTTATAATCATCATCAGTTTCCCACTCCAACTGTGATTTACCTTGATTAAGAATCCTAAGCATCATTTTCTTTAACCTTTCCTACAATAGAGTGAGATTTATATTTAATTACTTAGAGGTTGATATGGTAGACACATTCATTGGAAGAGTGGAATAATCCTTTAGTGGAATTATTTTTAGAGGAGTTGGATTCAAACCTTCACTACCGATCGTATTTCCCTTTTCCATTTATGACAACATACTTAAAGAAAATTTCTCCACGAATTCCAATAGGATTATTGGTTTCTAATAAAGTCAAATGACTATTTTTCACTTCCATAATCTTAGATGTTACCCCATTTATCAATTCTTGAGTAATTGGAATTTTTCCAGAAATTATGGATAGCTTTGTGTAGTCCACAACATTAGGATCATGCTGCAACTCATCACCTTTACCAACATACTGAGTATTAAAGGAATCACTAAAATACATGTTAATAGGAAAATAAAGTCCCTAGAGACCAATTCCATCCCATACCTATGAAACCTCTACTGGTTTGGCCAGAGAAGAACCAACCTCCAAGAGTCAATGAGATCCCTCACCCCCAACCACAAGGCTAGATACCCCTTTAGACATACTAATTGGAGAACTAGGGCTATCATGAATATGGGAAACCCCATAAAAATAAGTATCCAAAACCCTGGTAGTGAGATCACCAAGCACTAAATGTTCCCCCTGTTCATCATTATCATCCAAAACAACAATATTACCATCCCTTACCACTTTAGATACCATATAATTAAGTTTCATATCAACTCCAACTTTAGTCAAGACTATAGAAGGAGTACCATTAACATAATTCTATGAGTTAACAGTCCCCATAATAGAAGAACCAGCCTTATAAACTCCTAAAATAGGCCCCTTTGCATTTTTTCCAGATGTAGTCTTTCCACATTGAGAGAGTTTAACTACAGATGAGGTACCTGAATCCACATTAGGATAAAATCCTATAGTATTTCCACCATCCAATCACCTAGAACCATGATTAACAAACTTATGCTATGTTTTCTTCCTAACATAGTTAATATCTAAATTCTATTTCATGGAAAAAATTCAACATACTAGATTACTTTGACAGTTATCCTTTGAATGTCTAATAACATTAAAATCCAAACAAAAAGTGGGAAGCTTCTCATACAAAATCTTTAACTGAATATCATCCTTCCTAGTTGAAATAATAACCTTATCTATAAGATTTTCACTTAAGTAATCCTCTATAAAAATCATAGTGTAATTCCCAATCCTCACCAGTTCATTTTCTTATCCATTTGGAAGGGAACCCCAACTTCCTAAATAATATCATGGGGGATATTTGGGTGCCAAAAGACCCAATTCAAGCCATAGATCTTTATACACACCTAATAATATGTTCTTTTTATAGAGGAGGGGTTAAAATCAATCAACCATTCATGAATATATAAATACCTAGGCTTTAAGAACAAGGATCTGAAGCTCGAGGCCCTTTTCATACTCTTACTTAATAGAAAAAAACAATGAAAGAATCCATTACTAAGAGAAATGAAACTCCAATACGTAAAACCCCAAATTTTTGAAACACGAAAATCCATATCATCAAGTTGTAAGGGGTTTTCCACTTTTGGAAGCACAATCTTAGAAACACATGAAAAATTTCACATACCTAGATGGTACAAAACAACTTTGGTATCATCCACCATAAAGGTTGTGTAAACTTTCTTCAAAATGAGACCTATGGATAATTCCCTAAAATATGCTAGAGATCCGCTCAATTCCATTTGTGAACTCATTCACATATCCCTTTCAAGTCCATCCTTATCATGAGAAACCGATTAAGGTTAAAATCATCTAGAAATTAATCCTTCAATATCAATCCCAAGATCCTTAGGGAACACCATTGACGATGGGAAAACCTATAAAAAATGGGAATTTCCATCGAATCTATTATTATCACCACTATGAATGCCCATCATCACTCCCTCATACTAAATATAACACCCGATAACATAATCAACACATGATTACATGATTTATAATAAGGTTTTAACCTTTTATAATTCTTTGATATTTCAAGTTTATAGTTTTATAGAATTAGAAAAAAATTACATAAAATGTAGACACATTCACACAATATATATTTTTTCCACCAAAATAAATCTTTATGTTTACACTCCTATTTCATTCAAAAGATTTTTTTTTTAATTTTAAAGGAGTCACCAAAGTGGAAATATTAACCTTTATATAATTTATACTCATCCTTATATCCTATGAAAAACATTTGAAAACATGGGATGAGCAAAATTAAGCAAATTAAGGGATAAAAAAAATAAAGGAGTCCCATTAGTTTAGTAAAAAAACATGAAAACCCATGATTATGTTTACCTTTTTCACAATAAAACTTTAAAAACACAAATACGACATTTTATCATGAGAAAATAATCCATTTCTCAAAAAAACCTTTAAACCCCATTTGGAATATTGTGAAAATAAATTAATGAATCTTGAGTCATGTGGGATATCAAGAATAAATTATTTTTAAAAAACAAAATTTTTCACATTTAAATATTCCTTAGCTCATGAAATAAAAATATTTCCATAAAAGCACTATTTTTAAAATAATATTATCATTAACATAGAGAATCATATATATAACCCATGTTCACTCATTTTAAGTTAGAATTACTAAATCCCACTTAAATACACAGGAGTAACCCACCTGATTAACTCCCTCATTTTTTAACTTTGAAGACTATTCATTGCATAATGTATTCGAGAGCTATATCAGCATCACCCATTATCATGAATTATATGTGGATTTGTATTCATAATATATAATACTCAATTAACATATAATGAAAAAAATTTATGCCTATAGTTTTTAATCATAAAACCCATGTAAAACTCATTTTAACATATAAGCAAGACACTTTCAGTTATCTCATAAAGATGAGAAAGTGTTTCTATTTACTTAATTTTTTTAAAACTAAAAATTCTAGAATATTTAGAGATTATTTTGTTTTTGAAAATAAAAATGAAAAATTGTATAATAATATTGATAATTAATAATATCTATGAATGAAAGAAAGAGAGATCGATCCATATATGTTAAAAAAACATTCATTTTTTACTTTTTTAAAAAATAAAAAATAACCCATATAGAAAATTTTGAAAAGATTCATTTTTACGAATTTTTAAAGAAAGAAAAAAATAATTTAAAATTAACTTTATCAACCTTTTAATAATAATTAGTAATATTATATAAAACATTAAAAATAACATGGATATAGAGGAGGATGAGTTTAAAACATTTAGAATAATATTTTAAATGAAAATCCCTTACCTTAAGTCCTGTCTAGCTTTGTGCATTCTTTAGAACCTGAATAATAAAATTATATTAGTTTTATACTTGAATAAGAAATTTTTTCATGTTTATTCCTTTATTATTATTCCTTTTATTTCATTAAAATATTTGTTTTATTTATTTACTAAAATGGTTAAGTTCATATTGGAGTTTTGAGGATGTTTATTTTATAACCTCAACATAACATTGGTGAATTAAATGTGGTAAAATGGGATATATATCCACTAATTATAGAATATTAAATAGGTTATAATTACTATATTTATAAAGTAAATACAATTTCAAAACTAACCATTTAATTGAGTTATGAAAAATGATCCACATCATTTAAAAGAGACGGTAGTCCATACAAATGCGTGCACAACGTTTTCATTTTTATTATGGGTGGAAAAGAAATAAATTAGATAATATTTTATATTTTTAGTATCTTTAATATGTTATATATGACATATTTATTCATTAATTCCTTCCTTATGAATAGTTTTTTAAGATGGAGATTAGAAATGAGTCATAATGATTTGTGGAGGTGGTATTGCCAACATAAGCACCCTCAACGTTATTGATTTCTTATGGATGAAAAGGTAAAAAATACGTGTTATATAATATTTTTTATAATAATAATTATTTAATAAATATCTTAGACATTATTTTTTTCAATAATTTTAAATATTCATACGATTCACTATTGAAAAATGAAGCACATCTCTTTGTGGAGGTGGTTTTCCACACGTACACATAAGAGATATTTTAATGTCCCCTTAGATAGAAAAGGATATGAAAAAGGTCTATAACTTATTCATTATAAAATTTCAATATATATAATATAATTACATTATTACTTAATCTTGGTTAAAAAAGAATTTAAAAAGGTATAGAAAGAAATAAATATGAAACACTCAGTTAAGAATTATACCTCTCCTTTGGAAAACCTATTTTTGATTACACATTAAGCCTTTCAGGTTTGATCTTTTGGGGATAAAATGTACTCTAGAACATGGGGAGGAGATTTGGGAAGATATTTTGGAATGTATTTTATAAATTATAGTGTTCAAATTGTGTGAGTAAGTTATAATAGGAGGTTCCCTTTTTTAAGTGAGAGGAGGGTCACTCTTGGAATATTCAATATTTTAAATAAATATTAAGTCATATTCATGGTCATGTGTAACAAATGAAACCCATTGTTTATGATAATAGGGTATAGGGTCTAAATACTCCTATCCAAGAACCTTTTGACAAGTTTTAGATATATTTTAAGCATTATCACATAGTTTAATCCCATTTTATCCATCTATAATAACTTAACTTTTTACCCTTATAACTTAATAATATTCATAAAAATAAAATAATCCTTATAATTTTTTTAGACAATATGTTTCCAAATAAAAAAAATCCATTATATAAAATTAAAATTTTGTTATTAGCATAAATAACTTTTAATATAGGTATGAAAAAAATATAAAAATAGTTTAAAAAAAATACCATATTGAAGCATAAAAAAATTTTCTCCTTGAAATCAAGTAAGAAAGTGATTTTATTGAATTTTTTGGGTTAAATATTTAAAAGTAAGGTTTTTATACTTTTGTATCAATAAAGAATCTAATTTCACCTTCAAAACATACCATTAAATGTAGATATCCAAAATTATTATTTTTAATTTAAATAAAACATAATTTATGTTCATAATAATCAAGCATGTGTTCCCAAATTCAAAACAATGCTTTAAAATACATTATTTAAATCCATTAAAATAAATTTGGTTTATAAAAATGTTTCATAATTTATTAATGCATTCTCAC
Source organism: Viscum album (assembly GCA_963277665.1). NCBI lineage: Eukaryota > Viridiplantae > Streptophyta > Magnoliopsida > Santalales > Viscaceae > Viscum > Viscum album. Next base: position 1,302,644,582 of record OY728127.1, read on the forward strand.
ATCATAATAATTTCATATAAGTGAAAGTATTTGAAAAATTGATATTTTCACTATTCACACAAAAATTAACTATTTGAGAAAAACCTCAAAAAATAACCCTATGATAAATTATACATATTGAATAAAAAAATGAAGTATATTTTATTAAATTAAATTTTTAAAATCATGAAATTAATCTTTTAAATAAAGCCATGTAATTCATTGGCTATGATTTAGTTAAATAAAACAATTATTTTTTTGAATGAAAACTTTTATAAAATTATTTATAAAACATTAATGAATATAAATCCATAAAATTAATTCTTATAAACCAGTAGATTTATTTATTTCTAGGATTATCTGGGTTATCACAAGGTGATTAACCAAAGCATATCCCTTGGGAGTGTCAAGAGAGATGTGTAGTCTTAGGCCTACTCATTATAAACCAGAGTAAAGATTTAGTTGATATGCAACTAGCCTTTTTCTAGGTTATTTACCCTAGGTTCACCTATTTCATAGACCTATCCACTTGGAAGTATCCAAGCATGGATGTAATTAATATGATATCCAAACAATATCTACTTTACCAGAACATCGGTATGTTATCTAATACTTTGACTTATAACTTAGATTTGTCCCTTGGGTCATCACTAATATTTTATTACCCAATCCCTAAAATAATCAATATTACCAATACTGACCTATTTGGTTATAAATACCATTGAAATAATAATCATCCTTAACTTATAAACCCTTAAATTATACTTAACTAACAGCCTACCCTATAAAGTTATCTATACCATGCTCTGATACTGACTATAATAGCCCACAAATGAGACCATATCAATTCTGTGACTTATTGAAAATATTTAATTATAATACTTTCTAATAAATTTTATATTTAGTGTTTTATAAATTTTGGAAAAAAAATTTGCTAAAAAATTGTATGTCCTTTTCAACCAATGGATATTTTTTCCCACTATATAAATAGATGCTTATTCCATAATAATACTTCAGCATCTAATACAAATTATACATACAATATACACTTTTAGACACATCATAAATTTTACCTTTCATCATAACCTGGAAAAATTGGAGCATAAGTAAGGTTTTATCTCTAATAACTAGTAAAGGTATCATAAGTAATGAAAATAAAAGATTATAAGGGAGTATAAGATAATCATAATGTTTTAATAGGGTTACATAAGAAGGTTATACCCAACAAAGAATAGATATGAAATCATGGAATAAGGCATGGAATAATAGAACAAATGAATCAATATAGCATGGAAACATGAGTCAATAAACCCAATCCATGATAGAATAAAATATTCATAATAATAAGTATAAAAATATGGCACAAACATAAGAAAAGGAACACATTGAAAACAAATCCATGTATGTACACCATTTATGTTATGAAAAATTCCATGTATGTCGACCATTTTAGTAATAAAAAATATGTATGACCACGAAACATTATTTCATTAGATATTAAACATAACCAATGCATTCGAGGGTGATATAGGATCCCTCCCATCAACACTCATACATTTGAGTTCCACTTTAAATCAGTCATTCATTATATCTTTAAGAACACATGGAAGGAAAATGAGTTTCATATTCTTTTTAAATTGAATTAGATAAAGAAAACATTCATAATTCCATCAATAATAGTAACATGATATACCCATGGAAAATATATGGGTATCCAAATACATTAATTAAAATTTTAGGTAAATATGATTTAATCAATATAATAGAGCATAAAATATTTAAAATTTATAAATAAAGGGTATAAGGTTAATTCAAAATTTCCCTAGTAAATATATTTATGAAATCAAAGTGAAACCCCATCAGTTAAAGGATGGAAATATAAATGTTCACATATGAATGAAATTGGAAAACAAATCATAAAAATTTAATGACTAGGCAAGGAAAAGACTTAATAGATCAATTCGTTGATAAAAAAATATTAAATAATCTGTCCATAGAATGAAATTTGATTGTATGAGTTGAATAATATCCATGATCAAGAATAATATATATCAAAGGACAATTACATAGATGAAAAAACTTTTAAGAGTTTTAGAAAAATCACTATGGAAATAAGAAATATCCTTGATATTGTGAATTCATTGAGAATAAATATGTCACAAAACTTAGAGAAAAATAATTTCTTTTAGAATCCATGAAAACATATATAGAATGTTTTATTTTAAAAAACAAGCACAACACATTTAATTTTTACACAAAAACATGAAAAGTGATTATTTTTTTCAAAAATAATAAATACGAAAAAAGATAAAACCTTTTTCTTTTAATTTTTTTTTCAAAAAAAGGTAAGGTAATTGAAAATTAACATTTTCATTTTTCAAATCATATATATGGATATCAAAAAAATGTGGACTCAAATAAAAAATATGATAGAAATAGAAGTTTTTTTATATTAAAAATACCTTTATTAAAAACCACATCTCTTAAAAATATTATATAAAATAAAACTTAAATCAAGATAAAGCGGAATAAAATCTCACATATGAAAACTAGAGGATAATAAAATGATTGTGATATATGATTTATTAACTATATGGATTAACCAGATGTGTATAAGGGCCTGGCCTTAAACATTACATATTCTTGAATTTTAAGTTAAGAATTCATTCTCTTACATTTTAGGATATTTTAATGCTTAGAGTTTTAGAGAATTAGGCCATAAATCATATATAAAAACCATATAATATAAATTGGTCACTTTTTATTTGTATCCATTTTTACCTTAATATAAGTCTTTTAAAATAAATCATGATTTTTTTCATGGAAAATCTTCATGAATTTAAACTTGAATTCTTCTTTTCCCTTACCCATACTTAAACCTTATGATTTTTTTTTAAATTTGGGATGAGTAAAAAAAGACTAGTAAGGTACATAAAAGAAAGAAAACTGTTAGTCCAGTGAAAAACATGAAAATATATATAATTCTTACCTTTATCTTCAAAGTTTATTTAGCGTATGAAATAAAACAATTTCACATGAAAAACACACACACTTTTTTCTCAAATAAATCCTTTTAAAACCCATAACAATAAATTATTATTTTTAGTATCTTAGAGCATAATATTCATAAAACCCTTATAAAACCATTTTAATTATAATAACCATATAGACAACTTCCAATATAATCATTACCAAATTCATTTGAGAGATATAATGGGGATTTATCTTTTTATAAGATATATCGGGCTCACCAATGAGCTACAATGAGGCTCAACACTTTGTATAAGCTATATTGGGATCACCTATTTTTCATGAGCTATAATGGGGTTCAACCCTTTGTATAAGATATATAGGGCCCACCTGTTAGCTATAATGGGGCTCAAACATTTGTATAAGTTGTATCGGTCTCACTCGTTTTTTTCATATAATTATCAAGTACAATATCATGAATAAATAATTTTATCCTTTCACTTTTTCATCATAAAAACCTTTTGAGAAACTCTTTTAAACCCATATGAAAAAAATTTCTGAATATAAAAATTAACTTTTATTTTAAAAACCCATTTTAAATATAAAATACTTAGAAAAACTTTTATAGGGTTTTTCATTGAAGAAAAAATGAAATCTTTCAAAGGAGTCCATAAATCAGATATGGTCATAGTTGATGAAAAAGTTATTGTTATTGTATATGTTAAAAATAGAACATTGCTTTTATAAAAATTTTATGTAAATATAAATTTTTTTATAAAATAATTTTTAAAAAATGTATATGGAAGAGAAATATTAGTAAGGGAAACTTTAAAAGAGGATTTTTTAAAAGAAAAGTCCCTCATCAGTTGGGAAACACTTTAATTATAATCCTAATGAAATAATAACATTAAAAAACCTTAAGTATGATCATAATAGTGAAATTAATTATATAACATGTCAAAGGGTCTATATATACACCTTATAGAATAATGTAGGTTCATAACATCAAATTATGCCTCAATAAAAGGAAATTTTGACGAAGTACCCTTACTTTGAGTCTGAATCATCACGTATGTTCTTTATCTCACTAAATAATTAACTTATGTTAATTATTTACTTTCTAAATAATTTTTAATGTTTATTTTTCCTTTTATATCACTTATTTCTTTGTTATATATGATTACTCAATCAATTAAGTTTACATTGGATGTTTTGACGATATTTGGATTATGTGTCAAAAATGACTTTGGTAGGTTGACTATGGTAAAAGAGGTTATTATTTATACATTTAAATAATAATAAAAATGAATTAATTATAATATTTATAAATAAACTATACTTTATGACCAATCATGAAATATGGGTTTTAAAAATGAAGCACGTTACAATCATGGAGACGGTAGGCCATACGTACGCATGAGTAACATTTCCATTTTTCAACGATCATTATAGAAAGAAGGAAAGTAATATTTTTTTTAAATAATGATATTAATATCATATATAACATATTTTTTCTTTAAATATACTTATATATATCATCTATGTGGTGTGGTGATGAAAATAGAGTCACATCTCTTCGTGAAGGTAGTAGTCCAAACATACATGAACGACGTTATCATTTTTCAATGAGTGAAAATGTAAGAATGAAAATGATATATTATTATTAAATAATGATTAATATTTTATTAATATCATTATTATTTTATTTATATCATATATATTCATTAAAATTATCCTTATTACATTCCATGTAATTCGTTATGAAAAAACAAATCACATCGCTTCGCGAGGCGGTAGTCCACCGTACACATGAGCTACGTTACCAAATAACTTATAGATGGAAAGTAAAAAGATATATATGATATAATGAATAAATAGGTATAATTATGTCATAAATATCATATATATAATTTAGATACAAAATTACAACAATCCTTTAGAGGCGATGATGGAAAATGAATGACATCTATTCGCGAGGCGGTAGTCAACCATACACACAAATGATGATTCCATATCCCATTTGACAGAAGATGAGATGGATTTTGGATATTCCATTAACATAATATAATCTTAGTATATAGTAGATAAATTTTTTTATCATATAATCATAATTTAATAATAATTTAATGAGGTTGAAGAAGAAATAAAATAAAGATGCTCGGTTAAGCACGACACCTCTTCTTCGAAAAAATCCTTAGCTAAGCACCAAAAGCCTTATTAGGTTGGATTTATGATCAAAAAAAGTTTTATAGTATGTGTGGGGGGAAGTATAGAATTTATTTTGTTAGGGATTTTCTAAACTAAATGGTCTTGAATGTGTGAAGAGGATATGAGAGGAGATGACCTTTTATAACAGAGGAGCGACATTTGTGTAAATACACAAAACTATTCAATAATGGAAAGTGAATCTCACCCCAAGTTCCTAAAAAATTAAAAAATAATAGATTTTTGGGAATTTATGGTCTATCCACACATATAAAACAAAATAAAAACACATTTTTTAAACATTTTGTTGCTTAATTTCTAAGTTTCCTTACTTTTACCATTTTAGTTCCCACTACGGTAGCTACCCTTTTTATCTAGGAAATTTATCATTTAAGAATAGAAATAAAATGTGACTTATAAGATAATCTATACCAACTAGATATAAATTTGAAATGAAATTTATAAAATAAAAATTCTTTGGGTGTGGAAAAATAATTTTAACATAAGCGCATAAAACACACAAAACCCTATTTTACCCTTTACCATGGTAATGAAGTTTTTTTACTTTGTAGGGGTCAATTTAATTATTATAATTGGACCATTGGTATATGAATGGAATATGGTTTATACTTTCATAAATATACAAATAAATTTTCATATGATATCATTTTTAGGAATTTTAAATCTTTTAATAAAATATTATTTATTATAGAATAACATTAATGTCAACTTTGACACTATTCATATAATTTAACATTAAAAAAATCGAGGAAAAAGTGTAATTAAAATATATTATTTTATCACAAGTATATAATGTTATATATATCTAAAAAAATCATGGAATAAAACAATTCATTAAATTTATATTACTTTTAACATTTTAAGCATCATTTATTTTATTTTTCTATTAATTAAATAATTACCATGTTGGCATTGCTTAAGCATTTTAAGTAATTATATAATTACTAAAAATTAAAAATAAACTACAATAATGAAATTAAATTAATTATTATTAAAATTTAAATCAATATTCTTTCATATATTTATTTTTTCCCTATGCGAACATATAATTTAAATTTAAAATCCAGAGGGTGACGTTTTGTCTTTTTCTTTACTTAAATTATTACATATGTCACTTTCAGGGAAAAGTGTCTCAAAAGCACATAAAAATGGGGAAATAAGGTAATAGGGGCTGAATTTTTTCAATAAAATATAATTTATATAGGTGTTTAGGTCATTTTAACCCTTATTTTTTTAGTTTAATCCTCAGTAAACCTGTTTTCACCTTAACCACAAAAATTAATTTTTACAGTTTTCACTATTTATTATGGTAAAAAATTAAGTTACAATTATTAGATAATATAAATTATTCTAATTAAAAATATGAAATAAAATTTACTAAATTTAATTAACATAATTGATAAAATTTAATTTAAACAAAACCTATAAATGCGATGAAAGTGCAAGTTTCCAAGAAGTTATTTTTTAAGAAAAAAATGATTTTACATTAACTCTAATACTAATAAGAACCATTATATGAATCATAATTAATATTTAATGATATATAATATAAAAATTTTATTTAAAAAATTACTCATTAGTTATTATATTAATTAATTAAAATGCAGGAACATTTTTCTCTTTAAAACATTTTTCTCTTTATTTTTTTTAAAAAAAATCCCAATTTTAAACCCAAAAAATAAACTTATTCTAAAATGAAATATAAATTTAATTAAAAATAATTTTAGTTGATTAAATATAACCAAATAATAATTTTTTTAATTTAAATAAAATTAAAAACACAATGAGACTTTTAAATTACTTAAATTATAGAAAAGAAATAACTTTTTTGCAAAACCGATATTTTTCCCTATTCACTGAAAAATCAATATTTTATGAAAAATCCCAAAATTTCACCCTAAGTAAAATTTGATTTTCTAATTTCAAAAATTAATTTCAATTTATCAAATGTATTTTCTAAATTTTTTTAAATTAATTATAGTATTTCCTTACAAAATCAATAAAAATCATCTTTGAAGAAAACCTATTTTTGAAGAATAAAATTACTTTACTAAAAATTGATTGATTATTTGATAATAATTTATCAAAAATTTATATTATATATATATTGTCATGACCTGACCCTACCCGGGCTCGAGCCGTAACTACCCTATGCCTGCCTCTATAGGCCAGGGCTGGCGACAAGCGCTGAAGGCTAAACAACTCGGGGAGGACTTTTCCTGAGTAACTTTACACACACACACACAAAACACTCAATACAAAAGTGCAGAGTAAACAAAAAAGTAAATTACCCACTGCTTTAAATAAACCACATATTGCATCAACCTCTAAACCATACAAAGAAAGTGCTCAAGGTAAACAGAAAATAAAAAGGGGAAAAACACGCGCCCAACTAGAAAAGTGCCACAACCCAGCAATGGGTAAACAAAAGCAAACACCTGGGAGAGTCCCACACCTGAAACTCAACTACGACCACCACACGTGGTCCAACCCCCCAAACCTTTAAGCTCCTCTGATGTCACGACCAACCTGTCTGTCATCTGTAAGGGCACACCAAGTGCGGGCAAAGCCCAAGAAAGGGTGAGTATAAAAATACTCAGTGGGATACCCTGAAGGCTCAAGGGAGCAAAAAAAGAGGTACCAAAGGGTGAGCAGTAGATCGAATAGGGAAAAGTAAATGAGTACAACCTAGAGTGCAGTAAGAAGTACAAAAAGGAGTGCAATATAGTAACATTATAGAGTCCAGCTCAACCCAACAAGAGAAAGGAGGTAGACTCGTCCAGACATAAGGAGATGGAAATGGTGAGAAGATAAACTTCTCATCGGGTCTTCACTACCTATATCAGGAGAGTAGACTCGTCCAACCAAGAGAAGCTAGACATAGAAAGAATGTGGCATACCTCGCGCGTCTTGGCCTCTCCTGGAGGGAGATTAACCAAGCCCAAGAAGTGGGTACTATAACAAGGTATATACATATATATATGCTTTGTCAAGAAACCCGAACAAGATCGTAAGGGGATCTCCATACCGTAGATCAGCCCAAGAAAGTGTGTAGCCAATAGTCCCAGAAGTAAACACCATCAATGGCCAGCATCCCACATGTTTGCCCCAAACTGCAAGTCAAGGGGCTCAAATCACCACACCTTGACACTATCCGCTTTGGGCGGCACTGACTCGCCCGCACGGTTTTAGGTCGCATCTCAAGGACGCGTCTCGGTGGGTGAAGCGCCCCTCGCACTTGAGAGTTCTGGGGAACGTCAAACCACACCTCATCACTGTTCTGCAGTCGAGAGGTATCCTCAAAGTCGACAGGTGACCCCCTGCCCATCCCTGTTGGAGGGTAATCCCTGGAAGTCGATGGGTTCCCACTGAAGGGAGACCCAACTAAAGTCGTCGATGAGTCCCAATACCTAGTCACGTAAAAGGGAACTCCACTAGATGGAGGCTTAGAACTATCATCGGGAACCACTTCCCAGCCCAGCTGGAGGTAAACTCGGCATCAAGGAACACTTCCCAGCCCAACTGGAGGTAAACCCGACATCAGGGACCACTTCCCAACCCCGCTGAAGGTAAACCCGGAACTGCTCTGTCCATCCCTGCTGGATGGTACTGCTCGGTGAACACCACTGTACTGGCCGTCCCTACTGGATGGTAACCCACTGGCCATCCCTGCTAGATGCTATAACTGGCCACCCCTACTGGGTGGTACCCCACTGGTCATCCCTGCTGGAAACAACCTCATGGCCAGACCTGCTGGAAACAACCTCCTGGCCAGTCCTGTTGGAAACAACCTCCTGGGTAGAGGATCGGTGCCCGCGTAATGTGTTGGTCACACCGAATCCACAAGAACTCTACCAGGGAACACAGAGAAACTCTACCGGCCAAACCATCAAGAACATAACCAGGGGAAAACCACTCAACCCTGCTGGTCGAAACCATCGTGAACAGGACCAGGGGGAAACTCAACCCTACTGGTCAAAAAATGAGAACAAAACCAGGGGGAAACTCAACCCTGCTGGCCCACCAATGAGAACAGAACTAGGGGAACTCAACCCTGCTGGTCAACAAATGAGAATAGAACCAGGGGAAAACTCAACCTGGATGGTCAAACAAACGAGAACAGAACTAGGGGGAAACTCAACCCTGCTGGTCAAACAAATGAGAACAGAAGGACCCTGTTTGTCGCGAGAGGTCTAGGGTATGCAAATCAGAACAAGACACACACATGAGGCCGACACGACGTGTGGCCCCAAGTAAACTCCAACAAAGTGCACAAACGTTCTCAGGTACAAACAACCACATGTACCTCCAAGTGTTCCCATATAATCCCAGAGTATACCACGTTTCCAGCCCAAAGGCTATCATGCACACGGCACCCAACGTCAATGCGAAAGGCATAAATGTAACAACTCCATCTTGCCACCTCATCGGCCCAGGCACGACCAACTACATCTCTTCAAAAATTTACTTCACTCACACGGGAGTGCATGCGATCACACACCAAGGGTTCGCTACAAACACAGTAGGATGAACCACCACTGATACACCTTTCATATTTCCACATTTAATAAGATCACGTAAGAGGCTCCGCTCGCTTGAAAAAATTACACCATTGTAATCCTCGCGGAAAAAATTGCGAGATAGACTAATTACTCGCCTCAAACGGATATCCGATGGAAAATTTTCCAACACCGCCTTATGCCCGAATGATGTCCCATGACCCCGAGCCTCGGCCCCGAAAACAGTCAGGCGCATCGCACCATTGCGATCTCCTCAGAAAGACACGTCAAAAGGACTGATCACTTGAGTGGAACGAATATCTGGAGAAAAAGATGCATTTTGTCAAACCGCGCACGAGCGGTTTTACATGGGACCCGCACCCCGAACCCGAAGCACAATGAACAGATCACACCGTTGCAATCCTCTTGAAAAAGTACACAAGATTGACTATTCACTTGTCCAAAAAGGACACCTGGTGATAAAGCGATAAATCACCGCCAACTCCCAAAACGGCCCTCATGGGCCCCGCACCACCGTGCGGAATTAAAGTGGGAAGATTGCGCCAATGCAATGCCCTCGGAAAAACAACCAAAATCGACTTCTTGCACGCACCGAACAGACGTCCGATGAAAAAGTTGTAAAGCGCTACACGCAGTTCGAAAGACGGGCCGTGAGGCCCATGCCTCAACTCCAGTTTCAATGCCTGAATCCACACTAGAAAACTCCGCCTCAGCACCAGGGTCCCAATGCCGCTGACAACGCTCAAAACGGACATTGGATGCGTCCGTGCCGCCCAAAACAAGAACCCCCGGAAAAACGTCAAACTACTTAAAGGCATGTCGCACCTCTGAGGCCCCTCATTTTAAGAATTAAAAATTCCAAAGACCATCTCAAAAATCTTGTATCGACGCCAGGAAGGAACTGCCACAGACAACACACAAAATGGACACCCGAAATGAAAATTACGGGCGTCTGAAGTCGAGGGGATGAATCCCCTTGGGCCGGACCGGCCTGGGCTGGCCCGGCTTGCAGCGCCGGCCCGCGGCTCAGCCGCGCGGCTCGATGCTGACCCGCGGTTCACTGAAGACCGGCCCTTGTGGGGCCAGTCATCCCTCCATGTGAAGACCCGCGATACGCGGGTATTTGTTCTTGCGCGGGGGTCGCGCACCGCGACCCCGTAGTCGTCGCTCCCCTGCGGCTCGACCTCACCGCCTGGAGACGCCACCTCGCCCGGCTGACGAACACCCGCACCGCCCTGCTGCCTAACCGTAGCCTCCACCTGCCTGCATCCAGGAGCGCCGCCACCGCCTGGAGCCCGGAGCGCCGCCGCCTTCAGCTCGCTGGACCGCCGCCGAAACCCCTAAATCCGGTCAGAAAACTCCAAAACCACCCGTAACTTCAACGGACTACCCTAGCCTCGTCGGGACTCAGATTTTCAATCCGAAGTAAGAGTCGGGAAGCTAAAAACTAGTACTATGAATTTATGGGCTTCGTTCGATGATCAACCAACAATTCGATGCTTTTTTATGAATTCAAAGGAGGTGCGGAAATTTAATACGAAACAAAACGACGCCTACGTCATTGGGCGTAGCCCGACACTTCAATGATGATCTGCCGGAGCCGTCACCACCTTGCAGGAGGGATGGAGGAGAGGAGAGGAGGTTGAGGGTGAGGGGGGGTTTTGCCAGGTGATTTAAAGGGAGGGTAGGAGGAGAAGGGGGAAGAGATGGGTTATATAAAAAAAATTAATTAAAACATTTAATTAATTTAAACCCCCAAAATGACCCACATCTGAAACCTCCAGCACGGTCAAAGTTAGGCTGCGCATAGGGTAAACACCACCTTCAGAGCACAACAGCGGTCTCAGAATTTTAATCCGAGGCCCCATTCAAAAGTTATTAAACTCAATGCCCGAGGCCACCAAATTACGAAAACGCCCCCGGGGCCATTTTTCACTGACGGCCTACGCCCGTGAAAATTACACCCCTTCTAGGGTAAAATTCATGCTCCGGACTCAATGGTGCCCTCAGTTTTACAATCCGAGCAACCTTTTAGGAGATGCTTGAGTTTAACCATTAAACGAATAAATTAATTATTTTAATTATCCTTTTAACGTTCCGTTAACAGGAGAGGGGTCCAAACGTCCCGCGCCGACATGATTTATGTTGTTACTGGGGTAAAAACCCCATTTTGGAACCATACGTACACTCAGATTTCTGATCCGAATCACTGTTTAGGAGTTATCCTATTTATTTGGCATTCCTAGTGTGAACGCACTGAAAATTTAATTCCGGACACACTAGGGCTCAGAATCGCACGCCGTCTGAAGGAACTGCTCTGGAATAACATCAAGAATATTCCAACGTCTTTTATAGAAAAAACCGGGTTCTTAAATCATTCCCTCCTTTAAGATTTTCGTCCCTGAAAAGCAAAACTAGGGAAATAACTCAGGGTACTAATCTCACATCTCGCTCTCCCGTACCCAGAAGAAATCTTGCACAGTCCCACATCACCACACATAGACCAAAGAGTTGGATCTATTCATGTGGGGTTTGCCCTTTCCAATGACTTGCATAGGATTACACACACATCTACTTAGGTAAGCTACACGGGAGATGTCATGCACCCACTCCAGAATTTGGGGTTAGGGCATGGCGGTAGGGAACCTCGCCATCCCTTCGCACGGTCTTAAATGGCCCAGAGGCTCTCGGGGGTAGCTCACCTCCCTGAACGAACGCCTACGTCGCACGCTGTGACCAGAATCACCATTTGGACCTAGGACAAAGCCCGATGATTCCCTCCTTCAAAATTTCCATATGGTGAAACACCCAAGGATATCTGGTCACGCAAGATTTCACAGTTGATGTCTCTCAACCAAGACTCTCTTACACGCTTGGAGAGCGATGGAGTCGACACCATCAACTAAAGAGGAAGGCTCCACACCTTATACTCTACCAACACAAGGTTACACCCGACGCCCCGCATCACCATGGTAACACCTCAAGCAAGGAGAAGGGAGAAAAAAATTTCACGCACATAGTCTAATAATCCTATTGAAAAAATTAGAAGAGTTTTAGAGCATACCTCATATCACCTCATGCTCTACAGGATCGTAGACATCCAAAGCTCGCGACTGCCTGTGGTCCCAACTGTCAGCTCCCGAAGCCTAACGTGGACCGCCTGGTGTTTATGGGAAGACCTCATAAAGTCGTCCCACACTACTAGTTTCTCTCGCTCCTCTTCTAGAACTACCTCCCTGGGCGCTACTCTGATCACTGCGCTGCCTCCGCCACGGTGGTGCACCTGCTGCCTGCTCGATGTTCTCAGCATGCCTGGTCAGGCAGTCCTGTGCCAAGTTACCTTTCCCATCGCAAGCATAGCACCGAAGCTCCCCATGCTGCACTGGTGCCCTCCGGTGCCACTGTGGTGTACGACCATAACCCGAAGTCTGGTTATCAGAAAGACACCTACGTCGAGGTCCTTCTTGCCAACACCCTCTAGCTATGATAGACGTCTCGGCTCCAGCGTGCCTGCTTCCACCACCAACTATAGAACGCGACAGGAAGCTCTCTATCACCAGTGCTTTCTCTATCACCCCGGCATATGTGGAAATGGACAAGGGTACTATGATAGCACAAATCTCTCGGTGGAGACCCTGCTCAAAATCCCACGCTCAGAAGTTGCCGTCATGGACCAAGTCCGGGTAAAAGCGTGAACGGTCTATGAAACTAGCCGTGTACTCAGCCACCGTTATCCCTCCCTGCTGAAACTTCAGGAGCTCCTGAATCTGAACGGAGAATAAGGAGGAGGGGAAAAACTCCTCATGAAACAACAACTGGAAGTCACCCCATGAAAGAGATGACTCATCAAGAAACTGAGTCACCAGACTCCACCAACGCCAGGTTACTCCACGAAAAAGGTTAGAGGCCAAAGCCACCATAATATTTGCTGGCATCTGTAAAAGCCTGAAAGGTGAAATACTGTCTCTAGCCAAACCTCTACTGCCTGAGGATCTGGATCAATACTGAACCTCAGCAGTCTCTGCCGCTGGAATTCGCAGAGCGCGCTCAACCTGCGCTCAAGCTCAGTCTGCTCTACTGAAGCTATCTGCTGCTCACCAAGTGGGGGTGCTGCTACTGACCCACCCAGAGAAAGGGACTTGCATGATGGGTCCTGGACTGAGGCCTTATAGCTCACAGGGTCGTCATTACGAACCAAAGCTGGTATCCTGTCTAGCTGTCGTCGCGGAGACATCTTGAATGTTATCTAGGAGTGCCATGGTCAGATGAGCATATATGTATATAACAGTGACAAAAATGGGGAGCTGACTCAATAAGGAAAGTCAAGGCTCAATCCTATGTGATGCAAAAAACAATTTTCCCTGCAACAAGTGTCTCAGTATGCCGAGTCGACAAGTGGGTTATCAGGGTTATAGTGAATGGATACGTCGGCCGCTGCACCATCACTGGACTCCCTGGCCCGAGAGCCTCTCTTGAGACACGTTGACACTGTTTCCCTAGATCCCAACCAATTCCTTTTTTGGGATGTCTGAAAAATATCCCAAGGAACGAACCACCTTTGATACCACTTTGTCAAAACCCGACCCTACCCGGGCTCGAGCCGCAACTACCCCAAGCCCACCTCCATAGGCCAGGGGCTGGCGATAAGCGCCGAAGGCTAAACAACTCGGGGAGGCCTTTGCCTGAGTACCTATATACACACACACAACACACTCAATGAAAAAGTGCAGAGTTAATGAAAAAGTAAAGTACCAACTGATATAAATAAACCACATAGTGCATCATCCTCTAAACAGTACAAAGAAAGTGCTCAAGGTAAACTGAAAAGAAAAAGGGGAAAACACACGCCCAACCAGAAAAGTGCCACAACCCGACAACAGGTAAACAAAAGCAAACAACTGGGAGAGTCCCACACCTGGAACTCAACTACGACCATGACACGTAGTCTGAGCTCCCGAACTCCTAAGATCCTCTGACGTCATGACCAAACTGTCCGTCGTCTGCAAGGGCACACCAAGTGCAGGCAAAGCCCAAGAAGGGGTGAGTATAAAAATACTCAGTAGGATACCCCGAAGGCTCGAGGGAGAAACAAAGGAGGTACCGAAGGGTGACCAACAGACCGAACATGTAAAAGTAAAGGAGTACAACTGAGAGTATAATAAGGAGTACAACAAGGAGTGCAGTAGAGTAATAGTAGAGAGTCCAGCTCAACCCAACAAGAGAAAGGAGGTAGACTTTTCCAGAAACAAGGAGCTGGAAATAGTGAGAAGATGGACTTCTCATTGAGTCTTCGCTACCTATAGCAGGAGAGTAGAATCGTCCAACCATGAGAAGCCAGACATAGAAAGCACATGGCATACCCTGAGCGTCTTTGCCTCTCCTGGAGGGAGAGTAACCAAGCCCAATAAGTGGGTACTGAAACAAGGTATATACATGTATATATTCTCTATCAAAAAACCCGAACAAGATCGTAAGGGGATATCCATCCCGTAGCTCAGCCCAGGAAAGTGAGTAGACAACAGTCCCAGAAGTAAACACCATCGATGCCCAGCATCCCACACGTCTGCCCCAAACTGCAAATCAAGGGGCTCAAATCAACACACCTTGACACTATCCGGTTTGGGTGGAACTGAATCGCCAGCATTGTTTTAGGTCGCCTCTCAAGGATGCGTCTCGGTGGGGAAAGTGCCCCTCATACTTGAGAGTTCTGGAGAATGTCAAACCACACCTCATCACTGCCCCGCAGTCGAGAGGTCTCCTCAAAGTCGATAGGCGACCCCCTTCCCAGCCCCGCTGGAGGGTAATCCCTGGAAGTCGATGGGTTTCCACTGGAGGGAGACCTGGAAAAAGTCGATGGGTGACACACTGCCCAGTCCCGTAAAAGGGTAATCCACTAGAGGGAGACCCAACTAAAGTTATCGTCGAGTCCTAATACCTAGTCCCGTAAAAGGGTACTCCACTAGAGAGAGGCTCGGAACAATCATCGAGGACCACTTCGCAGCTCATCTAGAGGTAAACCCGACATTGGGGACCACTTCCCAGCCTAGCTGGAGGTAAAACCGGCATCGGGGACCACTTCCCTGCCCCGCTGGAGGTAAACCCAGAACCGCTCTGGCCATCCCTGCTGGATGGTACTACTCAATGAACACCGCTGTACTGGACTTACCTTCCGGATGGTAACCCACTGGCCATCCCTGCTAGATGGTATAACTGGACACCCCTACTGGGTGGTACCCCACTGGTCATCCCTACTGGAAACAACCTCCTGGCCAGCCCTGCTGGAAACAACCTCCTAGCCAGCGCTGCTGGAAACAACCTCCTGGGTAGAGGATCGGTGCCCGCGTAATGTGTTGGTCACACCGAATCCACAAGAACTCTACCAGGGAACACGAAGCAACTCTTCCGGCCAAACCATCAAGAACAGAACCAGGGGAAAACCACTCAAACCTGCTGGTCGAAACCATTGTGAACAGGGCTAGGGGAAAACTCAACCCTGTTGGTCAACAAACAAGAATAAAAACAGGGGGAAACTCAACCCTGCTAGTCCACCAACGAGAACAGAACCAGGGTAACTCAACCCTGCTGATCAATAAATGAGAACAGAACCAGGGGAAAACTCAACCCGGCTAGTCAAAAAAACGAGAACAAAACCAGGGGTAAACTCAACCCGTCTGGTCAAACAAACAAGAACAGAAGGACCCTCTACATCACTTGAGGTCAAGGGTACGCAAATCAGAACACGACACGCACTTGGGGCCCACACGATGTGTGGCCCCAAGTCAACTCCAACCAAGCGCATAAATGTTCTCAGGTACAAACAACCACATGTACCTCCAAGTGTTCCTATATACTCCTAGAATATACCATGTTTCCATCCCAAAGGCTATCATGCACATGACACCCAAAGTCATCGTGAAGGGCCTAAAGGTAACAACTACAACTTGCCACCTCATCAGCCCAGGCACGACCAAATAAATCTCTTCAAACATTTACTTCACTCACACGGGAGTGCATGTGATCACACACCAAGCATTTTCTATAAACATAGTAGGACGAACCACCACCGGTACACCTTTCATATTTCCACATTTAATAAGATCACATAAGAGGCTCCACACGCATAAACAGATTACACCATTGTAATACTCGTGGAAAAACATGTGAGATGGGCCACTTACTCACCTCAAATGGATATCCGATGGAAAAGTCTCCAACACCGCCTTACGCCTGACCGACGTCCCGTGACCCCGAGGCTCAGCCCTGAAAACAGTCAGACACATCGCACCATTATGATCTCCTCAGAAATACATGTCAAAAGGACATCTCACTTGAGTGGAATGGATATCCGGAGAAAAAGATACATTTCATCAAACCGCGCATGAGCGGTTCTACGTGGGACCTGCACCCAGGTCCCAAATCATAATGAATGGATCACACCGTTGCGATCCTCTTGAAAAAGTACACAAGATTGAATATTCACTTGTCCAAAATGGACACCCGGTGATATAGCTGGAAATCACCGCCAAATCCCTAAATGACCCTCGTGGGGCCTGCACCACCATGCGGAATTAAAGTGGGCAGATTGCGCCAATGCAATTCCCTCAGAAAAACACCCAAAATCGACTGCTCGCACGCCCTGAAAGGACGTCCGACGAAAAATTTGTAAAGCGCTGCACGCAACTCGAAAGACGGGCCGTGGAACCCACTCCTCAACTCCGGTTTCAAAACCCGAAACCACAATGAAAAACTCCGCCTCGGTACCAGGGTCCCAACGCTGCTAGCAACACTAAAAACAGAGGTCGGATGCATCTGCACCGCCCAAAACACGAACCCCCGAAAAAACGTCAAACTACTTAAAGGCGTGTCGCGCCTCCGTGGACCCTCGTTTAGGGAATTAAAAATTTCTAAGACCATCTCAAAAAGCTCATCTCGACGCCAGGAAGGCACTGCCATAGACGACAGACAAAACGGACACCTATAATGAAAATTACGAGCGTCCGAAGTCGAGGAGACGAATCCCCTTGGGCTGGACCGGCAGGGGCTGTCCGGTCCGCCCGGCCTGGGCCGGCCTGCGGTTCAGCCCCGCGGCCCGGCGCTGACCCACGGTCCACTGTGGATGGGCCCTCATGGGTCCGGTTATCCCGCCGCGTGAAGACTTGCGAGACATGGGTCTTTGTCCCTGCGCGGGTGTCGCGCACCGCGACCCTGCGGTCGTCGCGCCCTGGCTACTCGGCCTCGCCGCCTGGAGCCGCCGCCTCGCCCGGCTGCTGAACACCCGTGTCGCCCTACTGCCGAACCATAGCCTCTGCCTAACTAGAGCCCGGATTGCCGCCACCACCTTGAGCCCGGAGCGCTGCCGCCTTCCACTCGTCGGACCGCCGTTTAAACCCCTAAATCCGTCCGGAAAACTCCAAAACCACCGGGAACTTCAACGAACTACCCCGGCCTCATCGGGACTCGGATTTTCAATCCGAATCAAGAGTCAGGAAGCTTAAAACCAGTACTACGCATTTATGGGCTTTGTTCGATGATCAAAAAACAATTCGACGCATGTTTATGAATTCAAAGGAGGTGCAAAAATTTAATACGAAACAAAATGACGCCTACCTCGTTGGGCATAGCCCGACGCTTCAATGATGATCCGTGGGAGCCGTCGCCACCTTTACAGAGTGATGGAGGAGAGGAGAGGAGGTTGAGGGTGTGGGGGGGGGGTTTCACCAGGGAGGGTAGGAGGAGGAGGAGGAGATGAGAGGAGGAGAAGGGAGGAGGAGAAGGGGGAATAGATGGGTTATATAAAAAAAATTAATTAAAACATTTAATTAATTTAAACCCCCAAAATGACCCGCATCGGAAACCTCCGGCACGGTCAAAGTTAGGTTGCGCCTAGGGTAAACACCACCTCTCGAGAACAAAACCAGTCTTAGAATTTTAGTCTGAGTCCCCGTTCAAAAGTTATTAAACTCAACGTCCGAGGCTTCCAAATTACGAAAACACCCCTGGGTCCATTTTTCACTGACGGCCCACGCCCGCGAAAATTACACCCCTTCTAGGGTAAACGGCATGCTCCGGACTCAACGATGCCCTCGGTTTCCCAATATGAGAAACATTTTAAGAGATTATTGAGTTTAACCATTAAACGAATAAATTAATTATTTTAATTATCCGTTTAACGTTCCGTTAATGGGCGAGGGGTCCAAATGTCCCTCAACGATGTGGTTTATGTCATTACTAGGGTAAAAAACCAATTTAGGACCCATCCATACACTCATATTTCTGATATGGATCACCGTTTAGGAGTTATCCTATTTATTTGGCATTCCTAGTGTGAACACATTGAAAATTTAATTCCGGCCACACCGGGGCTTAGAATCGCACGCCATCTAAAGGCGCTGCTCTGGAATAACATAATGTATATTCCAAATTCTTTTATAACAAAAACCAGGTTCTTACATATATAAACATTTTATAAAATAGTTAATACTATTTATACTTATCAATTTAATAGCTTGATTATAAGGATTATTTATTTTGTGTGTCACTTAAGCTCTATGTTGCATGTCTTGTATGCTATCGAGAATAAAAATATCAAGGTTTCATGTATAAAAAGATATTTAATAGATTAAATTTATTCAAAAAGAAATATATTTTAATTTATTGGGGTTTTATATTCTCTTCTAAGAATTTTTTCATATGTCAAACATGCTATCGACAATAGTTTTCTTTTCTAAAATCTCAGGGGTGTTATAACGAGTATTCACATATGAGTGATCTCGATTTTAAGAGAAGTTTGAGAAAATAAACCACAATGATTGAGTAAAATTTAATTAAAAATAAGTAAAGGATAAATATCTTGAAATAAAACATCAAATACCATGGAAAAAATGATATATGATTTAATATAAAAAATAAATAGTATATACAAGATCTAAAAAGTAAATTGTTTCAAAATAAGAAGCATGTATCAAGAAATAGGAATTGATACCATGGAACTCTTTAATGTAAGGACCCGACCTTAAACATTACATAATCTTGAATTAAATGGATAATTCACATTGAGGATCTTTTCAGGTTTAGAGTTTTAGAGAATTAGGTCATAACATTTACATAACAACATGAATATTACACATAGACAATTCTACTCAGTATCCATTTTTTTATAAAATAAAAACTCTTGAAAAAAAGAGTCATGTCTAGTTCCATGTTTTAAATAACATGACTTTTCCTTGATCCCATCCTTGACCCTTATTCATCTTTAAGTCCTATGGAAAACATTTAAAAAAACATGGGATGAGAATAAAAATATCAGTAAGGGATATAAAATAATGAACGAAAGCATTAGCCCATCAATAAATACAAAACAATGAAACCATACTTTTCAATCATAATATACCTCATGAAATCATAAGATTTATGAACAACACATAGAAATCATAAATCATAAAGGTAACTTATGACATAAATAACATACTTACATTGTAGCTATCACCGCTACAGAGGGAGTCACATTTGGAATACCCATCAAAGTATATTCCCAAAATCTATTAGGAGAAACATTTATGTTTACCTCCGTCATGTTACCCAATGCATTGGAGAGCTAACTCGGGATCACCCGCCCTAGGTTTATCACAGAACCACCCGTATACCTAAACAATGCCCAATAGCCATAACATATTCATAAACCATAAAAAAAAACATAATGTAAAGATAAAATTTCCACATTTCAATAAAAATATATCATTTCAAAATATTGACAAAATAAATGCTTTATCAAACCATTTTCAAAACCATTTAAAACATTTAAGAAAGAGATTTTTGAATCAAAGTGTCCCATACAACTTTGAATCTTTTGAAAAAAAATTAAATTTCAAAACATTCAGGTCCACATGAATAAATCCTTAAAAACATTCTTAAAACATGGACATTAATGTTAAATATTTATAATAATAAATCATTAAAACATTTAAAATGATATTTTAGTTAAAGAGTTTTTAACAAAATGAGAGATCATAGAATACAAATAATTGAGTAATAACATTTAATAAGAACTTAATAATATCATTAGAATAAAGGTATTTATCATATAATATGCCAAAGGACAATATATACACCATATAAGTGTGGATTGGTGCATATCAACAATGAAGTCTCAATGGAAATGTAAATTGAGATGAAATCCCTTATAAAGAAGGTATCCTTAGATTAAGGATAAATAAATTACAAAATTATGTGTGAAAAATATAAATAAATCCAATATAAGTGGATATTAAGTCTAAAACAATCAGAGGTTACTCACATATATTCATAGCATGACATAATCAAGAAGTAGACGTTTAACCCAAAAATTGAAATTGGGTTAAGAAGTTTTCTTACAAAAATTTGACACCCTAATAACGTCACATTAAAATTCAGAAAATAAGTTTATGAGATAGAAAAGGATATATCATCACTTGGACATAAAATTTAAATCAATAAGGATATATAACAACATATCCCAACATAATAATATGTAAATTAAAAGACATAACAAAAATTAGTCTTTTAAAAAGAGGAGGGTGAAAGGTTCCCTTACCGATTTGGTAACTTTCGAAACATGCACCCCATGAAAGAAATATCACACAAAGAATATGTAAATACCCATAAATTACAGTATATTACACAAATAATACAATTATGGGCTGTATATCCACCACATAAAAGAGAATAGTGGCTAATATAGCATGAATCTCACATGAATAAAAAGTTAGATGAAAAACCCTTACCACATTGTAATCAATCGAGTCGTATGAGAAAAGTTAATAACCAAAAAATGAATCACAGAATAACATGAATATAAATATAATCATGATAATATATATCAAATGTTAGTACACAATACACCACATTCAATAAATAAGTGGTGAACAAGGGAAATCTCACGGAATTAAAAGTGAGATAAGAAATCCCTTACCTCGTGTCGAACTTGACTCGTATGTTCCTTGTTATTACTGAATAATAAACTTAAGTTAATTTATAATTGATTAATAATTTTTTTAATTTTTATTATTACTTTTATATCACTTATTACCTTACAATAATAGTTAGTTAATTATCTGAGTTCATATCGGACATTTTTTCGATGTTCAGAATTTCAGTTAAAAATGAACTTGTTATAATTACAATTTTTCCATGTGGTCAATAATACATTATCTCCAGAATTATATTAATGTTGTAGATATCATATATATCATATATATCCAGTATATACATCTATTTATATTATTACATAACATTTGGAGATAAGAAATGAAATGCATCGTTCATGGAGACGGTAAGCCGTACGTATGTATGAACACTACTTTCATTTCTATTTAATATTTAATGGAATGAAAACATAATGATACATAGGTATATTATAATTAAAATATAATATCATATGATATATATGTTACATAATTTCATTAACTCCATCTTTATACATTCCATGTATGTCAAGAACAAATCATATCACCTTGAGGGGGCGGTAGTCCGCACTTCCTCAAATGAAATTATCGTGTTTACACATATTGGAAGGCATAAAGGTATCTTTTTAAATAAAAATTACAGAATCATATAGAAAAAAAAACATAATATATATCATATATAAATACAGTTTCATCATAATGGCCACCATGAGAGGCGATAGGAGATAATTGAACAATCATCACTTCGTGAGGCGTTAGTTTTTCATCCACTAAAACATTATGTTCTTTACCCATTAATGGAGGTGTGTGTAAGTGTAGTTAGAATACTTCTCATAAAAAAATCCTAGTATATTGATGATACTGGTGTTGTTATAAAATAATTTAATAAAAAGTCTTTATGGGGTTGGAGAAGTAAAATAAAAAAAAAGAACTTAAGAGAAGACGTTACCTTTAAATCAGGTAACTTTCTTTGGTTTAAAGCAAAATGGTTTCTTGAAGTGCTTTCTGCCTAAGTTGAGGCTTCTAGGATGAAAAAAGGAATATTTGGAGATTATTACAGTAGATTTTACACAAGAAAAAGGCTTAAGAAGTGTGAGAAATGAGTTAGAAGTGGGGGATGTTTATAAGGGAGAAGAGGGGCTCTTTAGGAAAGTTTGAAACAATTATTTTATTATAACTTCATCTTAGATTTCAAAAGGTCATCTATTTGTTAATATAAAATTTAAGATGACTCATGGTAGAAATAAAATAATCCAATAATAATTGGACCGGTTTTTTATATTTTTTTAATATTTATAACCTTATTTATTTAAATCATTTATTAATGAGTTAAATATTGCATCATTATTGTGTCATAAATAATTTAATTTATTTGATGCCCAAAAATTATAAAAAAATAACATGATGTAGGAAATATTTTTTATATTTACAAATAATATTTATAGTCAAAAATATAACTTATATAACCCTATGTAAATTTTTTTTTACTAAAAGATATTTTTTTATGTCATTTTTGTCTTTACTTTAAATTAATTAATATAAAGTGTCATTATTACGCCCATGTGGCTCCCTGGGGTTCCAAATTTAACCCAAGGATTCCCATGGTCGGATATGTATCATCCAATAGGATTAGAACACATGTTGGGGTAATTTAATATTATTATAATATTATATTTTACCCTTATTTACTATATTTACCCTTTAATCATGGTAAATAAAATATTTACTAAAGTAAATATTTAAAATGTCTAAAAATAAAAGTTACCTATTTACACAATTTGTACCTAAGGATTCAAAATATGGAATCCATTTTTCTAAATTCAAAACTCATAAGTGGCAGAAATTAATTTAAAATTAATTCTCACTGTTAAAACAAATAGCGTGTTTTTAAGAAAGAATAGCTATCAAAAGATTGACAGTTGTTTATGTCCAATTTCCAAATGAAATTACTTCAAATGACCAAAATTAGATAAAACTATAAAAATATATTCTAATTACACTTTAAAACCAATTAAAAAGATATTATAACCATATAAATAAATTAGATTAAAAGGCACTTTTGAATTAAAATACAGTATTTTTCACTATTCATTAAATAATGAACTTTATTAGAAAAATACCAAAATTTCACCCAAAGTAAATTTTGGTGTCCCGATTATAAATAAGAATTTTATTTTGTTAAATAGAATATATAAAAGTGACAAAAACTATATTTAAAGAGGGTTCTCCATTAAAAGGCGGTAAATCGACCTTTTAGTGAATATTAGAGTATTTATGCTTAAAATCGAATTATTTACTTATTTTAAGCCTATAACTTTTATTGGATAAATGTAAAAATATTCAAAAAACATGTATAATCATATTCTAGTTAGTTCTATTCATTCCCATCAATACAACGACTAGGCATTAACTACCATTAAATAATAATATTATATTATTAGTGTGCAATATAAGATTTCATAGAAACCCATTGTTGCGTATCAGGTACGCCATCGAACATAGCATCCCATTTAAATTAGAATTAATATTTAATTCACAAATATTAATAAATATATAAAATTTCATGTTCTTTATTTACCTGGGATGTTACATCCTTCCTCTACTTTTGGGAATTACGTCCTCACAATTTTAAAACTGGGCTTAGAAACTTCGTTAAAAGTTGCACATCAGAAAAGAGTCAGTAAAACTATCACTTTAATATAATGAAAGATAAGTAAAAAGGTCACCCGAGATAACCCATACTCAGATTCCATGTAAGAAAACATGGATATGGAAGAGAGAACAAACGGTCAAGTTTTGATGGAGAGTGGTTGAAAACAAGATTATGAGAAGGTTAACCACCAGAAAATCACAAACTTATGACGTGTTAAACAATCTTTGATTTCCCAGTAGGAAATATAAACCAACAATTTTTTTTTACATTCCTTTTCATAATTTTGATGAATTCATTTACTATATAGAATAAGAACATAATGAAATATACTTACGTTCAAGTAGACTTTCATCTTTTAATAAGTTTTCTACCAAAAACTAATCTTTTCTCCAAACAATGAGCATTAAAAAAGACTTGGTCACATCAAAAGCACAAGAATCATATTATAGAGAATCACATAATCCACAAAAGAATAAATATATATTTCTATTGTCTTTAGACATCAACGAAAACCAAAATGGTTTATACGAGATCATATAATACCAAAAAAGGATAATCCTTTATAAAAATAAATAATACTCTTAATCACAAAAATTCGATAAAAAGTACACAAAGTTCAAGAAAGACCATTCAATACACAATTGTCCTTAAAATTTTTCAAAATAATCTATACTAAGATTGAAACCCAAAACTTATAAGGATTTAATCACATAGTCTTACATAGTAAATCTTAACATTTATCTCCAAAAATAATTGACTACTCTTAAATTCTCATACTAAAGTGTAATTAACCTTATCAAATATTTCCACTGATAGGTTAGTCATTTCCATAAATAATCCAAATATCCATATTTCCAAAATAAAACATAAATTCTTCCAAAAATAAAATTTCAACTATTATTCCACAAATGAAATCCCATAGTATTCTATTTTCCTTCGGAATATAGTGTTTCCTCAAAAGATAGAACGTCTTCCAAAATAACCTTTATCACTTAATCACGAAATCATTTTCCTATACTAAGGATAACCATTTGATAAAACATAAGATCCCAAATCAACATATTCTTGATCCATAAATCCTTTTAACTTAAATAATTAGTCATAATAACCAGGGAATTCACGCAGGACAATGGTAAGCGATACGCCCTTGTTGCCCTTTGGTTGTGGGTTTGACTCCCACAGCCTTGCCGGATGCGACAGGTTGTCACCCTTCCTGCTGGTTTTCCTTTTTCTAAAACCATATAATTTTTATAAAATTCCCAAAAATGAGATAAATTCCTCAAAAATAACCATAAAATATTTTAACCACAAGATTTCTCATTGCAGCTGCAATTTCATTCAGTATCTCATTAAGAAAACTACTACAGTTTCTTTCACATCTATTGTTACGTTTGTTCCTACTAGATCTAACCATTTACTAAAACCAAAAAGGCCAGTGTGAGTTTATCCGTAAAATAGTCATATATTATCTTATAAGGAGGGTAGACACTAACATATACTTATTCATGTTATCTTAAACTCAATCAATTTATTTAAAATAACTATGATTCTTTCTAAAATCATAACCATTATGGTAATTTCACTTATGCTTAAATAACACCCTAACCTCTAAAGTTATCTAAACCGACCTCTGATACCAACTGTAAGGACCCAGCCATAAACATTACATAATCTTGAATTAAATGGATAATTCACATTGAGAATATTTTTAGGTTTAGAGTTTTAGGGAATTAGGTAATAACATTTACATAACAACATGAATATTACATGTAGACAATTCTACTCAGTATCCATTTTTTTCATAAAATAAAAACTCTTGAAAAAAAGAGTCAGGTCTAGTTCCATGTTTTAGACATCATGAATTTTCCTTAATCCCATCCTTGACCCTTATTCATCTTTAAGTCCTGTGGAAAAAATTTCAAAAAAACTTGGGATGAGAATAAAAAGCTCAATAAGGGATATAAAATAAGGAATGAAAACATTAGCCCATCAATAAATACAAAACAATGAAACCATACTTTTCAATCATAACATACCTCATGAAATAATAATATTTATGAACAACACATAGAAATCATAAATCATAAAGGTAACTTACGACATAAATAACATACTTACATTGTAGCTATCACCACTACATAGGGAGTCACATTTGGAATACCCATCACAGTATATTCCCAAAATCTCTTAGAAGAAACATTAATGTTTACCTCCATCATGTTACCCAATGCATTGGAGATCTATCTCGGTCTCAACTACCCTAGGTTTATTACAGAACCACCCATATATGTAAATAATGCCCAATAGCCAAAACATATTCATAAACCATAAAACAAACATAATGGAAAGATAAAATTTCTGCATTTCAATCACAATATATCATTTCAAAATATTGACATAAACAATGCTTTATCAAACCATTTTCAAAACCATTTAAAACATTTAAGAAAAAGATTTTTGAATCAAAGTGTCCCATAACACTTTGAATATTTTGAATGAAATTTCAATTTAAAAACATTCAGGTCTATATGAATAAATCCTTAAAACCATTTTTAAATCATGGATATTACTATTAAATATTTATAAGAATAAATCATTAAAACATTTAAAATGATATTTTAGTTAAAGAGTTTTTAACAAAATGAGAGATCCTAGAATAAAATAATTGAGGAATAAAATTTTATAATAATTTAATAATATCATGAGAATAAAGGTATTCATCATATAATATGCCAAAGGACAATATATACACCATATAAGTGTGGATTGGTGCATATCATCTATTAAGTCTCAATGGAAATGTAAATTGAGATGAAATCCCTTATAAAGACGATATCCTTAGATTAAGGATAAATAAATTAAAAAATTATGTGTGAAAAATATAAATACAGCCAATATAAGTGGATATTAAGTGTAAAACAATAATAGGTTACTCACACATATTCATTGCACGACATAATCAATAAGTAGATGTTTAACCCAAAAATTGAAATTGGGTTAAGAAGTTTTCTTATAGAAATTCGACAGCCTAACATCGTCACTTTAAAATTCAAAAAATAAGTTGATGAGAGAGAAAAGGATATATCATCACTTGGATATAAAATTTACATCAATAAGGATATAGAAGAACATATCCCAACATAATAATATGTAAACTAAAAGATATAACAAAAATAAGTCTTTTAAAAAGAGGAGGGTGAAAGGTTCCCTTACCGATTTGGTAACTTATGAAACATGCACCCCATGAAAGAAAGATCACACAATGAATATGTAAATACCCATAAATTATAGTATATTATATATAGAATACAATCATGTACAGTACATCCACCACACAAAAGAAAATAGTGGCTAATATAGCATGAATCTCACGGGAATAAAAAGTTCGATGAAAAACCCTTATCACGTTGTAATCAATCGAGTCGTATGAGAAAAGTTAATAACCACCAAATTAATCAAAGAATAATATGAATATAAATAGAATCATGATAATATATATAAAATAGAAGTACACAATACACCACATGAAATAAATAAGTGGTGAACAAAGGAAATTTCAAGGAATTAAAAGTGAGATAAGAAATCCATTACCTCGTGTCCAACTTGACTCGTATGTTCCTTGTTCTTCATGAATAATAAACTTAAGTTAATTTATCTTTGATTCATAACCATTTTAATGTTTATTATTACTTTTATATCACTTATTACATTGCAATAATATTTAGTTAATTATTTGAGTTCATATCGGACATTTTGTCGATGTTCAGAATTTGAGTTAAAAATGAACTTGTTATAATTACAATTTGTCCAAGTGGTAAATACTCCAATATCTCCAGAATGATATTAATGATTTAGATATCATATATATCATATATATATAGTATATACATCTATTTATATTAGTACATAACATTTGGAGATAAGAAATGAAATGCATCGTTCATGGAGAAGGTAAGCCGTACGTACGCATGAACACTACTTTCATTTCTATTTAATATTTAATGGAATGAAAACATAATGATACATAGGTATATTATAATTAAAATTATATATAATATTATATATATGTTACATAATTTCATTAACTCCATCTTTATACGTTCCATGTATGTCAAGAACGAATCATATCACCTTGAGGGGGCGGTAGTTTGCACTTCCTCAAATGAAATTATCATGTTTACACATATTGGAGGGCATAAAGGTATGTTTGTAAATAAAAATTACAGAATCATATAGAAAAAAACATAATATATATCATATATAAATACAGTTTCATAATAATGGTCACCATGAGAGGTGGCAGGAGATAATTGAACAATCATCGCTTTGTGAGGCGTTAGTTTTCCATCCACAGAAACATTATGTTCTTTACCCATTAGATGGAGGTGTGTGTAAGTGTAGTTCTAATAATTCTCATAAAAACATTCTAGTATATTGAGTATACTGTTTTTGTTATAAAATAAAATAATAAATTTTTTTAGGGGGTTGGAGAAGTAAAATAAAACAAAAGAACTTAAGAGAAGACGTTACCTTTAAATTGGGTAACTCCCTTTGGTTTGAACCAAAAGGGTTTCTTGAAGTACTTTTTTCCTAAGTTGAGGGTTCTAGGATGGAGAGAGGGATCTTGGAACCTTATTAGAGTAGAGGCTGCACAATAAAAAGGCACTAGAAGTGTGATAAATTATTTAGAAGTGGGGGATTTTTATAAGGGAGAGGAGGGGCTCTTTAGGAATGTTTGAAACAATTATTTTATTATAACTTCATCTTTAGTTTAAAAAGGTCAAATATTAGTTAATATAAAAGTTAAGATGACTCATGGTCGAAATAAATTAATACAATAATAATTGGATGGGTTTTGGATATT
This sequence comes from Viscum album, assembly GCA_963277665.1. Lineage (NCBI taxonomy): Eukaryota > Viridiplantae > Streptophyta > Magnoliopsida > Santalales > Viscaceae > Viscum > Viscum album. Next base: position 1,302,673,733 of record OY728127.1, read on the forward strand.
AAATCATCATAGATTTATTGCTTTTGTAGTTAACATTCACTTTTTCATTAACTTTATTATTATCCTTGATCTCTTTCGTTTTCTATAAATATTTATTCTCTTATACCATGTCCATATTTTAAAATCACTCCAATTTTATCCTAAAATGAATTATAATTATGTTTTTTCTAGATAACCTTCATAGTACCCCTTCCCACATTTAATAGGAAGTTATATTAACCCCTTTTAAGATGTGATGTTTAAGAAAAATAAATTTCAATTATCAGAATCTTCATATCCTAGTTCAAGTTAAAATTATGATGAATAAATTTATTGTATATTGGGATAATGTAACACCCTAGGATTTTAAATTTTGATTATTTTAAATAAATTTAATTTATTTGATTTACCTAGTACACACATCCCCAATATTTTAAAATATCAACATGTTGTTTGATAATGTATGTGACATGAAACACCAAGATTAAACGACTTGACAAATATATAATTTTTATACAATAATTATAAGTTATCCATTGAATTGGAATTTATGAATAAGATTATGGAAATTATGAAATGTATATAAAGGTATTTCCCAATATTACATTATTTATAAATCTTTAACAAAATTAAAGTAAACATATAATAAAGATATTTTAATCTACATAAAAAAATGTTTCCATCAAAAAATGATTTTTTTTAGAAAATATATGATTTAATTTTTTTATCTAGTAGAAATGACATTTTATGAAGGTAATTAATTTTTTAATCCATCATATCAATATTTATATAGGGAATAATTTTGTAACTTAAAGAAGAAAATTAATTTTTTAGTTAACGGTGAGAAATGTAGTTTGTTGGTAGAACTACAATTTATTTTTATAAAATTGATAATTTAAATGTATCATTATTATTTCAACTTGATTTCAATGTTACTTAATTTTTACTTATTTAGATTTAATTATTCTTTATAATGATTTAAATATGAATTTATTTTTAGTCATTAAGAATTTATTTATTGAAATCTGTATGAAAGTGCATAAGGTATATCTATTTTAACTTATTAAAATAGCCACTAATGATAAAATATTTAAATTAAATTTATTATTTATATATTTATAAATATTAATTTAAAACAATTTATTTATTATTAATTTTCTTATATTTATTATATGATCATCTTATGCTTGAAATTGAATTTTATCAATTTTTTTGAAAAACATCTCTAGGATAAATTATAAATTAAATTATGTCATTTATATTAATTGTATTTGAGAAAATGGATTAAATATTTCAAATCATTATAATTAATTGTATATAACTAGTTTAAATTTATTTTTGGGATTAATTTATATTAAAAATCATAAAAAAATGTTACCATGGTAAATTTTAAAACATGTTTACTAGGGGTTAATATAAAGAGGTAAATAGAATAACTTGTTTATAAATTTTTTATTTAAATTTTAAGGTTTTTTTTCATTATAACTCCACTCATTTTTATTTCAAATTTTTTGGAACTTTTCATGAGACTGACTTCTAATTATTGAATAGTTTTTTGTATTTAAAATAATTCCACTCCTTGTCCCACATAATAGGGAAATTTTCTCTCCACAATTCCACAAATAGAAATATATTTGGTTTATCCACTACCAAAAAATTCCCTTTCATATATCCTCTAAAATCCTAGAGTAATTATTCTTCATGAATCAAGATAATGAAGGCATTTGGTGAAAACCAAAAGTGGTAATATGATGAAGTGGTAACATTCTTAAATAAGAATTTACATTATATTTATTCATCATTTTAATTCCACAACAAAAAATAGTCCTAATAACAAAGGGTCTATACCCTAGGTTAATTAAAACCTTTGGGATAGGCAGCTTTCATAATCATATACCTACAGTTTTAGCTAACCATTAGAATAGAATCATAAAATAGTGATCTATACCAATTATTTTATAAAACCATTAGTATAGAGGTTTCATGCCAATAATTTTAATGAACTATTGGTACAGGCTTCCCCAAATAATATGGCCTCCTTCTCCCCATGAATTTCAATCCATTACTCTTCACCCATAGAAGTCCTCATTCAGCTTTCTTCCCCGCTTGTGGTGATCTCACCACACTTCTTGGTTTCCATAATTTCTTCTTCATTATTACATACATGACATGAAATTCATTCAACTATTGTATAAAACATTTATTTTTTATATGTTTAAAAAACAAGGTATATTCCTTGTTTTTCGAATATAACTTCATCTAAAATTTTTACATGTAATTTTGAGTGTTTAAATAAAGGTTTTAGGCATTTAATTTCTTTTGATCCCTATTAATCTAGTTTTACTTGGGTTATTATATACTTGGTTCATGTATGTTTGGATCAGTTATGACCAATTTAGTTTATATTGGGTTTGTTTAGTATAATTAGAATTGGTTCATTATCATTAGTTTTTTATAATTTTGTTTCTATTTAGTTTCAATTAGTTTAGTGAAATTTTATTCAATTCAGGTGTTATTCTGCTATGATTTTATGATACCCGTGTAACTCATATGAATTATAAACTCATTCTAATAATTTTCTATGACCAAAGAACTATTGGTGGTTTCATGTTGAGTTATTTAGTCTCATCTTGGATGTAATTCTCAATTTTTATGTAGTTTCAAATATACAATTTCATGTAAAATATTTTATTAAATAATTATTTCTTAGATGTTTCATGGGTTTTGAAAAAAAAAATATTGTTATACTCTATTAATACATAGAGTTCTAGTTTATGGAATTAATAGGTGGAGTTTTTGGGAAATCATTATGTCATTATTGTTTTATTATGTTTGTGATTTCAACTATTATATAACATCAATGGTATATTTTTACATTTTATATTGAGATTATTTTATATATATGTGGGATATTATTAAGGTTTTCCTCAAACTATTATAAATGACTATTGGGAAATCCCTATAATATAGGTGGATATTTTATATTATGATATTATTGAGGTATAGATAGATCATGCTTGATTTTTAATATAAACAATCATTCATCTTGAATGAAATTATAAACTGGTACGTTTTTAAAAATGAAAATCCCAAACTATTGGTGCTAGTATATGGACCCCTATGAATGGGGAACACACTTGGGGTATGTTGTAGTCTGATTTATGTCAGTGAATGAGTCTTGATAATCTAATTCAATGTGGTGTTAATGTATTTTATGAAATTCTTGGTACTTTATAAATAGGAAATATCATGGTTTTGAGACATGAAAACTAACCTACAATGCAATTTGGTCAACCTATTTATTTTTGAAGGTAATTTTTAGAGGGATGTTCTGATATTCTAAAATAATCATATATATGAGTGATATTTCGGGTTGAATATGATGAGTAAATACAATCAGAAATTGGGAATAATTTATAGGCTATTCAAGTATATTGAATTTATATATTTTCACACATCATACTTGGTTTATATGTCTACATAAAAAATTCATGCGTGTGTGTGATTTATAAAATATTTTTTATATATTTTTTAAAAATTATTGGCAAATTTTTTTGAGAAATTAATATTTATTTTATCGATATAGTTAATTAATAAATCAATTTAAAATTTATTAGTGTTTATAAAAAATTTATTTCTATTTCCTTACCAAACTGACCCAACATTAATTGAAAAAAATTGTTTGAAATTAAACTGAACCATATGTAATGAAACCAAACTAGACCAAATAGAATTGATTTGAAAAAAACTAAATAGAACTGATTTGAACAAAACAACACACATTGAATTATTAAGAACTACCGTTCAAAAGTTTTCACCACTCCTATTGAAAATTGGATTTCTCACTCATTCAAAATTCTACTTCATGCACTCCCACTACACTATAAATGTCCTATAATCCATTTAATCAACCCACAAACTCTCCACTTGGAATATACCCATTTAATGTAATATTCAAACATCCCATTTAAAAGAAAAAAAATAAAAAGTATATAGTGTTAGGAATCCAAATTATCCTTTCCCACAAAGAATCATTGATACCAAGGCACTTCTAATAAATGATAATTCCTCATATAAATCAATGGAATATTCATTCCTATAACATACATTGATGAAAATTTATTTAATTGATCTCAAGATGAGGAGGGAATCACTTTAATAACCCTAGACATGAGAATCTACTAATCAAGGATTTATCCAACCTAACATCATAATTTCTATTTGGGGAAGAATACAGTTACCCAGAAATTGTAATCTTTTATACATGAATTTATAGAATAATAATATCATTAGTTAAATTGTGTTTTGAACAAGAGAAAAAAAAATCAATAATAAAGATAATTTTGTGTAGTATTATGTTTAAATATTTTTCATTGAAATAATAGAATTAAATATCAAAGTTTTATATTTATAGTATTTTTTTATATAAATAGTTTTTTTAATTATATATTATTATTATCATATAAACTACTATTTTAGTTATGGATTCATATATTGTGACCAATTTTTTTTCTTAAATATATTTCCCATTAAAAATCGTATTTTTCATTTCCATTATGACAATACATATAATTTCTTTTACATAACGGATAAAAATTGAATGTATGAAACTGAATGGATCTCTAGAAATTTCAAAAACAAGATGGATATATTTTTTGATTTTTCATTTAACAATGATTCAAGTAGTTTTCATATACCGTTATCGAGTTAAAATTTGGGTTGAAAACCCTTTTTCATGAAGAATTTAACTACCATATAACAAAATATGGTTTTCAAACAAACTAATTTTTTTTGAATATCATTAAGGAGAAAATGAAATCTCAAAAGGTTTATGATCGAAATGAGAGGATTGTATTAGAGATTTTATTAGAAAACTAGTTTCCATTTATTCATCATCATGAGAAGGAAAGGATGTTAACCCAAGAAGGATATCATATAATCACACATTATGAATTTAAAAAAATGATGAAGTTTTCAGGGTGAAAAATGAATGATTCTATCATGAATATTGTATATTGACATTATGATAAAATGAATGACCTATAATTTTTAATCTGATTGTTTTATGGGAAAACCATGAATGGGATTCCGAATATTTCCACCAATTATATTCTTACCATTCAGAAGGAACTACATCTAGATGATGTAGATATTCCTGAAAAATAATATATGGAATGGATTCTAGTTGAGGATCACCGATTCTAAAAAAAATATTTCCTGATAAATTGTTTATTTTCCTAGAGGAAACTATTGATATGAATGATTATATGTATTGTGGTATATCCTAATGGAATACAAATGCTAATGGAACACCATATCATGTTCAATGGATAGTAATGTGGAACATTCCATTGAACCTACAATTTAGCACATTTTCACATATGAATATTATCAACAAAAAATGTGATGGAATGATACTGAAATAATGAAGGATAATAATGTGTTCATTTACCGTATAGATGGATTTTCATGGAAAAAATTTGATTCTTGATGTCATGATTTCATGGATGGCGTGTATAATGTGATCTTGGGTCATTCATGTGATTGTTTACATATTTTTGGGAATATATTTACATCACACAACCCATGGATGGTTTTTAAACCCATTTATAACCTTCCCCGATAGATTTGTAAGAAAAAAACATTCATTAAAAGGAGTTTACTCAAATTTGTATCTTCTATTCCAAGAAATGATATTGATGTATACATTTAATCTTTAAAAAATGTGTTGAAAAATCATTTGAATTTGTGTTTTCCCACAACCGATGCATGTTCAAATGACATATTTCATATGTGTGATGATCTTATGTTGAAGATAAATGATTTTACGACTTATGAAATGATTCCTTCCTAGAATATGATGTTAAAAGTGTCATATTCTATTTGTATGAAGAATGCATGATCCATTAGACTAAAATGTCATCATTGTTTCATTTTTATGGGACATCATTGATCCTTTATATTGTATCATCCTTATTGGTATAATCATTGAAGGTTTGAAAAAACCATGGTAGCTGATATCCCACATTAGAATATGACTTCAACTGATGTCCTAAATGATTTGAAAGATTTCAACTTTTGATTTAGGAAGGTATAAATGAAATATAGAAGGACAAATAATGTTTCCATTGAAGAAAATTACAATTCCAAGATGAAAGGTATCTTCTTTGATTTTTTGTCTTGGTCCTACAATTTTTATGTCATTTATTAGTTGTAATGGACATTGAAAAAAATGTGATTTCTTGATTTCAATTAATCTAATTGAAAAGGGAATACAAAAATATATTTTAAAATCTCTTCATGACTTGGTGGATTGGTCTATTATACTACAATTGAATCATGTGTTTATTAGTGAAAATAAATAGAATGTTCATTGTGATTCTTATGTGATGAAACCCGAATTTTTTTTGGAAGTATTAGAGAGGATTAATGTTCCTAATGGATATTGAAAAACCATATAAAAATGGTTCAATATAATAGAGTTTAATATAAAATCTTGGAATAATCATGATGATCACATCCTTCTTCATGAGTTGATCACAATATAAATCTATCAATATCCTTCCCACAATGTAAGGGTTATAGTTATTTAGTTGTGAATTTTTTATAGGTATATATTTGGTAAAACAATTTATAATAACTTCTAGAAAAATATTTGGTAGTGGCACCATTAATTGTTTTGAGTTATAGAAAATATTTATCAAACAATTTTGGAATGCATGCTGCATCTAACTGTCCATATTCTAAAAAAATACTTATTAGAGAGCCTATTTATTTTGATAGGATGTATCCAACTGATATAAATTTTTATACAATGAAGTATTATATCCAAAATAAGAATCATCCTAAAGGAATCATTAATGGTTTCATTACTCAATAGTGTATGTATTTTTGGTCAATGTATTGTCCTGATGTGACTATGAGAATTATCATACAAATGAGATATTAAGAAGAATGGTATGAGAGAATTGAACCCAGTTTTCCATAACTTCCATGATCATGGAGAATTCATAAATCATATACATTGACCATGATGAACATTTATGATTGGTATATGATACATCACATGGTTTTTGTAACATCCATTTGTTCTATTACTACACCAATCAATTAAATGGAATAAAAATATCTAATATCATATCATTTAATTTTACATATCTATTAAACTATTTCTATTCTTTCATATAAGAAGATAAAAAAAGGATACATTGAATGATTCATTATTTATATTTGATATAAAGAGATAAATTTCATAATAAAGGGTTTTCCACTTAGTTCAAATTGAAGGTGGATTTATTATTTTTATAAATTCATAAAATAATTATTTAATTAATTTTAATATGTATATATTTTTTTTCAGGTATTGATTTTTACTTATGTCTCTATTTCTGAGGAAATTAGAGCATTTTATTTTGGTCCAATTTTTTTTTGTTTGTCATTGGAAATCAGTTGTGACCTATGTAAATTTTTTTATCACTTAATGAGAAATGAACATGAGAACATGACATGATGGTGTAATGTTAACTACTACAACCAGATGTTCTTCCTGTTCATTAGATGGTAAATCATAATTTTTAAATGTATCTTATATGGTTTCATTAATAAAATATTAATATTTGATTATTACTGTCATGGTTGGGGTATAATGAAGAAGTTCAAGTGGTTTAATTCGATGAAGAGGCAACTCCTCTGTATTGATAATTGTTGATTTTGAGTTTTTGACATGACTGACACTCTTTATAGGGAGATCCATATATATTGGAATCAATGGAGAAATAGGTTTTTTATATGAAATATCATCATCAAATAAATTTTGTGTAATTAATCAAGTAGGGTAAAGAGATATATTTTTTATGATGGTGAAGATAGAATTGAAACAATCCATATTCTCATTAGCCCTGATCCATTTATAACTTGTGATGAGTAAAAAATTTCAATTATCAATGTTGATTTTTAACCTTATGTTATAGTGGAAAAAATATAGATTCATCCATCGGAGTACTTAGTTCTCTTGGTTTATCTCATCATGGGTTTTTTGGTTGGTACTAATAAAATTGTGATACTATTGATTAAAAATAGTTTGTGTCCAATAGTAAACACATGTGAATTTTCAATATATAATATTTCTAGTTTTTTTTGAGTCTTATTATGTAATATTGAATTTAATTATATTACAACCTTCCAAACAAAAAAATATGAAAAAATTAATTTGGTAAAAAAAATAGATGAATTTAATTGGACCTGTTAAGCTATATAATATGAAAATAAAAACCATGTAAAATAATGACCTAACAAAAAAAATTAATAAATTACCTCACCTAAAATAATAACCAAATGACCTAAGACAAATATAAATATAATAATGACCTAATTATTTGACCAAAATGAATTAAATGGCAGAAAGAAAACAAAAATTAGAAAATGACCAATTTAATAGGATAAATGAACCAAAGGAACTAACCAAAAGTGACTTTGATCGAATTGGAAATAGAATAAAACAATATCATACCAATTTTAATCATGATACTTTGAAGATTATTGTTTTTATATGACATATATTTTATGATTTCATATTATTCCCACAAAATATAAAAATAGTTTTTTATATCATGAAATATCCATTATTTGGTTTGAGAATTGATATTCCGTAATTAATTTATTTATCATATTGTATTTTTATAAGACATCATTTTTGGATTTATATTTATTTTCATACATGTTTTCAAATGAAGGAAATGAATAAAATTGAAGATATAAAAAAAAGGATGGTTGTCAATAATCTTCGAATGATGGAGATGGACGTCCCTTTTTTGGTGACTATTATGGGTGTTTTATTTCACACACACACACACAGATATATATATATATATATATAAATCATTGAAATATAATGTAAAATGGTTAATTTTTTAAACATTTAATTAGGATCCCCCACCATGGTGAAAGTAATTCTCCTACCAGTTGAGTGGTACTAGTGTTCACCTAGATGATACAAGTGGTATTACTTGAGCTACAAGCTACAATCAGTGTACTCGAACATATCTTATCCCTCCAATTAAAGTACCATACAGAACACCTTATGATCTTGTAGTGTCATTAGATATAACTGGGGTTTTTAGGCCACCTATTTTTCCCCACCATTTACATCTGATCTTCCTCAAATGACATTCCTTTATCCGATGATGTCTCATACTATGAATCCATTTTATACATTTCCATTGAAATATATTCCATATTCTCTTCCTTCTACGTACTTTTCCCCAAGATTATAAATTCATGCTCCCTTCAATTGTACAATGACACATTCTAATCCTATGGAGTATACCCTGGGTCTCACTCAATCTGTATAGGTTGACTTTCCACCAGAGAAGGTGGATCCAGTAGCACCCACTAATTAGACAACCATAAGAATATTTATAGATCCCTTATAAATCTTTTTGACAATAAATAATTTTAATTAAAATATATATTAATATATTATATTTTTGTACTTAATAGGGTGATCTGCAACAAGGAGGCATGGGAGTACACACATATATGTGGGGGGGGGGGACAATCATACACAATTGAAGGTTGAGTACAATGAGGACAATATTTTTTTTGGGAAAACAGTGCGAGAATATAGGAATTTCATTGTTATTCTTTCCATATACTTTGAAAACATTACCATCAGGATAGTCTCTTGTTCATAAAATCAAAATGTTGTAAAGAATATTTCATGGTTACAAATATGGGTAAGAAAGTTAAATTTATTTAATGATATATTATTATTATATTAATATGAATTTTTATTTCAGAGCCAGATTCATATTAAGTTACCCATTGGTGAGTTTATAAGGATAGAAAAATCATGGAATAATGTGGAATATGAAGATAATAAAATCATGAGTTGTATAGTGGATATAATGTAAGAGTTTTTATAGATTCATAGCCTAGACCTATCATTGATGAGTGTCTAGTAACATATTACAGCGAAATGATTTATCATTAGACAGACATTGAGTTCATAGTATTAATAAAATTTGATATTTTTTTAGGAGTGTTACCGAGATTTTAAATAATACATTGTTTTCTAATATTGGAAAATATTTTTTAGGATGTTACATGAAGAAATAAAAAAAAAGGATTCTACGAAATACCTCTACAGTTTTGGGAGGACTATGATGATCGACCATGAGAGGAACCAGGTAAAACAATCATTTATAATTTTTGTTTCCTCCATATTTCATTCCATTTAAAATTCATATTGATAAATTACCATGTATTCTTTAGTTTATTATTGGATGTATTTAGTTTGTCCTGAAATTTTATTATTGTTATTGTTAGGATTGGGAGCATCTCAAGAATTTTTTTATTTCAATTGAATTTTATGTATCATCATAAACCATTAACATGAAGCTCATAAAATATTTATACCCCATCAATGGATAGTAAATCATCCAACCTGGTCATTTCAACCCTTCCCCCTAGTTACCAAAGGTTGTACCCATTTTGTGCTCAGATGAAACACACATTACAGTGAAAATGAGAACTCTATTGTGTAATATATATATATATATACAATAGATTATCAACTAATAAACATTGAAGACTAGTAAAGGCTGCTCATTTGAAGTCTTATTGTTCATTGACATTGGGAAAATAATAAAAATATTCCACTTTAATGATCAATTTTTCGATCATGTTATGGTAATAAAATTATCAACCTCATTTCCCCCCACAATTCAATACATTTACAGTATTATATGCAATTTTCTAAGTCCAAAATGAGTTTACATATGGTATAGGTGGAAATATCATTATTTAATGTCCCATGGATGGTGTAGTCCACATCTAGATAGGTCATTCCAAATTTATGATACCATGAAATATGGATTTCCCAGATGTATCTCTACATCTCAATGCTATACACTATTGATAAGGTGCCATATTTTTAAAAGTATACAAGTTCAAAAACATTGGAATCTCTTATGGTCATCCTTTTATGTACAGTTCTTGGGCATACTTTAAAAAAAATCTATTTTTATTTTCAAAAAACCATCATATAAAGGCTTCTAGATGACTAGCATGAATCTAGTATACCTTTTGTAATTTCTATAACTTCCCATCCTATTGAATATAGATAATCCACGTGAGTAGTTTTCATTAAAGACATGATTCTAATTATTTTGAAACACAATTCTACTTAGTATTCCATTCAATGAAATTTGAAGATTTAGACCTCTATTTTTGAATCTAACCATATTTATGTGCCTTTAAAAAAAAGAAAACACCAATATTTACTATATGATGTCATCAATATCAATCAATGAAAATTTTATTTTGTTTTTCAATATGTTTAACCCTTTAAAATTAAATCATTTAAACATATTAAACAAAATAAAAATACATCTAGCATATATTTAACTATTCTATTTTACGATATTATACTTGAAGTTCATCATCATTAGTTTTTTATCATTAAAGAAATCCCATTTCTATTATTATATAATTACATTTACCTTATATTCATTAAAATAATATATAAAAACAAGAATCCTTATATTCCACCATAATAAATTTTATCAAATCATTATCTAATCATATTCTCAATTTTCCCCATTTATTATATAAAGTCCAAATTGTTAACCAACTCATATCGATCTAGCACAAAGTGATCAATCATTATAGAAATTATTTTGCATCATTGAGTATATCCATTTTATTTTTGATATAAAATTCATTATTAATTACCTATTTTCAATTATGGTTTTCATAATTCAATGAAATTAAAGAGGTGGGTTTTTTAATATTCAAGGATGTATGACTTGAGAAATTTTCTTCAATTAGTAGAATGAAGAAATATTGAAGTGTAGTAAACGAACAGGAAGAACCAAATATTGTATGATTTAAAGTTTATTTAAAATTTTAATATCTAATATGTAATTAAGAATTCCAATTATATTTTTTATAGTTTTAATTGGAGGCTATTGATGTGAATGAACCTGACAATATTGGGCTAAAAGGTCACTTACATGAGGTTTTGGGAGATGAGAACAGTGGAAGAGTACACCAAAAACCACACAAGAGTATTGTACTAAAAAAATAATGTCTCACCTCATGATCTAGTTATGATAGTTCCATGTAGGAAAAATCTAATGTAAATTTAGAAAAATCTCAAGAAAAGGGAGAAAATGATGAAAAATGGTCATAAAAGAGCATGGATTGAGTCAAATGTCCAAAAATGAATTTCAGAAATGGATGGAAGTATTATTTCCATCAAATTCACCATATATTGTATTAGTCTATGATGAATACGTGTTTAAGATACAAAAATTATATAGTTCACAGAGTAGTGACCCTAGTGGTTGTTAATGTGATGACATTCTTGAAAATGGTGATGGTAATGGAAATGGAGAGGATGATGGTGAGGATGACTGTATAGATGGCGGTGAGGATGAACGAGATGATGAATTTAAGGATGATGGTGATGATTATAGATATGATGATGGTGAGGATTATGACAAGGTTGATAGTGATAATAGTGATGGAGATGAGAGATAGAATGATTATTTACATTTTGACTGGTATTTATAACATTTTAAGTTGTTTCATTAGCAATGATTGAAAATAGATCTTGTTTTAAATGGGTGTTATCACTAGTTGAAGGAATTAATTTGTTTCTTATGTTATCAGTATTTATATATTGTTTGGTGATCTTTGTTTTTAGGTAATTGACCATGGTGGGGTGATGGTGTGTCTTTTGGTTACTATTTGAGAAGGTTCTACTGGCTATTTCAAGTTAAGTGCATATAATGGGGATGCTGAAATTCGGTGATCTAGGGGGGTGTGTATACCAACATTTGAAAATCCATTATTATAGATCTACACCAACATTTCAAAAGGTTAGTGTAGGTATATTCCAATAGTTATGAACCATTGGTATAGGTCTACACCAATACTTCCATGTAAAAAGGTTGGTTAAACCAAAATTATATAAACCCTATAACATCGATTCATATGGAAAGATGGTATATGCCTTTCCTAATAGCCATACACCCAATGGTTTTGGAGAAGCATTTTTATAGTCTATACCAATGGTTCTCTAGCCTATAGTAATGGATTTGAATCATTTGAATGAGAAAAGATGTTAGCACTATTAAAAACATAGTCATATATGTTGATGTAATAAAACAAGTATCTTATATATATTAAGAAGTTATTATGTTAATGGAATTTACTATATCAATCTCCGGTTCCATTAAATTGGAAATTAAATCATCAATCACGTGTGCAACTGACTATGTACTCACAAACTAATATAATCTTCTTTTCCCTCAACACCTCAATAGTAGGAAATAATAAAGGATTTACTGTCAATATATATTATTTTTTAAATAATTATACCTATTGAATTATAATAACACATTAAAATTCATAAATTTCATTCCATTTGAAATTCAGTAGTGTAACTCGGGTGTATAAAGGACTACCACCTCATGAAGCAATGTAACTCATTTTTCAATTTCACTTTTTAGGGAATGTACTCAGGATAAGATTAATGTAGCTGACCAACCCAATCTGACAAGAATATTCACCCAATCTAGTCCATTATAAGTGGGTTATAATAGATATATAAAACTAATTTATTATATAGGAGAGACAAAACAAACAACCATAGTACATTGTAGAAACATATTAAAGATACAACTGAGAAAAGAAGGCTAAACCAAAAACCCAAAATAACACTAGAAAAAAAATCTTTATTTGACCAAGTTTCACATCCATACTATCATAAAAAAGAAACGGTAATGTAAAGTGAAGGATTCATGAAACAAAATTACCTTATCATTACATGTATCCTACAAATAAAAGTCTAAAATCACCCATATGAAGAAGCTGGGTGTGAGAAACAAAGCCATATAAGATACCATCAAAAAATATATACATGTTCTAATAACAAGAATTAATATGTATAAGATAAAAAAATTGATTTACAAGTAGTTTTACAAATAAATCAATTTGGAATATTTTTTCAAATAATCCTTGAGTAGTCAAAAATTCTATTCCATGCTTCTAAAATGAGAAACAATGTGTGTAATGATATTTAAATACAAATATATATATTTATATATGTGATATAACATCCATGAAAAAAAATTCATGTAATAAACAACTAGAAATAATAACCCCCAACCCGTTGGGCTCTAGCATATGGGAAAATATGTACTAAACAATCACAATCCTAATAAGGCATACATTTGTATCCATACAAATATAGAGGTTTATGATAGGTCGTAAAAATTTAAGAGGTCACATCCAAGTGGTGTCATAGACACTAAGTCTATATGTGTCTCTATCTCGAAGTACCCAATGCTACCACTATGAAATGTTTATCAATTTCTGTTTTAAAAAAAAAATCTCACATTTTAATAAGTCACATTGAATTCTAGTCTAATATTCTTCAATGATTGAGGATCAATTTTACATTTTAAATCAAGTAACATTTTTCATTAAAGAAAACCCCCCTTTTAAAACATGAACCCCTAGAATTTTAAATTTCAAAACAGGAAATTAAATTTCAAGTCTCAAGGAAAACAATAATAACTACAAGTAATTCAATAAATTAAAACATTTGAATAGAACCACCTATGTGAATAGTTTAGAAAACTAAACATCACTTAACAATATGTATTGGAAACTACCAGATATGACTTCAAGAGATATGGTGCGACTAATGATAGAAATTGATTAATAGTAAACTTAATCAAATTGACTATTCATACAATAAAATCTTCCACAAATACAAACGGTATAGAATCCAAGAAAAAATATTACCCAAATATGTGAAGTGCCTGAACCAGATAATTAATAACTAGATGAAATGATCTAGATAGAAGGAAGGAACCCGAAATTACCCAGGGTAGGAGCTCTAGCCAGGTGTATTGGGCTACAAAAACAAATGATCCCATAAACACACACATGAATCCCTAAAAATTGAAACGTGGGTAATTACACAACACATATTCTTAGACATTTCCAGAATCTCCTAAATTTTTTTCTATGCTAGAAAATGTGTCTCCATTTTAATTAATTTTTTTTTCACAATAAATTATTTGTTACACTTACATTATGTGTAAAAAATTACATGGTTAATTCAACTAATGGGATGAATTTGGCCATAATTACACATTATTAAACCATATTAAACATCGTATAACTACCCATTGAACAGTATAAAATTCCTAGGGAACAATTGAAAATTTAAAAAATACATGAATTCACTATTACATGGGTCCTTAAAATTCAAGGTAAAAAATATTCATCCTACTAAAAATGGAACCCAAAGAAAAGGATCAGAATATATCTAATTGAAAGGAAACATGGTTTTAGAGTCTCCATACTATAATAAAATGTTTTCCCCAGAAAGTGCTCAAGATACTGGATCAAAAAAAAGAAGGTCACTTTTTCCACAACAATAAATCGATCTTTAAAATCTCATGGAGATACATCCCACACAACCAAAATACCCAAAATAGGGGAATAATCCTACTTTTTAGTAACATATCATAGTTATCCATGATTTGAACTAGATTCTCGACCAAAGTTGAATCAGGATCAAGAATAAGATCCCCCATCTAATCATGTAGGATGGTTTTGTTTTATTCTTCCTCAATTGGAAGACATGAAACACATCTGAGATGGAATTAAATATAGAAAAAAAACCAATAGTCCACCTTCCCTAGTCACTCAATGGTCTGAAAGTGGGCCAAAATCCCCAGTACCAACATACTCGACTTACCCAAGTGACGATGTCCCAATGATGGTGAAACCCTTAGAATGACCTGAACCCAAGAATAAAACTCCATCAGTTGATGAAAATGAGGTTCTTATGAATTTATAATGACATTTTCTATGATCAAATGACTCAAAATCAAATTCACTACCTCTATCTTCACTTGTACAACACTCGTTCCAACCAAGACTACATTCCCACCTCTACCCACCACATGGGAAATCAACATAGATACCTATAAAAATACTCAAAAGGAGTCATCCTAAACGAAGAATAATTTTTATATAGGTGAACTTGACCAATGGAATATTTATATTCCATGATCCTAAAAAATTAGGCATAAAATCTCAGAGTATATCAATGTGAACCTAGATGGCTATGTCTTCCATCCATATGTGGATGATAATCCATCATTAATTTCAACCCAGAAACAATTGCATCATATAATCTATTCCAAAACCAAGATGTGAAACTCAATTTCCTATCAGAAACAACATTATATGGAATCCTATAAATAATTAAAGTCTCCCATACACACAATACACCGAGCTATTCCACTTTTATCATCTCCTTTATTGAAATGAAATTCACTGATATAGTGAATCTATCAACAATATCCAAAATCCCATCCTCCCCACTAATATTTTTAGGTTTAAAAAATAATTAATACACATAAATCTCATCCCAATTCAATACCATAATAAATAAAGGCTGGATCAATCCTATGGGTTAGTGGTGTTCCACTTGAACCCTTTGACAAATGAGGAACAGTGATACAATTCCACAACTGACCGCCACGTCCATGGACAACGATATCAATTTCACAAATTCTTGTACATCATTTTATCCCCAGGGTGGATAGACCAAAAAAACTGATGTACACTTTATAACAACTTCTTCATAAATGTAAATGAAACAACCAATCTAATTTAGAAGCACAATGCTCCACTTAGTGATAGAGACAACCCGCATGAGGTATGCCACCATTTATCATTTATCCTAAGCATTAATATCATTTTATTTCATTTTCTAAAGTAGAAATCTCTTAAAAGAATATGATTCATACTTTATCAAATCCAAGAAACCCCTTTCTAGCAACCTCTTCCACTCCAAATATCATCTTCACATACTCATTAGGGACCATTTTTCATCTAATTCCATCATGGCACGTGTCCATACATTTTTTTCAATGAGTTGAAAACCACATTCCCTTTTTAGGTGGTATACATGATATCAAAATCAAATTACTAGAGATACTCAACCCAATATCTCTATCACATGATTATATATCACAGAGTGAAAATATAAATCAATATTTGGTGGTCATAATATATCTCAAACCTCTCTCCAAATAGATAATGCTTCATATATTGAGTGCATTCATAACAACATCCAATTCAAGATCATGGGTATAGTTGTTTGTATAATTTGGGAATAACTGTAATTATCCATAATTTGTAATATGTTTTCCCTGAATTAAGATATATTCCCAAAAAATTACCAAATGAATAATAGAAAACATCATAACCTGAACCTGATTCTATAAGAATAAAAATTGGTTCTTATGTCAACCTAATTTTCATCTCATCAAAACTACTTTTACAATTCATTGGTCAATTAAAACATGAAACCCTTATGGGTAAAATATGTCATCAAAGATGAAATATTGTAAATGTCATAAACATACCATCTATAGAAATATATGAAACCTAAAAAGCTTTGGATCTCAAACACATTTCTCAGATGCCCCTAGGAAATTACTGCCTCCTTTTTTTGGATCAACTATGATTCCCCTCTTAGATATGAAATTCCCCAAAAACATCTCTTCCAAGATCCAACAATCACACATGGAAATCTATCATTATAGAATATGTTCTCTCAATGTTCGATGAAATATATCCAAATGGTCTCTCAAAAGTTCCTATGAATTTGAGTACACCAAGATAAAACCTAAAAATAAAACAACAAAAGAATCTAAGAAGTAATGAAAATTTGGTTCATCAAAGCTATCAACACCATATGAGCATTTGTGAATCCGAATGGGATAACTAGAAACTCAAAATTAACATATTGACTCTAAAATGATGTCTTCATTTTATGCTCTTACCAGAATCTCAACTGGGGCACCCTAACCATAGGTGAACTTATAAAACCAAAGATACCATCAACTAATCAGTGATATAATATATTTTGGTTAAAGTATACTTGTTCTTAATGGGAACAAAATTAAAATTTTGATATTCCAAAAAAAATCTATGACTACCATCTTTCCTTTGATCAAAGAGTATAGATGATTCCCATTGTGATGCACTAGGAAGAATGAAACATTTCACATTCAGATCCTTAGGATGTAATTTCAATTCCCCCAACACATCATGTTTTATTTGATAGGGTAGAATAGAAATTGTCATTATTAGAGGTTACACATTAGTAGTACACTCTACCTCTCTCTGTAGAAGTACACTAGAAAATTCATCAAGAAATTTCCTAGGGAACACACACATAATAGAAATAATTTGAATTCCCAATAACAAGACAACCTCATCAAGAATAATTTCTAACAACATACATGATATGAATCCATAATAAAGAAAAATCGGCCCAAGCCTCCTTGATATAGAGTCCTACTCACCCAAAAAAACATGAGTGACCCCTTCGATAGATAATAAGCATACCACATAGTGATAATAATATTTATGGACCTCTTCCACAATAATCCAATCCATGTTGATGATCAAGTAAATGTTGATAAGATCATATACTAAGCTACCCCAAAAGACATCAAAGTCTTTGATCATGACCTGCCACGTGGGATAGTTGAAGTATTACTCATACCTCTTTCACTGAGGTGTGAAAATTTTCAACAAGAACTACATAAAATCTAAATAGAAACCCAACATGTCAAAAAAAATTTACAATATGAATGAATTAGTATAAACTCTATCAAAAAATTCTAAAACCATTGATGTTAATAGAAACATCATACCACTAATATTAGATGGCCCCACATTATATTCCAAATGTGTACATTCCACTCCATAAAGTCATCTAGACATAGCTAGTTAGAAATCCCCTATAACATGATAATGGTTAGAATTATATTTGGAATCATCAACTTGAACCTAAGACCCCTTCGTGAACATTTATCCCAGATTTCATCCATGATATATCTTATCACAAAAATGATTCATATGGCTAGATCATAAAAAATGATTAAAATTCCTTGGGGAATCCATAAACTGAGACTTGGTATGAACATAACTCCCACACTGGTATAAAATAACCATTTTTACCTATAGATTCATTTTGAATAGGTATTTTAGAAAATTTACTACTCATTCACATTATTTTATGAAAAGAAGAAGAACCCTAGATAACTTTTGTGACCACTGATGATTGACCCAAGCATATTCTTCTAGCTATGTTCGAAACAACCATGTATGCTTTATCCACAACCTGTACAATGTTACAAAGGAAAACAAGAACAAGAATAAAATGGACGATTTCCCTCATCCCCTTCACAAACCTCAATGATTTCAGGTAATCATTGTTGAAAAGCTCTGATGCTAATTCACTGAATCAGCAAAGCAGGTGTACTAATCTAGAATAGTTAACTTCACATTATCTTATTTCAAAATCTCTTGGGTAAATTCCATACAAAATTTATTTGGATAAATCTAATGATTAAATTCCTTCTTAAAATAATCCTTGGACATTCCATCATGCAATATAGAATTCACTATAGAATACCACCATTTTCATCCTAGTCCCTTGAGAATATATGTGTAAAACCCCATATGAGAATCCTTAGGAGTCTTCAAAATGATGTATATAATCTCAATCCGTTAAACACATTCCTCTGAATCTTATATTCCTTCATCACTATAAATTACTATTGGAAGAAACTTGATAAATTTTGACTAGTGATCAACTAATTATGACCACTAATCCCAGAGTTTTAATGGTATGAATCACTACTTCATCCAAGAAAGAATCAACTTGAGGATCCTCCTACAGAAATTTCCTTGTGATTTAACCTCTGGTATTTATAAGAGATCTTCTAGGAGGCATTGTATTTTAAGCACAATACAATAACCAATAAACAATAAGAAAATTACAGAACCAATAAAACAAAAAGACCAAAATAATGCATCAAAATTGTAATAATTTAATTTATATTGGATTCATATCAAAAAAATGGAACACCATTTTAAGGAAACATGTCCATATAAATAAACTCTTCACATAGATTATAAAAACAAACATACAAACAACATGACATAAAAAATAATAGATTAGTTAAATTAAATAAACCCCCATATAATTTATTAAATTCTAACTAAATATTCAGTCTTGGAATTGGTTAAAAAAATATTGACCACCCATGAAACTTGGATTCAGTAACGCCAGTGAGAATCCAAGACCACTTTTCACACCTACTTTCCAAATTCCCACAATCCTACACATTTATATCCATGACAATGAAAACCTTCAATCATTTTCTAAACCCATATTGTTGAGTAAATACTTTGATAAACAAATTAATAGACCAAGGAGGGCCAAACAGGCTAGTCACAATACATAGCCCATTACAGGGTGTGATATAATAGATATATCCAAATAGTCTCATTTATAAAAGTGAAAAGGTGTACAAGCATAGTAATTTTTGGAAAAAATGATTGATGCAACTGAGAAAAATTGACAAGACCAAAAACAAATGGGAAATCTAGACAACCAATCTCCATTTGACCAAGCATCTCCCTCAGACAATTCAAAAATGTGACAGAAATGTAACGAGAAGTTTATATACAATAGAATTATCTTCACATTACATGTTTATTCTTAAAAAACTGGTTACAACATCCCGCATGCATGAGAATTTTGTGAAAAATATAACCCAGTAGGATACCACCAAAATATACATATATGTTATAATAACAAGAATTTTCAAGTCCATTAATTAAAAAAAACATTTTTACAGAAAATTTTATAAATAACTAATTTTGAAATAATTTTTAAATAGTCCTTTATCTTTCAAAAATTTTATTCCATGTTTTTAAAACCCAAAAAATAAATCAAAGATACTGAAATACCAATATATATATATATGTGTGTGTGTTTGTGATCAAACATCCATGAAATAATCTATCACATAATAAAAAATTAGAAACTCCAATGCACCAACCTACTGGGAACTATCCTTTGTGATAATACATACTAAACACTCACAAGCTAAAAAAGGCATAAAGATAGATATGAACTTCTATCAAGGCTTGAAATAGACCATAGGGCTACCTATTAGAGGTTTCACAAACACTATGCCAACCCTTGTATCTGTCTTGACATACTAATGTTTCCTGTTGTGAAATGTTGGAATATTTTTTTTAAAAACATGCCCCCATTTTTATAAATAAATTTCAAATACAGGTCACTCTACTTTATATTTAAAGAATATTTTTTCCATTTCAAATCTAGGAAATTCTATTTTTAGGGAAAAATACCTTTAAAATTGTACTCATTATATTTTTCAATTTCAAAACATGAAATTCCACTTCAAATCTGATGGAAAAAATTATGAACTATAATAACATCATGAAATAAAAAAATAGCATATCCAACCAACTCAATTACATAAAAAACCTAACCGCCATTGATAGAAGCGATTGGAAACTAGATAATCTTCATTTGGAAGATAGAAATGACCAAAGAATTAAAAATATTGATAGAAAAGACAATCAAATGAAAAATCCCAATAAAAAAACTGCTGTGAAAAATTAGAGGAAAACTAAGAGGAAATATTATCCAGATAGTCGAATTATCAAACCATACTGATCAATCACTGAACAAATCGATCCGAATAGAAGTAAGGGAACCCAAAATTCCTAGATTAATAACTCAGGAAAAGTGGAGGGGGATACAAAAACAAATGATCCCTGAAACACCTAAACGACACCTTAAAAACCTGAACATGGGAGCTACATAACGTGTAATATTTTACAAATCATGAATAGAATTAGTTTAGAGTTATGAAAAAAATCATGTTTTTAATTAATACTTGTATTTCACATTACACGATGTGTCAAAAAATTTGCATTGAATCAAACTCAAGGGATGAGTTTGACTGACATTACATGTTGTGAAACCCTATAACACATCCTAAAACTAATTAGTGAACTACATAAAAAATCCTATGGTAATTATGAAATTCCAAAAAATTTGTGACTTCATAATTATAGGTATCCTCTCAATTCAGGACCAAAAATACTCACCTAACAAAAATGGGAAACCGATGAAAATATCAAACCATACATGATATAAAGGTAATAGGATGTTATATTTAATGAATATATAATATATATATATATATTATTATATTTATTATATAAAATTAATATATCACCCACATTTTTTCCCTTCATCCCATTAAGAAATGATATCGTCACTCATGAATAAGTGCATCTTACCATCTCCATGAAACAATGTGATTAACATTATAAATAAAATATTTAAGAATGGTTATATATATATATAATTTATTAATGGTGTATTTATAATATTAATATCATTACTGATAATATAAAACTATATCCTATGTTCAAAATCTAGATATTTCATCACCAAACATGAATGGGAAAACAAGGAAATTAACAGTAAAAAATATAGAGGTAATGAAATATTTTTAATGAATGTGTGATAAGTAATTATAACATGATAATATATGATATTGTAAATTTTATTATCTTTAAAGTATAAGTTATTAACATGTTTTTAGAACCTATACAATAGGTTAATGAGGACTCAACTAAAAGGATGTTTGATTTTGGGGACATTTTCCTAATTTAACTTCATTACGAATTATTTTAATGTGATTACCCTAATTTCATTTATGAATGGTATGTACTACACATTTGATATATTAAATCATGAATGTTGTGATATAAATTTTATTTAATGTTTTACTTGAAGAATTTTATTTGATGTGGTTTTGAGATTGAGAAGCTACCAATGCAGTAAGAGATTAATGTTTCAATCACTTTTTTATTGGGATTATTATGGCTAAATTTCCATTGAAGGAAATTATTTGATTAATATATAATAAACCCAATTCTTTTTATTGTACACTAGAAATTTACTTTTATTTAATGTAATAACACTATTTCCACTATTTGAAACTAAAATTGATTGATTAAGTTTTTTAATAAAATTAATCTTCATATCTCTCTTCAGTCAAAAACACGATTTCATCGAAATCCATGTTTTATAAAAAATTTCCAAATAGTGTTTTTATGAAATTATTTAATGTCAATTTTATCGATAATTTCATATTAAAAAAATATTATAAAATAAATCTTCTTGTATTTTTCTAAACTAGGTTCTTTTATTATTTTTAATAAAAAATATTAAACAAATAATTGTTTTATCATACTCAGAATGAACAAAACCTTTCATTGTTCCTTACTAATAATTTATTTTCAGCATAGTATATTTTTTAGTAAGGTTCTTTTCAGAGATTTGTTTTTACTAATATTATGATATTTATTATTATTTAAAATGTATTTTCAATGTGAATGGTATTTTCCTCAAAAAAATGTTTTTACATATGTTTTCATGGTATTTATATTCATCAACGATAACAACCCTTTAGTGTAAATATAATATACATGGTATATGTTCTAATGATACTATCCTTACTCATTGTCCATGTGTTTTATTATTAGTCTAAACTCAGAATGTATTTAAATACACATTTTTTTATTAATTTTGAATTATTTAACATTCCCATTAAATATTATCTTTATTTTAATCATTAGATAATAAATTTACCATAAATATTCTTATTATTTATCATGGATGTGATTATTTCTAAACATGTATATGATTTATAAATAAGTTGTTTTACTTTTCAGTGTTATTTGAATGATTGGGGAAATATTTATATTATGTATTCTATCTTAAATACAAACAAATATTGATATAGAATATTATTCATGAATAAAATCTATAATTAAATAAATAAGGAATGTGTTGGACACATGATGATGGGTGGGAAAAATTATATACCCTTTGATGGATTAATAGTTTCATGAGTTGAATTAGTATGATACTGTTAAATGGTATTTCACCAATAGTTTTAAATCATATTGTGAATTGTCTTAATGGTATAGATATATCGATGTCTACGTTAATGAAATCTAATATTAAGAATTTGCATCATTATTGATATATAAATTATTATCCATAAGGTTATTGCATTGATAAAATCTAGGGATGATTTTTTTTTCTGATGTTACTAATTAAATAGAATGTATTTTTAGTTATTTACATTACCATATCTATTATTCCTCATCTAATTATGCGAGTCATGTTTCTGATTAAATGAATTATATTTTAAGTTATTTAACATTTCATATCAATTATGACTCATCTAAACATGATATTAAATTTAACATGTGTTCATTTATTTACCATACCATATTGATTACGCTATATCTCATCATGATTTTCTAGTTAATGATTAAATTCCTTGTGTGTTCATTTATCTATATCTCACTATTGATTGTGATTTTTTTAATTCATGATATTTCCCCCAATTTTTATCAAGTTATTTTAATGTGAGAGCATCCTTATTTCGTTTAATTTACCTAGGAAATGAGAAGCAGTCATTGAATGAGTTCATGTATTTAGAATTTTTACATTCACTATGATTTAATTTCATGTTTTCCAATGTAATGTGAGATTCAACTATGTATCATGTTTTCCATCAATAGTAAATTATATGATCCTATCAGATTTTTTATCTTGATTCATGAACCAATTTTATCATGTAACTATCCACTTTGGATTATTGGGGTTAGGGTCTTTACATATATGTATTCAAAATTTACCCCCATAGGAGATTATTGTATAGGGAAAATCATTTTATGTGGTAAAAAATTCTTATATGTTATTTTCCATTAAAAAATCTTATTACAATTCTATTTTACAAAATAATCTTTATATGGTTATGTGAAATTTATTTTAATTTATAAAATTCAATATATATAAATTTTTTTTGGATTAGATTGTGATCCTTGTTTAGGTTATATCATATGCCAATGATCATTGAGAATTAGTGCCCTAGTTTTGGTTTATGATTTAGAAAGTGAATCATGATATATAAATATTCATTAATCATAGAAAATTTCAATTATTTAGTTTCTAAATTAATATTTATTTTAGAACAAAGAGTCATTTCTTTAAATTTGTGATTTATGAGGTGTAGAAATTATGTGCTTGGTAGAATATCCTAGCTTATTGAGACATTTCATAATAGTGTGGTGAGTCAGAATGATGTGAAATGTAACGATAATATGGGGGTTCCGATTATTATTTTGAGTTACATAGAGGTAAATAAAAAGAGAATATATTACAATTTATGTTTATGAGTTTAATTTTTTGTAAAACCTATGGTATAATAATTTGTGACTACTTTAAGATGTGTGGTATTGGAAATTTTCATTTATGGAACTTGATAATGTTGAAAATGATATTACATGGAGATTGTAATAACCTAGTTGGTTATACGATTAAAATGTTTTATGTATTAAATATTTATATGTGATTCTTATATAGTTATTTTTTGTTAAGGTAATGTTTTGTGGGTAGGATCGATGGGATGATTGACCCTATTAGATTATGTTGTTGTTTTTGGACCAATAGAGGATGATGATAGAATATGTTCATATTTAGTATGAATAAAGAGTGATAGGATGATTTAGGTTGTCAAAAAATTCCTAGGTTTCGTGTTTTCATTTGGTCGACTAGGGAAATGTTAAAATTCATTCATATTGGAGAGAAGAATATATGACACTTCAATCTTGATGGTTAACATGCAACAGACAAGTTCATAATAATAATAATACATGTATGCCTTGAATTTATTTATATGAGTCTTAATATCATAATTAATACATTCTGATAGTGTTTTATGGGAGTTCATGCATCTTTTTTAGATATGATGATGTTATTAAACACTTTTTACAAAGGAATAAAATATATTTTTACATCATTGAGAAACCATGTGTGGGAAAAGGGTGAATATATTTCAGTGTGGGAAAAGGGTGAATATATTTAAGGAAATTTCTAATGACCTGGTTTCATGATGATTTTGTTTTAGAATTTGAATGTCTTTATATTAAGGGATGAGGTTATGGATGTATTAGAGTGTGGTGATATGGTTTATTTGAGCATAAATATAATATATGATTTCAGATATGTATGAGTATAGCTCAGTGGGAGCGTCGTTTATCTAATTTTTGATATGTTTAGGTAGATGTAAAATATTGGTATATGTGTTTCCGTAAGGTGGGTAGTTCACCATTTCTCATTCTAGGGTGTTACCCTATCTATTTATTGAAATTCCTTTGATACCAGAGATGGTGTTCCTATATTCTATGAATTTTTACTAATTGATTATTTTTTGGTTTGCTCAACTATGAGTAGGATAACCACATATCCAACATTAGAATTTTTATTATGCACCAATTCTCAATGACAAGTCATGGTGGACTAAAGAAGTTAAATCCTAGTTCATACACCCATACAATATGAACACACTTTAGGGGAATGTATCTCATGCTATAATTAATTATAAGGGAGCTATCCTGACTTCCCTTTGAAGCCCAAAAGGTTATTGTATTGTACCCTTTACACCATGTGTGTAATAGGATGGATAATTACTGTTCCTCAAACACCCTATAATTTATTATATCATTGACCATGTATTGGATGACTTGTTTTTAATTGAATATATAATAACTGAAGAGTCCATTTCCCAAACATCCATCATGATTTGAAGAGTAGCGCATACCTCAAGATCATCTAAAACTTACCTGGCCTCAGACATCAGTGAATCACCATATCCTTAATAGCCACATGATGTCATGGTAGATTCCAAACTTTTATGATAAAACAACCCTATGGAGGGGAGTGTTATTCCATTCATGGATATATGGTCCTTGGGTTATAGGGGTCACTGATGTAGTGAGATTGGTCATTGAATTGTCTTGAAAATATAAACTCTAACCCTTGTAACCTAGAGTTGGTTGTTAGTATATAAAACTATCCATAAATAAATGGAATCTCCTCACAAAGGATCAAATAGTTTAGTATTCTTGAAAATTTTACATACTTTATCCTTGAATTATAATTGAAAAATTAAAATGCTATAAAGTATTCCTTTTTAGAACACCATTATTCCCTTTAGCATATCCCTGCATATCAATCATAAAAAGATTTAGGTATCATGGGTAAAGGAAATATATGAATTGGGTGAGGTAATTTTTTTAAAGGTTACGAATACAATGTATGATATCTTGAATAAAAAAATCATAATAAAAATTTCATGTTAGATATTTTAGAACACCTTTATTTTAATAAATAACGTGTGTTTGAAAAATAATAATTTCGTAACAAATTATTATCAAGTAATTACATATAAACAAACACATGAGATTGAAGATTATCCTTGGATTTAATAATTGATAATATAATCACAAAAATTTAAATAACTATTAACATATTTAGAGAATGCATATTTATAAACATAATAAACAAAACATCAAGGCCTTTTACCAATACATATTACATAAATGGTTTAGTATTAGGCCAAATACTCAATCTTGTTTATCTCATGAGACCTTATGATGCATTAGAGGGATATATAAGGAACTTTCATGAAATAATTTGTCAAATGATTTAATCATATGAATTGGGTGAAATATAATCAAAAGAAACATTCATATTGAAGAAATAACATATGAATAGTTAATACATACCCCAATAAAAAAATAAAATCTTAAACCATCCATATATATATGGAAAATGGTAATAAAGTAGTACATCCCCAATCAAAATGATGATAAAACATCCAAATTATTAATAATTATAGTATAATTACACCATATATTTAGTATAACATTAGTATAGTAGGGGTTATTTAATTTTATGAGTAGAAATATATTAAAACATTAATTTAAAACATTCATGTGGAAAATACCCATTACACATTTAAAATAACTTATAAAAAAATTTCCATTATATTATTAATAAAACTATTTTAAATAATAAATTAATATTTTAAATTAATAATCAAATAAATAACCAACCCCAAAATCAAGTATCTTTATACATTCCGTATAATTTAAGTAAACATGCCATTTACAATGTTGTAAAATGTTCAAAAAGTATCTTATTCAAAAATTGAAAGGAAAATTACATTCAAACCATTTTTTAAAAATTAAAAAATGGGTAAAAATATCATTAATAAATATTTTCTAGATTGTTGAAAATATTTTTTACCATATATTTAGAATAAATGTATTTTTCAAAATAAGTTTTTTTGAATGAAGTGAGAAATAACAAAAGCTCTTCATAAAAATATTATACTAATCGTTTAATGTGTAAAATAGTGGAATATTGTAATATTACATGAAATGATCATGAATAATCATAGGATATGAAAATATTTTTGGTTTTAAGATACAATGATACAATATTATCCCAATTGGAGATGTACTCATAAAAAATCCTTTATAATGATGAGATTATGAAATAAACCCATACCAATTTTGAAACATCTGAATCATAACACCCATAACTAAATAACATCAAATGAAGATTTTAGTACCATGTATATAAATATATTAATAATATGACATATTAAATTGGTTTTATATACACCACCCAAATGAAACATGTAGTGAATATTTCACAAGTATCAGATAAGTAAAAGATAAATGAGAAAACACCTTACCACATGTTTGAGCTCCTACGTACATGTGTGAACCCTATTTATAATAAATATTGAATTTTAATAAATATAATACCAAAAAAATATTAATATAAATAATTTAACGTATTATTTAATTATTTTATTTTATCAAATAATTACTAACGATTGTTTATTAAATTATTTTTCTGGGTAATAACTGCTTCATTTTTCATGTATGTTTTGGTTTGGAAGTTTTAGTCCTTTTACTTTTATCATGGTTCCCTTATATTGGGAATTTCAATCACGATATATATATATATATAATATAATTATTATATATTTATTTAGAGTAATTGTTAAAATATAGGTATATAAAAAATAATTAATCCTTTCTTGTAGATAGTCATTCATAAGTATGTACGATCACTGAATCATTTTTTTAACAGATGGAATGAAATAAAGTTAAATAATAATTCAATGTCAAAAAATAATTATTTAATCATATATATTTTTATAATAGATCCTTATTTTCAATCATGTAAAACAGTGTTGAATAACAAATCACATCAGTTTTGGGGCGATAGGCCACACATATACCAAAAAAAAGTTATCATTTCTCCAAATATTTTAAGGTAAGAAGTTAGTTGTGGTATTATTATTCCTAAAATATAATAATTCCATACGTATCATATATAAATATTAATTAAATCATAATAACCATCCATGAAATATGGTGTTTGAAAATGAATTTTATTGCTTCATAGAGACAATAAGTCGTATGTATGAATGAACCATACATTCATGCCTTATTTGATGGGAATGAATTTAAATTATGATGATTTAATAATCATAATTAAATTTTATTATACATAGGATATTTATTTTATTATTTTATGATAAATACTAGAGATGTATTAAAGGTGAATGTTAACTAAAAAATTTAATTGTTTGGTTAGGGAGATTAAATATCCATTAAAAAAACCACTTTAGATCTCCTCCAAAGCATCCTAGGTTTGGTCTTTTAGGATGATTGAAACCTATCACATTTTGATAAAAATAGTAAATATTCATGGAATTGTTTGGTCATGAAAGTTGGAATTTTTTTAATATTTTATAGTATGAGGTTCTGTTTAATAATTGGGTTGAGGGGAACAATTGGACTTTCATTAAATATTTAATTATAGTATGGTTATTAATTAACTCAAACACATAACAGAGGATATTCATTTTAAGATAATATTTCATTGAGAAAAAATAACATAAAAAAATAATATTTTGATTTATTTTTGAGGTATTTGAAACCATATCTTTTGATTCCACCTCTTTGTCAACAAATCTTGACTTTGACCACGTTAATTTAATTTCCAATCCTAATGGGTATAATATTACGTATATAGTAACTAATAAATAATAAATAGTAAATATATGAAATTTTTTATAATATATTTTCATATATATTTTCATTCAATATTTTATGAATTTTTTTATATTTTTATAATGAATTATTTTGTAATATTATCATTTATGTCAATTTGGAAAATATTCATTTAATTTGACATGAAATAAATAAATACATAGTTGGAAATCGAATATAATGCTTTTAAACATCCCTAAAATGTACTATTTATCTAAAAAATTTCTGTAATAATATAAATAACTTAGGAAATATCACTTTTAAAATCCATAGAATAATTTATTTTCTTTAGCTATTAAATGAATAAACATTGTATTAGTTTTTCACAATAATTTTAGGTAATTATTTAATCTCTAAAAATATTAAATAATATAACATCATAAATATAACATTCTTATTTAAATACATTCCATTAATATTCATTCACTACATTATTTTTCCCCTATGTGAAAATAGAAGTGATATTTTAAACTAAAAGAGTGAAATTATGTAACATTAATTGATTTAAATACTATATAGGTCATTGTTATAGATATATGTACATTAAAAATTAAATTTATATTCTTAGGGGATAAATGATCAATTACCATCATCAAATAATAATTAGAATGAAAAAATTGACTTTAACACTTAGTTTTACCCTTGATTATCACGATTTAACCTTTATGGAGGTGATAATTTTTGACACGGTTACAATTCATACTGACTAAAATTAAATGGGGTGTATTAACCAAATATGAACCACTCAGCTCTTGATGTAGAATAAATTTTAAATTATTTAGTTTCTATATGTTTAATTAATTAATTGAAAATCAAAATTAATAACACAATGACAAGTAATATTTAATATAAATTCCTCTTATATAAGGAAATGTTTTTATTCCAAATTGAATAATAAAATTATAACTAATTAAATTAATTTGATAGAAAATAATAAAATATAAATAATCTTAATTCTAAATAATTAATAAACACAATGGAACATTTTCAATTCATTAAATAAAAATGTAGTTTTCAATAAAAAACATTATTTTTCACTAATCAATGGAAAATGAATCTTTTCAGAAAAATTCAAAAATGTCATCATTTATTTAATTTTAATATGGATATATAAAAAATGATATTATATTTATAAAATAATATATAAATATTTTAAATATATTTATTATAATATTTTCTCCACAAAAATAAACTAATTGTTTTTGAAGAAAACATATTTCATACGCCTAAAATAACTTTACTAAAAATTGTGAACATTTTCAAAAGAGTTAACCATTTAATTTTTATTAAATGGTTCCCTAAAATATATATATGTAATAATTAATTTAGTTATATATATAAATTCCAATTCAATTTTTATTTTATAAGGGTCATATTTAAATAATAATATTTTACATTTCGTTTAAGGGGTTGCATTTCTTAGCCCTCAGAAATTGTATTTCTTAAAATCTCATAGTGTTACATTATCAGCCCCTTTAATAAATTAGATTATTATTTTTTTATTTTCTTATAGAAATCAGAGAATTTACAATTGAATGTCATTTTGTGGAAACCCCATATCATAAATAGGGTTAATAAAACATCATCTTAAAAATTGGTGACCGGAAGTACATAATTCACGACAAAATTAGGTTTCAAAATATGAGAACATTAATGAGAAATGAAAATATATATATGGGTGAGAAAAATAAAAAAATAATTAATATATTTCAATGAAGAACATGGTTAGGATAATGTTAATTATAACAAAACCATAAATATTTAATGGGTGAACAGTCCTTCCATTCATCCCAAATAACTATAATAGGATAACATTTTTTATTTAGGATGATTTTCCTAGAGTTATGGAATTACATTACCATAATGAATAAGAATATAAGGAAATATTCATACATTATATCATTCAATTTAAAAATATCAATTTCATCATTTGGTTGTGGTTTGGTCAATTTCTAAATCATGTCATATTGTAACAAATAACTATCTAATATGAGTTTTTAATACTATAATAACTAAAAAAACTTATAATAGGTCACATATTCCACAAAATTTTAAAAATATTTTCCTCCTATCATTAAATTTGAAAAAATAGAAATTCTTACCAAAAGGTGAGGGAACATCCATAATGTATAAATGTTCATATGAATAAATAATATATTTTTCATCAAAAATTTCCACAGTAACACCAAATTTTTATCAAGGATTATTCCACTAATGAATAATCCATACATACTAATTATCCTCATTAAAATCAATATTAAAAAAAGTTTTAACCTCAATTGTTATCTCATTCCATTTATCATACATTCCACAAATTTAATTTCCTTCTTCTTACTTATAATTCATGTTAAACAACATTTTAATACAAAAGGATACATATACATCAATGAAATGAATCATCCCATGGATTTTCATTAATATTCAAAAGATATGTATATAATCTTATAGTTAAATTCACCATAATATCAAGAATAAAATTTTCATGCTATCATAAAAGGAATTCCATATATTTATGATAAATATTTCTGAATATATCACCTTCCTGAGAAAATTTATATTTATGATTATCTATATCCCATTATCGAATATACCCTAATAGATCATATTATAATAAAAAGGGTTATTGAAAACATAATAGATTATTATTCCTATAATGGTGTAAAAGGTTAAAAAAACCACAAAATAACATCACATAAAACCAAAAGACAGGTATATATTCTTTTTACCATATGTAATCCATAAACATATTAACCTAGGATGATATCCATAAATCTTATGTTAGACTTGTATAAATAAATTATGTATCTAAAGACTCACACAATCCTAGTTCCTATAATAAAATCACTCAATACTTCTAAAATTACAATCAAAATACATCAATGATTCCATAAATCACTTTTTTCGAATCAGTTACCGATTTAAAAGTCACCAAAATTATCCTATTTACATCGTTATTGGAAGTTAGGACATTAACAAAAAAATAAATTTCTTGGTTATGATTATTATTCAAAATATTTTTTCTAATATATAAATAATACCTCCCAAGGAATATTCATTATCGGTATCATGATTTATAAATCTTGAATACAATATGTAACTCATAATTCACATATCCTAATGCATAAACACATCATTTCTAACACATTTTTGATTTATATAGCCTAGGATCTTCCTTGGTCTTGGAGTTAACCATTGGATTTTGGCATTTAATTGGATAATTCCAATAATATTGACACATTAGACATTGAACAATAAATGTTACATAAGGATTTACTTAACCTATTCCTGTATTTTCAACAAAAATAACATTATCCCCTTACTTTTATATATTCTTGGGGTGTCTAATTAATAATTTCTGACATGAAGGAAATTTATGTTTTTTCCTTTATGTTCTCCACCAACTTATAACTCAACCTACTCTATCACATACTTCTTTTATAAGTCTAAGAGTTGGTTAATATGTATGATTTTATTCATATATTGTGATAACTAATTAGGAATAATCAGAATATCTTTCACACCATTCATTATTAGATTTTGTTTGATGTAATCTCCATATTGTCAATAACCTTCAACATTAAAAGCATTTTTCCAGTTTTGATCCATTATATATTACTAAATTTTATAGTATGATCAATAATGTTTATAGTGTAAAACCATATAATCACCACCTTATTAAAATTTTACTATGTTATCCAATTCATATACATATCATCAATGTTATAATTAGGGTTATGTTCCCTAATCAATGTTTTATAAATCTGGTTCCCATATTTCCAACAAATATTTTTTGATTCCAAGTATAATTAACTCAACCATAGTTGCATACAGTTCGTGGTTACATTATTTAATATTCCCAAGATTCATTTAATAGAATTATTAAGGAGAGACTACTTTACTATTTATAGAAAAATGATACTTAATTAAATTATACATTTCAATTAAAAACCCAACATAAAACATAATAACTTTAATTCCCCAAACCCGCGTTTCTAGATTCTATGCTTAAAAAATGATGTGTCATTTTTTTATAAAAAATGATTAAAAAATACGCATTGATTTATTCAAATTAAAACATTTTACCTCTATAGGTTCTGGTGGATTAGACATCACCTTACATTTATCAGAGAAGAAACAAAAAATGAAATGTTTTCCTACTACTTTTCTGTGCACGTGAACTCAAAAAATGATTACATATGAATTTGAACTTCTATGATACCTATGAAAAAAATTAAAAATGATGTTATATGCATTAAATTTCCCATTAGGGGTTTTAAATTTTTTTGAAATACGTGTTAGGAAATCTTTCATTTAATATAACTTTCAAAAGGGATTCTGAAATAGTAGACGAACAAAACATTTTGATATATATTTTAAAAACATAAATGAAATTACTAATTCATTAAAATACTATAAGACTATTGAAATTAATTATGTATAAAAATATCTTTTAATATAATCCATTGATTTTTAGAATACATTATGCAACCTTTTGAAAACAAAACACTTTGGAAACATGAAACATTGAATGATATCATTTGGGCCACCCACTGGCAGAGGTATGAGTTCACTGCCCAATTCCCTACTATATTTACTTCATTCAAGTACCGAATGTTATAAAATATTTTTTTTATTTATCTACATGTATATAAATTCACCGGTTATTTTACTTAAAACTTTATAACACAATAACAAACATTTACATTGTTATATTTATACACATACATTCACAAGTAATCATTCTACTAGATTTCTTTAAATTCTAAAATTACATAAAATACACGCAATTAACATATTTTTATCAATCATGTTTTATTTATAACTCATAGAATACATATTGAAAATATCTTATTAGGAATTTTTTTTTGTTCGCTGACGATATATATACAAAAATATTTAAAAAAATTTATACATTCATGAAATGTCACTAATTATAGGACACAACCATATATCATAATATTATATAAATACATGAATGTTTAAAGGTTTCATAATCATAATATAATTACATTACTATCTACATAGGTGCTTGAATAAAATGAAATACAATTTTGTTTATGCTTTATTATGAAACATAGAAAATAGTGTCCATAAATCATTTCAGAATCCAAATCTCACCCAGAATGGGTTCCTTTGAAAGTAATAATATCATGTATGTATTGGAAAATACTAAATCACATTTCATGTTAAATGTGAAATGATATACAAATAACATAATAATTATAAAAAATAAAAATTGTAATCCTTAATAGAAGACAACTCGAAATCATAAAATTGAATAAAGTTATTATTTTATTTAATAATAATTTTAGAGTTAAATAACATAAATTCCCTTACCCAAAACTATAAAAAAAATCATAATATTTAATTACGAAAACAAAATTTCCCTTTCCAACTTAAAATTAAAATCATCAATATATACACTCTAACAAAAAATCTAATTAATAATATTCCCTGACTAAAATCTTGGGCTGATGAATTTATTCCTATTTTTGTTGACTCGTTTCCCTCATTATTTCTAGAAAATTTTCAGAAGTGGAGAATACAATTGATACAGGATAGGGAAATGATCCTCTGTCTCACCTTCTAGCCTCACTCCCTCAATATACACAATTATTTATACACTTTATAGAATTAAATAATAAAGTGTTGTAAATTGAACTTGAGGCACTGTGGAAGGAGTTGAGATGGTGCTACTTAACCGATCATCCAATAGGAAGGGAAGACCAAAATATAGGATATGAAAGTAATTAAATTTTACTACAATAAATTAAAATTAGTTTCATTTATTAGTCAAAAACCAAACTGAAATCAGCAGAATGAATGAACTACAGCCTAAAGAAAACTGTTTCAATTTAATCCTATCATTGAATAGAGAGGTTGAAATAAAATGGAGATGGTTATGTGTTAGATTCAACAATGAAAAATGGACTAACAAGAAAACGCTGAAAAAATTATTGAAAAAAATGGTTCATAGATTTAAAACTAGCATTTAAGAACCAAGAAAAATGGGAAGAAAACCACATCATCATCCTTATGTCGGACCTCAAAAACATACCTCCCTACTTATAGATACATTCAACATGATCCCAAAATAAGGCATAAATATTGAATAATGGCTCATCGTCTCCTTTATAGTTCGAATATGGTGTATTCGAACTCTAGCATGACTGGGTTGAATCTCATCGGCCTCTATCTCTCTCAATTCTTCAAAAACAAAACTCTCAGTCAATCTTGGATCCAGATCTGGTGGTTGAACCATACAACAACGCTCGATTCATATTCTTCTCTCAGAATCCATCTAGTGGTTTTAGACCTTGCATGCTCATCCTTTCTCGATCTCGACTCATGACCTATGCTTGACCCTTCCCTTTGCCGTAAAGACAACTTAACGAAATGCTGACACTGAAAACACAATCATGATTCTTATTTTCATTTATTTTTTTTAAAATTGTTTTGTTTTTATTTATTTCATTTAAAATGATAATTGAAATAGTAATATTGTAATTAAATTTATATTCACAAAATCTTATATATAAAAAATAAAATATTTAAAATGGAATAAAAAAAATTCATAGAATATATATATTAAACATAATAATAATTTTATTTAAAAAAATGTCTTCAATAATATTTTTAACCATAATCGCTTTAAATTTTAAACTAACTTATTATATTAAATCACATTTTTATATAATAATCCAATTAATTATATTATTGTAAATATTATTTTAAACAAAAGAAAACTTTGTATATAACAACATTATTTAGAAAATATTAATTTATTACCAAAAATTATTATTATTAAATAATGAATATTTTTTTTTCAAATCCAAAAAAAATTACATTAATTTTTTAATTATCTTAAATGGAAGATAGTAATTCTCAAAACTAAAATTATGCTTTTGAATTGTTATTAATTCAATAAAATCTATATGCCAATTTATATACAATGTTTAGAAATCATTTAAAAAACAAACATATTTTTATTGTTTTTAATTATAACATGTATATATATATATTAATTAATAATAATTTAATATTAAAAATAATACCATATTTAGAATTTTATATTTAATAAAAACTTATTTATTAAATTTTTATTATGATAATTTAATATTTATTTACAAATTTGATCTTTTACAACTATCATAGAAAAAAAATACTAATAAAATAAATAACACTTTTATTTAAAACTTGGGGGTTACATATGTCCATTAAGGAATTGCGCCCCCACATTTCATTTATCAGAAATAAGAAAATTCTGAATATTTTCCTTTATAATTAGAAATAGAAAAAATCTAAGGGGACTTTAAAAAATTATATCTAATGGATTTTTTCCCCAAAACACAACATATAATTTCCAAATTTATCTAGACCATTCCTATGATACCAATTATAATTCTTTGAACTTATACTTCCATACTGGTGGCTAAAAAATTATATGTTAATTTTTTTATAATTTCTACCTTAAAAACATACTGTTATTTTTACAAAGGATAACCTTTTACTGATCTAGGATCTGGAGGATTAGAAAACCCCTTACATTTTTCAGAGTTGAAACAAAAACTGAAACATATTCCTACTAATCTTATGCACATGCTAACACCAAAAATTATTAAATCTAAATTTGGACATCTACGATACCATTGAAAAACAATTAAAATAACAGGATGAGCAATCAATTACCTAGTATGGGTTTTTAAAATCATTGAAATACCTTTGAGGAAGTATTTTGTTGAAAAGAACATTCAAAAGTGTTTTTGAAATGGTAGCTTAAAAATACTATTCAATATACCATTTGAAAAAGGAATTGAAATTAAATAAACATTAAAATACTATACTAATTTTGAAATTAATTATGTAAAAAATTCTCTTTTAATATAATCGAGTGATTTTAGAAAACATTATGAAAGCTTTTGACTACCAAATATTGTGGAAACTTGAAACATTCAAGGCTATCTTGGGCCTACCCAATTTCCAAGGGATGAGTTCACTCCCAAATTCCCTAATATATTTACAATGTTCATGTTTTATATTTTATATATATATTTTCAAGAATTCTATATATATATATATACACACACTTTCACTTGGGTTTATCATTAAAAACATGATAACATAATTTTTTTACATGTTTATATTTATATACATAATTTTATAAGAAATAATGCGAATATATTTCTATATTTTTTAAAAATACAGAAAATATATTGAATGAAAATATGATTATCAATCATGTATTCATTGTAAATCATAAAATCAACTTAGAAAATATTTTGTTAGGAAATAATTATTTGTTCACAGATGAAATATATACATCAATAAT
This sequence comes from Viscum album, assembly GCA_963277665.1. Classification (NCBI taxonomy): domain Eukaryota; kingdom Viridiplantae; phylum Streptophyta; class Magnoliopsida; order Santalales; family Viscaceae; genus Viscum; species Viscum album. The sequence goes on from OY728127.1 coordinate 1,302,711,981, forward strand.
TAAATAAAACTGATACATGCATTAAATGTCACTAATTATAGAATATGACCATATCTCATAATATTATTGACATACATAAATGTTTAATGGTTCCATGAACATAAAATATTTACACACCTATGTACATAGGTGTGAGGATTAAGTAAAAGAGTTTTTAATGTATTCATTATTATAAAACATAGAAACTAATATCCATAAATCAAATTAGCATATATATCTCACCCTACAAGGTTTATTTTGAAAGTATGAAGATCACATATATATTTGAAAATAATGAATCTCCTTATAAATTAAATGTCCAGTGATATTCAAATAACATAATCATTATAAAAAATAAAAATACTAATCCTTAACAGAAGCTAAATCGAAATCTTAACTTCAATAAAATTACAATTTTACTGAATAATTATTTTAGCAGAAAAAATCTATTACCCAAAATAAAAAAATAAATATAATAACATTGAAATAATAAAACAAACTGTCCCTTAACAACTTAAAAATAATGTCTTTATGAAATGCACTCAAATCACAATGATCATTAATAAAATTCCCTTACCAAAACATTTTGGTGATTTCATTATTCCTATTGCTGGAGTCTTGTTTCACTCATAATGTCTATAAAATTTTTATAAGTGGAAAATAAGAAGGAAATAGGATAGGGGAATGACCCTTTGCCTCACCATCCAGCCTCATACAATCACCATACATACAAATTTATACACTCAACATTATGAAATAACTAAGTGTTGTTGACAAATATTGAGCCACTATGGAAGGAGTTCAGTTTGTGCTACTCAAATGCTCAACCATATGGAAGAGAAGATTAAAATAGATGATATGAATGATTAAAACATATTAAAATAAATTAAAACTAGGTTCATGCTTCATTCCAAAAACAAAATGAAAACTGATATAATGAATGAACCACGAGATGAGGAAAACCATGAAAATTTAATTCTAACATTAAATAAAGAGGATAAAATAAAATGGAGATGCTTATGTGTCATATTCAATAATGAATAATGAAAAACCAATCTAACTCTGAACAAATTATTGAAGATAACAGTTAAGATATTTAAAATAAGAAGTTAAGATTCAAGACAAACGGGAAGAAAACTAGATCATCAAACCTATTTTGGACATTAAAAACACACCTACCTACCTGAAGATCAGTTCAACATGAACTAAGAAGAAGACATTAACAATGAAGAACTACACATAAATATTATTATCCATAATCAAATTAAATTTCAAAAAGACATATTATATAAAATCACATTTTGGTATATTAATTAAAATTATTTTATAATAAAAAATATTATTTTGAACAATATAAAACATTATTTAGAACAACATAATTTATAAAAAAAATAATTTATTGGAAAATCATATAATTATTAAATACTAAATATTTTATTTTTTTTATCCTCAAACCGAAATTAAGTTAATTTTTTAATTATCTTAAATTGAAATAATACTTCTCAAAAATAAAATTATGTTTTTAAAATATTATTAAATTATAAAAATTTATATGTCAATTTTTATATAGTTTTTAAAAATCATTTAAAAAAATTGACATATTTTCATTATAACAAATATTAATATAAATTTACTAATAATAATTTCTTATTAAAAATAATAACTTGTTTATAATAGTAGTATTTAATCAAAGCGTATTTAGTAACTTGTATTAATAATATTTTAATATTTATTTAAAATTTTGAATTATTATAATTAGCATTGAATTAATAGAAACACTAATAAAATAAATAAATCTTTTATTTTATACCCAGGGTGTCACAATATCTTAATTGAGAAAATCATTATTATTTTAGAATATCCCATCATCTCAATCATAATAAATTTCCATGAATTCTGGGGAGATGAAACATATGAAATGTGTTAACATGGATTTATATTAAGGGTCAAAATACAATAGAGGATGTCATGAGTATATAAAAAATGATCAATATAAAAAGTAAATATATAGAAACACATACAATTTAATCAATAATATAATAATGAAGGATAAAAGGGTGGGAAGAATTGATGTTCAAATAATTCGATATGAATATTCACATGACCTTTAAATATTACTATAAATATTACAACTACTCAAACAATCACATGATCATCAACATTTATTCTTTTAATGAGGGGATTAAAAATACCAATCATCCTAAAAAAACCATAAATCCCTCATGATAAGACACCTTAAAAATATCTATCAGGACTTAGGAAAATACATAATTATGTTTGTCACATGAGACCTATTAATAAATCAAAGAAATATATTGGGCCTTACCTTCACATACAAAGTCAAATGCATCATTTAAATGATATTGATTAAACATAATCAACAAAAAAATTTTCTTGGATAACTAGAATATGAAATTCTAATAAATTCCCCAATAAAAAACATAATCATAAATAGTACACAATAATATGGTGAATTGTATCAATGTAATATATTCCCAATAAATCTAATCTTAAAACATCTTGAGAAATAATGAGGATGGTCTCATCATAACATATAACTAGTGTATTATATGTAAAAAAGGGTCTTATTCATGTAATAATATAAATACCCTAAAAATTTACTTAAAAACATTCATGGGGAAATTATAATTTTCACAATGATAATCACATTTAAAAACAATAAATATAAGGAATATTAGGGAAATTATTTTTAAAATTAATCATGTAAACATGTAAAAAATATTGGAAGAATTCATTAGTTATAAAAGGGGTAGTTTTGTACATGTATTATAAATTAAAAAATCATTCATTTCTAAAGGTTGTAAATTGAAACAAAAGTATATATTTTGGATATTGAAATGAAGTTTTATTTCAAATAATCTTGTAAAAGAAAAAAAATTGGTAACTTTTTAATTAATAAATCATTTGGATAGTAGTTATTTTTTGAAAACCTATTATGGAAAACAATGATATGGAATAAGAAATATTTTTTAAATAAACAAGAAATTAATGTATACTTTTCCTAAAAAACAATATCAATCATTTCGAGGAAAGAGGATTTTAAAATTGTAATATTATAAGAGGATATCATTAATATCCATAAGTGTATAAAATATTTTTATTTAACCTATAAATATAAAATAAATTCTTCATTGGAGACATAAATATAAATAATCAATAATAATAATGCGATAGTCAAATAAACCATTAACACTTTGGAAAATTCCTTATAATTACCCCTATAGGGATATAAAATAAAGTGAAACCATAAATAGCATTAATATTCTGATATTAATGATATGTATTGTTAAGGTAGTAGTATATACATGATAAAAATGAAATAATTAGTGAATATGGAAAATGTCTCTTGAATGTAAAAGTGAAATGAGAAAAAAATGCCTTAGGTCTAACATCCATCAAATGTTCCAAAACCACAAGAATAAAAAATTTACTTTTATTATACATATATTACATAAAAATATTATTTTATATAATACAACACATTATTTATATATAATCAATCACCACCCATTTGTTAAATATTCAGTGTTTAAATCATAGATTTAACAAATAAGTACTTTTTTTCATGTATGTTTTTGTTTTGGTCATTTCACTTTCTGTTATTTTATCATTGTTAATTGATCTATCTAATATTAATTATTATATAAATAAAAAATATATTAATTATATTTTTATTTTTTATAATCCATTATATTTTGAGATAAGAAAAATTATAACACATTTAATTGAAATAGTAGGTTGTACGTATGCATGAATGATGTATCCTTTTTTATGGATGGAATTAAAGAATATTAAATAATAATTTAAATTTGAATAATAAATATTATATAATTTATATCATATATATTCATTAAATTTATCCTTTATACCATCCACATAAAACAAAAATGAGAAACCATACACATAGTTTCATGGAGGTGGTAGTCCTCACTTATGCATAAGAAACATTTTCATTTTCTAATAGATTTGAATGTAATTAGTTTGATATTATATTATAATTTTTGATGTATAATTCTTTCATCAGTGTCATAGATATATAATAATCTTATAATACAAACCATTCATGAAATTTGGTGGTGGAAAATGATTGTGTCACAACTTGGAGACGTTTAGATGTATGTTTGCACAAGTAATACCATCACATTTCATTTTATGGGAAAGGGTATGGATAATGTTGATTTCATAATATAAAAAAATTTAAGTTCACTGAGGTTATATAATTTATTATTTCATTATTATTATCATATATTTATATTAGATAATGATGGTGTAAAAAATAAAGTTATCAGTTAAGGAAAATACCTCTTCTTTGAAATAACTCCTTATGATATCATCTCAAGGGTCATAACGATAGCCTTATGGGAAAACCACAACCAATATAATGTGGAAAAACAATTTTATATGGAAGTATGGTAGGGTATGGTTTACATTGATGAATCAATATGTGTGAATTAGTAAGGGACGTCAGTGATCTTTTATAATTTCTATAAGAGGAACCTTTGTAATTTCTTAAAAGGTAAAATTATAATAAAGTAATTATCCAGCACAAACCAATCATAAATTCTAGTTATTCTAAGATTATATTTTATGGGGTAAAAATAAAATAAACCAATAAAATTTGGATACATTTAGGTGGTGTTTTGAACCTTTTTATTTTGTTTAACCACTTAGTTAACAAATTTTAGCATTAATTATGGTAACATATTTTTCAATCATAATGGGTTATAATTTAACATATAAGGTTACTAATGACTCATAAAAGGAACAATGAATGAAAATTTCGATAATATATTATCCTATTTGTCCCTTTCATGTATTTTAATAATATAGTAAAATATTGCTTTGATATAATGTCATTTATATCTATGTTGAAACCATTCATTTAATTTGAAATAAATGAAAAATTTATAATTTGAATATTATACTTTAACAGATAACTAATATGATATATGTATCTAAAAAATTCTTTTTACACAATAAAAACTAAAAATATATAACTATTAATATATTTAAATTTATCTATTTATCGGATAAATGTTTCTTGGGTGTTCCACTAACATTGAAGGTAATAATTTAGTCACTAAAAATTAGAAATGAAATACTATAGTAAAAATTAATTAAATTTATCACAAAAGTAAAATTAAAATTTTTTCACCACATTATTTTTTATATATGTGAATACATAAGAGACATTTAATACATTAGGTGTGGCATTTTGTAACATTCCATGATATTAATATTATATAAGTCATCTTCGTGGACAAGTGAACATTAGAAAAATTCAATTTCGACCCTGAAGAGATAGTGGTTGAATTAGATTCCTATAAAAATAATTAAAAATAATAATTATTACCTTATCAGATAGTTTTAACCTATATTTAATAGATTTACCCTTTTACCATGGTCATAATTTTTACCCCGATGACTATTCATATTGAGCAAAAATTAAAAGCGTATAATTTAGAAAATTTTTCCCTCCTCATTTCAAATATGGAATCCATTTTTCAATATCAAATTCATATAAGTTTTAGTAATAAATTTAAAATCAAAACCAAAAATTAAAGGAAAATTAGTTATTCAAAAAAAAAATACATTCCTTTAATAAATTTTTTTATACCTAATTCTATAATAAAATTGATTATAATGAAGATTATTGAATAATTTAAAATATAATAGTAATAATTTTAGTTTGAAATAATTTTAAAAAATAATATAACTTTTTATATGATTGTAACAAAAATGCATATTTCAATAAAAATCGGTGTTTTTTAATATTGATTTGAAAATAAATATTTTCTGAAAGAATTAGAATATATCACCATAATATTATTATGAAATACAAATTTCAGAAATTATAATATATTTATAAAATAAAATATATATATTTTCTCAAAGTTAATAATAATATTTTTTGAAAAATATATATAGAAAACATTTTTGATGAAAATGTATTAATGATGCATAATATAACTACGCTGAAAACTGAGTACATATATCCTATGAAATATGAAATTAATTATAATTGAGTAAGAATTTTATATATTTATATTAATTTGGGTAGTATTATTCATACCCACCAATTAAACATCTAGTCTGTAATAGACATATTCAAATAATAATATTTTGTGGTTCTTTTAAGATTGGTGTTGTGTGTTGTTTATGATACCAAACATATTGTTTTTTAAATTATTATAGTGTTATAGTGATAATACTTGGGTAAAAATTGGTGTGATAATTCAATTTTACTAATATTATTTAGTGAAGTACCATTGTGAAATCAGGTTTGATGTAGTATGGTTTCATGACATTGAAATATTGTTATGGATTAATTTGATGTAATCTGAGCTTGAGTTGGGTATGAGATACTCTAATACTCAAGATAAGGTCATGATGGTTCGTAGGTTTGGTTTTTTATCCAAAATATAAAATAAACTATGATTCATTTTCAAACACAAATGTGAGTGACTGGACATTGTTATGATCCCTCTTATTTTTAGGAAACTATGATCTTGTGGTTTGATAGTGTGGTAGTGGATGAAACAAATAATTTTTGGGGAGATATAGTTGGAGGAGGGTTTATGACTATTTTTTATATGTAACATGTTGTGGGGAGGTAGAAATAATATTAGAATATTCATTATAAAGAAACATGTGTAGTATAAAGGCTCGTGTATGGATATTAATGGAAGGTCAACGTGTTTGGACCTTATGGAAGGGTTGTGAAGGCTTGTAAGATTTGCATTAGAATCATTAATTTGGAGAAACCTTAAAATGAAATCAGTGATTTCAAGTTATATTTGGAGTGGGTATGAGGGAACTACATAATTCATTTTGCTGGATTACAATAAATAAGTTTATAATAGATGATTCTTTTGTTGAGGATCACTTGATGTTAGATATGTACTAGTGAGTAGAGAATTATTGTGTGAGAAACATAAGAGAAATGATGAATTTATAAACAAAACACAAGGTTTATTTAGAAATATAGAAATTTATAATAAAAAAATATGTAATTCATTAGGGGAGAGGGTTGTTTGATTGGATTTTTATATATGGTGTTGCCCATTTTCTGAATTTCATAGTAAATAATAAACCAGGTTTCAAGAAGGGAACTAGGATTATTGGAAATTATTTTAAGCCTATGGTAGGTTTATATGTAATGATCTAGGACCATAAATACTTATAAAGGATGATACCTTTAATGGTGGGGATTTTGAAAAGATCCTTGTATTTTGAAGCAATGTTTTTCATTTAAATTAAAATTTATCAACCATTTGGGTGTCCCTTATTGAATCATGAAAAATATTTGGCTTTTTATTGTCTAAAAAGAATTAAATGATTTTAGGACATTTTTATGGCTTATCATGTGAATATTAAATAAGAGAAGGTGGGAAACAATTGAAATTTCGACTACTGGAGTTGTTCATGTAGTAAAGCATAATTCATAGAATGAATATAGAAGGGTGGAGTGTCTCTCTTATCTATCTATGGGTTAATTACATGAAGGGTATTTGTAATTAATATTTTATTCATTTTTTTTATAAAATTAGAGGGAGTTATTGACTACCTTGAGTACTTAAATGTCAAACTAGGGTTTTTTCCAAAAATATGTCACCTTGTAGAGAATCATGCTACAAAACACTAGGTTACATGATGAGTGGTTCTGGGGTGTGTTTTTTAGATAACATCCCTCCTGTCATCTTGGTGTATAGGTTTTCATAATTTTTGGGTGATTCATTGTCGAGGGAGGAAATTTTGGCCTTCTCTCCCTCTCCCTCAACCCCATGATCCTTATCTACGGGAGATGTATTGTAATTCTTTGTAATATAGATTGAAGGATTAATTTTCTATTACCTTTTCATTACTCATATTCATTATAAACTTTTGATTTTACTACAAATTTCATTAGTTTTTATTAGGATTTCCATTAGATCAATGTGTAAATATTCTATAATTATGAGATTATATCTTGGAATAGATAGAGGACATCCCATGAGGACAATCACAAGTCACTAATTATCATTTAGTTGATTCTGAATCTCCCATTAATTTTAATTAACATAATTTTAGGACTGAATTAAGGACATATGTTATGGATTTTGACTGGTAAATTACTCAGGTTGTTCCACATAACTACTATAGGATTTTTATCATTATTTTAACCTGAATGAATTCCCCGAAGATTAATTTTGATATTTTTCATGATTTAATTGAATATTAATGTCTATGAAGTTTGTTAGAATAAATAGTTTTGTTTTATTATTGTCTCCTTTGGAAATGGGTTAGTGAATGATGGTCTGTATGACCTAAATGTGTTTTAGTATAGATGGTCATGATATGAATTAATATGTATTTGGATTTAATTGATGTATGTTTTACCTTGGTCATAGAACCATTATACTTGAATTTCAAATCCAAATATTTTGATATGTGGACTGAACATTATGGGAGAATAAAGGCATTTTTGTTAGTTAATATTTTTAATTAAAATTATATTATCATACATAGATGGATTTGTCAGTGGACACATTAAGACATTAGATACTGTCTTGGTGAATACAACATAGATATCCTAGTTCTCCATCATAAAATATAGACCTTGGGATTCATAGAGTCTTAGGGGTGTTTTTTCAAATTAAATAATCTAGAATTCGGGACACCGATATGTGAAACAGTGAGCAATATACCTTAAATTGGGCTACAGTTGACCTAGTTTATGATAAATATAAATGTCTCTATAAATCTAAAATAAGAAGAGTGATTTAATTATGGTTGTTTTGGGTTTAAATTATATATTGGGGGGGGACATATTTATGTTTTATTTTATGGGTGGGTGGATGACCATTATTATAAATATTGTTATTTAATCATTATGATATGAAAAATTTATAGGAGGGACTCTCTTCCCTCAAACCCATTTATTTATAATTAATATTATGTCACCTTATATTCAGCATGTTCCAATATAGAATAACTATGTTTTGTACCATAGTTTTGTTTCATAATTGATACATTTTTTGTAATTACTCGGACCTCTATAGTGTATCAATTTTTGAAAATAGAGTGATTGAAGTGTTCTTGAAGGTCACTGTGGTATGATCCATCTATTTCCTATTTTTTAGATTTGAAATGGCTAGTCACCGAACAGTTCCCAACAGTATCTCTCTGAATTTCAACTAACATAATGTTGGATCCCTGAACTGTGACTCACCAAACAATGTCTCACTGAACGATGACTGACTAAATGGTGGCTCAGAAAATGGTGACTCGCTGAATGGTGACTCACCAAATAGTAGCTCACTGAACGGTGACTCACATAATAGTGACTCACTGAACACCGAATTACCAAATGGTGCCTCACCGAATGGTGATTCAACAAATGGTTACTCGTCACTGGTATTTCGCAATGATGACTCACCCAATGATGAGTAACTTTCAGTTTTCTAGTTCCACCACTCTTTGGCATTAAATGAGTTATCTATCATCTTTAAGAAATTCTTAATATGGTTCCATTTTCTAATATGAAATATGTTATATCTTTAATATCCAAAATCCCCCTTGACCTCAAAATATCTAAGACTCATGATAAATCATTAATCTAAATTTTATGTACTTTTAAAATCCTCTCCCTGATTTTTGGATCTGGCCTTTTCTTAAGATAAGATCCTCTCTTCCTTGAATAATTTCATTCTCTCTTAGTTCACCTACATCAATTCTCTCCCATGGAGTCATGCTCTTACGATATAACATCATCTTTATTTTCCCATGGAGTCCTTCTTGCAACTCGCATGACCCTCTATTTTGGCACAAGAGAGGATCATTGGTCACATATTGTTTGAAGTATGTATTTCCTTCATATCTCATTTGTTTGGGTATCATGGAGGGTGGGTATACTTGTGTATCCTCTTGATCACTGTTGAAACCTATCATTAAGGGTGTTACGATATAATCTTCTTATTACCTTTTTCATAATTGTGGATAAGGAAGATTCTAGGATCACTTGTTTTTATCTATTATATTTGATGTATAATGTGAATTTTATGAGTCGTATACTATTGAAAATATCGTCTATTGGTGGTCTTTGCTTGCATACTTGTGATTGTTTTTAATTATTATTGATCCTCTTTTTAAATGAACAGAAATATAGAATTTGAATGACCATGTACATCTAGTTAAAAAAATGGGTCCCATGGATTGAACCTATTGTGTGATCACCCCTGAATTTATGAAAGTGGAATTAAATAATCGTGCTAATAAAATATGAATACACATGGCTTATTGGTGTGGATTTGTGCTGTGTGGGGTTTTTTTGGGCCTTGTGCACTATGTGGGATGTATGGTTCTGTTGTTGGTAGCATGGTTTTGGGTACAAGGGTGGACAGAGGGGTTTTCCCCATGAGTAGGGTGTGGTATGTGTGCGCAGAAAGGATGTGGTTTTGGGGGTGGTTATTGTGGGATTTTTGTATGAGCTATTTCATGAGGTGTGGTGGAATATTAGGTTGAGATATTGATTTATTGTGGAATGGATGTTCTTGTAGACCAGTGAAACTGCATCTGGGTTGTGTCATGGATGTTGAGCATTGTTTTACAATGGGACTTCAATCCTATTGTGTGATGTATGTGTTGCTGAATGTATTGGGAATGGGTGTGGTTGGTAGTTTCCCAAGTAGTGTTGGAATGAAATAATTTAACTTCATTATAATTAATTATAAGTGGTTAAATGAAAGGTGTGATTTTGTTTTTTGGTGGTGGATATTTTTGTGGTTATTCATGTCCGGGTAGCAATACGAGCAGTTTTGTGTGGGATGGTTTTTTGTTTGGAAACAAATAGGTTGGGATGGGTGTTTTTTTGTATATGTATAAACTTTTAGTTCCTTGTGATTTCTATACACACCCCACTCATGTTGAGAACTATGTATCAAACACCCCCATTATTATGGGGCAAGGTGTATTTTCCAACTTCCCAGTGGGTGGATGGATGGATGGTTATTAGAACCCCAACTCCCTTTTCTAGTCATTTATCAGCTAAGACCTTTTAGGTAGGTTTTAATGACATGAGGTTTGTTACCATATTTATGTTACTCATAATTTTAGAGGTGTTTTGTTTCCCAGGTGACTTCGGGATGAGGCCCAGGTATTTTAAAGTGCGATGTGCGGTTGTTGTGGCCCAGGTTTTTGTAGGCAGGATGGGATGTGGTTTGTGACCTAGGTGTTTTTAGGCAGGTTGTGATAGTGGGGCTTGTGGAAGAGTGGTAGCGCCATGGAGTTCTCTATTAGGGATTATATGTTAAAAAGTTAGAAATGGTGGAAGGTACCCTATCATCAATGGGATTATATTATTACATGACTTGACTTGAGTTATTTGGTGAGTGTGCCTTGGTGAGACTGGGGTAGTTAGTATTCCTCATCAGGTTATTTTGATGATTTTTTTCTCACAATGGAATTAGTATGTTTCCCACCTTGTTGTGCACTAGTGTCTTCAGATTTACCTAATTAGTATACTTTTCTACACACCCTACATATATAAAACTATTTTTAGGTTTCTATGGTGACTATGCAGATCTTGATAGACCATACTAGCTCAGATTTTGGGGATGGTTGTTGTGTCACTACTTAGTTTTATTTTGATGCTAACATTGGATTTTTTATTGGGTATTCTCATAATTTTACTTTAAACATGATTGTGGGATCGATTTTGGGATTATTTTATATATAGGTCTTGGTGTTGTTTTGAGGTTGACGCATCTTAACACCTGATAACTATTACAAAGAATGGTAATTCCTCCCATTTTATGAAACTTTTAGAAACATGATGGTGGTCGCCACCCCTAGGACATGCAGAGGTTGGACTCAGGGGGGGTTCATTATCACTTTTTCATCTTGAAGAATGAAGGTCACACAAATGTTCCTTAACATACTTCATCATGAAGAAGGGGGGTCATGAAAGAATGGTATCCGAGCTAACAATTGAGAGATAGGATGGAGTTCGGATCTAGGCATCGTGAGGACTGCATAGGATGCTATTGAAATAGTGGTAGGGAATCATGGTTTCTGACATAGGCTATGGAATACCATGTAGGACATGGGATTTTACAACACCCTTGATCTGAAATATGGACTCTGAGCTTACTTAACAACCATGTGAGGCTACACCATCTACGGGGTAGAGGCCCTAAGAATGGTTCATGCATCATAATGTATTTTTTAATTTTTTTTCTTGGGAGTTTTCAGGAATTTAAAATAAATAAAGAGTTAAAATGAATCCTACAAGAAATTCCATACTACATGGGATTAAGATTTCCCTATTTTCCTTTCATCTATGGCTCCCATATTTCAACTTGGTGCGGTACGATTAGTCAAGGCTCAATAGGCAGAACCGGTTGACCAACATAGGGTTGACCTAGTGGGAGTGGATTATTAGTGGTAGAAGACCCTTCATGATTTTTAGTGAAAGAATCTGGTGAAGTACAGAGGATGTGTTTCATATATAGGGATAGGGAGTTTGGTTGCACCCAAATTTACCCTACCGGTAAAAACAGTCGTTGAAGTACAAGTAGGGATCAAATCCAGAGAGACCGAAGAAGAAACCACGAGACACTTTGATTAGATGTGGGATTGGCTATGAAGTGGCCAACTATGGTGTTGATTGATTTGAAGAAATATTTATTTAATTTAAAGAAAAAAACCAATAAAATTACTTGAATTAAAACAACTAATTAAGGTGAGTTGATCCTAGGTTGTCTCTTGGACTTGATTGGATGTATTTGTCTTTCATTTGATTTTCTGTTCATCGGTTCAAGAGGTATCCATTAAATGAAATAATTCCTCAATATCATTCTCCAATTTAATCCATACACAATTTCAAGGCTAATAACCAATTCACTTAGAGGATCAATTAAATTAGCACTCCAAGGAATTGGATCGTACTAGCACTCAAAATGTGTCGTCATTAAAGTTGGTGAAGACAAAGAAGAAGATAAATCAAAGAAAGGAACTCTTAAAATAAAGAACAAATTTAAGAATTGAAGAACATAAAATAACATTCAATCCAGCCCATGAAACTCACTAGGATCAAACCATAAAAGTTTATCCCTCCATTGATGCTATTCTATCAATGGAAGCGAGTAGTTGACTTAAAGAAGCGGGATTGAAGAAGAAAAACATTAATCAAAATGAACACTCCACCGTTGTGTGATGAATTCACAAGTGCGGGTGTGAATAAATTCACACTTTGATTCAACAGTATCAACGTGTGAAGAAAAGGAAAATAAAAATTGAATAAGAAGAAATTTTATTAAAATACTAAATGTGAATGAAAAACTTACATTAGAGAAATTGGCGATGCCATTACAAAACGAAAGCGGGAAATTATAATTGAAAGAAAAACTTGGATTCAAAGAAAAATGTTATATGATAATTCCCTTCACCACCATCTCCTTATATAGCCATATTAGGAGCCTTAGGTCCACCCCCCACAATAAATTCATCCCCCAACAATTAATAGAGTCAAAACGAGGGTGAATAATCAAAAGGAAATTTACGTTTTGAAGTTGACCAGGAAAACTGTCCAGATTCGTCCACAATTTTGACATTCGAATCGTTAATTGATGGATGCCGAATCTTGAGGGGTAGTAGAAGACAAATATATTCTTCCATGTGTCCTCTATCCGATGTAAAACTTTCAGGACATTTGGCCCATCTGTTTTGAGGTTATGGTCGAAATTGTGGGACAACTTTATGTGAATTAATGTCGGGTCCACCATTTAAATCTCATCTTCAGATCCCTTTATCATCATGAAAAATTCAGAATTAGCTCCGACCACAGTTTAGTAAAATGATCCTCATATTTTTATCTTTCTACTGTATAAAATTTAGCTTCATTGGTCTTGTTTTGTGAGCCCCACAATTGTTTGATGGGCCTTAGGCCCATTATGCTTTCTCCAGAAAATTTCTGCATTCGGGCGCAAAATTCTCCATCTTCCCTTGAGATTAATCCATCGGACCTAAAATATAAAATGTTCCAAACAAATTGATCAATAATATCCAAAAATTTAAAATTTATAAAATTAATATAATGTTGCCCAAAATGATTGGGCCCAAATTTTCATTTTAAACATGAATTGCATTTTAGATGAGAAATGATGTTCTATTTATGTAATGCACTAAAAAAATGTTTATGGACATTGGAACAGTGAATATAAAGATATTAACAATGAATATTATCCACTTTCAGTGACTAATCAGAGTTGGCTTGAGGAGTTGGTGATCACTTTAATCTTAATTAGGGATCTGATGGAGTAATGGTTTCCATTGGAAGTTAGTCATATGAGGGGAGCTATGAGTCAGTGGTGGATGTTGTACATGGGGGAGTGAAAGGGGGTGATGTTCTATTGATCTATTTTTATAAGGAGATCTGGGAAAAATTCGTTTCATTGACGATGATGGTTAAGAAGAGGTAGGAGGTACTCCACCTTCGTCATGGGAGTATATTGGCGAGGGAACTGGGGATCATGTTTAAGTATCTCCTTCTCTTTTCTCCAGACCACTTTTTAGATGAAGAGTATTGGTTGAGATGCTTAGAGGAGGCCCTCCATCCCTCCCACAAGTATGTGATTCATCCCTTCAGCCTACCGACATACTTATAGGGTTATAAGAAGGCTGAGGTAGTGGAAGGGATGGACTAAAGAGGAGTTCTAATACAAGAGGTGATCCAGTTGAGTTATTTAAAAGGGTAGGTTGTTAGCAGTAGGTCTCCAACATAAGGGGATTCCATGTTTCGGCCAGTGGGGAGTCAACCACATCAGTTTCTGTTCTAACCTTATAGTACATGCCCTTTTCCCACGAAATTGGGTATGAGGTGTTTTTCATGTGGAGGCCATCAAAAACCTTTAGAGTTAGTTCCTAATTCAATCTCAGTAGAGTGGAGGTGGGTAGGTTTAGTGACTGACTCAGTTGTAGTTGCTATCTTGGACCTTCCAACAGCACGAACATCAGGCTCCCGCTCCACCGAGGGGAGATAGTTCAAGTTAAGGCTGAACTCATGCTGCTCATGAGGGACCTCGACTAGGGCATGGTTGGGGAGGAGGTGGAAAAGTGAGTGTCATAGGATCTGGGAGTGGGAAGTTACAATCCATATAGGCAATAGTTTCAGTTGGTATGGAGATTTTTTTGAGGTACGTTTAGTTTTTTCAGTACCCTTTCTTATGCTTTGTTTTATTCAGGAGATTCAAACTTATTCTTTGCACCCAGTATGGACTATGCCTTACAACTGGATGTAGGGATACTTTTCGATCCCTTGGTGCTGAGTAAACTAATTAGAGGTTAGACCAGTTTTGTTGATGTTTTCTAGGGTGGTAGACTAATGTTGGGGACACATCAGTCCATTGGGGATCTCTTTCTACAAATGATTAAGCTATAAAATGTCATACTTTGAATCAGGTACTTATTTTATGTACATTCCATTATTGACTATTTTCTAAGGAAAATTTTGTTTTTTGATATGGTCATCTAGTGTGTAGCATTTATTGGTAAGCAGATTAATTAGGTTGTAAGATGGCATGTGGAGCCTATTCATTCTTTGTTGTCCGAGATGTTAGTTGGATCGATGAATGTTGACATGGTGGAGGTTCCAGGAGTTATTGGAGATTTTTTGAATGTTTTTCCCATATAGGTTGTGTTTATACCCCCTCGATGTGATGTTGAGTTCAGGATAGGTTACAACTTAGTGATCATCTGATTTTTATGCCTCCTTATTGAATGACACCTTCTGAGTTTCAGGAGTTGTGGATTGATATTGATGATATGATGAGGAAGGGCCTTATCTAACCATGTTTTTCAGAATGGGTGATCCAATCATGATTTATAAGAAGGAAAATGGTGGTCTAAGTCTATACATAGACTACCAGTGATTGAATCTGGTAATAATAAAGAACCGTTACTCTCACCCTTGGATAAATGATCTTTTCAACCAGCTAAGGGGATCAGGTGGTCCTCTAAGATTGATATGTAGTTGGGGTATCACTAATTAAGGGAGAAGGACGGTGGCATCCCAAAGAATAATTTTAGGAGAAGGTATATGAACATCAAGTTCGTAATCATGTTGTTCGGTGTTATGAACACAGAATCTGTGTTCATGGGGATCATGAAATCTATCTTTGGTGAGTTCCTGGACCAGTTCGTCATCATGTTCATTGACGACGTCCTAATCTAATCGAAGGATGACCACACCAAGAATATTTTGGCTATTTTGTATGTTCATCAACACCACCATCTCTATGGTATGTTTTCCATGTGTATGTTTTAGAAATGATAGGTTCACTTCCATGTAATGTGGTGTCTCAGTAAGGGATACCAGTGGACCAGTCGAAGGTCGATGATGTTTTTTCTTTGGAAGCACCCAATAATCTTAACGAGGATCACAAATTTCTTGTTCTGGCAAATAATTACTAGATATTTCTACCCTAAATCTCTTGAGTTTCAACTCCATTGATATCATTGAAAATGAAATTCCATTCATTTTTATGGAATGAGCTATTTTAGGAATATTTAATCTATCTAATGGGGATGTTGGTAACTGATCTAGTACTCATGTTTCTGAAGTAAGTGGTGATGTTCGAGGTGTTCTGTGATGCTTCTAGTATAGTCTTGGGTTTTGTGCTAATTCAGTAGCAAAGAGTGATCTATTATGGTTCTAGGCATTTGCATCCCCAAAAATAAAACTATGCATCCCATGATCTGGAGCTTGCAGTGGTCATGTTTTCACTAATGTTGTGGAGACACTACCATATTTGGGAGTGATTTCTAGTCTTCATAGATCACAATATCTTGAGGTACATATTTTCACAGTGGGATCTGAAGAAGAGTTAATGAATGTGGATGTAATTTCATCAGGTTTATGATTTTGATATCTCTAATGCCTCAGGAAAGGGGAATTTTGTGTCTGATTTATTTAGTAGGAAGTCACAAAAGGTGGTGGTTCTTGAATATATAGATCCATGGACTACTATGGAGGAACTGGTTTCCTTGCTCTTAGATGAAATAATGTATGGGTGGAGACGTTTGTCTATTTCAGATGACTGTGAAGTTATCACTGAGGATGTTGGTGGAGGAGTGTCAGTGGGGAGACTCAGAGGCCAAGGTAATGTGTGATCACATTGTCTATGGTGATGCTTCAGAGGGATGGTCATCGAATGGAAAAAATTAGATTTTGTTATGTGAGAAGATGTATGTTCTAGTGGCGATGCGTGGTGGAGTTCTCCATGCATTTCATATCTCACCCCTAGTGGTACAAACCAAATAATACCATATATATTATGGATCGAGAGAATAGTTATGGTGGCCTAGGATGAAGCAGGTAGTGGCATAGTTTGTATAAATGTGCCTTATGTGATAGTATGTGAAGGATGAGCACCGTGTTCTTGGTGGGGTTTTCATAATTTAGATGTCCCTGAGTGGATTTGGGATGAAATATCAATGTATTTGTTTCACAGGGATACCCATGCCATATGGATCTGTGATGAAATAAGGACAGTAGTTGAATGACTGAAAAAATTGGCTCACATTTTAGAAATCAAGGAGTTGAGCATAATGGATTCATTAGTTCTGAGGTTTGTGGATGTGGTGGTGGATTTTCATGGAGTTACAATATCCATCATCTCTAATCGGGACACATGGTTTGTCTCAATTTTCTATAGGGGATTATTTCATGCTTTTGGAACTTAGTTATTCCTTAGAACTTATTTCCACCTTAAAATAGATGTTTAGATGGAGCAAAAAATCCATAAGTTTCAGTATATGTTGTGGGAGTGTGTTATGCACATCAGAGTATCATGTGTATGAAATTTCCCCAAGTTAGTGTTTGATTAAAAATATATCTATCAAAATTACATTTTCTTAGAACCATTTGACGATTTTTATGGGAGACTATTTCATTCACCTTTGTGTAGGACATAAGTTGGGGAACCAGCTGTTCTTTGTCCAAATGTGGTGCAGGGTATGACCAAGAAGGTACAACATGTCTGTAAGAGGATGATGGCAGCACATGACTATTAGTAGTATTATGTCAATTGCAGGAGGAGGATATTGGTGTTTGAGGTCAGAGACCATGTGTTCTTGAAGGATTCCCCTTGAATTTTGTATCAGAGATTTGGTAGCGGAGAAAGCTATTTCCGAGGTTCATCAGAACATTCAATGTGTGGGGATAAGTTGGGGAGGTGGCATAACAATGGTAAATACCACAATAGTCAGAGAAGGTCCATAAATGATTTCACATCTATCATCTTCATCAGTGTCTTCACGATGAATCCCCTGTCATTGAATGGAGATATTTGTATATTGAGGACAAAACAATGTTCGTGGAGTAACCAGTGGTGATCCGGG
This sequence comes from Viscum album, assembly GCA_963277665.1. Taxonomy (NCBI): domain Eukaryota; kingdom Viridiplantae; phylum Streptophyta; class Magnoliopsida; order Santalales; family Viscaceae; genus Viscum; species Viscum album. Next base: position 1,302,730,359 of record OY728127.1, read on the forward strand.
ATTTTCGGTAGAATGTGCTATAATGATGGTCCATTCCCTTAGTTCATGAGTTGTGGTGGTATGGTGTCCTGGAGGAGAGTACTTGGGAAAGGGATATGTAGATACATTCCTAGTAGAAAATGTTTTTTTTTCAAGTTTTTTTGTTCTTGATTTAGGAATTAAGGCTTGAACCTTGTTTTCTATAAGATGAGTTGTTTTCCCTATTCTCTAATGTGTGAAAATTATTCCTCTCATGTGGTAAAGGGAGGACCTCATACCTAATTAGGACGCATTAATGTGGATGTGATTGAACATGTTTGGGAGAGTCAGTGACACCCAAAGTGGTGAGTATCTTGACATGGAGGAAGGAATTTTTTGATCCATGTGTCTGGATAGTGATACCTTTTGTGTTTATGTGGTTTTTTTAAGGAAGTATATGGCATGATCCAAGTGTTTTCTAGTTTTCTATTTTCCAATGGCGACTTACTGAATGGTAGCTCACCAAACGATGACTCATAAAACATTGACTCACCAAACAATGACTCACTTAATAGAAGACTCACAAAATGGAAACTCATAGAATAGTTGCTGACCGAAGGATGTATCATCAAACAGTGGATCGCCAAATAGTGCCTCATCAAATGGTGGCATGCTGAATGGTGACATACCTAATTGTATCTCACCAAATTGTGACTCAACCAATGGTGCATAACCGAATAGTGACTCACTGAATGGTGACTCTCTGAATGGTGATTCACTTAACGGTGACTCATCACCAGTATCTCGTGATGGAGACTCACCGAATTGTGTATAATTTCCAGTTTTCTAGTTCTGCCCCTCTTTGACGTTAAATGAGTTACCTATCATTTTTAAGTGTGTCTGAATGCATTTACACCATCTCTAAGGATAATTATTATACATTTCATATCATAACTCCCACCTAGACCACAAAATGACCAAGACGTGTGGTCAAACCATGATATTAATTTTAATTACATTGAAATATGCTCCTTGATTTTATGATTTTTACATTTCATAATCTCTGATCCTCTCTTCCTTGAAACCTTTTATTCCATCTTGGTGTGCCTACATCCTTTTTCCCCATGGATTCATTCTCAAATTTTGTAGTAGCCTGTTCATTTCTCCCTTGGATTCCTTCCTACTGCTTGTGTGACCCTATATTTTGGAACAAGAAAGGATCATTGGTCACATGTTGTTCCATGTAGGGATTTTCATCTTCTCTCATTTTTTTGTGTATCATTAAATGCGGGTATACTAATTTCACCTCTTGATTATAGTTGAACCCTATAATTAAGTGGGTTATGATATTATCTGCATATTACCTTAGTTATAAATGGGAACGTGGAAGTTGATGATGATCTCTTGATCTTATCTATCATCTTAGATCTTTAATGTGAATTGAATGGGTTGTATCCTTTTGAAAATCTTGGTTGTTGGTGGTATTTGGATTCACAAATATGATGTCTTATACTTATTGGTGATCCTATGTTGAAATGACTATAAACATGGAATATGATTAACAATATTCATCTTGTTAAATAAAATAGACACACCATGATTGAACCAATTTTATGATCACCCCTGAATTTATGAATGCAAAATTATACAATAGTGTTGTTCAAATCAGAACACACTTGGATTTTTGTGGTGGTTGTGTGCTATGTTGGGGTTTGTTGGGACTTGTACCTTGTGTGTGTTGTATGGTTGTACTATTGGTATCATGTTTTTGGGTACATTGGTGGACATAGGGGTTGGATCCATGAGTAGGGTGTGGTATGTGTGTGTAGTGAGGTTGTGGTTTTGGTGGTGGATGATGTGGGGGTTGTATATGAGGTAGTTTAGGAGGTGTGGTGTAATATTAGGTTGATAGATTGACTGATTTTGGAATGTATTGACTTAAAGAGTATTTGAACTTCTTCTGGGTTGTGTTATGGCTATTGAAAAATGTTGTAAAGTGGGACTATAATCCGATTGTGTGTTTTATGTGCTGCTGAATATCTTGGGAATGGGTGTGGTTACTAGTTTCATAGTTAGATTTGGGAGGAAATAATTGAACTTATTTACAAGTAATGATAAGTGGTTTAATTAAAGGGGATGGTTTATTATTTAGTTGTGGCTGTTTTGTGTGAATGTGCATGTAGGTGTAGCAGTAAGGTTAGTTTTGTGTGGGTTGTTTGTTTGTTTTGAAACCAATAAGTTGGGATGTGTTTCTGTTTCCCTATATTTATAATATTTAATTTCCTTGTGATTTCTATACACACCCCAGCCATGTTTAGAACTGCGTTCCAAACTCCCCCATTGTTATGGGGGAGGGCGTCTTTCCCAACATCTTGGTGTGAGGATGGATGGTTGGTTATTGGTTCCCATGATTCCTCTTATAGGAATTTATCACTAAGGACCCTTCGAGTATGTTGTAATGGCTTGAGGTTTATTACCATATTTTTGGTGGTTGTCTTCTTAGAGGTGGTTTGTTTACTATGTTATTTGGGACGAGTCCCATATATTTTCAGGTGGGATGTGTGGTGGTTGTGTCCTAGGAGTGTTTAGGAAGGATAGGATGTGGTTTGTGTCCTAGGTGAATTTGGGAAGGTTGTGATAGTTGGTATTGTTGAAAAGTTGTAGCTCTACAAAGTTCTCCATTAGGGATGAGTAGTTAACTAGTGGGAAGTGGTGTGGAGTACCCTATCATCGATGTTCATATATTATTTCACTGCTAGACCAGTGTTATTTTTGTGAGTGTTCCTTGGTGAGACAGAGGCGGTTAATATTACTCATTAGGTTCTTTTGAGGTTCCACTGTTTTCTCATAGGGGAATTAGCATACTAACCCCACTTATTAAATAGTGACATTATATTTACCTTTTGAGTATAATTTTATCCTCTCTCTAGGTATATAAAACTATTTTTAGGTTTCTATAAAGATTACGTGGACCTTGGAGAACCATACTAGATCGAAAGTTGGGGATAGTTAATGTGTCTTTTCATAGTTTTATTTTTCTACTTACTTTTTGAGTTTTTTTCTGTATATTCCCAAATTTTTACTTTAAACATGTATGTGGTATGGATTTTGAGATTACTATATATATATATATATATATATATATGTATTTTATTTGTTTTTTCAGTTGATACATATTATCTACCGATCTTGGTTGCATGAAAATAGGTAATGTCACCCATTTTGTGAAAATTTTATAGCCTTGTTGCTAGTCACCACCTCAGGGCCTACTAGAGGATGTACTCTTGGGTAATTTTCTCCATTCATATTGAAGAAGGAAGGTCATGAAAATTTTACATCCCTTCCCTCATCTTGAATGAGGGTAATGATATTTTGATTACCAAAGAATCCATATAATCACTTTGATATTTCATATATCTATATTTTCCATTGTTACATGGAATAACATTAATAATAAATAAATCTATTTTTCCCATGAAACATGGGAATTATTTTTATATTTTATAATATCAACGATTAAAATGATTCCTTGGATTTGGGTAATAAACTATGAGATGATTATATGAGATGTAATGGGTTTCTATGATCAGATAATGGAGGTTGATGATATGATAAGATTATGACTATGGGATTGTAACATACCAAGTAAGTAATGAATAATAGATATTTTTATCTATGTCTATTAATGATTAAGATAGTGTTTTAGAGGCTTAAAATGAAAATAAATCCAATCTTAAGCATGGAATACACTAATATTCTTAAAAGATTGTTTTACTGCCATATGATGGAAAACCATTTTTAAATCTATATTTTGACAATTTTATAAACTATGTTTGTCAAAATAAACTTATTATTTATTATTGGGACATCAAAATTTACTTTGTGTGAATTTTTGGTATTTTTCTGACAATGTTCATTTTTTTAATGAATAGTGAAAAATACTGCATTTTACATCAAAACTGCTTTTTAATCTAATTTATTTATATGATTAGATTATCTTTTTAATTGGTCTTAATGTGTAATATGAATATATTTTTACCATTTAATCCAATGGTGGTCATTGGAATCAATTTCACTTTGAAATTGGACTTAAACTAGTGTCGATCTTTGGATACTTATTGTTTCATAAAAACACGCTATTTGCTCTGACAGCGGGAATTAATTATTAAATTAATTAATGTGACTTATATGTTTTGAATTTTGTAAAATAGACTTCATTTTTGAATTCGGAATATCAAATATAGCTTAGGGTGAATTTTTGGTAATTTTCTGAAAAACTTCAATTTTTGATGAATAGTGAAACCACTAAGTGGCACTTATAAAGACTGATTTTCTGTTTAAATGAAATTTTGCCATCATTGTGTATTGAATTTTGAAAATCCGACATACATGGTTGTCATTAAGAAGTAAAATGTGGTTCAATGAGATTAAAATAATTTTTTGGTGAATAGTAACTTATTAAGTTTTTAATCGCGATTAGTGGTAATTAGTGTAGTTTAAGGTAAAAATAATGCTTTAATAAAATAAGATGAGCTTGAAACATGTCCTACCCTCATTGGTTGTGTCATGGCCGACCAAGACAAGCCATGGGTCAACTTGGGGACCCCATGGATCCACTTTGGTTGAGAAATGACATAAACAACTTTTTATTTAATGTAAAAGTAAAAATGACACAAACATAATATGTTTTACACAAACAATTTTTACATGGGTTTATAAAGATCATATTTTTGATTATAAATAGTAATTGGAAAGATAAAAATATTTCCTACATCATAGTATTTTTTTTTATAATTTTTAAACTTTAAATAAATTAAATTATTTATGACATAATAATGATGCAGCGATGACATCATTATTTGACGATTTAAATAAAATGGAAAGATAATGTAAAATATATGAACTACACATGTCCAAAACCAATTGGATGAGTGGATTTCGAACCCTTATCACCTTATCCACGAATTATATCAATGTGGGACCTTTTAAAACCGAAACACATTTTCAAATAAAGTAATATTTCTTTACTTTCCGAAAGTTCCCCTCCTCTCCTCTTATAAAAGGCCCCCACCTCTACCTCATTTCACACACTCCTCAAGCCTTTGGCTCGTCCAACCCCTGCCCATTTACTCTCTCCACATCCCTCTCCTCATCCTAGAGGATTTCCTTTGGGCAGAATCCTTTCAAAGGAAGCCTTTAGGCTCAAATCAAAAGGAGTTACACTTTTAAAGGTAATTCATTCTCTCATGTTCATTTGTTTTATTTTGATTCTCCAACCCACTAAACTCTTTTTATTTACTTATTTTGTAACAACACCAGTATCCTAAATATACTAGGATGTTGTTATAAGATTTATTCGAGCTACACTCTCACAGAACTACATCAAATGGTTAAAGAACATACGGTTTCCGTGGATGGCGAAATTCTGCCTCCCGAAACGATGATTGTTCAATACTCATTTAACACCTTCAAAGGTGGCCATTATGATGTCACTATTTTTATATATGATATATAATATGTTTATGTTTTCCTTAAGCTTCTGTTTTTTTCATTTTGGGCATACCTTTATGGTTTCCATTATGGGTAAACACGATATCTTCATTTTAGGAAGTGCGGACTACCACCCCCTGAAAGTGATTTGATTCGTTAATACCATATGTGGGATGTGTAAAGGATAAAGTTAATGATATTATATATGTTATTATACTGGAATTATAATATACTCTTATATCATTATGATTCCATTCCAGAAAATACGAAATAGAAATGGAAGTAGCGTTCATGCTTACGTACGGCTTACCGTCTCCATGAACGGTGCATTTCATTTCTTACCTCTAAATGTGATGTAATATTATAAATACATGTATATGATGAATATATATGATATATATGTTATCCAAATCATTAATATCATTCTGGATATAATGAACCTTTGACTAAATTAACAACATGTAAGTGTAAGAAGTCTATTTTTGACTTAAGAACCAAATACCGACAAAATGAACATTATTAACTTAACTGATTACATGATGTTCCTAACATGGTATAAAAGGAATAATGAACTTGAAAAAGATTCATAAGCAAGTAGAGATTAACTCAAGTTTATTATTCAGGAGATTAAAGAACGGTCGGGTCAAGTCGGATACGAGGTATGAGACTTCATCTCAATCTCCTTTCATTGAGGCATATTTTATTTTATACACAACTTTCTTTTATACGGTGTATAAACCCCTTTGACTTTTACGTTTATTCAAAAGGAATCTTTTTTATACGAAGCGTTTACTAAACGACAAAAGGGAATGTTTTTGTCGTACGTATGCAGCGACAACGACTTCTCCGCCGTCGTGACCGTTATTCGAGTTTCGGCTTCCTCTACAAGCCATACCTTCTTTTTAAAAGAAAAATAAATACCATGTTTTACTTTTCATTTATTTTGGTATTGAAAATGGTTTTCACAATGTTTTTTGTGTTGTATTGATATCTTGTGATTGAAATGTGGAAATGTTATGTTTCCTTTATGCATGTTTTATGTGATACGATTATGTTATGGTTCTTGGGAATTATTATGAAGACGGGTGGTTCCGTGATAAACTAAGGGAGGGTGAGCCCGATATAGCTCTCCAATGCATTGGGTAACGCGAAGGAGTGAAACGTTAAGGTTTCTCTGAAGAGATTTTAGGGAATATACTGTGATGGGTATTCCAAACGTAACCAAGAGGGTTACTCCCTACGTAAGAATGTTATGAATGCCTCAAGTTACCTTTATGTCTTATGATTTCTATGATTTATTCATGATTTGATGAGGTATGTTAAAGTGCTTATGTTTTATGGGTAAAGTATGATCTCATCCTTATGTATATATGTACCCATGTTTCCTTTCCATATTTTTATAACCCATACTGAGCTTTTTATGCTCATCCCAAGTTTTTTTGAAATGTTTTTCACAGGTCAAGGGAAAGGTACATGATATGATGATAGTGTCAAGGAAGTGTCAAGAAATAATCCATGTTTTATTTCAAATGTGTTTCCATTGATGGGAATGAATAATACTATCTTTATGTAACCACTTTGTTTATATGTGGAATGTAATGCAAGTTTTATGATCTAATTGTCTAAAACTCTAAACCCGAAAAGATCCTCAATGTGTAATCTTGTAATAACTCAAGATTAAGTAAGGTTTAAGGCTGGGGCCTTATAGTTGGTATCAAAGGTCGGTTTAGATAACTTTAGGAGTTAGAATTCTATTAAATGATTATCCAAAAAAAAATTTCTTTGAAATGATATAGCATTTGAATATTACCATGTTGCTTCATCTAAGACATGTTTGTTCAAAATGGTTTTCCGCAGAGGAAACAGGGAAGCAGTGCTAGGAAGGCATACAGAAGGAAATAACCTTCTGAATCAGCATCCTGAGATGGTCGGAATTGGAACCGAACAGTTTGTTGCAGTAATGGCACAGTTGACTCAGGCTATAAATGGTGGTGGTATCCATGCACGAGATCAGCCAGACCAACCGCAGAGGAACATGTCAGTGGTAGAACATTTCATGAGGCAACATCCACCATCATTTAGAGGATCATTTGACCCTGTGCTAGCTGAAGGGTGGATTAAAGCACTGGAGAAGATTTTCGATGTCATGGGGTGTTCAGAGAATCAAAAGGTTAGTCTTGCTATTTACCGTTTAGAGGGTGAGGCAGATCAGTGGTGGTCGATGGTTAAAAATATCAGGGACGCTGATGAGATTGATGCTCGTGACTGGGATGAATTCAAAGGTATGTTTCTTGAGAAGTATTTTCCTAAGGCTGTTCGACTTATGATGGAAAAGAAATTCTTGGAATTGAGGCAAGAGGAAGACTCAGTGGCTACCTATGAAGAAAGGTTCACTCGATTGGCAAGGTATGCTCCAAATTTTATCCGAGACCTTGATAGTAAAATCAATCATTTTTACTCAGGATTAAAGCCAAAATATCGAAGGGCATTAGCTTCTCGTGAGTTTAAAAGTTATGAAATGCTTGTTCGATGTGCTGAGAAGGTGGAAATGGAGTTTGCCGATGACCAAGTGTTCTATAACAACCAGCAGAAGAAGAGACCGAGGTGGCAGGAGAAAGGTAAGAATTCTTCAAAAAAGTATGATGGTAAGAGAACTAAGTTTCCAGTTTGTGATAATTGTGGAAAAAGGCATGCTGGGGAATGTCTTCTGAATTCTGGAAAGTGCTACCGATGTGGTAAGATGGGACATAAGGCTCGTGATTGCACTGAAAAGGATCAAGGTGAAGGTAAGACCAAATTTGATTTATAGTTAGTGAAATGTTATAAGTGCAATGAGATGGGATAACTGTTGATCCTGCAAAAACAAAAGTTGTGGAAGAATGGCCAAGACCCACAAATGTAACCGAGATTCGTAGCTTCCTTGGTTTGGCAGGCTATTACCGAAGGTTTGTTACAAATTTTTCATGGTTATCTAGTCCAATGACTAAGCTAACTCGGAAGGGTGTTAAGTTTATATGGACAAAAGAATGTGATGATTGTTTTCAGGAATTGAAAAGAAGATTGGTGAATGCTCCAGTTTTGGCACTAACTTCCAGGAATGGTGAGTTTGTTATATACAGTGATGCTTCATTGAAAGGACTTGGTTTCGTCCTAATGCATAATGATCAGGTAATTGCTTATGCTTCACGACAGTTGAAAACTCATGAGGTAAATTACCCTACACATGATTTGGAATTAGCTGCTGTTGTTTTTGCTTTAAAAATTTGGAGGCATCATTTGTATGGAGTAAAGTGTGAAATATATACCGATCACAAAAGTTTAAAGTATATATTCACTCAGAAAGAGTTAAAAATGAGACAGAGGAGATGTCTAGAATTAATCAAGGATTATGATTGTACAATTCATTACCATCCGGGAAAAGCAAATAAAGTGGCTGATGCTTTGAGTCGAAAAAGTAATGCTTCATTAACAATGTTGCGTTTGGAACGTGATCCTTTGGTTAAGGATTTGATGAACTTTGGAATATAAGTTGTTGGTGCAGGAAGTCCTTCTGTTTTGTTTCAGGTATCAGTGAGATCATCTCTATCAGATAGAATCAAGCAAGCACATAAGCAAGACAGTGAGTTGCAGAAAAAGGTAGAGCTGGTTCAGAAAGGTAAGTTGCCTGAATTCAATATTGATAATGATTGTGTTTTGAGATTTGGGAAGAGATTGTGTGTGCCTTGTGATTCACAGTTTAAGAGAGAGTTGTTATGTGAAGCTCATAGTTCTCCGTTTTCAGTTCATCCGGGCAGTACTAAGATGTATAGAGATCTGCGGGAGTATTACTGGTGGGATGGAATGAAAAGAGGCATTGCTGATTTTACTGTAAAGTGTTTGACATGTCAACAGGTTAAAGCAGAGTGGCAGTTATTCAGCCTTTACCAGTGCCATAGTGGAAATGGGAGAATATATCCATGGACTTTGTTGTTGGATTACCGAAGACATCTCAAGGTAATAATGCAATCTGGGTTATTATTGATCGCTTGACTAAATCTGCTCATTTCCTTTCTATACGAGATACTTTTTACCTAGATCAACTTTCCCATTTGTATCTTAAAGAGATAGTCAGGTTACATGGAGTTCTTCTCTCCATTGTATCAGATCGTGATCCCAGGTTTACTTCTAACTTTTGGAAAGGCCTTCAGAAGTCGTTGGGTACTGAATTAAATTTCAGTACAGCTTTTCATCCTCAATCAGATGGGCAGTCAGAATGAACAATTCAGACATTGGAGGATATGCTACGAGCTTGTTCTATAGATTATCAGGGAAGTTGGGACCAACATCTTTCTTTGGTTGAATTTTCATATAATAACAGTTTTCATTCCAGTATACAGATGGCACCATTTCAGGCATTATATGGGAAGCGGTGTCGAACTCCAGCTTTCTGGGATGAAGTGGGTGAAAGGAAGTTGATGGGACCAGAATTGGTAGAATAGATGGCAGAAAAAGTTCAGCTGATTCAGAAACACATGAGAACAGCTCAGAGCAGGCAGAAGAGTTATGTGGATAACCGGAGGAAGGATCTATCTTTCGAGGTAGGTGATCATGTTTTTCTCAAGGTTTCTCCTTGGAAAAGTGTGATGAGATTTGGTAAGAAAGGAAAGTTGAGTCCAAGGTTCGTTGGACCATACGAAATTCTAGAGAGAGTTGGATCAGTTGCATACCCAGTGGCTTTACCTCCGAGTTTATCTCAGGTACACAATGTTTTTCACGTTTCGATGTTGAGAAAGTATAGGCCAGATCCATCTCATGTTTTGAGCCCAGAGGTAGTTCAGCTGGAAGAGAACCTATCTTATGAGGAACAACCGGTCCAGATTCTTGACCACAGGGAGCAAGTGTTACGGAATAAGGTGATTCACCAGGTAAAGGTTTTGTGGAAAAACCATATGATTGAAGAGGCAACCTGGGAATCTGAAAATGCAATGAGGGATAAGTACCCCCATTTATTCGATAAGTAAATAAATTGCGGGGGCACAATTTTCTAAAGGGGGGAAGGATGTAACATCCCAAGTAAGTAATGAATAATAGATATTTTTATCTATGTCTATTAATGATTAAGATAGTGTTCTAGAGGCTTAAAATGAAAATAAATCCAATCTTAAGCATGAAATACACTAATATTCTTAAAAGATTGTTTTACTGCCTTATGATGGAAAACCATTTTTAAATCTATCTTTTGACAATTTTATAAACTATGTTTGTCAAAATAAACTTATTCTTTATGATTGGGACATCAAAATTTACTTTGTGTGAATTTTTGGTATTTTTCTGACAATGTTCATTTTTTTAATGAATAGTGAAAAATACTGCATTTTACATCAAAAATGTTTTTTAATCTAATTTATTTATATGATTATATTATCTTTTGAATTGGTCTTAATGTGTAATATGAATATATTTTTACCATTTAATCCAATGGTGGTCATTGTAATCAATTTCACTTTGAAATTGGACTTAAACTAGTGTCGATCTTTCGATACTTATTGTTTCATAAAAACACGCTATTTACTCTGACAGCGGGAATTAATTATTAAATTAATTAATGTGACTTATATGTTTTGAATTTTGTAAAATAGACTTCATTTTTGAATTCGGAATATCAAATATAGCTTAGGGTGAATTTTTGGTAATTTTCTGAAAAACTTCAATTTTTGATGAATAGTGAAACCACTAAGTGGTACTTATAAAGACTGATTTTCTGTTTAAATGAAATTTTGCCATCATTGTGTATTGAATTTTGAAAATCCGACATACATGGTTGTCATTAAGAAGTAAAATGTGGTTCAATGAGATTAAAATAATTTTTTGGTGAATAGTAACTTATTAAGTTTTTAATCGCGATTAGTGGTAATTAGTGTAGTTTAAGGTAAAAATAATGATTTAATAAAATAAGATGAGCTTGACACATGTCCTACCCTCATTGGTTGTGTCATGGACGACCAAGACAAGCCATTGGTCAACTTGGGGACCCCATGGATCCACTTTGGTTGGGAAATGACATAAACAACTTTTTATTTAATGTAAAAGTAAAAATGACACAAACATAATATGTTTTACACAAACAATTTTTACATGGGTTTATAAAGATCATATTTTTGATTATAAATAGTCATTGGAAATATAAAAAGATTTCATACATCATAGTATTTTTTTTATAATTTTTAGACTTTAAATAAATTAAATTATTTATGACATAATAATGATGCAGCGATGACATCATTATTTGACGATTTAAATAAAATGGAAAGATAATGTAAAATATATGAACTACACATGTCCAAAACCAATTGGATGAGTAGATTTCGAACCCTTATCACCTTATCCACGAATTATATCAATGTGGGACCTTTTAAAACCGAAACACATTTTCAAATAAAGTAATATTTCTTTACTTTCCAAAAGTGACCCTCCTCTTCTCTTATAAAAGGCCCCCACCTCTACCTCATTTCACACACTCCTCAAGCCTTTGGCTCGGCCAACCCCTGCCCATTTACTCTCTCCAAATCCCTATCCTCATCCTAGAGGATTCCCTTTGGGCAGAATCCTTTCAAAGGAAGCCTTTAGGCTCAAATCAAAAGGAGTTACACTTTTAAAGGTAATTCATTCTCTCATGTTCATTTGTTTTATTTTGCTTCTCCAAACCCCTAAACTCTTTTTATTTACTTCTTTTGTAACAACACCAGTATCCTCAATATACTAGGATGTTGTTATAAGATTTATTCGAGCTACACTCTCACACAACTACATCAAATGGTTAAAGAACATACGATTTCCTTGGATGGCGAAATTCTGCCTCCTGAAACGATGATTGTTCAATACTCATTTAACACCTTAAAAGGTGGCCATTATGATGTAACTATTTTTATATATGATATATAATATGTTTATGTTTTCCTTAAGCTTCTGTTTTTTTCATTTTGGGTATACCTTTATGGTTTCCATTATGGGTAAACACGATATCTTCATTTTAGGAAGTGCGGACTACCACCCCCTGAAAGTGATTTGATTCGTTAATACCATATGTGGGATTTGTAAAGGATAAAGTTAATGATATTATATATGTTATTATACTGGAATTATAATATAATCTTATATCATTATGATTCCATTCCAGAAAATATGAAATAGAAATGGAAGTAGCGTTCATGCGTACGTACGGCTTACCGTCTCCATGAACGGTGAATTTCATTTCTTATCTCTAAATGTGATGTAATATTATAAATACATGTATATGATGAATATATATGATATATATGTTATCCAAATCATTAATATCATTCTGGATATAATGAACCTTTGACCAAATTAACAACATGTAAGTGTAAGTAGTCTATTTTTGACTTAAGAACCAAATACCGACAAAATGAACATTATTAACTTAACTAATTACATGATGTTCATAACATGGTATAAAAGGAATAATGAACTTGAAAAAGATTCATAAGCAAGTAGAGATTAACTCAAGTTTATTATTCAGGAGATTAAAGAACGGTCGGGTCAAGTCGGATACGAGGTATGGGACTTCGTCTCAATCTCCTTTCATTGAGGCATATTTTACTTTATACACAACTTTCTTTTATACGGTGTATAAAACCCTTTGACTTTTACATTTATTCAAAAGGAATCTTTTTTATACGAAGCGTTTACTAAATGACAAAAAGGGAATGTTTTTGTCGTACGTATGCGGCGACAACGACTTCTCCGCCGTCGTGACCGTTATTTGAGTTTCGGCTTCCTCTACAAGCCATACCTTCTTTTTAAAAGAAAAATAAATACCATGTTTTACTTTTCTTTTATTTTGGTATTGAAAATGGTTTTCACAGTGTTTTTTGTGTTGTGTTGATATCTTGTGATTGAAATGTGGAAATTTTATGTTTCCTTTATGCATGTTTTATGTGATACGATTATGTTATGGTTCTTGGGCATTATTATGAAGACGGGTGGTTCCGTGATAAACTAAAGGCGGGTGAGCCCAATATAGCTCTCCAATGCATTGGGTAATGCGAAGGAGTGAAACGTTAAGGTTTCTCCGAAGAGATTTTAGGGAATATACTGTGATGGGTATTCCAAACGTAACCAAGAGGGTTACTCCCTACGTAAGAATGTTATGAATGCCTCAAGTTACCTTTATGTCTTATGATTTCTATGATTTATTCATGATTTGATGAGGTATGTTAAAGTGCTTATGTTTTATGGGTAAAGTATGATCTCATCCTTATGTATATATGTACCCATGTTTCCTTTCCATATTTTTATAACCCATACTGAGCTTTTTATGCTCATCCCAAGTTTTTTTGAAATGTTTTTTACAGGTCAAGGGAAAGGTACATGATATGATGATAGTGTCAAGGAAGTGTCAAGAAATAATCCATGTTTTATTTCAAATGTGTTTCCATTGATGGGAATGAAGAATACTATCTTTATGTAACCACTTTGTTTATATGTGGAATGTAATGCAAGTTTTATGATCTAATTCTCTAAAACTCTAAACCCGAAAAGATCCTCAATGTGTAATCTTGTAATAACTCAAGATTAAGTAAGGTTTAAGGTTGGGGCCTTATAGTGATGTAGATGTATTTCTAATTATTTTGAAGATATGTAGGATAAAAAGGATTCCTAGATTCATATATAATTTTTAACAATGTTCTATGACATTCCTAGGATGAAATTATAATTAGGGAATATTGATATTGATACTTATTGTGATACCTTGTTAATACTAAGATCTATATATAATGGTTATTATATTGTAAATGACGTAAGAAAAATTATTGATATAGTGTTATACATCAATTTTTAAGGATTCCTTGGAATTCATGGATATGTGGGTTATAAAAATTGGTATTATTATTATTGTATTTTTATAACAACTTAGAACTAGATTTAGACATAATACTATATGGATTATTGGAGTGAATCCTTAGATATAGTTTCTATATATTATGGAGGAATGGTAATGAGATCCCTAGGCATGGAATATATCTTCTGAATGATAAGGGACATTTTTATAGGAATTTATTTGTCTGTATAAGTATGTATAGTCGATCCATGTTTTCATAATTGAACAACAATCTATAAAGTGATTATTTATTAAAATTAAACATGGAAAAACTAATTTCATAGCATTTTATAAAATCAAACACTAGTTTTATTAGTGATGATATTGGAGCTACTATTATCAGTTTTCCTCATACCTTACATGGGGAGAGATAAAACATGTATACTGCTATAGATTTCATTGGAAGGTGGTTAAGAAGATGAAGAGGCCTAATGTTTCTTGATTGAAAGGGAAAACCTTCCTAGAGTTTCTATATTGATGGGGAAAGAATTATGGATAAAAGTAGATATTCATAATTTATTTTTTTATTTTATTTTTTATATGTTATATACGAAGTAGTGGACATGTTTTTAAGCCAGTAATACTATGGTTCTATATTATTATATATTAATTTAATATAATTATATATGAATATTTTTCATGTTTACTATGATTATTCTTGTGGATAATACCTTGATATTTTTCAATATATTCATACATCTAAATTAGGCTATAGTATTTCCATGATCACAAACATGCCCCTCAGTTGAAGTCAGCATACTCTGGTATATTGGAAGGCACACCTGATGTTATGTATATTTCTATCATGGTAATTTTTTGGGATTTCCACATGTAATTAGAAGTAAATTGAAAAATATATTCATAATAAGAAAATGATTTATTAAAATATCTCATCTCCCCTAATCATTAACCATTAACACTGGGGATTTTATAAAAGGTTTTGGGCAACCCATCAATAGTGATAGAACACACAAGATTCCTCCAATAGTTTCACTATTACAATCCTCATTCAAATTTCTTTTACTTTATTATTTTCCTTAAATGAACCAAGTTTGTCTCCATATAAATATATTTTTGTTTCAATGAGTATTTAATTAAATTGGTTATAGTGGTGATACCTTCCAATTTGAATTTATTTGATGCAATCCAATATAATATGTTGTGGTCGATTTGGAAGAAGGGGCATCAGGGAACTAATACACAACATGTATAATGTGAATACAATGATGTTTCTAGCCAATATATCAAATATAATTCATGGTATCAATAAAATATGATTAAATTTTGTAATATTCTCAATCCATTTGACATTATCTGTGAATAAATAATGAAAATAGATAACTCATGATTGCCTCCACATATGCCTTATTTGGAAGAAAAGTTTTTTGGATCATCATAGATTGGTGTGATAAAAATATCAAAATATACATATTATAATAAAACAAATTTTATGGAATATAAATAATTCTTCAACATAATATAAAAACATAACGAAGAAAAAATTACAACTAAATTCATGAAATATGTAATTATCATCCTCATGATGTAAAAATATGTGATACAATATATGTAATACAAGTTATAAATTTCATTAAAGGATATCACATGGGATAATTGCATAAAAAAGGTAAAATTGTCAAATAATTAAAATGATCCATCCGTAATTCTTGTTACAAGTACTAGTTTTGTCTAGTCTTCCATCCCTAGAATTATATTTTATCTTAACTATCCTTGGATTTAGGGCCCTTTCCTTTATCAAGTCCATGAAAAAAAAATACAATCTTTCATTCCATAGTTCCCAAGAAATATGTGAGTTCAAATAATTTTCTAACTAAAAATAGTGTCCCTAACTATTAGATAAAATAAACCAACATGATTGGTATGTAATAAAAATAATTCTAAAATGTAAAACATATATGTTTGATGTTTGGACCATTTGAACATTTCTAAATATATAACATTGTTTTTCCTTAGAATTGTTGTTTTTTTATTGGGGTTAAATGATCCATAGAATCAATATATTAAATATATCAATCCACACATATATATTTTATTGAAAATTATTATTTCCCAATTGATCGGAATCATTGAGATAATTTTTAAGACTGTAGTTGGACCCAAAGTGTTGGGATTACACTTGGTGTGATATATGTTTTTTTAAAATTTTGGGTCAATGTGAATTTTATAGATGATATGTTATATAAATTAAATATTAAATAATATTTATTGATATAATATCTATCCTAGGGTAATTTCCTATTTAATTCATGTTATAGGAAACCACTATGGTTAACTACATAACCCTTGTAGATTCAGAGATAGAGGAGACCTCACTATGTGAACATAGATGACTGAATAAACAAATATCCATGAATGAAAATTTTATTTATGTATAATTAATCATCAATAATAGACTTCTTTAATTTTTATATGGACAATTACTTTGAATTATTATTCATTAGTAATATATCCAATCTATAGGAATATAATTTTCATTTTTGGATTTCTCCAGCCTAATATTCCTGATTTTTAGCAAGGACTAATTTACCATCTATTTATCCTGATATTACCCACTTTTATGATGGCTTATAATATTTAGAAATTGTATTTATTTATATTGATGATGATGAATTTCCCTCCATTCATTTTTTTAGTGATGAATGTCTTATTTTAGACCCTTATCAACCAACATTGATATTTATATTGTTTATTTCATTGGTTTCTTCCAACATTAAAATTTATTGGTCACTAATGGTGTTATTATAATAATCAATACACCTATTTACGTCAAATTTTTAATCGTCATCAAACCCTAAAATTCATATTGCTATATGTGTAGACATGTATGGTGATATTGGTGTACATAGGTTCTAAGATAGTAAATGAGTTGATGTGAGTCGGAAAATTATTGTAGTGATACTTTTCAAATTTCAATGTTCATGTATGATCATCACAGTGATATAGGGGTTTTTTCTATATTGGTTTCAAGGTTTTCTAGTTAGAAGTACCAATTATCACATCTAATATAAGAGTAGATACTCCCTTGAATTATAGAGGCATGGATCCATTACCTATAGAGTCTCTACACACCATCAATGGTCATTGATTGGTTTTTGGTCCTCCATTTTTTATTTCAAGTCCTTTGATTTATGTTCAAATTTACAATGTGCTTTTCCTCTATTCTAATTCTCATGTTATCTTCTGTGGATCATGGAATGGATATGTGATCAATAGAGCTATAGTAAAACTATTAATTCTTAGCTGGATGTGATGATTAAGATTCCTCTTTTAATGATTTGTGTTTATTTTTATCATATGTTATTTTTTGTTTCTTCCACCTTATTGTTGTATGGGTTGAGAATACTATTTTATTGTATAACTCATCATTTTGGTTTTTTAGTGTCCTATTGTGTCTGTATATACTCACCCCTTCTTGGTAATTTCTTGAACCTGTCATGTATTTTTCGAATGATAGATGTTTATATAGAAACCTTGGATGGTATGTCCTTGCTAAATACTAGTAGTAATAGGTGACAGTGGTCAAATATTGAGGTTAGATATCAATAACCAAGAGAAAGGCCCTCTTCTTAATCAGTTTTTACGGTGGGAAAACATTAATTGATTTCTTGTAATGTATTTTTCCCTATCATATGTTATTTTAATTTATATTTTTGTAATATATTTGTTTAATGATTTTTAATAAAAAATTTATCATATTGTGTTAATAGAGTATTTTATCCTATATGGCTGTGGTGTACTAGGAGTTTTATCTATATATAGGTTCATTATTTTATGGCCACCCGTCTATGAGATATACATAATTGGTTCTAGTTTCCATCCCCTAGAATATTTGAGGTAGTATTGAGGTATCATAATCATCTTACTACAAGTCTACGAGGCATCCCTATGGGTATGGTCTTCTCAATGTTATATCGAATGTGGTTCTATATTAAAATTGGTTTTTGGATATTATTGTGTTCAGAGGGTTTGTTTGGGGACTTTGGTTCATTTTTTTATAGTCTTTTATGTAGGTTTCATAGGCTATATAATCTAGAAATAGTGTGGAGTTCGATGTATCCATGCACTAGGACTTAAAAAATATTCATTTTTACTCAAAAATGATGACATGTTGTTGCATGGAATGAATATATACATAGATCATATTGGAATGGGACTATATTGTTCACGTCCTTATTGAGTATGCTTTAATGATATAAACATTTAATCATAGTATATATTGTCAAATTTTAATATTCTTTTGATTTGATAAATTGCTAGGATACTGAGATAGGGATCTAACAATGAACAATTGAGTGATGAGGCCACATGGCTTCTACCCTATGAGAGGTAAATGGATCCACCTCCATCATTTCAGGATATTTTACTTCAACATATTGAGTAGCATATTTTTCTAGTAGGATATGATGAAGATGTATTGAAGCATTTTATATTTCACATGTTTAAAAAAGATATACCACACATGATTCCCAATGATCCAAATCCTTAGGGTGTATAGAATTTACTTGAGTTGGTTGATCAATTTTTTTGTCTAATATGGATTATCACGGATTAGATGGTTGTACCTATGACTATCCATCTTCAATGGGTGTAGAAAATCTGTCCAATCCTATAACCTAGACACATGATTACGTGGAAATCTAATTGGAGGTGTTTTTTTCACCTAATCTGTGATGAGTAGTGAAATTCAACTCTTCTCTTTATATGGATTTAGATTATTCTAATTTTATAATAGGGTGGATGATATTTTTATAGTGTGTGTTGATGTTCTAAAAAAATATGTGCTACTCTCTTGAAATTTTGTCATATTAATTCATATGGTTATAGAATATTAAAAAGGACATCTATAGAAATATATGATAAAGTGAATTCTCTCTATGTATTCTCTCCTATGTCAATGTTCTAGAACCATCTATAATGAACATGTGATTTATCATAGTGGGGAATTATGCAGTTGTATATTTAAGTATACATCATGAGTTAGAGTTATCAGATGTTATTTGAAGTCATCCTAAATCGACATCATGACATTATAGGAATTATCTTGTCCAGAACCTGATGTGGAGGTCTATATTGCGATGATCACAAAAAGGATCCACATATCATAGAGATGAAATATGTAAATATTTTAATTATTTGGGTCACAAGGAATATTATTTCTAGACCTGATACAATAAAGATATCAGGATGTTAGTTGATGAACCTATATGAGAGAGGTAACATTGAAATCAATAATCTCCCATTAGTTTTTTTGTAAAGAAACCCAGGAGACAGTGAAAATAGAGTTGCTAGAGGATCCTGATGTGGAGGATGTATAGTTTAAAGAAGATGTTACGACATAATTGTGCCATTAATAGAGTATTGAAACATCATTCATAGGGGGATTGAGTTTTATTATGTTTCATGATGTGGGATATAGAGTGGTATAAAGAAGATGTGCATGAGATGATTCAAGTTATGATTTGTTTATTCTCTAAATTATCACCAATAATGGTTGAAACATGTAGGATACATTCTTATAACATTATCCATTTTCTGTGAGTGTGAAATTATTATAGATCATTGGACCCATTAGTTTTGGAAGCAGATTCCAACATTGAATTACAGTAAAATTTCACACATTTTCCCATAATGTGAGATAACAATGAGTTGAAAGAGAAACACATGGAACTTATTGGTAGGTTTAATGATGTTTCTTGATATCATCTTGCATATGGGATGGATATCAAATGTATTTCCAAAAATTAGAAATTTACTTCATGATATTTATATTTTTAAAGGGTTATAGGGTGAAATACTGCATCATGTGAAATAAATATCTGTTGATAGACCGATTGGGTCCCATGAGGAGAAATCTGGAAAATATATCCCATCAGCTGGAGATGGTATCCCTTAGTGTAGAAATATCTTAATACAACTATTATCTTGTTATAGTTATTAAATATATATATGTTTATATAAATATTATTTTAGAATAACTCCACTTTGGGATATTAGTTTGTATATTTAATTTTACCTATAGACTAAATCAATATCTTTTTTAGCATATTAGGTAACCCCTACCGAGGTTTGCGTGGTCTTAGTGTGAATTTAAAATTCATATAGGAAAATGGTTATAATAGACACAGTGTATCCCCTATGTATTTTTAGTGTTGTTTTCTAAGAATTTAGAGGTGATATTGATGAAAGGTGTGGATTATGTACTCCTAAATTAATCTATGATAAAAAATACATCTTTCAATGGATCAATAATATTATTGGATAACTAAATTGTGCAAGGTGGATCCTCAATATTGATCTTTGTTTTTGATAAAACAAGTTTTGGGTTTACAATAAATAGATTCAAAAGTCAACATTATGATTTATCTATTGAAATTATGAGTTCATGGTGATTCCATTTTATTGTAAAATGTAACATATTGAATTTATCGTTATAAAGAACCATTTTTTCAACTATTTATGGATTAGTTGATGGTTATTAGAGTGTATGACATTCTCATTTACTCTTCTTATATGAAGTATTTCCTAGAAAATTTTATGATATCCCTTGACTCACTATGAGAGAACTAGTTATATGGTACACTCTCAATGTTTCATTTCTATATTATAGTGATTCAAATTCCTCCAAGATTCATTTCATTGCATATTTTTTCACTGGACCTAGTGAGGTTAGATGAATTTATTCCATGGGTGTTACCCATGTATGTGTTAGAGGTGCATAGTTTCCTTATGTTTTAATGGAATTATATGATGGTTTTGGAATATTTTTCAATGATTTTCAACCCTTATACAACCTTGAAAAGAAATGATACCCATTTTTTTCAAATATATGTTCTAGAAACTATTTGAGGATCCTAGGAAAGAATGATTATATAACCCATATTGAGGCTTCTATAGGAGGATGTTGAGTCTGTGGTGTTTTGTGAATCCTCTCAATAGGGTCTAAAGATTGTATTGATTTAGTGTAATGAGGTAATAACATATTTGTCACGACCCATCCCAGTGGGGCCTGCACCGTGACTCCCCAAGCCTACCTCCAATAGGCTAGGGGCTGGTGACTAGAACTGAGTAGGCATATTACTAACATGGGAGGCATTGCCTAAGCACCTGTACACACGCACACATCTCCAAGCCCACAAATGATGAAATGTAAAAACACTAAGGAACAAAATTAATGCATATAACTAAACCTAACCAACAGAGTATGACAGAAAGTAAAGTACTGAATGTAAACTGGGCCAGAATACAAGCCCACCAAAAAAAGAGTCTAAAAACTAAAAAGTCCAACCTATAAACACAAAGAGGTAATGGGACTGCTACTCATAGCCAAAGGAACACCTCAGCCAGTAGGGAACTCAGAAAGCTCGGTCCTGTCCTGGTCTGCCCTGGACTTTGTCAAAAGGCTGCTCGTCTACACAAGACACGACATGTGCGGGAAAATCCCATGCATGAGTGAGTATAAAAATACTCAATAGAGGACCCCAAAAACCAAAAAGCAGTACAGGAAGTAAAGCTACAGTCAGCTATGCACAATATATGTCTACAGAACATAGAGCAAGAGAAATGAAAACTAGATATCCCCAGAACTCAGACTCGTGGTCTAGAAACAAGTCACATAACTGCATACCCCCGTCTAGGGATTTATCTCAAAGATTTAAATGAAGAAATCATTCAGGGAGAACACACTCCATGAGTCTTATAGCTCTGATGACGTCCATCCGAGAAGTACTGTTCATCAGAAAATGTCATGAGAGGTAGTTACAATCATTATGGGAGACACACTCCTGAGTGGGAAGATTACGATAGATAGATGCACTCATTAAAGGAGACACACTTTTGAGTGAGAAAGATCATGATACACAGATGAGGATCATTGCCAGGGCCATGGTGGATACTGCAACTCATCCAGATTCACCAACTAGGTAGAGGATCAACACCCGGTAGAGTTGGTCACATTGATGCCTGACCCTACCCAGGGTCAAGAATGGATAGAGGATCTCGATTCAGGCCTCTCGGATGGATGCATGACTCTATCAGTGAAAGTCATTCTTAAGGGATCATACTACTATATAAGGAAATGATGCCTAAACTTCAAGGGAACGGGAAGAAGGGGCACTAACCCATACGAAACATGTCCAAGATACAGTGGACAAGAGGAGCATGCCATTTTTGCAAAAAGTACATGGCGTGTAGATATGTTACACACCGTGTCGTCTGACCCCGGGTACTACCCATGCACAATGGCCTGTGTCGTAAGGCTGGTCATGTAGAAAAGTTAGTACACGGAGTTTAGTACTGTGTACATTCCATGTCCGAGTGACTAGGGTCAGCTCTGTGTACGCTGGCCATGTGCCCGTACACAGTCCTCAACCTGTGTACTCTAACCCGTGTAATCGGTACATGAGGTGACCCGCATTACTGGCCTAGCCTGGCTGTGTGACAGAGTACACGGTCGTGTACTCCACCCTGTGTCCGTGTATCCCTTGGATACATGCCGAGTCTCACGTATCCACCTTTTCCATGCTGCACAGAGAGTACACGCCGTGTTCTGAAGCCGTGTAGTCCATCCTGTGTCCGTGTACTTCCCAAAATACATGTCGATCTGGGGGGAAAGTCCAACATGCCGTGTGCCAATTTCACTCACTATGTGATTCTTCTATAACCACCAAAACCCTAGCTAATGCTGCCAGTACTACATAGCATGTTCTTTGGAATTACACGCCGTGTATTCTCAAAATTTCCAAAAACACGAACCTCTACCGTCGCACCTCTAGTGATGTCCTATTGGTCAATCCGACCATCTGATTTCCATGTAACACCCGGGTTTTGGTCTCCCTGACACCACAAAGCTGCTTCTGTTGTTTTTAGACCACTGATCAGCTTCGAAAACATGTTCTCATCTTCCCACGTGAAGAACACGCATAGAATGACCTCTTCCTATCTGATCCGATTTGTCATCCGTCATGGCCATCACACCTCCATAGGATCATTGCGATGTCATATCTCTAGTTTGGGATCATTGCGTTGTAAGACAGGTGTGAAACGATATGTTTTTCATCTCCCCATAAAGAACGTGAAGAACGCAAAGAACGCGCAAGAAGGAAGTGGAATAGAAAATAAATATAACAAATTTGAGGAACGAACCTCCACCGTCGTTCGTCACAGTGTCGATCCTCTCCTGTTAAAACGGAGAAAAAAATAAAAACAATAGTCAACATGGATTAATTCCCCATAATCATCCCAATAAAACCCTCCCACAAGAATGTACTAATCCACATATCAACTTGTTCGTGGTTGATCTGCGTTCGTCATTTAAATTCAAAAATGGGGAAAGAGGAATGAAATAACAACCCCTACCTTTAAGAAAAGATCGATCGTTGATGAAGGGGTCGCACTTCCATCGTGACCGAGATCCTTTAACTTCATTGGCATAGCGATTCACAACTTTGATTCATCATCGTTCGTCACTGAGAGTTCTCTCCAAAGCTCCATGGATTCTTCATAGTTTCTCTCCAGCTTCTGCCAACGAGCAACGTTCAATTAACCCATTAAAAAGAGGGAACATTTTTTGGATTCCCTCACGCAATGACATTAATGAGTCAGCATTGCTATTTCTGAGTCATTATGACATGGTATTTATTATTGAAATAGCTGCCCTGTCGTTGCACTGTAGCGAATGTTTCCAAAAATAAAAATAAAATAAACTTTTCCATTTATTTTATTTTATTTTACTAAAAATGTCTGAAAATTAACTTTTTTCCTCAACCTACGCCGATCAAGGTTAGACCCATTCTTAGGTAAAGTCGTCATCCTGGACGCAACGCTGCCCTAAGATTTTTAATCCAAGAATCTGCTTGGAAACTGCCACAACCACGCACAAGTGCCGACTCACGCAACTTAAAAAAAGTTCGAACCACTATTCCAGGATCACCAGGCCTCAGAATGACGTGCTGTCTCTGTGCCTGGTCTCGTAATAATTCCATATAATATTTAAATATAATACACAGAAAAATCCAAGACACTACATTCTCCCCACTATGGGGATTTACGTCCCTGAAAATCCAAAACAAGGGATACTAAAAAAGATGTGAGTACAGGGCATGGATCTGGGCCTTCTACTCCCACGTGCTCTCCTAAAGATTCCCGTACTGCCACCGGACGCGCAGTAGGGGAATCGATCACCCAGAAAGGATCCTCTTCTGTAGATCCTTGATCACCATCAGGTACTCATCAAAGGTCACTCCATCCTCGATGTCCAGATCGCCCTAGTCGATGATGTGCAATGGGTCATGCACGTACCTCCTCAGCTGCAATACGTGGAAGACATCATGTACCCGATGCAACTGTGGTGGTAGAGCTAGGAGGTATGACACCTCGCCAACTCAACACAATATCTAGAAAGGTTTGTTGAACCTCGGAGATAGCTTGCTACCCCAGCCAAATCTCTGTAACCCTCATCGAGGTGAGACCTGAAGAAAGATGTGGTATCCCTCTTCGAACTCCAGAGGTATCCATCGTCTGTCAGCATAAGACTTCTGCCGGCTCTATGTAGTCTTCATCCGCTCCCGGATGATCTGCACCTTCTCAGTGGTAACTTACACCGACTCTGGACCCATGAGTTCTGACTCTCTGGGGCCGGTCCAGCAAAGCGGTAACCGGCAGGGTCTCCCATACAAGGCCTCGAACGGTTCCATACCAATGGTGGAGTGGTAAATATTATTGTATACAAACTCCACCAGTGGTAGGTGGTCCTCCCAACTATGACCAAAGTTCAAGATATAGGCTCCCAACATATCCTCCATAACCTGAATGGTCCTCTCTGTCTGACCATCAGTTTGGGGATGAAAGACCGTGCTCAAGCGTAGCTGAGTCCCAAAAGCCTCCTCTAATCCCTTCCATAACTAGAATATGAAATGGGCATCTTGGTCCGAGACTATTTTTGAGGGGACTCCATGAAGCTGAACTATCTCCTGAACATAGAGGCGTCCCAAGCACTCTATGGAACTCTGCTCCCTAATAGCTAGGAAGTGGGATGACTTGGTAAGTCGGTCAATGATCACCCAGATAGAATCATGCCCCCTGGATGTCCGTGGTAAGCCTATCATGAAGTCCATCAATATTCCATCCCACTTACACTCTGGAACTTCTAGGGGGTGATCTAATCCCACTGGAACCTGGTGCTCGACCTTCACCTGCTGGCATGTAAGGCATCGAGAAATGAACTCTGCTACTGCCTTCTTCATGCCTGGCCACCAAAACATTCATCAGAGATCCTGGTCCATCTTTTCCACTCTAGGATGTACTTCCAAGGGTGATGTATGAAACTCCATCAAGACCTCCTCCTGCAATGCCACCGGTACAACAATGTGTCCTCTGAAAAAAAGTACGTTCTCCCCACCTTGTGAATATCCATCAGGAGCATGTCCTGTGGATAACTGAGCACGTAAGGCCACATAGTTGATATCTTTTAGATGTGCCTCCCTAACCTGTTGTAAGTGTGGAGGGGAGACAACCATCAAATGTAGTTAAGTTGTATCCTCTCCATCCATGAAGGATAACTGCAATGCAGCTAACTTCTCTATCGCCTCACTCAACATTTGTGAACTCGACCTTTTGCTAAGAGCATCTGCCACCTTATTCCCCTTCCCAAGAGTATAGATGATCTAAAAGTAATAATCCTAGAGGAACTGTAGCCAATGCCTCTACCTCAGATTCAGATCTTTCTGTGAGAAGATGTACTTGAGGCTCTTGTGGTTAGAGTAGACGATAAACCACTCACCCATAAAGTAGTGTCGTCACATCTTCAATGAGAAGACTACCGCTGCCTAATCGAGATCATGGGTCGCATAGTTATGCTCATGTGTCCTAAGCTAGAGTGAAACATAATCAATCACTGCCTGCCTCTGCATCAGGACACAACCAAACCCGATCCCTGAAGCATTGTAGAAAACTATGTACTCGACACACTCCTTCGGCAATATCAAGACTGGGGTGCTTGTCAAACTCTACCTCAACTGCTTGAAATCCTACTGACACTTCTCCATCCACATGAAGGGTTTCCCCTTACTGGTCAAGGATGTCATCAGTGCTGATATTCGGGAGAAATTAGGAATGAATATCCGATAATATACTACCAACACAAGGAAGCTCCGCACCTCCGTCACGCTCCGAGATGTCTCCCATGCTAACACAGCCTCCACCTTGGCTGGGTCTACAACTACTCCATCTAATGAGATGACATGTCTCAGAAAGTGGACCTCCTAAATCCATAAATGGCACTTTGAGAGATTCCCATAGAGCTGGTGCTTCCTAAGAACGTATAGAACCATCCGAAGGTGTCTCACGTGCTCCTCATATGAGGCCGAGTACACAAGCATGTCTTCGATGAAGACCACAATGAACCGGTCCAATTACAGCTAGAAGATCTAGTTCATCATCCCCATAAACACTACAGGGGTGTTCGTCATTCCAAAAGGCATCACTAAGTACTCATAGTGATCGTAAAGGCATCTAAAAGCTGTATTTGGTATATAATCTTCCCTTACTCTTAATTGGTGATAACCTAATTGATGATAAACCTTAGAGAACCACAGTTCCCCTCACAGCTGACCGAAGAGGTCATCAATTCTTGGAAGTGGAAACTTATTCTTCACCATAACCTAGTTCAGGCACCGGTAATCCACGCACAACCTCAGACCCCCATCTACCTTCTTTTCAAACAAGACTGGGGCCGCCCAGGGTGAAACGCTGGGTCTCACGAAACCCTTTCTCTGCAAATCCTCCAACTGCACCCTCAGCTTGCGAAGCTCTGCAAGAGCTATCCGATATGATGATAAGGAAATTGGTGTCGTCCCGGGGTGTAAGTTGATGCAGAAGTCGATTTCCTGGTGGGGAGGTAATCCTAGAACATCATCAGGAAATACGTCCTCGTACTCCGCCACTACTGCTGGGAATTGGGAGCCCACAACATCCACTGCTCTGAGGGAAAGGCTAGCCAACTCATGAGTGATTGGCTACACCCTCCTAAGCATAAGCCCATTTTGTGTTGCCTGGGTTTCTGTTTCTCTGACAAAGGAAAACCTCATCCCATCACTGTAGACACACCACACTCTTCACCTAAAACAGTCAATCTGGGAATGGATTACAGATAACCAATCCATACCCAGAATGACGTTGTAAGGCCTCGATGCTACCACCAAGAGGTTACAACCAAAACTATCACCTCTAAGGGTAAGATCACAATTTCTGCAAAGGTGTGTGATCGTTGAGTCTCCTCCCATAGGTGTCGCCAAGCATAAGGAGCGAGTCAACAGTTCTACTGAAATCTTATAGTTTCGCACAATACATGTGGATATGAAGTAATGACTATAACCTGTGCCTATAAGTACAACAACTAAGGTATAAAAGACACATATCGTACCTCAAATCATCCCTAGAGTCCCTGGGTCGTATGACTCAACTGCATGTAGCTGTCCCCTTCCCTATCCCCCAGCTCCCTAAGCCTGATGTGGAACTCCTGGGGGATGGTGGTGAAAGTAAGTCAAAGCGTCTGCCACCACCCACAGCTCTTCCTGCTCTCCTTCCATATCCGCCTCTTGGCGGGTCTGTCTACTCCACTCTTTGCCTCTACCTCGGTGGTCCATCCATCGCTTCCATGTCATTAGATCGACGGGTCAGATAATCTCTTTCAAGATGTACCCTACCGTCGCATGCATAATATCGCTTCTCCCTAGGCTGAATGGATCCATCCTAATATCCCTAGACTATTGATCCTATTTCTTGGGTCCTCTTATGAAATTTTCCATGTCTAGATCCTTATGCTTGACATTGGATCCCTGCTGCCGGGGTCTCCGCACCTGTCTGCCTGCTGCTGACTAGCGTCGGCTGTCTCTACTATGCCAAGAAGCTCTCGATTACCAAGGACCGCTCAAGCACTCCAACATAAGTCGAAATTAATAGAGGAATGACACTAGCTTGAATGTCTCATTGTATACCTTGTTCGAAGGTCCAAGCTTAGAAGTACTGATCCCTGAACATATCTATCAAGTACCGGGCGAGGTTGGTGAACCTTGATGAATAGTCAGCTACTGTCATACTGCCCTGCTAGAGCTGAAGAATATCATGGATGCCTACTGCTCTCAGCGTAACTAGATAAAAATCCTCCCTGAAGAGTCGCTCAAAATTGGTCCATGAAAGGGTATCCTCGTCATGAGTATGTGTGGTCAGACTCCACCATCGTCCCACCGAACACTAAAGAAGGCTCGCTCATAGGATCACCATCTGGTCTGCTGGTGTCCTCACTAGACAAAAAACACTGGACACCACCTCAAGTCAGTCCACAGCCGCCTGAGGGTCGGGCTCACCTCGGAACCTGAGGGGTCTCCGTCTCTGGAACTCATGGAGTGTACTAAGCCCGTGCTCCTCATCGGTCGGTACTATAGGTACCACGGGATGCTCCACTGGTGGTGTCATAGCAGGTGCACCACCTGGGGAACTGGTCCCTGTATCGAAGCCTCATCACTAAGGGGGTCATCCACGTGATCGCGCTGCTGAATCCTAGAGGGTATGCGTTGCGGAGGCATCCTGTAAAGAAACAAGATATAACATGAGTATATCTGGATATATGACTCAAAGGACATGAAAAAAAACAACCCATTCCAATATGATGCATCTAAATTTCTTTTATTTCCCCGAAACCAGTGTTTTCATGTACCGAGTTGAAAAGAAGGTTATCAGAGTCCTGGTGTATGGATACGTCGGCCGCCGCACCAACACTGGAGTCTCTGGCCTGGAAGCTGAGCACGAAATGCTTAACATTGTTTCCCCAAATCCATCTCACAAACTCTTGGTCCAAAGGTAGAACTGACCAGCTCTGATACCAATTTATCATAACCTGTCCCAGTGGGGCCCGCACCGTGACTCCCCAAGACCACCTCCAATAGGCCAGGGGCTAGTGACTAGCACCAAGTAGGCATATTACAAACATGGGAGACATTTCCTAAGCACCTATACAAAATCACAAATCTCCAATCCCACAAATGATGAAATATAAAAACACTAAGGAACAAAATGCATGCATAAAACTAAACACAACCAACATAGTACGACAGAATGTAAACTACTGAATGTAAACTGGGACAGAATACAAGCCCACCAAAAAAAGAGTCTGAAAACTACAAAGTCCAACCTGTAAACACAAAGAGGTACTGAGACTGCTACTCGTAGCTGAAGGAACGCCTCAGCCTGTAGTGAACTCATAAAGCTCTTTCCTATCTTGGTCCACCCTGGACTCTTTCAAAAGGCTTATCATCTACATAAGACATGACACGTGCGGGAAAAAATCGTGCAGGGGTGAGTATAACAATACTCAGTAGAGGACCCCAAAAACCAAAAAGTTGTACAAGAAGTAAAGGTACAATAATCTATGCAGAGTATATGTCTACAAAACATATAGCAAGAGAAATGCAAACTAGATATACCCATAACTCAGACCCATGGTCTAGAAACAAGTCACACAACTGCATACCCCCATCTAGGGATTTAGCTCAAAGATTTCCACGAAGCACTCATTCTGGGAGAACACACTCCACTAGTCTTATAGCTCTGATGACGTCCATCTGAGAAGTACTATTCTTCAGGAAATTTCACGAGAGGTAGTTACACTCATTAAGGGAGACATAATCCTGAGTGGGAAGATTATGATATATAGATGCACTCATTACAGGAGACACACTCCTGAGTGGGAAAGATCACGATACACAGATGAGGATCACTGCCAGGGCCATGGTGGATACCGCGACTCATCCGAATTCACCAGCTAGGTATAGTATAAATTCCCATTAGATATGGTCACGTCGATGCCTGACTCTACCTAGGGTCAAGAATGGATAGAGGATCTCGATTCGAGCCTCTCGTATGGATGCCTAACTCTATCATAGAAAGTCCTGATTAAGGGATCATACTTCTATAAGAGGAAATGATGCCTCACCTTCAGGGGAATGGGAAGAATGGGCACTAACCCAAACTAAACACATCCAAGATACAGTGGACAAGAGGACCATGCCATTTTCCAAAAAGTACATGGTGTGTAGAAAAGTTACACGCCGTGTCGTCTGACCCCGGGTACTGCCCATGCACAACAACCCATGTCGTAAGGCTTGTCATGTAGAAAAGTTAGTACATGGTGTGTTGTATAGTGTACATGCTGTGTCTGAGTGATTGGGGTCAACTCCATGTATACTAGACATGTGCCCGTACATGG
Organism: Viscum album; assembly: GCA_963277665.1. NCBI lineage: Eukaryota > Viridiplantae > Streptophyta > Magnoliopsida > Santalales > Viscaceae > Viscum > Viscum album. Next base: position 1,302,760,967 of record OY728127.1, read on the forward strand.
TCCTCAACACGTTTACTCTAACCCGTATAATTGGTACACTGGGTGACCCACATTACTGGACTCGCCTGGCCATGTGATGGAGTACACAATCATGTACTCCACCCCATGTCCGTGTATCCCCTGGATGCACACCGAGTTTTGCGTAGCCGCCTCTTCCATGCTGCGCAGAGAGTACATGCCATGTTCTAAAGCCGTGTAGTCCATCCCGTGTTAGTGTACTTCCCAAAATACATGCCGACCTTTGGGGAAGTCCAAGACGCCATCTGACTAGGTTCACATGCTGTGTGATTCCTCTTTGATGCCCAAAACCATAGCCTCCACTGCCAGTACTACACAACGTGTTTTTCTGAAGTACACACTGTGTATTCTGGAAATTTCCAAAAAACGCGGACCTCTACCGTCGCGCCTCCGATGATGTCTCGTTCATTGATCCGATCATCCAATCACTATAGAACACTCAGGTTTTGGTCGCCCCAACACCATAAAGATGCTTCCATTGTTTTCGGACCTCCTATTGGCTCTAAAAACATGTTCTAATCTTCCCGCATGAAGAACGCTCAAAGAACGATGTCTTCCGATCCGAGCTGATTTGTCGTCTATCATGGCCATCGTCGTTGCAATGTCGAATCTCCAGTTTGGGATCGTTGCATTGCCAAACGTGTGCGCAACGATCTATTGTTCATTGCCCCATGAAGAATGAAAATAATTTGAAGAACGCACAAGAAGGAAGGGGGAAATAAAATCAATAGAACAAATTTGAGGAACGAACCTCCTCCTTTGTTCGTAACGACGTTGATATGCTCCCGTTAATAGGCATAAATGGAGCAGAAAATAACACAAATAATCAACATGGATTAATTCCTCATAATCATCCCAACAAAACCCTCCTACAAGAACTTATGAATCAGCAGATCAACCTTTTCGTGGTTGATCTGCATTTGTCATTGAAATTCAAAAATGGGGAAAGAGGAATGAAATAACATACCCTACTGTTAAGAAAGGATTGATCATTGACGAAAGGTTCACTCTTCCATCGTTGATGAGATCCTTTAAATTCATTGGCGTAGCGATTCACAGCTTCGATTCATCATCGTTCGTCATCGAAAGTTCTCTCCAAAGCGCCAATAATTATATAGAGTTTCTATCCAGCTTCTGCCAACGAGAAAAATTCAATTAACCCATTAAAAATTGGTAATGTGTTTGGGATTACTTCAAGCTATGGTATTAATGAGTCAACATTACTATTTCTGAGTCATTATCACTTGGAATTTATTATTGAAACAACTACCCTGTCGTCACGCTGTAGCGAATGTTTCCAAAAATAAAAATAAAATAAACTTTACCATTTATTTTATTTTATTTTACTGAAAACATCCGAAAATTAACTTTTCCCCTCGACCTGCGCCGGTCGAGGCTAGACCTGTTCTTAGGTAAATTCTTCGTCTCAGACGTAATGATGCCCTTAGATTTTTAATCCGGGCATCCGTTTGGAAACTGCCACAATCACGCACAAGTTCTGACTCACTTAACTTAAAAAAAGTTCGAACCACCATTTCAGGATCACCGGGCCTTATAATTATGTGGTGTAACTACGACTAGTCTCATAATAATTCCATACAATATTTAAAGATAATACACGGAAAAATACGAGACACTACAATATTGGAATAGTAAGATGATAACCCCTGATAAAAACTATTTTCCCATGGATTAGAGCTTGATGATGTGTTGTTCACCCTAAATATTTAGAGGAAATTTCTTCTATGTTAGTTTTTTAAAAGTTTACTATGACAACCATATTCTCAAATAAATCATTTCCAAGAGAGAAATCAATTTTATACAAATATGTAGGATATTGTTCTTATAGAAATAAAAATTTGAGATAGTCAATATTATATTGAAGGAAAACATTAATGAATATTCATTTATCATTAAATCATGATCTCTCTTGGTGGATGAGGAAACATAGATGATATCCCATATATAGTTGACCCTAATATATTTTTGAGTGAAAACATATCTCCAGTCAATGGTAGTGAGTTTACTGCTCCCTCATCATGTGTGAGAGGCTCAGTTGGGGGACATAATTTGTGATCTTATACATGAAAATTTATAAAAAGGTGATTGAAAAAATAGATTTTTTGATGGAGTGTATAACATTATCCATTTATATAGACTCATAGTGGTTATAATTATGTTGAGGGAGGATTTGTTATAGGAGTTTCATACCTCCCCCTTGGTGGAAAAGTATGGAGTGTCAAACACATACTAGGGATTTCAGTGATAGTTTTAGTTATAAGGTATAAGTTTAAATGTTTCTATATTTTTTTCTTAATTCATAATATATCATAAAATTAATATAGTACCTCAGGTTCTAATACTATTGACTTAACTACCTAAAAATATATTGTAAGTGGGATGAAGTATCAATCGATATGGTAACAGTACCATTATATGTAGTAAAACAATGTCACACTACCTCATAGATTATTAATGTAGATACCCAAAGCTTGACGTAAATTGACATTACATTACTTTTGCGGAATACTTAGTACATAACAAAAACACACACACAAGGACCGTAATAGTTTAGTGTCTTTGGAAATTCAAAATATAATCTTCTAATCGTGGTGAAAGATCTTCAACATCTCCCATAAGGATCTTATTTTTTTTAAACCTAAATCCTTTCTTTATGTCCTGGGGAAAAAACATAAAAGGTCAAATGCTCAGTAAGGGTAAACAAAAGAAATATCAATCACGTCATATTCATAAGAACATATCTTTTGGAAATCTTAACCTGCAAAAGAGATCATAATTTCATAATATGGGATAAATCATAGTAGTGAAATGTAATCCCAATAATCATAACTTAAAACATGAAACTTTGTGGCATACACACATAATCATAGAGAATCATTTCTTATTATTCAAGACTCATTTCCAAGACTATCTTAGTGGACAAAGTCCCTTTCTGAACTGAGTTCACTCCTCGTTTCAGTCCTGTTTCACTGAACCGGTATAACCTACCGTTCCAGCCATGTCTATCTCATGAGATATAAAATCTTTACCCAATGAATTGGAGGGAGATATAGGTCCCACCCATCTCATAATGAAATAATTCTTACTTGTGCCACAAAATAAACATACATCATTCATAATAACCCAATAAATAAAATGGGTTTCATAAACATCATCCAATCATCACATAATCCATATAAAAGAAATGGATATCATTTAATAATAATAAAAAAGTGAAACCATGTAAATCATATAAACATTACACTTGAAACATACACATGTGAAATAATGTCATCTTAGATGAAAATGGTTTTGATAAAACACTTTAAATGAATTCTTGAGGAAAATATCCTTTTTTCTTCAAAATCATTTTATTTTCACAAAATGTCATGCAATTTTAGAAGAAAAGGTTTTTGTTGAAAATAGTCATGGAATATTTTGAAGGAATCTTCATAAAAATATGGCTTTATAAAACCATAAAAATCTTTTCATGCCGTATACGTTAAAAAAACATTCTTATCGTACTTTTGTCGAAAAAGTCAAAAAGTACCTCGTAATAGAAAGATTCCATACATACGATGTAGTAAAAGTAAAAAATGGGTAAAAAGGACTTTAAACATACATGAAAACACTTTTATAATATATGGACATGGATGATAGAAATAACCCCAGTAAATACTGACGAATAAGCAATCTCGGATAAAAATGAGATTTGCAAAATTATCCCTTACCTTAGGTCCGATTTTCTTTGTAAGTGTCCGGACCTCCTGTATAATGATTTAAAAAATGTAATTGACTTATTATAGAATCATATTAATTTTTATGATATCATATATGGTTCACTTATGACTTTATATTACCCGTTCTTTTGTAAATTCCATGTTAAAGAGCGTTTTGGGTAAAATTGTTTCATTTGTCGTCCTTTTTTTGACTTGTAATTATTCATATGATTACTTAGATCATGATTACTTAATTACAGAATATAAAACATGATTTATATATAATATATATTCAGAATATACATATATATAATAAATCAGTTAATGGAAAGAAATACACCGTTCATGGAGACGGTAGGCCGTACGTACGCATGAACGCTGTTTTCGTTTCCTTATTGAGTTGAATGGAATTAAGTAGATGACATACATATATATAAACATAAATCCAGTATCATTATTATGTCATATATTTCATGATTACTTATTATATATACTTTATAATCATTCATGAATGGTTAAAGTGGAGAATAAATCTCATCGCATCGTGGAGACGGTAGTCCGTACGTACGCACGAGCGATGATATCGTTCTCATGATTGTGGGACTGTATTGGAGTGTATATATACTATTTCAGAATCAATATCACTTTAAATTAATCATATATAGTTATTATTTACACCATTATACCCATCCAAGTAAGGTGGTGGTGGAAAATAGATTTCACCACGGCGTGGAGACGGTATTCCATACGTACGCACGCGCGGTGATTTCGTTTTTCATAGGATGGATAGATGGTTAAATAGGGTTGTTTCATACTTATAATAATATATAAGTATATGAGTGATACTGATGTTATTACTTTATAATGAAACAACTAAAGAAGAAGAAGCGGAAGAAGAAATAAAGATGAAAGAATCGGTAATGGAAATTACCTCTTCTTTGAAGCACCTCTTTGAGACCTCCTCTTAGGGCACTAAAATTGGTCTTTGAGGAAGACAAGAAACTCTAGGATGTTTCTAGGGAAGTGGAGAAGAGAATTTGGCAGGGGTTGGCCGAGCTTGAAGGCTCAAAGTGTTGTGAGGAAGAGAGGGAGGGGGTGCCCTTTTATAAGGGGGGAGAGGGGCACCTTTTGAATAACTAAAAATATTATTTTATTATAAAGACAAATTCGGTTTTAAATAGCTCCAAATTGATTTATTTAGAAGATAAGGTGGGTATGGGTCGAAATCCTCTCATAAAATAGAATTTAGACAAGTTTAGGTTCCTATTTTAACCTTATCATTTATATTTAACTTTAAGTTAGATAATTTTACTTTTACCGTGTCTTCTTGTTTTCTTACACTATAAGGTTAATAAACTTACTATATCAAGCCAAAAAAACCCCAAGTTGTTTATTATTAATATATATAACCTTATATAATTCATTTGGCAGAACATTAGATATTTAGGAATAAAATAACAATTAATAATATAATATTTGTTTTAAGAACTATTTTATGTCAATTTTGACACTATTTAGTAATTGATTTTTGTGAAACTCATAACAGATTGATTAGTTAGAAAACAGTTAATTAAATAAATATTAACATGTCATATTAACATATATAATTAGTGAAATTCATAAAAAGTCTTAAATTACATTTATTTGGGTATTTATAACATCAATTATGTCAATATTTCATTAATAAGACAATTTCTGCATCATCTTTGTGTCATAATAAATGATAATTATTTAATCCCTAAAAATTCTAAATAAATTCCTATGATGTAGATAATTGTATTAGATTTCTGTAGACTATTCATGTTATAAGTTTCATGAAGTGTATCACTAAATTAAAATTATTATACTTATAATATTTAAGAAAGTGACATGTTGTCACATTCTTTGGTTTTAATAATAATTAACTTATTTTCATGGAATAAAGTCCATTAAATGAATCTAATCAGAACCTTAGGTGAAATGGGTCGACTTTTAGTCATACAATAGGATTTTTCCAAGTGTTAGGTTAATTTTATAATATTATATTTACCCTTAATTACCCGATTTACCTTTAACTATGGTAAATAAAATTTACCGTAGTTACTATTCATAATTCCCAAAAATAAAAAGTAGCCTATTAACATACTTTGGACCCACTGATTCCAAATATGGAATCCATTTTTTCAAATTCAATACACAGAATTTGCAGAAATTAAATTAAAATTAATCCCGTTGTCGAAAGAAAACGGGTTTTTCTTTAAAACATTGCAAAAGATTGAATTGATTTATCCTATGAATTCAAGGTAGAATCAATGATAATGACATAAATTATATTAAATGGTAAAAATATTTTCTATTTATACTTTAAAACTATTCAATGTTATAATTTAACCATATAAATTATTGCGATGAAAAATGTTGTTTTTAATTAAAATATAGCGTGTTTTTACTTTTCATCAAAATATGAAAGTTACCAGAATAATATGAAAAATTTATCCAAAGTAAATTTTTATTTTATGATTCCAAAGAAGAATTTTATTTTGTCAAATTGAACTTATAAACATGTAAAAAACTAGATTTAAAGTGGGTGCACCATCAAAAGGCGGCAAAACTATATTTTTTGAAAAATAATTATTTTACCTGAAAAATTTATTTTGTTCTTATACCATGTTTTAGAAAATGTGTAAGACGAATAATAATGTTATAAGATTAAAAATTTAGTTAATACTATTCATAACGGCTAGTTCATAATAATATTATAATAATATATCGTTGTTTAGTAAAACCCGGTATTGCGTACAACACACGCTATCGAGGAAGGTCGCAATTGCGTGTAATGCAATCCAAGTCAGGGTTGCGTGCTGTGAAAGAATATTTCGTTGTTTCGTATAACATAATCCAACCATATTTACTTTAGAAATTGAATATATATATATATATACTCAATTTTGCGTAGAATAAATATTATCAAAATTGTGTGTAACACGATCCAAGAATAGTGTTGCGTATACTGCAAGCTAATACAGTGTTGTGTATAGCGCAGGGTAATCTTGGTGTAGCATACAACACAAGAAATTAATGAAATTAAAAGAATATTTTTCATAAAATCTTGGGGTGTTACATTCTACCCCCCTTAAAATGAATTTCTCCCTCGAAATTCGTCGGGGGTTATAAATGGTTTACTATTCGAAAGTTTCTTTAATAGAAACCTACATCGTAAAAAGGAATACCAAAACCAATCTTTAAAAACAAAAGTATAAAACGTAACGGTTACCCAAATAAACTAATCACTGGGTTTCCACATAGGTGAAAATATGGATATGGAAGAGAAATCTAACCATCATGTTCTGATAGAGAGTGGTAGAGAACATGGCTATGAAAAATCCAACAATCACAAAGCCATAAATTTGTGATGATATAGGGTACCATCTAATTCATCGGATATAAAGGCACTAGGACAACATTTTTGGTTTTCAAGATCATTTCCCTAAAGTTGAATAATTTGAATTAGAATAAATACTTACTTTATTTTGGTACAATCTCACTGTTGTTCGTGCTTTGAACAATTTACACTTCATCTCTTAAAGAAATGAAGTTGAATTTGTTATTCGTGATGTGTTAAAAGATCATGTGATAGAATGATGGGTCATTCCATCTGTTTCAAACAAAAGGTTAGAAAAAGTTATCAAATATACATAAGTCTGTCTTTGGTGAGGTTAATCGTATATGAAAATGAACTTATACTTCATCTATCACGTCGCTTAATATAATAAAACTAGTTTCTACTAACCAGGGACTTCCTGTAGGTCAGTGGTAGGCGATAAAGGCCAGTCGCACTTCGGTTGTGGGTTCGATTCCCACAGCCTTGTCCGACGCGATGGGCTGTCGCCCATCCTACAGGTTGTCCTTTTTCTAAAACTACATTACTATAACATCCCATCAATAATATCAAAAAAAGTTCCATCCTTAAACAATACTAACTTATGTACAACATAATCCATTCCAATATTTAGGCTTATCTAAAATACTTCAGTCCAAGCTCATAGTATAAAGAAAACGATTACTTGAAATTTCATCAACCAAGCATGTGAATACCATCATTTATCCCCCATATATCTTGTTGGTCACATTTAAATCATGTGAATACCTTAATCATGTATTCTCTTGAAAAATGAATACCCATTAACCCTTAGTGAAAACATGAATGCTGTCAAAAGTTAACTCTTTACACATACCAAAATCCAAAAATTCTATATACTCAAACCATGATATAACCTTCTCCTTATATCTGTCATGAGCTCATGAATACTATCAAACATTTAATTTTCTCCTTATCCCTTCATTATGCACATATCATCTACATTCCAAAAATATCTGAATAACCTTTCATGGATACTGGTAGCATTAATCATATATTTTCAAAACTCAAGGAAAGACAACAATGTAATGATCCTTAGATGTATCTTTATTCCATTGTACCATGATATTACTTATACAACATTACACTTGATAAACATGTAATCATTTCACTACCTTCTTAAACCATTGACCGAGCTTCAACAATTATTTCAACTCACATATCATTTGTAGTATCTTAATCATCATCAACATAAATACTACCCATACGGTCGTACTGATTCTCTTCATGAGACTTTCCCTTAGGGAATTGGTTTTCATAATGCCCGTACATTCCACATTTAAAACATTTAACCATTGTTGATGTCGTAGCAATACCATTATCCTCATCCATGGTGTTAACTGAACCTTTTCCTTTGCACTTACTGGATTTGTGTCCTTCTTTTCCACACCCAAAGCATCTTCCAGTTCCTTTGAAACATTCTCCTTGATGCCTCTTCCCACATGATTTACATAGGGGAAATTTAACTTTCTTTCCTCTATGATCATCATGAAACTCCATCTTTCTCTTATTAGACGAGTCTGGAAAATTAACAAAATTTTAATTTATTGATCATATTGTGAGATTTCTGATTCGACATAATAATGATGTTTGGACTTCCAAATCCCATTTCATTTGGTTGCTCATAAAGAATATCATTCCATTGTCCATCATATCCTCCATTATCTTGAATCATCTTATTTCCAGCCATTTTCTAAAACCCAAAAATAATAGTGTGAGAGGAAAAAATCATAATAAAGGGGGAGTAACTTCAATATCTAACATCTTTGGTTTAATCTAATATCGTACCATAGTTCTAGGACTATATCCTATACGTATACTTATTCTTAGGGACATCCCTAGACATACCTTAGAAATATCTCTAGGGATCTTACTAACGTTTTCGCATCCTAGTTTCCAAAGGTTGACTAAAATTTTCCTCTGATACCAACTGTAGAGACCCGAAGCTTGATGTACATTGACATTACATTACTTTTGCGGAATACTTAGTACATAACAAAAACACACACACAAGGACCGTAATAGTTTAGTGTCTTTGGAAACTCGGAATATAATCTTCTAATCATGGTGAAAGATCTTCAACATCTCCCATAAGGATCTTCTTCTTTTTTTTAAAAACCTAAATCCTTTCTTTATTTCTTGGGGAAAAAAACATAAAAGGGTGAGCTCAAATTCTCAGTAAGGGTAAACAAAATAAATATCAATCACTCCATATTCATAATAACATATCTTTTGGAAATCTTAACCTGTAAAAGAGATCATAATTTCATAACATGAGATAAATCATAGTAGTGAAATATAATCCCAATAATCATAACTTAAAACATGAAACTTTGTGGCATACACACATAATCATAGAGAATCATTTCTTATTAGTCAAGACTCATTTCCAAGACTATCTTAGTGGACAAAGTCCTTTTCTGAACCGAGTTCACTCCTCGTTTCAGTCCTGTTTCACTGAACCGGTATAACATACCATTCCAGCCATGTCTATCTCATGAGATATAAAATATTTACCAAATGCATTGGATGGAGATATAGGTCCCACCCATCTCATAATTAAATCATTCTTACTTGTGCCACAAAATAAACATACATCATTCATAATAACCCAATAAATAAAATGGGTTTCATAAACATCATCCCATCATCACATAATCCATATAAAAGAAATGGATATCATTTCATAATAATAAAAAAAGTGAAACCATGTAAATCATAGAGACATTACACTTGAAACATACACATGTGAAATAATGTCATATTATATGAAAATGGTTTTGATAAAACACTTTAAATGAATTCTTGAGGAAAATATCCTTTTTTCTTCAAAATCATTTTATTTTCACAAAATGTCATGCAATTTTAGAAGAAAAGTTTTTTGTTGAAAATAGTCATGGAATCTTTTGAAGGAAGCTTCATAAAAATAAGGCTTTAGAAAACCATAAAAATCTTTTCATGCCGTATACGTTAAAAAAACATTCTTATCATACTTTTTTCGGAAAAGTCAAAAAGTACCTCGTAATAGAAAGATTCCATACATATGATGTAGTAAAAGTAAAAAATGGGTAAAAAGGACTTTAAACATACATTAAAACACTTTTATAATACATGGACATGGATGATAGAAATAACCCCAGTAAATACTGATGAATAAGAAATCTCAGATAAAAATGAGATTGTGATATTTTCCCTTACCTTAGGTCCGATTTGCTTCGTAAGTGTCCAAACCTCCTGTATAATGATTTAAATAATGTCATTGACTTATTACTGAATCATATTAATTGTTATGATATCATATATGGTTCACTTATGACTTTATATTACCCGTTCTTTTGTAAATTCCATGTTAAAGAGCGTTTTGGGTAAAATTGTTTCATTTGTCGTCCGTTTTTTGACTTGTAATTATTCATATGATTACTTAGATCATGATTAATTAATTACAGAATATAAAAAATGATTTATATGTAATATATATTCAGAATATACATATATATAATAAATCATTAAATGGAAAGAAATACACCATTCATGGAGATGGTAGGCCGTATGTACGCATGAACGCTGTTTTCGTTTCCTTATTGAGTTGAATGGAATTAAGTAGATGACATAAATATATACACACATAAATCCAGTATCATTATTATGTCATATATTTCATGATTACTTATTATATATACTTTATAATCATTCATGAATGGTTAAAGTGGAGAATGAATCTCATCGCGTCGTGGAGACGGTAGTCCGTACGTACGCACGAGCGATGATATCATTCTCATGATCGTGGGACTGTATTGGAGTGTATATATACTATTTTAGAATAAATATAAATTTAAAGTAATAATATATGGTTATTATTTACACCGTTATACCCATCCAAGTAAGGTGGTGGTGGAAAATAGATTTCACCACGGCGTGGAGACGGTATTCTGTACGTACGCACGCGCGATGATTTCATTTTTCGTAGGATGGATAGATGGTGAAATAGGGTTGTTTCATAATTATAATAATATATAAGTATATGAGTGATAATGATTTTATTACTTCATAATGAAACAACTAAAGAAGAAGAAGCGGAAGAAGAAATAAAGATGAAAGAATCAGTAACGGAAATTACCTCTTCTTTGAAGCGCCTCTTTGAGACCTCCTCTTAGGGCACTAAAATTGGTCTTTGAGGAAGACCAGAAACTCTAGGATGTTTCTAGGGAAGTGGAGAAGAGAATTTTTCAGGGGTTTTCCGAGATTGAAGTCTCAAAGTGTTGTGAGGAAGAGAGGGAGGGGGTGCCCTTTTATAAGGGAGGAGAGGGGCACCTTTTGAATAACTAAAAATATTATTTTATTATAAAGCCAAATTCGGTTTTAAATAGCTCCAAATTGATTTATTTCAAAGCTAATGTGTGGATGGGTCGAAATACTCTCATCCAATAGAATTTAGACAAGTTTAGGGTCCTATTTTAACCTTATCATTTATATTTTACTTTAAGTTAGATAATTTTACTTTTACCGTGTCTTCTTGTTTTCTTACACTATAAGGTTAATAAACTTACTATATCAAGCCAAAAGAACCCCAAGTTGTTTATTATTAATATATATAACCTTATCTAAGTCATTTGGCAGAACCTTAGATTTTTAGGAATAAAATAACAATTAATAATATAATATTTGTTTTAAAAACTATTTTATGTCAATTTTGACACTATTTAGTAATTGATTTTTGTAAAACTCATAAAATATTTATTAGTTAGAAAAAAGTTGATTAAATAAATAATAACATGTCATATTAATATATAAAATTAGTGAAATTCATAAAAAATCTTAAATTACATTTATTTGGGTATTTGTAACATCAATTATGTCAATATTTCATTAATAAGACAATTTCTGCATCATCTTTGTGTCATAATAAATGATAATTATTTAATCCATAAAAATTCTAAATAAATTCCTATGATTTATATAATTGTATTAGATTTCTAGAGACTATTCATGTTAGAAGTTTCATGAATTTTATCACTAAATTAAAATTATTATACTTATAAGATTTAAGAAAGTGACATGTTGTCACATTCTTTGGTTTTAATAATAATTAACTTATTTTCATGGAAAAAGTCCATTAAATGAATATAATCCGACTCTTAGGTGATATGGGTCGACTTTTAGTAATACAATAGGATTTTCCAAGTGTTAGGGTAATTTTATAATATTATATTTACCCTTAATTACCCGATTTACCTTTAACTATTGTAAATAAAATTTACCGTAGTTACTATTCATAATTCCCAAAAATAAAAAGTAGCATATTAACATAATTTGGACCCACTGATTCCAAATATGGAATCAATTTTTTCAAATTCAATACACAGAAGTTGCAGAAATTAAATTAAAATTAATCCCGTTGTCGAAAGAAAATGGGTTTTTCTTTAAAACATTGCAAAAGATTGAATTGATTTATCCTACGAATTCTCGGTAGAATCAATGATAATGACATACATTATATTAAATGGTAAAAATATTGTCTATTTATACTTTAAAAAATTCAATATTATAATTTAACCATATAAATTATTGCGATGAAAAATGTTTTTTTTAATTAAAATATAGCGTGTTTTTACTATTCATCAAAATATGAAAGTTACCAGAATAATATGAAAAATTTATCCAAAGTAAATTTTTATTTTATGATTCCAAATAAGAATTTTATTTTGTCAAATTGAACTTATAAACATGTCAAAAACTAGATTTAAAGTGGGTGCACCATCAAAAGGCGGCAAAACTGCATTTTTTGAAAAATACTTATTTTACCTGAAAAATTTATTTTGTTCTTATACCATGTTTTAGAAAATGTGTAAGACGAATAATAATGTTATAAGATTCAAAATTTAGTTAATACTATTCATAACGGCTAGTTCATAATAATATTATAATAATATATCGTTGTTTAGTAAAACCCGGTATTGCGTACAACACACGCTATCGAGGAAGGTCACGATTGCGTGTAATGCAATCCAAGTCAGGGTTGCGTGCTGTGAAAGAATATTTCGTTGTTTCGTATAACATAATCCAACCATATTTAATTTAGAAATTGAATATATATATATATATATATATTCAATGTTGCGTAGAATAAATATTATCAAAATTGTGTGTAACACGATCCAAGAATAGTGTTGCGTATACTGCAAGCTAATACGGTGTTGTGTATAGCGCAGGGTAATCTTGGTGTAGCATAAAACACAAGAAATTAATGAAATTAAAAGAATATTTTTCATAAAATCTTGGGGTGTTACAATTAACCATTATACCATGTTAGATTAAATTATTACCATTTTATATTAGTGTTCTATGGGGAGTATTGGGAACATTTACTTATTTGAGATCGTCGAACAACATGGGGTACCCCCCCAAAATAGTATCTGACTATGATGATCTATTCATTTGATGCTTATGGAGAGTGTTTAATAAAATAGTTCATATGATAACTATGTTCCACGCCAATATATATGTACATAAAAAATGATCCCTCATTGTTTTGGATTATATTATGAGGTCCCATGCATTAGACATTAGTTATAGTTCATAATATCACTTATAATTGGTGTATCCATCCTATATAAGCTAATAACACTATTCTATATTCATTTCACCATTTAGAGATATTAATGGGAGACTTTTTTGGTCAATCTTATTCTACACAATGATAGGATAATCATCTCTTTTAGGGACAAAGGTGGTCTAAGAAATTGAATCAAAGACTATGTGTTCTAGGGGTAAATAAATACAAATTATATTTGATAGAATACAAGTGTAATATAAAATTATATACCCATTATGTTAGATAAGGGAGACTATATGTTTGAAAATCTATCATTACGATGAGGGTTAATGATGCATGGTGAGGGTAGCATGTTTTCCTTGAGGTTTATCGATCCATTTCAGTTCCATCATATGGCTGAGGAGGTTTTCCAATAAACTACCTTACCCCCATAGTTTTAGTGTGTTCATTTACTATTCTATGTCACAAAGATGGGGGGATTGGTAAATGACCCATCAAATGATGTTAACTAGTAAAATATTGACATTGAGGTTAAAATTTTTATTTCATATTACACAGTGGCCATTGAGGGATGGTAGGATAGGATCCCTCATAGGTTTTTAATCTTTCCTGTTCATGATCTTCAGTTTCATGGGAAACTTGGGGAGACCACGTGGGATAATGAGAGCAATATGTGGGCATAGTTCCTGCAAAATATCATGATAGTTTTATCTCTTTTGGGGAAATACCATTGAAGTAGGGAACAATATGATGGAATAATGTTTTTTGTTTGAAAAATTTTCATATTTCCCAATATATAATTTATCTATTTTGAGTATCCATGGTGTTATGGGTGTTATAGGACACCTAGAATAGTTATATTAAAAATATTAAATTTATTAAATAGTATGCCCACTTTTATTAGAAATAATTGTTTTCCCATTTATCAGAGTCGTTGATTGAAAATATTAGAGCATGATTGGATGAAAAACACCGGGGTTTAACCTAGGTGAAACATATGTTTTTTGTGCACTAGGTTTCATGTCTATGTGTAGTCAATGGAGGATACATTTTTTCAATTAAATAATAAATTTATTTAATGTTTAACCTATTATATGAATCTATTTAAACCCTATTATGTCCAGTCTCCATAGATATCAACATATCATTTCTAAATTGAGAGCTAAAGGAAAAGACACTATAGGGGACCTTTAGTGATCAAAAAAATTATTGAGAATTTAAAATTATATTTATGGATGACTTTTTGTCAACAATAGGGTTCTGGAATTATTACAACAATAATGAAGTTTAATAATTATTTATTAGTAGTCATTTTAATCATTAATATGGACATTTTTTTATGGATTTATTCAACCTATCATTCGGTATTTTTATCATGGAATAATATATCTTCAATGGATATTTATATCTCTCTATATTATAATGTCCTATAAAACATAAAATTTTGATTATTTTTCATTATTTATGATGAATTCATCTATGTTTTTTAGATACCTATATGATGATAATTTGTGATATATATATCAATAAGTGATGATATTCACATTGATGTTTCATTGGTTTCATCCCTCTATTATTTGTGTTCTTCACTATAATCTATATTCTATGAGGTGACTCGACTATTTTTGGGCTAGTCTGAATCATGACCAAACCCCAATATTTCGATTGATTTATTTGTGACTGAATTTGATGATCATGGTTTCAGGATAATCAATGAATGTTTTTGAAAAAATGATCGATGGATGTATATGGTTTGGTTTTCCTAATGTTTTTCATATGAGGATGAAATTTACAATCAATTAATTCCATTATAGAGATGAAAAATATAAAAATAAACTTCTAATGGTGGTGGGATTATGATTGACACATCCAATGGTACCTATTATGTTTTTTCTAAAAGAATATTGGAAAGGACATATTCCCTGCAATGGGGTTGATTCTAAATAAAAAATTCGTTACACTCAATGTAGACATAGAAACACACATTATATAGCATCTTTATTAGTAGATGCTGTGGTATCTGTTATATTTAGATATCACATAGACATGTGGGTCCCCACACACCATGTGAATCTGCTTGAGTAGTTTATTTGTGTTCAAGGATAACATGTCCAAGACCCATGGTCGTCCCACACATCATGAACATGTATTTTACATGGGTTTCTACATAAAATATGGGACATAGGGAATGTCCTGGTGTATATTTGGGAGTAAACCCCATGTTAATAATGGTAAATGCCATGAAACTTTATAATAATGTTATACCATTCATATATAAATAATTATGACTTCGATTTGGGCATGTGATTAATCAATTTTGAGTATAATTTATTATAAGATTTAATAGTGTATTCGATAATCTCCCATGTTATAGGGGAGAAGATCCCCGATATTTAGTGTTGGTACTCCCCCATTATCGAGCTTCATTAGGTAGAAAGTACTCCACAAGATTGTAGTTGGGGTTTGGTGTCACACCCCGACCGCGGACGTTCGTAATTTTCCTTCTTTCTTGGTCCCGGTTTAAATTTTTCGAAGATTAATTGTGATTGGTGGTTTCGCGCCGGTGCGCGGTCATCGCATCGCTAGCGATGGTCGTGCGTTCGGCCCGGGGGACGGTGTGTCCACCCGGCGTTTTAAATATTAAAGTTTTTACATTGACCTTTTTTTTATTATTACTATTTGAGTTGCGTTATTATTATAATTAACTAACTTTTATTTAATTTAATTATTTTATTGTTATGATTATTATTATAAAGTATTATTAATATTATTATGAAGGTTTGTTATTATTATTATAAAGCAATTATTATTATCATAACATTTTATTATTATTATTATTATAAGTTTATTTTTATTAGATAAGTTTCATTGTTACTAATATTATATGTTTTATTATCATTATTATAATTATAATTATTATTTTTATCTTATATATATATATATATACCTAAAACTAACCCAAAACCCTAGCCATCCCTTCCTCCCGTAGCCGCCTACCCCTCTCTCCTCCCTCTCTTCTCCCCGGGCTCCCCTCCAGACCGCCGTTGTCCGACCTCCCGCTGCAGCCCGCTGCACCTTCTCCTGCCGACCACCTCCGCCAACGCACCCGGCCGTCGCGCGTCCTCCCGCTAGCCGCGCTGGCCTCCGCGTCCCGCCTTCTCCCGCTCACAAGCCGCACCGGACTGCCATCTCCGTTCCCCTTGCTCGCATCGACCCCCTGCTCGCCCAAGCCGGAACCCAGCGACCCCTTCGTGCGCTCCCTGTCACCGGCGCCTCGCCAACCCGCCGAGCCGACCCCTGCCTTGCTCCGACCTCCAGTGCACCCCCCCTCCGACGCTGCTCCCCTGTTCCGCCTCCGGCTAGCCCCGACCTGCCGCCTCCCTCTCCTCCGCCTCGCTTCGTCCCGGCGTCCCGAGGCCGCACCCAGCCACGCCTCCTCCTTCCTCTCTCCGACGTCTGGCCTCCCGACCCCTGCTTGCCGTCGCCGGTCCGCACCGACCCCGTCCCGGCTTCGCCGCGCAACACCCCCCTCCCACGGTGAGTTTTATTTTTTTTCTTTATTTTGTTTTCATTTTGTTTTATTTTATTCTTTGTTTTTATTTTGTTTTATATATATAATGTTTTAATATTTTTATCATGTTAATAATTTTATAATTATTTTATTATTACTAGGTTATTATTATTATATTATTATTATTTATTAATAATATTATTATGTTACCATTATTATTATTATACTATTATTATTTGTATTATTATTATGTTAATACTTATATTATTATTATTAATATTATTATATTATTATTATTATTTTTATTGTTATTATTATTGATATTAACATTTCATATTATTATTATTATTATTGTTATGATTACTAACATATTATTAATATTATTATTATTATTATTATTATTACTACTAATATATTTATTATTATTTTAATTATTATCATATTATCTTTATTATTATTATCATGTTATGATATTCTTATTATTATTATTATGTAATATTATTATATTATTATTTATTGTTAATATTATTATTATTATGTTTGAGTTATTATTATTACATTAGCAGTATTATATTTAATATGTTAATGTCCATAATATTATATTATTATTATTATTATTTTGATTATATTATTGTTATAGTGTTATTATGTTAATATTATTCTATTAGTATTATTATTGTATTACTATATTATTATTATTATTATATTATGTTATTATTATTATTATTATTATTATGTTATGGTTACCCATATTATTATTATTTTTACATTATTATTATTACTATTGTCATTACTATTATGTTGTTATTATTGATT
The DNA here is from genome assembly GCA_963277665.1 of Viscum album. Taxonomy (NCBI): domain Eukaryota; kingdom Viridiplantae; phylum Streptophyta; class Magnoliopsida; order Santalales; family Viscaceae; genus Viscum; species Viscum album. Next base: position 1,302,778,981 of record OY728127.1, read on the forward strand.
GAACCTATTTAACGGTCTATTATTTTTAGGATCTGTTTGACGGCGCAATACGGTGCGACCTTGACGCAATGGGAGTTTTGCGCCGTGTCATTTCTCGTTCCGATTCGAGGTAGGTCTCCCTATGCACTTGCCTCTAAGTTAAGAATTTATTTATTCCTTGTCCTTTTATTAAGTTTCAGTAAATTTAAGAAAAATAATATTAAGTAGTTTTTATATTGTGGTGATTTGCGGATAATGCAAACTGTTTAATTCTGTCATTTCATTAAAAAAAATGTTTTCTTGGTTTCAATTGTGGGATTTCGTAGTAATGTCGTTAAATGGTTCTTCCTGAGTAACGAAAGACATGTTGAGTTGGGTTTTGAAATGTTTTTGTCATGTGTAAATTAGTAAATGTACTGTTTAAGGAAAATGGTGTTTTCTTGTAACCTTGGTTAGTGAAAACGTCGTGTGACCCTTTGAAATTGTTTTTGGAAACCTTACGTGTGGTTCTTGGATGACGAAAGATGTTTTCCTTTGTTGTGTTATTAAAAATGATGTTTTCTAGGTTGTGAAAGTTGGTTATGTTTTTGTTCGAATGTTTCCAAAAAGGGGTTTTTGCGAAAAGATTGGGTAATGACATTTATATTTTCAGAAAGGTATTTTTGACGTGCGTGAGTTTTGAAATATTGTTTGGGTGTGGAAATGGTGACTTTTGTGTGCGATATCTGGTTTGGCCTGCGATATGAGGAAGTGATATATATTATTTGAATGTGAAACTTGTTTGAGCACACGGGAAACCCTGGGTATCTAGGTGGGCGGACTAGAACTAGTGCGCTAGTGAGCCGGATGGGTGTCGTCCCTGTTTCACTTAGCTGGATTGACGATTGCAACACTAACTAAACATGATATCTGAGGGTCGTGGCCTTCTAAGCCACGTTTTCTGAGGGTCATGGCCTTCTAAGCCACGTTTTCTGAGGGTCGTGGCCTTCTAAGCCACGTTTCACCGAGACACGAGGTTCTAGGGTCCCACGCGAGCTAGATGAACCTTAGGGGTTTTACCCATGGTGCTCTACCATCTCTGGCGTGGTGCCTTCCGTCGGCATATGGGGGACCACTTGGGTGTGAGTGTGTGCGTGTGTGAGTATGTGTGTGTGTGTGTGTGAGTGTGTGAGTGCGTGCGTGTGTGCCCATGGTTATTGCTGATAACTTCTAGTTTATTCTTACTTGCACTTGGTTTTTCCTTGCCTGTTTACTTCTACTTGCACTTGCTTTCTTTCCTGCTTGATTACTTTCAGTTCTTCTTTACCGCTCGTGCTGGTTGCTTTGCGAAAATGGTTTTCAAATAAAAATGCGTTTTTCTCTTGTATAGTAAAACTGAAAGTGTAACACTTCCTTATCGTTCAGAACGAATTTAGAACCAATGAAAAGAAATTCAACTTTTAAAAAAAAGAATAAGGGTGATGGCTTGTGTTTAGTTTTTCAAGTGAAACATTGTAAAAGCGTACTTTTATACATTGTAGTTCAAACCTGGAATAGGTAGATTCTTTATTGACTGGCAGTGCATTGGGATTTGTTGTGGGGCTCACCTACTGAGTACTTTTGTGCTCACGCCTATCTTTTACCTCTTCAATTGCAGGTTCCTTTTGTTCAGGTTCTCCTGCTTGAGTCGCTCAGTGTGGGAGCGACGTTGGTTGTAGTTGGGTGGTGACCCGCGAGGTCACATGGAGGTATGTCGTGGTATAGTTTTGTTGGTGTCTTTAGTGTTTACCCGTTTGTTTAGTTTACTTTCATTCTTTCGATCCTGTTTTTAGTTTGGGCTAAAATCGTTCCCAACGATTGAAACTTTTAATGCCCGGCACTTGTTGCCAGCCCGTGGGGATCGGGAACGCCCCTCGGGCCATGCCGCGGACCGGCTCGGGTGACCGGTTCAGGGTCGACCCGGGCTGGTTCGTGACAAAATGGTATCAAAGGTGGTTCTTGTTATTTGGGTTGTCCGGTAGAAGGAGATTAGGACTGTCGGAACTCGAGGGGTAAGTACGGGAAGAGCGTCGCGAACTCTTGCTCGCACTGATCCTCGAGTTACCAGGGGTAGTTCGGGGTTTGTGTCCTTGTCTTTTCTGGTTTTTCTTTGATTGAGAGATGATAATGGAGGCAAGCCGACGTTACGTCGTAATTTCACATGGAGTAGTGACCCATGTGGAGTTCGAGTACGTGGTTTGAATTCCTCCTAGTGGTCGACGCTGACTTGGGACATGGCCCACTACCATGTCGCCTGGTTGAGTGTGACTACTAGTCCCTCATTTCAGTGATTGATGCAAATTTGGTTGCTGCTTTCGTTTTGGTTTGCGTGAGTGCGTTGTTGGAAATGAAAAAGGTTTTTGAAAAAAATTGGATTGGTTCCTTTTAAAGGACTTTAAATATATGAAATGGGTTTTAAAACTGAAATCTCTTGATTTGGAAATCTGTTGTTTTCTCGGAACTGGTTGAGAATGATTTGGGTTGAAACCTCGGTTCCTCTTTATGAACGTCTGCACATGTGTGTGAATGCATGGAAAGTATGTGTTGATGCACATATGAATGGAATGTGGATAAAGACATGTGCAACGGGTCATGGGAGTACCTGGTGTGTGTATTTGAAGTTAAAGGCTTGACTTTGTTTTCTAAATTGGTTTTAAAGGGGAAACAATTTTGAAAAGTTTTGGTTTGAAAGTGAATTGGTTTTTGGAAAGTGATCTTGAGAAATGGTGGTTTTGAAATCAAAAATGAAAAGGGAATTTTAAAGAGGAGATTTTGTTTTGGGTTGTGTTGTATTTGTTTGATCCTTGTGCTACTTGTTTTGATGAAGACACTTTTATTGATGTCGCTTCGGTTTGATGTTGGTTTTGGCCTTGTGTTTTATATGTCGCTCAGGAAATGCCGCCCAGAAAGGTCTTTAAGGATTCGAATATGTCATGCCCAATTTTTGGTCCTCCTAAGACTTTGCCTATTCTCCATGGTGATCAGGGTCCGTTAGAAGTAGTGAAATGGCTCGAGGAAGTGGAACGTGTCTTTAGAACGTGGGGAACTCCCGATAGTGTTAAGGTCCGTGCAATTTATGGAGTTGTTTGAGGGTCCAGCTCTGGACCAGTGGAAGATGGTTACCCCACCGTCAACGCAAGGTGAAATGACGTGGTATGTCTTTAAAACAGTTTTCATCCAATGGTTTGCACCTGAGGAAGTGAAGCTGGAGAAAAGAGGGAGGTTGTGCATATTCAACAAGGTCGACGGACGGTGAGGGCATATGTTGACCATTTCAAGGAACTGATTCCCTTTTCCTCAGAGGTAGCGTCACATGAACTCATGAAGGTCTCTCTTTTCACTGGGGGTCTTTGTCCAGAGATCAAGGAGCGAGTCCTCCCTTATAAAGACTTTTGTTTCGAGAAGCTGGTGGAGGAATCTTTCTTGGCTGAGTTAGTTTCTGGTGTGTGGGTGGTTAGTGCTTCAGCATCCACAGTAGTTCGTAAGAGTTCCCCCTCTGGTGAGGAAAAGGTGCCATAGATACCTGTTCCTAAGGAGTTATCCCCTTTGGTCCCTGTTCCTAGTTCGTCAGATCGTTCGAGGGTATGCTATCAGTGTGGTCGTTTCGGCCATTTAAAGCCGTCTTGCCGCAACCCTCCGAAGACGTGTCGTCGATGCGGTTGTCTGGGTCATCTGGAGAAGTTTTGTCGGAAGCATCGCTTAAAGAGGACGTCGTGATGGGATAACGTCAGTACCTGACTGTGAGGCAGAAGATGCTTCAGCCATCAGAGCCCTAGCCACAAGTCTCGGGGTGAAGCTCGCGCACAGTCAGGAGTCCCCAGGGTTGTGAAGCCTTGGTCCAAGTTCTGTCTTCCGTGTTGACGGTGAAACAATTAGAAACCTCTTCCATACTTGTTTTCCTGCTACTGAAGTTTCAACAGCGTTGTAAATGCGTAGCTTTTCTATAAAGTGATGATGGACTGGTTCTATGATAATCTAAGCAGACTTGTCGTGTGAATGTAATATTCTAAATCGTGTGTCCTTCTTAAAAGTGTGTTTGACTCTCGTGTGGGTTGACCTCATTCTAGTTATGTTGTCGATGTGGTTATGCTTTGTGGACTTCGGTGGATCAAGTCTCCAATTTGATATTGGTTAAATGTTTTTCTATGGGTTTTCCCTGGTGTTGAAGTTGTTGACTCTAGTCGTGGGTTCAAGGTTTCGACAGAGGTGCTGTAGTAATCGTGTTATAAGAGTTGGTGAATTGGTTGGGAGTTCCCGCGTCGACCCCCCTTCCCGGGGTTTTCTATTTAAATGGTCAACTTTTCTGCACAAGTTGAGCTCTTGTGGTGGGGAGAACCCCTTCGTGTTCTCCCCTCGATCTCGAACCCCAGTTTCTCTTGAATCGGTCGGGTGTGACCTGTGTAGAGTAAGGTCATCCCCGAGAACCTCAGTTTGATTCAGTTCCTTTAGTTCTGCTTGGGCATAGACTTGGTTTTTGGCTGACTTGTAACCTGGTGACTTTCTGGGGGCAGAAAGTGTCTGTGGTGGGGAGAATTGTCACACCCCGACCGCGGACGTTCGTAATTTTCCTTCTTTCTTGGTCCCGGTTTAAATTTTTCGAAGATTAATTGTGATTGGTGGTTTCGCGCCGGTGCGCGGTCATCGCATCGCTAGCGATGGTCGTGCGTTCGGCCCGGGGGACGATGTGTCCACCCGGCGTTTTAAATATTAAAGTTTTTACATTGACCTTTTTTATTATTATTACTATTTGAGTTGCGTTATTATTATAATTAACTAACTTTTATTTACTTTAATTATTTTATTGTTATGATTATTATTATAAAGTATTATTAATATTATTATGAAGGTTTGTTATTATTATTATAAAGCAATTATTATTATCATAACATTTTATTATTATTATTATTATAAGTTTATTTTTATTAGATAAGTTTCATTGTTACTAATATTATATGTTTTATTATCATTATTATAATTATAATTATTATTTTTATCTTATATATATATATATATACCTAAAACTAACCCAAAACCCTAGCCATCCCTTCCTCCCGTAGCCGCCTACCCCTCTCTCCTCCCTCTCTTCTCCCCGGGCTCCCCTCCAGACCGCCGTTGTCCGGCCTCCCGCTGCAGCCCGCTGCACCTTCTCCTACCGACCACCTCCGCCAACGCACCCGACCGTCGCGCGTCCTCCCGCCAGCTGCGCTGGCCTCCGCGTCCCGCCTTCTCCCGCTCACAAGCCGCACCGGACTGCCATCTCCGTTCCCCTTGCTCGTATCGACCCCCTGCTCGCCCAAGCCGGAACCCAGCGACCCCTTCGTGCGCTCCCTGTCACCGGCGCCTCGCCAACCCGCCGAGCCGACCCCTGCCTTGCTCCGACCTCCGGTGCACCCCCCCTCCGACGCTGCTCCCCTGTTCCGCCTCCGGCTAGCCCCGACCTGCCGCCTCCCTCTCCTCCGCCTCGCTTCGTCCCGGCGTCCCGAGGCCGCACCCAGCCGCGCCTCCTCCTTCCTCTCTCCGACGTCTGGCCTCCCGACCCCTGCTTGCCGTCGCCGGTCCGCACCGACCCCGTCCCGGCTTCGCCGTGCAACACCCCCCTCCCACGGTGAGTTTTATTTTTTTTTTCTTTATTTTGTTTTCATTTTGTTTTATTTTATTCTTTGTTTTTATTTTGTTTTATATATATAATGTTTTAATATTTTTATCATGTTAATAATTTTATAATTATTTTATTATTACTAGGTTATTATTATTATATTATTATTATTTATTAATAATATTATTATGTTACCATTATTATTATTATACTATTATTATTTGTATTATTATTATGTTAATACTTATATTATTATTATTATTATTATTTTTATTGTTATTATTATTGATATTAACATTTCATATTATTATTATTATTATTGTTATGATTACTAACATATTATTAATATTATTATTATTATTATTATTACTACTAATATATTTATTATTATTTTAATTATTATCATATTATCTTTATTATTATTATCATGTTATGATATTCTTATTATTATTATTATGTAATATTATTATATTATTATTTATTGTTAATATTATTATTATTATGTTTGAGTTATTATTATTACATTAGCAGTATTATATTTAATATGTTAATGTCCATAATATTATATTATTATTATTATTATTTTGATTATATTATTGTTATAGTGTTATTATGTTAGTATTATTCTATTAGTATTATTATTGTATTACTATATTATTATTATTATTATATTATGTTATTATTATTATTATTATTATGTTATGGTTACCCCTATTATTATTATTTTTACATTATTATTATTACTATTGTCATTACTATTATGTTGTTATTATTGATTGAACCTATTTAACGGTCTATTATTTTTAGGATCTGTTTGACGGCGCAATACGGTGCGACCTTGACGCAATGGGAGTTTTGCGCCGTGTCATTTCTCGTTCCGATTCGAGGTAGGTCTCCCTATGCACTTGCCTCTAAGTTAAGAATTTATTTATTCCTTGTCCTTTTATTAAGTTTCAGTAAATTTAAGAAAAATAATATTAAGTAGTTTTTATATTGTGGTGATTTGCGGATAATGCAAACTGTTTAATTCTGTCATTTCATTAAAAAAAATGTTTTCTTGGTTTCAATTGTGGGATTTCGTAGTAATGTCGTTAAATGGTTCTTCCTGAGTAACGAAAGACATGTTGAGTTGGGTTTTGAAATGTTTTTGGCATGTGTAAATTAGTAAATGTACTGTTTAAGGAAAATGGTGTTTTCTTGTAACCTTGGTTAGTGAAAACGTCGTGTGACCCTTTGAAATTGTTTTTGGAAACCTTACGTGTGGTTCTTGGATGACGAAAGATGTTTTCCTTTGTTGTGTTATTAAAAATGATGTTTTATAGGTTGTGAAAGTTGGTTATGTTTTTGTTCGAATGTTTCCAAAAAGGGGTTTTTGCGAAAAGATTGGGTAATGACATTTATATTTTCAGAAAGGTATTTTTGACGTGCGTGAGTTTTGAAATATTGTTTGGGTGTGGAAATGGTGACTTTTGTGTGCGCTATCTGGTTTGGCCTGCGATATGAGGAAGTGATATATATTATTTGAATGTGAAACTTGTTTGAGCACACGGGAAACCCTGGGTATCTAGGTGGGCGGACTAGAACTAGTGCGCTAGTGAGCCGGATGGGTGTCGTCCCTGTTTCACTTAGCTGGATTGACGATTGCAACACTAACTAAACATGATATCTGAGGGTCGTGGCCTTCTAAGCCACGTTTTCTGAGGGTCGTGGCCTTCTAAGCCACGTTTTCTGAGGGTCGTGGCCTTCTAAGCCACGTTTCACCGAGACACGAGGTTCTAGGGTCCCACGCGAGCTAGATGAACCTTAGGGGTTTTACCCATGGTTCTCTACCATCTCTGGCGTGGTGCCTTCCGTCGGCATATGGGGGACCACTTGGGTGTGAGTGTGTGCGTGTGTGAGTATGTGTGTGTGTGTGTGTGAGTGTGTGAGTGCGTGCATGTGTGCCCATGGTTATTACTGATAACTTCTGGTTTATTCTTACTTGCACTTGGTTTTTCCTTGCCTGTTTACTTCTACTTGCACTTGCTTTCTTTCCTGCTTGATTACTTTCAGTTCTTCTTTACCGCTCGTACTGGTTGCTTTGCGAAAATGGTTTTCAAATAAAAATGCATTTTTCTCTTGTATAGTAAAACTGAAAGTGTAACACTTCCTTATCGTTCAGAACGAATTTAGAACCAATGAAAAGAAATTCAACTTTTAAAAAAAAGAATAAGGGTGATGGCTTGTGTTTAGTTTTTCAAGTGAAACATTGTAAAAACGTACTTTTATACATTGTAGTTCAAACCTGGAATAGGTAGATTCTTTATTGACTGGCAGTGCATTGGGATTTGTTTTGGGGCTCACCTACTGAGTACTTTTGTGCTCACGCCTATCTTTTACCTCTTCAATTGCAAGTTCCTTTTGTTCAGGTTCTCCTGCTTGAGTCGCTCAGTGTGGGAGCGACGTTGGTTGTAGTTGGGTAGTGACCCGCGAGGTCACATGGAGGTATGTCGTGGTATAGTTTTGTTGGTGTCTTTAGTGTTTACCCGTTTGTTTAGTTTACTTTCATTCTTTCGATCCTGTTTTTAGTTTGGGCTAAAATCTTTCCCAACGATTGAAACTTTTAATGCCCGGCACTTGTTGCCAGCCCGTGGGGATCGGGAACGCCCCTCGGGCCATGCCGCGGACCGGCTCGGGTGACCGGTTCAGGGTCGACCCGGGCTGGTTCATGACAAAATGGTATCAAAGGTGGTTCTTGTTATTTGGGTTGTCCGGTAGAAGGAGATTAGGACTGTCGGAACTCGAGGGGTAAGTACGGGAAGAGCGTCACGAACTCTTGCTCGCACTGATCCTCGAGTTACCAGGGGTAGTTCGGGGATTGTGTCCTTGTCTTTTCTGGTTTGTCTTTGATTGAGAGATGATAATGGAGGCAAGCCGACGTTACGTCGTAATTTCACATGGAGTAGTGACCCATGTGGAGTTCGAGTACGTGGTTTGAATTCATCCTAGTGGTCGACGCTGACTTGGGACATGGCCCACTACCATGTCGCCTGGTTGAGTGTGACTACTAGTCCCTCATTTCAGTGATTGATGCAAATTTGGTTGCTGCTTTCGTTTTGGTTTGCGTGAGTGCGTTGTTGGAAATGAAAAAGGTTTTTGAAAAAAATTGGATTGGTTCCTTTTAAAGGACTTTAAATATATGAAATGGGTTTTAAAACTGAAATCTCTTGATTTGGAAATCTGTTGTTTTCTCGGAACTGGTTGAGAATGATTTGGGTTGAAACCTCGGTTCCTCTTTATGAACGTCTGCACATGTGTGTGAATGCATGGAAAGTATGTGTTGATGCACATATGAATGGAATGTGGATAAAGACATGTGCAACGGGTCATGGGAGTACCTAGTGTGTGTATTTGAAGTTAAAGGCTTGACTTTGTTTTCTAAATTGGTTTTAAAGGGGAAACAATTTTGAAAAGTTTTGGTTTGAAAGTGAATTGGTTTTTGGAAAGTGATCTTGAGAAATGGTGGTTTTGAAATCAAAAATGAAAAGGGAATTTTAAAGAGGAGATTTTGTTTTGGGTTGTGTTGTATTTGTTTGATCCTTGTGCTACTTGTTTTGATGAAGACACTTTTATTGATGTCGCTTCGGTTTGATGTTGGTTTTGGCCTTGTGTTTTATATGTCGCTCAGGAAATGCCGCCCAGAAAGGTCTTTAAGGATTCGAATATGTCATGCCCAGTTTTTGGTCCTCCTCAGACTTTGCCTATTCTCCATGGTGATCAGGGTCCGTTAAAAGTAGTGAAATGGCTCGAGGAAGTGGAACGTGTCTTTAGAACGTGGGGAACTCCCGATAGTGTTAAGGTCCGTGCAATTTATGGAGTTGTTTGAGGGTCCAGCTCTGGACCAGTGGAAGATGGTTACCCCACCGTCAACGCAAGGTGAAATGACGTGGGATGTCTTTAAAACAGTTTTCATCCAATGGTTTGCACCTGAGGAAGTGAAGCTGGAGAAAAGAGGGAGGTTGTGCATATTCAACAAGGTCGACGGACGGTGAGGGCATATGTTGACCATTTCAAGGAACTGATTCCCTTTTCCTCAGAGGTAGCGTCACATGAACTCATGAAGGTCTCTCTTTTCACTGGGGGTCTTTGTCCAGAGATCAAGGAGCGAGTCCTCCCTTATAAAGACTTTTGTTTCGAGAAGCTGGTGGAGGAATCTTTCTTGGCTGAGTTAGTTTCTGGTGTGCGGGTGGTTAGTGCTTCAGCATCCACAGTAGTTCGTAAGAGTTCCCCCTCTGGTGAGGAAAAGGTGCCAGAGATACCTGTTCCTAAGGAGTTATCCCCTTTGGTCCCTGTTCCTAGTTCGTCAGATCGTTCGAGGGTATGCTATCAGTGTGGTCGTTTCGGCCATTTAAAGCCGTCTTGCCGCAACCCTCCGAAGACGTGTCGTCGATGCGGTTGTCTGGGTCATCTGGAGAAGTTTTGTCGGAAGCGTCGCTTAAAGAGGACGTCGTGATGGGATAACGTCAGTACCTGACTGTGAGGCAGAAGATGCTTCATCCATCAGAGCCCCAGCCACAAGTCTCGGGGTGAAGCTCGCGCACAGTCAGGAGTCCCCAGGGTTGTGAAGCCTTGGTCCAAGTTCTGTCTTCCGTGTTGACGGTGAAACAATTAGAAACCTCTTCCATACTTGTTTTCCTGCTACTGAAGTTTCAACAGCGTTGTAAATGCGTAGCTTTTCTATAAAGTGATGATGGACTGGTTCTATGATAATCTAAGCAGACTTGTCGTGTGAATGTAATATTCTAAATCGTGTGTCCTTCTTAAAAGTGTGTTTGACTCTCGTGTGGGTTGACCTCATTCTAGTTATGTTGTCGATGTGGTTATGCTTTGTGGACTTCGGTGGATCAAGTCTCCAATTTGATATTGGTTAAATGTTTTTCTATGGGTTTTCCCTGGTGTTGAAGTTGTTGACTCTAGTCGTGGGTTTAAGGTTTCGACAGAGGTGCTGTAGTAATCATGTTATAAGAGTTGGTGAATTGGTTGGGAGTTCCCGCGTCGACCCCCCTTCCCGGGGTTTTCTATTTAAATGGTCAACTTTTCTGCACAAGTTGAGCTCTTGTGGTGGGGAGAACCCCTTCGTGTTCTCCCCTCGATCTCGAACCCCAGTTTCTCTTGAATCGGTCGGGTGTGACCTGTGTAGAGTAAGGTCATCCCCGAGAACCTCAGTTTGCTTCAGTTCCTTTAGTTCTGCTTGGGCATAGACTTGGTTTTTGGCTGACTTGTAACCTGGTGACTTTCTGGGGGCAGAAAGTGTCTGTGGTGGGGAGAATTGTCACACCCCGACCGCGGACGTTCGTAATTTTCCTTCTTTCTTGGTCCCGGTTTAAATTTTTCGAAGATTAATTGTGATTGGTGGTTTCGCGCCGGTGCGCGGTCATCGCATCGCTAGCGATGGTCGTGCGTTCGGCCCGGGGGACGATGTGTCCACCCGGCGTTTTAAATATTAAAGTTTTTACATTGACCTTTTTTTTATTATTACTATTTGAGTTGCGTTATTATTATAATTAACTAACTTTTATTTACTTTAATTATTTTATTGTTATGATTATTATTATAAAGTATTATTAATATTATTATGAAGGTTTGTTATTATTATTATAAAGCAATTATTATTATCATAACATTTTATTATTATTATTATTATAAGTTTATTTTTATTAGATAAGTTTCATTGTTACTAATATTATATGTTTTATTATCATTATTATAATTATAATTATTATTTTTATCTTATATATATATATATATACCTAAAACTAACCCAAAACCCTAGCCATCCCTTCCTCCCGTAGCCGCCTACCCCTCTCTCCTCCCTCTCTTCTCCCCGGGCTCCTCTCCAGACCGCCGTTGTCCGGCCTCCCGCTGCAGCCCGCTGCACCTTCTCCTGCCGACCACCTCCGCCAACGCACCCGGCCGTCGCGCGTCCTCCCGCCAGCCGCGCTGGCCTCCGCGTCCCGCCTTCTCCCGCTCACAAGCCGCACCGGACTGCCATCTCCGTTCCCCTTGCTCGCATCGACCCCCTGCTCGCCCAAGCCGGAACCCAGCGACCCCTTCGTGCGCTCCCTTTCACCGGCGCCTCGCCAACCCGCCGAGCCGACCCCTGCCTTGCTCCGACCTCCGGTGCACCCCCCCTCCGACGCTGCTCCCCTGTTCCGCCTCCGGCTAGCCCCGACCTGCCGCCTCCCTCTCCTCCGCCTCGCTTCGTCCCGGCGTCCCGAGGCCGCACCCAGCCGCGCCTCCTCCTTCCTCTCTCCGACGTCTGGCCTCCCGACCCCTGCTTGCCGTCGCCGGTCCGCACCGACCCCGTCCCGGCTTCGCCGCGCAACACCCCCCTCCCACGGTGAGTTTTATTTTTTTTTCTTTATTTTGTTTTCATTTTGTTTTATTTTATTCTTTGTTTTTATTTTGTTTTATATATATAATGTTTTAATATTTTTATCATGTTAATAATTTTATAATTATTTTATTATTACTAGGTTATTATTATTATATTATTATTATTTATTAATAATATTATTATGTTACCATTATTATTATTATACTATTATTATTTGTATTATTATTATGTTAATACTTATATTATTATTATTATTATTATTATTATATTATTATTATTATTTTTATTGTTATTATTATTGATATTAACATTTCATATTATTATTATTATTATTGTTATGATTACTAACATATTATTAATATTATTATTATTATTATTACTACTAATATATTTATTATTATTTTAATTATTATCATATTATCTTTATTATTATTATCATGTTATGATATTCTTATTATTATTATTATGTAATATTATTATATTATTATTTATTGTTAATATTATTATTATTATGTTTGAGTTATTATTATTACATTAGCAGTATTATATTTAATATGTTAATGTCCATAATATTATATTATTATTATTATTATTTTGATTATATTATTGTTATAGTGTTATTATGTTAATATTATTCTATTAGTATTATTATTGTATTACTATATTATTATTATTATTATATTATGTTGTTATTATTATTATTATTATGTTATGGTTACCCCTATTATTATTATTTTTACATTATTATTATTACTATTGTCATTACTATTATGTTGTTATTATTGATTGAACCTATTTAACGGTTTATTATTTTTAGGATCTGTTTGACGGCGCAATACGGTGCGACCTTGACGCAATGGGAGTTTTGCGCCGTGTCATTTCTCGTTCCGATTCGAGGTAGGTCTCCCTATGCACTTGCCTCTAAGTTAAGAATTTATTTATTCATTGTCCTTTTATTAAGTTTCAGTAAATTTAAGAAAAATAATATTAAGTAGTTTTTATATTGTGGTGATTTGCGGATAATGCAAACTGTTTAATTCTGTCATTTCATTAAAAAAATGTTTTCTTGGTTTCAATTGTGGGATTTCGTAGTAATGTCGTTAAATGGTTCTTCCTGAGTAACGAAAGACATGTTGAGTTGGGTTTTGAAATGTTTTTGGCATGTGTAAATTAGTAAATGTACTATTTAAGGAAAATGGTGTTTTCTTGTAACCTTGGTTAGTGAAAACGTCGTGTGACCCTTTGAAATTGTTTTTGGAAACCTTACGTGTGGTTCTTGGATGACGAAAGATGTTTTCCTTTGTTGTGTTATTAAAAATGATGTTTTCTAGGTTGTGAAAGTTGGTTATGTTTTTGTTCGAATGTTTCCAAAAAGGGGTTTTTGCGAAAAGATTGGGTAATGACATTTATATTTTCAGAAAGGTATTTTTGACGTGCGTGAGTTTTGAAATATTGTTTGGGTGTGGAAATGGTGACTTTTGTGTGCGATATCTGGTTTGGCCTGCGATATGAGGAAGTGATATATATTATTTGAATGTGAAACTTGTTTGAGCACACGGGAAACCCTGGGTATCTAGGTGGGCGGACTAGAACTAGTGCGCTAGTGAGCCGGATGGGTGTCGTCCCTGTTTCACTTAGCTGGATTGACGATTGCAACACTAACTAAACATGATATCTGAGGGTCGTGGCCTTCTAAGCCACGTTTTCTGAGGGTCGTGGCCTTCTAAGCCACGTTTTCTGAGGGTCGTGGCCTTCTAAGCCACGTTTCACCGAGACACGAGGTTCTTGGGTCCCACGCGAGCTAGATGAACCTTAGGGGTTTTACCCATGGTGCTCTACCATCTCTGGCGTGGTGCCTTCCGTCGGCATACGGGGGACCACTTGGGTGTGAGTGTGTGCGTGTGTGAGTATGTGTGTGTGTGTGTGTGAGTGTGTGAGTGCGTGCGTGTGTGCCCATGGTTATTGCTGATAACTTCTAGTTTATTCTTACTTGCACTTGGTTTTTCCTTGCCTGTTTACTTCTACTTGCACTTGCTTTCTTTCCTGCTTGATTACTTTCAGTTCTTCTTTACCGCTCGTACTGGTTGCTTTGCGAAAATGGTTTTCAAATAAAAATGCATTTTTCTCTTGTATATTAAAACTGAAAGTGTAACACTTCCTTATCGTTCAGAACGAATTTAGAACCAATGAAAAGAAATTCAACTTTTAAAAAAAATAATAAGGGTGATGGCTTGTGTTTAGTTTTTCAAGTGAAACATTGTAAAAGCGTACTTTTATACATTGTAGTTCAAACCTGGAATAGGTAGATTCTTTATTGACTGGCAGTGCATTGGGATTTGTTGTGGGGCTCACCTACTGAGTACTTTTGTGCTCACGCCTATCTTTTACCTCTTCAATTGCAGGTTCCTTTTGTTCAGGTTCTCCTGCTTGAGTCGCTCAGTGTGGGAGCGACGTTGGTTGTAGTTGGGTGGTGACCCGCGAGGTCACATGGAGGTATGTCGTGGTATAGTTTTGTTGGTGTCTTTAGTGTTTACCCGTTTGTTTAGTTTACTTTCATTCTTTCGATCCTGTTTTTAGTTTGGGCTAAAATCGTTCCCAACGATTGAAACTTTTAATGCCCGGCACTTGTTGCCAGCCCGTGGGGATCGGGAACGCCCCTCGGGCCATGCCGCGGACCGGCTCGGGTGACCGGTTCAGGGTCGACCCGGGCTGGTTCGTGACATTTGGCTTAGTGGTAAGCACCCCTTAATTATACATGAAAAATGGGTTTCAAAAACCCATTGGGTGAAGGGTACTGTAGCAGCACTGTAGCGCACTATAGCAGCAGTGGCACTATAGCAACGATGGGCACTATAGCGGCGGCAGGTCACTGTAGCGGCGGAAGAGTACTGTAGCAGCGACGGGTACTATGAAGAACTGTAGCAGTGTGGGTACTGTAGCAGTACTATTTACAGAATGGGATTTGGGCCAAAAAAACGGGCCTATGATCCATATAATGGGCTAAATGCCCATTGGGCCTTCGGGCTATGTAATGGGTCTTTCTCTCCCCAGTTAAAGTGGTCTTTGCTTTGCTTTAATAATAAAATGAGGCTTCGGACCCAACCTTTAAAAAAAAATTACTCCACAAGATTTCAATTCTCCCTTGTCTTTGGTACCCATTAACAAGGTGCATGTACATGATTATAGTTATATTGATATTTTTTAAGGTTCATGGGATAGAGATATGATATTTGGAGTTAATTTAAAACATTGAAAACATTTCTAGATATAAAGATTGATATTCCACCCTCTTTAATAGAGGATTATTTATGACTATATTTGATGTTATATTTTTTCCTCATCCTATTATTGTGGGTTGGGAGGATGATATTTTTCTTTTTTTACCTTTGGGTTTGTGGTGTCGTACTTGGAATGTATATAATAACTCATGAATGGTATTCTTTTACATGTTAAGTATATTATTGAAATGACAGAGAGATAGAGAGTGCCATTAATGTGACTAATATTACTAGGACATTATAGTAAATTGTGACTATGGGGGAAAGTTGGTAATTTGTATCATAGATCATGAGCATAACATTCCTTCTCTTTGGTTTTTTGGATGGGTATCCCAAATTATTAGGCTGGTTTGATATTTTTTTCCACATTATTGTATTAATAATACTTATACTAAAACACAATATTTTTTTGGAAGTTATCACATGCTGTAATTTCATTAAGGGAATGTAAGACCTTTATCCTATATGGTAGTAACATAAATGGAGGTCTGTTTCTATAATGGTTCATGAGATTAAGACCACCAATTTTTTAGATAATACTACTTGATGATTGTCGCCAACCCCATGCCTTTTGGAGGTAGGTTTGATAAACCAAACTCTGCATAATACCGGTCATGGTGGGGCCTTGGTAGGTGAAGTCATGAAAGTGTAATATAAAACAAATAAACATGTGGTTTGTAGAAAATATATTTCATGTGTTATCATAATAACATTATCTAATTCTATAATTTGATGATACACCCATGGACTGAACATACCATGAGGATGAATTATGTGTCACACCTCATTACAAAAACAGGGTGAATAATCTATCACTCTTGTATATGATAGTTGAATAATATATCATCACTAACCATACAAATGAATGTTATAAACCAATATAATTTCAATTGACAAATGATACATCTCTAAATGAATAAGGAACCATCATTTATTATTTGATAATGAACCTCCACAACCCATTCTATGGTCGGTCATACACCATAGTTACACAACTCAGGTGGCACCACCAATACAAAAAACCATAGGTATAATATACCCCACTATAATAAACACAAAATTTAGATGATATACCAAATTTTACTAGAACTATGTACACAATAAGATATAAACATCAATATTTTGGTGGATTGTATACCATTAGTATCCATATCTACAAGGATTATACACTATTTTTAAATATATCAATGTGTATTATATTACATTAGTACATAGATCTATGAGGATTATATGTCACTTAATCTACTTCCATATATAGAAATAACACCACTAATAGGAATATATAGGTGGAAGATACACCACCATTAGAAATCTAATTATGGATGGTATAACACAATGTAAACCACTAAAGTGGATGATACCCCACTGATGTGAAACCATATGGTGGATAATTCCCAATAAACGTATTCACTGTATGTCGATGTGGTACCACTAACCCCCTAAACAGAATTGATATTTTCCACTAAAATGTCAAGGGTGGATGGGGGACCACTAATAAGTCATCACATACAAGTATTCACCTAGAATTCTATATCATTTAATATTATATGGGTCGTGAAATCATGCCACCAACCAATGTTAATCCCTAATCCAAGTATATATAAACCCCATAAAAACAAATACTCAATACATTATTTTCTACAGAATCATTATAGGGTACCATATTATATTCATACTATCAATTACCCATAAAATGAACCCATCTTGGTCATAATTTCATAGTTTTATATTCAATATCATCTTTAATAAATCCATAAATATTTATAAATTATAAGTCTAAAAACACAACGTTCCTCTCTAGGATAATAAAAGATAAATTATTATTATATTAATATATTATTTTCATTTAAATATATTTCTAATTCATGCACACTATTTTTCACTTCCATTGGGACATTTGATTAAATTCAACACATATATACAAAAATATTAAAACAATGAAACACATACATCGACTAAGCATTTAAATTATCATTAAGAACACCCACATGATTCTTCCACAATCATGAAAATTCTAGAAACCAAACAAAACCTCCATATTTGATCATAGATAGTGATTTCTAGAGAAAATGTTGAATAGAAATGAAATATCAGATAAAAAATTTCAACTTTACTTGGTGAAACAACCTACAATATATGGATTCTAATATTGGGCCTAAATTAAAGTGATTCTCACATAAGAGGTAGAGGACGAATATGATGTGTCTGGGATCCAAATTCAATTAATTAGAGATGTGTGGGGAATTATTCATATGTTAAAAAATTTACTACATAAAATTTAAATTAAATAAATGAAATTTTAATTGAAAATGGAATTTATTATTAAATTACTACTAGGGGCATGTTTTATTTCTCTACTCAATGGTAGAATACAAAATCCTTCTCTAAATACCTTCATAAGGTAGTCTCTGCTTTCTTAAAATAGCGCTTCCTAGTGGATTGGGGTTATAGATATATCCTGATACATTGCAACATGACCCCCAAGCCCCAAATTTGATAATTATTATATATCCTAGGGGATTTTATTTGAAAAAGACTATATAAAAATTTAATCTTATGAAAATAATATATTACCACTATATTTCCCCATTCATATCAAAAATCCATAAGAAATTGAAAAAATATAGTCCATACATAATTTTAATCATACATGAAATAAATTATACTCATATCCATGAATAGAAAGGTTCTAAGCCCTCTTTATTTTATAATTATAGGCCACATGAAGAAAAACATAGGTTTAAATAATGAATTACCATATAATCTGACCCCGGTTTGCTTCAAAAAACAATCTACAACTTGAAAAAATAAAATTCTTGAGCTATATAAACAATTAAATCAAATTCATACATATTACTTAGATGAGGTGGTATAAAATCTACTACCTATATTATGATATCATTTATTTTCAATCTCATTCATTACTAAACCTCATCGATTAAAATGTTTGACAACCAAACTAACATGTAAACCACACACTGTAATTTCACCTTATAAATTTTCTAATGATTCCATTCACAAACTCCGAAGAAATAATATTTCTAAATATATTCTTCTCACATGATCCAATAAAAACCCATTCACTCCTCAACTGATGCATATGGGAATATATCGACCACATCTATACCGATCTAAAGGAATGGTTGGGATGTGTTTCCAATAGTGGTTTTAATATATTATTTTATATTAATTTGATGTTAATTGGTAGGAGATAAAAATATTTTTATATATTTTATGATATTCTGTTCTAGGAAAATATGGATGTAGAAATTTATACCTAAATGATTTTGATTACCCATGTATAAGTAAGTTATATTTACTATATGAAAAAGATATATGGATGATGAATAATTCTATACATAATGATATCACATATTAAGGAATTAAAATAATAATGAATATGTAAGATATAATGATACTGAAAAAACATAAAACCCTAAATGTATGTTTTTTTCTTCTTGTTTAATTAGATATCTTGGTCTATAAATTTTAATGTACCATACATAAATACATTTTAATAATGTTATATAAGGGTTTTACCACAATTTCTATGTCTAAAAATTGAAAATTAATTAGTATGTTATTTATCTCATTAATTAATATTTTTAGGAGAATCCTAGTGACGTGGGAGATTTTATGGATATTTAATAATATATTGATTACATGATGAGATTATTTACGTATTTGGTAACAATATAAAACTTAATATCATATTACATTGTCAATGGTAAAATATTATGTAAACTATAGTCATTCATTATATATTATATACATTATAAATCCAAAAATATAGGAAATAATGTGGAAAATCATATCTATTTATAAGATATAATACAAAGGTCATTATGCAACTAGTTGGAGATCTAGAAGAGTTATATCACCATGATGTAAAATTCCAATTATTTAAATATAAGATAACAATAAATTTATTTTGTTTTTGTTAATCATTAAGTATCATGGTGTGAATCAAAATATAAGGTCTTGAATATTATTGTTATTTATGAAAAACAATGTAGAAATGGATATCTTTCCATAATCTAGGAAATTCAAATAAAGATCATGCTTGGATGAAGGAAGCCATTACCTAAATAATTTAAATACACAAATTTTTAGAAATTTTAATCCATCCAATATTTTAATGTAAAATAGTTGACTTTATTGGTGATTAATGATATGTTTTATGATGAAAACAATGGGAAACATGTAGAAAATATAAAAATCATGATGTAGAGAGGTGAATACTTGATTTAGAGATTGTTTGATGGGAATAAAGTGAGTTAAGATAATCGAAAAACATGAAAAATTATATAAAAATAATAATATTAAGAGAAAATCAATTAATGTCCCAAAAATAATGGAAGAAAAGGAATAAAATTGCAACATAAATTATATTATATTGTTTTCCTATTATATGTATTCACTAAAAGTGATCATTGTGTAGTGTTTTATTGTATTTCATGTCTCCAAATAGTTCATAATGTGTTTTGATGGGGGAGTCCTCTAAATAGTAACATTCTATCCTTGATAATAATTTTTCACACACACATATATATATTTTGTATTTTTATCCTCATATACATCAACACACTATCCGCATATGCTCCTTGGATTATCCCTTTATGGTGAACTAAATAAATTCATCATGTACTTGAATTTGATTTTATCGTATTGATACTTTTTCATCATAATCATTGAAACATATGAGATATTATTTCTTAAAATAAAAAAAACCATTATAATAATAAATCAATTAAAAAACCTAATTATTGCCCATTATAATGTTTTGGTAATGTGGTTGTACCATGTCATATTTTACCCATAGGGTTTTTAGAAGAATAATTTTTCATTAACATATTTTTGACATGGAGAACATGGTTAATATAGAAGGATTTCCAATACTAGATATTTATAGTGTCTATATTTGTAATAATCTAATAATTTATCACTTTTTATCACATAAAATTGGAATTTTTGGTCTTTAATTCATTGGAATCATGTTATTAATGTTATAGAAATTTTATGGGTGAATGGATATAAGAACATCCTTAGTGTAAGTGAAATGGTATAAGAAACCTATATTTTGATTTATAAATAAAAATACATTTTTATTTTATTTGTTTAACATCATAAAAATAAACTTTGGATATATTGGATAATATTGAAGAAGAAGATATTAAAGTATGTAAAGAAAAAATAAAAGTACAACATAATAATTTTCATTAAATCAAAATGAATGTAAAGGATAATATTTTTGGGTAACTCAATGAATTTATTTATTTCATGAGATCAATTTAGATATCTATTAAATAAATTATTTTTTCTTAAATTATGTTTAAAATCCATAGAAGAATATTAATCTTTTATAATTCAATCATGCACACAATTATTGAACAATATATTATATAATTGTATCATATATATTTTTAACAAAATATCCAAGCATAAAAAATGAATGTTAAACTAAGAAGGAAACAATGAAAATAATAAAAATATATTTCACTTGATTCCCAATAAAATCAAGAGATAGATGAATCTAGAATTAATTATAAAGGTGTCAATGTTTAATTACATACACTTCATGGAAGAAAACTAAATATATGAAATGTGAGGTAAAAAAGGTAAACTACTAGTGGCATATTTTTTTTGATTGGACGAGAATATCATTAAAAGTTTTCCCAAGGAAAGCTAAAAAATGTATTGTTGATTTTGTATCCATATAATAGTGAATGATTTCCTTCAGTTGAGTTTAAAATTTTTGAAATTCAATTAGAATATGTCCTTAATGAAAAAAATGTTATCCAATGGGGAATTAGAAGATGAATGATGTTTTGAAGAAGGTTTGTTTGATTTTATTTCATATAAAGAAGATATTTTTATGTAAATTGTCCATAAAACAAATAATGATGTTTAGGAAGATGAAGATAATACAATTATCATTTATTTAAAATTTAGATATGAAATTACTCCGTTATAAAAAGTGGAATAAGATAATTAATCCACTAAGAAAATATCTAATTAAGTGGTTTGATTTAGGGTGATTAATGAAGACTGATAATTTTTTTTGAAGAATATAATAATTAAATAAAATGTATGATCAATCGTGTTTAATCTCTTTATAATGAATTTTTGGCATTGGTACCAGTGATTTTGAATTGAAAAAATGAATTTACTATTGAAAATGATATAAAATATTGAAATTATTCGGGATGAAAATTTTGATAAATATTAGTTTGATGTTAAAATATCATTGAGAGAATTAAAAATTCGAATATTTCTCAAAAATAAGAATATGTACTCTCATTTTTTATGATGAAATGTTAAATTTATTTTCTATCATAATAAATGAAAAATTAATTTAAAAAATTATCGATATCTATTAATCACTATGAACTATTAAATAATCAAGAATAATTATTATAGGTGGAAACATGTTGATGGATATAATGGAAAAAATAAATTATTATATATTATGATGACATAGTTCATTGTTGTTTAGAAATACATTAGGCTTGATGATCACAGTTTTCCATAGTGATGGATGATAATATATCCTACAAGACAAATAATAATATCTTTCATATTATATTTTTATATGTTTTATTATCATTGGCCACAATGTCATAAATTATAAGAAAAATATGACTAAAAATTGTTCCTATGGAAACCAATAGTGGGAGTTTCGTAAAGAGATATATGAGATCCACATAAAAAAATTTCTACAATAGAGGAATATGAGTGAGAACTCAAAGCCTATGAATCATTGCAATATGAGTGATTCTATATTACCTCAACTCATCTAGGAATCTCATAGAATTAAATGTAAATTGATAAGATGATTTCATGGATTAAATTTCAACTAATGCTTTTAAAAATAAAATTGTAGAGCTTATTGATAGTGTTATTTCATCGCATGATATCTTAAAGAAGAATCCCTTGAAGAATGTGAATAATATAATTAATAGTATGGATAGTTTAAGTAGTTAAAGTCCTCCAATAATCATGGGTATTGGAAATAAATGGTTAGAAATATGTGTGCTAAGGAATATAATGTTAATTTATGTAAAAGGAATTCAATATAACCTATTATGCAGTTTCTGGATTGGTTTCTATATAAATTAATTCATGACCGATCATATGTATTGGTATATGATAGGAAAAAATAAAAAATAATTTGTGAAGAGATAAATAAATAGTAAAATTATATAACATGATGATTTTTTCTATAAAAAAATTCATTTTTATTGTAGAAGATGAAAGGATCCAATGATATCAAATGCATAAAAATATTATCAATAAATTATGGTAAAATTTATTACTATTGAAATATGTGACTGAGATTAAAAATATGATATTAAATTTAGAAAAGACCAGTGATTCAATTATAAGAATAAAAATATTGGAAAATACTAACAGATAATTAATTAGGAGGTTTTATAATCTTCTAGATATGTTCCAGAAAATTTCAGAAATTCCAATGTTGGTTCTAAGATCATAAAATTAAAAAATGATTCATTTTATTTGTTATAAGTTTAATAAAATGTGTTTCACCATTTTATTTCATGAAATTTTTATTGTACAATACATTATTAATCCTTTATAGGGAGGATATGATAATAAAAGTGAGAGAATGATATAAATTCTCTTATATGAGAATCGAATGGTGTAAACACCACAAGAAGATGAAAATAAATCCGAGAAGTATAACATTAAACCGAATTTCCCATTATTGAGAAAACTAAATCAAAATAAATTTGTGGAATAGTGAAATTTAATGGTAACCCACATTTAAAAGGAATTTCCCATTGCTTCTCAAATCTCTCATGAATATTTGTAGTAATCCATGAAAGTGTTCATGTATATAAAAATCATTATTCTGATGCCATTGGTAACGAATAATATATTCAAGAATCAACATAGAAGAATGACAATGTTAAAGATCATTAATGTGTATAGTAGAAAGTGATACATTCGAAACTCTAAATCAGATCATGTTATACACAATGATAACATGAAATGGGTGATATGTTTATGCAACTACATTAGATGTAAGACCTATTAGTTCGCCAAAAAGTGGATGAATGATATAATTCAATTTAGTGAAAAAATTATGTTGAATTATAATATTGGAAATGATCATGAATTATAGATCTAATTACTGAATATGATGAAGGAAAATAATTAGATACAATATCCACTAGAATACACTATCCCACATGTGTGGAGGAATCTTAGACTGAATTGGATGAAAAATTAGGTATTGAATGGGTACAACCATTGAATAAGTATAGATTGAGATAAACCATTAACTTTTATAATAATATTATTATTTATAATCCTCCTACAATATTGACTCAAAGGATTTAAAAAATATACCACAAAAATCAATTATATCTTGTGGAGATATCCACATTTAAAAAATCAATAAATGAAAAATATTGTTTAATTATATTTGAAAGGATTTGGACATAATAGAGTAAAATTTGACTTGTGTTATAATAAAGAGGCCAAAAGAACAAAATGAAATTGAAAAAAATTAGCTATTAAAAAATAATTTTTATTATCATTGAAAAGTGATATAAAATAAATAATGGTTAGTGTAAATTATTCATGAAACACTGTAATTAATTTAGGTGGATGAAACCATCAATCCATTTGAAATGTTTTAGTTCATAAGACACTTTCAAGTCATATATATTTAAAGAAAATTTAGAACTTACCAAATAGAGATAATGTTTTCATTTCAAAATTCATCTCTTCAAGAAGAATTATACATCAAAAAGTGATATTTTAAATTGGTGATGATGAATCCATGGAATTCAGGATGATTAAGTCTATATAATAATTGGAAGAAGTAAATTAATATGACAATTCTTAACTAAACTCCTTCATGAATATTTTATATTTCAAAATATGTAGAGTTGATCAATATCATTATGTGAAATAATCATTGGGACAACATTTCAAGGTTCTTGTATATGATGGTGATAATATATTCAGTGGAATAATTTTTATGTTTAAAGATGTATATTCATATTTTTTTGATTGAAATTTTAATTTTCATTGACTTAGTAACTCACATAATATCATGGAATGTCTTAGATGATATAAGGGAATCAAATTTTTTTCTCATGTAAAATATGTAAAAGAGATACTAAAATAGTTATAGATTTATAGTTTCAAAAAATCCATCAATTCCACATCATTGTAGAATTTATGTTCAAATAAATTATTGAAATATTATTGTATGCATATTGTATCTCATAGTGATAAGAATAGATATAATTGTTTTTAAATTTTTTTCTTTGATTCTTTCAATGTTTCCTAAACTAGGATCAGTCCATTATTATGAAAGGGACCATGATGTACACATAAGATAAGATTCCCATGAAAAAACTACTATAATATTTTTATTTACAATATTTTCATGGCCATTAATATAATTAATATCGTAAAGATGAATATTTTAATTCTATGTAATGTTTAATGATATAATGTAATTATTACATCTGTTAAATAAAAATATAATTGTTGCTCCCCACAATAATGAGTGCCATGGATTGATATCAAAATATTCTTAAATACATTTTATATATTAAAATGAAATCAATGGACTTGATGTGGATGTTATAGGATATTAAGGGTATGGCGGGATGATAATATAGTGATAATTTTTTTATGATGTCTATCCATGGAAATTTACAAGAGAGGGAGTTATATGATCACATATTCCTATAGAAAATCCATATTATTTATTTTCCATTGTACATTATCATATATGGATATCTACATTTTTATATTGGAATAATATTTTAAATAGTTCATATAATGAGTCACTTAAAATTTTTTAATGATGAAAAATATGATGAGACATTCTTGTGGTGATGTACGATTTGTTGATACCATCATGATTGATATAGAATCAACTAAAATATCATAAAATGGGTTTTTATTTATTAGATAATTCCAATAAAAATCTCTTTCCATTTTTTGGGAATGGAACTGTATAATTAATTCCAAGTTTAGCATTGATTTATTAATGATTTCATTTCTAGAATGTTGATGAATGTTATATAAAGAATATAGGTTTACATTGTAATTGATGTAACCTCCTTAATAAGATATATAGAAAAAAGGATTATATTACATACAATGAATTTCTATTACATTATATTAATTATGGTATTTAAAATCATTTTCTATTCATTAATGATGTTTTTATATATTCTAATTTATGACATTAATAGACTTATATTAATTCTAATAAGAATGTCTTAGGGAGGGTAGATCACTAAATATATCTAAATCCAAATCCAAATCTAAATTATATTTTAATTTAATAGCATGATAAATACTATTCCAAATTTATGAGGAATAATATTTATTTAGGTTATTTTGATCACAAATAATCATCGGTGTGATATTCCTAATAATTAATATGAGATCTAAATATTTAACCAATATATATTAACGAAACAAGTGAACATAATATTTATTTATTTATTAATGAATGCAATGATATTTTTATTTAAAACATAATAATTATTCAAGTTTAAAGAAAAAACATTTTGATTGATGGATCATGAAATATGGTCTACTATAAATGATATAATAAATTTCATTTAAATAAGTTTTATATTAATTATTTAATAAATTAATTTTATATTATCTTTTAATCATTCACTCCATAGAAATTAGATTTTTTTATTTGATGTTGGGTTCACTAATGATTAATAGGCTGAATGAGGGCCTATGTGAAATTATTATTTATAATTATTAGTTATATAATCCAAGTTATATAATTTCTTTGGTTAAACATTTAATTTATTATTCTGCACAATAAATCATATATAGTGGATTCTGTCAACAATAGAGAAAACATTATGTTCAACACTTCCATGAATAGAGATCATGATTCATCCTCATACCTATCATTTCGTAGGGAAAATTAGAGGAATCTATCCTACTTTGAATAAATTATTTTTCTCATCAACAATCAATATTACTTGCAGTCGTAATCATCCGTATGAGCACCGTGATATTTTAAAGCATCATTTCACATTTCTTGGAATATTTTTTTCAAATATCATGAGGGATTATAAACAAAAATACATTAAAAAAATGTTGGTTTTACAATTAAAGAAAAACTAAATCCAAAAATAATATGGAATCATAAGTGAGGTAATTTTTATGTCAATTAAAATATAATAAGTAATGTGTGAAATATTGACTCTTAAAAAAATCCAGGGATTATTTAATTTTTTTACGGTTTTCCCAAAAAAATAAAAGGCCATTATATTAAACCTTAGTAAGCATATATATTCTAAAAGGTTTTTATAGGTTAGGATGAAACATCAAGCATACAATAGATAATGTATGTAATCCTTCGATATATGATATTTCCATAATATATTCTAAAAAAGAATTATAAGTGTCGTGATGTATCTTTTATTATATCTGCAATGTTAACAAAATCATTATATCCATGATTAATTTAAATAATATATAATTTTATTCATATTTGGTAATAGAGCCTACTACTTTTATGAAGATAACATTTTTAATGGTATGAAACATCATAATAACTATAATTATGTAGTCGAATATGATATGGTAGTATTGGAAATAAAAAATTAATTTTGATCACAAGAATTATATCACACATAGTTATGATGTTAAGAACATGTTTAGGTAAATGGTATTATCATGAAAATAGTACATCATGAAGGGAATTTATATTTCCTTGAAATAAAAACGCTTGAAATATTCTATTCTTTTTTAAAAGGAATTATAACTAAACAACATTCTGTTGTATTGGGTGAAATGAAGATAAACATTCAATAATTTATTCAAAATATCCTATGTAGTCCTTTTCCAGTTGATTCTAGAGTTTCCAATTCATACATATATACTTGTACTAATCACATAATTATATATAGATTTAATTACATAATGTGGTATATGTCAAAATCCTTTGATAAATTTACGATGTTATATAGTAAACAAGAAAATAATATTTGTATAAAGGCAATGATTACTTTTCCACATCAAGATAAAGCATATAATAAAAAAGTGTTGTTATCCTTTCTATAATTTTTTTTCATTTAGTCTCATGTCATGCCTCATTACACACAAATGTGGAATGGAGTTAGCTAATGGGGGAACCACACCTGGTTAGAAATGTTGATGTTTATCATTACTCTAAAATACTTTCCATTATTTTTTGGGGATATAAATTATAAAATAATGTATCTTCGGTACACTATATTCTAACTATTGGTGTTAAAGTTATTCTATATTAGTTTGGGTGTTAAAGAAATATCATATTAATAAACACTAATGTATGGAGTTGTGATGAGTTTTTTATGTAATATTCTAAAATCAAAATTTAAAACTTATGAATAATGTGTATATTTATAGGGAATAATAATTAATAATTTATAGGGAATAATAATTAATAAGTTGTGTATTGTCTTTACAAAAACATAGATAAAATTATATCATTGGCATGATAGGTTATATTCATTGATTGAGATCTTGTGTACACGATATATTGTGGGAGAGATATTGAGACACATAAAGATGATTCTCATGATAAATAAGAGATACAATAGAAAGAGAATCCAAAAGTCCCCATCAATCAGGATATTCCATAGGTATAAGTACATTGTAGGAGCATCAGAGATGTTATTTAACTATATGGAGACTATATTTTCTAATGTGAACAGTGAGTAAGTATTTATTAATAATGATGAACCTATATCACAAAAGGATGAAAACGTTTCTCATATGATGAAATATATAATGAATTTACATAGTTTAAGAGAGATTAACTGTATCAGGACTGTTAATGGGTTTTTTTCAATCAACCAATAGATTTATTTCTTATTGGGTGTAAATGGTTATTCAAAAGGAATTATAGCATTTAATGTAATGTAAAATATTATAAGGTACACCTTTAGGATAAAGTGATTCTGAAATAAGAAGTCGTAGACTATGAAAAAAAATTATCCAATTTCTATGATAAAATCCTTAATTATTATAATTTTTATAATATATTTCCATATTTATTATATTTGATAATAAAGATATTGTATAGATTTTTATGTTTTGAAAGTAATGGGAGATGACTAAATTACATAACCAATAGTATTTTTGAATTAACATGATAAAAATATGTTTTGTATAATGTAGAGATAGATCTATTTTTATAGAACATCATCAAATTATCTCTTTAATAAGTCCATAATGTAATTTTTCTTAATAATGAATGAATGTGCGTAAAATATATAAATTTTGTTTAGTGGGAGTATAGTTTTTTTTAGTTGAATATGTCTATAACATATAACTTATTAGTAATGACATACCCATATTATAGTTCGGTTATGAATAATAAAAAATGATGTTATACATAAAATTAGTATGGTAAATAACATATATTATGGGATATAGATCATTTTTGATATATATATATATATGGTTATACTTTGACTATGTCTGGGTCCATGAATTGATGAGCCACAAGAGATAATCAATAAAAAAATATAAGAGTGGATTTTTTTCAGTGTAGATGGTATGTATATCTACATTATAATATACCAATAAATAATATAGGGTAGATTGAGGATCATAGGGTACCTTATGTTTCATTTATATGATCAAAATTGTTTGTAACCCTATATTCAATGATTGACATTGCTTATAAATTTTTCATGGTAAGAAGATATCTTTATTATTTAAGTGAATGTCATTGGAATTATATCTTGGACATCATTAAGTATTTGCGGAATTATAAGGATATGTTTCCATTTTATGGATGAGATGAGGTGTCATTTATTAAGGGATAATTAAATGTTTGATTCCAGATATATTAGAAAAACCGATAATTATAGTCATGATATATATTATGAATCAATGATTTTTCTATGAGTTAGAAGACCCAAAAGATCCATGTTTTTAATGATTTTTATAGGGCATCATAATATTTATTTTCATATTTTATAGTTAATAAAGAATTTTGGATGTGAAATTTTTTCCAGGAGTTTGAAATGGTTCATATAAGTAAAGACAATACAAATTATTTTTTATAATATAGTTGTTGTTTCTCTAGATAAGGATAGAATGTCACATTAATGGATGATTCACATATTATAAAAATATTTCCACTTTATCATTTTTTATGAATGGGTTGAAGTCACAAAAAGTAGATTTTACAAAGAGGTGAACAAGGAAGTCCCCTTGAATAAAGTATTATCTCACAAGAAGAATTATCTTCTTGTAAGAGCTATGAGACAAAATAAAATTGGTAGCTTCCTCTATCACATGTGGGAGTCGATCAATATTTTTAACTAGAAAAAACTCTATTATAATTTTGAATACCTTTATATTCATTGTCCCTAATAATGATAAATATTTTATCAACTGATGATATTAATTTTATATAACATTTCATGTGATAATTAATATTGCATATCAATCTAATTAAATTGTGGAGGTTATTCCCTAATATAATGATTACCCTAATGTGATATTTTGTTATTAATAAATACAAGACTTATATCCAGATGACATTTGCTAACTGGAAATATATGTTATATGATAGTATGGGTTGGGGCCTCATTACACATTATGAATTTTATTCATAATGGAACCCTATGGTAATCTCCATGATTTGAGAATATGAGAATGAACCATCCCATATTAATTCAACTTTTTATATATTTCATTTGATATACCTTTATTTGGAGATTTTTCTAGGTCTATAGACTTGATATTATTATTAATTAATACAATTATATATTTACACTAATGTATTAATGATAACTATGAATATATATGACTATGGCAAGGAATGGTATGATGGAGAGGTCATGAGTGATAAAGAATTAATGAATATGTTATAAAATGTGATCACCATTCTATATAAATTGTAGTAGATATCTTTGGACTATTATTTCACATAGAACATTGTGGTTTATTCCCATGTCCATTATGGTTATAATAATGAGTTAATTTCCATAATATCAATGAGTTATATATCATTCGTAAAGGTTGATAACCCAAGTGATTAAAACTTTTCACATATATATAGAAACAATGGGATTATATTATATATGAGAAATTCATTAGAGGTAATTATGAATGTTATATTTTTCATTATTCACTATAGGTGTGTTTATGTGTTTCATGAAATTAATCTATGATATTTGGGGAGAATTCCAAATACCACTCAGAATGTGACCTTTCATGTCACATATGAAATATATCTAGAACATTATTTAAATTCAATTTAATTTTAATATTTAAAAAATATATTATTCTCATTTTTAATGAATTATACACAATTGGGTAATTTTTATCACATATATCATGTTAAGATCTATTTGAGATAATATATATGTGAGTTGAATATTTATATAATATTTATCTGAGACTTTAGAAAATATAATATTTATATATTTATTAAATAATAGAGTGATCTTTAATTTTTTAAATTAATACCATTAATTGTGTTTAAAAAAAACTGTGTTGGAATGATGGTATGTGTTAAAGGGTCCATATTGAATGATATATTAATTATAATTTAAATATATAATAAAATAATAAAATAATAAAATAATAAAGAATGCTTATGTAATTTAGGATTATTGTGTACAGTATTAAAATAAAAATAAAAATATTATTATTATTTGATGTAGGTTTCAATATGTATTATAAAATTGGGTAGTGGATTAAAATAATTATTAATTATAGAATCTCGTTATATTGAACTTGTAATATAATTTCTAGGTTTAGAGGGTTGATACATTTCTTAACACAGAAAATAAACCGTTGATAATTCTCTTTAATCGAGAATTAAGATTCTATTGAAAACACTCAAGAATAAAAAGCATCCATTCTTGTCCACCCTCTCAGGTCCATATGGGAATTATAATAATACATTAATCTAAATAAAAATTCTCATTATGGATAATGATAAATGTTATTAGTGGTGAGTATCATCTATCCCAACAACCATATATTCTATGATAGTATTATAATGTTCTCTTAGTAGGTTTGGATATAATTAAATATATTTTACACTTGAATCCTCTAATTTAATGATGGAATGATAATAAGAGATCCACTGAATTGATAATTGAGAAATATATACCTGAGATTTAATTCATCACATTTAAATATTTATTATATATTATATGTGAATGATCTTATCTTTAAATAATCATGGGTTCCATTCCTAAAATATTTATGTTTTTTTGATAATATCTATGAAATACCATTATTGGGTATGAGCAAAACCATTTCCAATGTATCTAAAAACTGGTATTATATTCAATTCATAGATGATCATGATTTTGTATATTATATAGGAAATGAAAAATATTACAATTTTTTCTTATATTTGGATAGGTTATGAGTCATTATGGATATAAAATTATGTATTGGATGATCCATTTCAAGTAACAAAAAATTCATTGGATTGATAAATAAGTAGTAAGATGTTTTTTCACTTATTACAACTAAATAGGAGAATAATTCAACATTAAAATCATGTAAAAATTGTATTAATATAACTAAAAATATAGGATCATTAAAAAATATTTATTTGGAAGAATATTTTTATAATGAAAAAGACATTGAGTAGATGAAAATACATAACACCATTCACAAACTATTCACAATGAGAAACACATCCATTTCATTAATGAGAAAAATGTTCAACAAATTAAGAAGACACCAGATGTGGTTTCCAACAAAAATATTGTAGATATATTCGCAAAAAAATTAGAAAAATATGATTTTGAGAATTATCATTTGAACCATGTTTTTCTAGAACCTATGATTCCATATGTTGGTTCAAATACTCCCCTCTCCAAAAATTGCACAATGTTTTACTTGAAGTTTTTAATGTTTTTGTAAGATTTCATATATTTTTAGTAGATGATGATATAGGGAGACAATATCAATATAGAATACAAATAAGAATGATGATTTCCTTGAAAAAATGGACTCCATTATAGATGGTGACATATTTTCATATTTTACACAATAATTATTGAATTGCATAGGAATAAAGCATATTCAATAGAATATTCTTGACTAATTGATCATTTTCAGATCAAGAAAAGGATAAAATCAATGATTTTAAATATTAAATTTAGAAAATTATGGAATAGAAGAATAAATGATTGGTGAGATTAGATGAATGTATTAAACTTGTAGATTAAAGATAAACTAATCATTTGTTAATAAATAACATATTTTGATGAAAATCCAAAGGTTGATTGTTTAGTAACCACTAAGTCTATTGATGTATTTGATGTTAATTAAAAGTAATTTAGAGTAGATTAAAATATTTAATGATGATTTTAATTTATTTCATATAGATTGATAAATTCATATTTGGATGAATTATGAAAAAAAACTATATACATATGATGTTTTCATTGTATATGTAAAAAATCAAGATAATGTGTTATATACTAATTAATACTGAAATGTGGAAAGGTATTATAAAACCTGAAATAAAAAAATTCATTTTTTGAGGGAAATTTCTAAATTCTAATACATTTTTCATCATTTTAAACATTGGTATTCTAGAAAAAATCCACAAAAATAATATTTTCATTTAACTTGATACGTAATTGTTTCACATTGTAAAATTTCTCTAAAATTTGAAATATACTAAATGAATGATTATCTTTTCACTATTACTATTATTATTTATGATATTTATATTGGTTTCTAAAACTTTTCAGTATTATCTTTACTATTCACAATATTTTATTATGCTTTTGTAAGGTATTGTAATTTATAGAAAATCATAAAATTAACTAATGAAATTCAAACATATAATAATATTTTCCATTATTTGTCATAGAATATAATTTATAATACTATTATCTATTAATTATGTTGTAAATTATCAATCATAAAAAAATTATTAATGTGGATAGTGGTGTAAATTATCATAATGACACCACAATCGGTTTGAATATATATATATGTATATATACATAACTGTTCAGGTCTCACATTATGATAATTATTGTATTTACATCTTTTATTCTTTATAGATTTCACATATTATGTTTTTTTACTAGGAAACATATTTTGAATTAGGGAATCATGCTATAAATATAATGATGATGTAGAAACTCCTTGTATGATGAATTAAATGACACCAAAATCATGTTGTTTTTAATAAAAAACACTATGAAAAGGAGTTGAAACATTCAATAATGTAAATATTTTAATTTTTATAATTTTGAATCCATGAAATATTTTATGAAATTTTTATTCTCTAGTTTTATATTAATTATGACTAATTAGTATCAGGATACTCTAATATCATGGGACCATATTGAAAATTAATGGATAATTATAAAAGAAGAAGGGAATAAAAAATAATTGGTTGACCTGTAAAATAAGAGAGAAATATTCCTGTTATGAGAAGATCCATTGAATATAATGAATTCATTGAGGAACAAAAGCACAAGGAAAACACCATAGTTATTATATATATATTTATAGAATCATAATGAGTGATAATTTTATATAATACTAATCTATTCCATGTATTAAAGTAGTGTACAAAAAGATAAAATGATGGGGTGTCTATATGGTTGACATTGTGCCATTCCAATATATTTCTAAATCGTATAGTTAGTACTATTATCTGATGGTAATTTGAAGTTCTATTGTAATATTACCCATGGATTATACATTTCAAATGAAAAATAAAAAATATTTTCTTCCATGTGTTTAATTTTAGTAATTGGATGTGTTTGGTGGATAAATTCATATTGGATTGTAGTTTTCATTCTAAAAGAAGAATAGTAATCAATAGAAGACTTTAAGAATTAACCCCGTTATTCACCCAAAATAATTTTTATATATTTTATAGGTGGTTGAAATATTATATTTTCCATTGAAATGAGATATATTAAATATATAATTTATTGAATAATATCTCTGAGTAATCTTAATAAAATATTCGAGCATAATGGACCTCAGGGAAACCTCTAATGGAAAACTAAACAAAGAATCCAATATACCCTATCCCTGAAAATGATTGTGTACCAATATTGGTGACACTAGTAAAAATTCATAGTCACCCACATCAAACTATACCTGATAGTGTGTTTGTTTATCATAAAATATATACCTACCATGAAGAGATGTAAACTACTTCCTGGTCAATTAGATATTTATTAACATATTGTACATCAGATGCTAAAAAATTACAGTTAACACCCCTACCTTTAAGCAATAAAGTGTTTATTATCATGAGAAACCTTATTAATCCTAAAAATATTTATCTAAATTGATTCATGGGTATTGTGACCATATATCAAACTATGTGGCTAAAATATTTTTCTCCCATAAACCATTGAAATAAAAAATTCATTCATGTGACATGATTTTGTATAGAAGTATGACAAGAATATATTTACCATTTATTTGAGGAAGAAAATATGTGATCAATTGTAGAACTAATTCAAGTGATGTATGTGATGTCCTTATTATGGTTCAGTAATATGTTACCTAACATATTTGGAAATATTACTTCAAGTGTTCCTTCGTATAAGATTGAGTATTCCAACCTACATCAAGGGTTTATGGTGGTATAGTGGGGAGGATATTACCTATTTATCATAGTGGCACACAACATTTTGTAATAATGAATGGGTATAAAAAATAGTTTAATTAATCAATAACAAAAGTATATTAAATCAACCTGATAAATATAGTCACTCCCTAATATCTATTATCATATAAAAAGTGATAATGTCTAGTTTCTATACATAAATTGGGATATAAGAGACATATTGATGTTGGCATACAACACAGTACATTATATACCAAAGTAAACAAAAAAGAAAAAAATAACCCTAATAGCATCATGAGAAGAAGCTTTTTCCACTTCTCCTATACTCCATATTATGACAAATGTCAATTTCACAATGGTAGATGCTTCCCCCTATCCCTACATGTATCCATGAAGTATATTCGGGTAAAAAAAGGTGGTGTAAATAGGATGTGAGTAAGACCCAATAGGGAACCACCAATTGTATCAAATACATCCTTCCAATTCATATTGGATAAAATCATGTGAAATTTTAGTAAATAATTAGTCAAAAAAATAAATGATCCAAGCTAACTTAGGTTTCTGGTGGACACCCATCCAACCATACCTTTGTCAGCATAAGCCTAAATGTCTCTAGAAAGTAGAACATATTAATAATAATATAGTAACCATGGTGAATCTAATATATCTATGACATTATAAGGTTAAAAAAACATAATATAAAAAATATATAAGCCTTCCTAGAGGTTTTGGTGAAATCAAGAGATGAACACTCGACATTCCAATTATAAATTAAAATAATGTTGATCCCTAGGAACTATTCCCATATTTCCTTAAGATATAACTAATTGGATCCCATGGTAATAATCCATGGATGCCCATATCCAAAGAAAACATGAAATATACAAGGATAAAATCCAAGGAATTATATATTTATAGATAAGTAACATATGAGTGTTTGGAGTTATGTAATGAAATTCATCAATATGATATATATATGGAGTCTATAATGGGTATCAACTCTTAGTAGACACATCAATGAATTGGGTGTAATTCTCTACGTATTCATGGAAAATCCTATGGGTAAATCAAGACCATTTCTAAGGTAGGACATCTAATAAGTATATATAATGATTATAATATGATCCATTATAATTACAACCCATTTTACATTTCATATAATAAAATTTAGTCATTATCATACATTATCATTTAACAAGGACCACATATTAAATTTATACAATTGATATTTCCTTTAAAATATAATTTTTTAAAAAAATTAACAATTTAACATATGTAAAGTGAATCCATTCACATTAACATTATTTCAATTATATTTTGAATTAATTTAATTTACACATTTGAATTATGAATATAAATATAAACCCACATTATTTGGTGGTTTGGTCATATTGAAACTATAAAATTGTAAATGAGACATAATATACACACTCAGTGGGGTAAATCTAGTCGATTTCATTGACCTATATCATTTTTCAATGGGTCAAATAGAGAATCCCATAATGATATAGGAATATTAATAAAAGAAAATAGTATTTACAGGTGAAACTTGAAGTTTTTGAATCTAAAATAAGTGGAATTCTAAATAAACACCATAAAATTTAGGTAAAATCCCAAGAAATCCTTCCATATTATGGTAGATGACCCCCTATCTGATATCATGTTTAGATTTTGGAGAGAAATGAATGAATCAGTTAAATAGATGAATAATACCAAAATAAGTCATATTAGAGAAAATGGTTTTAGCATAACATATATAACGATTGATGAAGGAAACAATAAAGTGGATTGATGGTATTATCGAGATGGATCCAATGTAAACAATTGTGAGAAAAACATACATCGGTTGGAGAAGTTGTCTCAAACCCTAAAAAGGAGATAGAGGGCCTCCCTATGTGGGAAGGTTGGTGTGTGTGGGGAAGAAAAATAAAATAGGGGAGAAAAATATATGGAAGGAGTGAGACATAGATATTCATTATCTTTTAAATGGAATATGGTGTGGATGTACGGTTGGTAAAATCACACACCAACACTATCTGATGTATCACCACCTCTCATGGTCTAGTTAAATAGTTTGATAAATGGTTTGTATACCATGTGTATCCACTATAATTTTCAATATCACAACAAATTTTCATGTATCTCCGTTGAATGGAATGACAAAATATGTAACCCGCCTTAGATTTTTCATTTTTGAGGTGAAATGATATCACTAACTATGTTCTAATCCTTATCCTCACATGTTTCTATGAGAAACATAATATCTAGAATATTATCAAGCCCATGATTCTCCAAAATACCACTTTAAAATCTTATCAACATCCTTATAGACAATATGAATGGTTTAAAATAAAATATAAATAATCCATCCCATATAATAAATTTTGGGATCATACAATGTCCCTTTATTAATGCAACTAATCCTCGAGTTTTCCTTCTAATGGAGTTAAAGAATTATTTGAGAGTAACCCAGACCACTAAGAATATACATCATCCTATTACTCGTATGTCTTATCATGTACATGCCTTTTCTCCCATATAACTTTTACTATTCATGATTTTCTACCTCAAAGAGACATCATTATTCTTTCCAGGAAATGAATAGGACACTCACAAAATATAGAATCAACATCCAACTCAACCATGCCTTGATAAATTATATGAAATGGTTCTGATTGATAATTACGAAACTAGGAACTATGAAAAACAACCTCAAAACCATGAATCTATGAGGGAATTCTATTCAACAAAAAACTGATCCAACCATCTCAGTTGTCTCAAATGGTCAAAAAATTTGATACGGTAGCTTATGCTACATCCAAATTCACACATGACCCAATCTATGTGAAATATTACTAAATACCCAATCCCAAACCTTCAACTATAGAGGTCATGAATGGAAATTGACATAAGATATATATATAGATTTATTTGTATCCATACACTTCTAGATAAGTTTAACCTTCTCCAAAGTATCCTGAACATGATTATATTCTAGAAGAGTTTTTCTACTTCCACTAACCAGAACAAGGTTGAGCCACAATGACTATCATATAGGGAATCATACAGATCCATTTGTATCATACTATTAAAACATTTATCATACAGAAATATGGTAAGATTTATATGTATCATTAAAAACCCTCACAAATCAAGGAAACATTCATGATAATCTCCACTACCTACTAAATAGTATGTTCAGATTGACTATCTGTTGGTGAGTGATCAGATGTAATCAATAGTATCTGTAATCATAGATCCTATAGAAACCCTTTCCAAACCATGTTGTAAAAAAAATCATCGTTTTTCGATATGATAGTATAATGGAAAAAAATTAAATCTAATAATCAAAAGGATATAAATTCAAACCAGTTTGACAACTAAAAAGGTCTCCATGATCGGTATAAAATGTGTGACCTTCCCCAACTAGTCCACCATAAATCATATGGTGTCAAAAAATGGGTGATATTGACAAATCTATCACAAAATCCATAGTTCCATATTCACATTTCCATATTGGAATAGGAAATGGTTTTATAATTACATTAGGTTTCTAGTGTACATCCTTCTTTTATAGATAGGTGGAAATCCATGTGAAGAAACTCAAAATACTCCTTTTCAAACCCTACCACTGATACTATTGGCATAAATAAAAGTACATATTCATAATATTGGGATGCACATCCAAAGTAGTAGAGTGATTTTCTCACATCATCTCATCTCTTATATAATTAGAACCCATATATTTCCATGAATATGGTAGATCAAATTCCCATCAATGTCCAAACCAAGGGGTTTAACCTTTCCATATATTCACTCCCTTAGGTCTAAGACCTCGATCTCAGATAGAAGTATCATCATTATTCTCTCCATAAGTTAAGAGTTAACTTATAAAAATGTGAGTATTGGCTTCCCATGATGGTCATATACCCCTAAATATAACTTATAGAAATGGGAAATTCATATCCAATCACTACTGGCCACAAAATATTTAATGATATATTTTTTCTTGCTCAGAGGATCAACCAGTACAAAGTTCTTCCTAGACATATAATAAATTTTAAAATCAAATTACAATAGGTAATAAAACCATCAACATTTATTTACATTTCAATATCATTTTGTGAATATGCCATGTGTTCAAGGACCATTTAGGTACCACTGAGAGGGGGTGAATCTGTGGTACATTATTTTATAAATTATTTCATTTAATCTAAAAAATGGGATTCAATGAAGCCTCAATTTCTCATATTTGAATATTTTTTCATCCCTATAGGAAATACAAAATAAAATCAAAACCCATAGGAATTTTTTAAATGTTCGGTAATAAGACCTAATTCCTTTCAACAGCCAACTAGATTCCCCAATGACAGATTCCCTGAAAATTTAGATGGTTACCACCATGGAAAGTCCCATTCCCTTCAACACTAAATCCCACAGTGTTATTATTTACTATCCTACTCGTTTTTACAAGTTCCCACCTACACTAATGACTCTTGATTACCATATGTGTATCTTTATACAACATCCAATAGTGTTACATGTATCACACTGACCTTCTATAATGTCCCATTGGATATATCTTCTGCTTTAGAGTCCCACTAAATATTTTCAATAATCACAATATATGATCCCATATAGAATGATCTCTGTAAGCATCAAGTATCTATTTAATTACCTAAAGATGATTTTATTCTACACAAGAAACCTATATCACCTGATCTTCTTGTGTGCAATTATCAAGGACTTCAGAAACTATAAAAAATGCATGTTCATTCTCACTATCCACTAATGGTCAACTGATCTGATCTTATCACTTACCAGATAATACATAGGAATTTGAATTATGAATTACACTCGAATACAGTATCAAAACATTGCACACAATTAAATTGTATCTATAGTCTAAACCACCGTGAAGGAGTTTTATTGCATCCTTAATATAACACATACAATAATTTTCATTTATATTTTATTCTTATCAATTATGATACATGTCTAATAAAATTCACGGATGTCTCAACATTTCCCTCATCACTTCCACTTTAAATGTATACTTATTATGAAAATATATTTCATTCCAAAAATTACATATGAAGTGTGTCATGTGAATATCATATCAATATATGTATGCATGGATATTATAACTATCCACTTATCTCATCATTCACAATGATGTATGCATGGGATCTTAAGAGAGCATGTTTTGATTATCAGGAAAAGAAATACCTACTATAAACTTCAACTTGACACATAGTATTCAATCATTAATTGAAAAAGTACTTATTCTAGGTAAACCAATTGAAAAGAACTATATTAATATTTATCCATCTTCATCATGAATATAAGTGTTGGTGACACTATTTCATGGTTCTAAAACCCTTTGCAGAATAGTTAGGATGCTACTATTATTCTACACAATTTCATAACATTTCATACAAACTAGGATAATATATACTCAATGTATCAAATATTCTTGATTGTTTAACCAAAACACCTTCCAAGACAACTTTATTTGAGAATATTACACACTTTTCAAAGGTCTAAATAATTCTTCTTATATTTTCATTAGATTACCGCGAATAGTGGGGCATCTTCTTCATGAAGCATAGTTGTTTTGAGACACTTTTCATATTTTGGGCCACTCATGATACTCTATCTAAAATCTGTTAGAATATTACAAAAAATGAGTGAATGTTTTTTATTTCTAGGTAAATAATTCACTAACCCAAAACATGACCACTTACTCAGCATACATGTCTTGTGACTACATGAAATCACTGTCACCAATAAAATTATTTTTTCTACACCTAGAATCTCATCGATTTGATATTCATTAACATATGAAGAGTATGTTTCATGTGATATTGATCTCATTGAAATCATTATAACACTAAAACTAATGTCATGGGCCATAGTTTGATCAAACATATATCACTACATAATGAACATTCATCAAACATAGGAGGATCTCGTCTAAAGGTAGAAGAAAACTGGCAGAGTCAATCAAATCGCTGGAGAGATCTAATCAGATGGTACAACATCAATACATGTTTGTAATACAGATTTATTATACACACATAGTTGTAATTCCACATCATATCATAAAGTTTTTGATTCCACCCTTTTATATAATTTTATGCTGATATCAGTCCTGAAATTGTTACTGTACCGCTCCAATTACAATCTGCAAGAACCCCATGTTGGAGCTCTCATAAACCATCATGCCACCTTGAATAGTGGTTTAAACTACTCCCATTCACCTCCATAGGTGAGGTATACATGTCCCTTGGCTCATCCATTCTCGTTGGATGAATATCAAGTTGATTCTAGTGCCCACCTAATTATTTGTGCACTTGAATCCCATAACTGGATAGATAGAATCCAATATTTTTTGGAAAATAATTGACAATATTATTAATCAAATATACCAAAGTGTTTTACATTTACCCATAGTCATATATTTTAAATCAAAACTAATGGGTAAATGTAACTCTAAAAACATTCCTATGCAAATTCATTCCTAATGAGGTCATTTTTTTCATAATCAATACCAACTAATAGATGTATTCGAATATAATACCATATCTACAATCATTACTATAATGGTGGTGGGAATTTTCATAACCATCATCA
The DNA here is from genome assembly GCA_963277665.1 of Viscum album. NCBI lineage: Eukaryota > Viridiplantae > Streptophyta > Magnoliopsida > Santalales > Viscaceae > Viscum > Viscum album. The sequence continues at coordinate 1,302,820,473 of OY728127.1, forward strand.
TTATAACTTCATTATAATTGAGATATTGAGATCTAATCCCTATTATAACTCCCCAACCCCAGTTACCCAGAGTCGGTGCATTATTGCGTAACATTGGCATGATCACAAAAGATCAGGTCTCGAAAGACCGATTAGTTTAGTAGACTTGGAAACACTAGATACATTCATAAATGTTACATTACATCATAAAGTGAAAAACTACAATAACATAGTCTCCATTTTCCACACTCATATCCCATTCAGACTATCCCTGCAGGTCATTCCTAAAATACTTCTTCACATCCTGGAAAAATTAAAACATTGAAAGGGGTGAGCTCATATGCTCAATAAGGATAACAATATAGCAGAAGCTTTCATAAGTAAACATTAACATTTAAGGCAATGTATAACTAAAACAAAAGCCTTTTAAACTTGAACTTCAGCATAATATGAAAAAAATAAAATGAAATAATGCCATTTACTTATTCAAATAGATATTCTACTAGTCGAATAATCACATGCAATATCAATAACCACTTTTATAATGATGGAATGCATAATTCCAGACTATCATAACCACGTAGCCAAGGCCTCGTGCCAAGACTACAAATAAGATTTTGTCAAGGCCTTGTGGCAAGACACTAGTTTGTCTCATGAGACCTTCCGATGCATTGGGGAGCTATAGAAGGCTCCACCCGCCACTAATTAAGTTAAATACATTCCTCATATGAACAGGTTTAAACATATCATAAACCATAACATAATCGTATCACATAAAACATGCATAAAGGAAACATAAAATTTCCACATTTCAATCATAAGATATCAATACAGCACCTTGATATAATAAAAACCTTATCAAAACCATTTTAAATACAAAAATAAAAGAAAAATAAAACTTAGTATTTATTTTTCATTTAAAAAAAGTTATGGCTTATAGAGGATGCCGAAACTCAAATAATGGTCATGGAAGTGGAGAAGTCATTGTCACCGAATACGTACGACAAGAAAAAAATTCCTTTTTGTGGTTTATTAAAATGATTCGTATAAAAAGATTCCTTTTGAATAAACTTAAAATTCAAAGGGGTTTATACACCGTATAAAAGAAATTTGTGTATAAAACAAAATATGCCTCAATGAATGGTGATTGAGGCGAAGTACCTTAAAAAGATCATTTTTTTAAAATAAAATATATCTATTATGTGTATTCACTATAAGTACACATAAAGAAATTAAAAATACAAGATAGGACATAATAATATCATGACATAATTTGAAAGTAGGAGATTAACCCAAAGAATAGAAATTGGGTTAAAAAGTTCCCTTACCTCGTGTCCGACTTGACTCGATCGTTCTTTAACCTCCTGAATAATAAACTAGAGTTAATTTATATTTGCTTAAGAACCTTTTTCATGTTCATTATTCCTTTTATATCACTTATTAACATGTTATGAACATTATGTAATTATTTAAGTTAATAACGGTCATTTTGTCGATCTTTGGTACTTGAGTCAAAAATAAACTTCTTATAATTACAAGTTGTTCATGTGGTGAAATATCCATTATATCCAGCATTATATTCATGATTTATATATCATATATATCATATATATCCAGTATATAGATTCATTCATAATATTATGTAACATTTAGAGGTAAGAAATGAAATGCACCGTTCATGGAGACGGTAAGCCGTACGTACGCATGAACACTACTTTCATTTATATTTTGTATTTAATGGAATGAAATAATAATGATATAAAGGTATATTATAATTCTAGTATAATATAATATATAATATCATTTACTCCATCCTTTATACATCCCACATATGGCATTAATGATTCAAATCACTTTGAGGGGGTGGTAGTCCGCACTTCCTAAAATGAAGATATCGCGTTTACCCATAAGGGAAACCATAAAGGTATGACATAAATGAAAAATACAGAAGCTTAAGGAAAACAAAAACATAATATATATCATATATAAATATAGTGACATCTTAATGGCCACCTTTGAAGGTGTTATATGAGTTTTGAACAATCATCGTTTGGTGAGGCAGAAATTCGCCATCCATAGAAACAATATGTTCTTTAACCATTAGATATAGGTGTGTGTAAGTGTAGCTAGAATCCTTCTTATAACAACATCCTAGTATATTGAGGATACTAGTGTTGTTATAAAAGAAATGAAAAAAAAGAGTTTAGGGGGTTGGAGAAGCAAAATATAACATAAGAACACAAGAGAAAACACAACCTTTAAAACGGGTAACTCTTTTTGATTTGAGCTCAAAGGATTCCTTGGGAAGACTTTTGCCCAGAGTGAGGCTTCTAGGAGTAAGAGTGGTATGTGTAGAGAAAAAATGGACATGGTTTGTCCGAGTCAAAGGCTCAATAGGTGTGGGTAATGTGGAAGAGGTGGGGAAATTTTATAAGAGGAGAGGAGGGGCACTCTTGGAAAGTTATAAAAGGTTACTTTATTATAAAATGATTTTTGGATTTAAAAGGTCCCAAAATTAAATATTTCGAGGATAAGGTGATAACAGTTCGAAATAGACCCATACAATAGGTTTTGGACATGTTTAGGTCTTAGATTTTATATTATCTTTTCATTTTATTTAAATCGTTAAATATTGAGGTAATCGCTGCATCATCATGGTGTCATAAATAATTTAATTTATTTAATGTTTAAAAATTATAAAAAAAATATCATGATGTAGGAAATCTTTTTATATTTATAATGAATATTTATAGTGAAAAATATGACTTGTATAACTCCATTTAAAAATTGTTTTAGTAAAACAACTCATGTTTGTGACATTATTATTTTAACATTAAATAAAAAGTTTTTAATGTCATTTTCCTACCAAAGTGGTTCCATGGGGTCCCCAAGTTGACCCATGAATTGTCTTGGTCGGACATGACTTATCCAATAGGGGTAGGACAAGTGTAAAGGTATTTTCATATTTTTATAATATCATTTTACCTTAAATTTCACTAATTACCTTTAATCGCGATTAATTAAACTTAAAAGTTACTATTCACTAAAAAATTATTTTAATCCCATTGAACCACATTTTACTTCCTAATTACAACCATGTATGTAGGATTTTTGAAAATCAAATCTCAGAAGTGGTAATGTTTCATTTAAACAAAAAATCAGTTTTTAACTACCACTTAGTGGTTTCACTATCCATCAAAAATTGAAGTTTTTCAGAACAATGCCAAAATTTCACCCTAAGCTATAATTGATATTACGAATTAAAAAATGATATCTATTTTAAAAAATTCCAAACATATAAGTTGCATTAATTAATTTTATAATTAATTCCCGCTGTCACAACAAATAGCTTGTTTTTAAGAAACAATATATATTAAAAGATTGACAATTGTTTATGTCCAATTTCAAAGTGAAATTAATTCTAATGACCACCATTGGATAATATGGTAAAAATATATTCTAATTACACTTTAAAACCAGTTAATAGTATAATTTATCACTATAAATTATTTTTATTAAAAAAGTTGTTTTAAGTATTTTCCACTATTCATAAAAAAATTGGAAGTTCTCAGAAAAATACCAAAAATTCAACATAGGATAATTTCGATATCCCAAATCCAAAAATGAAGTCCATTTTGAAATATAAAATATATGTAATTTCAAAAAGTGGGTATTACTATTCATAATGGCTATTTTGATTGGTCGCGGTGTGTCAGAATCTCGAACTTGCGTACAATGCAAGCTATTGCATTATTAAAAGAGAAGCGTATCGTGAAATCTTGGGGTGTTACATTCTACCCTCCTTCAATAAATTGCGTCCTCGCAATTTGAAATCGTTATTTAAAAATAAAAGGTTGAAAGTAGCAAATACCTATGTGGAAAACCCACATCAGAAATAAGGTTAATAAAAATATAACTTTAAAACAAAGAACGAGAAGTACAAAGGTCACCCGAGATAGCCCATAAAAGGATTCTATGAAAATATGGATATGGAGGAGAAACAAACCATCAAGGTCTGATGGAGAGTTGTAGAAAATAGGATTAGGAGAAAGTTTAACTACAAGAAAATCACAAACTTGTGATTGGTTAAACGATCATTGATTCCCCAGTAGGAAAATTTAACCGACAAAGTTTTTGTTTTAAGTTACCTTTCATAAAGTTGAGGAATTTATTTAGGAGATTTACTAATAACGTAAGGAAATATACCTACTTATCATGTATACTTTCAATTCTTTAATATATTTTTACCAAAAACCCATCTTTCACTAAAAAAGATAATATAACTCAAAAATATTATATTTATCCTAATCGTACAAGGTTCCAAATATTAACACATACCATTTAGATTAGGAAAAATATTTTATAATAACCATGGACTTTTTGTAGGCTAATGGAAGGTAATAAAGGCCTGTCGCACTATGGTTGTGGGTTCGATTCCTACAGCTTTGTTTGATGCGACGGGTTATCCCCTGACCTACAGGTAGTCCTTTTCCTAAAACTATTGTATTATAATACTCCAAAAATAATATTCAGAAATGTTTTAACCTTAAATGTCACGACCTGTCCTCAGGGCCCGTGCCGTGACTACCCCAAGCCCGCCCTCCATAGGCCAGGGGCTGGCGACTAGCACCAAGGCGTAATTCCCGATAAAAGGGAAGGCATTGCCTTTGTAAAGTAAAAAAACACCACAGAGCAAGCAAGCAGTAGAAGTAAACACTAAGTAAAAAATGATACAATAGTAAGTGAGGAAAAGTAAGTGGGCCAGAATACAAAACCAAACTGAAGGTAAAGTACAACTCGAAAGGGAAAACAACAACTAAAATGTAAAGCCGCAGCCTCGATCCGTCCACTGGGACTCCCACCTGAAGGGTGGGTACAGATAGCCTCCACAGCTCCTCGGGTCCAACCGTCCACTCCGAGTACGTCCCGCCTAGTGGTCCACCTCCAGGTACTGTCCTGCTCCGCAAGACTCAATCACGATCAGCACTGTCTGTCGTCTGAAACCAACACAATGTAGTGCGGGCATAGCCCATGCTGGGGTGAGTATAATCTACTCTGTAGGGACCCCGAGACCCCCGAAGGTCTCCCAGAACCCACAAAGGATAATCCACAACGGAAAGATACAATCTCGAAGTAACATCCGACACTGCTTAGATATATTCCCATACATATACCTAAGTCATCAATTCTCATTCGGCTCCAACACCCGAGCTCAAGTACAACCCAGTCCACACAGGAAAGCAAAACGTAAATCCACACAGGATAGCACAACACAATCCACATAGGAAAGCAAAACAGGATTCATCTCACACAGGTATACTTTTTAGAATGACGATAGAGATGATCAGATATTGCCACCGATTCATCTAAGTCGTCGGACCCATAAAGGATCGATAGGTACTAACCCCCGCAATGACCCACAAAGGATCTGACCCACACAGGATCGATAGGTAACTGACCCCCGCAATGACCCACACAGGATCAGACCCACACATGATCTGTAGGAGCTGGCCCACACAGGACCGCTGAGCGCTAACCCACACAGGATCGAACCCACACAGGATCTGTAGCACTGATCCACGCAGGATCGCTGAGTGCTGTAGTCGTCGCCGTCGAATCCACTGAGGATCTCTACACATTCGTCGTCATTGTCACAGTCGCAGCCATCTCTAGGGTTCCCGCACACAGCAAGCTCGTTCGGAAGGGTCCTCTCCACAAGCCAAGAGAATGATACATCAATTGAAACATAGTCTAGAGTTGATGTATCCAAAAGTTCCGTATCATCAATAGAAACTCAACGCCACAGACGACGCGTCTATCGGACGCCCGGTCTGAGAGTTATTGGCTTTTTCGTCCCAGGGGCCTGGTTGGTTTTTAAGTCAAAACCAACCCGACCATACTCCACCTATGTCCAAACCTCAGGCGGAGTAAGTCAAAATATCCGTCTCACTAAGAGGAATCCAGCAAAGTCGACGGTACGTCAATCAGACTACCGAAGCTCAAGTTATGAGCGTTTCCGCTTCGAGGGCCCGGTTGGTTTCGTGTACGAACCAACCCAGCTGAATCCAAAGTACTTCGAAACCTTGAGTGTAATATGTCAAAACGACCGTCTCGATCCAAGGATCGCATCGCCGCTGACGGTATATCGATCAGAGGTCCGTAGCCCAAGATATGGGCAAAAGACCGAAAAGGGTCCGGAAACGGGGGGTCTGGGCCCGGACCGACCCGGCCCAACCCCCCATGGGTCGGCCCGAACCGGATCGACCCGACCCGGGTCTGGGTCCGACCCGGCTAGGCGTGACCCGGCCCGGCCGGCGTGGCCTGGCCCGGCCCGGCTGGCGCGGTTCGGTTGGCGCTGGCCTGTTGGCCAGCGGGTCGACTCGGCTGTTACAGCCGAGCCGCGGGCGGGGGGCACGCTGCCCCCGCATGAAGAAGCCGCGGCCCCACGTGGGGCCTCCCTTTCCAGCGGACGCGGCAGCCAGCCGCGTCCCGTCCCCCTCCGGTCCCGCGCGGTCGTGGGACCACGCCTTTCCGCCGTGGCTTCATCCGCAGCAGCTCCTCCCGGCGGCGCGCCGGGCGCCGCCGCCACCTGCTGCCGGCGCCGCCGTGCCGGAGAGGTGCGCCGGCGGGCTACTCCGCGGACCACCGGACGAGTTCCGGTGGTCGAAAAAGCATGCTGTCTTCACCAAAGGCCCTCCCGGGGTCCTTCCTTCACTGCGAGGACCTCACATCACCCGTGCGGCTTACTTTGTCATCGTCCGCCGTTCCGCACACCAAGAACGAAAAGTGCGGTGGGTTTGGACTTGTTCGTTGGTCCGCACCCACCGTGTTAGCGGTTTTAAAAGTCTCACAACAAATATTTAATCATACGCCGCGGGTATAAATCACAATATTTAAATGAATCAAACCCATACCTCAACGTTATCGTCGAACGTGAGTTCGTCGTGGATTTAACCGTCGCAGAAGAAGAGGATCATCGCTTCGTGGAAGGGGCGTCACTGTCATCGCAGGGCACGACGTTGCGTAGAGAAAATCCGAGGATTAAAATCACACAGATTTAATTGCACCATTTAAACCCATGTTGAGGATAATATTCACAAAGAATTAAAAGAGCCGCAACCCCCTACCTCAATCGGTTGTTGATCGAAGATTTTTGCGGGGGAAGGAACGTCGCGGAAGAAACGTCGCGGAAGGAGAGTCATCGGCGTCGATCTCCGAGGGTTTGGTGTTATTTGCGTTCTTCACGTTATTCGCGAATAAGGATGAAGATCTTCAATCTTGAGAGCTTCTCTCAATCCTCCCAACAAGGAACCCTTCAGTGAAACAAGTATTGGTCTTATTTTATTCTCAAGCCAACAATTAGAAAATCGATGTTAAGTAACGAACCATTAATTCTATGAATTAATGCTAACGACTTAACTGCCCAATTAATTGGGGCATTTCTTAACCAGAAAAATGCACAGTTGACTTTCAATTAATAGGGGGTTGCGGGTGCATTACTTAGGAGGAAAGAAACGGTGGGGCTCGTGCGGGCCCCACCTCACAAATATCCTACCAAGTGGGTAGGAAATTTTGGGTTCCACCCTATCCTCTTAACTTAGATTAAGTGGCTTTAAGTGAAATAAAATAAATTTGTCACACCACTTTATTTTATTTCTTAACTTAACCCCAAAAATTAAAAACCACACCCGAGCAAATGAAACTCCGGAAAAGGCGTTTCTAAGAAAATATCGGCGCTGCGATGCCATCGGTGCCCTCGAAATTTTATTTTGAGCACCGGTTCAAAAGTTAGAAAAGCCCTCTCATTCGTTCACTGAATGTACCCGAGCCAAACTTCTGAAAATGATTCCGGGCACACCGGGCCTCGGAATCAGGTGCCGTCAGAAACTGTGTTCTTGTAAAATTCCAAAGAAAATTAAGAAAAAATAAATTCCTTGAATTTTATGGGTCTTTACATTAAGAAATACTATTCAAAGTTCAACTTAATCCATCCCAACCTTTATAGTTATCCAAAATACCTCTGTCCAGACTTTCTCTAAAAGGTCTGTTAATTCCAAAATCAATTTATCAGATTCCACAAACAAAGTAAAGTTTATCTTATTGTCGCATAATAAAAATATGACTACCTTCATTATATTAAAACCTTAATGAAAACAAAAAGTACTGCAGTACAATCCTTATATATATCACATTATTCTTATAACCAGAAAATAATCCTTGAGTCCAAAAGCACCAATACATTAATTATTCCACTTCAACTGTAGTAACAACATAAGATTGTCCTTGATCCCTTGGCATTTTCTGAGGTAATTTTCCCTGACGCTTAGGACATTCATTTGCATAATTCCCCATTTCCCTACAATTGTAGCATTCAACATTGATAGCCTCTTTATTTCCCTTGCAATCACGTGCCTGGTGACCTTTTTCTCCACATTTATAACAAAATACCATTCCTTTTAGGAAAGTACCGAGGTGATTCTTACCACAATTATCACATAATGTAAAATAATTCTTTCCCATTTTCCCTTTATCTATCTCTTGTTCCACAGTTCTCTTCTTCTCTTTCTTTACTTTGTTGTCATAAGACTTAGAGAATTCCTTTTCTGTCTTGATAGCACACGAGACTATATCTTCGTATATTGAGAAAGATTGTGATACTAATGCTGGACGGAGAAATGGTTTTAACCCATCAAATAAACGATCAAACTTACTTCTTGGGTTATGTATATAATCTACAGCATGCCTCGCTAACCTTGTAAAGTTAGCCTCATACTTTGTGACATTGTCATCCTCCTTCTACCTCAGACTCAGAAATTTCCTTTCCATATCTGCTCAATGGTCATGTGGAAAGTATTTTTCTAAGAAAATTTCCCTAAACTCCCTCCCTTCCATACTTGATACTTCTTCATATTCCTTTGTGTTTTTAATCAGTGACCACCATTGATCGACATATCCAGTGAGGCGGTAGACTGCCATGACAACCTTCTCCCTTTCGCTACTCCCCAAGGTGTGGAATATTTTCTCTAAGGATTTTATCCATTGCTCAACTACTAATGGATTTTTACCCCCATTAAATGTTGGCGGTTGTTGCCTCATGAAGCGGTCTATCATTGATCCTCCACGTTGCGGATCAGGGTTCTCCATATGAGTAAGGTTATTATTCATAACCCGAGTGAGTTGTCCCAGTATGGTAATAAGTTGATCCGCACCAGTTGTATCTCTAGCTCCACAATAATTATCTTGAGCAGGAGGGAAATCCCTACCCGGAGTGCATGCATTGATACGGTTTCCATTCCTCCCACTAGGCGCCATTTCTAAAAAATGGCACAAACTAGATTAGTTTATGAATTAAAATACATAATTCTATACTTGTAAAAAACTTAACATAAATTGAACTATTTATGGATATAATCCATAATCATAAAAAGAAATGTTTTCTTTGAGGAAGTATATACTCATAAACCCTTCATAATGGTTTTTAAAGAAAATGAGAATTATCCTAAGCATATCCCTCGGGAGTGTCGTAACCAAGAGTGCAGCAAGGCCCGTTGTTGTGCACCAGTTCCCGTTCAAGTCTAGCTCAAAGCGGTGTTTTCATGTTTTACCCCTAGGTACATCTATGCCAGAGCCGCCTCTACCTGATCATATCCAGACATGGATGTATTTCTCGGAAAACTCACAAAATCTCTACAACTACAAAATTCTAGGAAGTTCTTCTATACTAATCCTCAAAGTCTATCTTTGGGTTATGTGCTCTAATCAGATTTTATCTAAATCAAGCTTCAAAGGTTAGTACTAAACTGCCTCTGATACCAACTATAATGCCCTGACCCCAGTTACCCAAAGTCGGTGCATTATTTCGTAACATTGGCATGATCACAAAAGATCAAGTCTCGAAAGAACGATTAGTTTAGTAGCCTTGGAAACACTAGATACATTCATAAATGTTACATTACATCATAAAGTGAAAAACTAAAATAACATAGTCTATATTTTCCACACTCATATCCCCTTCAGACTATCCCTGGAGGTCATTCCTAAAATACTTCTTCACATCCTATAAAAATTAAAACATTGAAAGGGGTGAGATCAGATGCTCAGTAAGGATAACAATATAGCAGAAGATTTCATAAGTAAACATTAACATTTAAGGCAATGTATAAATAAAACAAAAGCCTTTTAAACTTGAACTTCAACATAATATAGAAAAAATAAAATGAAATAATTCCATTTACTTATTCACATGGATATTCTACTAGTCGAATAATCACATGCAATATCAATGACCACTTTCATAATGATGGAATGCATAATGCTAGACTATCATAACCACGTAGCCAAGGGCTCGTGCCAAGACTACAAATAAGATTTTGTCAAGGCCTCGTGCCAAGACACTAGTTTGTCTCATGAGACCTTCCGATGCATCGAGGAGCTATAGATGGCTCCACCCGTCACTTATTAAGTCCAATTCATTCCTCATATGAACAGGTTTAAACATATCATAAACCATAACATAATAGTATCACATAAAACATGCATAAAGGAAACATAACATTTCCACATTTCAATCACAAGATATCAATACAACACATTGATATAATAAAAAACTTATCAAAACCATTTTCAATACCAAAATAAAAGAAAAATAAAACTTGGTATTTATTTTTCATTTAAAAAAAGTTATGGCTTGTAGAGGATGCCGAAACTCAAATAATGGTCACAATGGCGGAGAAGACGTTGTCGCCGCATACGTATGACAAGAAAAACATTCCTTTTTGTCATTTAGTAAAACAATTCATATAAAAAGATTCCTTTTTAATAAACTTAAAAGTCAAAGGGGTTTATACACCGTATAAAAGAAATTTGTGTATAAAACAAAATATGCCTCAATGAATGGTGATTGAGACGAAGTCCATTAAAAAGATCATTTTCTTAAAATAAAATAGATCTATTATGTGTATTCACTATAATTACACATAAATAAAGTAAAAATAAAAGATAGGACATAATAATATCATGACATAATTTTAAAGTAGGAGATTAACCCAAAGAATAGAAATTGGGTTAAGAAGTTCCCTTACCTTGTGTCCGACTTGACTCGATCGTTCTTTAACCTACTGAATAATAAACTAGAGTTAATTTATACTTTCTTAAGAAACTTTTTCATGTTAATTATTCCTTTTATATCACTTATTACCATGTTATGAACATTATGTAATTATTTAAGTTAATAATGGTCATTTTGTCGATCTTTGGTACTTGAGTCAAAAATAAACTTCTTATAATTACAAGTTGTTCATGTGGTGGAATATAAATTATATACAAAATTATATTCATGATTTAGATATCATATATATATCATATATATCCAGTATATACATTCATTCAAAATATTACGTAACATTTAGAGGTAAGAAATGAAATGCACCGTTCATGGAAACGGTAAGCCGTACGTATGCATGAATGCTACTTTCATTTCTATTTTGTATTTAATGGAATGAAATCATAATGATATAAAGGTATATAATAATTCCAGTATAATATCATATATAATATCATTTACTCCATCCTTTATACATCCCACATATGGCATTAACGATTCAAATCACTTTGAGGGGGCGGTAGTCCGCACTTCCTAAAATGAAGATATCGCGTTTACCCATAATGGAAACCATAAAGGTATGCCATAAATGAAAAATACAGAATCTTAAATGAAAAAAAATAATATATATCATATATAAATATAGTGACATCTTAATGGCCACCTTTGATGGTGTTATATGAGTTTTGAACAATCATCGTTTCGTGAGGCAGAAATTCACCATCCACAGAAACAGTATGTTCTTTAACCATTATATGTTGGTGTGTGTAAGTGTAGCTAGAATAATTCTTATAAAAACATCCTAGTATATTTAGGATACTGGTGTTGTTACAAAAGAAATGAATAAAAAGAGTTTAGGGGGTTGGAGAAGAAAAATAAAACATAAGAACACAGGAGAAAACACTACCTTTAAAACGGGTAACTCTTTTTGACTTGAGCTCAAAGGATTCCTTGGGGAGACTTCTGCCCAACGTGAGGCTTCTAGGAGTGAGATTGGTATTTGGAGAGACAAAATGGGCAGGGTTTGGAAGAGCCAAAGACTTTAAAGGTGTGGGTAAGGTGGAAGATGTGGGGGCCTTTTATAAGAGGAGAGGAGGGGCACTCTTGGAAAGTTATAAAATGTTACTTTATTATAAAATTATTTTCGGATTTAAAAGGTCCCAAAATTATATATTTTTAGGATAAGGTGATAAGAGTTCGAAATACACCCATAAAATAGGTTTTTTACATGTGTAGGTTTTAGATTTTACACTATCTTTTCATTTTATTTAAATCGTAAAATAATGAGGTAATCGCTGCATCATCATGGTGTCATAAATAATTTACTTTATTTAATGTCTAAAAATTATAAAAAAATATCATGATTTAGGAAATATTTTTATATTTCTAATGAATATTTATAGTCAAAAATATGACTCGTATAAACCCATTTAAAAATTATTTTAGTAAAACAACTCATGTTTGTGACATTTTTATTTTAACATTAAATAAAATGTTTTTAATGTCATTTTCCTACCAAAGTGGCTCAATGGGGTCCCCAAGTTGACCCATGGATTTTCTTGGTCGGCCATGACTCATCCAATAGGGGTAGAACAAGTGTAAAGGTATTTTCATATTTTTATAATATAATTTTTACCTTAAATTTCACTAATTACCTTTAATCACGATTAATTAAACTTAAAAGTTACTATTCACCAAAAATTATTTTAATCCCATTGAACAAAATTTTAATTCCTAATGAAAACCATGTATGTCGGATTTTTGAAAATCAAATCACAGAAGTGGTAATGTTTCATTTAAACGAAAAATCAGTTTTTTAACTACCACTTACTGGTTTCACTATGCATCAAAAGTTGAAGTTTTTCAGAACAATGCCAAAATTTCACCCTAAGCTATAATTGATATTCCAAATTCAAAAATGATGTCTATTTTAAAAAATAACAAACATATAAGTTTCATTAATTAATTTTATAATTAATTCCCGCTGTCACAACAAATAGCGTGTTTTTAAGAAACAATATATATCAAAAGATTGACAATTGTTTATGTCCAATTTCAAAGTGAAATTAATTATAATGACCACCATTGGATAAAATGGTAAAAATATATTATAATTAAACTTTAAAACCACTCAATATTATAATTTATCACTATTAATTATTTTGATTAAAAAATTTGTTTTAAGTATTTTTCACTATTCATTAAAAAATTGGAAGTTCTCAGAAAAATACCAAAAATTCAACATAGGCTAATTTCGATATCCCGAATCCAAAAATGAAGTCCATTTTGAAATATAAAATATATATAATTTCAAAAAGTGGGTATTACTATTCATAATGGCTATTTTTATTGGTCGCGGTGTGTTAGAATCTTGAACTTGCGTACAATGCAAGCTGTTGCATTATTGAAAGATAAGCGTATCGTGAATGCTTGGGGTGTTACTCCTATCAAATCCAGTCACCATTATTGACAAGAAATGATATTTAACCCAAAGGATGCCTCAGTACCCCCCATTTCATTAGTTTTTCATACTACCAATTTACGTAGAGATCAAAATATATTTTTTACTTTTACCCCTTTATAAAAAATCAAAAAAAATATCAAATAGAGTATATCATTTCTCATCAAACACCTTCTTATCCATTAACAATGACATGAAATATTATCTTTTGAAAAGATAATTTAGCCAAAAAACTCTAAGTCTATGTGGGAAACCCCAATGTAGAAAAGAAGGGTGTATTGCCAAGGTGAGAAATGAATTCCTTAAAAAATAAATTATTTGATATAATTCTAAGATAAATTCTAAATTTATTTATTAAAGCCTCTATGAAAACTAATTCCTAGATGAATATTTCTTATGCACTCATCTAAACAAACTCATCATAAATTTCAAGTGAAAAATCATATAGCTCCCCTTCAATATGAATTCTCTTTTGATAATTTTTTTTTCATGAATATTCAAATAGTGAATTAGTATGTGATTAGAAGATTAAAATGAAATTTTAATACTTAAAAACTTGAAATCATCTATGCTCCCTCGTAAGGTATGTATGCATCTCCTTAAATTCCTTGGTTGTTAGTAAACAATAATTTATTTAAAGTAGTAAGGAAGAACCTTTTTTATTTTTATAAATAATCTCATGATGAGAGTTTCCCCTCAACATAGACTTTCTATTTTTCATTTTGGTCATAGAATTTGAACTGTTAAACATATCATAATCTATTTATTCATGTGGAGTAATTTTCTCCAACTTTTGATGAAGAGAAACTCTCACATATTTCTATTTCATTGAGTAATCGATGTCATACCCATCTTGTTAAAACTGTTTCTTTTGATTCTATATATAATCAAGAATGGATGAATACTTTTGAAATTCATTAAATTCTTCTCATATGCCTTGATTCCCCTTAAAAGTAGAATTAATTTTATTTTTCTCCATTTGTTTATCCAATTTTAGTTGATCATTCCAAATATTAAAACATTTTTAATTTTTATGTTCATTATTTTCGGCTGTCTCACATAGATTATATAATGATTATGACTTCCTATATTTTTTATTTTTCTTTTATTATTCTTAGTAAAATTAGTTGGATCTACTCTAGGAAATTTAGTCATCCATACCATAGCACTGTGACCCTTTAAACCAAATCAACCACACACTTACATTAGGCATTTGCATATTTTTTTTATTAAATGCTTTATGGATTTCATTGACAATATATTATCGTTTGTTCATTTTAAATACCCCTTAAATCATGCCCAATTACAGGGACTGAAAATATTTACTAGAATGATTATGATTTAGGTCTATATTTTTAGAACCTATGAAAAAATATTTTCACTGTGTTCATCAATTTTGGTAAAAAACTTGTTCATGAAATGCATAATAATTTCTTATTATAATCCATGCTTTCTCTTTCATATAGAGAAATAGTCTTCCTTGCATCATCCTTTCATAATTTAATCTGTTCAATTGTAAATCTCTTTAATTCTTGGTCCTCACAAATTCACTTACACTATTAGTAATATCATATGTACTTTGCAACAATATTGGAACAAATTTACCTTGTCTGTAGAATCATTTTATCTAACCCGTAATATTGTTTATCAAAAGTCAGAATCACATCAGTTATATTACCCTATGATAACAAAATAATAAAATTTAATTAATAAGATTTTATTTATTATTGCTTTTTTTAGATTTCTTATATGAAGAATGTGTATCATCATGAAGAGAAATTAAATCCCCAATGCAGATTCAAGAAGTTTTTCAATAAAATAGCAGGAATGATACCATTTGATTTATTATAATAATGTTCTATAACAATACTTATAACATATTTATTATAAATTATTATTTTTTATATAGGTGAATCCATTAGGAAAATCTATTTAAAGGAAAAATATGTTATTTGATGTGCCGAAAAATATTTTTTCAGAAAAACCATTCTGATTTTTTTTGCAATAAATTTCATTTTCCATCCAGTTTAACTAAATCACATAAAATATAACAATAATAATCCATTTATAGTTTAAATTGAAATTAATATATGATATAAAAAATCATTATGTGTATTGGAATCCATTAAGGAAACTATAGATAGAATTTCAAGAATGTAATAATATAGTTGTGCGAGGATAATGGGTTGTAGACCATCTAAATATTTGGTATTTAGTAGGTTATAAACTATTTTTTTTAAGATCCACTGATGATGGGTTCCATATCTTAGTGATCCTAGAATGTAGAGTGAATTTTATTTCTATCAAAATATTTTTAAACCTTTTAGTTATCTTATTTATACAAATAATGATTGATTGTAATCATTAGAGTGTGCATTAGCTCCCATGATTCGAAGGATGAAAAATTATATTACCAATGAAATATTTCTTCTGATAAGGGGGATCTGGATGATTGAAATTAATAAATTTATGATTCCATTCAAAATTTCCTTACTTATTAGTTTTTTTAATTAGATTAAAATCATTAATTTCAGACACATAAACATTTATAAAAGAAAATAAACTTATAATTTTTTAATCATTCTAGTTTCATTAGTTATTTTTGGATAAATTTATCATAGTTCATTTTTATTATGTTGGATTATTTATGATACATTTTTTAAATTTGAATTATATTTAATTATTATATATCTAATTAATATATATTTCATTTATATTTAATTACTTTATTTTTAAATTAGATTTTATTAAACCATGATATTTTGGTTTAGTTTGGTTTGTTATGAATATTTTATTATCAACTAATTCTACCATGATGGCATCAAATTTCATTTTTCATGGAAACAAAATAATGATCCTAATAATGATGTTATATTATTAAGAACTTACAAAAAACAACTATATGTTCCATGATCATCCAAATTGATGACACATTATTGGGTTTTCAAAATAGGAAGATCTTAAATTATCATTATTCATATAATGATTGAATGTCCCTCATTTTATCAATTTGAATCCAATGATATTGTTGGAGATTTTAATTTTCCATTTCCACTGCATTTCCTATTAACTATATCATGATCATATCTATAAATATATCAGACACATTAGATTTTATGTATCAAAACATAACAACTTCTTGCCTATCCATTCTTGAAAAGTTGAACTAAAAAACATATACTATATTGAAAACATTAGCATATGTTTTTATATAGAAAATTGTATTTTTTATATTTAATATCAAGTCAAAATAATATTTAAAACCAAAAAACATCTATAGTTTCATTTTAACCAATATTTATCAAATTACTTACAACGAAACAAATATGATATTTTATTATACCAATTCCACTACCTTTTCTAAAAATAATTCCATGTTTCTATTTAAAACTAGAAGAGTTATTTTGGATTTTAACTGTTAGAATATAATAATTTCCTAAACATCCATTATAGAAAAATTAAATTTAGTAACCTATACCGTATTAAAACAATTTTCATATAATTTTGTAGAGAAAAGTAAATTTTATATATTTGAAATAAATTTATATTTATATTTCTTACCTCTGAGATTTTATAGTTTCATTTGAAATGATGTTTAGAAAAAAATCATGGAAGAATTAATAAATTAATTATTTATATTCTATCACTCAATCATTCCATTTATGTATATAAATAAACACTTTATCATTTTCTATATTTAGTTTAATTTTGAATTTTTTTGTTTGAATAAATACCTCAAACCATTCATAGATATTTCTTAATTATATACGATAATTGCTATAAACTCCTTCAATTTCGGACTTAGACAATAAAATATAAATGTTTAAAACATCTCTATTCGTGTATGATATTTCTTCTGAATATTGAATTTTAAGTCTATTTTTTATATCCATTTCCCAAATTCATGTTATCTATGATCACTATGGAATGTGAAATATTTATTACTAGTGAAGTTATATCTATGGTCTTTAACCCAGGCAGTTTCACATTTAGACTTCCTACAAGTTTTTTCTATAGTAAAAATGAGATTATCAATAATGATAAGATTATCTAAAGGGTTTCCTTATTGAAAATTATCATTTGATCCCTATATATGAATAAATATAGACAATATAATAGGTATATTTATATAATTAAATGGGAATAAAAATAATTATCATTTCATATTTCTTGGTTTAAATGGTAAATGAAATAAAAAATAACTCAATAAAATAATTTCAATTCAATATAAATATTTTCCTCAAATAAATTAAAAAATAACTCGTAATAAATGATTTTATATAAAATAATTAAATATTTAAAAGGAAATGTTTTAGTATATTATAATAAATTTTCCTCTTGGATGAAACCATATTTAAAGAAACAATACTTTCATACACATAAAATGTGTTTGATTAATATTTTATATCATTAGTTTTCTATTATAAATAAAAATAAATTGATTCTAGAACCTTTTGAAACACATTGATACACAAAAATTGATCGTTAGATATTTATCATAATATAGAGAAAAATTTATAAACCTAAACATCAACCACGCCATCAAAATCAACTAAAATTAATTCTTTCTTGTGTAAACTCGTTCTTTGTAAAAAATGTCTATTTGTTTGACATATTAATACAAGAAATTTATTGAATATACTAATTATTAATATTATTTAATATGATTTAAAAATAGGGACCAAAGATAATATTTAGAAAATAAGGTCTCAAGAAGCTCACCCATCATTGGAGATTCATAGTGGGGGTAGATGTTTTTAAACATACATCAAAATATTTTAAAACTAATTAAATTGATATATTGATAATTGTAATTATATGAATTTATGATATATAATGATTATTGATTGTTTAAAGGAGGAAATTATATTTAATATTATCTTATACTTTCAGGATATTTTTTTGTATATATATATTTTTGATTGGTTGAGTGTATTATAACTCCCTAGGAATTGATTTTTTAACTATTATACAATATTAAATGGAAATTTTCACTTCCTTAAATTAAATAATGGATGCTCAAACTTCAATTAAATATGATAAATTTAGGATAACATTACTGTTTGTTTGTAAAATGCCACAAAATATGCTACATTGGGGACATCATTAATGATGGTTTTCTAAACACCCACTAAACAATAAAAACTATTTTGAATTCCCAATCATTGATAACTTTAAAAAAATTTAAATAATAAATCTAATAAATTAAATTATAGGACTAAAAATGTTAATATATAAATATACCACATATAAATATTTATTTTATTATAGTTGTACTGTGTACCCAAATGGAGGGGGAAGAGGTGTTGTGGCTCCAAGTGGGACACCAAGTAGACGGTGGACCAAGAGCTTGTACTCAATTCCCATTGTGTGCTGAATGTATAGTTATAAGGTAATAAATTGTTACTAACTTGATATTTATATTATTAATATAATTAAATATTGTTATTATTTTTTAAAAAATGATAACACCTTCTCATTTATACATACTGCTACCTCAATTTCCATGTACCTTTTCTCTCCATCATTGATCCTAAGTGTATGGTACCCCATATTAATCAAATTATTGCAGTGTAATTAGTCATGTGAGGTCACATAAATTGATTATATTCATTTTTATACCCCTATTAATTATTTTTCATTAGTATCTATAGTTTCCATTAGTTTTTCGACAACCATGATTCATTCATGTTTTTCAATTTCTACTAGTTAGAGATAATTTTTTTAAATGATGGGGTCAAAGCTGCTTTTTATTATTAATGCAAATACCTCTTTGACTGGGTAGAGGGAGATCCATTACCTCTTTATTTTTTATCATTAAACTAGTTAAATCATTCTACCTTACTTGTATGGGTCACTTAAGGATATATTGGTCCAATATGGACTCATTTACAACTTCACCATGATATCATGGCCACTATTGTCCATTATCTTAAATAAAACAATATTTGATAATATTTTTGAAAGCCAAAAGTGGGATTCCTTGAGTTTTGCGATCATAATACAACTAGTTTGTTATTTTTAACCTCCATTGAAAATGAATAAATGGTTTATTGGAAATGTTAAGTTTGAGGATTTTCAAATGATAAATATTTGATATTAAATATATCTTTTTAGTAGTTTAATTTATATTGGTCCGACTATTCATCCCATAAATATTTATACTAATAGAGAATGACTTAGAGTAAGACCATAATATTTTAGAATGTACTTTTCCAAAAATAAATATGTTGTCCAATAACTCATGATTCATAAAATAAAAATCTAAAATATACCATGGTAAATTTTATTGAGTTAATATAGAAATATTAAATTTAGAAATAAAAAACACATTAATATTTTATTGTTTAATACTAAAACAAAGGAACATAAAACTAATTAACACAAAGAATGGATTATTACTAACCATTGAAAAATAATTAAATTAAAAATTTAAAATGAAAATGGGCTAGTAAATTGAATAAAATAAAGTTTCCATGAATAATAGTTACCATTGATCATCATCACCATTGAGGTTCACCAATAGGTAAAAAAATCCTATAATGAGAAAGAAATCCAAAATAGGTGTAAGATTTAAAAAAATACATTATATGGAATGAGATAATATATGGTATTTAATTAATGAATTTATGATATATATAGGAATGAAATAATACTATTAAAACTTTAGTCGTTGGAAATATTTTCTAGAAAAACATGGGGGTTGGAAATGTGGTTATTGGATTAACATATATCTAGTATACATATATATAAATTTAGTATTATTAGTAAAAATGTTAAAATAATATTCATTAATAATATGTAATGAAATAAAATTTTTACATTTTTTAAATATATATATATATAATAGTATATTAATATTTGTTACACTATTGAAGTTTTAATTAAATTAATTAATACATTTCTTAAATTTATGGATGTTTTATAATATTAGTAACACATTAAAACAAAATAAATACAACATTAATGACTTATTTCAATGAAATGTTGCTAAGACAATTAAAATAAACATGTATTTTCCAATGAAAATTATTATATATATATATATATATATATTTATAATTAAATAATCACTTTTATAGAATATTTTAAAAGAAAAAAGAAATAATATATATTAAAATATTTTAAAATTAATTTTATAGTAATTATAATGTTGGAAGATAAAAATAATTTTATTTTATGCTACTTGGAAATTTTTCTCATTATTCAACTTTATTCTTCATGGGTTCTAATAATAACATTATTATCATTTCACTTCATTGAATTTAATATAAAGAATGATATTTAAAACTTTATATTAGCATGTACATATTAGGACATAAGTAAAATTTCATATTTAATCATAAAAATTAGAATACTTGGATTATTATTAATAACCACGATATTGGTGAAATGATTATTTTCTAATAATTTTATATTAAAAGTGTGTAATTTATATATCATAAATTATATTAATATATTTTAAATATCTAATATTATATATTATATAAACATGTATATCTACATTGAAACTCATTCAAATAGAGATAAATAAATAAAATTATTTATAACATATAATAGTTAAATATAATTTCTCTACCATAAAATATTTGCAATATATTATTTGTATTATCTTAAAAGATATTTATAGAATCATTTTAAAATGAATTAAATTTAATGAAGAGTAAATTTTTATTTTTTACATCTAAATTCTTTAAAAGGTGTTTCTTATTTTTCTAGTAAAAAATTAATTACAAAAAAACCAGTTACCATGGAAAAAAATAGAAAAGTTGAAAATGAATTTGTAAAATTATTAAAGAATGTTATATTTTTTTAGAAATTTTATCTATGAGGCCAAATCAACCAAGTCTCACCCCACACTCCATAATTTTCCACTCTATGATACATGACCCTTGAATAGTGATTTATAATGTTCTATAAAATTCCAACATCCTGATTATAAAATATAGGTTTTAACATAATAGTTATCAATAATCTTAAACCACTTAACCTCAACCAAAATTCACCCAAATACCTCATAAACACTCAACTAAATGTATATAAGTATTTTTAGTAATCAAAAATTCAATCCTTCCAATATGAATTTTTTTTCAAAAGGAGTTCATCAAGGGAGTGAAGTTAAATTCTATATCACTCTTTTCTTCATTATTTCATTTTATCTCTTCTTTTATCTCCCCCAAATATTTTTATCATGTGATAAAATTATTACATAAATATCATATATATAATTATTATTTTTTCTATTTAGATAATATTTATTTTCATCATCCCTTCCAACCATTCCATAAAACATCATTCCTGATTACTTGTGGTGTATAACCTATATTAATGAAATGATTTATTTTTCACATCCACCTTTGATAGATTATTATAAAATTTTATTTAATGAATAGATATAAAATTTATGAAATTTATAACATTGAAAAAATTTAATCTATTCCAAATAATCCTATCATTATATGAAAAATTGAATATACCACATTATAATTCGTGTGAACTAATACCTTTGTGAATATAGTTTAATTTAATTTTCATGTAGTGTTTAATATTTATAATAACATTTTAATTTATAATTCACCACCATAATACCATAACTTTAATATCATTATAATTATATAATAATTATATTATCTGAAATTCAATTGATAAACAATCATATCCTTTAATTACACATTGTTCGAGTTTTTTTTTTCAGTTTTTCAACCATCATTAACGATGTAATAAATTTATATCATGGATTAATAGGGGAAGCCAATTAATTTTAAATTTTAATATTAAAATTTAAATAATATTTTTTTAGGTTTTTGAAATTTTATATTTGATGTTATATAATTGATATCAATAATTAATAGTAATAGTAAATGTAAACATAAAAAGGGGACATATTAATTGACATTTATTAATTTAAGGCCATTTTCGAATAAATCTTTATTTTAGTGAATTATGTGATAATTTAATTTAGATTTTTCCAAAAATATATAATTTTAGAGATTATGAGGAAGCGTTACATCAACATTTGAAATGATCAACACACCAAACTAGTTCAGATACATTGATATAATAACCATAATTAATCAACTTAAGAAAAATATATATAATAAATTAATAACGTATTTTAATAGATAAAACATATAATATGAAATTTATATTATTACGGTTAATAATAATTTTTTAAATAAATAAATTTATACTTAAGGAATATATATAGATTCAAAAACTAGATCTAGTATAAGGTAATTTTTTTCTCTTAAATTCCATTTATTGAAACATTTTTACTTTTTTTAAAGAAACCTCATTATTATAGTGTCTACTGGTGTGTTGATATGTTATATCATGAAGTATATTTTTTTAATGGAATTTAATATTATATTTCTCACATACTCTCTCTCATTTCAGCTGTATCGATTTAAATGTTCCTCTAGGCATAACTATTTTCCTGAAACAAATTCTTCTTCATTGATACATAAATAATAATCTTAAATATTATTTTTCAATTCTATCTAATCAAAATAATTATATTTCCAAATGGTTTTTTCTTTTAAATTTCATTAAATTACTTCTCTTCATCAAAATAATCTCCTTCGATGAGATTAATTCTCTAATTAAATTATGATGGTGAAAATAATTACTTTCATTCTTTCAAATTGATTGTTCTCTTCCATATCGATATTTCTCACAACTATTTAATTTTATTATATTTAAATTAAAATTTTTTTATCATAAATTATTATCATATTTACCTTTATCTATTTTGAAATGTTTTTTATTATGTATTTATGAAATTTGGGTTTTAAGAAATATAAATCTAAAAAGTAAAAAAGGGAAATTATTTATCGTAATAATTTTTATCATTAACTCTAAATTTTTTCTCTGACACTAATTTTGTTTCAAAAATTAATTTATTTCATTTTCAGCTAATTTTACATCATTTAAAAATTAATTTCTAAAAAATATTTTAAATTTTTATGGGTCATTTTTGAAATGTATAATATATTTTAGAAATTAATTGTGTAGGTATCATTCTACCACCATTTTTGTTTTCTATAAAACATCCTATCATATAATTAATGGTTTCTAAATGAAACATTTAATAACTACTATTTATAAATATTTTATTTTTTTATAATTTCATAGATATTTTTTATTTCCAATGTAATTTTCTTAATTTTCCTCAATCATTTTTCCATGCATGTCAAAATTTTTGGACATTTCTTATAATTAATTAAGAATATTCTATAAATTTTACTATCTATCATCTTTCTCTACATGGATTATGAAATGTTATTTTCTATAAATGAAATGATTTGTGACAACTAGTTTCCTTAAAAATCATCTAGTTAAAATATTTACAGTTTTTCTTCCAATGTCATTTATCTATGAATATTTATTTTCATTCTATTATGTAAGGCTATCCAATTATATATTCATGTATCAATTTATTGGGGGAAAATATCGAGTAAGATATTTCTCTTTCTCAATATAGTGTAAATACCATATAAATAATTTCATAAATTTAATGGTATTTTAATATAATGATAGATGATGTAATTGGATACCCATTTTCATTCTATGGGTATATCATGTAATGATATTGGATGAAATTTAGAATTTATTTCTTAATTTGATTCTGCATGAACATAAAAAGAAACCAATTTTTTTCTTTGGGTTTTAATGATATGTGGAATTATTGATTTCAGGTGGCACTCATATGTGTGAATGATAGTGGGTAAAGATCTATATCTCCAAAAATTTATTGGTTATGGTTCTATATCTCATGAGATAATTAGGTAAATCAAGTATGGAATGCCTACACCACTATCATAATTATGCATGGATTTATTATGTAATACATTTGGGGAATTAGGTTGTGATGTTTCTCTACTGTGATAGATTTTATTATGCTTATGGTTGTGCCACCATTAAATAGTAATTTTAATTATTTGGCTATCTTATATTAAAACTATTATATTACACTATGATGGATCATACATATTAAATCATAATTTTACTCCTTTATAAAATATGTCATATTTTATTCCATACTATATTCTATGACTCATGTTTTATGGACTATAATATTTTAGGTTAGATGTTATTTTCTAGATTGATTATAACCATATTATCATCATATGATAACATATGATCATTGAATAATTTTTCATATGTTTACCCTTAATGAGTTTTTGAGAACACCCCTTATGTTTTCGTTTAACAATGTTTTAAAAGAAAATATACTATATAGTATTCCCATAAGTGTCTCTAATGTAGAAAATTTATGGTTGTTGTAGATGAATCATTAAGGAATATTTAGTTCCTTTTATAATGAAAAATATTTCTAATTAATTGAAATACTAGGTAATTATTAGTTATTGGATTATAATAATTCATTAATATACTAAACATAATGTGGTACTAAGAATGTAAATGTCACATTCGATGAGTTTGGTCTTTTAATAATGTTTATTTCTAAAATATAGTTTGCAATGTTTGATTATTTGTACCTTACAAAGGAGAACTAGTGTGGGGTTTTCTCAAATTGTATCCACGGAGTGTTTATAAGCCTTAAAATGCTATGAAATTATCAGTTGTAGATAATTTTTGAGTTAAAAGATTCATAATTTTTTGATAAGTTAATGTTCATGATGGATTAAATGGCATAAATAATTATATATATAAATATATATATATATATATATATATATATATATATATAATATTTTACGTTTTCCATGAATTCAGATGAGAAAACATT
Organism: Viscum album; assembly: GCA_963277665.1. Lineage (NCBI taxonomy): Eukaryota > Viridiplantae > Streptophyta > Magnoliopsida > Santalales > Viscaceae > Viscum > Viscum album. Next base: position 1,302,845,766 of record OY728127.1, read on the forward strand.
TTAAAACCTATTATGGACTACCCTATGTATAGATGAACATGTGGAAATTATTATAACGTAGTGATTTTGTGGTCTTCATAAAATAGCTTTCCCTCTATAGATGTGAAAAAGTTGATGTTGTTTCTAGAAAAGATCCATCTAGGGGTGACAGCTATAAACATGGATTGCTGGGTACATACTCAATATTCACTTTGGTGCATAAAAAAGAGACATAAAGGCACATAGATTTTGACAAAAACATGTGATATTGTTTTGTTATTTCACACTCTCATTGAAATAAATTAAAAAGGATTGAAATAAAATTATTTTAATAAAATATTTAGCTTAGAAGACCAAATCTAAAAGATTCAATGGATATCCAATTTTATAATAATATGGATATTGAGTGCTCCAATTATATCACTATTAATCCAAAATTACAATCTGATTGATTGAAGGTGTAATTTGATAACAAATATTATGATTGGGTTTTCAGATTCATATGATCATTTCTATGATTTATTGGATATTAAAATATTCATTATTGTTTAAGTACTTAATTTAAATTTGATAATGGAAATGAAACTATAGAGCGTATTTGTATTCAAAAATATTTGAATTAGGTATTAAAGAAAATATTTCATTAATTATTGAGAAAATAAATATGAGCTTATTATGATGGGAATGTTTAGTTTCCTAGAGTTAATTATGATATAAGGTAAATATCATATTAGAAATTATATATTTTTTTAGGGTTGTAATATATATATCATAATATTTTTTCATCAGTGATGGATTATTAAATCAGGAGTAAAAAATTTATTCAAGAGGTAGTATAAAACAATGAGATTTTTGAATGTATTTCTGTATAAATTAAAACAATGTTTGATAGATTGGGATGCTTTCAATAGCAGACTAAACAGAACCAAAAATTCATTTAGTGAGAAAAGATACCATAATACCATATTAAAATAAATCTATCAACACATTAGTCATTCATTATGGATTATTACCCTAATGGTATCGAAAAACATTCTACCATTTATTTTTAAAAGCCATATATGATTATATCTAGTAAAAATGAAAAAATTAAAATAGGATAGTAAATAGAGATGTGTAGAATATTTATGACTAAAAAAACCACTAGATAATCATCACCTTTGATGGTCACCAATAGATAAAAAACTAACATTGAGAGAGAAAATAATTGTATAAGAAAGAATTATGAAAAATCTATAGAATATATTATTATTATAAATATGGTATTTTGAAATTTTTTTGCTTGAGATATGATCATTGGGTATACATATAACCGACATACTAAATTTGATTCATTAAAAAATATAAAATCATCATTGAAAATAATAAATAATGGAACGTAAATATAAAATTTTAAGAATAAAACTTAAATACATAATTTTTCTTTTATGAATTATTCTTATTATTAATGAATGATTATATATATTTATGGTAGATGATAATTTTTTTATATCAATAAATTAGTATAATAAATTCATTAAAACATAAATGATTAATTTTATTGGTATATTGTCTAGACCATAAACATACATTGAAATTTTTCCAAGAACCATTTTAAAAAAAATATTATAATTATGTAACAACATATAAAGAATTTTTTTAAAAAAATATATTGATAATATATATATATATATAAATATATATAAGAAAATAAATTATCACACCATTTATTATTAACACTATATTGGTCAATAAGAATAAATTTGTATTGTTGTTAAAGGAAATATGTTTCCCTAAAATTTCATTATGCATTTTACAAAATTATAATTGTCACGACTCGTCCTCGGGGCCTGTGCCGTGACTACCCCAAGCCCGCCTTCCATAGGCCAGGGGCTGGCGACTAGCACCAAAGGCGTAATTCTCGAAACGAGGGAAGGCATTGCCTTTATAAAAGAAAACAAACGCCACAGAGCAAGCAAGCAGAAGTAAACACTAGGTAAAACTGGGTACAAAAGTAAGTGTGGAAAAGTAAGTGGGCCAGAATAAAAATCCAAACTGAAAGTAATGTACAATTGGAAAGAAAGTACATCAACTGAAAAGTAAAGCAATAACATCGAGCCATCCACCGGAAATCCCACCTGAAGGGTTGGTACAGATAGTATCCTCATCTCCTCGGGTCCAACCATTCGCTCCGTGTACGTCCCACCTAGTGGTCCACCTCGAGGCACCGACTTTCTCCACAAGCCTCAACCACAATCAGCGTTGTCCGTCGTCTGCATCTAACACACGGAGTGTGGGCATATCCCATGAAGGGGTGAGTAGACGCTACTCAGTAGGGACCCTGATACCCTCGAAGGTCTCCCAGAATACACAGAGGATAATCCACAAGGAAAGATACAATCATGAAGTAACAACCAACACTACATAGGTATATGACCATATATATACCTAAGTTATCAATTCTAGTTTTGCTCCAACATCCGAGCTAAAGTTCTATCTAGTCCACACAGGATAGCACAACCCAATCCACATAGGAAAGCACAACCCAATCCACATAGGAAAGAAAGTCAATCATATCAAAGATATTGATTGAAAGTCAAGACTCAGATCACATAGGTATACTTTTTCGTAAGGTGATAGAGATGATCAGATGTAGCCACTGATTCATCTAGCTGGGACCCACATAGGATACTAGAACAACTAAGCTGTCGGACCCACGTAGGATACTAGACCAGCCACTCTGTCGGAACCACGTAGGATACAAGTACAAAGTCAAATACTGCCAGACCCATGTAGGATACAAGAATAGTAGTCACGTACTACCAGACCCACATAGGATACAAGAACAGTAGTCATCGCCGTCGAACCCACATAGTATTTCAGTACGGTCATCGTCATTGCCGAACCCACAGAGGATCCCTGTACAGTCATCATCGTCGTCGCAGCCGCAGCCATCTCTAGGGTTCCCGCACACAGCATGCTCGTTTCCAGGAGGACCGCTCCACGAGACAAGGGGGTCGATACATCAACTGACACATATTCCTGAGTTTATGTATCCCAAAGTTCCATCTCGACAAAATTAACTCAACGCGACAGACGACGCGTCAATCGGACGCCCGATCTGAGAGTTATTGGCTTTTTCGTTCCAGGGGCCTGATTGGTTTTTAAATCAAAACCAACCCGACTGTACTCCAAATACGTCCAAACCTCGAGCCGAGTAATCCAAAAGGTCTGTCTCACTAAGAGGAAACCAACAAAGTTGACGACATGTCAATCGGAGGTCCGGAGCTCAAGTTATAAGCGTTTCCGCTCCGAGGGACCGGTTGGTTTCGTTTTCGAACTAACCTGGCCATACCCAAAGTTCTCTGAAACCTTGAGTGTAATATACCAAAACAACCGTCTCGATCCAAGGATCTCATCACAACTGACGCTGCATCGATCGGAGGTCCGTAGCCCAAGTTATGAGTATTTAAATGAACCAGTCAGATTTTAGTGGGGGTTCGGGCCCGGACCAACCCGGCCCAGAACCCCATGGGTCTGCCCGAACCAGGTAGACCCGACCCGGGTCCAGGTCCGGCCGACGCGGCCCGGCCCGGCCGGCGCGGCCCGGCCCGACTGGCGCGGCGCGGCCCAGCCTGGGCGACTCGGCGCTGGCCGAGCGGGGCAGCTCGGCGCTGGCCGAGCAGACGCGCAAAGGGGGGGCATGCTGCCCCCTTGATTGAAGAAACACCCCCTCACAGGGGGCCCGACACTTTGCCAGCCAGGGGTTACGACCCCAGGATTTTCTGAACAGCCGGCCCGGTTGGCCTGCCGGTGCCGCCGCCGCAGGACCCCGCGGTCCCACCCCTCCGAAGCACCGACAGCCGGTGATCCCGTCCGCTCTTCCCTACACCGCCACGACCTTAGACCACGACCCTTGTCCGAATGGCGGGGCGCGATGGCGTCGCACCCCTCCGCCGCGGCCCGCCCCAGCTGCGACCCTCCATGGTTCTCCGGCATGGCGCGACGACGCCACACCCCTCCGCTGCGGCCCAACTCTGGCCGCGGCTTATTTCAGTCTCAACAGCGCGGCACGACGGCGCCGCGCTTCTTCGCCGCGTTCCTCCTCGTTCCCGCGCGGTGCCGTTGCACCGCGCCGCCTTTGTCCCAAACCGCAATGGTGAACATCAACAACGGGGGGGGGGGGGGGGGAGGATCGGCCGTGTTCGTGTGGTCTGACCTCCACCCATTAATTTGATAACAGGTGGCCCATAAAGATACATCAAAAACTAGGGGAACAAATGCGGGTACTGTGCACGCATCTGAGCCTCCCGCTCCCAAGTGCTCTCTTGGAGGTTACCGTGCTGCCATCTGATGCACACTAAAGAAATTGACTGCCCATGTAGGACCCACTTCTATCGATCCTTGATCTCCACCAGGACCTCCGAAAAAGTCACCCCATCATCAATGTCGAGCTCCCCATGGTCGATGATATGCGTCGGGTCGTGCATGTACCTACTCAGCTGAGATACATGGAAGACGTCGTGCACCCGGTGCAACTGAGGTGGTAGAGACAGGAGATAAGCCACCTCACCTATCCTGCTGAGAACCTGGAATGGTCTGATGAAGCGCGGAGATAACTTACCGCCCCATCCAAATCTCTGCAATCCACATCGTGGTGAGACCTGCAAGAAAACGTTGTCGCCATCCTCAAACTCAAGTGGTCTCCGCCTCCTGTCAACATAAGACTTCTGTCAACTCTGAGCTGTCCTCATCTGCTCCTGGATGACCTGGACCTTCTCTGTCGTGGCTTGGACCATCTCTGGTCCCACAAGTGCTGACTCCCCTGGTTCTGTCCAGCACAGAGGTGACCTGCACGGTCGGCCGTACAATGCCTCGTATGGTGCCATCCCGATGGTGGAGTGGTAGCTGTTGTTGTATGCAAACTCCACCAAGGGTAGGTTATCCTACCAGCTGCGACCAAAGTCGAGGACACATGCACAGAGCATGTCCTCGAGAGTCTGAATGGTCCTCTCCGTCTGACCATCCGACTGAGGGTGAAAGGCGGTGCTCAGACGTAGCTGCGTCTCGAATGCCTCCTGCAACCCCTTCCAAATCCAGGAAGTAAAGCGAGCATCTCGATTGGAGACGATATATGATGGCACAACATGAAGCCATGTGATCTTCTTAATGTAGAGGCATCCCAAGCTCTCCACTGAGCCCTACTCTCTGATGGGTAAAAAGTGGGCCGACTTGGTGAGTCGGTCGACAATCACCCAAATGGAGTCGTGACCTCTGGGAGTACGTGGAAGTCCAGTCACAAAATCTATAGATATCCCATCCCACTTCCACTCCGGGACCTCCAAGGCCTGTACCAAGCCTGCTGGTACCTGGTGCTCCGCCTTCACTTACTGGCAGGTGAGGCATCAAGAAATGAACTCTGCTACATCCTTCTTTATACCCGGACACCAGTGCTGTCATCTGAGATCCTGGTACATATTCTCCACTCCTGGATGTACCTCTAAAGGGGAAGTGTGAAACTCCCTCAGCACCTCCTCCTGCAAAGCAGCTGGTACCATGGTACATCCTCTAAAAAGGACATCATGCTCTCCTCCTATAGAGAATCCATCAGGTGCATATCCTGAGGATATCTGTGCACGCCACGTCTCACAGTCAACATCCCCACACTGTGCCTCTATAAACCGCTGTAGTAGTGGAGGAGTGATTGTGAGTGACTGGATAAAGTCTACTCCATATCTATCCACGAAGGATATCTGTAAAGCGGCTAGTTGTTCTGTTTCCTCCCCAAGTAGCTGAATTCCCATCCTCCTGCTGAGAGCATCGTCTTCTACGTTCCCCTTTCCAGGAGTATAGAATATCTCAAAGTCATAGTCTTGGAGGAAAGCTACTGTCTCAGGTTCAGGTCCTTCTGTTAGAAGATGTACCTGAGACTATGGTGGTCAGAATAGACTGTAAAGCACTCGCCCATCAAATAGTGTCACCACATTTTCAGAGCAAAGACCACTGCTGCTAACTCCAGGTCATGGGTAGCGTAGTTCTTCTCATGATTCCTCAACTATTGTGATCCATAGGTGATCACTGCCCGATCTTGTATCAGGATACATATGAGTCCAGTCCCTGATGCATCGCAGTAGACTACGTACCCTACTCCCTCCTCCGGTAGCCTCAAGATGGGTGCACTGGTCAATCTCTGTCTCAGCTCCTGGAAACTTTGCTGACATCTGTCTGACTACACGAAGGGTTTCCCCTTCTTCTTCAAAGCTAAAAGTGGTGCTGCAACTCTAGAGAAGTCTGGCACAAACCTCCGGTAGTACCCATCTAGAACCAAGAAACTCCGCACCTCCGTCATGCTCCTCGGTGGCTCCCAAGATAGCACTGCCTCGATCTTCGCAGGATCCACTGCAATTCCCACCTCAGAGATGACATGTCCCAAGAAGTGTACCTCAAGTATCCAAAACTGACACTTCGAGAGCTTACCATAAAGCTGGTTCTCTCAGAGTGTGTCCAGTACAACCCGCATGTGGTAGGTGTGCTCCTCCTTAGAAGTCGAGTATATCAATATGTCATCGATGAAGACCACAACAAATCGATCGAGGTAAGGCTAAAAGATCCTGTTCATGAGGCTCATGAAAACTAATGGTGCATTGGTTATGCCAAAAGGCATAACCAAGAACTCATAGTGGCCATACCGACATCTGAAGTCCATCTTCTGCACGTCCTCATCCTGAACTCTGAGCTGATGATAGCCTGACTTGAGGTCTATCTTTGAGAACCACCGTGCTCCCTTGAGCTGATCTAAGAGGTCTTCAATCCTCAGAAGTGGATATTTGTTCCTCATGGTCACCTGGTTCGGGCGACGATAGTCGACACACAGTCGCAAGCTCCCGTCCACCTTCTTGGCAAACAAAATCGGGGAAGCCCAGGGTGAAACATTGGGTCGGATGAATCCCTTGCCCTACAAGTCCTCCAGCTGTACCCGTAGCTCTCGAAGCTCTGCGGGAGCCATCCAATATGATGGAGTGTATATCGAGGCTATCCTGGGGTACATGTCAATATTTAATTCTACCTCTCTGCGAGGAGGTAGTCCTGGAATGTCGTCAGGAAAAACATCCTCATACTGATCCACCACTATAGGAAAACTCGGACTCCACACATCAAATGCTCCTAGGATGAGGCTAGCCAACTGATGAGTGATCGGATGTCCTCTCCTCTGCGTGATTCCATCCTTCACTGAAAAGTCTCCCTTCTCGCTGGAGAAGGTGAAACTACTCCCATCAGTGCGAACACATCGCACCTTGTGCCTAATAAAGTAGATCTGAGCATGGACTGTAGATAACCAATCCATGCCCAAGATGACGTCGTAAGGCCTTGATGCCGCTACAAGAAGATCCCAGTCGAAGCTATCGCCTACTAGAGTAATCTCACACTACCGGCACCAGTGCGTAATCGTCTATTCTGCTCCTGTAGGAGTCTCTAACCGTAAGGATCGAGCCAATGGCTCCGTCGTAATCTCCGAGCTCCGAACAAGGGAAGTGGAAATGAACTAATGACTCGCTCCTATGTCTATAAGAACTAAAGCAAGGGTGGAGTAGACATAGATAGTACCTCGAATCATCTCTGGTGTGCCGTGGTCTTAGGCCTCCACTGCCTGAAGCTGAGCCTGCCTCTGCCCGCCAGCTCCCGGTGGTCGGGGTGGACCTCCTGGTGGTGGTGGTGGTAAAGCCTCAAAGCTTCGCCCACCACCTGCTGCTCGGCCAGCTCCCTTGCCTCGTCCGCCTGCTCTCTACGGACCACCATGGTCGACCCTCTGCCTCTGCTTGGGTGGTCCCTCAACCATCTACTGGTCCTCTGCATGGCAGGTCGGGTAGTCATGAGCCATGTGACCCTACCCGCCACATGCGTAGCAATATCTGCTCCTCGTAAGACTGGCTCTGTACCGTGTGCCCCACACCTCTGAGCCAGTGTCCTGAGGTCGTATGCCTACTGGTCTGGTCCTACTGGACCCCTGTGACATCCGTCGACTTCCAGCTGTAGAAGACTCTACTACATGCCGCCCTGCGGTAGGTCTCGCTGCTGGTGTAGGCTCAGCAAGAAAGCTCTCTATGAGAAGGGCTCGCTCCAGTACTACTGCCTATGTCGAAATGATGATGGAGATCATCGATGCTCTGATCTCATGCCTCAGTCCCTGCTTGAAGGTCCAGGCCCAAAAGAATGGGTCTCGTACCTTGTCCGTGGAATAGCGTGAGAGATCGGTAAATATCACCGAGTACTAGGCTACCGTCATGCTGCCCTGTTGCAGCTTTAGTAGCTCCGGAATGCGCACCGCACGTAGGGTGGCTAGGACGAACTTTGAGCAGAAGAGGATCTCAAAGTCTGTCCAGAGGATAGATGCCTCGTCGTGCACCTGGAGCACCAGGCTCCACCAGCTTCCTGATGCAGCGTACAGGAGGCTCGCTGCAAGGATCACTATGAGGTCAGATGGTGTCCCCACTAACCTAAAGACTCAAACTACAGCCTCCAGCCAATCCTAGGCTTCCTGAGGGTCCGTCTCCCCGTGGAACCTGGGCGGTATTTGACACTGAAACTCATGCAGTGCACTAAGGCGACGTGCACTCTCAGCGGCTGGGGCTGGTGGTATCGCTGGCTCTGCGGGTAGAGGTACCACCGGTGCCTCCGCTGAAAAAGGGCCCTGCACCGAGGCCTCGTCACTCGGTGGGCTGTCGTCTCGCACAAAGCTCTGAACCCTCGATGGCTGCCATCGTGGGGCCTTCCTGAAAAGAGACAGGTGCTCCATGGTCAATACAGTATACCTAGTGAGCTGACACAAAGTAATCACAAAGAAAACTTTTGAAACACACATGCAATCAATGTTTTGGTGTAATGAGTCGGAAATCAGAAGTCAGGGTCCTGGTGTATGGATACGTCGGCCGCCGCACCAACACTGGACTCCCTGGACTAATAACCACACTCAATACCCTTAACATTATTGCTTCACATAGAAGAAAATAAAATTCTTGAGTTCTATGGTAGAACCAAACTTCTTTGATCCCAATTTGTCACGACCCGTCCACAGGGCCCGTGCCGTGACTACCCCAAGCCCGCCTTCCATAGGCCAGGGGCTGACGACTAGCACCAAAGGCGTAATTCCCAAAATGAGGGAAGGAATTTCCTTTATAAAAGAAAATAAACACCACAGGGAAAGCAAGAAGAAGTAAACACTTGGTAAAACTAGGTACAAAAGTAAGTGTGGAAAAGTAAGTGGGCCAGAATACAATCCCAAACTGAAAGTAAAGTAAAACTGGAAGAAGTTACAGCAAATGAAATGTAGAGAAGCATCATCTACCCGTCCACTGGAAATCCCACCTGAAGGGTGGGTAAAGATAGTCTCCTCAGCTCCTCGGGTCCAACCGTCTGCTCCGTGTACGTCCCGCCCAGTGGTCCACCTCCAGGTACTAACTTTCTCCACAAGCCTCAACCACGATCAGCGCTGTCCGTCGTCTGCATCGAACACACGAAGTGTGGGAATAGCCTGTGCCGGGGTGAGTATATGCTACTCCGTAGGGACCCCTAGACCCTCGAAGGTCTCCCAGAATCCACAAAAGATAATCCACAAGGAAATATATAATCATGAAGTAACAACCAACACTACATAGGTATATTCCCATACATATAACTAAGACATCAATTCCAGTTCGGATCCAACATCCGAGCCAAATTTCGATCTAGTCCACACAGGATAGCACAACCTAATCCACACAGGAAGGCACAACCCAATCCACACAGGAAAGCACAACCCAATCCATATAGGAAAGAAATTCAATCATATAGAAGATATTGATTGAAAGTCAAAACTCAGCTCACATAGGTATACTTATTCGTAAGGTGATAGAGATGATCATATGTAGCCACTGATCCATCTATCTGGGACCCACATAGGATACTAGACCAGCTAAGCTATTAGACCCACATAGGATACTAGACTAGCCACTCTGTCGGACCCACGTAGGATACAAGTACAGAGTCAAATACTACTGGACCCACATAGGATACAGGAACAGTAGTCACGTACTGCCGGACCCACTTAGGATACAAGAATAGTAGTCATCTCCATCGAACCCATGGAGGATTTCAGTATGGTCTTCGTCACTACCGAACCCACGGATGATCCCTGTACAGTCGTCATCGTCGTCGTAGTCGCAACCATCTCTAGAGTTCCCAAACACAGCATGCTCCTTTCTGTGAGGATCTTCTCCACGAGCCAAGGGGTTCGATACATCAACAGAAACTTAGTCCAGAGTTGATGTATCCCAAAGTTCTATCTTGACAAAAGGAACTCAACGCGACAGACGACGCGTCAATTGGACGCCCGGTCTGAGAGTTATTGGCTTTTTCGTTCAAGGGGCCCTATTGGTTTTTAAGTCAAAACCAACCTGACCGTACTCCAACTATGTCCAAACCTCAATTGGAGTAAGCCAAAAGGTCCATCTCATGAAGAGGAAACCAACAAATTCAACGGCACGTCAATCAGACGTCTGGAGATCAAGTTATAAGCGTTTCCGCTTCGAGGGCCCGGTTGGTTTCGTGTTTGAACCAACCCAGCTGTACCCAAAGTTCTCTTAAACCTTGAGTGTAATATACAGAAACAAACGTCTCGATCCAAGGATCGCATCGCAGCTGACAGTGTGTCAATCGGAGGTCCGTATCCCAAGTTATGGGTATTTGAACGAACCAGTCTAATTTTAGGGGGGGGGGGGGTTGGGCCCAGACCGACTCGGCCCAGAACCCCCTGGGTCGGCCCGAACCAGTTCGACCCAAACCGGGTCTGGGTCCAGCCCATTAGGGCATGTCCCTGCCCAGCCGGTGCGGCCCGGCCTAGCCGACGCGGCCCGGCCCGGCACGGCGGCCCGACCCGGTGCGGCCGGTCCGGCCTGGGCGGCTCGGCGCTGGCTGAGCGGGGCGGCTCGGCGCTGGCCGAGCGGACACGCAAGGGGGGGGGGGGGGGCGCTGCCCCCCTTGATTGAAGAAACAGACCCCCATAGGGGCCCCGCCTCTTTTCCAGCTGGGGGTTACGACCCCCAAATTTTCCGAACGGTCGGCCCGGTTGGCTGGCCGGTGCCACCGCCGCGTGACCCCGCGGTCCCGCCCCTCCGAAGTGCCGGCGACCAGATATCCCGGCTGCCCTTCCTTGCACCACCGCAGCCTTAGGCTGTGGCCCTTGTCTGAACGGGGCAGCGTAACGGCGCCGCGGCCCTCTATGGTTCTCCGGTGCGGCGTTACGGCGCCGCGCCCCTCCGCCGCGGCCCGACTCCTGCCGCAGCTTCTTTCATTCTCAACGGCACGGCGCGATGGCACCATGATCCTTTTTCGCATTCCTCCTCATTCCCGCATGGTGCCGTTGCACTATGTCGCCTTCGTCCCAAACCGCAATAGTGAACATCAACAAAGGGGGAGGAGGATCGGCCGTGTCCGTGCAGTCTGACCTCCTCCCGTTAATTTGATAACAGGCGACCCAAAATAAAACAACTTAGACAAGCAAGCAAAAATTTAATCCATTAAATTTGAACTTAAAACCCCTACCTCGAAGAAGTCATCGAATGAGGATCGTTGTGGGAAAAAGACGTCGCGGAAGACGGCGTCGCGGAATGAGGCTCCATAAGCATCGTCGGTGTTTGCCCGATGAAGAATGCGACGCGACGTCATTCTCTGGAAAAGGCATCTCTCACCGGCTGTGGAGAGGAGAGGAGACGGCATGACGATCTCCCCTTGCGGTGACAGAGTTCTTCGTCATACACTCGACGTTCTTCACGAAGAAGATGAAGTTCTTCAAGGCCGTGGGAGTTCTCTCTTCTATTCCACACAATGAATCAACCCCCACAATAAAATAAGACATTGTCTTATTTTATTCACACACCCACATGCCAACATTAATTTGAAATTCAAAAGATCCCATTGAATTAATTAAATTAATTGAAGATCCATTAACAATCCAATTAATTGCGAGATCTGGCATGTCATTAAAAGGGGGTGCGGGTGTGTTACAAAATTAAATACACGAGGGAGGTTTTAATGGATTTGAAGGGGTGGGGATCGTGTGGGCCCCACCTCACTATTATCCTACCAAGAAGAGTTAGGATGTAGTGGGTCCCACCTCAACTTCCATTCATAGGTTACAACTTCTTAGAATAGAAATAAAAATTGTAGCACATATTTTTATTTCACTCTTCAGTTAACCCATTTATATAACTACCTCACCCGAGCAACGCAACTCCAGAAAATGTCTTCCTAAGAAATTACCAGCATTGCGGTTTCATCGATGCCCTCAGATTTCGGTTTTGAGCACCGGTTCAAAAGTTAGGAAAACCTGCTCGTTCGTTCACTGAACGTACCCGAGCTAAACTTTAGAAATTGATTTCGGGCACACCGGGGCTCAGAATCCGGTGCTGTCAGAAACTGTGTACTCGTAAAATCTCAAAAAAATTAAGAAAAAATTTTCCTTGAAATTTACGTGTCTTTACAATAATTATAATAATTTTTTAACATGTAGTTATATAATTGAACAAAAATAATTTCATATTTTATATTAAAAAATTAATATTAGTTAATGTGAAAATTTTCATTATTAGCCACAAATATACGATTACTAGTTTTAAATTTAATTACCTCTATAATGGTGAAATTATAATTTTTAATGAATTTTTTATTACCATTATATAATTTTTATTTAATATATTCAAATAATATAAGTTGTATAATTAATCTAATATATATTTAATATATATATATATATATTATGACTAATTTAGTTGATAAAAAATAATAAATAAAATAGAGTGAACATAGTGGATAAACTGAAATTTTTCAACAAAAATAGTCTTTACATAAATTATAGATCTAATTTAAAATTATATTTTATAATACATAGAAAATGAATTTTTTTTCTTTGAGCAGAAATTTATATAAAAAACCAAATTTTTTTATAAATGTTTATCATAAATTTTTAGTAAATCATTAATTACAAATTTAAAACTATTTACCATGGTAACAACCCAAATGGTAATGTGAAATATAAAATGGAAAACAATTAAAAAATTGATTAAAACGTATAATAAATTTATTTTTTTTATATTTAAATACTCATTACCATCCAATAATCAATTCTTTAAAACACCATGATCCTTATACTTTGAATAGTGATTAATATTTTTTGTATAAATTCTACTAATCTCGATTATAAAAGGAACCCTTCCCCAAAACACCTTTAGATGTACCCCAAGCCCATAGGCTAGAAAAAATTATAAAAAATGTCTCCATAAAATTACATTAAAATTTATAAATTTCATTTAATCCTAAAAATAAACTTTTTAAAAACAATAATCCATGTTTCAAAAGTAACACTTCAAAATTAATTCGAAAAAATTATAAATCATTTTTTTACATTTCAATATTTTTCATTATTATTTTATCTATGAAAAATGTCTTCTAACCAATATAAAATAATTAAATATTTAAAATATATATATTTATATTTTATAATGTGGATTATATTATTTTTTTTCATCTTCCATACAAATAATTAAAAAAAGAAAAACATTTTTCCGGAATATGTGAGGACTAACACATGACAAAAGAAAATTTTTATTTTCATTACCATCTCTCCAAGATGGACATAGAAGTTTATTTCATTATTAAATAGGGTATATCTATGATATTTAATTGTATTAAAATTTAATACACTAGCTAATTTCCTTTTTATATGGAATACAAATGGGTCCCTTATGAATAAGCTTAGACTACCACCTCCACTAAAGATACGTACGTTGTTTATCACAAAGTCATTTTATATTTAAAAAAATTCTTGTAACATAAATCAAAATATTTATAACATCAAAATATTATCATTTAACATTAGTAAAAATCATATTATAACTAAATATATCCATTATCATAATTGGAGATTTATTATTGCATGTTCTAGTTATAGCCAGTTTAGCTTCCTACATGAATAGAGCTATAAATTTATATCATTAATGACTATGTTTACATAATTAATGTTGATTTTTGATATTAATAATTAATTATTATTTTCATTATATGGAAATAAATGTTTGTAAATTCTATAAGTTCAATCAAAAATTAATATTCATTCTAATAATGACATTTAAAAGTGAAACCATTAAGGAAAAAACCCTAATTTTAAACCATTTTGGAATTAATATTGATGTATATGGATTCTATTATAATTAAATAATAGTTAACATAAAGCTATATAATATTGGATATTATGAAGAAAACCTACAACAAAGTTGATCACGGTAAAAATAGATAACTAGTTATCGACAAATTGATCGAGTAAATTCACGTGTCTGAAAGAAGTGAAAACAATGTAATCAATAAATTGCACATTATAATTGATAAAACTTTTAATATTAAATATATATTTGAGTAAGAATATAATTAATGTATGTAAAAAAAATCATTATCCATGAAGTTATGAATATGCATAGATTGAATTCGGACCATGGTAATGGTTTTCTTCTGATGTTATTTCATTAAGACAATGTTTTCTATTTTCATCTTATTTCATTTATATGATGTGTAATTCCACATTATTATGTAATATCGTGAATTATAATTTTATATGGTTATTTAATGCTTAATTTATGTCTCTATCTACCACTTCATTTCATTTTGGGTTTAATTAAATGTTTCTTATTCTATAAGAGTTTTCTCAGACCAAAGCAATCTACATTGATCTATAAATATTAATCATTAATATATTCTTTTATGTAACTTTTATAGTACCATAAAATATTAAAAATTGTATTTCATCCATTACCTACCGTTAATTAAATTCACTTCAAAATTATCATCTACATTGATTAAATTAATTCCCAAATAATGTTATGATATGGATAAATATAACACCAATTATTTCAAATTGATATATTTATTCATTTTCTATATTTTTAAAAAATGATTACTATTTTATATTATAGGGTAAAAATATGTAATATCTCTTTTTATAGTCCTATTTATCATTATAAATATGCAAATAAATTTTTTATTATCTTTTTTAAATACTGTGGGATTCAATAAATTTATTTTTAAAACATAAAAAGGGAAATAATTCCTCACATATTTTCTTATCTTTGACTCAAAATTTTATTGATATCACTACATTTATTTTAAAAATTGAATAAGAATACTATTAACAACATTTAATTCCATTTAAAATATTTTAAAAGTAAATATGTTATAATATTTTTCTATATAGGATATTTTCAATAGGACGAATCTCTATTAATTTTCATTTGTTATTATGTCTTTCCTCTACCTTTTTCATTTTATATAAATCATCCTATATAAATTTTACATCTCTAGAATAAGTTAATAATTTCATAAATATATTATAACATTTTTCAAAAAACTTTTGATGTTAATTGGTATATTTAATATCCAGTGTTATTTTTTCCAATTATCTGTTGTT
Organism: Viscum album; assembly: GCA_963277665.1. NCBI lineage: Eukaryota > Viridiplantae > Streptophyta > Magnoliopsida > Santalales > Viscaceae > Viscum > Viscum album. The sequence goes on from OY728127.1 coordinate 1,302,861,211, forward strand.
TTAATCTTTATAAAAATATTTTGACTTATCTAATACCTGATCGATGATATCATCAAAATTCTACATCCAAATTATTTCCCTAGATGTATTATGAAACTATATATTCTATCAATGAAATTATTTTAACAAATTTTATCTTTCTAATTGATCCCCTATAAATAAGAATTATTTTTATTCCAATGATATTCCATTATGAATTACCTTTTTAAATTACATTGATTTCAACTATTCACCTAGATACACATATAATGACTAATTTGGGAAATGATTGACTATGTCACATTACATATATTAATATAATCTAAATATAATAAACATAATTAGATAAATTGAGTGGTATTTAACTAGGATGTTACTTGATATCATTGGATGGCCATTTATTTTCCATGGGTTTATCATGTTAGGATTATTAATGGAACTATGAATATTTTTCTTATATTATTCCATAAAATGAGGACTCTGACTTGTAAATATATTCATAATTAGAGGATAAAAAGGAATTTACATTATTCTAGTTCAGGACTATTACATTATTAATTTTAAATATTTATAGTAGTGTTATTTAGATAAATATAATACAATTTTTTGATATTGTTTTCAAGTGTAAGATCGTATTCCCCACTTCACATGATTGATTTGTTTGGGATATGAATAAAAAAAATATTATTACATTGATAACTTACGCAATAGCCAATATATTGTATTTTTACATCTGGGATTCTACACCCATTTTTAAGAAATAAAAATTCACCTAGGACCCTTGAAATGATGATGATATTATTTTATTCACTAGTGTTTGTCATTTTAATTTTACATTGGATTTAGTACCATTTTTTTGACCTTCCATTAATTTTTGGTGGTTTACATATGATAATTATGATAGTGGGACATAATTTCCCATTTCTGAGTGTCACAACGACAATGGATAAATTTATCCCTTTTGAAAATGCCCATGGAATAGGAAGTTAGATCCTATATTAATGATATAGTAATGATGTGATTCCCACATTTGTGTAATTTCTTAGGAATTATATTCCCAATTTAATAGAATTTATAATGGGATATTATTCCCACTAAAATGGAAATGTTATCACGATGTACTAAAATTTTATTATTTGTTTCCTATGACAGGGAAATAAAACCATTTTAAATGAATCATGAAATAGTTACCTATTGATTTTTGTGTTATATGTTTTCTAACAATAGAACTCTAGCCAATGAAGGTATATCCATTTGTGTTTTGTTTCATTATACCCACATATATTTCATATTTTTTATTAAAACATTTTATTTTTCATATTTATTTTAGTATATCACATTGAATATAAATATGATTATATTATAATTATTAGGTAATTTTTTTTGATTACTTACGGGGTTATAATCATATGTTACTCAAGTTTCTTGGTATCATAGTAGAATATATGGCCCCTAATATTTGTAAAAAAACCGTGATGTTTTTCAGCGATGTGTGAATTAAATAAATAGATGGGTGGTGGGATAAAATGTGTACGAGGGATCATTATTACAATGAGTTCTAGAATTTTTATTCATTCTATGGAATTTGGTATATAATAATCTAATGAGAGATCCTATTATTATATGCGTGAATATAATATATTTCATCTATTGATTTAATTATAACATGTGATATTTTATTACTGTATCCTAAATTTATCATTTATTTCCACTTTTTATTGGTTTATTATTTTGATGAATTTTAATTATTTAGAATAAAATTTAGTTCTTTTTATAGTATAAAAACCAGATATAATATCCCCTTGTATTATATAGAACCTTACTTATAGTTGGTAGCCTATACTATATTTATAGGAACATCTATGGTGTGTCGCAATAAGCTTTTTCATAATGAGGTTGAACCAAATCATAGATATTAAAATGTGATATGAAATCCTTTATTTTCTTTTTTATACAATTTTTAATATCATAGATAGAATATAGGAAAGAGTAACAATATAAGATATTTTATATTAATTTGTAATTCTATACCCAATATAATGGATATCTAGGTTACTTGGGATAAAATTATTGTTCATGGTTATCACTTTACTATCATTTTACTTTTTCTCAGTATTCACCTTACATTCACTATATTTCCTATAACTATGGAACCTTTTATGATATAAGACCATTAATTTAATATGTTATTAATGAATAATTTATTTTTTACCTACATACATTGATGGTATAATTCAGTCGAAATGAATCATTATTGTGTTCTATTATTTTTTTAATTTATTATTTTAATCCTTTTGATATGTTATTTTATTTATAACATGTTGTTTTATTTTGGGATAGAGATATTGTTAGGGGTAATATGAAATACCAATTATTAATGTTTTTATTTGTAAAATATATTTATTTTTCCCCATTACTACTTATCCAATATGGTATATTATGAATTATTATTAATATGATTCTGATTAATGTGTTTCAAATTTTTTGTGACATTCCTCCATGGAAACCACATCTTTAGGGGAAAGTGGGAAGGGACACTAATGAACCACTTATTATTCATTCTGAACGTCCAATGGTGAATGTAAAAATAATTAACTATAAAAATGGGGACTTTCATGATGGTATCATGACTATGGGACTTGGGGATACCATAGGTGAGTCATCCAGATCAGATGTTACCCATTATTTCTAGCCACAACATGCCCTCTATTTTCAAGACTCTGTTGACCTCAGTTTATAGAGATATGAGTTGTGTGGGTATAGGTTATCTATGAATATCATAAGATGCTCGATCTATGTTTAGTGAAGTTCATTATGTATATTCCTAAAGGAAAAGAGAGACTTTAGTAGAGGTAAATTATTATTTGAGGTTTTTAGAAGGACATTCAATATTGATATTGTGGAAGTCTCATTCTAAGGATTCTAAGAGGTGGGAGAGATCATGAATTTATATATATTTTTTATAGTATAATTATAGTGGGGGAATATACTTCTCATTTTACTGAGCTATTTTATCTTCACCATTTTCATATTAGTGTCAATACTTCCATTTTTCACTGATTTGATGATGGGTTCAGACATTTGACACTTTCTTTGTGGATAACATCTAACATTGGTATTTTTCTATATATATGAATCAATCCATTATAACAATGAGAAAAAATAAGGGGGATACACAATATGGTCTTGAGGGCCACCTTGGGTGGTTCAAAAATAGTTAATTATTATGATGATAATGGTGTTTTAGTTATTATTTCCTGAGTATCGATAGGCATGCCAGTTAATTTTATGGTTCTTATTCTTCCCTATATAGGAGTTAAATAGTAATGTTTTATTAATTTTGTAAGAGGGGAAAAAGGACCACATTTTATAAGATCTATAATTTAGTGTCAGTCGTATAGTTAGATGCTGAATATTAATTTTCATGTTATATTTATCCTTTTAGTTTTTATAGTTATAGTTTTGTTCAAGATCATGAATTAATAAAAAGAGTATGATTGGTATATCAAGGAGGAAATTTGAGTTTTTTAGGATGGTAAAGGTGAAAACATAAATGATATTTTTAATATTAGGAAAGGATTATAGTAGTTATCCTCAGGGATGAAACAGATCTAGATCCTAGGGTGGATGTCACAACCTGACCCTACCCGGGCTCGAGCCACAACTACCCCAATCCTGCCTCCATAGGCCAGGGTCTGGCGACAAGCGCTGAAGGCTAAACACCTCAGGGAGGCCTTTGCCTGAGTACCTATACACACAAACACAGCACAATCAACTCAAAAGTGAAGAGTAAAAGAAAAATTAAAGTAGCAACTGCTATAAATAAACCACATAGTGCATCGAACTCTAAATAGTACAAAGCAAGTGCTCAAGGTAAACTGAAAAGAAAAAGGGGAAAAACACGTGCCCAACCAGAAAAGTTCCACAACCCGAAAACAGGTAAACAAAAGTAAAAACCTGGGAGTGTCCCACACCTGGAACTTGACTACGACCACCACACGTGGTCCAAGCTCCTGAACTCCTAAGCTCCTCTGACGTCATGACCAACCTATCCGTCGTCTGCAAGGGCACACCAAGTGCGCGAAAATCCCAAGAAGGGGTGAGTATAAAAATACTCAGTAGGATACCCCGAAGGCTCAAGGGAGTAACAAAGGAGGTACCGAAGGGTAAGCAGTAGATAGAACAGGGAAAAGTAAAGGAGTACAACCGAGAGTGCAGTAAGGAGTACAAAAAGAAGTGCAGTAGAGTAACAGTTGAGAGTCTAGATCAACCCAATAAGATAAAGGAGGTAGACTCGTCCAGACACAAGGAGCTAGAAACGGTGAGAAGATGAACTTCTCGTCGAGTCTTCTCTACCTATAGTAGGAGAGTAGACTCGTCCAACCATGAGTAGCTAGACACAGAAAGCACGTGGCATACCCCGCACGTCTTCGCCTCTCCTAGAGGGAGAGTAACCAAGCCCAAGAAGTGGGTACTGGAACAAGGTATATACATATATATATGCTATGTAAAGAAACCTGAACAAGATCGTAAGGGGATCTCCATCCCGTATCTCTGCCCAAGAAAGTGAGTAGCCAACAGTCCCAGAAGTAAACACCATCGATGCCCAACATCCCACATGTCTGCCCCAAATTGCAAGTCAAGGGGCCCAAATCACCACACCTTGACACTATCCTCTTTGGGCGACACTGACTAGCCCTCATGGTTTTAGGTTGTGTCTCAAGGACGTGTCTCACAAGGGAAAGCACCCCTTTTACATGAGAGTTCTGGGGAACGTCAAACCACAACTCGTCATTGCCCCATATTCGAGAGGTCTCCTCAAAGTTGACAGGAGACCCCCTGCCCAGCCCCGCTGGAGGGTAATCCCTAGAAGTCGATGGGTTCCCACTAGTGGTAGACCCGAAAAACGTCGACGGGTGCCACACTGACTAGTCCCGTAAAAGGGTAATCCATTGGAGGGAGACCTAGCTAAAGTCATCAAAGAGTCCCAATACCCAGTCCCGTAAAACGGTACTCCACTAGAGAGAGGCTTGGAACCATCATCGGGGACCACTTCCCAGCCCAGCTGGAGGTAAACCCGGCATCAGAAACCACTTCCCAGCCCAGCTGGAGGTAAATCCGGCAACAGGGACCACTTCCCAGCCCCGCTAGAGGTAAATCCGAAACCACTCTGGCCATCCCTGCTAGATGGTACTTCTCGGTGAACACCGATGTACTGGCCATCCCTGATGGATGGTAACCCACTAGCCATCCCTACTGGATGCTACCGCTCTGGCCATCCCTGCTGGATGGTACTGCTCAGTGAATGCCACTGTACTGGCCATCCCTGCTAGATGGTAACCCACTGGCTATCCTTGATGGATGGTACAATTGGCCACCCCTGCTGGGTGGTACCCCACTGGTCATCCCTGCTAGAAACAACCTCCTAGCCAGCCCTGCTAGAAACAACCTCCTAGGTAGAGGATTAGTGCACGCGTAATGTGTTGGTCACACAGAATCCACAAGAACTCTACCAGGGAACACAAAACAACTATGCCGGCCAAACCATAAAGAAGAGAACCAGGGGAAAACCACTCAACCCTGCTGGTCGAAACCATCATGAACAAGACCAGGGGGAAACTCAACCCTACTGGTGAATAAAAGAGAACAAAACCAGGGGGAAACTCAACCATGCTGGTCCACCAATGAGAACGGAACCAGGGGAACTCAACCCTGCTGTTCAACAAACAAGAACAGAACCAGGGGAAAAATCAACCTGGCTGGTCAAACAAACAAGAACAGAACCAGGGGGAAACTCAACCTGGCTGGTCAAACAAATGAGAATAGAAGGACCCTCTATGTCGCGAGAGGTCAAGGGTATGCAAATTAGAACACAATACACACATGGGGCCCACATGACGTGTGGCCCCAAGTCAACTCCAACCAAGCGCACAAACGTTCTCAGGTACAAATAACCACATGTACCTCCATGTGTTCCTGTATACTCCTAGAATATACCATGTTTCCAGCCCAAAGGGTATCGTGCACACGACACCCAACGTAAACGCGAAGGGCATAAATGTAACAACTCTAACTTGCCACCTCATCGGCTCAGGCACGACTAACTACATCTCTTCAAACATTTACTTCACTCACATGGGAGTGCATGCGATCAAAATCCAAGGGTTTGATACAAACATAGTAGGATGAACCACCACCAGTACACCTTTCATATTTCTACATTTAATAAGATCGCGTAAGAGGCTCTACTCGCCTGAACAGATTACACCATTTTAATCCTTGCTGAAAAACATGCAAGATAGACTACATACTCGTCTCAAACAGATATCCGACGGAATAGTCGCCAACACCGCCTTACGACCGAACGACGTCCCATGACCCCAAGCCTCGGCCCTAAAAACAGTTGGGCGCATCACACCATTGTGATCTCCTCAGAAAGACACGTCAAAATGACTACTCACTTGTGTGGAGCGGATATCCGGAGAAAAAGATGTATTTCATCAAACCACACATGATTGATTCTATGTGGGACCCACACCCTGGTCCCGAAGCACAACGAACAGATCACACAATTACGATCCTCTCGAAAAAGTACCCAAGATTGACTATTTACTTGTCCAAAACGGACACCCGGTGATAAAGCTGGAAATCACCGCCCACTCCCAAAACAGCCCTCGTGGGGCCCGCACCACCATGCGGAATTAAAACGGGATGATTGTGCCAATGCAATTCCCTCGGAAAAACACCCAAAATTGACTGCTCGCACGCCTCGAATGGATTTTCGACAAAAAAGTTGTAAAGTGCTGCACGCAGCTCGAAAGACGGGCCATGGGGCCCACGCCTCAACTTTGGTTTCAACACCCGAAACCACAATGGAAAACTCTGACTTGGCACCAGGAAGGAACTTCCATAGAAGACACACAAAATGGACACCTAAAATGAAACTTACAGGCGTCCGATGTCGAGGGGACGAATCCCCTTAGGCTGGACCGGCCCGCGCCGGCCCGCGGCTCAGCCGCGCGGACCCGTGGTCCACCACAGACCAGCCCTCGCGGGGCCGGTTGTCCTGCTGCATGAAGACCCATGAGACGTGGGTCTTTTTCCCTATGCGGGGGTCGCGCACCGTGACCCCGCGGTCATTGCGCGCCGGCGGCTCGACCTCGCCGCCTGGAGCCGCCGCCTCGTCTGGCTGCCGAACACCCGCGCCGCCCTACTACCAAACTGAAGCCTCTACCCGCCTAGAGCCTGGAGCACCGCCACCGCCTGGTGCCCAGAGCGTCACCACCTGCCTCTCTTCGTACCACAACTAGAACCCCTAAATCCGGCCGGAAAACTCCCAAACCACCGGGAACTTCAATGGACTACCCCGGCCTCGTCGGGACTCGGATTTTCAATCCGAAGCAAGAGTCGGGAAGCTCAGAACTAGTACTATGCATTTATGGGATTCTTTTAACGATCAAAAAAAAAAAAAAAATTCGATGCATGTTTATGCATTCAAACGAGGTACGAAAATTTAATACGAAACAAAACGATGCCCACCTCGTTGGGTGTAGCCCGACGCTTCAATGATGATCCGCCGGAGCCGTCGCCACCTTGCCGAAGGGATGGAGGAGAGGAGAAGAGGTTGAGGGTGAGGGGGGGGGGGGGGGGGTTCACCAGGGGATGAAAAGGGAGGGTAGGAGGAGAAGGGGGAAGAGATGGGTTATATAAAAAAAATTAATTAAAACATTTAATTAATTTAAAACCCCAAAATGACCCGCATACGAAACCTCCAGTGCGGTCAATGTTAAGCTGCAGCTAGGATAAACACCACCTCCTGAGCACAACGACAGTCTCATAATTTTAATCCAAGGCCCCATTCAAAATTTATTAAACTCAACGCCCGTGGTCTCCAAATTACGAAAATTCCCCTGGGGCCATTTTTCACTGATGGCCCACGCCCGTGAAAATTACACCCTTTTTAGGGTAAACGGTAGCTCCGGACTCAACGGTGCCCTCAGTTTCCCAATCTGAGCAACCTTTTAAGTGATGCTTGAGTTTAACCATTAAACGAATAAATTAATTATTTTAATTATCTGTTTAACGTTCCGTTAACGGGCGAGGGGTCCATACATCCCACGCCGACATGCTTTATGTCGTTCCTAAGGTAAAAACTCAATTTCGGACCCAAGTATACAATCAGATTTCTGATCCAGATCACAGTTTAGGAGTTATCCTATTTATTTGGTATTCCCAGTGTGAACACAATGAAAATTTAATTCCGACCACATCGGGGCACAAAATCGCATGACGTCTGAAGGCGCTGCTCTGGAATAACATCAAGAATATTCCAAAGTCTTTTATAGAAAAAAACCGGGTTGTTACATCATTCTATCCTTCAAGATTTTTGTCCCCAAAAAGCAAAACTAGGTAAATAACTCCGGGTACAAAGAACACACCTGGATCTCCCGTACCCAGAAGAACTCTTGCACAGTCCCTTGTCACCGCACACAGACCAAAGAGTTGGATCTGTACATGCAAGGTCTCCCCTTTCTGATGACGTGCATAGGAGTACTCACACATCTCCTCAGGTAAGATATGCGGGAGAGGTCGTGCACCCACTCTAGACTTTGGGGTTAGGGAAAGGTGGTAGGGAACCTCTCCATCCATTCGCATGGTCTTAAACGGCCCGGAGGATCCCGGGGGTAGCTAACCTCCCTGGATGAACTCCTACGTCGCACGTTGTGACTGGAATCACCGTTTGGACCTAGGAAAAAGCCCGGTGATTCCGTCCTTCAGAATTTCCATATGGTGAAACACCCAAGGATATCTGGTCACAGAAGATTTTACACTTGATGTATCTCAACCAAGACTCTCTTACATGCTCGGAGAGCGATGGAGTCAACACCATCGACTAAAGAGGAAGGCCCCACGTCTTCTACTCTACCAACACTGGGTTACACCCGAAGCCCCGTGTCACCCTGGTAACACCTCAAGCAAAGAGCAGGGAGAAAATTATTTCACACACATAGTATAACAATCCTACTATGAAAAGTAGAAGAGTTGTAGAGCATACCTCATATCACCTCATGCTCTGTAGGATCGTAGACATCCAAAGCTCGCGGCTGTCCGTGGTCCAAACTGTGAGCTCCCGGAGCATGATGTGGACCACCTAGTGGTGATGGGAAGACCTCATAAAGTCGTCCCCACTACCAGTTTCTCCCTCTCCTCTACTATCACCACCTCCCTGGGCGTTACTCCGATCACTGCGCTGCCTCCGCCGTGGTGGTGCACCTGCTGCCTGCCCAATGTTCTCAGCGTGCCTGGTCAGGCAGTCCCGTGCCAAGTTACCTTGCCCATCGCAAGCATAGCACCAGCTCTTTCTGGGATACACTGGTGCCCTCTGGCGCCACTGTGGTGTACGACCACGGCCCGAAGTCCGGTTATCAGAAATCCACCTACATAGAGGTCCTACTTTCCGACGCCCGTGAGCTGCGACAGACATCTCGGATCCAGTGTGCCTGCTGCCACCACCAACTATAGAACGCGACCAGAAGCTTTCTGTCACCAACACTTTCTCTAGCACCCCTGAATAAGTGGGAATTCCCATTGGTACTATGATAGCATGAATCTCTCTGTGAGGACCCTGCTCGAACTTCCGCGCTCCGAAGTTATCATCGTGGACCAAGTCCGGGTAAAAGCATGCACGGTCTACGAAACTAGCTGTGTACTCGGTCACCGTCATCCCTCCCTGATGAAACTGCAGGAGCTCCCGAATCTGAACGGAGCATAAGCTGGTGGGAAAAAACTCCTCACGAAACAAAAACTGAAATTCACCCCATGAAAGAGACGACTCGTCAAGAAACTATGTCACCAAACTCCACCAATGCCAAGCTGCTTCGTGGAAAAGGTTGGCGGCCAAAGCCACCATAGGATCTGTTGGCGTCTGCACAAGCCTGAAAGGGTGAACCACTATCTCGAGCCAAACCACTGCTACTTGAGGATATGGCTCACCATTAAACCTCAGCGGTCTCTGCCGTTGGAACTCACGGAGTGCTCTGAAGCTGTGCTCAAGCTTAGTCTGCTCTGCTGAAGCTATTTTCTGCTCACCAGGTGGGGGTGCTGCTACCGACCCACCCGGAGAAAGGGACTCACATGAAGGGTCTTAGACTGAGGCCTCGTAGCTCATAGGGTCTTCGTCATGAACCAAAGCTGGTATCCTAGCTGGCTGCCTTCATGGAGACATCCTGAATGTTATCAAGGAGTGCCACGGTCAGATGAGCATATATGTATATAACAGTGACAACAATGGGGAGATGACTCAAGAAGGACTGTCAAGACTCAATCCTATGTGATGCACCAACCAATTTTCCCTACAACAAGTGTCTCAGCATGCCGATCTAATAAGCGGGTTATCAGGGTCCTGGTGAATGGATACGTCAGCCGCCACACCATCACTGGACTCCCTGGCCTGAGAGACACTCTCGAGACACGTTGACACTGTTTTCCAAGATCCCAACCAATTCCTTTTTAGGGACATCCGAACAACATACCAATGAACAAACCACCTCTGACACCACTTTGTCACGACCCGACCCTACCCGGGCTCGAGCTGCAACTACCCAAAGCCCGCCACCATAGGCTAGGGGATAGCGACCAGCGCCGAAGGCTGAACAACTCGGGGATGCCTTTTCCTAAGTACCTATACCCACACAGGCAACCCACTCAATACAGAAGTGAAGAGTAAAAGAAAAGACATGTAAATTAAAGTTCAACTGCAATATATAAACCACATAGTACATCAACATCTAAACAGTACAAAGAAAGTTCTCAAGGTAAACTGAAAAGAAAACGGGAAAAAACACGCGCCTGAACAGAAAAGTGCCACAACCCAGCAACAGGTAAACAAAAGCAAACACCTAGGAGAGTCCCACACCTGAAACTCGACTATGACCACCACACACAATCCAAGCTCCCGAACTCCTAAGCTCCTCTAACTTCACGACCAACCTATCCGTCGTCTGCAAGGGCACACCAAGTGCGGGCAAAGCCCAAACAGGGGTGAGTATAAAAATACTCAGTAGGATACCCTGAAGGCTCGAGGGAGCAACAAAGAATAACCAAAGGGTGAGTAGTAGATTGAACAGGGAAAGGTAAAGGAGTAAAACTGAGAGTGCAGTAAGGAGTACAACAAGGAGTGCAGTAGAGTAATAGTAGAGAGTCCAGCTCAACCCAACAAGAGAAAGGAGGTTGACTCGTCCAGAAAAAATGAGTTGGAAATGGTGAGAAGATGAACTTCTCATCGGGTCTTCGGTACCTATAGAAGGAGAGTAGACTTGTCCAACCATGAGAATCTAGACATGGAAAGCACGTGGAATACCTGTGCGTCTTCACCTCTCCTGGAGGGAGAGTAACCAAGCCCAAGAAGTGGGTACTGGAACAAGGTATATACATAAATGTATGCTCAATCAAGAAACTCAAACAAAATCGTAATGAGATCTCCATCCCATAGCTCAACCCAAGAAAGTGAGTATCCAACAGTCCCAGAAGTAAACACCATTGATTCCCAATCCCACACGTTTTCCCAAAACTACAAGTCAAGGGGCACAAATCATCACACCTTGACACTATCTGCTTAGGGACGAACTGACTCGCTCACACGGTTTTAGGTCGCGTCTTAAGGACGCATCTCAGTGGGGAAAGATCCCCTCGTAATTGAGAGTTCTAGGGAATGTAAAACCACACCTCTTCACTGCCCCACAGTCAAGAGGTCTCCTCAAAGTCGACAGGAGACCCCCTTCCCAGCCCCGCCAGAGGGTAATCCCGGGATGTCAATGGGTTCACACTGGAGGGAGACCCGAAAAAAGTTGACAGGTGCCACACTGCCCAGTCCCGTAAAAGGGTAATACACTGGAGGGAGACCAGGCTAAAGTCGTCAATGAGTCCCAATACCCAGTCCCGTAAAAGGGTACTCCACTAGAGGGAGTCTCAAAACTGTCATCAGGGACCACTTCCCAGCCCAGCTGCAGGTAAACCCGGCATTAGGGACCACTTCCCAGCCTAGCTTGAGGTAAACCCGGCATCGAGGACCATATCCCAGCCCCACTGGAGGTAAACCCGGAACCACTCTGGCCTTCCCTGCTGGATGGTACTGCTCGGTGAACACCGTTGTACTGGCCATACCTACTGGATGGTAACCCACTGGCCATCCCTGCTGGATGGTACCGCTCTGACCATCCCTACTAGATGGTACTACTCGGTGAACACCGCAGTATTGGCCATCCCTGCTGGATGGTAACCCACTGGCCATCCCTGCTGGATGGTACAACTGGCCACCCCTCCTGGGTGGTACCCCACTGGTCATCCCCACTAGAAACAACCTCCTAGACAACCCTACTAGAAACAACCTCTTGGCTAGCCCTGCTGGAAACAACCTCCTGGGTAGAGGATCAGTGCCAGCGTAATGTGTTGGTCACATCGAATCCACAAGAACTCTACCAGGGAACATGAAGAAACTCTGCCGACCAAACCATCAAGAACGAAACCAGGGGAAAACCACTCAACCCTGCTGGTTGAAACCATCGTGAACAAGACCAGGGGGAAACTCAACCCTGGTGGTGAACAAACGAGAACAAAACCAGGGGGAAACTCAACCCTACTGGTCCACCAATGAGAACAGAACTAGGGGAACTCAACCCTACTGGTCAAAAAACGACAACAGAACCAGGGAAAAACTCAACTCGGCTGGTCAAACAAACGAGAACAGAACCAGGGGGAAACTCAACCCGGCTGGTCAAAAATAAAAGAACAGAAGGACCCTCTATGTTGCGAGAGGTCAAGGGTACGCAAAGCAGAACATGACACGCACATGGGGCCCACACGACGTGTGGCTCCAAGTCAAATCCAACCAAGCTCACAAACATTATTAGGTACAAACAACCACATGTACCTCGAAGTGTTCCCGTATACTCCCAGAGTATACCACGTTTCCAGCCCAAAGGCTATCGTGCACATGCCACCCAACGTCAATGCGAAGGGCGTAAATGTAACAACTCCAACTTGCCACCTCATCGGCCTAGGCATGGAAAACTACATCTCTTCAAAAATTTACTTCACTCACACGGGAGTGCATGCGATCACACGCCAAGGGTTCACAACAAACATAGAAGGAAGAAATAAAACTATGCATGTTTATGAATTCCAAGGAGGTATGGAAATTTAATATGAAACAAATCGATGCCTACCTCGTGGGGTGTAGCCCGACGCTTCAATGATGATCTGCCGAAGCCATCACCACCTTTCCAGAGAGATGGAGTAGAGGAGAGGTGGTTGAGGGTGAGTGGGGGTTTCGCCAGGGGATACAAAGGGAGGGGAGGAGGAGAAGGGGGAAGAGATGGGTTATATATAAAAAAAATTAATTAAATCATTTGATTAATTTAAACCTACAAAATGTCCCGCATCCAAAACCTCCGGCGTGGTCAAAGTTAGGCCGTGCCTAGGGTAAACACCACCTCTTGAGCACAATGGCAGTCTCATAATTTTAATCCGAGGCCCCATTTAAAAGTTATTAAACTCAACACCTGAGGCCGCCAAATTACAAAAACACCCACATGGCCATTTTTCACTGATGGCCCGCGCCTGTGAACATTACACCCCTTCTAGGGTAAACGGCATCCTCCGGACTCAACGGTGACTTCAGTTTCCCAATCCGAGCAACCTTTTAAGAGATGATTGAGTTTAACCATTAAATTAATAAATTAATTATTTTAATTATCCGTTTAATGTTCCTTTAACGGGTGAGGGGTCCAAACATCCTGCACCAACATGCTTTATGTCGTTCCTAGGGTAAACACACCATTTCAGACCCATACATACACTCTTATTTCTGATCTGGATCACCGTTTAAGAGTTATACTATTTATTTGGCATTCCCTGTGTGAATGCACTACAAATTTAATTCTGGCCACACTGGGGCTCAGAATCGCACGACGTCTGAAGGCGCTGCTCTGGAATAACATCAAGAATATTCCAAAGTCTTTTATAGCAAAAACTGGGTTCTTACATCACATTTAACGTTCCATTAATGAGCGAGGGGTCCAAACGTCCCATGACGACATGCTTTATGTCGTTACTGGGGTAAAAACCCCATTTCGGACCCATCCGTAGACTTAGATTTTGGATTTGGATCACCGTTTAGGAGTTATCCTATTTATTCGGCATTCCCAGTGTGAACGCACTGAAAATTTAATTTCGTCCACACCGGGGCTCGGAATCGCACACTATCTAAAGGCGCTGCTCTGGAATAACATCAAGAATATTTTAAAGTCTTTTATACCAAAAACCAGGTTCTTATAATGGAGGATTTGGTTTATCCCAATAATATTTCATAGAGATAAAACTTATATTAAATCATATGGTATTATAATTTTTTTGGTTGGTGGAATTATATTTAAAAGATAAGAATATATTATGAATATATATAACCATATTGATGATGAAAAATATGTCTAGAATTGATAAATTTGGTAATCTCATTCATTTGGATGTTATTTAATTCAGTATAGGCCAGAGATCTTGTGACACATTCATATTTTGAGTCAAATTTAACTATGAAATTTTGGATAATTTTTCATTTATCTAACCGACCTTTAGTCTTATAACCATTATTCTATGATTGAAAATGTTTGAAATTTATATATAGATACTGATGATTTTTAATATATTGTTTCATGACTAATATAAAGGAAATACTATTCATGTTTGTTTTGATGGAAATTATATGTTATAAAAATTTTATAAAACCCATTGAAATTATTTCCAAAGGAAAATTTATTACCAACAATGAAAGTATTACCATTTCATTATTATTTAAAATTAAAAATATTTGGTGTATTTGATTTGGATTTCTTATTGGATGAATAGTGGGTTCCTCCAGGGCTGGTGTTTATAAAAACCTATAATTGGATTTAGTTGTTTATAAACATTCTCTTTCCATGTTTATGAAAATGGAGGTCACCTATTAGAGTTGGTGCATGTTCAGGGTAGTGGAGGCATATATATGGTTTTCACTAGTTGGATATGTGTTCAATTTTTTACTAGGAGAACTTGTTATTATTTCTTTTGATATTTTTATGAAAAATTAGGTTTTAATGCCATTTTGGGTATTTCACATGTCTACATGTGTTCCTTTTATATGGATTATTATATTTTCTTATCAACTATTAATTGACAATTTAAAACTATTTTTTTTATTTTTCGGTTATTCATATGGTGATATCATTTCATTTTATTTGGTTTTGATACTAATATGCTAGTCCCTATCCTACGTGGAATGGGAAGCCCATTTTTCTTATGTTATGATTTTTTATATCATTTAATAGGGTTATATGGATTATTTTATGATAAATATTAATCAATCGTTTGTCGAGTCTCTCATTGAACATCTATATGTAGTTTGGAATGTCCAGGTATATAGGAGGTATTATTTTTGTGGCATAAGTTGTCAATAATGAGTGATTATAAGGAAAAATATCATTTTTCTATCAGTTAGTTATAATGGGATGTATGGAAAACATGTTATAAGGATATCATTTATGTGATTATAGACCATTCCAAATAATTGATCTCTGATTTGTACTGCCAAGTTGAATTATGATTGATGGAAATCTTGATCATGTGTACATTGACTGATCTTTCCGTGTTTTATTTTGATGTTTTGATGTAAAGTTACCCCAAAAATATATTTGAAAATAAATCATGAGAATTTTTTCATAAAGAAATTGAAAAATAACCCTCAATTTTTCCAAAACCTCATTATAAATGTTTTGTATAGTATCCAAGCCATTAGAGAAGGATCCACACCAGTTATTATTAAAGATAAAAGAGTATAACCTAAAAGGGTGGATAAAAAAGATCATAACCATGACTTTATTTCATAGAAATGAATATATTTCCAGCGAAAGAATGAACCTCAGAATGCTGGGGATTGATTCTGAAATTTTGAGTGACTATTTGGGTTCTTAGAGATCCCAAATTCTATAAAGGGTAAATATGTACTCATCAAGCATCCGGTCCATTATATAAGGTGGTGTGTGTAATATCTATAGATTTAAAAATAATGAAATTGAATTTTATAAATGATACGACATATAACACTGATCTTAAAAAAACCAGGAAATATTATTATTTAACTGTGGAGAATATAACATCCACGTTGAATTTTCAGGTATAAATATGATTAACCAACATTTTAAAAATTAATATAAAGTTATTAATTAATATAAATTTAATTATTAATTATTAGGAAATGAGAAATCAATTTTTATTAAGGTTAAATTATTCTTCAAGTAAATATTTTCTTCAAAAATGCTTTTTCTCGTTTTATAAGAGAATAATAATAATTAATTTATTAAAAATTTATATATATTTTGAAATAAAAATATATCATATTTAAAAGAAAAATATAGGTCTTATCTTTGGGTTAATTATTTTTTATTTTTATGAAATTATTTTCTTTTTAGTAAATTGTGAAAAAATTACATTTTTGTAAAACTGTCATTTTGTTTTCAATAAAATATCTCATTATACATTCATTTTATCTAAATATAACATAAGTATTATTTAATTACATAAAATATAATTAACAATAGTTGAATCAACATTTTTCCAGATTTGTTTTAATTGTACGTTTGGGATTCAAACTCATTTTTCAAGAAAATATTTATTGTTTCATTTTACGAATTTATAATAAATTCTATTTCCACCACTTCTAAAAATTGGATAATGAAAAATGGATTCCACTTTTTGAACTAATGTTTTAATATTTGGTAAAAAAAATTCCAGTTTTTTTTTCCTTATTAAAAATAACGTTAGTCATTTTTACCTTGTTATATAGTGAAACATGTACTTTTGGATAAAAATTATATGAAAATAAATAAACAAAAACCCTATCTACTGAATTAATTTTATTCTTTTGAGTATATGTCATCTATAAAAAAACCAAAGGATGATTATATGGTCTTTTATTCAATTTGAAAAGATTTTTTCTTTTATATTATTTTATTTAAGTAATACCGAATAGTGCCATTATCTTTTTGTAATTAAAAGTAAAATTTTAACAAAGGGAGAAAAAGATGAAATATTTGGTTCTAAATATTATTTTTAATTCTAAATTTCGTTTTATAATTATGTTACATTATATTTAATTTATAGTAATGAAAATTTTTCGATAAATTCTTATTCAATAATGACATTGTTCTTATGCAAGCAATGAAAAAATAAATAAAATTATATTCATTGAACTATAAATAATATCATTGGAGTAATAATTTGTGATATTTTTTTAGAAAATTATTACATATTATATTGGTTTTGTTTCATTTTACTCTACTTCCATTATATTATTTTATTTTTAAATCTCAAATAATATGAATAGTTCCAAAAGTAACAATATTTTTATTTTAAATAATAAAATAATTACTTAAATGATTTAAATTAATAGAAATATTATATATAGACAGATGGATGGGATATTGTATATGACATCAAAAAATTTCCATTTATGGGACATTTTACATTTTATTGTAACCATATTAACCTCTTATGTGTAAAATTAATTCATATCATTGTATTTTTTAAAAGGGTTCGCAAAGGATTAATCCAAAATGATATGGTTAAAAATGTGATCCAACCGTAAAAAAAAATTTATGATATTATAATGAGTCATAATAATCTTCACATATAATTTTATCAATTTTTATAAATTTTGACATTAAAATTGTTATAAATTAATTTAATATATTAATATATTTAAATGTACACCTCGACTCTCTTATTAAAGGGATAAAATTATTATAATTTATTCACTCCTTAGGAACCATTTGGTATGGCCATGAACAAGAATAATAAACTCCAAACATAGTACCCTACATTCTAGAGTTATTTTTTGGGAATATTTTCAACCTTTGAGGGATTAAGACTTAAATCAAAGGATATTATCTGATGAAGAGGGCATGTTTTTAATCGTGAGTTTTCAAATTACTTCTTTATCCAACTCCTTTAAAACATCTCAATGTTTTATAATATTATAAACTCAATATCAAACATATAACAATAATTTATTTTTTTTGTCTCATATCCAATTCCTTTCTCTATCCTCCATTAAATAAGAATGGATTTTATCATTCACGTGTAAGGAAGACTACCACCTCGTTGACCGATGTAATTTTTTTCCATTACCAACTCTCACATATTTTTTTAATGGTGGATTTAATATATATATATATATATATAATATTAATTAAATATATTTTAATATATATATAAAAAATATCATATATTTTATTGTAATTACAAACACTATTAAATATTAAGATTGTGCGTCTGTACATGAGGACTGCCACCTCAAAAAAGTGATGTCATTCGTTCTTCATCACCAAATACCTAGTTATATATATGTAATAATATGAAAATAAATAATGGGTTTTATATTATATTATTATAATTATTTAAAGATAAAATAATAAATATCTTTATTTTATATTTGATCACTAAAAATTGGAAAAATTACTCATGTGTGTGTATGGCTCACTGTCTCCATGATTGTAATGTATTTTATTATCTATAATAATATTTCACTATTATTATTAAATTCATAATTGTTTTAATATAAAATATAATTATTTACTAATTATTATGGAGAGGATGGGAAAATTACCCCTATTATCCACAATAAATAGACTGTCGTTGTTTTGAAATTATAAACTGAATGTTCCCATTGTTCCTGATGTGAAACTAACTGATAAAATAAATAATTATGTCATAATGATAAATGAAATAAATGGCTTGTTAATAAGGTATTAAACTAAAAAAATATTTATAAATAGAGTAATTGATATGAGTTTATTATACATGGGTCAAAGAACATACATGGAATGTTTGGACTCAATGTAATGAATTCTATTTCAAATTCATTTCATTGAGGCATATATAATTATTTTGTACCTAATTTCGTATATAAGGGGAATATATTAACCATTATATGTTTTATATAAGTAATTATTCATACATAATTTTATTTTAAATTTTAATTTTAATTATGAAATCCATAGGGATTTAACTTTAATATTACAAAGTGGTAGAATGTTTTTTAACTCAATTTTCATTTATAGGGTCATTATTCTACATCATTGAAATTGATATGAAACAATTATGTATGAATTGATCTATAAATTAATTTTTTATGTATTACCACTTTTATTTTTACATTTTTTTGGATAATATCTTTATTAAATATTTCTCAATTCAATGATAAAATCATTGTGACAGTTATTCACCTGAAGTTCAAATTCATTGCTATAGAAAATCATTATAAGAACAATTATTATTTTATAAGGTTCATATAATTAATCTTTAACATAATAAAAAATTAATACCATTATGTTACTGATATTTAACACTTTATTTAGTGTTATTCTTTCAAGGGGATTATGATTGACATGTTATCAAAGTGGAAAATTATTTTTATTACAATGTATTTTCTTTTCAGGATTGCTTATGTTCAAGGTTCCTTGTTAGGAAATCATAAGATACTATTTTAATAATAAACATCTATTTGGTTCTCCTCTAGATATGACTATATTTTTCATATGTTATTTCCATTTCCTAAATTATTTATTAACATATGAACAATAATTTGTTTTTTGAATTGATAATGATCATGTTTATAATTTATATTTGTAATATTTATCTTTAATGTCCAAGTTTTGTATAAAAACATGAAGAGAGTATTTTCTAAAAATAAAATTCTATAATGATATCTTCCACAATATATGAGATTCTATCAAAATTATTTAAATTAAAATTTATTAACGTTTTCAAAATCGTTAACTTTTGACTCCCTTTAAAAAGAAGAAAAAGAATATTTTATTTTTATCTTTTATAACATCAAAGGATTTTCTCATTAGAATGAAAATTTTTTTTAGTGAGGAATCATTTATATGTTTATTTAATTTAATCAAAGGAAAATTATATTCAAAATAAATTCTTAATTTTTACTATTTAAAAGTTATTATCTTCGTGGAAAGGTTATTTTCCTCAAGAATTATTTTAATAATCATTTATTTTCATTTCCATTCATCAATGTCAAGAACCCATGAGGTCTATTATGATACATTTGGAATATTATTTTTATCAATACCATATTCATTTATTCTCAAGATGGATTTTGAATCTCTAAAACATAATTTCCTCAAATCCATTTATTTTACGTTGGATAATAAATTAATAATGAATGTCTCTATGAGTTTTGTTAAAATATATTATTTACATGTACTATGTTTATGTTATGGATATCAAAAATTGTCTCTAATGATATGTGGTTTAATTATAAACAATGTATAAGAGGTCCTATAAAAAAATTACCATTAGTTAGTCATAATATATTATAAGAGTTTTTGTGATACCCCTCCAATGAACTGGGTATGATAGTAGATCATTTGGTAATTCCATTTGTAAGAGTGATGATAAGAGTGATATGAAATTTATGTTCCATGTTACCAATATTTATATTTATTATTTCTATTGGTTTTATGATAAACTTATGAACTATCAATGTAAAATATTGATTACATGATTTAAGAAATGAATATTCTACATCTTATAGGAGAAATGATATCCATTTTTTATGATTCATTTGATCAATATTCAAATAACATGACCCATTATTAGTTATTCCAATGACACTTGATTTTTTAAAATTATTATTCAGGGTTTAATTATTTATGATATATGTGTTTATGGTTATGAATTATATTATTTTAATCTTATGCATTATGATTATATCATAATCAAATTATGGTCATCTTATTCTCACATATTACATTCAATTTATAATAAATATTCTTACCATAATTAATAATTTCATCAAAACCATCTTATATGTCATATTGAAAACTTTATAAAGAATTATTTCAATTGATTTTTGTTTATAAAAGTTTCATATGTTATGAACTTTGTGGGATTTTTTGATGACATAATTTGGGATATGAAATACTAGTTATAGTGGTGAAAATAACCTCATAAATTAATGATTGTTTTTTATCTAAGTTTTTTTTTCTAATTATCTAAAATAATAAACCAAAATTTTGTTTTGTATGTATGATATCAAATTCTCCATTATGTTTTTTTTATGTTTTGGAAGGAAATTTTTGGAATAACATAGGTTATATTAATCTATATAAAGTTTTGAAATGTAATTTTTATGTTTTATGCACCATATCTAAGAATGTGGGTTAAGGGATTTTATAGTTGGAATCACATATAGGTTTAGAAAACTTTATAGAATTGGATGTCTTAATGAGAAGTTATATTATGATTTTTAGATGCCATCATGGCTTTATGAGTTTATTTTTAATGATTTATCAATTTTTTATTCTCCCAATCTGTGTTTTTAGGTGATGGAATTTTTAGTGGACTAATGATATTATAAGAACCATTTTATTTGGTTGAGGTATATATAACCCTTATTTATAACGTGATTTATTATTTTTAGAGTCAATTTTGAATTATATTATGATATAAAATATTATATTAATGTATATTTATGGAGATTACTCTTATTTAGAAAATATATTATCAATTGTTTTTATATTGTATGATTCCGGCATATACCTTTTTGGGTATAAGAGTTTATCTATGTCTATTGGTATTTCATGATAAATGTTAAATTTACCTATGAATAATATTGGAATAAATCAATCTAATTTTTGGGATTAATTATTGGAATGTAATATTTTGAATAGTTTTAATGATGGTCATTTATGGAAGTATTTGGTATAAACATCACATATTAAAGTTGAATTGGGGAGATTAATGTGTAACTGATTTATCTGTAGGTTTCTTAACATTGTGAATTATCGTCACATTCATTAACTATTATTATATTTTATTATGTATAAATATATTTTTAATAACACTTTTTCATTTTTTTGTGTTATATGACACATTGGATGTTGATTCTAGTGCTTTAGAAACGAAATAATCATCCGGAATTCTCATCAAATATAATATAACATTAGATATTTGTTTAATTTGATTAATGAATGATATTCTAATTGTCATGTAACATTCCCTATATTCTTTGTTTATATGGTAATGGAATTAAATAACACATGGAAATTATCTTGAATTTTTTTTACCCAACTTCATTCATTTTGATAAATTGATATCCTTTTTCACTAATTTTTGGTTATTTTTTTTGTTCATTATCTTTCTCACAGTCATTCACTATCTTTTCATCACTAATATTTTTTTTATCCATCATTGTTTATAAAAGTTTTCTTTTTTCCGTGTTTATATCTTCACATACCAATAAATATATGTTATTTGGGGGCCAATAATATTTTGTTTCAGATAGTCATTATATTTCCTTTTCCCTATTTTCAATATGATATTTTATTATTCTTTTTTACAAAGTGGCATTTTAGAAAATATATTATGAATATTAAAACACAGGTTACCTAGAGAGAATTTAATATTTTTTGGTTGAAATTAATTAAATGTGTGGATAATTTATTATTATGAGATTTTAAGAATAAATCATATTCAGTAATGAATGTGACATGAAACATCGAGATTAAAAAAATAATGAAAAACTCATTTTTAATTATGACCATTATTACCCAATTATTGAATTGGTTTATATGAATAAGAATAACTTAATTCAGAAAATTAAATATTAATTTCCTACTCAATTTAAATATATTGATTAATTATTTGTAAATAAGTACACAATTTTTTGTAAATCCATTTTTATTTTACAAAATACATTTTCTTCAAATATTATTCTCATTTTTTTATAAAATATCTATTTGTTATTTTTTGAATATTTTTAATTAAATATGATAAAATTTATATAATTTTTCAAATAAATATATAAAAAATATATTTTGTTGAAATTATTTTATTTTAAGGAAATGATTATTTTTTCCATGAGTAGTAAAAGATGTATGATTTTTGAAAAAAATTATTTTATTTATGTTATAATGATTAATTATGAGATGAATATGATTTAAATGTAATAGTAATATTATTCATTTCAATTTCATGAATTTTTCATCATTAGAATAGTCATTATAAGAGATTTCCGAATAAGTTAATTTTTAGGCTAAAAATACACATTTAGAGAAAAATTGGTTGTGACTTATTAAGTAATATTAAAATTTATTTCCCACACCTATAAAAATTGAATCTTAAAATTAATTCCATATTTGGTATAGGAGAGTCCAAATGTGGAAAATATTTCACCTTTTGGAAAATATGAAAAATAACATTTATAATTTTGTTAACAAAGTGAGGGGTATAAAGGGTAATTTATGATAAAAACATGGAATTATTAATTTTCAATTTATGATCTATTTTCCATTTTATAGTAACTATATTTAACCCTTTTGTGTAATCAAAATAATATCAGTGTAATTATCAAAACGGTTAATAAAGGCTAAAATCAAAATAATATGGGTAGAAATGTGATCAAAACATGAAAAAATGTTTTCGATTAGTGTATTTAGACTCCTCTGAATATTAGAGTCTAATATAATCATTCTAATTCTTTTTTGACATTAAAATTAGTTTTTATTAATTTAATGTTCTTTAAATTTCCAAAGTGCCCCTCTCATCTCTTATAAAGGCACCTCTTCTTCTCATCTATTCAAACTGAAAGAAAAATTTTATTCATCTAATAACTACCCAAATACCATATAAACACCCCTAATAAAATTATAGATTCTTAATTTGTGAATAATACAAATATTAGTGTCTATAAGGTGTAAATCAAAGGAGACTATCCAAAGAAGAGGTATTTTTTAAAATTGAGAGTTTTTATTTTATTTTGACTTCCACCACCGTCAAATATTATCCCACCATGAATAGATAATAAAATTGTTAACTTATATTTACTATTATTTTATTAAGTTATTTCAATCACCTATATTCGTCTATAACATCCATCAAATGGGAAAAATATTCAATATTCATGTTTACATCTGGAAACCGCCTCACAGACGGATGTAATTCCTTTTCCATCACAACCTCTCCTAGATTGTTATAATAATTGATTTAATGTATATATATATATTATATTAATTAAATTTCTAAAATTATGGTGAAATAATATATCATCTACTTTCGTAGCTGTCTATATATTGAACAATTAAGACATTGTTCAGGGGTACGTGTGGACTACCACTTCTATGAAATGATGTGATTCTTTCTTATCCCCACATCACATAGATAATATATATAAGTATATTTAAATAAATTATATTTTATTTATTGTATAATTATCATTTTATAATGACAAAAAATACCTCATTTCCATAATGATCATTGAAAAATGGAATTGTTACTCATGCGTATGTATGATACATCGACACTATGATTGCAACGTTGTAAATATTTCATAAAAATATTTAGTGTTTGGTTTTAAAAGTAAAATTGATGAATAAAAATTATAATTATTTCATGATTAATATTATATAGAAAATGGAACCATTATTATTTTGAAAACATTCAACAAAAAAAATATTTTTTAAAATTATGGAGCGAACATTCTCAATGTACCTAAAGTAGACTTAACATATTAACTAATTAATTATGTAATCATGATAAATAAAATAAATGTATTAATGGTAAGGTATTAATAATATAAAATGTTCTTATGAAATAAATTAATTTGTATGAGTTTATTAAAGTTTTGTTAAAGGAAATATATAGAATGTATGGACTCGTGGTAAAGGTTTTTGGCATAATTTTATTTAATTGGGGAATATTTTATTGTTATCCACTTAATTTCATTTATATGGTTTATATAATACCCATTATATATTCAATAACATGATAAATTCATACTTTATGGTATTTTAAGTTTAAATTTGAATTACTTCATCCAAGGGGATTTGACCTGAATTTTAGAAAATGATAAAGGTGTTCTGAACTCAATTTTCATTCATTGGATTCTAAAAAAACTCATTTACTAAATAAATTTATATTTAAATAAAGTTATTCTATATCTCAACTAGTTTTTTGTGGGTTTAAATTTGGTACAAATTATCACATAATTGATTAATTCTCAATTATATTATATGATCTTTTTTAAGCATTATATGTCTCAAATTACCTATTCTCAGTGCATATGTTTATAATATTCATGAAAATTATATTATTATTTTTATGTACTGATACTTTTAAATAATATATCATTAATATCGTTATTTTCTTGATATTTATTTTTATATTTATTTTATTTTTTCATGAATCATGTTATTAAAGAGTTAACAAAGTGGAAAAGGATTTACATTACAATTCTATTTTTTCTGAGGATATTTTGTGGTCTAGTTTCATTTGTGGGGAATTGATAATATCTTATTTTATTGATCAAAATATCTTCTATTATCATCTATTAATAAATGTTTTTACATTTTTAATTTCCATTTCATTCCTTATTGATTAATAAAATATCAAGAAAGATGTTTTTTTGTGATAATAATCCATTATCCTCTTTTAGAATGTGAATCATTCTCTTACATATCAATTTTTTATAAAATATTTTTAAAATTTGAATTTGAAAAAAATGATTTCATAATTTGATGTTATATGATATTTAATGTAGTGACCTAGTCTCTAAGAACCCGATGTTTGTGTTTGCTTTATTCCATTTTCAAAATATACAAGGAATTAATTCCTAATGAAACGTATAGTTTATTAATATTGGTAAAAAAAGATATGTACATAAGTCATTCAGTAAATTAAAAATCACAAATTAAAATTAAATTTATTTGAGAATAAATTCTTCTACAAATTTAATCCTTGCGTGTCAATTTTAGTACACTTCATGGATTCCAACAAAAGGAAACAAAATAAGGGAGAGCTAAAATGCTTTATAAGGGTCATGTACAATGGAATCTATCGATAATCGATATGAATAATAAAAATTTAAAGGTAAATAATTGATTAATACTACCATATAATAAAATGTATAAATCATAATCGACAATGAAATGCAAATAATAGAAAAAAATTTCCATTTTTTAGATAAACTATTATTAAAATTAATCTTTATATAATATCATTGTGAAAATATAATGGATTATAATATGTGAATTCCTAATGAGGATAATGATTAATTATTGGACATCTTGTCTTGAGAATGTGATTCCTTACCTTCAAGATGTTTCACAAGAGAGTTTAATACAACTTGGTACATACTGATCTAGTTTGTACAACTATTATTGTACTATGAAGAACATTCAAAATATAGTTTAAAACTACTTGGTAAAAAATAATAGGGTTTGGGATTATGATTTTTTCTTATGGGGATCGTCGATGCATCAATGGGATATATACTCTTCATTCCACACCCATCACTACATGTCTAAATAATTCAACATATATCGAATAATTGATTTAATTGATGAACAATGTGAATTATCAATAAAAATAATAGTATTTAGGAAAATATATGGGTATATCAATATTTATCTAGTTAAAAAATAGCTATCCAATTAATAAACCATATTTATAAATGATATATGGTTTAATAAATTTAATTTCCATGGGAATGTTAGCAATTCAATGGAAATTTTATTACTATAAGAATAAATCATGCAAATATATGTCTATAATTTCCTTGGTCAAAATAGTCAAAGTCCTACTAGAGGAATAATAAGGATTGAATAAATACCTTATATATCCATTCATATAAGAATATTTTCTTCTTTCATTTATGAATTCAAATAGAATAATAAAATATTCAAAAACATTCTTATGGAAAGTATTTTCTTCATTTTGAATGTCTGTTTAAAAATTAGAAGACATATTGAAAATTAATTTTATAAAAAATAATTTTTATAAACATAAATTTATAAAATATAAGGAAAAATTCATTTTAATAAAATAAAATTAAAAAAATTCAATGGAAGATTCAATGAAATGAAAATCATATCACGTGTAATTCCATACAAGACATACAAGTTAAAAATGCCATTTATTTTTCCCTTGGAATAAGATAAAAATGTGTATTGTTTGTAAAAAATCATTAAAATTCATATGATAAAACTATTTAGGAAAAAAAATGGATAAAAATGTATTTAAAAATTCATTTTAAAAAAATAACAACATTTTTTAAAAAAATATTATGAAAACAAGCTTTGGTAAAAATAATATTTCCAACTCAAGATGGAAATGAAGTAAGATTTTCATAAAAGGATTTTCCCAATTAATTTATATACCAACAAGTGATAAAATGGATCAATTACTTGAAAATAAAATTAATAAATATTTTATATGAAATTTATATGTTTTTATCATGAAATAATGAAATAATTTAATTCAACTGAAATTCAAGAGTAAATAATATTGATTAGAATGAGATTGTTTAATAAAACATTATAATTATCTTAACATTGATACGAGAATTAATCAAGGATAATATTATGTGGTTCAAATATAAATCCATATAAAAACATTGAAAATAAGACATATGTTAATAAAAATTAATTGTACACATAGTTACAAAATGTAAAAATCAATGAAGCAGAATATTAACCCAATGAAATGGAATGTAGTTACGAAATCTATTACCTCATGAAACCATTTGATTGAATGATATTTAACCTCAGATATAGTGTTTTTAAAAAATTCATTCCATTACACCAGAATAATATTAATATATATAGTATCATATATGTTACTTTTCTATCATATTATCACTAATTAATTAAGAATAATTCATTATTTTCGTTATTTGGGGTGCTAATAGGATTTTTTTTCTAACGTGTATTTCATCATTAACTATCAAGTTTTTTCCCATATTATACTTTTATATCATATAAAGAATTATAATCACGAAATAATCATCATCTTTAAGAATAAATTATATTTTTATAAAAAATCATGAAATGTCAGTATGAAAAATGAACTACGTGATGATCATAGAGGTTGTATGCTGCTTTTATGCATGAGTAGTATTTCCATTTTTCAATGATCATTATGTAATGAATTTAATTAATATATTAAAATTAAATAATGATAATAATGACATATATGTCATATTATAAACGTATATATATCATCCATGTGGTTTAGAGATGAAAATAGAGTCTCATCACTTCATAAAGGTGGTAGTCCACACATACACGAAGGATATAATCATCTTTAATTAAATGAAAAGGAATGAAATAAAAAGATATAAATTATATATTTATATTATAATTATTCCATGAATATCATAATTATTTAATTAATATCACATATTTTAATTAATCATATCTATATTACATTCTATGCATAACATTAATGAATATTGAATCTCATTACTTCACGAGGTGGTACTCTACCGTACACATGATAAATGTTATCATTTCAAATGTGGAATGAAAAAAATATGATATATATGATATAATGAATCCATATGTAAAATTATATTACAAAGATAATATATATTCATTATATTAGTCATCATACAAAACCATGAGAGGTGGTAATGGAAAAATAAATGACTTCGGTTTACGAGGTGGTAATTATAACGACCCAGACTTTAAATACATTGTTAATAATTCAAAATTGAAGCATAATTATTACAACATATAACAAAACCATGAAAGGACCGTATAGGTATAGTGTCATTAGAAACTTGGAAACATAAACAACTGGTTCATAAAGCATCTACACTGTCTCCCATTTATTTCATCATATCTAGAGTTCCTTTTGGCATATCCTACTTAATAACCTTCTTCCTGACCTGGGGGAAAGAAAACATAAAAAAGGGTGAGCTCAAATTCTCAGTAGGGGTAAACAAAATAAAAATCAATCACATCATATTCACAGGAACATAACATTTTGGAAATCTTAACCTGCAAAAGAAATCATAATTTCCTAACATGGGATAAATCATGGTAGTGAAATGTATTCACAATAATCATAACATAAAACATGAAACTTCGTGGAATACACACATAATCATAGAGAATCATTTCTTATTAGTCAAGACTCATGGACAAGACTAACATAGTGGACAAAGTCCATTTCTGAACCGAGTTCTCTCCTCGTTTCAGTCCTGTTTCACTGAACCGGTTTAACCTGCCATTCCAGCCATGTCTATCTCATGAGATATAAAATCTTTACCCAATGAATTGGAGGGAGATATAGGTCCCACCCATCTCATAATGATACAATTCTTATGTGTTCCACAAAATCATAAATCATACATCATTGCATAACCCATGTAATAAAAATTGGATTCTTAAACAACATGACATCATAAAACAATTCATATAAGATAAATTAATTCATAAAAATAATTCCATCACAACATAATCAAATCAATGTAATAATAGGTATGAAAACAGAACCCTATATTAATTTAGATGGAAAATAATTTTGATAAAACACTTGAACTCCATTCTTGAGGAAAATATCCTTTCTACTTCAAAAACATTTTCCTTTCTTAACATGTCATTAAATTTTAAACTAAAACAAGTTGATTAAAAATAAACTTGAAAAATTGTAAAGGGAGATTCTTGGAAATAATGTTTTAAAAATCCATTCATGCCATATAATTTAAAAAAACATTCTTCTCGTACTTTTGTCGGAAAAGTCAAAAAGTACCTCGTATGAAAAACGACAAAATATTCCTTTAATATCTTTTAATATAAACTCACCAAAGGGTAAAAATGGATTTAAACAATTGTAGATGGATGGAAATAATATTACATATTGAGGAAACATGGATGTGGATGATAAAATACACCCTAGTAAATACCAAAGTATAAATAATCTCTGATAAAAATGAGATTGTGATATTTCCCTTACCTTAGATCCAATTTTCATCGTAAGTGTCCGAACCTCCTGTATAATGATTTAAATAATGTTATTGACTTATTCCAAAATCATAATTATTTTTATGATATAATATATGGTCATATTCTTAGCTTCTTATTAGTAATATTTCATTACTACTTGTTATTCGGGTGTTTATTACTTTTTGTTCTTATGCGTGTTTTGTCGAATAAATTTTTATTTTTGTTTTTAGATTGTAGATACCTCATTTCCAGAATGGTATTAGTGTAATATATATCATATTCATTCATTAAATTCATTTATATAATCATTATTCAATGAAGATCATGTAGAACGAGTCGCATCACATCGTGGAGACGGTATTCCGTACGTACGCACGAGCGATGATATCGTTCCCATGATTGTATAATTGTATTGGAGTGTATATATACTATTTAAGAATAAAAATAAATTTACAATAATCATATATATTCATTCCTTACACCATTATACCCATCCAAGTAAGGTGGTGGTGGAAAATAGATTACACCACGGCGTGGAGACGATATTCCGTACGCACGCACGCGCGGTGATTTTATTTTCCGTAGGATGGATAGATGGTGAAATAGTGTTGTTTCATACTTATAATAACATATCAATATATGATTTATACTGATGTTATTACTTCATAATGAAAAAACTAAATAATAAGAAGTGGAAGAAGAAATAAAGATGAAAGAATCGGTAACAGGCATTACCTCTTCTTTGAAGCGCTTCTTTGAGACCTCCTTTTAGGGAACTAAAATTGGTCTTTTAAGAAGACCAGGACCTATAGGATGTCTCTTGGGAAGTTTATAGAATAAATTGACAGGTGTTGGCCGATCTTGAAGGCTCAAAGTGGTGTGAGGAAGAGAGGGAGGAGGTGCCCTTTTATAAGGGAGGAGAGGGGCACCTTTGGAATAACTAAAAATATTATTTTATTATAAAGTCAAATTCGGTTTTTAATAGCTCCAAATTGATATATTTCGAAGATAATGTGGGTATGGGTCTAAATTCTCTCATCCAATAGAATTTAGACAAGTTTAGGTATCAATTTTAACCTTATCATTTAGATTTAACTTTAAGTTAGATAATTTAACTTTTACCGTCTGTTCTTGTTTTCTTACACTATAAGGTTAATAAACTTACTATATCAAGACAACTGAACCCCAGGTTGTTTATTATTAATATATATAATCTTATATAAGTCATTTGGAAGAACCTTATATTTTTATGAATAAAATAACAATTAATAATATAATATTTGTTTTAAAAACTATTTTATGCCAATTTTGACACTATTTAGTAATTGATTTTTGTGAAAATCATAACAGGATGATTAGTTCGAAACAAGTTAATTAAATCAATACTAACATGTCATATTAACCTATAAAATTAGTTTAATTCATAAAAAGTCTCAAATTACATTTATTTGGGTATTTATAACATCAATTATGTCAATAGTTCATTAATAAGATAATTATTGCATCATCTTTGTGTCATAAATAAATTAAATTATTTAATGTCTAAAAATTACAAATAAAATACCATTATGTAGGAAATTCTGTTTATCTTTCTAAAGAATATTTATAGTTGAATTTATCTTATGTATAACCCCATATTAAAAATGATTTACTTATTAAACTTTGATTTTAACTATTTTAACCCTTCTTTAAATAAATTAATAATAAATGTCCTAATCTAATCCAAGTGGTCCTAAATGGTCATATTTTATTCCTAAGGTTGTTTTTGGTCGAATTACACTTATCCAATAGAATTAGGACATGTGTTAGGGTAATAATAATAACACTTTTACCCCTAATTACCCTATTTACTTTTAACCGTGGTAAAAAAAGTAAAAAGTTACTATTCACCAAAAATTATTTTCATCTCATTGAACCGCATTTTAGTCCTTGATATTAACCGTGTCTCTCGGATTTTCGAAATTCCACTCACAGAAGCAGTAAAATTAAGTTTTATGATAAATTCATTTTTTTTAACTACCACTTAGTGGTTTCACTATTCATCAAAAATTGATAGTTTTCAGAAAAATACCAAAATTTCACCCTAGGATAATTTCGATACTCCGAATCAAAAAATGAAGTCCATTTTGAAAAATAAAAAGTGGTTATTAATATTCATAACGGCTAGTTTTAATAATATTTTAATAGCATATCGTTGTTTAGTGAAACTCGATATTGCGTACGACGCAAGCTATTGAGGAAGGCTGCAGTTGCGTGTAAAACAAGCCAAGCTAGTGTTGTGTGTAGTGAAAGATTCCTTTGATAAAAACAAAATATTTCTCACAAAAGTCTCGGGCATTACAGTAATATACTGTACCCATGAAGTGTGATTTTGTAACCCATTAGATAGAGGTGAATGTGGTTTCAGGTCATGATTATAACATAAAATCATCATATTATATTGAATATAATGATTTTAATATATTAGTGTGGTTTAATATGAGTTTAAGGAGGTGGGTCAAGAAATAAAATAAAAGCACTTGTTGAACAATATTAGACATTCTTCTGGTATCCTTTGTATGATTTCACTAAATCCAACCATTGATGAATTTATACCATAAAAGGATTCTACAATTAGTGGAGGTATTTTTATGGTATTGTTTCCTATATTTTCAGATAAAAAATGGTGTAATTGTGTGAATAAGATAGGAGAGGGGTGACCTTTTATAAGGGAGGTGTGTGGAACAAAAAAAATTTATTGAAATGTTTCTATCATACCTAGGTTATTATATTTCCAAAAGAATCTGAAATGGTCTAGTATCGATCCTGTAAGAGGAAAGAGTGAAACATTGACATTAAATGGGTGTTTAAAATTTTCAAGGGCATTTTTAAAAATTAAATTTTATGTTTAAGCCCATAGTAATTCCATTTTTACCATAACCATGTTAATTTATTTTTACTATTTTGAATATTAATTTTTATCAAATATTATGTTAAAATTATTTTATATTATAATTTATTATCAATAAAAATATGTAATTAATTTTTCCAAATATAATTCAGGTGGATATTAGAATTTAATTTAATTTTAATCATGGAAATGTGATGAGGAAGTGGGGTTTTAAAGGGAAAATATTCCAAATATTAAAATGATTTTATAGAAAAATTAAATTTCAAAATGATTCAAATTACTAAAATTAGACTAAATTAAATATATTTTCTTTAATTTTACTTTAAAACAAATTCAAAATTTAATTTTACTATATAAAAATTTATATGAAATGTATTATTCATTTTAAATTCTATATTTTTCAATATTAATAAAAAATTAATCGTTTCAGAAGAGTCACAAAAAAATAAACCTAACATAAATTTGTTATTATAGTTTCAAATATTATTTTTAATTTTTAAAATTGGTATTATTGAAGTGGAAAATGTTATTTTTTAAATATGTATTTGAATCGTGATTGATCCATCTTTTTGAAAATATAGTTTTCCGAAAAAATTATCTTTCTTTAAAATATTACATAATTATTTCATATAAATGAATAAATATGTGATGTCTATAAAATATCTATTTTTTGAATTTAGTTAATACAATTCATACCCACAACATTAATTTCTAGGTGATAACTATCGCATTCAATTATAAAATATTTTTAATATGTCACATTTTATTTAAACACTATGTTGTTTGTGTTGAAAGATATACCCAGTATTGAGTGTAATTTAATGATAATTATAGTGTTTCATGTAATGTAAGATATTGAAGATATTTACTTTATTTAAAAATTAATAGATCAATTTTTTTGGGAGTTATATTTGATTTTATTATTTGTTTTTGATGTCTCGTACTCTATCGAATAAAGTGTTCATATTTTATAACTTTGGGGTTTTAAATTTATCCATATTTTAAGATTTTTTAAAATAAAATTTATTTAAATTTTCTAATTGGGTATTTTTTATTCCCTTTAATTTTTTTAAAAACAATTTTTATTAATAAAATTTTAAAAATGGATAGTATTTCCAACAATCATGAGCATTATTTTCTTTGAAGATTAATTTATATGTTTCAATTGTTATATTCATTAAAAAAATTTCTCAATAACTTGTGAATTTTTTAGTTTTAAAAATTTATTTCCAAAGTGAAAAGTTTATTTACCTCAATAATGATCTTAATGATCTATTAATTTTATTTCTTTTCATTATCATTAAAACACATGATGTTAATTTAACTCTACTCTTTTTATATTGTGTTCATATAATCCTAATTTCTTCATTGGAATGATTAGTAATGTTTCAATGCTGTAATGAAGGAATTGAATTATTTTCCACAAGTAAAGCATGTTATAATGGTTGTTTCGATGATTTTTATGCTGAAATTAATGGTCTATGTGCATTATTTATGTTATGGATCTTGGTAATTATTTATAATGGTGCGTGGTATGATTATAATCCATTAAAGGTTGTTACACTATAACAAAAGGTAGGTTTGTCCATGACATTCCGCCAATGCATTGAGTGTGGAATTAAACCATATCATTATTCTACTTGTAATAGTGACTATATGTGTGATAGGGAAATGATATACCAAGTTACCTAGATTCTATATCTATACTTGATATGGGTTTTTTAGAAACCCTATTATTTCACAATTATAGATAATAATTTTATGATTAATGAAAAGTATTTTCTACTTTGGGATGAAAAGATATGGATTTTTAATGAGTCATTTGATTAGGATTGACAAAAAATGGCCATTTATTACTTATTACAATGAATCATTTTTTGTTAATTTTTTTATTTCATGATTCGTGATTAATGATACATGAATTTATAGGTATTTTTTATCTTCTATTATTCTCAAGATCTATGACTAAGCCATCATAACCTTCATCTCATCACCATTTAAGAGATTACATTAAATTGTAAATGCTTATGTTTACCCTTAATGGGAATGTAATATCTCCATTCACTGGTTTCAAACTTTTCATTCTATGAAGAATGATTATAAATAATTTTTATCTACAAATAATCCACATTTGAAGAATATTATATGATATTTTGAAGAAATACTATATATTATGAAAATATTCTAATTTTAAAAAAATACTCAGTTGATTTCATGAGTAATATTTCTGTCAAATTTTATCCTAATAAAATGAAACTCTAAAAAATTAATCCATTATGTATGTAAGTTACCTAATGTTTCTTTCATGATGTGGTATGTTTTAGGTATGAAAATATTAAAATAATATTGTAAAATTTATTGGTTTCAAAGATAGTAATGTAATGTCAATGTTTTAAGAAACATATCTAGGATTCTATCAATAATAATTTTAATGTGGGATTTTATACTAATAGAGAAGAATAACGATATATTATAGTTTCAAGAAATCAAGAATCATTTCATATAGGAGTTCTCTCTAGAGTCTCTGGTATTGGAAAATTCCTTATTATTTC
Organism: Viscum album; assembly: GCA_963277665.1. Lineage (NCBI taxonomy): Eukaryota > Viridiplantae > Streptophyta > Magnoliopsida > Santalales > Viscaceae > Viscum > Viscum album. Next base: position 1,302,896,466 of record OY728127.1, read on the forward strand.
AGATCGCTCAATTAAGTGATTGGGTAGTTACTTTGTAAGATTATAATTTTATGAATATGCTTAGGTCTCACATGGGGTAGTGTCAAATGACAATATAAATACTTAGATCATTAATGTTGGGTCTTTAATGAGATACTTGGTTTTAGGACATCATGTTGATTCATACATATTATTTGGATGTTATGGATAGATATATCATGGTAGAACATGGCATAACTGTTAAGTCAATGTTGATAGGAGTTCCCCATACTTCAATTGGTAGTTTTAGAGGATCATTTAAAGGAATATTAAGGAAGGTTATGATCATTGTGGAAACATATGTGGTGGTCCATGATAGTGGAATTTCCCCAAATCATCTACTGTATTTGGTAAAGGGCCAATAAAATTTTTTCAAAAGGGATAATGTTAGGAAATCATTGTATACATCCAAAGAGGTAATGAGGATCAATATCAGGTATGGATTCTCATGTCAAGTGAATATTGTTTTTCTATATTTTTACCACATTATATAGTGGTGTGGGCTCAATAGTATCTAGAGGATCAACAATACCATAAAAAACATCGAGACTAGTAGTGTTTCAACAATAAGAATAAAAAGAAAACCTTCTTCACATAGTTGATGAGTCTCAATTGGGAATTAATGTGGGCCCTATAAAATTTATTAGTACCATTATTATAAAATTATATTATATGACTCATTTATTTAATCATGGTTCTAGTTATTATTTTTTATTAACAGACATTAGGAAATTTTCCACTCATTCTTTTAATCTCATGCATTATGTTATGGAAATGTATGCATTTCTCAAGACAAAGATATATAAGGGTATTTAATTCCCTTATTGAACATTAAATCAATTAAAAATAAATCACTATTGGGAATATTATTTCCTTGATATTAAATACCTTGATTTAATTGATATGATGTACTTGATGATTAAACATAAAAGCTCAACTGATTTTTATCTTTGGTGGGTATTATTTACATCCCCCAATAGGGAGGGTTGGGCTTCTTGGTATTATGGGAGATGTAGACATTCAACGAGAGATTTTCACTTATGTAATTTTTTAGGTTGATATTTATGTTTTACATTGTCAGAGAGTAGTAATGTTCATTTTTTGTTCATCTTTAAGTTGTTTTTGAGCCTCTGTATTTTTTCATCAAACATTTCTATAATTCAACCTGATTAGAATAGAATTTTTTCTATTGAAATTATTTTATAAACTAAATATATAAATATTCCTTTATTCCATATGGGACTATGTAATCTATATGATATATGGGTTCTATTGAAAGACTCCATGTCCAAAACATCATTCAGCCAAGTCTATCTCTTTTATAAGTACTATTTCATTCATATACGAAGGATAATGAGGCCTTTTTTCATAAGTGTTGATTATCAAAAAATTAATAATGTTATATATAATATCAAGTATATTTTGACATGTATTTATGATTTTTTTTTCCAATTGAAGTGGTGATGTTGTTCCCTACGATTTATCTTTTTTCTAGTTATCTCCAACATAAGATCAATAAGACTAATATGAATAAGACTAATTTTAGGAGAATGTGTGACTATTTTGATTATCTTGATATTGCATTCCATCTGACCAGTGATCCCTTTGTAGATATAGTGATAATAAACAACATTTTCCACTAGTATATTAATTTTCATTTTATAACATTCATGGACGAAATCTTTCTTTCCTCTAAAATAGAGGAGGTTATTTTGAGACACTTGAGTGTAGTTATGGTCATATTATCTAATCATTTAAATTATGTGAATCTATCATAGTTACGATGGCAGATTTGTGAGTTTATTTTCAAAGGGAATGTGGTCTTGTAACATGGTAACTTGGTTTCTCTTGAGAAGGTTAATGTTTTAATGACTTTCAAAAAACTACAAATGGAATTATTATATGTTCCGATTATTGGAAATTAAAAGGTATTACCACAAGATAGTTAATCATTTATTATTGTTAGAATCTCAATTAATTTATATCACTCACCTTCATGTTAGTTTTTTGTGGGATTAAAAATATAAAGTTTACTTTCATGAGATGAAGTTTAATTGGACATAATCTATAGTGTTACCTCTTGTAGTGGTCAGGAAGGTAAATATGATCTTTTCATATTCATCAAGATCACATTTGGGTTATGTTCTCTTGTAGGGTGATCACAATGTGGATTTTTTTAACACTTGTATTCATTTTCATGAGAAAAACTATAACACACATGATCTCAAACTCAAAACTAATGTGCACTCTTTTCATAGTTGGAGGAATTTGTTTTAAAGAGTTTTTTATTTCTTTCTACAATCAAGAAATTACATGTTTAATCTTCATAATTTTTTTTAATCACCTTCAATTGTGATGGATGGTAATCCTATAGTAAATTTATATTGATAAATAGCATTATAAAGGGGAATTTTTTAGCTGATTCATTAAGAATGGGACTAAAATTCCATTATATTAAAGAATCATTAGAGTAGTGTAATCTCAATTATTTCTTTCTTCAAATGAATTTTTGAGTTTGACAGATTGCTACAAGGATTACTATGGAGAGTGTTTAGTTGGAATCCACTCATATTAGGATTATTTTGCATGAAAATAATCATGCTAAGGTGTTCTAAAGAATTTGGTTTTATTTATATATTTTGGTGACCATAGAAATTTTTTCTCTATCATCATAGATTTTACATTGTTTTTTTAACAAGTGTGTTATTCCATATCCCATGTGGAATGTTTATATGGGGTATTATAATAATTATGAATTATTGGTTCACCTTGGCCTGAAATTTTGTTCTATGATATGATTTCGTGATTCTAGTATCCATGTATGAAATGTGAGATCACATAATTTGTTTCTTGTTGTAATACTTTTAAACTATTCATGGATGAAAATTTGAAGTTAATATATTTACTCCAACGACTATCTATGAAGAAATGGATGTGGGTTATTATATTGATGGACATTGTGGTTGGGTTTCTACACACAGCCAAATGAAAAAATTCTATTTTGTAGTCACTAACCAATTTTCCAAATCATCTCAATTTAGTAACATTTATTATATGATTAATTTTGAGGAGTTGGGGAGCCTAACGTATGTAATATCATTATATTACATGGTTTTTCTCTGCCATTGTTTCTGACAGGGATCCCATGTTCACCTAAAATTTTTGGAGAGGCCTATAGGATGTGATGGGGTCCTAAGTAAGGTTTATCTAAGAAAAACATCCTTAGATATATTTTCACATGGAATAGTGTATATAAATTTTAGAGGATGTGATTCTAAATTTTTTCATCAATTTATAAGAAATTAGGTTTCCCATTTTTGGTTGGTTAACTCTTACAAAAATAACAATGATCAACCATCCATTTAGATGACACCCATTGAGGTCTTATATAATTGACCTTGTAAATTTCCACATTATTTCTTATATATTATTTAATCTTTAATTGTGTGACCTATACATTCCAAGGATATGATAATGAAAATAAAAATTATTTTAAAGGATATTTTAATGGGGTATATCTAGTATAAATAGTATTTTTATTCATTCCAATATACAATAAAGTTCTCAGTTGGTGACCAAGTGTTTTTGAATGTATTTCCTCAAAAGGGTCCCTGATGCCTTTCATAATAGGGGAAGTTAACATTGAGATATTTGGGACCATTTTTGGTCATTGATAAGTTTTTTAAAGTGGTATATCATTTGGACATTGAACTAAAAATGAAATTGATCCATGAAATGTTTCATATTTCATGTATGATGAAATATATTTAACACCTGATTCAGGTTTCCAATTGTTAGGACTATGATGTAAAATCTAATATGTCTATAACTAAATAGAAGTATTGAATTTTTTACTCTAAAATGAATGTTCTTCATGTAATGTACATAACCCAGGTAAGATAACTCTATGAACATGGTTATAAATCCGATGAGATTTTAGAGCATGAGGCTTTCATAAGAAATTAGTGGCCTTGAATTTTTTCTGTAGATTATTATTAATGGGAATTATAGGGTCATAAATAATTTACGATGTAGATATTATCAATACATAAACCCCATTGATATATTATATATGGTTTAATTATGTTTTTTTTGTGTTTTCAATTGTTGTTTCTATCATTTTCTTATCATTTATGTCTCATTTAAACATTTTGAGGGATAAAGGTAGAGTTTTCATTATATATTGAGAATTTTATTGATTTTTGGTGGTTTTAGAATAGGGGTGGACATTAAGATATAAGTAAAATGGGTATAAGAGGTCTATTGGATAGATGGGGAAGGACACCAGCCCGCCAATGGAAGGACAACAGAAGGGTCATCCTATAATAAATCCACCATTGAACAAGTTATATCTACTTGATAGATTTTGGAATCCTAGAAGAAGTGGGTACATATTTGAACCCCACAGGGTAGTAAATAAGAGCCCAATGGCCTATAGGTGGGACATACATATGTTCTATCATTCTACTAAGTAATATAGGATACTGAAAGTGATCTTATGGATAGAAAATTATGTTATTATATGTAATAAACATTGGGACTTATTTTAATTACATCCATTAAAATAATAATAATTTATATCCCGTTCTCCAGAACCCCATTCAACCATTACATATTGGAGGCTCATGTGTTGTTTTCTTGGTCCCTCTAATATCCTTTCATCACAGATCAATGTGTAGTTTGATTCCTGGGATATTTTATGTATGTGTAATATCATTTAATAGTTAATTATAACTTCTTTCACCATATCACCCTTAAAGAGGGAGTGATCACTTTTTTATTATAGGACTTGGGATTTTATTTATTATTTTTTAGGATCTAATCTTGATTCATTATTTCCCATATTCTTACTCTAATTGTGAATTACATGACTGATGATTATAAATCTTGTAAATTGTGGTATTTTTTCGTAAGGAAATTTGAACCAATTGAATCCTTTAATTATTTTCATATTTAACTTCTATTCTTAATTAATTTACAAAGAATGATATGATTTTATTAATTAATGACTTCTATATGGAATGTTTTTATGTGTTGAAGCTATTAGGTCTGGATTTTTAATAAGGGTGGTGATTTATGAAAAATGTATTTTAATTAAATTAAATTTTATGAAGGGTGGCATTGATTATGGATTCTCTTGATGATACTACATGAAATGATTTATAAATTAAAAATGAGATGATTTGGTTTGAATGAAAATTGTTTTGATGAAAACCAATAGATATTGGTTGTTGAAATGAAATAGAATGTTTTGAATCATGAAATTTGGGCCAATTGAAATAAATGATTTAAATGATATGGTATTTATTGGATTGAATGATATCCCCATGTATTATTGATTTATTAAAACAGATTGGTTCCTTTGTAGGTAGGAGGATGTCTTTGGATATTCACTGGAAGAATATATTATCAGTATATATAAATTAATCAATGATGAAAACAGTGGATATACATGAACGGGTAAGTGTGTTAATTTATTTGGGTGTTTTCTTATTACCCATTGACTAGTGATCTGTGGATGTGTCACACATGGTGTTGTATTTCACTAAGAATGTGTGAAACCCTAATCCCATATCTAACCATCCATGGGTCTTGTAACCATAGTTCTATGATTGACAACATTTTCAATGGATTTAAAAATTAAATTGATTATGACATTATACACTTATACCAGTTTAAATAGTAATTATTATTTACGACCATGTTGATGGAAAATCAATTTTTTACATTTTACACAATCCCATATTAATTGATTTTAAAACCATGATTTATGTTGAACTATGAAAATATTCCCATACCATGTTATATGAAAATTGTGAATTTTTTGTTTTTATATGGATTTATTATAGAATTATCTGTGGGATCTTACTAGGCCAATGTTTATCAAACTAAATTTACATTTTTAATTTTTTATAGTTTCAAACTCTTAGTTTAGGTAAATGAGAGGCACTTCTTAGAGGTGGTGTATATTCTTGGTAGAGGAGTCTTGGGTGATGGTTTTTATAGGCGGAGTATGTGATCCACTTGTTATAAGGATATATTGGTCAGAAGTATATAATTATTTTATGAAGAATAATTTTGTAATACCATATTTTATGATTGTAATTTAACATGTGTAATGTTTTCATGATGTGTTTTTTGGAAAATAAACTTTTTATTGAACCATTTCTAGTATTTTTACCTTCGTGAGATATTCATGTAGTGAAATCATTCCCTCTTATTCATTTGTGATTCCTATGTTCTAGTCTCTAGCTTAATGGGATTGGTAATCCCCTTTAGTCCAAGTCATGATTTATTTTGGAGTGAGTTTAGTGGGTTATCATGGTTTGCCAATTTAAATATTCCATTTCAGTAATCATTTAAAGGAAATCATGGTTGTTCTATGCCTTCATTTTCCTTCATCAATATTTTGAGTATTCCATGATAATTAGTTGGATATTTATTTTTATATGAGAGTAATATGTTAATGTGATCATATGTATAGATTTTTTTGATATATTTTAGGCATACATAAATTTCTTCTTTCAGTGAATTCAATTAATTTTTATTGCGGGGGTTATTAAACAAATTTTTGTGAGTGGGATTTTAATATCGATCATTCAAGACATAGATATTAGACACATGATATAGTTTAATCCTAGATTTATTCTGTATTTTATTATTTTGAATGGATATAACATATGGTAATTCCTATAATTGTTAACATGTTCTAAGAAAATATTTCTATGGACTTCTTAAAGCATCCACATGAGAGATGGGTTATATTTTGAATTTATATTTTTCTTTATAAAATAACTATTTATATTACTTATTAAATGATTGATCCAATTGATATTAGAGATATAAATGATCATCTAGGGGAGGGAAATTGAATTATTTTACCAAGAACATCCCTTTAGGGTGATCCTACGTTTTACTCTATAGAGGTCTATGGATGATTATGGTTATGTGTGAATTAAAAAGTCCGAACTAGGTGATGGTCAAGACCAAACATAATCTTCATCATATTATGATCCTATTTAGAATTTTTAGAGGAGTCAAGTGGTTCTATGTGACTGATATGAGGACAATTTATTGTCAAAATAGTATAATACCATAAGATATTTCTCATACAACATTCCAGAGTAACTATATGATATATGAGTATCTTATGATATTTTTTAAATAGATGAAAATTAGTTTTGTTTATATAAATAATTAAATGGGTCATTAATTAATATCTTAACATATTTTTTTGGTTTTCTTCATTGATTATGATCATGTGTACACCCAATAAAAAATTTGAAAATGATTAATATCTAGTAATCATTGTGTGCTCATTAAGACCACATCCTCTTTATGACATGTCATTGAGGATTCAATTATAGATCAATTAGGTTCACTTTATAGAGAATGTAATATTAATGGTATTTATATTTGTGAGCCCTAATATGTATGAGGCATTAGAATCATGATATAGAACAAATAATATTTTTGAGACTGATTTTTAATGGTACATTCTAGTAATTAAATGAGATTTTTTTGAAGTCCCCATTTAGTTGTCTGGATGATTTATTTATAAATTAAGGGGATGATTTTAATGTTGTTTTATTGATGAAAAAGATCCTTCTATAAGTTTAAAGGTAAAATATCATCTACATAAATTTTAATTTTAAACAACATAGTCATAGAGTACAGGCCATATTGCGATGATTATGGATTTTTTTATTAATGAAATTTAGATGAATGATAAGGATATTATTTATTATTATCCAATGATATTATGATTTTTGGAGATAAATTCACTAATTTATAGTTTAGATGAAGTGGTTGTGGTGTGTAGAGTAATGTTGGAATTTATTAATTTTGGGTGAGTGGTTTGTGGTGTGTACAATCTATATGTGGATCATTAATATACATTCATACCATGAATTACACATTTGGAAGTGAATATTCCTTGATTACCTAATATATATTTCCACTAAGATGTAATATATCCTTTTTAATGAGAATTTTGAAGATAAATAAGTGAGTGGAAATACTCAGGCACAGGTTGTTATGGATGATTAGATCAATTGTGAGTTGATGGTCCTTCTTGCAATGATACATCATGAAATTTAAGTTTATTAGGGTGATATTTTAATGAACCAAAGTTTTTAAATGGAAATTACCTTATTATAAATATGTCATAAAGTCACATGAAAACACAACATAATGAACTACTAAGTTTTAAGTGATGTTTAAACATAAGTTTGTCACTTCTGTGTTTGGAATTTCGAAAATCCGACATACACGGTTGCAATCAGTATGTCATCTGAGGTCCAATAAGAAAAACCTAATTTTTGGTGAATAGTATCCTACCCTTATGAATAGTAGTATGACCCCTACGAATAGTAAATCGTCAAAAATAAGAGTAACCTTACCCATGAATAATTAAATAAAATTTAGACTTCTTAGAAAGTGACAATTTGACCATAGTAAACGTTTTGGTAATTTTTTAAGTCATAAATAATTAATTTTAATTAATGAAATAAATTAAAATAATTTTTTTTCTTAAAATGTGTTCATGAATTAAAAATCCTATTTATTCTAGTTTTTAGATAATTTTATAAGACCCTATGTAATTTTTTAAATCATTATAAAATCAGTTTTAATTTTAAAACTGTATTTTTCATGTAAATTATGATTTTAATTAAATATTAAATTAATCATATATAGAAAATTATTTTTGAAAAATAGACTTCATTTTAGGATTATTCAAGTTGAAAAATGGTTGTGGTATATTTCTGGGATTTTTCTGAAATACTTGATTTTTTGGTGAATATTAAAAGACGTTAATTTACCGTATAAATACATTATAACATAAACCCACAATTCATGAAATCAAAAGTTATGTAAGCACTCAAATCTAGAACTCGCATGCCATCTTTACTATTCCTGGTCTTGGAAGACTCACTATTACTTGTCTTGTGGGGAAATAATAAACTAATTAATTTTATATTGAGAAAACCCATCTCCCCTCCACTATAAATTCCACCCTTCACACCATAATTTCCTCACAGCTCTCAAGAATCAAGGTTTGTCTAAAATTTGACCATGAATCTTCCCTATCCCCTCCCCCAAGACCAAGAGCTTCAGGTCTCATCAAAAGACCTATCCTTGGTCTCTTAAGGAGGATCTCAAGAGAATGATTCAAGAGGTAATTTATCTTCTTCTTTCTTTTAATTTTATTTCAATTTCAAGTTCTTTTTTTATTCTCTCCCCACCTATATTCATCCAAATGGTACTATAAATTCCGTATTATACATATAATGGGATATTATGATACTAAAAACATATTAGACCATCCAAACCCCTTTCCCCCTTCCTTTTATTTTATAAAATAAATCGTTGTTCGTGAGGTTTTCATATATCACCTTCAAGAACGACATGTTTTCTATTTCCATTTCTACTTTCAGATCTGGTCATGAAACCATTTTTATGGATGAACTAGAATATTTTATATGTATTATGTCATATTTGAAGTTTTGGAACTTAATTATGAACATATTACTAAATTATTAAACAAAACAAGTTCGTTGTGGTCAAAAAACCGCCCAAATTAACCCAAACAATCATCATTTAATTCTTATCTATTGATTTATCAACATGGTATATAATATAATTAATTAGAAGATCTTTTAAAATTATTTAATATCATTAAAAATGTCATGACCCATTCCCTGGGGCCCATTCTGTGACTACCCCAAGACCACCTTCTATAGGCTTGGGGCTGACGATTAGCACTGAAGGCGTATTCCCTAAAACTCTGAAGGCATTGCCTTTATTACCTGTAAGCACACGTAACCAAGCACACAGTAAGATAGGAACTCAAATAAAATAAATATTAAAAATAGTGAGTACAGTAAGTAAAAGGGTCCAGAATACAAGCCCAACTAGAAAGTACACGAAATTGAAAGTACAAGTAAATTCGAACAACTCTGGTGATCACCCGCCAAGGATCCAACCTAAAGGGTAGGTACAACTCTCTAAAGGTCGCCTCCGTGGTACGCCTCATCTAGGGTCCACCTCTGAGCTACAACCAGTCCTGGTGCTCTCATCCTTAGTTAGAGTTGTCCGTCATCCGTACCAAACACAATGAGGTGCGGGCATAGCCCGTTTAGGGGTGAGTATAATGATACTCTGTTGGGACCCTGAGACCCTCAAGGTCTATCAAAATCCAAAAAGGATAAACCACAAAGTATGAAATCAACTGACAACCCTAATTAGGTATATTCTCATACATATACCTAAGTTATCAAGGATACCCATCTCAGTCTTGAGGAAACACAGAGTCCAACTCAAAATCCCAAAGCTCAACTGTTTCACAAATGAAGGAACACCACGAAGGTAAGTACCACACAGGTATGCCACATAGAAGAATACCACCAAGGTATTACCACAAAGGAAAGTACCACACTTGTACTAACTCATCTCACACCAAGTATTTCTTAGGTGCAGTAGTAGATATGATTAGATGTAACTATTAAATCATCTTACTCTGTTTAGAGGAAAACCCACGAAGGATCCCTAATCATCGTCAGACCCATGTAGGATCTCTAGGTGCTGACCCACATAGGATCGTTTGGTGATGACCCACAAAATATCGCTCGGTGCTAACCCACACATGATCGCTCTGTGCTGACCCACACATGATCGCTAGGTGCTGACCCACATAGGATCACTCGGTGATGACCCACACTGGATCACTATGTGCTGACCCACACAAGATCGCTATTCATTTTTCACGTCACAACCAGCTACTGGGTTCCCATACTATGTTGTCTCATCTCCGAGTGGGTTCGATCCTCAAGCCACTGTTCTATACTCTAACTTCCAAGAAGTCCCAAAAAAAAATATCCCAAATGACCGCCACGTCACAGGGGTGTTAACACAATATAATGTGCATCAAATGGACTACTGGTATGTACGTTATTAGCCTTTTAGTCCCAAGGGCCCAGTTGGATTTGTGCTCTATCCATCCTGACCATTCCCCATATTTATCCAAATCTCTTGTGGGGTGTACTATAGATACCTTCTTGCAGCAAGGTTTCTGATGCAGCTGACGGTTCTTCAAACGAACACTTGGTGCCAGAGTTATGGCCAAAAGAGCAGAAATGGGTCGAAGCGAGGCCTGGTCCGGTCCGACCCGGTCGGACCGACCTGGCCTGGGATAACAAAAGTTGTGGAGGTTGTGCATGGGCACACGGTTGGATCATAGTCTGAAAAAAATGTGCGGCCGACCCAAGAAACTGTGCACCCTTGACAGTCGGTTGGGCGGCACACGGTTTGTCAGACCATGCGACAAAGCCATGCGAAGTCCCAAGGTGAGACAGTGGAAACCGCATGGTTGGCGCACGATTTTCCAAACCATGCCGGGTAGCCATGCAACCACTTAAAGTTTGGGTTTTTAAGTCCCAGGACACTCAAAATTTCCAATTTCCCCCTCATTCTTCCTCCCACTCGTGGCTCACATGGGAGTTACAATTTTCAGAAGTTGGGGGAGCTACTTAGCTCATTTTGGAGGAAAATTGAAGGGGTTTCTTAGTGGGTCCAGCCTGACCCTCATTGGGTGGCTCATCCTGGCGATAGGATGGCCGCGGGGTGACGTGGAGGCTGCGGGGCGGCGAGGAGGCCGCGGGGTGGCACAAAGGCCGTGAGACGGCACGGGGGCGGCGATTGCGCCATCACCTTCATCGCAGCCAACAGTGTGTCGGCCGCTGTATCTGAGTGACACCGGTGACATTCACTGGCACCGGTCACCACCTCCTTTCATTACAAGGAACACTACCAAAACTCAAGAAAAATGCGGAGAGGTCAGACTATGTTCATTTGTCCTTCACCCTCTACATTAGGGTGGTAGCAAGTGGCTTAATAAAACTTGAATGAAGAACGAAAAACCCTAAAACCTCAAACATTGATTATTCCTAAACCTGAAAAAAGAAATCATCCGCAGATCAACTAGTTAGAGAGTAGATCCTTGTTCTTTGCTTAGAAGGGAAGAACTTGGGAATCAATAATCACACATAATTAAACCCCTACCTCAATGGTTCGGTTGAATATTCTATGTGGTTGAGGAAGATTGGCATTTGTCGATCCCGAAAAAAATCTCCTCCAAAAACATCAGGGAAGAGTGGAAAAAGATGAAGTCAGTGACGATGACGTTTCTTCGATCATCAGTTCTTTTTTCATTGGAGATCCTTCAATGGAGTTCTTTGTTGGAGAAATATTCGTCAAAGGAGAAGTGTTCCTCATTGGAGAATGTAATCCCCCCAAAAGTTCTCCTCTCCCAATTCAACCAAAAATGAAAATCCCAACATAATAGAAGATGTTTTGTAATTTAATATTGACACAAAATAGGTTGGCTTAATTAATTATAGGAGAGTTGGCATAATTAATTAAAGGAGATTTGGAACCATTAGAGTAGTAGGATACCAAAGGTCACCTCCCTCATTTAAGAGGGAGTTCAAGAGGATTCTCCCATTAAATAAGGTGTTAGGGGGGTTCAGGTGGTCCACACCCTCAAATTCAAATTGGGAGGTTTTTGGATCTGTGGTCCCCACCTCCGTAACCTCAAATGGAAGGTTTCAACAAAAATAATAATGTTAAATTTTTTTTTATTTTATTCTTCCACCAAAAACCCAAAATCTAACACTCACCCTCGACCTACTGCTGTCGAGGTGAAGGTATCCTTATGAGAATATTTGTGATGTGAGTTCAATAGTGTCCATGGATTTGAATTCCAAGAACCGGTTCAAATGTTAGAAAAGCCCACTCATACATTTATATATAGTTCCTAAAAAAAGTTCAGAAATTCATTTCGGGCACACCAGGCTACGAAATCACGCGCCATCAATTTTCACAGACTCGTAAAATTCCCATATATTTAGAAAAAATTACATATAAATTCTGGGTCTTTACATTCTCCCCACCTCAGTGCTTTTCATACCCGTAATCCACAACTCAAACTAAGGGAACAATAGGGGGTACTGAGCACGAATCTGAGCCTCCCACTCCCATTTTATCTCCTGGAGGTTCTTGTGCTACCAACGAATGCACAACAGAGGTATCGACCACCCACAAAGGGCCCGCTCTTGTCGATCCTCAATATCTATTGGAACCTCTGTAAAAGTATCCCCATCATCGACGTCCAAATCGCTGTGGTCGATAATGTGAGAAGGGTCATGCACATATCTCCTCAGGTGGGATACGTGGAAGATGTCATGCACCCGATGCAAATGAGGTTGAAGATATAAGTGGTAAGCCACTTCACCAAATCTGTTGAGGACCTAAAAAGGTCCGATGAACCTCAAAGATAACACGCCACTTCGACCGAATCTCCACAAACCTCGTCGGGGTGAGACCCATAGAAAGAAGTGGTCTCTATCCTCAAACTCCAATGTTCTCTGTCTTCTGTCATCATAAGACTTCTGCCTACTTTTCAAAGTCTTCACCGCTCCTAGATGATCTGCACTTTCTCTATGGTAGCCCATACCATCTCTGGTCCCACCAGTGATGACTCCCCTAGGTCAGTCCAGCACAAAGGTGATCTGTAAGGTCTCCCGTACAATGCCTCAAAAAGGTGCCATCCCAATGGTGGAGTGATAGCTGTTGTTTTATGCATACTCCACCAAAGGCAAGTGATCCTCCCGGCTGAGACTGAAGTCAAGGACGCAAGCACACAACCTGACCTCAAGGGTCTGAATGTTCTGTTTTGTATGACCATCCATATTAGGAAGGAAGGCAGTGCTCAAACTAAGCTGCATCCCGAAAGCCTCCCACAACCCCTTCCATAGACGGGGAGTAAAACGTGGATCACGATCAAAGAAAATCATCGAGAGTACTCCATGTAACCACACAATCTCCTACACATAGAGGCGACACAAGATCTCTACTAAACACTGATATCTGATAGGTTGGAAGTGGGCCGAATTGGTGAGTCAGTCTATGATCACCCAAATCGAGTCATGACCCCTGGATGTACATGGAATTCCTCTCATGAAGTCCATGGGTATCCCATCCAGCTTTTACTTTGGGACCACTTAAAGACGATCCAATCCTGTCGGTACTTGATGCTCCTCCATCACATACTGACAAGTGAGGCATCGAGAGACAAACTCTGCAACTGTTTTCTTCATTTTTAGACACCAGTGCTGTTGTCGAAGATCCTGGTATAGCTTCTCCACTCCTGGATGTACCACTAGGGGGGATGTGTGGAACTCCCTCAAAACATCCTCCCAATGTGACACTGGCACCATGGTATGTCCTCCAAAGAGGATGATGTGTTCCCCAAGTTCAGAAAATCCATCAAGTGACTACCCTATGGATATCTGAGCACATATAGCCTCACAATCATGTCCTCACATTGCACCTCCTTGACTCGCTGAATAAGTGGGGGAGTGGCTGTAAGAGACTGACAAAGAACTGCTCCATCTCGATCCACAAAGGATATATTCAAAGAAGAAAACTACTCCATTGCCTCACCTAGTAGTTATATACCAGATCTTCGGCTGAGTGCATCTGCTAAAACTTCCCCTTCATAGGATTATAGACAATCTCGAAGTCATAGTCCTGGAGAAACTAAAACCAACGTCGCTATCTCAGGTTTAGGTACTTCTGAGAGAAGATATACTTGAGACTCTTGTGATCCGAGTAGACTGTAAAACGCTCATCCATCAAGTAATGTCACCACATCTTCAAGGAGAAGACCACTACTGCTAACTGAAGGTCATGGGTAGCATAGTTCTTCTCAAGTTGTCTCAGATGCTGAGAACCATATGTGATCACTGCTCACTCCTGCATCAGGACACATCCAGCCCGATCCCTGATGCTTCACAGTAGACTACGTACCCTACACCCTCCTCTATAATCCTCAAGATGGGGACAATAGTCAGCCTCTACCTCAGCTCTTGAAAACTCTGCTGGAATCTCTCCGACCACACGAAGGCTTTCCCTTTCTTCATCAATGCTGATAGTGGTGCTGTAACTCTGGAGAAATATGGCACAAATCTCTGGTAGTATCCGGACAAACCTAGGGAACTCCGTATCTCCATCGCACTTCTGGGTGGCACCAAAGAAAGTACCGTCTCAATATTCACTGGATCTACAAAATATCCAGCCTCCGATATAAAATGTCCCTCAAAGTGAACCTCTTAGATATATAATTGACACTTCAAGAGCATACCATAAAGCTGGTGCTCTCGGAGAGTGTCCAATACTACCTGTAAATGATAGGCATGCTCCTCCTCTATAACCGAGTAGATCAGAATGTCATCAATGAAGACCACTACAAAGCGATCATGATATGGCTGAAAATTTTTATTCATGAGTCCCATGAACACTAATAGAGAATTGGTTACACCGAATGGCATAACCAAGAACTTGTAATGGTCGTACCGACATCTGAAAGTCATCTTCTGCACATCCTTGTATCGTACTCTAAGTTGGTGATAGACTTATTTGAGGTCTATCTTTGAGAACCACCATGCCCCCATCAGCTGATCAAAGAGGTCTTCAATCCTCAGAAGTGTGTACTTGTTTTTCACGGTCACCTAGTTCAGGAGCCGATAGTCCACAGAAAGCCTCAAGCTCCCATCCACCTTCTTGGTGAACAAAATCGGGGCTTCCCAAGGAGATACACAGGGATGAATGAACCCTTTCCCTTATAAGTCCACTAGTTGTACTTGCATCTCACAAATCTCCACAGAAACCATCCAATACGGTGGTGTAGATATTGGTTCCATCCTAGGGTCAAGTCAATGTAAAAGTCCGCCTCTCTACGAGGAGGTAGACCTAGAAAATAATTAGGAATGACATCTGTGTACTGGTCCACCAGTACAAGATTACTCAGACTCTCAACATCAACTGCTCTGAGGGTAAGGCTAGCCAACTAATGAGTAACCGGCTACACTCTCCTCTGGGTAAGTCCATCATGTGATTCAAAGACTCCTTTCTTGCTGGTGAAGGTAAACGTGGTCATATCCATGTGGACACACCGCACTTTGCGCCTAACACGGTCTATATGAGCATGGATTGTAGATAACGAGTCCATACCTAAGATGATGTCGTAAGGCCTCGACGCCACTACAAGGAGATCCCAATTGAAGCTCTCACCACCTAGAGTAAGCACGCACTGCCTGCGCCAGTGCATAATCATTGAATCCACTCCCGTAGGATTCTCTAGCCATAAGGATTGATCCAATGGCTCCGTTGGAATCTCCAAGATCTGAATGAGGGTAGTGATAATAAAAGAATGACTAGAACCTGTGTCTATAAGTACTGTAACTAAGGTGGTGTAGACATAGATCGTACCTTGTATCATCTCTAGAGAACCCTGATCATAGGCCTCAGCTGCCAAATGCTAAGCTTGCTCCTGTCCTCCTAATTCCTACAGTCGGGGTGGACCTCAAGGTGGTGGTCGTGGTAACATCTCAAATCATCACCCACCACCAGCTGCATGTACAGATCCTCTGCCACATCCGCCTACTCCCAGCAGACCTCCTCATTAGAACATTTATCTCTGCCTAGGAGGTCCTTCAACCATCTGCTGATCATCTGTATGGTGGTTCAGACAGTCAAAAACCATGTGACCCTGCTCGCCGCATGTGTAACACTACCCGCTCCTAGCATGACTGGATCTACCTCGGGTTCCCCACACAACCGACCCTGAATCCTGGGGTCGTCCACCTATAGGTCTGGCCCTTTTTGACCTTTGTGTCATCTGCCTGCTGCCAACTACAGAAGACTCCTCTATGTGATGACTGGTGGTGGGTCTCGCTGCTGGTGACTGCTCAGCAGGGAAACACTCCACTAAGAGGGATCTCGTTAACACCCCCGCTTGAGTTGGGATGCTAAGAGAAATCATCAAAGCCCTGATCTCTCACCTTAGCCCATGATTGAAGGTATAGGATATGAAGAATGGGTCCCGCACCATATCTGTGGAGTAACTTGAGAGGTCAGTAAACCTCGCTGAGCACTAAGCTATAGTCATGCTGCCCTGCTGCAGATGAAGAAGCTCTTGTATGCGCACTACGTGAAGAGTCGCTGGGACAAACTCTGCCCGAAACAGGCTCTCGAAGTCTGCCCAGAGAAGCGTCACCTCAACATGATATTGGATCATCATGCTACACTATCTTACTACTGGTGCCTGTTGAAGGATATCATCAAGGATCACCATGAGATCGGATGGTGTCCCTACTAGTCGGAAGACTCTCAATACGACCTCCATCCAATCCTCAGCTCCTTGTGGGTCCATGTCTCCCCTGAACCTGGGTGGCCTCTGGTGCTGGAACTCATGAAACATGCTCAAGAAGCATGCCCCCTATAATACTGGGGCTGGTGGCCTCAGTGGCCCAATGGGTAATGGTACTGCTGGGGCCTCTGATGGTGCCTCTACTGGAAGAGGTCCCTACACCGAGGCCTCATCACTCAATGGGTTATCAGTTCATACTATACCTGGAACCCTAGTTGGATATCTATGTGGAGCAATCCTGAAAAGAAACAGGTGTGCCGAGATCAAAGTTATACCTGGTGAGTTTACTCAAAGAGTTAACAAATAAGACTCTTGAAAACACACACGCAATCAATGTTTTCATGCACTAAGTCAGAAATCAGAAGTCAGGGTCCTAGTGTATGGATATGTTGGCTGCCACACCAACATTGGATTCCCTAAACTGATAACCACACTCACAACACGTAACACAATTACCGTTAAATCTATCAGAGCCCTATGTTCTATGGTAGAACCGACTCCTCTGATAAAAATTTTTCATGGCCTATCCCTCGGGGCCCGTGCCAGGACTACCCCAAGCTTTCCTTCCATAGGCTAGGGGCTGGCGACTAGCACCGAAGGCATATTCCCTAAAACTAGGAAGCCATTACCTTTATAACCTGTAATCACATGCAACCAACCACATAGAAATATAAGAACTCAAGTAAACTGAATAGTTAATAGAGTGAGTCTATTAAGTAAAATGGTCTAGAATAGAAGACCAACAAAAAAGTACAAGAAACTGAAAGTACAAGTAAATAGGAATAGATCCTATGATCAGCCGCCATGGATCCTACCTAAAGGGTAGGTACAGATATCGATCAGTTGTCTCCATAGTACACATTGTCTAGGGTCCACCTCCGAGATACCTATAGTCCCGGTACTCTCTTCCTCAGTCAGTGATGTCCGTTGTCTAAACCAAACACAATGAGGTTCGGGCATAGCCCGTGAATGGGTGAGTATAACAATACTCAGTTGGGACCCCGAGACCCCCAAGGTCTCTCAAAATCCACAAAGGATACACCAAAAATTATGAAATCAACTGAAAACCCTACTTAGTTATATTCCCATACATATACCTAAGTTATCAAGGATACCCATCTCAGTCATGAGGAAACACAGAGTCCAACTCAAAAGCCAAAAGCTCAACTTTTTCACAAGGGAAGGAACACCACGAAGGTAAGTACCACACATGTACGCCACACAGAAGAATACACACAAGTTATTACCACAAAGGAAAGTACCACACAGGTACAGACTCAGCTCACACCAGGTATTTCTTAGGTATAGTAGTAGAGATGATTAGATGTAACTATTGAATCATCTTACTCTGTTAAGAGTCAAACCCACGAAGGATCCATAATCATCAGCAGACACACATAATATCTCTAGGTGATTACCCATAGAGGATCACTTGTTGCTGACCCACACAGGATCTCTAGGTGCGGACCCACACTGGATCGCTTGGTGCTGACCCACACATGATCGCTAGGTGCTGACCCACAAAGGATCTCAATTCATTCTTCACGTCACAACCATCTACTGGGTTCCCTTATGAAGATTGATCATCTCCGGGAGGGTCCACTCCTCAAGCCAATGGTAGATACTCCAACTGCCATGAAGTCCCATGAAAAAGTATCCCAAAGGACCTCCCAGCCATATGGTTCTCAATGCAACAGATGGTGGATTAAACGAACGCCCGGTCTGTACGTTGTTAGCCTTTTAGTCCTGAGGGACTGGTTGGATTCGTGCTCGATCCAATTCGACCGTTCCCCAACATTATCCAAATCTCTAGTGGGGTATACCATTAAGACCATATCACTCCAAGGTTTCTGGTGCCCCATATGGTCCATCAAATGGACACTTAGTGCTAGAGTTATGGCCAAAAGAGTGGAAATGGGTCGAAGCTGCTCTGGGTCTGGTCCGACCCGGTCGGACCGACCCGGCCCAACCCGTCCTGAGCCAAAAAAAGTTGTTGAGGTTGTGTAGGGGTGCACAGTTGGCTCACAGTCTGAACAAACCATGCTGCCAGCCCAGAAAACCATGCACTCTTGAAAGTGGGCTCTGCACGGGCGGCACACAGTTTTTCAAACCATGCGGGAAATCCATGTGAAGTCCTTGGGTGAGATAGTGGAAACCGCATGGTTGGCTCATGGTTTGACAAACTTGGAGGGGTAACCGTGTGGACACTTAAAGTTAGGGTTTTTAAGTCCAGAACCACTAAATATTTCCCATTTTCCCTCATTATTCCTCCCACTCGTGGCTCACGTGTGAATTCCAGTTTTTAGAGGTTGGTGGAGCTCCATAGCTCGTATTGGAAAAAAATCAAAGGGGTTTCTTGGTGGGTCCATCCCAGCCCGCGCTGGATGGCCCGGACCGCGCTGGGCAGCCCGACCTTGTAGCCTGGTGGTGGGGCGGCTGCAGTGAGGCGCGGAGGCCGTGGGGTGGTGCGGAGGCCGCGGGGTCGCGCGAAGGCCGCGAGGCGATGCAGAGGCCACGAGGTGATGTGAGGGCCGCGATTACGCCATTGCCTTCATCGCAACCGGCAGTGTTCCGACCGCCGTATCTGAGTCCCACTAGTTCCATACACTAGCAATGGTCACCACCCTCTTCTATTGAGAGGAACACAACAAAAACTCAAGAAAATTGTAGAGAGGTCGGGCTATGTTTGTTTGGCCTGCACCCTCCGCATTAGGGCAGTAGTAAGCGGCTTAATAAAACTTCCATGAAGAATGTCAAACCGTACAACCTCTGACAATGATTATTCCTAAACTCATAAAAAGAAATCATCTATGGATCAACTATTTAGAGAGTTGATCCGTGTTCTTTTTTTAGAAGGGAAGAACATGAGAATCAATAATCACACATAATTAAACACCTACCTCAATGGTTTGGTTGAATTTTTTCTGCAGTCGAGACGGATTGATGTTTTTCGATCCCGAAACAAGTCTCCTACAATGACGTCACTGAGGAGGGGAAAATTATGATGTCATTTATGATGGATTTTCCTTGATTGTTGGTTCGTTCATCATTGGAGATCCTTCGACAGAGTTCTTCGTTAGAGAAATATTCATCGAAGGAGAAGAGTTCTTCATTGGAGAATGTAATCCTCCCAAAGGTTCTCCTCTCCCAACTCCACCAAAAATGAAAATCCCAACATAATAGAATATGTTGTGTAATTTAATATTGGCACAAAATAGGTTGTCTTAATTAATTAAAGGAGAGTTGGCATAATTAATTAAAGAATATTTTGCACCATTAAAGTGGGAGGATACCAAAGGTCACATCCCTCCTTAAAGAGGGAGTTCAAGAGGCTACTCCCATTATAGAAGGAGTTAGGGGGGTTTGGGTGGTACCCACCCTAAAATTCAAATTGGGAGGTTTTGGGCTTGGTGGTACCGACCTCCATAACCTCACATAGAAGGTTTCAACAAAAATAAAAATGTTAAACATTTTTATATTATTTTATTCTTCCACAAAAAATCCAAAATCTAACTTTCACCCTCAACCTACTACGGTCGAGGTGACAGTCTTCTTAAGTGAATACCAATGCTACGAGTTTAATGGTGTCCTCATATTTCAATTCTGAGAAATGGTTCAAAAGTTATAAAATCCTGCTCATATGTTTATTGAACGTACCAGAAAAAATGTTTGTAAATTCATTCTGGCACACCGGGCCTCGGAATCACGTGCCGTCAATTTTCGCAGACACGTAAAATTACCATATATTTTAAAAAAATTACATGGAAATTCCGAGTCTTTAAAAATAACATGAAATATAATTTCTGGATGTTTATCCATGTTCTACACGAACTTTCATTTAAGAATACAAGGTAACCACTCAATAAAACCATAAAAACAAACATTCCCGTATAATGTTTTTAAACACTATAACTCATCAAAAGGCCCATAAAATAATATAATGAAACCAAAATGAACCCTATTAATGTATAAAAGGTTCTTCAATTTCTAATTAATTAATATATTGTCATTATACAGGACACTAAAGTCAAGGAAGCTTTCAGATACAAGGTAAGGGGAAATTCTCGAACCCAATTTCATCCTTCAGGTTCTCCCTCTTTCAATCCATTTTTAATATGGTCACTCCTTAAAAATAATTTTTTCATAATTTTCATCCCTTTTCTGGGTTATAAATTTTTACCATTGGTGTTTTTCTCAAACAAAGTGTTTCCAAAATAACTCTTCATTTCATAACACAACTTTTACTTCTCACTCAAGGATGATGGTTCTTATAACATGTATGTTATTACATATTTCTTTTTGGAACCCAATTTTTATTAATGTGTTAATATGAGATGAAAACTATTCCTTTTCTAGGGTTAATTATGTTAATTTTTTATTTATTTACATTGTGGAATTCATGATTAATGTTAATGTTATGATGTGATGGGTGCGCCCAGAATTATATAGCGCCATATGAATGTTTCAATGTGAAGGGTGCACCCAGAATTATACAGTTCTCCAATGAATTGGGTAAAGTAATGAATCTCATGAGTTAATGTGAAATTATGTGTGAAAAAGTTTCTATCTTTTTTCACTAGTATGTGTTGTAGTTATCCACTAAGACATGATGTTTCATTTTTATGCATTGACACATTTTAAGTCTTTTATTTATGCTTCCTCTCATGTTCATGATCATTTGCCTATGTTATGATTATACTCACCCCATGCTATATTGTTCTTATCTATCCTCTTACTAGGAGTTTATCTCCCCCCTTTTTATGTATATCCTCAGGTGAATACATGTACTAAGGAGTGGTCAAGTGCCAATGAGGAGATAGAGAAGGAAGATTTAAATAAATGTTTATACTTGATGTTGTAATTGTTATGTGTGGTCCTAGTTTTACCAAGACACTAAACCACTGGATACTCTATGTGTAAAACTATTATATTTTTTGTCTTTAAAGTGATGTAATAGTAATGTAAGAAAAGGATGGTTCTCTATAAATGGTATCGGATGAAAGTATTAGTTAATTTGGGAATTAGGATTAGTGAACCCTAGGAAAAACATTTAGCATGATACTAAGTAAAAATATTCACACAAGAATATTTACATCGGGATACCATATGTTATGTTTTTTTATAAATTGTTTAAATGAATAAGTTCTTCATTAATTGTTCACTTATGTTTTGTTTTAACGTTTTCTATTTTAGAAAATGGTGGGAACCAGGGGAAACCAAGCCAACTACTTTTGAGAGGGCCAATGCAACGATTTCCAGAACAACATCCTCAATGATTTGGGAGGTGGAGTTGAAAACTTCAAGGTGATGCTTACCCAACTGTCACAGGTTATGAAAAATAACCATAATAATGGAGAATTCCCTCCTTCACAAAATAAGGATCAACTTTCTATTGAATGTTTTATGCTGAAACGACCACCGACGTTTAATGGATCTTCCAATCCACTAGTTACAGAACTATGGGTCAACTCCATGGAGAAGATATTTTATGTGATTCATTGTTCTGAGATGGAGAAGTATACACTAGCCTTTTTTAATCTAGATGGAGAGGTCTATCAATGGTGCTATTTGATTAAGAACACCAATCCAAGGGAGGACATTGAAGAGATAGAATGGGACGAATTTAAGATAATGTTTCTTAACAAGTATTTCCCAAGAACTCTTTGCACAAATATGTAGATATAATTCATAAATATCAAAAAAATAAGGAGAATATGTCACAACCTATGAAGAAAATTTAACAAGGTTTTCAATGTACGATTCAGGATTTGTTAACAACAATGATAGAAAATTGATTGATTCTTTAGTGGACTAAAACCACACCTTCGAAAGTCTCTTGAAATTCATGACTTGGGGAGTTGTGAAGAAGTTGTTTGATGTGCTCTCAAAGTATAGATGGAGTTTGGAGAACGGTCCCATGGATATTGTGATAAGAAATGAATGATGGAGTTTCAAGCTAGTGGATATAATTGAAAAGGTGGGAAGAAAAATAAATGACCCAAATGCCAAAAATATGGGAAGTTTCACCATGGGAACTGCCTTAAAGGGACGAGGAAATTCTTAAAGTGTGGGAAAGAAGGAAAAAATTCTCAAGAGTGTCAAAAAGTCATGAGAAGGAAGGATAATGTAGCTAAAGAAAGAAGAGAACCACCCATGGTTCAATGCTACAACAGTATGGAGCTATGGCACTATGCAAGCCAGTGCACTAAACCTCAAGTTCTTGAGGGTAATTAGCATCAAAAGCAACTAAATCCAAAGGAACAATGGAAGTCTTATGATATCACTAGTACGTAAGTGGATAAAGATAATGAAGTCGTACAGGGCACACTTCCTATTCACTCAAGAATGGAAAAGGTCTTATTTGATTATTTTTCTACACACTCCTTTATATCATGCAATTTTGATAGAAATATAGAATCGAATCCGTGAAACCATGATGTAAAGATATCTATAAAAACACCAAGTGCTGCAATCATGGCAACACAAGTGTTTTAAACTTCTCCTGTTGGCGTATGTGGTAAGGTTCTTCCAATGAATCTCGTAATACTTTCCTTGGTGGAATTCGATGCTATAATTGGATTGGATTGGATATCATTATATAGAGAACTTATCAACTATAGAGAAAAGGAAATATCTTTTCATATTCCATACCATCCCATGCTTCTCTACAAATGCAAGGAAGATCATGAATCTATTTTGATAAATCCTTCAATGGTGTTGGTGTTGATTCACTCTAAAGAAGTATAACTCACCCAAATGGTTGAGTCAATGGAAAGTGACAACCTTGACGAAATTCCCATTATGAGGGAAAATAGTGATGTATTTCCTGATGAGTTACCTGGGATTCCCCTAGATCATGAGGTAGAGTTCTCAATAGAACTCATACCCAGAGATACACCTATCTCAAATTGTCCCTATAGGATGGATCCTATCAAAATTGAGGAGTTAAAGAATCAGTTGCAAGAGAATCCAAACAAAGGGTACATATTCCCTAGTGAATCACCTTCAGGTGCGCCGGTGCTCTTTGTGAAGAAGAAGGATGGAACAATGAAGCTGTGTATCGATTATCGAGAACTCAACAAGATCACCATAAAGAACAAGTCTCCCATTCCAAGGATGGAACAATTTTTTGATTAGTTAAGAGGAGACAAATAATTCTCAAAGGTGGATCTTCATTCCAGATATCATCAGCTAAAGGTGAAGAAGAAAGATATTTAGAAGACTACCTTCTTTACAAGGTGTGGGCACTATGAGTTTTTAGTGATGCCCTTCGGATTTACTAATGTCCCTCCAATCTTCATGGATTTGATGAATTGACTCTTTATACATTACCTTGACAAATTTGTGGTAATGTTTATTGATGATATTCTCATCTACTCTAAGATTGAGGATGAATAAGAAGAACATAAAAGCCTTGTGTTAGCGACATTGATAAATGATAAGTTGTACACCAAGTTCAGTAAGTGTGACTTTTGGATGAAGTAAGTCACATTCTTGGGACATGTGATCACAAGTGACAGAATTTTTGTGGACCCTTCAAAAACAAAGGCAATTTAGGAATGGACCAAGCCCTCTAGTGTCACAGAAATCTATAGTTTTCTGGAATTAGCTGGGCACTACCGAAGTTTTGTGAAAAACTTCTCATGATTGTCTATCCCTCTAACTAAGTTAACAAGGAAAGGGGTAAAGTATGTCTCGATTGAAGAACATGTGGGAAGCTCCTAGAAGCTAAAGAGAAGGCTGATCACTACACCTGTAATAATATTACCAAAAAGTGGAGAAATTTTTGTGATATATAGTGATGATTCAAATAAAGGCTTGGGTTTTGTACTAACTCTAAATGACAATGTGATAGCCTATGCCTCACGATAGTTGAAGATACATGAGTAGAACTACCTGACGCCTGATCTGGAGCTGAAAACCATGATTTTTTCCTTGAATATCTGGTGGGACAACCTTTATGGTGAGAAGTGTGACATATACACTGACCACAAGAGCCTAAAGTATATATTCACACAAAAGGAGCTCAACATGCATCAAAGGAGATGGTTATAGCTAATAAAGGATTACAATTACTCTATTAACTACCATCTTGGAAAGTAAAACTAGGTAGATAATATTCTAAGAATATGATAACCTACAAATATATCCATGTTATGGATTGAGAAAGGCCCTATATTCTTGGATATGCAAAGGATGGATTTAGAAATCATAAGGGAAGGGGATACATCCAACCTTTCCCAAATGATTATGTAACCATCCATCCAAGAGGATATTAAGGGTGCACAAAGGGATGATGTGGAGATACAAGAGAGGGTGAATGAATTAAAGGAAGGGAAGATGCAGGAGTCCCATATCGACGATGATGGGGTGATTCTATTTGGAATGCGGCATTGTGTGCCTTCATCACCCGGGATAAAGAAGGAGCTATTGGAAGATTCACAAAGCTCAACATTCTCTATACATCCTGGTTGTACAATGATGTACTGTGATCTTTGAGAACACTTATGGTGGAATAACATGAAAAAGGAGATTGTGGAATATATCTCAAGGTGCTCGGTATGTCACCAACTTAAAGTTGAGAAACAAAAGTACAAAGGGATGATGCAAAAATTGCCTATACCCATGTGGAAATTGGAGAATGTTACTATGGTATTTTTCACGGGTCTCTCGAAGAAGTCGAAGGGAAATAATGAAATATTGGTTGTGGTTGACTGACTCACCAAGAATGCCCATTTTATTGCTATTCGGGGAGACCTCTCTCTTGAAGAACTTGCAAAGTTATATGTGACAGAAGTGGTGAGATGGTATGGAGTTCCAATCTCGATTATCTATGGCCATGATTGAAGGTTAACATCTAAATTTTGGAGGTTCCTTCAACATGATGTGAGTACAAAATTAGATTTCAGCACGACCTATCACCCCAAAACCAATGACCAATATGAAAGGACTATTCAGATGCTTGAAGATATGCTAATAGCCTGATCTCTAGAATTAAAAGGTGGATGTGATCAGCATCTTCCATTGGTTGAGTTATTATACAACAATAGCTTCCACTTGAGTTTTAAGATGGCTCCATATGAAGCTCAGTGTGTAAAGAGATGTAAAACTCCAACATGTTGGGATAAAGTTAGAGAAAGAAAGATACTTGGACCCAATATTGTGCAAGAGATGACATAGAAGATTCAAGTCATCCATAAACGCATAAAAGTAGCTCAAAGTCGGAAAAAGAGATATGCTGACAACCATCGAGGGGACTTGGTGTTTGATTTTGGAGATAAACTTTTCCATAAAATATCACCATGGAAGAGAGTCAAGCCATTTGGAAAGAAAGAGAATCTAATCCCAAAGTACAATGGCCCATTTGAAATCCTTGACCGCATAGGAGCTGTGGCCTATCAGCTTTCACTTCCACTGAATATGGATCATGTGCATTAATTTTTTCATGTATCACTCCTGAGGAAGTACATACCAGAACCCTCACCTGTACTAAACTCAGAGATGGTAGAACTAGAAGATGATATCTCTTATAAGAAGCAGCCTGTAAAGATTCTGGATCATAGAGATAAGGTTCTATGTAATAAGATATCCCACCATATCAAAGTTTTGTGGAGGAACCATAAGTTTGAAGAAACTACTTGGGAACCATAGGAGGTGATGAAATAGAAGTACCTTCACCTCTTTGTTTAAAACGAAATTTCATGGGTGAAATTTCATAAGGGGGGAAAATATATAGACCCAAAGTTTTCCAATGGGAATTCCCTTCTAATAAATATGTCATTAAATCACATGAAAATACAACATAATGAACTACTATGTTCTAAGTGACCTTTAAACATAAGTTTGTCACTTATGTGTTTGGAATTTCGAAAATTTGACATACACGGTTGATATCAGTATGTTATTTGAGGTCCAACAAGAAAAACATAATTTTTGGTGAATATTAACCAACCCTTATAAATAGTAGTACGAACCTTATTAATATTAAATCATCAAAAATATGAGTAACCTTACCCATGAGTAATTAAATAAAATTTAGGCATCTTAGAAGGTGACAATTTGACCTTAGTAAACATTTTGGTATTTTTGTAAGCCATAAATAATTAATTATAATTAATTAATTAATTTAAAATAATTTTTTTTCTTAAAATGTGTTCATAAATTAACAAATCTATGTCTTCTATTTTTTTTTATAATTTTTTAAGACCTTACATAATTTTTGAAAGCATTATAAAATCAGTTTAAATTTTAAAACTGTATTTTTCAAGTAAATTATGATTTTAATTAAATATTAAATTAATAATATAAAGAAAATTATTTTTGAAAAATGGACTTCTTTTTTGGATTCTGAATTTCGATAAATGGTTGGGGTGAATTTTTTTGGATTTTTTTGAAATAATTTAATTTTTGGAGAATAGTAAAATGCATTAATTTACCGTATAAATACATTATAACATAAACCCACTATTCAGGACATCACAAGTGATGTAAGCACTCAAATATCAATCTCACTTTCCTTATGTACCATTCCTGGTCATGGAAGACTCACTATTCTATGTCTTGTGGAGAAATAATAAACTAATGAATTTTATATTGAGAAAACCCCTATCCCTCCACTGTAAATTCCACCAATCACAACCTCATTTTCTCACACCTCTCAAGTTTCAATCCTTGTCTAAAATATGCCCAAGAATATATCCTATCCCCACCCCCACGTACAAGAGCATCTGGTCTCATAAAAATACCATGCCTAGGTCTCTTAAGGAGGGTCTCAAGAGAAGGATTCAAGAGGTAATTTCTCTTCCTCTTTCCTTTAATTTCCTTTAAATTTCATGTTCTTTTCATACTCTCTCCACACCTATATTCATAAACATGGTATGGTAACTCTCGTATTATACATATAATGGAATGTTATGATACTAATGTCATATTAGATCATACGAACCTCTTTCCATCTTCCTTTTATTTTATAAAAGAAAACGTTGTTGGTGAGGTGTTAATCTATCACCTTCAAGAACAACATGTTTTATTTTTTCCATTTATACTTTCAGATCTGGTCATGAAACCATTTTTATGGTTGAAACAGAATATTTTATATTTATTATGTCCTATTTACTATTCTATAATAAAATTATTCCCATTTTAGTAAATTATTAAACAAAAAAAGATCATTGTGGTCGAAAAAATGCCCAAATTAACCCAAACTATCATCATTTAATTCTTATCTAATAATTTATCCACATGGTATATAATATAATTCATTATAAGATCATTTAAAATTATGTAATATAATTAATAACATGAAATATAATTTCTGGTTGTTTATCCATGTTCTACATGAACATTCATTTAAGAATACAAGTGAACCACTCAAGAAAACCATAAAAACGAACATTACCGAAAAATGTTTTTAAACACTATAACTCATCAAAAGGCCCATAAAATAACATAATGAAACCAAAATAAACCCTATTAATGTATATAAGGTTCTTTAATTTCTAATTAATGAATATGATGTCATTATACAAGACACTAAAGAGAAGGAAGTGTTCAAATACAAGGTAAGGGAAAATTCTCGAACCCAATTTCATCCTTCGGGTTCTCCCTCTTTCACTCTATTTTTAATATGGTTACTCCCAAAAAAATAACTTGTTTATAATTTTCTTATATTTTTTGGGATATAAATGTTTAACATTGTTTTTTTAAACAAAATGTTTTCCAAAAGAACTTATCTTTTAAGAACTCACCTTTTACTTCTCAGTCATGGTTGACGATCCTTGTAACATGTATGTTATTAACTCTTTTTTTGGGAACCCAATGTTTATGAATATTTTATTATGAGATTAAAAACATTCCTATTCATGGGTTAATTATGTTCATTTTTGATATATTTTAATTTTTAAATGGATAATAAATTATAATGTTATGATGTGATGGGTGTGCCCAGAAACATATAGCCCAATCTGAATGTTTCAATGTGACCGGTGCGCCCAGAATTATACAGAGATCCAATGCATTGGGTAAAGTGATTAATCTCATTAATTACTATGAAATTATGTGTGAACAAGATTCTAGAATTGTTCACAAGTTTGTGGGGTATTTAACCACTAATACATGATGTTTTATTTTTATGCTTTGCCACATTTGAAGTCTTTTACTTATGCTTCCTATCTTGTCCATGATCTTTTTCCTATGTTATGATTATGCTCACCCCATCCTATATTGATCTTATCTATCCTTTTTCTAGGCTTTTAACTCACCCCTTTTTATGTATATCCTCATGTGTTTACATGTACTAATGAGAGGTCAAGTTCTAATGAGGATCTAGAGAAGGAAAAATTAAATAAATGTTTATGCTTGATGTTGTAATTGTTATGTATGGTCATAGTTTTCCCAAGACACTAAACATTTTGATCCTCTATGTGTAATACTATTATTTTTTTATCTTTAATATGATTTAATAGTAATGTATGAAAATGCTGGGTCGTTATAGATATGGACCTTCCACCAATTCTTATTATCTCCTCAATAAATAAGATGTTAAGGAATAGTTTGTAAATATAATTTGGAATGTTTGGTGATGAGGGATAATATAAATAGTGGGGAGGAACTTCCACATAGGTCCCTCAATGATGTTGAGATCCCTTATTTATAAGGAATATTATGGTACCCATGATAATAAATTATTATTAAATGAAATATTCCTAAATCATACTATTAGTTTTTTAACCAAGGGTTACCAAGATTAACTAATATATTCCCAACTATTATTCATAGAATAGTTGATTAAAGTATAAAATAGGATCACTTCATGAGATAATAATAGTTAGTAAGAAAAGGTAACACACCACTGACCTGTAACACCCAGTTTTTAGGAACTATTTATCATTTAATAATTTTAATTTTGAAAATAGATTGGGTTACATGAAACAAAATGTTATCTTTTTGCTACACGCAACACTGGGTAATCTTGGGTTAGAGACGACACATAGTTTTAACAATCCATGTAATATTATTAATACACTTGTTTAAAAAGAAAAATTATTTCCTAGAATTTAAACATATTGATATAAATAGTAATAAACAATTTCTAAATATTAATTATAATGGTTTAATATAAATTAATCATATTATTAAAAATATTATTTAGTTTTTTGTAAAGTTTATATGTTCCAAAACAATATTTATTAAAAAAATAATTTTTTATATTTATTATTTCCAATAATAATAAAATTAAATATTAAAAATTCTAGCAACATAATTTGATAAAAAAATTATTTTTTGAAATATTATATAGAAATTATATTAAGATGAATTTTAGGTATTTTTTTTGAAAAGTATCATTTTTTATTAAAGGTGAAAAATATAGAATTGTAATAAAAAAATATTTTTATGTTTAATTTTTTTCAATAGATTATTTTACCATTAATTTTGTTACTAATTAAATTTAGTTCAATAATAAATCCATTAATCCACTTCAGGTCATTGGAATTATTTTTATATTGAATTTTTATTGAAAATATAGAATGCTTTTGAAAATTTTCCATTTAAAATTTTGCTTTCTCGTCGCATAGACTGGATTAAATTTAAATAAATTTTTCCCAAATATATGTATGGAATTTATAAAAAATAATTATATATTTTAAATATGAGTTATTTATATGATATAAAAAATTCTACTTAAATTTTTTTCAAAATAAATAGAAAAATCTATAAAAAGTATATAGCACTGCCAACATCAAAATGGGGTTACTAATGGAGTCAAAATAGGGAGGTAACAGTTAATATGAACTATAAGAAACACTAAAATATAATTTATAGATATATTTAGTCATTTTCATACTTGATGTTTTAGTTTTATCCATTTTGGATCCTTTTTTCATTTGCAAAATATGGGTTCACTTTTTCATTTCATAAAATAACAAGTGCGCCAATCCCATCACATATAAAAGGATACCACCTATCATATCTTCTTCATGTTATAAAACCATGATTTTTTATAAAAAACCTACCCAAATCATATTAATAAAACAACCTTTTAATTGTAGTGTCTTCAGTTTACAATGAAAGCAATACTGTTAAGGATTTTTTGTGCAAACCGAACGAGGACATGTTCATCAAAATGTGTTTTTGTGTTATTTCCTCCTCCATGTTCATAAATTATTAATATAAAATTATGATATAAAAATATCAGTATATTTAATTTACTGAAATGTTGTTATGTGAAGTGACTATCTTAAAACCATCTCCACTTCTGTAATGTATCAGCCCGACTGGCCACTAAGATGGTGGTCGGACTTGTGGGTCATATGGCCTCAGGAATTCCACCCCTTTCCCCAGAGGCTATCAGATAGTAGAGAGGGTTTATTGATGGTAAAATGGGGATAATATAATCTCTATATCTAATTAGCACACCGGTTTATCAGATAATAAATAATATACAATTTTAGAAGTATTAATAATAGTAAAACAAGTAGCGAAAGAATAATAAAATATCTAAATAAAAATAAAATGGTCAATTAGTATTTCCATATAATGATTCATGTAATGTTCGGTGTTAATACAAGGTACAAGAAATTCATGAAAAAAATTAATGTAAAAAATCAATGGTCAACCCCTCAAGCATTCTCAACAATATCCAAGTCCAGTGCTCTCTAACTCACATGTAAACAAGACATCACAAGTAATGAATCCGAAGACTTGTGAACTAGAAAATATACCTAGGTGCCAAATGGTGCCCAAGAAGGCTGTGAGATAGTATTCTCAATTGGTCAGAACCCATGGTGTCTAACCCAATCCAATACATTATATAAAATGTACATTTCTGAGAAGGTATAAGAAAAAAATAAAAAAGAAAAAAAGAAAAAAAGAACAATAACCCACAGAGGTTTTTAAGTGACACATGGTGGATATACCGACATTATAACCCTTCCAGGTATCTATGTAAGTGGGTAGAACCTCATGAATCAGGATGGATCAAAAAAATTGTTTGCAGATTCTCCTAGAGACTATGAATCACTCAGAGTATACTATAAACATACACGACTACCAAACTGTATTTATCCACTGCTAGGGCATTAACAACGCTAGCTAAAAATAATGATAAAGACCCCCTTTCTCAGTGATAAAAAATAAGTGTTAAAGGGGGTTCTTTATTAGTGCTTGTAAAAAAGTGTTTTTAAAGGGGTGGGGGTTATCATTGCTTTTTTTATAAGCATCGATAAAGACCCCCTTTGTCACCGCTTTTTTAGTTGCATTGATAATAGTATACATAAAAAAATTTATTTCATTACAAATATTATAATGATATATTGATATATTAATATTGATATAAATATAATATATATTTCTAATAATATATTTTAGATAAGTAAAATAGTCATTTATACTTAATATATATGATATTAAGTGAAAATGTTTTATAAAATAAATAAAAAATATTTTTAATTAATAATATTAGTATAATTAAAAATTAATAGTCATTTAATACCAATTTTTTAGATATAAAAATAAAGGCAATAAAAGATATAAAATAAGTAAAAAACGTCATATAAATGACAATCGACCATAAATTTTGATCTATGTGTCATTTGGGCTCTACCACATATCAGATCGAATCCTACAACAAGATCTACACCCTCAATGTCAAAGTTAACCCAATTTCGCATTTATTAAGTAAAAAAGTCCCCTGGGTCCTCCAAAATTTATTTTATAACTGGAGTACACCAATTGTGTAACATTCGATGTATTTTCAGGCCCATTTAAGGAGGTATTGTTTCTTTTTTTAGGTGGAAAATAAATTTGTTAATAAGTATTACATTATATTTATAATATGGATTTGAATGTTTTCTCGTTTTCTAGAATTTAATTTTATTTATTATTAAATATAAGCATGTTTTCGTGTTTTTATATACAATAGATCAGTCATATATATATATATATCAACATATTTATTTAAAATTGTAAATTCAAATATATGTAAGTAAATACATATTCAAAAAATGTTTTCAAAAAAATATCTTACCATTTTTAAAATTATAAAAATATATTTATAATTTTTAAATATATGTTTTTATTAATAAAAAAATATATATTTGTATTATATTATAATATATTAAAATGGATATAATATGTAATATATTTAATTAAATATAATTATATATATCACACAACCTCATATTGTATGCGTATATTAAAAATATTTAAATAAATATATGAATAAAAAATATTTATGAAAATTTATATAAATAAATATAAATATCATTAAATAGACAAAAAAATAAAATGGTGTAGTGGTAAAGGCATTTCATATTTGAAGCGTAGGTGCAGGGTTCAAATCCAGATGGTTGTGTATGAGGTTAAAAATTCACAAAGTGTTGATAAAAGGTGTGGTGGGATGAAAAGCGCTGATAATGGTGGGTGTAACACTATTAAATTGTGTTGGGATCATGTAAATCCTAAAAAAATATAATTATTAACCACATTAATAGTGCTCCCTTTATCAGTGCTAAAAACGC
This sequence comes from Viscum album, assembly GCA_963277665.1. Lineage (NCBI taxonomy): Eukaryota > Viridiplantae > Streptophyta > Magnoliopsida > Santalales > Viscaceae > Viscum > Viscum album. Next base: position 1,302,930,270 of record OY728127.1, read on the forward strand.
TGTTAAAGGCCCCCTTTAACAGCTCTAGAAGGCACTATTCAAGGGACCTCTTAATAGCGTTTTTAGTGATGTTAAAGGGGGCCTTTAGCAGCACTTTTTTATCACTAAAAAAACATTGAGGACTTTATCCATTGTAAGATTATCATACCATTTAAGCATAGATAAAGGACCATTTTAATGAATTTAAAGGAAAATTTTGTAGTAGTGATATGGACTCCTTCCTAAGGATAACCAAAATATAGACCTCAATAATAATGAGAATCTCTCCATCATGAATCATGTTACTGTGAATATGGCCCTCAATCATCCATAATAAACATATAATTTTCCATCAGGAATTCAGTACCAATGCACCCAACCCTTAGGTTGCATGAAAACATGCACCAAGCCCTCATGCATCACTAGAATCTATCCCACAAAAATAACTAGAATCTCTCCTGCATGAATTATGTGACTCTGCATCATGCCCTTTGGAATCCAACAAAAACATATATTATTCCCTCAGTCATCAAGTATCAGAGTGCCTTACCCTGAGGTGGTGTGGAAGATAATGAACCAATCCCTAATGTGTCCTCATTAAACATGAGCCATATCCAGATAAACTCAAGAAGATAAACAATATCAAATACTCACGTATCAACCACATCGATATCAAATAATCATAGAAGATAAGTAATAAAAATCACAATTCTAGTAACAAAACATCCATATATATCATCTTAATACACAAAAATCAATTTATAAAACTTACCAACTATAAAACCAACTCATTTCATTAATCTATGTTCCTAATTATCAACATTTTTATAAGAGTCATATTAAATTAATCATTCTACCCTAGGGTCATTAATATATTAATTAACCAATTTATCCAAGGTGATTCTGCCATAATAAATCACATTATTTGTTATTATTTCAATTCAAATGTCTAAAAAAAGAATAAATGAATTTATCAAATTTATTATAGGTATTTATAGTCAAAAAAATCATATCTTAATAAGTTCTAAAGATTACACAGATATCAGGTGGCTTCAGGTCTCTATCTCCTAGCCTATGGACCCAATGTAACTTAATTGTTATTTTAAAAGAATAATATGTTATATTTTAATATACATTGTCCAATTTATTTGTTCATTCACATAACATGTCATCATAGTCAAACATATAAATATTACATTGAATAATTTTATCATATTAAAAGTGTAGAGACCCAAATCTTGACATACAAGGACATTAAATTAATTTTGCAAAATACTCAATACATGACACAAAATATTCCCAAAGACCGTGTTAGTTTAGTGTCTTTAGAAACTCGGAACACAATCTTCTAATCATGTTGAAAGATCTTCAACATCTCACATAAAGATCTTCCCCTTTTGTTTTCTTACCTAAGTCCTTTATTTATATCCCAGGGAAAAGAAAACATAAAAAGGGTGAGCTCAAATGCTCAGTAAGGGTAAACATGAAGAATATAAAAACAATCCATAAACATTTGAACATAAAAACATGAACATAAAACATCAAAATCTTGAGCAATGACATAAATCGTGGTAGTACATAAGGCATACATCATAAAGGAACATTAATCATGATAAAACAGCACGGGAATAAAACATGTAATTGTGGAAAAACATTAAGCACATGTTATGATTTCCATAGTAGCCAAGGAATTGTTTCTAAGAGCATCATAGTGGATAAAGTCCATTACTGAACCGGGTTTACTTTCCGTTCTAGCCCTGTATTACTGAAACAGATTCACTTTCCATTCCAGCCATGTTAATATCATGAGATATAAATCTTTACCCAATTCATTGGAGGGAGATATAGGTCCCACCCATCTCATAATTAAATCATTATTACTTGAGCCACAAAATAAACATAAATCATTCATCATAACCCAAAGAATAAAATGGGTTTCATAAACATCATCCCATCATAACATAATCCATATAAAACAAATGGATATAATTTCATCATAATAAGAATCAAACCATGTAAATAAAAGAGAAATTATTCTTGAAACATAATCATACTAAATAATGTCATCTTAGATGGAAAATAGTTCTGACAAAACACTTGAAATGAATTCTTGATGAAAATATTCTTTCTTCTTCAAAATCATATTCTTTTCACAAAATGGAAAGAAATTTTAAAAGAAAAGGATTTTGTTGAAAATATTCATGAAATCTTGTAGATTAATCTTCATAAAAATTAGGCATTATGACAGTGTAAAAATCCATTCAAGCCGTATAAGTTAAGAAAAAACATTCTCCTCGTACTTTTGTCGAAAAAGTCAAAAAGTTCCCTGTATGGTAAACAAAAGAAATATTCCTTCCATAACACAATATAAAAGTCAAAGAGGGGTAAACATTAATTTAAACATACATGGAATATTATTAAACACTTTATAAAAAACATTTTTATGGACATGGATGAAAAATATAACCCCATTAAATGCTTACATATAAGCAATCTCGGATAAAAATGAGATTGAAAAATTATCCCTTACCTTAGGTCCAATTTCTTCAGTACGTGTCTAAAACTCCTGTATAGTGGGTTTAAACATATTATTAACTTGTAAAAGAACCATAATAATATTTATTATATCATATATTACTCACTTAGGACTTTATATTACCCGTTCTTTTGTCAATTCCATGTTAAAGAAGCATTTTGGATAAAATCGTTTCATTTATTGTACGTGTTTTGACTTGTTGTTCTTAATTTTATTACTTACATCCTGATTTACTAAATCCCAGAATGTCAAACAAGATTTATATATAATATATATTCAGCATATAAATATATATGATTGATCAATAAATGAAATGAAATACACCGTTCATAGAGACTGTAGGCCGTACCTACGCATGAATGCTGTTTTCATTTCCTTATTGAATTGAATGGAATTAAGTAAATGAAACATATATGTACAAAAATAAAGTATCATCATTATGTCATATATTTAAATATTATTTATTATATATACTTTATAATCATACTTGAATGGTTAATCATGGAGAATGAATCTCATCGTGTCGTGGAGATGGTAATCCGTACGTACGCACGAGCGATGATTTGATTCCCATAATTATTGAATGGAATTTGAGTGGATGATATAATTTATCAGAACCAGTATGATGTTATAATAATCATATATAGTTATTATTTCCACCATTATACCCATCCAAGTAAGGTGGTGGTGGAAAACTGATTACACCACGACGGGGAGACGGTATTCCGTACGTACGCACGCGCGGTGATTTCATTTCCCATAGGATGGATAAAAGGTGAAATAGGGTTGTTTTATATTTATAATAACATATCAGTATATTAGTGATACTTATGTTATTACATTATAGTGAAAAACATAAATAAGATGAAGTAGAAGAAGAAATAAATTTGAACGAATCAGTAAAAGATACTACCTCTTCTTCAACGCGCCTCTTCCAAACGTGCTCTTAGGGCACTAAAGTTGGTATTTGAAGAATAAAATGACCTATATGATATAACTAGAGATGTTGAGAAGAGGAATTTTCAGGGGTTGGATGAGTTTTAAGGCTCAAAATGTCATGTAGGGGAGACGGAGGAGGTGCCCTCTTATAAGGGAGGAGAGAGGCACATTTGGAAACCTAAAAATATCAATTTATAATAAATTCAAAACCCACTTAAAAAATTACAAAATGACTCAAATCCGAAGATTATATGAGATATGTTTGTAATATCATCAAAAAATAAAATTTATTCATGTTGTAAATTTATTTTATACCTTATAAACATGATTTATCCTTATTTAATCTATTTAATTTTATTTGTGGTAATAATATTCTAAATTTTAAATTGTAATAAATAATTACTTATGTGTTGTGAATTATCCTTAATTGGGTACTTTATTACATTTTTGACCATATAAATTTCAATTTATAATTTTTAAATATTTTTGTGATTTTTGAACAATTTAATAATATGTTATTTTTATAAAATAACAATAGTGTTAATTTTGACACTATTCATTTATTTGAATTTAAATAAAATTCACACAGAGGATATATTCGAAAAAAAATGTTTAATAGATTAATAACATGTCATATTCATCTATAAAGTTTATGGAGAACATTAATTAGTTCATATATTATTTATTTTAATATTTATAAAACCATTTATTTGATATTTCTCTTAATAAAACAATTATTACATAATTTTTGTATAAACATTTAATATAATTATTAGTTTCATAAAAATTAAAAACAAAATACTATGATGATGATAAATATAATATATTTCAAAACAATAATTTTAATCGAATTTATCATCTTAAAATCACAACATGTAAATTTATATATTTATTAAATTATGAAGGTGACAAGTTTGACATCATTTAAAATAAAATTATATAAGTGTCATAATCGCTTTTTTAAAGCCCAAAATGGTATAAAATTAGACCATTGGATGGTTATGGTTTAGATATATACGACCAATAAGTTTTTTCCAGGTTTTTGGGCATTTTAATCGGTATTAGTATTTTAATAAAAACTATATTATTGATTTTCCACAAAATAAATAATTTCTGCATCATTAATGTATAAGATATTAAGGTAATTAAATATCTCTTAAAAATTACAAATAAATTATCATAAAAAATAAAAACATTTTATCTTTAAAATGAATTTTTATAATCGAATTTATATTCTGTATAACCTTATATTAAAAATACTTTAATTATTAATGTTTGAGTGAGACATATTTCACTTTCTTTTAAATAAAATAAATTAATAGTCTTAATCACATCCAAGTGGGTTCCAATTCATTCCATTTAAACCCAAATATGTTTTAGGACGAAATATAATCATCCAATTATATTAATACAAGTTTTATGGTAATTTTATAATATTATATTTACCCTTAATTACCCGATTTAGCTTTAACTATAGTAAATAAAATTTTCCATAGTTACTATTCATAGTGCACACAAATTAAAAGTATCCTATTAACATAACTTGGACCTACTGATTACAAATAGGGAATCCATTTTTCCAAATTAAAATCACAGAAGTTGCAGAAATTAATTTTAAATTAATCCTATTGTTAAGAAAATGAGTTTTAAAAGTTAAAACATTGCAAAAGATTGAAATGATTTTACCTATGAATTAAATGTAAAATCAATGAAAATGACATAAATTATATTACATGGTAAAAATATATTTTATTTATACTTTAAAACCATTCAATATTATAATTTAACTATATAAATTATCACGATGAAAAAAGTTGTTTTTAATTAAACTATAGCTTGTTTTTACTATTCATTAAAATATAAAAGTTATCAGAATAATATGAAAAATTTATCCAAAGTAAATTTTTATATCCTGATTCCAAAGAAGAATTTTATTTTGTCAAATTGAACTTATAAACATGTCAAAAACTATTTTTAAAGTGGGTGCGCCATCAAAAGGCGGTAAAACTACATTTTTTGAAAAATACTTATTTCACCCGAAAAATTTATTTTTTTCTCATACCATGTTCTAGAAAATGAATAAGATGAATAATAATGTTATAAAATTAAAAATATAGTTAATAATATTCATAACGACTAGTTCATAATAATATTATAACAATATATCGTTGTTTAGTGAAACCTGATATTTTGTACTACACATGCTATCGAGGAAGGTCATGATTGCGTGTAATGCAAACCAAGTCAGAGATGCATGTAGTGAAAGCTCCCTTTGGTGTTGCGTATAATATAATAAAAACTTATTTCATTTATACGTTAAATAAAATCTATACTTAATGTTGCGTAGAATAATTTCTACAAAACAAACTTGAAATTGTGTGTAACACGAGCCAAGAATAGTGTTGCGTATACTGTAAGCGAATACGGTGTTACGTATAGTACAAGATAATCTTGGTGAAGTGTAAAAAACAAGACATCAAAGAAATTAAATAGAAAATTTCTCATAAAATCTCTGGATGTTACATTCTACCTCCCTTAAAATGAATTTCGCCCTCGAAATTTGTCAGGGTTATAACTGGTTTTCTACTTGAAAGTTTATTTCATAGAAACCCACATTGTAAAAAGGAATACTAAAACTTAATTTTAAAAAGGAAAGTTAGAAACATAATGGTCACCCAAATTAACTCAACACTAGGTTTTCATATTGGAGAATATAGGTGAAAATATGGATATGGGAGAGAAATCTAACCATCAAGTTCTGATGGAGAGTGGCAGAGAACATGGATATGAAAAAGCCAACAATCACAAAGCCATAAATTTGTGATGATCTAAGATACCATCTTATTCATCAAATATGAGGTTACTAGGAAAACATTTTTGGTTTTTAGGATAATTTCCTTAATTTCGAATAATTTTTAAATTAAAAGAAATACTTACTTGATTTTGGTACAATCTCACCGTTGTTCATGCTTTGAACAATTTACACTTCATCTATTAATAAAATTAAGTTGAATTTTTCATTAGTGAAGTGTTATAAGATCATGTGATAGAATGATAGGTTATTCCATCTGTCTCAAACATAATGGTTAGAAAAAGTTATTAAATATTCATAAGTCCATCTATGGTGAGATTAATCATATGTGGTTCCAAAAATGGACTTATAATTAATCTACCATACTAGTTAATAAAATAAAAATCATTTATACTAACTAGGGACTTCCTGTAGGCCAGTGGTAGGTGATAAGGCCTGCCGCACTTTGGTTGTGGGTTCGATTCCCTCAACTTTGTCTGACGTGACGGGTTGTCGCTCGTCCTATGGGTTGTCCTTTTTCTGAAACTACACTATTATAACATTACAGAAATAATATCAAAAAATGTTCTAGCCTTAAACAATACTATCTGATATCCAACATAATCTATTCCAATCTTTAGACTTATCCAAAATACATATGTCCAGTCTCATAGTATAAAGAAAATGATTAATGGAAAAGTTACATAACAAGCACGTGAATACCATAATTTATCCCCCATATATCATAAGATATATCTTGTTGATCGCATTCCAAACATGTGAGTACCTTAATCATGTATTATTTTGAAACATTAATTACCATATAACCTTAGTGAAAACATGAATACTATCAAAAGGTAACTCTTTCGACATACAAAAATCCCAAATTTTTTGATATACTCAAACCATGATATCACTTTGTCCTTATATCAATCATGAGCTCATGAATACTATCATACATATTATTTTCTCCTTATCCCTTCATTATACACATTTCATCTGGTTTCCAAGAATATTTCAATCACTTTTCTTGGTTACCGGTACCATAAAATTATTGAAAACCACAATAGACCAATACATAAATATTCTAATATTCCACAATACTATATACAACATTATTTTGGAATCCCATTACATGAAAACTTAACCATTCCACCACATCATTGTCATATTCAACATCGCTAATAGTGATCGCATGTGACTTCCCTTTGTCCTTTTCCTTAAGAGGTTTTTGATGTCGATCATCATTAACCCTTGGATTAGGCATTGATTGGCATAATTCCCCATTTCCTTGCACTTGTATCATTGAAGTGTTGGTGGTGCATTCTTTGTAGTCTTTTCTCTATTCACATCATTAGAAACCCGTTTTCCATTACTTCAACACTCAACTACTCAATGACCTTCTTTTCCACACTTAAAATATTTTCTAGTCCCTTTAAGACAATATCCATCATGCTTCTTTCCACACTTTGATCTTAAAGAAACATTCGTCTTCTTTTCTCCATTGTTTTGAGATTTTTCCTTGAACTCCATCTTTCGTTTCATGTCAAAACCCTGAGATGGATATGTAACACAAACTTCCAGTTCTACCTTGATAGCACAACACACAATTTCTTCATAGCTACAGAAGTCTCTTACAGCTAATTCCCTTTGAAGACTAGGTTTTAAGCCACTGATGAATCGATCAACTTTACTTTCAGGTTGGATGATAAATCCAGATGCATACCTTGAAAGCCTTGTAAAATTCACCTTCTATATACCAACAGACTCATAATCCTTATGCTTAAGATCAAGGAACTTCTTTTCTATCTTTGTTTGAAGATACGAGGGAAGTACTTATTGAAAAATAAGTTCTTGAACTCGTCCCATTCCATGGATTCAATTTCACCTTGGGGCCTTGTATTATTAATTAGAGTCCACTACTGGTCTGCTTCACCTTCTAAATGGTAAACAACCAGAATAAATTTTTCATGTTCCGAACATCAAAGTATGGAAAATATCTTTTCAATGGTACTGATCCATTGTTCAGCAACAAGTGGATAAAAAGACCCACTAAATAAGGTTGACGTTGCCTCATGAAGGACTCAATAGAATATTGTACCCTTATCTGCTCATTCGGAAGTCCAGAATGATTCATATCTTGTGTAAGTATAGAAATAATATTTTTCACTCCATCTCCCATAACATTGGTTTGTTCAAGAGTACAATCATTTCATTTCCCATTACATTGATCATCATGGTTCCTTTAGGTTCTATCCATTGTCTAAAACCCAAAAAGAATACTATAAGAGGCAAAAATCATGCTAGGAAAACAACATAATAAAGGGGGAGTACATTCAATATATAAAATCTTAGGTTTAATTCTATGATCGTTATTGTAATCCTAGGAATATAACCTAATACTTATACTTAACCTTAGGGACATCCCTAGACATACCTTAAAAATATCTCTAGGGATCTCACTAAAGTTTTCGCATCCTAGTTTCCAAAGGTTGACTAAACCTTTTCTCTAATACCAACTGTAGGAACCCAAAGGTTGATGTACAAGGACATTACATTACTTTTCAGGATACTTAATACAAGACGCAAAAAGATGCCCAAAGACCATGTTAGTTTAGTGTCTTTGGAAACTCAGAACATAATATTCTAATCATGTTGAAAGATCTTCAACATCTCCGATTAAGATATTCCCCTTTTTTCTTACATAAAAACTTTCTATATATCCTGGGGAAAAGAAAACATAAAAAGGGTGAGCTCAAATTCTCAGTAAGGGTAAACATGGAGAACATAAAAACAATCCATAAACATTTGAATGTAAAAACATGAACATGAAACATTAAAATCTTGAGCAATGACATAAATATTGGTAGTACATAAGACATAGATCATAAAGGAACATTAATCATGATAAAATAGAATGGGAATAAAACATGTAATTATGGAAAACCATTAAGCACATGTTATTATTTCCATAGTATCCAAGGCATTGTTTCCAAGTCCATCATAGTGGACAAATTCCATTACTGAACCGGGTTTACTTGCCATTCCAGCCCTGTATTACTGAACCAGATTCACTTTCCGTTCCAGCCATGTCTATATCATGAGATATAAATCTTTACCCAATACATTGGAGGGAGATATAGGTCCCACCCATCTCATAATGAAATCATTCTTACTTGTGCCACAAAATAAACATAAATCATTCATCATAACCAAAAGAATAAAATGGGTTTCATAAACATCATCCCATCATAAAATAATCCAGATAAAAAAATGGATATAATTTCATCATAATAAGAATAAAATAATTTAAATAATAGAGGTATTATACTTGAAACATAATCAAACTAAATAATGTCATCTTAGATGGAAAATAGTTTTGACAAAACAATTGAAATGAATTCATGAGGAAAATATCATTTCTTCTTCAAAGTCATTTTCTTTTCACAAAATGCCATGAAATTTTAAAAGAAAAGGATTTTGTATAAAATATTCATGAAATATTGTAGAGGAAGCTTCAGGAAAACTAGGCTTTATGAAAACGTAAAAATCCGTTCATGCTGTATAAGTTAAAAAAACATTCTCCTCATACTTTTGCCAGAAAAGTCAAAACGTTCCTCGTATGGTAAACAAAATAAAGATTCCTTCCATAACACAGTGTAAAAGTCAAATAGGGGTAAAAATGAATTTAAACATACATGAAATATTATTAAAAACTTTATGAAAAATATTTTTATGGACATGGATGAAAAAATATAACCCCAGTAAATACTTACATATAAGCAATCTTGGATAAAAATGAGATTGAAAAATTATCCCTTACCTTAGGTCCAATTTCTCTTGTACGTGTCCAAAACTCCTGTATAGTGGGTTTAAACATATTATTAACTTGTAACAGAACCATAATAACATTTATGATATCATATATGATTCTCTTAGGACTTTATATTACCCGTTCTTTTGTCAATTCCATGTTAAAGAAAAGTTTTGGGTAAAATCGTTTCATTTATCGAACGTGTTTCGACTTGTTGTTCTTAATTTTATTACTTATATCCTGATTTAATTAATTCCAGAATGGAAAACATGATTTATATATAATATATATTCAGCATATAAATATATATGATAGATCAATAAATGAAATGAAATAAACCGTTGATGGAGACGGTAGGTCGTACGTACGCATGAACACTGTTTTCGTTTCCTTATTGAATTGAATGGAATTAAGTAAATGAAACATATATGTACATAAATACAGTATCATTATTATGTAATATATTTGATGATTATTTATTATATATACTTTATTATCATACTTGAATGGTTAATCATGGAGAATGAATCTCATCGCGTCGTAGAGACGGTAATCTGTACATACGCACGAGCGATGATATCATTCCCAAAATTATTGAATGGAATTGGAATAGATGATATAATTTATGAGAATCAGTATGATGTTATAATAATCATATATTGTTATTATTTACACCATTATACGCATCCAAGTAAGGTGGTGGTGGAAAACAGATTACACCATGACGTAGAGACGATATTCTGTACTCACGCACGTGCAATGATTTCATTTTCCGTAGGATGGATAGAAGGTGAAATAGGGATGTTTAATATTTATAACAAGATATAAGTATATTAGTGAATGTTATTACATTATAATGAAACAGATAAAGAAGAGGAAGTAGAAGAATAAATAAATTTGAATGAATCGATAAAGGATATTACCTCTTCTTCGACACGCCTCTTCTAAACCTTCTCTTAGGGCACTAAAGTTGGTCTTTGAAGAAGACCAGGACCTCTATGATATAACTAGATATTTTTAGAAGATTAATTGGAAGGTTTTGGCCGATATTTAAGGATGAAAATGTTGTGAAGAGGAGAGGGAGGATGTGCCCTTTTATAAGGGAGGAGAGGGGCACCTTTGGAAACCTAAAAATATAAATTTATAATAAATTAAAACCACACATAAAAACTTCCAAAATAACTCAAATACGAATCTTATATGAGATAGGGTTGTAATATCATCATCCAAAAAAATTTAGACATGTTGGAAATTTATTTTAAACCTTATCAACATGATTTATCCTTATTTAATCTATTTAATTTTATTTGTGGTAATAATATTCTAAATTTTAAATTGTTATAAATAATTACTTATGTGTTTTTAATTATCCATAATTGGGTAATTTATAAAATTTTAGACCATATAAATTTAAATTTATAATTTTTAAATATTTTTTTTGATTTTTAAACAATTTAATAATATGTTATTTTTATAAAATAACAATACTGTTAATTTTGACACTATTCATTTATTTGAATTTAAATAAAATTAACACAGAGGATATATTCAAAAAAAAATGTTTAATAGATTAATAACATGTCATATTAATCTATAATATTTTTTGAGAACATTAATTAGTTTATATAGTATATATTTTAATATTTATAAAACCATTTAGTTGACATTTCTCTTAATAAAACAATTACTACAACATTTTTTGTATAATCATTTAATATAATTTTATTTGCATAAAAACTAAAAATAAAATACTATGATGATGATAAATCTAATATCTTTAAAAGTAATACTTTTACTCGAATTTATCATCTTAAAATCACAATATGTAAATTGTAATAATTATTAAATTATGAAGGTGAAAACATTGACATCATTTAAAATAAAATAATATAAGTGTTATAATCACTTTTATAAAGCTCAAAATGGTCAAAAATTCTACCATTGTATGATTAGGGGTTAGATATATACGACCAATAAGTTTTGGTCAGGTTTTTGGGCCTTTTAATGGGTATTAATATTTTAATAAAAACTATATTATTGATTTTCCACTAAATAAATAATTTCTGTATCATTAATGTATAGGCTTTTAAGGTGATTAAATATCTATTAAAAATTACAAATAAATTATCATAACAAATAAAAAAAATTTATATTTAAAATCAGTATTTATAATCTAATTTATATTCTATATAAACTTATATTAAAAACACTTTAATTATTAAAGTTTGAGTGAGACGTATTTCACTTTCCTTTAAATAAAATAAATTAAAGGTATTAATCACATCCAAGTGGGTTCCAATTGATTCAATTTCGACCTAGGTATGTTTCAGGATGAAATATAATCATAAAATTATATTAAGACAAGTTTTTGGGTAATTTTATAATATTATATTTACCCTAATTACCCGATTTACCTTTAACTAAGGTAAATAAAATTTACCGTAGTTACTATTCATAATGCACAAAAATAAAACGTAGCCTATTAACATAATTTGAACCTAATTATTAAAAATATGGAATCAATTTTTTCAAATTCAAATCACAGAAGTTGTGTAAATTAATTTAAAATTAAATCCGTTGTTAAGAAAATGAGTTATAAAGTTGAAACATTGCAAAAGATTGAAATGATTTTACCTATGAATTCAATATAAAATCAATTCTAAGGACATAAATTATATTAAATGGTAAAAATATATTCTATTTATAATTTAAAACCATTTAATATTATAATTTAACCATATAAATTATCATAATGAAAAAATTTGTTTTTAATTAAAATATAGTGTGTTTTTACTATTCATTAAAATATAAAAGTTATCAGAATAATATGAAAAATTTATCCAAAGTAAATTTTTATATCCTGATTCCAAATAAGAATTTTATTTTTCCAAATTGAACTTATAAACATGTCAAAATCTATATTTAAAGTTGGTACACCATCAAAAGGCGGCAACACTGCATTTTTTCAAAAAATACTTATTTTACCCAAAACATTTATTTTGTTCTCATACCATGTTCTAGAAAATGTTTAAGATGAATAATAATGTTATAAAATTAAAAATTTAGTCAATACTATTCATAACGGCTAGTTCATAATAATATTATAACAATATATCGTTGTTTAGTGAAACCTGGTATTGCGTACTACACATGCTATCGAGGAAGGTTGCAATTGTGTGTAATTAAAGCCAAGTTAGGGTTGCGTGTAGTGAAAGATCCCTTTTGTGTTGTGTATAAAATAATTAAAACTTAGTTCATTTATACATTAAAAAAAATATATACTTAATGTTGCGTAGAATAATTTCTACAAAATGAACTTGAAATAGTGTGTAACACGAGCCAAGAATAGAGTTGCTTATACTGCAAGCTAATACAGTGTTGCGTATAGTACAAGATAATCTTGGTGAATCATATAACACAAGACATCAAAGAAATTAAATAGAATATTTCTCATAAAATCTTGGGGTGTTACAAAAAGTGATTTAGTTCAAACAATCCAATTATGGAACCATGTCGTAAGAGTAAAGTGGTGCATAGGGTATAATACATATGTTTATATTCGTAATTGAATACAAGAGGCCATGGTCTATCATGCATAATTTTCCCATGTCCAAATCCATTAATGAATTAATATTCATTATAAACATTTAATTATGCATAATAAAAATGGAATAACCTTTCCTTCTCTTGTAGTCAATCAATTTAAAACAATTTGATGTATTTTAAAAACTAAACCCCGTCATTAATTATCCATTTATTTAAAAAAAACTCATTGATTTTACCAAAATATTGAAAATTCAACTACAAGTATCAATGAGTCAAATGGGATGTGTCATTGGGAAAGGAATATTACCTACACTGTTAATTCCCATTCCTAAATTAATCCCCGGAGTTTAAAATATTGGCCAAAAAGTTATGAGTTTCTGTCTTATTAAACATCTTCCCAATGGTGGATGACTCCATTTATGAATATCAAATACAATATTACACAAATCATGTGATATTACAAACATATCCTCAAGGATAAGGAATCATCAATTCCTAATTCAAAGAATGAAATAATATATAAACATTAATTTTTAACTTGAAGATGATACTCATTTGTTGGAGGGATTTTATTATTAAATCATTACATTGATTATAAATAAATTCCATTGTTCAATTAAGAATATTATATAATTTTAAAAAGTAAATATTTTATGAAAACTACAATAACTAGAAAATAATTAATTTAAGGTGATAAGGAAATTAATTAATTAATAATTAAATTTAATCGAATAGGTATGAGAAGCGACCTCAAGAAGGAACCAATCCAAACACTTGGAATTTGAGAACATTAATGAAAAAATCTCAAAAACCATCGTTGAAGGAAAATACACTTATAGAAAATTACTAGGAACACATAAATAAAAAATTTCACAATTATAAATTGGGAAACAATGAATAAAAATGGATAAACATACCCCAAATCAATGATGGTGGAACAAACTGGTTTGAACCGCTTCTCCTTCATCGACATTTTCTAGAATACGAACCAAGGATTCCCAATAAGCCTTTCTCACAACCTATAAATGGAAGAAAACTAGAAATATATCAACCCATGACCCTAGTATTTCATCTATACCTCCCATAGAACTGAATGATTGAAATTCCTTCCAATCTTGGGTGGGGATGTAAGTAGAGGACCTTGATTGGAGGATTCGAAGGGAAATATTGAAGGATTTGAGAGAAAATGGGAAATATAGAGGGAGTCGAGAGAGGGGTTTACACACACCTGTAGTGGGGCGGGGAACCATGCAATGATGTATAAGGAATGGGTAGACCCCATGGATCTCTAAAAAAATCTAACTTAATTATAATTCTAATAATATTAATAATAATAAAATAATTATTATTACTATTTTCATATTTCTTTATTTTTCTCCCCATTTATTTTCATTTTATTTTATTTTATTTTATTTTATTTCTTTAAGTAATACACATCATAGTATTCCATCTATTGAAATTAATATTCGATGCACGGTTTGAAAAAATGAACCATCCAATAATGCAAACAATTCAAATTTAATTGGGTTTTCATCATTTTGAAAAACACTAGATGCAACAACCTTCCCACCATTGATCTTCTCAACCTTGGGAGGATTTTTAGAACAACATAAACATCACCCAACTTATAATGTCCATGAAAATTCATTCAAATAGAGACGTTTCATTTCAAAACACCCAACACACCTTCAAGCACCATTTAAGAATATGAAAACGTCATCCATGAAAACATGATCCACCACTCGTTCACGAAAAAACACAGAGACATATTTTAATCAAGCATGTTTAGCGAGAGACACAATTACATCTTTATATCGTTAAACATATAGACAAATGTACTTATAACCTATGGTTTTAACATTAAAGAGGTATTCTTATGATACAAAAAACCTCTCAACATCATAATTTCCTACAAGAGACACCCTAATGAATTCTAGTGATAATTAATGTCTGATTTTATAAATGGTTACATGGTTTATTCCCCACTAACCTTTTTTATCTGGGTTTTTCATGGTCCTCTGGAAATTCGCAAGCTAGTAAAAACCCCACTCATCTCACTACTATAGATTAAACTTTTATCAGACCTATAAATAACTTTTAACAGATCCTTTTTAGCACTGATAAAGGGGTCCCTTTTATCAGCTCTCAAAAAAAGTTCTAATGAAATTCATAAAATGCAAAAAAAATTAAAAAAGTATAAAAATAAGAGACCCCTTTGAACAACACCCTCCACCCAATTTCAACATCGCATGGAAACACCCTCTTATGCCAACCCCCAACAACTATTCTTTAATAGTGCCCTCCCCATCCCCTTAACAATGCTATCCCCACATGCACCTGTGCGCGTGCCCCTGCCTCTCCCTAGATTCGAACTCGATACCTCTTCACTATGTGCTGGACAATTTACCACTCCTATATGTTACTTTGTTCCCCATTTAATGATATATCTATTTATTGATATATATATATATATGTAGTTATATTTATTCATTTATTAAAATATATTTATATTAATATATATAGTTATATTAATATATATATATGTATATTATAATCTATTTATATCTATTTATTTATATATATGTATAGTTATATTTTTTACATGTATATTTATTCATATATTAATATATATTTAGTTATATATTTATTCATATATTAATATATATTTGTATGATTAGTTTTAAATACATTTATAAAATATGGTTTTTGTGTGTGTGTTTATGAATGAATAAATAAATAAATACATACATATATTCTACATACATACTAATGTATATATATTATATATATGTGTATATGTAAGTATAATTATAAATAATTATACATATTTATATATATTTACATTACTATATGTCAATATGTCTATTTATATGTTAGAATATATATATAATATATATCAGTTTTCTAAAACACACACACACACACACACACTAATATATATATATATATGTAGACACACAAACACACACACTATATAGGAATATAAATATTCATACATTATATTTTAAATAAAATGGATATTTTTTTTATTTATATAAGTCCAATATATTAATTAATATATTTTATAGGTAAATATACTTAATTAAAAATTTATAAAATTAAATTTTTTAAGTTTGAGAATATAAAAATATGTATATATTGTTATATATTTGATTATAAATAATAGAAGATTACCCAAAATTATAATATCTCAAAACCATTATATCAATATGAATGTAAGACCTGTTAATTAATTTAGTCCCCACAAAAAATGGAAAACATTTCCTAATAAAGGAGCCTGAAAATCCATTAAATGTTCAAAAAAAGTGGGGTACGTGGAATAAAAATTCAGTTTATAGGCCTTATGGTCCATTTGTGGCCTCAAAAGAAAATTGAACAAGGTTATCCTAGCCTCATGGGTGTAGATATCTTCACAAGCTTCGATTAGTTATGTGGTAGAGCTCAAACAGACACTAGGATCAAAATTTATGACCATTTCAAGTTTGAGTTGTTTTTTCAACTTAATTTAGATCTTTTATTTACTTATTTACTTATTTTATATTCAAATTGTTATTAAATGAATATTATTCTATTAAAATAACAAAATTATTTACTAAAAAAATTAAGTGATCTCATATTCTTTTTTATTAAATATCTTATATAATAAGTTTAAATTTCTATTTATTCTTATCTAAAACACATTAAAAATATATATATTATATTTATATGAATATCAAAATATTAATATATTAATATAGTAAAATATTACATTTATGGGTTTTTTTAAATATCCCATTTATCATTACTAGTAAAAAAATGTTGATAAAGGGGGGGGGGGATTTATCAACACTTTTAAAAAAGTGTTATTAAAACCCTCCTTTTACAGTGTTAAAAAAAGCACTGATAAAGAGATACTTTTAGCATCAATTTTTTTAGCACTGTTAAATATACCCTTTATCAGTGCTTTTTTAGCTCTGTAAAAGTGGTGGCTCTGCGAAAACATGAATATGTGGTAGTGTCTCAACTGATGATGTTCTTGAAACAGTCCTTCACTGATGGTTCCATTGAACAAGAGAGTCAACTAGTTAAACCATACCAACTGACCATTCAAAAAGATACTCATCATAGACTATTGGCGTTTTAAAAAATGAAATTTTATTTATTCTTCCAATGTGTCTCACATACACCATGGAAACACCCACTGATGTCCAACATGACTTCCATTGATGATAATTTATTTCGAAAACACTGATCTTGACAACTAGTCTAGTATAGCCTAGGATTAGAATTAATGGATTATAAAGAACTAAATCATGGTAGTCCATACTCCATGTTTATGAGTGTGACATTGGTACAAATCCATGATGTACACATCAAAACAATTACAAGCCTAGAGAAGCATTGGCCTGGCAGTCAAGTCAAAATAAATTGATGGTGTATAAGAGTTAATTCGATGAATTCCTATAGAGGAATCCTAGGGTCACTCAAAACTATCCAATCCATGATAACAAATAAACATTTAGGGTGAAACACTGGGATAACACATAAAACGCAAATAATTTTTTTTACAGTGTGGCATAATACCAACAACCTCTTTGTGTTTCAAGGATGAAATCATGATTGGGGATGTGTTCATCTCTCAGGGAAGAGTTCTCTATGTGGATTTTAGATATTACCAAAATGAAAATAGCTGAACCACTACTTTTCAATTCAATAGATGATACATGGATTCACCTACCTACACAGATTCATAAATGGATCACTAGTCTTTTACAATTGGAGACATATCATGATCATTCATGCTCAAAAACCAATTTCCATCCACATACAACATAGTTTCTAAAAATTTTCATTCACCACCGACAAAACCAACGTCTTTCTTCAGAGAATTCGTTGACCTGATTTAAATTTAAAAAACCTCACATGCCTTTATGTATGACCTATCATTCTCCAATGGGTTTTTATGGATCAATTCTATATACCCAGAAGGAAATTTATTTAACATATCCCACATGACACACCCCACAAATGGAGTGTCCCAATTTTCAAAAAGAATAGACAGAAAAGACCCCCAAAAGCACACTAGGTCAAAACCTCCATAAACAAAAATTCAAACAATAGGAATGCAAGACATAACAAAACTGAACAACATGTCAAAACACCAAACACTATGAGTTTCATCCCGAGCATTGGGATGAACAAGATTTCCTTATGTATAGGTAACTCTACCCCAGATATGAACTAAGACTGTACCCAATAGCTCAAGGCTCAAAAAGCTTACCAAACTAGACCCATTTGTTGCATCACTTAACACTCAACATTTATTTTGTATGTGAACACATACTACCTTGAGGTTTTAGAAGTAAATATAACATCATGGAAACTACCCATTGTTTGTTTTCCCTATGAATTCAAGTACTATATGGCATGTGACATTGATTTTACCCCATGTACTATTGCACCAAATGACCATTATCATTGACATGGACTTATCATGTCATCCATCACTAAGGAAATGAAATGGCCAAGTGACCTAAAAAGTGGGATACCATGCCTAAGGCATGTCTAACCATTTGAAACCGAACACTACTTGATGATCATTCCTGTATCAAAAGAAAATAAATACATTACCACCCATCCAATCATAGGTCTCATTAAAATGGTAAGATTCATACAAGGGACAATGGCCTTCGAACATCACCAATTGTTAGAAATAGGAAAGGAATTAATCTTCTAAGGGTGATACTGACAACATCCTATACCCTTAAGAAATCCTAAACCCTCATTATGTAATGGGGTAATGCCAAATAGAAAAGTCATTAGGCTCAAAATCCTACCAAGAAAGCTATGATAAAAATGAGGAGTCCTATAGAAACTGTTTCTTTTCCAAGTATACACAAAAAATAAAATATCAAGATACCCTTTTATAATGGTTTATTCAAAGGACACCACCTTAGGATCCATAATAAGCTCATTAAATTTATTTGAATTTAACACCTTAAAAATTTATAATATTTAACAAACACATCAATGAAAAGCGGGCATGTCTCAACAAACTTAATTTTTTAATCATTTAAAACTTATTGAAATTGAATCATAATTAAAAAATTCATCAAAATAAATTCCCCTTAACAAATATGGTGACCTATGTGGGTACCACAAAGCAAACCTAATTCATTATCATGCAACAAAAAACTATTTTCATTACCATTGAAATAGAAAACACCCATTATGGGTTATTTTAAAATAACCATGACCCAACTGGCTTACTGGGGGGGGGGGTCCATTTTAACATTTATATGGTTACATTTTTCATTTCATATCAAAGATTAAAATCCATTCCATTAATACCATTTCAGATAACAATAAGCTTAGGTTCAACAGTTCAGTCATTTGGAAGGCCATCTACCAATCCATGAAGCAGCCATAAACTTTACAGTTTGTCATTTGGATCCCATTTTAATCACAAAAAAATACAATTTCCATGTACCAATATGTATATATTTAAATATAAGTGAATCACATCACTACAAGTAGATAACACAGAGAAACATGATGAAATCATAGAATCATGGCATACTAAACATGGAAGGAAGATATGTATCCATGAAACATGGGATATAATCATCAAATCATGTTATACAATAAATAATGGATTATCACTCAAGGAAAACAATCAAAATAGCATGAATCCTATATATGAAAATACATGGCATGAAATTTTTATGAAATTTGATTTCTCTATGTTCCTAATATGATACTTTTAATGATTCATCCTTATCATAACTTCCCAACGGTAAAATTCCATAAATTCATTAATAAATATTAAGTGGAAAGTACACCATTAACTCAATGTGAAATAATATCAACTGTAACATAGATCAATTTGAACAACAACCACATCTGTGGCCACTTTCTCTTTTCCCCATACATCTGGTGATCAGTAATAAGTATTTCTATTTACCATGCACTGAGATATTCCCAGAATCCTATCTACCATCCAAAAATAGTTTGACACATGAAATAACAAACATATTATACCACTTTTTATCATCCCAACATGACTCACCACTAGTATGGTGATCAGACCGGTGGTCATATGGCCTTAGGTGTGCCTCCCCGTATGCCATATGACATTGAATAGTAGTGAGGGTCTTTTGATAGAATGATGGGGAGACTATAACCTCTACATCAAAATAGAACAAACGTCTATTTGATAATAAAAAAAGGAATATGAGTAATTATTAATAATAGGGAAAAAATTAGTGGAATAATAATATAATTTCTAGATAAAAAATGGTCAAAGATAATTCCATATAACGATGCATGCACTATAAAGTGTTACTACAAGGTATAAGTACTTAAAAATTAAAAAATGTAAAACAAAACCTTCATCTCCTCATGCATCCTAAGTAAGAGACTAGTCCTATTCTCCATATCTCTCATGTATATAGTAGAACAAAATTAGTGAATCCAAAGACCTATGAGAAAACTGATCTACCTGGGTTCCAAATAATGCCCAAGCAAGGTGTGAGATAATAATCTCATTAGGAAGACACCCACAGTTTCTAACTCAATCCATTACATGATATAAAATTTTATGTAGTGGTCATGTATAAACATAAAAAGAAACGATTATTGATGAATAAATTAATAACAACCCACCTAGGATTATATGGGACACCTGGCGGTTATACATACTTTCGTACACTACCATGTAACTATGTCTATGGGTAGATCATCTTGCATCCGGATGGATCACCCAAATTGGGGGAATATTGTCCCGCCAAAGATGAATTAGTTATTATATACCATAAACATTTGGACTCAACCCTCATTTTAACCAAATTCTTACCCTGTGGAATAACTAGAATCTCTTCCTCATACATTGTGGGACTATGCATCTATCCCTTAGGCATACGACATAAACATATAATATACCATCAAGTATTAATACTGGTGCACATATCACTTAGGTAGTATTAAAAAACTAACCAATCCCTCATGCATCACTAGAGTATCACCCTTAGTCATTACTAGAATATTTCCCTCTGGTATATTATCACTATGCATCTAGCCCTCAGGAATCCAACAAAAACAAATAATATTCACCTCAGTATCATGTAACTAAGTACAGTTCCCTTATGTGGTATATAATTTCATGCACCATGACCTCAGAAATCTACATTAAACACGAGTCATATATAGAAATACTCAAGAGGCCAAAAAGTATCAAACCATCATGAATCAATCACATCAATATCACGTAGGATCCAAATCTATGCAAGAAAAATCACTATTTAAGTATTAAACATACCATATTTATTATCATAAGACACAAAGGATAATATATAAAAATTACCATATGTAAAAACAATCCATTTCATTAATCCAGGTTTGTAATTATCATTATAATTATATAAAACTGGTTTAATTAATCATTCAACCAAAAAGTCGTTAATATATTAATTATCCAACTTACCCAAGGATATTATACTATATGAAATCACTCACATTATGATTATTAAAATTCAATTGACTATGAAAATAATCAAACAATTTATACAATTTATTGTGGGGCTTTATAGTCAAACATACCAATTCTTAATATCTATCGTGGCTAGGAATCCTATCGGGTGGAAATAGGTCATAATCTCTACAACTATGGGACCAATAGATTTTAATGGTGATTTAAAAAAAATAAAAAAATATAGTTTAGAAGGTATTGTCCCATTTTTCTGGTCAAGCATGTGGCATGCTGGTGTGGTGTCACATATCACAATTACTATAATGAATTTTATCATATAAAAAGGGATTTAGTTTAGAGAACCCACTTGTGGAACCAAATGGTAATCATAAAGTGTGGAATGTGATATAATAAAAATGTTAGTATTTATAACTTAGTACATGAGTAAATTCCCTCTCATTCATATAATTATCCAAGACCAAATCCAGTAACTCATAACATCTCATTATAAGCATTTACCTATGCATATGAAAAAGGGTATAAAATTACCATCCCTTGGGGTCAATCATTTTAATACCATTTGATTAATTTTAAGGGTGAAATACCACTCTGAAATTAAAAATTTATTATCAAAAAAATCATTCGATTTACCAAAATAAAGAAAATTCACCTAAGAGGCTCAATGGGTTAATTGGAAAGTGTCATAAGAAAAAGGGTAATTAACCACACTGGTAATTCCAATTTATAATTCAGTCCAATGAGTTAATAAGACAAGATAAAATATAGAGGTTTGTTGGATTATTAAACATCTTACCATGCATGGAAAACTCCATTTAGGGATACCAATGATGGTGGAACAAAAAACAAGCCATATTCCCAACATAACCTCAAGAATAATGAAACACCAATGAAATAGGCTAAGAATTGAATAATATCTAGACATTGATTATTATCTTGAAGAAAGAGAAACTCTATTGGATGGTTTTTATTATTAAATCATTACATTGTTCATTAAGTAACTCATTTTTTCAATTAATCATTTTATCCAATTTACCAATGGGAATCATTTATTAAATACTACCATACGTGTAAAAGAATTAATTAAAGGTCTGAAGGAAATTTATTAATGCATAATTGAATTTAAGTTTAATGGAATGGGAACCTACCTCAAGAAGGAACCATGTAGAACACTCTGAACTTGACAACATTGATGAAAACAACTCAAAACCATTGTGGTAAGGCCAATACACTTATGTAAAATTATATGTAACACATAAATTATGAAAACCCCAATTATAAACTGATCAAAAATAATGAATGATGGTAAGCTAAACCCATAATTGATTATGTTGGACCAAAATGGACTGAATATCTTCACCTTCTGTCACCATTTCAGAAATACAATCCATGGAGTCCTGAGAAGCCTTTATCACAACCTATCAATTGAAGACAAATGAAAATCAGTTAAGCCCTATCCTCAGGGTTTCAGATGCACTTCACCTAGCACCAAAACAAGAAAAAAATACCCATGAGTGGGAGGATATGTGAGTATATGACTATAATTGGAGGAATCAATGGGAAATTGGGATGGATCTGGGAGAAAAAGGAATAGAGAGAGGGTTTCGAGAGAGGGGTTTGTGCATTCCAAGATGGGATTGGGGTATAACACACACTAGAGGAAGGAAGATAGGGGGCCCATTTGGTATCTAAAAAAAATAAACTAACCTAAATATAATAATAATAATACTAATAATAATAATTTTCACAATAATAATAATAATAATATTATTATTATTATTAATTTCCATTATATTGACTCTCAATTTAGTTTCATTTAATACTAATTTAATTAATTTAATTTCTTTAAATAAAACACATCACAATTTTCCATCTCTTGAAATTAATATCTGATTATCAATTTATAAAATGGATATCAAATCAATAAAAAATTAACATTTCTTTGGTTTTCATCTGGTTCAAAATGCTGGACAAAAGAACTCCCATCAAGTGGGTTACTAAATCATTGTCGGTCTGTACATAGAACTACAACCTCACAAATTGATTTCATTAATTTTTCCATTAATACATATCAAAGCCTAGAAATAAAGATGTATTTTTATTTATATATAATATTTAACAATTTTTTAGACTTGAGGAATAATTTTATCACACATTACATAATACTGTTCATTTTTTAGGACAATAAAATCACTCGTGTGTTCGGAGGACTACCACCTCACAAATTGATGTGATAAATTCACATATTATATTAAAGTTAATAATGATGTGATTTATGAAACATATGTCATATATATGAAATAAAAATGATTATGTAATGTTAATATATCATTTACCATTATTTATTTCAATTTTACATGAAAAAGGAAATATAATTAATTCATAGGTAGGCATACCATCTCCATTAACAGTGTATATCATTTTATCTCATTAAATATTATAGATTACTATAAATAAATATATAATTATTATATGTTATATTTATATAATTAATAAAATTAAGTAAATTATTAAATAATATTCAATGTAACATGGAAAATTATAAAATCTAACAATTTACTAAAAAAATCGGTTATTTCCCGAAACATGTATTTAAAATGGAATTATTAATAAAAAGTTAATAAAAGGTCGTAAAGAAGTCATATATGGTATGATATATAGGATTAATGTTTTTAAAAAGATTTATAATATAGAAACATTTATAATAAAGGAGTTTGTAATGTGTATTAAAGAATGCAATACTTATAGTAAGCAATGTATGTCTCACTTTTATTTTCGATGACACAAATGCCATATTTATGAAATTTTTCTTCTATGTGCTGTATTAGATTACCTTCAGTGTATTTCATGATTGATATAATTAAAATTATTTTTATTTATATATACATTTTATGATCTCTCTTTCATAGGGATTATGCTTCCAAAGTTACCATATCAGTAAGGGAAGTTTTTCTCAATTTGGATCCATTGAGAAATATGTTTTGTTATAAACCTATATTATTTTGTGCGGTGTATATATAGCCTAATTTATATATAATAACAAGAATTTAATTATCCATTTGTTTTTTGAATTTTAATTTTATATTATTCCATAAAGGGGATTACAATCAATGTTATCGAAGTAGAAATGATTTTATGTTAAAATCTAATTGTTTATCTGGTATTTTTATGATTATGATTCCTATGTTAACAAATCTATGATATGTGTATTAATAATCATATTAAATTTGTTTTCCTAGGGTTATTCAATATATTTTCATGAAATTGTAAAATTATTCCACTCCTTTGTACTTAATATAAATGTGGTTTATTTTTTTGTGAATATTCAACATTATTTCATTGTTATGTTAGAATTCTCTATTCTCCTATAAACATTTTTTCGTAAAAAATATTCCTCCACATAAGTTTTCAATAACATAAATTGATTTATTAATGAAAATTTTACCCATGTTAGATTTTTTTTAAAAATTAAACGAATCCCCTTTTTTACAAAAAAACCATGATTTTACTTTAGGTAAAATGTGATAGTAATCATTCTTTTAACATGTTTGGCATGAACAATGTTTCCCATCAGCATGAACCTTTATTTCTCTTAATCTTCCTATATAAGTTTCTAGTTTATTTACATAGTAATGTATTTTCAAAATATGTTAGGTTAAATATTTTTATATAGTAGAAATGTTATTTGATTCAATAATTGTTTTAAATAATTATTAAAGATTAATATAGATGTTTTTCAGGGAAATTTAAAAGGAAAAATATTTTAGAAAAGTTTTATGTTTTAGAAAGTAATCTATAGAGTTAAAAGGATGTTTCCTTTATGAAATGTTTTAAATGAACTTTGAAAATAATTTTATATCTAAGATGAAAACAATTTATTTTACATAGACCATACTGGGGAAATAATCCAAGGATACCATTATTATTCTTTCACTCAATGGATTATAATTATGTTAAATAAATGTTTATGAAAACCATTTCTCATTCACGAGTTATATTATGAATTTTGATTATATAAATTGTTCTTTTATACAATAGTTTATACTAATATAACATGATTAAATGATTATGAAACCAATAAATTTTCCATAGGTTATGATACAATGAAATTTTTATGAAGGGAATTTAATTTCATGGGTTATGATATGGGGAATGTTTTATGATCTTGTTACACACATATGTATGATTTTTCTTATATATTGAATGAGACGTATATCTCCCCACAATGCATTGGGTAATGATAAATGTTTTATAATATTTTATGGTACCCTGGTGGTAAGATGATGCTTGGATTTAAGGTTTCATGGGTCAGTAGACCAAGATCAAAATAGGATACATAGGATGCGTCCAAAGACTAATGCAGGTACATAGGTGTATAGCCCAATCCTAACACTTCATGAATGCCTTGGTGGTTATCCATGAAATAATATTTTCTAGTCTTATGTGTACGCCATAATTCCATATCTTATGAATTTATTATTCTTCCATAACCCATGTTCTTTTATCACCTTATTATTCATGTCTTATTGACCTTAAAAATTTATTCCATGATATATAATATTAATATTTAATATGAATGGTATGGTTTACATATGTTATTTTCACACTGTCTTAGCCTTATAAAATTTTATAATTATTTATATCCCAGGTTTATACTTTATGAGCCTATAATGTTACATATTCATTTGATTTCATTCCCAAGATGAAAATAATGGTTTTATGTAAGGAATTTCTATAATGAAAACTAAATGGAAATATATTTTATAAAATGACTGATGATCTTTCTCTAGATTTGAATAATTTCCTCTATGATTCCAATGTCTCTAAACTAATATGGTCCTTAGGATTGTGTTGGATTAATATAATATGTATTCAAAGAGAAAATCTAATGTCCTTATACGAGTATCCCATGTCACTATGGTAGGTATGAAAGGATAGGTACAATTAACAATTTAAAAATAGTTTGAGAAAAAATTATTGATATTCCAAATTAAAAATATAAGGATATATACAAGGATAAGTCAATGTATATAGAAATATTTTGTAATTTTTTTAATGTATATAGAGAGTTTTTAAATGAAATTATATCTTTATTTGGATAATATCGGTGGATTTGGACCTGGCACAAAGGTCCCTGGAAGTAATAAATCTGAAATGAAAATCCATGAGCAAGACTTGATCATCACCTTGTGAACGACTACGAGCCCTTGTACACAATTGGTTTGAAATTATTGGGGTATAAACATTGGTTGGGGGATACACTTTGGGGATTTAAAAAATAATTACAAACCATCATTATGGATTTAAATAGTTGTTGACAATGAATAAACCTAGATAAACCTAATTTGTCTTTTATTGAAAATAATGATTCAATATTTATTATTTTATAAGTGAATTTTTCGGATTATGGGGTTCCTACATATGATTACATTTTCATACACTATGACTTTTTATTCAAGTCAATGATTGGAAACTGAAGGAACCATGTTAACTCTTACTATGATGGACAATGTAATATTTTTTCTCATGAGTATATAAATGTTATGGTAGTTGGAATAAAAAAATACCATTGTTATTATCATCAAACATTCTTAATACATGAATGATACTATACATAAAAAAATTTTGGAATAAAAATTCCTTGATTCCTTCATGGGGAAACATCCTCCTTCATTCATTTGTTCTCTTGATACACTATTTGGTGAACAATGGACCAGAACCCCTAAAAAGGTATTTCTAATTCTCAATTTTTTAGAAAATAAACAATACATTTTGGTTGTCTACCTTTTTTAATGTTAAGAATATTAATGGTGGAAAATTATGAAGAATATTAGTTAATAAGTTAAAATTGAATCCAAGGATTGGGATAAGGTTAACAAAATATATTTCAATAAGTGAAATCCATGTATTCATTATGCGAATATGGATATATAGTTCCTTGAGATAAATAAAAATGATGGCGGATCCATTGAAATGTGTAAGGAAAACTTTGCATTAATTATGAGGTATAAATCTATTATACTAATCTGACATGATTTTATGGCTAGTCATTAATTCTATGGCTTAAAACCATGTTTCTATATGGTATTAGAGAAATGAAACATAAGTAGTTATGAATAGGTTGTTCATTGTGCTATCAAGGTAGAAATGGTTGATTGCTTTATGTATAAATATCATGGTTTTGATATGAAGATAAAAATTAATTAAAATGAAGATATGGGAACCATAGAGTGAATTAGGAAATCATTCCATTGTGAAAAATGTGTGGTAAGAAACATGTAGGAAATTGTATTAAGGTGATTAGTAAATGTTTTAACTGTAGAAATTATATTCATCACATGAATGATTGTTAATGTGGTGTGATTAAGATATCTAATGATATGAATAATGAGAAACCATCATAGAATACACCACACACACTTAAATGTTCCAAATTCATAGAGTTTGAGAATTATGATAATAGGTTACCACGTTTGAGGGAAAATGATTGTGGTCTATGCCCATATACTTTTAATATAATAGATAAGGGGACATTTCATTCAACCACTATTTCTAATGATGGGTGGATTAATGACATAGTTAATGAGACACTTCTACCCACTCTATAATAATTAATGTCTTATTTGAATTTGGATCTACCCATTCATTCATTTCTAAAGAATTTTAAAATTATGTTAAGATTCCTCCCAAAACAATATTTATATAATTACTAGTAAAAAAAAACAAAATTTTATGAATATGGTATCTCATGTATATGATTCCTCTCTAGTTGATGTTGCTGGGAACATGATTCTTTAAAATATTTACTTTATTCCTCTTATTTAATATCATGTTATCATGGGAACTGATTGGATTTATCTATATAAATCCCAAATCAATAATCATGGAAGGAATGTCACATTTGAAATTTTGAATGAACCTATGATCATCTATCAATAAGATGACATGTACAATATTTATATGGATATTACATCTATTTAATGGGTCTTGATTCCTATTAATAAAGATTTTTTATGTCAAATGTTTATGGAGAAGCTTTACAAATATGATATACATATGGTGTTTAAATTTTTTGATTTATTCTTATGAGATTTTTCTATCCTTACATTGAAAGTTTATGTTTAGTGTTTAATAGGACTCCTATGTAGTTCCACACAAATTTCAAAGACATTATATAGAATAGATACTATCGTGTTCTATGATTTGAAGAACAAAATCCTATAAAATGTAGAAAAAGGTTTAATTTATCCATGTGTGTCGCCTTAGGGTTCACAAGTTCATTTTGAGAAAATAAAGATAGACCAATATTTCTCTTCATTGATTATCAGAATCTAACCAAAATAAAAATTGTGAACAATTATCATCTTCCCCTTATTAGTGACTTATTTTATCAACTATATAGTGCTCAATAACTATGCACTATTGACATTCGTTCTGGTTATCATTAATTGAGTGTCAAGAAGTAGGATATACCCATGCAAGAATTCTATATAAGGTATTGTCACAATAAATTTATAGTGATTCCATTCGGTATGACTAATTCTCCTTCAATCATCATGGATTAAATGAATTAGGTATATATATATATTACCGTGATTATTTTTGGTTGTCTTTGTAGATGATATTATTATTTATTGAAATATAAAGGAAGAGAATGTGTGTCACTATCAAAGGTGAATAATGACCCTAATGAAGGATAAACTATATTGGAGATTTTTTTTTTGAATTTTAGTAGTAAAATGTTTCATTTTTGGGACATATAATCTCCATGGTGAATATATCAGTAGACCCATAGATGATTGAGGATATTGAATGTTGGTCCAAAATAACCATTGTGACTAAGATCCTTTGTTTTCGTTATTTTGAATAATATTATCGATATGTTGTGGAGAATTCCTCACAAATATCTAATCCTCTAACCATGCTTACGTGGAAGGTTAAAAATCTCTACAAGAAGACTAATGTGAGGTATATTTCAGGGATATTTTTTATGATTTTCAGCTCACCTTTTCATATATTACCCAATTTTTTATAAGGGTTTATAATCTATAGTTATGTATCAAATAAAGAATATAGAAAAGTTATTATTAATAATGATATAGTTATAACATATTCCTCATGAAAATTGATGTTTTATGAGAAAAAATAACCAAACTATGATTTGGAGTTAGTTGTGGTAATTTTGTCATTAATGATAATGAGGAATTATCCTTTTGGTGAAATTTGTGATATATATACCTATCAAAAATTCAAATTATATATTCAAACTGATGCAGTTGTATACTCACCAAAAAAGACGGTTATAACTTATTAAATATTATAAATTCTCAAAAAATTACTACCCTTGGAATGTGAACAATGTGGATACTGATTTTAATTAAAATGATCATGATATCTTATCCATTATTAGGATTAAAAACATCCAATTATTATTTATTTTCAAAGTATGGATCTTGAAATATTAGAGGAAGGGTGAAAAATATTATCATGATCAATTTAATGTTCAACCATATATCCAATTGATGATTAAAAAGGAACGATTGGAAGATGTAGAGGTGAAAAACAATTGTTTAAATTTCCCTATGTCCATACTTGATTATAAAGGAATTATTAGGTTCATGGAAATGTATTTTTTACTTTCCATAATGTATTTGAAGAATGACTTGTTATAGGATGCTCATAGATCATCATTATCTATTAAAATTTATTGTATAATGATGTATAGAGATTTGAAAGAGTATTTGTAGTGGCATGGATTGAAGAGATATCTTGAAGAGTTTAGTGTCTTGGTTCATGATATCTCAACTAATTAAGGTTGAATGATTAAATTCTAAGGGGATGTCACATCCATTACCCATAATATGATGGAAATATAAATATATCACGAGGTATTTTCTCACTGGAATCCCCAAAACCATTAAAGTTCATAATGTTATTTCAGTCATAGTTGAGCTCCTTACAATGTCATCACACTTAATCACTATTAGAGAAGTATTCTCTTTGAATCATCTTATGAAGATATACATTAATAATGTATTCAAGATTCTTGGAGCACCACATTTCTTTGTGTTTGATTAGGATCTATAGTTTACCTCAATGTTCTAGTGAAGTATTAAACGAGATCTTAATATGGATTTGATTTACATCAGTACATATCATCCTGAGAATGATGGTCTATATGAGAGAGAAATTAAATGCATTGAATATTTGTAGAGATATTATTTTTTTGATTTAAATGGGGGATGATATCAAAACCCCCATTTAGTGGTGTTTTTAGAAAATAGTATATATCCATCAAGTATTGAGATGGATCCTCATAAATCCCTTAGTGGAACAAAATATAGATCTTCATCATGTTGAAATGAAGTTAGAGAAAGAATGTTGTTGGGACCAGAGATAGTGAATGATGTGATAGAGAGTTAAAGACATCTTGAAACACATCAAGGAATCTTAAAATTGGTAGAAGAGATATTTTGATAATCAGAATTTTGTTTAGGAATTTAGAGATTGTGACAACGTGTTTCTATGAATCTATCCATGGATGAAGGCTTTGAGAATCAGGAAGAAAGGGAATCTAAGAACTATGTATATCAGTCCTATAAAATAATTGGTCATATTCGGATGGTAGAATATTGGTTATCACTTCCACCAATCATATCTTAATTCAATGATATATTCTATTTATCTCTCTTGAATAAATTTAAACATGAAACTTCACATGTACTAAACCAAGATTTTATACCACTGGGGAATGATCTTTCTTGTGTGGTCAAATGGTGGAGATTCATGATCTCATAGATAAAGTTCTATAATAGAAGTCCACTGACCTGGACAATTTGTTTGGTTGAATCCACTATTTTGAAGAAGTTATTTATAAACTTGAGGATACGATAAAGCAAAATTATCCATATTTATTTTATTGGAGTTATTAATTTTTACGAAGAAATTAATTTTGTTGTTGGTGGAATGTAACATAGTAAATTTTTTATGAATTAATTTTTTATGAATTATATTTTATTGATTGCTTTAATTACATGAAACAACATTTTAAGATTTTATTACCTGTAACACTAATTAATCATGCATTACACATGACATAGAGTTTTTAAAAAACCACGATATATTATAAATATAGAAAATTAAATGCGACCACTATAACATATCTGCTAAGAATAGTGATATAAATAGTGGTACATAATTTTTGGATAATCATTTTAATGGTTTTATATAATGAAAATATATTTATAGAGAAATTGATTAGTTTTCAGTAAAGACTTTATATGTTTAAAAAATAAAACTTTTAAAAAAATTATGTATGAAAATTTATAAAATTAAATTTTAAAATATATAGAAAATTATTTTCATAAAATAAAATAAAATTTTTATGTAATCTTTTTGAAATTTTATTAGGGTGAATGTTTGGTTTTTTTCTGAAAAGATTTATTTTTTATGAATAGTGAAAAATACCGAATTTTAATAGGAGAATGCATTTTATTTATTTATTTATATATATGGATTATCTTATAAAATTGTTTTAATGTAAAATTATATTAATAATATATAAATTAACACAATATAGTTCATTTTAATCAATTTGAATTGGAATTGTGATATAAAAACATTTTCATCTTTTTAACATTTTCTCTTTAAAATCTCACTTTCTCATCACATATACAATATTAATTTTAAATTATAAATTTAAACATAGATGAATGGATTCCATAATTTGAATCATTATTATTTATTTTATCTATTTTTTTCGACATAGTTTTTTTTCTAAATTGAATAACTAATGAAGTTAAAATTATTTAACATGGTAACAGTAAAAATGGGTCTTCAATGGGGTTAAAATAAACATATAAGGGTTTAAATGACCTATAAAGTTAAATAAATACAATTATATATAAATATAATGATATATTTTTATCTAAGGATCTATTTTGACCATTTTTTATACTTATTTTATTTGAAAAACCACGATTCACTATTTAATTTCAAAAGAAAATTCATTTGTGCCATTAACCTAGTTTATAAAAGGGCACCCATATCCCTTTTTCATTGCATATTGAATCCATATTTTAGTAAATTACTTTAAAAAATAAATACAAAAAATTTCTCCTCTCATCCTATAACCCTAATCTCTGTTAGAAATCCAATATAGGAAGGATTTTGGTGAAAACCTAAGGAGGATACCCAAACAAAAGGAAACATTCATAAACAAGAATTTTTTACTCATTTAATCCTCCACATGATTCAATTATTATTATTATTTCATGATGATATGATAATAATTTCATTTTTTATGTACTGTGAAATTTTTATTTTATGTTTTTGACCTTCAACAACCGACACTTCCATTAAATGTGATACGAAATCATCATTCATGTATTCAGTAGACTACCTCCCCAAGAACTGATGTCATTCCTTTTTTATGTCACCAATAATAATTTATGGAAATAATGATTTTATATACTTATATATATATATATAATATAATATTATTATATTTATTTAATTATTATATAAAACATAACTTCATACATTACATTTTTTTGGTAATATGATAATGTTGGTCGTGTGTACGACAGACTACAACCTCACAAAGTGATGTATATCTTTTACTCATTACATAGAAGGTATTATGGATGTTTTTAATGAAAATATATGATATACATGACATTACCATTATTTTTAATTATAATATTTTATTTTTCTTTCTTTATTTAAATCCGGAATGAAATTGGAATCATAGTTCATGCCTACTACGACCTATCATCCCCATGAACATTGTATTTCATTTTATATCAATGTTTTTTTGGATTAATATAAAAACATATATATTGAATATATATGATATTTATATCATAGTTTAAATTAATTATATTAAAAAATCCATATAAATATTAGAGTAAGAAAAAAATCAAGACATATATGAAAAACAAAGCTGTTATTGTCTGAAAGTAGACTTTTACATGGAATTGTTAATAAAAAAGTAATATAATGACATAAGAAAGTAATATATAGTAAAATATATATTATTATTTTTATTTAATATGTTTATAATAAAATTTAATTTATTATATAGGAGGATCAATTGTCATTAATGTATGTCGATTCACAATGTAAGGAATTTCTCTCTCACTATTATTTTCTGTTTGAAAAATTACATATTCACTATATTTTCCTTTTTTATGGTGTATATAAATCCAATAAATTTATTTTATGATTAATATACATAAAATAAAAAATATTTAAATATCCATTTGAGGATATCACTCCCATGGGGTTTATAGTTCAAAAGTTACAAACTTAGTAAGACATATTTGTCTCATTTTTCCTTCTTTGACACATATGTAATGAAATCAACATGTGTTATTTTTTATTTGTATATAAAGATCCATCAAAATTTAATTCCATAAGTTTTTTTATAATCATAATATTTTATGTTTCATTCAATTTCAATCCTTCACTGGTCTTACGATTTAGAGTTACCAAATTTGTAATTATTTTATATTACAATTTAATCATTTAACCAGGATGTTTATGAGTATGATTCCAATGATATATTATTATGATACATCTCCCAAGAAACTTATAAATTTTCATAGCCTATTTTAATTAATTATATCATCATTTAATAGTAAATTTTTTCTTTCATTGGTTGATAAAATAAATTAGATAATGTTTTTTTGAAAATAAAACATTATTTATCTCTTCGGCCAGAAATCTGTATTCTTTCAAAAGCATGTATTTCCTAAAAAATATTCTTCAAATATTTTTTTTAACATTCTTAAAATTATTTATTTCTATATATTTTACCCATGTTTTACATTTTACTCAATATTTTTAAATTAATCATTATGTCATTTTCAAAACAATCCTCATTTGTCTTTTATCCAACATGTGAAAGGAACCATTATTTTTACTTGTATGGAATGAATTGAATTTACAAATTTCATGGAAATTATTTTAATTGAAGATTCCCATATTTTATTTCAATGATATTTTAAAATAAATGTATTTTCAATTTTCTATTTTTTAAATGGTTTTTTCAATGTTGAAATGTTATTTTCATCATAGATTTTTTAAAGTGATTTTTAAATATTCATTTATATGTTTTTTATAGTTATTTAAAAAAGACAAATATTTTTAAAATGATTTCTATTTTCTAATGTATTTTTCAATTTAAAAATGATATTTTACTCAATAAATGTTTTAAATTATCTTCAAAATCATTTTTCATATGAGATTATATCCATTACTGTTACATATTCCTTGGTCGAGATATGATACAAGGTTATAATTGTTA
Source organism: Viscum album (assembly GCA_963277665.1). Classification (NCBI taxonomy): domain Eukaryota; kingdom Viridiplantae; phylum Streptophyta; class Magnoliopsida; order Santalales; family Viscaceae; genus Viscum; species Viscum album. The sequence goes on from OY728127.1 coordinate 1,302,965,648, forward strand.
TTCTTTCTCATAATTGTTTATGTTTATTATATGATTTTTTTATGAATAATTTTTCTCTTACATGATTTATACCAAGATTAAATCATTACAAAACCCTTCTAATTTTATATGGGTTATGCTATGATGAAATGATGAAATTATTACGAAACTTATCTCTTTTATACATGTTTTGATATGATGAAATGTTTATAAAACCAAATTTATTTCATTGGTTATGATAAGTTGAATGTTTTATGATCATTTAGCACAAATATGTTTGATATTAATTATGTGATAGTTGGGACCCATATCTCCCTCCAATGCGTTGGGAAATCATAAATTCTTTATAAACTAAGAGGGTACATGGGTGGTAAATAAAAGTCCACAATGTAGGGTACATGGGTGGTCTACCAAATCTTGAAAGATGGTTCATGGAAGGTCATCCCAATCATGAAGTATTTATATAAGTTGTAATCCTAATCCTAAAATGTTCTGCATGTCTTCGTGGGTAACATTAATATAATATTTTAATTGATTATGTGTATTCCACAATTCCATGTCCTATGACAATGTCACCATCTCATGGATCATGCTCTTTGATTCCATTATGATTCATTTATTATTAACACCAAATAATTATTTAATGATTTTTTTTGATATTAGATAAGCAGGGTATTGTTTTCATATGTTATCATTTCACTATCATACCCTTTTTCTCATGTTATGATTATGTATTTACCATATTTACCCATACTGAGAATCTAATCTCATCCAATGATATGTTTTCTATACCTAGGAAATAATGACCAGGTTTTATATAGGGTATGTTAATGAGGAATAAAAGATATGATGATCTATATGGGAAATAATGAATATCTTTAATCGGATTATATGGTTTTGTTCTATGATTCCAAAGGCACTAAAATTTTACTATCCTCATTCATGTGATTTTGTAATTTAATAAATATTCATCTAAAAACATTTAATATCCATATATGTTATTCCTGTGTTTCAATTTTCCCATATATCTTCCCCAATCACTCAAATTAATTAGCGTAAGTTAAATAATTTGATAATGTATTTCTATAGGTTTCCTATTTCTACCTAAGTGTTGTTATGTGGTATAGTTTTTTATAGAAAAATCATGAAATTCTTTTAATTCAGACCTATTTATGATACCTTCTATATTGATATGATGGTTTGATTATATGTTAATGGGATTATATGTGCTCAAAATTTGTCATGCTGTATCGTTTCTACTGAGGATTACAAATTCATAACACATTTCAAATACAGAATGATTTTTTAGAAATTAAATATATTTTAGATCATATACCATCCTCATATTGATATGAATTCTATTCTTACATACTTGATTCTAGAGTACATTTTGTAAAAACGAGTCCAACAATTTAGTTGTTCCTTGAAGAGTTGTATCACATTAGTATAATTTACATATAATAATAGTTATTAATAATAGATTTAGATTGACCATTTTGAGTCTTTATATAATATGTCATGTTATTTTCCAATTTGATATCAAGAAGAAAAGGAGATGGAAATTTATGGATCGAGTCATGTTCAAGATAAATTAGAATATATTCATTTGATTAAGAGAATTTTAGTTACCACCCAGGTCATGAAAATATTATATCAACAATATATAATTTTCCCTTATTGGATATAGGTTAGAAACTGGGTTTCCTATAACTATCAACTAAATTAAAAAAGTATCATATTCGGAGTCTGGAGATGTTGAAACCTAAATTTTTGCAGCACTATAAGGATATTGAAAATGATAGTAAATTTGATATTGATTAAAATTTCCCTATATATTCAACTGTATGAAATAATAATTTCATGTATTCTTACACAATATATTCAATCCATATCATTCTCATGTGATCAACATCGATAACATTGAGGTATATCTTCATACATACTTTTGAGAATTACCTGTTATTATTATGAATCAGAGTAAAATATATCTTTCATTAATCAAAGTCCCTGTATTATATAAAAATTGAAACATAGGTATATTAAGGATTATATATAGATGTGGGAGTCAAATATTAATGTATAAATTCTAGATTTATTCCCTAATATGGCTCTGGGATGCTCATTGAAGCATCTCAATATCTTACTACACTATGCCGAGGAGGATATGAATACCTACATACATAAAAGGTTTTATTTTAATTTATTTTTTAAAAAAATTCTATTTATATTGATCGGTTACATGTTTAGGAGGTGTTGATTGGGTTAGTGGGACCATTTTGAGAGAATAGGTATGAAAACTATAGAACCTCACTCAATGATCTGGAGATAAAAATATATTCCATAAATATTATATTTCTTACAAATTAATGTTACCTAAATTTTTTCCTTACATAATTATATAAATAATCCAGAATACTTTGTCACATTCAATCAAAGTATAATTATTTTTAGTATTTTAGAGAATTATAAAAAATTATTCCATTGAAAACCCCACATCATTCTCATTTAAAAGAGACTTTTTTCACTATAAGAAAAAAATTGTGAAAACAAAATATTTTCTTCATTCAATTAAAAATTCATATATTGAGAGATATAAATCATATGCTATTTAAATCATATATATTCCATAAAGAAAAAAATTATATAGTGTATTGATAAAAAATCTTGATAATTGATAAATTAAGGAAAGGGAATTGCTTGTATAATGGGAAATGAAAATGAATCCACCGAATCAGTGTTTAATAATATAGAGTGAGTGTGAATCAAGGATTCTTATTTAAATTCAAATTATTCTAATTAATATGCAATTTTTCACCTATTAGAATGAATTGAATACTTTCCACACTAAAACATGATGGAAATAATATATTTATGGGGTTCATCTATGAAAATGAGAAGGCTAGTGCTTGGAGTGATCTATATTCCACTAGGAAAATATGATCCATTAGTATCAATATGTTTTTATAAATGAGTAGGTATAATATTTTTACATAGGTAAAGAAATTTCTACTGATCGTGACAGTGTATCCCACAATAATACAAATCTATTGAAATTGATATCTTTAAAGTTAATGTATTTGATATACTTTTACCCTCATATATTGATGTAATAATGATTCTCCCTCTTCTTCTTCTACTAAATCATATAATTTGTTCTCAATAAAATAAAATAGAGATTTAGTTATCATATATTATTATTCAACTCATTCATTATCTTCTACACCATCTCTATTTCTCAAAAAAATAAATAAATCATAGTAGTAATAATACACGTGAATTATTGAATTTTAATTTTGAATTAAAATTCGAATATTCTATATTATTTTAATCTAATAGGTAATCTCCAAATAAATCACTACCATAGAAATTTAATTTTATGTTATTAAATTCTAAAATAACCAGTAATGTAACATTTCTAATTTTTCTTGTATAATTGTTTTGATATTATATGGATTATCTTCTACAGAAATTGATGAGAAAATGTGCGATTCTAAGGCATGGGGTTCCTATAAAAAATTCTGAAAAATATTAAAATAGTAAATAGCTTGGACACATGGTTCTCCATCAAAAATTTAATAACTCCTAAATGGGTTATTAGATCAGAAAATTGTGGGCACCACTGAATCGATATTGGTGGTTTCACCCTAGGTGAGACCTAATTTTCGTCAACATGATTAATTATTGAAAAACTTCCCACACATGTTAAAATGAATAATATAATTTAATAAAATTATTTTTATACATTTCATTGTTGTGGTGTTTAGTATATTTTTAAATAGAGCCTGATGTCGAAATTTCAGGGTTTCCCTCATAACCCAGGAACCTCTAGAGGATTTTTTGAGGGAGCCTTGGATAATCCTCTCAGGTGAAAGATTAATGATCATGGATTTATCGATCGAAAAAAATTGGATTCAATAGATCATTCCAATGAAGACAAAGACGCATCATTCCTCATTAGAAATCGAACCTTATCCAGGTAGGATGATTACTTTATGTTGATTATTCCCCATTATTTTTTTCTACGTTGAACACAGATAAATTGATGAAAAATCAATTTTTAGATCGATATCCTTGTGAGATGGGATTTATTTGACGGTGATTTAATGATAGAACATTATTTTATTAAACTGTTGATGGATTAGATTGTGGTTCTAACAACAATGAACCAATATCGACATGAACATTGATTGAGATTCATTCCTATTTATTAATTGTTCTTTCCTACCCCAACTCTGCTTTTCACCATGAGTTTTATTCATTGTATCGGAGTTCGACACCACACAATGAATCAAATGTTGTGCACCCATTTTTTGGTGAAATGATCCAATATCACAGATTTATTATCAGCACAACACAACAAAGGTGCAATGGTGGTTGCAGAAACAAATTAGATGATGGATGATTCTTGATTTTGTTTTCTTTGGCATTAATGGGAATGGAACAAGGAAAATTGATTGCACTCTATTTGGAGAGAATATTCAGTGATGAAATGGGATGATTCGGTGATATCATGTCAAGTCGACCTCATATATTCAGATTCAGTGTAAAGAAACCACCAGATCTATGGCCAGAGCATTGGATGGTAAGTGCAGAGGAATAATGAGGGATCTAGAAAATCCAAAAGAACATGGATTGTAATATAGTATTAAATAGTGTGTGGAGCCCCTTGGCTATGGTGGTAGGGTCTGACGGGAGATAAGGACCACACTACATGTGACCCCTATCACATGGTGTGTGACCCTCCTTAGACAACATGGTGTGTACTCAGAATATTACATGGAAACGGGTAGTAGTACATATCCAGATGGCATGCTATGTACCTAGAGACAAACATGGTTTGGTGTAAACTAACCAGTATATGAACACTAATTTGGGATACTAACACATCTAGGTGACACGGGCAGGGAACTATGCATCTCTACACGTGGTGTACAAATCTTAAACAATGTATATATACAGACTACATGTCGTGTGAGGTTATTCAACATGAACAAGGCTTGGGATAGGAAAACCCGACGTGTACCCCATGGAACACCCCATATACTCCCAACAAGGGTTCTTGAGGATCTTCCTTTTAATATTTTAGACTAGTATAGGTTTATTTTGTTACTTTGTTCTTTTCCTCAAGAGTACAATATGACACCACATCCACGCCATTGGATTTTATTCCCCTCTAGAGGCCAAGACATAGATAGATTTGGGGTGTTCCTCTATAATAATGGAGTAAGAACCACCATCATCACTAATAGAGTTTTGTGGAATTAGTATAACCTCATTAATGAGGTTGTATATCCTCTATATTACAGGCCACATCAGTAGTGTTTTTGGAATCATATTCAATTGATAAACTACATAGTGTGATGATCTAGATTCAGTTCATGGTGGACCAAAATAGTTCTAAGCGTGACCCCCTCTCTGTGTATCACGGTTGATCCAGATCGGGTATGTTGTGCCCCCAATGGTCCTGGGAATGACCCCTAATATGTATATAATGGTCTTCTTAGAGAAAATAATTCTCTTTTGGTGGCACCGAAAAGAGGTATACCACTTCTTCAAGTTTCTCATAGAATAGTATGGATCATGTAGTTAGTTCTCCTTGAACTAATTTTGCTTTGTGAAGAACCCTATGGCTAGAAGATGGTTATGACTATCTAATGGTGTGGTGTCTTTACTAAGTATATCTAGGATCTTTTGTGCTTCTTGTATCTATGATACATTGTTACATCTATTATTGAGATAACAACAATTGGTGCTTTGGGTTTACTATTTTCAGTGTGTCATACAATGTAATGTTATACTCCCCCCTACACAATATTCGATTATACATGTCGTTTCTTATGTAGACCCAATCCCTTTTGATGGTGTCTTGGTAGGATAGAGAGTTGGTGGGGAAAAGTTAGATCTTGGATGACTGATGTGTTTACAAAGAGTCTGTCTTTGACTTTTTCCTTTCCCTTGGTGTAGGTTGGACTCTTTATAGTTTTGGTGGGATTCTTTTTGGACATGTTTACTTTTCACTTACTTACTATTGTACTCTAGTAAGTGGATATTTGTGGTATAAATTCACTCAATTTAGTTGTTTAAATTTAAGAATTTTGTTTCTTTGATATGTGTGCGTCTGTACAAGTAATTTAGGATAATTCCTCCCATTTTTGGGAAATTATTACTCAGTGATAGTCACCAACCCCTGGCCATTTGGATGTGGGATTGGGGTAGTCATGACATTGGCCCATCAGGGACTGGTCTAGATAGAATGGTATCATCGGTGTTTGGTTCTAATTTAGGACAATGAGTTTATGATATTGGTTTGGAGAAATTGTGTTATGTTTTTTTATTTCTCTTTCAGGACATGAACACTAGTTTTGGTGCTGTGGCTGGTGTATTCATTCATAAAGACTCTGATCACCATCTTTTCAACTCAGTACATGATAAAAATGGTTATAGGGAAACAAAATGGAAAATTCATCATATAATAATGATTTTATTTTTTCATGTCCTTATTGACTCAGCTCCTCAAATATACTCTTTTGACTATGGTACATCCCTTTTTAAATTATGATTCCTCCATATAGACAACCAACATAGATTTTATTGTGTGATCATGAGGATGATATGCCTTGTGATGAGGCATTAGAATAGTTTAATGTACCAGAGATAAGATATACAGATGGTTTACAATCTATAACACCGCCTATCGAGCATCAGATACTACTATCACAACCAACTAAGGATTTATAGAGGATGATTTAATTTCAAGAGTTTCAATGGTAGATACATCCCACAACTCAGGGTGATCCAGACCCCCATACAGATGAGCATTGGATAGTGGAATTCACTCGTGTTTTCCACCTTTTGAGTATTTCTACCGATTAGAAGGAATTCCTTTTTGTGTGACTTCTTTCAGGAATTGGAGGGAAATGGTGGGGATTGGTGACTCAGTAACATGATAATAAAACTCCCTCCAACATATAATGTTACTTTATATTCATAGAGGAGTTCTATCTGGCCATGTTATGGTTAGTATGCATACATGAGATTCTGCATCTGCTGTAGGGTTGTTTGACCATGGCCGAGTATTCTATGATGTCTAAAGATCTCTCATGCTACTCTTTGTGTATGGTACGAACTAGTTCTTTAAGGATCAAACATTAGAGTTGGGTCTTTGTCAATAAATTAGGGAATAAGTTGTATCCCATAGAATTAATATATATGATGGGGTACTTGAGCAATCCTTGTTAGTTTATTTTTTTTGCTGGAATTGCAGAAACCATTTGTGGGAGAAAGTAGTGGCCACCTAGAAGATGAGACACATGTATCTGGTAGCCGATGATAGTCTTAGGTATCTAATAAAGTTAGGTGATTCTTGAGGTAATCCTAAGACTTAGGGACTGCAGTTCCACACTCACTAGGTAGCTTGAATCAAAAATGGGATAGGCAGTGTTTCTCCTGTGATGGTTAGGGACATGTAGCATGAGATTTCCCAACCCATTATTCAGTTTATTGGGATATGGTCTAAGGATAGCCTAGACAGAGACATAGATTGGATCAGGGTGGTCTCTAGGGTAAAATACTTGGAATAGGGTCTGATAGAGCAGCATGAGGTGGTCGTAGGTTCAACCAATTACCACTGCCACCCACAAGTGGTCCACTCCCGACTCCTCAAGTTATGGGCAGGGACAAGGCCACAATTAGGGTATGTAGGCCTATGAACTTGAGGCTCCAGGGATAATATATGGTCAGATATATATTTTTTAAAATTATTAGAAGTTTTTATAGACATAGGTTCTAGTAATTCTTTTCATTCCATTAAGATTGTTCGATAATGAGAGATTATGGTTGAACCGTTATCTCAACCCTTAAAATTGAATACTCTTATGGGAGGAGACTCGATGATCCCACACTAGTCTTGAATGTGTGAACTAAATCTTGGAGTCAATATTCTTGGTTGTGATCTCTCAGTATTGTCATTGAGGCCTTACAACTTCATTCTTAGTATAGACTAGTTATCCATAGTTTATAATCATATTGAATTTTTTAGGAGAAGAGTGAAATGTTTATATTTTGATGGGTCCATGTTTTTTTTTGGTGAAAAGGAAATCTAGGAAGTGCTGGAAAAACTCACACATATGAGGTTGTGGTTGATTAATCATAAGTTGGCTAGCCTGACCTTCAGTGTAGTGGATTTTATAAGTCCTGAGTTTCCTATAGTGATGGAAGAGTATGAGGACAAATTCCCAAAAGATGTTAGAGGTTCACCTCCGCATAGGAAGATACAATCCTTCATTGAACTAAACCTCAGGAAAAAATTGACATCTACACCTCCATATTGGATGGGACCTACAGAGCTTCATTAACGGAGGATACAGTTGGTGGACTTATAGACGATGGGGTTCATGAGGCCATGTCTTTCACCCTGATCAGCTCTAGTATTGATTTCTAAGAAGGCATATGGGTGCATTATTTTATGTGTGGTTTTATAGGACATGAACTAGGGGACCATGAAGAACATTTATCCACTACCAAGGATCAATGGCATCTGTGATTAGTTGAAAGGGGTATGTCGGTTCTTGAAGTTTGAATCATATCAAGTTATCACAAGCTATGGGTACATGGTGATGATATATTGAAGAAGACCATTAGATGTTGTTATGTTCACTATGAGTACATGGTGATGCTGTTTGGAATGAAGAACTCCCAAATTGTATTCATGGGACTAATTTACTCGATCATTAATCCATACTTTGACCAGTTGGCGGGGGTCTTCATTGATTACATCCTTGTGTATTCGGTGTCCAAGGAGGAGCTTGGAAGACACTTTAAGATAGTTATGGACACACTCTAAGTGCAACTGCATTATAGAATGATCATGATGTGCCAATATTGGATTCATACAGACCACGTTATGGGACACATTATCTCAACAAAAGGATTGGTAGTGGATCTAACAAATATTGAGGAATTTCATACTTGGGAGATACCCAAAACTGTTACCAAGGTGTGGAGATTCCTTGGAATTACATGATACTATTATAAGTTTTTACCCTAATTATCCTCATCCACACAACCGTTGACATATTTGACATGAAAGGGGAATCCTTTTGTGTGGGTTAAAACGTGTCCGTATATTTTTCAAGAGATGATGATGGGGTTGTCGAGAAATCCCATTATGAGGTTACTAGAGGAAGGTGTTGAGTACATGGTATTCTATAACGAATCTTGAACTAGGTTTTATTTTTTTCATTATGTAGTGTAAATTTGTGATTTCCTACGGTTCGCACTAGCTAATACCGAATGAGAAGAATTTTGTGACCCTTGATACTAATTTAGCTGTGGTAGTCTTCACTTTGATGAAGTGGTGACATTACATGATGGACAAGTGGGTTTTCATATACTATGAACACAATATTCTCATGTATATATTATATCAGGAGGATATAAAGGTGATACAAAGGTGATGTCTAGAGATCTTCTAAGACAATGATATTGAGATTGTCTATACTCATGGGAAGAGAGACATAGTGGTAGCTGATCTTTGAAGGATATCGAGTTTTTTGTTATTGAATGTGTTGTCAGAGAAGTTTTCCTCATTGTAGTTATCCTTTATAGATAGAGATGGAGAAGATTACCTCTAGTTTATCTTTATCACCCCTCCACTCTTAAAGCGAGTCCATGATGCACAACATGGGGATACTGACAACAAGACCCTACGTGCCCAGATGTCCGCATATCATGCTCCTAATGGATTTTCAAAATATTGGGAGAAAGTTGTTCATTTCAACATAAACATGATGGTACCCATGACGTTATGAGAAGTTGTTCTAAGAAATTTTCATACCTCCCCTTTGGTAGTACATCCTTTTTTGGTGAAGATGTATCAGGACATTCAATTTCTATTTTGGTGTCCATGAATGAAAAAAGGAGTTTTCAAGTTTAACACCTGATTCCTTACTTTTCTACAAGTGAAGGCTAATCACTATATTCTATTGGGATTAAATCAAACCCTTTTGGTGGTGTATTGGATGTCCAATGGGATATCAATGTAATTTCTGATGGTTATTCAACATACATCTAGGGGAAACAATGCCATCTGGGTGATCGCTGAATGACTCACTATGTCAGCCCACTTCAAATTTATCAAAGAGAAATGTATAGTAGAGGGAATACAATTCCTCCATGTTTAGGAGACAATTCAACTCCATGGAGTTCCATCGATGGTTTGTTTAGATCATGATTCTCACATTACATCATAATTGTGAAGGGATAACAAGAGGCGTTTTTGACAAAGTTGTGCTTGAGAACAAAATTTGACCCACCGATGGGCAGCTCGATTTAGTAGACTATTCAAGTTCTAAGGGACATTTTGCGATCCTGTATGTTATATTTTTTCCATATTTGGGAAGATAAACTTCCAATGGTGGAGTTTTCATACTATAATAGATACTATTCCACCATAAGTATGGAAAAATTCAAGAAATTGTACATTCGACCATGTAGGTCACCCCTTTGCAAGACTAGCCTAGTGGACACACCTGTTATGGGACTAGGTATTGTGTGAGCTACTACCGAGAAGGATAGGATCATCTAAGAGTGGATGAGGAATACACAGAGCCATCATAATTCTTATGTTGATTGGAGAAAAAGTCATTTGGAGTTCAATGAAATATATCATGTATTATTTTGGATTTCACATCAATGGGGATTATAGTGAATTGTCTGGGGAGGAAAGATATCACCAAGGTTAATTAGACCTTATCATATACTACATAGATTGTAAAAGTTGGTGTAACACTTGGTTCTACCTCCATAGTTATATTGGGTTCATGAAATCTTTCATGTATCCCAACTAAAAAGGATTGTGCATGACCCATCATACGTCATTGAATGTGGAGAAGTTGACATCATGAATGGAGAGACTTTTGATGAGTACCGAGTGGAAATTGAGGATCATCATGAGAGGATCCATCAGTGGTGATCAATTCCATTAGTGCATGTCTGGTGTAAGTATAGGAATCTCAAGGAGAGTACATTCGAGAGGGAGGATTAGATTCATGCTCAGCACCATCATCAGTTTGATTATCCCTTATTTTTTTCTTTCTTGGGAACATAAATCCCCATGGTTGGAAGAATTTATCATCTCATATTTTCCGTGTTTTATTTATAGATTTTTTATGGATCATTTTTGAGGCAAGGAATTGAGATGGCCTATGATTCTAAGGCCCTAGGTTATAGGATTTTTTTTGAAAAATAATAGAAAATTAAATGGCACGAACACATTATTTTCCTAAAAATGTGTAATGAGTACTTAACAGGTGCCCAGAACAAATATTTGAGGGAACTGATGAATCTAGAATAGTGGTTGTACACTAGGTGTGACATAAATATTTTTTAAAATGGTTATTGGTTTAAATGTTTCCCCAAGAGTTAAAACTATTAAAATTATTAATATATGTTTCATTCATGAGTTGTTTAGTGTATTTTTAAATATATCCTCTTGTAAAAATTCTAGGGGTACTTGCATAACCCTGAAACCTCTGGAGGATCATTGAACATAGCCTTGGAAAATCAACTCTAGTGAATGATGATGAATCGAGGATCGATCAATTAATGCAACCTCAGATTTGATGGATATTTCCTACAAACAAAATGATGCATCATTACTCTTCATCAATCAATCCAAATATAAGTAGGATGTTTTTATGTGGATTACTGATCGTTCATCATTTCATAGATGAACTAAAATAAATCGACCCACATATTGATTTACAGATCGATTGCGTTGTAGGATGTGATATATTTTATAGGGATTTAATGGGGGAATATCCATTGATTATATTTTTGAGGGATTCGATTTTCATTCTAATGAAAATAAACCAAGATTGATACAAACATTGATTAAGGTTTATTCCTCTTGATTGGTTGTTATTTTCTCCCCGATTTCATTGTTTCACCATAGGCATTCTTTATTGGCCTGGGATTAGACACATCTAGATCAATCGATTGTTTCACACCTATTTTATAGTGAAATGATATGATATCGTAGATTTGGGATCAACATGTTGTGAAGGATGTGAGATAGTGGTTACAGAAACCAGTGAGACGATGGATGATTTTCTGATTTCATGTTCTTCTGTGTTTTTTAGCACAGAACAAGGAAAATTATTTTTATCCATTTAAAAAGAATATCTGGTGAAGAAACATGTCAATTAATTTATATCATGGAAAGGTGACTTTAGATCTTCAGTTTCATGGTATAGTATGACATGTGACCTTACCAAATTACACAATATGTACTCTCAATAGTACACAAATATGGGTAACTATACATGACTAGATGGAACAGTCTGTACTTAGACACAGCCACAACTTGGCCTATAAAAATCAGAACACAGATATGGATTCCATACATGAAAACATCCATGAAACATGGGAAAGGAACTATGTGTCTCTACACAACATGTAATAATCCTACATTCTATGTATATAAAGACTACATTTTATGTGAGTTTCTTCCAAACATGATAGAATTATGATAACATAACACACTTTGTACCTCTGGGACACACCATGCACTCTTAAAAAGTGTTATATGGGCTCTTTATAATCCTAGTTTGCACTATTATAGGTTTAGTGTGGTACCTTGGTACTTTCCTCTAGGTTACAATGTGGAATTACATCCAAATCACCTGATTGTAATCCCTTCCAGAGGCTGAGTCTCAAATAGTGTTGTTATGTCCCTCCATGAGACTGGAGGGTAATCATTTATCATTCCAAGTGGAGTTTGAGGAATCTAGCTAAACTAACTGAGTATGTCTTCAATCCATGATCTATTGTCTTCCATCGTTAGGGTTTGTGTAATCTATTTCATGTGATACACTATGTGTGGGTTGTTTTAGATTGGGTTTGTGGTGTCCCCCAGTGGTTCTGGTAATACCCCCAATCAATGTATAATGGTTGATCAAGGCCGGGATAGTGGTGTCCATAATGGTCCTGGTCGTGACCCCATATCTGTGTATCATATTCTTTTAAGACCAATGTGTTCTCTTTTGGCGGGTCCCAAATGGTTTAGAACTATTTGTTGACTGTTTCTGATGATATCATGGCTTGCATAGTGAGTTCTCCTAGAATAAGCGTACATTTGAGAAGAATCATGTGGCTGGATGTGTGTTTTGACTTCCAGATGGTTTGGTGTATTTCCTTAGGATATCTGGATTTTTTCCTACTTTTATCTATGAATCATTCTTACATCTATTATTGAGATGAATATATTTGGTGCTTCATGTTTATTGTCTTCAAGGTTTCATACTGATTATTGTTATACTCACCCATGCATGGTATTTGCCCACCCGTGTCATGTCTTGTGCAGATGGTGTCCATTTTGATTGTGTTCTAGGAGAAGAGGGAGTGGGTGGATCCTAACAATAGGTAGGTAAATTGAGGTGTTTACTAGTAGAATACATTTGACTTATTCCTCAGCCTTGGAGTTGGTTGGACTCTTTATATTTTTAGGGAGAATTTATTTGTCCTTGTTTACATTTCCATTATATCCAATTTTACTCTGGTTGTGGGATCTTAGTGGTATACATTCATTCATTTAGTTTATTACATTTTAGCATTGTGTGGACTTGAGATGTGTTCATGGGTATAGGTAAATTAGGCCAATGCCTCCCCATTTGTGGGAAATACCAACTCGGTTTTAGTAACCATACCCTAGCCTATCAGAGGTGGTCATGGGATAGGCATGACAAGAGACCCTATAGGATGGGTCATGACAAATATACTTTTGAGATGTGGCCAAGTCATTAATTGAAATTGAAACATCCCAAAAATAATAAACCATTCCATGGTAATATAAATTTCACCATATAAAAATGTATTATCATTAGTTAGTCATAAATAATTTAATTCCATATGGCATGACCAAATCAGTGAGTAAATTATGACATGAAATCTCTAAGGACACTTAAATCCATGGAACCGAGCAACAAAACATGTATCAATATCAAATAGTTTGAACCACCTTACTCTCATCTAATTTCTATGTGGAAAAATAGTTATGGTGTGACGTTACCATTATATAGAATGGTTTCATCAATGATGAACTTCACATATTATCAAATGTTCCTCTAAATTGGTCATACATATTAATTATTATCTTATTATTTTGTTCATGTTTCCTTAACATGGAAACCATATCATCTTGGTAATTATATCCAGAGCATGGACTTATATTACCTTCATTTTCATCACATTAAAACATTCAATATCTTTATAATTTGGACTACACACTATAGTGTGTTCATTCAAATATCCTCCTTGTTATATCATGGTTCATCTTCCATATCATATAGGTCATAAAATAGAAATAGATACAGATTTTCCATCAAATATTATTCTAGATTTGGCCAATACTCAATGGTAAATAATACTATAATCTAAAACATACAAGTTATAAAACATAATGATCTCCATAACATGACCTAGCACTTTTATTATTTTCCATTTCTCTTATTAAATCAATGATGTGATATACACCTCCATGATGTGTCCACTTATTATATCATTTGGCATGAAAAATTGTCTCTTTATTTTATGATATTTAAGTAAAAAAATAACCTAATACATTGTAGGAGTTAAAGAACAATAAATTTCATAAAGACTTAATAAATAAATTTTTCAGTATAATATATGTATTTACAATAAAGAAAGCATACTAACCATATTAACCTTATTCTTTCATTATTTCCCAAATGAAACACCTTCCATACATATTAGTCTCAAAATTCATCAACATTTTTATTTTTAGACAATAAAGAACATAAATCACTATCAAAACACTGAAAAATTGAATTTTATCACTAATAAATAATTATCATCCTTTGTGAAAAAATCTCAAAAAAGAATAAAAGAACATTGAATAAAAAATATCATATAGTCCAAAAATATTGTGATTTATATTAAGCATAATGAATTGAGAACCTCTTATTTATCTTCTATTGAGTTGAAACCCTATGAATAATCGAATTGAGATTGAAAAACATCACTTTGAATAAAAAAATAAAAAATTCCTTAATTAATACTTCTTCACTATTATAATCATCAATTACATTAGAAACATTGTGGAATTCACATAAAAAACAATTAAAATAATTTACACATGCACCATATATAATTCAAAACATAATCACATTAACAAAATTCTAAAAATACATGTTCCATCAAAGAAGTATTCCAATAATGGTAAATCATATTAATGGTTACTCCCCCTATAAAAATAATCTCCCATTGATATAAAATTATAAGATAAACAAATATGGTATATTTTCTTCTAATACCCCCCCAATTTCACAACTATATAAAATAAAATATGAGAGATGGAAAAATTAAAATATACCTTTTCCTTGTCAATGGAGAGGATAAATACTAATTGGTAACCTTAGATTATGAAATTATTAATGGTTACTAGTTCTGGGAAAATATTCACCACTTTCATAATTATAAGAACAAATTACAACATTATCTTATTCTTCTCCACAAACTCAGTGGTATTGTTACCTTTAAAATAAATGTTATTTGATCTTGAGTGCTAATATGAATCTCATCAATTTTGAATATAATTTTCATTTCACATCCCAAGAGTATAGGAAACTTCACTTCAATCATGAGATCTATTAACTAGTTTTTTACTAATATATGTTTATTAGTTCCATGAATAGTATCAACATATTTAAAATATTGGAAACTCAATGTAACATAAATCTACATCCTTGGTTTAACGCATACACTAATTTTTCTAAGATAGTTAAATCCACTAGATGTGGACCAACTATCATTGATACATCCTAAACAATCTATATCTGAATAACTAAATTGTTCCATAAAATCATTGTTGTTATATTTCAATCAATATACCATTTTTCTTTTGTAGTACATTTGAATCATCTATATACCCCTAAAATGTGATAAATTTGGTAAACATGGATATCTAAAACAAATTTTATCAAAAACATAAAATATCCACCCTTGAATGTATTGAATAGATAAACTACCAACCCATTTCCAAAATTATATTGAACCAACATCCTTTCCCAGATAATCAAAAAAAGTATTATTCTAAGTGAATGTTCTATAGAAACATACTTTAATGCTCTATTTAATTTTTTATAAGAAGTTATATATTATAACTCTAATGGAAAATAATAATTTTATCCCTCTCTTGAGAAGATTATATTCTAATAAAATATCTCATCTCACCAAGAATGTACATTTAAAAAGTAGTATTAATTTCATTTATAAAATCATATGAATAAAATTAAAAATTAAATAAAAAAATTAATAATTTAAATAAAACATAACAATGGAAAATCTATCGTTTTCAAATATAATGTTGAAGTTATTTTCAACTCATCCATTCCTTACATTTGAATTCTTCATAATAAAATAAATTATAGAATACAATACTCAAGTAGAATTCTTTAACCCATATAAATCCATATTTATCCCAAAAACTGAATTCTAATTATCTCCAAAAAAATAATCCCCATGGTAACTCAATATTAACATCCTCATCCAATTCACCATTGAGGATAAAAGGATTCACATCAATTTATAATCATACATTGAAATTACTTTTTAAAAAAAACATTCTTATTATTTCATGCATTGAAATTTTATTAAATTTATGATCAAAATATAATTTTAACATGTCTATTTATTTTTTCCGAAAACATCTCCATGTTCATTCAAATTATTTCAAATGACCTATATTTTCTTCACAATTTTCGTATATTGGGTATTGGGTACCAATTCCCATGTCTCATCCTTCTCAATATTCTCTAACTATTAACTATAATAATTTCCCAACTACGATTATTTATTTTTTATTTCACATATCTTTGTTAAACATGATAAAATAATAAGTCATTAGAAGTTACCCTCAATTTTGTTCAAGTTAGAATGTGATTTCCATGATCTCCAATTGTATATTTCACATGAACATTACTTATAGTACATGGATGATGTGAAAATGGATGTCATTAATAATTTCAATTTATTGATTCTTCATCATAAATAATATATTATTTGGAATTAAAAATCTTCTAAAAAATGACCCTATAATTTCACATAAACTAATTCATTTTCATCACTTTGGTAAATTTTTTCATATTTTTTTTCAATTTATATGCATGTCACATAATTTTCACATTATTCGCATTTTTTATATTTCATATATATTTTTTATAATAATTATCACCTCTCCCATTCTGAGGGTTACCATAGAATGCACCATCAAAAAAACTTTATTCATAATTCCTTGTATTTTTAATGTTACCATTGATAATGATTTGGATGATAAACACTCTTAGATACTTTATACAAAAATATTATTTGAAATTTACCTCATATGTTGAAATAAAATAATATTTTATATAATAAAAATTATTTTGAATATTATCTATTACTTCAATATATTTCCACTATAGATAACAATATTTTTCATACGCTAACAATATAGTAGGAGAAACATAAACAAGATAGATTTCATTCACTTAGCCACCACATTTCCTTGTGTTGTGAATGGTTAACTGAAATCCTAATTAATTATAGGTTTCACATTATACCCATAAAAGAATACGCCTATATATTCAACACTATTACCTTTTCAAACCTTCTTCCATGAGTTACCACACACTTTTTAACCCTTCCACTAAAATGGTTTTTCATCACGGGAGAACCTAATATTTTGGTTACAAACATAATACATGTAATTAATGTAAAGTAATAATTAATGGGTGTATAATACTTATATCATTTAATTTATTTCTTCCTCGTACTCCAAAATATTTCATAGTGAGTAATATTCAATTTATGAGTATATTGAATATCAATATTTTTGTGTGGTGAAACCTTAATACTTTTATTTTTTAAAAATAGGGAATATCTAATCAATTTTTCTTCACATTATAGAAATATTGTAGATATTTTCTTTAAAACCATGTCTTTAACCATTGGGTTTGTGAAGGAGGGTCAGATGACCACATCCATATCTCCCTATGCCCATAAGGTTTCCACCTATCAACAATGGCCATTATCCATCAACGGGGAGAATATAACAGTAGTATATTTTCATATAAGAAATAATAATTAAACTATATATTTATAATTATAGTAAATTATAGAATCTAAAAGATGTAATATATTCATATATGTAATAAACATTTTTCCAATGTGGATATCCATACCAAAGAAACAAACATTTTAGGTAAATAAATAATTAAATTAGTGGGATCCTCAAGTGTCTATCCTTGTCTTATACTAGATCCATGATCCTCTACTGAACCATCATCCATGGGAACATTATCCATTCTTATATAATAATGAATGATGTTTTTATATGCATTAAGATTCCATTATACTGTGTGAGTATCAAACTCAACATTAAAACAACAATGAATTGTTATCATGTGTGATCAAGTATGATAGTTGTATACCATATTAATAATAACAGAATAAAAATAATTATAATCATATCACATATACATAGTGATCCGGACTAACCACAATTCCACCAACACCCATCCACTCCTGTTATAAATCCATGCTGTTAGGATAATAAAAATATTTCAAAAGTGAGCATGGATAAGCTACAAGGATTATAAAACATCACAAATTGGTCACAAGGAATCAATTCAAATCAAGCCTTTAGAATATAATATAATTTCTATGTCATTAGTTCGATATCTAGATTATAATATCCCATCTATGCCTTGGGTCAACCGCCTAGACCATCATTCCCCTAACGTGTTTCCTTGGGTTAGGATCATAGATTGTCATGTCCTTACGATAGTCAATGGTCCCACTTCCTCAACATTGTAAGTCAAAAAAACTCACCTGCTAAGGTATCCCATCACATTTTTATCCACATATCTCATATTGTAAGGAGAAAACCCATGGTAATAGTAACACACAATACAAGTTAGAGCATCATTGGAATGCATATCATATCATCATGAGATTATAGTAGCAAAACATATCAACACGTAATTATAAACCAACATGAAAAATGAAACTCTAGAAATACTCATTGATTCACATATCCGAATATCTCTCATGGGATACAAACACCAACATGATATCAAAATTGAGAATGATGAACAATGTTTCAAAACACAAAAATTCTATCAAGGAAACATGATTAAATGAAGGTCCTAAAATCTCTTAACATCCTATATATGAAATTACATTTTTTACATAATGGTTAACCACATGTATTTATTTCAAAGAACCATTGGAAATTCCTATATCCATGAACCCCTCCATATGGGTCTTATATAATTGTTGTTGACACTTTAACGTGTTCACAAAGTCAATCTTCTCTCCAATGATACCTATTAAAAATTCAATCTTGTTATCCATCGAATAAATAAAAATTACATATGACAATATCATTATATTTCAATGACGAACTATAATAAAACTTCTGTATCCATTATTTTATAATCATGGATAATAAACCTTTTATCATTAATTGATAATTTCAAAATTATTTGTTGAAAATTAGGAAATATAAATGTCTTCTGCAAATTTTAGAAAATATTATTTAAAAAAAAACTATAATAACAATAATAAATTCATTAATGAATGATTCCCTATAGAATCTTAGGGAGTGTGATGTTTAGTCACCCATGCTAAATCCAAAGAAAAACCTAGGTTGGTTAAGGAGGACTTCAATGATATTTATAAAGGAATTTATGTGTTTATTTGACACATATAATCAAACAAAAATGAATTTTATATTGGTTTCTACATTTTGACAATGGAATCCTCAAACAATCCTATATATTTAAGGCCACCAACTATGTTGACAATTCTAGGGTTTCTTCTAAAAAGTTCTATATAGATGACTTTTTAGGTCATTATAAACATTTAAATCGAGGGAATATGAATCAAAAGATTTTAATTCCAATATTTTTTGCATTGTAAAACCATTATAAAAGGTTTACATGGTCAATAATGAAAAGTAGAAATGAGAAAATTTGAGTTATAAATTATTTTTCCTAAAAATGACACTACATAAGGACAGTATGGTTTTTCCCATAAACCACTCTTAGGTCTCACATAAGTGTGCGAGGTCACCAATATTCATTCTGAAAAATTAAAGGAATACAATTACACATCTCAAAATAACCTTATGCATATCTAAGAGTACCCATATTCATCCTTTTAAAACAAATGGATAACCTTATTTGAATCCAAGATTACCCATACATAGGTATAATAAACATGGTTCTATGATTACATATTTCCTTGTTTACCTATATGGGAACATGGTTTAACATTACTCAACATTTATAAATCTGGTCATACCCTTATGTAGTGCTTTGGTTACCATTATACATCAAAGTACTACCATTAAATTGTACCACATATAAAATTAAAAAGTACCTAGAATGAAGGATTCACACATATAAAGTGATTTTATGGCCCACACAGAGTGCATGGTAACACATATTTGTGGAAATTTATCATTACATACCATCTCATTACCTATCCAATGTCAATGAAAATGTGGTCTACCCTTACACAATCTATACCAATGTTATTTTACCCTTAAAAACATTTGATAATGTATTTTTCCCACAAATATCACTTTAAAAACAATGGTTAACATTACACAACACCATAATACATATATATGGGTGAATATTATTGAAAATAAATATTTTATATTAAAAATAAATAAAAATAAAAAAATATATGTTTTTCCACCAGTCAATTTAAAATTTAGAGTATTAAAATTATCCCAATATAAAAACTTATTATCATTTATAACCGTCTCTTCAATTCATGATCAAATAGATTAGGTCACTTAGATCAAACATCAAACTCCATCTCCCACATCTCCTGTAGGATCCATCCATGCAGCCATATGACCTGGAAAGGTGGTGTCATATTCCCTCAAAGAAAAATCTCACCATGTTCTATATTCCACACTAGAAACTCCTTATAATATGTGACTATATCCAGATTAACATCCACTAAGTCATTTAATTTCATTATATTTTCCATATCAATATATATGATACAAGAAACATGTCATGCAAAAATTTGTAGAAAAAAGCAATATCACCATGGTATTACCATGTCCCAACTCTCTCGATGGTCTTAAAGGATATAAAGAAATTTGGTGCTATTTTTCCTTGATTCAACATATATTGTAGGACTAATTGAGTAATCACTCTAAAAAACATGATTTCCAATAGTAACCACAAAAGGTCTCCTTCTATAGTCATCATATGAAATATGCCTTCTATAAGTGGTCCTCAACCTCTTACAAATCTGTTGTAATCTCATAGAGGTTTTATTAAATAAAAGGGGCCCCACATCTAATGTCACAACTACCACATGCTAATAAAGTATTGAACAACAAGGAATCCTATAAAAAGTCTTATGAACATTCATCTTAATCAATTCATTGTAACTATTATTGAATGTTATGATAAAAAAGGAAATATTATTATCCCATTATAAACCATATTTTAGACCACAATATTAAATAATACAATCTACTATAGATATTTCCCCCCTTATATTTTCCATCAATATGTGGTTGGTACATTGTGATGAATCTCAAAAGAGTACATATTAATTTCATAAGCCCTTCAATAATCGTGACATAAATTGTGAATCTATATCATATAAAAATATCATGAAAATTACATGAAATAATACAACAACAAAAACATAGAGCATTACATTCTCCTTTAATCATTCTATCTCTCAATGCAGTAAGAAGTATTGAACCTTCGTTAGCTAATTTAAAATCACCCATACGGCTTCAAAAAACATCAGAGTCCTTGTATATAATATCTAAAATAGATTCATTATTTCCTCCCACTTCCAAATTATCCCTACATGTTGTTAGAGAGAACAATAAATATGTAGATTCATGGCCTTTACTGTCTAGAAGGAGAGGAATCATAGAACATAAGTAGAAATGTGCTTCACCAACCCAGGTATCTAGAAATTTCATCTAATTTAATGCTATATTGTTGTTTCACTTATAAATAAAAAACATTTAGGGGTATATAAATTTATCATCAGCACCTATTTGATAAATTTAGGTAATACTATTCCCTCATGCTCAAGGATCACATCATGTTCATGAAAGCACCACCTTGTTATCATGTCACCTCCAACTAGAAATTACAATGTTATAACACACTCTATGTTATGCTCTTATCTATCCATTAATTGACTACTAGATAATATTTTACCCCCATGGGAAAAAATTCATTAATCAATGATAATTGTAAGAATTCATCCTATAGTTAGAAAACAATCTCATAAAGGTCAACTTCTCCTCTAAATGTTATTACATATGAACATGACATACATATGTCTTAAAACATATAGAGTCCACAATGAATATTAATATTCTTGATGAATTATCAATTATTAAGTGAAAAATATAAATATACTCTACCTAGTACCTATTCAATTTTTTCAGGTCCCCCTGTATGAAGGTATAATACATGCTCGTTTGAAAAGTGTAACCAATAAAAATCTCACCAATGTTATTGTGGAACCAACACATCATGATTAAGCCAAAAATACTATCTTTATGTCATGGGTGGGGTTGTTCCACTCTTGTGGTCATAGATGTCATTACCCAACAACTACCACCTACATTAACTATATTGGTACCACTCCCACAGAAATGCTTGATGTGTCATAGTATTATATGTCTCTGATCCTAGGTTCAAAAATTATTAGAAACATAGATTTAGTCAATATGATATTTTTATTAACAAATTTCACTATGAACTAATAATAACACAATAAAATCACTCCATAATATGTCAAAAAAATCACGGGTCCTGATAATCACTGTAAATTTTTAATAAAATATCAATAATAACATTGTAATCCTAAAAATATCATGATATTAAACATGTTCTGAGGACCTTTCCATGACATCACTACCTCCACATTTTGTGGTTACACACACACACACACACACAAACATATATATATATATATATGTTTCAGAAACCACATTTCCCATGAAATTTATCACATGAGTATAGAAGTCAAAATTCGAGGCATTATAAGAAATAATATGTTCTCAAAGTGTACCTATTAATATATCAAGGTTCCTACCATGGTGATCCTATATTAGTTATTTGATGAAAATGTTTTCAACAAAAACCACGATTAAATAGATTAGGTAAGGGTGAAAGATATTTTTCATGAGAACTATGATCAAAGAAAAACAATTTTTTATCCAAACTAAATCTCTATGAACTCATGAAAACTAAAACTATATCAAAAATATATCATTGAGATTTATTCTTCTCTAACTCGCATCCAATGTTAGCTTGATCAAAAACCAAACTTGGAAAAATATTAGTCTCACCCTAAATTATTATGAATTTAGTCTATCCTACATAAAGTATATTTGTTCTTCACCTTCACTTGGATTAGCTTCTGGTAATCTAGTTAGTTTATTATTATACCATTCACCATAATTGTGAAAAATATTGGCACATACCATCATTAGTAACTCCACCTGATAAATACCATATTCTCCATGAAATTAAGTGGCACATTATTAACCTTTATCTTGGATGGAAGCATATGATGTGTGCATATAGAAATGGTTTATACAACTAAATTGGGAAATATTTCAAATTTAACTACTCTATTTAGAATATGTTTTATGTAGTAATATAGAAGGATGTCTTGACAGATATCCATAAATAGGGTAAAATTCAAGGGCGTATTAACAAATCCCACTTAAAGAGATAATCCCCTCTTCTAAAAAAAGATCATCCCAAACTACATCATGTTTGGACCAACTCTACTTGATCCTACTTCCCATTCTATAATAATTACGTACTTCTCTCCCTATAGTAATTTAAATGAAACCCATTTATAATATTAATTACTCTTGTCTTGAATGCTATTTAACAAATCCATGAAGGGAATCACATCGAAAAAATGATCTATACAATAATGAAGTCCAATAGATGTCTATAACCTATGAAGATAATTGGACACTCTAGGAATCCCTAGAGGTAGTCCATATTCATGTTGAATGATGTTTTATGCGAGACTAATATAAAGGGTAACATTTCCACATTGTTATTTTTAGCAACTAAATATGTTGATATGAAATAATTGGATGAACTAATATCAAAAAAGGTATTAGATATTGTTGAAATGGTCAAGATTATAACTTATAAAGAATATTGTTCTTAAATGCATATTCTAAAGTCTGATACATTGTATAGATATGTATTTTCTCAGCTTTACAACTCTATAGATAATAATCCTAACCCCTATGAGTCCTAATTAATTTCCTTTTCTAAGGACCCGATCATGATACCTATTTCTATAACTACATAATCATTTACAACTTATGGAAAACAAATGAAAATTAAATAAAAAAATATTTCTATAGATAGACCATCATTCCACCTATCTAGATCATTCTATGAGGCCGTTAGTAGGTCCTTGATTCATTTACTATCATCCAATAGTTGAAGCAATTTGGGTAACCACATGACGGAACTGAAGAATCTAAGATGAACTGAACCTATATACCACTATTCTATTGTAAACCACAAAAAATTCCTACTCCTTCCATTAGAAGAGGTACTCGTGGAAGATGTATAAGGTCCCTCCATCCAATAATTGATGAGTAGAAAAGGAAAACTGCTTTCCCTCCTAAAATATCCACACAGTTGTTAATTCCTAACATAGAACCTATGGGTATGATGTACGGTTGAAGATCTAGAACTATTGTTTGGATTTGGTAAAAAGTATGTTCACTAAAATACAATCATTTTGAGGCTCTCCCCAATTTATAAGAGGTGAAAAAAGAGAATTATCAGAAAAATAAGAAGAATATGTAGACACTGTCATGAAATTCTGTTATTTCTCTATGAAGTATTGTACTCTTTCTAGACACAATGTATCCAAAAATAACTACCCAATTAATAGGTTCTTTATAGTCCCCCATGCATGTCCCTCCTATATTCCAACTTGTCCAATGACTCCCCACTAGTTCTTGGGGGTTCCCTACAAAATCAATGCTACAAGCCTGACATTCATTTTTTTTATTTTCTCAACAATTTTGAAGATACTAACGATGATATCCACCCAATAATCAACATCATGAGGTCATCAATTTCCCTGAAAGGCTTATATATGATGGATTTTGATTTTATATCTTATTCTACCATGAAACATGGTGGAAGGAACCCAGATATGCGGTCCCACATCTTGCCCCACTAGATCAAGAGTCTAAATGTGGTCTAGATAACCCTATTACTCACCTAGAAGTATCACCAAATTATTATAAAGAAACATATTCAGTAACATGAAGATCATTATGAACACAATCTTGTCTTATCATGTCTATTGGATCACATGATGAGTTCCTTATGATTTTACACAAAACCCATGTTATAACACTCATATAACTATCCAATGACTATTCCTTGCAAGTTGGTCACAATAATCATATATATACAACTACATAACAACAAGTACAATTTAACTAATCAATGCAAACCATGATATTTCATAACAGTAAGAAAGAAAATATTTATCACATAGTAGAGAATCTATCCCAAAACAATAGGCAAATTCATCAAATTTTATTAATGAAGAAAATATAATTTAAATTAGTTGGTATGTATTGAATATTGACCAATATGACTAATCATGATTCATAAAGAAACCTATTGTCACAAAAAATGTAAAAAAAATCCAAGAACTATAACTTAATGTCATGTTACATGTGTACTAGTTTAGCACATGAAAATTCACCTACCTAAGTCCAATAAATAGTATCCATTATAATATATCCCATGTTAGTCAATGAAGAAAATATGAATACCTGGATATGATAACAATTTGTAAAACTCCAACCTGAACCACCTAGTCTGAACCAGAGGATCAACTGAACTCATGTGCATCTACCTATATGAAATAAATTTCTTACAAGTATAAAAGGTCTATGTCTATTAGTGGGGAGAATATATCCTCAATATTATGTCAAATTAAATATAATACTAAAAAATATAATAAAAATCAGTGTATCATAATGAAACTAAAAGGTAGAATAAATTTATATAGGTAATAAACATGATCCCAAAGTGAAAATCCCAACTAGGATAATGGATTAAGTTGGTAGATAATTAAAAAAATTGGTTGGGTACTCAAGAGTCCATACCAGTCCACTAAAGCAACCATTCTCTTTTTCTCAACCAACATCTAGGGGACTCTATCCCCTACACAAATCCCTATGAATTATTTTTTCACATAGGCCAATGTGCTTGTACATGGTGTGAGTAATAAATAGAGTAGGACACCACTAATTATTACTTAATATGTGTTATAATTTATAAATTCTATATTCAATGATAATAAATGTCTAATAATCATAAAAATATATCACATGTATAGGGTAGTAATGTGAAAACCCAACAACCACTAAACATATGCAATACCTTCTTTGGATCCATGCAAAAAAGATAATCATATGAAGTCAAAAGTTTCATTGAATACGACAATAGGCTCATAACACATCTCTAAGTGTTATAATGTATTGATGTAAGATTAAGTCACAAAAGTTTCATATCTTAACTACATCATGGTTCATGCATTTAAGACTGCATGGCCCATCTATTCCTCGTGTCAATCCTAAATACTATCATAACCGCAACTCACTACCATAGGTAAGGCACTAATTCATCATCCCCCTACCATGTGATGAGTTCTATCATCATCGTCATTCCAAATTGTTTGCACTACCTATAAGGGATTTAAATCGCATGGTTTTTCACTTGTCTTAAGTAAAAATTAAAACCTCTATGGAAATGGTATCACAGAACATAGGGTATAACATAAATGTAAGGAATAACATATCAACATGTGAAGTTTTTAAAACTCATATCAAAATGTGTGCATAATCAAACATGGAAACAAAAAACACCAAAAATACCCATTCATTCGTATATCATAACTAGTTTCATGGTCTAAACACACACCCACATTAGATCATAATCAATAATGACATGAAATGTATTCTATAACAAATATTATATCATGGAAATAAGTGTAACCATGATCCCCAAATGTTAATGAATTTCTTACATCAGTATTTTTGATGATAATTTGACGGATTACAACCATGGCGGTTTTGAAAGATATAGTGGAAACCTATACAAAAAATAAAAAATCATATATATCTATATAACTAAATATAGACATATCAACTGTTAGTAAGCTCAAACAAGTCCCCGAGGATTCTAATAAAAATTTCTATCATTTTATTTCATGATGAAATGAAAACTCATATACAATAATATCATTATATATCATAGAAAATCCAAAATGAAAATTATTTTATCAATCATCGATGATATAGTATAATATTACATTTATTATTTTGTATTGATTTATATATTATTTATCACATAGGAAGAAAATTATCCATTTTATAGAAAAATTAAAATATTCCTTTTTCAAAAATTAAACAAAAATTCTGATACCTATAATATATTACATAATTAATGTGTCTCCCAAGAGTAGTATAGGTAGATATGTTTAGTAATTCCTATTATAATAAATAAAAAAACTAGGTATTTCATGGACATAATTTTAGATATTTCTTAATGGAAATTTCAGGATGCTCTGACATGAAAGGTTGACCAAAATTGATGGTTTCAAGGGATCACATATTTTAATAATGAAATAACATATAGATTTATAGTGTTAATTATACAAACAAATAACACGTTTTTTAATCTCCCCACCACTTAATAATAGAGGAGTGTTTATGTATTCATAAAAATTTGAATTAATGGAAAATAAATCAAATGAATTTAATTCCATTGGTTTTTTTTGGAATTTAAAATTATCAAAATTAGTTACAGGGCCTTGTAGGAGAAGGATAAAATAGAGAAAAGTGTTTTAAAATTTTTTTTCCCTAAAAGGGTTCTATATAAGGGTAACATGTTTCTCTTATTATTCCCCTCCAAGGTGTCATTATGGGTATGATGTTACCCTTATTTGTCATATGAAACCAATGTACTACACTTATATAGCTCAACCTACCCTTATACTCATATACAAGTACCCAAATAAATCCCAAGAAAATATTGGGATACCCTAATGGAAACCCACCTTTTACCCATTCATATAGAGAATTAACATTGATCTACACTTACATGGAAACACTAATATTTATCAAGAATAGGCTTTACCCTTACACAACTATTAGAAATCATGGCATAGACTTATGTAAGACTCTATTTAACCTTTATTAGTGAAATAATGACCTTAAGATTCAACTTATGTATCTTTACACAACCTATATTATTATAACATTATGTATACAAAATGACCAATTGATCCTTATGTCGTACATATTTACCCTTATTCATGGATTCTTAAACATAAATAGTGGCTATTTAACGTTGAAAATGTACTAAAAGGGTTTTACCCTTACTGAATGTAAACATAAGTTATTTTACCTAAAAATAGAATATGAAAATGGATCTTACACTTATGTAACCCCTGAGAAACAAGTAATGCCTTTATGTAACATCATAAATCCTTAAATAATGACCAATTTGTATTAATTGATTTCAATATAAAATATATAATTTTTACAAATCAATGTGGGTTCAAGGAGAAATTTAAAATCAAGAATATTACATTATATTCAAAGAAAATATTGATCATATGTTTTCCCTATACGATTTTTTTTAATGTATTTAATGAATCAACTTTTTCATTCTAAAATAAAAAAAATTCTATGAAATAATAATCTAATAAAAATTAACAATTTTACACTGTTTCTTTTTTTAGATACATCCATCGATAAATATCTTCAAAAAAATCCATTCATTTAAATATTAAAGTATTTTACATCATCACATAACTAATAATAATGATGTAGATTTTTTATAGTCAATTGATATAAAGTTACCTCTTATATTTCAATTGATCATTAAAAATAAATGTTGATCAAACTTCTCATATTTTGAGTGACATAAGATTTAAAAAACACACCAATCCATCCTTAAAATTTTCAAAATAATTATGATGTTTTAAATATAATTCCACATATTTAAAAAACCACAATCTAAAATCCATGGATGATCCTCTTTTTTGATTTAATGGAAACTTCACCAGCTAGATCATTTTCTTTTCCTTTATCCAAATTATTCTTGGACTTTTTACTCTTAACATTGCACGAAATAGTAGTGAGACATCATTTTGAATTATTAACAGTTTACCCCCATAATTTAAAATTGATTTCTAATGCATGGAATATATTTTCAGTATTCAAAACTTATTTTTGAGGGTTTTTGTGGATTTATGCTTTTTGTGTTTTCGAATACCCCTCAATAAGGTCCTTTAAAACATTTAAACAGATTATGATATTTTTTTGTTAATATTAAAAAATATTTTTATACCAAATTGATGATACCCATGCTAAAAATGACATAAATAGTGAAATAATCTCATTATTTTTATAATACATCTCACAAACAGTTTCATAATCAAAGAATTTGGTTTTAGTACATTGGATATTAACTATATAATATTATTTATATATAATCATTTTTAAATAATATTACTCATATGGAATTCCTACTAGATATCGCATAGCTTATACTAATATTAATAACCAGGGGAATGGGACACATAAGAAAGAGGTGATAATAAATTCCTTGTAATTGAATACATATAAATATTTCATCAAGGGATATAAATTAAGAATACGATAAAACATGAGAAGAGGAGAAAATTTAGAATAAGAGAAGATTGAAAAATATTAGTTTTACATAACTCATTGTAAAAAGACATGTAATCACAAATAAAAAAATACATATCATTGAAAGAGTGTGTGTAATCATTATATATTAATCAAGATTCAAGGATTATAATCATAGGGATATTTAAATATTGGTTGTCATTGAATTATATGATAAAAAAATAATGGAAAAAACATATGCACATAAAAGCTTGTGAAAAAATATTCTCACAAATTGGTCACACCACAAATAGTGTAAATATATTCCCTCATATCATTCACATAAATAAATTATGAATAATTCTTCCCGTATATAATTCAAAAAACGAAGATGTAAAAAAAACATGAATATCACTCACACCAAATTTCATCATCACATTTGTAATGAATCATTAGGCCATTAACTAGAAGTTGATATTAGACTCCACCCATTATCATCTATAAATATAATTTCAATATAAAATCAAATTATAATAAAATCAAAATAATCCA
The DNA here is from genome assembly GCA_963277665.1 of Viscum album. NCBI lineage: Eukaryota > Viridiplantae > Streptophyta > Magnoliopsida > Santalales > Viscaceae > Viscum > Viscum album. The sequence continues at coordinate 1,302,995,955 of OY728127.1, forward strand.
TTCGAAAAGACAGATTTTCTCAAACAATTCAAAAACATTACATAAAATCATGACACTAAAATTATAAATTTAAAAAAAATATCATAATAAATTGTATTTGGTAATCAAAAGATCACTTCATGAATGATAATAATTGGTGATTAAATATAAGTGTTAAAAAATTTTACAAAACCATTTAAATCATTAAATAACATATTATGTTAGAAAAATATACTTTATCAAACGTAAGGAGAATACATTTTAATATATTATAATAAAGGTATCTAATTTTTTTTCCTAAAAAACCAATTCTGGTTCTAAAAAAATATGGAGTGGAAGATAAAATTATTTTATTTTTAATGGATTTAATCCCAATTTTTATATATTTTTTAATATCTTTCGTTGAAATACCACATCGTAAAATTGGTAGGAAATTATATTTCTAATAATGGGTTGTATAATTATGGGGAACATAATAAATAATCAATTTCTTCATTCCAAATAGTTGATAAAGAAAATTTTTAAATATAAATAATGGATATGGATGAAAAATAAATTAAAATAAATTATAATTATTCTGAATAAAATTACATTTTTAAGTATGTAATGGATTCATCAAGTAGAATAATCAAGTGTGAAACATAATTTACCTAACTTTTTTACTCAAATAAATTACATCATACAAGAATATGATAAATCAATAAAAAATGATTGAAATTGACCTAGATTGACTATTAATAAACAAATATAGTTTTCACAAGAAAACTCCTTACAAAATAGAAATAATTTTTAGGAAAATAAAGAAGTTATTTTTGAAGAATGACACTTATGAAAATGGAATATAGAAATAGATCAATGATATAGAATTATAGTCTATAAAAAATTTAATTATTATGGAATTAAATGATGGACTATGAAAAAGTGGATCCATAATATCATGTCATATTAAAACATAAAATAATGCATGTTCATGAATTGAAAAGATGATGGGGAGAATCAAGGATAGATTTTGGTAGCATTGTGACAATACATAATGATCATGGAAATTGATTTTTCAAATGGAGATATATATTCTCTCATATATGTAATATAATTAGGACTATAAAATATTGATTATGAAAATGGGGAAGTATGATCGAATGGAAATCAGTATCTGATCACATTGTAGGGGGATGAATGGAAAATACGGGGAGAAAATCAAGTACTTATCTGGAAAGCATGATGACTATTAAAAAAAGAATATGAAATGAGATTTAACAGATATGAGGATAATATATCCATATTAAGGAATCATTTATATATTATAATATTTTTTGATGAATCAAGGTATGGATAATAAAATGAAATAAAATTTCATACCGGTAAAATAAATACATGAATCAGAAGGAGGAGGAGATGATCCCATAAAATTATAAAACGATTCTTAATGATTGGGTGGACTATGTATAACCATAGGAAAACCAATGGAAGTATTTAGAGAGTTATAGGGAATAAAATTCAATTATCAAGGCCTTTTAGGTGGAGTGGTATGATGGAATTTTTGGTAGTGAGATGCTTTTATAGTTGAAAACGAAGGGGTTTTCATTGAAATCAATAGTTATTCAAGGGATAGGATTGAAATTACATGGTTTGTAGGTGGGTTTGTTAAGATAAGTGAATTAAGTGATGAAATGGTATGTGATACATGTGCATATAGATCTAATACCTAAAAAGTGTTTTAATAAGGTGTAAGTGACATTTAATTTTAAAACAATAAATATACATTTCTTTACATTTTTTCTACATTTTTCAATTATTAATATTGATTAAAAATTATATTTTATACCCATTTTGAATACTGAAAATATAATATGACCTTTTATATAAATTTAGAAATGATTAATCAGAATTTTTAATCCATTTAACTATATAATTTTATATTAAGGAGGAGATTAACTTTTAAATTTAAAAGTATAATGTGTAGACCAACCATTTTTTTATTAAATAAAGTTATCATTTATTTATGTATTTAATCATACATGAAATTGATTACCCAATAAATGAGCTTAAATTTATTTTCTAATATATTTAAAATTAACATAATATACTGAATTTGAAATTGATCAAGTTAATATAAATGTAAAAAATATTTTATAAAAGTGTTATTCCTTTAAAAATAAAAGTTTCCCCTTATAAAAAATCTTTACTAGGGAAACATAAATTTATTCCTAAAAATGGAATTAATGAGACTAAATAACATGATGATAATAAATAAAAATATTCAAATAATTTTTATCGGATAAAATTTTTATACTTTTTATTAACTATTTTTTTATATAATAGATCTATATTTTATTAAATATTTTTTTAAGAAAAATATAACATGAGCTTCAATATATCAATTTTAAGATTGTAAATGATAACAAAAATTATATAAATTATAACATATATATTATTTTGTTGAAAATTTTCAATAAAATTATAATTCATATTTATATAATAATAATTGAAAAAAATACAATGGGTAAGGAAAACTATATATTTCACTCTTCATTTAAAATGAAATTTTTTCAGAAAAATTAAAAAATTACACATAAGAGACTTATTACATTCTAATTTATAAAATTAATACAGTTTTAGGTAAATAAAATTCTAAAGTTAATATATTTCCCCTTCTGATAGAAAAATATAAAGATAAACTGCTTTTATTTAAAAAATGGAAGCTTTAAATATTATGTGTTCTTATTATTAACAAATTATAAATTTAAATATGAATTATTTTAAAATTTAACATCACATATAATAATTTATTATTATTATTCAACATAATATAATAGAAGAAAATAAACAATACTAATAAATATGATTCATTGAATAAAAGTTACTTTCATATTAATTATTCTTTAACAAATATTATTAAACTTAGTTATTTATAATCTAAAATTTAATTTTAGTATAAAATTGAAATGAAAATCCTTATTTTGTTTTTAAATATAATATAATATTTTAATAATATTACTAATATTGATAAGTAAAAGACACACAAAAAAACGCACCCACATATATAATATCATATTTTTATTTCATTATGAGTTATATTATTTTAATTTTACTATATAGAAACACAAAACACCAGTATACCTTTTAGATATATGAGTAATAAACATATTTTTGATATTCATATATTCACTAACCATGTTATCAATTATCGTATTTTCAACCAAAAAATCATCCATATATATATATATACATATTAAACCTTATGTTCGATCCACTATCATTATGAAAAGTCATTTATCTTATTTTATATTATTGATTTTCTAAAATTTTATCCACATTCATGTTTATCATATTTGTTGTAGTTTTTGTTTGGATGTTGGTGGTCCTTGTGTTTTAATATTATCTTGGGTCTTTTTATATATTAATATTTTATTTGTTTTATCTATGATTCGAAATTGATTTATTCACTATTAATAGATTTATTATATCCATGATGAACACTTATCTATGGGGTTAAAAACATGGTTTTGGATTTTCTTTTTCTAACATTATATTCATGAATTAATAATGTAATGTTAGTTTAATTTATAAATTATATGAATTATTTTATAATAATTTTAATGGTTTTATGTATGTATAGAAAAATAGATTAAACATAATGTTTATAAAAACAATATAACTCCTACAAAATGGAGTTCTATATTCACCCACTCATCACATAAATAATATAAGTCCTAACAATTTAGATTATCTCAAATCAATTGAATCATAATTTTACTTGTTTTTAGGGACCCTTCTACCCCTTTTTGTTCAGGCATTGGTATGGTCATGTTTAGGGGTGATTTGAGTGATATTTGGAAAATTTTGGAGACTTCATGGGTTTTATATTGTTGGAACAAGGATTTCCAAAATCATGTGCCCCAATGAAAACTATATTCCCCTTAGATAGTGGGGAGTTCATTTTTAGGACAATGTTTCCCAAACTATGCGCCCATATTGGGAAAAAATTGTTCCCTTAGATTTTGAGTTTAGAGGGGCACAGAATTAGGGTGTAGATATTATTTTAATCATGTCTCCCTGCATATGAAAACGTGAATGTGTTTTTATGATAATATGAAAATTGATTTTAAAATCATGAAACCCCATGTTTAATGGAAAAGTAGGCCAATTTAGACCTAACAAAATTATTCATCCATGGATGACCCATAAAGGTGTTTTTCAATCCTCCGACCTCTTTATTTGGATAATCAATTTGTCAATGGGTGATATGATCCCTATCAAATAATAGGATCTCCACTCTAATAGCTTCGTCCAATATCTCCTTCCATCCTCCATAGTGTTTGATGGATCATCCTATATTACATGGATCTAATCAATTTTTGATTAGATATTTATTCAAGTTATGATTTCTTAATCTCTGATGTATTTATTCATTATTAGAGGATACTATTGTGGTTTTCTATTTTTCATCATTCATTAAATGTATTTGGTTATATAATACATTTACAAAAAAATTAACCATGAATTTCTTCACCAAATTGATTTTAATTTTAAATTGAATTAATATAATTGAATTGTGATATTTTGATTCATCATTGAAAAGGGATATTGAAATTTGAATAACCCAAATTTAAATGTAATTTTAATTATGATGTGAATTCAGGAAAGATAATGGATATTTTAAGAAATAATGTTTATGGAAATTATTTTATATTATTCTCAAGAAAATTTACAAAAATAAAATATGTATTTAAATGGACTGAAATTATGAAAATAAATTATTTTTTATTGAACTAAGAATGAATATATATAATTTAAAATTTTACATTGGGTTTTAATGTGATTTAAAATTATTTATTTCCATATTTTTTATTTGAATTTCCAATATGTTCTTGTGAATAAACTTTTAAATTGAGTGGGAGTGGATGTAATTTTACCTTAGGTGGGAGATGATGTAATTTTCTATTAATTGGGAGAGGATCTTACTCTCACTATAATGGGTGTGTAGTTTTTTCATTTGTTATAGGTGTTTTATTTCTGTTACAACCTCAAATTGGTGTGTTGATCATGATAACTTGTAACATTTTTTCATCCATGGTTTTGAGCGAAATGTTTTCCATATTTTTTCTTGTATGATGATAGGTGATAGCCACCAAACAATTGGGACTGGGAATTCTATTCATTATACTTCACTGTTGGATCGTGTATCACTGTATGTGGGTATTCAGGATGGTTTGTGACAAATTATTATCAAAGGGTATAGGTTGAGAATCTTTTTATGATGTTAATATGCTGTTTGGGTTTTCTTGGTAGATTGGAGGTAGAATTTTCTGGACAATGGATGTGGCTTTTATCGAGTGCGTTGTTATCTCTAATTATTATGAACCTTAATTTACCATGGGAGGTTAGGGAATGAAATCTGTAGGAATTGTTTTATTTAATTCTATTAATTTAATTTAATTTAATTGGATATGTTAAAATCAAAATCATGATATCTTGTTGTATGAGACTAATTTTCCAGCTAAAAATGTTTGAGTTGTTTATATGAGAAATATTGTGATGTCTTAATTTTTTTTGATATTGTGTAGTATCCTTCCTCTAGAAAGGAATATGAATTAGATCTAGTAGGAAGATTATGGTGAAGCATATCATGTTAATCCTCAAATGGACTAGAATCATGTTGTGATTTTTTTGTGTAGTTTCTGAGATCTAGAAAAAACACTTTCACACATTCACATTCAATATCCAGTTGTTAAACCTCATAGGGATGAAATTTAGAATCATTCTCAAAATATACTTCACTAGAATCCATTACTATTCCAATGGTATAATGACCCTCATGATAATTGGTATTGGTTTAGAAATATTGAATATCTGTTTTATTTCTTACAATGTGTGATCTAATTAAGTGTAATATTCCCTCTTCATGCTAGAGGTACCTAGATGGAATATATGGGATTTTATTGTTATAGTCTATAAGACCAAGTGCTTATAGTTGTTGGGAATCATGGTTATTTTCATTGAAAATATCTATATTGAGACTGTGGTGCTTTCTAAGTCTATAGAGTTCCTCTAACTCAAACAGGATGACATGACCATGATATTGTATGAAAACCACTTTTCATAACATGTTCATTTTTCTCCATAGATTGTATCAATATTTTAGATGAATACTCAATGATTTGAGATGAATCTTTGAACTTATATTAAATCTCATGATTCCATAGTAATTCTCACTTCATATGATCACAACATAGAAAGGGATTTGTTCATCAAGCATGATATTTCTGGAAGGTCTGGGTTGGATAGAATTACATTTTCTTCAATTAGATGTTATATGAGTTACTTTATTAGAAAGATGAGGATTGATGAGTCTCATAGTGGTACATGATATCAAGAATCTTATAGGTCCCTAATTGTTTTGTATGATTCCCTTCTAATTGATTCTTGTGTGGAAAGGTTGGTCATTCAAGACATGTTTATACTGAGGTGCCTATTATTTACCATTATTATGGGAAATTTAGGAACCATTATAAGTTCTTCCATTTATTTTCTTCTTTATGTAGTGTAATGGGTGAATCATCACCTAAATGTACTATGGTATAATAAAATGAATCTAAAAAATGGGGTTCCAACCATATGAATTTGGAATAATGCTTCTTCACATAGTGTATGGTCTTTTGAAGAAGCTAATACATGTCCAGTGATTGTCAGAGTTACCATAACTATATTTTTTTCTTTAGTGACATAGTTATTTGAAACTACTGCATATATCTTGTTTATATTTACTCTTATTATGAATATTATAAATAATCATATGGATCATTTTTCTTATGTGAGGGATATTACTACACCCTTTGGAATAAAGAGTGATAGGGTACTCTATTGTCCTACTTGGGACCTCTCTCTAAAATAGTTTGGTATTTATTATTATTTTATAGTAAATGACATGAAATATCATACTTTTAGTTTTGGGATGGATTAGATTTCTCTAATAAGGCCATATTGTCTATTATCATTAATGGGTCACCAATATCGATCCCGATGGGGTGTTCTATACCATTCAAGGAGAATAGGAATTGAAGTCATGTATAGTCAGACCATGTTATATAGAGTTGGGTAAAGTAATGTAAATTCTCACCATTTATTTGTATGAGTCATTCTGTAATTATCTATCTCTAGTAGTCATTTTGTTTTATGAGGTGTTCCCTAATTATTTATATATTTTTCCACCAATATGAGAGGTAGAGTTGTAAATTGATTTAATACATGGTAATATGCTAATGAAAATTATTTCTCACCATAAGGGAATATGTGATATGAAAGATTTAATGATATAATTGGATGATCTATTCGAGAAATGATTTAAACACCCATGTGTATCACATTGGGTTCTTATTGTTCTCTTTTATTCAAAATCATATGAAACACATAACGTATATCTTGATTACTAGAATTAAAAACTAGTTATGGTAATGAATAATTATACATTCCCATGGATTGATGATCTATTAAAATAATTGAATGTGGTGAAGTGGTTAGCTATGATTGGTCATCAATCGGGTAATCACGAGTTGAGAATAAAATAATCCAACATTATGAAATATTTCATCCATAAATGGAATTCCCATTATAAAAATGTAGTCATTCCATTCGGTCAAACAAATTGTCTTAGTATTTATGGATTTGTTAAAATGGATTATCCATGAGTATCTATTATACATTTTTTTGTGGACATTGTTTTTGAAATTGTGGTTTGTAATTAGTTTGAGGAGGATAATGTATTTAAATTGAGATTAGTTTTGAAAAATTGGAGGAATCACTGACTCAATTTAAATATATTGAAACATTATTAATGTATTCGTGATGTGATGTTAATGGGAAACACTTTGTCAAGACACAACATCTTAGTAGACCCTGAAATGGTAAAACATATTTTTATTATAGAAAAACCAAGAAATTTATTCTAGAATCATATCATATTTGGTTAAGTAGGTTATTCACATGACATTGTAATGTATTTCTAATAATCAACTTCTCAGATGACTAGTCTCACTCATAAGGGGGTAAATATCATTTGGGATGAAAATGGTAGAGTACATCTATGAGTTGAAACATCTTTTTTTAACTTTTATGTTACTGTTGACTCTTCAAGAGGGTGATAAGGGATATTATATATTTTACGACACATCAGGATTGGGTTTGGGATGTGTTATTATACATGGTAATCATGTGATACTATATCATTATCTACATCATTAGGCAGATGAGAAGAATTACCGAACCCCTAACCTTAATCTTGTAATTAGGAATGCCTACACATAATAATTGGAATCATTACAATTTCAAACAAAGGTTTTACATGTATTATAACCAAAATATATTGATTTATATATTCTCTAAAAATGATTTTAATTTTATAGATAGGTTTTGGGTAGAGTACCTGGAATCAATTTATTTTGACATTTACTATACCCCAGTGAAAGGGGACATCATTTTTACTATGTTGAGAAAGAGAAATTTGACAGAAACAATGAAGGAATTATTAGAATAATATAAATTGATTATTAATTTTGCACAATTTCATTTAAGAGATTTGGTGGAGGAGGCCATGGTTATCCTGGAAATAGTTTTACTTACCTATGAACTTCTTATGAGGATTATTCATGAATAGTATCTTGATGATGAATTAAGATGCATAAGGAACTCCCATTATTATGGGGATTCCATTGTTGAGTGGTAATTATATATTGTGGGTATTCTATGTTTTCATAATAATTTTTTCCTTTTTCAATAAGAATGGTACTGTTGGAGATTTCAATATTTCCTAACGGTTTAATCACCAAGAAACCACAAACAAATTTTTTACATGCGGTGAATATTCTAGTGGATAGGTAGAAGATGGGACATCACTATTTTTATTTCACATTAATATACCTATTATAAGGTCAAGGTTAAGCACCATATTCATTTGAGATTTCTTTATTTAGTTTGAGTGTCGTATTGTAAATGAGATTAGATTTCAATGGAAATTGTGGATGGGATTCCACTTACCCCTTATAAGAATAATACTGTATGGGTTTTGATCAATCATCTGAATAAATTTTCTATCTTCTTACACATTCACGATATAACCAAATTTGAGGAGTTGATAAATCACTATGTGGAAGTTACTGTACATTTTCATGGAGTTCTATATGATATAGTGTCTATTAGTTATCCTTATTTTACATATTTTCTTTGGTGATGACTTTATGGGGAAATAGTACATCAGGTTTATTTTTATAGATCATACCTTACAGAGATGTAAGACCAGATAGAGTGGGTAGTATAGATTCTTGAGGACATTATTCATTCATATGTTCTCAATATTGGTGGCTCTGGGGATGACCATTAGGGAATAATTATTCAAAGAGATTATAGTGAATTTTATGCTGAATCACACGATACAGTAATAGGATTGATATACTATAACTCATATTTTTGTCATTTTCATAGACTCTAAGAGTTCTCAGTAGGTGAAGAAGATTTTTTTAGATTCCACATCAGTTTCATCAATGAAATATTGGGTGAAAGGGAGGATTTATCAACATTTTGTTGGACCATTTGAGGTTGTTGAGAAGGTGGGGGAATTATCTTAGCATTTTTCAATTCCACTGATGTTTATATTGATACATAATGTGTACTATGAATAAAAGATTTAAAAGTATATTTATAAACCTTCTCATGTATTTATGTTGGAAGATATTAAGGTTGAGAATTATATTTCCATGAATTAGAATCCAGTCTGGATTACTCATTTTAATGAAAAGGTACATCATGGGAGGATTATAACATTTTACCATGTGTTGTGGCATATTGGTTCTAATTATCATAATTTTTGTGAACAAGAGTCGCTAAGGAGAGAGAGTAGTGGATTAATATATTTGATATGGAAACTTCTTAACATGATTTCTGGGAAAGGAATGATTTTATGGTATAGTGGTTATGATATCCCATTAGATTTTACAGGTATTTTTTAACCATTTTTTTGATCATTACATTATTACTTCATCATGTAATGTGATTTTGGTGAAATTGTTAAAATTTTGGAGGGTTTTTTTCTCTTCATAGTTGAAACCTTTTTTTCCCAATCCATGTACCCCCCAGTAAAACATGTGTACCCCATAGTAGTGGTAAATGGAAGGCTAGAACACATTTTTTATAACTATCTACCCTTCAAGTGAAAACCATTCACCATCAGGTAGTGATTTCAGAAGGGGTGGTTGGTTTTTAACCATTTATTCCATCCCTAGAAATATAGTGTGTGGTTTTAAATTAGTTCTATAATTTATTTTAAATTTCCTAACCCTATAGTTTGAGTTCCATGTAACTCCATTGGATCATAAAAAAATTATTTTTTCTTTAGAGGCTCCAAAGTTGTGATTTTGGCTCCATTAACCTCCTAATATGGGGAATTAATGAATTTGTGTGATATATGACCCTCCCTTGTAAGTGGATATCAACTCTAATGTTATATTAAAATATCCCCTTCCTTCATAGTTAGTGTTTTATTGTTCATACCATATTAGATGGATCTCAAAACTGTTTCATTCGATCATGATTCTAGTTTTTTTTCATGATCTGTAATGCGTTTGTTATTCACTAGATGATACCATTTCTTGTGAAAATTCTTGATCACTGATAAAATTTTGGTGGTTAAATAATTCCTTAATATAAAATTTAATCCTATCATGGCTTGAAAAAATTGCATTTATTTTTTTAATTGATTCATGGGAATGGAATTTTGATTATTTCAATCTTGATTGGAAATGGATGTAGAAAATGATAAAAATACACAATTAAATTAATTGTTGGGGTGAATTCAGGAATAAGTATTAATTATTTGATAAATAATTTTGATGGAAATGGTATTATATTGACCTTGAGAAAAAGGATTAGATTAAAAGTTGTTTTGAAATGGCATGAAATGTTGAAAACATATGATTTAGATTTTGAAATGAGACATCATGTAGAAAATTTAAATTGGTAAATTGTGTATTAAAGTGTTTTAAAATAATTGATTTAAAATTTACTGGATGAAAATTTCTATTAAGTGAGAATTTATGTATTCTTACCTTATGGGAGTGGACATAATTTCCCCCCATGTGGTAGCAGATGCAATATTCCATAATGTGATAGAGGCTGTAAATTTCCCTTATGTGGTGGTGCCTTTGTTTTATTTGTTATAACTATTTGATTTCTGGTCCTTTCTTGATTTGTATTTTTGATCATATTAAGTTGTAACCTTTTGAATTCAAATATTTCCTAGAAAATTTATTCCCTTTATTATCTGGAATTATTCTAGGTGCTAGTCACCAACCAGTTGGGATCAGTAACACCCTTTGGTCTATGTTACTATTGGATCGAATATTAGGGTATAAGGGTGTCCAATCTAGTGTGTGACACCTATGGTAATATAAATTTTATTATAAATTATATATGTAAATAGATATATAATTTTAAAATAGATACCTATTGTAAAAAAATTTTAAAGATATATATTTAAATTGGTTAGGATTATCCATAATGTTTCCTTTTCATTAGTCATTTGAAAAAGCATCACTCATTTTTTAGTTATCATGGATCATATAGAATAATTCAACATTTTAATGACTTTATGGTCATCCTTACACTCAGGGATGATCATGGGTTGTTTTGAAATATGAATTTTGATTCCATTATTCTCATAATTGTTATGGAATCCATCTAACAAGAGATATTCAATGTCCCAAATCAAATAAAATTACTATAAAGGAATATTTAATAAGAATCAAATGAATAAAATTCCCATGATCATCATACTATAATTTAACAACAATATATATAGATGTTTTATTTTATAAAAAATCCTCATTATTGTAGGTAATCAAAATTTGAAAAAAAATTAGAATACAAGGGAGGATATAAAAAAATCCGTTAAGTCATTTACAAATATGGAGTGGAGGGTGAGTTTACCAGATAAATTTCACTATCCTATAAAGAATTTGTAATTATATATTCATTAAATTGTTGTCATTATTTTTTAATTTTTCTTACACTCCATATCTATGAGATACCTATATTATGTAATTGATTTATATAATTCCTAAACTCCTTCAACATAATTCCTTGCCATATGTGAAGTGAATTAGTTGTAAAATTATCATACTCCATGACCCTTTATGAATTTCCCTAAAAATATTTATCCTTGTGGCCATAATTTTTATGATGAATTCATCTTTCCATTATTTTGTGGAAAAATATCATGTGCTTCTTTCCACATCATGGTGATATACAAAATAGAATATTAAATTCACTATGCTATTTATCCACAAAACATCCAAGGAACATCATCATTATTTTATTTGGTGAGTTTGGGTGTTTTTATGGTTTAGAATTTTAATCATAACTCATGTTAGCAGACTGAAAAAATCCATAAGTTTTTCAACACCATCACCTATCATATTAGTTTTAGCTTTTGAATAATAACCTTGATTTCCATATTTTCTATTACAGTATAAATTAATTCTAGATCAATAAATTACGAAACATGAATTGTTTATAATATGTGATTAAAAACAAAATCATTACGGAATACAATATGTAACCACACAATAATTAACATTAATATTTCATAAAAACATGTTATCCTGAAATTAATTTATTTCAATCTATATCACAATTCATTTAAATTAAATCATTAATAAGTTATCCAATAACCTTATTGATTCAAAATAATTTACATTGAATTGTTTTTAATCAACACTCATTAATAAATACTTTCCAGAAAATTTGGAATTAATCTGTTATACTGTTTTATAAAAAGTATATGATTAACCAATGAGATTATAGAGGGACTGATAAACAATGCGTATAATTATTCATCTTTTTCATATATCATTTCAAGGTTTATTTAACAACCAGCAACCCTTATTTTTCTTATTACACCATTTTAAATTTGTTTTAGAGCCTATATGCACATGCAGTTTCATGAAAATGATGTAATTTCTATGAGAACTAAATAATATATACGGTACCAAAGCATCATGATGTTATCAAACATGGAAAAATTTTCCTTATAATTATGCCCAGGATTTTTATAAATTGTATCTAAAGTGATATATAATTTACTAAAATATTCTACAAAATTAACAAAAACATGATCTGATACCAACTAAAGTGTCCCATGATAATTTTTACCTAAGTAGTTAAATAATATAATAATTTATAAAATATATCACAGAATCATTCACACAACACAAGGAAAAATATGATTACTTTTTTTATGTTTAACTATATAATAATCTTAATATATATCCATTTCTTGATAATCATACTCCTCAAGACTTTCATATAGAAATACAACATGTTATACTTATATTTATAAATTAATAAAGATCAAATAAGAAAAGGGTGAGCTCAAATGCTCAATATGGGAATACATATAAATATATAATCATGGGATTGATCAAAAGAATATTTTATGACATTATTAAGTGAGAAAATTATTATTAAGAGAACATAGAGAAAAATGAGTTATCCATAAGTCGTTGTAGGTAGGTACAAAATGAAAAATGAAAAAAATGTACCATGTAAATATTTTGAGTAATCATGAGAGATTAAACATGTGTCAAGGAGGATAATCATAGACATATAGAAATATCTAAGGAAATTCAATCATAGTATCACAATAAATTATAGAACATACATAAAATTAAACAATCTTGTGAAAAAATATTACCAAATCAAATTTTCACAAATATATGTGAAAAATATTCCCAAAAAATATTCACATAATATGATTATAACCCAAGTCCCCACATTTAATTCAAACACAAATCCTATGAAAAATGATTTGTGAATCTCTATCATGTAATATTTCATCATATCATGTGATATGAATCCATAAAAAATTCCTTGGAGGGAGATATAAGATCCTATACATCATCATCCATATATATAATTCCCATAAAAAATGAAAATGTTCATCACATCATAAATAAAAAAGGTAAAATAGAATGGTTTTCTTAATCCATTCAAGAGTAATCACATAATATGAACATAAGAAATAATAATATTTCAAAAATATACTTTATCAAAATAAATAATATCATAATAACATATATAGTGAGAAAAAATATCACATCATAATAGATAGAAATTATAGGGTAAATAAAATTAAAAATTAACCAAAATTCACAAATATGTTTTAATACATTAGAATAAAAATTTCATGAACATAATTGTTTTAGAGAAAGAGATTACATTTAAAAAATACTTCATGAAAATACTAAAATAAAATATCCTTCAAAAGAAATAAATATCATCAAAATAAATGTGTAGTGGATGGTTAATAAATTTTATTTCTGAATGATGGAAACCACTTTGTTAAATATATTAAAACACATTTTTTTGAAAACTATAATAAAAAGTATGAAAATTTCATTATTAAAATGGACGAAGAAATAATGGGAATAAGATAATCTAGTCATTATTATATTTAACGGGAATAGTGGAAAATATTGGAGGGATTGAATGTAAGGCCAAAATATAAAAATTCTTTAAAATATATGGAAATTATTCTTAAGAATATTATAAAATTTAATTATACAATGTATTTATCAAGGAAAAATACTCTAGTGTAATACTTTATTTCCATAGGAAACTAGTTTTAAATAAAAAAACACAATAATAGAACATGCTGTATAAATATTAAAAGATAAAAATAATATTTTATTAATTAATCAAAATGAAATATATAATTTATTAGAAACAATATTACGACGTGATTATATTAAATTGATAATAGACATGTGATTCCAGAAGCATGATAACTATTGAAATGTTTTGTGTAAATATATTACAATGAGATAAAACGTGTATCTAATTTATAGGCACTCATTAGTATATTTAATAATTTATTAATAAAACATTTAATAATAATCACATTGAAGTAAACCATATAAAAATGGATGTGGATTAATTTAAAAGATGAGGGATAAAATAACAGTGTGATTTATGCAATATGGAAACTAAAAAAAGGGATTATTAAAATAGATTTATGATTTGGAATGAAAATATATCATAAATATTTAATTATATTGATATTAATTTATTCATTATGATTATGTGGAAGAATAATAACATGTAAATCCTAAACATATAATAATGTATTTTATTAAATTGAATATAGGAGTTAGAGAATCAAGGAATGATCTCTTCATCGTGACATGTATATAAAAGGGATTATCAGATGGGAGTAATTAGAGAGAAGGGTAATATATCATAACTAAGGAATTATATGGATTTCAATGAATTAATTATTATCCGAGGGTAGAATAGTCATATAAAAATGAAAAGGGATTATTTAAAATAAGTACTTCAATAAAAAGTAGTAGGAAAAACCCTACATTATGAAGTATCTTCTTAATTATTTGAAGGAATCCCTGGAACCATAGAAACTCCAAGGGAGTGATTTATAGAGGTAAATAGAAGGTGAATTTGGTGTTGAGAGTGATGAGACAACGTGTGGGGTAGGGATCTTTGTATTATTGAAAAAGAGGGGACAATCACGGAAAAATGACATATTGGTAAGGTGTAAGAATAGAATTGCGTGGTTCTTATGTGGACTTTTTTAGTTAGGTAAATTAATAAAAAAATTGATAGGGAATACATGTTGGGATACATTTAATACTTAATAAGGATTTATATTATATTAAAATTATATTTAATTTTAAAAAATGATATATATTATTAAACCAATTTTACCATTATTAATCAAGATTACAAAATTAACAATTTCAATTTTTTTATTACCAAAAAAATTTAAGATAGAAATTCATATAAATTTCACATGTGATTAATATGAATTTTAAATCAATTTAAGCTTCTTAAATTTATAATTATGAAAAAATAATCTTCTAAATTAAAAAAATATTTTTAAAGAAAACTCGTCTCTATAGACATATATGTTTAAATTATTGTCTTTTTTCATCATATTTTACACTAATGAAAATTTAAATGAGTGTTAATTAATATATATATATATATATATTAAAATGGTTTTATATTATTAATTTATGATTTCCCCATTTTATTTAATAAATCACTTTATTTATAAAATTAATATTCTATGAAAAATATTTTTTTTCCCGTGGTAGTTAATATTGAACTTCGAAACAAATTTTTAAGCACCAAAACTAAATTGGCCATGTTATTTAATTTTAATATATATAATAACCATATGAAAGTTATTTTTTCAAATCCAATTATAAAATACTTTAAAAATTAATTTTAATAAATATAAATTTATAACGTATACTAATAATTATTGAGAAATATGTTACATTCATTTCAAAATATAAAATATAGGAATGTAATCTATAATCAAAATTATTTTAGGGATAGAAACATATTTTTCAAATTAAATGGGAATCATAAATTTCTTTTTCATTATTATATACTATTAAATGTATAATATTCAAAATATTTGTGAAAACTGTAATTTTAATTATTCACCAAAAGTCAATGGATTTTGAAAACTACAAAAAATTTCACCCTATGCTAATTTTGAAATAATAACATAAAAGATGTAGTTTATTAAATCTATTTTTAAATAAAATAGATATACAATTATTATTATAATGAAAATACAAAAATATTAGGTCAAACTGATTTTTTTATTAAAGTTGACATTTTAACCATTATATGTTATTACTAAAAAGGAAAATGAATTTATATTATAAATTATTTTAATATATTAGTTCATATACAATTTTTTTAAATGTGGTCATTTTAATCTATTTCGTAAAAATAATCAATACATAACAATATCATTCTTTGAAAAAAATGAATATTCCTTTTATACTAAATATATTTTAAAAAATACAATTCAAATTATTTATTTATATTGTAAAATATAATTTTACCTCTCTCATGATATTAGAATCACTATGTAGATTATATATATACATAAAATCATATTTTAATGAAAATATTTATATTTATATGTTATGACTAAATATATAGATATAAAATATGATTTTTCATGTTATTTGAGGGTAATATTTTTTAAAATTTGCTACTTGAAAATATGTAACATTGTTATACCTATATGATATATGACCAAAATAAACCAGTCCAATGACTAAAATTCATATATATATAAATATATAGAGACTTACCAAAACAATTTTTTGATCCTCTCTAACTATACTATGAATACTTCTTATTTCATATTATATATTTTTAAAATGTTTTCTCATTTCATGATGATATTCATAATTTTTTTTTAGTTTTGAGTGATAATTATTTTTTAAGATGATTAAGTTGATTTCCTTGCCATGGTGATTTCATAATTTTTATTATTTTTCCCCTGTAGATTTATTAACATTTAATTGATGTATTTTACCCATTTTTAACAATAATCAATGTTATGAAAAACATTATTTTATGTTCTTTTTTTGTAATGTTCCAATGATAAATAAATATAGCACTATTACTTGAATTCATACTATGTATGAATTCAATCTTACTAAATTTCAATTAAACTAAATAAATAGTGAAAAAGTGAAGATAAAATATATCTTAAAAAAATACATGTCTCCTAACAACCTTGAGAATTACAAAAATCCTTGACAATGCCAAAAATAACTATATAAAACAAATTTTACATGATAATAATCACATTATCATAAAATATAGATATTTAACTTACCCTTATTTAAATATCCAATCAATGATCCTTTTTAAATAACCAATGTTTTGTAATTTTCCATATATTCCCTCTTTACATGTGAATTCATTACAACCTTTTTTTATTCACCATTTTTAGAAGTATTTTTCTCTCAGATCCTTAATCATGATATTGAAAAAATGATTAATTTTTATATAAACATTATTTTCTCATGTTTCATATTATTCCTGGGATTCCCATAAATATTTTGAGTTTCAATATGTCTTTTTTGGATGATATTTTCCAGTATCGTTGAGCCTATATCTACTTTGAACTATCTCTTAATTATTTTAATAGAATTATGAATAGTAATTTTAAAATTTTCCAATTCATTTTCATCATTCACCAATTTTTTCTTCTAATTTAGTCACATTTTCTATCTATTTTACTCTATCATAATCCATGATTTCAACTAACTTATATTCAATAATAATTAACTTCAATTCATCAATATATTTCGGTAGTTTGTATTTTTATTCAACCTGAACTGTTCCATTACTCTAAGAAACATGAGTTTAATTCTTCACATTTTTAATATATTCTCAAAATATTATATCATTAAAAGGGACATAATCATATAAATTTTTATCAAAATTTCCATTTATGTTTCATCACCTCTCCTTATTTCACCACATTCACCATAATTGAATTCTTGTCCATTAACCATAGTAAATCAAATTTTCAACAATATCAATTGAATCCTAAAAATACTCTTCCATGATATTAATTTCATTGATTTAAAACATGGATAAAAATTAAACTTTTTTATTTTTGAATATTATTTATCTTCCTATTTTAGAAACCTATACCATTTAAATGACGACTATTTATTTCTAAAGCATCTTTCTGATATTTCTTCTACTACATATATGCTTTCAAATTCTATAAACATTGTAAAATTGATTAGAAAATGAGAAATTGATCCACAAATAATAAATATTATTTGAATATTTACATTAAATATCCGCTTTCCTTTTATTGAATTTTTACATATAAGATACATCATTTGATTAGTTTTCAAATAAAAATCAAAATGAGAATCCTAATAGGAACCATTAACATAATCTTATATCTTTTTAACAACCTCATTCATTAAGGCATTGAAATGGATTTCAATATAAGACATACACTTCATATTAGGGGAAAATAATTATCTCATATTATATCTTATTAGAATATGTTATATATCATCTAAAGGGTGTGGTTCTAGATTTATATCATTAAAATAAAAGTCAATAGATACAATCATTTATGATAAAATTCATATTTTATTATCAAAGGTGGTAGTATCTTTTAACATCGTAGTATAAGATTTGGGTATACTCATAATCTTATACACAATTATAATGAAATAATCTACAGTTTCATCTTCTTAAATTTTATGATCTTCATACATCAATTTCTAAATTTATATCCAATTCTATTTTACCTTCTTAATTCAATAACATATATTTTTATGTTTATGTTGAAGTATATTGTCTATATAGATACATTAACATTAACAAGATTATTCTCTAATAAATTATAAAATATAGAATATATAGAATAACCATATTTATAATTATTCAATTTATACTTTTTTAAAGAGGAACAATCAATATAAGGTGGAAACTAAACAAATGCATCCTCTAAATCATTAATTTTCATGGACATAAGAAAATAATCATTTTTTTACTTCTAAATTCAATATTTTTTTCATTAAAAAGTTCAAATACAATTAATATTAAATGAATAATTATTTCCTCAAAAAACATCATATATTAAGTAACAACAACTTAAATAAAATAAAACATTATCCTTACCGAACATTAAGTAGAAAGCACTATCAAGAGGAACGTGGATCTAATACCACTTCAAAAAGGCCCTCTCAACTTAGCAGAGAGTCACTAATAGGGGGTTGAGTCATAAATATTATTTAATTTTCTTTCACAACATATAAAAAACCCCAATCAACTATTATAGTTAATTTAACAATAGTAACACAAAAATAATGAGATTACATGATTTAATAGATTCCCCACATTTTAGAAAAATCATTTTACTTTGTATGATCTGAATTCCTAGAATAAAATAAGACCCACTAGTTTCAACAAATATGTACCCAAAAGTATATATCATCCTAGTAAATGTGTTATAACACATATAAAAACTATAATAATTCTTCACACACTTATCAGAGTATATTGAATTTATTATCAATAGTGATAATGACTTCAATCAACATTAATAAGCATATCTTGAGGAAGTGATTTACATCATACTCTCTTTATTAATGTGATCTCACTAAAATTATGTTGTGAGTTCCCTATCATATTTAATTCTTCCTATAATTAATCTTCTTAACATATTGTATTATTTACAATAAAGATTATACTTTTATATAAAAAAAATACATAAGAAAGCCATATTTTTAACATTAATTTAAAACTAAAATATTCAAGTTAAATACATCCCCTTGGATAGCCTTTCACCCAATCACCACCATAATATTAAAATATGTAGTTATAATATGTTAAAATAAACACAAGACACTAGATATGTGGCAATTTTATCACATGAATTCAAATTTCTTCATAAATAATACATCAAGGTTTGATTATAGATATTATTGAATATCTAGTTATTTTCTCATAAGTAAGTTATAATCTATACCTAAATGTTCATCATGGTCAATACATAGTTCATTATAGGTCTAAAAATCTGAGTTGGCATCAAAATGTAACTATATAAACATAATTTAATGGATCTATCTTCTATAATGTGATACAACATACTCTCATCTAATTACAACTTAGTAAAATCATTCTGGATTGAGGTTTCCTTTGTATAATTGAGTACCATACATGATATCATTTACATAAAATAAAAAAATATCAACATAGTCTGCAAA
Organism: Viscum album; assembly: GCA_963277665.1. Classification (NCBI taxonomy): domain Eukaryota; kingdom Viridiplantae; phylum Streptophyta; class Magnoliopsida; order Santalales; family Viscaceae; genus Viscum; species Viscum album. Next base: position 1,303,016,558 of record OY728127.1, read on the forward strand.
AATCAATCAATACCCTAATGTATGAGGCATTTTTCCTTTACATGGAAACCTTCATCACATGGTAGGTAGATGTAAGGTACTGAATATTTTAACATTATATGTCAGTAATCATATATATCTAAATTATTAATTTAGTATACTATACACATTGTTTTGGTTCTTTAAATCTTCCACTAACAATATAATGTTAAATATTCCCAAGTTAATAGGTTTAAAAATAGATATGGATACTAATTTTTTCCTGAACACTTCATCAAATTGTGGCCTATACTCTATTATATTGACTACTATAGATGAAATACTACACATTTTGTAACTTTATTCATATCCATTTCGTAAGCTACCACATACAGTTTACTCCATCATTCACATTCAATAAATTGGGTTTTAAACACCAATATTATGTTTACACTTCTTACATATTCTAAAATGCATTGTAGTCACCTCTTCAATGATATTTATGAAATAAAAACTAGATTAATGATCATCTATGTAAATTAACTTGGTATATTATAGAGAAATAAATAAATATATATTTAATATTATTTAAATATATATAATAAAATGAAACATACTATGAATAAAAACATTAACCACTATTTTAAGCCACCTCAAAAAAAACTGTCAATATCAATCAATATTAAAAAATACATTAAAACACAAAATATTATTACCTTATATGATAAAAATTGATCATATAATATAAATATCATATATTTTTAATGTCATTATTTACTCAAATAACCATTTCAAAATGTGGTGCATTCATTAAAAACCCATTTATGAATCTTAGAGATTTATATTTAAAACCATTGTCCATAACTGTTTAACCCACATAAGAAACAGCTGAATCCCCGTTAAATTAATAATATTATCCTATCTAGTTTTCTCCCTTATTTTATCCTCCAATGATTAAATCATTACGCAGTAAAATGGGGAGCTATATTATGCTCACCCATCATCATGAGATATATCAGGCTAGACAATAAACAAATATAATTACCATGTGGCATGTAATGAATATAAAATTTATAATTTTTTATTTTTACATCTTAGAAATCCTAAAAAATGCATTTATGAAAACAAAACTTCCATTTCCATATGTAAACAAAGAGAAATGCCCCTTTCTTTTGGAAACTATTAATAATGATAAAATCATATAATATTTGGAATATGTTTCCTATTTTGAAACCATGGAGAAATGTTAAATGAGATTTATCATAATGATATGACCTGACAGTGGGATTTTCCATTAATGGAGTTTATGATGAAAAATAATATTTCATTCACACATTGTAAAAAATGTAAAAATTTGTCTTTTGGGAAACCATTATGAAATTCTCTAAAAATATTTGTAATGTTGTACACCATTAAAATTAAATTACATTAAAAAAATTAAATCATTTAAATATATATTTATAAAAAAATAAAAACTATTTTATTGAAAGAGAATTGATAAAATTAAAACCATAATTTAATTTTTTTAAATAAAATCAATTATTTCATTGACAATAATTAAATTAAAAGTACAATATAAGAGAAATGTAAAATTTAATTTTCAATATATTAATGTAATATAATTATTGAAAATGATAACTTGAAGGTATTTCATACACTATAAGGAATTATAGGTTATGAATATGGATTAAGATTCAATGAATGAAAATTGAGATAAAAAATTAACTTACACAAGACACCACTTTGTGTGATATACTATAAAAAATATGATAAATTTATATTTATTATTACTATATATATAGATTATAAAAAAAATAGATACAAGAAATGAATAACATAGAACAACTCATAAAATATTTATAATTAATTTTTAATTAAAACCCTTTTTAAGTTGATAACTATTCAAATGTTGAAGTTTTTTGGACCAGTGGATTCAATCAAAGTATCATGGACATTTTATCATTACTAGAATAATGTTAAAAATGAGAAAATGTATGATTTTATATTGATTATAATGTTTTATGTAAAGTTTACAGAACATATGGAAATGATTTTGATGAAAATATATAAAATCCAATTTTTTTGAAGTTATGATTTCATCAATCAAGTTGATTTTAGAAAAAATATAAATATGTTTGTTGAAATTACATATTTTTTAAATCATAATACTTTAATCATTAATAAATAATATTACTAATATATAAATTTCATTAATAATATATGATATAAACATAAAAAAAATATTCTTAATGGTGGTAATATTATACAATATATGAAAATATTATAATGATTTTTTTAATAACATGCTATTAAAAATAATAATATGAATTATAATGATTATAATTGATGTTATTTTTATCATATTAATTGAATTATTTCATCCTTATGGTAATTTATTAGAGGAGATATGTAATAAAATAAATCACTTCATGCAAATAGTAGTATGTATGTATGCATGAGTGATGTTTCCATTTTCCAACTGATGTAATGATATGAATATAAAATATATCATATCATAATAGAAATATAATTATTTTAAATATATCATATGTATTTTATATTTGTCTTGGATTCATCTTTTTTGACCCAATTTGTGTTATTAATGTTTGAGATAATTAGAGGAGGCCCATAGTAGGTTGCAGGTGTTTGGCTACTAAAATCTAAGAGTGAGAAGAATTCATAACATAGAAGTATTTCACATCATGAATTAGTGATTCATGATATGTGTGTCAATTTTACAAGGTGTTCCTCATGAAATAAATAAATTTATGTCCAAATTTATTGAGGTGTAACATTTTTCATTTGAACATCATAAATGTTACATAAACGATGAAAAAGGGTTTCATTCCCTGCAAATTCACTATACAACATGCATTTATAATCTTCTTCACCATAGATTATCTCAGAACCTATGTCTCTCCCACTCTTTCAATTTATATGTGATCCACGGTTCTCACTCTATAATGCGAGGAATCCCTTGGATGTGGATCGATTCTTTGATAACCATCATTCATCAACATTGATCTGAGGTACTATCTCTTTCTTCCATCATGGTTATTAGATATGCATCCTCCCTCTTATTATCTACACGAGGTATAATATTCCGTCACTAGTGTAGGTTTTTGTTTTCTTGTTTATGTTTTGGTTTAGTTCAAAAAAATCCTCCATGGATGGGTGAATCTTGTGAAGGAGGGGTGACCAGGATCTAAAATGTTAGTCTATTATCATAAAAAAACATTGATAACATTGAGGAAGTGTAGTTTCTGATGTTATATGTTTTATTCCCTTTTTAATGAATCTATTTAATGGATGAAATCTATGTTTATTGTTTAGTATACACTATTTCACCACTACTTCAGGTTGTTAGATGTGTTTGGTTATTTGTTTCCTCTTTATGTATTCATATTATGGTTTTCTAATTGTTATAGGTAATGTAATTATTATAATCATGAGTAAGTAGTTATCAACACATGGGTTTGGTGTGTATGGATTAAAGATTATGATAATATTTTAATCATGGAAAACTGTTGACTCATTTTGGATTATCCTTGGAGGGAATGGTCATTACAGTCATGATTAATGTAATGTAATTCAAGAATAATTTTTTTTGATTAATTGATAATGGATTAATTAACATAAATTTAACTATTTAATAAAAAATATTTAATATAATGTATATATTAAACATTAATTTATTATTTTATGATATATAGTCCCCAGTAGTGGCACCTGGGCATCCGAGAGTTGATAGATAATGTTTATCATATGATTAGGCTTTTTCCATAGTGTGGTTGTGAGATATATTATAGCTTGTATATTCTGTGATTTATTACACTTTCCCACTAATTTTAGTTAAGAACAATGGCACCCAGGGGACTTTATGTGCGTGTTTTCCCCATCATATGAGTGGGGGGGGGATGCCTCACTACCACCTTTGTCCCCACTATATTATTTTATTAGTTACTAGTGATAGCATACATGACTGTTAGTTTTTCCATTAATGTGTATAGAGGGGTTTGATGGGATATAGTTATTTCAAACCAATGTATCTCAATATATAGTATACAATGGCCTATTTTAGGTATTACTTTTATGGGTTATTATTTATTGAGGTACATACTTAGTGTATGTGAAGTTATTGCATGAGATGTAATTCCTGATGTATAATACATGTCATATAGGCTATTTTGGATCCCTAAAAAATCGTTTTAACTATATAATGTGATGAGATATGTGTTGATGTGATGATGTGATATATGAGGTGCATGTTGTGATATCTTTAACATGTGTCTTCAGGTGGGAATATTTGATAGAGAGATGGCCCATGATGATTGACATTGGGGTATACCGGCTAAACAAGTAGGAAGTAGGAGTGGGTGTAACCATGATGTCCCTTTATTATATTAATTTCATTATTATTTTTGATAAATGGTGAGTGTTTTCTATGTTTATGAGGTGAAATTATTATACCACATTAGGAGATCCGTTAATTTCTTTATTTTTCATTGTACTTTATCATGATTTATTAATCATTTTCATGAGAGGATATAAGGAGGATCCTGCTAAGTTTAAAATTTTTCTCACCTTACATAAATTTAAACTATTTTTCAGGTTATTAGGACACGTTTAGAGTTTGTTATGTACCATAAGAGACCATGGTTTTTTAGGATCTATTTGGGTTTCATGTTTAATTTCTTATTTACCTTTTGGTAGGTGTAGTTTTTATTTTAGTTGTTATATTACTATACGTCATTTGGTGGATTAACAAAATATTTCTTTATATATATTTCAAAGCATGATTTTTATTTGGGTACATTTATTGTCTATTCCATCCACATTTTCTCTTAGAGGGTCATGCCTCCCATATGTATGTTTATTATACCCTCGATACTAATCTTCAACATGAGGCCTAATTGAGGTGGGAATTATGCAGTCACCATCTCACATCACTCATTGTCGGCTGAGAAGGGGTTTACATATGGGGAGGGTATAAAAATCCATTATTTTCATACATAGATAATATATCATTTAACATTAATATTTAATACATTACCAAAACACATGCCTAAAGACAATTATAGTTCAAAGTATTTGGATACTATGTAGACAAGCTTCTAATTATGTGAAAGATCTTCAACGTATCCCATAAGGATCATCCCACATTGTAATATTTAAAAAAACTTACAACATATTTTTTTTCTCATATCATAGGGATGGGAAACAAAGTAAAGGACAACGTTAGATTCTAGTTATGGGAAAACATGGGAGATACATAAGCATAAGAGGAACATTAGTGTATTAGATCATGATCATACATTTCAAAAACCTTCTATGCATATTGATGATAATAATACTGAGTAATGGAATAAACATTGGTAGTAAATAAGGAATTAGTGATAATTTAATCAAATAATATCATCCATGAGATCATAACATAGTCATAATACAAAAAAATTATGTCATACACATATGTATAGAAAATAATTTCTATAGTAGTCAAAATTTGATGCCAATTCTATAATAGTGGAAATTGATCACTACATTAAATATCTTTATTGACAAGGATTACTATCAATACCATCATTGTGGACAATTTCCCATTTTATACTTGGTTTTCGCGTAATTCTATATAAGAATATATCCCGAAATATTAATCTGTACTGGTTTCATTGGATGAAGATATACGTCCCACCCATCGCTAAATGAATATCAAACATATATATCCATAAAATCATAAAACATTAATTATGACATAACCCATGAAGTGAAATGGTTTTCATAAACATTTTATCATATCATATATTGTGGTAAGTATGTTGGATTCATAATTATTTCATGATTTAATAATAGAAAACCCCATCATAAAATAAGTGGGTTTCATAAGAATTTCATCATGTATAACCATTACAAAGGAAGTGTTATACATAATCATCTTGTCACCATAATAAAAAATAATTAAAATAGTTAATAATAATGGTATCCTTGATTTATATATATATAAAACCACAAGTAACATCAAAGGATGTATTCTAATATGGTAAAAGATTTTTAAAGTTCACTTGGAACCTTTCTTAAAGAAAATGGCATTTCTTTGAAATTATATTTTTAAAATTATAAAATCATAATACATATTGGAAATAATTGTTTTTAAAAAAAATCATAGAATCTTATAAAAATATATTGAAAATATCATTTAAATTCTTTATTGATTAAAACAATATTTCCTCTATGAAAAAAACTTCTTTAAATAGAAAAAAATATTGAAATCATATTCATTGAAAGTAAAAATTAAAATATATAGATTAATCTTGGAATAAAATTATGGTAATGGATGAAGGAAATTTCATTTATGTCGTAAATGTTAAATAATATTCTTTTTATCTCTATAGTAAAATACAAATGACCATTTTTTTGAAAATGACACTAAGAATCCATTCGTATAATTGATTTAAAAAGGTGAAAAAGGTAAAAAAAATTATTAATAAATCATTATGAATTTTTTTAATAATATTTTTAATGAAAATTTAGAAAAACCAGGTTTTCATGAAAAAAATAAGTTTCTACCGAATAGATAAATAAAGATTATTTTTTTTCATAAAAGATATATTCTGAACACTTCAGTATATAAATTGATGAAAATAAAGTGAAAATTTATTATTCATAAATAACTCAAATAAAAGAAATGGAATGAGTTTCATGAGAGGTAGATCATAATAATTCATTATTAGAAGCATAATTATGAGCAATCTAGATAAATGATGATATTATAGCCTAAAAAACCATACAAATTTGGTAACATTAAATTGAAAAACCTATGACAGAATAAATTTAAAATAAAAATATATTATCATAATAAATATTAAATTTATGATATTACTTGTACACCATGAAAAATAATATAGGTTCATAACATGAAATATTTCTCCATTACTGAAAATTGAAATATAAATATCTTATTGTATTAGTAACCATTGAACTATGGACCCCGTGAAACTGATATCATCAAATGTATATGAGATTAATTTTTTTTTAGTGAATATTAATAAAATACATTCAGGTTTTGTATATAAACTATATAAAATCAGCATGTGTTGAATATGTTATGTGTCTCATAGAATTAAAAATTGATATGAAAAACTATTACCGCCTTAGTAATATTTTGAATCGTAATCCCATATAATGGATAATATAATAAGAAAAATTAAATATAAGGAAAATAATAATATGGTTGATAAGAAATGTCAAAGTGGAATAATATAAACCACAAAAAATAACCTTTTAGTGAATTTACATATGTCTACCACAAATAAAATAGAGGTTAGAAATCCCATACCACAATAGTAATATTTGGAATCATAAGACCCTATAAAGACTGACAAAAATTTAAACATTTTGTATTATAAAAATAATGATATTAGTTATAGAAAACTTAAAAGGGGTATTATTTACTTGACTAATATGAAAAAAGTGGTGAATTTTCATTTCCCTCCTAAAAATAAAAGAGCGACCAAAAATCACTTCTCTCATGTATCGACTTTGTTTGTACATGTTTGAATATCCTATATAATAAAAATAATTTTATAATAAATAAATTTTGTAACCATACATATATATAATATATAATGTATTATTTACTTATAACCATTAATTAAACAATATTTACCAATACATTGTTAAGATAACATTTCATGTAAGACATACTTTATATTTTTATATTATTTTATTAGTAATTATAACACCGCAACTCTTACCTTTTGTTTTCTTTTTTGTATAAATTAAATTTTATTTACAGTAAATTATATAAAACACTATGTAAAGCTTACTCTAAATGAATCATTTATTTACAATGAATTAAACACAAAATTATTCTTAGCTTTATCACATTGAACAATGAATTCATCTTGTGTTATACACAACAATAGATTTTTTAAATGGCTAAGGTTCCATGAAAGATTGAGTTCTAACAAACATAAATATGTTATTAAAATATTATCATTTAATATAAAATGATATAATCTAGATGTTAAATTGGAACATGGGAATAAGATTAAAAATCTTATAAAAATATACTATCAATTCATTCATTATCAGTTATTTACAAATTAATATATCAAATAATTTAATATAAGAAGAATTTTAATATATAATACAATTTCTAAGGACTGAATTTCGTTTAGTCATGATAAATTAAATTTATTTCTATTAGTGAGGTATATTATATATATATATATATATTACTTTCAATCAACTATTTTTGACATTAATACAATAGGTTTGATAGTCATTACATAAGAACAAATCCAATTTTATGTTTAAAAAATATAAATTATTAATGGTTGTATTTCAAAATTTTATTTGTGCACCATTTTTAAATCAAATTTTTTTCACTTTTATAAATTTTATATGAAAAAAAATTTCATTTTGAAATTTTAATTTCAACATTATCTTCTATTGGATGTTCATTATTTTTTTTTCATTTTTTGTTGAATAGTGAAAATATTGAATTTGAATTGAAAATTAATAATTTTACTAAAAAATTTATACTGTTAAATTATATTAATAATAATTTTTAAATTATAATCAGATAAATTTTAGATATGTTAGCCCAATTTATTTTATTTAAATAATTTTCATAATGAAATTGGATATAAATACACTTCAATCTTTTATACTTTTTTCACATTAATAACTAATGTATTCTCATATCAATGGGATTATTTTAAAATTAATTTATTCCTCTTATGTCATTTCTATTTGGAAATTATATTCTATATTTGGATTCATAATAATTTATAATTTCTATTATGGTGATATTAGTAATTTTAAAAAATATTAGTCAATGAAATAAAAATTAATTTCAGTGATGAAGAGAAAAATTAGCTTCAAAATGGACTAAACCATCATCTTAAGGTATAAAATACCTAGAAATGTGTCCAAAACCCATTGTATGGATATTTTTTGACCATAACCTCTCTTGTATGCAATTGGGTTCATTATTAGAGGCACATCATGTAAGGGGGAACTCCAAATAGTTTTTACCTTTTTATATTTTAAGAGAGTACCACTCATCTTCCACTATAAAAGGGTACTCACACTCCCTGGACATATTCGAACCTCTAAATCCCATTGTATTGTCCAAGAAATTCCTAATAAATCTCCAAAAATACATCCCATATCATATAATTAATCATTTAGCCATAAATTACACTAATGATATCATTTGGTATTAAACAAAAGGAGTTTGTCGATAAAGTAGTAACGTTCTTCATGAGAACTTGTGTATTATTTCGTTATCAAAAATTATATTATAATTATAAATTGATTATTTAATCTAATTACAATGGGATTCTTTGACATTAAATGTATGACCTACACCTATACACACTTCCATCATATCGGACACACAATCATCATCTGTGATTATGGTAGACTACCACCTTATAAATCAATGTCATTCATTCATCCATTACCACTTTTCATGGTTTAAAATAATGCATGATTTATTGTTTAAAAATGATACATATGATATTTATAATGAATTTATGATTTGGTAATTTATATATAATACATACCATCATGATTTCCATTTTGTGGGATTGTGATAACATCATTTGTGGAGGTGTGAACTACCACCTCATCAAAGCGATGAAATTCGTTCATGCATTACATTGACTGTATTGGAGATGGTATTGAATAATGCATGTCATAAATATGAAATTAATATTATATTATAATTAAACTATAAAATATATAATTTACTTTTCTTTCTTTTTATATGATAAGAAACTGGTAATAGAGTTCATTCGTACATATGATCTATTGTCTCCCGGAACAATGTATTTCATTTCAAGTACCAAAACAATATGGAATGCTTAAAATACATATATAATGATTATCAATAAAAAAATATTTCATATTTTAAATTATAGAGATGATGAAATCAGTTTATACATTATCTGAACAAAAATAACAAGTCAAAACATATTAAAAAGTCTAGGCAATTAACAAGAAAACCATGAAATTAATGAATTTTTACAAACAAATGGATAATAAGATATTTTAATAAGATCCTATATGATATTATAATTTTGATTGTGGTTCTATTATAATTCAATAAAATTAATCGAACTGTTATACATAAGTCTAAATGGTATTCAACCAAAATGGAGTGTAAGGTAAGGGGACTTCCAGTATCACATTAATAAATATGAGACTTTTGCCTTATTCACCACCCATTTATTTTTTTTGGTGAATATAATTACATATTAAATGTTATATTGTTATTTATTTTATTTAATGATATTAAAATTTTAAGTTGATTTCATTATTTCATGGATCTAATGATTCAAATGTTACTCAAATAGTAAGGGATTTGACTCAATTTACATTCTATTGTGACATATTTGTTATCATTCCACAATTGACTTGAATTTGGTGTATATATTATCACTTTTGAGTTAATATAATGATTAAATCAAAAAACATATTATTTTATGTCTCAATTTGTATTATGACATCCAGTGTGTTTGATTTGACATATATAATGTGTGAAAAGTTATTTTTAATACTAATTTTCATTTTGGGATTTTAATCATTCTAATGAAACATCAAAATTTTTATGATTTTTTTCATTGAAAATTATATTTATATGAAAAATTCATATTCTTGGGTAATTTTTATGTTTATTTCCAAAATCATATTCCATTTATAAATATGGCGATGACATTGAATAGTATTTGATAAACTGGGGACAAATTGATAAATTTGTATCCTTTAGTAAATATGGATATTTTATAAAGCACATTTTTATATATTAAATTTATTATTTATTAAATTAAGAATACTTTGGAAATTCACTACATGGTTTGGGGACCAGTTAATGAGAGACGCTCGATGCATCAACAATATCGTGAGATGAATAAGTTGGGAAAATCACAGTAGTTTAATTTATCTTGAGAATAGGTCTTTACAGTGTAGTGGTTCATGTTACATATACATTACATAATATTTTTAATAATTTAGATCATTACATATTTAATTATTATTATCCTATGTATTTTTACTGTGACAAAATCTATTCATATTTTTCATTTTTAAAAAATTAATTAAATGGAATGTATGTTCACTACATTACTTATCAATATTTTCTTATTCCTTATCCATTTGATTAAATTTGATATGTGTCGAGTTATTAACCATACTATGTTGATTATTAATTATGGATTCCTGATATCTTCTAGTACACTTAACTGTTATTATGTGACTGAGCTCCCCCTTATTTATTTTTTCCCCTAGGATATGTGAATGATTCTTAGAATGAGTTTCAAGGATGCAGAGGTTTTACATTTTTTATTATTTGTTTTATTTTCCAAATATAAAATGGGTATCATGTATGAAATATGGTTTTCCAAAACAGAAATATTTTTCTATCCTTTGGGTTCTGATTCTTATTTAAACGCTAATGTAATAAAGTAAGGAACAAGCTCCAGGATGCTAGTTCAGGGTCATTACAGTTGTTATCAGAGAAATTTTAGTACAAAAGTTTGAAACTATACATAGGAAATCACATATTATGTAACATAAACCTTAGATATACTTTTAAGATATGTATATAAGCACATCCCAAAGAAACCAGGTCTATGATATTGAGATTAGATATGGATAATTTTTTCAATATATGATAATTATTTCACTTGTTTTAGGATTAAACATTTTGTTATATTACATTATGATCAAATCTAATGTATTCAATTTATTATAAATGACAACTAAATGGAATAATTTTATCAATACTGATGGATGATGTAGGGGTATAATTACTGAGAAATCCAACATATCTGGTAGTTGGAATGAGAATTTTGTGGATATATTATGGAATATTAAATAGGTTATGAAACATAAACTTTATCAGATAGAGAAACCTTTTCTAGTGAGAATATCAGATATTAGATAAATTTATGTGATAGAGAAACCCAAAATATTGTGGGACTACTGATTCGATGGTAGATTATAAATTGATTAAGTCTTTAGAGATGATATTTTTGGAATTAATATTAAGGTAAAAAGAAAAGGACACACTTTCATTTTATTATGTAAATAGGTAAGACGAACATTGTAAGTCATTGATCCAAAATACTTGGTCGGAAGGAAAAATAATAGTCATGAAATAGAATCTTTTTAAATGTACATTATTTGAAAAAAATTCCCTCATGAGAAACAAAATGAGATGAAGACAAAGTTCATTAGTTTAATGAAAAATGGGGAATAAAGTGTTGTAGAGTATGAAGATATCTTTTCACTATTATAATTGTAAAATTAAAATTATATATGAAACACATAGTCCTATATTGGTAACTTTTTTGATGGGCTTAATCCAAGACACTAAACAACTCTGACCTCCAAAATGTTTACATCATATAGTGAAATATTTTTATGTACTATCAAGGAAGATAATGAATTATATATGACATATGGGTGAAATGGGAATAATAATCATAACATGGTAGAGAAAGAATATGGCCAATTGGAAGAAGGGAGAAGAGGATTCTTCCACTTCTGATAACAGTGGAATGAAACACAATGGTACATACTTGAAGGTAATGATATTTTGTTGTAAGTGTGGATATAAGGTTCAACATGATAAATAATTATAAGTGAAGAATATAAAGGATCTTATTCAATGTTAAAAATTCAAGGAGAAGTGGAGCTAAGAAAATTAATGCTCCAACCATCAAGAGAATATACCTTAGAATAAGATAAGGGATCTATATCAAGTTTATTCTATTGATATAGACGAAGTGGACTGATTAATATTCTTCTATATTTGGACCCTTCAATAATGTTTTAAATGTATTTTTTTAGTGATATCCTAGTTGTATTATGGAATATTTTTGTATTTTAATGTAGTATAGTTTAATTGAGAATAAGAATGTGTATGTTAAATGGTACTTATGAATAATAAAAGTGATTCCATGTAATGTTAAACTTCTTTTAAAACACAAAATTGGGAATTCTTAATATGTTACCAATGATAAGATATTGATATTTGGTTAATGTGATTATTATTATGATAAATAAATTTTATAACACCAACTACCTTAGTACTCATTCTATTTTTTAGACCGCAATATTTGGAAGTGACCTAAGGTTAATAATTTTTAAAATTGATTATTTTTTATTTCGGATGAGGTTTTAGAGGATAATTATTTTCATCACCATATGATTAAACCTTTGCATATAGATAAATTAGAAATAAATCATGTAACAACCAAAGGATATTATTGTGTTTATAGACATATATATTTACTTATATTCTTATATAATGAAATAATTCCTCAACTCCTAGAAAAGGTACTTGAAAAAATGTTGACCTATTGTAATCATATTGTATGATCTTGATGAAATTGTTCACAAATCTAGTTTGTGTAATTCTGGTCAAAAAAAATATCATGAACTTGTTATAAATCACCCTCCATCATAATATAATAGTAATATTTCTCTTCTTTTATATGTATTTAGTAATGTTCTCCTAAGTAGAAACCTTGTTATATTTTATTCCACATAACCCTTTTACTTCTTATTCTCTCTCATTTTGATGATATTTTATCTACTCCTTTATGATGTGGGTTTTTCAAAAGAAATAAAAGTATTTAACCATTTATTTTAAAGAACATATTTGAATTGTGAGGATGACATTTATTTGTGGTTGGTAGTCTCTAACAACCCAATAAATTGAAATATTTACTTTTAGAATGCATTTAATTTTGTTCTTATATTCCTTTATAAGAAACACAAATATTATATTATGATAAATTCAAAATTTATTTTAGCTTGAATTAAAGGCATCATTATTCGTTGATTTCTTTAAATGAAACATGTAAGTTATCTTACATTACACACAACAATGAATTTCTTCAATGGATTTCATTACACCCCGGATCAATTTTTACAGAACAACAATATGGTATTAAAGTACAATTATTAAATATAATAAGACATAATGTGTCCATTAAATTGATAGTTATGAATATGAATAAATAAATTATTAAACTATATTGTCGAATTAATTGGTTTTGAATTATTTATAAATTAATACAAAAAACAAATTGAACATACAGGAAATGTTTTAATAAATAACTATTTTTATGAACCAAAATGAATTTTTAGGATAAATTAAATTAATAAATATTAGTAAAAATTATTATGAAAATTATATAATATATTGAATAAATATTTTTGACATTCATCTAGTAGTTTGATAGTAATAAGTTAATAACAAATCAAATTTTATGCGAAGAAATCTTAATTTTTTAATGCGGTGTTGTAACCATCTAATGGTGCACCTATTTTTTTAAAAAAATTCTGTACTTAAAAATTTTAAAGAAAAACCATCATTTTTGGGTTTTGGAAATAATAATTATCTTATGGTGAAATTTTTGTGTATTTTTTTGAATGTTCAATTTTTTATGACTGTTGATAAATACAAAAAATTAAATTGAAAACTGAATTTTTACCTAAATAATTTATATTGGTAAATTATGTTATTATTTATTTTTAAAGTATAATTTGTTCAATATTACATCTAATAACCCAATTTAGTTCATTTTAGTCAATGTAACATTGAAATTGGATATAAAAACATTTTAAATAATTTGAACTCTTTCACATTAAAAATGTGTTGTCATGTCCCATCTGTGGGATTAGTTTTAAATTTATTTCTACCAGTCATGTTATTAGTATTTTGAATAATTGATTATATATTTTTAATAAGAATAATTTATTATTTCTATTGATTTAAATATATTTTTTACCAAAAATATTACTAAAATCATTTTAAATTAATTACAACGATTAAGAGAAAAATTCACTTAACGAGTGACTAAACATTATTCTTATGGTTTCAGTAACCTAAAAACTATTAGAAAACCATTTTATTGTAATATTTAGAAAATATAAAATATTTTAAATAATTTTTATCATTAATAGATACATAATAGGTAAGGGAGATCATCCAATATTATTTACCTTTTTTATTACCAGAAATGCAATTCCTCCTCTGCTATAAAAGTGCACTCACACTCTCTCTCTTCATCACACCACTCATAGCCATTTTCTCTTAAAACCTTTTCAAAAATAAGATCCCAAATTACCTCCACTCAAATTATAATGCTCACATTGTTTATATAGAAAACCAAGACACCTTTTTGTATAAACAAGTAGAAGTTACCTGAAAAAGATGTTATATTATTCAATGAGAACTTTTGTATTATTTATTTATGCACCCCTTAAATTAATCATATAAATTTATTAAATAAATACATAATGATCCTAAATATATTAAGAATTTTTTATAGTATGGTTATGAACTACCCCTATACACACATCCATCAAAATAGATACACAATGATTTTTTTTGTATGATAGACTACCATCTTAAAAATGGATGTCATTTATTAGTCCGTTACAACATTTCATTGTTTGGAATTATGATGTATTTATAATTTATATATGTTATTTATGTTATTTATATTTTTATTATTCTTTTAGAATTACTATATAATACACACCTTCATCCTTTAAATTTGTTGGGAATACGATAATATCGTTTGTGGACATGTGGACTAAACCCTCCTCAAACTGATGTGATTCATTCCCACATTTCATGGAATGTCATAAGAATGGTTTTAATCAAAATATGTTATAAAAAAAATATTAGGATACATAAATTGAAATATAAATATAAATCTTTTACTTTTATTTTGATTAATATGACATGAAAATTCAAATACCATTTACCCAAATATACGACCAACCATCTCAATAAACAATTTATTTCATTTATTATATCTAAAAATTATGGAATAATATAAAGATATTTGTTATCAATATATATAATATTTAAATCATGGTTTATATTCTGGATATTATGGAATAATTATCTATCAAATAGGAAAAAATAACAAATCAAAGTATAGTCGATAAACTAGGAAATGAACACACAAAATAGTGAAAATAATGAAATATTATTAACTAATGGGTTATAATAAATTTTAGGAAGATCAAATATGATTATATATATATGATTATAGTTTTTTTATGGTATAAGTTTATATAATTACTAAAAATATATATGAATTTATAGGGTGTGTTACCAAAAAAAGTGTAATGTAAGGGGATTTCTTTACTAACACTACTAAAAAAAATGACCTATACCCATGGTTCAAAACCATGGGTATAACCCCAAAAACCATGGGTATAGCCTATACCCATGGTCTTGGGAACCGTGGGATAGAATGGAGTCGGTATAGGGGTCTCAGCCTATACCCACGGTTTGGAGAACCGTGGGTATAGGGGAGTCACATGTGGCACACCGACTCTTTCAGCATGGCACACAACAGACCCCACGATTTGAAAACTGTGGGGTAATTAAATTCAAAAAAAATCACCCAGCAGGTTTTGAACCTGGGAATCACACTAACCATCGAAACTGAACCACCAACCGAGATGGGCTTTTTATCTGTAATATGTACATATATCTGCTTATATATATTAATATTCGATATTTAAATTCAAAAAAGGCGCCCACTGGGTTTCGTACCCAGGACTCGCGCTAAGTCTCACAACCATGTGACCAACTAAGATGGAATTTTTATACGTTATATATACATATATCTGTTTATATATACTAATATTCTGTTTTTAAATTCAAAAAACCACCTGTTGAGTTTCAATCCCGCACCTCGCAAAGCACCTCCTGACCGTGGCTAACCGACGTACCAACCAAGATATATATCTTTTGAAAGTATATATTTATATGTATATAAATATATTAATATAAACCATGAAAAAATTGTCTTCCCGCCAAATATTTTCTGTGTCCCACATAATTTTACTTCCCCGCCATAACCCAAGAAATCTATAGCCACGGTTTTGGAGAACCGTGGGTATAGGTCTTGAAAAAAAACCGCAATACCTATGGTTTTCAAAAACTGTCGGTATAGGTCTTTGGAAAATACCCTATACCCACGGTTTTATAGAAAACCGTGGGTATAGGTCTTAAAAGAAAACTATACCTACGGTTTTTGGCACAACCATGGGTATAGGTGAACCTATACCCACGGTATTACCCATGGTTTTTTGCAAAATCATGAGTATAGACCTATTTTCCAGTATTGTAACATTCATTTCTACAAGATATATCACATATTCACCCCTAATTTTTTTTTGTGGTGTATATACTTCCCTTTGAATTTTTATATCATTAATTTTTTTTATTTGAAGATTTAAAATGTTTTAATTGATGTTCATCTTTCATAGATCCCATGATTAAAATGTAACTCATGTAGTAAGGGATTTCTTCTCAATTAACATTTCATTTAGATGTGTTTGTTAGTATGCATAAATTCACTTTAATTAGTTTTATATACATACACATTTTAGTTAAATATCACAATTCACTCATAAATATTTGTATTTTATGTTTAACTACGGATTATCTCATATAAGGTTTTTTGTAAAATTTCCATGTGGTAAAATTTATTTTTAAATCTCACTTTATTTTGTGATTGTTAAAATACTCTTGAAATAATATAATTATTTCTATAATTTTTCATTGTACATCTAAATTATCATAAATAACCATATTCTCGTGTAATATATATATATATATATATATATATATATATATCCAAAACATTATAACATTTCCCTATTTCTTTTTACCTTGAATGATATTTGATTACCTGGGAAAAAATTAATAAATCTGTATCCTTTACTCAATTGAGAAATTTTATAAAAAAATTTGTCTATGAATTTAGTCGATTATTTGATTTTTTTTGAATTCGATGTATATGAACTACTTGAGTTGGGGGTGCTAAAGTTCACCCCATTAAGGAATTGGTAGTCTAATGAGACAAATCATATGGCCATATCAGATTTGATTAAACTGTCTCGAGAATCGATCATGACAGTATAATGGTGTATGTTTCATATACATGAATTCAAATATTTAAGAATTTACTTAATTATGGATTTATTTATTATTATGAATATGATTTTCACTGTAAATAAAATATTGGTATGCATTTCATTTTCAATGTATTTTTAAATGGAATGTGTGTTCTATTATTACTTTTCTAAATTGTTTATGCCTTACTTAGTTATTTACCATACCATATTGATTATTCATTATTCATTGATGATATATTATGTTAAACATAATCCTATGTGAGAATTTGAGATCGAAATTATTTTGTTTCTTTTCCCCAACTTATTAAGATGAAATATTGGAATGATATTCAAGGATGTTGAGATTTTACTTTTGTTATTCATTATGTTCTTTTCCCGATATCAAATTTGCATCATTTTTATAAAATGGTTCTCAAAACATTATAAAATTTTTATTACATTGGGATCTAATTATTATTTTTACCAATGTAAAAAAGAAAGGAACCTGCTCTAGGATGTTGGGGTTAGGGTCATTATAGTAAATGTTTCTCCTATTAGATTAATCATGTTTACATCATCCAAACAATAAAATAATTTAAATAATTATAAAAAATATACATAAAATATAATTTTTATACTAATCATGAAATATGGGTTTGATAAATGATGTATTATACGATCATAGAGAAGGTATTTCATACATACACATGTGTTATATTTCAATTTTTCAAAGATCATTTTGTTAATGAGATAAAAAATATTTTTTCTTCACAAAATGATGACATTAAAATTCATAAAATATCATTCCTTTTAATATAAATATAAATTTCAAACACATGTTATGGTGAGGAATGTTTATCGACATTGTTATGTGAATGTGGTATCCACCATTACAGTAATTGAGTTATCATCTTTCAGTAAGACAAAAGGAATGAAACAAGGGGATAACTTATATTTTAAAATGATAAATAAGTCAAAAATATAAAAAATTCATAATTTATATAACATATATTCAATTAAATCATCCTAATTATATTCATATTAAAACATTTGTGATAATTGAATCACATCTCTTCAGGAAGAGGTAGTCTGTAGTACAAACGTGTGATGTCATCATATCCCCTATAGAATGGAAATTAAAAAAGGTTATATGTGATATAATTATTAAATAGGTATAATATTATAATAATTCTATATATATATATATATTAGTAATCATCATACCCAATTATGACATGTGAAAATTGAAAAAAGAATGACATTAGTTCACAAGGTGGTACTCCACCGTACAAATGAACGATGCTTTCATAAGACATTTTATGAAAGTGGGGATGGTATTTGGACATTCCCTTAAAATAATAAAATATTTATTTTTTTATTATATTGATTATATTTAACCTCATGGTCTATTATTAATTTATTTAGGTGTATAAAAAATTAAATAAAAACTCTTGTTAAAGAACATTACCTCTTCCTTGAGAACATCATTATGTTTTCAACAATATCATTCCAAAATGAATTTATGACCAAAATAAGGTATATAGGATTATAGGATGGATTTAATGATGGTAGTTTAGTATGTATTTTCTGATCCAAATGTCTTTGATGGTGTGAATTAGATAGGAGAGTGGGTGACCTTCTAAAAGTGAGGTGAGTGGAAAACTTGTAATTTTTTGAAAGGAAAATCTGGTATCAACATTTTTTCAATGAAAAAGATTAAAAAATGATTTTTTATAATGTAATAGAAATCATATTATCCAAATAGGGATATAAAATATATTTTATACAAGTTATTAGGTCATTTTAATACTTATATTTTTAGTTTTACAACACAGAAAGTTCATTTGTACTATAACCGATGTAAATAATTTTTACTATATTCACTATTAATTTTCATAAATAATTAATATATCTGGATAAGATAATATAAATATTAAAAATTATAAATATGGAATCCATTTTTCAAAATTCCGTTAACATAAATAAAAAATATATTTTTAAATTAACCCCACAGGCATGATGAGAAAGCGGGGTTTGGAAGAGAAAATGATCAATAGTATACACTGTTTTTATATAAAATTTAAATATGAAAATTGTTCCAAATAATTAAATTGGATTAATATATTTTTAATTGAAATAATTATAATAGAAAATAAATTTTATAATTTTTTTCTATTTATATATAATTAAATCAAATCAAAGTATTCAAATAAAACAAAATATTTTTCACTATTAATAAATAATCCATAAATTCATAAAATTATAAAAAATTCACCATAAGAAAATATGGAAATGATGAATAAAAAATCAAAATTAAATTTTAAACTATATTTTCAAAAATATTCAAAAATATTTTTAAGATATGTGCCAAAAAAATGATGCAACTTCATTTTAGAATTTTTTTATCACGAAAATGTTTTTATCATAATCTCTTGTCTTGATATCTCATAAGATGAATGTAAAAAATTTTATTGAATATATTTGAAATTTTTTTAAAAAATAATTCATAAAGCGTGGTTTTATAATTTATTGAAGTAAAACTTGTTTGTTTGGGTAATTTTTTTATAAAAAATATTTACTTTATATTCATTCTTAATTAAATGGTAAACAATGATAAAATTTATATACT
This sequence comes from Viscum album, assembly GCA_963277665.1. Lineage (NCBI taxonomy): Eukaryota > Viridiplantae > Streptophyta > Magnoliopsida > Santalales > Viscaceae > Viscum > Viscum album. Next base: position 1,303,037,091 of record OY728127.1, read on the forward strand.
TCTGTAAGAAATATATGTTGATAATTTAATTATTCCTATTCATTAAATCCAGTATAATGTCTAGATGATATTTATCAGATAAATTATTTTAAAAATATGTCACACTTTGTTTGAAATATGTGTTGCATATAATTAAAATTAAACTCATTGTTGCATGAAATGAAAAATATCAAAAATAAGAAGTTTATTTGAAAAAATTATTTTTAATAATCTCGAGGTGTTACTGAGGGGGTCTAGAGAAAATGATATTAGAGTTTTCGGTTATGGGATATGATGAATTTTGGAGTTAGGAATATGTTAGAATCAATGGGTTCGAAGGAAATTGTGTTTGAAAAAATTAGTAAGTGATGTAAAAAAGGGAGACTAGATGACCATTGTTATTTTAGGCCCTGTGAGATCGAATACATAGAACTCTTAGTATAATATGAACGCAAAATTATTTGATACTCTTTGGGGGGTAGAAACCTAGGAATCGATCACGCATCATTCTTCACTACACCTGTGTTTGTAATGGTTTGAACATGGGATATGTTAAAAACTAAGAAAATATGATTAATTATTAGGTTATTAATTATTATTACATATTCTAGGCCTAAGAGATCAGACATTTTTTAATTTTTTTCAAACATATCTCTAGGTCCATGTTCTCATCCAGATCACACCAATGATGATTATCAGGATCTGCCAACAGGTTAGACTATAGTAGAGGTTAGTGATGATGAAACCACATGGAGGAAACTATTAGAGATTTGATAATAATGTACAAATAGTTATGATGGATATATTTTTTATTCAGTCATAGAATACTAATTGGAGGAAGTTGAGATAGATTCCATTTCGGTCCATTCTTTGAAGGATCACTCTGTTTAATTTCATGTGAAGACGTTGTGTGGAGATGTGAGGTAGTAGATTTTCAAAAAAATTGAGGATTACGAGGTGTTAGTAATATCATGAGAGAAGATCGATGTCCAATTTTGAGTAGAATTCATTTCATCTACCACGATGGTTTCCAGTTTATAGGATTAACTTATGCTTGGATAGGTGAGTTCTAACATAAGACATTTCAAGATACGTTCAAAGATCATTACGATATTATTAAAACATTTTCTAAATGAGGAGGAAAGGTCATGGAATCATGGGGAGTATTTTTATCCATATATACAATGATATGTCACACAATTTATGCTGACGATTTATGATGATACGATAGAGAGATTAGCGGTTATTGAGTAGAATTTGGCTGGAACATGATCTTCATGAGAGGAGAGTCATCAAGATTACTCATTATGCAAAGCTATAGTCTGGGGTTCCCAATTTACTACAGAGAATTGTTTTCAATTAGTTTGGGATATGTCCTAACATTCATTATCTTGTTACTCTAAGGGTCAAGGAACATAGACATATTCTAAGGGATCATATGTATTTTCTTTCTTGCTGAGGCTGAGGTCAGCAGGGGAATGTTTTCTATAAGTTTCTATGTTGTCAGTGTGTTCATGTTTTTAAACTTTAGGTTCCTACTTTGAGGAAATTTATACTGTGGAAAAATCAACCTTGTGTACTAGTTTTGGATCTACAGAAAGAAGATGGAGTAGGAATAGTAAATCCCTGAAATGATAATTCTACTTATAGAGTAAAGAATTTTCCTAGATGCATTCATCAGTTAGGTCAGAGAGGCCATCAACTAAGTCAGGATTAGATTCATGCTTTAGCATTTCCAGTGTTGGGTGATCCAAACATTGTTCAATGTACCCTTTTAATTTTTTTCTACATGGGTTTATTCTTCATATGAATCAGGTGTGACATAATTATTTATATAACAAACCCTCATCCATTATTCATTTCATGAGGTAGTGATTCTTCTAGTTCCATGAGAATCTACTACACCTATTTGGGGTCGATCTAACTTGTATAAAGTATATAGAGATTTAGAGCTAGTTCTGTGAGAGAACCTCTCTTGGGTAGATTCCTAATATTAATGGGTATAGCCATATGACATCATCATCAGTATGGATCATTTTTTTTTGTTATAGGCTGTCATGGATTTATTTTTTTGGAAGGTTCTATTTTTATTGATGTTGGGGAGGTAACAATGCTTTTTTTGCAAGTGAAATCTTTGAATGGTTTTAAGGAATGATTTTTTTACATTTAATCATTGATGTCAATTTGATGTTTAGTTCATCATAGGTTTGGTATTGTGTGTTTTCCAAGGTAACATAAGAGTACCCATATGTATTTGCATAAGAATATGTAGAATTACATCTTCAATAATAGATCACATTTAGGGTCGACCTATAGTCATGTATATCACATGTCGCAATGTCTACATATAGTATGGTTCCATCTATGGTTCAAAAACTGTGATTATATCTTGATTATCCATTGTAGGGAGGTTTAGTACATCTGATTGTGTCACCTTGGCATGTACAATTTATTTTCATGAAGAAGGATAATGGTGAATTTTATATTTTTATCAACTATCATCACTCAAACTGGGTGATAGTGAAGAAAGTCTATCCCCTTACATGGATTGATGATTTGTTAAATCACATGGAAGGAGAAAGTACTTTCTATAATAATAATTCATGATCAGGATATCATTAGATACATGTGAAGTATGAGGATATTTACAATACATCATTCTATTATCATCTCAGGAATTACAAGTTTATTATGATGTTGATCAGTTTGATGAATTCTCTAGCTATGTTCATGGGGCTGTTGAGTACAATGTTCAACGAGTTCTAGGATATCTTCATGGTGGTTTTCATCAATGAAATTATAATGTAATATGTGTCTATGGGGGATCATGTAGATAATCACAGTTCTATTTTGGTAGATTTTCATCATGAGAAGCTATTCAAGAAGCATTTGAAGTGGGAGTTGTCAGATCATGATGTTTTATTTTTTGGAACTTTTATGCCCCAGTTGGTTGTAGAGATGGATCCCTCAATTATAAAGGCATTTGTGTCTTGGGAATCCACAAGAAAGTGGCTAGGGATTAAATATCCCTTAATATATTAGTCTATTTCAAGATACTCATAGACAATTTATATCATGTTGCAACACCTCAAAGTTAATTGACTTGAAAGGATTAATAATTCTTGTGGATTTACTTGTGTCATCTTACTTTCATGCACTTGAAAGATATGTTTGTCACTGCTCCAGTGCATTTTTTTCTAGAACAAGGAGATCAGTTTAATGTTTTATACAATGATTCACATTTTTTTAGGATTAATTTTTATGAAATATAGTTTGGTTTTTCTTAATGGTATATAATTTTACTTACCCATGAGCGTAATTATGAAACTCATGATCTTGAGTTGGTGGATGAGGAATTTTCATTGATGTTATGATGGAATTAAGTCATTGGTGAAATTATTGTCATTTACTGATTAGTGACCATGTTATGTCTTCTCAAATAATGACATGAACATGTGGTAGTAATAGTGGATTTAATACATAGAGGATTATGAATTTTATATTTTTTTTATACAATAAAAAATGGAAATATTGTACCTGATGTGCTAAACAAGATGTAATGTAGTGATGTCATGTGTTAATTTGGAGATTCATATAGAGTGGTGGAAGAACTCCCATAAATGGAACTATATATGAGAGAGGGTAGAGGGAGAGGTTGTATTTTCTACATGATGGTGCTGTCATGATTAGTGTAGATAGTTGAGAATTTCATTCTAGGTGATTTTGAGGTCGAGGTATGGAGGGACAATGGTGTTTTTGGAGATCCTTAAATGGCTGGTTAAAGGATAGAAAACTACGAGTGCTATTACATGGGATAATTTTTATTCCTTCATTGATGTAAAATATGGTTCCCTCTTATTTATTATTGGTAACCATGCTCTCATTTAAGATGTATCCACCCCAATGATATTCTTTTAAATCAGGTTATTTTATTTATTTGATTCAATGTTATTTATCTAATGAGGTGGTTATTCTCATGTCATAGTGAGATTTGTGTAAGATACATCATTTCTTCGCTGTTTGGATTACCCATTTTCATTTTCTATCATGTTTTGTTTTTGTATTCCAAAGGAAAATAATTTTTTGGGAGGCATATAATGCAAGGGACCATATCCATCTAGTTATACCCTTCGGGGTTTCCCAAATACTGAGTTACTCAAAGGATAACTAGAGTGGTTTATGATGTTTTTAGATTCTAAATGATTGGATAATGGAGAATTCACGATGAGTATGTGTTTTACATCATATTATGACATATTCATTGGGTTCATCACAATGTCAAGTAATTTTATACCAAATGGAATGAGGAGTTTCATTTTTAGTTGGGACATAAAATATGATACATACATGGAGTGAAGGGGATTATCATCATGAAAAAAATTATGATCCAGGGCCTTATAATCTAAGCCACCACTTATTTTTTCAAACCATGTATCCCTCTCTCTCTCTCTCAATTTTTTAGTGATATATAGGGATATCTCCCTAAATAATGGAATCTCTTTGATATGGATTGATTCTCAGCTTACCATATTTGATAATGGTGATGTGAGGTACATTCTAAATCTTCTCATATTTTTATTTCACTTATATCATCACACTTATTCTTACCATATGGTGTAATCCTCTCAGAATTATTATATTGTAATATTATTGGTAGTTTTTTAGTGTGGATGTGGTAAAACATCCTTAGGGGATGCATCTCTTATATGAGTGGTGATATGAATATACTATGTTTATTAATTATCAAGAAATGAACATTTAATCCTTCCAGATTTGGAATTTATTTACATGGAATTATAATGTTTAAAATGTTTCCCACATTGTTATACTCTGACAGATTTTTTCCTCCTGATTTTCTAGAAACTATAATATTAATTACATTCTAAATTTAATTTTATTATTATATGGATTATAATGTTTTTCTTGATATAATATTTTAGGGAACCCAAATATATAATTAGTTGATAATCAATTATTTGGATATTAAAGAAGTGGGATGTCAAATGAACATATTTCTTCATATAATTTAATGATAACAAAACTGAATTAGTGTGTATTCTTAATTATATTTTTGTATCCATATTAATCATATTGATATATAATGTGAAGTAGGAAAATTATTTATGATAATGTTGGTAATAAATAAAATGAATTTTAAATGAGAATTGATCTTCTCATAGTTTGACAAAAATAGTTTAAATGTTAGAGAAAGTGGTTATTATTTTAATAGGTTTTTATTGCTTGATTATATTGATTTACCATAGTTGGATCCAATGAATAATGAATTAGTTAATTTAAAATAGAATAAAAATAATGTATTTGATAAATATATTTTCTAGGTTATGATTTTCCTATCAACATTAGAAGGCTGTGTGCCTTGATTTTTGAGATGTATGAGATAATTTTTTTTGTTAAGGATGTATGACTTTTTATTTTCTAAATGTCTATGTTGGATATGCTTGTTTCTTTCATGATTTACTTTTGTTTTCCGTTTTATATGAAATATTCAATGTGATGTGATATATGGCAGGGAAGATCAGATGTGATACGAACCTTGGATGGATGAGCTTGGGAAGAATGATGTGGTATGGGTGTGGATGATTAAAGCATGTGACATCATTATACACCTTCAATGGTGAGATGAATCATGATATGAAAATGGATGTTGAGGTTGAAACTAGATATGATGTAATCAGTTGAAACTAGGCTTCACTATTGATGTTATAAAGCATCAGTCTTCCTTGGAATGAACCTGTATAATGGCTGATGGCTTGGGTTCTTTAATAATCCATATTACATTCCCTTATACTTGAGATAGATGGAATTAATTAGTTTATTTTCACATTTTGGTGGTTTATAGTGATGGGTTTACTAGTATACATGGTTAATGTAATGATGAAAATAATGGATAATTAATTCATAACCCATTGTGTTATTGTTTATAGAATAAACTGATGATTAGATGATAATATTGAAAAACCTTGATATAGTTTTGATAATTCATGGATGGAATGGATATTATTTTGAGTATTAATATAATATAACTGTTTATAATTATATTTATTAACTAAGGGACAAATAATTAATTAATATTAAATTAAAATTTTAATGAAATAAAAGAATGTAAATATTTCTCTAAAAAATTATTTGTGCATATTGGATATCTAGTCCCATGAAATGGTAGCTAGATGTTTTCTAGTCAATAAGTTTAGTTGATCATAGGACTAGGTTATGGACATAGTTTATTTGTGATGTATATTATTTCTTGTCCATTTTATTATTTCATACATGTCCCAGCCTTGCCAGATATGGAAACCAAATCCTATTGGAATATGTGTGGGTGTTTTCCCTAATATCTTGGTGGTAGTATAGATTTCTGACTCCCCATATATAACCACTCTATTATCTTTGTTTTTACATGTGTTGGTAGGCATGATAATTAGTTTTACCATATATCTATGTAGTTTGATGCGATGTCCTCTCATTATTTCACAAACATGTATCTCATGATATAATATCCAATGGATTATTTTTGGTATTATGTGCATAGTTTATCATATATTTAGGTACATACTTCGTGTTTAGGTTGTGATGGAATTGTCACGACCTGTCCTCCGGGGCCCGTGCTGTGACTACCCATAGTCCGCCTTCCATAGGCTAGGGGATGGAGACTAGCAAAAAAGGAGTATTCCATAAAACTGGGAAGGCACTGAAACCTGTAAACACACACAACCAAACACACAGAAAGGTATGAAAGAAAGTCAACTGTATAGTATAAAAGTGAGTACAATAAGTAAAACGAGGCTAGAATACATTCCCAATAGGAAAGTATAAGTAGAACTGAAATGCAATACAACCGAAGAAAGAGAAAGACAACTACTGGGTCGTCCTTCGGGTTCCTACCTGAAGGGTAGGTGCAGATCACATCCTCAACACTCCACGTCTGTTCGTCTCCTCCATGTACTGACACATCGTATTTTCCACCTTTGGGCACAGTCCAGTCCTGGTACTCACAGCCTCAGTCAATGTTGTCTATCATTTGCATCCAACACAAAAAGGTGCGGGCATAGCCAATGTAGTGGTGAGTATAACGATACTCAGTAGGGACCCTGCGAACCTCAAGGTCTCACTAAAATCCACCTAGGATAAGTCACAAAGTATGAAATCAAAAGATAACCCTACTTAGGTATATGCCCATACATATACCTATTCTATCAAGTAATCCATCTCAATCTTGAGGAAAACACAGAAAAATTGACTCAGCTCAAACTAAGATTTATTCTACAGGTAGTATCAAGTATCATCCCCATTCACATTTTTAAAACCTCAGCTGCTAGAGAACTTCTCCTCTATCGAGTACAATGGGCCTGTCACGACACCAAGGTGCTTCCCACTAACCATGGAATGCTGCGGTACTCCTCCTGCCGAGTACCGTGGGTCTGCCGCGTCACCAAGGTGCTCCCCACCGTGGGTCTACCACATTACCATGGTTCTGCCCCTCATAGCCTGCTGATGTACTCCTCCTGTCGAGTACCATGGGTCTACTGCGACACGAAGGCGCTCCCCACCGTGGGTCTTCTGTGATAGCAAGGTGCTCCCCATGGGGCTAGTCGAGTCACTCCAATTTGAATCGATCAGTAGTCGTCAGGTCTGAGCCAGCTATTAGGTCTCCGAACTACGCTCGATCATCTCTGGGTGGATCCACGCCACGAGCTACTATTTGATTCTCTAACTATCACGAAGTCCCATGAAAAAGTATCTCAAAGGTCTACCACGTCATAGGGGTCTCAAAGAAATAGACGGCGCGTCAAGCAGATGCCCGACCTATGAGTTATTAGCCTTTTAGTCCCGGGGGCCCTATCGGATTTGTGCTCGATCTAATGTGACTGCTCCCCATATCAAAACAAAACACAGTGGGGTATCACTCAAAGGGACCATCTTGCTCCATGATTTCCAGTGCCCCTGATGGTTCTCCAAACGGATGTTTGGTGCCAAAGATATGGTCGAAGGAGCATAAATGGGTCATAGTGGGCCCGGGTCCGGTCCGACCCGGTTGGACCGACCCGGCCTGACCCGGTCGGGGCTGTCCCGGTACGGGTAGAACCGGCCTAACCCTTTGGTTTTGGCCAGGACCGTGAGGGCCACGAGGGTGATGGACCGAGCACGAGGGTGCTGACCGGACACCGGTCGACGGTCTGGCCGGGGGTCGGTGGTCCGGCCATGGGTCGGCTGACCGACCACGATTCAGAGACAGTTTGGTCAAGAGGGCAGAGGGACTCAGCATGATAGTGCGGCTCAACTCAGCGGCAGTGTGGCTCAGCTCGAATGACGGCGTGACTCGGGGGACGGCGGCGCGGCTTGGTGGACGGCGACACGACTCGAAAGACGACGATGCGTCTCGGTGGATGGCGGTGGCGTGACTCAGCTCGGACGGTGGCGCAACTCGGAGGATGGCTGCATGGATCGGCAGATGGTGGCGCGGCTCAGCTCGGACAATGGCGTGACATGGAGGACAGTGGGTCGGCTTGGCTCGGACGGCTGCGCGGTTCGGCGGACAGTGGTGTGGCTCGGTTCGCCAGCGCTGCGCGGATCGAACGGCGGCATGGCTCAGCGTAAGACGGGTGGCCGGGGTGGCGCGACAAGACCTTGGGTCGGCCAGGGCGGTGTCATTGCCTCCGTCATCTTCTTCACCTTACTCCATTCCAAAGAATACACCAAATAAGAATGGCGGAAGGGTCGTGCCATGTTTGTTTGGACCACACCCTCCGCATTTAGAGTGTTCGCAAGTGGTTGACGAAGAACAAAGTATGAATGTGATACCATAATCTTTTGCAATGTTGGTTCCCAACACACACATGAAAAGAAAGAAGTACATGGAATGTGATAAATTTTTTTGAATAAAACCCTACCTCATTTCCTTGTTGACTTTGACGCATGAAGGTAGTACAATCATCGATTCGTCGAAGATGAGGAAGTCCCATGTCAGAAGAAGTCCCGAGGAATAAGGTCGAAGGAGGTAGGCATTCTTCATTGGTGAAGAGTTTTTCATTAGAGATATTTCTCCCAAGTTCCTCCTCTCCCCAATTCCATCAAAAAGAATTTGTAGCACAAAATAATATATTATGTGTTCTATTATGTTTGTGGGCATAAATTCAAATAGTTTAATTAAGTAACTAATGTGTTGGGTCAATTAATTAAAGGGAAGGGTTGACATGATTAATGGGCACAATTAATGTTGGAGGAGTTGAAGAGGTTGTCCCTCTTTTATTATGGGAGTTAATGTTTTATCCCTATTAAAGGGGGGTTTCTAGGAGGTTTAATCTTGGGTGGTCCCCCCCTCGATAACCTCTCATGGGAGGTTAGGCTCAGGTGATCCCCACCACCATAAAATCTCATGGGAGGTTAAGGTTTGGTGGTCCCCACCACTAACTTCCACATGGATGTTGGTTACAACAAAATTAAATAAAACTAGTGTTTATTTTATTTTATTATTTTCATGAAAAACCCAAAAACTAACATTCACCCTCGACCAACTACCATTGAGGTGAAAGTCTTCTTAAACAAACACCGGTACTGTGAGTTCAACAGTGTCCTCAAATATCAATTCCAAGCACTGGTTCAAAAGTTAGAAAAACCCACTTGTACGTTTATAGAACACACCCGGATAAAAGTTCAGAAATTCATTCTAGGCACTCGGGCCTTCGGAATCATGCGCCGTAAATTTTCACGGTCTTGTAAAATTCCCATATAATTAAAAAAATTGCTTGGAAATTCTGTGTCTTTACATTCTCCCCACCTCTGGGTTTTACATCCCTATAAGCCACAACTCCAACTAGGTAAATAAGTGGGGGTACTAAGCACACATCTGAGCCTCCCGCTCCCATGTGCTCTCCTAGAGGTTCCCGTGCTGCCAGCGAATGCACACCAGAGGTATCAACCGTCCACAAGGGACCCTCTCTTGTCGATCCTCAATCTCTAATGGAACCCCCATAAAATTCTCCCCATCATCGAAGTCCTGCTCTCCATGGTCGATGATGTGAGAAGGGGCGTGCACATATCTCCTCAACTAGGATACATGGAATACTTCATGCACCTTGTGAAACTGAGGTGGAAGAGCTAAGCGGAAATACACCTTGCCAACTCTGCTGAGGACCTAAAAAGGTCTGATGATCATCATAGATAACTTTCTGCCTCGGTCAAATATCTGTAAACCTCGTCAAGGTGAGACCTATAGAAAGACGTGGTCGCCATCCTCAAACTTCAGAGGTCTCCATCTCCTGTCGGCATACGACTTCTGCCTGCTCTGTACAGTCTTTATCTTATCCTGGATGATCTACAACCTCTCTGTAGTAGCCCGTACCATCTCTGGTCGCACGAGTATTGACTCACTCGGGTCAGTCCAACAGAAAGGTGATTTGCAATGTTGCCAGTATAATGCATCAAAAGGGGCCATACTAATGGTGGAGTGATAACTGTTTTTGTATGAAAAATCCACCAAATGAAAGTTATCCTCCCATCTATGACCAAAGTTAAGGACACAAGCACGCAACATGTCCTCAAGGGTCTGAATGGTCCACTCAGTCCGGCCATCCATCTGAGGATGGATGACGGTGCTCAAACGAAATTGTGTCCCGAAAGCCTCCTTCAACCCCTTACATAGTCGGAAAGTAAAACATGCATCATGATTAGAGATAATAATTGATGGTACTCCATGAAACCACACAATAACCTGCACATAGAGGCATCCCATTCTCTCTACTGAACCCTGCTCTCTGATCGGTAGGATGTGGGCCGACTTGGTGAGTCAGTTGAAGATCAACCAAATCGAGTCATGACCTCTGGATGTACATGGAAGTCCTATCACGAAGACCATGGATATCCCTTCTCAATTACACTATGGAACCTCTAAGGTATAAACCAATCTTGCTGGTACCTGATGCTCCGCCTTCACTTGCTGACCAGTGAGGCATCGAGAAACAAACTCTGCTGCTGATTTCTTCATTCCCGGCCACCAGTGTTGTCGTCGGAGATCCTGGTACATCATCGCCACTCCTGGATGTACCACAAGAGGGGAAGTTTGGATCTCCCTCAATGCTTCCTCCTTAAGTGATATTAGTACCATGGTACGTCCTTTGAAGAGGATGACATGCTCCCCACTGTCCGAAAATCCATGAGGTGCATATCCTGTGGATATCTGAGCACATCGTGTCTCGTAATCAGGGTCCCCACACTGCACCTCCCTGACTCACTAAAGATGTGGGGGAGTGACTGTAAGAGACTAAAGGAAAGCTGCTCCATCTCTATCTGTGAAGGATATCTAAAAATAGGCCAGCTGCCCTGTCGCCTCACCTAACAGCTTTATACCTGATTTTTACTGAGTGCATCTGCTACAACGTTCCCCTTACCAGGAGTATAAACTATCTCGAAGTCATAGTCCTGGAGGAAATCAATATAGTGACTTTGTATTAGGTTCAGGTCCTTTTGGGAAAAGATATACCTGAGACTCTTGTGATAAGAGTACACGGTACAACACTCACCCATTAGATAGTGTCACCACATCTTCAAGGTGAAGACCACTACTGCTAACTCCAGCTCATGGGTAGCATAGTTCTGCTCATTTTTTCTCATCTGTCGAAAATGATATGTGATCATTGCTCGCTCCTATATTAGAACACATCTGAGTCTATCCCCTGATGCATCATAGTAGAATGCGTACCCAAAGCCCTCCTCCTATAACCTCAAGATGGGTGCACTAGTCAGCCTCTACCATAGCTCCTAAAAACATCGCTATCATTTCTCCAACCAAACGAAGGGTTGACCCTTCTTCTTCAAGGCTGATAGTGGTGCTACAACTCTCGAGAAGTCTGGCACAAACCTCTAGTAATATCTATCCAAACCCAGGAAACTTAATACCTCCATCACAATCTTGAGTGTCTCCCAAGTAAGTACCGCCTCAATCTTCACTAGATCCACTGCAACTCTAGCCTACGATATGACATGTCCCCAAAAGTGAACCTCTCGGATCCAGAACTGGAACTTCAAGAGCTTACCATAAATCTAGTGCTCTCAGTGTGTGCCTATTACTACCTACAAATGATAGGCATACTCCTACTCAGTAGCTGAGTAGATCAGAATGTCATCGATGAAGACCACTACAATGTGATCAAGGTATGGTTGAAAGATCCTATTCATGAGTCCCATGAACACTACTGGAATTTTGGTCATGCTGAATGGAACAAACAATAACTCGTCCTGGGCATACCAACATCTGAAAGTCATCTTTTGTACATCCTCATCTCATACTCTGAGCTGGTGATAACCTGATCTAAGGTCTGTCATCGAGAAACACCGTTCTCCCTTCAGCTGATCAAAGAGGTTGTCAATTATCTTTAGTGGGTATTTTTTCTTCACAGTCAACTGGTTCAGGAACCAATAGTCAACAAAGATCCTCAAGCTCACATTCGTGTTCTTAGCGAACAGAATCGGGGCTGCCCAAGGTGAAACACTAGGCCAGATGAACCCCTTCCCCTAGAAGTCCACTAGTTGTACCTGCATCTCACGAAGCTCCGCTGGAGCCATCAAATATGTTGGTGTAGATATCAATGTCATCCTAGGGTACAAGTCAATGTAAATTTACACCTCTCTATTAAAAGTTAGACTCGGGATGTCATCAGGGAAAACATTCATGTACTGGTCCACCACTAATGGATAGCTCAGACTCTCCACATCAACAGCTCTGAGGGTAAGGCTAGCCAACTAATGAGTGATCAGCTGTACAATCCTCTGGGTTAGTCCATCCTATGCTGAAAAGGCTCCCTTCTCACTGGTGAAGGTAAACCTGGTCCCATTCATGCGGACACACCACACTTTGCGCCTAATACAATCAATTCGTTCATGGACTATAGAGAACCAGTCCATACCCAAGATGACGTCGTAAGGCCTTGACGTCGCTACTAGGAGATCCTAGCCGAGACTCTCACCTCTTACAGTAAGATCACACTACCAGTACCAGTGAATAATCTTCGAATCTGCTCTTATAGGAGTCTCTAGCCTTAAGGATCAAGCTGAAGGCTTTGTCAGAATCTCTGAGCTTCGAACGAGGGAAGTGGAAATGAAAGAATGACTGGAACCTGTGTTTATAAGTACTGCAGCTATGGTGGAGTAGACAAAAAATATACCACATATCATCTCTAGAGCATCGTGATCATAGGCCCCAGTAGCCTAGAGCTGAGCTCTTCTCTATCCACCTTCTCCCTGTGGTCAGGGTAGACCTCCTCGCAGCGTTGGCCATAACATCTCGAGTCGTCGCCCACCGCCAGCTGCACCACCAGCTCCTCTTCCACGTCCGCATGCTCCCTACAGACCTCATCGGTCAAACCTTTGTCTCTGTTTGGGTGGTCCCTCGACCATCTTCTGATCATTCATCCGGCAGGTCAGACAGTCACGAGCCATGTGACCCTGCCCATCGCATGAGTAACAATGCCCGCTACTGGAATGACTGGATCTATCTCGTGTTCCCCACACAACCGACCCTGAGTCATGCGGTCTTCCACCTATAGGTCTAGTCCACTTGGACCTTTGTGACATCTATATGCTGCTAGCTGTAAAAGGCTCTGCTACATGACGATTGGTAGTGGGTCTCGCCACTGGTGACTTCTCAGCAATGAAACTCTCCACCAAGAGGGCTCTCTCTAACACCCCCAACATTTTTGGGATGCTGAGTGAGATAACCGAAGCCCTGATATCCTTCCTAAGCCCCTTATAAAAGGTACGAGACCTATAAAAAGGGTCCCACACCATATCAGTGGGGTAGCGTGAGAGGTCAGTGAACCTTGCTGAGTAATGAGACATAGTCATACTTCTATACTGCAGATGAAGTGGCTCCTATATGCGCACTGTGCTAAGAGTTGCTGGAAAAACATCTGCCCAAAACAGGCTCTTAAAGTCTTCCCAGAGAAGAATCACATCATCATGAACTTGGATAATCAAGCTCCACCATCTTCCCATTTCTTCATGTTGAAGGCTGGAAACAAGAATCACCGTGAGGTCATCTGGTGTCCCTAACAGTTGGAAGGCTCTCACCACAGCCCCCAACCAATCCTCAACTACCTGTGGGTCCGTCTCTCCCCAGAACCTGGGTGGCCTTTGGCGTTGGAACTTGTGAAATACGTTTAAGAAGCGTGCACCGTCTACTGCTGGGGCTGTTGGCATTGGTGTACCAATGGGGAGTGGTACCGTTGGTGTATCCCCTAGTGCCTCTACTGGAAAAGGGCCCTTCACCGAGGCCTCATCACTCGGTGGGATATAAGTGCGTACAACTCTCAGAACCCTAACTGGCTGTCTGCGTGGTGGAATCCTGAAAAGAAATAGGTGTGCCACAACCAAAAGTTTTACCTGGTGAGCTGAAAGTTATACCTGGTGAGATGACTCAAAACATAATAAAGAAAACTTTTTAAAACACACATGCAATTAGTTTTTTCATGCACTGATTTAGAAATCAGAAGTTAGGGTCCTGGTGTATGGATACGTCAGCCACCACACCAATACTGGACTCCCAGAACTAAAAACTCTACTCATTACCCTTAACAATATTGATTCAAAGAAAAGATCAGAGTCCTAGTTCTGTAGTAGAACTGAATCCTCTAATACCAATTTGTCATGACCCATCCCCCGGGGCTCATGCCATGACTACCCAAAGCCCGCCTTCAATAGGATAGGGGATGGCGACTAGCACCAAAGGCGTATTCCCTAAAATTGGGAAGACATTGCCTTTATAACCAGTATACAGACACAACTAAACACACTACAAGGTACGAACGCAAGTAAACTGTATAGCAAACAAGTGAGTACAGTAAGTAAAAAGGGGCCAGAATATATGACCAACTATAAAGTAAAAGAACATCAGAAATTGAATACAACTAATGAAAGATAAATATAGCAAATGGGTCGTCCTCTGGGTTCCTACATGAAGGGTAGGTACAAATTTACTCCTCAGTACTCCACGTCCGTCTATCTCTTCCATGTTCTAACACACCATATGGTCCACCTCTGGGCACCATCCAGTCCTGGTACTCTCAGCCTTAGTTAGCATTGTCCATCGTCTGCATCCAACACAACAAGGTGTGGGCATAGCCAGTGTAGGGGTGAGTATAACGATACTCAGTAGGGACCCAGAGACCCTCAAGTTCTCACTAAAATCCACCCAGTATAAACCACATAGTATGAAATCAATAGATAACCCTAATTAGGTATATTTCCATACATATACCTAAGTTATCAAGAAATCCATCTCATTCATGAGAAAAACACAAAAAAACTGACTCAACTCAAACCATTATTTATTCTAGTGGTAGTATCAAGTAACATCTCTAGTCAAATTGTCAAAAACTTGGCTGTTGGAGAAATCCTCGTCTATCATATATAGTGGTCCTACCATGACAGCAAGGCGCTTCTCACTAACCTTGGATTGCTAAGGTACTCCTCCTGTCGAGTACCGTGAGTCTGTTTCATCACCAAGGCTCTCCCCACTGTGGGTCTGCCAAATCACCAAGGCACTTCCCCTCGTAGCCTACTAAGGTACACTTCCTATCGAGTACCATGGGTCTGCCACCACACCATGGCACTCCCCATGTGGGTCTTCCACGACATCAAGGTTCTCCCCATTAGTCTAGATGAGTCACTCTAAGTCGAATTGGTAAGCAGTTGTCAGGTCCCAACCAGCTACTAGGTCTTCACACTATGCTCGATTTTCTCTGGGAGAATCTGCTCCATGAGCTACTGGTTGATTCTCCAACTATCAGGAAGTACCACAAAAAAGTATTTCAAAGTTATTCCACATCATAGGGGTCTCAACGTAATAGATAGTGCATTAAACAGACATCCGACCTGTGAGTTATTAGGCTTTTAGTTATGGGGGCCAGGTTGGATTTGTGCTCAATCCAACCTGAAAACTCCCCATGTCAAATCAAAACATAGTGGGGTGACACTAAAAGAGACTGTCTCGCTCAAATATTTCCAGCGTCACTGACGGTTCGTCAAACCGACGTCCTGTGACAAAGATATGGCCGAAGGAGCGTAAATGGGTTGTAGTGGGCCCGGGTCCAGTCTGACCCGGTAGGACCGACCCGGCCTTACCTGGCCTGGGCCATCCCGTGATGGGTCGACCCAGCTTGAAAATTTGGGTCTGGACCAGAACGATGTACGACATGGGCCGTGAGGGCCGTGAGGTTCACGGATCGGCCGCGACGGCGCAGACCTATTGCGGGTCGGCGGTCCAGCCGCGGGTCAGTGAACCATCCATGGTTCAGTAGTGGTTTGGTCAGGAGGGTGGAGCGTCTAAGCACAACGGTGGGTCTCAGCTTAGCAGCAGCGCGACTCGGCTTGGATAGTAGCACAACTCGGTAGACGGTGGCGTGACCCGCCGGATGGCGGTGCGACTCGGCGGGCGACGACGCTGCTCGGCGGACAACGACATGACTCGGCAGACGACGAAACGTTTTGTCTCGAAAGGCAGCACAACTCGGAGGACGGAGGCATGACTTGCCAGACGATGGCACAGCTCAGTGGACAATGGTGTTGCTTGGCGGATAGCGGCGGTGCTACTTGGCTCGAACAACGGCGCAACTCGGCGGACGACGACGCGATTTGGCGGATGGCAGCGCCGCTCAGCTTAGACGGTGGTGCGGATCGGTGGACAGTGGGAAGCTTGGCTCGGATGGTGGAACAACTCGGTGGATGGTGGCACACCTCTGCTCGATGGTGCGGCTCGGCGTGGATGGCGGCACGGCTCAACGGACGACGGGTCGGCCGGGGCGGCGCAACAAGGCTGTGGGTCGGCCGGAGTGGGGTCATTACCTCCCTCATCTTCGTCACCTTCCTCCATTATGAAGAATACACCAAAGAAGAATGGCGGAGGGGTTGGGCTGTTTTTTTTTGCCCGCACCCTCCGCGTTTAGAGTGGTATCATGTGATTCATGAATAATAAATCATGAATGTGAAACCATAATCTCTCGCAATGTTTGTTCCCAACCCACACAAGAAAAGAAGGGAGTACATGGAAAGTGATAAAAATTTAGGAATAGAAACCTACCTCATTTCCTTGTTGAAATTAACGCAAGGAGGTAGTATAGTCGTCGATTTGTCAAAGATGAGGACATCCCACATCAGAAGAATTACTGAGGAAGATGGTCAAAGGAGGTCGACGTTCTTCGTTGACAGATTTTTCTTCATTGGAGAGCATTCTCCAAAGTTTCTCCTCTCCCCAATTCCACCAAAAACAATTTGTAGCCGAAAATAATAGATTATGAGTTCAATTATGTTTTTTGGAATAAATTCATATAGTTTAATTAATTAGTTGATGTGTTGGATCAATTAATTAAAGGGAAGGGTTGGCAAGATTAATTGGCACAATTAATGTAGGAGGAGTTGAAGAGGCTCTCCCTCATTTATTGTGGGAGTTGGGGTTTTCTCTCAATTAAAGGGGGATTTCAAGGGGGTTTAATCCTGGGTGGTCCCCACCACCATAACCTCTCATGGGAGGTTATGCTCAGGTGGTACCCACCACCATAACCTCTCATGGGAGGTTAATGTCTAGTGGTCCCCACCACCAACTTACATAAGGAGGTTGGTTACAACGAAATAAAATAAAACATGTGTTTATTTTATTTTATTATTTCCATGAAAAACCCAAAAACTAAATTTCACCCTCGACCAACTGCCATCGAGGTGAAAGTCTTCTTTAGCGAACACCAGTGCTACAAGTTCAACGGTGCCCTCAAATATCAATTCCAAGCACTGGTTCAAAAGATAAAAAACCAGCTCGTACGTTTACTGAACGTACCCGAATAAAAGTTCAGAAATTCAATCTAGGAATTTCGATCCTCAGAATCATGCGCCATAAATTTTCGCGGGCTTTTAAAATTATCATAAATTTAAAAAACATTACATGGAAATTCCGATTCTTTACAGGAATGATGTATAACACTTGATGTATGATAGAAATTATAAGGTAACTGGTGGATCCTATAAACTATTTGGTTACTAAATATAGTGATGTTGTATGGGATGATGTGCTGATGTCATGTGTGAGGTTCATGTTGTTATACTTTTCACAGGTGTCTTAAGGATTTTTTTTGGAGGGAGATGTATTTGGACTTGAATCGTTTTGAAAGAGAAGCAAACCAGTCATGAAGAAAGATAAGGGTTACATGATTATTCATTATTATATTATATACACACTTTTATGTAATAAAATGTGAGAGTTAGATATAGCAAGGTTGGGATCATCATATACATGTTTAACTGATTAATTAGTTTCACTATTTTTCACTGTACTTTAGCATGCATTCACTATCTTTTTCAAGGGAGGATATGCTGATGATCCTTTTCAGTATGTTGTTATACCCACTATATATATATTTAAAAAAATCAGGTCATCCAGAGTAGTCCAAAGGTCTTGTTGGATATTACATTATCATGGATTTATTGGAGCAATTTGGGATCCATTATCACTATTGTATTTACCTTTTCATGTATCTAATTATCACTTTTGTTATTATGGTACTGTGTGAAATTTCATATTTAGACTTGGGAATTATTAATATATAAGTATTAGAATGTTTTCATTGATGTTTCAATATTATCTATGTCTTTTTATTATTCTCTTATATGGTAGTTCCTATAATATGTATGCATATTATTGTCTCGGTCCTAGTCACCAACCCTAGGCATACAAGACACATGAATCAGCTAGTCACAATTTATATTTTATCATTTTTTCCCAAAGAGGGGTACATATTGGTGGAGGGTTCCATGAAATATTCATTATATTCATTATAATAAATCAAAATGATAGGAATTGAGTGAAATGTAATGCATATCTTTGTGGGGATGTCTCTTGAAATCATGAGTTAATGATTATTTTTATTTTCCAATAAATGAAAATAAAAAATAACTGATATATATTAGTCCAATATGAATAATTTTTTTTATCATATTTATCATTAGTATTCATTATTTTTATAACTATACAGATCATGAGAGTGAATGTTTTAATGGGAAACACATTTCATTGTCTGGGTTGTAGTCTAAAATATTCAAATGTTACATTTTTATTTATCATGATATAAAAAATTGTATGAATAAGGATTATACAATAAACCTAATAAATATTATTAATATTGGATGCACATAGGTTATTGTTTAGTTTATTGGTGATATGATTTATGTATGAAGAATAATTAATAAAATATAACAAATCTATAGTAAGTTATACCTTATTTTTTTTGGAAAAACTCATTTAGGTTACACATTAGGAAATCATGGTTGGCCTTTTGGAATGAATAAAGCCTCTAGGTCATGGGGTGATGTATAGTGAAGGATTTGGAATGATTGGTTTGTATAAATGACTCATGGAATTTGATTTATACACTCTAGGAGGATAACCATTTTAAATGAGTAGAGTGGCACACATTAACTTGTTTTATCTTTGGAATATTACAAATTTCATAGTCATGGATAAAATGGAAACTAAAGAGTAAAATTTAGTATATAAGTTTATTTGGGTAAGAATATATAATGAAAAAAGATTTTATAAATGGAATATCCCTTATTATAATTATATCATGTAGTTCAAAAAAAAATACATCACTTAGAGAAACAAACAAATAATTATTCTCTTTAATGAAGAATGATTCACTAATAATTAAATAAATAAATTATTCCAAATATTATAATGGGAAGATAAATAGAAAATAAGAGGATAATAATAGGATAATTTGGATGAATTCGATCCATAAAAATTACCACACTCATGAACAAACCTATAAAAATTAAAAACAATTTTAATAGTAAAATAGTCATTTTCAAGAAAAAATTATATATAAATAAGAAAGAAATTAGAATACAATATATAACTAAATGAACAAGAGTTATTTATAGGATTTAGGGAACCCGTATTACCATTGTAAATATGATAGTTGGAAAAGTAATATGACAATTGGAATTGAATCATGATTGTGGGAAGTGTAATTTGACTATTAGAAATATTAATTCAACTATTACAATTGTAACCTAACAGATAGAAATGTAAAATAAAAATTAGTTCTCTTATAAAATGAAAATAAGGTATATTTAAATCATGGTACATGTAAATAAATGTTTTAAAAATAGGAAATCATGTTTCCATATTTTTGTAAAATTTAACAGTTTTATTTGAAATTTTATAATTAAAATAATTATATTAAAGAAAATATATTTTCAGAAAATTGATTTTTAAAGTACGATTATGTATTTTTATAATTATAAAATAATTTTATGAGAACTTTTGTAAATTTTAAAATTGTCATAAAATTAGATTGTAATATTAAAATCCGCATTTTTAGAATAAATCATGATGTTGTTTGAAATTAAATTTACATATTTTGAAAATTATGTTATTTAAATGGATTCAATTTTTAAATCCTAAATTCAAAAAAAATCATTAGGGTTATTTTTGTTGATTTTTTATAAAATCATTTAATTTTGGAATAATAATGAAATATGATAATTATTGACAGTTAACATTTTAGGAATTATACAAGATTATTAGTGCAAGGGATGGTATAATAGAAAATTATTTAAAAATAAAAACATCCATCTACAACATGTAGTAACATATAATAAATAATAGATATATTCTTGAGAACAAATAAAAAACTAATGAATATACTAATAAAAAATACCCATCTCCTCCCTTTGTATATACTACCCCCACCGCTACTTCTCCTCAAACAATATAAACCATAATTATTTCTAAATCTCTGTGAAAACTCCTCCTACTAACTCCCCCATATCAATAGGCTACTGGTAAAATCCAAATTTCAATTTCATGTTCCTTGATAGTTCCTTCAAGAATGTGATATTCCAGATATAACATTCTCAAAATACCTCTTTTAATTACTTTTCTTCTTCAACGTTCTCCTCACATTCATCATCCATTAAGAAATAAAAATGAAAATATGATTTTTATACTATAAATTTATATAGTTAATGTAATATCCCATATCCACGCCTTTTCTCAACCCCTCTTAATCAAATTAAAATGATTCCAATGTGCTTATTTATTTTCAGTTTATTGCCTATCAAGATGATGACTTTTCTTTTTTCCACTAAGGCTGTTATGGAAGGTTTCAATTCAATTATAATTTTATAAAATTATCCAATTATGTATAATATATTTATTTTAACATTCTATAACATGAATATAGACACAACATTAAACATAACTAAACTTGTTTTAGATGGATAGAAAACCCGCCAAAATAATCCATCAAAATATCATTAAAGTTTTATTAAATGAACTAACAACATGTTAGGAAAAAAGTTATATTGGACCATTTAAATTATTTATTAATATAAATGTATATTATTTTGAATTTTTCAGATTTATTTACATTTGACATAGCAGTGAACAGACCATGAAATGATGAAATATAGGCTCAATAAAAAATGATATTTAATATTGTAACTCACCAAAGTTGCTATAAATTAAATTAAAAATATTAATAATTTTTTTTGTGGAATTCATTTCGAATTAAGTACTTAATGAATTTAATATTATTATTTACAAAATTAATTGAAACTATAGATTGCATTCAGACATAAGCTATGCGACCTCTCCAGAACTCCATATTTCTTTAACATAATTCATTATCTCACTTTTCATAAATTTATCTCATTATTATTCTTATATAATTCTCCTATGTTCATTATATAAGTTCCACACATATATATCTATATCAATTCATCTTTATTAGTTGTTTAAATAAATTTTTTAAATGTTTCCCTTCTCAATTATTCATTATAATCATACCCTGTTAAAGGGATATTCTCTATTTTCTACCCATTTTCATTTATACACCATAAAATAATTTAAACAAAACTATTTTTTAAATTCAATCCTGTTATCATGAATATATATTTTGGTTAATTTTTGTTTTTATTGAAATAATTACACCTTTATCCTCTTTATAGACTCAATACTCTTTACTTCAAAACCACAGTAATGTTAGACATTTCTAAAGATACATAAACACTCTTTTTTAGGTACCAAATTTATCTATACAACATTATTCTTGTTAAATTATTATTTTTTTAAAATTTATTATTTCCCCTAAATGAGTTAAACCCTTATTTCATGGGTTTCATTATGATATTCCCTATGATTATGACTTATGACCGGATTATGAAACCCATTTATTTTCATTGGAAACCCTTATTCTTAATCCTTATGTTTTATTTCATTATGTGGAGTAAATATTAATGTAAATTTTATGATGGGTTCACCCAGATAGTGTTTCAATTCATTATGTGGTGTTTTTCCCCATGACACATTATTTAAGGGATTAGGTAGTAAACCTTATCCATTATGGGATTCTGTTCTCAATGTGATATCATCTTCAAAGTTATCCTAGACTCATGTTTATTGCATGATATATGTTTCTACCATATTACTATATTCTAATGATCATATGATTCAAGGTTCAATACTTGAAATAATTATTTTGAACCATTGGTATAGTTTCACCTCCATGGATAACGTAGATTGAAACCTATGTAATCATAAGATTGGATATACTTTTAATTTAAATGTTTACCCTTCTATGTTCACATTTACTTTTTTTTATTCCTAGAAGATAAGTATTAATGCCCCAAAATTTTATTATTCATTTTTAGAAAACGAATCTAAATAAGAGAACTCATTTGAAAAACAAATGAGATAAAAATGTGTTAATTTCCATAGTTAGATTCAAAACATGGTGGGAATATGTGCTTATAACTCTATGGATGTTCTGGCTTAATTGGATTGAGTTATAAATAACATGAATCACATGGAACACCATAATTCTCCTAATAATGACTGTGTTTTAGTCGAATAATCTATATGAAACGATAATCCAACAATCAGTGGTTCTTATTATCCCCTCATCATAGAATAAGGGATTAACCCCATTGAAAATATATTTTTTGTCCTCTAGTGCTTGAAAGAAGAAAATTTCATACTGGGAGTCTATAATTTTGATGGTGAAACTGATCAAAGGTAGTAACTAATAAATAAAATGGATTTTAAAGTGTAAGTTGATTGCATAGAATGTCATGGAATAAATAAAATATGTTCAAATAAATATGTTCTGTAAAATATTCGTCTTAAGTTTGAGAGAGATAACCGTAGACTGATAAAAATGGATGATGAGCCCATTAGGGTATTTAACACCCCAAGATTTTGGGATATTTATTTTAAATTAGTTTAATAATTTTGATATTTTTCGTTAAAAAAACTGATTATTTCTAGTTTTATAATCAAAATCTATTTTAGTTTCTCATGAAAATTATAATGATTTTATTTGAAAACGTGTATGGAACGCAACACTGATCATCAACGAACCGAGAAATAATATTATATTCAGTATGATAACTATAACCTAGGTGTTAAATAACAAATTATGAATAGTATTAACAACCTTTTGATGTATACACAATGATTTCATACTCAATATAAATATATATATAAACTCATAGTAAATATTCAAAAAAATTTTAGTAAACTAATTATATTAGTCAAAAATATGTTTTCTTCAAAATAAATTTATTTATTTTTAAGAGGACATAATATAATTAATTTATATGGAATCTATAAGATTTATTCGATAAAATGAAAGTAATTTTTGGAACAATAATATCTAAATTGACTTATGGTAAAATATTTCTAGTTATTAAAAAATACTGATTTATTAAATAAAGATTGAAAAATAATGATTCATGTGAAACAATCATTTATTTTAAAATAAATAATTAATTTAAATGACCAAATATTAATAAAGTAACATTAAAAT
Source organism: Viscum album (assembly GCA_963277665.1). Lineage (NCBI taxonomy): Eukaryota > Viridiplantae > Streptophyta > Magnoliopsida > Santalales > Viscaceae > Viscum > Viscum album. The sequence continues at coordinate 1,303,060,940 of OY728127.1, forward strand.
TATTTTTTAATTTTAGATCCAATTAATTACTTTTTTATTAATGTTATATTGGATTTTATTACATATTTATTTTTTTAAAAAATGGGGGTTTTTCCAATTACTTTTTAATAATAAAAATATATTTAATGGATATGGTGTTAATTTAAAATCATCTTACGCATGAAAAATATACAATTATCTGTAACACACATAATCATCACATATGTTGTAATTTATTATTAGGTTTTTGTAATTTTAGGAAAATTTATTTTTAAAAAAATTACTTTATAAAAAATAATTTCAACTTTTTGTTATAGTCAATTGTTTATAATTTTTTGAAATAATATATTTTATGATGAATACTTGAAAATATATTATTTTAAATAAAAACATCATATTTTATTTATTCATAAAGATAAATTTTATTTCCAATTTGTTTTAAGAATAAATTAGTTATAATTTACATCCATTAATCCAATTTTCAACATTGGAAGAAATTTCATATTAAAATTTTACATAAAAACAATTTAACCTTTTGATCATTTTCTCTATAAAACCACACATTTTCATCCCTTATGAAGGATTAATTTTAAATTAATATTTTATGCCATTTTAAATTTCTTTTCAAAAAATAGATATCATATTAGGAATCATAATAATCTATACTAATTAATTGGGTTTGTTTAATTTTTGACCAAAATGAGGTGTAATAACATAAACAATTATTTAATGTGGTAAAAGATAAAATGAGATTACTAGGGGGAATAAAATAAAAATATAATGGTTAAAAATAACCCAAAACATGTTCAATTCCTATTTTTGGACATATTTTTAGTTTATACCTTGCATTATCTGTAATGGTGTATTATTAGAGCCTTTTCTCTTGAAACAAATTTGGGCGGAAATCTTTCTTTTAAAAAATTTCAATTCTGCCACTCATCTCACTAATAAATGGCCACTCATTCCCATATACTCTTCACACTATAAAACCATTTTCTCAGACAATATCATACAAAATAACTTCCAAAATACACTCTTATCATTATATATTCCTTATTTTTCATCAATCTAAACTACTATTTATTTTTTGAGAAAACCTAGAGAGGAAACCATAATAAGAGGTAACATTCTTCAATAATTTTATTTCTTATTTCATCCTCCACTTCTTAAATTTTTATTATACCAAGATGATATAATAAATTCAGTACCTTCAATATAACGATATTTTTTATGCATAATATTCATGACATAAAACAATCTCTACTACTATCCAATGGAATACATACTCATTTTATATTGGTACAATGGAGTACCACCTCGCAAACCGATGTCATTCATTTTTCCTTTTCCACAACTCATGGTTGGTTATCATGATGGATCAAAATTATATTAATGTTATTTATGAAATAATAATACCTATTTATTCATGATTTTAAATATAGTTTTTTAATTTTCATTCTGTAGGGGATATGATAATGTCATTCAACTATATTCCAGACTACCACTTCACGTAATGATGCAATTCTTTTTCACATACACATTACATATAAGAGAATAAGGTTAAGGTAAGTAACTATATTGTTTAAATAAATTTCATAAATATTATATTCATGAGATATTTATTATTTTTAAAATATAATATATAATTTTCCTTCTTAAATTTTTAGTCACTGAAATATGATAATGTCTTTCACGTACGTGTGGATTACCATGTTCACGAGGGGCATAACTCTATTATCATTTCTAAAAAACTTGGATGATTTGTATATATATATTTAAAGAAATAATTTTGTATTTATTAATTTATTATGATTATGGAAAAATAATAATTACATACCTTTTTTAGATAATGATCATTATAAAATGGAATATTTAGTCATGTGTTTGTATTACCTACCATATCCATGATCGTAATGTAATTTGTTTCTAAAAAACATATAACATGATTGGTCATAAAATTATAATTTAGTTATAAATATAAAAATATTCTCATGGTTATTATTATATATATGTTTGAATCATGATCAATGTGTAGGGATCGACAATAACGAATCATAACATACATGGAAAACAAAGCGGTTATTGCCTGAAATGTGACTTTATCTAGGAATTGATAATAAATGGGTAATAAACAATCATTAGTATAAAATATATGGATATATATATATATATTTAATATATTTATAATAAATTTTTATTTATTATATTGGATGATTGAACATGTATGAATGAGGCCGAAACTTATAGTAAGGGATTTATTGTCTCTATTATATTTCTGGGAGACATATTATAATTCATGACTCATTGTTTGTAAGTTGTGTATATACATTCCCATTGACATGGTAAATCATTAATGTCATAATATTAAAGTTATTTTAAGTTTTATTTTATATTATTATTTATTGAGACTTATGATTCAAAAGATTATGAATGTGGTAAGGGGTTTCAGTCTAAATTTTCTACTTATAATAATGGATTTTTAGTATCCCTTTTATTTATAGTTAACATATTAAAATTCACCACTTGTTCAATTTGTTTCATGTATATTTCTCATATTTTACTAGTTATAAAATTAAATTCTTCATTTTCGTAATATTTAATGTTTTATTTGACGTTACCCTTTATTGGGGTTTATGATCCAAAAAATTATTAATGTGATAAGGGATTTCCATAAAAAAAAATTAATTTTGTGAGAAACTTACCATATTCATCATCAATTAATTTTGTATAGTGTTTATAATTTCTGTGAATTTATTTCATTATTCTTTTCCAAAATATTATTTGTATTACATGTCTATTTAAGGATCCATCTATCATTAGGTTTGTGTATAAAGATATAAAAAACCTGTAATTTATTTCTGGTATCTATATTAGTTATGGGAGACATATGATATTTCAAAACATATTTCTTTCATGTGTTGTATATACAACCCCTTTTAAATGTTATATCATGAATTTGTATGATTTAATTATATTTAATGTTTCATATGATGTTATGTTTTATTGATACTTATGATAAAAAATATTACTAAATAAGTAAGGGATTTATGCACCACCTTTTAATTTTGTGATACACATGCCATTTTCCCCATCTAAATCTTTTATTTTGGTTATATACATTTGAAAATAAATGACTATATTCTCTTATATCTTGAATGATCATAATGAATGGCCATAATTTCAATCACTTTCAACCATTGATTCCATAGTGGATTTTTTCATTGCTGTTGCACCAATCACACCGTCGTCTTGGGCCTTTGATTATCCTCTTGGGAATCCTTTGTTCATGAGACCCACATTTACTTTTATGGATTATCGAAAGGGGATCTCTTATGAGTATTCAATTTGTTGATCCAATTCAGGTGTTTCCCTTCAGTTCCCCCCTATGGTGTCATCGTAGATTCTACCTGTTATAGCTGATAGAAAGTTCCTAGTTTTATATGTCCCACTTTCACCACTCAAGGAGGCCTGAGATTCATTAAGGTAGATGTTGGTGGCTAGTTTGGGGGCTGAGAAATGTCCCATCCCTCTCATTCATGTTTTTTTGGATTTATGGGGATTGTATCTTCAGGCTCTTGTCAATATTTGAAAAGGAAGGCCTTTTACACAACCCTTATCTAGTGTGAATATTTTGTGCATTCTTAGTATCAATCACCCATATAAATAGGGTGTTGAAACTTCAATATCTCCTTATGAGATACAGATTCACATTTCTGTTAATAGTCTCTGAGAGTAGTGGGTTGGATATCTCTTCTGATCCTCCATATCTGATTCTATAATGACTTTTCCCTAAAGGCCATTGGAGACTCAATTTCATCCTTTCTCTATGAGAATAAGAAATATATTCACCATGAAGAAGCTTCCTAGTCTCATATCTATGTCAAAGAGGACCTCTCTCACCCCCATGATGAGTGGCATTTTCTTCATGTTCAAGATACTTTGATTGGAATCATGACATCATGAATTATTTTCTCCTTGGATACTAATCCTTCTTCAGACTTTAAGGTTACTACTTTCCTATATGTTGGAATCACATGATATTGGTATAGAGGATAGAAAATATAGTATCTTTTATCTTTTATTATTCTCCTTTGAGGCATCAATTTAATTCATTTTGTTGGGAGGAGAATGATATTGGAATGGTTTATTCCGTTTTGGATGCTCTAGTTTAGGCTCCCCTAGTGGTTCCTATGTCTCTTACTACTCCTCCAAAGGATGATCAACTCATTTCTTTAGTTACATTTATAGCTTCGCGAATTCCTATCATTAGACTTCCACAAACATATCAGTTTTTTCATTCCTTTTTCATTGTTGAAAGGATGTGTCCTTCTCTTTTAATGCTCAAGATCAAATTAATGAGTTGGGTCCTTATTTAAAAGGGTGCCTCTTAGTTTTACCTCTTGTAAGTTTTACCCGGCTACTAGAGGATTCTCGACCTAGATATGTATTCTTTCTAGCTCAACCATCTTTCAGGGCTATATCTTTGCATGAGATCTCTTCTAATTAGGAAGCTGCATATATGTGTCATATTTCCTCCTATAAATTTTTCTCTAATAGTTCCTCTAAGGTTTATTATCCCATTATGATAGAGATATTCATTCTTCACCTCTAGTACCCATCCTCCCCCAGTCCATGTCTATCCACTCTAGGTTCTAGAGAAATATCTACAACATATTAATCAAAGAAAATGTATGTTAGATCCCATTATGAGAAAATTAGTTCATTTTTTCTAGGGTTTAAGATCTAGGAAACTTATTTTTCAATGATTTATTTAATAATTTGAATGTCTGAGGCATGGGATCTAAGGCCAAAATGGATTTCAAATCTACATAAATTTTTAATCAATTGTTTTTGGAATTTTTCAATTAATGTTGACCTTGTTAGCGAATCTGAGAAGTTGGTTATGGTTAATATATTAGAAGGGTTTGACTACCTTTTTCGTCCTTTGTTTATTGAAATTACACTCACTATTTAGGACGAATTTATGTATGGATACTCAGTCCTCCAGTCTAGGACCCTTTCATAGGATCATAGGTAGAGAATTCAATATTATAGCTACACTAGAGGAAACGAAAGAAAGCAGAGTCTTTCCCATGAATTCTAATGAGGAGTTTGTGCACTGTATAACATGCTATGGATTTTATCATTAGGTATTTTCTAGGGACCAGCTCAATTTTTGCAACAAAAAATGAGGATACCTCCATTTTTGGTGTTATCTTGATAGGTTACTAACTAATTTACATTGTATTGAGGCCTTTTATAATGAATAGGTTACCCACTTGGTTCCAAGACCCACATATCATATTCCTCTTCTTTTGTCTCTAATTCTAGGCCATTCAAGAGGTGGTATCCATAGATTTTATAAAAACTGAAAATACATTTTAGGTTACCATCAAGTGTTATGGGTTTGTTGGAAAAAACCATCATAGGAGAATCCATGGACATTATATCACAACAAGCTTCTTAATCTGAAAAAAATAACTCCTTCTAGATCAGTATCCAAACTCTTTGATCCCATAATATGGATGAGAAAAATAAAAGAGACTAAAACAATATAAATTTTCATTAATGATAAATAGATTGAAGAACTGTTCAGTGAGATCTCTTAGAATAAGGACATCATGGATGATATGATGTTGACATCTAAGCGTCTGGCTAGAGAGTATTCCATTATAAATAATATATATGAAGGATATAGGAATTCCGATTTCTTCAATGCTTGAATCAAGGAGAATATACAACTGAATAAAACTACCATTTTGTTATATGAAAGTACCTAAAATGATGAACAAGATGTAGTTGGTAATATAATAGTTTCTCATCATACATACCTTCTTCTACACCACAACCTCATATGAGAGAGGGTTTTGCAAGGGTAGCATGGCTCTTCTTGAGGTTATTTCCCATTCGGTTTATTATGGACCTAATGCTATCCTTGAATTAGTTCTAGGTATGGATGAGATAAGAAATGTTATGATTGGAGTCAATCTGAAGAGTACACCATGAAACGATGGTTTCTCAAGTGCATTTTATAGTGATTATTGCGATGTGGTTATAAATGAAATGGTTAAGGGAATCTATGATTTACTTCATGGGTGGATATATGAACCATGTTTCTTGTACTACATCTTATAAAATCAAAAAAATATAAAATCCTCCACCCATCTTCTTCACCACATGCCCATTATCTTGTGAAATATCCCATATAATGTTATTCCCAACATTTTCAACCAAAGACTCTTCGAACATCATCCGGGATGGATTCCTCATGATAAAAAGGCTTACATAAATATATAATGACTCCAGGGGTTATGGTTTTGGCTCAGAAGCTGGTGAATTACATCAACAATGATGTTTTTGACTTAAACATGACATTTAATCTCAACATAGACAAGGCATGTGACAACATTGAATAGAATATCTTCATTAAACTCTTCATGAAGATTGGTTTCTCTACATGTATGAATGAACTCATTTTAAAATAATTTAGCTCATCTAGTTTGGTTATTTACTAACTCATCAAGTCAAATAGATTCAGTAATTCAATGTGGAGTCTTAGTAAAGGTGATCCCATATTCGATATTATTGTCATTTTTTCACAAGATTTTCTATGCTTAAACTTGAATAGAAATTTGTCCAGTCAAACCAATCTTCCATACCTTTGTAGGGAACTTCTCATAAGCATCTCTCATGTAATGTTTTTGGAGTGCACCAATAATTTTAAGGAATGCTATAAATGGATAAATATATGTAGTGAATGAGTTTTCTGATGACTATTGAAAATGGGGTGGCCTTATTATCAAGAAATAAATGCGAATCATATTTATCTAATAGCACTACCCAGACATGAGAATCACAGCTAATAGAAAGGTGATAAATATTAAATTATGGGGCTTCCATAGAGTATACCTTAGGGCCCCCATTTCTCCATGAATATTTTGTATTAAAAATTTAACTTAATTTTTGAGGGGATCACATCACATAATGAATTGGAAGAACAAACATGTATCAATTGGTGGGAGAATTTATCTACAAAATAGAGTTTTCATGGCCATCCAAACCTGTGAACTTTGGACTATAATAGTTCTTAAGGTATTCCTTCTATATATTGACTGAATTATGGTGACATTCATTTAAGATTCTAGTGGTGGTGGTAAATACCACTAGTCTTCATGGATGATAAAGGATAAGTACAAATAGAAAGGAGGTTAAAATGTCAAAAGTATATTAGACACCATGCTAGGGATGCACGCAAAATTGAACATGGATGTGATTGATGGAAAATCACTTTAGGGACCTATAATGGGAGTATATAGTTGGGGGAGAGGTAGTATTCTAACAAATATCTATGGAAATTTATCCACAACCATTTTGTAACTCTCAAGTAATATGCACGGTGGATCTTGGGGAGAGGGGAGATCTATTTATGGAATCAAAATATCTAAGGATAATTGATTTAATTCCCAAGATATCCTCTAACAGATGTTACATTCCTGAAAGAGATAGACCACCTGACTTTTATCAAGGCGGTCCTGGACTTTGAACAATGATGAATCTTCGATACCCGAGATATCAATGAATATCAAGAAAAAATTGTGATTTTGAACTCATCCTCAAATATATTCATGGTAGGGGACTATCACCAAATGTTAAATTCAGAAAATCATTGCGATGTTAGGGATATTTTTTTATGGTGAAAAGTAGTCCCTAAAAAAATAAAATTTCCCCTTATAGAGAAAAACTAATAGATACTTACCCACTGATGATAATATCAAGATGCTTATAATCATTTTAGTCTCTAGGTTTTCATTATATAAGAACATGCAGGTGGATAGTGTACGTCATTTACCTTTTGAATGCACGTGGGGAAAACTGTTCTAGAAAAGTAATGGAGACTTTACAGGATTTAATGGAAATTGTTTAGGGACACCCCTTTCCATAGATGTTGGTTTCCTAGAGAGGAGAAGGCTAGGCCAAATATAAAATCATGATAATTTGTCTTCATTTTGGGATGTTTCTATTGGTGGAAATATAGGAACATGATTTTCTTATAAGGGGTTTACTACTCAATTAAAAACATGTAGATCAGGAAAACATTCCTATTATTTGATATGATTTAGCTTGTGAATAATTGGATGGATTCTCCCACCCACTCCCACCTCTATGATTTTATGCCAATTTCCCATTTGTTTAGTGGCTCCACTAATGGGATATAGGTTTTGTAAAATCCCCCAAGATGAGGTAATCAAATCTACAAAAATAGGCCTTTATCATTGAGTTTCATGAAAGGATGTGGAGTGGTGTGAGACTCCGAAAGTATTTTAATTTTCTCCATCTTATAATTTTTTGGATGTTTTCACTCTCTCAAAGATGAAGTAATGAAAAAAATAGACCTTTATTTTATTTACATATCCAATTTAGTATCCCTCTTTTATAAGGTTTATAGTTTAACAATTAACAAATCGATATTGGATTACTAGTCACTCTTTTATTTCTAAGAGACATATAAAAATTACCCCTTGTTTCATCTCTGTGGTGTATGTACAACAACTTTGATTTTTTTGTATCATGAATAAAATTATTTCAAATATATTTACATATCATTTTTTTATTCTTTATTGGGGATTACAATTCAAAATATCACTAAATAAATAAGTGAATTCTGTCATAATTTTCCTTCTTTGAGGAATATTTTATTTTATGAAGTTATCATATTTATATGTGGCATATACAACCCATTTTACATGTAATATGATGAAATTATTTATAATAATGATATTATATTATTCATTTATTGATATTATATATGTATATTTTGATACAAAATTACCAAAGTGGTATGGTTTCTGTTTTAAAATCTCATGTATTGTAATGATTGATCATTATTATGTATCTAATGATAAAATCATATGATTTAACTCTTGGGAAACGCATTTATTTTCATTTATTATGTTTATGTTGTGAGAATATATTTTCTCCATTAATTTTCCTCTCTTTATGTACACAATAGTTCAAAATAACATTTCTTAAAAAATCTTTATTTATCCCTTTTGTTGAAAACACAATTTCTTCCAAAACAATGTTTTTGGAAAATGTTTTCAAAAATTCTTCTAAAAATTTAAATAAAATTTTAAAAACAAATATTTACAAATATTTTTATTTTCTATAAAATATTTTTAATATATTTTATATGTCTTTTTTCAATTGATACCCATTTTTATTTTACTAAAAATGTTAAATGCATCATCGTTTAACCATATATGGAATGAAAATAGTTTTATAACTTTATGACCACTATTTATTTTGAATATTAATTTATAAATTTAAGTGTTTATTTTTAATGAAAATTATTCCTTAAATGTATTATGTTTTAGAAAAGGGTTTTCAAAGATATTTTTTTCTCAAGAAATGTTCCATGTGATTTATCTTTCAAAATCATTCTCTATATAAGATTATATATATTGGTATAGTTTATTACTTCGGATATAATCCAAGGATACCATTAGAATTTATTCTTTTAATATATTCTTTTTATTATCAAAATATATTTATAAAACATATTTTTATTCTTCGAGTTACACCATGATATAATTTTAAAGAAACCTACTTCATTTCCATGGGTAATGCTATGATGAAAGGATAAAAAGAGTATGAAAACAATAATTTTCCATATATTATGATATTATAAAACATGTATGAACCCCATTTAATTTCATTGGATGTGATATGTTGAATATTTTATGGTCTTCTAGCACACATATATATGATTTTCACTATCTGACGTGCGGGGTATATATCACCATCCAATGAATTGTTTAAGGATTCATGATATATGATATCAAAAAGAATATGAGGGGTTATCCAATTCTTGAAAAAGGGTATATAAGAGTTCATACCAAACCCGAATTAGGTATATGTATGGTTATCAAAATCATAACATGTTATAAATGACTTGGGGGGTACCCTTGGTATAAGATTATCTATGCTTATGTGTATGAAATAAATTAATTTTCTATGATAATGTTATTCCATCATGGATAATTTCTATTGATTACATTAGGATTCATGTATTATAAAATAAAAATATTTAATCAATCACTCATGATTATTATCTTTGAAATACATGGTATCATTTTTTCAAATTTTATTCTAGTCTTATCATACCCTTATGTTCATGTAATTATTATGTATCTCCCTTACATGGAATTAAAAGTAATGTGTGATCACACATTCTCATGTTTCAATTCTACATGCTAACAGGAAATATATTATGTTTTTTATGTATATTAAAGGTTCTTGTTATGAATATTATATTGTCAGATTATGTTTTTTACCTATAGACCAGTTGCTAGTGCATAAAAGATTTCGAATACACTAAAAAATTATGGTCCTCATTCATGTGTTCAAGAAATCTAATGAATATTGTTATAAATATTATTTAATATCCTTGTATGTAAAACTTGAGAAACTATAGGTAATGTAAGGAAAATGGCACCATGTTTGCACGATATTATTTTGGCATTATCTTGAATACTAAAATCAAGGTGGTTCTCTTCTTTAGTGGGTTAATGTTGATTCTATAAAAATAAATAGCTATTCATGAGTTTGAATAGAATGAAGATATATTCTGTTGTAACCTTAAGTTTGATTTGGATTTTAGATCTCTTTATGTTGTCCTGGGCATAGAAATAAAATAGACAAAAGTACAATTTAATATGTGAGGATCAATAGAAAAATCCCACCGAGAAAATAAAACACATCATCCCATGTGTCAACAGTGTGGGAAGAAGAATCCAAGGAATATTCAAAAGGGAACTAGAAGAGGCTTTAAATATGTAAAATATGGGAATTAATCTAATAATTACCATAGGGATATAATGAATCCCACTACTGTAGAAGATGAAAATAAAATTCCATATCGTCACTCATTCTATAATACAATGTTTCAAATTCATGGAACACAAACATTACACTTGAAAATTCCATATTATAAGGGTTATCTAACACAATAAATGATAAAAAACTCCATGTCAATAAGGAGATAATATCCTATCAATACATCAAAGGGGGATCGTAATAATGATTTTATGACATGTGCACTAGTTATTCATTAAATTACAAAAAATAGTCTTTTTAATTTTTGTTCCCCAAATTCATTCAAATTATTGAAGTTTAGTAAACATATTCAAAAAAACATCTCAAAATATTGAGGATCAGTTATCAATGATAATAAATAAAGTGTAATTTATTGAAACAAAACTATATAACTAATCAATTGTAGACTTTTTGGGACTAAAACAACAAACAATATCATCTTACTTCTATTGGTGGAGTTTGATGCAATATTGGGAGTGGATTCAGTCTTTTTATATAAAGATGAAATCAATTTTTTGGGTAGGGAGATCGATATTCCCATATAGATGCATCAACCAATTTGGTAAAAATTTATATAGGAGGATGAATATCTCTAGGAATATCATTCTCAAGCTTGTATAATATTTTTTATGTACAATCTTATCTCTCTCAAATAAATGTGATAAATGAGAGGATCATGATTGAATAAATTCCAATTGTGAGGGATTATATTAATGTGTACCCTTTATAATATACAAGTTTTCCTCCTAATAGAGGGGATGTGGTCACAATATAACTTATATCTAGATCGATAACCATATAAAAAATTGACACATGATAGAAACTATAGAGATAGAAGAAATAAAGAAGCAGTCATAGGTGAATCTGAAATAGTGTTTTATACACCCTAATTCTTCATTGTGGGGGTATCGATCCTCTTCATCTAAAATAGTGATTGATCAAAGAACCACCTTATTAATTATCATGGTATAAATGAAATCATGATAATTCAGAATAATCTCCTTACACTAATATATGTATTGTCTAATCAACTAGGTCGGCCTATGTATTTATTTAAGGTGGACCTTTAGTAAGATTTCAAGAATTAAAAATATGGATGAAAGATATTACCCTAAATTATTTTAAAACAAATTTTGGACAATATGAGTTCATTTCGATTCCCTTCATACTGACTAATTCTCTAATAATTTTCCTGGATAGAATGAATGTTGTCATTAAATATTACCTCAAAAAATTTGTGGTAGTCTTTATAGATAATATTATAATAAAATATATGAGAATGTAGATGCAAGAGGACTATTGTAAAACTATTCTATATAAATTCAAAGGGAAGAAACAAAATTAAATGTATTTTAATTTTCATTAATGGATGGATGAATTATCCTTCATGGGTCTTCATACCATATGAAAGGGGGTATTTATATACCCTTATATGATAAAGAAAATTAAGGAGTTACCCAAACCAGCATCTGTAACTATGCTTTATAGTTTTCCAGGTCTAAATGGGTTTTACTAAGAATTTGTAAGGAAATTATAATTATTGGAAGACCCAATAACTATGATGAATCATATTGGAGTATATTATTTCTAGAATATACATTGTGAATAGTTTGTAAATGAATTAAGAATTTGGATTATCACTACAATAGTATATATGCTATCCCGAATTGGGTAACCCTTTGTGGTATACAATGAAGAATTACAGAATGTATTAAGAAGTGAACTAATGAAAAATGAAAAAGTGGTTGCCTCTGTCTCAGGGTTTCTGAATGTTCAAGAGATGAATAATGCCACAGATGATATTTAGCTGGAATCTATGATATTTTCATTAAAAATGAGGTGAAATTCATTCTATTAGGATATATGTGAGATATATATTGTTCACAATATCCTCAATTATATATTCGCATATACGAATCATAATATGTGAAAGATAAGATGGTTATATCTCATCAAGGATTATAACTGATCAATCCACTAACATCCTATTAAAAAAAATAAAGTGAAATATTTTCTATACTGAAGAAATCTTGAAACATTACCAATGATAATAATTGAAAAGGATCCAATCAAAATATATATTAAAATTATAGAAATGGGATTCATAAAATAAATAACAACAACATTACCTTCTCAAATAATATCTCAGCTCTCCCTTTTAGAGAAGATAATGTTCATATAAAGACATTATGTGGAAATTAATTTTATGGTTAAAGAAATCAGAAATGAGAAATATAAGAAGTTCAAAATTGATGAGGAATGAGTCTTACAATTTGGGCCATGACTATGTGTGCCATGAAATATATATATATATATATTTGGAAAATTTTAAAATTCACATAAATTTACTTTCTATATCCACTCAGGGTGACCAAATTTGTATATATATCCTAGAGATAACTATTTATGGGAAAATATGATGATGGAGATCACATTATATAGAATAATGTCCTATGTATTTGATCATGTGACTACTGAAATTAAAAGGAATAAAGGGATGATGAAACTATATCCCATACGAAGATGGAATTGGGAAAATCTCAACATTTACTTTTCCATTGGACTTCTAAATAAATCCAATTGAAATAATGATATATGTGTTATTAAAGATCATATTAAAAGGGTTGGTAAATTTATTGAAACTCAAGAGGACATATTGCTTTAAAAACATTCATTGACATACTTTGGATAATTGGTGAGTCTGTATAGAGTACCATTATCAATTGTATCATATCCATAACTGCAATTTACCTCCACATTCAAGAAAAGAGTCTAACATTCCCAAAAAATAGATATGAAAATTATTATGACTTATCACCCACATAATGATGTCTAGTATTTTAACAGTCTTAAAAATATGGGAAGATATATTGATATCATGATCGATAGAAATTATAGGAGGCTGGTAAAACATCATAATATGACCAAATTCCATTACAGAAATAGTTTCATCTTAATTATCGAAATGGATATATATGAATTATTTTTTGGAGGAACCTGAAGAACATCGGAATTCTCAGACTATGTAGGTGAATGTAATATTATGGGACCTAAAAAGGATGACTAAATGGTTTAGAAGGTGATGACCATTTTTCAGCACATTAGGACTTCCAAATGTCAACTAATGTGTTGTGTAGACAATCATGAACTGGACCTAGAGTTTGAGGTTAGAGATATGGTATTCCTAGACATATCTCAATGGAATTGTGTTATGAGATTTTGAAATAAAGGAAATTAATTACCCAGTCACATCTTCCCCAATAAGATTATTGATTGCGTTGGAGCTATGGCATATTGACAAGAATTTCCATCAACCATATCTGAAATAAATGATGTATTCAATGAATCCCTCTTGACACTATTCATACCATCTCCTTCACATGTACTAAATTGTATGGTGGTGCAGATGGACAATGATCTATATTATGAGTAGCATTTGGGGATGACGATGGATTGTAGAAATATATTTATATTCAAAATGGATACTCACGCCATCAATGTACTATAGTGAAACCCTAAATATGAATAAGTGACATGGGAATAAAGGGAATTATTGAAGGAGAAGTACCCCCACCTATTTTCATCTTCATAGGTAGTAGGAAATTTCATGGGAGAAATTTTATATTGGGGAAGAATGTAATGAGCCAGATTATTATCAATGGAATTTGCCTTATTATAATTATGTCTGGTATTATAAAGAAAATACATCACTTTGAGAAACTAACAAAAAATTATTCAAATAAATACATAATTACACATTCTTCTGAAAATTTACCAATAATAATATCAAATATTATAGTGGGGTAGTAAATATACAACAATTTGTTAAGAATATGATAATTTGAATCTCATCATTCCACCAGAGTTACCTCTATAACAAAATAAGATTAAAAAACGAAACATAATGTTTATACCGAAATATGAATTTTGATGATTAATGTGTATATAAAATTTAGAGAAAATTAAATTAAGTGACAAATGAATGACTTTTGATATTTTTACATGTTGTAGTGAACCAACATCACCATTTTAAATTACACCATTTTAATATTAATCTGACCATCGAAATAATAACCTAACCACTGGGATCATTAATATACCATTAAGAATAGTAATATAACCATAATAATAATAACCACACCTATGAAAAAGTAAAATAATATTTATGTATATAATAAAATTAAAATTTTATATATTTAAATCATAGTACATGCAAATAAATGTTTCAAAATTTATAAATTATATGTTAATATTTTTTTCAAACAAACCTGTTTTATTTTGTATTTTATAATGAATATATTGATTTAAATTAAAAATCATTTTCATAAAAATTATTCATAAATTTATTTGATTTTATATTATAATTTTAATATAATTTTATGAGACCATAATTAATTTTTCAAATTGATAAAATATCGAATATAATATTAAAATTATTATTTTTTTATTAAAAGGGGATTTTATTTAAAAATTAAATTTCAAAAATTTTATTAATTTATTTAAAGAAAAATTAATCAATTTATAAATCTACACATTAAAATTTTTTCAGATTACTTTTTTGGGATTTTTCTAAAATAGATTATTTTTTGGTGAGTACTGAAAAATAGTAATTTATAGTATTTATCATAATAATAAAATAAGTGAATTTGTGATTCATGGATAATTTATGAACCCATTAGTTCAATATTAAATTCTCTATTTACTATATATATTCACAAGAGAAAATAAAATTTATAGTCTCAAGAAAAGTTCATAAACTAATGAATATAATAATCAAAAACACCCCTCTACTACCCATATAAATTCAACCCCCAAAATAATTAAATCATTTTAAATCTATTACAAGAAATCTATTCTCCACTCTAATGACTTATATGTGGTTCTTGTATAAAAAAAATCCAATTCTAAGTACATTTTTTTTCAAGAAGATGATATTCAACATGGAGTATTCTAAAACTACAACATTCATTTTTCTTTATTCTTCTAAATTATACAATCCTACTTAATCCATAAAGTTATTATAAATCATGTTTCATGTATATAATATAATGTTATGTTTCTAATGTCGTATCATCTATCCATCCCTTTTATTATCTCCTATTTTTCTAATAAAAACGAAACTATTGTCCATATTATGTTGGTTAACCTTCTATATGGAATTTGTGTTCTCTTTTGACACTAAAACCTCTATTGATGCATGGAATTAAATTAAAATTATTTAAATTGAAATGATTATTAATATATTATATTTTGTTTCACCTTAAGTATGGATACTATGTTCATAACATTAATTATAATGAAACCATATTTAGATGTTCTGAAAAGTTCCAAAATAAACTAACCATTTACCATTTACTTTTTATTAGATAAATCATCCAAATGTCATAAAAACAGTATATGGGACCATATAAAATTTTTTAATTTCATGACTACAATTTCAATTCATTTATTATTTGAAATTTCCATTTGAAAATAATTTCCATAATAATATATATTTGAATCGATTATGAACCAACGAAATGATTGCTCCAAGAAAAATGAAATTAAACATTATAACTCATTGAAAGGACTATAAATGAAAACAATAAAATTTTAATACGTAAATGATGTTTCTTTATTTTATAAATTATGAAAATAACTAATATTTTTTTTTTATCTATGACATTACACGCATGTTTAGAATGAATTCAGACACGGGGTATGTGATATCTCTAAACACCCATATTTCCATTGGGAAATTCTTTATCTATCATTCTCAAAATTTATCAAAACATTATTCTTATATAAATCTCCTATATTCTTTATATATTTTCATAAAATATATATGTTTCTCAATTTATATTTTTTTTCTGGGGAAATACATTTTTTAATTGTTTCAATTAATAATTGATCTTGATAAGAAAACTCCTTTTAAGAGAAATTCCCTATTTCTTACCCATTTTAAGTGTACTATATAAAATAGTTTAAGACAACCATATTATTTAAAAATCAATGATTTTATCATCATATTTTATTTTGTTTCATTACTAGTTTTATGGAAATTATTATTCTTTTATCCTCCTTAAAGAATCAATATTCTTTTCCCTAAAACCTCACAAAAGTGACTCATTTTTAAAGTTTTATAAATAATAATTTAAAAGTTATTAATGGATTCAGACATCATTATTTATTTTATATTATTATTTTTACATTATGGTTTTCCAAGGATGATTTAAACCCTTCTTTCAAGGAAGCCATCATAATTCTCCCTTTCGTTATTCCTTATGACATGACTAAAAACCCATTTTGTTCCATGGGTAACCCATATGTTTAACCCAATATTTTGATTTATTTATTCATCTCACATATTCATGTACATGTTATTAAGGGTGAACCCAAAAAGAACTCCAATGCATTATGTTATTTTATTTCTCAAGAGACGTTATTTATGGGATTCAGGAGTAAAACAAATCGCTTATAGGACAATGTCCTCCATGTGATATCTTCTTGGAAGTAAGCATTGAATAATTTTGATGTCATGATATATATTACTTCTATAATAAAATATTTACATGATCATATGTTTAATTTTAAAATATGTAATTCCTACATATGTTTATTCTTGATCTATGACTTTTATCTTATCATTTTATGACATCTGACTCATGTTCCATGTTTTTTTTTCTCATTTATTACCTTAATGAGAATTCTAGCACTTCCATTTTTTATATTTATTTCCCATGATATACATTGTAGTCATAAAATCTCAAATATAGTTAGGATATAATTATATATATTAAAAAAAATATGTTTTATTCTAGTTCAAGTTTTTTATTATGTACCTAGTCTTCTAATGACATAAGACTTTTTGGTACATGTTTAACATTTGTTGGAAAATTATTCTTAAAACTATAATATATATATATATATATATAAGGCTATGTTTTCTATAACATAAATCATCTAACAGTATTTAAGAATTTTGTTTTTGAATTGTCATAATTATTTTAACAAAATTATAATGATTTTCCTTTTATAGTGAAGAGAATTTTTTTTCCATGGTTACTATTCATAATATTGATGAATTAAAGTGTCCTCATTATTAAATTTACACATGATAATTACAAATCTGGAAGAAAAATCTGAATATTAATTTTCTATATATGAATGAAATTCATTTAGTATAATAATTAAAAATATTCCGAAAACATGTTTGTAGAAAACATTGATTTAAATATTAAAATTAACATATACCAAAATGAAGTGTAGTTTTTATTCTTATATAATTATTTCTATTATAATAAATAAATGGAAAAATATTTCAATTTAATTCTAAATCCAAATAACAATGGTAAATTTAAAACTAATTGATTTAATGAGAATAACTATTTTATAAAAAAATTACTTTTCACTATTTAATAATAAAATTAAATTGTTTATAAATATTCCAAATAATTCCCGAAATTAAATTTTTGATATTTGAAATCAAAATATGATTTCATTTTTTCAAAATTAAATTAATCCAATTTAAAAAAATTTCATAAAACATATATGAACAAATTCTATAAAAATAATTTATAGAAGAATGCATCATTAAAACATAAAATGTGTTTATTCTCATTCATTAACTTGTTTATACTATTAAATGAATGATAATTTGAATGATTGAATTTATTATTTATGTTTTTTTAAAATTATTCTATAGTGATAAATCTATATTATTTATATAAAAATACATAATATATATAAAAATAAATTTTTTTGAAATATTTTCCTACACTATAAAATATTTTTATTACAAAATGACTATTTTTTCATAATAATCAATCAATATATTTGTATACTAAAAAATATTATAAATTTATGTAAAAATTTTGTTACTCATGTTCATACATATCAATCCAATGGATATGTTATTGAATCCTCATTTAAATAACAATATTTTAATCATATTTCATTTATACACTATGTTTGAAGAAAATAATGTTATAGAACAAAATGAATTTATTTTACTAGTATAGATATGTGTGTGTGGGTGTGGGTGAGTATGTGCTTGTATGTGTGTGCATGAAGTAGGAACCATGGATTAAATATAACAGATTGGATAGTGGATAACATTGCATTCCATTAATGATTTGGTTATCTCTCTAAGCCCCACAGCCTCACTGGAAGAAATATAATTCATGTTCACATATAGGCTACCATATTGAAAAAAAATTGATAGATAAAATATCGTTGTACTCGAAAAATATGTTTTACTAATAATTATGTATTAAAAAAATTAATAAATCATTACTATTTTTTTTAAATTTTATTTTATAAATAATTCATCTCTTCTATCAATAACAAGATAATTTCATATATTAATTATAAATATAAACTGTAACATCCTAACCCTTAGTGAAATTTTATCCTATGAATTTAATTTTTTTAATAATAAAAGAGTATATAACTTAATAATATTTTATGTATTATTAATCAGTAATATAAATTTCTAGGTTACTAATAATAAGAATATCATTTCAAAAATTAAACATTCTTAAACTGTTGTTCAATAATTATAATATAAATAATGATATTCCAAATAGGTACCATTATTATTGTGTAATAATTTCCAACATAAAACTCTATAGATAATATTATCATATTTCATATGTCTTAATCAATTATTTAATCATATTGATAAATAATATAGTAAATTAAATTTACATAATTCCTTCTAATTCCCTGATAATTTTTTTAGACATTGGTTTAGTTTCTGATATTTTTGTGCCTCTA
Source organism: Viscum album (assembly GCA_963277665.1). Taxonomy (NCBI): domain Eukaryota; kingdom Viridiplantae; phylum Streptophyta; class Magnoliopsida; order Santalales; family Viscaceae; genus Viscum; species Viscum album. Next base: position 1,303,080,551 of record OY728127.1, read on the forward strand.
ATTAATTCAAAAATAAAAGTATAATCAGAAAATATTAATTTATGTTACATGAACCACTGAATTTTACCTCCAATGAAATATGAAAATTTTTATGAATCAATTAAATGTGTTTATATCAATCACTAAAAACCAAAATATCAACATAATAATGGATAAATAATTTTATTAATAAGGATTAAATGAATTACTAACATAGAAAAATGTATACCTAAAACTACTTAAATGTTTTCTATCTAAATTTAAATCCAAAATTTTAGAAAATTTTATTATCATTATCTCCAAAAATTAACATTACCATTATACCCTAGAAACATTAATCATTCATTTGGAAAACTAATAAGTAATTATATTACCTATTGATATATTCCCCAAAATATGTTATCCTTTTCCGAGAATAACTATACTAAGTATGAAAAATAGCCAAAAAAATATTATATGTTTCCCATAATTAGCTTTATTATTATCCCTCTAATCATATTAGCCCATAAAATAAATTATCACTGACAAGATAGTATATAATATAATTATAAAAACTCAGACCACTAAACAAAAAATGAAATGAATATTTTTTTCATAAAATAACTTTTCTCTTTGAAAGGTTCAAAGTAAAATCAATCATAATTTTTAAAAGTAATTAACTGCATTATACAAACTATTATTTTATATCCAAGAACATAATAGGTTTTTTCTTTTCCCCAATTATTTATTCTTAAAAAATATACAATATCCACTAAATCACTTTTCAAGGCTATTTTTACCATTCAATACAATTAATTAAATTTTAAAATAAAAAATTACTACATTATAGTTCATAAATGTGTCATTATCAATATAACCAAAAAATCATTAATTAATCACAAAAAATAATAATTTAATAAACATTATACAAAAACTATTTAGTCATTACACTACTTTCCTAAATAAATATCCACTTTTTCTCATCATATTTTTTAATACATCCATTATAAATTATAAAATACGAATCATTTCTTATGATTCATAAATCTAAATTTAATAATGTTTTTTAATGTTAAAATTATTATTATTTGTTAAAAGAATTCATAATTTTCATATAATATTGGAAGTTTCCTAATATTATTTAATACACTCATTACTATAGCATCTTTTTTAATCCATTTCTCATGGTTTCACCCTTGGATGTAAAACGCCATAATACCCATAATAAAAATTTTTAAAACATATTCCATTTCAATTAAGACAGTTCCATAGGAGTTTCTTCACATATTATTTACATGTATAAAATTGAATCCTATTTTACCATGATAATCATCACCTAAACATCAATGAAACTCAATTTCTTCTCATGTTTGGATTGTTAAGAATCTCACATACACTTATGTTGTGAATAATATCTCAATATATCTATTTATGCCAAACAAAAATACTTTTCACTCTAGTATCGTTTGATATTAGGTGGTCATTATATCATCGATCACAATGAATATTTCATCCACTATTTACATAGTTTGATTATGTTTTATTAATTTACTAGAAAAACAATTGTTTGAGTGATTATATCAAACTATAAAAACTAATAGAATAAGTATTATGATTTACTCAAACAATAATGATACAAAAATCCAATGTTTTTTAATCCCCACTCTAATAAAATCTACATCAACCCTTATCCCACACTCCTGGACCAAATATTGAAAAAAATATATTCATTACGTATAGGCTTCAAGAAAAATTAACGTGACCCATATTTCATAATTTTAAAATAAAAATGAAAATAACAAATATGGATTCACTTACATTCAAAGGATAATTATTTTTACTGTATTGGAAAATTAGAAAAAATAATTCCCTAACAAAACTTTTTTTATTATCATTTCAACAGTCATTTTCCCACTATATGAAGAAAACAATTAAATTGATATGTTTAAATTATTCAAGAAAAAAATTAATCCACTGAAATATAGTCTTTAGATGACTTCCTACACATCTTTATTCAATTTTAAAAATTGAAATGTGGGATAGGGAAAAAGGATTAGTAAGGGATACAAAACATTAAATCGTCTCATTCACTAAATAAAGAAAATAAACACCCATAAATATAATTAAAATTTTTATAAACAATTAGAATAAAAATTAAATCTAATTATTTTTTTGAAAAATATACCCTTTCTCATATAATACCATGAAAACATATAAAAATAATAGAAATCCAATCAAGATATCTTGAATAATAATATTAAAAATATATTCTTTCTCATGTTAAACACTTATCACAAATTAATGAACCTTAGATAACTCCAGTGGAGTAATCTATCCAATTTCTCCCTCATATTATCCTTTTCAAAAAAAGTCATTTGTCAATGCATTAGAGCGCTATATAATTCTCAACCATACTCTTGATCTATATCATGCTAACCCATCATCTTCTAAAATTACCTTATAGTATATCATGAAAGAAACATTTATAATCTTACCAATTTCTATCATAAAACTCTTTACAGATATAAATGAAACAATATGAAAAGGACACTAAATTTTGATATAAAAATAAGGATAAATAATAATTTCTTTAAAAAAACTCTTAAAAATGTGATATGAAAAGAAAAATGAAGATTTGATTCTTATTATAGAAGAATTTAATCATGGGTGCAATTCTTTACCATTAAAAAATGATATGAGTCTATTCATCCCATTTTATCTCTTAAATCTTTCTCTTAGTATATTATACGTTTTGGTTTTCTTGGAAACATACATTGATTAACATTAGGTATTATTATCCAAACATTTTATAATTTATTTATTTTATAATAAAAAATATATAGTCTTCCACTATATTTGGTGTAATGGATTACAATTTTTTTTAAAGTTTTTTAAAAGATACACTATTTGAAAATTGAACATTTTCCCTGGATTAATTATGATGGACTGCATACCAGTCAAAAATAGTGTCATCAGTGGGGTTATTAGTGATTAATATACTATTCCATTATAAATATGTTTTATTTTATATAGAATATCTTGTCTCATGACTAATAGTATTGGAAGACATACACTCTATAATGCTGGAAGATATGTAAAGATGAGTATATGTAATGGATAATTATTCCATCACAAAAAGTGTCCACTGATGGAATTTTTGCGACGAGACTTATTCAGTAGCATTAAACTCATCACATGAAATAATGACATAATCTAACATACAACCCCTGTTATCCACCCCACTTTTTAAATTCAAATTCATACTCATTGACTAAAATAATGTCATGATCATAATCTTCCACAAAAAATCCATTCCTCTATTTTTTTTTCTTCTTATTTTGGCTCATATATTCCTGGTACAGACTCCGAATATGTTATTATTCATAATTTTTTCATATTTTGGATCAATTTTTTAATTATTGTGTTGTTCAAAACCAAGGTTAATAAATTTACTTACTTTTTATAAATTATATAATATATTTTGTTAATCTAAATTTATTATTTCCTGTTTGGGAGTCTGTTGAATTCACATGGGTTAATTTCATTTCATTTGAGGTATTTTTATCATTGTTTTTTCTTTATATATAATATATTAATTTATTTTGTGTTTATAGTTACATGATTTTTATTATGTTATATAATTATTTTAAATATGATTATTAAGAAAATTATTTGGAGGGATGTATGATATTGATGATGTTTATAGAAAAAATTTTAATTGGTCAATTCTATAACATGGTCATATTGATATATTATTTTTATAAATTATTATAATTCTTGGATTATGATATTTATGTTAAAGAATTTGTTTATATTATGATTTCAATTCAATTTTTTTAGAACATGTAAAAATAATTTAATAAAAGTTTGGATATATATATTTATATAAACATGTTAATATAGAAATACTAATGATTTAAAAATAACATGTAAGGTTTATGATATATATATATATATATGTGTGTGTGTGTGGATGTGTGTGTGAGTATATATATATTACTTATGTTAACTTTTTTAAGAAAATGTGTAAAAATAAATTTCATGTAAATATATATGATTAAGAAAGTACATAATATATATATATATATATGACTTATGAAATAAATTGGTATTTTTGTTTTTTAATAATGATGATAAAATTAATTTTTAAAAAATCAACCAAAAGTAATTTATAATAATTTTTATTAAAAATGATTAAAATTCATTTACTAAACAAATAAAAACAATTCACAATATGTAATATTTATAAAAAATCATAATAAATAAAAATAAAAATTAATATTTTTAATACTTATTAAAATTTTAAAAAAATACATATAATTATTAAATTTTTCTTAAAAATAATAATTACCAAAAACTCAGTATTAATTAAAATAATTAGTAAAAGTCATCATATAATTTATAATATTTAATAATTATTGATTAATTATTATTATTGTTGGGAAAAAATCCATCAACAAGATATATCATATTTTTTGTTTCATTTTTTCATGTTGAAAATGCCAAATAACCATAGATTGGTATGGTTGTTTTTTCCAAATTAAGTTTTTAATGCGGCACAATTTCCAAATATTTTCCAAAAATCCGGGTCTCCAAATGTTGATTTTGTTTTTAGAAAAGGATGATTTTTCATAATGGACTTTATTATTCGTGGACTGTGAAGCACAATTAAAGGACTATAAAATAATTATGACTAATTTCAAATGAGAATCCGCAAAGGCTGGTTTTCTATATTATAGTGTTATGTGGGCTACGAAGTGTGCAATGTGGACCTAGTAGGGAAACAAATTCATAAGAATCTAATTGTCTATGGTATATCTGTCATTTGTAATAGAGGGTATGATTTATGGTTTTGTACATGGATATTGTTCGTGGAAGACATCAACCACTATAAAGGAGAATGATGCCACGTGGACCACATAACATTATGTGGTGAAGTCTGTACTACATCGAAGTTTTGGATAATTCAGATTAGCGGGTTTTTTCGATCTATATTTGTATATAATAAACCCTAATAAAATAATTAGGTGGATAAAATTTCATTTTAAAACTTCATCACTCTGTGAGTAATTTAGATAATTCCTATGTAGTTCATGAGGATGAATTTCTTGAAGAAGAATAGTATGTGAGGGAGGATTCCATGAAGGGAAAAGTTATTCACAATAATAATTCACAAACGGGTTTTCTTGGGATCTACATATACAAATAAGGAATGGGAAATAGATATTTAATGGTTCATATTGGCATGATCCATATACAAATGAAGAGGTGATCAATGGAAGATGAGGTGTTCCATGGATGAAAAGGTGGTTCGTGAAGCAATTATTCAATAGGATGAAGGATAGTTCACAGATGATTCAAAAAAGTCTGAAAATGGATTAAACTATTCATTATCAAAATTTCTACAGTGTAACAGTAGACAAAAAGTTCTATTTCATCTATGGGTGAAATTGTGACTTCAACATAGAATATACCTACAATTTAGGACGTGTTCATTCATGAAAATGAAGGGACCTACAATTCTATAAACTATTTGTGGTTCCTTTCAAAAATTGTTATCAAAGGAAGAGGAAGAAGGTGATGTTTTAAGCTGGTAATAAGGTAGAGAAAGAGACTTTGGGAGAGGACCCATTGGAATATAGTGATCTAACACTAAAAATTGTAAAGATAATGAGCCTAGGCATAACAGTATTCTAGCCCAAACCATGTAATTTGACTTTGAGCCTTTATGGATTTGGTAAATTGCCACATCACCATTTTATTCTCCTTATATATATCCCAGTAAGGGTGAACTAAGTAGATTTATTGTGTCTTTTCCATGATTTCAATTCTATTCATACATTTCTATGAGAAAGAGATAGAAATGTGTTGTTTATCACAAATCAAGACCTTAAGGGGAAAGAGTTTTAATCATTCACATCGTGATTCAGCACCTCTCAGGGTATTTAACCTATTTTTGATAGGAAAAAATAAATTGTTAACATTTGTGTCAGTTATAAAATAGTAACAGTAATTTTTTAAAAAATATAATAAAACATAACATCTATTAGAAATTTACAATAATTCCTATAATTTTTTTATCAATAAAAACAATTAGTTTTAATAATTTTTATAATGTTTTTTAAAACACAAAATTTATTCCACTATTATATTGAATCTAGGGTAAAAGTTATATATTAAAAATGATTAATTAAAAATAAATATCAATTCAAAATAAATATTTACTGATAAATATTACCTCAAAATTATTTATTATTTATTTATAAAAACTATTAATTCAAGATATTCAGATTTATTTATTATGAAAATAAATAATAAGTAAAATTACTTTTAAATTACACACACACACACACACACACAGATATATATATATATAAACATATATATGTTTATAAGGAATTGATATATTTATATATTTTTTTCAAAAGTGGTAGAATATATATTTGATTTATTTATATTAATTATGAAATGTTGATATATATAGTAATTATGAAAAAAGAAACAATAATTTAAATAATTATTAATAATGATTAAAAAATTTATAATAATTAATAATTAATTATCCAATATTATTAATAAATTATAAAAATTGGTGTTATTTACAAATTATTATTCATAATTTCAAAGTTTAAGGAAAGTATGAAAATTTGAAATAATTTGTAAAAATATATATGAAATAATAGTAATTGTAAATATTATTAAAATATATTAAAAACTCATATACACATAAAAAATCATTTCATAATATTTAATTTTATAATCTACCAAAAATATAAAAATTATTTCATATATATACTAATTTTTTATCAAACCATACATTAAAATATAAGAATAATAACTATTAATAATTTCAATAATTAATGTACAACTTATATTAATTAATATAATTTTTATAAATGCTATAATATATATATATAATATTAATAAACGATTAATATTGATACCCTCACGTGCGATGTTACCAAACCCTGGACACTTAATAATGTCATCCCATGACTAGGGTAAACCCATCATCCCAAATCTAATGATGGGATCAGATTTTTGACATGATACACCATTATGAAGACACAACAATTTTTTTGTGAGAAATAAAAATAAAAATATTAAATGATATTATCATCAAGCATGGCATTTACAACCTCTCAACAAAAAATCTGATACAATGTGTATAGGGTAAACCACACATCCCAGACCAATTTATGCTCTCTGATGTGTGATATAAAATATAGTTTAGGATATAATTTAATGTTTTTATGAAATTCTAATTAATGTATTAAATTAATCACCATAACATTCAATGTGACCAAATATCTGACACACACAAATGTAATGTAACATCTATGGTAATCACCTCATCCAAGACCTAAAGGAGGTCACTTATTTCTCATTTGAGACACCATTCATGAGATATAATATTATTTTCAAAAAATATCACATGTCTTATATATTATTTTTAAAATTTATATTATATCTCCATCGAGCCTATAAGGGACATGTAATCCAGCGTGAACCCAGTGACTCAATCTGATCATATTTCAGCGAATATTTTATGGTGTTGAAAAATATTAATAATTTTCAACTAGTGAAAATAATCTGAAATAATTTTCCTTTTTTATGTTTTTTAGATTACTATGGGCATATAATGTAGACACTAGTTTCTATTACACAGTTGTGATTGGATAAATCATTACAAAAATCCCTACAAATATTCTATAAATACTTCCTACAAGGATTTTTTTGAAACCATTATATCATATTGATCTATTAATTCATATTTTGTTTTTGAATGAACAATGTATGTCCATGTCATAAATGTTATAGTATATTATTTGAAAAATTATAAAATGATTGAATTTTCCAATTTTGTTTTTATTTTCATAAAAATTATATTTTTGGCTATCAAAGTGTTAAGGACAATTTAGTATAAAATATTTTCTTTTTCTGGATCCATTATTTCAAAATTTTGTACATGTGGCTCTTGGTTGGTCTATTTATGGAGCAACAACTTTGAATGATATCACAAATCCTAAATGAGATCCTTTTGAATTTTATATTTTGTATAAATCTGCTGACGATGCCTTATATTTGGGATTACATATTAGAAAACATTATTATTTTACAAAATTTATTGATATTAACTCATATTTTAGAATTTTAAATAGTTGTTTCAATCAAATATTATTATTTTTTAAGTCGTTGTTTCACAAAAGAAAAACATTACCTACATATTTCTGCGAAAGTAAGATGTTGGTTCATAAATTGGTTCATATTTATCACAGTATTAATGCATGTTCAAATAAATTCCTATTATATTATGTTTATTTTTAATCCTTGGTTAATTTTCCAACATACATATAATCATGGTATAAAGGGGAATAATAAGGGAAGTCCATATTTCTTGGGAAATGTTGTTGTATTTTCTAATTACACATAGTTTACAACATTTATTTCTGCCTCACAAGATAACTACATTTATGAAATGACATAAATAAAATATTTCCAATAGTAATAGATTAAAACATACATGTGATGGTAGTTTATGGAAACACTTTTCCCACATTAAACCTTCTTTTTCACTAGAACATCGTGACAGATGGTTTGGTCATTCTACTAATGATTTTTTGTCCATTTATTGTCTATGGCAGTTAATATTCCTTTTAGACTATTTTAATTTATCCATATAACTTATGTCCATGGATTATGATGAAGGAATAATAAATATATTAAGAATTTTAATTCACGAACAAATAAAGAAAAATATTGTTGTTTATTTAAAGCCTCTATTCCATGAGTTATTTTTATTACAGATAAACAGTGTGACTATTCTTGATTTAGTTGCAAGATGATAATTTTCACTAAATGATTCATTAGTATGGATGATTAATGACTTTATATTGTATGTTATGCAATATGGATTTCCACATATGGTCTAAAATCATGTTTATAATGAGTGGATGAAAACAATGTGTTTGTGCTCAGTAATGGGAGAAAGAGTAGTTATTTTGAATTCCATGAGATGTTTTTTTTCATAAAGATAGATCATTTGAAATGAATATTATTAATTTTACCAATGATAAAATTGAAACAGTTGATTGTACATTAGTGATCTAAGGTATTCCGCAAAAATATATCATCTCTTCATTAACTCTTATTACTTTAAAAACAACCATAAAAAAATATAAGTGATTTTTGGAAGGATCATAATTGATTAAAGCGGTGTATAATTTTAGAAACTTCTATATTGGTAATACTTTTTATTCTATCACATGTTATATGTGATTCAAATTGAGACAATTATTTTCGATAACATATATTATACCATGATAGACACACCTAGAATACCAATGATAATGAAAATGGAGGGTTAGATATTTCCCAGATTTGCAGACATCTTGAACCTAAATTATTTGAAAGTGAGAGATCACACAATTTAATGAATCAAAAAGAGTCACACACACATTGTATAGAAATTCATTTATTATTTTTTCAATGGATATGTGATTTGATGTTACCAGATATTTATGATTCAAATTTTGGGTGTGTTATAAATGGGTATATTTCCAAATAAAAAGTCATGAATTCCATGTTATAATAAAATGATCATATTCTTCTGGTCTTAGAGGGATGTTTAACTCATCAATATATTATTATTATTTATCAAAATATCATATTTCATCAATGGAATTTGTGATGAAACATCAGATTATAATGCACTGAGAATGCTACAAAATGTTTTTGTTTGTATTTTTGTAAATTGGAAAAAAATATTCGAAGAATTATTATTTAAATAAATGTATAATTTAATATTTAAAATTAGGAATGAATCTAAATTTGTTGGAATAGTAAAAATTAGAAGTATTTACCCATATAATATGTTAATGAAAAAGTTTAAGAAGAATGTAAATAAAAAATTATTAGTTAAAGGTATATTTGTAGAAGAGTACTTATAGGATGGAATTTCAAATTTCTTATCTTATGATTTTTAATCGGAATGTATTGAAAACATTACCAGAGGGGTCACAATGAGTAAAATTTTGATGATGTCACAAACCATCAATTTTCATTTCTGAATCATCTTGATCTTGGTTATTATCCATATCATGATTAATATATTTTTTATGATGAAATCCACAGAGGTCATATATAGGTTCTTCAAAATTGTGATTAAATGAAGTGATTTTTAAATTAAGTACTAAATTTTAATTATTTTTTCAATATTTATAAAATATGAATCTATTAATATAATATATTTTTTAGATTAAAGGATGACCATATAAATAATTATACAAATTACACCTGCTTCAATTGAAGAACATCACCAAAAAAATATTGAATATTGGTTTCAATGTCATGTATGTTATGTTTTTCTTGATGGGATTATAAATAAATTTTTCATTAATATATATTATTACTAATTTTTATTGTTTATTTTCAACACAACATGGAGATAAAATTGATTGTCGGTTATGTTTCGACAAAAAAAAATCCCTCAAAATTGGTAAAATCATATAATGGGTATGTAGTTAATGGATTTTGAATCCATAAATTCATAGATAGCGACTCAAATAAATCAATTCATTGTCGATTTTTTTAATGTATTTCATAATTTGGAATGTGAAGTTGGATTTTATGGTATGTTGGATGAGAGAATTTAGTTATGTTATATGTGACCAAATTATGTAACAATGTTTAAATGTCATTGGTTTGATATAGATAAAGGGTTCTGATTTCATCCATGAAATGAATTCTTCTACCTTAAATATAACAGTCTTCTTTCATCAAATGAACCATCTATGTTGGCACACCAAGAACATCATGTTTATTATGAAAATTTCATAGATTTTTTAAGAGATCTGAATGACTAGTTGAGTGTGATAAAAATGAAATCACATAGAAATGAGTATATTGAAAATTAAAATTGTTTTGTGGAATTGAAACATGTTTGAATTTTCCAGGGAAGATCCAAAAATATTTATCTTACTCAAAGAGATGTAAATATCAATGATGAAAACCACCAGTTAAGGGATTATGATATAGATAATGTTGATACATTAATAAGGGTTGATGAAATTGAAAGTCATATGGAATATCACAATGATAAATATTTAGATGAGGAGATTTTTCTCAGTGAAAATGATTAAGAATATGGTGATTGGTGTATTAAATTCAAGTATTTATTGAAAATTAATTATTATACTATGATATTTACTAAATTTTTATATTTTTTATTATATTAAAATTTTGAAAAAAATAATACTATATTATTATTTTATTTATTCATTTTGTATATTTTATTTTCATATTAACAATTTCTTACTAGCAACAATATTTTGTTCTGATAACAGGAGATGATACTAATGATTTATTTTGTTCTCTCAATGATGTCTAACTTCCTACTGATTAGCCTAATTCAACTGATCCTCTGGGTGGTGCACCTATTAGGAGGGGGATTACTCTTGCTAGATTAATGATTCTGTATCATAATCTAGATAGATGACCATATATTGATTTTGATCATTTTTTATAGATGTAAGTTTAATTATGGATGTTATTTAATTTATATTATATTTTTATGTTAATTTTTGTAATAATTTTTTTATTTGTTTTTTTTATTTTCATAATTTTTCAATTATATATTCGGTCGGCCATTGTGAATCTAAGAAATTAATTTTATGAGTCATGGTTTTCATGGTACCTAGTTCCATTTTGTGTTTAATAATATTTTCAATCCATATAATTTTCATTATATTTTTAATGATAAGATGTGACCATGCCCTGAAAAGAAAGGCTCGTTTATTAAGAAAAAATAAGGTCCAAATTACATAATTCTAAAAATGGGAAGTTTACATTGATTCTACTGCAAGAAGGGAAAAAGATCATCAGGTAGCTCATCATACCAAAGGAAAGTATCAGCATTGACACCCATATTTTCAAGACCATCTGCCACCACATTGGCCTCCCTGTAAACATTTGTGATAATATATTCCATGAGGGAGAGAGAATCAGGGCAATTGATCCATATGTTGGTGAGCTTCCATGAAAAATGCGACAATCCCTTCATGATGGAAGAAACAATAATATTAGAGTCACTTTTAGGTTCTATTTTGTTCCACCCTCGATTCTGTGCATGTTTCACAAAAATTATAATTCCCATCATCTCTTCCTCAATTGAGGAGAAGAGACCGCAAGAATCCTGAAAGCATCCAAGGACCTCTCCCCGATGGTTCCTAAAAATAGCACCATAACTAGAGGGCCCACAGTTTCCTTGTGAGGAACCATCAGAGTTGACCTTGATCCAACCACAAAAAGGTTTCTGCCATAAGACTTCAAAAGTACAAAGCAGAGGTCTAAAATTCCCTTTAACACCAACCTATCCATGGAAAGACATATCATGAATCAAATTGAAAAAATAGCATTTATTCGAAGTGAAATCCTCACTAACAACAACTAGAATTAATGAATTTTCATCACTCACTATGAAAGAATACCTACCATGGATAATTTTATTTTGATCATGCTAGATAAAGTGGATCAACTCAACTTCAACCACATGAAAATGATCCATAAGATGTGGTGGCAACATAAGACTGTGCCATCCCTGAAGAAACCCTCATATAGAATCCATATGAGGTAAAATAATTTATAAAATATCCGAAATATCCTTCCACATTGATGAAGTAACAACATAACTAATAAATAGGTGATCCACATCCTCCCTATGTTGATGAAAAATAACACAAACAGAACACAAAGAAATACCACAAGATTGAAGATAACAATCAGTTGGTAGCTTCCCATGATCCACCCTCTAAACAATAATGGATCAAGAGGGAATAATGAATCTCTTGTGAAAATATCCCATCCACTAAGCATCAATGTTACAATTCAGGGAGTTCCTGTAGAACAACTTAGAAGAAAAAATGCCTTAGACAGCAGGTTCCCATACCAAAAAATATACTCGATTAGAAAAATAATGTTAATTAATAGTGTCGATGATATGGATCAAGAGACCCTCCATATTCTCAAGATGGTCTTTGATATTAATATCCAAATCCAATGTACTCACCTCATTAACCAGGGCTTCATCAAGGGGATGACCAGTCCAATTATCCTTCCAAAAAGGGAGGGAATAATTTCTTAAGACCAACCACCTAGAGTTGAAAATAATTGAAGCATAAGTGGATTTAAAATAGGACATACAGAGGAGTTACAATAATAAGAAATTACATTCTTGAGCCGATGCATGAACTTAGCCCGAAGGAAGTCGAGAGCCTCAGAATCACCGTTGACAAGTCTCCATATAAATTTAGCTTCCAAATAATTATTGAAGGATTAAAAGCTCTTGATAATAAGGCCCCCTGCATCATAAGGTTTACAAAAAGTGCTCCAGAAAACCATTTCTAAATTCCTATCTACAATTTTTCCACTATGGATTAAAATATTAATAGGCACATTGATGATCTTAATAAGAGAAATGGGCCATTTATACACCATAAAGGGGTAAACAATATTGGAAATAAAAAAATCCTTCACCCAACTAACACTACCAACCATCGAAAGAGATTTAACTTTATATGTAGAAAGTTATCTATTGACCTTGCCGATGATATCTGAGAAGTATGTTGCATTTGGTCTCCCCCAAAATAAGGGAACCACTAGATAAATAATGGGGAAAAATCTCTCATGAATGCGCAATGTTCTGATACTGTCATTATTCCTAGGGATAGAAAAATTCCTTCCAAAATAATCAAAGGACTTAGTCCAGATGATTTCTTGACCTGAAACCATCTCATAAAGTGAATGATCCTTCTTGATATTGTTGATGTATCTTCTATCCCCTTGAGTAATATGTAAGATTTCATCAGAATATAAAAAATGAGTGGGAGAAATTAATCCTCTTCTAGAACTTATAGATTTCAAATTCCCATTAACAACCAAAATGGTAAGAGGTTTTCTATGATAATCGTCAGTTATTGGAAAAATGATCGTAGAAAGTGTTTCACCTTTCCTTACACTTCTAGAACAGTCAAAATACCCTTTAAGATATCTGTTAATCAGAACAGAGATGTGTGCAGACCCAAGAATGTTTTTAACCCAATTAATGAAGACATTTTCAAATCCAAACATATGGAGGATATTATAAATGAATCATCAATCCATGGTATCAAAAGCCTTTCTAACATCATGTTTGAGTGCAATATTACCTCCTTTACTGTGTTTTTTGAGTAAGATGACACATTCTGAGGCAGTAATGTGACAATCTTGAATGGATCCACCCTTAACAAAACCAAAATAATTATTAGAGACATTTATGGAATCAGTTGAGGTCAAACTCATAGCCTAAATCGTGAAAATTATTTTATATATGGTGTTGAATAAAGCAATTGGCATGAAAAGGTGAATCTCATTGGCATTTCCACCTTTGGGATAAGAGCATGAAACTGTGAAGTTAATACATAAGGAAGAAAATGTTTTTTAAAGAAATGGGTGAATATCCTATAAACATAAAAATGGATAATAACCCAGAATGTCTTGAAGAATATATTTACAAAACCATCTAGACCGGGAGCACTATCAGATTTGAGACTGAAGGTGGATTCCTTGATTTCATATTACAAGGTAATAGAGGTAAGATAATTATTATAATTTTGAGAAACAAGTATGGTAATAATACTCTCAAAAGGATCAAAAGGGGATAATGTACCATTGAAGAGGTATTTAAAATAAGATATCACATGATCATATATATCCTTCATGTTATCAATGATTTGATCTACATTTTTAATCAATGATAGGGGCATAGAAACCATGCTGATTTTTTGAAGAGAATTAATTTTTTGAATTTATATCACCATCTTTAAAATAATAAAACTTAAAGTAATACCTTGGTAAGGTATAATTATGTTTCAAGAGACTATTAAGATTGGAGACAATATCAGTTTCCCCAAGAATACTATCAGAGAAGTCATTTAAATTATTCTGATCTTGTATTTTCTGTATAGAGCCCATATGGGTGGATATTTTGGCATCAAGAGAACTAAAATGATCTTTGCTCCAAATTTTAATGGCTCTTTTAAGTAGTTTGAGATTGATGGAACAAGTAATATCATCCTTCCTACATCCCATAGAGTTCTAAAATTGCTTGATAATTGGCCTATAGTCAGGATGAGTGATCCAAGCTTTGTTGAATCTGAAGGGTAAAGGCGGCCTGAGATCTTTTCCCACAAGATCAACCCATATAGGGTTACAATCAGAATTATTTCTAGAAAACGTGGTACATGATATGGATCCCCATGAATCATGATAGGCTTAAATAAAAAGGCCTGATCGATCCTGCTTGCAACATACCGATTCAAAAATTTCCTTTACCAAGTATATTTTTCCCTGACCAGATTAACCTCAATAAGCCTGTTTTGATCAATACAAGATCAGAACTCCCTGGAAGAAATATAGTTATTCATAACACCCATATTATCATATGGAGTCAAGATAGAGTTAATATCTCTAATAATGATCCATGGACTAATGGTATCAGAATTAATAGAGCCAATATCCAACCACAGCCTCTTACAATCCTGGTAGCAGTTATGAGCATAAAACATTGCATTATTTAATAATGTATACATTTCATTCATAAGTATTGCATGATCCTTAAAAAAGGCTGTATCTCAGCTCAGGTTCAATGTAGATTATGCTCCTAATAAGATGGAGATAATTTTTGGACAAGGAAATCATTTAGATGTCAGTGATGGGGGAGGGAGTAAGCCAAACATAAGGCTATAATTATTGAATTTGGTATAAATAGATGACCTACGGTAAGTGATATTATTTATTAAATTATATATACATTAACTATGGTATTTCTGTTATATTACATAGGATGCTACTAACCCATCTATTACAATGACTGATATTTATAGGAAGATGTATAATAATTTTTGTAGAAGAGATGTAGTAGGTGAACGATAGTGCCATATTTTGGTTAGTAATTTTTTTAAAAAAATCATGAATAATAATTTTATTATTTTTCTAAGTTTACATTATATTTAACCGAAACACATAATGATATGAAATATCATTCATGAGAGAGTGAAGATGAGAGAGAACATGATTCCACTGGTTATTTCAGATTTTGATGAGTGGCCATAGATACATGTAACTTTTCATGGTGTTGAGAAGGGTGAAGTGATTGGTATTGATTCCTGACTAACACTAACAAATTATTATGGTAATTAAGAAATGTGATATACGATTGCAAAGGGAGCTCATGGAGATTCCTCATTAATGTCTTCATTTGTTGCGCAAAAAGATGAGAGTTTGATATATTAGTACAATATAACACAATATTTGTAGAGATAGAGGGAGGAGGAGCATGAGAATTGTTTTTGAAGAGAGGAGAAGATGTTGGAATATATGGGATGACTTTCACGTGGCGTTGTTATAGAGTTTCCTCCCCCTGATCCATCAAGTGAATCTCTCCACCAAATTACATTTGATTATTTGTGAAGTATTATGGTTATTTTAATGTTTTCGATTACAAGCATATTATATTTTAATTTATTTACTACTTTTACATATGTTTTCTTTTGGATAAGTTTTTAGAGTATTTAATTCTTTAAAAAGTTTTTAATATTATAATTTATTAGTTATTTTAATTATTTATAAATATGTTTAATTTCTATTATTATTTTTAAATAATTATAAATAATTTTACTTTTAATTTTTTTAATTACATATAAATATATATAATTTTTTAATTATTGTAATTAATTTTAAACAATTTTAATTATTTTATTTTGTTTACCTATTTTAAATATTTTTAAATATATCTAACCTTTTAATTACTTTTATATTTTTTAAATTTTTCAATATATATAATTTATTATTAATGATGTTAATTAATTTGAATTATTTTTAATTTTGGTTGTTGAGTTTTTTTATTTATGATGGGTGAATGGTCCATCCCATTTGATCAATTATGATGGACCATCATAATTTTTAATTTAAAATTAGAGTGAATCTTATTTGAAACAAACATTTCATCAATTGTAATTATTCACTATTTGTGATGGTATGTCGTAAATAACAACAATTAGGAGACTGTTTTTTTCCACTATCCATTAGAGATAGACTTCCATCACAAATTCCTTTTTGAGATATGATTTCATCGCTACTAAATCATCAAAAATAGAAAATTTAGTAGTGATAATTTATTCCTTTAATCATATTTTTTTGAGAATTGAATTGTTTAGTATATATTTCGATGGATACCGAATATTATCAGAATGTATTGGTGGCCTTCTAAATGGTGGTCATTTTAAGCATGGTTTACCAGAAATGTACGGATTCTCTAAGAAACTGTGAATCTAAAGATTAAGGATCATGGGGTGGTGCACGATTAAAGAGAAAAATATTTCAAACCATGTTGCGTCATTTGTAAAATAATTCAACAAGTTATAATGGCCAAACTCATGGTTGGGAAAAAATTTAAAATTTTATGTATCACAACCGCAATGCTATTCTAGTAGTCTATAAATGTTCACAATTGGATCATGGTTACTCAAGACTTTGTGTTCAAACTATTCATGCATGAATTTGGTGATTCTAATTTATTTATAAAATCCATATATGGTTTATTTTAACCTATTCATATATATATATATATTAATTAATTAATCAAAATTTATATGATTCCTTTGTCCATCCAAGATAAATTCTTCTCCTTGAAATTCAAATACTGGATAATACAAGTGGGTTAAAGATCTATAATAGAGGTATTTGATTAAACAAATTTAGGTCTTATAGAATCTCTAAGTTATTCCTCTTATGTCTTGAGACAATTCATAGATCTAGCTTGCTGATGCTAGATCTATGAATTAAAATAATAACAAAAAAATAGATTTTGGAATAGTTTTTAGATCAGTGGTGGTCTCAAGATGTCAACAACATCCTTTTTGACTTGATTTAAATTTCTCATGAACATCATTGGTTTCCAGGTAAATTTCTATAGAATAATTATCTCTAGACTCTCTTATTCTTGATTCTCTACTCAAAACCCTTTTTCATTTATGGATTTATAATGGATCAACATTCTAGGGATAGACCTAAGGGGATCTTTTAGAATCGAGGAGAAATTCAAATTTTATTACATAATAGAAAATGTATCCAGTGATTTAACATCCACTTCTTAGACATACATTCAAATTGTTTATATTGACATGCTTTGCAATGTATGTAATTCTAGAACCACCCCTCTATTTATAAAATCTCATTTCCACATTTTTTAAGCATACTCCATGATGAAATGAAACTCAAAATGTGTATATTCATCATATGTTCTAGTTTTCCATGGGTGTGTGATGATTTTCAAACATAAATACTTTTAAAAACATGGATTAATTTATTAAAAAACTTCATTTAGGATGATATATACATTTTTAGTCTTGTGTGAACATATTTCCTTTGAATGATTTTTGTGTTGGGGTAATTTGATGAATTAAATTGTTTATGATTTCATGTGGGTGTGTTCATAGCACATGAGGCCAATTGTTTATTATTTTTTCCATTTGTATTCATATGGATTGTTTTGTCATGATTAATGTTTTTCATATATATTATGTGTAACTATAATTTTAACACGATCAAATGTAATGAAATTTATATATGATCTACCCTATTTTGTGTGTTACCAGGCATTTCGATGAAATTTTTTTGCGGTTTGAATAGTTGGTATGTTTTTACATTTTTACCTCTTATAGGGGTAGTGTGATGACATTAGATGGTTAACCTTATCATTGGATTGGGATACAACGATGCATCATGGATGTTGTGTGGTTCACTCAAGGCCTAGTTGAGTCCAGTAGTATATTTACTTGATGCTGATTATATACCGATTATCATTATCCCATTATTCATATTGGATGAAAAGAATAATGATTCACATTAGAAGTAGGGGATGTCGAGTATCAAGTTCCCATGATTCCCAAAGGATATTGACTAATATGTTACTAAAAATGTGGTTCATTACTATATATTATTTATTGAAATTCCTCGTGGAGTAAATCAAAAATAGGTATGATTGAGGATAATGGTGTCTTGGATAGAATATCGGTTATTAATATAAGATTATTTATGATTTTTTGAAATATGTTATTATTATTTCATCGACATGTTTTACAATTCACACATGTAAAAGATGAATTGGTTCTGTTTTAATGGTGTGTATTACTCAAAACACATCATGGGATTCACAATATGTGGGAATAATTATTGTATTAGGGTCTTGGATAGGGTATTAGGCCTATGAAAAATAGTTGAGCTATGTATAATTATTTGGGTGTTGTTACTTGGAAATACTCTAGAAGAAAAGACATTGCTTATTTATTTATCATCTTTCACATGTTACATTTGTTAGTATTGAAACATTGGAATCTAGGATTATATTTTTTTGAACAACATGTTTCCTTTATATCAATTCATTACGATTATATAGTTTTATTCTTGCTACTCTGATTACAATTATATATTTTTCATTTTATGTATTTTATGTATATGATTCTATAAAAAGCATATAGACTCCCTACTAGAAAAATTTAGGACACTCAACTCTTATTAGAAGCCCCATCGCATGGGGACCCATGCATAAGGTGTTATTGCATTATTCCTCACAACTAGTAGTTTTAGATAAGCTATCATAAAATGGAATCAACGTACAATATTCTCAATTTCATTTTCACCAACGTGGGACATGTTATAAAGGAGATACATTATATTGGACTCATGTTGGTGAGTTTTTGTGTGCATGTCTAGCTCTTATTTAGTTAACCTCTTATTTACATTCGACAGAATTGTTGTTAATATTTTATGATATTTCTACATACTAGTTATTTAATTTAATTACCTAATGTGTTCTATCTCTTTAGGATAGACCTATATTTTTTATTTGTTGATAAATATATTTTCATTACATTTGTAATATATATGTTTTTATTATTTGGTTAGACAAGCACATGCTATTATGTTTTTGTATATAAATGGGTTCCTTTTGACTAACATGTGGGGATATATATTTCTCTTATTACAAATAGACATATATATGGGTTTATGGGTATAATCTAATGAAAACATTTTGTGATCCCATAAACTAATTAGGTTTTATCCAATTGAATTATTTTTCATTTTTAACTATTTCATTTGAATTTATGAAGATGTCTTCAAGAAGGAGATAATGGTATTTCCATCTGATGTTGGACGATGAACATTACATACACTTCATTCCAGTATCCTTCTCCATGATGTTCGTTAGGGTTAA
Source organism: Viscum album (assembly GCA_963277665.1). Taxonomy (NCBI): domain Eukaryota; kingdom Viridiplantae; phylum Streptophyta; class Magnoliopsida; order Santalales; family Viscaceae; genus Viscum; species Viscum album. The sequence continues at coordinate 1,303,100,820 of OY728127.1, forward strand.
GTAGATAACACTCCTTCCCCTTCTCTAGTGGTATGTCTTGTGGGATTACATCAGCTAAGAGTACATATTTTTACTCATAGATAGGGAGGTGGGGAAACATGGTCAATTTTATACTACATTAGAGACTTGAAGATCCTATTTCCACTATCCATTCATGGAATTAAAGGTCAAATAGATGTAGAGGACTGGATTAACATAATTGAATAATTTATTTACAACATTGAGACACATAAGGATGGTATGATGAAGATGGCTGTATTCAATATATACGAACCCACTTGAATATTTTGGGGAATCGTGGAAAATGTTTGAAGACAAAAGTTTCACACTAGGTGGAATTAAATGACATATTCTGCCATGACCCGTCCTCGGGGCCCGTGTCGTGACTACCCCAAGCCCGCCTTCCATAGGCCAGGGGCTGGCGACTAGCACCAAGGCGTAAATTCCGGTAACAAGGGAAGACATTGCCTTTGTAAAGTAAACAAACACCACAGAGAAAGCATGCAGTAGAAGTAAACACTAAGTAAAAACTGGGTACAATAGTAAGTGAGGAAATGTAAGTGGGTCAGAATACAAACCCAAACTGAAAGTAAAGTATAACTCGAAAGGGAAAAACATCAGCTGAAAGTAAAGCCGCAACGTCGAGCCGCCCACCGGATGTCCCACCTGAAGGGTGAGTACAGATAGCCTCCACATCTCCTCGGGTCCAACCGTTTGCTCCGAGTACGTCCCGCCCAGTGGTCCACCTCCAGGTACCGTCCTGCTCCGCAAGCCTCAACCACGATCAGCGCTGTCCGTCGTCTGCAACCAACACAACGTAGTGCGGGCATATCCCGTGCATGGGTGAGTATAAGCTACTCAGTAGGGACCACGAGACCCCCCGAAGGTCTCCAAGAATCCACAAAGGATAATCCACAATGGAAAGATACAATCAAGAAGTAACATCAGACACTGCTTTGGTATATGCCCATACATATACCTAAGTCATCAATTCTCGTTTGGCTCCAGCATCCGAGCCCAAGTAAAACCCAGTCCACACAGGAATGAAAAACGTACATCCACACAGGATAGCACAACACAATCCACATAGGAAAGCAAAACAGGATTCATCTCACACATGTATACTTCTTCGTAAGACGATAGAGATGATTAGATATTTCCACTGATTCATCTAAGCCGTCGGACCCACAAAGGATCGATAGGTACTAACCCCCACAATGACCCACAAAGGATCCGACCCACACTGGATCGATAGGTAACTAACCCTCGCAATGACCCACACTGGATCAGACCCACACAGGATCTGTAGGCGCTGGCCCACACAAGACCGCTGAGCGCTGAACCACACAGGATCGGACCCACACAGGATCTGTAGCAATGATCCACGTAGGATCGCTGAGTGTTGTAGTCGTCACCGTCGAATCCACTGAGGATCTCTGCACAGTCGTCCTCGTCATCGTAGTCGCAGCCAGCTCCAGGGTTCTCGCACACAGCAAGCTCGTTCGGGAGGGTCCGCTCCATGAGCCGAGATGCTGATACATCAACTGACACATAGTCCAGAGTTGATGTATCCAAATGTTCTGTATCATCAACAGGTACTCAATGTCGGAGACGGCGCGTCAATCGGACGCCCGGTCTGAGAGTTATTGGGCTTTTTGTCCCAGGGGCCCGGTTGGTTTTTAAGTCAAAACCAACCCGACCGTAATCCACCTGTTTCCAAACCTCAGGCAGAGTAATCCAAAAGATCTGTCTCACTTAGAGGAATCCATCAAAGTCGACAGCACATCAATCGGACGTCCGGAGCTCAAGATATAAGTGTTTCCGCTTCGAGGGCCCGATTGGTTTCGTGTACGAACCAACCCGGCCGAACCCAAATTATTCCAAAACCATGAGTGTAATAAACCGAAACGACCGTCTCCATCCAAGGATCGCATTGGCGCAGACGGTGCGTCAATCGTAGGTCCGTAGCCCAATAGATGGGAAAAAGACCGAAAGGGGTCTGAAAACGGGGGGTCTGGGCCCAGACCGACCCGGCCCAGCCCCCCTTGGGTCGACCCGAACCGAGTCGACCCGACTCGGGTCTGTGTCCGACCTGGCTGGGTGCGACCCGGCCCGGCTGGCGCGGTGCGGCCCGGCCTGGGCGCGACCTGGCTGGCGCTGGCTGGGTGGCCAGCGGGTCGGCTCGACCGTTATGGCCGAGCCGCGGGCGGGGGGCACGCTGCACCCGCATGAAGGAGCCGCGGCCCCGCGGGGGGCCGCCCTTGCCAGTGGACGCGGCAGACGGCCACGTCACGTCCCCCTCCGGTCCCTCGCGGTCGTGGGACCGCACCTTGCCGCCGCTGCTTCAGCCACAACCGCTCCTCCCAGGGGCGCGCCGGGCGCCACCGCCACCTGCCGCCGGCGCCGCCATGCCGGCGAGGTGCGCCGGCGGGCTGCTCCACGGACCACCGGACAAGTTCCGGTGGTCAGAAAAGCATGTCATCTACGCCAATGGCCCTCCCGGGGCCCGTCCTTCACTGCGAGGACCTCACATCGCCCGTGCTTCTTGTTTTGTCGTCGTCCGCCGTTCCGCACACCAAGAACGAAAAGGGTAGTGGATTCAGACTTGTTTGTTGGCCCGCAGCCACCGCGTTAGCGGTTTTAGAAGTCTCGCAACAAATTTTTAATCATACGCCACTGGTATAAATCACAAAGATTTAAATGAATCAAACCCCTAACTCAACGTTGTCGTCGAACGTGACTTTGTCGCGGAATTGACCGTCGCGGAAGAAGAGGTTCGTCGCGTCGCAGAAGGAGCATCGATGTCATCGCGGTACACGGCGTTGCGCAGTCAAATTCCGAGGATTTAAAATCACATAGATTTAATTGTACCATAAAAAAACCCATGATGAGGATATAATTCACAAAGAATTAAAAGAGCCGCAACCCCCTACCTCAATCGGTTGTTGATCGAAGATTGTTGCGGGGAAGGAACGTCGCAGAAGAACCATCACGGAAGGAGGATCGTCGGCATCGTGGAACAGGGAGTCGTGTTGTCGATCTCCGAGGGTTCTGAGTTCTTCGTCACCCTTCGTTGAAGGCTGACGTTCTTCGCGTTCTTCGCGTTCTTCGCGAAGGAGGATGAAGATCTTCAAGCTTTAGAGCTTTCCCCAAATCCTCTCAACAAGAAACCCTTCAACAAAAACATGTGTTGGTCTTATTTTATTCTAATGCCAACAATTGAAAATTCAAAGTTAAGAAATGAACCATTAATTCTATGAATTAATGGTAATGACTTAACTGCCCAATTAATAGGGGCGTTTAGAATTTAAGAAAATGCATCGGTTGACTTTCATTTAAAAGAGGTTTTCGCAGGTGCGTTACTTAGAGGGAAAGAAATGGTGGGGCTCGTGCGGGCCCCACCTCACAAATATCCTACCAAGTTGGTAGGATATTTTGGGTTCCACCCTATCTGCTTAACTTAGCTTAAGTGGCTTTAAGTGGCTTTAAGTGAAATAAAATAAAGTGTCGCACCACTTTTATTTTATTTCTTAACTTAACCCCAAAAATTAAAAACCACATCCGAGCAAACAAAACTCTGGAAAAGGCGTTTCTAAGCAAATACCGGCGCTACGGTTCCATCGGTGCCCTCAGAATTCTATTCCGGGCACCAGTTCAAAATTTAGAAAAACCCGCTCATTCGTTCACTGAACGTACCTGAGCCAGAATTCGGAAAAAGATTCCGGGAACACCGGGCCTCAGAATCAGGTGCCGTCAAAAACTGCGTTCTTGTAAAATTCCTAAGAAAATTAAGAAAAAAATTTCCTTGAATTTTATGGGTATTTACATCACTCCCACCTCAGGGCTTTACGTCCTCGTAAAGATACATCATAAACTAGGGAAACAAAAGTGGGTACTAAGCACGCATCTGAGCCTCCCACTCCCAAGTGCTCTCTTGGAGGTCCCCATGATGCCATCTGACGCGCACTAGAGGGATTGATCGTCCATGTAGGACCCGCTCCTGTCGATCCTCGATCTCCACTGGGACCTCTGAAAAAGACGCCCTATCAACAACGTCCAGCTCCCCATGGTCAATGATATGTGTCGGGTCATGCACGTACCTCCTCAGCTGAGATACGTGGAAGACGTTGTGCACCCGATGCAACTTAGGTGGTAGAGCTAGGTGATAAGCCACCTCTCTAATCCTACTGAGGACCTGGAATGGTCCGATGAAGTGTGGAGACAACTTTTCACCTCGACCAAATATCCGTAATCCACGTCGAGGTGAGACACACAAGAAGACATGGTCGCCATCCTCGAACTCTAGTGGCCACCGCCTCCTGTCATCATAGGACTTCTACCGGCTCTGAGCTATCCTCATTCGCTCCTGGATGATCTGGACCTTCTCTGTCATGGCCTGGACCATCTCCGGTCCCACAAGTGTTGACTCCCCAGGGTCTGTCCAACACAAAGGATATCTACAAGGTCGGCCGTACAATGCCTTGTATGGTGCCATCCCGATGGTGGAGTGGTAGCTATTTTTGTACGAAAACTCCACCAAGGGTAGGTGGTCCTCCCAACTGCGACCAATGTTGAGGACACATGGGTGGAGCATGTCCTCAAGAGTCTGTATGGTCCTCTCCGTCTGACCATCTGTCTAAGGATGAAAGGCGGTGCTCAGACGTAGCTGCATCCCGAACGCCTCCTACAACCCCTTCCAAAGCCGGGAAGTAAAGTGAGCATCTCGATCGGAGACGATAGATGATGGCACACCGTGAAGCCATACAATCTCCTGAACGTAGAGACGTCCCAAACTCTCCACAGATCCCTGCTCCCTGATGGGTAGAAGTGAGCCGACTTGGTGTGTCGGTCGACAATCACCCAAATAGAGTCATGACCTCTGGAAGTGCGTGGAAGTCGAGTCACGAAGTCCATAGATATCCAGTCCCACTTCCACTCCGGGACCTCCAAGTGTTGTACCAAGCCTACTGGTACCTGGTGCTCTGCTTTCACTTGCTCGCAGGTGAGGCATCGAGAAATGAACTCTTCCACAACCTTCTTCATGCCTAGACACCAGTGTTGTCATCTGAGATCCTGGTACATCTTCTCCACTCCAGGATGTACCGCTAAAGGGGAAGTGTGAAACTCTCTCAGCACCTCCTCTCGTAAAGAAAATGGTACCAAAGTATGTCCTCTGAAAAGGACGTCGTGCCCTGCTCAAAAGGAGAAACCATCAGGTGCCTGTCCTGAGGATATCTGTGCACACCGAGTCTCACAGTCAGTGTCCCCACGCTGCGCCTCTCTGACCCGCTGCAGTAGTGGAGAGGTGACTGTGAGAGACTGAAGGAAGGATGCTCCATCTCTATCCATGAAGGATATCTACAAGGCGGCTAGATGATCTGTCGCCTCCTCAAGTAGATGAATGCCCGTCCTCCTGCTGAGAGCATCAGCTACCACGTTCCCCTTTCTAGGAGTATAGACTATCTCAAAGTAATAGTCCTGGTGGAACTCGAGCCATCGCCGCTATCTCAGGTTCAAGTCTTTCCGAGAGAAGATGTACCTGAGACTCTGATGGTCAGAAAAGACTGTAAAGCACTCGACCATCAGGTAGTGCCACCATGTCTTCAGAGCGAAGACCACTACTGCTAACTCCGGGTCATGGGTAGCGTAGTTCTGCTCATGCAGACTCAATTGACATGATCCATAGGTGATCACCGCCCGCTCCTACATCAGGACACATCCGAGTCCAGTCCCTGATGCATCGCAGTAGATTACGTACCCTACTCCCTCCTCCGGCAACCTCAAGATAGGTGCGCTGGTCAATCTCTATCTCAGCTACTGGAAGCTCTGCTGAAATCTGTCTGACCATATAAAGGGTTTCCCCTTCTTCGTCAAAGCTGATAGTGGTGCCAAAAATCTAGAGAAGTCTGGCACAAATCTCCGGTAGTATCCAGCTAGTCCCAAGAAACTCCGCACCTCTGTCACGCTCCTGGGTGGCTCCCAAGCTAGCACTGCCTCGATCTTCGCAGGATCCACCGAAAATCCCGCCTCAGAGATGACGTGTCCCAAGAAGTAGACCTCACATATCCAGAACTGACACTTCGAGAGCTTTCCATAAAGCTGGTGCTCTCAGAGTGTGTCTAGTACAACCCGCAAGTGGTAGGCATGCTCCTCCTCAGTCATCGAGTATATCAAAATGTCGTCGATGAAGACCACGACAAATCGATCGAGGTATGGCTGAAAGATCCTATTCATGAGGCCCATGAGCATTGCCGGAGCATTGGTTATGCTGAATGGCATATACAAGAACTCATAGTGGCCATACCGACATCTGAAGGCCGTCTTCTGCACGTCCTTGTCCCGAACTCTGAGCTGATGATAGCTTGACCTAAGGTCTATCTTTGAGAACCACCGTGCTAACTTGAGCTAATCGAAGAGGTCATCCATCCTTGGTAGTAGATACTTGTTCCTCACTGTCACCTGGTTCAGGCGACGATAGTCGACACACAATCGCAAGCTCATGCCAGCCTTCTTGGCGAACAATATCGGGGAAGCCCAGGGTGAAATACTGGGTCGGATGAATCCCTTGCCCTGCAAGTCCACCAACTGTACCCGTAGCTCTCGAAGCTCAGCGGGAGCCATCCGATATGCTGGGGTGGATATCGGGGCTGTCCTGGGGTACAAATCAATATAAAAGTCTACCTCTCTGCGAGGAGGTAGTCCTGGAATGTCGTCAGTAAAGATGTCCGCATACTGATCCATCACTGCAGGAAAACTAGGACTCTGCACGTCAACTGCTCCTAGGATGAGGCTAGCCAACTAATTAGTGATGGGCTGTCCTCTCCTCTACGGGAGTCCATCCTGTGCAACGAAGGCTCCCTTATCACCGGTGAATGTGAAACTACTCCCGACGGTGCGTACACATCGCACCTTGCACCTAATACAGTCGATCTGTGCATGGACTGTAGATAACCAATCCATGCCCAAGATGACGTCGTAAGGCCTCGACGCTGCTACAAGAAGATCCCAGCCGAAGCTCTCGCCTCCAAGAGTGAGCTCACACTGCCGGCACCAGTGTGTAATCATTGAGTCTGCTCCCATAGGAGTCTCTAGTCATAAGGATCGAGCCAAAGGCTCCGTCGGAATATCTGAGCTCCGAACAAGGGCAGCGGCTATGAAAGAATGACTCGCTCCCGTGTCTATAAGAACTGTAGCAAGGGTGGAATAGACACAGATAATACCTCGAAACATCTCGGGCACGCCGTGGTCATAGGCCTTCGCTGCCTGGAGGTGTGCCTGTCTCTGCCCTCCAGCTCCCTGTGGCCGGGGTGGACCTCCAGGTGGTGGTGGTGGTAGAGGCTCAAAGCGTCGCCCACCACCTGCTTCTCGGCCAGATCCTATGCCTTGTCAACTTGCTCCCTGCGGACCGCCACGGTCGACCCTCTGCCTCTACCTCGGTGGCCCCTCAACCGTCTGCTGCTCCTCGGCACGGCGGGTCGGGCAGTCACGAGCCATGTGGCCCTGCCCGCCGCCTGCGTAGAGCTGTCTGCCTCTCGAAAGACTGGCCCCGCGTTGTGTACCCTGCACAGCTGAGCCAGTGTCCTGAGGTCGTCTGACTGAGGGTCTTGTCTACCTGGACCCATGAGTCATCCGTCGACTGCTTGCTGAAGAAGACTCTGCAACATGCCGCCCTGCGGTGGGTCTCGGCGCCGATGAAGGCTCAGCAAGAAAGCTCTCGATCAGAAGGGCTTGGTCCAGTACTCTTTCCTGGGTCGGAATGTTGAGGGAGATCAGGGATTCCCTGATCTCATTCCTCAATCCCTGATCAATGGTCCGGGCCGGGAAGAATGGGTCCCGTACCATGTCTGGTGAGTAGTGCGAGAGATCTGTAAATCTTGCCAAGTACTGGGCGACCGTCAAGCTGCCTTGCCGCAGCTGAAGAAGCTTCTGGATGCGCACCGCACAGAGGGTGGATGAGAAGAACTCTAAGCGGAAGAGGCTCTCAAAGTCTGTCCAAAGAAGAGATGCCTCATCATGCACCTGGAGCATCAAGCTCCACCATCTTCCTGCTTCCGCGTGAAGTAGGTTCGCTGCGAGGATTACCATGAGGTCTACTGGTGTCCTCACTAATCTGAAAACTCATACCATAGCCTCCAGCCAATCCTCGGCTGCCTGGGGGTCCATCTCTCCACAGAACCTAGGCAGTCGCTTGCGTTGGAACTCGTGCAGTTCACTGAGGCGACGTGCATCGTCAGCGGCTGGGGCTGGAAGCATCGGTGGCTCGGCGGGTAGAGGTACCGCCAGTGCCTCAACTGTCAAAGGGCCCTGTACCGAGGCCTCGTCGCTCGGTGTGATGTCGTCATGCTCAACTCTCGGAACCCTAGCTAGCTGCCATTGTGGGGCCATCCTGAAAAGGAAATAGGTGTGCCACGGTCAGAACAGTATACCTGGTGAGCTGACACAAAGTAGTCACAAAGAAAACTTGAAACACACATGCAATCAATGTTTTCGTGCATTAAGTCGGAAATCAAAAGTCAGGGTCCTGGTGTACGGATACGTCGGCCGCCACACCAACACTGGACTCCCTGGACTGATAACCACACTCAATACTCTTAACACTATTACTTCACATAGAAAAGATCAGAGTCCTGAGTTCTGCGGTAAAACCGAACTGCTCTGATACCAATTTTTCACGACCTATCCTCGCGGCCCGTGCCATGACTACCCCAAGCCCGCCTTCCATAGGCCAGGGGCTGGAGACTAGCACCAACACGTAAATTCCGGTAACAAGGGAAGGGATTGCCTTCGTAAAGTAAACAAACACCACAAAGCAAGAAAGAAGTAGAAGTAAACACTAAGTAAAAACTGGGTACATCAGTAAGTGCGGAAAAGTAAGTGGGCCAGAATACAAACCCAAACTGAAAGTAAAGTATAACTCGAAAGGGAAAAACAACAACTGAAAGTAAAGCCGCAACGTCGAGCCGCCCACTGGAAGTCCCACCTGAAGGGTGAGTACAGATATCCTCCACAGCTCCTCAGGTCTAACCATCCACTCCGAGTACGTCCCGGCCCATGGTCCACCTCCAGGTACCATTCTACTCCGCAAGCCTCAACCACAATCAACGCTGTCCGTCGTCTGCAACCAACACAATGTAGTGCGGGTATAGCCCGTGCAGGGGTGAGTATAAGCTACTCAGTAGGGACCCCGAGACCCCTGAAGGTCTCCCAAAATCGACAAAGGATAATCCACAAAGGAAAGATACAATCACGAAATAACATCAGACACTACATAGGTATATGCCCATACATATACCTAAGTCATCAATTCTCGTTCGACTCCAATATCCGAGCCCAAGTACAACCCAGTCCACACAGGAAAGCAAAACGTAAATCCACACAGGATAGCACAACACAATCCACATAGGAATGCAAAACAGGATTCAGCTCACACAGGTATACTTCTTCGTAAGATGATAGAGATGATCAGATATTTCCACTGATTCATCTAAGCTATCGGACCCACAAAGGATCGATAGGTACTAACCCCTGCAATGACCCACAAAGGATCTGACCCACACAGGATCGATAGGTAACTAACCCCCGCAATGACCCACACAGGATCAAACCCACACAGGATCTATAGGAGCTGACCCACACAGGACCGCTGAGCGCTGACCCACACAGGATCAGACCCCCACAGGATCTATAGCACTGATCTACATAGGATCGCTGAGTGATGTAGTCGTCGCCGTTGATTCCACTGAGGATCTCTTCACAGTCGTCATCGTCGTCGTAGTCGCAGCCATCTCTAGGGTTCCCGCACACAGCAAGATCGTTTGGGCGGGTCCGATCCACGATCCGAGAGGCTGATACATCAACTGACACATAGTCCATAGTTGATGTATCCAAAATTTCCATATCATCAACAGGAACTTAACGTCGCAGACATCGCGTTAATCGGACGCCCGGTCTGAGAGTTATTGGCTTTTTCGTCCCAGGGGCCCGGTTGGTTTTTAAGTAAAAACCAACCTGACTGTACTCTACCTGCATCCAAACCTCGGGCGGAGTAATCCAAATGATCCGTTTCACTTAAAGGAATCCATCAAAGTTGACGACACATCAATTGGACGTCCGGAGCTCATGATATAAGCGTTTCCGCTCCGAGGGCCCGGTTGGTTTTGTGTACGAACCAACCCGGCCAAACCCAAAGTATTCCTAAACCTTGAGTGTAATATAACAAAACTACCGTCTCGATCCAAGGATCGCATCATCACTGACAGTGCATCAATCGGAGGTCCGTAGCCCAAGATATGGTCAAAAGACCGAAAGGGGTCAGAAAATGGGGGGTCTGGGCCCGGACCGACCCGACCCAACCCCCCATGGGTCAACTGGAGCCGGGTCCGGGTTCGACCTAGCTGGGCACGACCCGGGACGACCGGCGCGGCTCGGCCCGGCCTGGGTGTGACCCGGCTGGCACTGGCCGGGTGGCCAGCGGGTCAGCTCGGTCGTTACGGCCGAGCTGCGAGCGGGGGGCGCGCTTCCCCCGCGTGAAGGAGCCGCGACCTCGCGTGGGGCTGCCCTTGCCAGCGGGCGCGGCAGCCGGACATGTCTCGTCCCCCTCTGGTCCCGCGCGGTCGCGGGACCATGCCTTACCGCCGCGGCTTCAGCCGCGGCCGCTCCTCCCGGCGGCGCGCCGGGCGCCGCCGCCCCCTGCCGCCGGTGCCGCCGTGCCAGCGAGCCGCGCCGCGCGGGCTGCTCTGCGGACCGCCGGACGAGTTCCAGTGGTCGGAAAAGCATACCGTCTTCGCCAATGGCCCTCCCGCGGCCCGTCCTTCACTGCGAGGACCTCACATCGCCCGTGCGTCTTGTTTTGTCGTCATCCGCCGTTCCACACACCAAGAACGAAAAGGGTGGTGGATTCGGACATGTTCGTTGGCCCGCACCCACCGCGTTAGCGGTTTTAAAAGTCTCGCAACAAATTTTTAATCATACTCTGCGGGTATAAATCAAAAATATTCAAATGAATCAAACCCCTACCTCAACGTTTTCGTCGAACTTGAGTTCGTCGCAGAATTGACCGTCGCGGAAGAAGAGGATCATCGCGTCGCGGAAGGAGCGTCGCTGTCGTTGCGGTACACAGCATTGTGCAGTCAAACTCCAAGGATTTAAAATCACACAGATTTAATTGCACCATAAAAAAACCCATGCTGAGGATATAATCCACAAAGAATTAAAAGAGCCGCAACCCCCTACCTCAATCGGTTGTTGATCGAAGATTGTCGCAGGGAAGGAACGTCGCAGAAGAAGCATCGCAGAAGGAGGATCGTCGACATCGCGGAACACGGCGTCGCATCGTCGATCTCCGAGGGTTCATCATTCTTCGTCGCCCTTCATCGAAGGTCGACGTTCTTCGCGTTCTTCGCGAAGGAGGATGAAGATCTTCAAGCTTTAGAGCTTTCCCCAAATCCTCTCAACAAGCAACCCTTCAACAAAAACATGTGTTGGTCTTATTTTATTCTCATGCCAACAATTTAAAATTCAAAGTTAAGAAACGAACCATTAATTTGATGAATTAATGTTAACAACTTAACTGCCCAATTAATAGGGGCGTTTAGAATTTAAGAAAATGCATCGGTTGACTTTCATTTAAAATAGGTTTTCGCAGGTGCGTTACTTAGAAGGAAAGAAATGGTGGGGCTCATGCAAGCCCCACCTCACAAATATCCTACCTAGTGGGTAGGATATTTTGGGTTCCACCCTATCCGCTTAACTTAGCCTAAGTGGATTTAAGTGGCTTGAAGTGAAATAAAATAAAGTGTCGCACCACTTTTAGATTTCAGGCACCGGTTCAAAAGTTAGAAAAACCCGCTCATTCGTTCACTGAACATACCTGAGCCAAACTTCAGAAAAAGATTCCGGGCACACCGGGCCTCTGAATCAGGTGCCGTCAGAAACTGCATTCTTGAAAAATTTCCAAGAAAATTAAGAAAAAAATTTCCTTGAATTTTACGGGTCTTTACATATTCTATGGGTGGAGGGGTTTCCTAGAAACTCTGAAGCTAGACTGATCCCAATAGTTCAAGGAGGTAAAAAGTGTCCATTTTGGTATCCTTATAATATTATTATTTTACCATGCTACTTTAATATGATCCTAATTTTCCTATAAAATTTTAACATAAGGATAGTATTATTGATATGAGAAATATTCCTAACAACACACAATACTTTTATATTTTTGACCTTAAAATATATGTTGAGGTTCTATAAAAGGCCTTTACTATAATTAATAGTTTGGAGGAGGATCATGAAGTTAGTATTAGTGTACCATTTAATACATTGAGTTGTTGTCCTCTTACTAAAAATATGTGTAGACCATCTCAATACACGTACTAAGAATATGTGTATCCCATCTACATCATTGTTTAATACACGTACTTCCAATTTCATTATGTCAAATCATGATATTTTTTTAATTTACATACTATTATTTTTAATTATTTGTTACATTCACAAGATATACCATTATACACAAATTTAACTATCATTAGTGATTCACATAGCCCCATTTGGTAATTTATAGTTATGGTAATATATGAGGATTCCTAATTCAAAAGATTATATGATTTAGTATGATTCATTTCAGGGAATATCTAAACAACATTTATGGCCATGTATATTATAATTATTTACTGACATATTTTACTTTAGAAAAGGGAGAGAATTTTTTAATGAATGTTGAGTTGGAATTGGGAGTAAGTAGTGTTGGTATAAATATTAGTTTTCCTATGATGACTGTGTCAATTATAATAGGACTTTAATTTTATGATATATCATTATCACCCCTAGTATTTTTCTCTAGTTGTGGTTCTCTCTTATCGAATCTTTATATAATACTTCATAGGACATCACCCTGATTGAGGATTTGAGTTTGAGGTAGAACTTGTTTCAGGTGTGTAGCCCATCTCAATACCCTCTTATCATATGTGACATTATGAGATGAAGGATATCAATATATATTATGATGAATTTGAATATAAAGTAAATATAAGTAAAAGTACATAACTATGATAAAAATTGTCATCAACTTTGTATAGATTACTAATAACCAAATTAGATGAAAACGATGAAAATGTATCCACTTCTTATGATCGGTGATCACATTAAAAATTTTATGGGTGCTTTGTTGTTCTCCATGATCAATATCTATTCATTGTATCACCAGTTGTGGGATATAGTGGGGACATCATAAAGATGATGTTTGGGAGCTGGAATGGGCTATAGGAGTCCATGGTGATGTCATTTGGATTGATTATGGGGATGATAATGTCAATTGATCTCATTAACGAGTTCATTATCCCTGAACTAGATTTCTTCATCATAGTGTTCATAAATAATATCCTCATGTACTCACAAAACCCAAATAAACATGTTAGAAACCCCGAGATAGTCCTAAGATAAATTCTTGCACATTTTTATCATGCTATTCTTTCAGTGTAACTTTTTGATTCATGGGGTCAATATTTTTGGGAATGTTTTTTCTGAGTCCAGTATATCTATAGACCTAGAGAATGTTGAGATAGTTAGGTCTTGGAAATTTACTTGTATCATGCCCATGATCATGATATTTTTGGGTTTTAATTGAAATTATTGGAATTTTATATAGTATTTAACCAATTTAGTATCACTTATGATAGTACTGATGAAAAAGGGAGTCAATTATTAGTGGCCAAACAAGTGTGATTATGTTTTTAATTAGAGGATAGGTGGTTCATTATAACACTATTATTGATACATCCCAATAAAGGGAATGTTTATGCTTTATGTTGTGATTTATCATGGATCATTTTCAGAGAATCACTGATATAATGGGAGAAGTTTGTAACTTATGGGGCTTGTTAGATGGAACCCCATGAGTGGAAATATCCATCCCATTAAATGGATCTATGATATATGATCTAACTTTTTTTGGGTTATAGAAACTATCTATTTAGAAAGAGGTTTATCGTTTTCATGGACAAAAATATACTCTGTTATATATTCACACATAAAGACATCAATTTTTTAGAAAAATCACAGGGCCACATAATTGAAAACATTTGAATCAAATATGGACTATTAATGATTTAATGGTAAATTCACTACATAATCACTAATCCCTATGACATGTGTAGATTAGGGGATTCATGAATGGAATTTAGAGGAACATTGGTGCCTCATGGGATTGTGGTCCAATTGGAGGAATAATTTTTATGAGGATGAGGTATCATTGAAATTTTCCTTATAGTTGAAAACATCACCTCCAACATATCATGTAAAGGATAGTCATAAATTCTTCCTTTTGTGTTATATGATGTTGGAACAACTATCAAATATAGACCAAATACTGGGGTGGTCATAGGATAGTGTTGTCGTGATCCTAGTAAATGGTACCTTTTTATCCTCTTATTTTGTCAATACTTTTATAATGAGATACTTTCATACCACTATGTGGGAAGTGTATTATGGATAGATGAATATGTACTACATGTTTTGGTGGAATATTTAGTCTCCATGGATTTAGAAGGGCATTTTAAGACTCATTTCTATATGCCTTACCTTATAGTGGTTAAAGGTCAAGCATATATGTCTGGGTAAGATACATTGGTATCATCCTGTTCCTTTTTTTTGTGGGAGGATTTCATTATAGACATTGTGGTGTTATTATCTTAGACCTTGATTCTTAGTGATAATATTTGTCAGATATTTTCTAATGAATGGTTTCCATAACATAACAATTGATGACTCTCACATAGTATACTAGAGTGGAAAGTTATATGTCCCTAAGAGTATACACTTACATGTAGTTCCCTCAATAATTTTTTCTCAAAGAGGAATAAAATTTCTCAATTGATTTAATAGGTCATATAGAAGGCCTTAAGTATTCATCTATGTTTTATTACTACATACCATCCCCATAAGGATAGATAATCCTTGAGAATGAAATACCTGATAGAGGATATGATTTTATATTGAATCATAGAATTAATGGGTTAATGGATCAATATACTACCTTTAGTTGGGATTATATAAAATTTTAGTTACCATGGATTGATTTAGAAGGAACTTTATCAGTCCCTCTATAGTAGAATTATTATTATCAGTTTGTTGGTATGAGGTTAGTGAGGTTGTAGTTGTGTTTCTTCATATGAGACATGGTACAACCGAGAGGATTAATCTGATTCAAAAGTGGTTGATCACAAAACTAATAAAATAGAGTTTGTATTTTGATTGTATGATGAGACCTCTATAATTTGATATAGGAAACAAATATTTAATAAGCGTGAGAAATTTGTTAACCATAATACATTTGTGGATAAAAGGTAAGTAATCCCAATGTTTTGATGGAAAATTCAAGATCACTGAATAGTTTCAGATTATAATGTACCATGGGGATATTCTGTTTCATTACTAAGGCATGTATGAATTGTTTCATGTTTCTGATATTTGGAGGTACATTCATAATCTTAATCATGTCATCTATTGTGTGTATTTTTAGTTCGATCATGATGTATCATATATAGAGTTCTCTATGAGGATTGTTTACCAATGCATGAATGTACTATTTGGAAATATGATACCGATTTTTAATATCCCATGATAGAATAAAAGAATATTAGAGGAGCCTTTGGAGTGGGAGGATGATTTTTGGGGTAGATTAAATGAGTTATTAATGCTATATTTCTAGAGAAACGTCATTTGGATGAGATGTTTTAGAGTGGAGGAATACAATGATGTTAGCTTTTATTATTCATGTTATGTGTTAATTATAAATTTTAATTATATAATCCTGATCTATGAATTGAATGGGAAAATATTTGATCATTTTTTGTTATTTTGGAATGATTTATATGGAATTTTAAATGTGGAATAACTTATTCTATGCTTTCCCAAAATTTGTTGATACTCATGAAAACTATTTAAAAAGAGAAAAGGGCTCAAGTGGTGGTACGTGGTTTAGTAAACAACTATGAAAAACTATGTGGTATCACCTATAAAAAAATGTTGTATGATTCAGTGGCGAATAACATGGTCTCTAAAAGGTTTGAAAAAAAATCTAGACTAACTATAAGTCTTGTGAATAATCCCTAAAGGACACATGGTCAGTGCATGTTTTTTAAAGTTGTGTGTCCAAACTATGTACATTTGAAATTAATGATCTTATTTACCCATTAACTATATTTTATTGTCCATTTTTTCAAAATAATCATTTTATAGGAAGATATCTTGATTTCCATGATAGTTGTGGACCTATTGAATAAATTACAGTAATCTAAAGATTGTTTATTGTGAATCTATGTGAGTTAATGATCTACAGTTGGGGTATGTGAAACAAAAAATCCATTTTTAGGATTATTCTTCATCTAATTTTTTTCTTATTAGAATATTCCCTGTTCCAGTATTCCAATTCCCCAAATAATAATTCTAATTCCAAAATTTGATAGGTTGTTGATTTTTTAATAGATTGGTTATGGTTATAACATGTATATTAAATCCCTCTATACTAGAGTAAAATTACTCATGAATGGTATATTTTTTTGATTATGCCTCCATAGATCAGTATTTTTGGGACTCTCTTCTCATTGAAACTCAAATTAAATCCATCTTCATTAATGTATTTAATATGGATTGATGTTCCTTTGATATACCCATTGTTCTATTCTATGATTAATTCAAAAATCATTTTCTATTATAATATTTACAATGGATCCATTGATTTGGAACCCTCTATACATACTCGCCTCCAAATTGTATCTGTGGAAGAAGGAGATGAGTTTTATAATTCTAGAACCACTATTCTTGAAAAATAACTTCCATGAGTCTCTTTTAGAAACCTCTTTCAAGATATATTGAGACATAAAAGATGTATACTTGATGTGTGATCCTATTTTCAATGGTTTTATGAGGACTTTTGGACATTATTTTTTAAAAAACCTTAATGTTCATCTAAAAAAACAATGAGTTAGGATATTATTTACCATTTAGAGATATTTTATGCACATTATTCTATGGTATATTTATAATGATGATATACTTTGATGATTTTGGTTGATTCTAATTATCTCTATACATGTATATATCTCATTATACATGTTTATGAATCTTCTCCAAAAGATTAATCTTATACGAAGTTTGATCATCTTTGATATTGACCACATGTATTATATGTTAATACTAAATTTTAAGGATGATATTGTATAAATTTATTGTATAAAGTACCCTATTATGTAATTTTTCATGCCTCTGGAGTTATTTTTCATGGTTCTTGGAATTAGTGGACCATTACTAAATGGAAACCCCTTATAGGGTTAGATTTCATGACATTTACTAATGGAGACAATGGAATTAAATACAATGTATGGATATATAGATTCCTTTTTTATGACATGTGATTTTATATATTCCTTGTTGTTTCCATATTGTATGTTTACATGATTTCAATTGGATTCCTGGTAGCATAATAACTCGATGCCTAGAATATCCTATCTATAATTTTTCCGTGATTCCTATTGGACTTTGAGTGTCATGTTTAAACAATTCCTTGAGGAATTGGAGAATTATGTTACTTGTGTTGTGGTTTTTTCTTGATTACTTGTGATATATTGATATTACTTGGAAAATGGATCAAAAGAAGGTATGTTTTCGGATTTTTCTGTCTTGGATAGCTCATTGAAGTATTTTACATTTTCTTCTTTATCCAAAATTTATTTATACTTGGAATACACTTGTTATACCTTTCCACATATTTTAAAGATGAATTATTGTTTCCTTAATAGGTTTTCATACTCACACCCTACATGGGAATCCTGATGAACATCCAGGATTCAAAAATAAGGATAATGGTAAGGAAATGCATCCCATTAGTGTGTCTTGATATGAGAAAATTATAGGAGTTATAATTATCAGGTTGTACTTAGGGGAACTCCATGGTATTTATTTATTTACCTTTTTTCTCTTATTACAATAGTATGGGTTTCCACATTTGGATCCTAAATTATCTTTTTGATATTACTTGTGTTCTTATATTTATACAATATGATTATTTATTATTCTACATGTTAATATGATAACTATATCATATAATTGTTAATGTATATTTAATTTATATGATATTATACTAAAGGTATAATATCCCAAATGATTATATTTGAACCCTCACAACTAGTTGTTATCCTCCTATGTCTATGGAGGCATGCAACATACCATATGGAATCATTACTCAAACATGGTGGTTTAGGTTGGGGTATTATATAAAAGTATGTTTTCCTTAACTAGTCACAATAGTTTTCTCATTTAACATGAAATTTTTGATATAGAGTGTTTCCACTCATCATCTATTAATACTAAACATACACGAAATATCATTCCATGACTTATATGATCTATAAAAATTTGTCAGGTTATATAATCAGATATTTGGTAATTATGCCTTAATTTCTATTCCATCAATGTCCATGAACATGAATTAATGAATGTTGCTTTATTATTCAAAAACTCAACGGAGGATTCCTTGTGTTATAAAGTAATAAAATAGAAATAGTTTTGTTTAACATAATTTTTTTACATAGGAGAAGTTCATGATTGTAAATGGATATTGTAAGGATTAGCCTAAGGGGAATATGTGATATTATACTTTGCTATTTTATACATTAATTGGTAATTGATTAGATTATTTTACCCCAACTATATTTTAATATCCAAGAATGTTATACCATTAATCAGTAATTTTACACGGGTATTATATAGAATCATAGAACAAGCTTCATCTTAATGTATGTTCAACCCCATATTAACATTTATGTATTATAATAATATATATTTCATGATACATATATTATATCGTGATGTGATTTGGTCTATTAGTAGGATGATAATATGATTTTACACATGATGGTATTTTCATGGATGGATTTCCCATTTCATTAAGGTTGACTTTAAGGAAGGAAAGTATGCATAATATATAGTGTCTACAAGACTAGTATGATATTCCCTAATTCATGGAATGATATATTCATGTGACCTTGATTATTTTTGTTTTGTGATGTTATTCCTAATTTTTTATTACTTACATTAGAAATGAGACATTCTACATTAGATTTAAAACTTCTATGAAATAGAAAAATATACTTGTAATAGATTAGAAACTGTGGGATTTTTTATCATCTCTTGTGATGTGGCCTAAGACTATGGATGATGTTACCAAATGATATTATGACTTTGTCTATGACCATTATTCTCTCTTCTCATGATGTTATCTTGACATATTTCCTAGTAAATATTTCCAATTCATAGTGTACTAACACCATGATATTATGAAAACTATTATATATTTTTTATTGGGATACACTGGACCTATACTGTTAGTTGTGCTATGATATGATGATATTGAAATTTTATATGACTTTGATTGTGATTCTGTTTGAATTATTATGTGATATTATCAAGTACACCTTGGTGCTTACTAACGAAGATATGGTAAATATTGGGTGACTATGTAGTACTCATGTATGAGACATGTTTTTCAATATTTTATTCAATGATTTATTTTTAACAAATATCATGTTATATATACACATGCTTAAAATTGATTGGTTACATAAAGTTTTGGTAGTATCCACTTAGTATTTCTCCCCTCTAAATCTGGTACCATAGTAATTGATAATATATAATTGATTATGATCATAGAAGGGAAAGGGACATTATATTAACCAAAGAGTTATTATGGATAGTCAGAGATTGGGAATGTGACTACTATTGGACTCAAAACATGTGTTTTGGTCTTTTTCTATTTTATTCATATTTTATACACATGGGAATATATAGAAATGTAGTTATTTATTTTTTTATAGCATCAGTGATGTTTATAACAAACCCATCTACAGTAATCTAGAATCATTGAATTATTTTTTTTGTAAAATACATAAGGGTCTGCATCACTGTTGATCCATTAAGTTATTAGTATTGGAAAACTATAAACCTACATGAATTCCATATTTTATATTAAATTTATAACATTGAATTAAAATATTCATGCATCCATAAAAAGAATTTTATGATTCCTAATTCATATCATAGGGAATGGAAAATAATAATATGTGACCTCATATTCCTAGTAAGTATTACACTTATGGGAATATATCATGAGTAAATTATTATAATAGTGGGTAACCTATAACTAATAAAACCTATAATTTTCAATATCTATATCATGTATATACTGTGTTATGCATTATGTACTATTACCATGATAGTGTAAAGATTTAGGAATCCAAATTTAACAAGGTAATATAGATGAATTATTTTTCATATCAAAATGTGAAAACTATTCTCAGGATATAGTGAGTACCGCTAGATTCTTTGAAATTAATATTCAACATATTTCCATTGTTCTAGAAATATCATACTAAGTATACACAGTTGGTATATTACTATTAGGTTTTGGGGTCTCAAAAGAATTCAGACTTCTTCTTTTGAAGTTATAACATAGTACAAGTAGATGATCATAAGGATTGACCTCCTAATAGGAACACCATGTGTTTTAGGTACCATTGGCAGTTATTATCTATGAACACATGCAATGGACTCTTAAGATGTGATTATTATCAATGTATACTGTTTGATCATGTACATTAATACAAATAAAACACTATGGAAAGGAATTTGTAGAAAGGTAGCATGCATTGTGTGTGTCATGGGTTATATGGAATTGATTGAATAATAATAAAGAATGTTTCACCAATGATAAAAAGATATATTTTAGTCCAAGTTATTTAGAAATTCCAGAACATTATTAAACCCATGGCCAAGGTAGAATAAGTTAGATCCACCTAAGAATGTCAAAGAATAAAGAATTAATAAAGGATAATATAATTACTCTTATGTCCTACATCATGAGATATATTGAGAAAAATATAATATACTACAATGTGCATGTTCATAAGAATGGTTTCTGTTTATATGAATTCTACTTGTCTTTATAGGGTCCATGATGGATTTCTAGACTCAGATCATCGTTTCTGAATAGTACTCATTATTATTATGATAATGGTCTAGAGGATGACACATAATAGTGTATTCAAGAAGCATTCTAATTATGTTGATTAGGTAAATTGTAAATAGGTTCTCCATCATGTGGTCTGAGAGATTAAAATGATTTAATGATCAAAAATGAAAAATTAATTCATTATTATTTATGTATAGAATAACTATGTTAAATTTATTAACATAATGTATTTAAAAGGATTTATGTGAATACAACAAAATTTAATATATTAATGAATATTAATTTATTATTCAATGTTTTATTAATATTTATGGGAATCAAATTTCATATTAATTACTCAATTTTATCATGTAATATATTTTTTATAAATTAAACATATTTTATAAAATATAAAATTTTATTATGATGTCGTTAGTTCGTTAAAACATGTCACAGATTTCATATTTAGTTGGAGTTGGATATATGGGTGTCAATGAATGCTTTCTGTGAATTTTGGAATCCACTATATAAATGGAGAAGATAATTCCATCCATGTATTGTTCATTCCAAAAGATTGATTAAATCAATCAACTCCTTCAATCATTCTAGAGAGAGAAATACACCATCTGAGAAATTGATCGACGAATGTATTCGCATATCACAAGAACTAAGTCAAGGAAATCATTGTGACATAGAAATAATAACCAAATCTCCACTCTAGAACCCATAATTATATGATTGGAACATGTAAATACTATTGATGAATTTATGTATGATCAAGAGGTTTTGGGCCTCATATCATTCGAGCAACAATCATTAATAATGATATATAGTGTCAAGGGAATCAAATCAGACTAGTTAATAGTAATTCATTAATTTTTTAAGAAAATCATGTGAGGACTAGAGAGCTCTACCATGTATGGGATAACCAAAGATGATAGAGATTCACCATTCTAGAGAAAAAATTATAAATCATAGGCAAATCAACATTCATTTTAAGCCCTCGTACAAAAAATTGGTATGAAATCTATAATGTGAATTTTTTGATCCTAGAAAAAAACAATTAGCATTAAATGAAAAATAGGGAGTTAATTTGATCCTAATTAATTTGACCATGCATCAATATAATCATCGGTCTAAAAATTAAAACATTTCAATGAAAATTATTACTAAACATTTGAGATTTTTAGGTGTGTAAATTTTGATGAACATAAATTTCAATATACTTAGTCTTGTGCACGATTGTAATTCTAGAGGCCATCTATATTTTCATCCTTGTTATGGCCTAAATAAAGTTATGAGAATAGTACTATATGATGGTTTAATAATGGTATTATATAATTTTTCAATGGAATTCATTTATATGATAGAGAAAAAATTACAGACAATGTTTCTTATAAATTCTCATGAATTGTAGATTACTATGAGAAGGTGAATATAAAACCCCAAAAAATGTGGAATGAAAAGGGCAGTATTGAACTGTGTAAAATAAAAAAATAAAAAAAATGTTTTCTATAAATTTGTGTGGCTTCTATTTTTATAAAATAACCTTAAAAATAAAAATGATATTAGTTCTAGAGGTTTTCATGCTCCTAAGGCTGCACACCTTCCACTTCTAGAATCCACCAAGTCCGACCACCATCGCATTATCTGGAATATGCACTAGCATGATCACCTACCAGTACCCCTTACATGGGATAACCACCCATATTGTAAGGATCTCCTTGTTGAGACACCATGGAAAAAACTAGTTTTAGCCCATTGCCACACCACTCATTGAAGCCGTTCACCACACCACTCAATGTAACCCTATCACCCACCCAACCTGTCACCTACTCACCCAGCCAATGCTTCCTCTAAGGTAGTATTCTTTCTCATCACCATATACTGTGGCAGAATATCTCCTCAAACTTGTGGCCTCCAGTGTCAATAAACCTACTGTTGAACCCCTTTTTAGTTGTGATATGACTTATTCTAATCGGGCTCATACTGGACTCCCATGGGTCAGGGCCAATATGAACCTCCCGAAAATAAGCATATCTTGGTTGGACTATCATTGATCTACTATAAATGGCGTCTTCCTGACCCAAAATAGCCTATGGTGGGTAATGGTAGGCCTTGAATGGGATTACATGGGTTAAGACTAGCCCATATGGGGGGTGGATACAGTTTTGTGGCTTGTGAATTTTTTTTTAGAAAAAATAAATTATAATATTTTTCAATAAAAATAATTATTATTTTATGTTTTAAAAATAATATTTTAATATTAATATAAAATTAAATTAATTTATTAACATAGTTTTTTCTAAAATTTAAGTTAATTCATGGTCTAAATGATTTAAATTATTTCAATTTAATTTAATTAATTTAATTTATTTAATACTATCATAAATAAATTCATTTCATTTTAAATTTCATCATGAATTGAATTTACTAGTACATTAGTCTTAATAACATACCAAACTTGGGTGTATTATTTTATTTTAATTGATTATTCAAAATATTTTTTTAATATTTATAACTATTAAATAGTTTGTATCGAGAGACTGTGCATTATCATTCTTTATTAAATATGTATAAATGAATGCACAAATATTCTTATTTGTATATATACTACACTTCCTCATATCCCCTCACCTACATGAAGGTACATTTATATTAATAAGGATAACATTGAATGAAATTAACCATACTAAGATGAGGTGGTATGCTAGACAAGAGGTGAAAACCCTTGGACCATGGGTGAGCTGTATCAATGTTCATGACCAAAATCATGTATGATACCCCATGAAAATAGTTGATCCCTTTAGGATAAATGTGTTAAAATAATAGATTCTAATGGCCTGACAAGTTATTAATTTCTTCTGTGCATTTTTTACTAAGTTATTCATGTGCATGTTTACTATGGGAACACATAAAATAATAATCCAATGTTTAAATAGACAATGAATGTTTTTATATTAATGAATGCTCAGTTGTGAGAGTGATATCATAGTATGAGATTTTTTGATTTAAATAGACTTAATTTTTTAAAAATATATAAAACCATTATATAAATATTATGCCGTGAATTCCTCCCATCAATAAATTTTGATCAAAACCAGGTTTATAGTGTGCTATTTAGACCAGGTTTAGCAATCCTCCTACCATTGGGGACTTCTTAAGTGATTTATGGTTTGAATTAACTAAATGTGGTACCAAATTGGTAGACAAATCTATCTCTATACCACATTGGATGATATAAATTGAAATAATCATGGTTAAGAATTTGGGAATTTTTTACTCCATGCAAAAATTCATGGAATTGAGAGTTAATGTGGTTTTCCAGTGTAGATCCTTCCTTGAATCTCTCTGAGTAGTGTCATTACAAAATCATGTATACTATGATAGGAGGTTTCAAGTATCCATAAAACTATCTAAATAAAGATATTGGGTATTCCAAATAAATTAATGAAGGATACAAGGGTTTGATCAAATATTGGATAAATTTAATCATTTAATTTTTTAATAAATAATGTCTGAATTGGTAATCAAGATAAAGTAATAACTAAAAAAATAATTATAGATAAATATAATATATTTACAGAGATAAATTTTGATAAATATTGCAGAAAGGCCATTCCCTTGACCACACAAATATTTATGTTTAGTAAAATCTCTGGAAGAATGATCTATGATATTGGAAATTTAATGTGATGTAGTCTCCAATACCTATTAAGACACCTCAAGAAGTGAGGATTTGAAATATGCTTATATGTGACTCACACATGATACATTTTTTGTTTAAATAAAAATTCCACCACCATTATCATCCAATATCCGTTTTGAGTACAACATCATGATTTAAATGAAAAGACATGTGGTCTCATATCTGATAAGATTGAAAGTGGAATGTCATGATTGACATAAATGTGTGATAGTTTCACAATTTACATATAAATATATATAATGGATCCCGATAATTTAAAACATGCAATATTTATATCCTTATCACACAATTACACTAGTTTTATTTAATATTTTAAAATAATTAGTATTGTGTAAAAATCATCATTAACTATGTGTTAAAGGTTATCCAAGTAAACCAGAAATTAAAGAAAGTATCATCATTAGTTATTATGGAGAACATGATGGAAGATAAGGAGAAAATTCCAATATATAATATGAATAAAAATTATCCATAAAAATTTCTTGAATTTGAAGGTGTAAATGAATTTTTTGGAGGTTATTAGCTTCATATGTCCTGATAGAAATATGTGGAAATTTAAATGAAAAAAATGAATATAAAAAACATGTAGTCAATTTATATTCTTCTATATTCATTAATTATACGTGATTATTTTCATAAATATTTTCAATTAATTACAGTATTCCAATAATATAGTTTTTTTTGAAATTTAGTAACCATGTATGTATATAAACATTATAAGATGAAATATGTGTTCTCTAATCAGTTGAGATATGGTGTTCAATAAGTCAGCCAAAAGAAGTACACAAAATCCAATTTTTGAGATTAATTATTCTAGTATAAATTTTAATCATCATAACAATAAAATTTATATCCTGATTCCATAGTAAATATGGATAAATTATTCCATTATTAGAATGTATCTTGTTTGTGGTTTTTGAGAACTCATGCAATAGTTTAGTAATGATTGAACCATTAACAACACTTGGTGATAATATAATGTAAGACTCTATTATACCCAGTTTCAATAAGAAAAATATAATTGAATAAAAAATTAAAGTTGATACAAAGGAATTAAAAAAATCTATTTAGACTGTATGGAAGCTAGTGACCTTTTTACTATCAATTTATAGAGTTATTTTGTTTGGAAAAAGTATCTATTAAAAATGAATGTCAAAATTAATTTTTTTTGGAATTACATAATTTATAGAATTAGAAATACTTAATGATTAATTTAGTGGTAAATATAAATCATAATATTAAATTATGTGTTTTATTGGATCTTAAATTTAAGGGTGTAATATGTATGGTATGAATATATGAGTAGCATTACGATCATGTGATAAAGAGTATCTTGACTGTGAATTCATAAGTCAATATAATTTATTATAGGGTAATTTAATAACACAAATTTTCTCATACATGTGAGAGTAATGATTAATATAAAAGGGGAATCAATTTTTAAACTCATATGCTTTACATATACTTCTATTTTTGATATATCTTTTGAAAATAATGATGTTATTCAACAACTATAAGAAAAATATATTGATAAATGAACATATTAAGAGTTTTTCATGTTATATAATTACTTAATTTCATAATAACACGTTTATAGATTAAAATAGTTTTCTAGGTTATAAAAAATATACATCAAGCACTATACATTTTTGATATGAAGTAATTATCAAATGTTTATTCAATAATTATTCAAAATTCCCTATAATAAAAAAGTGACAATCAATTGCTCGACTATATTTCAATAAATGGGTTAATATATCTATATGAGAAAGTAAATAAAATATTTACATTGAATTATTTAGTTCCAAATATACACAAGTAGTTATAATATCAATAAATTCCATAGGATTATGAGGAAATGGAATATTCTGGATGTTCAAACTATATTAGAAGGATTAAAGAATTGTGGTGGTTTTATATTCACTGCGGTTGGTGATATAATCCTACAAGTAATAAGTAAGTTGAAATTATCTATTATTGAATAGATCAAATAAAATTCATTAATCTATTCCATGTAACTAGTAAGATGGAATTTGTTTAATAATGTGGCGTGTAACCAAGTGAATCTAAACCTGGATTTTACAAGCATGGTACCAATAAGACTCCATTGTTAATACCAAGTTATGATGCCAAAATCCATTTGAAATTATATTATTATAGACTTGATATATGATTATATATTTGGGAATTATATTGGAAGAAAACCTTCATGTATGTTTTCTATATGTTGTAACAAGAAAGGGTTGGTGACATCATGGAATTACAATAAGGGGTTTAAGGTAAAAAAAATCTAGTTTTGAATTAATGTTTTCAGAAATATAATGGAATATTAATTTAGAATTATTTTTTCATGATGATTAATATGGTTTAATGGGTGATCCATTTTTTATATATAATATGTTTACTGACATATAAAAAATAACATATTGTCTAATCATTATTTAAGACCTAAATAAAATTAACTCTCCAAAAATCAATTTAATATAGAAACCTAATTACTATGATGCAATATCTACTAATATAGATCTAATAGTTACTTATACCCAATCAATATAATATATAATAACAATGTATTGAGAAATACATGTTGGAATAGTTTGAGAGATAATTATTACTAATATCGTGTGGTATTAATCTCTCCAAGAAGACAAGAAATGGGCATATATGGATATTATTGTGGTGACTATAATTCCAGATTTTTTTTCTAGATCCATCACATATGAAATTATATATAAATTATATTTTTCCAACATAATATTTTTAGGAAAATATCAATAATAACCTAGATAACGCCATGGGATGAATTCAAAACTGTATAATTGTACCTGATAAGGATAACAGTATTTGTACTTTGTATGTGGAGAGGAAGGGATACTATTAATAGGGGGCAAAATTTTATTCCTATGGATTCATTATGATCTTATTTCATGTTGTTGATTACTTACTGATAATAAAATCTCAATCAAGCAAGTAAAACCTATATCTATAAATATTGAGTCCTATATAGCTTCTAATAAAGTGAATGAAGTAGGGTAAATTGGAATGATTTTTTTCTCAATTTTGAAATGAAATATATTAAGTAATGTGTTATTATTATAATAATTGTAAACCTCTTAAAATATAACAATCCATGGGTTTATGGTGTATAGAAAGATTATAAATGGGTATATCATCTTTTGAGGAGTATCCCTCAAGGAGTTGATGACACAGATATAATAGTTTCCCAATAGTAGAGGCATCAAAGGCCCATGAATAATGTCATAACTCTACAAAATCATGATATTAATCAGGAGAGAGCCTAAAAATATAGTTATAATGTTTGATATTGTGCATGTGGTAGTTTTTTAATAGTGGGTTCCCTAAACCCACCATAATTTTCCCTTTTTGATCCTCATATCAGGTTTACAGTGAGTTATGCTTGATGTACTCTTTCTATGATAGTGTTCATATTACTAATTATATGTTTTAAATTTTAAATTTTAAAGATTATTTGTAATATAAAAAGGATATAGTAGTACCCATGATATACTGAGAACTCTGGTATAATATTGAATTAATCTTAAATATGATTCCCATGGACTACATACATCATTCTAACTAGAAATTGATGATGTATATATACTGGGTGCTGGGGGATCATAATAATTGAGAAATATTATCATTTTATTTTCACTTGGTGATCTGAATTATATGATATCATATGGAATTCCCCAACAACAGGTACCCCAAATTTTTCGAATGTCTTTTATAGATAGAATCTATACACATGTTACATGGTCTCCTCGCTTGAGATTTTTAAAAATATATATTATTTGATAATGTAAATTGATACTTGGAATAAATAATTGAAATTAATACTTAGTGAGGGATGCTTCATTTTTTGTGTAATTGGCAGTATGACATTCATTAAATAATCAAAAAAATTATCACTTCTGATAATAAGATATATCTTAGACCCATTTGATTAGGATGATATAACCTTTATTAAAAACTATTCCATTATAGAAAATGTTAAGAAGATATAGTAAGTTAAAAAAATAATAAATATGAAAATGATGATTAAATTAAATTTTCATCTTGTATTACGAAATATAGAGAGATAGAGAGATTATATTACATAGTGTGTGTGTTTGTAGGAATGTTCTCCATTCTTATGACTCTTTCATAACAATATAGGGGCCCTTATAGGTTTCTAGCTCTACTCCATGTTAATGAATAATATAAAATTCTATTAATATAATGGATTATAGGGTCACCCATGATAGGATATTCAAGAGTATTCCCTATTGTTTTGAATATGTGTATAATTTATGATATGAACAAAAACATTGGTTTTGTGTTATCCTTCATTTAATATAAAACAATGAATTAATAAATTCACTGTTATGTTTGTATTGAATAATTTAGTCTGATTTATTTATTTAAATTATTCACCAGTTATTAAGTGAATACATAGAAAAATATTATATAAATAAATATTATTATAATATTCATGGTTTATTTAACATTATTCTGAATTTCAAGTTGTGTTAGTGGATCTGTTGTATCACATTATTTATTTATTAAGATTTAAATTTAAGTGATAATATATAAATAATTATTACAACAAATTTAGTTTGTCATAATGTTTCATTTATTCATCACTTAGTGGGAGTCGGATATATAAGTGTTTGGGTACCATTTATGGGTATTTATATATCCATTATATATGAATAGAAAATAATTCATTCCATAGAATGTTCATTATAATGGATGGAAATATTTTATCTTATACATTTCACATTTGTTAGTGATAAGATCCAACTATGTAATCAATCCAAGAATGCCTTCATGAATAATTGGAATGGAGTCAGGGTGACTATTAAATGTTAAAGGAATCATAAAATATCCACAATAGCACCTAGAATTAGAAGATAATAATTTACTCAAACTCTTATAGCATGTGTGGATGATCTAGAGGGATATGAACATAGATCCTTTGAGTAATTCTCACTAATGACGAGCTTCATTCGAACACATATCGATTTAAACAACATTATTTTCATGTCTTTTTTGAATAATAATTACAATTGAGATCCTTAGAAATCTATTAACACTCATATAACTCGATATGATGGAGTTTCAAAACTACATCATTGAAACATTTTAAATCCATATTCCACTAGCTTTAATAGTGATCCCAAAAACTATAAAAAAAGAAATATAAAATATATAATAGTGACTAATTAATACATGTGTGATTTAATCAATAACATGAGAATGAAATACATCCATGGATAATTTAGTAAACTCAATGAAAATAAAAACTAATTTTTCAATTAATTATATTCATCATTTCTTACATCAAGTTCTTACCACCAATTTCTCATGCTGAGAAACCATGATCTTACTTTCAAAGTCTGATTCAATGAAACTTCCTATAATTAGGTTCTTAAACACAATATAAACAAAAAATAAGGTTATCCATTTATTTTATCCTCTAACTATTATCAATGCATTAAGGGGTTATCGATTATCAGATACACCGATCAATTACATATGTACAATGAATTCCTTATATATTGACTGAATAATAAAATTAAAAATTATGTTCCTTATCAATAAATAGTTACCCATATTTAGTAATGATTATTAATTTCAAATATTTCCCTATGAAATAAAATAATATCCACAATAATAATCCTTTCTCTAAAAATGTATACAAAAAGTTTATACAGTTTTCAAAAATAACCTATAAATGAAAAAAGAATATAGATTCATAAGAGAAAAACAATGTCCAAATAATACTGGAGATTGATAGAGAACATGATCACGTGAAAGTGAATTAAAAAAAATATGTAAATTAACATATTTCTAAAACACAGTAAATGAATAAGACTAGATTTTTTTTGAAGAAAAACAATGTATTTTTTTAAAATAATGATGATAATGAATGATATCCCATTAAGGTATCATTATTTAATACAATATAAAACATTGTAAATACAATGTTATTAATCATTACCAAAAATAGTATTAATTATTCTAAAAAGAACACATTTTTCATTAATATGAAAACATAAAATTAAAAGATTAATTATAAAATTAGTTTATTTGAAAAGAAATATATAAAATTTTAATGAATGAATTTTATAAAATAAGGTTTATCATGATGGTAATATACATTCATGTATTAAGGGTTACAATAATTACTCATTCACACCGTAAGTAAAAACATACAGAAAAAAGAAATGGACTAGAGGAAACAATTTAATTATTTTATAAAAAGTAATGAGTTAGATAAATATATCTTTATATACCATGAAGGATTAAATACTGACTTTAATAGAATTAATTTGTAGAAAATTCACATCAAAGACAATGGTTATTGACAAAAAATGTTGAAATATGGTTCGATATTCATAATAAAATTTTATCTATAAATTTGAGTATAATGTGAGTAATATTTGAAATATAAACATGAAAAATTCCTGAATAAAAAAGTTACAATGAAATATATAGTTGTTATAGGGGAATTATCATCTGATTACCCCAATGGAAATTGAAGCACAAACTTTACCAATAACAAAAGAAATTTCTAAATAAACATACACGACTTAAATAATTTTTTTATTAAAAATACCTTCTAATAAATAAAATATAATGAAATATAAAATAAACGATTATTAATTGATATAGGATAGTTCTTTAAAATGTCTATTATGTATGCGATTAAAATTAAAAGAGGTGAATAACAAAAAATATGGCCGAATTGAGTGCAATTAAGAAGATAAACCCTTAACTCATGTTTTATCATATTCTTACATTATCTTCATCACTATTTAATAAAAATATATTTATTATAAAAATATTTATACGTATAATACTAAATAATATTTTCTTGTAACTTATTTTCCACAGTTCATTAATAATTATGCATTTAAATCATCATTTAGGTGGTTTACTATACTATTGTTTATATGTGATTCAGTTTTCTAGTTAAGGTGCATGCATCGTGGACACTGATTAATCACCCCCCAAATATTTATTTTGATATAATTATTAAATATATTAATTTAATATATTTTAATATTAATATTTTAATTTCATTGATTAAAAAATAAAATACACTTTTTCTGGATATAGTAGTATGAATGTACACATAATCAATTTTTTTATTTTCTAATGAACACAAAAAAGAGAAGGAAAATAATATTTTACCCTTAAAAATTCATAATCATATCATAAACAACATATATAATCATAAAAATCCCATTATATCGATCTCTAAAATTATGTTATAAAATTTCAACAAAATACATTATGGATATGGTGGTATGTATATATATACGTGTGATGACCCAGACTCTCTTGGTTCTTCCCTTTGCGAAAATCCGGGTCCTAAAGGAGTGGCGTCTCGGTGAGACCGATCGGCGAGACCGATCGGCGAGACCGATCGGCAAGACCGATCGGTGAAACTAATCGACGTCACCCGGCCTTGTCAAGTTGTTCCCAGTAGCGCTCCTTTGCGCAAATAGGGGTTTTAAACCCTATTCTGACTTGTTAAACCTGTTTTAAGGGCCCGTAATGTGCATAAGAGTTTTAATTAAATACTTAATCAATTCATGAGTCGTCTTAAACTAACCGACCCCCCTTTTGTGACGAGTGGATCAGCGTGGTCAACCCACAAGCCCTGCGCCTTACGCGGTTTCGCGTTTTCACCTCAACCGTCCCCAGCTCTTATAAACTAAGGGTTAGCCGTGGTTTCTCCTTTCCTCGATCGTGACTTTTCACAAACAGCTTCTGGTGCATCGGACCCGCCGCATTGTTATCCGTAAAGTTCCGCGCCCCCGACCTAAACGTCGATCATCTATCAACAAGTAAGGAATTTCTCCTTTTCCTCTCTCTTTTGTGTATCAAGAAGGGTGGGAGTGCTTTTGTTTCTGTAGAACTGGATAAACCAGACCTAATTAAAGATAACGAACAAATTCTATAAAGAAAGGAGGGGGGCTGTGATCGTTGATGCTGTCTTGTTTTTTTGATGATGTTTTTTTATGGCCATCCTGGTGAGTTGTGCTGGCTTATGCCCTCTGAAAATCGAGGCCGTTGGTGGTCGTTGTTTGTGCACTAATGAACCCTGCTGATGTTTTAAAAGGCCTGTTTGTGGTTGTAAACTTCTGCTGTGAAAAGTGAATTGGTTAATCACGTATATTCGGATGAAAAATTGGAAGCACAATGATCAACCCTTCTATGATAAACCCCAGTTAGAACACACGTGAATTTGAATCATGGAGTGTGTTAAGTCGTTTAAATCTGAAAAACATGCAAGGGCCTGCTTGTGTTGGTGGTGGTAGTTGGTTGTTTTCCTTTCGAGCCGAATGCTGGAGATGTGGGAGGGGATGGGATCCCCTGTTCCTTTATACCCTCAGTGGTTGTGTGATTTTTGGGGATGGGATATCCAGTTGGTATGGATTCGGTGGTTGTGAGTTTTAAATCTAGGTGGGTACTTGTTCATATCACAAATTGGGGTGGAATCCTCTGTTGTTGAGAACCAGGTGTGGATGTTTTGGTTGTTGCTTGATTGTCTACTTTTTATGGACTTGTGCCTATGCCTACTAGTTTCCCAGTAGTGCTTAAACTCAAACATTATTACTGAACATGAAACAAGAATGGGATGATGGGAATTTTTGGGCGAGATTCGTGACTTGTGACTCGGATATAGTGGTGTTGTGTTCCGTAGGCTGGTTAGTCAAACCCAGACATGGGTGATTTCTTGTTACCTATATCTATACTTGTAGTTTTGTGTTTCTTATTCGCACCCCACCCTAGTTGAGCACCTAGTTCCGAACACCCCCATTTCATGGGGGATGATGTTTTTCCCAACACTATCCTTAATGGCTGGTTATTAACTCCTTTTCTGCTCCCTTTCCCGGATAACCCAAGTATCTTCGGGCAGGCTGTGATGGCCTGAGGTCCATTATTAGCCCAAGAACCTTCGGGCATGGTGGTGTGGTGGTTGGCCAGGTGTGTGTGGCAGGTGGTTACCCAAGTGTCTTCGGGATGAGGCCCAGGTGTTTTCGGGCGTGGTGGTGGTTGTTCTGGCCTAGGTGTTTGCAAGCATGGTTACGTGTGAAAGTTGTGGCCCAGGTGTGTGCGGGCGGGATTTAGTAGTGGGACTGCGTGCGGTTGAGGCCCAGGTGTGTGCGGGCGGGGTTTCGGCAGTGGGACTGTGTGTGGTTGTGGCCCAGGTGTGTGCGGGCGGGTGTGGCAGTGGGACTGCGGTGAGAATGGCGGGATTGGTACGATGCATAGGATGTCTCAATAACCCGTGGGAAAGTGGCGCGGGGTACCCAAACATCGATGTGGTCTGATTATATATATTACTTGACTTGCGTTATTTGGGGAGTGTACCCTGGTGAGGCCTGGGGTGGATATTTCACCTTGATAGGTGTTTGGTTTACTCTTTTCTCACGGGACTTTAGCACATTCCCCCACTTGTGCACGAGAGTCTTTGGTTTTCCCTACTGAGTGTACTTGTATGCTCACCCTATGTATATAAAACTGCTTTCAGGTTTCCAGGAGGACTTCGGGGATCACGCGGGACCTTACTAGCTCGGACCCTTGGAGCATTTGCAGTTGTTGTTCCCTTTTTCCTTTTTGGTACTTACCTTGTAGTCACCTCTTGCACCTTGTGGCTTTTACTTTTGAAACATGCATGTGGGAATGGTTTACTTTTGGCTTTACTTTTCTTCTGCCTTGGTGTGGTTGGGTTTCCTTCTCCTTATCTCTCGATCCTATAAAATAAAAAGGGTAATGCCTTCCATTTGTGAGAAATTTCTATACGCTTGGTGCTAGTCGCCACTCCGGGACCTATTGAAGGCGGGTTTCAGGGGTCATTATCTCTCCTTCAACTTAAATAAGGAAGGGCCTGGCAATCTGCTGACCCTTCCCTCCTTCTGGTGAAGGCGGGTCGTGACAGAATGGTATCAGAGCGGGTGGTTGAGAGATAGGATGGAGTCTGGAGTTAGGAATAGTGATGACTACATGGGATAGTAAGGCAATAGTGTTGGGTGATCTTGGCGCGTGAATTAGGCCAGGGAAGACCGGCTAGGACATAGGATTTTAGGGCCCCCCGTGATCCGATGCAAGAACTCTGGACCTACCGAACGGCCAATTAAGGCCACACTGATTGCAGGGTAGAGACCCTAGGAAAGGTACATGCATCATAATGACTTGTGTTCTTGTGTTTCTGGGATATCTTGGGAATTAAGAATAAATTAAATTTTAAGATGTTTTAAGAACGATATTTTGGACTACTTGGGCTTAGGAATTCCTTGTTTACCTTGCAGCTATGGAACCTGGAAGGCGACCATGTGTGGTACAGGCGATAGAGGCCCCAGAGACTACATTGGCCAATCGGCAGAGAGCTGATCGAGAGGAAGCGAACGACCAGTGGCAGAAGACTCTTCGAGCCTTCCAACAACAGGCCCTCGAGAAGTATGAGGGCAGCACCTCCGAT
This sequence comes from Viscum album, assembly GCA_963277665.1. NCBI lineage: Eukaryota > Viridiplantae > Streptophyta > Magnoliopsida > Santalales > Viscaceae > Viscum > Viscum album. The sequence goes on from OY728127.1 coordinate 1,303,136,025, forward strand.
ATGAAGACAGAAGGCTGGCTAAAGGAGCTAGTTATAGCCTTCGTCCTGATTCGGGCCCCGACCGAGTACTGGGTTCCTCTAGCCGTCAGCCAGATGCGGGGAGCAGTGCGTCAGTGGTGGACGCTTTACCTGGGGGAGAGGAGGGAGTCTGAGGTGGCTTGGGTGGATTTCGAGAAGGAGCTCCGGGTGGAATTGCTCTCCTCGACGATGAAGGCAGAAAAGAGGTAGGAACTACTCTCCCTCCAGAAGGGGAGTATGTCTGTGAGGGAGCTAGGGATCAAGTTCAAGGACCTACTACGTTTTTCTCCGGACCTCTTTCCCGACGAGGAGTCTCGGGCAAGATGTTTGGAGGAGGCACTTCGACCCTCCCTCCAGTATGCTGTTACCCCCTTTACCCTGGTGACGTACTTGGAGGTCCAGAAGAAGGCCGAAGTGGTGGAGTGGATTCATGCTCTAGGGGGAGTGTCGCGAGAGGGGATCCAGTTGGGACCATCAAAGGGGAAAGCCGTCAGCACCAGGCCTCAAGCGTCAGGACCCTCTAGGTTTCGACCCGCAGGGAGCAGGCCGCAGCAGTTTCAGTTTCAATCCCCCGGTCCACGCCCTTTTCCTACGGGCCCAGGACCACGGTGCTTAATCTGTGGGATCCCAGGGCATCTCTGGAGTCAGTGCCCAGACCGGGTGCAGTACAGCAGTGGCAGTCAGCCCCAGCACCCGCCCTAGCAGCAGCTTCCAGCCAGAGCTTTCCAGTAGAAGCAGCAGGGACAGCGAGCTCTCGCTCCTCCGAGGGTAGACGTAGGAGGAGGCCGACCTCAGGGTGCTCCACAGGGACCTCGACCAGGGCGTTGTCGGGGAGGTGGCCGACAACCGAGGGGAAGGGGAGGTGGGCATGGAATGTTGCACGCCATAGAGGCAGCAGTTCCAGCAGGGCCAAAGGTTGTTCGAGGTACGATCAGTCTGTTTAGCACTCTTGCTTATGCTTTGTTCGATAACGGAGCTTCACACTCCTTCATTGCACCCAGTCTAGCCCGTGCCTTGGGTCTAGATACCGAGAGACATCCGTTCCCCTGGTGTTGAGCACACTAGTTGGGGGTCAGACCGACTTGTTGTTCGTTTGTCGGGGATGCAGACTGATGATAGGGCCACATCAGTCAGTTAGGGATCTTCTTTTGCTACAGATTCAGCCATACGATGTCATCCTAAGCATCAACTGGCTATTTTCTGTGTGTTCCATCATCAACTGTTTCCGTAGAAGGGTGGTGTTCTCGGACTTGGACGGCTGGCGTGTTACCTTCACCGGCGAGCAGAGCAGTCCGAAGGGAGACGGGAGAGAGGAACCTCTCCTCTCCTTGTTGACCGAGTTGACAGTGGAATCAGTTGATGCTGAAATGGTGGAAGTGCCAGAGATCGTCCGTGAGTTTATGGACATCTTTACCGAGGAGGTGACAAATCTACCCCCTCAACATGATATTGAGTTCGGGATAGACCTACAGCCCGACGCTCGTCCAATCACGATGGCTCTTTACCGGATGGAACCTTCGGAGCTATGAGAGTTGCAGATACAGATTGACGACCTGATGAAGAGGGGTTATGTTCGTCTGAGTGCATCACCGTGGGGTGCTCCGGTCTTGTTCTCAAAGAAGGAAGATGGTGGTATAAGGTTGTGCATAGACTACAGGAGGCTGAATCAGGTGACGGTTAAGAATCGCTACCCTCTTCCAAGGATAAATGATCTTTTCGACCAGCTGAAAGAGGCATGATGGTTCTCAAAGATCGACCTGCGGTCTGGGTACCACCAGTTGAGGGTGAAAGAGGGTGACGTCCCGAAGACAGCGTTCAGGTGTAGGTATGGACACTTCGAGTTCGTAGTCATGCCCTTCGGTGTTATGAACGCCCCGACTGTGTTCATGAGGCTTATGAACTCCATATTCCGGGAGTACCTAGATCGGTTCGTGGTTGTGTCCATAGACGACATCCTGGTCTACTCTAGATCGGAGGAGGACCATGCAGAGAACTTGAAGACAGTTTTGGAGGTCCTCCGACAACACCATCTATATGGGAAGTTGTCAAAATGCAAGTTCTGGGCACGAGAAGTACACTTCCTTGGGAACGTAGTGTCCGAGAAGGGGGTAGCGGTCGACCCATCAAAGGTTGAGGCAGTTGTTTCTTGGGCAGCACCCAAGAACGTGGTAGAAGTCTGAAGTTTCCTTGGGCTAGCAGGTTACTACCGGAGATTCGTACCCAAATTCTCTCGAGTAGCAGCCCCTTTGATGGCCCTGACCAAGAAGGACCAGGCTTTCGTATGGAGTGAGCAGTGCCAGTCAGCCTTTATCTATCTGAAGGAGAAGTTGGCCAGTGCCCCAGTGCTGAGATTACCAGAAGAAGGGGAGGCTTATGAGGTGTTCTATGATGCTTCAGGACAGGGCCTGGGGTGCGTGTTGATGCAGCGACAAGGGGTGATCACTTATGGGTCCAGGAAGCTGCGTTCCCATGAGCGTAATTACGCCACCCACGACCTGGAGCTTGCATTAGTCGTTTTTGAGTTAAAGTTATGGCGGAACTACCTCATTGGGGAACGCTTTGTGGTCTTCACGGACCACAAAAGGTTGAGGTATATCTTCTCCCAGCGGGACTTAAACTTGCGACAACGGAGATGGGTGGAGTTTCTCCAGGATTACAACTTCGAGATCTCTTATACTGAGGGAAAGGGCAATGTGGTGGCCGATGCCTTGAGCAGGAGGATGCAGAAGGATGAGGTCAGAGAGTCGGCAGATGCCTGGAAGGCAATGGAGGAGTTGGCCGCCTTGCACCTGGATGCGAAGATGGATAGTGGAGGAGGCTTCCTCTATCAGATGACACTGCAGTCATCCCTGTTTCAGCAAGTGGAGGAGTCTCAGTGGGGAGACCTAGAGTGTGAAGTGATGCATGACCAAGTTGACCAGAGAAATACTCCGGAAGGATGGACAAAGGATGGTCAGAACCAGATTCTTTTCTAGAAAAAGTTGTTTGTTCCGGAGGCGATGCGTGACAAGGTTCTCAGTGAGTTCCACAACTCACCCCTGGAGGTACAACCAGGAGTTTACAAGATGTACCAGGGTTTGAAGAGGTAGTTTTGGTGGCCCAGAGTTAAGCGAGCGGTGGCAGAGTTTGTGGCCAAGTGCCTAGTGTGTCAGCAAGTGAAGGATGAACACCAAGTTCCAGGTGGCCTACTGCGGCCTCTAGATGTCCCCGAGTGGAAGTGGGATGAAATCTCAATGGATTTCGTCACGGGACTACCCAAGGCCCAAGGAGGGTACGACACCATATGAGTGGTAGTGGACAGGTTGACGAAATCGGCTCACTTTCTGGAGATCAGGGAGTCGAGTCCCGTGGACGCTTTGGCACGAAAGTACGTGGATGAGGTGGTGCGGTTTCATGGAGTCCCGAGGTCTAAAGTCTCGAATAGGGATGCACGGTTTACCTCATGAGTCTGGAGAGGATTGCAGCATGTGTTTGGCACCCAGTTACGCCTTAGCACTGCTTTCCATCCCCAGACGGATGGACAAACCGAGCGCACCATCCAGACCTTGGAAGATATGCTAGGAGCATGTGTTCTGGACTCAGGAGGATCATGGGTGCAATACTTGCCTCTGGTAGAGTTTTCTTACAATAATAGATACCACTCTACCATTGGCATGGCCCCATTTGAATCCTTGTATGGAAGTCCATGTCGTTCGCCTGTGTGTTGGACTGAAGTAGGAGAGGTAGGCATCCTTGGTCCGGAGGTGGTGCAGAGCACGACAGAGAAGGTTCAACTCATACGGGAAAGGATGAAAGCGGTCCAGGACTGACAGAAGTCGTATGCAGATACCAGGAGGAGGCCCTTGGAGTTTGAGGTTGGAGACCACATGTTTATGAAGGTCTCCCCTCGGCGTGGGCAGCGGAGGTTCGGTAAAGGGAGCAAACTCTCTCCTAGGTTCATCAGACCCTTCCAAGTGTTGTAGCAGGTTGGCGAAGTGGCTTAACAGCTAGCGTTTCCACCACCGCTACTAAGGATACATGATGTCTTTCATGTGTCCCAGCTCTATCGGTATCTGCATGACGATTCGAACGTCCTTGATTGGGGAGAGCTGGACGTCGAGGAAGACATGACCTTTGTGGAGAGACCAGTGGTGATCGAGGATCGCAAGGAGAAGGTTCTTCGTGGGAGAACCATTCCCTTTGTTCGCGTGTTGTGGAGACATGGTGGGCTTGAGGAGAGTACGTGGGAGAGGGAAGCACAGATGAGTACCCAGTACCTGAAGTTGTTTTGAGTTTTGTTCCTTGTTGTACCTGTTGTGGTGGAACGTTTTGTCTTTTAGCTATGAAATGTGCTGGTTTTCTTTCCTCTGTTTGTTTGTAAAAAGACCCGGCTTTGGGGAAGGAGAGAACCCGACCCCTAATCAAGACGCATTAAGATGGATGCGATTAAACCCGTGCGGGCGAGTCAGTGCCGCCCAAAGCGGATAATATATTGACATGGGGGAGGAGACTCCCAAACCCACATGCCCAGGCAGTTTGGCATGGCATGTTTCTTGGGTTGTGACACAATACCCTAGAACGTGGCAGGAAGTGTTCTTAGTTAACGATGAGGTTCACTCTTGAGAGGTATCTTTCGGGGTGGTTGCTCAGACCCGCCCTCCCCTTCTAGGTTGTTTAAATTCTCGAGGACAAGAATAGTTTGAGAGGTATCTGATGTGATGACCCAGACTCTCTTGGTTCTTCCCTTTACCAAAATCCGGGTCCTAAAGGAGTGGCGTCTCGGTGAGACCGATCGGTGAGACCAATCGGCGAGACCGATCAGCGTCACCCGGCCTTGTCAAGTTGTTCCCAGTAGCGCTCCTTTGCGCAAATAGGGTTTTTAAACCCTATTCTGACTTATTAAACCTGTTTTAAGGACCCGTAACGTGCATAAGAGTTTTAATTAAATAATTAGTCAATTCATGAGTCAGCTTAAACTAACCGACCCCCCTTTTGTGATGAGTGGAGCCGCGTGGCCAACCCACAACCCTCGCGCCTTACGCGGCTTCGCGTTTTCACCTCAACCGTCCCCGGATCTTATAAACTAAGGGTTAGCCGTGGTTTCTCCTTTTCTTGATTGTGACTTTTCATAAACAGCTTCTGGTGCATCGGACCCGCCGCATCATTATCCGTAAAGTTCTGCGCCCCCAGCCTAAACATCGATCATATATCAACAAGTAGGGAATTTGTCTTTTGCCTCTATCTTTTGTGTTTCATGAGGGGTGGGCGTGCTTTTGTTTCTGTAGAACTGGATAAACCAGACCTAATTAAAGATAACGAACAAATTCTATAAAGAAAGGAGGGGGGCTGTGATCGTTGATGCTTTCTTGTTTTTTGGATGCTTTTTTTTATGGCCATCCTTTAGTTGTGCTGGCTTATGCCCTCTGAAAATTGAGGCCGTTGGTGGTCATTTTTTGTGAACTAATGAACCCTGCTGATGTTTTAAAAGTCCTGTTTGTGGTTGTAAACTTCTGCTGTGAAAAGTGAATTGGTTAATCACGTATATTTGGCTGAATAAATTGGAAGCACCAGTATAAACCCTTCTGTGATAAATCCCCGTTAGAACACACAGGAATTTGAATCATGAAGTGTGTTAAGTCGTTTAAATCTGAAAATTCATGCAAGGCCCTGCTTGTGTTGGAGGTTTTAGTTGGTTGTTTTCTCTTTGGGCCGAATAATGGAGATGTGGGAGGGGATGGGATCCCCTGTTCCTTTATACCCTCGGTGGTTGTGTGATTTTGGGGGATGGGATCTCCTGTTGGTATGGATTCGGTGGTTGTCAGTTTTAAATCCGGGTGGTTACTTGTTCATATCACAAATTGGGGTGGAATCCTCTGTTGTTGAGAACCAGGTGTGGATGTTATGGTTGTTGCTTGATTGTCTACTTTTTCTAGACTTGTGCCTATGCCTACTAGTTTCCCAGTAGTGCTTAAACTCAAACATTATTACTGAAAATGAAACAAGAATGGGATGATGGGTTTTTGTTGGCGAGAGTCCTGACTTGTGACTCAGATATAGTGGTGTTGTGTTCCGTAGGCCAGTTAGAAAAACCCAGACTTGGGTGAGTTATTGTTACCTATATCTATACTTGTAGTTTTGTGTTTCTTATTCGTGCCCCACCCATGTTGAGCACCTAGTGGCGAACACCCCCATTTCATGGGGGAGGGTGTTTTTCCCAACACTATCCTTAGTGGCTGGTTATTATCTCCTTTTCTTCTCCCTTTCCCGGATAGCCCAAGTATCTTCGGGCAGGCTGTGATGGCCTGAGGTCCATTATTAGCCCAAGAACCTTCGGGCATGGTGGTGTGGTGGTTGGCCAGGTGTGTGTGGTAGGTGGTTTCCCAAGTGTCTTCGGGATGAGGCCCAGGTGTTTTCGGGCGTGGGGGTGGTTGTTCTGGCCTTGGTGTTTACATGCATGGTTACGTGTGATAGTTGTGGCCTAGGTGTGTGGGGGCGGGATTTAGCAGTGGGACTACGTGCGGTTGAGGCCCAGGTGTGTGCGGGCGGGATTTCGGCAGTGGGACTGCGTGTGGTTGTGGCCCAGGTGTGTACGGGCGGGTGTGGCAGTGGAACTGTGGTGAGAATGGCGGGATTGGTCCGATGCGTAGGATGTCTCAATAACCAGTGGGAAAGTGGCGCAGGGTACCCAAACATCAATGTTCTCTGATTATATATATTACTTGACTTGCGTTATTTGGGAAGTGTGCCCTGGTGAGTCCTGAGGTGGATAGTTTACCTTGATAGGTGTTTGATTTACTCTTTTCTCACGGGACTTTAGCACGTTCCCCCACTTGTGCACGAGAGTCTTTGGTTTTCCCTACTGAGTGTACTTGTATGCTCACCCTACGTATATAAAACTGCTTTCAGGTTTCTAGGAGGTCTTCGGGGATCACGCGGGACCTTACTAGCTCGGACCCTTGGAGCAGTTGCAGTTGTTGTTCCATTTTTCCTTTTTGGTACTTACCTTGTAGTCACCTCTTGCACCTTGTGGCTTTTACTTTTGAAACATGCATGTGGGAATGGTTTAATTTTGGCTTTACTTTTCTTCTGCCTTGGTGTTGTTGGGTTTCCTTCTCCTTATCTATCGATCCTATAAAATAAAATGGGTAATGCCTTCCATTTGTGAAAAATTTCTATACCCTTGGTTCTAGTCGCCACTCCAGGACCTATTGAAGGCGGGTGTTGAGGGTCATTATCTCTCCTTCAACTTAAAGAAGGAAGGACCTGGCAATCTGATGACCCTTCCCTCCTTCTAGTGAAGGCGGGTTGTGACAATACGAGTGAAACATTAACATTCAATTATATGGAAGGGTATGATGTTAATTAAAATAATATATTTCTATAGGCATATTTATAAACAATAATAAACTTAAAAAATAAAAATATATTTAAATCAAACTATAAAAAGTTTTTATGAAAATTGAAATATATTTATATATCTAGGATGTAGCACTTATGTATGAGCAATCGATACTTTTATTTTCCATTATATGTAACGAAGCACGAAAATGTCTTCAACAAAATATAAATACTAATTTTTATAATTACGATATTAAATAAAATATTTTTGAATCTATATAAAATTTAATATGGTATATGAATATGAAATAAATTTTAATAAGTTGGATATGATGATTACATTTTTTTAAGAGAGCTCCTTTAACTAATACCATAATCTATCTTAAGTTTGACCTATTTTATCAAAAAAGACATAATTATTATAATTCGACATTATATTTTAATTAAAATTTAATACAATAAATTTTTAATTAATCATGGGACATATATTCCAACTTTAAGGATGAATATCTTTTTTCAACTTACATGGTCAAAATAAACCTTGAATGAATTCATCAAATTTTCCCTTACAAAAAATATTTTATGAATAATATAAAGTTAATTATTTAGTCGTAAAAAAATTCATAATAAATTTTAGTCATATTTATATGTAAGAATTTATTAACTATATTTTTAATATAAATTATGATAATAAATGTTTTATTAAATGAATAAATACATTTCAAAAAGAGTTTATTTTTCAAAAAAATTCTCTTTTATTATAAAATTTATAAATTAATTCAATTTTTATTAATTAAAATTGTTAATAATTATGAATTATATTAATAAAATTAATATATGATATATCTATGTATATGAAATTTAATCCATGTAATGATTAATACATACCATATTGTTAATATATTATAATTTTAATCCTCGAGAAATAAACTCCCTAACAAATTTTGTTTAGGGAAAGATCAAGAAGATTATTTTAAAATAATATTTTTAAAAAATGATAATTTTTATTTGGTAAAATTTATTGAATTTTATTAATAATCATAACTACTATTATATAATTTGGTCAAATAAATTTTTGGGAAAAATGAATAAAAATATATTTAATCCAATTAAGGATAAAACAAGCATACTATGGTGATAAACTAAATGATTAGGTTAATATGACTAATTAAACATGGAAAAAATACATTATATACATATTTCAACCATATAATCATGGAAATTTAAATTAAAGGTTATTTGAAAGCATTTTTCTTTTTTGATGACTTTATCATATTGAATTATTTTGGGAATTTTCCTTGTAATTCCCATGAAGGTCACACACCCACACTTATAAAAGGGACCCTCCTCCCATGAATTAATTAAAACTAAAAACATTTATAAAATTAAATAAAATAATATATAAATAAATAAAAAAAATTTATATACACATTAGGGTGGTGCTGGTATTCCCAAAATTCCATCAGTATGGTCCTTAAGAGGAGATCCAAAGTGGGTCTCTCTAAGAGAAAGAAATAGTCTTAATTAAGATATTTTTTCCCATAAATATTTGCTTCCTTCAATTTATTACTAACACATAAAATATAATACAACAATTATCTCCCTTATATATAGATTTTATTATTATTATTTCATAATATTTATTCATATCGTTTTGTATCTAATGTGATGAAAATTAATTGCTCGTGTGTACGATAGAATACCGCTTTGAAAACATATGTAATTTTTTACATCACCAAATCACATGTACTATGTTAATTATGAAAAAATGAGTATAATTAATACCCATGAAATAGTTTTTATTATGTATAATTAATACATCATCACTATAAGGACCCGACCTTAAACATTACAAAATCTTGAATTAAATGTATAATTCACATTGAGGATATTTTTTGGTTTAGAATTTTAGATAATTAGGTCATAACATTTACATAACAACATGAATATTACATGTAGACAATTCTACTTAGTATCCATTTTTTTCATAAAATAAAAACTCTTGAATAAAAGAGTCATGTATAGTTCAATGTTTTAGATAGAATGACTATTCCTTGATCCCATCCTTGACCATTATTAATCTTTAAGTACTATGGAAAACATTTCAACAACATGGTATGATCATATAAATCTCATTAAGGTATATAAAATAAGGAATGAAAACATTAGACCATCAATAAATACAAAACAATGAAACCATACTTTTCAATCATAACACACCCCATGAAATTATAAGATTTATGAACAACATTTAGAAATCTTAAATCATAAAGGAAACTTACATCATAAATAACATTCTTACGTTGTACCTATCACAGCTATAGAGGGATTCACATTTGGAATACCCATCACAGAATATTTTGTAAATCTCTTAGGAGAAACCTTAATTTTTACCTTTGTCATGTTACCCAATGCATTGGAGAGCTATATCGGGCTCACCCGCCCTTGGTTTATTATGGAACCACCCGTATATGTAAAATATTCCCAAAAAAAATAACATATTCAAAACACATAAAACAAGCATAAATCAAAGATAATATTTCCACATTTCAATCACAATATATCATTTTAAAATATTGGCATAGTCAATGCTTTATCAAACCCTACACAAAACCATTTAGAATATTTAAGAAAGATATTTTTGAATCAAAGTGTCCTATACCACTTTGAACCATTTGAATGAAAAATAAATTTCAAAACATTCATTTCCATATGAATAAATCCTTAAAGCCATTTTTAAAATTTGGACATTAATGTGAATGATTTAGAAGAGTAAACCCTTAAAACATTTAATACAATATTTTAGTTAAAGTGTTTTTAACAAAATTAGAGATCCTAGAATATAAATAATTAAGGAATAAAATTTAATTAGAACATAATAATATCATGAGAATAAAGGTATTTACAATATAATATGCCAAATGATAGTATATACACCATATAAGAGTGAATTGGTGCATATCAACAATGAAGTCTCAATGTAAATGTAAATTGTGACGAAATCCCTTATAAAGACGGTATCCTTAGATTAAGAATAAATCAATTACATAATTATCTATGAAAAAAATAAATACAAGAAATAGAAGTGGATAGTAAGTGTAAAAAAATCAGTGGTTTTTCACAAGTATTCATAGAACGACATAATCTAGAAGTAGATGTTCAACCCAACAATTGAAATTGGGTTAAGATGTTTTCTTACAGAAATATGACAGCCTAACGACGTCACATTAAAATCTAGAAAATAAGATTATGAGAGAGAAAAGGATATATCATCACCTGGACATAAAATTTACATCTATAATGATATAAGATAAACATATCCCAACATAATAAGATGTAAATTAAAAGACATAACAAAAAGAAGTCTTTTAAAAAAATGAAGGTGAGAGGTTCCCATACCGATTTGGTAACTTTCGAAACATACACCCCATGAAAGAAATATCACACAATGAATATGTAAATACCCATAAATTAGAGTATAATACAAAAAGAATAAAATCATGGGTAGTACATCCACCAAACAAAAAGAAATAGTGGTTAATATAGCATGAATCTCATGGGAATAAACAGTGAGATGAAAAACCCTTACCACATTGTAATCAGTCGAGTCGTATAAGAAAAGTTAATAACCACCAAATAAATCACAGAATACCATGAATATAAATAGAATCATGGTTATATATATATATATTTATAAAATTTCAGTACAAAATAGACTTCATGCAATATATAAGTGGTGAACAATGGAAATCTCAAGGAATTAAAAGTGAGATAAGAAATCCATTACCTCGTGTCCAACATGACTCGTATGTTCATTGTTCTTCCTAAATAATAAAATTAAGTTAATTTATACTAGATTCATAACATTTTTTATTTTTATTATTAATTTTATATCACTTAATACATTTCAATAACAATTATTTTATTATTTGAGTTCATATCGGACATTTTGTTGATTTTCGGAATTTGAGTTAAAAATAAACTTGTTATAATTCCAATTTATCCTTGTGGTCAAAACTCCATTATATCCAGAATAATATTAATTATTTAGATATCATATATATAATATATATCCAGTATATATATATATATATTTATAATAATACATAACATTTGGAGATAAGAAATGAAATGCACCGTTCATAGGGACGGTAAGCCGTACGTACACATGAACGCTACTTTCATTTCTATTTAATATTTAATGGAATTAAAACTTAATGATACATGGGTATATTATAATTACAGTATAATATAATATGATATATATGTTACATGATTTCATTAACTCAATCTTTATACGTTCCATGTATGTCAAGAACGAATCATATCACCTTGAGGGGGCGGTAGTCCGCACTTCCTCAAATAAAATTATCGCGTTTACACATATTGGAAGGCATACAGGTATGTTTGTAAATAAAAATTACAGAATAATATAGAAAAAAACATAATATATATCCTATAAATACAGTTCCATCATAATGGCCACCATAAGAGGCAGTAAGAGATAATTGAACAATCATCGCTTAATGAGGTGTTAGTTTACCATTCACAGAAACATTATGTTATTCACCCATTATATGGAGGTGTGTGTAAGTATAGTTTGAATAATTATTATAACAACATACTAGTATATTTAGGATACTAGTTTTGTTATAAAATAAAGGAATAAAAAGAGTTTAGGGGTTGAAGAGGTAAAATAAAACAAATGAACTTAAGAGAAGACGTTACCTTCAAATCGGGTAACTCCCTTTGGATTGAACAAAAAGGGTTTCTTGGAGTGCTTTCTGCCTAAAGTAAGGCTTCTAAGTTGAAGAGAGGGATCTTGGAAGCCTATTGGAGAAAAGGTTTCACGATCCAAGGGCTTGAGAAGTGTGAGAAATGAGCTATAAGTGAAGGATTTTATAAGGGAGAGGAGGGTCTCTTTAAGAATGTTCGAATCAATTATTTTATTATAACCTCATATTCAGTTTCAAAAGTTAAACTATTCATTAATATAAAAGTTAATATGACTCATGGTCGAAAGAAAATATTCCAATAAGAATTGGACAGGTTTTGGATATTGTTTTAATATTTATAATCTTATTTATTGAAATCATTTGTTAATGTGGTAAATATTGCATCATTATTGTCTCATAAATAATTTAATTTATTTGATGTCCAAAAATTATAAAAAAAATACGTTGATTTAGGAAATATTTTTATATTTCAAAATAATATTTATATTCTAAATGATATCTTATATAACCCAATGAAAAAATTAATTTACTAAAAGATATTTTTTTATGTCATTTTTGTCTTTACTTTAAATTAATTAATATAAAGTATCATTATTACTCCCACGTGGCTCCATGGGGTCCCAAATTCTACCCATGGTTGCCCATTTCCAGCTATGTATCATCCAATAAGATTAAGAAACATGTTAATGTAATTTAATATTTTTATATTATTATATTTTACCTTTATTTATTATTTTTACCTTTTAATCATGGTAAATAAAATATTTACTGAAGTAAATATTTAAATTTTCAAAAAATAAAAGTTATCTATTTACACAATTTCAATATACTGATTCCAAATATTGAGTCCATTTTTCCAAATTCAAATAAAAAAGGGTCAGATATTAATTTAAAATTAATTCCCGCTGTTAAAACAAATAGCGTATTTTTAAGAAATAATAACTATCAAAAGATTGACATTTTTTATGTCCAATTTCAAAATGAAATTACTTACAATGACCAAAATTAGAATAAAAGGTAAACATATATTATAATTAAACTTAAAAACCAATTAAAAAGATAATATAACCATATAAATAAATTATATTAAAAGGCACTTTTAAATTAAAATATAGTATTTTTCACTATTCATTAAAAAATGAACATTATCAAAAAAATAACAAAATTTCATCCCAAGTAAATTTTTTTGTCCCGATTCTAAAAAAGAATTTTACTTTTTCAAATAGAACATATAAAAGTGAAAAAAACTATATTTAAATAGGGTTCACCATTAAAAGGTGTTAAATCGACTTTTTAGTGAATATTAGAGTATTTATGATTAAAATTGAATTCATTAATAATTTTAAGCCTCTAACATTTATTTGATAAATGTAAAAATATTCCACAAACATGTATAATTATATTTTAGTTAGTTCTATTAATTCTTTCCAATACAACAACTAGGCGTTAACTACCATTTAAAATAATAATATTACATTATTAGTGTGTAACGTATGATTTTAAAGAAACCATTGTTACATATCAGATACGCCTTCGAACATAGAATCCCCTTTAAAGTATAATTAATATTTAATTCAAAAATATTAATAAATAAGAAAATTTTAATGTTATTTATTAATCTGGGATGTTACATCATTCCCCCCTTTTGAGAATTCCATCCTCGCAATTTTAAAACTAGGATTGGAAACTTCATTAAAAGTCCCACATCGGAAAAGAGTTAGTAAAACAATAATTTTAATAGAATGTAATAGAAGTACAAAGGTCACCCGTGATAACCCATACTCGGATTCCATGTTGGAAAACAAGAATATGAAAGAGAGAACAAATGGCCAAGTTCTGAAGGAGAGTGGTTGAAAACAGGATTAGGAGAATGTTAGCCACCAGAAAGTCACAAACTTATGATGTGTTAAATAGTCTTTGACTTCCCAGTAGGAAACATAAACCAACAATGTTTTTTTGTTTTACGTTCCTTTTCATAAATTTGAAGAATTTATTCACTACACATAATAATAACATAATGAAATATACTTATCTTCAAGTAGAGTTTCATCATTTAATAAGTTTCTACTAAAAACTAATCTTTTCTCCCAACAATGAGAATTCAAAAAAGACTTGGTCACATCAAAAGCACAAGAATCATATTCTAAGGAATCACATAATCCACAAAAGAATAAATATTTATTTACCTTGTCTTTAAAAATAAACTAAAACCCAAATGGTTAGTATGAGATAATATAACCCCCCAAAAAGGATAATCCTTTATAAAACAATTATTACTCTTAATCTCCAAAATTCATCAAAAGTACCCAAAGTTCAAGAAAGACATTCAATACATAATTTTACTTAAAATTCTTCAAAATAATCAAAACTAATATTTAAACCCAAAACTCATAAGGATTTAATATCACACTATTCCACACTAAATGTTAACATTTATTTCCAAATAGCATCGACTACTCTTAAAGACTCATACTGAAGTGTAATTAACCTAATCACATATTCTCTATGATAGGTTAGTCATTTACATAAATTACCTAGATATCCATATTTCCAAAATAAAACATAAATTCTTCCAAAAATAATATTTCAACCATTACCCAACAATTTAAATCCCATAGTATTTCATTTTCTGTAGGTATATATTGTTCCCCAAAAGAGAGAACATCTTCCAAAATCAATTTTATCACTTAATCACCAAATCATATTATCATACTAAGGATATCCATTTGATAAATCATAAGATCCCAAATCAACTTATTCTTGATCCATAAATCCATTTAACTTAAATAATTAGTCATTTTAACTAGGGACTTCAAACAGGCCAGTGGTAGGTGATACACCCTTGTCAGCCTTCGGTTGTGGGTTCGACTCATGTAGCCTTTCCAGATATGATGAGTTGTCACCCTTCCTACAGATTGTCCTTTTTCTAAAACTAAAAAATAACCCTAACTTGTTTTAACCTCAATGGTTTCCTTATACCTCTCATTTTCATCCCAATTCATTATGATCTCAATATATTAATTCTTGAAGTCTTATTTCACAACCATATGATAAAATAAATAGATCCCCCAAAAGAATAACATCATACCTTTATCATGGTGTCCATTTGGTTTCATCATCTACTTGTTAATGTATGTAGATGGTCTATTCACTTCAACAGTGATTTAGATATCCTTCAAAATAATTTTCTTCCTTCATCAAAATACACCTTGTACATCATGGGTCAAATGGGTGTTCACAGAATAATAGTATTGGAAAATTAACATGTATGACATATAATTTCAAAACATCTAATAAAACATGATTTCTATAAAATAGTCGGATTAAATTAGAGTGGGAACTTTCAATTAATGGTCATTTTATAATACCATAAGTATGTTCTAAGAGACTATATTGTAAAATAAAATATAAATAGGTTGCGCAAGGGTCTCCTTCTTCAGCACCTTTTTCAAAATCATAATATTCTTCAAAATCTTGTGATAAGGTAAAATATTTGAAAAATCACTAAAAATATTAACATTTCTTGAAAATATAAGAATGTTGTGAATATAGGATTTGATTAAATACAACCCATGATCTATGATGATATCAGGGCATAGTGGAGGTGTTTGATATCTCAAACAATTGCTTATAAGAGAGTTTTATGCTAGAAAACGTTTCACAATCATCCGAACAAGAAATTGCAATAATTATTGAAATAATTTCATCAGGAAGAGATAGGAATGTCATTTGAGATCCTCCTCCTTCCATTTGTAACTGAATTTCCTTGATCTGAAAAAGTTATAAAACAAGGATTTAACTGAAATAAGAGACATAGGGACTAACAATGTGTTTAACGAAAACTCTAAATCCCAAAAGTTGTCTAAACCGACCTTTGATACCATCTATAAGGACCCGAACTTAAACATTAAATAATCTTGAATTAAATATATAATTCATATTGAGGATATTTTGAGGTTTAGAGTTTTAAATAATTAGGTCACAACATTTACATAATAACATGAATATTACATGTAGACAATTCTACTCAGTATCCATTTTTTTCATAAATTAAAAACTATTAAAAAAAGGAGTCATGTCTAGTTCCATGTTTTAGACAACATGAATTTTCCTTGATCTCATCCTTGAAACTTATTCATCTTTATGTCATGTGGAAGACATTTCAAAAACATAGAATGAGCATATAAATCTCAGTAAGGGAAACAAAATAAGGAATGAAAACATTATCCCATCAATAAATACAAAACAATGAAACCATAGTTCCAATCACAACATACCTCATGAAATCATAAGATTTATGAACAACACATAGAAATCATAAATCATAAAGGTAACTTACGACATAAATAAAATTCTTAAATTTTAGCTATCACAGCTACAGAGGGATTCACATTTGGAATACCCATCATAGTATATTCTCTAAATCTCTTAGGAGAAACATTAAAGTTTACCTCCATCACGTCACCCAATGCATTGGAGAGCTATCTCGGGCTCACCTGCCCTAGGTTTATTATGGAACCACCCGTATACGTAAACAATAACCAATAACAATAACATATTCATAACTAATAAATCAATCATAAAGGAAAGATAACATTTCCACATTGCAATCAAAATATATAATTTCAAAATATTGACATAATCAATGCTTTATCAAACCATTTTCAAAAGCATTTAAAACATTTAAGAAATATATTTTTGAATCAAAGTGTCCCATAGAACATTGAATCTTTTGAATGAAATATCAATGTCAAAACATTCATGTCCATATGAATAAATCCTTAAAACAATTTTTTAAAACATAGACATTAATGTGAAATATTTATAAAAATAAACTTTTAAAACATTCAAAATGATATTTTAGTTAATGAGTTTTAAAAAAAATGAGAGATCCTAGAATACAAATAATTGAGTGATAAAATTTAATCAAAACTTAATAATATCATGAGAATAAAGGTGTTAATGATATAATATGACAAAGGACAATATATACACCATATAAGAGTGAATTGGTGCATATCAAAAATGAAGTGTCAATGGAAATGTAAATTGAGACTAAATCCCTTGTAAAGATGGTATCCTTAGATTAATGATCAATCAATTAAATAATTATGTGTGAATAATATAAATACACAAAATATAAGTGGATATTGTGCGTAAAATAATCCAAGGTTATTCACACATATTCATAGCATGACATAATCTATAAGTTGATGTTTAACCCAAAAATTGTAACTGGGTTAAGAAGTTTTCTTATTGGAATTTGACAGCCTAACGACATCACTTTAAAATTAAGAAAATAGGTTTATGAGGGAGAAAATGATATCTCATCCCTTGGACATAAAATTTACATCAATAAGGACATATAATAATATATCCCAACATTATAATATGTAAATTAAAAGACATAATAGAAAGAAGTCTTTTAAAAATAGGAGGGTGAAAGGTTCCCTTAACGATTTGGTAACTTGTGAAACGTACACCCCATGAAAGAAAGATCACACAATGAATATGTAAATACCCATAAATTAGAGTATATTACACAACTAATACAATCATGAGAAGTACATACTCCCCATAAAATGAAATAGTGTCTAATATAGCATGAATCTCACGAGAATAAAAAGTGATATGAAAAACCCTTACCACGTTGTAACCAATCAAGTCATATGAGAAAAGTTAATAACCACAAAATGAATCACCGAATACCATGAATAGAAATTTTATCATGTTAATATATATATCAAATGGCAGTACACAATACACCACTTGCAATATATATGTTGTGAACAATGGAAATCTCACGGAATAAAAAGTGAGATAAGAAATCCCTTACCTTGTGTCCAACTTGACTCGTATGTTCCATGGTCTTCCTAAATTATAAACATAAGTCAATTTATACATGATTAATAACATTTATGACTTTTATCATTAATTTTATATCACTTATTACCCTAAAATAACAATTAGTTAATTATTTGAGTTCATATCAGACCTTTTGTCGATGTACGGAATTGAGTTAAAAATGAACTTGTTAAAATTACAATTTTTCCATGTCGTCAAAACTCCATTATGTCCAGAATACTATTAATGATTTAGATATAATATATATATCATATATATCTATTATATATATATATATTTATAATATTACATAACATTTGAAGATAAGAAATAAAATGCACCGTTCATAGAGATGGTAAGCTGTACGTACGCATGAATGCTACTTTCATTTCTATTTAATATTTAATGGAATGAAAACATAATGATACCTAGGTATATTATAATACTAGTTTTATATCATATGATATATATATATTACATTATTTCATTAAATCCATCTCTATAAGTTCCATGTATGTAATGAATGAATCATATCACCTTGAGGGGGCGGTAGTCCGCACTTCCTCAAATGAAATTATCCTCTTTACACATATTGGAAGGAATAAAGGAAAGTTTGTAAATAATAATTATAGAATCATATAGAGAAAAAATTATTATATATATCATATATAAATATAGTTCTATCTTAATGGCCACCATTATAGGCAGTAAGAGATAATTGAACAATCATCGCCCCGTGAGGCGTTAGTTTGCCATTCATAGAAACAATATGTTCTTTACACATTAGATGGAGGTGTGTGTAAGTGTAGTTCAAATACTTATAATAAATACATCCTATTATATTTAGGATACTGGTGTTGTTATAAAATAAAAGAATAAAAAGATTTTAGGGGTTGGAGAAGTAAAATAAAACAAAATAACTTAAGAGAAGACTTTACCTTTAAATCGGGTAACTCTCTTTGATTTGAACCAAAAGGGATTCTTGGAGTGCTTTATGAATAATTTTTGGATTATAGGATGAATAGAGGGATCTTGGGAGCTTATTGGGGTAGAGTTTTTATGAGCCAGAGGCTTGAGAAGTGTGATAAATGAGTTAGAAGTGAGGGCTTTTTATAAGGGAGGGGAGGGGCTCTTAAGGAAAGTTTGAAGCAATTATTTTATTATAACGTCATCTTCGGTTTCAAAAGGTAAACTATATGTTAATATAAAAGTTAATATGACTCATGGTTGAAATAAAATAATTCAATAATAATTGGACATGTTTTGTGTATTGTTTTAATATTTATAATCTTATTTATTTAAATCAATTATTAATGAGGTAAATATTGCATCATTATTATGTCATAAATAATTTAATTTATTTGATGTCCAAAAATTATTAAAAAAACCCCCTGATGTATGAAATATTGTTATATTTTAAAATAATTTTTATAGTCGAATAGATAACTTATATAACCCCATGTAAAAATTTATTTACTAAAAGATATTTGTTTAGGTAATTTTTGTCATTACTTTAAATTAATTAATATTAAGTGTCATTATTACTCCCATGTGGCTCCACGGGGTCCCAAATTAAACCCAAAGATGCCCATTGTCAGGTATGTATCAGCCAATATTATTAGGACACATGTTAGGGTAATTTAAGTTTAATATAATATTATATGTTACCCTTATTTTATATTTTTACCTTTTAATCACAATAAAAAAAATATTTACTCAAGAAAATATTTAAAATGTCTAAAATTAAAAGTTACCTATTTACACAATTTGGATATACTGATTTGAAAAATGGAATCCATTTTTCCAAAATCAAAACACAAAAGTGGAAGAAATTAATTTAAAATTAAATCCCACAGTTAAAACAAATAGAGTGTTTTTATGAAATAATAACTATCAAAAGATTGACACTTATTTATGTCCAATTTCAAAATGAAATTACTCAAAACGACCAAAATTAGATTAAATGGTAAAAATATATTCTAATTAAACTTTAAAAGAAATTTAAAAGATAATATAACCATATAAATACATTATATTAAAAGGCACTTTTGAAATAAAATATAGTATTTTTCACTATTCATTAAAAAATGAACATTATTAGAAAAATACCAAAATATCCTCCAAAGTAAATTTTGTTGTCCCGATTCTGAAGAATAATTTTATTTTGTCAAATAGAATGTATAAAAGTGAAAAGAAACTAAAATTAAAGAGGGTTCTCCATTAAAACGTAGTAAATCGACCTTTTAGTGAATATTAGAGTATTTATGCTTAAAATCGAATTCATTACTTATTTTAAGCCTCTAACTTTTGTTGGATAAATGTAAAAATATTCAAAAAACATGTATAATAATATTTCAGTTAGTTATATTCATTCCTGCCAATACAACGGCTAGGCATTAACTACCATTTAAAATAATAATAATATATTATTTGTGTGCAATGTACGATTTCAAAGAAACCCTTTGTTGCGTATCAGATACGCCATCAAACAGAGGAACCCCTTTAAAGTATAATTAATATTTAATTCAAAAATATTAATATATATGAAAATTTTCTTGTTCTTTATTTACCTGAGATGATACAATCACTTCCTTAACATTTCATCCATTAAGAGATTAATATTATCGCTCTTGCCTATGTAAAACCTACGACCTCTAAAAAGAATTGCGATTTATTTTCAACTCAAACATTCAAGAAAAGTTTTTAAAATTATAAAATTAGTCCATATGATATTAATAACACTAATATAATTGTTGAGATTCTGTAACAATGTCCTATAAAAAATTACACGAATAATCATCATAAAACATGCATGAGAAAGCAATGAAGTTGACATTTAAAACAATAGTAATACTACTAGATTATAAAAAAATGGATGATAAGATGTTATAAGTGGATCATATATGATATTATATATATAAATATATGTTTACTATATTTTAAAAAAATTAACAAGGCCATTATACAAGAGTTTAATCCACATTCAACTAAAGAGATGCATGAGGTAAGGGATATCATCTCAATTTCCATTTCATTGATACATTGTTATTTATATTACCGTATTCAAATTTTTGTGGTATATTTACTGATCCAATGGTTTATTTTAAATAAATTACTATTTTTAACGATAAATAATTATTCAATACATTTTTATTATTTCAAGGGATTAAAATTTAAAATTTACCAACGAGGTAAGAATCTATTTTCCAATCCCAAATTATTTTGGGATTTTATTTACTCACATTAGTGGAATGGCTTCATTAATCCTTAAAAAAGATCAAATAATTTTCATATCCACATGATATTTTGTAACGACCCACACTTTACATAAATTGTTAATACTTTGAAATTTAAGCATACTTATTACAACATATAACAAAACCATGGAAGGACCGTATAGGTATTGAGTCTTTAGAAACTGGGAAACATAAACAACTGGTTCATAAAGAATCTAAATTGCCTCCCATTTATTTCATCATATCTAGAGTCCCTTTTTGGAATATCTTACTTAATAACCTTCTTCCTAACCTAGGGAAATAAAACATACAAAAGGGTGAGCTCAAATGCTCAGTAATGGTAAACAAAATAAATATCAATCACATCATAAGAACATAACTTTTTGAAATCTTAACCTGCAAAAGAAATCATAATTTCATAACATGGGATAAATCATAGTAGTGAAATGTAATCCAAATAATCATAACTTAAAACATGAAACTTGGTGGCATACACACATAATCATAGAGAATGATTTCTTATTAGTCAGTACTCATTTCCAAGACTATCTTAGTGGACAATGTCCATTTCTGAACTGAGTTCACTCCTCGTTTCAGTCCTGTTTCACTGAACCGGTTTAACCTTCCGTTCCAGCCATGTCTATCTCACGAGATATAAAATCTTTACCCAATGAATTGGAGGGATATATAGGTCCCACCCATCTCATAATGATACCATTCTTATGTGTGCCACAAAATCATAAACCATACATCATAGCATAACCCATTTAATAAAAATGGGAATCTTAAACATCGTGACATCATAAAACAATTCATATAAGATAAAGGAATTCATAAAAATATTTCCATCACAAATTAATCAAATCTATGTAATAATAGGGATATAAATAGAACCCTATATTATCTTAGATGGAAAATACTTTTGATAAAACTCTTGAACTCCATTCTTGAGGAAAATATCCTTTCTACTTCAAAAACATTTTTCCTTTCTTAACATGTCAAACAATTTTAAACTAAAAGAACTTGATTAAAAATAAACTTGAAAAATTGTAAAGGAAGCTTCTTGGAAATAATTTTTTTTAAAATCCATTCATGCCGTATAAGTTAAAAAAACATTATTCTCGTCCTTTTATCGGAAAAGTCAAAAAGTACCTCGTACGAAAAACGATAAAATATTCATTTCATATATTTTACTAAAAACTCACCGAAGGGTAATATTGGATATAAATAATTGTAGTTTGATGGAAATAATATTACATATTGAGTAAACATGGATGTGGATGATAAAATACACCCCAGTAAATTTCAAAGTAAAAACAATCTCGGATAAAAATGATATTGTGATATTTCCCTTACCTTAGGTCCCATTTGCTTCGTATGTGTCCGAACATCCTGTATAATGATTTAAATAATATTATTGACTTATTCCAGATTCATAATTATTGTTATGAAATCATATATGGTCATATTCTTAGCTTCTTAGTAGTAATATTTCATTGCTACTTGTTATTTGGGTGTTTATAACTTTTTGTTCTTATGCGTGTTTTGTCGAATACATTCTTATTCTTTTCTTTAGGTTATATATACATCATTTCCATAATGGTATTAATGTAATATATATAATATTTATTTATTGAATTCATTTATATAATCATTATTCAATGAATATCATGTAGAACGAATCACATCACATCTTGGATACAGTATTCCGTATGTACGCACGAGCGATGATATCATTCCCATGATCGTGGAATTGTATTGGAGTGTATGTATACTATTTCAGAGTCAATATAAATTTAAAATAATCATATATAGTAATTATTTACACCATTATACCCATCCAAGTAAGGTGGTGGGGGAAAATAGATTACACCACGGCGTAGAGACGGTATTCCGTACGTACGCACACACGATGATGTCGTTTTCCGTAGGATGGATAGATGGTGAAATATGGTTGTTTCATACTTATAATAACATATCATTATATGAGTGATACTGATGTTATTACTTCATAATGAAACAACTAAATAAGAAGAAGTTGAAGAAGAAAGAATTTGGAAAGGATCGGTAATGGATATTACCTCTTTTTTTGACGCGCCTCCTCTTAACCTCCTCTTAGGGCACTAGGGTTGGTCTTTGAAGAAGACCAGAACCTCTAGGATGATTCTAGGGAAGTGGGGAAGTGAAATTTTCAGGTTTTGGCCGAGCTTGAAGGCTCAAATTGGTGTGAGGAGGATAGGGAGGAGGTTCCCTTTTATAAGGGAGGAGAGGGGCACCTTTGGAAATATAAGAAATATTAGTTTATATTAAATCCCAACCCCACATAAAAACTTCCAAAATGACTCATATCCGAATATTAGATGATAAAGGGTTGTAATCGCATCAAAAAATAAAATTTATACATGTTAGGAATTTATTTTAAACATTATCAACTTGATTTATCCTTATTTATCAATTTAATTTTATTTGTGGTAATACTATTCTAAATTTTAAATTATTATAAATAATTAAATATGTGTTGTGAATTTTCCATAATTTGACACTTTATGACATTTTAGACCATATAACATTTAATTTATAATTTTTAAATATTTTTGTCATTTTTAAACAATTTTATAATATGTTATTTTTATAAAATAACAACAGTGTCAATTTTGACACTATTCATTTATTTGAATTTAAATAAAATATATATAGAGGATATGTTAGAAATAAAAGCTTTAATTGATTAATAAAATGTCATATGTATCTAGAAAATTAGTGGAGAACATTAAATAGTTCATATAATATTTATTTTAATATTTTTAATACAATTTATTTGATATTTTAATTAATAAAATAATTTCAACATCACTATTGTGTCATAATTAATGATAATTATTTAATCCCTAAAAATTATAAATAAATTACTATGATGTATATAATTGTATTAGATTTTTGGATACTTTCATGTTTGAAGTTTCATTAAGTTTATCACCAAATTAAAATTATTATACTTATATTATTTAAGAAAGTGACATGTTGTCACATTATTTGGTTTCAATAATAATTAAATTATTTTCATGGAAAAAAGTCTATTAAATGAATCTAATCCGACCCTTAGGTGATATGGGTAGACTTTTAGTCATCCAATAGGATTTTGGCAGGTGTTAGGGTAATTTTATAATCTTTTATTTACCCTTAATTACCCGATTTACCTTTAACTATGGTAAATAAAATTTATCGTAGTTACTATTCATAATGCCCAAAAATAAAAAGTAGCATATTAACATAATTTGGACCCAATGATTCTGAATATGGAATCCATTTTTCAAAATTCAAAACATATAAGTTGTAGTAATTAATTTAAAATGAATCCCGTTGTTAAGAAAACGGGTTTTAGAAGTTAAAACATTGCCAAAGATTGAAATGTTTTTACCTATGAATTCAATGTGAAATTAATGCTAATGAAATACATTATATTAAATGGTAAAAATATATTCTATCTATACATTAAAACCATTCAATATTATAATTTTACCATATAAACTACCTCAATGAAAAAAGTTGTTTTTAATTAAAAATTAGCATATTTTTACTATTCATCAAAATATGGAAGTTATCAGAAAAATATCAAAAATTTATCCAAAGTAAATTTTTATATCCTGATTCAAAAGAAGAATTTTATTTTGTAAATTGAACTTATAAACGTGTAAAAAACTAGATTTAATGTGGGTGCGCCATCAAAAGGCGGCAAAACTGCATTTTTTGATAAATACTTATTTTACCAAAAAAAAATTTATTTTGTTCTCTTACCATGTTCTAGAAAATGTGTAAGATGAATAATAATGTTGTAAAATTTAAAATTCAGTTAATACTATTCATAACGACTAGTTTATAATATTATAACAATATATATTTGTTTAGTGGAACTCGGTATTGCGTACTACACACACTATCGAGGAAGGTCACGATTGCGTGTAGCAAAATATTCCTTTGATGATTTATATAACTTAAAAACAAAATATTTCCCATAAAAGTCTCGGGTGTTACATTATACCCCCTTTAAATGAATTTCTCCCTCGAAATTCATCCCTTTGTAACAAACAGATGAGGATACCTCTCCCTCATCATATCCTCAAGTTCCCATGTAGCTTCTTCAAATTGGTGGTTCCTCCATAAAGCTTTCACCAAGCGAGTGGTCTTGTTTCGTAGGACTTTTCTTCTACAATCCAGAATCTCTATCGGCAGTTCTTCATAAGAAAGATCTTTCTCCAGTGGTACGACTTCTTAGCTGAGTACATGTAAAGGATCAGGTATGTACTTTCTCAGGAGAGATACAAGGAACACATCGTGAACTTGAGAGAGATTCGGTGGAAGCTCCAATCGGTAAGCTACCTTTCCAACACGATCAAGTATTTCGAAAGGACCAATATATCTAGGGCTCAACTTCCCCTTATTTCCAAATCTCATGACCCTCTTCCAGGGAGATATTTGTAAGAACAATTTATCACCCACTTCAAACTCTAGGTCTTTTCTTCAGTTGTCAGCATAACATTTCTGTCGACTCTGTGCTACTCTTATGTGTTGTTGAATAGATCGGACCTTTTCTGCCATCTCATTAACAAGATCAGGTCCTAATAGCTTTCTTTCCCCAACTTCATCTCAGCAAAATGGAGTCCTTCATTTCTTTCTATAGAGAGCTTCATAAGGAGCCATCTGAATACTGGAGTGAAAGATATTATTATAAGAAAATTCCACCAAAGGTAGGTGTTGATCCCAACCACCTTTGAAATCTATATAGTAGGCTCTCAACATATCTTCTAGAGTTTGAATTGTCCTCTCAGACTGACCGTCTGTCTAAGGATGATAAGCAGTGCTGAAACTCAACTCTGTATCCAGAGTATGGTGAAGAATTCGCTAGAACTTTGAGGTAAACTTTGGATCCCGATAAGATATAATAGAAAGTGGTACTCCATTCAATCTTACCACTTCCTTTACATATATCCTGGCAAGATGATCCAGATAGAAATCCTCTCTAATAGCAATGAAGTGTGCCGACTTTGTAAGATGATCAACTATAACCCAAATAACATTATTTCCTTTGGATGTTTTAGGAAGTCCTGTGACAAATTCCATAGTGATGTTTTCCCATTTCAATTCGGGTATGGGTAATGGTTGTAACAACCCCTTAGACTTCTGTCTCTCAGCTTTAACTTTCTGAAAAACCAAGCATCGAGAGACATATTCAGTAACATCTCTTTTCATGCCATCCCACCAGAAGTAATCTTTCAGGTCCCTATACATCTTCGTGCTTCCAGGATGAATAGAGAATGAAGAACTATGAGCCTCATCCAGCATCTCCTTCTTTAATTCTTTGGCACATATTCAGCTACTTTTGTGTGAAAATATACATTAAACTTTTATGATCAGTATAAATATCACACCTTTCACCATAAAGGTAATGCCTCTAAATCTTTAAGGCAAAGATTACCACAGCTAACTCCAAATCATGAGTTGGGTAATTTTGCTCATGGATTTTCAACTTTCATGAGGCATAAGTTATCACCATATCATTTTGCATGAGAACCCATCCCAGTCCCTTCTTGGATGCATCACTATAGATCACAAACCTTTCTCCACTACATGGCAGTGTGAGCACAGGTGCACTGGATAACCTTCTTTTCAGCTCCTTGAAATTCTCTTCACATTCCTCCGACCAAAAAAACTTAACTCCTTTCTGACTCAACATGGTGAGTGGATTAGATAATCGTGAAAAATCTTTCACAAAACGTCGATAATATTCAGCCAAACCAAGAAAACTTCGGATCTCAGTTACTGTTGTTGGTCTCGACCATCTTTTGATAACCTCTGTTTTTGCTGGATCCACAGATATCCCCTCTTTTGAGATTATGTGACCCAAAAATGAAACTCTTTGAAGCCAAAATTCACACTTGGTAAATTTGGCATAAATCTTCCCCTTTCTCAGGGTCTTTAATATAACTCTCAAGTGATCTTCATGTTTTTCCTTGCTCTTTGAATTTACAAGAATATTGTCTATAAAGACTACCACAAACTGATCAAGATAGTCTCTAAAGACTATATTCATCAGATCAATGAAGATAACAGGGGTATTAGTAAGACCAAATGGCATCACTATAAATTCATAGTGTCCATACCTTGTACGGAAATCCGTCTTTGGTATATCCTCCCTTTTGACACTTAATTGGTGATACCCTGAACGGAGATCAATCATGGAAAAGTATTGATCTCCTTGTAGTTAGTCAAATAATTCATCAATGTGTGGGAGAGGATATTTGTTCTTGATAGTGATCTTGTTAAGTTCTCGATAATCAATGCAGAGTCTCATTGATCCATCTTTCTTCTTAAAAAACAGAACAGGTGCTCCCCAAGGTGATGCACTAGGGAGTATGAATCCCCTATCAAGATTCTCTTGGAGTTTCTTCTTCAATTCCTGCAACTCAACTGGGGACATTCTATAAGGTGACTTTGAAATAGGCAAAGCACCTGATACGAGTTCTATTGAAAACTCAACTTCACGATTTGGTGGAAGACCCGACAATTCCTCTGGAAAGACATCATCAAACTCCCGTACAATGGGCATATTATTAATTGTGATTTTCTCACCAACCATTTGAGATAAATAACCTTCTTTAAGTGGAATCAAGACCCATAAGATGGAAGAAATTTCCACTGGAAAGTTATGTTCATCCTTGCATCGATAGATGATCATAGATTGATCTAGAATATGAAATGCGACTTCCCTTATTTGTAAATTGATATGAGCTCCATATAAAGAAAGCCAATCCATGCCAAGAATCACATCAAATTCCACTATAGGAAGGATCACAAGATTTGCAGGAAGCACTTTCCCACAAACTTCAATTGGAGAAGAATTATAAACTTTTGATGCGACTGTTGTACCATTAGGGGTTGTCACAGCTAACTCAACATCTAATTGTTGAGGTAATACGGTGATATCCTTAGAAAATTCTTCAGAAATAAAGGAGTGGGTGGATCCAGAATCAAATAAAACATTTTCTACTTTAGAGTGGATGATAAGTGTACCTTTCACCACATCGTTTTCAAACTCCACATCGCTGATAGAAATTGCAGGTGACTTTCCTTTGTCTTTAGCCTTAAGAGTTTGTTGACGTCGACCATCATCATCAACCCTTGGATTTGGGTATTGATTGGCATAATGCCCCATCTCCTTGCACTTGAAACATTGAAGTATAGTAGGTTAATTCTGTGTATCCCTTCCTTTGATTGCATCATTAGACATCTTCTTCCCATCATTGCGGCATTCAAATGCCCGATGACCTTCCTTTCCACATTTTAAACATTTACTTGTTCGTTTAAGACAACTCCCTCCTTGATTGTTTCCACACTTTGAGCATAAGGGAAAGCTCGTCTTCTTTTCAGTGTGCACTTTAGATTTTCCTTTGAATTCCATTTTCCTCTTCTTATCAAACCCATATGACTGATGGGTTACTCCAATCTCCATCTCAACTTTGGGAGCACATCGAACGATTTCCTCATAGCTATTGAAGTCCCTCATGGATAAGGCCCTTCGAATACTTGGTTTTATGCCACTAAAGAATTGATCGATCTTACTCTCAGGTTGGATAATAATACCAGAAGCATACCTTGAAAGTCTTGTATAATTTTCTTCATAGGTACCAACAGATTCATCATCCTTTTACATTAGTTCAAGAAACTCCTTCTCCATATTTGTTCGGAGAATACGAGGGAAGTACTTGTTGAAAAATAAGTTCTTAAACTTGTCCCATTCCATGGACTCAATTTCATCCCTTTGCCTCGTATTCTTAATAAGATTCCACCATTGATCAACATCTCCTTCCAAACGATACACTGCTAGGATGACTTTATCATGTTCAGAACATCGAAGAACTGAAAATATCTTTTCAATAGTACTAATCCATTTTTCAGCAATTAATGGATCAGTAGACCCACTGAATGAAGGTGGAGGCTGCCTCATGAAGGATTCAACAGAATTTTGCTTCTTCCTTTGCTCGTTTGGAAGTCCTGCATGATTCATAGCTTGAGAAAGTTGTGTGAGCATGGCTACAAGATTTTGCATTCCAGCTCCAATAATAATTTTTTTGCTCAGGGGGACAATCATTGCATTGCCCGTCGCATTCCGCATTAACACGGTTCCTTCAGGTTCCATCCATTGACTAAAACCAAGAAGAATAGTGTGAGAAACACTAATTATAATAGGAAAACCACATAATAAAGAATAAAATTTCACACTTAAGGTATTATCCTAGGTTATTCATGGCCATTTCTAAAACACTAAGATTGTGTTCTATGCTAAGACTTATCCTTAGGGTTCTTACTAAGGCTTTCACATCCGAGTTTCCAAAGGTTGACTATACCTTTCCTCTGATACCAACTGTAATGACCCATACTTTACATACATTGTTAATACTTCAAAATTGAAGCATAATTATTACAATATATGACAAAACCATAGAAGGACCGTATAGGTACAGAGTCTTTAGAAACTAGGAAACATAAACAACTGGTTAATAAAGCATCTAATTTGCCTCCCATTTATTTCATCATATCTAGAGTCCCTTTTTGGCATATCCTACTTAATAACCTTCTTCCTGACCTAGGGAAATAAAACATACAAATGGGTGAGCTCAAATAATCAATAAGGTTAAACAAAATAAATATCAATCACATCATAAGAACATAACTTTTGGAAATCTTAACCTGCAAAAGAAATCATAATTTCATAACATGGGATAAATCATTGTAGTGAAATGTAATCCCAATAATCATAACTGAAAACATGAAACTTGGTGTCATACACAAAAAATCAGAGAAAATCATTTCTTATTAGTAAATACTCATTTCCAAGACTATCTTAGTGGACAAAGTCCATTTCTGAACCGAGTTCACTCCTCGTTTCAGTCCTGTTCCACTGAACCAGTTTAACCTTCCATTCCAGTCATGTCTATCTCATGCGATATAAAATCTTTACCCAATTAATTGGAGGGAGATATAGGTCCCAACCATCACATAATTATACCATTCTTATGTGTGCCACAAAATCATAAAACATACATCATAGTATAACCCATGTAATAAAAATGGGAATCTTAAACATCATGACATCATAAAACAATTCATATAAGATAAAGGAATTAATAAAAATATTTCCATCACAACATAATCATATACATGTAATAATAGGGATAGAAACATAACCCTATATTAACTTAGATGGAAAATAATTTTGATAAAACTCTCGAACTCCATTCTTGAGGAAAATATCCTTTCTACTTCAATTTTTTTCCTTTCTTAACATGTCATACAATTTTAAACTAAAAGAAGTTGATTAAAAATAAAATTTAAAAATTGTAAAGGAATCTTCTTGGAAATAATTTTTTTAAAATCCATTCATGCCGTATAAGTTAAAAAAACATTCTTCTCATCCTTTTTTCGGAAAAGTCAAAAAGTACCTCATACGAAAAACGACAAAAGATTCCTTTCATATCTTTTACTAAAAACTCACCGAAGGGTAAAATTGGATTTAAACAATATTAGGTGGATGGAAATAATATTACATATTGAGGAAAAATGGATATGGATGATAAAATACACACCAGTAAATTTCAAAGTATAAACAATCTCAGATAAAAATGAGATTGTGATATTTCCCTTACCTTCGGTCCGATTTTCTTCGTAAGTGTCAGAACCTCCTGTATAATGATTTAAATAATGTTATTGACTTATTACAGAATCATAATTATTGTTATGATATCATATATGGTCATATTCTTAGCTTCTTAGTAGTAATATTTCATTACTACTTGTTATTCGGGTGTTTATAACTTTTTTGTTCTTATGCGTGTTTTGTCGAATAAATTCTTATTATTCTCTTTAGGTTATATATACATCATTTTCAGAATGGAATTAATGTACTATATATCATATTTATTCGTTCAATTCATTTATATAATCATTATGCAATGAAGATCATGTAGAACGAATCACATCACATCGTGGAGACGGTATTCCGTACGTACGCATGAGCGATGATATCGTTCCCATGATGGTGGAATTGTATTGGAGTGTATGTATACTATTTCAGAATCAATATCAATTTACAATAATAATATAGAGTAATTATTTACACCATTATAACCATCCAAGTAAGGTGGTGGGGGAAAATAGATTACACCACGGCGTGGAGACGATATTCCGTACGTACGCACGCGCGGTAATTTCGTTTTCCGTAGGATGGATAGATGATGAAATAGGGTTGTTTCATAATTATAATAACATATCAGTATATGAGTGATACTTATATTGTTACTTCATAATGAATCACCTAAAGAAGAAGAAGTTTAAGAAGAAAGAATTTGGAAAGGATCGGTAATGGATATTACCTCTTTTTTTTGACGCGCCTCTTCTTAACCTCCTCTTAGGGCACTAGGGTTGGTCTTTGAAGAAGACAAGAACCTCTAGGATGATTATATAAAAGTGGGGAAGTGAAATGGTCAGGTTTTGGCTGAGAATGAAGTCTAAAATTGGTGTGAGGAGGAGAGGGAGGAGGTGCCCTTTTATAAGGGAGGAGAGGGGCACCTTTGGAAATATAAAAAATATTAGTTTATATTAAATACCAACCCCACTTAAATACTTCCAAAATGACTCATACCCTAAGATTAGATGATATAGGGTTTTAACCTCATCAACCAATAAAATTTAGGCATGTTAGGAATTTATTTTAAACATTATCAACATGATTTATCCTTATTTATCAATTTAATTTTATTTGTGGTAATAATATTCTAAATTTTAAATTATTATAAATAATTACATATGTGTTGTGAATATTCCATAATTTGACACTTTATGAAATTATATACCATATAAAATTTAATTTATAATTTTTAAATATTTTTTGATTTTTAAACAATTTTATAATATGTTATTTTTTTAAAATAACAATAGTGTCAATTTTGACACTATTCATTTATTTGAATTTAAATAAAATATATACAGAGGATATGTTCTAACTAAAAGCTTTAATAGATTAATAAAATGTCATATGTATCTATAAAATTAGTGGATCACATTAAATAGTTCATATAATATTTATTTTAATATTTTTAAATCAATTTATTTGATATTTTAATTAATAAAATAATTTCAACATCACTATCGTTTCATAATTAATGATAATTTTTTAATCCCTAAAAATTGTAAATAAATTTCTATGATGTATATAATTGTATTATATTTCTGGAGACTATTCATGTTCTATGTTTAATTATGTTTATCACCAAATTAAAATTATTATACTTATATGATTTAAGAAAGTGACGTGTTGTTACATTCATTGGTTTTAATAATAATTAAATTATTCTCATGGAACAAAGTTTATTAAATGAATCTAATACGAAAATTAGGTTATATGGGTCGACTTTTAGTCATCCAATAGGATTTTGGCAGGTGTTAGGGTAATTTTATAATCTTTTATTTACCCTTAATTACCCGATTTACCTTTAACTATGGTAAATAAAATATACGGTAGTTACTATTCATAATGCCCAAAAATAAAAAGTATCCTATTAACATAATTTGGACCCAATGATTCTGAATATGGAATCCATTTTTAAAAATTCAAAACATAATAGTTGCAGTAATTAATTTAAAATAAATCCCGTTGTTAAGAAAACGGGTTTTAGAAGTTAAAACATTGCCAAAGATTGAAATGTTTTTACCTATGAATTCAATGTGTAATTAATGCTAATGAAATACATTATATTAAATGGTAACAATATATTCTATTTATACTTTAAAACAATTAAATATTATAATTTAACTATATAAATTATCTCAATGAAAAAATTTGTTTTTAATTAAAAATTTGCGTATTTTTACTATTCATCAAAATATGAAAGTTATCAGAAAAATATCAAAAAATTTATGCAAAGTAAATTTTTATATCCTGATTCAAAAGAAGAATTTTATTTTTTCAAATTGAACTTATAAACGTGTCAAAAACTAGATTTAATGTGGGTGTGCCATCAAAAGGTGGCAAAACTTCATTTTTTGATAAATACTTATTTTACCCAAAAAAAATTTATTTTATTCTCTTACCATGTTCTAGAAAATGTGTAAGATGAATAATAATTTTGTAAAATTTAAAATTCATTTAATACTATTCATAACGGCTAGTTTATAATATTATAATAATATATCGTTGTTTAGTGGAACTCGGTATTTCTCACTACATACGCTATCGAGGAAGGTCGTGATTGCGTGTAGCGAAAGATTCGTTTGATGATTTATATAACGTAAAAACAAAATATTTCTCATAAAAGTCTCGGGTGTTACATATTTAATATTTTTATATATTTTATTTCAAATTTTCTCTATTTGGTACATTAATCATGAGAATATATGTTTAAACTGAAAATACAATTTATTTTACATTAAAATGATTATATATTTCATCCATGATGATGTTATCCAAAAAGAATTTAAAAAATTCATATTTTAAAAGAAATATTTATTAGGGAAATTTGATTTTATACTCGACTTTTAAAAATAAATTTAGAGACATATTTTATATTTTCTTATCTATTTGTTTCTAAAAAAATTCCAAAGGATTGTTTTTTTGATATATATAGTGATAATAGAAATCCTGGTATCCATAAATACTGTAAAAAATATTTCTTAATATAAATGTTTTTGATTTTTTAAAAAACAAATATCTTTTATGAATGTTTAATATAATTTTCACTATATTCCCATTATTTCTCCAAAATACATGATTTTATTTCAACAAACAATATTCTTGATAAACCTATGGTCACATCTATTCTCTTGATTATTTTTGTGATTATTGGCCTTATCATGATACAATCATATTCTTCTTATATTTATAAATTTGATATAAAATATAATATATTTTATATATTTTTATTATTTTTATCATGGTTATGATTATTTTTATGACAATAAACGATTTCTATATACGATTTTTGGTTGAATTTTATTTGATTAATTGGGAATATTTTGATAAATCATTACTCTTTAATAAGTATAGTTCTTTATTAAAAGTACTGTTCATGAATTAAAGAGATCATTCAATATATGAGGAAATTTTTTTACATTTAGTGGTGGGTGGGGACCATAAATATATATCATGTCCATGCACCATTATGTATCATGCGAAAAATCAGTTAACCAAATTAAATATTATTTTACCCATTATTTTAATCTATCCTTTAAAGGCCCTGATAGAATAGATATCAGCATGTATGAGATCATGAAATCCAATATTAATCATTTCTATGAATAAAATTTTAATTATTAATATTGAGGATATTATTTTCTCTGATATTTTCCATATATCATTTTTTCACATGTAATTGATTAAACATTATATATGTTCATCTAGTAATTATACCTATTGATTATGCTTTTTCTAATCATGGAATTCATGTTTTTGATTAAATGAATGGATTATTAGTTATTTACCAAGGAAAATTTATTATAACTTGTTTATTCATGATTTATTCCTTTGTAGATAACATGTACTAAGAATTTTAGCTCACAATTATTTTTTCCCTTTTGTTATGATATGATGGTCAATTCATTTAATTAGTTCAATGATTCCAAAGTTTATTTTGTTACAAGATTTTGTAATTTATCCTCAATATTAATGCGTATCATGTATCTATATAGCTATAAAATTTTATTAAATTGATCAGCTTGGGAGATAAACCATTATATCTCTTCCAATATAAAAAAATTAACTATTGGATCTAGATTATTGGATTTGGGGTTGTTACAATTTTTATCAAAGTTTGTTTATTAGAAAACATGGGAACATGATTATTTAAATCAAATAGTAGGGAAAATAAAACTTTGTTAGAAAACAAGTATAAGTATAAAATAACATACAAATTTATTACTTTTCTATAGATTATATTGTTTTTCCTCGAAAAAACTCCCTGTCAAGATAATACAAGTAGACGTGGGTCTTTCATTATTTTACCTGGAAATAATAACTCTTAAAGGGGTTCATTGACCATTGACTCTATCATAATTTTTTTTCATTAAAATGGGATTTACTACCCTGCTGGTTTGACACTCATGGGGGATAGACTTAGTATACATAATATTTTATTAATATAACATTATGATGTATTTCATGAATATTATTTTCCCAATAAAATATGGTTTTAGATTTAGTGCTTAAAATTTTATAAATTTTTGGTTTATGTTAATTATTATAAAATATTTTTTACCATAAATTATGATTTTTTATTATAAATTTAAGATAAAATCTTTTAAATTCCATCATTTAGAAAATTAACCTTAAATAAAAATGGTTATCAATAATCATGGTAAATATTTTCATTTCTATGTCATGGAATCCAATGAATACAGTAATCGATCTGAGCATAAAAGCGTTATATTATGGTGTCTAACTCATGGTCAATGAATAACCATTATCTAATGAAGAAACATGTTTTCCCATAGTTATATTATTCTATATTGGATCTATAAATTAGATATTAGAACGTATCATTTTTTGGTACTACTAATACTATGGTAGATGAGAAATAGAATAAGTCCCACGGAAAGATATTTCTTCGAATAGATATAATGAAGAGGAAAAATTTTTACATGATGTTTTTATTCTGAAGGGAGATTCTGTTCAATAGTGGTAGAATATCTAGAAATACAAGGGGGAGAATAAATAGAACACATTTAATGGATAGGTTTTATGGAGATATTTTTCAACAAATGTTTCCCTCAAGAGAAATAAGAAAAAATGGTGATAAATTTCAACATCATAAATACAAATGAAGATGAATATCTTGTGGAGTATTAGGATACCTTTATAGGACTAGATAGGTTTCTATAGATTACATTATTAATATTGAATGAATGATTTTAATTTAATTTAATGTCTTAAACCAAGTCTTAATAGGATCTAATTATAAATATTTTTCATCATATAATTAAATAGTTTTATGAACCTCCAAATACAGAATTATTTTTCAAGTTCCTCTATAATTAAGGTGAATCAAGTGGAGAAGAGTTTATCTGAAAAAAAAAATAAAATATATTAATTTATAAGAAGAACATGAATCTATTTATATAATGTTATAATATGGAATGAAACACCCTAGAAAATTATTTAAGTTAATGAGATTTTTTAGTCGGTTCCACAACATTGGTCATTTGGCCCATGAATGTTAGGGAATGAAATAGAACACTACTATCATGATTTTTATCTCTAATAAATGGTTCACTATCCCAAAAAATATCCAAAGACACAATGGAATATTCCCTAAATTATTCTAAGAGGATAAGTTAAATATTATTTTATCCCCATAGATGATGCGTATGTAACAAATAATGTGGAATCTGGTACATTAATCGTAGAATCAAATTTATCCACTGCGTTATTTGATACTATTTCATTTCAAACATCAATATATTCCACGATTTTCAACAAAATTAAACACTTCTGCAGTCCCATAATAAGGAATTTTTTAGGAAAATATCATAAATGATATATCACTATGAAAAATATGTGTTAATAAGTACCCATTATAACACAAAATATTCCCTATATACATAATATATAATCATATATATGGTTGACTTAGATATAATAATTGGATTAGACTTTTCTTTGAAATAAGAAGTTAAAAAGCTTCAGTTAGGATAATTAAATTATTATTACTAATAATGATATGTAATTCCTTATCATTATATAGGAGAATCTATCATTTGAGTCATATCTAGTATCACCCCTAGTGTAAAATTAGATTGTTCTTTCTATATAAGAATAGAATACACTATATGTGGATGGATAATGTAATCATAAAATTGAGGACGTACCTATTATTAAGGAAAACATTGATGTATTCCCTATAGAATAGCATAGATATCCCTCGTAGTGTTAATTTTTTTGATTCATTTAATCCTAGATGAAAAAAATATCAATGGATCTTTATAGAATTACCATTGTAGAATTAGTGGAGTTTTATAAAAAACTAGTGGTGTTTTGTGATAATGGATTTATTATCCATTGTGTATTACTATGGGGAATCTATATTCCCTTAACAATGATGAATGATAAATCCATGAGGCTGAGCACTAAATATAGGGAAATCGATTCCATTTTTATAATGAAAAAGTACCAATAACTGTTATTTTCCAAATGTTTGATCAACATCACTAATAATGATATTTTTCAAAGATTAACATCCACTATGGGAATCATCAATTGTGAGTAATGAAGGAAGAAACTCAAATTCCTCATTTAAAATGATTTAATAACATTATGTTTTTTCCAAAGTGCAGTTTGGACTAACTAATGAGTCCTCTATTTTTTGGATCTATTAAATACGATGATGAAGGAATATCAATATAATTATTTTTCTAATTTTTTGTGATATAATGGGGTATTATGAAAATTATGAGGGCCATGATATATACATTAATATAATTTTTGAGGCTCTGATAAAAAATGCATGATATGGGAAATTTAATAATTTTGTTTCCCAACATTAAGAATTTTCATTTCATGGTCTTCTAGTCTCCAATGATGGAATCTATGTTTATCCTCAGAATATGAAAGAATTAAGAGATTTAAAAACACCAAAAAACATAAATTAGGAACGCATTATAGTTGTGTTGGTTTGTTACTATCATTTATCAATCTAGAAATTTTCTCGATCAGCTAATCCATTAGGAAATATTATATGTAATGGGGTTATTTTCATTTGGAAAATTTAATGTGATGAATGTTTGTAAGAGTTTAAGTGGAAATTGGTCTATTATAAGATTTGGACACTACCATTTGGAAATGTAGGATTATGACATATTATGATGCATTGAAAATGGGAAATAGTTTTTTATTGTAAAAAATTACAATGTTGTTGAATATTCATCAAGGTAGTTAAATACACGTTAATGAAACTACCCATAAGATGATTTGAGTTGCTATTTGTAATAATTAATTTTATGATATGGATAAATTATCTCTACTGTGGCAGATGTCATGTTTACAGAGACTATATGTGTCCAAAATTTCCCATTTCACAGAAATAGATTGGTATATATTAATGGAGCTATCTCGGTCTTTTAAAGGATTTTAATTTCATAAAAATGTTCCACATAGGTAAGGAAGATTAGTTAGTGGATGTATTGAGAAGGAAAGATCACAGTGTTCCAATGAAACTATGGATTGAGGGGGGGTATGTGTTCATTGAACTAGTAAATATTGATATGGAGATTACTAAGTAATTAGGGTCATCAATTATTTTTAAATTTATTGGAAACTATCATTCATTAAATGTATAAAATGTTATGAATCTAATGGTGGAAATTTTTAGGAGAAAATAAAATAGGACAATGATGGGTAGTTGGAAAAATTCATTTATAAATATGGTGTTCTTAAATTTTGAAGGATATTATTTATGTAATATAAAATTAACATAAAATATTATTTTTTTAAGATACTCATAGATATAATAATTATATACACCTTGGAATCACCATGATGTATATGGATTTGAAGGATCCTTTTTGTGGGATAACATGAAGTGGGAGATTTTTGATTATGTGTATTTAAATTTAAATTTCCAACAAGTGAAGGACGAGATATAGAATCCTAGAGGATTCATGAAACCTATTCATATTCATTTGTTGATATGGGATTAGATTACTATGTAATTTGACATATGACTACAAATTACTCATAAAAATAATGATTTATTTTGGTTAATTATGGAACTCTTCAACTAATATGAAAACTTCCTCTACATTAAATATGATTTAACTTCTGAGAACCTCAAAAAGACATTTAATATTAATGTTGTATGAAGTCATGGTGCACCTCGTTCAATTTCCTCAGATCAGAATCCAAATTTTATATTGAAATTATAGATGATTATTTAGAATGCTCCTAATGATATGATTTTTTTAGAAATGCCTACCATCCTCAAAATGACGGACAGTTCGAAATGTATACACAAACATTAGAAAAACGTTTGAGGGCATTATCAATTTAAATTAAACTTACATAGTATTATTATTTATATTGGGTAGCGATTTAATATAATAAGAGATTCAATTCATGTATTCTAATGGAATCATATTGGGAATTATATTGAAATATATGTGGTACTTAAAATTTTTAGGATGATGTTGGGTAAATGAAACATATTGAACTAGATCATAATAAGGATAAAATAAAAAAGGTAAACACTATTTATGATCACATTAAATCTTCTCATATTAGAAATAATAGTTATTCAAATGACTAGAGGAATGATTTGAAATTTCATGTGGGAGATCAAGCTTTCCTAAAATTAGCTACAAGTTAGGGAGACCTAATTTTCACTAAGAATGAAAAAATGAGCCCCAGGTAGGTTGGTCCATTTGAAATTATAGAATGAATTGGATATATTGCTTATAATTTGTTAATTTCATATTTAATCTCTTAATTACATTTATTTTTCAATATATAACTATTAATGATATACATTCCAAAACCAACACATGTGTTCACCTCTAAATAAATAGAATTGGATGCCGAACTATATTACCATGAAGAGCCTATCAAGATTTTTGATACTAGAGGGAATTTATTGAGGAATTGGATAACTCTATCATTAATATTAAATTATAAAAATACAAGAATATATTTATAAACATTGAGACTAGAGGATGTTATAAATAAAAACCACCCTCATTTGTTTACAATGTAATTTCCATGATTCATTTTATTTTGAAACCCTAATAAGTGGGAATAATATAAATTTTTTTCCAAAATTACTTTAGGTGAATAATATATTTTTATAAATCTATTTCATAATTAATACACTAATATTTAATGTAAAAAATTAAAATGGTTTATAGTGTATATAAATATTGAACTTAGAAAAAACAATCATGGAATGTCTTCTGGAAAGTTTTCCTTAGAAACATGATTTTATAAATAATAGAAATTGTTTTATTCATCATTTATCACTTTTATTTATAATAACATGTAATGTTGTGTATAATGAAAAATTTATTATAATAAATTTAATATAATTATTGTTAGTAACATTTGAATGTAAAAAATTATTTTTCAAAATTATTTTTCAGAAACTTTTTTAGGGAATAATACTCATCCATTTCAATTAAATAAATTAAAAATTAATTTTGAATTATTTAAATACAATTAATATATTATGTATCTAAATAGAGGAATTTATAAAATAAAAATATTACTACTTCTCAAATAGATAATATTATATCTTCTTATGCATGAAAAACTCATTCCCTGAAAAACTACTTACTCACCAAATTTTAAAGGATTGTTTAAATTAAAATTTTCAACTTATTTTAGTGGAATTTGGTAAAATTTACTCCATAATTAGAATAATCATAATTAATATTATTTAATTAGTTAATAATAATAATTTTCATTATAAATATTACAAATAATAAATTCTAATTACCAAAAATAATGATAAAACGGGTTTAATGGAAGATAAACCATGTCAAAAGGGTATGATTGAAAATTGAACTTTTAAAAATGCTATTATATTACCATATATCATCCTTATATTATCCATGATTCGAATATTTGATAAAATGGAATAAATTTTATTTGAATGACTTTATAGTTTTAGATTCTTTTAGGGAATTTCCATAAAATTTCCATGAAGGTCCCCTCCCAACATGTAAAATTGACTCTCCTTCCCAAATGTTTTGACACACATCATTCCCTATAGATTTAAGTAATCCTACCTAAATACCTCCCCAAAACCTTATCCCTACTCTAGTGGTTCTAGTCTTCCATAAATACCAATCCTCGGGTCCTTAGGAAGATAACTAAATGAGGTTTGTCTATGTGAAAGTAATCATTCTAAAGAATCTCTTTCATTTGATCCTTATGAATTTAGAATATTATTTATGTCCTAATACATCAAAAATAATAAAATAATTGAAAAAAATATAATGATATGTAATTATATTATTGGAATAATATTGACCCATATCCTTCTCCATCAAATAGGAAACAAATTCTTCACTCCTATGTATAGTGAAATAATGCCTCACGAACTGACATAATATGTTTTCCATCAACGAACGACATGGATATGAATAGTGATAGAAATAATGATTATATACAAATACATATTAATTGATATTGATTATGTTAAATTAATATACCATCGACTTCCATTTCCTTTCACACATTAAGGAACTAATATCATCGATAGTTTGTACGTACGATCTACCATATCCATGAATTAATGCATTTAACTTTCAAAACAAGGAATTTATCATAAAAAATAATTGTAATAATAAAGTATTTATAACAAATGATTGATAATGTTTTATAATATTATAATATATGATATTATAAATAATAATATACTTATGTTACATGTTAATAACATGATTTAAATTTTTATATGTGATTTTAATGCATTTTTAACTAACTAAAAGCTTGTGTTAATTTATTTCTTCTCATTTTACATTATGTTGAGACATATTTGATAATATTCAAATTTTTACTTTTATGAGGATAATATTCTACCCCTTTTATGGTTCTAAAATGAATAACTATTTATTAATTATTTTTAATGTTTCAATACATTTTATTCTTTCACGGGGATGAAATTTGAATGTTATCAAAGTTGTAAAAATCTATTTTGAATATAAGATTATTTTGGGATTTACTTTACTCTAATGGAAGGAATTATTTCATTTATCTGTCCTAATATACAAACATTTTATTATCCGCATGATATTTTATAATATTCTACTTTTTCTTGGAAAAGTTCTACTATTATTTTATTTAATCATGTAACGTTATTCTAGAATAAAAACCGATTTTATTTCCCTTTTCATGGGTTTTATTTTTCTACAATCACTCTGTTAAACTATTTTGTTTTAAAAATGTACTATTATTTACCCAAATTTTGTTAATGGAATTTAATGTTATCATTGAATATTTGAAATGGTTTTAATGGAATCATTATACTATTTTCTAAAAGTGATGTTTTCAACAAAAAGTTAAAATGAAATAATTTAATATTTATAAAAATAATAGATATCCCATCCACAATAACTTATTTTATAAAGCTGGATTATACTTCACATTTAGAATTCTATTACAAGGCAAAATTTTAGAAATGATTATTTTTTTTATTTTTCTTACGTTCCCCTTATTCTTTCAGAGGATATTATTTTCTTTTGAAAACTATATATTTATAATGAAAGGATGGTCACCTCTCACATATTGATGAATATTTTTATTTATTTCCTTATCTTGAGAAAATTATATTCTTATTATAATTATTCATTTGACATTATATTTTACATAATTATACATAATATTTGAATCATGGATATTACTATTTCAAAACCCATATACCATTTCTACAAACAATTTTTACATTGGATGTTATTTTATTAATTATGGAAATATTGATAAATCATTATTCATCACTAAATACTGATATTTATCAATAATGAATATTATTGAATAAATGAATAAAGAATTCAAAATACAAGGAATACTTTGGAAATATATTGAGGGGTAAGTTCCATAATTATATAACCCCCGATTTATTGGTAGATCTTATGAGACAAATCAGTTGAAAAAATTAAATGGGTTTATATAAAATGATTTAAATTGTCTTTTGGAAGGACTTTATATAATATATATCATGAAATCTATGATCATTATGTTCAATATTAATCATATCCTTCATTGAAAGTACAATTTTTATTATCCATAATTTTTTTTTGATATTATCCATAAATACATTTTCTTCTCAAGTTATTAATTAAATTCCTTGTTTATAGAGTTATTTATCTTTATATAAGGACTATTCCCTATATAATAAGGATATATTTTTTATTGATTAAATTTAATGTTTTATCGATTATATACTTTTACATAGTTATTATTCAATATTTATTTATGATTTATTCCATTGAAAATAACACTTACATTACTATATTTTATTGATTAAATTTAAGGACTCTCAATTTTTTTCATTACACTAGGATATGAATAATAATTATTGGAATGATTTTAATAATGAATTTTTTTTTACATTACTATGTTTTATATTTTATCTGAAATTTAAAATTGGTATAATTTATATATCATTCTCTCTAAGACTAAAAATGAAACCTTCCCTTTTGGATTTTAACCCTCGTATCTATCTAAATGTAATAAATTAACCATCAAATATGGGATAATGGAGTATTAGATGTTACAAAAAGGGTAATATGAAGAGATTAATTAAATTGATAAAGAATATAGAATGCAAATTTTTTAGGGTAAAAATTATCTAAATTGATCAATGGTTGTGAATAACCGAAGAAGATGTAGCCATTTATAAGTGGGATGGGTGGAAAAAAATAAAAATAGAAAAAAAATTGATGTATAATATATGTATTCATCAGGTTTAATGGGCCTGAAAACCATATATTAAAATTCAAGGATAATTTATTTTTACGAAACCCTACCAATAAATTCTATAAAATGTTAAATGAAAATTTGAAACTTATAATTTATTTTAATCACTTTGTTATTTATATTTAACCTTTACTGAGGTAACAAATTTTCTCAATAATTTGGATTCACTATAGATAATAATGAATGTGGACATATAAAATAATTTGGAGATTATGATGAATAATAAAAAACAATTATATTTTATTAAATTACTATAAGTGGTTGAAATTAATTTTCAAATAATCAAGTAAAACTCAATTATGTTTTTTTGGGAAAATTTACATTGAGAAATATAAATATAATTGTTTTCATAGAATATATATTTATTTTCAGAATATGAATGTTAATAAAATAGAATATATAATCTATAAATTTCATTAACAACATCCATTAATATTGATTATTTTTTATTTATTATAAAAAATGAACTACAAATATAGAAACATTTTTTATGAAAAATATGTCACTAAATTTTAAATAACATTATCATCTTCCCAAAAAACATTATAATGATTGAATGAATTATTAATAATTTATTTATATACATTAATAATAAATTCAAATAATTTCTCAATACTAAATATTATTTTATTTCTAAATTACATTATATGTAAAAAAAATATAATTTAATGAAATACGAGACATCTAATAAATGATAAATAATTTAATGATTCTTTATTTTGAAATAATCAACATATTTTTATCATGTAAAATAAATGACATATTTTTTTAATAATTTTATTATTCATATTCATACCCTCCATCCTACATATAGATTATAATTTTCACAACCTGACCCAAGTTGGGGCTCAAGCTGTGGCTACCCTGAGCCACCTCAAAATGCTATGGGTTTCGATATGTTTCAAAGGGACAACTAAACATGGGGAGGACTTTTCCGAAAAACATTATACACACACACACACACACACTCCACAAAAAAGATTAGAGGGAGGGTAGAAAAAGTAAAAACTGGTATAAAGTAAAATGAACATGCATGATCCTCTAGATGGTACAGGTGTGTGGCAGTGTCAAGTAGAATGTAAAGTGAAAAAACACACGACCAAACTAGAAACATGTCCCAATAGGAAGGAAACTGAATGAGACTAAAAGCCGAAAGAGCCTCACCCCTGAAT
This sequence comes from Viscum album, assembly GCA_963277665.1. Classification (NCBI taxonomy): domain Eukaryota; kingdom Viridiplantae; phylum Streptophyta; class Magnoliopsida; order Santalales; family Viscaceae; genus Viscum; species Viscum album. Next base: position 1,303,180,858 of record OY728127.1, read on the forward strand.
CCCAACTCTGACCACTGTATGTGGTCCACATTACCAGTATCCCTAAATTACTCTAATATAAGGAGAAACATGTCTTCCATATGCAAATACCATGATAGGTGTTGGAAAAATCCCATTATTGGGGGAGTATATACACACCTAGTAGGATACCATGAAAAGGTAAAGGTGTATTAGTAAAAGATGCACTAAAAATAAATGATGTAGATAGAACAAGGTACAGAAAAAGTGACTGGAATTAGTACAACTCAAAGCAACAAGAGAGTTAAAGTAAACACATCCAAACACAATGAGAACTAAATAGAGAGGATATGAAATCCTATTCATGTATTTACAACCTATAGAGGGAGAATAGACTCATCTAACCATGAGAACCTCGACTTGAAATGTATGTTGCATACCCCTCATATCATCACCTCTTCTGGACAGAGAGGAATGAAGTCCCAATGAGTGGGTACTAAACATGATAGATTGTGATAATATATATATATATATATATATATATAAGAATGATCAGTCAATGAAACCCAAAGGAGAGGGTAAGGGTATATCCTTCTCACAGCTTATCCAAATATTTTTAGTATCTAATATTTGTAAGGTATCGTCATCTAAGATGTCCATAATCTTGTTGGTCTACCCATGAGGCACATGTCAAAAGGGGTTCAAATCACCAAAACATGATACTAATCTCTTTAGGTAGCACTGACTCGCCTACATGGTTTTAGGTCGCATCACAATAACATATCTTTGTGGGGAAAGCACCCCACTATCTCATGATTCCTTAGATGATGTCGATAAACACCTCTCTATTGTGCCACATAGTCAATTGTTTTTTTGTAGTCTTCTAGGAACACCACTACCCAATCCAAATGGAATGTACCAAATAGGATAGTCATCAGGGAATGCCACTACCCCAACACTACTGAAGGGTATGCCCAGTGAGTCATAAGGGGACACCGCTGCCTAGCCTGGATACATGGCCATACCAAGAAACTCATCAGGGATTACAATGTCTAGCCCAGATGGAGGGTGATCCTAAAATATTGTGGAACTCCACTACTGAGATCCTACATGAGGGAAACTCAGAATCATCCGGGAATACAATACCCATCCATACTGGAGGGTTAGTTGAGAATCATTAGGGACTACACTACCCAATATTGCTGGATTTTTAGACCAGACTGCTCCTGTAAAACATTTTTGATCATTTCCATGGTCGGGTGAAGTCTCAAGGTGTTCTAACCCGGAACATTCATGTCATATCTCAAAATTATCTTATGAGGGAACCATAATGATCAATGTGGAAGAACACTCAGGATAAAACCCTCATGGACCAAAATCATAGAACAATGGAAGGAAATATTGTGGTTCAGAGATTGCCTGGAAGAGCCCCCAAAAAACATGGATTGTAAGTGGCCCAAATGTAATGTGGTCCTTATGCACTGCATGGTTGTGTCACTCACCGGTATGTGGGTCCCATCCTATGTAGTAGAACATGCTGTGTCAGCACACTACACACCATGTCCTATCTATCTGGGTCTGGGGTTGTGTCCACTGGCTATGTCTGTATACTCGGACCCCATGTCTGTGTACTATGGTACATGGCGTGTTGGTCTACATAGGATATTTTCCATGTGGACAACACATGTAGTCGGCACATGGTGTTTTCTTGGTCATGTCATAATTCACATGGATTTTTACACGAAAAGGGAAGTACACAGAATTTCAATGGGAGTAAATGATGTTCCATCCACATCTTCCTCAAAACCCTAGAGTCATTTGCAAAGGGAGGATATACACGGTGTGTTCTCAATTCTACATGAATTTTAATCAGGATTTTTTGAAAACCCAATGTTTTCATTTAATTTGGATTCTTCTTCCAAATCTATAACATCCATAACCAAGGTATCTAGATTTCACTATGAAATCCCTAGATCTTGCTGAATACAGTAGAATCCCATCGTCATTCATCGTGAATCAGCCTCGTTCAAAAAATGTGGGTTTGTCTACATAATCTTCATGGTGTCATGGATTCAATACTCATCGAATTTAAATGAAATTTTATGATTTATCATTCTTGCATCATGAATTTGCCACAAATTTTTCATAGTTCGGAAATCCTTCATGAATTTGGGAACTCGATCGAGCTTAGGTTACCTGGGAAAAGTTGAACTGGGATTCGCAGGGATTCCACAGTGATGAACACAAAGGAATGAGAGGGTAGGGAACCATAAAAAAATTTGGGTCCTTGGAAAAGTGTAATTTGACAGAAATCAAGAACAAGCATCCAGATTAGAAGAACCATTAATAAAAAACATGTTCTTAAATATTGGGATTAGTAAACGGGGTGCTGATTGAGAAATCAAGTTTCAAAATTCTCAAAAATTTAATCTGGGGAATAAAAAAAATAGGAGTCTTACCTTGGTTTGGATTGATATTTGGTGAAGATCACACTCGCCAATGGGTTTGGGAGGTGCCACTGTGTTCACTACACATTTATCCACCTTGAATAATATGTTCATCGTTTGTTCATTATTCTCCAATAGAGATAAGAAGTAAATATAAATTGTTAGAAGACTCAGTGCTATGAAAACCATGGAGAATGTAAACTGTGAGTATTAAAAGATTTTCACATAATTAATCTTAAATTTACTTAATTTAACTAATTAATTATTTAACCAATTAAATGCACCCCCAATGAGTGAGGGATCTGGAATCCCAACACCGACTTGTTTTCGGTTGTGTCGAGGTAAAACGAAACATTCTAGAGCAAAACAGAGTCTCATATTTCAGATCTGATCATTCATTTAAGAGTTATCCTAGTTTCTTTAATTAAATCCATGTTCAATAAAAAAATATTTAACATTTTTATAAAAAAAATTCCAAGAACACCAAGCCTCAGAATTACATGTCGTATCAATGTCTGTCTTTGTAAAAATATTTTCAAATATTTAAAAACTCATACTACGAAAAAACTAGGTCTCTACATTATTTACTCCTTTATTTTATTCATCTATGAAAAGAAAAACTATGAAAACCACTTTGGATATTGAGCCCACTTCTGCCTCTCCCTATCTCAGGAACTCTCCAACATGTTTCTGTGATGCCTCATCACTCGAACCTAAAAGATGGTTCACCCTTGTATGGTATGATCCAGTGCGTCCTCAATCTACATAGGGTGCTCTACAAAGGTGTCTCCATACTTGATTTTCATCTCACCCAAGTGAATAACATGTGTGGTGTCATGCACATATCTCCTCAGTGGTGACACATGGAAAACATTGTGAATTCACTCCTTCTATAGGGGTATGGTTAGGCGGTAGGAAACCATAGTGACCAGCTACCTGATCTCAAATGGCCAGACTTTTCTCATGGATAATATGAATCCATAGACAAACCTATTCATTCTATTCCATGAGTAGACCCCAAAGAAGATGTGGTCCCCCTGGATGAACTCCAAAGGCCTATGATAGTGATCTTTGTATGACTTCTACCTTCCTTTGACTGTGTTCATCCATTCCCGAATGACCAATACTTTATCCATGGTCACATGCACCAACTTTGGGCCTATAATAGAGGACACTCCAATATCCATCCATCAAAAGTGTGGCCTCCATGGTCTCCCATATATGGCTACAAAAGGTCCCATGATGATGGTGGATTTGTAGTTATTGTTGTATATGAACTCCACCAAGTGGAGGTGATACTCTCAACTCTGGCCGAAATTTAACACACAGGCTCTCTACACATCCTCTAGCACCTGGATTCTGTGCTCAATCTACCCATCGGTCATGGGATGAAAGGTTGCACTCACCCGTAGATGGGTCCCAAATTCTTTTTATAGGCCTCTCCATAACAGTTACGCAAACCACTTGTCACAATAAGAGATAATTATTGATGGGAATCCATTAAGGTGGACGGTCCATCATATGTATAGATACCCCAAAATCTTCATCGATTTCTTCTCCCTGATGCAAAAGAATAAAACAGATATCGTGAGTCAATATACTATCACCCAGATGATGTCATGTCCCTTCACTGTGCATGGAATCCCAATGAAAAAATCCATTGACATGACATCCCATTAAAACTCTAGAATATCATGAGGCTACAACAAACATAAAAGAACCTGATTCTCATCCTTTACCTTGAAATTGGTATAGAATAGTGAGATTAACTCATCTACACTTCATCTCATCTCGGGCTACCAAAACTCCCACTAACGGTCCTGAAACATCTTCCCCATTTCAGGATGTAAAACTAATGGAGAAGTCTGGAACTCCAACCACACATCTTCTTTAAAATTTAATTGAATCACTTCTCTCCCATGGAATATGATATAATGATTTCCTCCATCAAAGTATAAATCTGTTATGGAACATGTGGATATATTATCACACATAACATCATAGTCGATGTCCCCCAACTAGGACCCTTTAACAAGATTAAGGATAGAAGGAGTCTTCACAATCATATGGAAAGAAATTGTACCCTCCTTCTCCACCGGGGTCAGCTATAGGGAAGCTAACTACTACGAAGCTTCCTGCACTATGTGAGCCTGTGACTTATTAGTGAGGTAATTTGCTAAAAAATTTCCCTTCCCGACGTATTGACTATCTCGAAGTCATTATCCTATAAGAAATCCATCCATTGTCACTACCTCAGGTTTAGGTATCTCTGAGTGAATATGTACCCAAGAAACTTTTGGTGTGAGTAAACCAGAAAGTGATCTCTGAGAAGGTGGTGAATCCACATTATCAAGGAAATGATTAACATTACGTGCTCTAGATCATGAGTTTCATGGTATATATCTTGGGGTCTCAACTACCTCGACCCATATATGATGACTTCTGGTTGTTGCATCAACACACTACCATGCCAAAATCCTAAGGCATCACAAAATAAGGTGTACTCATCTCCTTCCACTAGTGGCCTTAAAATACGAGTTCTTATCAACCTCCTCTTAAACTCTTCGAAAGCCTTCTAGAAATGTTCAAACCATGTGAATAAATATCCCTTCCATGTCAGATTATTCAATGGGTTAAAATCCCAGAGAAGTATACCACAAATATCGTATAGTACCCTACCAAGCAAAGAAACTCAATACCTTTGTCATGATCTTGGATGGCTCCCATGAAAGCATAGCTTCAATCTTAACTAGATCCATGAGTATAAAAAGTTTAGAAATGAAATTCCTTATAATATTTAAAAACTCTATTGAATAACTATAATATCAAATGATTTCCATATCAATGGTTATCTTGAAGTATATCAATGACCATCTTCAAGTGTTCTTCATGATCATCCTTTGTTTCAGAGTGGAAAAGTATGTCATCAATGAAGACAACCACAAACCGGTACATGTATGGCTGAAAGAACTAGTTTATCCAAGCCATTAAAATAGCGGGGAAATTATTCCCAACCATTCTCATCATGAGCGACTCGTAGTGTACATAGAGACATCGAAAATGAATATTTTGAATATCAGCATGTTGAACCCAAAAATGGTGATAGTTGAACCTAAGATCGATCTTGTAGAAAAATATCGCACCTCATATCTTATCAAATAGGTCATCTATCCTCATAAATGAGTAATTAAACTTTATTGTGTCATGGTTCAGGTTATGATAATCTACACAAAGCCATAGGATCCCATAAGCCTTCTTTACAAACAGAACTAGACCTGCCCAAGGGACAAACTATGTATGATGAAACCTTTCTCATGATGTTCCTTTAGCAACAACCATATCTACTAGAGTTTATTGTGTGCCATATGATATGACATATAACTAATCATGGTAGTCTAGTGCTAAAATTCAATGAAAAACTCCAACTTCCGACTCAGAGGTAGTCCCATAACATCATCGGGAAAGATGACCACATAATCCAACACATCTGATGGATTTAATATTCCTAAAAATTATACTACAAAAGGGTCATATTCGCTAGCTAATGGGTGATAGGATGTAACCACCTCTTCATAGAACCTATTTGTCCTACTATGAGGTATCTCTCATCGTAGAAGGTGAAACTCATCCCATTAGTGAGTAGGAATATGACTAGATGATAATTACAATCAATATATTCTAGAAACATGGATATCCAAACCATTCACAAGATATCATTGTAGGGTTCCATCATTAAGACTAGTAGGTCCCACATGAACCTCTCTACTCAAAACGATAGCTCAAAATTCCAGCAGATGAATGATATAGGGGAAGCCTTCCCTGTGGGAACCTCAAGTAAAAGCTGTTATGCTAGCATCTCTATGGGGAGTTCCAGCTCCTACAACATGTTTCGAGAGATAAAAAAATTGATAGAACATATATCTATTAATACTATAGAAATATTTGTGGAAATAAAGATCAAACCTTTAATCATATCATGTGATGTCAGATCTTAGACATAAAAAGCCCACAGTAATCCAAGACCTCGAACCCCAGCTCCCTAAGCCTGATGTTGGCCGCCTAGACATCATGGTGAGAGAGCCTTATACAATCATCCCCTACCTACACCTCCAACTTCTCCCCTACCAGCTCCAACTCCTTGGGGAACACCTTGTCCCATCTTTGGATACCCCTGTTCATGACACTATCTATGCCATGCCATACCGTCTAATACCTCCCTATGATACTCATCTCACTTGGATAGGTAGTCCCATGCCATGTGACCTTTTTGCTTACGTGTATAACACCATACCTATCCAGGATTCTCTAGTTATCTATGCTGCCTGATATGGAATGACCTTTTCCCTAGGTATTACCACAAAAGGATCTCCTATTCAGAGATCCATAACATCTTCCTGTTGCTGCATGTGTCTTATCTCTATCGTGCCTACCACCAACTCCATCTATCTGATTTCCCTCTATTAGGAATATCTCTATAATAAGATCCTGATTTAGCACCCCTACATAGGTGGGAGTGCCCAAGGGAACAAAGCTGGCCTAGATCTCTCTACAGAGTCCCTACACCAACTTACATTCTCATAAGTATACATCTCTGAACAGGTCATGGGAGTAGGGAATAATTTCAATGAACCTTTCCACATACTCTACATCTTTCATCCCCCCTACTATAGCTCTAGAATCTCCTAAATCAGAATAGAGCATAATCTATAGTGGTAGTACTCCTCAGGAAAAATCTATTGAAATATTCCCACGATAGTGTCGACATTTCATGCATCTGAGTGACTAAGCTCCCCCAGTATAGGGACCCAACCTTAAAATATTACTTAATCTTGAATTTAAATGAATAATTCACATTGAGGATCTTTTCAGGTTTAGAGTTTTAGAGAATTAGGACATAACTACTACATCTCAAAGATTACAAAGTAGAAACATCTACTCAGTTTCCATTTTTTCACAAATTAAAAACTCTTGAACATAAGAGACATGTCTAGTTCTTGTCTTAGATAGCATGGCATTTCATTGATCCCATTCTTGACCATATTCAACTTTATGTCCTGTGAAAAAAATTTCAAAAAAAAACATGGGATGAGCATAAAAAGCTCAGTAAGGGTTATAACAATACGGAAAGAAAACATTAGTCCATGTATACATAAGAATCAATGAAATCTTACTTTAAACAAATACACTTTATCATACCTCATGAAATCATAAGATTTATGAATAACTCAATAGAAATCATAAGACATAAAGGTAACACGAGGAATTCATAATATTCTTACATTGGGAGTAACCCACATGGTTACGTTTGGAATACCCATCATAGTATATTGCCTAAATCTCTTCAGAGAAACCTTAGAGTTTAACTCCTTCATGTTACCCAATGCATTGGAGAGCTATATCGGGCTCACCCACCCATAGTTTATCATGGAACCACCGGTCTTCATAAAAATTCCCAAGAACTATAACATAATCATAGCACAAAACTTAATCATAAAAGGAAGATAACATTCCCACAATGCAATAACAATATAACATTTTAAGATATTTAAATAATGAATCCATTCTATAAACAATTTTCAAAACCATTTAAAACATTTAATAAAGAGATTTTTGAATCAATGTTTCCCTTACCAATTTGAATTTTTTAACATTTTAAGCCATTAATATCCATATAAATAAATCCTTTAAACCATTTTGAAAACATGGATATTAATGAGAAATATTTATAAGAATAAATCATTAGAACATTTAAAATGATATTTTAGTTAAAGGGTTTTTAAAAAATGAGTGACACTTGAATACAATAATTGAGGAATAACATTTAATCAGAACATTATAATATCATGAGAATAAAGGGATTCATGATATAATATTCCAAATGACATTATATACACCATATAAGAGTGAATTGGTTCATAACAACAATGAAGTCTCAATAGAAATGTAAAATGAGATGAACTCCCTTATAAAGAAGGTATCCTTAAATTAAGAATAAATCAATCTCATAAATGTTTGAGAAAAATATAAATTCACCGAATATAAGTGGATATTAAGTGTAAAAAAAATAGAGTTCATTCACACATATTCATAGGATGACATATTCAAAAACTACAAGTTGAACCCAAAGAAATTGAAATTGGGTTAAGATGTTCCATTGTAAAAATTTGACAGCCTAACGGCGTCACTTTAAAATTTAGAAAACGAGTTGATGAGAAAAAAGGGTATCTCATCACTTAGAAATAAATTTTACATCAATAAGTATATAGAATAACATATCCCAACATAATAAGATGTAAATTAAAAGACCTAACAAAAATAAGTCTTTTAAAAGGAGGAGGGTGAATGGTTCCCTTACCGACTTGGGTATGTTTCGAAACGTACACGCCATGAAAGAAGAACTATACAAAATTGATGTAAATAATCATAAATGAATGTATACTACACAAATAGTAGAATAATGGTAATTACATACACCACTCAATGTAAATGGTGGCAAATGTAGCATAAATTTTACGGGAATAAAAGTGAGATGAAAAATCCCTTACGAAAACTCGGCAGACTAACGATGCCACTGAAAACTTCCAAAAATGGATTTATGAGATCAAATAGGGTCTCTAATAATATGAACATAAAAATTAAAGAATGAGGAATATAAAATAACTTCACCAAACATAAGAAAGATGAGCTTAAATGAAATGACATAAAAGAGAGTACTTAAAAAGAAAGAGAGAGGTAGGATCCCTTACCTCAAGTCCGACTTGTCTTGTTCATTTCTTTATATTCTTGAATAATAAAATTTGGTAAATTTATAATTGTTTAAAGACCTACATTATAGATTATTCAGTTCATATCACATATTATAATGTTATAATAATTGGTTAATAATGTGAGTTCATATCAGATTTTTTTGTCGATGTTTGGTACATGAGTCAAAAATGACCTTGTTTGAAAATGAGTGTCCATGTAGTTATAAGTAAATAATCTCCAGAATAGTATTAATGATTTAAATATCATATATATCATGTAAATATTCATTTTATACTATTCCATAAAATTTGGAGATAAAAATAAATGAAATGCATCATTCATGGAGACAGTAGGTCGTACGTACGCATGAACGCTACTTTCATTTCTTTGTCATATAAATGGAATTAAAAAAATAAATGAGAGATATATATTATAATTCCAGTATAATATATATGTTATATAGGTAGCATATGTTAATTAATATCATTATTTATACATTCCATGTATTTCATGAAGGAGTCACATCACTTGAGGGGGAGGTAGTCCACACTTCCTCGTATGAAATTATCACATTCGCACAACATGCAAAGCATAAAGGTATGTTTTTAATATAAAATAAAGAATCATATAGAGGTAATACATATAATATATATCATATAAAAATAGTTCCATCATAATGGCCACCATGAGAGATGGTAGGAGAAGATAGAACAATCATCGTTTCGTGAGGCAGTAATTCGCCATCCACAGATATAATATGTTCTTTAACCATTAGACGGAGGTGTGTGTAAGTGTAGCTAGAATATTTCTCATGAAAACATCATAGTATATTTAATATACTGGTTTTGTTACAAAATAAAGTCATAAAAATATTTAAGGGGTTGGAGAAGAAAAATAATACAAAAGAACATTAGGGAAGACTTTACCTTTAAATCGGGTAACTCCCCTTGGTTTGAACCAAAAGGGTTTTTTTGAAGAGATTTCTGCCTAAGGGAAGGCTTATAGGATGAGGAGAGAGATGTGGAGAGAAAAAATGGGTAGATATTGTACGAGCCGATGACTTGAGAGGTGTGGGTAAGGTGGTAGAGGTGGGGGCCTTTTATAAGAGAAGAGGAGGTCCACTCTTGGAAAGTTATAAAATATTACTTTATTATAAAATGATTTTAGTATTTTAAAGGTCCCAAAAGGATATATTTCAAGGATGGGGTGATAAGGATTCTAAATCCACCAATCCAATTGGTTTGTTACAAGTGTATGACTTAAATGTTACCCTATCTTCTCATTTTATTTTTATCATTCATTTATGAGGTAATCAATGCATCATCATGGTGTCATAAATAAATTAATTTATTTAATGTATAAAAATTATAAAAAAAACTACAATGATGTAGGAAATATTTTTATATTTATAATTAATATTTATAGTAAAAAACCTGACTTATATAACCCCAGGTAAAAATTGTTTTAATAAAATAATACATGTTTGTGACTTTTTAATTTTATCTTTAAATAAAAATTTATTAATATCATTTTCCAACCAAAGTGGCTCCATGGGGTCCCCAAGTTGACCCATGGATTTTCATGGTCGGCCATGACTCATAAAATAAGGGTAGGACATGTTTCAAGGTCATTTAATATTATTATAAAATTATCATTACCTTAAATTACACTAATTACCTTTAATCGCGATTAATAAAACTTAAAAGTTACTATTCGCCAAAAAATTATTTTAATCACATTGAACAAAATTTTACATCTTAATAACAACCATGTATGTCAGATTTTTGAAATTCAAAATCACAGAAGTGGTAAAATTTCATTTAAACGAAAAATCGGTTTTTTATCTACCACTTAGTGGTTTCACTATTCATCAAAAAATTGATGTTTTTTAGAAAAATACCAAAAATTCACCCTAAGATATATTTGATATTCCAAATTCAAAAATGATGTCTATTTTAAAAAATATAAAAAAAATAAGTTTCATTAATTAATTTAATAATTAATTCCCATTGTCAGAACAAATAGCGTGTTTTTCTGAAACAATATATATCAAAAGATTGACACTAGTTTAAGTCCAATTTCAAAGTGAAATTAATTCCAATGACCAATATTGGATTAGATGGTAAAAATATATTATAATTGGTCTTTAAAACCAATTCAAAAGGTAATATAATCATATAAATAAATTATATTAAAAATATGTTTTGAATTAAAATACAACATTTTTCAGTATTCATTAAAAAAAGAACTTTATCGGAAAAATACCAAAAATTTACACAAAGTGAATTTTTATGTCCCTATTCTAGAGAATAATTTTATTTGGTCCAATAGAATGTATAAGAGTGACCAAAACTATATTAATGAGGGTTCACCATCAAAAGGCGATAAATCGACCTTTTAGTGAATTTTAGAGTATTTGTGCTTAAAATTGAATTGTTTTCTTATTTTAAGCCATTATCTTTTATTGGATATGTGTAAAAAAATTTAACTAACATATAAAATCATATTTTAGTTATTTCTATTCATTCCCACCAATACAATGTCTAGGAATTAACTACCATTTAAAATAATATTATTTTATTATTAGTGTGCAACGTAAGATTTCAAAGAAACTCATTGTTGCGTATTAGGTGCGCCATCGAGCATAGAGTTCCCTTTAAAGTAATATTAATATTTTATTCACAAATATTAATAAATATGAAAAATTAATATTCTTTATTTACCCGGGATGTCACTTCCTTCCCCACTTTTGGGAATTGCAAGCTCACAATTTTAAAATTGGGCTTGGAAACTTCATTGAAATCCCCACATCAGAAAAGGAGTAAATTAAACTGTCACTTTAAAAGAAAGAAAGGGAAGTACAACGGTCACCAGAGTTAACCCATACTAGGATTCCATGTAGGAAAACATGGACATATAAGAGAAAAAAAGGGTCAAGTTCTGACAGAGAGTGATAGAAAACATGATTAGGAGAAAGTTAACCACAAGAAAATCACAAACTTGTGATGGGTTAAAAGATATTTGATTCCCCAGTAGGAAACGTTAATGGAAAAATTTTTTGTTTTAAGTTACATTTCATTGAGGAATTTATTTATGAGCTTAAATAAATCATAAGGGAATATACTTACTTGTCATGTAGACTTTCAACTTTAACTAGATTTCTAACACAAACTCATACTTTCTCCAAATGGTGAGTATTTAGGATGAATTGTTCACATTAAGAGCGCTATAATAAACATCTAGAGAATAAATTAATCCACAAAAGAGAACTATATATTTCCCATGTCTTTAGAAAAAACCAAAACCAAAACTGTTAGTAAGAGATCAGATAATACCCAAAAAGGATAATGCTTTATAAAAAGAAAATCTATTCTTAATCTCCAAAATTTGTCCAACAAAAACCAAAGTTCAAGTAAGACTATTCGATAAACAATTTGTCCATAAAATTCATCAGAGTAAAACAAACTAAGATTGAAACCCAAATATTTTAAGGATTTAATCACAGAGTCTTCCAAGGTAAAATTAAGATTTATATCCAAATAACATCAGCTGCTCATAAAGTCTCATATTGAAAAGTAATTAACCTAATCATATATCCTCCATGATAGGTCAATATTTTTCTATATAAACCAAAATACACTTATTCTTGATTCATAAAATTATATAACTAAAAACAACAATTCATACTAACCAGGGACTTCACGTAGTCCAGTGGTAGGCGATGCGCCCTTGTCTCCCTTCAGTTGTAGTTTTGATTCCTGCGACCTTACCAAATGCGACGGGTTGTCACCCATCCTATGGGTTGTCCTTTTTATAAAACTCAAATAATAACCCTAACATGTATTAACCTCAATGGTTTCCTTATACCTCCCATTTTCATCCAAATTCATTACGATCTCAGTATCTTAATCCTTGAAGTCTTATTTCACCACCATAAGATAAAATAAAATGATTCCCAAAAATAAAGAACATCATACCTTGAACATGGTGTCCATTTGGTTTCAACGTCATCCTGTTCATGTAGGTATAAGGTCCATGCATTGCAACAATGATTTAGAGATATTTCAAAATCATTTGCTTCCTCCATCCAAATACACCTTGTACAACATAGGATATATGGGTATTCAGAGAAAAACAGTTTTAGAAAATAATTACGTGTGACATATAATTTCAAGAAATCTAATAAGACATGATTTCTATAAAATAGTCTGATTGAATTTGAGTTGAAACTTTCAATTAATGGTCCTTTTAAAATACCATAGGTATGTGCTGAGAGACTATATTTTAAAAGAAAATATAAATAGGTTGCAAAATGGTCTCATTCTTCAGCACCATCTTTAAAATCATAATATGATTCAAAATCTTGTGATAAGGTAAACTATTTGAAAATGCCTTGACAATATCTACCTTTCTTGAAAATATGATAATATTGTGAAAATATGATTTTTCTAAATAAAACCCATGATCCACGATGATAACGAGGTATAGTGGAGGTGTTTGATATCTCAAACAGCTGCTTGCAAGTGGGTTGTATGCTAGAAAAAGTTTCACAATCATCCGAACATTACTTTGCAATAATTATTGCAAGCAAGTCATCAAGAAGAGATAAGAATGTCATTTGTGATCCTCCTCCTTCCATTTCATTGATCTGAAAAAGTTATAAAACAAGGATTTAACTAAGATAATAAATATAAGGACTAATCATGTGTTTAAAAAAACTCATAATCCCTAAATTTGTCTAAACTGACCTTTGATACCAACTATAAGGACCCATCCTTAAAACATTACTTAATCTTGAATTAAATTGATTAATTCACGTTGAGGATCTTTTCAGGATTAGAGTTTTAGAGAATTAGGACATAACTACTACATCTCAATGATTACAAAGTAGACACATCTACTCAGTTTCCATTTTTTTCACAAAATAAAAACACTTGAACATAAGAGTCATGTCTAGTTCTTGTCTCAGACAACATGACATTTCCTTGATCCCATCCTTGACCCAATTCCACTTTATGTCCTGTGAAAAACATTTCAAAATTTTTTGTTATGAGAATAAAAATATCAGTAAGGGTTATAAAAATACAGAATGAAAACATTAGTCCATGTATACATAAGAATCAATGAAATCATACTTTACTCATAAAACATATACAATTTATCATACCTCATGGAATCAAAAAATTTATGAATAACTAAATAGAAATAATAAGACATAAAGGTAACTTGAGGCATTCATAACATTCTTACATAGGGAGTAACCCTCAGGATTACGTTTGGAATACCCATCACAGTATATTCCCCAAATCTCTTTGGAGAAACCTTAGCATTTAACTCCCTCGCGTTACCCAATGCATTGGAGAGCTATATCGGGCTCACCCGCCCTTAGTTTATCACGGAACCAACCGTCTTCATAAAAAATTCCCAAGAACCATAAAATAATCATAGCACATAACTTAAGCATAAATTAAAGATAACATTCCCACATTTCAATAAAAATATAACATTTTAAGATATTGAAATAATGAATCCATTCTAAAAACCATTTTCAAAACCATTTAAAACATTTAATAAAGAGATTTTTGAATCAAAGTGTCCCATACCACTTTGAAGTTTTTAACATTTTAAACCATTAATATCCATACAAACAAATACTTAAAACCATTTTGAAAACATTGATATTAATGAGAAATATTTATAATAATAAATCATTAAAACATTTAAAGCGATATTTTAGTTAAAGGGTTCTTAACAAAATGAAAGACACTTGAATACAATAATTGAGGAATAAAATTCAATCAGAACTTTATAATATAATGAGAATAAAGGGATTCATGATATAATATTACAAAGGATAGTATATACACCATATAAGAGTGAATTGGTGCATAACAACAATGAAGTCTCAATAGAAATGTAAAATGAGATGAAATCCCTTATAAAGAAGGTATCCTTAAATTAAGGATAAGTCAATCTCATAATTATGTGTGAAAAATTTAAATACACCCAATATAAGTGGCGATTAAGTGTAAAACAACCAGTGGTCATTCACACATATTCATAGGATGACATATTCAATAACTACAAGGTGAACCCAAATAAATAGAAATTGGGTTCAGAAGTTCCTTGGTAAAAAATTCAACAGCCTATCAGCGTCAATTTAAAATTTAGAAAACGAGTTGATGAGACAAAATGGGTATCTAATCACTTGGAAAGAAATTTTACATCAATAATAATATATAATAACATATCCCAACATAATAAGATGTAAATTAAAATACCTAACAAAAAGAAGTCTTTTAAAAAGAGGAGGTTGAAAGGTTCACTTACCGACTTGGGGAACTTTCAAAACGTACACCCCATGAAAGAAGGACTATAAAAAATTGGTGTAAATACTCATAAACGAAAGTATATTACAAAAAGAGTAGAATAATTATTATTACATACACCAATCAAAGGAAATAGTGGAAAATGTAGCATAAATCTCATGGGAATAAAAGTGAGTTGAAAAATCCCTTAAGAAAACTCGGCAGCCTAACAGCGCCACTTAAAACATCCAAAAAATGGATTTATGAGATCAAATAGGGTCTCTCATAATATTAAAATTAAAATTAAATAATTATGAATCTAAAATAACATCCCCAAACATAAGAATGATGAGATTAAAAGAAATGACATAAAAGAAAGTACTTAAAAAGAAAGAGAGAGGTAGGATCCCTTACCTCAAGTCCGACTTGTCTTGTTCATTTCTTTATATTCCTGAATAATAAACTTTGGTCAATTTATAATTGCTTAAGGAAATACATTAAATATTATTATTAAGTTCATATAACATATTATAATGTTATAATAATTGGTTAATAATGTGAGTTCATATCAGACGTTTTTGTCGATGTTTGGTACATGAGTCAAAAATGAACTTGTTTGAAAATGATTGTCCATGTAGTTATAAGTAAATAATCTCTAGAATAGTATTAATTATTTAAATATCTTATATATCCATTAAATATTCATTTTATAGTATTTTATAACACTTGGAGATAAAAATAAATGAAATGCACCGTTCATGGAGATTGTAGGCCGTACGTACGCATGAACACTACATTTATTTCTTTGTCATATTAATGGAATTAAAAAAATAAATGAGAGATATATATATTATAATTCGAGTATAATATATATTTTATATAGGTCACATATGTTCATTAATATCATTCTTTATACATTCCATGTATTGCATGAATGAGTCACATAACTTGAGGGGGTGGTAGTCCACACTTCCTCGTATGAAATTATCGCATTTGCACAACATGAAAATAGTAAAGTTATGTTTTAAATATAAAATACAGAATCATATAGAAGAAATAAATATAATATATATCATATAAAAATAGTTCCATCATAATGGCCACCATGAGAGGTGGTAGGAAAAGATAGAACAATCATCATTTCGTGAGGCAGAAATTCGCCATCCATAGAAATAGTATGTTCTTTAACCATTAGACGGAGGTGTGTAAGTGTAGCTCGAATATTTCTCATAAAAACATCATAGTATATTTAATATACTTTTGTGGTTACAAAATAAAGGAATAAAAATAGTTTATGGGGTTGTAGAAGCAAAATAAAAAAAAGAACATTAGGGAAGACTTTACCTTTAAATCAGGTAACTCCCCTTGGTTTGAACCAAAAGGGTTTCTTGAAGTGATTTATGACTAAGGTAATGATTCTAGGATGAGAAGAGGGATGTGGAGAGAAAAATTGGAAGATATTGGCCGAGGAAATGTCTTGAGAGGTGTGGGTAAGGTGGTAGAGATGGGGGCCTTTTATAAGAGAAGAGGAGGGGCACTCTTGGAAAGTTATAAAATATTACTCTATTATAAAATGATTTTAGGGTTTTAAAGGTCCGAAAATGATATATTTTGAGGATAAAGTGATAAGGCTTTGAAATAAACCCATACAATAGGTTTTTGAAAAGTGTAAGACTTAGATTTTACCCTATCTTCTCATTTTATTTAAATCTTTCATTTATGAGGTCATCACTACATCATCATGGTGTCATAAATAAATTAATTTATTTAATGTCTAAAAATTATTAAAAAAAATATCATGATGTAGGAAATCATTTTATATTTCTAATTAATATTTATAGTAAAAAATATGACTTGTATAACCCCATGTAATTTTTTTTAGTAAAACAATACATGTTTGTGACATTTTAATTTTAACTTTAAATAAAAAGTTATTAATGTCATTTTCCTACCAAAGTGGCTCCATGGGGTCACCAAGTTGTCCCATGGAGTGTCTTGGTCGGCCATGACTCATCCTATAAGGCTAGGACGTGTGTCAATGTCATTTCATATTATTATAACATTATCTTTACCTTAAATTACACTAATTACCTTTAATCACAATTAATAAAACTTAAAAGTTACTATTCACCAAGAAATTATTTTAATCCCATTGAACCAAATTTTACGTCCTAGTGAAAACCATGTATGTCGAATTTTTGAAATTCAATCCACAAAATTGGTAAAGTTTCCTTTAAACGAAAAATCAGTTTTTTATCCACCACTTAGTGGTTTCACTATTCCTCAAAATTTTAAGTTTTTCAGAAAAATACCAAAAACTCACCCTAAGATATATTTGATATTCCGAATTAAAAAATGTTGTCTATTTTACAAAATTCAAAACATATAATTTTCATTAATTAATTTAATAATTAATTCCCATTGTCAGAACAAATAGCGTGTTTTTATGAAACAATATATTTCAAAAGACTAACACTAGTTTAAGTCCAATTTCAAGGTGAAATTAATTCCAATGAACACTATTGGATTAAATGGTAAAAATATATTATAACTAGAATTTAAAACCAATTCAAAATATAATATAATCATATAAATAAATTATATCAAAAAGTGGTTTTGAATTAAAATACAACAATTTTCACTATTCATTAAAAAAATGAACTTTATCGGAAAAATAACAAAACTTTACACAAAGTAAATTTTGATGTCCCGATTCTAAAGAATAATTTTATTTGGTCCAATAGAATGTATAAGAGTGACCAAAACTATATTAAAGAGGGTTTACCATCAAAAGGCGATAAATCGACCTTTTAGTGAATTTTAGAGTATTTGTGCTTAAAATTGAATTATTTTCTTATTTTAAGCCTTTATATTTTATTGGATAAATGTAAAAACATTTAACAAAAATATAAAATCATATTTTAGTTATTTCTATTCATTCCCGCCAATACAATGGCTAGGCATTAACAACCATTTAAAATAATATTATTTTATTATTAGAGTGCAACATAAGATTTCAAAGAAACTCGTTGTTGTGTATTGGGTGCACCATCGAGCATAGCATTCCATTTAAAGTAATATTAATATTTTATTCACAAATATGAATAAATATGAAAAATTAATATTATTTATTTACCTGGGATGTTACACCTAGTTCCCAACTACTATGTGGAAAAGACATGTGGTCAAATCCACCGTATGATATGTTGGTGTCAGAAAAGTCTATAAAACATGGACAACTAACTCCTACTTATTATTTTCTGCCTATGGATCTGGATCACTGCGGAACCACAAAGGTGTCTTGTGCTAGAACTCACAGAGGAATCTCATCTTGCAGCCATCCTCATCAATCACTACCAGGACTATCTTCGTCTCAATTGGTGGGGGTGATGATGCATACCCACGAGGAGGAAGGGGATCGAAATATAAATGCTAAATTGAGGCCTTGTTGATCAGGGGATTTTCTTCATGAACAAGTGCTGGTATACGGCTTTCTATCATTGTGGAGGAATCCAAAAATTTATCAAGGAGTAACACAGTTATATGAGAATATACATATAATGTTATATTTATCAATGTAAAATGGTTAGATAAGAGAAGAAGGAAAATTAAATACTAAATTCAATATGATGCATGTACTATTGTTCCGTACAACAAATGTCTCAAATCTCTGAGTCAAAAAATGGATTATCAGTGTCCTAGTGAATGGCTACATCAGCCATACAAACCATCACTAGACACTCGAACCTAAAAGCTGGTTTCAAGACAAGTTGAAACTATTTCCCTAAACCTAAACAAGAAATTTTTAGGGAAATTTCTAAACAAAATCCTATGGGTCGAACCACCATTGATACCTCTTATCACAACCTGACCTAAGAAATTGATCGAGGCATAACTACCCCAATCACACCTCCATAGTTCAGGGTGTTGTGACAAGAACTAAAGAATCAACAATAATCAGGGATACATTTTCCTAAAACCTATACAAACACACACAACCCACTCAATGAGAATGTTCATAGGGAAGTTAAAAAAATTGAAAACACTAATAAAATAAAATGAACATACATAAAACTCTAGATGGTACAATAGTATGGTAGTGTCTACTGGAATGTAATGGGAAAAAATAGACACCCAAACCAAAAAACTATTCCCAACTAAAGGAAACTGAAAGATAATAATAGGCGAGAGAGCCTTTCACCTAAATTGCAACTCTGACCATCATACATGGTCCATGCAACCAATATCCCTAAGCTTCTATAAGATCACGATCGGATGATATGTCATCAGAAAAAGATATTACATGTGTTAGGAAAATCCCATGAGGGGTGAGTATATACATACCCAGTAGTACACCCTAGAAAGGTAAATGGGGAGCAGTAAGATATTCACTAAAAAGAAACTAGTACAGAGAACAAGGTATGGTAAAAGTGAATGGAAATAGTACAGATCAACCAAAAAATATATTAAAAGTAGACTAATACAAACACAAGGAACTTGAAACGGTGAATAAATGAACTCCTAATTGATTATTCAATTCCTATATATAGATACTGGAATCATCAAACCTTGAGAATATAGACTTGGAAAGCACGTGGAACATACTGTGCATCTTGACCTCTCCTAGAAGAAGGCTAAACAAGACCCAAAGAACAAGTACTGTAACATGAAACACACACACACAAATATATTCTTATTCAAAGAAATACAAATGAGATTGTAAGGGGATCTCCATATCATAGCTCAGCCCAAGAAATAGAGAAGCCAACCATTCTAAGGTAAAGTCATCTGTGATGCCCAGCATCTCGTGCATCTGCCCTGGAGGGAAAACTTGATAGTGGCACGAATAACTGAAACTAAATAGTATATTATTTGGGTGGAACTGAATTGAACATGCTATTATAGGTTGAATCATAACAACATGTATTTGTGGGGAAGTCCCCCCTCTTTCTCATAAGTACCTAGGTGATGTCGATACAAGCCTCTCCACTATGCTGCCTAGTCAAGGGTATTCTCTTGTAGTCACTAAGGAATGACACTTACCAATCATAATGAAGGGTACTACTTGGGAAAGCTACTGGGGAACACCACTGAGTATAAATTGCTTGAGGGTA
The DNA here is from genome assembly GCA_963277665.1 of Viscum album. NCBI lineage: Eukaryota > Viridiplantae > Streptophyta > Magnoliopsida > Santalales > Viscaceae > Viscum > Viscum album. Next base: position 1,303,201,432 of record OY728127.1, read on the forward strand.
AGCTCGATGAGTCATCCAGGGATTCTACTGGCTGGCCCGGCTGTAGGGTCACACCTAGATTGTCATAGGGGACTACACTACCTATTCAAGCTGGAGTGTCAGCCCAAAATATTGAATAAATACACTTACTAGATCCTATAAGAGGGTAACACAAAATCATTCTGGACTACACTTACCATCCTAGATGGAGGGTCAGCCTGAAATCAATGAGGACTACACAACCCTGCCAAGTTCTAGGTTCAACCAAGAACTGCTATGGTAAAACCGGTCTAATTGATGCTATCAATAAGTGATGTATATTAACTTTCTAACCTAGAACATTTTGGTTATATCTCAATATAAGATTATGATAAAATCATTATGTTCTATGTGAGAAAAACCCTCAGGATTGGAACGTCACTGTCTAAATTATGATTTCAAACAAAGGTGATATGGGGGTTTAAAGGTTTCTCAGACCTGTCCAAAAAGAGAACAGATTGTTAGGGGACAACACAATGTGTGGTGCTTCTCCACTACCTGGATGTGTCTATAAATGGTACACGGGTCCCATACCATCTAGTATAAGATGATTTGTAGGTGTACTACATTCCATGTCAATGTTATACGAGACCAGGGCCATATCTGGTAGCCATGTACAAGAAGTTGAACCCCATGTCTGTGTACTCTGGTACATCGCATGCTGATCAACATGGAATACTTCTCGTTTGGCCAACCCATTAATCAACACATGGAATGTTCTTGGCCGTGTGTTCCTTTGCATGTATTTTCACATAGAAAAGTTAGTATATGGAATGTCAAGGGGTGTACATGTCATGTCATCATTATCTTCCCCAAAACCCTAGAATTGTCGCAATGGGAGGCTAGACATCATACGTTATTAAATCTATACCGCGTGTTTTCCGAATTTTCAAAAAAAATGAGGATTTGTTTGATTTTAGCTATTTCCTCCAAATATACACCAACCACTACTGAGGTCTTCATAATTTTCTCTGAAATACCTAGATCTAGCTGAAGAATGTGGAATACCATTTCCATTCATCATGAATCATCCTTGTTCGAAAATGATGTTTTGACCAAATATTCCACACTCCAAAATGGCTTCAATATTTATAATATTTTCACAAAACATTTTGTATTTTCATCATAGCATTGTGTCAATTCTAGATATGTTCCTTGATTATGATTTTATATATTTTTTCAAACTGTCACAAATCTGGATTCCCGATCGCACTCAGGTCCCCTAGTAATTGTAGAACTGGGATACATAAAGATTATATGGTGAGAAAAGAGATGAAATGGGAGGGAAAGGAACCATAAACAACGGTTTGGATTATTGGAAAAGATTTTTTGGAAAATGATCAAGAATATGCATCCAAATTAGAGAAAAAATTAATAAATAGTATCATCATAGTAATTCGGAGAAGGCAAGGGGGTGGAGACTGAGAAATCTAGTTTGAAAATGCTCTAATATTTAATAAAAGGATTTAAAACAAAATATAAATTTCCTACCTCTATTTTGGATTGATTATTGGTGATGATCATGCTCACTAATGGGTCTAGGAGGTGCTGCTGCATTTGTTGCGCCTCGATCTGCCTTGAATCTTTAATCGTTCTTCGTTCTCCAATGGATAGAAAAATAAGGGAGATAGTTTTAGACGAATCATGGTTATGAAACATAGGAAAATATCTTTTCTGAGATATTTATATATTCTCACCTAATTAATCATAAATTTAATCAATTAAATAGATTAATTATTTAACCAATTAAATGTACGACCAATGAGCTAGGGGTATGGACGCCCCGTGACGACTCATTTTATGTTTTTTATAGGGAAACACAGTGTTCTAGTCCCAAAAAAGATCACAAAATTCTAATCAAATCAACTATTTAAGATTTATCTGGTTTTCATTAATTAACTACATGTATAATATTAAATATATTAAATATTTTTATAAAAATAATTCCAGGAACACTGGACCTCAAAATTGAACGTTGTCGCATCACCTGTCTCTATATAGATAATTTTAAATATTTAAAATTCTTATAAGGAAAAAACTAGATCTCTATAATAATGGTTATAATGTATCATGAATTTTTTAGCACTGCAGTTTCTTATAAATAAAGTTACCAAAGAAAATACATTTTAAATGAGAAATGTTAATTAAAACCCCAAAAGTGTACCCCATATTGTATGGAAAATTTCATTAGGTTATATTTCTATAGGGTATGTTTACATAAAATGTTCATTTTCCTATAGTTTATTTATATCCAAATGTTTATTTATTATAATCGAATCTCAATTTTTCACATTACTCCCTCATTAAAAAAATTTCTTCATCGATATCTCCAGGAATATAATTTAAAAATAAAAGTGTGGATTTCCATTTCATTACATATCTTGGTTCTCATGCGGACCACACTATTTTATGATTTCTATATTTATCATTCACCATTTCTACCATCTGATTCAAACTCCATTTCTTCCAAAACCATCCCATGAATTTTGTTGGAGAATATACTCAAATAATAATGAAATATGAAACTCATCATGAGCATTGGAGATAAAAAGTGGAATTTTCAAATAGTAAGCCAGTACACCAATTCTATATAGGATATGAAAAGGTTTTATGTTCCTAGGAAATAGTTTTAATTGAATAAAAATTCTTATAAAACCTTTATAGCCAGACACATTTATGAAAATATAATCCCCCAGTTTATATTCAAAATAATTATTTCTATTCATAAAATATCTTTTATTCTATTTGGGTATATCTTAATAAGATTTTCAATATTCCACACATTCCTTATTATATTCTCAACAGGATCTAGAGTTATGGGTTTATTTCCAATGGATTCATCCCAATTGGGTAGTTTATTAATTTTCCTCCTATATAATTCTTCTATTGATTCCATTGTAATGTTTCAATAGAATCTATGATTATATACATATTCTAATAATGTTATACAATTTTCCTGAAATCCGTGGAAATCAATTATCATGACCTTAAAATGTATTCTAGTGTATGAATATTCCCTTTGAAAATTTAATTAGTTTTAGGGAGATAGTTTGTGGTCAAATATACCCCAATGTCATGATATTTATAAAAACTCTTCTAGAATATTGCTATATATCATGGGGCACAATATTATCTAATCAAAAAATTTATACCATGGCATCAGACAACGTCATTAATAAAGAATCATGGGACATACTAAATAGGTAGATATTCCCATATAGAGAGGAAATGTGAAAACATGGTATGGTTACCAAAAAAATCCAATGTTTCATTATTTAATGAATGTATCTAGGGAAATTCACTAATAATTACCATTTTAATGTCATAAATTATTCTTATATAAATAAGAAGAGGTTACATGACTCTATTAAAATGTTTTTTTATTAGCCATTACCTATTGAAAATTTGATATCCTTCCCACATAGTCCACAACATCCAACACCATATTATCTCATAATACATATTTTTTTATAAACATATTAATCAAAATGATACTAGGGTGAAAATTGAAATTACGATTTTTTTATTAATCGAATAGTTCCATTCTTAGATAGAGTATTGATAGAACATAAAGTCTATTTAAAAATTTCATAACACCATTATCATTAAAAAAGTATTCCAATTTACTGTCATTCATTTCATTAACAATACCTTGTGAGAACTAATCATTCAGTAATAAAAATTAAATATACTCATGTAATTAATATTTGGAAATCATTTATAAAATGAATGATATTTCACCTTCTCTAAAAATTCACGTATTAAACATTTCCATGTATATTTATATAGAATTGTTTAAAAAGACATCTTATTTTATTCTATTTTATCATTCTAACTTAACACATCAACCACCTTATTTTCATTTATATGGTTATTGTTTACAAATGAATTATAATCTTTGAGTTTCTCATTCCATATTTTGTCCATCATGTTATGTAATTTCCAAAAAACTAGTTTTTAAAAAATGAATGTGTTTTGTAAATATCTCCCAATTTTCACAATAATATTATTTCATCTATCACTAAGGAATAGATTAATCATTTTTATTCAATTTAATTCGATGGATACTTATTTTCATGAATCATTAATAGTAATTAATTATTTACAGCAACTCTTTTATTTTTATTAAGGAAATAATTAATACCTTTATTGAATGAAACACTATATATGAAATATTCCTTCATTAACTATAGTATTTCTATATTTGTGAACTGAAAAAATCAATTATATATTTATTCAAAATAAAATTTAATTCATATAAAAATATAACATTAAACCCTTTATAGGAAAACATGCTTAAGGGGAATGGTAATGAGTATTATTTTTTAAAAAATAGACGATATAAACATGTCAATCTAAGGGAACTAAATACCACGGTTATGTTCATTAGAATTATCGATTCTTAAACATCATTTTTAAGGAGCAATCGATATACTATAGTCAATGGAAATATTTCTAATATTAGGATATTTTTTAATCAATATTTCATACATTCAAATTTTACCATATTAATCCATTCCTCAAATTGATTCATTAATGATTTTCAAATGAATAGTATTTTATTCCTAGCTTCTAGACTATACTATGATATCATAAGTATATAAACAAAATAAATTTTCATGATAATAATTGCATACTAAATATATTATATGTATAAAAATAGAGGGTTCATTACCAATAAAAATGGAAATTTAGTGAACTCGTAATTTCCATACCTTATCCAGAAAAAAACATTGGAATGTATTCCATCCATACTCATAATTAATGATACCATATGGGAATACCATTCATTGAAAAATATTTTTCTCCATGAAGTTCAGCAAATAGTTCATAAATTTGATGCATTAGATACATGTTCATTAATATTATTACATATATTTCTATATATTTTAATCACAAACTCATTGAGTCAACCTTTATTTCAGGAAAATGATATTGGTCCCCCGTTGGAGAGATGGACGGTAATATGAGTCTCTTATAAAATAATTCAAGTATTTGTTTAATTATATCGGCTAATTTCATAATGTTAATTTTATAAATATACATATATATTTGTTTTTCATTAGGGATGAGTTCTATTAAAAACAAAATTATTACTCATTATTGTAGGTTAATGTAATTATCTAGGAAAATTATTAATTTATTCTTAGACAATGTATACATACTATATTTTATTGTTACCAGACTAATTCATAGGTTCTTTCTACTCATCTACACAAATTCTATTGTTAACTACATCAGCAGGTGGTGGATCTTGACATAATTATGATGATGAATACACCACTCTATTGATAATGTATTCTTTATATTTTTCATGAATAATAATCCCATTACCATGGAAATAAATATTATCATTATACATTTAATGTGAATCCAAATCCTTCATTATATCAAAGTCCACCATAAGTAAAAAAATAAAATTTGAAAATATTTTTTGGAGATTAATTTTAATGGGGATGTATCCAAAATAATGTAACCTTTTATATAAAATTGCTTTTATTATGAATGTACTTACTAAAATAATTTATGAACAAACTCATCAGTTTCAGGGATCATATAAGCCTTTCCTTACCAATTAGGCATCTTTTGTGGTATGGTCCATTGATGGTAGGGAAATTGGATTGAATAATTTCATATCTCATTATATTTAAAGCACTGAATTATGGATATTTAATTATTTCACTTTCTTTCATGATTCATATGGACCTTGTAATATAATCTATCAGAAAATCCAATTCCACTTAAGAATTTACCATGATTATTATTAAAAAAATTATCACATGTTTGGAATGGTATAATTCTTTTCTACTTATATAATAAATTTATTCTTTCTCAGTTCTCAGCCAACCTTTGCATTCCCTAATTTCCATTTATTATATAATACCTTTATAATTATTACATTATATTGATGGTTTATTATAATATATCACTATATTATAACAATATTAGGGAGACTAGTTCCCCTTACAGGGTCAACATTAGCACATCTAGGAAATAGTTTTTATTACATTCCTGATTCTATATACAATCTACCAAATAAAATAATAATATTGAAAATCTATCCTAATATTGGGAGAAACTATCCACTTACTTATGCTCTATTTTGAGTAATTTCCTCTCCATTTTATCTCATTTCAATTGAGAAAGGTATGTCATAAGAAACATCGAATTAAAATTTCCCTATTCTATAAATTTATGACATGATCCTCTATTTTTTTTTGTAAAACAACACATTTTATCATCATTTATTGTTAATAAATATTATTTTTTAATATCCTTTCCACTTCATTAATTCCAAATATAGAAATAAATTTTTAAAGGATTTGATCCATTTCATAGCTAAAATACATTTAAAATTCCATTAATGGATGGACACATATATCCTGTGATGAAACATAATATTTGTGCATTGTGATATGAAAAACAGAACCTTTATATGAGAATGTAAAATTTTCATATCCTAGGTAAGATTCCACAATATAGATATGATCTTATAATATTTAACCTTCATTGTATGGGGTTTTATAGATGGGATATCCCCAAGTCATCTATAAATAATGATACAATATCCCTGAATTCTGCATTGACACATCATTAAACAGTGGAAGGGACATAGTTATCTAATAAAACAAATATGATTTTTTCTAACAAAATCATTAAAAATATTGAAATTTTTTATGGGTCATCATAATGCTCATGCATGAAATGTTTTTATGAAATCTATTTTCCAAGCTTTTCAACAAATATTCCACATATACAAAATTTAAAAACATTAACTCAATTACCCAAGAGTTGGTGTTTAATTTATTGAAATGGTAAATAATATATCGTATTGAATCAATAAGGATAAATTAGTTTATCAGTCATGTAAAATTTGATAAATACAAGACATACATATTGCATTTTATTTTGAAAGATTCTAATGAATACATTATTCAAACCTCTAAAATCCTTAGGGGATTCATTATTCTTATCATGGGTAATGTAAATAAAAATAAAGGGTCTTATTAGAAGCATAAATAGGATTATTTTTTTTCAAAATACTTCATGAATAAATAATGGATAAATTTTTTGGAAAAGTGAATAGTGAGATCATGTTTCATTTAATCATTAGTCTGATCATGATATACATCAACTGAAAATAATTTAGCATCTTAGATAATAATAATGGATTTATGGATAATGAAATTGCATAATTTCGGTCATCATGATATAAAAGATAAGGCATCATGCCATGATATCATATTCTTACCGTCAAGGCCTTATATCGACACAGTATCAATAATTGTGTTGGTATATATTAAATACCCAAAAAATAAGGTTTCCAAAATGTTTTATCCCATAATATATTTTGATTCATAGATAGGAAATATATTAAATTTCCTCAAAAATCAGATACATTTTTCCAATTCATTAATAATTTCATGAAATATCAATTTAATTTATAATTCATTTTTCGTATCAATTAAAGAATATCTGTATTAAATAACAAACAAATAATATTAATATTTCTCCTATAATAATATTCAATTAAAAAATAATATATATATATATATTTAGATAATAAAAATATTATTTACATGATAAAATAAATAAGGATATTTGGGTGATAAATAAATAATCAATAATATTTTACAGTGATAAAGAACATGATCATGACTAAATAAATAACCACAATATTATAAATCCCTAAGAAGTGAAATGGATATCAATTTATTTTAAATGATATTTTTTCTAGTGAAATCATGTCTGTTGAAAATAGATTCATAAATGGATCAAATAAATTCAATATATCATTATTATTAAAATTATATAATTTTATAAAAATGTTGTAATAAATGACATCCAAAAACAATATTCAATCATTTAGAAATTAAAAAAAAATATTTTTAATATATCAAAAAAATCTCTAAAATTATCAGAATAAAATATTCATGAAAATTAACCACAGAAGCATGTAAACGAGTATTCAATTAAAAAACATTTATTATTGGGTTAAAATTTGTTGGTACTGTAAAAATTAATGTAAAAATTCATTTAACACATTTCGTGAAAATTAAATCATATAAAAAACGATAAGAAAATTACTTTTTAACATTTTTTAAGAAAGATAAGTGTAAAATAAAAATAAATTTAAAAATAATTTACGAGAAAAAAATTTCATATATAAAAATAATTTTAAATAACATGGACACTGAATAGAAACAATCAATGTCCAAAAATATAATATAAGGTCTTCTATTTCCAAAAAATACAACATCATTATGAGTATGAAAGGGAGGAAATTATGGGTTATAAAAATGAGAAAATAGGAAATAATTATATGATGATGAATTTTTTTTATAAGAGAATCAATATATAGTTCCCCCGATGAAAATTGAAATATAAGCAATAATAAAAGTGAGACTGTAAAATAAACTCTTATGACTTTAATAACATTTGAATAAATTAACATTGAAATAAATAATAATAAATTTAAAACAAAATTCCATTACTAATAATTTATTCATCATATAATATTTCAATGGGGTAGTATATAAACTATGTAAATGATAATTTATTCATAATATAACATATCACCAAATGGGGTGGAAGTGAGATGAGAAAAATCTTAAATAAATTTTTATAATGCATTGTACATTATATTATCCTACAAAATAAATATTTCACCAATATAAACATACAATTGAATAATATTCATACTTTTCAAACCAAATAACAATATCTTTTAACAGAATAACACTCCTCAATTAACATTTCTTCAATAAAATATTTATTTGAGGGGCTTAATTGTTGTGTTTTAATGTATGTGTTATTTAGGAAATTTTAGTCCTTTCATCATCATAATGGATTCACCATTAAAAAAATAAATAATGAAATAGACATCGACAATACTAATTTTATATTATTGTATAAAATTCCCTAAAAGGTTGTTATAGAAAAATGAAATACATAACCCATGAATATGGAATCCCTTATATACACATTCCCATTATTTTCATTTTTTATTGAAAATAATAATGTATATTTAAAAAATATTTTAACATGAAATATTCATAACTGTATTATAAATACCATATATATTTAGTAAATCCATGATTGTAAATTTCTCTTTGAAGAGGTGATGGAAAATTGAACAAATCTCTCTGTGTCGAATATTGTTTGTACACATGCATAAGAAAAACCATCATTTTACAGTGGATAGAAGGGTAAGAAACAATTTCATTCAAAATTTGATCGAAATTATATAAATTTGTTTCTAAAAAATCATAATAAAATTTTATTATATTCATTTTGAATAATTAATATTCTTTATTATTCATAAACTAAATTTTATAGAAGTAGAAAAATAGATAAACACTAAATTAGCCAGTTAAGGGGATGACCTCTTCTTAGAGTGGCCTCACATAGGATACAGCTTAATACTTCATAGGATGGGGTTTGGGGAATAAATTGAGATCAATAACATGGGTATGTAAAACAATAATGTATTCGCGTAGGAAATATATAAGGTAATTCTCTCAATGATAATGAATATTAGAGAACATGGGCTCCCTTTTAAAAGCGGGTTGGGTGATGGAAATGTAAATGGTCGAAATGTTAATATATAATATGCATATTACTATTGCTAAATGTTTCATATATTACATATATTAGTGTAAATGTATTATATGATCAAAATAATATCAACCATTTTTTTGGAAATGTTTATGTGATATTTCGATCAAAGATATTATTTTAAGCCCCTTGTAAACCTCTTTTTACCATATTTGAAGTAACAATTTTTATCCAATATTCTATTCAATATGTATTAATATTAATGTTAATATATTAAAAAATGATATTTTCATTGGAAATATTGAAACCATTTAATTATATTTAATACACATATATGTGGAGAAAATAATTTTTTAATTATGTTAATAAATAAGAATGAAAACACTCTTTTAGAAAAGTTTTTTTAGAAGGAAACTGAATTTATTATAATTTAATGAAAAAATTATTAACATTTTAGGAATGTAATAACATTTAATTAAGTATTTAATATTTAAAATTTGATAAAAAAACATTATTTAATGGTGGTTTATTTAATTTACAATGATAAAATCACAACGTGCATATTAAAATAGTTTTATAAAAAATGTCACATATAACTATTATATGATTATTACTACATTACTAACCAGTAGATAATCATTTTATGAATGATTATTGACCTAGTAATAATTATTAAATATAAAAAATAAATATTAAATAGTTACAAACAAATTTAGTGACAAATATTTTAAAATATCATAAAGCATTATCCCCATGTTGTTAGGAAAAAATTTACATTTAATATTTTTAAAACTTATGTTTCTATAAAATGAGTATTGTGATATAGTTTCATTAGAATGAAATGTACACTTACTATAATTTAGGAACATGTCTTATAATGTTATTGGTGTATTTTGAATTTAGATCCACCATTCAATTCTACATGGTTTTTTTTGTGATAGATATTGATTATAAATTTAATAATATGTTATAATGTTATTTTTACAATATTGGCATAGGTAACCCACATATTACATAGACACTCAACTGTAGTCAACAACATATACCAGATGAGAAGGTTTTATTGAGGTATACTGAACAAGATTGAGTCACAATAATTGTGAAATAGATCATATATCAAATTGGGAAACATCTACATTATGTTTTTATGTTTTGTGTGATTTTTTCCAAAGGTAATATAATTGTATTGAAATGTTTTTAAATATTATATTTTCCCAATAAATAAATATACTATAACTGGGATTCATTATTTACATATTAGTATTGTTTGGGGAATTAATTTATTAATATACATGATAAATTATAATCCATATTGCATATTTATAATTATATTTATCAGAGTATTTTATTACATATAAATTTCATGATCCAAAAAATATTTAAATTTTTCTATTGATCTATTCCAATTTATTACTATAAGTGAACACGATTGTGTTCTAGTTTTGGTTTTTAAAACATGAATGAAATTATAGAAGATTCTATTTTTTGTGATGTTATCTCATTAATGGAATGATATAAAGAATTTGTGTGTCAGACATGAACAATAAGTAACTTATTATATACATGGTTGTATATAAAAACATAGGTGAGTCAAAGAGACTAAAATAGATAATATATTGAAAAATATATGTTACATCACTGTTAAATTTACTAAATTATCATTTTCATATAAAATATAACAACCTATCACATGTTACATGATAAGATCTTTCTGATCACATTTTTAAAATTGGATATAGCATATACATTATGTGAACCATAAATATTTTTCACACCTGTGTTCATTAATATAGCCCTAATAATTAAATATTTAAATCTTTTTTGTTATTTTCTCTACTATTCTAAATATTGTAAAATTATTTATCATTACTATTTAAATTTGGAATCCTGATATTAAAATCATGATGTAAGGAGTCAAAAAATATAAAAATTAGGTATTAACACCAATTTTATTATTATCCTAAACTACAACTTCTAAAAAGTACAAGATACCCATAATCTCGAAATAATAGAATATTCCTTTACAAATAATTATTTACTTAAATATATTTTAATATAAAACAATCATTATTCTCAACACATTTGATGAAATATGTTATCCATTATTTTATAAGTATAAATTGTGTATTCAATAGCATATCAATATTCATCAAATTATATATAAATCATATGACTAGAGTCATTTATATATAAACACTTTTTAAAAATCCCAATCTACAATTAACACATTATATGAAATGGATATAAAAAACACTATTAAGTGTAGAATTTCACAATTGAGAAGTATTATCTAAGAAATATATTTTCTAAAAAATATAATGGATTAATGAGATTTTATAAGAATGTATTTTCCGAAGCACAAATTTTATAACTACATGTATAAGATAAGAACTTTATAAATGAATTAGGGGAGAAAGTTTTACCCAAAAAAATGTCATATGGTACATGTTTTAAATAAGTGTGATGATTATGTTAAGTATTTTAAACAAGAATGTGATAGTGAAATTATTTTACGAATAATATATCCATTCGAAACATTGTGAAATTTATTTTGTTTAACATCTATAAATGAAATAATATAACTAATTAAACATCACATGTCCAAACTTTATGTTTACTAATAATATAATAATAAAATAGAAGTAAATTTTTAATGGCAATTTTAAAAAATATAAATAAACATATAATTATAATTAAATATAATTATATAAAAATATAATATAGATTATCAATTACCTTAATTAATTAATTTAAATTATTTATCAAAGAAATGAATATAACTCCTTAAAATACATCCAATATTAATTCCTCAAAAAACAAAAAAAATTACTCCAAAAACACTTTCAAGCTCATCACATTTTTTGAATTTTAATGATTATTCATTATGAAATTTATTTAGAAAAAAACATAAATATTTGTGAAATAAATAACTCATTTAAACTCATTTTAGTCTAATTTAGAACAATAATTAATCTAAAAAGTTATTTCTCAATGAAAGAAGGAGGAATAATGAATGGAGAAATGAAGATAATGTGAATGTTCAAATATTGTTAGGGTGAATTATTCATGAATGAACCCATTTCAAAAGTGGTAAGAATTAAATCAGTAAAATGATAACAATTTATTAGTTTTTAATAATCCATTATGTAATACCATGACTCATAGTTCCTTAATTGAACCTTACCGTGGTCACTAAAAGACCACTGGACTACCTCCACAAATTCCAAAAAAAAAATACTAGAAGTGAGTGCATAAAACAGTCATAGGGAGACTATTTCCACAAAAAAGGCCCAATCTCAATAGACCTGAAAAATATTTACCCTGAACCAAACATATAATTATCAACCCAAAAATAAAATTAGAGTTAATCAATGATATATGATCCCCCCTCGTGGTATAGAATATAAATGTTATAAAATAATCTATATGACACAAAAAATATATAATAGTTTCTGAATTTTTTGTAATAAAAAAAGTAATTTTAAATTACATTATGAAATATAATAGTAAATTGAAAATCATTAATAGATACACATAAATAATTATAAAATCCATTGTCCTAAATCAAATTTACATTATGCTAAAACATCATCTACTAAAATTTCCTTGACAAAATCCTCATCCCCATCTCAATCAAACATATATGAATAAACATAATCATGAAGGTATAAAAACATATATTGAATCCAATTCCATTAAAATCATTAGGTGTAAGTATAAAACAATAATATGATTCCCCCAATATCTTTAATAATAGTTAATTTTGGTATCATCAATTATGTTCATGGGTAATTAGAGGCATTGTGGTGTTTTTCTCTTACAATACACCAACAAAAAAACAAAAAATTAACACACAATTACTTAAGTCATCATATAATGTGTAAAATAATCCGCTATGACTCTTCGCCACATATACTTTCCCCATTTAAAACAATTTATCATTTGATGTCCTTATACTATAAATCCATAATGTTCTCAACCAAACCACCTTCATTGGGGGTCACATAATAATTTAAAAGATACAACCCTTATTAGGGTTGGTGTCCCATATTTGTTTCCAATAGTACCCAATCAATAGAGTTTACTCATCATGATCTGCACCATAAACTATTTAATAGGTGATTATTTTCATTACAGTACCCAACACATACTATATCTGGGTAGGGTTATCATCATAGTTTCATCATCAGGATGTTTCGATTTATAAAAAATATCAATCTATCACATTATGATGTACCATCATCTCAATTAGGATATATATACCCAACAATTTGTTTCAACATAGGAGCCAATAGGTGGAAATCATATAGAATAAATAGGCATAACTACATGATTAATAACTAATTTTAAAAAAATAAAACCAATAAATAACACAAGAAATAGCATTTTGATCCTCCCTTAATAACCAATTATTATTTACAAACATAAACCAATGTTTTGAACAAAAAAACCCATAAGTGAAGGAACTCATCCCTCAACACATATGTCTTACCACATAGTCATACTAATCTAAACATTGAATAGAACAAAACTCATGGAAAATTTTACCAAGTAGATATCCCAACCTATTGTAATGGAATAAAATAGGGTTTCATTCTTCCAAATCCATTATACACCTCTTAACACAATATGTGGTAAAACATATTATTACTAACAAATTTGGAAACAAATTTCCCCAAAAAATATATGGATAACTCAACAAATCATGATTCACCGTGGAATAGAATGATTAGAAATATAATTAAATTAAATAAACATTTCCACATGTGACTATTATTTAAAAATATGGAATCTCCTACATAATGTCTTAATAAACAAAAAAACTCAATCACATATATCTAAATACCCTTTTAAATCGAATCAACCCCTATTTCACAATCCATTTTGAAAAAGGGATTATATATCAACATATATATATTAGGCCCATAGAAGAAATCAGAAAATAATATTCAATATAAGAAACATATTTGTTTAATACCCTTTAATTTTAAATTATTGAAATTAACTACATTCCCCTTGATATTGAATTAAATTATACAATATTTTTAAAATCATATATTAATAGAATATAATTTTTTTAAGTACGTGACCATAATAATTACATAATATTGAGTTGTGAGTCAAGAATTTATTTTCTTACCTTTGGGGATCATGTAATGTTTAGAGTTTTAGAGAATTTTGAAATAAATCATAAATAAAAAACCATAAATAAAATATTTGACACATCTTACCAGTATACATTTCCATGATAATATAAAAATTTAAAATTAATATGTAATATATTTTCCTAAAAAATCTTCTTGACATTCAACATGACAGTTTTATTTCCCTTTACCATCCAAAATCCTTGAAAAAAACATTTTAATAATTAAGGATTATACTAAAAAGAATATAAAGTGATATAAAAGGGAATAAATATATTATTCCAGGGAAAAAAATACATAACCCGTGAAATTTTTGTCTTGATAACATATATTTTACCCCAAAATGGAACCATATTTATTTTAAAATCATTATTATCTTAATATCTTGAAATCAAAAAATTCCCATGAAAACATATTAGTATGTATAAAATATTTATGTATGTTCCTTGGAAAATCATTATCCTAGAGCCCTTATGTAACCCTTAATTGATCACTTATAAATTAAAATAATAATATTAATTACTCTTAATATGGTTCTTTGAAAAACATACACATTTCTATTTTCATTGAAGAAATATATGGGTATACCCATAAAATGATATATATCGAACCCACTTGTGAGATATAATGGGGTTAAAATAATTATATAAACAACTTAATTGGAATTTATCATGAATTAAAATTTTTATAATGGGTTATTTTCAACATCAATCCCTTTAAAGACTATGGTTAACCAATAATGAAAACAATTTTAGATATGAAATTAGGATTTTCTTTTAAATAACATTTTCAAAAGTAAAATAATCATAAAAATGGAAGTAATGTTTTTTAATTAATGAAAACATTAACTCTTTTAATGGAATATGAAATTAAAATAATGGTTTCGGAAGCTAGACAATCCATTGTCACTATATATGTTAAAATAGAACATTTTTTTAGTATTTTATATATTTTTAAATATTCCATAAAAGTTTCCTTTTTAAAACCCATTGAATTAAAGTGAAATGAATCATAAAATTTCTCTTATTAATATTTTATTTCATATTAAAACCATAAATATAATAGTTTTTTATAAATGGTCTTTGAGGAAAATGTTTTGAATGAAAAATTAATGGAATACTTTTTATATAATCTCCCTTACCTTTAGCCTGACGCCTCACGTCTTTCCTTTATCATCCAGAATAAAAAACCTAGGTTTTTTTATAATATTAATATCATTCTTCATGTTTATTATTCCATTTATATCCATGATATAGTTAATTAGATAAAAAATTATGTTCACATCAGTTGTTTTTTCGTTATTTGACTTAAATATCCAAAATGACATTGGTATGTAGAATTGGGTCAAAGAAATAATTATTTCATATTAGTTTGTAAAATAATAATGAAATAATTTTTATTCAAATAAATTAATTTTACATTTAAATACTATCATGAAATATGTCTAAAAAGAAACTATGTTACGATCACGTAGGTTGCGGGTTGAAATGTCCCCAACCCAGACCTACTAAACCATTGACCCGAGCCAAGTCTACACATTTATATCTAGAAATCCATTATGTACACTAGCAGGTGATGAATAGAACTGAGGGTATAATTGATCATATGGTGAGAATATACCCTCTTTTCCAATGTAATGTATTGTATAAAACATATGAAATAAGTAAAAAATAATGAATAATCCATAAAAATGCATTTCGAACCATTTCCAAAATAGGGTACAAACATGAAAAAATGATAAATATGTGATTTCATTCAAGTAATTCCATTGGGGTTGAAAACCTAACATATAGTGAAAAACTAATTCCCAAAAACGGGTCCTAACTTCATGTCTATATCTTCATCCTTGCACATAGAAACCCAACTCAAATACCTAGCATAGGGTCATTGCCTTTGCCCGAACCTGCAACCTTCAAATCTGTGTGGGTACCCAATGGTTGATTGATTCAACTGTGAGTATAACTCATTATTCACCCACCAATGGTGTCTAAAACATATCAATTCTATGCACTTAGTGTTTTAATATTTGAAACAAATGATAATGTATATCGAAGAACAACTTGGGTGACATTAGCTAGCATTGTTCACTTTAACCTTTTTGATCATTATTTTTATTTTCATCACCTATACCATATTTATTAATAAATTTATTTTCATCAAATTTTCTATAGGATTTTCATTTACATTATTTAAACAATGGACTAAGATTGTAAATTATCACACATAAGGGGATAAATCATGTTCCCTATCTCACTATGGTTAACATTTCATAATCAACCATGTCACACATTCCGTAGAGCCTCAATATAGGTAGTCACATAAAATGTATTTGTTAGAGGAATAAAGACTCAATCCCCTTCCCTAACTTGTGCATTCTAGTGTGGGTTTTATAACCTCTATCAAAACTGACCTATTGTTGTAGATCGTAATGTACAATACCTCCCAACAACCCTGCCATGTACATATTCTTTTATATCCATTAAAGACAATTACCATTTCAAAAATTATACATAATTAAAAAACATAATAATCACATTTCAATTTTCAATAAACACATAAATCAACCTTATGTCATAACCCATTAAAAAAATTCCATTCATATAGCATATGCTGTTTAACATATTTCCCATTCTTATACCTCAACCCATTTAGAATAGAAAAAATATCTATTCGCTTTCCCATTAATTATATTAAACAATTTCTAAACCTTAAACCATTAGGAATAATCATAAATTTCTATACATTAACCCATTTGACATGGTTCATCAAATTCGCATGAATTAGTCTACTTATGTAGTTCCACTACAACTCGTATATAATTTGACTCAATTACATATTTCCTTTTAACATCATTTTAACATTTTTGCAAATAATACCATATGAAATTTCCAAAAAATATAAAAAACAACACATAATTTATTTTTATAGATTAGATCATCATTTAAAAAAATTTATCAGGGCCTGTATTTCAATATATTAGAACATTAGGATTAACATAACAATTTTTCATGTTCGGGAATATTGGTGCACCCAATGGGTGGCCCTACTCTGGTATAATCAATACTCAATGTATCCTGCGTGGATCACTGGGGGGGGGGGTTAACTTATCATCTATCCAACCATATTACAAAACAGTACTATTGGAACCAAGATCATGATATGAAGGTTGTAAAGTTTCAAATAATCATGCACAAATCTAGCTCAATATTTGGGGATAAAACTAGTAGTCCAACAACATCAATTTAGAAGAAAATGGCTTTCTCAACCTTGGACCTTTACCCAGACTCAATCAATCTTCGAAAACCGCACCTATTATCCTCTAGATAGAAAGGGTTTTAGGGATTCAGATGAAAATGAGAAACTAAAATTACCATAATTAGGAATAATTGATGGAAAATAAGGATTAAACTTACTCATAGTTTGGATCTGCACCCAACGTCACTCCAAAGAACCTATATTCATTGGATAACCACTCTTGGTATGATTTTTAAATTTTTCTTCATCTCTAGGGTTTATATAGTATAAATAAAGGAATAAATTGAATGAGGATTTTAAAATATTTAGGGGGTGGTTTTGTAAATTATTACTTTTTAATGGGTCGCACAGTTTGGCCACATGGTTTGGAAAACCATGTGCCAACCGTGATCTTACTTATTTAAAAAGGAGTCCATGTTGCATAGCTACCTATGGAGCCCACACGATTTCAATACTATATTCCAACCATGAAAAATTCCTATGTCCCAGGCTGCATGGTTTTTCATCCCCCTACACGTGGTTTACTCTAACCATGTACCAACCATGAAACATGCACTGGATGGACATTTTCCTATTTTTATTATGTCACGAACCCCCATAACACCCTCGATCATCCTCATACACCCAATAAACATATAATTATCCAACATTATGGAATTAAAAAAATAATTTTAAACAAGATCGTACCTCCTCGATATCCAAGATATTACAACCTCCACACCTTATGATGTCTCATCCTTGAGATGTAGTTCCAAGCATCACCGAGAATTTGAAGTAAAAATGATCGGGACACAAGGTCTAATTATCTATATCCCTATCCTATGACTCTTCCAATAAATTATAATTTTACCACATAATTGAAACATGAGGCACAATCTTTGACGTGCTATTCGATACCCCATTTGGTCGATCCCCTCACAACTCATGACCCAAAACCCTCTTTTCCATTATAATTTTTTTTTCAAAACTCTAAAGGTGACCCAGAATTTATTCCACTAGAATAAATGCACAATTTTCTTACCACCTTTTCTGACTGCATTGATTCACCACTCGAGTCCTACTGGATCACTTCCATAATCATTCAAAAAAAAACAAAACCACAATACTCAAAGCCCTCAACTGGTAAAACGTGAGCCAACTCTTACTATAATTTATAAATCATCCGAACAAAAAAATCATTATTCCATTCAAATTAAAACACTGATCTTGACATCAACCAACCACATTACAACTATAGTTATCTCCCACCATATTATAATTATTAGAGAATCCACTATCGATGAAATAACACCAAACCCTCAACTCAAATTACACAACATAACTGATTCATACCCAACTCACCACACCCAGACATTCTTAAGGACATCACCATGTGTTGGAATCCAATATTTCCGTTGAAAAAACCTATAAAGGAATCACTACACTATCCATTCCTAGAATATGAAATTCACCTCCTGAAATTTTTCCATAATTTTGAAAAAGTGATTCCCACTAGAATTATTAAACTAGATGTGGGCCAAAACAAAGAATATCCATTCCTTTTACCATATTGTGTTAGACCGAACTTGAATTGATTTTCCTAGGGAATCCATCTTATATTGTTGTCATGTTACACCCTTCTATCACATTGTCATAGTATCTTAATGACTTGAGGTATATCACTATCATCCAAAGCACAAACTAGGGTTGTTCAATGACTTCTGGTAGAACCCCACTGTCACAATATCCACTACCCTCCAAGCCATCATGATGCTCCACCACAACCATCAAAATTACCAAAAACAATATTTCAACTTTCCATACATTGACTAAAGGCAATTATGTTTACAATCAAAATCCAATTCCAATATTAAAACATACATTCAAATCAAAAAAATATATAGAATGTTTTTTGAAACTCACCACTCCTATCCCTTCCCTTATATGAGTCGAGCTATACCTGGGTGTCTCATCATGAAAATGCTCAACGTAACTGTTGGTACATAATTACCTAACATGGCCAAGATTCATTGACGCCTAAGGATACTCCATGGAAACTCTATAAATACTAATAGAGTCCATGATAAATACCTATTGGGGGATTAACACTAATCCTTTGTTATCTCTCGATCAATGATTATAACACATATTTTTTAGATTACTCTTAGAATCACCTCGTGCTCAATGACAAGGCTTTTGGTTGACCAACGACTATATTAACGGCCCACTAGTCCCTCTTCTGAGGAACACAATGTTCATCTCATGGTTTCTCAATGTCATTATGGTGCCACCACATCATATATATGATCTACTCCACACAACCTAGAATGACTTATGACTCCCCACCTTAGGAGTGTCATTATTATCACATTCCACAAGGAATTTGTGATCACTAAAGTTCATGCATGGATCATAAGATAAACCCCAATAATTCGACATTGCCATTCTGTTTTTTATAGGAAAACCAAAATAACATCATCTAATACTTGTTTCTATATTCCATAAAGGAAACCCATGAGGTTCGTCAACACTCGATTCTTCACAAGGACCTCTGTCATCAAATGTTGATGGTATACATCCCACCATATCTTTCCACATATGATAATAAACGAACAAAAAATCCATGATGCACCACATCCAACCTAAATACATTCAAGTCACTTGGAATATAGCTTGAGATTTAATATCATACCTTGGATGATGGTAAGATGTTGAGCATTATTGTCACTGGATAAAAGTACGATTTGATGTTGTCGAAAAACATTTCCATAATTTATTCAAAATTGATATCACCTCACACTATTAATCACCATGATCATCTGACAATTCGAGGCATACCTATCCATAATTGTATTATTAGTGCTTAAACCCAACTAATTAGGTTTTACTTACATCAAAGTATCGCCATTTCTCCATGACCATCCACAAAACTATCTTGGACCAACATTTCCTTTGGCACTAATACCACCATAAAATTCATGTCCTTCCAGCACAACCCTTAAAATTATCAATTGAAACACAATAGTCCACTACACAAACCTAAACCAATTTTCCCTCTAATAGACACACTTCCCACTATGATTTTATTAGAGAAATACATGGTATTATCTCAATCCACCAATTCAACCATCCCAAATGGACTTGTTCCATACAAGCCCATGTTCATATATAGACCTCATCGGAGCCTTAACGGTCTCGCACCCTCCTGTGAACACACTGTCAAACCTTCCTCATATGACATAAGAAAACATTTCTATATCCCAACCCAATTCCCATTTTCTCATTTTACCATGAATCTTATTCTATCATCCCCATAATCCTCAAGTGATTCTCCAATATTCAATTAAAAACCATACCATTCGTGAAAACCATCTAAATAACATGAAAACTCTCCCCTTTTTCATCATCTTATTTAGAATGTAATCATACCTCAATTCTGTAACCTTATTCTCATCTATCCAAAATCAACAGCTATGATTCTATTAATCATCTTCCAAATAGTCTAGTCAGACTTCCAAATTGTACATCCCTTTGAAACGAACATCAAACCAACCACAAGAACTCAGGTGCCCTTATGAAAGATCTTGGTCACAACCATATCAGCTACTGAAACATGATGGTACTCATTATGCATCAATTCTGCCTCTAAATCATCTCTAATGATTTATATTCTATGGAACTAGAAATAATAGCATAACCACTCAATATTTAACCCTTGATTTTCACATGAAGTCCAACATATTTCCACAACTCGAGTCACGTCTCAAAAAAGAAAATGTCCTTTAAACATAGAACCCCTAGTAAAATATCCAACTGTCTAAATCCAAAACATCCATCCATTCATTATGAAAACAATATCACTAGAAAAAACTATGAACACTATCATGAGTCTCTCTTGAAGATCAGATGATAAAAAATTCTAATATAGGGTAAGGGAAAATAGTCACCATAATCAATCTCTATAAGAAATGTTCAAAAAAATCCAACGAGTCACCACTCACAAGAGGTTATCTTGATCATGTCCTGAAACGGAGTGTCCTAGAACCTTGGTAACATTCACTTGAGGTTTCACCCCAATCATACTCACTCACATACTGTGGAACCACGATCCAAAACACCCACACTAGGGTATAAAACCCAACCTGAAAGGGTTGAACCCACCTAGGTCACCACACCCTTAAAAGACACCGATCACTAACAAGACCAAAAAAAGGCACTAATTATTATGTCCAGCATACAACTAAACCATATATTACCCACAAGGGTTACCACTATAACCTTATTAGGAAACATCTAAAAAAACAAAGGTCACAACCCTACTTTATATAGAAAAGGGGAGACATATTTTTACAAACATAAAGACTCATCATGGTATCCCTATATTTAATCAAGGACTCATCCTTGGCCACTCTTAATACCCAAACTACCCATGAATGATTTAGATAAGAAAGACAATAAATTCACAATAGCATCCTTCAATGATGATTCCATCATCACACATTCCTTTTTCCCTATCATACACTTTTCCAATTTTATAAAATTTTACAACCATTATTCACACACATTTAAAACCCTAAAATATCATATTTCATTTACCATTATACCATTATGATATTAGATTTTATCTTTTGGAATCCATTTAGTCTTTATGATTTAGCATAACCAAGAATTTTAACTCCTTTATAATGTTTCTTTAGACAAAATATTCTTTAACCATTCATTTAAATTCTCATAGAATACCCACTTTCATAATCATTATTAGACATCATTTTCATCAAATTTAATGGAAGAAAAATGCATCTGACCATTCTAGTCCTTCCCACCTATACCATTTTTTCCTATCTTAATTCATTCCACCTATAGCCATAGGTTCCTACAATGATTCATGAATTCAGACCCTCATTTTATTTCTTCCATGAGAAAAATATAATGAAATAATCACATCACACAATAAATGCATCACCTAGTTGAGAAATATCATTCAAATAAAACAACACACATCAAGAACAACAATTCACACCCTATGTGACATGTGTTTTCCCTCATAAATTAGTTTTCTACTCCAAATCACAATCTCATTTCCATGATATGACACATCCTAACCTCTTCTATACCATCCCAAATAGAGTTACCCCAAAAAGGAACCACTCTGATAAAATTTGTAACATTCTTATCCATATTCTGATCATGATATTCTCTAAATTGTGCCTAGATCTTATATTTTTAATTTCCAAGGTATATAACCCTAAGGAATCCCCAAATAAATTTCCTCATGATGGGTGTGTTATCCACACTGCCTAGTAAAGGGGTGATTTGTGTTCCTCTTCTGTTGATGTGGGATTACCATAATCTATTGTGAAATCCCTGACTTTGATGTGGGACAATTTCATTTAAAATTCGGTTTGAATTGCATAATGTTGGATAATTAAATATTTATCAGGTGTATGAGGAAGCTCAAGGGTGTTCTTGGGGTTCAGGAAAAATATATAGGGTAAAATGGCCATCCAGTGCATGTTACATAGTTGGAGTATAGTTAGAGTAAACCATGTGAAGGGGTAGGTCAAACCATAAGGATTTGGATATAGGCATTCCACACGATTGGTGCATGGTTTTTCAAATCATATAGTTTCCAAATGTAACTGTTTGAATTGGACCCCATTTGGAAAGTTATAGGCACATGGTTGGTGCATGGTTTTCTAATCCTTATTGTGAAACCATAAAGACCATTAAAAAGTAGAAATTCACTGAAATTCCCCTCAGGATTTTACGATCCTCACCTTATTTCTTCCATAATTTCTCCTCTATCAACCATACTACTTTACCAATAAATCCAGAAGCATCCTAATGGTAGTTATACTTATATTCATGGCCATTTGGAGAACCTTTGGGAGTGGATGGAAGCTCAGGGTGGGTTTAATCCTCATATTCATTCTATTTTTTAGATTAGGGTTTGTGTAGATTCTCATATTATTATAAAGAAATGAAAGCCATTTATTCCTTTGGATTTTTGGTTTGGTTGTAAAATGATTTAAAAATATGATTCAAGGAATATGGTGGAGCATCCAGTTCCTATTACAATCGAGGTAGGTTGTATATTAGATTTACACCATTTTATTGAGTTAGATATGTGAATGCTTGATTGTTCATTTTATTCCCTCTGGTTGGGCACATGGTCTCTATAGTAATTTTTTGTAAAATGGCTGAGAATATGATAAGGTAACCCTCCCCCACAAATAACCTCATGAGATATGTTGAGGATTGATCACACCCAATTTTTGAAACCGATGGGGTGATCCAATATTCCCAAACATGGATGATTTTAATATTCAGCCTGATGTTCACTTTTATTGAAATAAGGCCTTTTATAAATATGTCAATAGGATGGTCCATACTATGAAAACACATTTTGGGTAGTTGTATCTAGTTTTTGTAAATGGAATAAGTGATTTTTTGGAAAGAAATGAAAATGGGTTTTAATGGAAATAATTGAATGTATCCAATGACCTATGAGTTATAGTGGAATTGAAGAAGTGTACTAATTCATGTGAATTTTATGAACAAAATGAAATGGGATAATTTATGTAAATTGTTGAATATTCCAAATGGTTTAATGTATGAAAATTACTGAATATGATAAATGTGAAAAGAAATGGATTTTATGGGTATGCTGAATGGATTGTGGTATATTAAAGGGAAATGTGTTAAATGGATTATGCAATATAAATGGTAATTGTGTTAATTAGTTAAGTCTTAGGGGTTATTTTTGTGTTAAAATATATTTGAGATTTTATTGTTATTATTTTTATTATGTATAATTTGTGATATGGTATATGTGGTAAATGTTTAAACAATAATGTACACTTGGTTTCGTTGTTATGGGGTATTGCAATTGAGGATCTTCAGCCATAGTTCAGATTAGACTGAGTCTTTAAACTCCACCCAATAATGAATGGTTTGGGTAAGGAGACTGAGGCTTTATACCTCTAATAGATGAATCTGATGAGACTTCTTGAATAGGGGAATAAAGGTATGTTTGATGTAATTGATAATTAAATGATATCCTTAGTAAGATAGGGAACTCAATTTTCCCCTTATACATGATAATTTATTGTCTTAGGCCAATTTTTAAATAGTTTAAATTCCTAACCCATAAAACATGTGATTAAAATGAATTGAGTAATAAAGATGGTATAACTGATGAAAACAGAAATAATGATGGAAATGGATAAAGTAAACATTGTTAACTAAAAGAACATGAGTTTTCATTTGGTTTATCATATAATTTTTTCCCTACAAGACTTCACTATTTGTTTAGGATTGATATTTTTTAGAAATCATTACTGGTTGCCAATTGATTTTTACTCACACCCTACCTGGGCCTTCATTGGGTACTTGAGAATTTTCATGGTTGGAGGTTAGGATAAGCACAAAAGCCTTATGATAGGATGTTGAGATTGGAGAGGGAAGTGAAAGGATGGGGATCCTTACAAGGAGTATGGAACTATTTTGGGGACTCAGTTGTTCATCTAATTTTGGGTTTTCATCACTTATGGCACTATTATAATTACAAGACATATTTATTATAACAAACTATCTCTTTATTGAACATTAATAAATTTTTTATTACACTTAATACAACCCAACAGATCGATATGTAAAGTGTATTTTGGAAATTAATTACACTACATAACAACTTAAAACATGAAAATAAACATATTTTTTGTAAACTTATTTACCATGACCAAAGCATTCCTTTTTTCTTAACACATCATGGGATAACCTGAAGACATACATAAGAAAAATGTGATCTATGAAGAATATGAAGAGAATAAAAATGAAAAAACATGAAGAATAAAATATATGTTATATAATAGGAAAATAATTGGATAATAAAAGAACATAAATAATAAGGCATTCATATCCTGATAATCATAGCATGGGAATAGTGGAAAAAACGTAAAACACTACATAATAAACATTGGAAAATTATAACCCTCTAAGAAATAATGGTGGAAAAGTCCCATAATGGATTCATGTATGCCCAAATACCAACATGTAGTACCATTATACTAACCATTACCCAATGCATTGCATAATTATATAATTATGGGTTCACCTGAAACATTCATTTCAATTGCATGCTTAAGTGTTCCATATAGAACATTCAACATAGATTCATACATAATCATATTTCATTCCATTATAATGTAGTGTGGAATACATAAATGTATGTACCAAATCATATATTCATAAGTTTGAAAATGTGAATACCCTTGATAGTAAATGGGCGTGGTATCCACTTGACAATTGCATTGGAATGGAAAATCACAGTGACATTTCTACGGCCTAACTGTGTCACTGAAAAATTCAAAAAATAGGTTGATAGGAGAAAAATTGGTATCTAATAATTATGAAAAAAATTATACAATAATAGGGACATTTATAGACAAATAAAAACAAAATTAATAGTAAATATAAGGTATAAAATAATTGATAAACTTGAATAAAGTGGAGAAAGGAACGAATAATTGTGATATTTCGGCATGGAAATTGGTGTTCTTGGGAGGGATTAATGAGAGATAAAGGGGTATATCATCATTTATATATCATAGGGGAAGTATGGGTGAGTAAGAAAGAATACCCCATCATTAGTAATTAAAAATAAATGGGCATAACCTAGAAGAGATTCTTGAATAAAAGTGAGCAATAGTGGATCCATTACATGAGTTTTTGAATCCAAATTCTTAATAAATGATTTTTGAAAATGTGTGGGAACCATGAGAGGAATATAGGGAGTATATGGAAGAGTTTTTTCATGATAAAAATGATTCAGTGAAGAATGATGGGATCTTGGGTGGGAATATATAGGGGAAGAGGGGGATTACTTCATTATTTTGGTTTTGGACACTAGATAATAAATATTAAAAAACATAACAAATGACATGGTTTTTTTCCATGGTTTCTTCAAAAGGGGATTTTATTACATTATTTTATAATTTTAAGGGCCTATGATTACAAAAAATCCATTTCTTATGTATAAGTTAGTCACAGTCTCAGAGAAATTATTTTAAAATTATAAAATATGTTAGAGGTTTTAGATGATTCATTAAGGGCTTAAAAAATAAATGAAATAAACATAAAATTACATTATTTTAATTGAAAAAAATTGAATGAGTATGCCTTTTATCGTATTTATTACAACACTATAAGGACATTATGATGTCATGGAAGACACTGTATATTTATATGATATTTAATTTTTTCCCAAAAATTTGGCTATATTTGAAAATTATAATAGATTAACTATTTGATAATTTTGACATCCTGATTCCAAAAATATTATTCATTTTATTTAAAAAAAATTATGAATATGTGTATTGTCACAATGTAAATAAAAAAGATCTTTATTGAAAATGGCAGGTCTTTTGATAATAACATTTTTTGAACCCTTTAAAAAATTACATTATGTATAAGAAATATATGATCATTTATATTAAATAAAAGTTATTTAATAATTTTTTTTACAAATATATTATTAATTCATAAATATATTAATTATTTAATTAATTTTTAATATTAACTAAAAATACAAATTGTTTCATTAAAAATAATTTACAATGTAACAATAATTGGATTAAAATATATTCATTTAAAAAAATCCGTTAAATATTTATATTGATAGGTTCTTAATAAATTTTCATTTTATAAACCAACATACTCACTAAGAGTAAGTTGTGTGATGGTGGTGTTTTCATGGTGTCAATGAGTGAACATGTTTTGGGTCATAAACTCGATGGGTATTACCATCAACTATAAACGGTTTTCCTCATGCATAAGTTGTTGGATATCATCTTAGGATTGGTGTAGGGAAAATCAGAGAAATGATATCTCTCTTAGAAGCTCTGATAAATGGGCATCATAGGGTACAATCCTTCTAGTTGAAGACACCACTTCATTTTTCCAAAGGATTTTTAAAATAACTATATTTATACTAGTAATGTTACCATTTTCAATGACTATAATATCAATGGTAAAGATACATAACGTTCATTTAAATACAATTGGATATAATAAAAAATTAGTGCATGCGTTTTCTGTAACAATGATACATTTAATTAAATTAAAAGGGGAATATTATTCATAAAATTTTGTTTTATTATAATTTTTTCCCCTTTAGAATATTCACCCTAAAAAATTTATTTTCCCTCACTAAACTAGATGAGGGTAACTATTTTTCATCACCTTCTCTGTTTCCCATGTTTCTTCTTCAATCTTATAGATCTTCCACACCACTTTGATGAGGGAATTGTCTTATTTCGTAGAGATTTTTCTCTACAATCTATGAACTTCACCAACATATCCTCATAGGGATGTCCATTTTATAATGGTACCGCCTATAAATTTAGTACACATGAGTGATATGGTATGTGCTTTTTCAATAGGGATAAATGTAATACATCATATACCTAAGACTAGTTCTGTGGGCTTTCTAGTCAATAGGACACTACACTAATGCGATCAAGGATATCAAGAGGGACAATACACCTTGTGATAAGGTTTCCATTCTTCCCAAATATGATATCTCTATTACATAGAGATATGAAGTGGAATACCATTTCCCTATCTTTAAAATCTAGGTCATGTCAATGATTGTCATCATAACTCTTTCGTCTAGTATAGGAATCCTTGATGGGATTCTCAATGGTCTTATCCTTTTTTGCCATTTCTTAAACCATTTCAGGACGTAGAATTTTTCATTTCCCAAAATCATCACAAAATGAGGCTATTCTATACCTCTTCCCATAAATGTGTTCATAGGTGTCCCATTGGATGCTCAAGTGTAAACAATTATTCTAAATAAACTCAACAATAGGGATATGTTAGTCCAATCATACATGAAATTCAATTGAGAATTATCTCAACATGTACTATAGTGTTTCAAAAATCCATTTATATTGGCCATCAGTTTTAGGGTGTTAGGTCGTACTGAAGTTCACCTCAATGTCTAGAGCATTATTGAAACATTTCTAAAACATAGGGATGATTCTTTGATCATGATCATAACAAAAAATAGTGGAAATTAATTCATATTTACCACTTCTCTGATGTATATTTTTTCTAGATGATCATGTGAGAAATACTCTCGAGTCACAATGATGTGTGTAGAATTTTTAAGATAATCCATAACAACCCAGATACGCTTGTGTCCCTTGGATTTCATTGAAATTATAATGAAAATTTACATGGTGATGTTTTCCTATTTCCTTGTTTGTAGGGGTAATTGTTTCATCATCCCATTAAACATATTCCTTTCATACTTCACTTGATGAAATACCAGGAGCGTTGATGTATAATTAGAAATCTCCTTCTTCATGTTGTCACCAAGTTTTACTCTCAGAGATCTTGATACATCATTGTGTTTCCTCGGTAAATAGAGTAGGTTTAACTATGTGAATCATCCAATAGTTATATATTTAACTCATAATTTTATTGAACACATTGTCTTGATCCAAATCTCATAATTTTTTATTAATTAACATTGAACTCTAGAGATTTACCTTTTCTTATAGATTCTACTTTATTCTGAATTTCTACATTGTATTTTTGACCAACCTATAACCTTTCAAGAAGAGATAGCTGAAAATCATTTTTGAAAGGATTTATGATATTTGTTCCTTTATAATTCCCATGTAAATACTATTCCAATCTTATCACATAAAATCTTTCTCAATTATCATTGATGATATAACTTTTGGATCTCTTCTACATAGAAATTCCTCAACAATTTTCACCTTCCTCCGATGGTAGTGGATTACGAAGTCGTAATCCACGATGATCTACAACCACATTCATTAGAACATATTAATCTATTTCTATGTGAATCTATATTTTATATTTTATGAACCTTATATATTTCACACTCCTCCCCATAGAGATAACAACACAATATTTTTAATGATAAGATCATAATATCAAACTCTAGATCATGAGTGGGATAGTTTTTCTAATGAATTTACTACTACCTTGAAGCATAGGCTATGAATTTTTTATTTTTCAACAACACAAACCCATATCATTCATCGATAATTATGAAATATTCCCCACTTGTGGGTAGTATGATAAGAGTGGTAGTGATAAACCTCTTTTCAACTCCATGAATCCTTCTTAATATTAATATTTCCAATCCATTTTGTGTCCCTCTTGAGTTATAATGATAAGAGGGTATGAAAATCATGATGAAATTTATAAAAATTCAGAAATAATTTCTATCTAACCCAAGGAAAATTTGATTATGTGTCCCTGATATTGGTCTCATCCATCCGTAAATTTCAATTTTCATTGAATGATCCACTGATACAACAATTCTTGTGATTATATTTCCCATGAATGATACTTCCTTCTACAGAAATCACACTTGTTTTTCTTTGCATAGAGAAACTCAATTAGTATAGTGTTGAGATTCTCCTCATGGCCTTCCTTGATTTTGAAATATAATAGAAAATCATATATGAATAGCTTCATGAATTTTTTGATATAATCACTGAAAATATCATTCATCATGTCTATGAGTATTGCTGTAGTATTAGTGAGTCCAAATGTAATCACTATTTACTCATAGATACTATACATCATACAAGGATTATTGTTGGGGATATTTTCTTTATTCACCCTATATTGGTAATATCCCAACTGTCGATCCACCTTGGAGAAGTATTGTGATCCACGTAGCAGATCGAACAAGTCATAAATCCATGGAAAAATATAATTATTATTTATCGTGATCATATTGTTTTCAGAATAATCAATGGAATGGCATAGTGTCTCATACTTCATCTTAATTAAGTGGACTGGTTCTCCCCATAGTGAAGCATTTGGGTATACATATTCTTTATCCATATTCCCCTATAGTTGTTTTTTCAATTCATCATGATACCCAACAACCATCCTATATAGTTTCTTGGATATTTTCAATACCCCAGGTATAAGATACATTGGAAAATAATCCTCTCGACTAGGAGTATGAATAGGAGATTCCTCATGAAACACATCAACATATTCCCTCATAATAGGCATTTATTAGAGGATGATCCTTTACTTATAATCAATCATTTCAGTTAGATATGATTTCTCAAAGTTAAATAATATAAATTCTTGAGATAATGGTTCTAAAAAAGATTCATCCTCCTCATTTCACTTGTATGTAATCTGGGGTTGATTCTCCATATTGAGAGTGACTTTCCTCTCACGGAAATTTATGTTGGATCTATATAAGAAACAAAATCCATTCCTATAATTGCATCAAATTCCACCAAGGGAAGTATGAAAAGGATCTCTAGGAAGTTCATCGCAAAAATGTTAATAGGTGAGGAGTTATATAAAAAGTATGAAACAATTTCCATATTTTTTATTTTCACTAAAACCTCAAATTACAAGATTTATGGTGGTGTTTGAGTAATTATACTATACTTTCATGATATGAATGAATGCATAGAACATTGGGAAATAAACCTTACTGTCACTTTTTTATTTGGGTTATAAATTATGAAATATTGAATTAGGGATGAATAGTTTTAAAATATTGAACACATAAAGGTAAATACAATTATTTTAATGGAATAAAATATAAATTACATATATTTCTATAAATTTTTTATTTTTATGTTTCAATATATGTTATCTATGATCTGTTTTTCTGACATGTATTTTTATGGGATCTATTTTGGTTCCATTAATATGATTTTTAATGATATTATAAATTAATAAAGTCATATAACCTTGAGTGTCAAACCCAGTGAGAAGTAAGGCTCGTTGTCATCTACCTGATTAACCCTTGTCTGGCCCAGAATATCTTTTCAGAGTTGTTACCCCTAGCTACATCTATTCTAGAACAATGTCCACTTTTATTGTCCATACATGGATGTATTTTCTTAATATATCACATAAAATTTTATTACCAAATTTGGGTATGTTTTATTATACATAGTATTATCCCTAAAGAATAATGTATAGCTATCTAATGCTACAGTTTTGATTCTAATTTTATAATCTTAATCCCAAATATAACTAAACATATCCTCTCGTACTGACTAAAAAACCATTCTCTATATTTTAAATTAATTAATGAATTATTAAAATTATTTAAACCCATAAGATAAAGAGGTATAGTGTCTATGGTAACTTAGATACATTACATAAAAGAATAAATAAATAAAATCAACATCTCTATTGAAAACATCTTTAACATGACCAAAACAGTCATTCATAATTTAAATTACATGGGATAACTAGATAAAATACATAATAAAGGGATGGGATATAAAAAACCAAATGGGTATAAACTAGTCATAAAAATATTAAGATAATACATTTAAGACAATATGAATATAAATGAAGAATAAAAGGAACATGAATAATAAGACATGATATATCTTGATAATCATAAAATTGGAAATCTGGCAATAACTTGAAATACTGCATCATAAACATTGGTCATGTTTAAACACACCAATATATAATGGCGGAAAAAGTTCCATAATTGTAGTAGGAAAACCCCCGGTCCCAACCAGAATTATCATGATACTAACTATTACCCAATGCGTTGAATACCCTAGATTGGAAATGGAAATAAAAGGCATAACATAATAGAGAAATGGAAATAGAAGGCATAAATAATCGTATTTTTTTTCCATGTATGATGGAGTGTGTAATACATATGTGTAAGTCACAAATTAAATAGGAATAAGTTTATACACATGAATACCATTGATAGGAAATGGGATGGATATTCACTATACAATTTCTTTGGAATAGAAAATCATGGAGAAATTTCGGTAGCTGAATGGAATCGATTAAAAATTAATAAAATTTGTTTATAAGAGAAAATTGGGTCTATAAAAATTTGGAAATTAATTATACATAAATAGGGATGTGGAAAGAAATGTCCCAAAAAGAGGAATTGGAAATATAAGGCATAACACAGTAGAGAAACATGACTAAAGAGGAGAAAGGAAAGAACCCTTACAAAATTTTGGCATTACAGTAGGTGTAATTGGGTGAGCATAATGAGAGAGAATGTGGTACTCATCATTTATAAACCGTAAGTGTAATAAGGGGGACGTGTTAAAACATACCCCATTATTAGTAATTAAAAATAATTGGTTATAACATATTGGAGATTCTTCAAGAAAATTGATTATGAGATGATATCTTTCATGATGGTATGACCTAGAGGATTGGGAGTGGATTCTTGAAAAATCGGGGGATCCTTGGGAGGAATAAAGGGAGTATAGGGAAGATTTTTTTCATGCCCTAAGTAGTATGTGTGAAGAGTAATGGGTTCATGTGTGTGTTTATTTAAGAAAGGAGGTGGATTTCATTGTTATTTTGGTTTTGGACACTAGATATTAAAATATCCCAAACCACAATCCATTCCATGGTTTTTTCACATGCTTTAGGCCAAAGTTAAGTGGTTTTAATTATTTTATATTGTAAATGGAAAATATTTTAAAACAATTCCCATTCCCTGTGGAGGTGAGTCACAATCTAACTGAAATGATTTTAATATCAGAATATAAAATACAAGATTGGGTGGATTCATTATGGATTTATAAAATAAATAAAATAATTATGAAATAAATTTACCATAAAATTTAAATATATATTTGGAAAAGGATACCATTTATAGTATTTATTACTTCATTATTTGGCCATTTATTATGTCATAAAACCCAACGTCTATTTATACGATAGTTATTTTTTACCCAAAAATATGATTAGATTAGAAAATTTTGAAAATTTCCCCATTAGATAAAATTGAATTCCTGATTCCATAAATAATAGTCATTTTTTTATATAATTTTTTACATATGAAGATTTTCACTTTTAAAATTATAACTGGACTTTACTGAAAATAACGTGTTTTTTGACAATAATTTTTTTTAATCCTTAAAAAATTACATTTACATAATAAAATTTATATCATCTTTTGAATTTCATATATGTTAATTAATGATAATATTATATTAAAATATTATTTATTTCAATACTCCAGTAATTTATTATTTTAATTTTATTGATAACAAAAAATATTATTTTTTCTTTAAAATTTATTTACAAAGTAATAATAATAGGATGAAAATATATTTATTATTGTATACAAAATAATGTAAAAATTCCTATTTATAGGGTATTGATACATATTCATTTATTAAACTTGAATATTCTTGAAGATTATGGTTTGAGATGGTGTGGCTTTCATGGGTTCGAATGGTGAGCATGTTTTGGGCTGCGATCTCTAGGATCTTGAACACCTCCCATAAACATTTTAAAACATTCATAGGTTTTTGTATCTAAATATGGAATTGGTCTAGGTAAATCAATATAAATGTTATCTCCATCATAAGATCTTATGAATAGTCTTTATTGGGTATGATCCTACTGGTTGGGGTCATTACTTCCTTTGTTAAAATATTTGTTAATACCCTATATTTATATTAGTCATGTGATCACATATCAACATCAATATTATCAAATGTAAAGATACCTAAAATTAATTTAAATCTAATAGGATATAATAAAACAAAATAAGTTATTGTTTTTTATATTACCATAAGAAAATTAATTAAATAAAAAGGGAAATTTTATTCATAATAGTTCAGGACATTACATTTATCATTTGGTAATTTCTTTACCATGTTTGAGAATGACTTGAAATGAATTTTTCTTGTTTATTCAATATTGTTCCCATTAGTTCATATTATTTCTAATTTCAATTACTCTGGTTGTTAGGGTATAGTCTCCCCATGTGGTCTATTATACCAATGCATCATTTCGGAACCCTCTCGCATACAGGGAAGTGAGATTCAAGTAATTTTTAATCCCAGATTGGGTCCCTGGTTTAATGGCTCGAGGTCAAGGAAATTGCAAAGTGGAATCAGATATAGTGTGTGTTTGATCGTCTAGTGAGTACATTGGGCCCATATAGACATGAGGATTATTGAAATCCAACATTAGTGGTCTAGGAATATCATGAAGAACAAATTTAGTAGGTGTTGTGAATACCTCTCCCATCACGAGGCCTTTTACTGGGGGATTCCTGAGGATTGGAACCTAGGGAAAGAAAAACCATTCAGGAAATGTTCAAATCAGCCAATATAATGAATGTGGGAAGTACTAGGCCGTTAGAATAAGTTGTAAGTACACATCAGTAAAGTTTCTATTTTTCAACATTTAAAATGGAATGAAGGTATGCATTTTTTTATAGTTATATAATTATAAATATTTCATCAATATAATATTATTCATTTATATATATTTATAAATTTATTATTTGTGATGTGGTGATTAAAGAAGAATCACATCACATCGTTAATGCGGTAGTTCACATGTACACACAAATTAAGATATCATTTTTCAATGATTGGAATGGTATGAAATAAAAAGTTATAAAAAGTTTTTATAATGATTAATATTTCATTATTTTATTATATGAAAATTAATTACATAATTATAAATCATAATTATAGGAAATGAAGTTAATTTAATTAAATCAGTTCGTGAGGTTCGTGTCCGCTGATCACATGAATTATTATTTCATTTCCCACTTGTTTAAGGGGAAATTTATTTAGGTCAAAGCATTAAGATAAAAAAATCTCAGTTTATTGAAAACACTATTAATACTATATTAGTATGGTTGATTAATATTTTAATGATTTTGGTGATGAAACAAGAAAAAACACTCACTTTAGAATGATACATGTTCTTTGGACAACCCCTTTAGGATTATACTTGAGGACATTTAAAAATGAGTTTATGATCAAAAAATGAATATAGGATGGCAGGATAAAATTAATTAAGGAATTTGGTATGTTCTTGGATTACCCAAAAGTTATTTAGTGTGTGAATATGAGAGATTATGGGTGCCTTTTACAAGTGGGGGAGAGGACACACTTGGATGTTTTGAAGAGAGAACCTTATACCCGAGTTTTACACAAGCCAAATGCCTCCAAAATGTACCATTCTCAATACATAGATTATTTAATGAAAACTTATTTCCTAATAATATAATTTATTTGCGTTTTTATGTAACTTTGACATCTATATTTTTAGTTTATCACCCAAGTAAACCTTTTTTAACCTTAACTGTGTGGATTTTTAATAGAATTCACTATTCATTGTGAGAAAAAATTATGTATACCATATTAAATTATATATTTTAATATGAATCAAAAAATTGAAACCAATTTACCAAAATAAAATCACAATTTTTTCATAATTTATATTCAAATTAAACATGAATACTCGAGAAATCATAGGATATCAATAATATATTTTTCAAGCATAAGATGATTTTATATGAACTCTATGATTAGAATTAATAGTTATATAAATTCGCTAATAATATTTATAAATAAATCATAAATAAATTTCAGTTATTTCATTCCTAATTAATTTTTTTAAAAATAATTTTAATACGGACAAATTTTTCTCTTTAAATGTGTTTTGTGAAAGAAATATTTTTTAAGCACAAAAATATACTTCTCCAAAAACGAAGTATAAAGTTGTTTCAAATGTAATTAATTTTAATAATTTTAAATAAGAATAATTATTTTAATTAAGATAAAATTTAATGAAGAACGGTGCTTTTAATTTCATAAATTAATTGAAAATAAATTAGATATTTACAAAAATATGATAATTTCTCCATTCACTGAAAAATCAATAGTATCAACAAAGCAAAAAATTTCAGCCCAGGTAAGATTTTATAATATTATTTCAAAAATAATTCTAATTTTTTCAAATAAATTTTCAAAAATTATGAGAAACTCAATATAATATTTTCTTACAAAATGCAATAAAAATAATTTTTGAAAAAAACCTATTTTTGTTGAATAAATTTACATTAATAAAAATTGATTGATTATTTAGAGAGAATTTACCAATATGTTAGTATTTATAATGATATATATATGGATATATATATGTATATATATTTAATAAAATAGTAAATACTAGTCATAACATCTCATTTAATGGCTAGGTTATAACTTCAATATTTAAATAATAATTTTTAATTCTCCATTTATTTTTGGTTATTTGTATCTTATATTCTATGTAATATAGTTTTCCTTTATATACTATATGTGTGTAATATACTCACCCTTTTAATATACTTTATTCTTTCAATTTGAACTGATTATATTTAATTGATATGTTTTAATTTTAAAATACATTTATGAAAATCCTACAAAAAAATTCTTTTCATAAGATTGAATTGAAAATAAAAAATTTCATTTAGAGTGACACATAAATAGGTTCCAAACATGGTATAATTTGTTGTAAGTGATGATATTGACATGTATAAATGTATAATGACCAAAAAATAAAAGTTAGTGAAGGATATAATCCATGAAAAGAAAGTGAGTAATCATGAAAAATTAAACAACCACAATACAATAACCCAAAGATGTTTGCAAATGACCACCAATTTCATCATAAATTTTGAGAATTGGTCAAATATTCTTTCACGGTCATTTTTCAAGAGTAATAATTCTATTACTGTCTGTACTAAGAGCATAAAAAATATATCTGCACGACATGTTGAGTTTTATCCATTAATCAATGCACACCAAAATTTCATCTTCTTATACAGTCATTTAGTATTCTAGATGAATTTTTTCCCTAATTCAATAATGTACACTTCTACCTGGTCACATAATTCAA
The DNA here is from genome assembly GCA_963277665.1 of Viscum album. Lineage (NCBI taxonomy): Eukaryota > Viridiplantae > Streptophyta > Magnoliopsida > Santalales > Viscaceae > Viscum > Viscum album. The sequence continues at coordinate 1,303,239,108 of OY728127.1, forward strand.
CATAAGGAAACAAAATATTCATAATATATTTATGCATTTGGTAAAACCAAATATATTACCATAATGTATGATAATTACTAAAATTAATAAACCATCATATGAAGAAATAAAATATTAATCTAAGATAACAAATCATTATAACCCAATAATCCTATTATATATTTCAATTAAATACTATCTTTAAAATTAGTTAAAATATTTCTAACTATGATTTAAACCCAAAAATTATAAATGATTCAGCACATATTCTACTAATATTTATTTAACATTTATCTTGAAATAACTCAAGTCTATTTTAAATACTCATTATAAAAAATATGTATCCCTTAATAATATATTCTATAAGTATTTAACATCATTTCAATATGAAATATGAACCTCCAAAAATCCATTGAAAAACATATATGCTTTTAGAGGATAATTACATAATGATTCCCTCATTAGAATGATACTGTAATGAGTGGAGATTAAAAAGGTTCCCTGATTCTCATATCCTATAGGCCATGGGTTGGTGACTAGTAGAAAGGGTCTAAGTATATCAATTAATGGGAGGAATTACCCTCTATAATAATATAGTATTACGATATCAGACGATTCATCCCCAATAAATTCCATGATATTTTATAAAATAAATCAAAACCATCCCACATGAATATATAAATGAAACTGATATAGATAGAAGTCTACCAATGTATTTACCTAGATCTAATGCTAATGCATCAACAAAACAACTATACAAAATGGTTCAAGATAGTACTATCATTTATGATCCATAAAATCCTCATAGAAACATGAATGTAAGTTTATATATGTTTTGTGAGAATACAAGTACACTTAGTATGAAAATTAAATCATCTCATGAACATGTGAAAGAATCATAATAAAGTACATGTTTGAAAACAATACAACCATAATCACCTAAAATTGTAAACTATCCATCCCAACCCCTCAAATCCAGGATCAACGGATAATGAAATCCACTTATAGTAACTTATAAGGAACCATATCGATAAAGGGTACTCCACACTTCTTTCCAAATAATTTATATCTAACACACCCCGACTACATACATCATGGTTCTCCCATATATTTCGAATAACATATAACATCACCCCATAAGCATCGTCACATAATATCATGCCCAAAGTCACCTAGTCAACCACCACACAGGGTGGTCACATCTTATCTTTCCACCATACACATTGGCTTCCACATCACAACCATTACCGGAGTAGTAAGGTGTCATGATCTTGAAGGAAATCTACCTCGTTCTCCCATCCTACCATGCATGAACCCAACCATAATCCACCCATATTACAGATATATCAGAACTCACCCAAAAACACAGGGTCCACCACACCAAAACATGATCATATTACATATCACAAAAAAACCTACGTTTTATCCTATTACTGAAATAGAGGTCCAAATATCACAACTTCTTCATATAAACTATTCTGGAAGGGAGAGAAGAAAAGTGATGGCAGCCATCCAAGGATCATAATCACCATGATGTCTGAAAAACTAGCTCTAATGTGATAATATTTATGTAGACAAATTTTGATTAATGTAAGTTTGGTATATATAGAAATCATAATTAATATACAAGTACAAACCTATAGTCACAGTAAAGCCTGACCCATGTGTTGAAAAAAACACTAACACATCAAAAACATCTCCATATTCCTAGCCACCTCAAAATTCATAACTTCACAAAACACAAAATCCAAATATCACTCCCTAAATTAATTCCATTATTTATCCCATTAATTTTTTTATTTACCAGAAATTGTATTTAAGGACAAAACCTATCATTTTTTGGTCATTAATCATATTAATCCAATTAACCAACCAATCCAAAATAATTAAAACCATTATTGAACATTTATTCAATCAATACTCTTTGATTTAGAACAATGAAACCACACCTCATAAGTAGCTCATCATCCCTCATTGTACCATCTTTATTGCACCAAACAAGAATGAGGAAACAATCCACCACCACACAACGCCAATAGCACTGCAAAAAACCATTTAATCACCACCACAAAATCATATCCAAACAACCATCACCTCACCACCCAAAAATAATGAACTTGAAAACCATTACCTCACCACCCTAAAAGAACTTACAAAAAACACCATAACACTCCCACACTATATCACAACCACACAATGATTCCCGAAAATAATAGCCCCACATCACAAAACATCAAATCCCCTATTATATATTTAATAATAGGTGTTTTTATCACATTGGACATGATTTTCTTGTAATTATAACACAATTCATAAATACATGGGAAGAAAAATAATTATCCAAATAATAGTTGTTATCCCATTTCCATTTTGAGGTGAAGTCAAAACAACAGGAACTGAGATTTCTATATGAAAACAACTATATTGTAATTAATGTAACTGAACATCAATGATTTTTTTGTGTATTTCTCCCCGTAAGTTATCATTATCAAAAATAATTTTAAAGTGGTAAAATATTTTTAATTATTCCCCTTTCCCTTTCAATGAATATTATCATATTAATTTATCTTTATTTGGATAGCCAAAACCATCCACCATAGTTACGAAATACTAAATCCCTAATACATGATATCCAAATGTGAGAAAACATTGATTCCCGACCACGATGAATCATTGCCAACTCAAAAGGTACCGTATGGAGAAGGGGAAATTCCAACAATCCAAAACCACAATCCAAACCCATAAACCAACCTTCAGCACATCAATTCTTATCAAGAGATAATCCCAACTAAATAAATAAACCAATGATGAACCACTAATGTGGTTCCTCATGGGAAGATTGGAAAAAATATCCATGAAGAAGATATAGAATTAACACTAGTCACCAATGGGCATCCATCAAAACCAACTAATCAAGACAAGAGGAAGGGTGATGATTACCCTAAAAAATCATATAGTGTTCTCTTAGAGATGAGATAGAGAGAGAGGTGAATCGTAAAGAAAATAAATACCCTGTACGAGTTATAAAATAACACGGATCCCACCAGTTTCACTTCGTATGATCCTTATATGAAATAAAATCTAGGGGTTTACCAAAAATACCTACTTCTATGAAAATAAATTTTTCCCGAACCAAACATAATTGCATTACATGAATTCGCCTATCTTAACATATTTTATTTTTAGTGGTTCACCCTTAGCCACATAGAGGTTGTAATACTAGTTTTCTATATAATACAAAGACAGAAAATTCATGTGGTGTATTGCTTTCCTGAAGTTAATTTCCTATAACATCACTGATACTCCTCCAACCACCACAGAACCTCCTCAAGGATCCTATAAAACACCACAAACAATCATAAATTGAAATGTATCTGATTGAGATGGAAAATTCCATTACATTAGATACCTATAAAAGGATTCCAATCCATGATAATCCAAATAATGATTTGATTGAAAGTCGTCTAAAAACCACCATGTGATGTACCTATCAACGATATCATTACTGATCCACACATAAAAAATTCAAACACACCCATCAGAACAACCATGAAGCACACTGCATAGCTATATCACCACCTCTCACTGGGAACCACATAACATCATCATGTACCAGAAACAACCACCACATTTCACCATAACCACACGAAAATATGTATAGTCCAAAAAAACCACTACCATAACCAATATAGATCATTAAATTTATATCAAATTAGGGGTTTCCATCCTCTTATTGGAGATACTATCTTCAATGGGTAGAACTTACTCACATGCTTGGGTATAATCGCATCGTTCAATAATGTTTCTCTAATAGGATTCATGTCATCTCATTTTCATATGTTAGTGGAATTACTACACACTAATCATCATGAAAATAGAAAACCTCATTAAATAAAAATATCTAAACATAAAATATCAAGAATAATAGATTAAGGGGAAAAAATAAAATAGCATTCGGTAATGGGAACAAATATGCACCCTATCTTCTAAATTACACTCCTCTAGGATACCATTCCCCCATGAAACATGAAACAAAAGGATGGTTCATCATCAAGGGAAGTTATCCTGATGGTTATGGGTCTCTATAGGACACTATATAAAAGTCACCTTGTAATTGATATTAATATCACTGCAAAAAATGGCATGCATTCATCATTAAGATAGTGAAAATTATTAGATACGTGGAAGTCATCAGGGATCCTCTCTAGTGGCAGTGGAAATTAGAACTATTATTCCACCCCAACTACTTTTCTAAGATATTGAAATGGACCCAAAAAATATGGAGAATACTTACCCCCCCATCATACCTCTTATATACACATCAATCGGAAAAAATCAAGAACTTTTGGTCCCCAACCATGAACTCCATGTTCCTCCTCTTGCAATGAAAATAGTATTTCATCTAGTATTATTCTTATTTAATATTATTATGAACATATAGTAAATTCTCTATCATTCTATAAATGACATCTAATCCATGTACTACTGCCTCCCCAAACTCTATCTAGCATAATTAGGAATGACATGGTCACCTGTATGATGATAAAATGGATACATACAGATGGATGAGTGATGGTCCTTATTATATTAATCCTAATCCAATGTATTGAATTTTTATCACAATATATTGAATCCTATGATGCACACCTGCAACATATCTTAAAATGAATCGATGGTATACACCATCTACACTTATTTATGAGGGAAGAAATTAGTGTTGAGGAGTAAATAGGTACCAAAAGCATTCTATAATCCCATACAGACTCAAAAGGTAAAATGTGAATTCCTATAAAAGAAAATCGACATTATATCTCTATTAAAACATATCACCGCATCCAAATATCTATCATCCAAAGGATCCAATGTTCCCGAATCATTGATTTCTAAGAAGTGGGATGATTTCACCAACTAATCCATGATCACCCAGATAGAATCCCAACTTCCATGAGATTGGGGTAATAAGGGTATAAAAACATTGATTTTTCATCCCATTTCAACTAGAGAACATCCAATGTATATAAAAATCAATGAGTACTATGACTCACGACATTTACCATCTTGAAAACGAAAAACATCTCAACAAACCTCACCACATCCCATTTCATATCTGGAAACCAAAATGGTATCATCAAACCACATTAAATCTTGGAAATATAGGGTTGTAACACCTAAAGTAATATAAAAACTTTTCTTCTTGACGCATTTATACCTAAAGAAACTACCACCCCTAAAAAAATCCAGTTCTAGACTTCATCTATCCATCCCTTTGGAGTATCACCTTGGCCAACATGATCATGAATCCCCTCTTCCTCTGAGATTCACCATGTTTAATCCAAGAAACATCACATAAAAGAATAATAAAACATAAGTTTAAGTAAATATCACACTCCATCCTTCACCTTTGAATCCATGTGAAAGGATATTAACTCCTCCATTCCATTCCAGACATCCCAAGGCTCCTAAAAACATCCTTCCATGAATCTGTTCTCAATGCATCATCCACAACATTCCCTTTTCCAAAGGATTAGGAGATCTCAAAATAATAATACAAAAGGAAAAACACCCACCCTTACTTAAAAAAACAAATATCACACTCACATGAGATATACATCAAACTCTTATGAAATGTGAAGACCAAAATGTTATCCCAAATTAAGTAATGTCTCCGAAAATTCTGCTCAAAGAAATCCACTACTAACTCCAAATCATGGGTTGAATGGTTATAATCATGGGGATGTAAATACCTAGACTCATAACAGATCAATTCCTTATTCAAAATGAACATGGACCCCATTCCATGATGGTAAGTGTCAAAAAAAAACACCATAGAAATCACACCAACATTAGAAAATTGATGATCTGGAGCTTTATCAAAGATCCATTTTTGGTGATAGAACACTTCCTGGAACTAATTAGTCCACAGAAAATCATAATTCTTCACAGTCAGCACAATAAATGGGACTCCAACTCAATATAATTCAGGAACTACCCTCCAATAATATACTTATATACCAATAAAACTACAAATATATATCATTCACCAAGGTGTTTCCCATGATACAACTACCTTTACATTTCATGGGTATATTTAAATACATTGATGAGCCACCATCTTCCTAGGTGAATTCACCAATTATTTCCAAAACATAAAAACAGAAAAATACCAATAGATATGGTTTCATTGAAGAACTTATAAGATGGATTTGTGATTATCAATAGGGTCCTCCTTTTAGTTTGAGTAGATAAATATGAAGACGATGAAAATAACTATGAAGTGGTATGAGAATTCATGGATAATTGAGTTCATGAGTCCTATGATCATTTATAGCTTGTTTTATTAATTCAAATGACATGGATAAAATCTTAATGTTATGATACCTGTGACTAAAGGAAGCCTTTGGAATATTCCACACCTTCACCCCCAACTCTTGATATCTTGGCCATTGATTGATCAATGAAAATGTACATTCTCCTCTCATCATGTGGAAAATATTTTATATCTTTGAAGGGGGTTATATTATTTGACCATAAACTAATTCAACCAACAATAATATTTTAACAACCTCATACTATTATCCTCATTCATAGAGGAAATCATTGGAGAACACCATGGTTATACATGGTGTTAGATAAAACCATTTTTCATCAGATCATCAATATGGTACATCAAATAATATGACATATAAGGTAAATTATAATAAGGATCGACAAAAATCAGAGAAGAACTAGGCTATAATTATATATTGAACTCAAAAACACCTGGACAGTGTAATATCACAATATACTATAGTAAAAATTAAAACAACTCCATAATGACCATGTCCACCCCTGCTATTCCAGAATCCATATTTTATGAAAAAATCATCCATTGAGGATATAATGGGATCAATATATTGGCTTCCCATTGGATAAACATTATCTCTAATTAATGGAATACATGGTCCATCCAATTATTTAAAAATGTCTCTCCTCCAGATGAATTTGATATCATCATTCAAAAAATACAACAATTCAATTCCATGGATATAATTGTATGGTAATAAAGGACCGTGGCCAACTGATGTGATCCCATAATCAGTCTATATCCCAAAAAAATTCAAACAATATGGCTTGGCCTATAACTATCATAATAAGCACCAAGGCTAGTAGTATCCTCTCTACATCTTGTGTAAGAGTTTGTGCTAGAGTTTTTGAAACCAAGTAGAGTAAAGATCTTGAATAATAAAAGGTACAACCAAGGGTAGATGAAAAATTTAGAATACCCCGAATTATTTTTAGCACATTAAATGATGCATCATCTAATTTATTAAACTGACCATGCAAATCTCCTCTACCTCTACGATGACGACCAAGTAAATGAGCATGATCGAGTAAAGGTTTTTGAACATGAGGAACATATCAAGGTTAACAACTACCCTATCCGACTTACAGTAGTGGAACATAATAATACAGTAGGTATTTTTGACAGGGTTTCACTATAAATTTCTATTGAGGCTATTTTGGATCCTTTACAACACCAAAAAACTAAAATCAAAGAACCACTGGGCACTAATTATTGAGATGTCGATGATAAAAAATATAAAAAACACTATCCTCATATCCTTAGGAAATTAATGAAAATAATTTTATGTAGAAGTCTATATGGGAATCTGTTGAGGTTAACTCCCCACTGATCGAAACCTCGAAGATCCTAATTCCTATGACCCACCTTTCATAACCTTGATAATCATTTAAACCTACAGACTAACCAATTTATGCAAAACTCCATATTAGTGTGTCCACTCAATACCTTTATCCTTCTTTTGAAACTCCAGATTCATTGGAAACAGAAAATTTGTAACTGCATACTAGATAGAAGGATTGAGTTCATCCTTGGGAAATACTACATTATAATCCTCATCTAAAACATATCAAGGGAAAACACTGAAGGTCCATGAACATGACTCCCAAACCCCCCACTAACATACTCCCCTAATGAATAGAATGAAAATCCAACCAATAAAACACTTTTATGGTCAAAAAAATAACTCTACGTGAATCTCCTTTTGAATTTTGATCCATGAAACATCTTCCTCCTTTATCTATTGTAGACGCAACATCCACCCATGACATAAAGATCCATGCATCTCATATACATCCAAAGGGACCCCATATCCCACTATGTCTTGGATCAAATTGATTGTGATATTAAACTCCTCTACCGATATCTCTATCCCTACATCCAAAACACAACCATCTTCCTCCCCCAATTCCTACCACTTAAAATATCACAACTCACATTCCACCTGAGCCACACAGCACAACATCTAGGAAAAAAATATAAAATTAAAAAAAATTATTTCCACATATTGGTAGTATGGAATTTTTTTGGATTCATTTTAATTCACTTTTCTAATTTTATCCTTCCCGAAACAACCCAACTCCAAATTGAATGAAATTCATTATCATGCATGTAACTATTTGAGGTATCTAATCTATAAATAGGTCTATGTCACTTGGTCATTTAACAAACACATATTCCATGCACTAGATATTGTGGGTCCTAAAATCCCATGTATTGGCTTGTATCCTTGTATACCATGGACCAAGGAAAAATGTCATTGTTTCCATACCAAACAATTCATTACTCACTATTCATATCTCAAAAAATCCATCAAATATCTCAACAATCATCTATAGTACAACTATATCATGACCCCCCCAATAAAAATATAATTCAATAGGAGAAAGAAGATAATGAACCCTGAATCACACCTCTAGTAGACCACAAGTTGGATTCCAATACCAAGGGTATTAAAATCTCATGAAAAGAATGGTGTTTTCCTCAATAATAATATTGGATTAGGAGATAAGATGAATCGACCTTAATAAAATCCCTGAATTCATATTAAATTCACAAAAAAATCCCACATGAATGTATAAATGGAACCAATAATGATTAAAATGTAAATAACCAGAATGAAACCTAAATTAGTGACAAGGAAACTATCCAAAACATTAAATGATAGTAATTCCCATCATGATCCACATAATCGACCATGAAATCATAAAATCAGATTATATATTTTGTTGAGAATAGATGTATACTCAATATAAAACCCAATGTATCTTGTGAACAAGTGAAAAAATCATACTAATGATCCTATGAGAAACCCTTTGAACAAAAAACACTCAAACAAATCAACTATCTAGTCCAACCTCAAAATGCATGCTCACCAAATAACAAAATATATGTTTAATGACATATTTTGAATCATATCTTGAAGGGTACTCTTCATCACTTTCTTACTAATTTTATTCTCTCTAATTCCTATGTCTCATGTCTAGGAACTCATATATATTAAATTTAACACATAAAATGTCATGAAAACCACATTCACATCACATCACACCTACATACGCTTGGGTCACCTTACTACAGCAAGGTCATATCTTATCTCCCATACAAACACCTACACCACCACATCACAACAAAAAAAAGATTATTAAGGTTTCCAAAACATAAATGTCACCAATATCATTAAATCCCAATATTATTCATAACCCTCACAATAATACTCCCAAAAACACAGACATATAACATATCTCTCGAAATAAATTGGGCCATAGTCCCATAGCCCCATCATATCAAATGTTTTCTAAAAAACCTGGTCTATTACCTATTGCACTTGTAGAACTTCAAACATCACATCCAATGGAAATATAATCACCTGTAAGAGAGTGTGGGAAACATTGATCCATCCATCATCATCATTGAAATGATTGAAAAAAGAAACCACAAGATAAAATATAGGTTTCATCACATAGTTATTGATTTGGGTGTGGTAGATACATAAATCACAAGGAATATAAATTTTAATAAATATATACACACGTAAGAATAACCTATGGGTTCACAAAAAAACTCTAGCCTACTCACAACATGCCCAATTTGGGGGTAAATTTGAAAATGTGGGGTATTTTTGATTAAAAATTGGGTGATAACTATTTTTTCATGATCAAATGCATTTTTTGAGTTTCCTTTATAGTAATTAAATTAGATAATTGTAGATTAAATGAACTGGAATAGTTTTGAGGATTTAATAAAATTAATTAAAATTTGAGTGCGTAAAAATGGGATACAAAATCAATGTACTAAATTAATAGAGTAAGTTGGTAATATAAATATAGAAAACATCGTAGACATGGTAACTATAATGAAATGAGAAATGTGTGTTGTAGAATTTATTTGGTGTTGTGAATATAGTTGTGGTAATATAAGTGGACATGTTGTGAGTTCATCAGTATTATGTTGTGAACCCCTTGGTTTTCATTTTTTGTGGCTATCTATATAATGTAAATTCCCTTCGATTTTATATACGCAAAAAAAATGAATTTTTCACTATGTTCTGAAACTCATATGTTTATATATGGATATTTTTCCACTATAGTTGTGGTGAGGATGAATGGTTGGGTACACACTCTTCTACACCAAATATTCTATGAGTGTGATCTGATGTGTTGCTACTATGGGGTTTCTATCTAATGTAACTTTTAGTGTTTCTATGACCGTGTTGGGTTTTGATTATGATATGGGATATTGATCTAATATGTTGGCCCAGGTGTTTATTGGTGAGATCTAATGTGACCATGATATTTAAAGGTGTTATATAACATATGAAAGATATTGGAGTGATAGAATGTATGACATCAGGGAGTGAGGATGGAAAATAGGTGGGAATGATGTGTGGGGTAACCTTCCTCGATATGATTCATATAATATTTCTATACATGGGCTGCATTATTTAGTGGTCATTCCATTGTGTGGTCAGGGACAAGTTAGTTCAGTTGTTTTAGTTTTTTTATGGTTTAATATTTTTTCACAGGTGAATTAGTATTATTTTTCAACATTTATATTTGAGATATTCGTATTTACAACTTAGTATAAATGTATACTCAACAAATGTATATTTTCTCTAGTTTTCTAGGTGAATTACAAGGACCATGTTTGAAATTATTTTCTCAGAACATAGAACATTTGTTGTTTCAATACCTTTTCATTTCTTTTGGTTATTTATAATTGGATACCTATATCTGTGTATGTTTTATTTTTACATGTGTGTTGGGGTTATTTGGATTGCTTTTTTACATTATTTTATGGATCTGATTGGTCTATTATACACTATATCATAATCCATCATTCATAATAGAGGTTAATTATCCTTGTACTGATATCTTTATGCTCTCAGTGTTGGTTTCCAACCTAGGTATTACTAGTGGTTGGAATCAGGGTTTCATTATCTCTATTCATCTATTACCAACCATGTAGGGGAACCCTATTAGGGTGGGTATCCTAGAGGAGTGGTATCCGAGTTGATGGCTATGAGATAGGATGGAGTTCGTAGATCGGCATAGTGAAAATTTCATTTTTTGGTATGGAAACAATTTCTGTTTACCTTGGTGTGTGACATAATAAAGGGATACTAGCTAGGACATTGAATGTTTGGGTCCCCTATGGTCGAATGAACGTGCTCTCATATTATTGAAGGACTAAGTGAGGTTAATTAGTTTCCATGGTATACGCCTAGGATAAGATTATACATTGTGATTTACATGAGTTCTTTGTTGAATTTAGAGGGATTTGTGTAATATAAGTTTAATTAAATAAATCATAATAAAATTTAATACTACCAAGAAAATGAAATATGATTTACCATTTTAGTTATGTCCCTTGATATTTATACATGCATGGTTCTGGGGGTGTATGTTTACTAGGATGATCAATTTGATCACATTAGCTTTGATCTAGATGTGGATGATGAGGCCTAGCAGAGTACATTACATGCTCTTTATTAGAAGTTTTTTTGAAGTATGAAGTAATAATTTTGGATTTGGAAACTGAGATTATCCAAAGGAAATAAAGATATATTGAAATATCATTTGGGCCTTTGTAATATAAAATTTCACATTGGGTTTTTTGTCATTTGTGAGGTGCTACAAATCAATGATGGATGATTTGTCTTACGAGGTGGAAGGAGGAATATTGGTTATGAAAATTATTCCATAGGTTTTTTCTATTTGTGTTTCTTTCAGAAACCATAAATTTATTAATGATAAAAAAGTTTATTTTTATTAATAATGAGAGTCTTTTTGTGTGGTAGATGGGGATCAAGTTGTGTGTTTGATTTATTTTTTTATGTATCTCTTTTCTAATGAAAATTTTCATGTAAGATGCCTTGATGAGGCTCTCAATCCTTATTATATTATGTATTTACTTGTTCTTCATTTGTAACTTATGTAAATGTACATAAGAAGGAAGAGGTGATTGATTATATACAATCCCATGTCAGTTCATTATGAGAGGGGATCAAAAAATTTTACTAAAAGAGGAATGTTGTAAATGGATCATCATAGTGTCATGGGTCATCATTGGTCTGGACAATGGGGAGTTTACCTCAATAAATTAATTTACGGCCTTTTGGGGCCATTGTTTTCAATTCATTTCCCAAAGGCCATTGGCCAATGTTGTTTGTTTATGGGGTTCTTATTCATAAAGAGAATAATTTCCCATGGATTTTCTAGTTCAGTATTGTGTATGTACTTCTGTTCAGCTCTTGCCTCAATTTTCGTTTCCTGCAAGGCTATTTCCATAACATGGGAAACCAGGATATACACTTCCTGTAGAAAATAGGGAGGTTAGTGGATAACCATATGATTTTCATCATGATCAATGACCCAACCTATGTGAGGATGTGCAGGTAGCCGTCAACAGATAGGATGAGGACCTGGTCATGGTAAGATACCCACAGTGGAGGGAGAAATACCATTAGGGCCATAAATCACTAGAGGTATGATACTTTTTTCTTATTCTCGTATATGATCCATGGATAATTTAGAATATTTTAACTCATTTGATACACAAAATCTTATATATTCCTTGGTATAGGGCGTAAACATGCTTTTCATGGTCTTTCTGTCTATTATACATGTCTGATTCTATATCATCTTGTTTGATTTATTTAGTGAGAGGATAATAATGATAGGGCCACATTAATATGATTGGAAAACATTACTTATTAATATATAATTTTACTCTGTAAAATTCATCATAAAATATTTGTATTATGTGTGCGTTCTTGTCGACTAATTCTAAAAGTAGATTCATGTTCATAGATATGGACAGCTAAAATTTGGTTTCTATTCATGAGTGATGTTGTTAGGTAGGATGTAAATATCTAGACATGGCTCATTCCATGATGGAAGAGTTTTATATGGAATCAATGGAAATTGGTATAGATTATTCCCCAAGGTCCATCAGGGAGGTTTTGGTTATTTTACTTAATATGGTGGTCACACTTCCCCTAGAATAATATGTGGAGTTTGGTATAGACCAACATCCCAGTTCTTCTCAAATTTCAAATTGAAAAATATTAGATAGCAGCATCTGAGTGCTGGAATTTTAGGCTTTAGATATATGGTCTAGTATAAAAAGGTTTTTTTTGGTTCTACTATGTCATAATTGGGTACACTAGTGTTATTCTATAACACAGTAGACAGTAGTCTAAGGTTCTTTATTGACTAATGAAGGTTGAATCACGTGACGATCAAGAATCATTAAACTCTTTTGATGATATATGCTTCTTTTAACCAAATGAGTTGAGTGAGTTTGTTTTATAATATTGATATATGATCTTGGTAACCATAGTTGAAGTTGAATGTGGATGATATCCTAAATTCTACCTTCAAATATAGGTATAATAACATCGAGTTCATGATTTTGTCATTCAGTTTCAGAAATGTACCAAATGTGTTCATGTGGGTCATTTAAATCTTTTTCTGTGCATTTATAGAAAATTTTCTATTTGTGTTCATCAATGAAATATTGATCTTATTGATTTCAGATGAGGATCATTGGGATCACTTGAGAGTTTTCTTACAGATTCCTCGACACCACAAACATATTAGAAATATTCCAAACTGAAATTTCTGAATATGTTAGGGAAGTTTCATTTAGAATTCTTTTTTGAGGTTGGATATGGTAAGAGAATCCTAAATGTTTGAGGATGTTTTTTAAAGTATATTACACAAAAACATGGTAGAGGATTTAAGTATCCTTGGTCACTTAAGGTATTATCATAGGCTAATACACAATTTCTATAGATTTGAAACCCAACTAATAGAATTTTACAAGAAGTACCATTATTTTCTAAATATTGTTTAGTGTTATATAGTGTTTTGTTATCCAAAATGGAAATTTTTCTGTGCTACATTTCTTTAGATTGAAAATGAAGGTGCGTTGTTTTTGGGTATTTGATAGTCACCCTTTTTGGGATTAGGATGTTTCTTGATACAGAAGAAGGAGACAATCTATAATCTATCAAAGAGTTTCTATCCCATTATGAATAATTATTCCACATAGGATCTATATTTAGTTGTGGATTATAGTTTGATAATTTTATGGTATCATTTCCAAATTGTGGAGCGATTTGTTGTCTTCATATATCAAAATATTTTGTGGTATATAATGTCATAACATGCCCTAGATCTATGATTACTATGGTGGATGGGGTATTATCAATGTGTTGACTATGAGAAAACCTAAACCAAAATAATTTGGGAATTTGTGGCCAAAAAATTGAGAATGAATCCAGCGATGAATTTAATATTAGTGTTTAGAGTATCTTAAAGGGAAATTGAGGAGTTTTAATCCCTGCACCATGATGTGATTAAGGCTACTAGTAGAGATTTTTTATTTCAGATAATGGTGTAGACTTCTCAAATGATTCTGGTGGAAGATTATTAATGTAGAGACATGGATGTTGATGTGATTCATGGTTATTATGACCATGTAGATTATATAGGGAGATGGTTAGTGTATTTTTAGAACCAAATATTATTTAAAGGGAGGTTGTTATTCCTGAGAGTGATGCGTCAAGTAATTATTTGGGATTTTAAAACCAACCCTTTTTTGTTACACTAGAGAGTATTTAAAATTTACCAAGTCTCAACATCGTTGTTATGGTGGCCTATGATGAAATTTGTATTGATGGATTTTGTGTCATGGTGTTTGGTTTCCATGTTGGTAAGTGATACGTATGATGTTGGTGGTGGTTTCCTTCATTCCTTGGTTGTACCCAAGTGGAAAATATATGAAATCATGATGCATACCATCACATGGTTGCCCCAAGATCATGGTGGTTATGATTCCATCGGTAGAATTGTGGGATGGTTTTCATAATCATTCTACGTATTAGTGATCAATGAGATTGGTGTCATGGACTCCTTGAAGAGGATATACATGGATGTGGTGGCATGGTTTCATAGAGGCCATAATCCCATTGTCACATAGTGTGAATTTTTTTTTTCAATTATGATTCTATAGGAGATTGTAGTGTGATTTTATAATGTAGTTACACCTCATCACTTATTTCCACCAAATAATAGATAAAATAAAGTAGTGGAATATCCAAACATAGAAGGACATGTTCCAAGAGTGTATAATATATTTTGTGCATCTTTTGAAAAATAGTTTCCCTTGGTTGAGTTTCTAAAGAATAACAGATATCACCCATTATTCATTTTCCCTATTTTAGTATTTTTATGGTAGGTCATGTTGTTTTCCATTTTGTTTGACCATGTGTGGGGAGTCATCGATTCTATTCCCTACTTTTGAATACAACACAATAGTTATTTTTAGGATTGTTCATGGTAGGATGAATGAACAATATTTTTGGAATAATTATTATGAAAATCAAAAGGGGGAATGTATTTCAATGTAGGGACCTTATGTTCATTAAGTATTCCAATCAACATGGGTAGTGGAGGTTTGACAGGGTGAGTAATATATTTCCATAGTTTATTGGGAATCATGAAGAGTTGAGAAGTGTAGAACAGGTTTATTAACCATTGTTAGTTCATCCATGACTAGAGAAGATATATGATTTCATCCACATATCTCTTCTCAATTAGTATATTCATGACGACTCCCATTTCATTGAAGAGGAAAATATGGATATTAAATATGAAACAACATTTATGGATAGGCTATTAGAGATCCATGATCGATTGGATAAGGTGATACAAGGACGAACCATTCCTTTTGTTCGTGCCCTGTGGAGGCATGGTGGTATGGAGAATAGTACCTGGGAGTGAGAGATGTATATTTGTACCCATTACTCAGTGCTATTTTGAATTTTCAGTTTCTCAATTTTTATTTTTGATGTATTTATGGATTTTATTGTTTCATTAGATGTGATGTTAATTTTTTTGTGATGTGTGGAAAATATTTTGAAATATGAATAGGGGAGGTATAGAATACTAGTCAGGAAGTGTTTTACTATGATGCAATAAAAATCATTTTTTAGAGTAAGTGCTTCACAATGTAGATAGGAACATGAAATGGAGGACTGAATTACCTGACTTGTGAGACATGGGATATACTGATTTTTATTATTGGATGTTGTTGGCTTTAGATTTGAGGTGGATTGGATGACTGTGTTGATGGTTTCCTGTAAAAATGAGTTTGTTGTTTGGTAGTTTATGGGGTATAGTTTAGTAAAAGTAATAAGTGATAATTTTTTTAGTGGTGATGTGGTTTAGTTAAGATGTGGTTATGCAATATGACTTTTGGGTGTTTTGGATGGCTTTATGGTTGTTTATTATGTTGGGGTGTAAGAAGAACATTGAAGATGTATCTTGTGTTTTCATAGTTTGGATATATTTTATTCATTAAAGAAATGGTTTTGAATCTTTTGAGTATTGAGATATTGTCATTTATTTAATGTTACTTACAATAATTTTTCACCCATTGAGTTGTGGTAATTATGGTCTTGGGGGTGTTCGGAGGACATTCTAGGGTGTTTGAGCTTTTTTTGGAGGAGAAGGGATGTACCACTACCAAATATCAAAGGGATATGATGTGGATCATTATGATGTCAAATAATAGTGGTTTATTCTCTGTAGGGGGCGGTCAGTTGTGGCATAGTGAGTTTTTGGAGGTGTTCTCTATGCAATTTCAATTCGGTGAGTAGTTGTGCCATGGATCGTGGGAAACAGTGTAACCCGTTCTCGACAGATGATGATCGTGTCTTTGAGAAACATCTATTGAATATGGGGATTCTCATCTAGAGTTTTGTGATAATGAATTTTGAGGTATATTTCTGCCATGTATTAGGGGATATGGACTCTCCAATTCAATAAAATGGGGATCTTTGGCACGATCCTCTTGACTAATTCATGACCTCCACTATTTTCAAACATTATGTGGTGTGGTATTAAGGTCTGTGTAATGGTCATATGTTTTACCGGCCACCCAACTCAAACCTGGTTACATATCATTATTTATTTATTTTAGTGTATCCAAAGTGTATCCCAAATATCACTCTTTCCCTCTTTCAATTTCATTCAACACCATCGTTGGAGAGTCAATCCATAGTGGTTTAGCTGAGTCCATCCAATAGTTTTTTATCTTATATTTCCTCAACCATGAATGGTATCTTATAGGTAAATTTATAGTGTTGATTTTTTTACAAGACGGTGTTTTGTGGTGTTATGTTTAGGGTGGCCAGTGTTTTTCCATTCGTTTTTGTGTAAGAATTTATCCCCCACTTGACCCAATATTACATAGTGGGTTGGAAAGATCCATTTGAGGTATGCGTATTCCTCATTACTCACATAGATTCTCATGAAGGATGGTATTACTCAAGTAATACCTTCGGGCCATGGTTTTTTATATATTAAGAATGACAACTAAATCAATTAAATTTGATTTAAGGGGATGGATAAATGTTTCTCATGCTTATTAAAAGTTTTTTAATTTTGTAATTTTGATTATATAAGATTTATGACTCGCCAAAAATCATAGTTTTTGGAGGATTTTGATATGATAATTTTATATGTGATGGGGAATTTTGATTGATGGGATTTTTTGGAATAATATCATTTTAATTTGGATAATTTCTTATATGTGGATAATAAAACTGTTTCCCTGGGATGTATGAAGTCAGTGATAATTTCCCTAAAATAATGAAGTGAAATGTTAAAAGACCTCTTATAAATATAAAAAATGTGGATTTTATGTGGTTGTTCTATGTTCATGCTATGGGGAATTGATGATTTATTACCCTACAACCTTGATGTGGGGTGGCTATGTGAGTGTTTTGTGTGGGAATGATCATGTAGATGTGGGGTTTGAGTTCTTAAAATTGTACGAATGAATTTTCTGTTTGTGTTGTGATGTGTTTTTCTAGTTTCCTAGGTAGAAATTTAATTGGTTAATGATGAATAAAATGTAATCGGTCAGTTTCTTTGTTGAATTAAATTAGTTTATCAATGAATGAGTAATAGTGGGTTATGAAATCAATGGTCTAAAATAATGTAGTTGGATTTTAATATGAATATATAAAATGTATTAAACTTGAATATGGTAATGAAATGTGAAATTTATCTAGTGTATTTTTGTTTAGTGGTGTGAATTCAGTGGTGGATGTGGAATTAGTGATGTTGTGAGTTGGTTGGTAATTTGTTTGAACCCATATATTAGTACTTAGTGTGGCTATATATATCATTTATTTTCCATTTTATATTCTATACTCACCCAACCCATGTTGCGAACCATGTGAAAAAATATGGCGTTGTTCATCCAAATATATTGGTGGCCATTATGGATGGATGGATACCCACATTTCACTAATATTACTCAAGTTCAGTTTGATATACACATGTTGTGATGGCTAGAGGTAAGATATTTCCCAAGGTGATGGCCTAAGTATTTGTGGGTTTCATGTGATGGGATTGTTTTATGTGCATTGTATCTGATATGTTGGCCCATGTTTCTATAGGTTTGGTGTGATGTGATTGTGTTGTTTTGTGGTGATCTCATGTGTTGTTCCGGGTTTTTGTGCGTGACATGTGATGTAACAATGTTCTATGGTGTTGTTAAGTGATACACTAAGGAGGCGAGAGTTTTTGGAAATATGATGTTGGGGTGTGATGAAGGAAAATTAGTGGCAAAACAGCATGTGATAACATTCATCAATATGATTCTAATTATATTAGTTTAATTTTATTGCATTATTTTGTGAGAAATATATAGATATTTTGAGGTCTTGTTAGTAATTCTATTTTGGTTCTTTGGGTTCAACAGTTTTCACACTCGTGAATTAATATGATTCTTCAACAAGTCAATGTGATATTTTTATTTTTCCTACTGAGTATACTATTATTCTCACCATATGTATATAAAATGGTGTTCAGGATTCTATAATGATTACATGGATTGTTTTTGGAAGCATCACCTCAGCCATTAGGGTAGTTGTTTTTTTCTTACTTAACATTTATTTTCATAATATACATTTGGATTCTTTTATATATATTAGTGTTATTTGAAAATTTATTTTGGGATGGTTTTTGTTTCCTTTTTATGAAATATCATATATTTTATTGTAAATTGATATACTATCTCACAATCATAAATATTTAATAGAGGGTAATGTCTCCCATATTGAGACATTTATACCCTTGGTGATACTTTCCACCATAGGGCCTATGTGAGGCGGGACATTTTTTTCATTATCTTTATCTATCCATTTTTGACCTATATGGTGTAAAATTCGAGGGAGGGTTCGAGATAGGGAGGGTCTAAAAGAATAGTAGACATAATGGTCAATCAAAATCTTGACATGAGGGTTTTTTGAAAACATAGAATAAAACAAACATTACACATCGATAAAATGGACATCCCTAAACAACCCATAATAATAATCATGGGTTTTAGTGGGGCCCTAGTATCTATTATTCAAAATTAGAAAAATTATATGCATCATCATACCATACATAACAAAGTACTAGAAAATATATTAAAAAATAGATATTATAAAATAATGAAAATAATTCTGAACATTCTAGTATATGGCCACAAAAAATTTGAAATTAAACTACATTGGCCTCAAAACAAAATCACAAAATAATCCTCCCATTTACATGGTCTTAACAATATACCATGCAAAACCATATTTTCATCTGAAATAGTTGACTTTTTCTAAAACAAAACATAACCGTTGTTCATGTACATTAAACCAGATGCAAAATAAATGGGATTGGGGTGAGGCCAATGACCAAGTGGGATTCCCATTTTTATCTCAATAATAATAATTGATTATCTGATCAGGTTCAATTACATGAAATAAATATAATTATTTTCAAACAATATCATGCAACAAAAAAACATTGAAAATAACATGAAATGAATAGAAAAACATAAGTGTTAGGTTATCATTTTCTAATCAAGTCACCATGATTAGTGAACATAACATATTTTTTAAATGATTGTAATCGGTCTATAAAATCCACCATAATTGGAATCTATGAAGTTATAAACACATACCCTTCAATGGAGGGTGCCTCAAAAATTTTCCAACCCAAACCTGTCTTAGGAGTCTACTCATATTATCTCTCAAATAACCCATATCCTGGGAGGGTTCTAGATGATGTACCCAACATATCACTAAAAATAGGTCATATTAAATCATATTTACCTTTTTTTCCTCCATATATGATTCCACCAATCATTATCTGTAACATCCACTCAATAATGATGTTTTCAAAAATAGTACTACTAAACCAAAACCTCATCACGTGGGTTTTCTTACTATAGTTTCATTGAAATTACTTATCTAACCATAAACAATATCATGGAATCACTTCATTTTGGAATAATATATCACTATTAAAATAGTTATTTGTATATTAAAAAACATAAAATACCACAAGAAATGTATAAATAATATAATCATGAATAACTAAATGGTTATCCCCTAATTAAGAAATGCATCCCCTGAAAAAAACAACCCAAGGGTAAGACTTGTATCCACCCTCATCACCTGATAAATGATTACACACATTAACCATATTATTATATCAAACACCTAAAAAAGTAATGGAACCCATCCATTATCCCATATAGTAGAACCCAAGGTCATCCAAAACATAACGGGGAGAAACATCACCCCATAGGCACACTCTGGAAAAGATTACTACCTTTACTCTTTCATGGAAACCAAACATGGATACATTATTCTTCAATAATTCAACCTATCTATAACCTCTATCGTGTCACCCAAATCAATAAAATCATACGTTTTAAATTTGTAACCAAAACAAAACTTCAAACTAATATCTTCGCAAGGTATACAACTTTTCTTGAGCAAGCATAAACCTCCAATCTACTGAGTACTCTAACCCAAATTCCATTTATCCAAGGACAAATTACACCAGATAAATCCCAGTACCATCATAATTTTAATAAATATTATTTTAATAAATAAATGGGCTTTAAATTTTTTTCTCATATTATCATACTAAACAATATAACGGTATAAGAAATCTAAATTAATCATCATATCTAAAACGTAACTCCCTTGATGTGTGTATGAAAATTTATAAAAGTTTTTTATATCATATAACTAATTTATTCATTTATTCATAATATAATAAATTTTTATATTTGAATGATATAGGGAATTAGTAAATTAAAAAATAAAAAATATTAAATGCGGTAAACTATTTTGGTGTAGTTAATAAATAATTTAATTATAATTATTTTACAATTTAGAAATATATTATGGTCATTCTAAAATTCAATATACAAAAATATTTTATATTAATTATTCACACATGAAATCTATCATACTATTTCTAATATTAAATCTATATTAAATATATTATAATATAATGAATATAAACATTTTTTATTTCAATTATGCAATGTAAACAATATACATAATAAAAATATCAAATATTTTTAATATTTAATCCTTGATGATATCAATTATTAAAATAATCTTTAATATGGTTGAAATAATTTCAAAAAAGGGCCCTTAATATCAATAATATAGATTATGTAATAATGAACAATTCTTAATTTCAAATATAAACTCTTTAATTTATTCTAAAAATTGGAATTTATAAACCTATTATAAATTTAACTTAATATATATATATATATGAAAAAACTAATTTTTTTTCATTCCATAATATTTTATTAAAGGTATTATAACAATTACTTTATTATTTTTAGTATTTATATCTAAAATATTTCATTATTATATAAATATTAGATTATAAACAATTTATAATTGAATGTTATATTAAAAAAGTTATAAGTCAATAAATATCCAAAAAACATATTATTATGATTTAAAAAAATTTTAAAAAATTTAAATATATTAATAATTGAATTTGTCTAAAAATAATTAAAAAATTATATATTGTATTTATATTCACATATTATAATAACTGATTGACCGGATGGGATGCTTAAAACTAGATAAATTCTATCTATAATACCCTACATTGTATATTTATTCTAGTGATAGTTGAGATGTGTTTGTTTACGGTCAACCACATGTATTAGAAATCATAGGCATTGATGGAAAACTATGTAGGATTAATCATTCACAACATCAACCTATATAATATTGTTTAACGATTCTTATTTTACATTGTATATGATATGGAGTTTCTGTTTTAACAATCAATATATGGTGGGACTATTAAAAATAACATATTCATATAGTGATATACATATGATTATCCTCACACCCACAAGTATCACATATTATAAATGTCATTTCACGAGGTACTTCCCAAGGCCGGATTCATCAGTATTTCTCTAGTCCCCACTCAATGGTAAATCAGGCCATGGGAACTACAATTGTAAAATGAGCATATGTTCCCTCTAAATATACAAGAAAAATTATGAAAGGTGTATCTTCTTAATTCTATTAATTTTTTAGGTGTACTATAATTTTATTGGAAGAATTTTCCTAGATAGAGGAATGTATGCTACCCTATCTCCTATGAATTTTTCTAGATATGAGGGATCATGTAATAGTCTGGTTTCCTCCCATATCTAAAGATGATGTCCTAAAAAACTATTATAAGATAAATATGGAGTTATATTAATATTCTCAAAAATATATTATAATATCACTAATATAAACTGTCTAAACAAAGTACACGGGTCTTGAGTAACAACGAGATCAGGGATTAACTCAGAAGGAGAAATGAAGGAAATTTAAAAGACAAGGAGGCCAGACTAAAGGTTATTAGGAGAGTTATTTAGGAAATTAAATTTACTGATAAATATATTTTTGAGGACTAATCCACTCAGGTGAATGAGATAGTCCTCAAAATTTGGGGATTTTTATAGAGGTTGGATTGCTATATCATTATGAAAAAACTAAGAAGGAATATTCGAGTTCATTTTGATTGAAATATCACAACCTTGGAAGAAGATTTGTTTTGTATCTTGATTATCTACAAAAAATTCTCTAAGAATATGACGAGTGGATAACTCAATCGTTCATAAAAAATGAAAAAAATTGAAATTTCCATTTAAAACAAGAGAAAGGTAAAATTCAAAGAAGAAGAGGCTAAAGAATCATAGGATTCAGATAGCGATAAGGATGCTGATGAATGAAATCATTTTTTTTCCTATTTATCCAACGTGTTTAGGAAATGAAAATTATAGGAAATGAATAATATTCCACATAAATTAATCACCTATTTTATATCTAATAATTTTTTCACGATGTGTACAAATTAAATTATTAATGATTTAGAATCAATATGGAAGGTAAAAAGGAATATTTTTAATGACATGATTGTAAAGAGAAGTTATCTATGTTGGTAAATTATAAGGGGTTTATAGGAAATCATATGTCTGCACATGTAACGATTTTGAGAAAATTGATAATTAAAGAAATATTTACTATATATTTGGAAAAATCAACTGAAAATGGATAAAAAAATTGAGGAATCTATCGATCATGTTAATGATAAAGTATAGAACATGGTATCATGAAATTAGTGGAAAGCTGATGATATGTTATTCATTAGTGGATAACAGGGAATCCATAAATGATGAAAAAAATATTCACCTCAATGAAATAAATGAAGATGGATGATATTAGAAAAATGTGGAACAAAAAAAAAAGAATAATAAAAATAAATCATCCATTGATGGATTTGGTATAGGGGAATGGACGAGTTAGAGAGAATTCCCTCAGTTTGATTGTTATTATTAAGGAAACAAGTGGCCCCTCCATATTCCCTTATAAAGGAATAATTATGTACTAATATTCAGGGAATATATGGAGATGGATTCCTCACTTGAGGGGGATAATTGATTAGATAAATAAGATAAATGTTCACTATATAGTGAATGTGGAACTACTAAAAAACTTTTTTAAATTGGTTGATGAGGTATGATAGTCACACTATAATCCCTCATTCATAATTATATTATTCATATCAATTGAGGTTGATTATAGAATTTGTGTCATGTTTAGAGAAATGGGTAGCTATATATTATGAATATGAACATTTCTAACGTGTTTGTTAATGTGAGTGAAGGATTTATCATTTCATTTATAAAATTAATCCCAAAATTAATATTTGATAATTTTCCATGATTTCACATTATTGGTTTTTAATGATAAGCCTAAAAACCTTGGCTATATCTATATTTTTATGTACACATGGAATTACCATAGAGACACAATGTTTATTAATAGAAGACAATTTTCTAAGAAAACCTTCTGATATCATTACTCTTATATAACTATTCATGAAATATTCTTTAAAGTGTAGAATTCAATTTTTAGAAGAAATATGCATTCAGATAATCCCACGTACACATTTAATTTTTTTAAATAAGGGTTATAATGTATTTATCATATATATAATTGAATTATATGTGTTGATATTGACAAATAATATATTGTGAGTGGTTTTTGATCATCAGTAACATTTTTTTGTCGACAAGTCAGTATTTATTGATGGATAAAGTGATGATACATGGAAATTGTTTACTGGATTCTGTTGATGTCACTATAGGTAATGGTCAAAAAAATTCAAATTTATTCCAATGATTTTTGGATGGATCAAGATGTAACAGACAAAAATCAACAAGGAAAAATTTATTTGTATAATGTTTGAGATGAATAATACCATGAAATATCTATTTTTTCATGAGGGTGACCTTGGTAAATATCCCATATAATAGTACATTACTAAAATTATTACATGAAGAATGCATGATGGGTATATTTGAGAATGGATTGAAGTTTAAATTTATACATAGATATTTATTTTTATTATTTATAATTTTGGCCTTATTGAAAAAAGATTCCAATGAAAAAGACATCCTAGGGTAGGTTTAACTAAAGCCCAATGGGACTCGGTGGTTATCCATACCCACATGAGCCAGACCTAGGTAGTCCACGGGTAGGAATTGAGTGTAGGGGATCATATTTTCCACATATTGTGTGAGGTATTATGTGTGAGGGCTATAGAGAGGGCACCCAAAAGGAGAATTGGTTGGGTGAGAATCCAACTGACCAAAATCCCATGATGTATGAATGTTTTGATGAGTGATAATTCTCTATATCCATCTTGAATAGTGATTTTACAATGATTTTATTCTATTTAATAGTACTACCACATCAAAAATTATATGTGGGATGAGGGATGTTGCAGACTGATAATTAATTGGTTAATGATACAAAGATAATGTTGGCCATTTAAATGAAGTTAACTGAGATGTATGTTGAATACCATGCATCTCACATCACAATACATCATCTATGGATGTTTCCTTCAACCTTCAACCATTGATGGTTTTCCATTAATGATCAATAAAATTTATATTAATTGATCTCAACTAGCATCAATGATCAATCCAACACAATGTTAATGAGTTTATTCGATCGAACCGAATCCATTCATGAAATCAAACACTTTCTTGATTTCAATGAATCCCTTTCAATAATAATTTTCTAGAAAAATATTAATAACATTATGATTTTATTTGTTGATCCTTATACCATACTTTGGAATATTTATGATCAATATTACATCAATAGAACATGCATCATTGCATTATCGAATGTGGAAAAGCACCAAGTCCTCACATGATTATGTAACATGAAGATGAATGTATCATTGATTTCATGATGATACCATCATATTTAGTAATTATTTATTGATTAATTCAAAATTATCAAAAGGATTTCCACTGACACAATACATGATCAATGAAGTGATCATGGGAATCACATGATAACTCCAGCGATTGCATTAGCTTCAATCAAGATAAGAGTTTTAGCATTTATGATATCCAAATATCATTGGGGTATTTTCATCTTCCATGGATCCATATATTTATTGGAAATGACAGAATACATGGTGGTCATTATTTATTACATTTCATATATAATTATATGCATGGAAGAGTTATGGTGTTGATTCCCATGGAGAGATATATATATATATATCATATCAAAACAGAGCACTCATATGATCATTCACATGATGAAAAAGAAACATACATTATCCAGTCACCTAAAGAACAATCTTATGAGTCTTTTTATCATGAAAATTTATTTAATAAGGAATATAAAATCTCAAAAAAATCATGTGAAGATTAAACCAATAGACCTTCTTGGATTCTTAATTCTTTTGAGAAAGAATATGTATAAAAAACCACCCATTATAAAAATTTGATACACAATTAAACACTATCATACAAGAATTAATTTTAGTAGAACCTATATAAAAATCATTATCGCATGAAACACTTTTTCGAAGAGCTTTGGGATCAAAATAAGAAACCAATATTTTAAACGAATGCCCAACAAGAGACACTGCTGAATCTGCCTCTAGTCATGTGATTGTCTTATGTGAAGGTAGTGAGATTGAAGGATAATAGTTTGTATGAGCCTTACCTGGTAATGAAAATGAGTCAGTGAAATTGATAGATCCCTTCATTTAATGGAAGGAGGATGCTTCATGAAAACCATGATAATAATGCTTGAATAATAATGAATAATTCAATGAGAAATAGAGGAGGATAGTGTGTATACATACATAAAATACATTCAGTGCTAATCTATTAAAAATATAATATAAATATAAGGGATCATATTCATGTGATTCTAAATACCCATGCACATGAAAACATACATGAATAATAATTGAAAAACATGTAAGGATAAAAATTATAGTGGAATTTCATAATGATTCAAATGGCATGAAATTCAATAATGAAATGATATAGAGACATTAGGAATACAATTATCACTCATTGTGAATGATTATTGATGGAAAAGATATTTTTGTGAAGTTTTTTTTTCACCACATGCACACATCGTAGTGATTTTGGGACTTCAGCAGAAGTAAGAGCAAGTATGCATATAAGGCCCCGGCCTTAAACCTTACTTAATCTTTAGTTATTACAAGATTACACATTGAGGATCTTTTCGGGTTTAGAGTTTTAGATAATTAGATCATAAAACTTGCATTACATTCCACATATAAACAAAGTGGTTACATAAAGATAGTATTCTTCTTTCCCATCAATGGAAACATATTTAAAATAAAACATGGGTTATTTCTTGACACTTCCTTGACACTATCATCGTATCCGGTACCTTTCCCTTGACCTGTGAAAAACATTTCAAAAAAACTTGGGATGAGCATAAAAAGCTCAGTAAGGGATATAAAAATATGGAAAGGAAACATGGGTACATATATACATAAGAATGAAATCATACTTTACCCATAACACATAAGCACTTTAACATACCTCATCAAATCATGAATAAATCATAGAAATCATAAGACATAAAGGTAACTTGAGGCATTCATAACATTCTTACGTAGGGAGTAACCCTCTTGGTTATGTTTGGAATACCCATCACAATATATTCCCTAAATCTCTTTGGAGAAACCTTAACGTTACACTCCTTCACGTTACCCAATGCATTGGAGAGCTATATTGGGCTCACCCGCCCTTAGTTTATCACAGAACCACCTGTCTTCATAATAATGCCCAAGAACCTCAACATAATCATATCACAAAAAACATGCATAAAGGAAACATAACATTTCCACCTTTCAATCATAAGATATAAATACAACACATTGTTATAAAAAAACTATGAAAACCTTTTTCAATACCAAAATACAAGAAAATTAACACATGGTATTTTTTTTTCTTTTAAAAAGAATGTATGACTTGTAGAGGAAGCCAAAACTCAAATAACGGTCACGGTGGCAGAGAAGTCGTTATCGCCGCATAAATACGACAAAAAACATTCCCTTTTGTCATTCAGTAAAATGCTTCATATAAAAAATATTCCTTTTGGATAAACATAAAAGTCAAAGGGGTTTATACACCATATAAAAGAAGGTTGTGTATAAAACAAAATATGCCTCAATGAAAGGAGATTGAGACGAAGTCCCATACCTCGGGTCCGACATGACTCGGTCGTTCTTTAATATCCTGAAAAATAAACTTGAGTTAATTTCTACTTTTTTAAGAACCTTTTTCAAGTTCATTATTCCTTTTATATCACTTATTTCCATGTCATGAACACTATGTAATTATTTAAGTTAATAACGGTCATTTTAACGATCATTGGTACTTGAGTCAAAAATAAAACCTTTATAATTACATTTTGTTCATGTATCCATTATATCCAGAATTATAATAATTATGTATATATCATATATATCCAGTATATACATGCATTTATAATATTACATAATCATTTAGAGGTAAGAAATGAAATGCACCGTTCATGGAGACGGTAAGCCGTACGTACGCATGAACGCTACTTTCATTTCTATTTCATATTTTATAGAATGGAATCATAATGATATAAAGGTATATTATAATTCCAGTATAATTTCATATATAATATCATAGATCCATCCTTTATACGTCCCACATATGGTATTTAACGAATCAAATCACTTTGAGGGGGCGGTAGTCCGCACTTCCTTAAATGAAGATATCGCGTTTACCCATAACGGAAACCATAAAGGTATGCCCAAAATGAAAAATACAGAAGCTTAAGGAAAACATAAACTTATTATATATCATATATAAATATAGTGACATCTTAATGGCAACCTTTGAAGGTGTTAAATGAATGTTGAACAATAATCGTTTCGGGAGGCATAAATTCACCAAAAAATTATTTTAATCTCATTGAACCACATTTTACTTCTTAATGACAACCATGTATGTCGGATTTTTGAAATTCAAATCACAGAAGTGGTAAAACTTCATTTAAACGAAAAATCAGTTTTTATAAGTACCACTTAGTGGTTTCACTATTCATCAACAATTGATGTTTTTCAGAAAAATACCAAAAATTCACCCTAACCTATATTTGATATTCCGAATTCAAAAATGAAGTCTATTTTAAAAAATTCAAACCATATAAGTCACATTAATTAATTTAATAATTAATTCCCGCTGTCATGACAAATATCGTGTTTTTATGAAACAATAAGTATCAAAAGATTGACACTAGTTTAAGTCCAATTTAAAAGTGAGATTGATTGCAATGCCCACCATTGGATTAAATGGTAAAAATATATTCTAATTTCACTTCAAAACCAATTCAAAAGATAATATAATCATATAAATAAATTAGATTAAAAAGTAGTTTTGATGTAAAATGTAGTATTTTTAACTATTCATTAAAAAATGAACATTGTCTGAAAAATACCAAAAATTCAAACAAAGTAAATATTGATGTCCCAATCATAAAGGATAATTTTATTTTGACAAACATAGCTTATAAAATTGTCAAAATATAGATTTAAAAATGGTTTTCCATCAAAAGGTAGTAAAACAATCTTTTAAAAATATTAGTGTATTCCATGCTTAAGATTGGATTTATTTTCATTTTAAGACTCTAAAACACTATCTAATTCATTAATAGACATAGATAAAAATATATATTACTCATTACTTACTTGGGATGTTACATCCTTCCCCCCTTTTGAAAATTGCGTCCCCGCAATTTATTTACTTATCGAATAAATGGGGGTACTTATCCCTCATTGCATTATCAGATTCCCATGTTGCCTCTTCCATCATGTGGTTTTTCCACAAAACCTTTACCTGATTAATCACCTTATTCCGTAATAGTTTCTCCCTGTGGTAAATAATATGGACCGGTTGTTCCTCATAATATAGGTTCTCTTCTAGCTGAATTACCTCTGGACTCAAAACATGAGATGGATCTGGCATATACTTTCTCAACATCGAAACGTGAAAAACATTGTGTACCTGAGATAAACTCGGAGGTAATGCCACCCGGTATGCAACTGATCCAACTCTCTCCAGAATTTCATATGGTCCAATAAACCTTGGACTCATCTTTCCTTTCTTACCAAATCTCATCACACTTTTCCAAGGAGAAACG
Organism: Viscum album; assembly: GCA_963277665.1. Classification (NCBI taxonomy): domain Eukaryota; kingdom Viridiplantae; phylum Streptophyta; class Magnoliopsida; order Santalales; family Viscaceae; genus Viscum; species Viscum album. The sequence goes on from OY728127.1 coordinate 1,303,269,350, forward strand.
TTGAGAAAAACATTATCACCTACCTCGAAAGATAGATCCTTCCTCCAGTTATCTGCATAACTCTTCTGCCTGCTCTAAGCTGTTCTCATGTGCTTTTGAATCAGCTGAACTTTTTCTGCCATCTCTTCTACCAATTCTGGTCCCATCGACTTCCTTTCACCCACTTCATCCCAAAAATCTTTAGTTCGACACCGCTTCCCATATAATGCCTAAAATGGTGCCATCTGTATACTGGACTGAAAACTGTTATTATATGAAAATTCAACCAAAGAATGATGTTGGTCCCAAATTCCCTGATAATTCATCGAACAAGCTCGTAGGATATCCTCAAATGTCTGAATTGTTCATTCTGACTGCCCATATTATTGAGAATGAAAATATGTACTAAAATTTAATTCAGTACCCAACGACTTCTGAAGGCCATTCCAAAAGTTAGAAGTGAACCTAGGATCACGGTCAGATACAATGGAGAGGGGAACTCCATGTAACCTGACCATCTCTTTAAGATACAAACGGGAAAGTTGATCTAGGGAAAAAGTATCTTGTATAGCAAGGAAATGAGCAGACTTGGTCAGGCGATCAACAATAACCCAGATTGCATTATTACCTCGAGGGGTCTTCGGCAATCCCACAATGAAGTCCATGGATATATTCTCCCATTTCGACTATGTCACTGTTAAAGGATGAAGCATCCCTTTAGGTAACTGCCGCTCTACTTTAACCTGTTGACAAGTCAAACACTTCACAGTAAAATCAGCAATATCTCTTTTCATTCCATCCCACTAGTAATACTCCCGTAGATCTCTGTACATCTTAGTACTGCCAGGATGAACTGAAAATGGAGAACTATGAGCTTCACATAACAACTCTCTCTTCAACTGTGAATCACATGGCACACACAATCTCTTCACAAATCTCAAAACACAATCACTATCAATGTTGATTTCATGCAACTTACCTTTCTGAACCAGCTCTACCTTTTTCTGAAACTCACTGTCTTGCTTATGTGCTTGCTTGATTCTGTCTGATAGAGAAGATTTCACTGATACCTGAAACAAAACAGAAGAACTTCCTACACCAACAACTTATATTCCAAAGTTCATCAAATCCTTAACCAAAGGATCACGTTCTAAACGCAACATTGTTAATGAAGCATTACTTTTTTGACTCAAAGCATCAACCACTTTATTTGCTTTTCCTGGATGGTAATGAATTGTATAATCATAATCCATGATTAATTCTAGCCATCTCCTCTGTCTCATGTTCAATTTTTTCTGAGTGAATATATACTTTAAACTTTTGTGATCAGTATATATTTCACACTTTACTCCATTAAAATGATGCCTCCCAATTTTTAAAGTGAAAAAAACAGCAGCTAATTCCAAACCATGTGTAGGGTAATTTACCTCATGAGTTTTCAACTGTCGTGAAGCATAAGCAATTACCTAATCATTCTGCATTTGGACACAACCAAGTCCTTTCAATGAAGCATCACTGTATATAACAAGCTCACCATTCCTGGAAGGTAGTTCCAAAACTGGATCATTCACCAATCTTCTTTTCAATTCCTAAAAACAATCATCACATTCTTTTGTCCAGATAAACTTACCACCCTTCCGAGTTAGCTTAGTCATTGGACTAGTTAACCGTGAAAAATTTCTAACAAAACTTCGGTAATAGCCTGCCAAACCAAGGAAACTATGAATCTATATTACATTTGTGGGTCTTGGCCATTTTTCAACAACCTTTGTTTTTGCAGGATCAATGGTTATCCCATATTTAGAAACAATGTGACCAAGGAAAGAAATTTGTTGCAACCAAAAATCACACTTGCTGAATTTCCCAAACAATTTCTTTTCTTTAAAGGTTTGCAAAATAACCCTTAAATGTCTTTCATGATCTTCTTTACTTTTAGAAAACACCAAAATATCATCAATGAAAACCACCACAAACTTATCCAAGAACTCAAGGAAAATTCTATTCATTAAGTCCATGAATACAGCAGGTGCATTGGTTAGCCCAAAAGGCATTGCTACAAATTCATAATGGCCATATATTGTACAAAACACAGTCTTTGGAACATCTTCTTCCTTTACCTTTAGCTGATGGTACCCCGATCTCAGGTCAATCTGTGAAAAATACTGATCTCCCTGGAGCTGATCAAACAAATCATCGATATGAGGCAATGGATATTTGTTCTTAACAATGATGTTATTCAAGGCTCTATAATCAATGCGAAGTCTCATAGAACCATATTTCTTTTTAACAAATAAAATAGGAGCACCCCATGGTGACGTGCTAGGTCGAATGAAACCTTTCTCTAATAAATCTTGCAATTGCTCATTTAACTCTAAAAGTTCAATTTGAGCCATTCGATAAGGGGGTTTTGAAATTGGCTTAGCATCAGGAACTAAGTCAACAATAAACTCAACTTCCTGATCTGGTATTATTCCAGGAAACTCATCAGGAAAAACATCAGGATACTCATTTGCCACTGGCACATCATTAATCTGAACAGTTCCTTTATTTTCAATGATGTGTGCAAGGTAACATTAATTTCCATCTTTTATAAGTTTCTCAGCCTCTTGATATGTTATCAACAGTAAGGGTTCATTCTTTTACACAAACTGAAAGTCTTTCTGAAAAGAAACTTCTTTAGCTCTACAGTCAATCTTAGCATGGTAAATAGAGAGCCAATCCATACCCAGGATAACATCAAACTCTACTAGAGGTAGAACAATAAGGTTTTCAAGTAGGTTCTTTCCACATATAAGGATAAGAATATTCTTATAAATTCATTTTGCCTCAAAATTTCCCCCAGGTGTTTTTACTACAAGTTCAGGAGTCATTTCTTGAGATGGTATTCCCATTTTACTAGAAAAGGTTTCAGAGATGAAAGAATGTGTAGACCCCGAATCAAACAACACACTGGCATAATCTGAAAAAACAAACAAAGTACCTGATACAACTTCTATTGATGGCCCGACATCTGCTGAAGTAGTTGCAAAGGATTTCACCACCCCTTTCTGCTTGTAGTCTAACTGCTTTCCATCACCCAAGATCTTTGTCGGACAATCGTTTGCATAGTGACCCATCTCATTGCACTTATAACATTTTACTAACTGTAAATAAAATTTGGTCTTACCATAACCCTGATCTTTTCTAGTGCAATCACGAGCCTTATGTCCCATCTTACCACATCGGTAGCACTTTCCAGAATTCAGAAGACATTCCCCAGCATGCCTTTTGCCACATTTATCACAAACTGGAAACTTAGTTTTCGTACCGTCAGGCTTTTTTGAAGAATTCTTACCTTTCTACTGCCACCTCGGTCTCTTCTTCTGTTGGTTGTTATAGAAAACTTGATCATCGGGAAACTCCATTTCCACCTTCTCAGCACATCGAACAAGCTTTTCATAACTTTTAAACTCACGAGATGCTAATGCCATTAGATATTTTGGATTTAATCCTGATTAAAAATGATTGATTTAACTATCAAGGTCTCAGATAAAATTTGGAGCATACCTTGCCAATCGAGTGAACCTTTCTTTATAGTCAGCCGCTGAGTCTTCCTCTTGCCTCAATTCCAAGAATTTCTTTTTCCATCCTAAGTCGAACAACCTTAGGAAAATACTTCTCAAGAAACAAACCTTTGAATTCATCCCAGTCGAGAGCATCAATCTCATCAGCGTCCCTGATATTTTTAACCATTGACCACCACTGATCTACTTCACCCTCCAAATGATAAATAGAAAGACTAACCTTTTGATTGTCTGAACACCCCATGACATAAAAAATCTTCTCCAGTGCTTTAATCCACCCTTCAACTAGCACAGGGTCAGATGATCCTCTGAATTATGGGGGATGTTGCCTCATGAAATGTTCCACCACTGACATGTTCCTCTGCAGTTGATCTGGCGGATCTTGTGTATGGATACCACCGCCATTTATCGCTTGAGTCAACTGCACCATTATTACAAAAAACTGTTCAGTTCCAATTCCAACCATCTTAGGATGCTGATTCGGAAGGTTATTTCCTTCTGCATGCCTTCCTAGCACTGCTTCCCTATTTCCTCTGCGGAAAACCATTTTGAAAAAACATGTCTTAGATGAAGCAACATGGTAATCTTCAAATACTATATCACTTCAATTTGACCATAAAAAAAATATTTTTGGATAATCATTTAATAGAATTCTAACTCCTAAAGTTATCGAAACCGACCTTTGATACCAACTATAATGCCCCAGCCTTAAACTTTACTTAATCTTGAGTTATTACAAGATTACACATTGAGGTTCTTTTCGGGTTTAGAGTTTTAGAGAATTAGATCATAAAACATGCATTACATTCCACATATAAACAAAGTGGTTACATAAAGATAGTATTCTTCTTTCCCATCAATGGAAACATATTTAAAATAAAACATGGGTTCTTTCTTGACACTTCCTTGACACTATCATCATATCATGTACCTTTCCCTTGACCTGTGAAAAACATTTCAAAAAAACATGGGATGAGCATAAAAAGCTCAGTAAGGGATATAAAAATATGGAAAGGAAACATGGGTACATATATACACAAGAATGAAATCATAATTTACCCATAAAACATAAGAACTTTAACATACCTCATAAAATCATGAATAAATCATAGAAATCATAAGACATAAAGGTAACTTGAGGCATTCATAACATTCTTACGTAGGTAGAAACCTTCTTGGTTACGTTTGGAATACCCATCACAGTATATTCCACAAATCTCTTCGGAGAAACCTTAACGTTACACTCCTTCACGTTACCCAATGCATTGGAGAGCTATATCGGGCTCACCCGCCCTTAGTTTATCACGGAACCACCCGTTTTCATAATAATGCCCAAGAACCTCAACATAATCATATCACATAAAACATGCATAAAGGAAACATAACATTTCCACCTTTCAATCACAAGATTTCAATACAACACATTGATGTAAAAACATTATGAAAACCATTTTCAATACCAAAATAAAAGAAAATTAAAACATGGTATTTATTTTTCTTTTAAAAAAATGGTATGGCTTGTAGTGGAAGCCAAAACTCAAATAACGGTCACGGCGGCGGAGAAGTCATTGTCCCTGCATACGTACGACAAATACATTCCCTTTTGTTGTTTAGTAAAATTCTTCATATAAAAAAGATTGCTTTTGGATAAATGTAAAAGTCAAAGGGGTTTATACACCATATAAAAAAATGTTGTGTATAAAACAAAATATGCCTCAATGAAAGGAGATTGAGACGAAGTCCCATACCTCGGGTCCGACTTGACTCAGTCGTTCTTTAATCTCCTGAATAATAAACTTGAGGTAATTTCTACTTGTTTAAGAACCTTTTTCAAGTTCATTATTCCTTTTTTTTCACTTATTGCCATGTCATGAACACTATGTAATTATTTAAGTTAATAACGGTCGTTTTAACGATCATTTGTACTTGAGTCAAAAATAAACCCTTTATAATTACATGTTGTTCATGTATTCATTATATCCATAATTATAATCATTATGTATATATCATATATATCCAGTATATACATGCATTTATAATATTACATAATCATTTAGAGGTATGAAATGAAATGCACCGTTCATGGAGACGGTAAGCCGTACGTACGCATTAACGCTACTTTCATTTCTATTTCGCATTTTATAGAATGGAATCATAATGATATAAAGGTATATTATAATTCCAGTATAATTTCATATATAATATCATAGTTCCATCCTTTATACGTCCTACATATGGTATTTAACGAATCAAATCACTTTGAGGGGGTGGTAGTCCGCACTTCCTTAAATGAAGATATCGTGTTTACCCATATTGAAAACCATAAAGGTATGCCCAAAATGAAAAATACAAAAGCTTAAGGAAAACAAGACATATTATATATCATATATAAATATAGTGACATCTTAATGTCCACCTTTGAAGGTGTTAAATGAATTTTGAACAATCATCGTTTCGGGAGGCATAAATTCACCAAAAAACTATCTTAATCTCATTGAACCAAATTTTACTTCTTAATGACAACCATGTATGTCGGATTTTTGAAATTAAAAACACATAAGTTGTAAAATTTCATTTAAACTAAAAATCAGTTTTTATAAGTACAACTTAGTGGTTTCACTATTCATCAAAAATTGAAGTTTTTCAGAAAAATAACAATAATTCACCCTAATCTATATTTGATATTACGAATTAAAAAATGAATTTTATTTTACAAAATTCAAAACATATAAGTCACATTAAATAATTAAATAATTAATTCCCACTGTCATGACAAATAGCATGTTTTTATGAAACAATAAGTATCAAAAGATTGACACCAGTTTAAGTCCAATTTCAATGTGAAATTGATTACAATGACCACCATTGTATTAAATGGTAAAAATATATTCTAATTTCACTTCAAAACCAATTCAAAAGATAATCTAATCATATAAATAAATTAGATTAAAAAGCAGTTTTGATGTAAAATGCAGTATTTTTCACTATTCATTAAAAAATGAACATTGTCTGAAAAATACCAAAAATTCACACAAAGTAAATTTTGATGTCCCAATCATAAAGGATAAGTTTATTTTGACAAAAATACCTTATAAAATTGTCAAAATATAGATTTAAAATGGTTTTCCATCAAAAGTCAGTAAAACAGTCTTTTAAAAATATTAGTGTATTCAATGCTTAAGATTGGATTTATTTTAATTTTAAGCCTCTAAAACACTATCTAATTCATTAATAGACATAAATAAAAATATCTATTACTCATTACTTACTTGGGATGTTACAATGAACATAGTTACACTATGGAAACTGGTCATTTAAATGGGATCATATTTGATTGGGAAATTCCAACATACATTTTAGTGTCTTTTGATTGTACATGAAGAGTAAATGAGATGGTAAAATAACATAAGATCATATAAGAAGGTTGAAGTTCATTATGTAGTATATCACTCCTTCATCATAGGTGAAGTCTTATGGAGGGTTCCCAGAGTAGTTGATGTCTTCTAGTTGGAGCCAGAAGTAAGAGGAGACTCTCAGTTAGAGTTGGATAAGATTTCATTTAGTTTGTGCTAAAAGAAAATTTAGTCACTCGATTGGAGAAAGACTATTTTAGAAAATTCTTTGATAATGATGAATATTTACTTAAGGGGAATAAATTGTTTTATTAAATAGTATTATTTTTCAAATACTTTTAAATATAATATGACTATCTTTTTCAATTATAACTACTATAAACGTTGTTATATTGAGGGATAATATTTATTGGATCAAGAACCTTAAAAATTTAGATAGGTCACATTGAAAAGAAAATGAATTCGTCAAAATAACCAATAGTTCAAACCTCCCCTCTCTGGGGAGAATCTATCATAGATAACTACTAATGAGCAATATTTCCTCCAATAAACAGGTCATTAACAAGAATAACAATCCAATAATAATTATAAAATATCAGGAAAATTGGTCAGTCATAAAATCCAATGCCATCATATGAATCCATAACGATTTTAAATGAATCATCAATTCATCCATCACTACATAATTGAAAAAAACTGATTGTTATTTTTCACATATTTTTATATTTTTTGAAATATGATATTTTGTATTAGATTGTTTTTAAATTTTTTTTAAATATTCTTGAATGTAGACATCCAAACACAAAGGGGGAAATGGTTTTTAGGTTTTTATATTTCTTTTTCTCAATGAAAAAGATCAGAATGAACAAAACATGATGTATAGTTACATACATAGAATATTTAGTCACAAAAGTTGTTAGAAATATAATGTTATTTGTTATACACCCCATAAGTACGAGCTTCATAATCATGATGGTCAAGTTTCATCAGACTTAGTGTTGGTTATAATGTTAGAGTGATTCGAATGAATATAATGAATGATGTGATTTTAGTAGGTTGAATTTTATTTACATAATAAAGATAAATCTAACAATGCTTTTACAATCTCAAAGTTATGATAAATCATCAAATATCTCATGATAAATTATTTTGAGTAAATAATGGAATTGTAATGATTTTAGTAGTTCTATGAATACATAAAAATGAATTAATTATATCTATACATACCAAACATAGTAGTTCTCAATAGTCTGAATAAGTTTTAACTAATCAGGTTTGATGATTTTCAATATTTATAGTGGTGTTTCCATTATAATGAAAATTCATTCATTATGAGGGTTTCATCATTATGGGGGTTCCATCAGACTGGAGCTGCATATTACATCAGACTGAAGCTGAGTAGGTTCCATAGGACTAAGATAAGGAATATATATATAATTTAATATGAAATCGATCCATTAGTTTATGGGCAGTTACCGATCCATCCGACCAGGAACATGCATCGATCCACTTGGTTTATGCTTCACAACAATAACACATCAGATGAAGAACATCATTGTTATTAGTGATTATTGTTTCATTATATCATAAATAGACTAGTTATGAAAATTTGAAAACTATAATAGAGTTATGTTTACATGAAAGGATATATAAAGAGATTTCATGTTTATAATTAGATGAGCAATTGATACTAATTGATCAAAAAAGTATTAATCCCAAATGAATTATATGAGTTGTGAGAGCAAAAATTAATCGTAATGAGATAGAGATTCATAATTAAAAAAACCATAAGAATGAGAAGTGTGCCATAATGAAAATATAATTAGATTTAGATTCATTATGAATGTCCATATGGCTAATTCCATGGATTTTTTTGAGAAGATACGATGTGGTCAATAGTGATGTTCAAATAACAGAATCATTTTGGTGATTCTAAAATTTGATCAATAGTAAATTATATTAAGTTAATTGCCTTTGTAATTTTGGGATGCCTATAAATAGATATATAGTAAATCAATATATTTAATCCATTTTACATGCTAAAAAAGATAAAAGACATTGATTTTGAGTAGGACATACTTTTTCGATATAGATCACAGTAAAGAAATTAGATAGCTAAAATATTTCATACCAGATTGAGGATGATCAAATTGAGGAAGGCCCGAATAAGTAGATGAGTAGAGTTTGATAATTTTAGTTTGATAATTTTATTTTGAGAAAATATTTAATCATTATTAATCCATTATCATGAGTCAAGAGGATTAAGGAAATGAGACATAGGTTCATTTTATTAGGGATCCTGAAATTTTTTTTAGGAGAAAAACTTTTTCTTGTCATTTCTTTTGTAAGTTAATTTATTCTTTGTAAAAATTATAAATTTATTTGGTTATATATAATAATTTTAATTGGTAGATAGAAGGTGCTAATGGGAGTTTGAATTATATTTAATTTTAATAGACCCATGTGAGTGGATATGGAAAGGATGCAGGTACTCACAATTTGGAAAAACCTTGTAGATATCATGGTTTTTTCTTTCGTACCTTCTTGTGCATGAATTATTATTTAATAAAATATTATATAGTAATGATAATTAATATGTTTTGGGTGTTATTTTTCTAAATTTATAAAATCTTATTAAAAGATAACATCTGATTCAACCCCCACCCATCTTAGTTTTCATTAGATCCTTTGGAACTTCATGTGGTATTAGAGGGAAGGATCCCTTATCAATACCTTATCAGGGATAATATCAATTATATTAATTATTGGTGAATTAAAACATTTTATGGAAAATATTATGATGTATTTAAAATTAGGATTGTTCCTAGTCTCTTATCTAATGTCCAATATGTTTTTGATGACACTAAAATTATTTTTCCACCTATTGAGAACTACAAACCAATTATGTTTTCTCATAAAATAAAAATTTAATCCAATAGAATTTCAAAAAATAATATCCTTTTGTGTTGATGAGAAAATATTTAAATTAATTTTATAGGACTCTTGAATTCAGTGATTATATTAGATATGTTGGAAATTATTTTCAAAGGAAATACAAAACTAATGGATGAACAGAGAAAAATTCGTCATAGTATTTTTGAATAAATGAGAATAATGGATAAATAAACTATTGATAAATTATTCACTATAGTCAATGAGGTTGTTTAAAATATCATATGCTTTTCATATGATTTCAAATACTCAAAAATTGCAATGAAACTTATGAGAAACATTCCAAACATGTTTAACTCAAAAATATCCTCTTTGGAAGATAAAGATGATTTATCTATTAGGAATTTTCATAAAATTCTTGTTTCTTATGAAATTATAAAATCTGCATTATCGAAATTTATGGTCAAAGATAAAATGGTTTGTAAAGTTATGATAAAGATAATAATCTATGATTTTGATGATTTTGATCCTCTAATAATGATGATATATAGGATGATGAATATAGTTACAAAAGCATGACTCTTATATCTAAAAAGTATCATGTAGGATAATGAATGTACATTGATAAATATCCACCAATGGTTTTAGATGTTGTTGAATTGGGAACATTGATATGATTTTTCCTTAAAAAACATTGAATAATATTGATAAAATTATGATGAAATACATCATTGGAATAAATAGAATAATAGTTCTAAATAATGAAAGTTACCCAAAAATCATAAGATTATTTTTACTAGGAATAAGAGAAGTATGTTGGGAATGAAATATGAATTGGACTTAAATGAACTAAATTCTTCAAATGATTTTTTTTAAAAAGGGCCGAAAATTAATTGAAAAATTTGAGAAGGTGGAATACTACACAAATAGTGAAGACGATGGAGGTGATGAATCTTACCGAGAATACCATCCCAGAATAGATCTTGTTGAATTACATGAGAAAAATAAGATATCAGGAGTGTAATCATAATGATAAATAACTTCATTGGAAAATATGTTTATCTTGAAAAATATAATTTCAAGAAAGAATAAGAAAATATACATGATATCTTAAGTTACAATCTAATAATATCTATACAGGGAAATGTGGTTGAAGTACTTAGTATGATGCTAAAAGAAATTGAAGTGGATGTCACTATGTTTAAATCAAAACATTATGAGATTGAATGTATCAAGATAAATATGAATGGAAAATTCATTAAACCCTTGGATGTTAAAGATGAGACATCAAAATTGGCCAAGAAATCTCAAATCCAAAATCAACTGAAATCCTCAACCTCAAAAATACTATTTCATCTTATTTTTCTATAATTTTATGTGATAATTAAGGTGATGGAAGTTTTTGGGTAGATAAATTATTCAAGAAACTTTTCACATCCAAAAAAGATAAAAACTCACTCATATGGATAAATTTTCCACACCTAGAGTATGTTGGAGCGGGAAAAAGATTACAACCCCAACAGTGTATCTATAAAAAAAGATAAAAAATTAATAAAAAATCAATATTTTACTGTTTTTATGGTGTTGTGGAATCTATGGGCATGGGTCTTATAATTATGGGTATAAAAATTATATTCTTAGAAAAATATGTGAACAATGATAAATTAATGGTGTAGGAATAATGAGTAACATTAATAACCCATTACATGTTAAAAAAGAAATATCATTACATGTAAGAAACATTACAATAAAAAATAAATTTTAATTTTTAGAAGAGGTTGGTGGAAAATATTACCAAGATGACCATCAAGATGAAATATGTATGATACTCTATTGGAAAAATGTTTTATATGGTAGAAAATAAAAGGATTATAGGAAGATGATCATTGAGAAAATATCATTTGTTTTTTAGATTGTTTTGAAATCAAGTAAACGGAAAACCATGGATACTTGATAGTGTTTTTCATCACATATGATAAGTGAAATAAAAATCACGAAACATGTTGAATGTTTTGATGGATATGTAATGATTGTTGGTAATGGTGGTTCCTTAAAAGTAAGAGGAATCGAAACAGAGGATATTGAAGTAGAAAAGTTGATATCTAAGGATGTTTTTTCAATTTTTTGGTCGACTAAAAAATTACAATAATAGCTTAATTAATCATTGAAATTAGGGAAAACAAGTGATTTTTAGAAACACTTCATGTATCATTATAAGAGGTAATGGTAGAATAGTTAATAAAAAATGTGAAATAAATATTGATAATAACATTAAAATTGAATAACATAAACAATCTTGTTACGCAAGTGATGAATATGAGAATATGTTATGGAACTGAAGACATGTGATGAATTAATAGAAAACTAAGAACAAACTATCTAAAGTTCATGTTTTATGAAATTTTCAAAAATTTAGATAAGAAAATAATACCTTTTTCATACTTTTTTGAGAGGGGTGATGACTACGAAAATTCATAAAAATGTTTTTATTAACTCATGATGAACCCTTAAAACCTATTTATTCAAATTTATATAGGGAAATGAGATATCAATCAACTATAGTGAATTTCTTAATTTATCACCTTTTATTATTGACTCACTTGGACGACCAACATAATTATTATGAAATACAAGTTTGGGGCTATAGAAATGATTAGATCCTTTAAATGTGATGTTGTGAATGTAACGGGGGGTTACAAAAATAGTTGATAATAGATAATGGTATAGAATTGTATGAAATACATTTGAAACATATTTTACAAATCATGGATTCAAACAAGATTACTGTTCTCCATTTATACTAAAAATGGGGTAGAAAAAATAATTAATAGATGTTTTGTGGATTTATGAAGATACATCTTAACAAAATTCAATATTTTAGTGTTTTATCAAAGAGAATATAGTATTACTAATGTATATGTTTAGAATAGGTTTTTTAAGGCCATAATCCAACATGACCCCTATGAAACGTGGTATAACAAAAAACACTTCATTTAAATAATTCAATTTTTATTGAACCCCATGTGTTCTAGAATTTAATAAAATCAATGTTTAGGAATATTTGATGAGAAAGAAGATGAAGGAATATTTAGGGGTTATTCACCCAATATAATATGTTAAATATTTTTTATTTTTTTTAAAAACTTCGTTATATTCATATGATGTGGGTGTTATTGAAAATCATACAAATTTGGTTGAAATTTTTTAAATTGATAAAATAAAGGTTTTCAATGAATGTGATAATGACACAAAATTGACTTATTAATTTTTTAAACAATTCTTTGATGTGGAAAGTGATTTTGGAATTGAAACATTCAAATTTTCTATACTAAAAAATCGTGATGATAATGAAAACATCATTGTGAATTATAATGCTTCAGTCTAGACAAGAATAATGTTGAGATTAGAAAATCAGACATCACATATCAAAATATTTATACCACAACTATTTTCAATAATCTATTAAACATAAATAATGGGTGGATTATATGAATGAAGAGTTGTATATAATTATGAAATATGAAAAATGAGATCTTGTACCATGTCTAAAATGTAAATATTTTGTCATAAAAATGTTTTCACAAAAACAAGTTGAATGGACATTCAAAAGTTTCATGAAACAAAAAATGTTTTATTTATAATGGATAGTAATAGTTTGAAGGTGGGAATAATTAAGAGAATATTTCCCCCTTTGGAATATTATAATCTATTAGAATGTTTCTATCATTGGTCGTATATCAAAATTATTAATTTTATTAGAGATATATAAGTATATATTATTTACATGGACTGATTTAGGAATATGTCTACATTTAATAGAGTTGTTTTTTTCATGAACATTATGATACCATGATTTTTAGATTGAATAGTTACTTTTATTGGTTCGTACTGATTCACAAAATTGGTATTCTAAACTAGATATATACATGTTAATGTTGAAAGATTATAAATGAAGGGTTTTTATTAAGATATATATGGAAATTAAAATAACTCTAAAACACTAATTTTAATAGTTTATGTGGATGATATAATTCATGTAATTATGTATGAAATTTTTTTAATGAATTTTATAAGGAAATGAATAATAAATTTGGAATTTCAATATTGGGAGAATTATAATTATTCTATTACTTAAGAATTCAAAAAATAAACACGTAAATTTTATTATCTAAAAAATATAACACATAGAATTGTTATAGAAGATTAGGATGGAAGAATTCAAATAATTTTCTTATCCTATTTAATTAAGAATAAGTATCAGTAAAAAAGAATACAAATAAAGTGTAAATGAAAACTAATTATAGAAAGTAATAAGATGTATTCAATATCTCGTAGCCTTATGACCACATAATTTTTATATTATGAGATTTTGTGCCAGATATTAGAGTGAACTAAAAGAGTCTAGTATGTTAGAATCATTGATAATCTTGAGATATGTTAAATGAGCAATATCACATGTGATTTTATACAAAACAAATTTTGAAATTATGTTCCATGGTTATACTACTGTTCATTGGGATGGAGATTATAATGATTTAAAATCAACCATTAGAGGGAAATTTTTCTTGGGTGAATGTTTTGTGGATTGGAACACTAAGAAACAACATTTAATAACATTGGAACAAAATAAATAAGATTATTATACAACCACTCAGTCTTGTAATCAAATTTTGTGGACTAATGTACTGCTAGAATATTTGAATGTAAATGTTTCTATACCATTGAAGATAAATATTGATAATGATAGTGAGTTTTGTTTTTCTAAATATCATTTCCAACATTGAAGATCGAAAAAATTGATATAAGGTTACAAATTATAAAATAGAACGCTTATGTTGGAGATATTTTTTTGGAATATATCTCTTGAAATTATCAAATTTCTAATATCCTCAAAAAAGTAATGTGAGTAGAAAGAGTTGTAGATTTGAGGATATAACATCATATTAATGAACATATAATGAGATACTAGAAATCATATATAAGTCCCCCAATATTATTTGTATTATTTTGACAATTTTGGAGAAAGTTTAAAAAATTATAATTTAATGGAAATAGAAGAACTCTTATAAATTAAATGAATTTGACGTTTTAGTTATCATATAAGGGAGATATAAAAGTAAAATGAGAGGAAAATATATAAGTGAGGCATAGTTATTCATAACATTTACACAAAATTTTCTTTTCTGGAAGGTATGTAATTCCTTTAAAACCATTACATTATCAGGTTGTGGGGTGTATGGATACTCTCTTTTGAGAAATCTTATTTCATGGTAAAAGTAAGAAACATGAGTTTTTTTTACAGAAATTGAGTTGTGAAAATTTTGATATAGTAAAAATAGTTGTTAAAAGTGTTATAATTAATATAAATTGGGATATTGGAAAAAAATTGTGATTTTTTTAATTTTAACAACTATTTGTATTATTTGAAAACTAATTATTTCTTAAAGTATGTTTTTTTAAAACAGGTGAAGGTTGCTGAATTCTTGAACCCAAACACAATGGGGGATACAAGTATTGTTTTTGAGAGTGTTGTTTTCCATATGAAGAGAATTAGACTAACTAGAACTGGACATAGAGTATTATACTGATTAACACCAATCAATGATGTTGTAAGAAATATATATTTGTTGATTGGATTCTCCATTAGTGTTAGGTCTATGGGCATGATGTCCATGTTTCATCAGAATATTTTTTAAAAAAAATTCATAATGTTGATGAATAATTAAAATATGGTAGTTAAGTCAGGATTTATAATGTTCTTTAAATTTTAACCTAAATTCATATTATTTTTTTCTAATATAGAAGTTCTCATAAATTATTAAAACAATCATAATAAAAATGTTTTATGAACTAGAATAATCATAAATATTTAATCATTTTCAAATACAATGAATTGTTATCATAGTTTATAGAATAACTATAATCAAAAGTTTATAGATGTTTGAATGATTTATAGATAATTAGTATTGAATAATTTAAATGTGTTATAGTGTAGTTTTCATCATAATGTGAATTCCAATTTTTAAAGAATCCATTGTTATAAGGATTACATCAGAATAAAGCTGTGTATGCCATCAAACTAAATATGAGGAAGTTCCATCAAACCTTGCTAAGGATTTACCCTTTGTTGGAATCAGACACTGATCCATCCGACCAAGAAATGGTAAATATCTAAGATATTGGGAATATGAATAGATCGGATAGATGAATACATCACACTGATAATATATCAGATGAAAAAAAGAGTGATGAATTCTAATAATTTTTATTCATCAAATTTTGATCAATTATGAGAATTTTAAGACCCTGATAGAGTTATTTATACTTGTTAAGAGACAAAGTGAGAGTTCATGTTTATAATTGGATGTGCTACTAATACTTATTAATCATTCATGTATTGAAAATTAATGAAAAAGACAAGTTGTAACCCTGATAAGTCATAGTTTTAATAATGTTTATTGTAATTAGAAAAACCAACCAAATGAGAAGTGCATTGTAATGAAAATTTAATTTAGTGCATTTTCATTATGATATTCTATTGGAATTATTCCATGAAAAATAGTTGAGAAGAGTTGAATTGGTAAAATGAGAAGTTCAATCATGAGGAAATTTTAGAGATTTGAAAAATTGAACAAAGTGGTAAATTTTTCAGTTTCTCTCCTATAATACTCACGGATTCGTATAAATAGATACATGGTACATTCATAATTTAAAACTTTTTCACATGTTAAAATGAATCAAAAACATAGAATTTGTTCTAGTATAACTTTTGAGACATAGATCTCGTTATAATATTGGACAATTTGAAGCTTTCTTACTACATTGAAAATGATCAAACTAAGGAAGTTCAGATAGAGGAGTTCAGTAGTGTCTCAAAAGTAAATTTGGATAAAAGGGTTCGTTATAATGATCCTATCGTAATGAGTCAATCAGACAGGGTAAATAGTTCCTAGGGCCATCATAATGAGGTTCTAGATAGAGTTGTGAGAATCCCATGTTCTTGTGATCTTTGTAGGATCGTAATGTAAATGCAGTTGAAAACATAAAATAGGGGGGATGAATTGTAGGTTTAAAAACATTTGTTTTTTTCCCTAAAGGAAAATTTTTAATGGATTTAAACTAAATCCATTCACGAAACCTCTAATTATTTAAAAAATCTAATCAGACATACCCTTGGGTAAAATTATAAAACTATTGTAATATAAAACTGTTATAATCAGGCCGATTCTGATATACCTTCCATAGGTCTTATTTTTTCATATTCATAGTAAAAAATCAATTTAATAAATTTATGTGTAATATGGATTGTAACAACAATTGTTATGATAAATGGAGTGAAACAATTAATGATTCTATCATAAAGAATATAGAATCGTATTGAGTAAATTAAGTGATCACAATCATAGAAATCATAATTACAAAGATCATAATAACATAATAGAGAATAAATAATTAATATATAGAATAATTCCCATTCTAATACAATGAATAAATTAATTAAACCACTTCAATGAATTCAATTCTTTTTACCTGAAGATAATGGTATCCAATAATATTTGAAATAGGTCCTTGATTTATACTTCCATGTAACTATGTCTTACATTCACCCCCACCCTGGGGGTAATCCCTTGATTAAAATGTCATCCTCTATCTTGATATCCACAAAAACCTCGATAAAGAAGTTTATCAACACCTTTGTCTTCAAATCCTAAGAATCCCTCGATCAAAAAAATAATAGTACCACAGTCTTCCAATCGACTGAGTCCCCTAGTTGCAATCACAATGCTTGATGTCAGATAAGTAAAATCAAAACTCTTGAAAGTTACTAGTATGTGGAATGAGAAGTTCACAACTGGTATAGTTCATATCTTCCACTTGTTGTAATATATTTTAATGATCTCTCTCATAGTTTGTAGATTTTTTGAATTGGATAACATCATGTCTGACCTCATTCAAATGATTTGGTATTTATAGACATTTATCCCAATGATCATATTAGCCTTCAATAGTCAGTTTTTATACTAATATCTAGGAGTGACATGGACACATGTCACTCAAATGTTCATCTTATAAATGAATCAGAAACATCATTGTTATAATGAATATTGAAACAAAATACATTATATCATTCTATATTAAATATTTTCCTTTCATTATTATATAGTTTTTTGGATACCATAAAATGAGTTTAAATAGATTTGATGATTTTCATTGTGAGAGTCATTAAAATTTATATTGTTATGAAATTATTATCAGTATGATAAGTAGATAGTTTTTATGATAACAATCATATACGGTGTGTAGGATAAATATCATATATGGTAACATTATGATAATCATGGAATGAATAATTTCTAAAAAACACATGAGTACTATTATAATCGTCTGTATATGAAAAATTCATATTGATTAAATATGAATAAAATATCCTAACAAAAGTATGGTAAAATGATATATGATTCTATTATTAAAATACTCTGAATATAAAAGAGTTAGTAATTAGGTATTTAATATGGACTTTTTAATTTCGAAACAAAAGAAAACAAAAGTCAAAAAAATATTATTAACTCAAAAATATCCCCCTATTAGAAAGCACAAACCAAAAGTCAAAATAGAAAATTACTATGTAATACTATACTTCAAAAGTGATATAAATGAATATCATATTCATAAGAGAATACTTATACATATTTCCCATTGACTTTTCAAAATCGCTTAAATATGATGTTGAATACAACTAACCCCCCCTTTGGATTACAAAATACTTAAAGGGTCATATTCTCATTATTTTAAAAAAACCATTACTAAATTCATTCTCTTCCTATTATAATTATTCTCCCATTTTCCTCCTATAGAATGCATTCTACAAATTTATAAATAATTATCCCCTCTTTGATTTATAGAAAGTAATATAGAATTTATTCTAATACCTAAAATAGGATTAGAGAATAAAACATATGAAGAAATAAGTAATTTTATCATCTAATATTAATGAAAGAACATTTTCCCAATGGATTTGGAAAAACATAAATCATGTTATAAACAGATGTAATTTTTTTTTTAATGAAATACACAAAGGAGTTAAAAAATAATCATATCTTCTCCTTCTCCTTTTCATTATTTAAGAGGTCTAAGATGATTGTCTTCATTTTCATGAATTCCATTATATCAACCATTATCTTATCAATATATTCCTTCTGATATTCAAAAATTTATTTTTGTACTTAAATAATCATTCATGTCATTGAATATTTTCCTCATATGAAAGAAACGTTTCTTCCGGAGTATGAATATTGACTTCATGGGATTTGATTATCTGATTCTGAACTTCAACTCTATCCATCAACATGACATTTTGATCATTCCAATAAATTATATCATCATTGTGAAACCTCAATGTGGAATATTCTATTAGAATAACATTCAGTATCTTTTCAATCAAATTGTATTTATCGAATTGAGAATCATCTTGGCTTCTATCGTCTTTCATTTTTTGAGTGGTATCAATGGTATATTTTTTTAATGCAACTATGACATCATTCATAAGCCATATAATATCTTCAATTTAATATTCATGAAGTATTATACTGATATCAAATTTATGTGACCACATCTAGACATTATTGAATGGATTCCTGTGTTCCTTATTACATTCTTCAGTCAAATTGAAATAGGCATCGTGTGTTATTACTCTTTTTCCTCGAATCGTGATTGAGTTATCTATTTTTGTTTTGGTTATCTATGACCAAATAAATCTTCACTTTAATCCTTTACAGATATAGGATTGTCTTCTCAATTCTCCTAAGGGATTGAAAAATATACTAATCAATTTTCAATGAGACTTTATTCTCTAAATTAGTATCTTCCTCATAATCATGGAGTTCTACCAAATGACATACAGAAGCATCATTATCCAAATTATCATTCTATTCAATATCAGATCTATTCTCTTCCCCATTATTAGATATATTAATTGTTTTATCAATGTATGTTCACTATGTATCTTTCATCGAAGATGATACAGCTTTAGATGGTCTCTTCAATGATGTTTCTTGAGTAGACCTTACTAGTATCATGTCCAATTGAGACACTTATTGTTTATCCTCTCTTTTCATGCTCACCTTCTTATATTTCAGTTAATTATTATTTTTTCTTCTTATTAATTTATTTCAACTTATTCACTGATATACACATCCATCCCTTACATATTAATATCTTCTTGTACCTCTAAAATATTTTGTTGAGGATATTTTGTTGGATCCTATTCCTCACCAATTTTTTCTTTAATCTTTCCCTTGTCTTAGAAATAGGTATTGATTGATTTTTTTTCACAGTTTCCAAGATAATTATTCCATAACATGCATTTTATAAACTCTTTAACATGTTTTCATCAAAAAAATATCAGTATTTCTCTTTTTAACATATTTTATTCTCATCATCTTTGAGTGTTTAACCAGTTAAGAGTTTTTCAGAAAGGGATTCTGGTATATTAATACTAACCTATTTGTCTCCTTATATTCTATCAACATGATCATTTCACCACTAAGAATATACTACATCATTTTATTTATTTTCAATCTTTGGTTTTAAATAATATTTGGACTTAACTTTATTTTATTTCACTAAAACAATCACCACTGATTGTTTTGGAATACTCAAATTTCCTCCAACTATTTGTTTTGAAGCCTTTACTTCAGTATATATAAAAAATGCCATTGTTTCTGAATCAATGTTAAATTTCAACCTTTTTATCATATCATCACAAATCCATTGAACATTGAAATTTCACATAATTAATTTTTGTGGAAGATTACAGAACATCATACTTTCTAAAATTAATTTGATCAAAATCACTGGAAACATAATACATTGATACATTATATCACCTAACATTAATTGTTTTTGGTTATAAAAATGAAACCCATCAAATTTATCATGGTCATATTCACCAAATAATAAATAATAATCACATCATAATACATAAGAGTTTCTCTATCACCTTTTCTAGTAATTAAAAATCCATGCATCTAGGGATATATAAAGGGATTGTCCGATGAAAGATGAGTAGTTTTTTCTTTTAGGGTGAGGAACATCAAAAAGAGAATGTTCAGCTATATATTTAAGGAAGTTTCCTTTTGTTTTTTGGTAGATTGTGAGAAACAAAAAAGGCATCGCCCGATTATGGAACACCTATGAAATTTGCCTCTTGTTTTGGATAAAATCATATCTCTCTATCATAGATGTAAAAAAAATATTTTACATAATCATCAACAATCATAGTATGATGAAACATTTTATGTTCATAATGGTGAATAACATCATGATTGGTGCTGGATTTTTCTGGACATATTGACTCCCACCCATTAAATTTATTATTTTTTTGGGGTGAATCATACTTATCAAAAAACTACCTAGTCACTAACCTTTTTCTAAATGATCTCATACCTAAGAAATATTTAGGAATAATTATTTTCTGGGATAAATCCAATTAATTTTACATGAGTACAATTAAATCTGATTTGAAAGAAAAATAATCAAACTCATACCTGCAGTGTAGTTGCATTTAGTTGAAAAGGTGAGGATATTCAATGTGGGACAGGGTGGGGTCCCTTTACATAGTATAATAAATATGACCATTGATATTGTACATCTTATATTAGATAAAAATGACTCAACAATTAAAAAATATAACTGATGCAGTTTTTCTAAATAAAAAATATCCAATAGATTTAGAGTATTCATCATGAATATGATAGAGTTTTCTAAAATAAATTAAAAAATGAAATACCAAATATAAGAATTTTAAAAGATCATTTAATGAAAGGAATTTCAATTAGTATAGTCTCAGGATATATCTTTTGTTATCAGTTTATCATTCTCTAAAAATTATGATTAAAAACAAATTATTTTTTAAAATTTTCGTTTACAAAAAAAATGAATTGAATATGGTAAAATTTTGAGTGAAAAGTTTTTGTACACAAAGAAATAATTTCAATACGATAAAACATTGAGTACAAAAAAGGTTTTACATATTAGATGAGAAAATTGATCATGATAAAATTTTTCATACGACATATTTATTAAGAATGAGAAGAATGAATTTTAATATGATAAAAATCCCTGTGTGATTTTTTTTAGCTTGAAAAATTTTATTACGATGATAAAATTTATGATTAAAACAATTTTGAGTAAGAAAATATCTGAGTATGAAGAACTTGAGTACATAAATTTATCAGTAAAAAATAAATTTGTATATACAAAAATTACACAATTTTTTTATATATAACATCAATCATATGTAGTACCCCATTAAAATGGACAAAAATAATATAAGAATATAGGTTTGAAATCAATAGATATGAATAATTAAATTATAGTTATCATTCTAATTTTTTATTTAATGTATTCAAATGAATCAGAAGGTAATGGTTTTTTAATTATATCTGGAAGTTGTTCTTATATTCTGATAAATTGTAAAATGATATATCCTTTTAGTGTGTGATCCCAAAGAAGGTGACTCCTAATATCCTTATTTTTTAAAAGAGATAGATTTCCATGATTTTTTATTAAATATATGGAACTAGTGTTAACACATAGAATTTGAGTTTTAGTAAAACTCATCAATAATCGTTGATTGTGTATTACATCCACAACACTTGAGAACAACAACATCCAACATCGACATATTTATCTTTAGGAGTGAAATATTCTACTAATTGTTGTTTATTACAAGACCAAGAAACTAATGAATCACCTATGAAGTGACAAGTTCCCGATGCACATTTTCTATCCATTCTACAACCACCATAGTCATCATCTAAAAATCATTACAAAACAAAATCATTTCTAAAAAATAGAATATCACTAAATCTATAGTTCCTTTTAAATAACTTTAAATTATTTCTTCTACTTTTACATGGAATTATTTTGAATTTACATGATACCTTTCACATAAGCATACTGAATATTTTTTTTCGGATGACTGTCTTTTACGTATTTTAGACTTCTTATCATAGGTCTAAAATATGTTTGATGAAATTGTTTCCTAGCTTCACAAACATCAATATTATTTTAAATATTGATTAGAGTACTAATAATTTTACTATTTTTGTATCTATACCTTATAATAATATATTTAATATACTTATTTTGAGATAAATAGTTTTTTGTGGTTTTTGTGAAATTTGAAAACAACAGAAGAATGTTAACTCACCCATAATACTCATTTCGAACACATATGTCATATGATTATCAATAAAAGCTTTTAAATTCTTCTAATTTGATCCAAATATATTTTCATAAAAAATATTTTAATAAAAAGTAATATTTTTGATTTCTTTATTTTATGAAAAGGCTTGGATGATAATTTCTTGTAACAATTTTTTTAAATAAAAATCCAATAATTATATAATACAAAGTTCTAGGAGATTTTTTAACTCCACATAATCTTTGTTATGTTTGAAAAAATATTCAGAATGTCTTATATCTTCAAAAAGAGGAGGTTTTACAACAAAAATATAATATTTAACATATCTTCTATGGAATGGACACTTTTCATCCAATTGAACGAGTTTGAAATTAAAAAATTCTAAAATGGCTATTATATTTTGAATAGATTCATGTCTAGCTACCAATTAATAGTTTTCTTCATATTCTATTACATCAATCAGATTATACCCAATAACAAATAAACTTTATTTATTTCTAAAAACGATTCCATCTTCATCACATTTTGTTTTCTGAAGAACCACTTTACTCTAATTATAGAGGTCACTTTAGATCTTTGGACAAAGGTCCAGAAGTTCTTCCATTTGAATTATTTTACTCATCATTCACTACATTAATCCAAACTTCTTCACTTGAAACCTCATCGGGACTATTTTCCTCGAATTTGGAATTGGTGTAAATATGTTCTATATCATTTATCAAAAAACATCTTGTCATAATTGGTTGATTTTCATCACAAGTGATTATATCACTATGCTTTTATCTTGTAAAAAACTAGATTATATTTTGTAAATCCTTTTCATCAATATAGGGTAGAAATTATTCCACACTATCTGCATTAGAAAAAATTTATTGATTATTAAACTTATTAGATTAATCTCTTATCATAGGTTGATAATCAGTTTGGAAAACACATTAGAATTTTTAGGATGGGATTATTTAAAAACAAAAGTGTCAGTTTCATCTAATTTGACATGTACTATTTTCTCAATAGTACAAGGGTTATTATTAAAAAAACTAAATTCCTTAGAAGTAGTGGAATATCTTAAGAAGATACCTTCGTTGTATTCAGGTGAGAATTTATATAAATTATGTTTTCTATTCAAAATTAATAATTCTCAACCAAATACATTGAAGAATAAATCATCAGTTTTTCAGCCTTTCCATAACTCAAATGGTATTTTATTAAGAATTTTCCTAATTAAAACTCAATTTATTGTATATCAATAAGTAATCGTAACTTCATGCCAAAAAATGTTTTGAAATACAATATTCACTCAGAATAGTTCTTTTCATATCTTTAATAGTCCAATTTCTTCATTTAGAAACACCATTTTATTGAGGAGTTCAGGGAGCAAAAAAGTTAGGTGTAATTCCATTCGTACAACAGAAATATTGAAAATAAAATAATTACAAATTATCTACCATGATCACTATGAAAATTTATCAATGGAAGGTTTTATCATTTTTCAATTTGGATTGAGATGTTTTGAAATAAAAATATTCTTGATATTTCTTTTCTAGAAAATAGACCCATGTTTATCTTGTGTAATAATCAACTAAAAAAAATAAATTTTACTTGCCTAAAATGCTTTT
The DNA here is from genome assembly GCA_963277665.1 of Viscum album. Lineage (NCBI taxonomy): Eukaryota > Viridiplantae > Streptophyta > Magnoliopsida > Santalales > Viscaceae > Viscum > Viscum album. Next base: position 1,303,293,960 of record OY728127.1, read on the forward strand.
AGTTTGTGTAGGAATAATATGTTCTTCTTTACAAACAATAATGCATCAGAATTGGTGACTTCCCAAATAGATGGAAAACTTTACTTATGTTGCTTTCGATTTTGACAAGGGTGATAGACTTTTGAAAATTCAAATCTATGTTCTGGTAAATCCTTAAAAGGTATTTTATTTGACAATTTATATATGTTCCTAAAGTTAATGATTCATTTTAATGTATCATATTTTCCATGAATTATTTTTAAATATTATATGGAATTATTACGAGACCAGGATTTTCGACGATGTGCGATTCCGAGGCCCAGGGGTCCTGGAATAAAGGGTTGAAATAAATTAAACGTTTAAACAGCGCCTGTGAGAGGTTTTCCTAAAAATGTGGAATATATTTTAAATGGGTGTCCTAAATAGAAATCTACGGTCACTGTTACATTCAAATAAGTGCTTTTACTTTAGGTGGGGCCTACCATCGTCCGAGGTGGGTCGGCTACGAGAGTGAGTTTTTGGACGTTTAATGGAAATACAAAAAAATAATTAATTTTATTTAAAATTTTTCTTTTTGCACCGCGACCTAATTCATCCCTATTTAATAATTGCTTATAGAATGTTTGTAATGTTAGCCTCATAAACATACGAATTGAGAGAGAGACTCTTGGGCTTTGGAGGATTTTTGACGGATGCCGATGAACGACAACACATCTCGGATCCAACGAGCCTCGCCAACCAATGTGATGCAGTGATTGTTCTTTAACCAGATCAAGGTTGGGGTTTTAATTTAAATTCTTCTTTTCCATGTCTTTTATTAAAAGAAAAACTCATACCACCCACGAAAATTTAATCCACAGATTCGTGTGTTCTTGCATGAGGGGTTTTATTGGGTTGATCTTGGGGAATTAATCTATGTTAGTTTATTGTTTTGATTCTGCTTTTTTTGATCCTACTAATGGGAGTAGAACAATTCCATGACTAATGATGGCAGAGGTTTACTCCTCAATTTTTTTTTGGATTTCATTCCCCTTTCTTTTCTCTCGTGTTCTTTTCATTCTTTATGGGGCGATGAAAAACAGATCTTTTTGCATCCGTTTTACGATGAAATGATCCCAAATTAGAGATTCAACATCATGGAGACCTAGCGGAGGTACGACAGTGATGGAGGTGGATGAGTCAACACCGTTATGAAATAATAATTCTTCAAACATTATTCACGCAGAAGATAAAAAAGGTTTTTGGGGCCGATCAGAGGCCCAAAACTGATGGAATCAGTTTCATAAGGATCATGCGACCTCAACCCTTGAGTTTTATGGCGATCAGACTACTAGAAGGATGATCAGAGCTTCACCCAATGCGCATAGTGGAGGTTTTCTTTTTTCCAATTTTTTAGAACACATGATGTGTATCTCCAAAGAACACAATCTGTGGTATCAGTGGTGGCGGCTAGGGTTTCTGGTGTCAAATGGGCATCACACGACATGTGACCCTAGCCACACTGCATGTTGGACCTTCCTCGAAGCGTGGCATGTATTCTTGGAAGTACATGAACACGAGATTCACTACACAGCTTTGGAACATGGTGTGTAGACCCTACCCAGCATTACAAAGGCGACTACATAAGACTCATCATGTATCCAGGGGATACACGAACATGAGGTGGAGTACATGGCAGTGTACTTCACCACATGGCGAGGCGAGGCCCTTAACATGGGTCACCCCATGTTTCGATTACACGGGTTGGAATACATTGATTGAGACTGTGTATGAGCACAAGGCCATCGTACGTGGTGTAGACCCCAAATACTTTGACACGACGTGTGATCATTTTTACCCGCCGTGTAGTTTCGTTTAATATGACCAGCCTTGCGACACATGTCATTGTACACGGGTAGTACCTGGGGTCAGAAGACATAGTTTGTGACACTTCTACACGCCGTGAACTTTTCTATACATGGGTTGATCTTAATTTCCACCGTATTGTGGACATGTTTTGTTTAGGTTAGTGCACCTTCTTCTCATTCCCCTAAAGGCCAGGTATCGTTTCCTTCTACATGAGTTTGATCCACTGATTAGGACATTATGAGATAGAGTATGGAATCCCTCTAAGAGGTCCGGAGTGAGATCCTTTATCCATTATTGACCCTAGGTAGAGTCAGGTATCGACGTGACCATCTCTCAAGGGCCCTGTTCCCCTACATAGCTGGTGAATCTGGATGAGTCGCGGTATCCGTCAAGGCCCTGGTAGTGATCCTTATCTGTGTATCATGAGTTTTCTCCACTCCGGTGTGTGTTATCCCAGAATGAGTGAAGCTATCTCTCATGTCTTTTCCCAACAAATTGTACTTATCAGATGAATGCCATCTGAGACCTATGACTCATAGAGTGAGTTCTCCCGGAATGAGTGCTTTGTGAAATATTCAAACTGAATCCCTAGTGGGGGGGGGGGGGATGTATGTGGTTGTGTGACTTGTCCCTAGACTGGGGGTCTGGGTTTTGCGTATATCGGGTTTTTGTTCTCATATTATATGTTATGTAGAAATATATTGAGTATATATGATTGTACCTATCTTCTGTGTATTTATTTGTGGTTTTCAGTGTTCTCTTTTGACTATTGTTATAGTCACACCAGCACGGGCTTTGCCCGCACGTGTTGTGTCTTGTACAGACGAACTTCCATTTGACAGAGTCCAGGGCAGACCAGGATAGGACTAGGCTTTCAGAGTTCCCTATAGGCCAAGGTGTTCCTATGGCTACGAGCAGCAGTCCTAGTACCTCTTTATGTTTACAAGTTGGACTTTTTAATTTTAGGACTCTTGTTTTTGGTGAGATTGTATATTGGCCTAGTTTACATTCAGTACATTACTTTTAGTCATACTTTGTTGGTTGAGCTTTGTTGTATGCATGCATTTTGTTCCCTAGTGGCTTTTTACATTTCAATATTTGTGGGCTAGTAGATGTGGGTGTGCCTACAGGTACTTAGGGAATGCCTCCCATTTTAGTAATATGCCTACTCGGTGCTAGTCACTAGCCCCTGGCCTATTGGCGGTGGGCTTGGGGAGTTGCAGAACGGGCCCCAATGGGATGGGTCATGACGGAGTGGTATCCGATAGAGGTTGGTTCAACCTTAGGACCAAGATTATGTGAGTTTGGGTTGGGGAAATAGTGTTAAGTGTTTCGATCTCGTCTTTCAGGCCAGAGACTCTTGTGTTGGTGCAGGCGGCTGACGTATCCATACCCCAAGACTCTGATAACCTACTTTTCGACTCGGTACATGAAAACACTTGTTCTGGGGATGTAAAATAATGGTACATGGATCATATAGGAATGGGTTGTGTTTTCCATGTTATTTGGGTCAACTATCTAGATATACTCATTGATAATGGTACATCTTTTTTCATTACAGGATACCTCTGCGAAGCATACCTACTAGTATTCAACATCGCGATCATGGGGATGACACCCTCAGTGATGAGGCTCTTATACAGGGATAATTCCCCAGGAATTTCCACCTGGTGGGGAACCTACTGTACCACCACCAGTAGAGAAGCCCATTGTACCTGCAGTATTGATCGACGAGGGGTGTAGACTGAATGCACTCCATGAGTTCCATAGACTGAGACCCCTCAGGTTCTGAGGCGAGCCCAACATTCAGGAGGATGAGGACTAGCTTGAGGCAATGAACAGAGTTTTTGTCTAGTGAGGACACAATCAGACCATATGGTGATCGTAGGAGCGAGCCTTCTTCAGGGTTCGGCGGGACGATGGTGGTGTCTGACCACACAGACTCATGATGAGGAGACTCATTCAAGGACAGAGTTAGAGTGACTCTTTAGGGAAGAGTTATCTCCAGTTACACTGAGAGCAGTGCGAATCCAGTATCTTCTTCAGCTCCAGTAGTGCAGTTTGACGGTAGGTAACTATTAATCGAGGATCACCAACCTCTCCCTGCACTTGATGGATATTGTCAGGATCATTACGCTATAGATTGGAACTTCGAGCGATTTCTATGATGGAAATTCCAACCTAGTGTCGTTCCTATTTGAATTTTGACATATGGTGGAGTGCTTGAGTGGACCTTGGTGATCGAGAGCTTCTTGGAAGAGTAGAGACAGCTGAAGATAGTCAGCAGTAGGTAGACAGGTGTAGAGACCTCGACAGCAGGGAGCTGATGTTAGCCACAGGGATTGGGATGTGGGAAAAGTCACAGGAGGACCCATGATAGAGGATCTATAGTCCAAGTCTCTCAGGATGGATCCAATGAGCCTAGGGAGAATCAATGCTACCTAAGTGACGTTAGGGGACATCTTGCCAGATACTTTCTAACCCGTCGAGTTGCTGACAGGGAGGTGGTGGATGGACCACCGAGGCAGAGGCAGCGAATACAGTAGACAGACTGGCCAGGTAGCAGACATGGAAAAGAATCGGGGAGAGCTACAGGTGGTGGAAGACACTTCTATTTACTTCCACCACCACCCCCAGGAAGTCTACACCAAGATCAGGGAGCTAGGAGACAGGGGCATGGACAACTGCATGCAGTTAAGGCCTACAACCGAGGGACACCCGGGATGATCAAAGGTAAGATCTGTGTCTTCTCTACTTTATCTATCGTACTTATAGACATAGGTTCCAGTCATTACTTCTTCTCCAAATGTCTTGTGAGAAACCTATAGATTCTAGTAGAGAAGATGAATCGATCCATACGCTTGGAGACACCTACAGGAGGAGACTCGACAATCCCACACCTTTTCAGAAAGTGTAATCTTAACCTTGGAGGCGAGAGTTTTGATTGGAACCTCTTGGTGGAAGCGTCAATGCATTACAACATCATTTTAGATATGGATTGGTTATCTTTGGTCCATGTCCAATTTGACTGTTTTAGGCGAATAGTGTGGTGTGTCCGTAGAAATGGGATGAGGATTTCTTTTGTTAGGGAAAAGGAATCCTAGGCAGCACAGAAAGGGATCATTCATAATAGGGTGTCGCTGATTGCTCATGAGTTGGATATCCTTTCCCTTGGAGTTGTAGATGTTATGAGCTCTCAATACCCAGCAATAGTGGAGGAGTACAAGGAAGTCTTTTCAAAATATGTTCCAGGATTACCTCCCCATCTAGAAATAAACTTCTACATTGACTTACACCCCAGGATGACACTCATTTCCTCAACCGCATATCGCATGGATCCCACATAGATTTGCGAGGCGAGCATGCAGATGGAGGATTTGCAAAGAAAGGGGTTTGTAAGACCCAAAAAATCACACTGGGCGGCCCTAATTTTGTTTTCCCAAACGTTAGATGGGAGTTTGAGGTTGTGCATGGATAACTGGTGCCTGAACCAGGTGACCGTGAAGAAAAAGTATCCACTGTTGAGAATCGACGGCCTCTTTGATCAGTTAAGAGGGGAACAACGGTTCTCAAAGGTTTACCTTCAATCAAGTTATCAACAGTTACGATTATGGGATAAGGATATACCAAATACGACATTTAGATGCAGCTATGGTCAATATGAGTACTTATTGACGCCTTTTGGTGTGAAAAACACACCCACAACATTCATGAGACAGATGAACCGTATCTTCCATCTGTACATAGACGGTTCGTAGTGGTATTCATAGAAGACATCCCTATTTACTTGGAGTTAGGAGAGGAGAACGTGAGACACCTACGGATGGTTCTAGACATACTCTGGGAACACCCGCTTTATGGGAAGCTCTCGATGTGCCAGTTTGGGATTCAAGAGGTCCACTTTCTGGGACATGTCATCTAAGTAGATGGACAAGCTGTGGAAGCAACCAAGGTGGAGGTAGTGTTAGCCTAGGTGCCACCTCGTAGTGTGACACAGGTACGAAGCTTACTTGTGTTGGTATGATATTACTACAAAATCATTCCTGATTTCTCTTGGATATCAGCACTAATGAAAGACTTCAACTGGAATGGGAAATCCTTCAGGTGGACGGAGAAGTGCCAGCAGGCTTTCGAGTAGTTGAGACAGAGTTTGATGAGCACCCTGATTTTGAGACTGATGGAGGATGATGTCAAGTGGGTAGTTTTATACGATGCATTAGGATCCTGGCCTGGATGGGTCCTAATGCAGAGATAGGCAGTGATTTCTTATGGTTCGTGCCAGCCTAGGCCTCATGAGAAGAACTATGTGACCCATGATCTCGAGTTGGCAGTGGTAGTCTTCACGTTTTAGATGTGGTGACACTACCTTATGGGTGAGGGGTTTATCGTCTACACTGACCATAAGAGCCTCAGGTTTATCTTCTCGCAGAAGGATCTGAATCTAAGACAGAGGTGTTGGCTAGTGTTCCTCCAGGTCTATGATTTTGAGATCATCTATAATCCTGGGAAGGGTAACAAGGTGGTAGATTCTCATAGAAGAAGTTCAAGCTCACATCTGTTGAGTGAGGTGATAGAGTATTTAGCCATGTTGCAATTATCCTTCATGGACAGAGAGAATACAACTTACCTAGAGTTGATGGTTGATTCTGCTCTACACTTACAGTGAGTTAGTGAGGCACCACTTGAGGATGTCGACTGTGAGGCATTACGTGCTCAATTGTCCATAAGATATTCTCCTAATGGATATTAGTAAGGTGGGGATCACATACTTATTTTCCGAGGATACACTATTGGACAAGTGACGTTGAGGGAAGAGGTCTTGGGGGTGTTTCATACTCCCACTTGGCGGTACATCCCACAGTAGCGAAGATGTACCAGGATCTCTGACACCAATTTTGGTTTCCAGGCATCAAGAAGGCAGTAACAGAGTTTGTTTCTCGATGACTTACATGCCACCAGGTGAAGGCTGAGCACCAGGATCTAGCGGGATTAGCTCACCCCATGGATGTTCCATAGTAGATGTGGGATGGAATATTGATGGACTTCGTGACATGCTTACCATGGATGTATAAGGGGAATGATTCGATCTGGGTGATCATTGACCGACTCACCAAGTCAGCCCACTTCCTAGATATCAGGGTGGAGATTTCCATAGAGAGATTGGAGTGCCTCTACATGAAGGAGATAGTCTGACTACATGGCATACCATCGACAATAGCCTCGGACCGAGACTCCCACTTCATATCCCAGTTGTGGAAGGAAATGCAGGAGGCTTTTGGGGAATCAACTATGATTGAGCATAATATTCCATCCCCAAAAATATGGTCAAACAGAGAGGACCATTCAGGTTCTAGAGGATATGTTACATGACCGTATCCTGGACTTTGGTCATAGTTGGGAGGACCACGTACCACTGGTGGAGTTTGTGTACAACAACATCTACTACTCCACCATTGATATTTCACTGTTCAAGGATTTATATGGGAGACCCTGTCGGTTACCGCTTTGTTGGACCGACCCCGGAAAGTCATCACTCCAGGGTCTAGAGTTGGTGAGAGCAACCACCAAGAAGGTGTAGATCATCTGGGAGCAGATGTAGACTGACCAGAGCTGGCATAAGTCTTATGCTGACTGATGATGGAGACCTCTAGAGTTCGAATAGGGAGACCGTGTCTTCTATCGTGTCTCACCTCAACAGGGGTTACATATATTTGGCCAGGGTGAAATTCTATATCCGAGGATCATCAGACCTTTCTAGATACTGTGAAGAGCTGGCGAGCTGGCCTACCTACTAACTATACCTACACAGTTGCATCAAGAAGATGATGTCTTCCACATGTTGTAGCTGAGGAGGTACATGCATGACCCATCACACTTCATCGAGTGGGGCGAGCTGGACATCGAGAATGAAGCGACCATTACTGAGTAACTATTGGAGATCGAGGATCATCAAGAGAGGATCCTTCATGGTCGATCGATTCCCTTGGTGCCAGTCCAGTGGCAGCACGAGAATTTTTAGGAGAGAACATGGGGGCAGGATGGTCAGATCCGCGTCTAGTACCCTATATTTTTAAGTAGTAGTTGTTTTAGATTTTTGGAGACGAAAATCCCCAAGGAGGGGAGAATGTAATGTCTTTAATTTTTTGTGTATTATTTTTAAATATTATATGGAATTATTATGAGACTAGGATTTTGACGGCATGTGATTCTGAGGGCTAGGGTGGCCAGAATAAATGTTTGAAATAAATTAAAATTTTAAACAGAACTCATGTGTGGTTTTTATGAAATAGTGGAGTATAATTTAAATGGGTGACTGGATCAAAAATCCTAGGGCACCATTGCATTCAGAGCAGTGACTTTACCTTAGGCAGGTCCTTACATTGACTGGTCTAGGTCAGCTGCGAGAGTTAGTTTTTGGATGTTTAATGGAAATAAGATAAGATAATAATTTATTTTATTTAAATGTTTCCTTTTTGTGTAGAATCCTAATTACTACCATTAAAATACCTTCTTATGTAAATATTGTAGTGTTAGCCTCCTAACCCTGTGAATTGAGAGGGATACTCTTAGAGCTTTGGAGTATTTTTTACCGACACCGACAAATGACGATGCCTCTCGAATCCAATGAACCTCGCTAGCGAACATGACGTGGTGATTATTCTTCAACTGGATTTAGGTAGCGGTTGTTATTTCAATTATTATTCTCCCCATTTTGGATAAAACGAAAAACACGGGCCAACCCTCGAACAGGTTGATCCATGGATTCGTGCGTTCTTGTAGGAGGGTTTTTATTGGGTTGATCTTGGGGAATTAATCTATGTTAGTTTAATGTTTTGATTCTTATATGTTTGATCCTACTAATGGGAGAGGATCAACGTCGTGACGAACAGTGGTGGAGGTTCATTCCTCAATATTCTTTTGGATTTTTCCCCTTTATTTTCTCTCGCATTCTTTGCGTTCTTCATGGGGGGACGAACAACATATCTTTACCCATCCATTTTGCGATGCAACTATCCCAAATTGGAGATCTGACATCATGGAGACCAAGTGGAGGTGTGACAAAGATGTTGGTGGATGAATCAACACGGTTCAGGAATAATTTTTCTTCAACCGTTCTTCGCGCAGATGATCAAAACACATTTTCAGGGCCGATCGGAGGACCGAAACTGATTGAATCGGTTTCATAAGGATCATAAAACCTCAAACATTAAATTCAATGGTGATCAGATGAACGGAAGGAGGATCAGAGTTTCACCTATGGAGCATGGTGGATGTTTCCATTTCAGAAATTTTTCAGAACACATGGTGTGTATCGACAAAGAATATTTAGTGTGGTATCAATGATGTCGGATAGGGTTTCAGGTGTCAGACAGGTATCACACGGCATGTGACCCTAGTCACATGGCATGTTGGAACTTCCTCGAATCTCAGCGTGTATTCTGGGAAGTACAAAGACAAGGGATGAACTAGACGGCTTAAGAACACGATGTGCAGAACCTACGCGACATGGCATAGGCGACTACACAGGACTCTACGTGTATCTAGGGGATACACAGACACAGGTTAGAGTAGATATCCATGAACTCCACCAAACGGTGAGGTGAGGCCCGTAACACGGGTCACCCCGTGTATCGATTACATGGGTTGGCGTACATGGGTTGAGACTGTGTATGGGCACATGTCCAGCATACACGGGGTGGACCCCAGATACATTGACACGACGTGTGATCATTTTGACATGAAGTGTAGTTTAGTTTTATATGACCAGCCTTGAGACACATGCCATTGTACACAGGAAGTACCCAGGGACTGAATACATGACGTGTGACAGTTAAAAGAGTTGTGTACTTTTCTGTACATGGCTTGATCTTCTTTTCCACCATATCATGGACATGTTTCATTTGGGTTAGTACCCCTTCTTCTTGTTCCCATGAAGTTCAGATATCGTTTCTTTCGAGAGGAGTATGATCCCTTTAGAAGGACTTTTTGAGATAGAGTCAGGCATCCCTCTGAGAGGCCTGAAGCGAGATCCTGTGTATATTATTGACCCTTGGTAGAGTCGCATATCAACATGAACATCTCCAAAAGGTGCTGATTAGCAGGTGAATACGGATGAGTCGTGGTATCTGCCAAGGCCCTGACAATGATCTTCATCTATTTATCATGATCTTTACCCACTCAAGAGTGTGTTCTCCCGGAATGAGTTTTTCTATCTCTCGTGGTTTTCCCAACGAACAGTACATCCCAGATGGATGTCATCAGAGCCATCAGACTTATAGAGTGAGTTCTCCCAAAATGAGTGCTTCATCAAATCTTCGAATTGAAACCCTAGTGGGGGGGGGGGGTAGGTGGTTTTGCAACCCGTCCCTAGACTGTGGGTCTAGGTTTTGAGTACATCTTCTTTCTATGCTTCTATTATATGTTCTACAGACATATATTGAGTAGAGAATATTTTTCCATTATTTTGTGTAATTTTTTGTGGTTTTTGGGGTCCTCTATTGAGTATTATTATACTCACCTCTACACGGGCCTTTCCCACATGTGTCATGTCTTGTGCAGATGAGCAGCCTTTTGACAGATTCCAATGAAAACCAGGAAATGACTGGGCTTTCTGAGTTCCCTATAGGCAATGGTGTTCCTACAGCTATGAGTAGCAGTCCCAGTACCTCTTTGTGTCTACATGTTTGACTTTGATGTCTTTAGAATCCTGTTTTTGGTGGGCTTGTATTCTTGGCCAGTTTACTTTCAGTACTTTACTTTCTGGCAAACTATATTTGTTGGGTTCATTGTATGCATGCATTTCATCACTTAGTGGCTCTTTACATTTCAGAATTTTTGGGTGTGGAGATGTGTTTGTGTATATAGGTCCTTAGGAAATTCATCCCAAGTTAGTAATATGACTAATCGTTTCTAGTCACCAGCCCCTGTCCTATTGGAGGCGGGCTTGGGGAGTCGCGAAACGGTCCCCAATGGGACGGGTCGTGACATTCCTGACCTTATATTCCAAAACCAGGAATGTTCATCCATTTCAATATGTCTTGGTAATTATTCACTCCTAATGCGATCTATGTTTATTGTTTAAAAATTCTCATGTCAATGGGTATAAATAATGAATTCATCCTTGGAATTGTGTAATTTACTTTTATCATTCCTAAATTTAACAAGGTAACCTTCATCTCATAATTTAATTATGACTATAATTTTATTCTTAATAACCTTTACAAATAAAACATTTTAAATCAATGCTTTTATAATAAGAACAATATAACCAATACCAAGAATCATTCCTCTAGCATTGTCTCTGAGGTATCTCTTCCACCATTCAATTTAATAATCCTTTCAATAATATATTTTTTACCAGTCATATGTCCAAAACAAAAAATATCCATTTACCATTTATTTTTATTACTGGTTATTCTTTTGTTTTACTGTAATCAAAACAATTATAATTTTTGAAACCATACTTTACTGGTTCCATAAATGTTAGTAATTATTTTTTGTGAATCGCTAATTTTTTTAAAAAATAAGCTTTGTGGAATCCCAATGATTTCATTTTATTTATGGGAAATTTTTTATTCAAATTCCCACCACCATGAAATTTATTGAAAAAGTGTGAATTTTCATGAACAAAATTATTATTACTAAAAAATAGTTTTGAAGGAGTATATCCTAGTCCCAGATTATTACCTTTGGATGATGTTGATTATGTATTTTATCAAAACCTTCCTCATTAGTGGTAATGTTTTTTAAAATTTTCTTCAAAGATAATATTTTAGAAATTAGTTTTATATCTAAATTCATATACACATTAGTAATAGTTTTAGAAGTGATTTTTGTTTCTAATACATTTTTCTCAGAAATGAATTTTTAAGAATCATGAAAAATACTATTCATATAAGAATTAGCTTCCTGGATGTTTTTATAAATAGATTCAATTTCAAGAACATTATTATAAAAATATTTGGAATGATCTTATAATTCTTTTGTAAAAACAATTAATGTTGATTTTTTTATCATGTTTCTTACATACTTTCCAATTCTCATTTTCAGAGAATTTATAAAATCTAGAGACTTATACGTATAAAGGAATGAATTCTCTTATACTAAGGAATTTTCTTTATCAAAAGATATTTAAACCTTATAAAAAAATATTTTTCATTTAAGGACAATTTTTTTAATGAATTATAAGTTTGTACCATATCAATAAGACATTGACTATCAAAAGTTATTCTGGTATAGAGGGTAATATTATTCTATGCCAAAATTTCATTATTTAAAGAATCATATGAGTAATATCTTTCACTAGAACTCAATGAGTCTATATTTTTCAAGATACTATATCCTTTAGGATTGTAATAAATTTCTTAATTTATATCATCATGCCTTTCCTTCTAGTCTTTTATTTTGTGTTTTGGAAAATCATGTATTATATGTCCAACTCTTTTTCATTCATAATATATAACTTAATAATATTTATTATCATTCATTTCCTTGTTTCTTCTCTTATACCAAATCTAGAAATCATTTTTAATAAATATATTTTTTACAATATGAGCAATATTAGCCATCTCATTCAAATAATTTCCTAAATTACTTCTTTCTGATTGAACAATCACTTAATTTTTTCATTGATGACATAACTATCTTTGCAAGAGTTTGAGCTTTCTTTTGATTTGATGTTGATGTAAAATAAACTCCAACAATCTTGTTCGTAGATCTCTCAACATATTCTATCATCCTAACATAATACATAAAAATATTTTTCAAAATATCATCATGATTTACTTTATTAATCCTTAATAATTCATCAACACCTGTTCACTTGATTCCCCTAAATTTGGCCTAATTTCTATAGTATTTTCAACAATGATTACATCATCTAAACAATTCACACCCATAAATTTTATGTTATTCACAAATTTTTGGAATAAATTTCGAATCTTAAAAATAGTTTCACCATAAGTTAATTTGAATGCCTGATAGTCTACTCTTATTATAGCAAGTATTGTTTCAAAAACATTAGAAGTACCAAAATGAGTAATCCCTGTATTTTTTAGATATTGTTGGCCACTTCACGAGATGAAATCTGGCTCTACATATTTCTATTCATTAAAAAAATAATTTATTACATACATTATAATTAAATTTATATTACTATTTTTCTTGATTGGTAAAGGATCTAACATCTTTTTAGGAATTTTGTATTCACCAATTACCATAACAATGTTATCAACTCCAGTGTTGATGAAGACATTCTTCAGTCAATCTCTCCATCATTAATAACTATTTCCATATAAAATTGGTGGTATTATGGGATTTATACAGTTTATAAAACTAATATTAATTTCTTCCATCATTAAAATAATACTAAAATTATTTTCCACTATACACATTTGCGTAACAAGTGTTTATAAACAAAAATTTTATAAAATAAATTAAACTAACTTGAAAAGGAGAAACAATGAATCAGTTTGTAAAAAAGTGGAATCCTCCTTTGATTCCAAATGTGAGTTTCATTATTTCATATATTTAGATATAATTCTAATTTTTGGATCGTAATGTATTTACAGGTGAAAAAATACAAGTGGTGGTGAATTTTAGTTTTTCCAACTTTTATTTTTTTATCCGTAAAGAAATTCAATGTAAATGGATTCAATGAAATTCAAGTCCAAAAACCTATTATGAAGTAAAAAAATTAATCCAACTGGCCCTTAGGATCAGTTATAAAACTATAAAAATATAAAACAATCATAATCAGGTTGATTAAAATATTTATTTCATTGGATTTATATAATCTTATTCACAGTTTGAGAAAGATTAATTTAGAGTAAGTGTAATGTGGATCATAATCCCAACGATAACAATAAAAAATTGAAACAATCAATGATTATATCATAAACTATATATAGAACCATATTCAGTGAATGAAAATACCATAATCATATAAATCATAATTACAAATATAATAATCACACAATAAAGAATGGGAAAATGAATATATAAAATGATTCCCATTCCCTTAAAATGCATCACATATGTAAATCCAGTAAATGAATATAATTATTTTAACACAATTATATGTGTATCCAATATCCTTGGATAGAAATCCCTTGATTGATAATTTCATTAAAGTATGACTGACCCACACCAGGGTAATCCCTTGATATGTATATCGACGTCTGTCATGAATTCCCTATAAGCTCTCGATCCAGAAGGTGATCAACACCTCTCTCTTCCTATACCCAGAAACCCTCGATCCTCAAAATAGTGTCTCCTCTATATTCCTATCCATAGAATATATCAATCATAATCCCAATGATTGACATTGAATAATTAAAATCAAAAAAATTTAATTCTACATGATGTAGAATGAGAAGTTAAAAAAAGTTACACATAAGAGCTTTCACATGAAGAAACAGATTTGGAAGAGCTGCCACATAGTTTCAAAAGTTTATCAATCAATAGGAAACTAATAATAGCTCATTCAAAGAATCTGGAATTTATAAGCATTTGTCCCAACAGTCTTCTTGGACTCCAATGGTCCGCTTTACTCCTAAAATCATGGAGGGACTTGGAAACTTGGCACTCCAACAGTCATTTTATAACTGAAAAAAATGAATTTTTTATAATTCATATTGAAACATAGTACATGAAATAATTTTTATTTAATAGTTTTCCATTCATTAAGATATCATTTTCTAGATATCATAAAATGAGTATAAATTGATTTGATTATTTTCATTACAATAGTTAGTCAATTTATATCCATGAAAAAATATTTTTAGTACATGAAATAGACTGTTTGTAAGATAAATATCATATCCATGGTGTAAGATAGAAATTGTATCTGGGTTCATTATCATAATCACAAAATTTATCATTTCTAATATAATAATCAGTATGATTATAATCATATGCATATAAAAATGATATCAGTAAAATTTGAATCAAAAGTCTTATTGAAAGTATGGTAAAAAAAAATATGATTATATTTTAAAAATACATTGAACATTATTGTGTTTGTAATCAGGTATTTAGGAATGAGTTTTTTATTTCCAAAACTAATATAATAGAGAAGTGAAAATAAGGATTTTGACTCAATATTATTTTCATTTGTAACTCAACGGTTTAGATGGAAACATTTTTAACATAAGGGAGTTAGACTAATCATTCCTATTTGGAGGTAGAAGGTGTAAAAAATTAGTTTTCACATGTTGTATTGATTTTTTCACAATAGTGAATTTTTATAGACACATGGGAGTGGGTATGGAATTGATGTGGGTTCTCACAATTAGGTCGAATAGTGTAAATCTCTTGTTCTTTACTCTAATTACTTATTTTTCATGCAACAATATTTACTATAATGTGTCAAGTTAATTCTCTATAACTGGATTAAGTGCTTAATTTTCTAAAATACATGAAACATATAAAAGGTGACCAATTGATTCACCCCCCTTTAGTTTTCATTACATCTATTGGAACATCGGTATTGTCTTATCTAAAAAAATACAACCTAGGACCAAAAAGTTATTTTCAATCCTTAGTTATTATAACTTATTATGATATAGGAAATATCATATTAATGAAAACAATTCTCTATTTATTAGTTCTATATCGGTTATAACATACATTATGATAGAAAATATAAAATATAATGATACTCTCAATAAAAAATTGAATCCTACAAAATGTTTTACAATATCCCATAGTATACAAGTCCTTCAATACATAAATTAAAATATCATATTTCATAAAATAATTCACAATGTAAAATTTATTTCATATTTAATGATAAATAAATTTAATTCAATAATTGATACCATTAATTATGATCCAAAATAATATTTCAAAATTCAATAATGGTAAAACTATAATACCATTGATGTAATAGTAATATCAATTAATACATAATAAAATAAACTAATACCATAAAAGACCAATAAAATAAGATCTAAAATGAATTAAACCTAAAAGAATACAAAAAAAAACAAGTTCTATCATTTGTGTTCCATTTAGTATTTACAATACATGACAATAATTATTAGCATAATTTAAGATAATCACTCAAAGGTGGACATCATAAAACCTTATTCTTTTTGTGTTTATAGGTTGAATGAAACACCCAAGAAAATAGAAATATAATATTCAAAAAAAAAATTCTAGTACCTCCCTATAAAAATAATGAAGAGAAAAGTGACTATCATTTTATATAAAATATCAACATGATTAATAGAAAGCATCATTCCCAACTCAATATGTTTGAAAAGTTTATATTATCAAATATGAAACTCATGGGATAACTATTAATATAATAAAATATAAAAAATACATGTGTAAATATTTGTTCATTCATGTATTAATTTCATTAATAAATTGTTCATAATCTCATGAGATTCGTAATATGAATCTATCATATTATCCAAAATGGGAGAACATCCAAATGTTAATTTTTAATGTTATAATAAAATAAAAATAATAATATAAGATATAATGAAGTTATATGTGTGATATGTATCTTACAGAACACAATGATATGACGTAACAAGGTGAAAATTATACATTGGACTCTTGGATGTCATAAAACAAGACATGTTTATATTTTATTATATGATATAAGGATTAAGGAAATATCATACTTAATCAAGTACCATTAATAGAAATATTTTGACATAGTCTATTGATAACATGATATTGTACCCATTGGAACCATATAGTTCCTATTATACATCACTATATCATGTATGTGGAACCCTCTAAATTTGTACCTACAAAAATGAATAATTTTAATCTAAAATTTAAAATTCAAGGCTTAGGGAAGATTTCAATATACTCACAACATGTATTCCAATAATTAAATATTTAAAAACATTAAAAAATTATTTTAAATTCAAATTCATTCCATGAATCATCAAGACTTTTTCAAGGATATTTAAAATTACATGACTAATTACAATGGCATCCCAAACACAGAATTCATAGGTATTCATTCAAATAATTAAAATATTAATATATTTGATTAATTTCTTTACATCTACCTAAATGAAAAAAATTATGTAAAATATTTTTGACAACGGGTTCTATAAATACAATCCTCGATAAATTTTTTTAATCTTTTTATAAAGATTATTTAATTTAAGAAAATTATATATAGAATTCATGTCCTTGAATGTATTTAATTTTATGAAAAATATTATAATATATATATATATATGTTTACTAATATTATCGATGATATTTATGGAAAATCATTATTTTAAATTTAACATGGGTCATTATGATTATTTACATTTGAAATTTCACAAAATCAATATGATATAAATCATTTCAAATTACTTTTACCATGTTACCATCTTCAAAAAAATTAAAAAAAAATCACGACAATGAAATAATAACATGAAAAAAATCCTCAACAGATAACATAAATATGCTAAAAACAAACATCATTTTAATTTTAATACTACGTTTCATAATTTAAACATTTAATAGAAAAATATATAACATAATATAGTCATATATAATTTTCCTTATGTTATGTCTACATTAAAATTTATATTTAAATTCCGCAGAGAATATCATCCATAACTCAAACATAATCTATGATTTATATTTCTATATCTACATGTTATGTGTTTAAAAAATTTATAAATATAACATTGACACACATTCTTATTCTATAATTAATATTCAACCATATTTTAATATTTCATACTAGAAGGCTGAAACATAATTTATTCATAAATTTTTTTGAATTTATAAATTTGGTATATGTTAGTGCATTTCAATATGGTATATCAATAATTTCATAAATTCGAAACACTCTTATGAAAATTATCTGTCATTGCCAATGAAAATAAACTTTTTCTATAAAATTATGAATGTTCCAATGTATATCAGTTATTCAAACATAACAATGAGAACAAATTAACCGTCTCATTTTCATTATTGAAAAGTGGATTCCAAATAGCCTCAATGTACACAGATATCTGTAGTAATTGGACAAACAAATATCTTATTAGGTCCATATTATGGATCTATATAAATGCTAACCTCAACACATTTACCTTCATTTTCTCGAAATTAATAACAAATCAACATTTCATTTTTATCATGTCCTCCATTAGATAAATAAAATTACTCAAATATTCAATATTTTTATCAATCATGAACAAAAAAAGAATCTTCTATATTTAAATATCTATATATTTATTGATATAGCTTAATTAATTTTCATAGAGAAACATTTACTATGTGGAAAAATGAAATGGAATAGTTATCAACTCTTCTAACATTTTCAACACATAAACCCATTACTATATATAAACACATTAAAATCATCATAATCCTAAAATTAAATGTCTAATAGGGATTATGAAGAAATATAATATGTTGAGAGACTCGTTTTTAGTTTATTTTTCCATTACATAGTAATATTTTTTTAACTATAATTTATTTACACCTGATGATATAAATAACATTACTTGTCCCATTGGGACACCACCAAATATATAGGTATGATATGTGAGTATCAAAAATCTGAACTCTAAGAGAATGTCAATGGATATTAATAATTAAACATAATTACCATAAATTTGGGAGACCTTATCCTAATTAATTGGAAGGAAACCACATATCAATATAATAAATACTGAAACAATTATGTTTAATTGATAAATAATACTATATTATATAAATCTACATGATACATGCCTATATAACACATAGTAAAATTGATTAATTTCCATAATTTGAATGGTAAAAAATAATATCAATGTAACCTTAATGGTATATGTTTAATGTAATTTTGGGAAAACTATTTTCCGGTTATATGAAAATTAGATTTGTTATAGAGTTGGGGTAGCAGGATGTGGCCCATAATTTAGTATTAGAAAAATAGTTTGATATTAAAATAAATCGGATCTTGATTAGATTACCTAATATGATTTACTATAATTCCCCTATAGAAATTGTAGCCCAGATCATGTGTATTAAAAAATAGATATCAGGAAAATATCTATGGGTTGTTATGAATTTTTTGAAAAAAGTATATTTTTATTAGATATTTAATTATTTAAATGTTTTAAAAGGAAAGGTGAGAATATCTACCTTCAATGATTAGTGTCACCACCCCTATTTTTCTACTCATTCCATTGAAAGATCTCAACCATCATGTCTATGTTCTTGTTTTTGATTATCGTATGATGTCATCCATGGTAATTCTAACCCTCTTACTATATTTATAGTAATCTAAAAATGCTTTATTAATAGGTTTTCTGTGTTTTAACTTTAATATCAATTTTGTAGTGTTTCATTTTTTTGATCACTGCCTCCTACAGTCAAATAATTTAATTGGATTTTTTTTGTGTATGATACTATATATAATGTTTTTAATGATTCTTTCTTTTCAAAATGTTGGTTTATATGTTCTGTGGTTTTCCCATCTGAGTAGTTTCATGTTAGCAATTGAGACTAGAAACATGTGTTATTTGTATTGTTCATTTATGGATCCTATGGGAAGTATTGTGTGGTTATTGATAAGTTATACATTTTATGTTTCTTGATCTCACACATGTGGATTTACAAATGAATTTTCAATTGTTGGATATGTTAATGTGGGGAATCATATGATTTATTTATGATCATGATTCAACTAAATAAAAATATATGTGTCTTCTATGTTTATTGGGATGTTTTTTCTTCTTAACTAAGAAACCAGTGTTGATAACACTTTTTTGGGTGGAATTTAAGATCAATTTTGTGAGTTGTGGTCATAGGATATTGGTGTTGTGGTCCAAAAAGGATCCATGGATGTTGGGGTTGTTTTAACACGAGAAAATGGATTATATGTTTTTATTGACTACATGTTTCTTGGTAATATAATTTATTAAAGGGAAAGATAGGTTTATATAATTTACCATCAAATTGGTGGAGGACACATCATAGTTATCCATGTGAATTATGGGTGAATAATTCCCTCTATGTAGGTATGATTTATAGCTAATGTGTAATAACATGTGGGGATAATAAGTGGTGTATCAATGGTGAATTTGAAACATGTAATTTTTTTTACCGTTGATAATGGGTAATTGGTAGGATGATGAAATATTTGTTGTTAATAGGTTCATGGATAACATTGAAACCCTATATTCTCATACATTAACATTATATAAAATTTACAGAATACATAAAACATTATACAAATAGACTCCCAATGATTGTACTAGTGTAGTAACTTTTGAATCATGGAAACATATACACTATTATATAAATGAGATACATCATCTCCCACTAGGTTCTTCTTGAATAGAACCATTCTTTAAAATAAAAAATTAATAAATATCTTTATAACCCTAGGGAAAGAAACATAAAAATTGCGATATTAGATGCCCATTAAGGGTAAAAAACGGTGATACTTAAGTATATTCATATGAAAACGTTTATGAGAACATGATCATGAAAATAGAAGATTATACCCTGCATATATAACATCATAAACCCGATTCCTAGAATAAATCGTGGAGTTAATAATGCATATATCTTAATGAAATAAATAATATATGCTAGGATGTAATATAAAGATAATAAAATGTGTAATCATGGATGACACATAGGAATATAATATGATTTTCATAGTATGCAAGGAATCATTGTCAACACCATCTTTATAGAATTATTTCACACCCCATGCCATCTTGGTAGTCATGGTTCACTCCCATGGCTATCTTGGTAGAAATATTTCACTCCTCATACCATCTTTGTAGTCATGGTTAACTTAAATGGCCATAAAAGTATGTAAGGTTTATTCCCAATAGCATCTTAGTCTGTCTTATGAGATATAAATCTTTACGAAATTCATTGGAGGGAGATATAGGTCCCACCCATCTCACAGTTAAAGCATACGTACATGTGCCACAGTATCATAAATAATCATATCATAAGCCTTGAAATGAAATGGGTACAACAAATATGTAATCATATCATAACATATGGAAAATACATTTCATAATAATTTCATCATAAACATAACTTGTGAAAATAAACTAGTTTAAAAATCATATAACTTGTGATAGAGAAATGTGTTTTATAAACATCATTCCATGAAAAAATAATCCATTAAATAAAATAATATGAATGAAAAAATCAAATAATTTCCCCAATAATTATTTAGTAACACCAAAATTTTTTGTATTAAATGGTAAATAATTTTGAAAAATATTTTAAAAACATTTCTTGAGGAAAATATCATTTTTTTCATTAAAATTGTATTTAATACATGAACCAATTTTGAAAACCAATTTATTTTAAAAATTATTTCAAAATATTTAAAGTAATCTTTGAAAAAAAATAATTTCATTAAAAAATTCCTTTTTTTACTTCAAAATTATCTTCATGGATCATTTTGAAATATTAAATAAAATAATATTGAAGGATTGAGTTTTGAAACTTAGCATATTTCTGATCAAAGAGAGGAATACCATCATATTTTCATAAAAAACATTTTCTTAAATGTCTTATGTTCCATTGATTGGAAAAATGGTACTGTAAAATGAAGATATCATGAATAACTAGATTATAATAAAATTCATTAGAGATCTTGAGATATGGGTCATATGATTTCATCAAAGGAAGCATAGACATAAACAATTTGGAAAAGCAATGAGATTGTTTCAATAAACTCATATAACATGAAAACAAGGAATCATATTCTCCATTTAAGATAATAAGAATAAATGAATCATAAAATATCATGGAAATATATATATTCCGGATTTAACTTGTAAAATGGAAGCATATACACCTAAAAAAATAATGAAGGTGCATAATAAAACATGTTTCTCAAAGAAAGAAAAAATGAGACAAAACCGTCTTCTTGATTTTGTTGATTTCGGAAAATTAACCACTAGAAATATAAAAAAATATTGGATACAGTAAAAAACCCTTAATTTTATTATAATAATAAATTAATACATCATTGTGATGTATATAGACCACAAATAAATAATGAGTTGTGAATAAAGCATATATCTCACGGAAATACCAAGTGAGTTGAAATCACTGACACTATACTTGTACAAGATTCATATAGAATAAATTTAAGTTTATTATACATATTTTAAATAATAATATTCATATGTATCATTGCATATTTGGTTTTCTATTACCTTATATTATCATATTGTTAGCAATCCTCTTCCAGGGTTTCATTTCTGGTAATATTTGATTTTTTCTTCACTTGTGTCTTAATCTATTTCTCTTTGGTACTTATACATATATCTTGATTTCCATAATGTTAATCATGGTATAAATATAATTTAAATTAATTATATATGAATTATAATAATTTATAAAATATAGGATTAAGAAATATATTGAAGAATTCATTGAGACAGTAAGTTATACGTACTCATTAACATTGTTTCTGTTTTTATTATTATATGGAATGAAAGAATGTAAATGAAATATGTTTATATATATATATATTTCATTATTATAATAGAACTATTAAACCATATATATAATATATGTTTACAAAAACATATCCTTAATACATACCATGTAGTGTGTGAATGAATCACATAACATTGAGGGAGAAGTAGTCCAGACTTCCTCAAATGAAATTATCTTTTTAACATAAAATGAAATGTATGAATTTACATGTTATTAAAATATTAAATAATATTAATTAAATATTAAATATAATATCTAATACATAAAAAATAGTGTACATATTAATGTCCACTATGAGAGGCGGTATGGAAAAATGAACAATTATCATTTTGTGAGGTGGTAGTTCGTGGTACACACAAACAATATCTATGTTACCAATTAGACAGTTCTATCTGTTGGTTTAGGTAGAACCATTAAAATAAAAAAAATAATTTTATATTTAATATACCATGGTTTTAATATGAGTATAGAATAAATATTGTTCAGCGGTTCGAGAATGAAAATAAATGGAAAGAGCTTGAGAGAAGACATTACCCCTTGATAGGGTAACTCGTTCTGGTTTGTACCAAAAGGATTCCTTGGATTTAATTATTCATAAGGGGAGGAATATAGGAGGAATGTAGGTATGTTAGGAAGGTATTTTTTAGTACTTGGCCAAACTTATGTGGTTATATAGGTGTGAATATTATGTGGAGGTGGTGGTATTTTATTGGGATGAGAAATTATACACATGGATTTTTTTAAAACAAGTATTTTGTGCCCCTAGTTTTTGAAAAAAAAAATAAATTGAAAAATAGAATGTTAATGGAATAATAATGAAAAAAATGGGTTTCAGACAAGTTTCTAGATCGATTTGGGTCTTAATGTTACAGCTTACTTCATTGTTAACCTAATTTTTCTCTTCATTATTTTAATTAATTCAAATAATTTTCACTAATATTTGTGAAAAAAAATTACCTTTTTAGAAATTTAATTTAATTTATTCCAAATATTGAATATACTTTTTAAAAATTTTTTCCCATAATTCGAAGAAATTAATTTAAAAACAATCCCTTTAACATGTTAAGATTTAGGGTTAATAATGTAAAAATATTCAGAAGATTGATAAGTTTTTATACTCAATATCACTATTAAATTGATTCCAATGAAATAAATTTAATTAATTCATAAATTTATGATATAATTATAATTTTAAATCATTTAAGAAAATAATTAAACCTTAATAAAAAATTAGATGAAAAAATAGGTTTAGAATTACAATTTATTATTTTTAACTATTTATAAAAAATTGATGTTTCTCAAAAAATACCAAAATGTCCCCCTAAGATAATTTTGAAATCATAAATTTAAAAAAATACTATTTTATCATATTAATTTTTTGAATGAGTCTGAAATTAATTTTATTATTTTCATAGAAGGACATTAAATGTAGTTCATTTGGGAAAATAATACTTTTAGACATATTAGGAATTTACGAAAAAATTAAATATTTCATAAACAATAATTTTTATTTGTATAAAAAACTATAAAAAATATATGAATATTATTTATTACAATTCATATTACTAATTTTAATATCATGTTTATAAATATATCATTTGAATAATTATAACAATAAAATGATTTTTTGCAGAAACATTGATATTGTGTGTAATATATGCCAAGATAGTGTTCTATGTAGTGTAGACCAAGTTGGTGTTGCATGAAATATATTCCAAGTTGATGTTCCAAGTAATTTATTATAAGAAGATTTTTTATGCAATACATAGAGGGTTGGTTTCATTGGAAAGGAATGTTTGAATTAGTTCATTCTAAGAGAGAAATGAAAATTTAATATAGTCAAGAATATAAGTCTATAAAAACAAATGGTGTTAAATTCTACCCCCCATAAAATGAATTTCTCCTTGACAATTCATTACTCGGGTAAAAAATGATGATAATTCTGCTTCATAATATCCTCATTCTCCCACACATCTTCCTCTAACTAGTGATTTATCTTTAAAACATTGACCATGTCAGTGGTCTTCTTTCTAAGAACATTATTTGATTAGTCCAAAATTTCAATCAATTATTCCTCATAAGAATTATCCTATACCAGTGGTATGACCTCTATGTTTATTACATGTGATGGGTTACACATATACTTTCTCATGAGATATATGTGGAACATATCATCAAAATGAGAGATATTTTTAGGAGGTTTGATAAAACAAGATACTATTCCAATATGATCAAGGATCTCAATGGGAATGATATACCTAGGGATTAGTTTATCCTTTTTTACGAACCTCATAAATTTCTTTCTGTGTGAGGTTCATTGAAAAATATAATCACCAACATCAAATTCTATATCTCACCATTAGTTATCAGTGTTACATTTCTATTGACATTGATATTTTTTGATATGTTATTAAATGTTTATATCCATCTTAACCATTTCTTCAGTGATCTCATGTACTAATATTTTTCTTTCTGTAATCTCATCCCAGTAATTTGTAGGTAAACATTTATTCCCATATAGTGCTTCATAAGGATCAATATAAATTCTTGATATAAATATATCGTTGTAAGAATACGAAACTTTAGGTTGGTGTTGATCCAAGAAACCTTTGAAATACTGATAACATGATATCAAAATAAACTCTAAGGTTTGATTTTTTATTTTAGATTGAACATCCATGTGAGGATGATGAGTACTGGGGAAAATCAATTTTATATCAAGTTCTTACTGATGTATTCTATGAAAAATTGAGTTAAAACTCAGAACCAAATCAAATACAATAGAATATTGTACTCCATGTATCCTTACCACTTTCTTAATGTATATCCTAGAACGATTGTCCACAGATAAATATCCTCTAATAGCAATGACATGTTCTAAAAATGTAAGATGATCAACAACCACCCACATATCATTATACCCTTCAAATATTTGGGTATTCCCATGAAAAAATCCATAATGTTTTTCTCCCACTTCCATTATAGTATTGGTAATGGATAAAGGATCCCCTTTTAAATTTTCATTTCAAAATTATATTATTCATATACCAACCATCGAGATATAAACTATGTGATATCTCTCTTTACTCCATCCAACCAAAATTATTCTTTCAATTCCATTACATTTTCATACATTCAGGTTAGAGAGAGAATAATGAACTATGATCTGTCTCTAATAGATCCTTAAAATCTAGTATGGATGAAACATATACACAATTCAAGAACCCTATCATTCCATCCTGATCGAGGTAAAGGTGAGGAAAATTTCAAACATTATTTTTCTTCTTTACATCTACATTCTGTGCCGTCATAATCATTACATGGATAGAGGGTTGAATATTCATTTGAGAAAGGTAATTTTTCCCATCATTTTTAATTTCTATATTCATCGTCCGAAAATATTGAAATGTTGGATCATTTTTATCCATGTCAAGGATAAGCCAACATGATCCTTCCAACTCAAAGAATCATCCACTATGTTCACCTTCTCATGTGGTAATATATTTCTCATTCATAATATTCTATCAACTCTAACCATCATATCCTGCTCATGTTCAACTCAATCTATGTAAATATATATTTATCAGTTTTATTATCATTATATATATCATAATTTTATCCAAAATTAAAATTCCTCTATATATTTAATGAAAAAATTAGCACTGTAAAATTCAAATCATGTGTGAAATTTTTTTTCCCATAAATATTCAACTATCATGATCAATAAGTGATAACCATGTTTTTACTCATAAAACCTTCATTGATTCAACACTAATGATCGTAAATTCATTTCCACTATAGGGTAATGTAATCATAGGTGCACTGAATAACCTTCTCTTTAGTTCCTTGAAATTTCCCAATAATTTATCTTTTGAGAATAACATAAAACCCCTTCTAGTTAACGTGGTTAGAGTATTATATAGTCTGGAAAATTATCCCAAAACATTGATAATATAGAGTTAAACAATGAAATCTAAACATCTAGGTCACCGTGGTTATTGTAATCCAACATTCAGTAGCCTCTATTTATTATGGATCTACGTATAAACCATCTATTGAGATTATGTGACCTAATGTTGAAACCTCTTCATAAAAAAATCACACTTTGTAAAATTTTCATATAGTGTCTCCTTCATTAGGGTCTTTAGTACAATTCTCAAGTGATCTGAATGCTCTTTATTAATTTTTAAAAGATAATGATATCATATATAAATACTAACAAAAACTGGTTTAGAAAATGTCTAATGAATCTATTAAATAAATCCATGATGATAGTAGGGACATTAGAAAGGCCAAGAGGTAAAACTATAAATTCATGATGTATATACCTTGTCTGCAATTTCATATTGGGTATACCATTCTCCTTTACCATAAATTGATCATATCCAGAATTAATTTTAATCTTGGAAATGTATTGATCTCCCCGATGTTGATCAAAATAGTCATCAATTCAGTGAAGATAATACTTTTTGTTGATTTTGATCCTGTTCAACTCCCAATAATTAATGTAGTGTCAAATTGATCTATTTTTCATTTTAAAAAAGAGACCCGGTGCACCCCAAGGTGAAACACATGGATGAATTATCCCAATATCATGGTTTTCTTGGTGTTTATTATTCAATTACAACAACTCTATAATGTTCATTCTATAATGAGAATTAGAAATTAGTGGGTAATCAGTTAATAATTCTATTGACAACAAAACATCACATTTTGGTGGAAGTCTTGGAAACTCGTCTAGAAATATGTTCACAAAATCTTAAATAATAGAAATAAAATTTATGTTGATTTTCTACCTTAAAATTTGAGATAATAAGTCTTTATTAATATTAATTACCACTGATACAATGGATTTCATATCTATAGTAAATTAAAACATATCATCAAATGGATAGATGATCACAATAGAGTTTGAAATATCAAAGGTAACCTCCCTTACATTACAATTTATGTAGGATTTACAAAGAGAAATCCAGTACATAATGAAAATTTCATCAATTCAACCAACATAAAGATGATAATAATTATAGGAAGAACATTCCAACCAACATCAATCAGAAAGTAATCATCAACTTTGGATGAAATCATTATACAATTTTGGGTTTTCACAACTAATTCCACATATAATTGATATGGTGGAATATTAACACCCTAATTAAATTATTTAGATATTAATGATTGGGTATATAGAAAATTTAATATGAAATTATATGTTATAGAGTGGATGATAAGTGTATGTTTAAACACGTTGTTATCACACCTGTGAGGTCCCAGACCCGGCTGCCCCTCAACCTGAGCCCCGAGCGCAATTGGCCACATAACCCCTGGCTCATCTCCCCATAGGCCAGGGGCTGCCAACTAGCAGAGAGGGTGTAATGGTATGTTAGTTGGGGAGACTGTACCCCCATGTCAGAGTACACAATGGTATAGAAGCAAAGTTATAAAAATAGTGGAATCACTACCAATGCTAAATAGAAGAAAAAGGTAAAAATAAAAACCAAACAACAGAAGTAAGAAAAACCCTGATAGATATAAAAAAGCTACATAGGCAGTGTCTAATACAAAATGGATGCATGGAATGCTGATACAGTAGAAATAGGTGGCAAGCATTCTATATAGTAATACAAAAATAGAAAAAAGAACAAAAGTATTCCACAAGAATCACTAGCCAAGCTCGATCCTCTACTCTGGATCTCCAGCTAGAACATACATGTACCAACAACCTGAAACTGGGCCTTTTACCCTACTAGTACCTGTAGTAGTGAAGTCTACACGGGTGCCAAGGAGGCCGCCCAGTTAGGGTGTGAGACAAGTCTTGGTAGGCCACCACCATCGGGGTCTACGTGTAATCCAAATAGGTGTTCTCAAAATAAAACAGTGTGCGGTAAACTACAAGTAAGTAAAGAAAAGTAATAAAAAACCCTCCCGCTTAGGTTCTGGAAGGACGCCGGGTAGGTCAACTTGCTTCAGCTCATGGCTGGTATTCTGAACAATCACTAGGGGTAAAAGTACATAGATATAGGCTATCAATGGCACAAGGTAAGCATTCCTATTGTCCATAAGCACTATAGCTGGTGTGGGGAAGAATACCTCCCACCCATAAAGGTTATATAGGCACAGGGCGAGAATTCCTCCCTCCCTCACACAGAGATTCATCTGGAACATGGTAATAATTCCTCCCGCCCATACACAAAGATTCATCTGGCACGGGGTAAGAATGCCACCCGCCGACACACAGAGATTCCTATGGCATGGGGTAAGAATGCCTCCCGCCCACACCTGGAGATTCCTCGGGCAGGGGGTAAGAATGCCTCCCGCCCACACATGGAGACTCCTCTGGCATGGGGTAATAATGCCTCCCTCCCACACATGGGTTATCACAAGCATGTCAACATAGTAAAGGATAACCATTCACATCAAAATATATAAGGCAATCCATCTTATAATATCACATAATCATATCTCAAGGCAACATACATCTCAATTAATTCAAGGGGTTCAGGAAATATATTCCTAGCCAACCTCTAACCAATTCATCTCATTTTCCTAACATGTAAAATCCCATTCAAGACATGACACTAAGTTCCAAAGGTGAGAAAGGGACAAATCTCAAGGAATACCACCTATGGTTGA
Source organism: Viscum album (assembly GCA_963277665.1). Classification (NCBI taxonomy): domain Eukaryota; kingdom Viridiplantae; phylum Streptophyta; class Magnoliopsida; order Santalales; family Viscaceae; genus Viscum; species Viscum album. The sequence goes on from OY728127.1 coordinate 1,303,322,865, forward strand.
CCAATCCCAGTCCATGCCTCATCTAAACACCCTAACAAGGTTAGATTCATCAATCTCATACCACACGGGTCATCTAGATATGTAGAAGTCAATATAAATACGGGGTTTGACAAAAGACACACCACGAAATAATGATAATAACTCAAAAACTCAAAAACCCAAAATGGAAACCACGTGACCACCTACCTTAGGGATGTAGGCGTAGGCTCGCTTTATATCGACCTCATATTCGCAGTAGGTTGGAAGAGATATGAGTTTCTGTCCAACGCCCTAGAAATAGGGAATATAAGCATATGGAAAAATAACAAGACGAAAGGCAATATTCTTCGGGGAAAGAAGGGTGTGTGAGGTAAGCCTTACCGAGGGTGATCCAACACCTTCAACGGATCGAGATTCGGACACCAGATTAAGAATCCACCAAGAAATTAGAGGGAGAGAGATTTAAGAGCTCAAAAGAGGTCTCCCCTCTGTTCTGTCTGTGGGAAGTAGGAAAAAGAAAGGCTTAAGGCCTTAAAATAATTTAGGGAAAAAATGGTAATTTTTACCCAGGACATGGTCGCACAGTTTAGGTGCACGGTTTTCTAAACCGTGCACAAACGGTGTGCACCTCACTGCCTCTCGACCAAGGGTCGCATGGTTTAGGTGCATGGTTTTCCCAAACCATGCACAACCTGTGCACGCCTCCCTGCCTCCAGATTAAAGGCCACACAGTTTGTCTGAAACCATGCGTAGGTCGTGAGATGGTCGTGCACCATTGTCAGAAAGCCCATTTCTCAAACTCCTGGGCTCCGAACCAACCCTAGACACTCCCCAAACCTTCCTTAGGATGTTACAAACATTAAAAAAAATTAAAAGAAATATTTTAAAGCAAAAATAACAATCTGTACCTTTTCCAAAGAGTTGGGTCCTTACAACCTCTCCTCCTTAAAGCAACTCATCCCCGAGTTGGCCTTCCAAGTGTACTCAGGTGTCATCAAAGAAAATCTCTAGCCATTGAGAATGTATATCAGCATCCTGCTCCCAGGTCTCATCCTGTACCTGGTCGTGCTGCCATTGCAACCGTACAAGAGGATCAGACCTTCCATAGAGTGTCTCTACACTCTGGTCAACAATTCACATCGGATACTCCTCAAAGGAAGCATCCATATCCAGTTAAACCTCATCAGGCTGAAAAACATGAGTCGAATCTCAAAAGTACCGACATAGCTAAGATACATGAAAACAATCGTGCATAGCCTGATATATCTGTGGATGTGCAAGATGGTAAGCTACTGGTCCGATCCGCTTCATTACCTCAAAGGGTCATACAAACCTCGGTGAAAGCTTACCATGCTTCCGTATACATCTTTTCCCCAACCTGGGTGAGACCTTCAAGAAAACCCAGTTTCAAACCTCTAACTCAAGAGGTCGCCGGTGCTTGTTAGCATTGGACCGCTGTCTACACTGAGCTATCTGCATACACTTCCTAATAAGTTGTATCTACTCTATAGTCTCCTGCACAAGATGTGGTCCTAGAACATCTACCTCCCCTGCTTCAAGTCAACACAATGGCTAGGGAAAAGGCCTACCAGATAAGGCTTCATTGGGTGCCATCTCAATGGTAGCCTGGAAGCTATTGTTACAACTGAAATCGACAAGAGGAATATGTTTCTCCCATTGACCTCAAAAATCGAGAACACATGCTCGAAACACTTCCTCTAGTACCTTTAGAGTCTGCTCGATCTATTCCTCAGTCTTCGGGTGATAGGCCATGCTCAAAAGTACATGCTTACCCAAGGCGTTCTGTAAACCCTGCAAGAATCGAGATGTAAAATGAGGATCTCTGTCTGAGACAACAGAACAAGGTGCTCCATGAAGGAGCACTATTTCTTTGGCATACAGTCTTCCAAAGTCATCAACAGTGAAGGTCTCCCACACAAGTATGAAATGTGTGACCTTCATCAGACGATTTATGATAACCCATATTGCATTATTGCCATAAGGTGACCTGGGTAAACTAGTTACAAAGTCCCTAGAGACATCACTTACGAATTTGATATCAGGATTTTCGTGGGAGCTTTCCAAGAACGTCTTTGATATCATGAGTTTCTTGGGGCTTGCTTGGTATTATAGGCAGTTCATTCCAGAATTTTCACAGCTAGTAGAACCACTTAAGACTTTGACAAAAAGGGGGTGATATTCGATTGGTCAGAACCTTGTGAAATATATTTTTAGTTACTAAAGGGAAAGATAACATCAACACCGATACTAATCTTGCTGGAGCCAGGCATAGCTTATATGGTCTTTTTTGACGCATCATGTATCGAGCTTGGAGCTATCTTGATGAAGGATGAGCGAGTCATTGCGTATAGTTCTCTTCAGTTAAAGGTTCATGAACGGAATTATCCAACACACGACCTCGAGCTCACAGCGGTTGTACATGACTTACGCTGTTGGAGACACTATTTGATGGGAGAGCATTTTGTGGTATTCACTGACCAAAAATGCATCAAATATATGTTCACTCAGTGGGATCTAAATCTCAGGCAACGCAGGTTGGTCGAGTACCTACAATCCTTTGATGGCGAACTAGCCTACACTCCTGGGAAAAGAAATTCAGCAGCCGATGTGCTGAGTTGGAAAACACTGTCGTAAGTGGCTTGGAAGTCAAATTATGAGTGGAAGCTGATGTCCTTATTTTCGGAGATGCACATTGAGGTTCTAGAGGGTCAGTGTCAAACTGTTCCCTCAGCCTTAGCAGTGACATCTTCCCTTTAGGGACAGGTCAGAGAATGACAGTTATGAGATCCAGAAGGCCTTGTTCTATGAGAAAGTGTCACTGATAATGCCTCTACAGTTTGAACTATGGATGAAGATGATACTTTATTGTTCAGGGGGGCATATTTGGGTCCCATCAGACATCAGAGAGGAGCTGATGAGGGATTTCCATGCCTCAGCATGGGCAGTTCACCCAGGAATCACCAAACTGTATCGTGATTTGTGACGACTGTACTGGTGGCCTAACATGAAGCTGGAGATAGCCTGAACCCGTTGAATTAATTTAAATGTATGTTACCTTTAGATGTTATTATCTGATATTATAAGATGGATTTCCTTATATATTATGATGTGAATGGTTATGCCTTACTATGTTGACATGCTTGTGATAACCCGTGTGTGGGTGGGAGGCATTCTTACCCCATGGAAGAGGAATCTCAGTGTGCGGGTGGGAGGCATTCCTACCCTATGCCAGATGAATCTTTGTGTATGGGTGGGTGGAATTCTTACCCCATGACAGATGAATTTCTGTGTGAGGGCGGGAGGAATTCTTACCTCGTGCCTATATAACCTTTATAGGTGGGAGGAATTCTTCCCCACGCTAGCTACAATGAATATGGATGAGAGGCATAATTACCTCGTGCCAGTGATAACCTATATCTCTGTACTTATAACCCTAGTGATTGTTCAGAATACCAGCCATGAGCTGAAGCAGGTAGACCCACAAGGTGTCCTTCCAGAACCTGAGCAGGAGGGTTGTTTATTACTTTGATTTACTTACTTGTAGTTTACCACACACTCTTTTATTTTTCAAACACCTATTTGGATTACACATAGACCCCGTTGATGGTGCCCTACTGAGACTTGTCTCACACATTACCTGGGTTCCCTCCTTAGAACCCGTGTAGAATTTACTACTGTTGGTACTAGTAGGGGAAAAGGCCCAGCTTCAGGTTGCTGATATATGTATTTTCTAGCTGGAGATCCATAGTAGAGGACCGAGCTTGGCTAGAGATGCTTGTGGACTACTTTTGTTCTTTGTTCTCTTTTTTGTATTACTGTACAACATGCTTTCCTGCTATTTCTACTGTATCAGCATGACATGCATCCATTTTGTATTAGACACTACCTATGTCGCTTTTGTATATCTATCAGGGTTCTTCTTACTTCTGTTGTTCGGTTTGTATGTTTCCCTCTTTCTCATGTTTACCATTGGTTGTTCTTCCGCTATTTTTATTACTTTGCTGCTATACCGCTGTGTACTCTGACATGGGGGTACAGTCTCCCCAAGTGACTTACCATTACACCCCCACTGCTAGTCGGCAGCCCCTGGCCTATGGGGAGACGAGCCAGGGGTCATGTGGCCAACCGGGCTCTGGGCTCGGGTTGAGGGGAAGCCGGGTCTCGGACGTCACAAAACCCCTCACTGGAAACACTAATTGAATTAGATTTCCCCTTTTCCTAGGGCTTAAGAGGTTACTGATGTCGATCATCATGTCCAACCCTTGGGTTTGGGATCTGGTTATCATAATTCCAAATCTCCTTACACTTGTAGCACTGAATCGTGGGAAGTGAATTCTATGTTTTTTTGTCCATATAAACAATTTAAAAACTTCTTTCCATAAATTTGGTAATAAATTGTCTGATTTCATTTCCTTCAAAACCTAAAAAAATTAATAAACCTTAAGAAAATTTACACAATTATTCTTTGCACAAATAGATCATAAAGTAAAGATCATATTCCTCTCTTTATGGTTTTTAGATTATACATTAAACTCCATCGTAGTTTTCTTTTCAAAACCATGGGATTGATATGTGACACCAAAATCCATTTCAACCATGATTCCAAAATTCAAAATCTGTTCATAGCAACTAATGTAACTTATGATCAACATCCTTTTGTGAATTGGATTTAAACCATGACTGAACCTATCAACATGATGTCAGGTTGGATGATAATTATTGATGCATACCTCGAAAGGCTCATGAAATTATCCTAATAGGTACTAATAGAATCATAATCCATTTTTAATAAATGAAGGAACTATTTCTACATCATAAAAAAATGAATCAGAGGATTGTAAAAATTGAGAAATATATTCTTGAACTCACACCAATCCATCTATTAAATCTTATCATTCTACCTATTATTCTTGACTTGGTTCCACCACTAGTCGACTTTACCTTATAAATGATAGAAAATTGAATGAATTTTTCCTTATCCAAACAATGGAGAATGTACAATGTCATTTTAGTAGTACAGATCCATTATTTAGTGGCATATGGATTAGAAGACCCTCTGAAATAAGTGGATGTTTCCACATAATAGGATCAATAGAATGATGTTCCCTCATTGTCTCACTTTTATGTCCACCATGATTTATAGCATGAAAAGATGTGGGAGCCATGCAATGAGATTTTTCATTCCATATCCCATACAATTTTTTTTCTCAAGAGGGAAATCATTTCATTTTCCGAGGCATTCATCATTAAGATTGATCCATTCTCTTCCATCCATTTTTTAAAATGAAAATAAGAGAATAAGAAACAGAAATCATGTTGATAAAAAAGTAATGATGAAATGTAACCTATAAGATGTCCTAATTATGACACATTTCATTATTCTATGTCACCATAAGTTTATCATAGGTTATTCATGGACAACATATATTTCATTTCTTCATGATGTCTCCTAAATATTTTGTGAATTAAAAAATCATATTCATATAGAGTGTCAAATTAGGTGTGATGCAAGGCCTACTATCATGTACCAAATTACACCATGTTAGGCCTGGAACGTATTGTATTTGTTATTACCCCTATGTAATGATATAATAGAATTAAATCCTCTTTTAGTATCTAGAGGGGTATTTCTTTCTCGGAAACCACACAATCATTCCTTCACAAATATTTTAGTATAATTTTTATAGTTTTCTTTATCCATAACCTTATCCATATACATGCCCTAGAGCTCTCAATAATGTTTTCTAATACTAGATTCCAATGTTTAACTGATCCTTTTCTATGATACCACCTATTGATACCCCCACTTTTTATACATTAACATTATATAGAATTTATTGAATACTTAAAACATTATTCAAACATACACCCAATGACCATACTATTCTAATGAATTTGAATAAATGGAAACAAAAACAATGGTAGATAAATGGGATACATTATATCATATTAGGTTCTTGTTGACTAGAACCCTTCTTAGAAACATACAAAATAATACTAATCTTCATAAACTGGGGTATGTAAACATAATAAAGGGTGATATCAGATACATAGTATGGGTAAATAAAAGAGATATGTATGAATAATCATGAGAATAATGGTATGCCAACATGATCATGAAAATAAAAGATCATCCCCTTTATACCAGGGATCATATACCTGAATCATAGAATAAATTTTTGAAGTTCAAAAGACATGAATCATAAATAAATAAAGAAAATAATCCATGATAGAATAACATGGGAATAAAATGTTGAATTTCAGTACTATGGGTTTACACCCCATACTGTGTTGGTAGTCATTGTTCACTCCCATGTCTATAACTATTGAATGAGTTCAGGCCTCATACCATCATGGTTGTTGTGGTTCACTACCATGGCCATCGTATTAGTGATGCTTCATTCCCAAGACTATCTTATTATATCTCATAAGATATAAATAATTAACCAATTCGTTGGCGGGAGATATAGGTCCCACCCATCTCATGGTGAAATCGTACATATATGTTCCACAAGATCATAAATAATCATATCAAAACCCATTAAATGAAATGGGTTCTATAAAAATTTAATCAAATAATAACCTATGGAAAAAATACAGGTTTCTAATTCATTTCATCATAAAAATAACCCATAAAAATAAACAGGATTCAAAAATATATATCCCCTTAATGAAAAATAGAGTTAAAAAATATTATTCCATCAAAAAATAATCCATTCATTGAAATAATAGTAAAAGAAACATTGAATAATTTCCCTATAAAGGCATAGTTAACTCTAACATACGATATCTTTTATGGGAAATACATTTAAAAGACCCTTTAAAGACATTTATTATGGAAAATATACATTTAATATTGAAAAATACTTTTAAAATAAAAAAACATTTTTTGAATCCCTTTTCACTGAACATAGCATTAAAATCATATTAAGGAATCTTGGAAAAAATAAAAACATTTTTAAAAATAAATTTCCTTGAATATTTACTTTATGGATCATTTAAAATTTTATTTGAAATCCTGTTTTTTAAATGAATCATGATTCCGAATGAAGAGAGATATACGATTAGATTTTCATAAAAAACATTCTCATAAATATCTTAAGTACCGATGAGTGGAAAATTGATACTAAAATATAAATATATCATTAATATCAAGAGGAGACGAAAATTATTGACTATTATTAGATAATGATCAAAATATTCGATCAAAGGATGCATAAACATAAACAATCAGGAAATTTAATGAGATTGTTTAAATAGACTCTGATAACATTATAAGATAAGATCATACTATCCATGTAATAAAAGGAAATTAAAAAAATCATTGAATTTCATAAAAAGATGTATATTCATGATTTAATTTGTAAAATGGAATTATATATACCTATATAAATAATGTAGGTGCATAATAAATATTTGTCTCAAAGAAGGAAAATTTTGACGAAATTGGATTACCATTTTGGTAGCCTTTGAAGCATTTAGCCGATGAATTAATGATCATATAATTTATATATATAAAAAATTAATTATATGAATAATTTAACATATATAAAGGTAGTATATACACCATGTAAAAGGAATGGGTGGTGAATAAATCATGTATTTCATAGGAATAAAATTGGAGATGAAACCACAATACCTTGTGTCTTGACGGTCCTTGTACTCGTACAATCATCCAGTATAATAAATTAATGTTTATTAGACATATTTTATAGAATAATATTCATATATATAATACCTTATATTGTTTTATTATTACCATATATTTCCCTCTTGTTAACAATCCTATGTTAAGGGTTCACTTTGGGTGATATTCTTTTTTTTTCTCCGCATGTGTCTTGATTTATTATATCATTGGTCCTTATGCTTATATCATTATTTAGAAAATTAAAATAATGATATAAATATAAATTATATTATTTATACTTTTAATATTTATATTTTAATATATAATTATGAAATGGAACACACCATTCATAGAGACGGTAAGCTGTACATATGCATGAACGATGTTTCTGTTTTTATTTCCATCGTGAAAGAATGAAGGTAAATTAACTATGAGTTTATATATGTACATATATATATATATATCATTATTCTACAAGAATTATTATAAAATATATATATATATATTTCAAATAAGTTAACTATATCCATCCTTAATACATTCCTTGTACTGTGTGAATGAATCACATCTATTTGAGGGGGAGGTAGTATACAATTCATCAAATTAAATTATGATATTTAAAAAAATGGGAAGGAATAAATATATGTGTTTTAAAAAAATTAAATAATATTAATGAATTAAAAAATAATATATTACATTTAAAAACCTATTTTCAATAAGAATTTCCACTATGAGTGGCATTATGGAAAATGAATAAATCATCGTTTCATGATGTCGTAGTTTTCTATACACATAAATACTATGTCCATTACCTATTAGATGAATATGTGTGTATGATAAGGGAAATAATTACCGTAAAAACATCCCAATATATTGAATATACTGGTGTTTTTATAAAATCAATGAATAAAAATTGTAGAGGGGTGGATAATGAAATTAAATGAAGTGAGTTTGAGAGACTATGTTACCTCTTAATTGGGTAACTACTTTGGGTTTATGCCAAAAATAATTATTGGATTAAATTATTCCAATTGGGATAATTATATAAATAATTGAGAAATTTTAAAAATTATATTTTCTTAGATCAGAAAAACATATGTTGTTTGAGAGGATTGAATAAGAGGGAGAGGTGGTGGGTTTATATATGCAAAGAAATTGACACACGAGGAAAATATGAAATTTTTTTGGTGTACCCATGTTTCTACATAAAAAAGTAATTCTAAAACAAAAAAATATTTTTTATAATTAATGGATGATAAATTTCAAAATAATGGGTCTCATATAGCTTTCTATTCCATTTTATGAGTTAAAATTTGGGTTTAGTACCATGTTAACATAATTTTTCACTTAATCGTTGTAATTAATATTTATCACATTCACCAATCTCTTTTTAAAAAACTATGTTAACCTTATTTGAAATTATAAATTATTCATATTCCAAATATGGAATCCATTTTCCATATTCTAATCATAGAAGTGGAAAAAAATAATTTAAATATAATCCTACTAATGGGATGACATTTCATATTTTCAATGTAAAAACTTGATAAACGTTTCTTGTTTTTATACACAATTTCAATGTGAAATTGATTAAAATGAACTAAACTGGATTAATTGAAAAAAATTATTATCTAATTAAACACTAAAATAAATTAAGAATTTATTTTTTCATGGTAAATAAATTAGAAGAAAATTTAGTTCGTAATTAGAATTCATTATTGTTCACTATTCATCCAAAAAAGATGATTCTCATAAAAATACCAAAAATTCACACTATGTTAATTTTTGAAAATATATGTTTTAAAATTTTTGTCTATTTTATAAAATTAAATTTCTATATTTCTAAAAATTTATTTTATTATTTTTCACAGTAGGACATTAAATGCAAATCATTTTAGAAAATAGTATTTTTAAACATATAAGGACTTTACCCAAAATTATATATTTCATTATCAAAATGATTTTTTAATATAAAAAGGTATTAAAATTAATTTAAAAGTAGTTATTACAATAAATATTAATATTTTTAACATGTTTTTAATAATTTAATCATTTAAATTATTACAACAATAAGATGATGTTTTGTAGAAACATCAGTTTTTAGTGTAACTTGCACAAAATCGATGGTCTGTGTGACATGTGTTGAGTCTGTGTTTCTTGTGACATACACCTAGTCGAAATTTGTTGTAAAATACCCCAAGTTGATTTTCTATGTATCATTTTTCAAGTTAGTTTTGTGTCAAAGGAATCATAAACATAGTTCATTAGAAACCATATGTGAAAATTTAATTAATTCAATTAAAACAATGTCAATAAAAATCTAGGGTGTTAAAGGTGATACATTTATCCCACTTATTTTTTTTCCAACAATGGGTGTATTTTTCCACACCAAAAATTTCTTGAAAATTGTTATTTTTTAAATTCATGGAATTATGGGAAGAGGGAAGTGAATTTTCACATGGAATTTAAAACAATAAATGAAAATGCTTCCATAAATGATATATACATATCATGAAAGAAAAATACTTTATAAATTTAAATGATATATAATGGTAAAATAATTAAGCATATGAACTATAGTGAAGTAATTTTGGAAATAAAAAAAGTTATGGTACTATTTGATGAATCATATTGAATATACAATAAGATGTTCCAATACATCTTCGCCCTTTAAGAGGGTTTAGAGGGTTTTATTTAACCCCTTTAGTTTTAACATAAACCCATGAACCAGATGAAGATATAAATTAGATTTAATGGAATATTTAAAAACAGAAACTGATCTATTTATTTTATATTATGTATATATAATCAAAGAGAATACTTCATTATGAATTTAAAAAAGAGTGAAAACAAAAAAGAAGAAAAAAGATGAATATATATGGTTTTCATTTTGGAATACATTTTATACTATGATTATATTCCCTAACCAATGTATATTAATAGAAATTAATCTATTTTGAATTGATTATACAATGGTGGGAGCCATGGGGTTATAAATAGAATGTGAAAAGGATTAATAGAAGAATATTGGATGTTGTATAATGAAAGATGGAACAATTAATATTGATGTTAGTTAATGATTATTAATGATTTTAATGCCTTTGGTTGGTCCCTGTTTACTTTCCCAATTCATGCACATGATGTAAACATGATAATATTTGGTAATAATTGATAATGAATTGAACCATGATTAACATTCATGACTCAGGATTAATTCTTCATCATTTTTAATCAAAAATAATTTTTCTAGAATATTAATATGATTAGATAAATATCTAATCCATACAATACCTCTATGTAAATAATTATAGGGGGTAGGGTGGTCTATGTTTGACCTGAAAAATAAATGAGATGATAGGATCCTTTTGATCGACATTAAATTCACCTCATAATTTTCTAGAATGGCTCCACTTACTTGCCATGAAATTCTACTATCTTTCTGCTATGAAAGGAAAAAACATAGTTGTTCTAGTAATCTCAATAGTTATCCATTGCACCGCCACATGGAAACATGTAATGTGATATATTATATGGTTTCCTCAATTTTATTATTAAATGTGATCGTATAGTCCTATAAGGTTATTATTAATTTAATGTTATTTTGGAAAAAACAAATTCTCTTTAATCCCACATGGAAAAAATACTTTTTAGCCAATTTCCTTGCTATTATTAATCTTAGAAAATCCCAGATAACACCCATAAAACATTTTTGATAAAAAATTAAACTGTATTTCATTATTATAATTACTATTGGGTTCTACATTATCCCCCTTTTTTGTTGGTCATAAATAAATTATATAAAAATCAGTTTAAAAAAGTGGGAAATAATTAAAATGACGGAATTACCAAATTTTCATCTACCCAAGTCCCCTTTTTTATATAGTAATTATCCCCATCGATTTATAATTATATAATATATGATTTGAGATAAATATTACTTAAATAATTTGTATCACCATTTATTAAAGACCATTTAAACATCCATAAATTATTTAACCTTTTTCCTCTATCTACAAAACCACTCCACAAATGAGATTATCAAAATGAAACATACAAAGAATGATGGTTATAGAAATAATATATTATAATTAACTAAAATTATTTCCCACTGTCTCAAAAAAACATTATACTCAAATGATTTATATAACAACATATAAATAAATTATATCATTATCTAACTCACCCAAAATAAAATCTATACATATTAACGATCATGATTATACATATAATGAGATAAAATAGTTTAACTCTTGATGATACATATATTTTTACAATAACTATCCTTACTAAAATAATACATGAAATAAACAAAAAAATCCAAAAGATACATATGAATCCATAAATCCTTGAAAGAAGAGTAATTATATTAAAAAAACAAAAATATTTTTAGATAATTAAGGAGAATATTCTATAATAAGGACACGTAAAACATGAACTTACTGACTAGTTTTCCTTTTGGAAAACCTATTATAGTGTGATTCAATATACAAAAAGAAGATAAGAGATGAAATATTTTAATATATATATATATATATTTATATGATAAAATGGCGACAGAGAAGGGGGTAGATATTTAATTTTAGTATACTCTAGTAAATATGTTTATAAAGTATATAAAAAATGATTAAACAAAGTTGATTGATGGATATTAAATATTTTTATAGTGTCCATGCATTATATTCCTTCCTAGTAAGGAATCAATTCCTACTGATGATGAAAACATAATCCTCACTACTAATTGATTATAATAAATTGTGCATTAAATATCAATGAAAATCAGATAGTAATCCTTATTTTATTGAAAATTGTTAATAATTTCTTAAAATCATACATTGTTCGGATAAATACCCAAGCCTCTTTTGACCACTATTTATAGATTTCTTGGATGCCTGGTTTTTGTAGTCTCAATATGGAATTTGATGATCTAAGTGGATGCATGATGACTAACATTAAATGATCAAAATAATATTATGTAAATGAATCACACAGTGTCCCGTGTGCAATGAAAAAATAACATTACTTGTTGAAATCTCACATATATGTCGGTGTAGCTTAATTAGGTATCCAGTGTAGTGATATTGGATTAGGGTAGTATTGTTTAAAGTATTGAGTGGATGGACCGTTATAAGTAGTTGGAAGGTGCTCTAATACTATGTTGGACTAGAATATTATCATTTAAGGAAAAATTCAATAAAACATTTCTTCAGTCACCTTACACTCACAATAACTCACAAATAACAAAAAAAAACATGAAACATGTTATAAATAATCGTTTTTATATTTTTTTTTTAAAAAATATTAATAAATATAAAACTGGGTTTATAAAAATGAACAAAATACAAAAAGAAATATGATTCCTTAAATTGTCTTAGGTAAATTTGATAGGCTCCAAGGTGCATAACACATTTTCCCTAGATTAATGACTTGGAAAGGGAAACAGAGATGTTACCGACCAAAATGCATGATTAGTTTTTAGAAAAATGGAGTTTATAGTGAAAACACCTTCTTCCTAAAAATTGTGAAATAAGTTTTGGCCTACAACACCTTTCTCTCTACAACCCTTTAAAAACCACCACACTATTCCCTTCACATGATTCTTCCTCACCACCCTCTTTATGTTCTGATTGGTTTTTTCTCCATTATGTTCATAACGTTTTGTGGCCTAAAATGAGTTTGGAATTTGTGAAGAATCATTTAAACGTGTTATTTATAATTTATTTTAATTTATTTGTAATATTTTTTTATTTTGTTTTTAATTATTAAAAATATTTTGTTACTTAATTTGTTTAGTTTGGTAGAAATCATTTATAAATAATAGTTATTATTAGTTAGTAAATTACTATTATTTAATTATGGATATTTAGTAATTAATTTATAATTAGTATTTGTGACAAAATTTTTATTAAATTTATTTATTATTTAGTATAACATAATAGTTTTTATATTTAAGTGACATAATTATTAACTGATCGATAACTAATGAAGATATCCTAATGAACATAAACTAACTAATAAATAAATAATAAGAACTTTATTAGTAATTAGTAATTTTTATTAATTAAATGATAGATAGATGTTTATGAAAAAAGTAATAATGATCAATAAACATCTAATTTTATATTAAATAACAAAAAATAAACAATTGATTAAAAAATTGATTATCAAATGATTAACTAATTATTAAATAATTATTAACATGGTATAAAATAATGATTCAATAATGATTATCTAATTTTTAAATAATTATTAACTACAGATTTACTGACAAGGGATTAATGATTATGTACTCATTAATAGAAATTTAAAGGATTAATAACTTATAATTATCTAATAATTAACTTTATATTATGTATAAATTATCTACTTAAAAACTATTAAATTTCAAATTATTGACATGTGATTATATAATCAAATAATAATGATTAAGTATTTATTAATTCTAGCTTAAAATAAGAATATATTTTTTGATTTGAGAATTCTTAACATTAGAGTAACTGAAGATTAACCTAGGTCAAATAATGATTAATGATTAATTATCTAATAAATAACTATAATGTAACTACTTAGAAACTATTATCTAACAAATCATTAAAGAGTGAATAATGAATTATTTGGGAATTATTAGCATTATATTAACTAATGACTAACTACTAATTTTTTAATGATTAATAAATCCTTAATTAATGATTAACCATTGATTGAAAATTAATTTACTATAATCTAACAAATTAATAACTATTGATTAACGAATTATTACATATAATTAACTTATGACAAATTATTTATTAAAGAATTATAGATAAATGATTATAGAATTATTCATTTATGATTAAATCACAATGAACTAATGATTGACTGAAAATTAATTAATTATGAACCACTAATGTACTATACACTTACTACTAAACACTATTAATTAATGAATGAACATAACACAATTAAAGACTAATAAAATATTAATTAATGAATGAGTACTGAATTACTAACTTAGAATTAATAAATGATTGAGTTAACATTAAATAGTTCTTAACTAAAATTTTTGTAATGATTAATCAATTATTAACAGCAAATTAAAAAATGATAGAATAATAATGAACTGATTATTAACTAAAGGTTGACCAATAATTAATTAATTAGGCACCATTTATTTATTATTATCTAAATATAAATTTACAATTAAATATCTGAAAACTAAATACATTGTTACTATTAATTAATTAATTATTAATGAAAGGTTAATGAAGGATTAATAACTGATTTTAGAATAATTAATGAATTAATATGGAATAATTTACTTAGGATTAACTAATGATTAACTAATGACTATATTAGGATTTATTAATGATTAAATAAGGATTAAATAAGGATTAACTAGTGCTTATATATTAAATAGCATCAGATTAACATAGAATCAAATAAGGATAACTTCATTTTAATTGTGCATAAATAAACACATGATTTACCACCAATGATTCATCTTCATTATATGGTTCATATCATTAGGGATATAAAATATTGGATAAAGAAAAATATATGTAATTATTGAGGATAAATATAATATTATAAAATTATAGTAATGTAAAGATTGTGTTGTTATTAGTGAAATGAAATCTATATATGGATACAATAGGTTGATGTGGATCTATCTCAATTTTACGATTTGACATGAACTTCACCAGTTGCACAAATACAGACATTGTCTCACACCTCTTTTGACACTCATGAGGGATATTTTTTGATAATTCCAATTCACATTATAATCTATTAAACATACCTTTAGGAACATTATTTTTTTTGAATAGAAAACATTAATTTAATCAATGATACTTTAAGAAAACATTCTAAAATTTTGTTAATGTAATGATTTTATTGTAATATAAGTAATGAAATAATTTTTTTACAATAAGTGGATGTATATTCACGGTAGTATTACACATACTCAAAAAAGGGAACAATGGTCATTAACTCAATCTTCACCTGGGGATGAGAAAGGTCCTTTCCTTACACCTTGTTTGAAAGAACTAGGGGTTATGATTTAGATATTTCAAATTCCATTTATAAAGTACTGAATATATATTTAGGAATATTAAAATCATTAAAAAAAATAAATCATGAAAAAATTGATCATATAAGTAAATGTTATGAAATTTGTAAAAATTGATTATTTTCTGGTTGATACAACATGATTATTCCACAACATTAATATTATTACCAATTTTATAATCTTGATCAAAAATCATTTTTCACATTGATAATCATGTATTCTAGTGTCTACTACTGTAACACCACATGTAAATAAAGAATATGACATTTTCATATTTATCCATATTTGTGAATAAAATATTAATATGACTTTAAAGGGGATTTTATGCTCGATGGCGTACCCAACACGCAACAACGAGTTTCTTGGGAATCTTACGTTGCACTCTAATAATAAAATAATATTATTTTAAATGGTAGTTAACATGTAGCCGTTGTATTGGCGGGAATGGATAGTAATAACTAAAATATGATTATATATGTTTTTAAATGTTATTACATTTATCCAATAAAAGATAAAGGCTTAAAATACGGAAAGAATTCAATTTTAGGCGTATATGCCCTAGTTTTCACTAAAGGTTCACTTATCGCCTTTTGATGGCGAACTATCATTAAATATAGTTTTGTTCACTATTATACATTATATTGGACCAAATAAAACTCTTACTAAGAATCGGGACATCAAAATTTACTTTGTGTAATTTTTTGGTATCTTTCCGATAAAGTTCATTTTTTTTAATGAATAGTGTAAAATGTTGTATTTTAATTCAAAACCACTTTTTAATCTAATTTATTTATATGATTAGATTATCTTTTGAATTGGTTTTAAAGTGAAATTAGAATATATTTTTACCATTAAATCCAATAGTGTTTTTTGGAATTAATTTCACTTTGAAATCGGACTTAAACTAGTGTCAATCTTTTGATACTTATTGTTTCATAAAAACACGATATTTGCTCTGACAGCGGGAATTAATTATTAAATTAATTAATTAAACTTATATGTTTTGAATTTTGTAAAATGGACTTCATGTTTGAATTCGGAATATCAAATATAGCTTAGGGTGAATTTTTGGGATTTTTCTGAAAAACTTCAATTTTTGATGAATAGTGAAACCACTAAGTGGTACTTATAAAAACTGATTTTTCTGTTTAAATGAAAATTTTCCATCTTTGTGTTTTTAATTTCAAAAATACAACATACATGGTTATCATTAAGAAGTAAAATGTGATTCAATGGGATAAAAATAATTTTTTGGTGAATAGTAACTTATTAAGTTTTTAATCGCAATTAGAGGTAATTAGTGTAGTTTATGGTAAGAATAATGTTTTAATAAAATTAAATGACATAGACACATGTCCTAACATCATTGTATGTGTCATGGACGACCAAGGAAATCCATGGGTCAACTTGGGGACCCCATGGAGCAACTTTGGTTGGAAAATGACATAAATATCTTTTTATTTAATGTTAAAGTAAAAATGACACAAACATGAGATGTTTTACTAAAACAATTATTACATGGGGTTATACAACTCATATATTTGACTATAAATATTCATTAGAAAGATAAAACGATTTCGTACATCATAGTATTTTTTTTATAATTTTTAGACATTAAATAAATTAAATTATTTATGACATCATGATGATGCAGCGATGACCTCATTATTTAACGATTTAAATAAAATGGAAAGATAATGTAATATCTAAGACCCGAACATGTGAAAAAGCTATTGGATGAGTGTATTTCGAACCCTTATCACCTTATCCTCTAAATACATCAATGTGGGACCTTTAAAATCCGAAACCCTTTTGAAAATAAAGTAACATTTTGTAACTTTACAAGAGTGCCCCTCCTCTCCTCTTATAAAATGCCCCCACCTCTACCTCCTTACCCACACTTTCAAAGACTTTGGATCGGCAAAAAACTGCCCATTTTGTCTCTCCACTTCCATATATTATTCCTTAAGGCCTCACTTTGGGTAGAAGTCTTCCCACGGAAGCCATTGAGCTCAAACCAAAGGGAGTTAACCGATTTTAAGGTAATGTCTTCACTTGTGTCCTTTTGTTTTATTTTGCTTCTCCAACCCCCTAAACTCTTTTTATTCATTTATTTTGTAAGAAAAACAGTTTCTTAAATATAATAGGATGTTTTTTTAAGAAGTATTAGAGCTACACTTACACACACCTACATCTAATGGTTAAAGAACATACTGTTTCCATGAATGACGAATTTCTGCCACCCGAAACGATGATTGTTCAACATTCTTTTAACACCATCAAAGGTGGACATTAAGATAACACTATACTTATATATGATATATAATATGTTTATGTTTTACTTAAGCTTCTTTATTTTTCATTTATGACATACCTTTATGGTTTCCATTATGGGTAAACGCGATATCTTCATTTAAGGAAGTGCAGACTACCACCCCCTCAAAGTGATGTGATTCGTTAAAGCCATATGTGGGACGTATAAAGGATGGATTTAAAGTTATTATATATGATGTTATATTGGAATTATAATATACCTTTATATCATTATTATTTTCTTTCCATTAAAGTATTAGATAGAAATTAATGTAGCGTCCATGCGTACGTACGGCTTACCGTCTCCATGAACGGTGCATTTCATTTCTTATCCCCAAATGTAATGTATTATTATGAGTACAAATATATAATAGATATATATGATGTATGTTACATCTAAATGATTAATATAATTCTGGAATTAAAATATACATACCTCTCATATAGTTTTAATTCCATTAATATGACATAGAAATGAAAGTTGCGTTCATGCGTACGTACGGCTTACCGTCTCCATGATCGGTGCATTTCATTTCTTTCCTATAAATGATTATGTGATATTATAAATACATGTATATTCTGGATATATATGATATATATGATATCCAAATCAGGAATGTCATTCTGGATATAAATAACCTTTGACCCCACGAACAACATGTAATTGTAAGATGTCCACTTTCGACTTAAGAACCAAATATCGACAAAACAAACATTATTAACTTAATGATTACAAAATGTTTATAACATGGAAATAAGTTATATAAAACGAATAATAATCTTGAAAAAGGTTCTTAATCATGTATAAATTAACTCAAGTTTATTATTCAGGAGATTAAAGAAAGATCGAGTCAAGTCGGACCCGAGGTAAGGGATCCTACTCCTCTCTTTCTTTTTAAGTACACACTTTTATGCCATTCCTTTTAAGCTCATATTTCTTGGGATTGGGATGTTCTTTTATATTAATATTACTGTAATTTTTATGTTCATATGAAGAGAGACCCAATTCTCTCTCATCAATCCATTTTTTAAGTTTTGAGTGGCGCCGTTAGGCTGTCGAATTTTCGTAAGAGATCTAACCTCTCTCTTTATTTTTAAGTACTCTCCTTTATGTCACATCTTTTAATCTCCTATTTGTTATGTTGGGGGATGTTCTTTTATATTACACTTTCTATAAACTTTATGTTAATTTTATGATATACCCTATTTTATCTCATGAATCCATTTTGGTAAGTTTTATGTGGCGCCGTTAGGCTATCGATTTTTCGTAAGGGATTTTTCATCTCACTTTTTTTACCGTGATAATTATGCTACATTTTACACAATTTCCTTTCAGTGGTGTATGTACTGCCAATTATTTTAATCATTTTGTAATATACTATTTTTTATGAGTATTTACATCAATGTTGTTTTGTCCTTCTTTCAAAAGGTGTATGTTTCGAAAGATACCCATGTCGGTAAGGGAACCTTTCACCCTCCTCTTTTCAAAAGACTTCTTTTGTTGGGTCTTTTAATTTACATATTGTAATGTTGGGATATGTTCTCATATATCCTTATTGATGTATATTTTATGTCCAAGTGATGAGATAAACTTTTCTTTATCTCTCATCAACTCATTTTGATGTGACGCCGTTAGGTTGTTAAGGGAACTTCTTAACCCAATTTCGATTTCTTTGGGTTCAACATGTAGTTATTGAATGTGTCATCCTTTTAATATGTGTGAATGACCTTTGATTATTTTACACATAATATCCACTTATATTTGGTGTATTATATTGACACACATAATTATGTAATTGATTTATCCTTAAACTAAGGATACCGTCTTTGTAAGGGACTTCGTCTCAATCTCCATTCATTGAGGCATATTTTGTTTTATACACAACCTTCTTTTATACGGTGTATAAACCCCTTTGACTATTACTTTTATCCAAAAGGTATCTTTTTTATACGAATCATTTTACTAAACAACAAAAGGGAATGTTTTTGTCGTACGTATGCGGCGACAACGACTTCTCCGCCGCCGTGACCATTATTTGAGTTTCAGATTCTTCTACAAGCCATACCTTATTTTTAAAAGAAAAATAAATACCATGTTTTACTTTTATTTTATTTTGGTATTGAAAATGGTTTTCATAATGTTTTTATATCAATGTGTTGTATTGATATCTTGTTATTGATAGGTGGAAATGTTATGTTTCCTTTATGCATGTTTTATGTGATAAGATTATGTTATGGTTCTTGGGAATTATTATGAAGACGGGTGGTTCCATGATAAACTAAGGGCGGGTGAGCCCGATATAGCTCTCTAATGCATTGGGTAACGCGAAGGAGTGAAACGTTAAGGTTTCTCTGAAGTGATTTAGGGAATATACTGTGATGGGTATTCCAAACGTAACCAAGAGGGTTACTCCCTACGTAAGAATGTTATGAATGCCTCAAGTTACCTTTATGTCTTATGATTTCTATGATTTATTCATGATTTTATGAGGTACGTTAAAGTACTTATGTTTTATGGGTAAAGTATGATTTCATTGTTATGTATATATGAACTCATGTTTCCTTACCATATTTTTTTATAACCCTTACTGAGCTTTTTATGCTCATCCTATGTTTTTGAAAAGTTTTTCACAGGTCAAGGGAAAGGTACATGATGTGATGATAGTGTCAAGGAAGTGTCAAGAAAGAATCCATGTTTTATTTTAAATATGTTTCCGTTGATGGGAAGAATGAATACTGTATTTTATGTTACCACTTTGTTTAAATGTGGAATGTAATGAATGTTTCATGATCTAATTCTCTAAAACTCTAAACCTGAAAAGATCCTCAATGTGTAATCTTGTAATAACTCAAGATTAAGTAAGGTTTAAGGCTGGGGCCTTATAGTTGGTATCAAAGGTCGGTTTAAATAACATTAGAGGTTAGGGTATTCTATAAGCATAAGTGGCATTACCATAATGGTTCGGATTTCAGAAAGAGTCTTAGTTTTAGATAAAGTGAATGAGTAAGTGTATCTTAGTGTTTACCTTCCTCATTAGTACATGATGGTTTTGTTGATATACTCACACTGGCAATTCTGTTTTTAGTGAATGGATGGATCTAGCAGGCACCAAAGAGACAAAAGGTTTGAAGGAAACTGTGGTGGTTCTATGATTAAGATACTAGACAAAATGGGGGATTCAATGAGGAAACTCGTGGTTGTTCTAAACCAACTATCAAGGAGTCATGATCAACCACTTGAACCTTCGTATGATCTTTAATGCATCATGTACGAGATGACCAATCGATGAGGAAGTTCAGGTAATAATTATAAAGGTAACCATTAGAGTTTATATGATCCTTACTTTTGAGGTAATTATGGGTTTCTATATGTTATGATGGAAGTGAAATGCATGAGATAAAATTGAGGTTAAATTATGTTATGGTTATTTTTGATGATTTTATCTCTTTTTGGGGAATGATTTGAGAATTATATAGTTTTGGAAAAATGAAAACACGCAGACCGTGTGACTACCCGTCACGTCGGACAGAGGTGCGGGAATCGAACCCACAACCTAAGTGCGACTTGTATTTATCACCTACCACTGGACTACGTGAAGTCCCTGGTTATTTTGACTGATTATTTATAGTTATATGATTTTATGAATTAAGATTAAGTTGATTTTGGGTTATTTATGAAAATGATTAACCTATCATGGAGGATATGTGATTAGGTTAATTACTTTTCAATACAAGACTTTAGGAGCAAATGATGTTGTTTAGAGATAAATGTTACGATTTAACTTGGAAGACTATGTGACTAAATCCTTCAAATATTTGGGTTTCAATCTTAGATTGTTTTACTTTGAATAATTTTATGGACAAATTGATTATCGGATGGTCCTCATAGGAATTTGGGTTTTGTTGGACAAATTTTGGAGATTAAGAATAGATTTTCTTTTTTAAAGGGTTATCCTTTTCTGGATTATCTGATCTGGTACTAACCTTTTTGGTTTTGGTTTTATTTAAGGTCTACAGATATGGGAAGTATATAGTTCTCTTTGGTGGATTAGGTGATTCTCTAGAAGTTGATTATAGTACTCTTAATGCGAACAAGTCTCCCTAAATACTCGTCTTTTGGAAAAAAATATGAGTTTGATTAAGGAATATAGTAAAAGTTGAAAGTCAACATGATAAGTGATTATGTTTCCTTATGAATAAATTCCTCAATAAAAAGTAACTTAAAACAAAAATGTTGTTTATTAACTTTTCCTACTGGGGAATCGAATACCGTTTAACCCATCACAAGTTTGTGATTTTCTTATGGTTAACTTTCTCCTAGACATGTTTACTATCACTCTCCCCCAAGAACATGACCCTTTGGTTTTTCTTCCATGTCCATGTTTTTCTATATTGAATCCTAGTATGGGTTAACTCGGGTGACCTCTATACTTATATTCCTTTATTTTAAAGTGATTATTTTACCGACTCTTGTTCCGATGTGGGACTTTCAAGGATGTTTCCAAGCTCAATTTTAAAAATTGCGAGGACACAATTTTCAAAAGGGGGGAAGGATGTAACACTCCAGGTAAATAAAGAATATGATATTTTCATATTTATCCATATTTGTGAATAAAATATTAATATGACTTTAAAGGGGATGCTATGCTCGATGGCGTACCCAACACACAACAACGAGTTTCTTTGGAATCTTACGTTGCACTCTAATAATAAAATAATATTATTTTAAATGGTAGTTAACATGTAGCCGTTGTATTGGAGGGAATGGATATTAATAACTAAAATATTATTATATATGTTTTTAAGTGTTTTTACATTTATCCAATAAAAGATAAAGGCTTAAAATATGGAAAGAATTCAATTTTAGGCGTATATGCCCTAGTTTTCACTAAAGGTTCACTTATCGCCTTTTGATGGAGAACCGTCATTAAATATAGTTTTGTTCACTCTTATACATTCTATTGTACAAAATAAAACTCTTCTTAAGAATCAGGACATCAAAATTTACTTTGTGTAAATTTTTGTATCTTTCCGATAAAGTTCATTTTTTAATGAATAGTGTAAAATGTTGTATTTTAATTCAAAACCTCTTTTTAATCTAATCTATTTATATGATTAGATTATCTTTTTAATTGGTTTTAAAGTGAAATTAGAATATATTTTTACCATTAAATCCAATATTGGTCGTTGGAATTAATTTCACTTTGAAATTGGACTTAAACTAGTGTCAATCTTTTGATACTTATTATTTCATAAAAACATGATATTTGCTCTGACAGCAAGAATTAATTATTAAATTAATTAATGAAACTTTTATGTTTTGAATTGTGTAAAATGGACTTCATTTTTGAATTAGGAATATCAAATATTTCTTAGGGTGAATTTTGGGGATTTTTCTGAAAAACTTCAATTTTTGATGAATAGTGAAACCACTAAGTTGTACTTATAAAAACTGATTTTTCCGTTTAAATGAAATTTTTCCATCTTTGTGTTTTGAATTTCAAAAATCCAACATACATGGTTGTCATTAAGGAGTAAAATGTGGTTCAATGGGATAAAAATAATTTTTTTGGTGAATAGTAACTTATTATGTTTTTAATCGCGATTAGAGGTAATTAGTGTAGTTTATGGTAAGAATAAGGTTTTAATAAAATGAAATGACCTAGAAACATGGCCTACCATCATTGGATGTGTCATGGAAGACCGAGAAAATCCATGGGTCAACTTGGGGACCCCATGGAGCCACTTTGGTTGGAAAATGACATAAATATCTTTTTATTTAATGTTAAAGTAAAAATGACACAAACATGAGATGTTTTACTAAAACAATTTTTACATGGGGTTATACAAGTAATAGTTTTGACTATAAATAGTCATTGGAAATATAAAAAGATTTCGTACATCATAGTATTTTTTTTATCATTTTTAGACATTAAATAAATTAAATTATTTTTGACATCCTGATGATGCAGCGATGACCTCATGATTTAACGATTTAAATAAAATGGAAATATAATGTAATATCTAAGACCTAAACATTTCCAAAACCTATTAAATGAGTGTATTTAAAACCCTTATCACCTTATCCTCGAAATACATCAATTTGGGACCTTTAAAATCCGAAACGCTTTTGAAAATAAAGTAACATTTTGTAACTTTACAAGAGTGCCCCTCCTCTCCTCTTATAAAAGGCCCCCACCTCTACCTCCTTACCCACACTCCCAAATCCTTTGGCTCTTCCAAAACCTGCCCATTTTGTCTCTCCACTTCCCTCTATTACTCTTTTAAGCCTCACATTGGGCAGAAGTCTTCCCAAGGAAGTCTTTGAGCTCAAACCAAAGGGAGTTACCCGATTTTAAGGTAATGTCTTCACTTGTGTCCTTTTGTTTTATTTTGCTTGTCCAACCCCCTAAAATCTTTTTATTCATTTATTTTGTAACAAATCCAGTATATTAAATATAATAGGATGTGTTTATAAGAAGTATTCGAGATACTCTTACACACACCTACATCTAATGGTTAAAGAACATACTGTTTCCGTGGATGGAGAATTTCTGCCTCCCGAAACGATGATTGTTCAACATTATTTTAACACCTTCAAAGATGGCCATTAATATGACAATATAATTATATATGATATATAATATGTTTATGTTTTACTTAAGATTCTTTATTTTTCATTTATGGCATACCATTATGGTTTCCATTATGAGTAAACGCGATATCTTCATTTAAGGAAGTGCGGAATACCGCCCCCTCAAAGTGATGTGATTCGTTAATGCCATATGTGGGATGTATAAAGGATGGATTTAAAGTGATTATATATGATGTTATACTGGATTTATAATATAACTTTATATCATTATTATTTTCTTTCCATTAAAGTATTAGATAGAAATGAAAGTAGCGTCCATGCGTACATACGGCTTACCATCTCCAAGAACGGTGCATTTCATTTCTTATCCCCAAATGTAATGTATTATTATGAGTACATATATATAATGGATATATATGATGTATGTTACATCTAAATGATTAATATAATTTTGGAATTAAAATATACATACCTCTCATATAGTTTTAATTCCATTAATATGACATAGAAATGAAAGTAGCGTTCATGAGTACGTACGGCTTACCGTCTCCATGAACGGTGCATGTCATTTCTTTCATCTAAATGATTATGTGATATTATAAATACATGTATATTCTGGATATATATGATATATATGATATCCAAATCAGGAATGTAATTCTGGATATAACGAACCTTTGACCCCACAAACAACATGTAATTGTAAGAAGTCCACTTTCGACTTAAGAACCAAATATCGACAAAACAAACATTATTAACTTAATGATAAAAAAATGTTTATAACATGGAAATAAGTTATATAAAAGGAATAATAAGCTTGAAAAAGGTTCTTAATCAAGTAGAAATTAACTCAACTTTATTATTCAGGATATTAAAGAACGACCGAGTCAAGTCGGACCCGAGGTAAGGGATCCTACTCCTCTATTTCTTTTTTAAGTACACTCTTTTATGCCATTCCTTTTAAGTTCATCTTTCTTGTGATTGGGATGTTCTTTTATATTAATATTACTGTAATTTTTATGTTCATATGATGAGAGACCCTATTCTCTCTCATCAATCCATTTTTGAAGTTTTGAGTGGCGCCGTTAGGCTGCCAAATTTTCGTAAGAGATCTAACCTCTCTCTTTCTTTTTAAGTACTCTCCTTTATGTCACATCATTTAAGCTCCTATTTGATATGTTGGGGGATTTTATTTTATATTACTCTTTCTATAAACTTTATGTTAATATGATGAGATACCCTATTTAATCTCATCAATCCATTTTTGTATGTTTTATGTGGCGCCGTTAGGCTGCCGAGTTTTCGTAAGGGATTTTTCATCTCACTTTTATTCCTGTGAGATTTATGATACATCTTCCACAATTTCCTTTGAGTGGTGTATTTACTGCCAATTATTTTACTCATTGTGTAATATACTTTTTTATGAGTATTTACATCAATTTTGTATTGTCTTTCTTTCACAAGGTGTATGTTTCGAAAGACACCCATGTCGGTAAGGGAACCTTTCACCCTTCTCTTTTTAAAAGACTTCTTTGGTTGGGTCTTTTAATTTACATATTGTTATGTTGGTATATGTTCTCATATATCCTTATTGATGTAAATTTTATGTCCAAGTGATGAGATACCCTTTTCTTTATCTCTCATCAACTCATTTTGATGTGACGCCGTTAGGCTGTCAAGGGAACTTCTTAACCCAATTTCGATTTCTTTGGGTTCAACATGTAGTTATTGAATGTGTCATCCTTTGAATAAGTGTGAATGACCTTTGATTATTTTACACTTAATATCCACTTATATTTGGTGTATTATTTCTACACACATAATTATTTAATTGATTTATCCTTAAACCAAGGATACCGTCTTTATAAGGGACTTCGTCTCAATCTCCATTCATTGAGGCATATTTTGTTTTATACACAACCTTATATTATACGGTGTATAAACCCCTTTGACTTTAACATTTATCCAAAAGGTATATTTTTTATATGAATCGTTTTACTAAACGACAAAAGGGAATGTTTTTGTCGTACGTATGCGGTGACAATGACTTCACCGCCGCCGTGACCATTATTTGAGTTTCGGCTTCTTCTACCAGCCATACCTTATTTTTAAAAGAAAAATAAATACCATGTTTTACTTTTCTTTTATTTTGGTATTGAAAATGGTTTTCATAATGTTTTTATATCAATGTGTTGTATTGATATCTTGTTATTGAAAGGTAGAAATGTTATGTTTCCTTTATGCATGTTTTATGTGATAAGATTATGTTATGGTTATTGGGAATTATTATGAAGACGGGTGGTTCCGTGATAAACTAAGGGCAGGTGAGCCCGATATAGCTCTCCAATGCTTTGGGTAACGTGAAGGAGTGAAACGTTAAGGTTTCTCTGAAAAGATTTAGGGGATATACTGTGTTGGGTATTCCAAACGTAACCGAGAGGATTACTCCCTACATAAGAATGTTATGAATGCCTGAAGTTACCTTTATGTATTATGATTTCTATGATTTATTCATGATTTGATGAGGTACGTTAAAGTACTTATGTTTTATGGGTAAAGTATGATTTCATTGTTATGTATATATGAACTCATGTTTCCTTTCCATATTTTTTTATAACCCTTACTGAGCTTTTTATGCTCATCCCAAGTTTTTGAAAGGTTTTTCACAGGTCAAGGGAAAGGTACATGATGTGATGATAGTGTCAAGGATGTGTCAAGAAAGAATCCATGTTTTATTTTAAATATGTTTCTGTTGATGGGAAGAATGAATATTGTCTTTTATGTAACCACTTTGTTTAAATGTGGAATGTAATGCAAGTTTCATGATCTAATTCTCTAAAACTCTAAACCTGAAAAGATCCTCAATGTGTAATCTTGTAATAACTCATGATTAAGTAAGGTTTAAGGCTGGGGCCTTATAACTACGATACTGAATTTATTATACTATAGAAATTTCATTCATATAGTACAAAAAAACTACATTGGTTGGTTCTACTGATTAGGTTACCCTATGTGAAATTCATAAAATAATTCATGGTTATTTAAATTTAATAAATGATCAAGAGATCCATTCTGTTTTCTATATTAATTCTCTATTCAATTATAGGTTATATCTTATAGTTATTTCCCTAGCTTATGATGAGGAATTAGTCCATATGAAAATATTATTTAAAAAAGGGTTTGACAGTTCCTTGACAGAGTTATATGTGGAGGTGTATATTTTCCATTAGAAATGTATAATTTTATAACATTGTATGCATAAAAATTTAGTGATCATGTTCCATCTATATAATACCCCACAATTCTATATTTTCAAAAATATGAAAACCAAAATGATCATCGATATATGCTAAAAGATAATTTTGTTAATAAGGAAATATCTAATTTTATAATATATGGAGAAAAAAGTTTTGAAAATGCGCAAGGTTTAGAGTTTGGGGAGGATTTTTACACAAATATAGTAGTTTTACATCAGCCTTAATGCACAATAAATCATTATCCACTATTTTCATCTTGGCTGTAATGAATGGAACATATTTTAGAATCTAAATAGATTATTATCACACCTAAAACTATGTTTCTTGGAGATGTAGATGATATATTTTTTGAACTAGGCATAACATTATATATTGGGAGATATTTTCCATGTTACGGTGAAATGGAAAATATATTGGAATGATTTTATTAATGGATATATTGTAGATATTTTTTCAAGGATTAAAACAAAAAAATGAATCATATGGTGTAAATAATATTGGGAAGATAGTTGACTTATATTAATAGTGATTCGTAAAATTTCATAGGGATGTTGGAGAATTTCTAAGAATGATTCATCCTATAATTTTTTGTATCTAATAACGAAAAATGATTATAAACCCATTGGATACTAAATTTGTGTCATGCATTTCTCTTGAGATGATTAAGACCTACCAAGATGTTCATGTAGCACTTATGTGGGAGATGACATAATAAAATTTTTCTTGTATTATTTACAATGGAATGACATTTATAAATAATTAAAAGGATGTTTTTAATGTGTATGGTGATTGGGATTACTCATATCAGGTATTGATGATATTTCTATCCATACTGAGAAAAAATAAACAAATTTTATTCCAATAGGATACGAATTAAAATGTGTCTTAAAAAAAAATCAGTCTCATGTTTTTTTTATTTTTTTCACATTCTAGACATTTATTTCCACATTTTATTGGAAAATATTATATAAAAATTTATGGAGTTCATATATATGAAATTTAAAATGGTTTATTATAAATTTCTGTAACCAAAGATGATATTTATTCACTTATACAACTTAATTTTTCAAATTTTAAGGAGAAAAACTTATGAAACATTGATTTTGTTTTTATAATCAATTAAAAACCATTTCACCTGATTTAGAGGAGTGGGTTTGATATCTGATGATCATCAAAAAATGATTGAGTAAATGAATTCTTACCATGTCACATGGATATCCCAAAATGCACATCATCGATATTGCATCAGAAAAATTTCCAAAAATATATGAATGGATTTTCATGATGAAGATATGATGAAGGATATCATAATGAATCGTTTCAAATCACTACCATATCTATTGTTTTTTCAATGAAACAATAATATTAATTTATGTATAATATTATCATTTGAATCTAATGATCCATAATTTATATGGTTAGATAAGTGATTAAAATGAATTTGTAGGGATAATCAGAAACTATATGATTATATGATGTATATTTCAATGTAAAAATGAGTATTTGAAAATGATAGGGGTGATGTTTTCTAGAATCATGGACACAAACTTTGTTGAGTGAATCAATAGAATATTCATGGGGGATCATAAATTTCATATAACTATCCTTATTTAGAAGAAATTTTATGATTGGTTAAAGATCACCATATAATGTGGAAAACATACTCCCCACAGGATCACTGAAACCCCCCCAGTTTTGGTGAATTGTTTTCAAATTAATTTAATCTTTTTGATATTTTCAATTTCACACAACACTGAATATAGATTATGTTATGTGAAATAAATAAGTTATTTTTTCTTTTAAAGCTACACCAAGTCATGTTTTTGTTATGTGGTACACAAAGATATCTTTTCACTTCATGAAAAAATAACTTGTATTTCATTATACACAACACTGACCTGACATACGTTGCACACAACAGTGAGTATCTTTGAAAAAAATGTTTTAATTAAAATTAATTAAACAAGATAGTTATAACAAATACATTAATAATAATATGAATATGAATAAAGAATTTTTAAATATTTTTTAAAATATTATTTTATAAATAAAACATAATTATTATAAACCATAATTATGATAAAACATATAAGTTTTGGTAAAGACATTATATTATTGAAAATTAAATTCTCACACAAGACCTTCTCTCTATGACTATATATGAAAAATAATAAAATGAATTTATAAAATTGTAGATATAAAATGATATTAGACATATATAATTTTTGAATATAGAATTCCTATATTAGATTAAGAATAATTTATTTGGATTTTTCTGGAAAACATCATTTTTAGGTGCATAGTGAAAAATACTGAATTTTACATCAAAATCGCATTTTTATATATGTTATTTATATAGTTAAATTATATATTATGTTTTTAAATGTAACAATATATAAATTATTCATCTAATAATCCCATTTATTTCATTAAAATATTTTTAATTTCAAATTTAGAAATAAAATATTTATGAACTTTGTAAGAGTCTCACTTTAGAATCCGACTTCCTAACCATGTCTTCAAGAATATAATTACACATAATTTATCTATTAGATGAATTTACATTCAATAAAATACATAAAATGTGGTAATAAGAATAATAAATATAATCAAACAGTATCAATTTATTTTTTAGATATATTATAATTTAAATTGATTGAAATTAATTAGAGTGATTAAGGAAAAATTATGATTAATAAGAGAATAAACTAAAATCTTAAGGGCCCAATTAACCTAAAAAGTTCTCCAAAACCCACTATATGGACATATTTTATCCATAAACCTTCCATTAATCATTTTTATGACTTTATTTAGGTAAATACATGGGTACACCTTAATAAGTTTTTAAAATTCCAAGTGTTCCCCACCCTCCCCTATAGAAGGCCACCACCTCTCCCTCTCCTTCACAACTCAAAACAATTACCCAATGAAAATATAACATCCGTCCTCATTCTCTATTAATTTATTTTAATTCTCCACTAAATAAATTCTTTATATTACATGAATATATAATAGAATCAGTATCCTAAACATTCTAAGAGGTTTTTATGATGATTCAGTCTCTATTTACACACTCTACACTTAATCAGTAACAAACATACCATTCTTATGTACGGTGAACTACCACCGAACACAACATCAGTGTTATTTTTTCCATTACGACCTCTCATATATGAGAATTATAATGAAAATTTAATTTTTATATGATATATGTGATTCATTTATTATTATTTAATTATTATATAACACATAACTTCATTTTTCCATTTTGTGTAGTTACGATAATTTCATTTTGTGATGTATGGACTACCAACTCCTCAAAGAGATGTGAATCATTCACACATGACATAGACTGTATTAATGGTGGTTTTACTGAAATTATTTTATATATATGACATAATAATTGTAATTTAATTATATTATATATAAATTCATATTTTTATTTTATTTTATTTTTATTTCGATATTATAATAAAAAATGGGAACACTGTTCACATGTATGTACGACCTAAAATCTCAATGAACATTGTATTCCATTTTATACTTATATATTTTATAGGATATTATAAATACATATATAAATTATATAAATTATATTTATATCTTGTTCAATTTTATTATATAAAGATAAATACATGAGTACAAAAAGTATTACAAATAAAGACGCATGTGAAAAGAAAAGAGGCTATTACCCGAAATGAAACCATAAAATGAATTGTTAATAATAGGGTAATATAATTTCATAATAGAATAATATATGGATTTATATATAAATATACGTTTATTTAATTGATTTTTAATAAACAAATATTTGTTATATAAGAGTTTTGTTTGATTATGATGAGATTCAGGAGATATGGTAAGTGAATTTTATCTCACTTTTTATTTTCATGAGATACATGCCTAATTCACAACTCATTTCATTATTGTGGTTTATATAATGACCAAGGAAGTATTATATTATTATTATATATAACATTATGGTTATTTACATATCCATTTATTTCTTTATTTTATGGGTTTTATGATTCAAAAGTTACCAAATCAAAAAACTAATTTTGTCTCAATTTTCACTCTTTGAGACATATGTAATGTTATGCACCTATATTTTTTTAATGAGGTGTACATACCTCAATGGAAATGTCATATCATGAATACAATTATTTTCATGATATTTTGTGCTTCATGTTATGTTATTCACTATATTTTATTATGATTTAAAGATATCAAGTTGGTAATAGTTTATTACAATAATCTCACCATTTATTTTGATTGTTTATCATTATTCTCCCATTGGTTATATACTATGATCCATATCTATGTAAAATCATCATTTGTTTTCTTACACTCTAGTTATTCATTGAATATCAACGCATTGGTACCATTTTTCAAATTTTTGGTACATAATATGATGAAGAATGTTTTTTAAGAATGTACAAAAATACCTCTCTCTTTAGTTGGAAATTTTTTTTCATTCAAAACCATGTTTTATAGAAACTATTTCCAAAAATATTCTAATATTATCCTATTGTATATAAAAGTAATTTTTACCAATTTATTTCATTTTTAGACACAAATAAATTTTAAAAAGGAATTTTCTTGTCATTTTCTGGTAGATGTAATTTTAAAAACATATTACAAATTAGAAATAATGTTCGGCATGTACAGATTTACATGTATTCATGTTCTTCATTCCCATAAAGTTTCATTTACAATAATATAATGATTTTTTGGAATATTTTTTCCTAATATAATATAAATTTATTTTTTATGTTTTTGTTCAAATATTTTTTTAAATGTTTTTTTAAAAAGTGATTTAAGTGATTTTCAAAATGTCTTTTAAAAGTATTCAAGAGGATGTTTTCAAATAAATATTTTTCAAGGATTTAAATAATTATTTTATAAATTTTCAATATAATTTCAAAGAAAATGGCCTAGAAAATGTTTTTAATCAACTTTATACGTTCATAATAGAAAATGTTTTGAAAGTTATTTCAATATTTCATTTATATGTATTCAAATTATTTGTAAAGAAAAATATTTCCAAAATATTTCCAATATTATTTTACAATTTTTCATGGGAAGAGTTTATCAATATAATTTCAAACCTTAGTTCTATTTTATCAATTTATTTTCATAGAAAATGTATTTCAAAATTTTCTCAATATTCAATTATAAATTTTCAAGGGAAATGATTTTCAAAATGATCTCAAGCCTTATTTTTATGTTTTCAAAGTATTTTCAAAGAACATGATTTTCTATAAGTCTTTCTGTTTTATGATATTTTTTTAATAATGAAATTATATTTTACTCAATAAACATTTTTAAAATGATAATTCTAAATTATTTTCCATCTAATATGGAATCCATTGGTTTTACTCATTGATTTTAAGAAATGATGAAAAGATTTCATTTATATTCCTTCTCTTAATGGATTGTGATTTAGTGCCATTATGATTTTGAACACTGTTTCTCTTTCATGGTTTTTATGTTTATGAAATCTGATCCTCTTAAACAATATTTTTTCGTACAAAACAATCTTACTTTAATTGGTAATGATTTGATTAAATGATTATACAACGTGTACTTTTTACATATGTTAATATATGATGACATGTTTATGACAGCAATTTAATTTCCGGTGTATCGAATGGATTTTTATGAACCCCATACCATTTAATGTGTCATGATAAGATGAATTTTTTATTTTCTTGTGGAACAGTTTTGGATGGTTTTATTATTACTAGTGTGTGACCTGTAACTTCCTCCAATTTATAGGTTAGATATATATATCCCATGAGATAATTATGAGATTCATATTGATGGTCTTAATACACTATCAATTTTTTTGTGGAACTGATACATTAAATGGAATGGACTATGACTGGGGATGCTAGTGTGTCCCACCAAGTTCGTGCAGTCACCAGGAAGATCAATTATTTGGAAAATTGATCCATTGTGTGATAATGGGGAAACCCGATCCACTATGGGAAGATGAGAATGAATGATACCTTCCATGGAAAGAGCTATGAATGGGGATGGTGTTGTGTACCAACTTGTAGGTTTTTTCCCATGAAGTTCCTATAAATGTTTTAGAAGTTCATATTGACTTATAGGGAATGATATTACATATTTTTTCATTGTCACAATTCCATGACTTACTCATATGTCATTAATTCATGGATTATTAAATAGGATTCATTATGACTCATTACTTATGAACTTATGACCATTATTATATGATTTTATTTTATTATATGTAGAGTATGATATGATAATGTTATTATGACATTCATATACCCTTAGGGTCATGTTTATACTTATATATGTCCCTTTTTATCCTTAATGAGCATATGAATCACCCCTTTATAATGTTTCCTTTATAAGGTTATGAAGATATATTTTAGGAATGATATGTATATTAGGGTTTCTGTTACTGGAGAACCAAATTAGAGATAATTTTACTCCCTCTTATACCTATGATTATGTTTTCATGTTTCTAAAGGTGTTAATCTAACACGGTCTCGGGGAATCTATTTTTTCAGTTGTTAAGTATTATAAAAATTAATGTAATATATTTGTATTTTATTACAAGTATTTCTTAAAATGGTATCAGAGAGATAGTTTAGTTAGCCTTTGGAAACTAGGATTAGAAAATTTAGTGAGATCTGTTTGTATATTTAAAAGTATTTGTTTAGTGATGTCAGTAAGCATATTTATAAGAATGAGTTAACATTTAGGAAAATGTCCTATAATTTTGGTAATGGACTAATTGAGAGATTTCCAAGAAATAAAAACTATCCTGGATACTACAAGTGGATGTTGTTCTGGTATAGATGTGCCTAAGAGTAAAAATAATGAAAAGATGTGTCGGGCCAGAAACAAGTGCATCATGGTACATGACAATGGGTTTTACTACACTGTTGGTTTGACTCTTTTAGGGTATATTATTTAAGAAATAAAGAAATATTCATAAAAAATAATGAAGTATTTAAAAATAATTTGGATATGAATAACCTAGGTGTAACACCATGAGAGTTTTTGATTTTTTGGGGAATTCATTTTATCATTTCGTTATTTTACAATTTACGAAACACTGAAGGTGATTTTTATTATTAAATCTTTATAATTTTCTAATGATATATTAAATACCTAGCTTTCATGCACTAAATGAAAAATAATTTTTAACATTATCTTCATGGATATATGAGGTTTTCGTACATTACACTTAAGATGGAATTTCTACAATGGTTTTCATAACAAGAAAGTCTGAGTGTTACAAAACTAAAATATATTATTAAAAATATTATTATTAAATATAATAATATATTACCTATCCATTATGTTAACCTTAAGGAATAATATTTACTTTCATATAAAAATAAATTGATGATTTTATTAGTTACAAGTTAATTTGAATTGAACTTAATAACCAATAGAACATAAAATAGAATGATTTTATAGAAAACAATTTTTACGCTCAAAATGACATTTTATCTAATTAATTACAATTATTAAGTTATTTTATTGTAATATAAATATTATATATCCAATAAAATATTTTTTATATTTAACCAGTATATTTTAAAAACATAAGATAGTAAAGAACTCAAGCTCAAATATAAAACCTATATTTGTATTAAGGCACTTTTAAAATCTTATAATGGGGAACCTATTTTAAATCAAAATTTTCAATCTTTTATAAATTTTATATGTCAAAATGAACTTAATATTTTAAATCATAACATTTAAATTATGATAGGTTAAATTTTGGTAATTTTCAATGAATTTTTATATTTTGATGAACAATGAAACTAGCCAATTATAATCCCAAACTTCCTTAATTAATTCATATAGTTAAATTATATATCTAATTCGATAAAAATTTAATTTACATTACTTTTTTTTTCAAAAAATCGTATTTTGTTCATTGGAATCAATTTCAAATTTGTATAGTATCAAAAAACATAACAATATCTTGACTGATTTTACTTTAAAAATCAACATTATTGTCTCGTGTTTAAGATTAAATTTAAATTACATTCTTCGACATTAGTGATAGGAATATGGATAAATTTATTCCATATTTGTGATCAATATAATTTATAATTTATAATATGGTCAACATATTTTTTGAACCAAAATACTAGTCAATGTAATTACAAATAAATGAAACAATTGAGGTAAAATTAAGAATAACAAAGAAATAAACATTAATAATTTCGGAAAAAATAACCAATAAACATTTTCAAAACCCATTTTATAGTCATTCATCGACCATTTAAATTAAATTATTTGGTTTTTATGGTTTTTTATGACTTTTAGTTTATCAAAATGTGGGTACATATAATTTTTTTTTGAAAAATACCAACTATGACCCTTTCCATCCTTATAATAGGCCATTACCTCTCCCCAATCATTGCAACTCTCTAACCAAATATGTTTGACCAATATTTTCCAATAAACTTACCAAAATCCCTATATTACACCTTGGGGAATAAATTTTCGAATAAATCAATCCATGGAATCATTTTGGTAAAATAAAAAGGAGTTACTCGATTAAGAGGCAACATCTTTTCTCAAGCGATTTAGATTTATTTACACTATACACCCATCAAATATCATTACTGCATGATAATATAACAAAAATGTATATTAAATATAATCATATGTTTTTATGAAATGTTTTTGAACTAAACTTACTCACACATCCATAAAAGGGTGGCAAACATTCAATTTTAGTTTATAGAGAAATATCGCCTCACAAAACGATAATTATTATTTTCTCATTTACCACATCTCATGTTGGGAACTTTGAGTAAAAATATTATTATATATGTTATCTATGACATTTATTATGTATTTATGTTTTATTTATTCTTTTAAAACAAATATATTAGTACTTTCCATTTTTTATAATTGCAACAATTTCATTTGGGGAAGTATGGACTACTACCCCCCAAAGCGATAAGATTCATTCAAAAAGTACAAGGAATTTATAAGGATGGTTTTAGTAAAATTGTATGATAAACATTACCTAATAATTATAATTTAATTATATTATAACCATATTTTTAAAATTTTGTATTTCATTCAATTCTATAACAAAATGTATTCAACGTTCATGTGTACGTACGTCCTACCATCTCTATCAATAGTGTATTCCATTTCATACATCTTTATTATATTCATTTTTATAATATAAATATAATGAATATAAACTATATTTATATCATTTTCAACATTCTATAAATCATTATATAATTATATGGACCTACTATAAAATAAATTAAGACACGTGCAAGGAACAAAGGGTGTATTACCCGAAGTGAAACCTTAACACGCAATTTTTAACAAGTGGATAATATAAAGTCATAATCGAGAATAAAGTGTATTAGATATATGAATATTCTTCTATAAAATATGTGTAATATATTTATATTTATTTTAAATGAATTTTTTAGGAATGAAAAAAGAGTTAATACACAATGTAATGGAATTCCACCTAACTTTTTATTTCCCTGGGATAAAAAATGTATTCACCACCCATTCATTTTGTGTGTTTTTATACCTCACTTGAATGAATTATATGATTATTATACTTAAATTAATGTGTATTTACATATCAATTTTCTTTTATTTTATTCACGTGGTTTATGTTTCAAAAATTACTTAATCGATAAAATAATTTTCCACAATTTAACTTCTGAGACACATTTCATATTATAGACCTATATATTTCCTTGAGGAGTATATAATGTATAAGAAATTTTTATCATGAATATAATTCATGTAAAAATATTTTGGGAATTATGAAATTTATTTTTTATACAGGGAGAGTGACCCCACATTACCATGTGATATGATTTTATTGAAAAAAATCTCATTGCTTTTAGAGATTACTTTTTATTATTCCTCCATTGATGAAATCTGATGATATATATATCACAAAAACTGATGAATTTTATTATCCTCGTTTTATTCTTTATATATTAATCTATTTTTAACATTTTTCCTATATTTCGTACACATGATTATTAATAATGTGTCTCTACAAAATTATGACTTTACCACTCTCTTCAATCAGAAATCTATGTTCCCTAAAAACCTTTTTTTGTAATATATTTTCAAAAACAATATAAAATTTTTATATGATCATTAAAATTAATTTTTACCCATGATTTTACATTTAAACAATATGTTTTTTAATAAGTAATGTTATTTTCATTTTCTATCCGAGGAACATTTCTAGCATTTTTACGGTGGAATGTGAATGTTGGGTTTTTACAGATTTACACACTAATAGGGCTAACGTTACATTGAATAATCCATTACAATATTAAAAAGTAATTATTTTTAAAAGAAATATTTTAATAATATTTCTCAAATTCATTATTCTTAATGTGGTTTTAAATGAAAATGATTTTCCTAATTTTTTTGAGAATATACTTTATAGTTTAAATGAAAAACATTTTGAAAAATGTTTGAAAGATAATTTCAAATGTTTTCAATGAAATGGCTAATTTTTTTTTCAAGAATATATTCTTAATTTTCATGCAAAAAGGATTTCAAAAATGTTTTTAGGTTTTTTTATTATTCAAGGAAAAATGTTTTCAAAATGGGTTTCACAATTTTTTATTAGTTTAAAAAATTGATTTCCAAAAAAAGTCAAGGGTATTTTATATGTTTTTTAGTAAAAATGTTTTAGAAATTTTTTTCATTCTTATTTTATATGTTTTTAACGTAAATGGTCTTTAAATTTTAGTAACGATTTATTTATATTTTTTTTTGGTTTTCCTGAAAATCATTTCCAAATGTATTTTTCTTTTATAATACAAATTTCAATGAATAAATGATATTTTCTTCCAGAAATGTTTGTAAAAGCTCTTTCAAAATTATTTCACATTTATGATGACATCAGTTGATGTTGCTTGTGCATTTATAGGTAAATCATTAAATTTTTCCATTCATATTTATTCCATGAATGGATTATGTTTTGAGGGAATAATGATTTATAAAATTAGTTTCTCTTTCAAAAGATATTTGATTTTGAATGCCACATAATTTTAATGGATATAATTATGATTAAATGATTATGAATTCTTTAGTATTCCAAATGTTATAGTAGGATTAAATTTTAATTACACACATTTTATTTCCTTTTTTTATGATATTATTATTTATGATCGTGTGGGACATGTATGAATGATTTCATTATGAGATGGATAAGAACTATATATCACTCCAATGAGTTGGTTAATTATTCATAACTCATGATATTAACTAATATGGTCTTGGTAATGAACCATAAATAATTATATGACCATGTTAGTAAACCACGACTACCAAGATAGTTT
The DNA here is from genome assembly GCA_963277665.1 of Viscum album. Lineage (NCBI taxonomy): Eukaryota > Viridiplantae > Streptophyta > Magnoliopsida > Santalales > Viscaceae > Viscum > Viscum album. The sequence goes on from OY728127.1 coordinate 1,303,362,058, forward strand.
CATGAGTGAACTCATTCTAAAACAATGGCCATAGTATTGAACCATGACTACAAGGAATGGGGGGGGGTATGATTTTGCATTTATCATCTTGGATATGTTGTGTATGATCTTTAATTTACATGATCATGTTATTATACCCTTATTAGTAGGATTATGATTACATTTCTACCTTTTTAACCGTTACTAAGAATTTGAGCCCACCACATTGTACCTTTCATTACCCAGGTTATAAAGATATCTATTAAGTATGATGTTTCTAAGAAGGGTAATAGTGATGAAGATCCATGGCAGATATAATGTAGCACACTTATACACCAATTCATATGTTTCAATGTTTCAAAATGAACAAAATAAATATAGTATTTGGGCATATGTTTGTATACTTTTTTATATATTACAAAAAACTGATGAAATGTTTATGTACATTAATTCTAGAACATTAGAATTGGTATCAAAATAATGGGTTAGTTATCATTTAGAAATTATTATGAGATAACATTAGTGAGATCCCATGGTATATTTATAATGATAATTATTTGGATTTATAGAATAGTAAATATAAAAATGATTTAATGTTAAGGAAGATGTCTTGGAAATTTGGTATAGGGTAAAGTGAGTGGATTCCAACCAATACATCCATGTTGGGATACTACTAATTGAATTGGATCTGTAAAATATGTACCTAGGAGTAACAAATCCAACAATGTGTGTCGATCCTGACATGATATAACCTAATACAAGACAATGGGACTTTCTCTACACCGGGTTTGACACACTCTGGGGATATGTTTTTGGAAATCCAAAACCCTTCATGAACCTTCATGAAGGATTTAAAAATAAGGTGCCTATGAATACTAGAGGATAGACACAGGGTTTCAAATATTTAGGAAGGTGTCATGATTTCGACATCATATAAGTATTTATTTTTAATTATTATGTGGTTTTACATTGTGGTAACTATTTCTCACACTATTCATTAATGTTTAGTTAATACTAGGAAGCAGAAGGTACTCGGTAGATATTGAATATGATGGAAAACCTGTTAATGAGATGTCAAATGGGATAATCAATAGAGTGATGGTTTTGTTTTCATGCCTAATCAGTTTTCATGGAACATGATTCACAACATGTATCGTAACCAAGTCTTGGTCTCACCAATGAAGATAATGAACACGTTTGTAGAGATTTTGAGTAATGGAGACCTTGGAGGAAAAAAGATCAAGATTCATTTAGTTATACAATTTTGGAAGAATCACCTAATTGAATTTCATAGGGGAACGAGAATTTAATATGAATGCGGAAACTAAGATCATAATGAAAGTAACTTCAATGTAAAACTTAATGGTTTGAATAAAAAAATGTGTGGGAATTTCTTAATTCCTTAGAAATCATTTATGGTAAAATTATTTAAATGTTGAATTAATGGTCATATTTATTATCGATATCTTAAGGGGAATGTTCCTAATGAGAATCATGAATGTGGTATGAGTAATTGATATATTACTGATAACTATGAGACTTCATACTAAATGTGAATGGAAATAGATATTAAATAATTAGATGAGATAAAAATATAATGTACTATGGATGAAGTGAAATAATTGATGTTTTTTTGAAGTTGGGCTAAAGATTTATGTTGTATGAATGGTGAAATATAATATAAACATTCATTTTATGTTTTTTTCATTAGATTTACAAGTTTATGTAAAATGTTTCTGATGGAGTGGAAAAGTGATTTAATGAATATGTGATATTTTGATTGAACGAAGAAAACCCTTAATATGTTCCCTATATTAACGTAGTGGTTTTTTTAAAAAATATATTCGATATGAACAAGTTAATTGAACGATATTGACAACATAAAAAATTTTAAATGATTTTTTGAGAAAGTTTTTTATTTCATCATGGATGATGTTTAAAACTTCCTGGATTTATGGAATATATCTAGTATCCTTTGGAATAAGGAATCATTGATTTTTTCTGAAATTATTTATGGTATTTGAATTTATTACTATGTTTCAAGAGAATATATGATGAGGGTGTTCATTTGTTTGGAAGTTTAAAACCAAGAGTTTTATTGTGATATATGAGGGATTAATCTTATGATAATTTCCAGAATTTATTTCTAAATTTTCATATTTTAACCTTCTAAAGGTTATATGGTTAATGATTTTTGGAATGTTTTTGTTATAAAATAGTTGAAGTATTTATTTATTAAAATGGTATTGAAAACCTTAGTTAAACTGAATTTTTTTTGTTTAAATTATTTCATTGATGTACATTATAATTTGGAAATTTTATTATTGTGGTTCCATAAAAAATACATCATGTATTTATGGTGAAATCCTATCTTGACTGGAAAGGCCGAGGGTCTTTAAATAATAACCTAAAGATGATACGAGTATCGTACATACCACTGGCATACATGACATCATAGTTCATGTATAATTATTTATGGTGAATAAATATTTATCATGAACCATTATAGTTAATTTTTTTTTACATATTAGGGTTTTTTATTTTTCATTTTAAACAATTGTTAGATAAAAATGGTAATAATTTTGGTCCTTTAATGGGCCGTAAGATCTACTAAAAGTGTATTTTAGTACTTCAGGCATCAAAGATAATTTTTAGACATCCATTTAATGATGTAATGGATGAATTAGAAATTGATAAAATCACCACCAAAGAATGAGATTTTGTTTATAGAAATATATCAAATATGTATATTTCCTTATATTATAGGTCAATCAAAGAATTACACAATTTTAAGAAAAAGATTATAAATAAATTTTGTCATAATTCCTTAATTTTTTCTAGGCCTATGCCCTTTTAAATCACCGTAGATTTATGGCTTTGTGTCCCTAAATATTTCATTTATCATTAAATTCTTTTGAGTCATACCCTCAATAAATCACCAATAATATTTATACATTTCCTCTAATTCCATGTTTTCACAAGACACATATGTTCTCTTATTTGGAAACCTTATTATATGTTACTTTGGGTAAGATTTATGTTTATAACATTACCTTTTAAAAGGATGTTTTAGAATACATTTTTATGATGAGGGTTTATATGAACAGAAATTTCATATATTAAAAAAGTAATAAAATTGATGAAATTCATGGAACAAATCATTTGATGGGGGTTATATGTAACCCCCTAATATTTTGTGAAATATATTTTTTCACATTTATATTATCTAATGGATTTTTTTTCAATTCAAACATTATAGAAAATATTATTTTTACATTAAACACCAATGCTTGACTTATGTTATGAACAAAAGCATGTTATCATGTACTACAAAAAACTAAATGTTTAACATGTTATACATGGAACACCGGGGTTAATCACAATACCCTCAATTTTGACTTTATTCAATGGATTTCTAAACAAAGAAGACCGAGTGTTACCAAAATATAATATATTATTAATAATATTAATATTTTATATAATAATATATTACCTAGACATTATGTTGAAGGTTATTAATAGTATTAAATACATATAAAAATACATGTTTGAATTCATTAGTTATAAACGAGTTAGAAATTAATATGATAACCAATTGAATATAATGAGAATGTTTTTATAGAACTGTACAGTTTTCCTTGTAAATCTATTTGATAACAATTAATAAAAATTATCATGTCATATTAAATTAATATATATATTATAGTCAAAAAATATTATTTATATTAATCAAATAAAATATTATTAATATTAATCCAATATAGTTTGTAAAGATAAGATAGGAAAAACTCAATTTCACACTTAAAAACTTGTATTATTATTATTAATGAAATTTTACAACCTTCTAATGTATAAAATATTTTTAATCCAATTTTGGATGTTTTATAATTATTCTATGTCAAAATAAAAATAAATAATTGAAAGAGGAATGTAAAATTCTTGTTAGGGTGACTTTTTTTATTTTTTTGTGAAGTTTCATATTTTGATTAATATATTAATATATTGAATTTTCATTCAAAATTTTTTTAATATACATTATTTATATGTTAAAATAATATTTTTAATTGTTTTTAATGTCTATATAGATTAAATATTTAACAAAAAATACAATTCAGGTAATTGTAATCAATTTTAAATTGAAATTCATTTTTAAAACATAACTATCTTTTGAATGATTTTATATTTAAAACCCCCATTTTCATCATGTATGAATGATTAAATTTAATTTAATTTCACCCACTTGGGGTGATGGAATTTAAATAAATTTCATTCAATGTTTGGAATCATAATTATTTATAATGTCTAATAAGTCAACTTAGTTTTTGACAATAAATATTAGTGAATGTAGCTAAAAATAATGACAACGATAAATCTAAAATTAAACTCAAAAAGAGAATACACATTAATCTTAAGGGGCCAAATTAATTAGAAAAATGTCCAAATAAAATTTTATGGATGTGATTCAGCAATGAAACATCTATTTTTTTTAGGGTTTGGTATGAATTTTTAGGTAAAAAATTTAGTACAAAAAATATTATTTTAAATACTCACTGTATCCTTTTACACCCCTGTAAAAGGCCACCACATATCCCCATTCCTCACACCTCTAAAAGAACATATGATCAGCCAAAAACATCACATTACTACTTAAAATATCCCTACCTTACTCCTTGAAGAATAACTTTTGGTATACATTAATACAAGGAATACCTTTTGTAAAACCAGAAAGCGTTACCTGGTTAAGAGGGAACCTCTTCTCTCAAGTTCCATAGTATTATACCCATTATCCACCCCACACAAATAACATTATTCCATTATTATATAAAAACCAAATTATCCTAAATATTTTGATATTATTTAGGAAATTTTTTCTAACTACACTTACATGTACTTCCATAGAATGGGTAATGAACATATTATTGAAGTTTATAGAGAACTATCACATCACGAAATGATGATCATCTATTTTTTCCTTTATGACTTCTAATAATGGGAATTATTATATAACCTATTTATAAATAAGTTATATATGATATTTATCTTCTATTTTATCTTATTTAATTAATTTAAAACACTTATCATTATTATTTCCTTTTCTTAAATATAATAACTGCATTTGAGGATGTGTGGGCTAACACCCACTCAAAATGATGTGATTCATTCAAAAAATACGTGGGATGTGTTACGGATTGGTAGAGTAAAATTATATGATATATATAACATAATACCTCAAAATTAATTATATTATATACAAAAAACCTATATTTGATTTTCATTCTTTATTTCAGTACGTAAATAAAAAATAAATAGGTTTCATGTGTATGTACGACCTACCATCTCCATGAATAGACAATTATGTTTCATAATTCTATATTCAAAATATTATTATAATACAAATATACTGAATATTAATGATATTTATATGATGGTTTACATTTTTTTAATTCATTATATAATTATAATAACATCATATATAACAAATTAAGACACATGGGAAGAAAAAAGAAGATATTACCCTAAGTGAGACCTCAACATAGAATTGTTAGAAAGTGGGAAATATAAATATATAATCACAAAATTTATCATATTACATATACGAATATTATTCCTTAAAATATGTATAATGGAAATATGTTTTTATGAGTATGAAGAGAGTCAAGATACAAGTTATGATAATTTCATCTATTTTATTATTTCTATGAGATACATGATTCATTCACCAAAAATTCCATTTGTGTGGTGTGTATACATAAAATGGATTCATTATATGTTTAATATAAATATATTTATGTGAATTTACATATTTATCTTATGATATTTCTTTCATGGGTTATATATTTCAAAATTTACCTAATCAGTAATGTAATTTTGTATCCATTTTTACTTTTTTTGAATCTTGCCATGTTATGAAACTATATTTTTCCATGAGGTGTATATAACATTGTTGAAATTTTTTATCTTTAATCTCATTATTCTCATGAAATTTTAATTTTCATGCAATATAATTTTATTAAAATGATTGTATGATCCCATATTTCTATGTGGTAGATGGTTATTGAATATATCTCATCGCTTTTCGAGATTAATTATGATTATTCACCTTTTATGAGACATTATAATCCATATCTCAACAAAAATAATGAATTTTATTATACTATGGTTATTCATGATATATTCATCTATTTTTAAAATTTTTATACTCTTCATTATATAGGATTTTTAATAATGTTTTTTTGAATGTCTATCATTACATATATCTTTTCTATGAAATATATGTTCCTTAAAAACTACTTTTTCTAAAAGGATTCAAAAAATATTCTACTACTCTTGTATGATCATTAAAATACATTTTTAACCATTTAATTAAATTTAAACAAAATTGTTTTTAAAAATTAATCTTCTTGTAGTTTTTGAGGTTGATTGAATTTTCTAAACATTTATGGTGAAAAATTAATGTTCTGTGTGTACATATTTACCTTCCCTCATGACTGACATTCCCATGAAGATTCCATTATAAGATTAAAAATTTATTCTTTTTTAAATAATATTTTATCCTAATATGTTTTACATTTAGTTATTGTAATGTGGTTTTAAATGACAATGTTTTTTAAAATAGTTTTAAGCTTCCTTTATATGTTTTTAAGGAAAATTACTTCCCAAAAAAATTGATTCTTCTTCTATATGTTTGTGGAAAAATATTTTAAAAAATATTTTGAAGAAAAATTTATATGTTTTCATGGAAAAAGTTTCTAATAAATATTTTCAAGATTCTTTTATTTTTTTTAAGGAAAAACCATTTCATATTTTATAAGATTATTTGACATTTTTTCAAATAAATAGGGGTTTCAAAAATCTTTTCATTCCAATTTTATAAATATTCATGGAAAAAGTTATTGAAAAATATTTCAACATTTTTTAAATCCTTTTACGGGAAATTATTTTCAAAAAAATTCAAGACTTCTTTATAATTTTTTTTTTCAAGATATGTTCTTCAAAATATTCTATGATTTAAATATAATTTTTCAAGGAAAAAGGTTATTTTATTCGAGAAATGATTTTAAAAAATATTTCAATATTATTTCCCATATGAGATTACATTTTATGGTGTTACTGATTCCTTTATGGGGAAATAATTAAATGTTTCCATCTATATTTTTTCTATTTATGGATTATTTCATTAAGTCATGATGTTTTATGAAGGATTTTTATCTTTCACATGTTATATGATTTTGAAACCAAAGTATTTTCATGGGTTATTATTTTGTTTATAAGATTATTAAACTTTTATATTTTTCCTCATGTTATGGTAATATTAAATTTTTATGGCCCCATTTATTTCCATGGATTAAGATATGATAGTTTATGATCACGTGGCACAAGTATGTATGGTTTAAATTTGACATGTTTGGGACATATGTCTCCCACCAATGTTTTGGGTAATGATTAATATTTTATAACATAGACTAATATGTTATTGGGTGTGATACATGACTATTATGATGGCAATTGGAGTGAACCACGGCTAGGAAGATGGTATGAGAAGTGAACTCATGCTACTAAGATGACCGTGAGTGTAAACCATTACTAAAAATATGGTATTCATAGTGAACCCATACTTCAAATAAGGTCTTGGAAGTGATTCCCTGGATACTATAGAAATAATATAATATGATTATGTGTTTTTCACAATACCATTTCTTATTCAAAGATTATTCAATGATGGGTTCTGTTTTTTATTTCCTTGTGATTCATGTATTGTGAACTTCATATATTTATTTCATTATTGATGTTTATAATCACTGATCTAAAGGTATTATTCTTATTTATTGGATCATGTTCTCATACACACTTATATGTATGTTTAGATGTCTCCCTTATTTACTGAAACTATAAATCTTATATCACCCTTTTTATCATTACTTCCCTAGGTTATGAACATATTATTATGTATGAGGTGTCTAATAAGGGTGATATTAATGAATAACCTAGTGGGAGATAATGTGGCTTACTTCTGTATGGGTGTTTATGTTTCTATGTTTCTAGGGGAACTAATCTAATATAGTGTTTGGGGATTCTATTTGCATAATTTTTATGTATTCAACAAAAGTGATGTAATATATCTGTAAATTAATACTAGTTACATATACTAGGATTAACCTAAGGTGTCATAAATTAAATAAGGTTTCATAATTTAGACATATAATATGTTGGTTTTCCAGATTATGGGTTCCTCCCTATGATAATTGTTTCCTATACAATGATCTATAGTTTTAGTCAATGGAAAAAACTAGGAGTAACTGGATTAATAATGAACATTACAATAACTTTTCTAAGGAGAAGTCAAATGGGATGGCCAATGGAGTGAAGGATGTTGTGATCATGCAAAGGAAATTTACATGAAACATTACTAACAACGTGTGCCTTGATAGAATCTTATACTCACTATGGAATATAAGAAACATGTTCATAGAGATTTTGGTTAATAGAGATCATAGTGGAAAGAATATTCAAATACCTCTATGTCATTAATTTTTAATGAATCACCCATGTAAATTTCACAGAGGATCCATAATATGTTTGAAATATGGAAAAGAAGGACACAAATCAAGAAATATTTATGGATATATAAAGGGTTCAGTTAAAAATAAGGATGGGTTTATTTTCCTCCAAAATTATAAAAGGTTAGATTATTTATGTTTTGGATGAATGGTTATTATGATAATTTATGTTCTACATGGAATGCTAGAAATGGAAATCAGTAAGTAGGTATGAGTAATGGTTATATTACTGATGGTGGTTGGACTATAGATGAAATGTTACAGGAACAAGGTATTATGTTATAGGATGAGGTGGCCTAATTACGGATTATAGATTAATTGGAATAATTAATTTTTTATATATTTATATTGAATAATTATGTTATTTGAATGGAGAAATTTATAATGACTATCTAGTTTATAATTTTCTTTAATGATTTCCAAGATTATGTTGAATGATTCTGATGGACAGGAGAAGAGAATTAATGATAAGGTAATTTTTTTAAATTCATGATAACACTTAATATGATCCGTATATTATGATAATGATTTTTGTATAAAGATTTTTGGATATGAATATATAAATTGGAAGGTACTGATTAGTTGAAAACTAATTAAGTACTTGTTTAAATATGGTTTATGATATCATTTCATTAGTTTACATCATTTTTCATGTTTTTAATATATCCATTAATATTTCAAATATGGTAGCATTCATGTTTTAGGCATTCAATTTTTGTTATTCAGGTTATTACCATGTTTCATGAATATATGAGGATAGTTATTCACATTTTTGGAATATGGCTACTAGAGCTACATTGTGATATTTGGGGGATAAATGTTAAGCTAATTTCATGACCTTATTTCTAATGTTTTGTATTTACATCATTCATAATGGTTATAAGGTGAACCATTTATGAAATATTGAATTTAAAATTTTGATAAATCATGGGATATTATTGTATTCTCTAAAAACATGTGGATTCATGCATAATAGATAACCTACTCTAAAAAAATTATGTTAATGGAAACTAAATACTGATGTGATGACTTATCATGGATCTCCCCATGATGGGAAAAAATCCCTCAAGGCATCATTGAAGTATTTTTGAGGTGATTATGTTTGTTGAAAAAGTGAACATCTGTGTGGTGATTGTTGACAAAGCAAACCATGTCATACAAACTTTTTGAAAAAGGAGATTTCATGGTGGAATGTCGAGTTCAAGAGATGTGTTCAACGATCCATGTTTGATTCAAGAACGTCGACAAAGGAATTGATGATCTGGAGGCGGTACAAAAAGAACAGATACACAGTGGCACTGTTTTCCAGTGTTTTCCAAATTTTTGGGATTGAAAATCGTCAAATGAAGAAAAGTGGTTTTTGGTAAAGTGACTTGTGAGCCGTGTTCTTGAAGGCTTGGAAACTTGCACGCCATATGTTTTTCAAGATCAGATCATCAAAATATGTCAAAGGGACAAGTGTCGTGCAAGTATTGGTGGTGTCGCGTAGGTGACTTGCGCACCGTGAAAGAGACTTGTGCGTCGATGCCTTGGAATCTTGAGAACTTACGCGCCTATGGTTTGTCAAGATATGAAGATCAAAATATGGAAATGGAAAGAGGTTCACGCAATTTTGGAAGTGGGTCGTGCAAGTGACTTACAGGGGAAGAGACCTGCACGCTTAGACTTGCGCGTCGAGGGTGGATTTGCGCGCCGTCGCGCAGGGTGGTCAAATTGCCTATAAATACTGGACTAGCCGTCCTCATTTCCAACCGAAGTTCAACACTTTAAACATTCATAGCTTCCTTCGTGCAGGTGTGGTGGTCATGTAAGTGGTGGTGTGTCACACAAGTGGGACTTGTGTTCCAGAGAAAGAAGCTGCACACCAAGTGTTAGTTGCACGCCTGAGGTGGTTTAGGCGAGGAAGGAAGTGAGTCGCGCAAGTTTGGAGTTGTAGAAGATTGTGTCACACAAATGGTTGAGGAAGACTTGCACTCCAGTTGTGACTTGCGCGCAGATACTTGCGCCCCACGATAGACTTGTCCACCAAGTACGGTTTATTTCCGGTAGTGTTTTTCGGGCTACGTGGAAGCTGGAAGTTTGCCTGATACCTTTGGTGAAAAGAGATAATCATCTACGGGTGAAATTTGGGCTTCCAAAGTGCATCTACATAAAGAGAAATATGCATTCCTTCATGCAAATGAAGAGACCTATAGGTCTACAAACTGTGAGTGGATCCTTTCCGACGCAGTGAGCAAACGAAGAGGAAGAAGGTGATCCTCTCCACCGGCATTGAGCCAGAGAAAGAAAAACAGGGAGTGACCCTTGGGAAAGCAGTGATCTGACCATAAATCTTATAAAGGCAGTGATCCTGGGACAAAGTGACTGTACCTGAACCATTTAATCCATGGCTAGTGAAGTTTAGTGGAATTTGGTACGACCGGAAACTTGTCGGTGTATGCTCCTTGGACGTAGCCCAGTGTGGGTAAACCAAGTAAAAATAGTTGTGTCCTGTGCATGCTTTACTTTCTGCATAGATTATTCAATAGGAATGAGAGAGAATATTTTTTTGCTTAACTGTGAAACAAGATCAGAACGAGTGATAATTTTAAATTATTCATACCCTAATTCACCCCTCCTCTCATGGTATTCAGCCTTGTGGACCAAAAAATTGGTATTAGAGGGAAAGTTTGACAGTAGTTATTCCCTCAATGGAGGTCAGTAATCATAAATGGATTCCTATCTTTGATGGAAATTTTTTTCAGCTATGGAAGAATCGGATACAACACTACTTCTGATCTTTAGGAATGGATGTGTTCACAGCAGCAATGCATGGTATAATAGCTAACATCAACAGTGGTGCATTATCAGAAGTTGAGCGTAGAGAGCTGGATGCTGATGCAAATGCTATCAATGCCTTAGGGGGAGCCCTATACAATCCTATATATACAAAGGCTATGTCTTTCAAAACCTCACATTCCATGTGGGAAAAACTTTTGAATATATATGAAGGGGTTACAAATTTGAGAGAGGCCAAGATGCTTGTTTTGTGGAAAAAGTATGAAGATCTGAGAATAAACCTGAATGAGCCTGTTGATGCATTCTTTGACAGGGTAAATGATATGGTAGAAGACATGCGCGGTCTTGGAGAAATTATCGAAGATATAAAAATTTTTAATTGCATATTGAGAAAACTTCCACCTCGGTTTAATCAGAATGTTTCTGTTTTGGAAGATAAAGACCCAAAAGAACTGCCATTGGATAACCTGTACAACACTCTTGTTGCATATAAAATGAGAAATGATGATAACGATGCTGTGGAAAAGGTGAAAACCAAATAAGTGGCATTCAAGACCATGAATAATCTCACCATTGAAGATTCTCACGAAGAAGAAGATACCGATGAGGTGATGTCATTCCTTTCTTCAAATCTACAAAGAGGAAGAGGAATGTTTAAAGGGAAACTTCCACTAGCATGCTTTCGATGTGGAAAGGTTGGTCATCTTGTGGCAAGATGCCCCAAGAAGTTTGAAGATAAGAATAATGATGATGATGAAGTTGAAATTCCCAAGAAGAAGAATTCAGCGTTTGTGAATGGGAAGAAACAATTCAAGAGAAATTTCATCAAGAAGAAGAATCTTCATTCACAAGAATTTGAAAGTTCAGATGAGTCTGAGGATGAAGAGGTTGAGGAGATAGAAAATCACAGAGATCGTGGGGTAAATGCCTTGGTGGCAATTTCTGGTAGTTCTTATAAAAAGGAAGAAGCTGACGTTGATGAAGAAGAAGAAATTGTAGGGAGAGTTAATATGGAAGCCGAATTGGAAGCCTCTCTTGAAGAGATAAATGTTTGGAGAGCTAAAATGAAGAAATCCCATAAAGTGGTTCGTGATGCCAAAATCTAAATGCATCAACAGGATGAAGAAAAGTTTGAGCTGTTAGAAGAAATTGAAAGACTAAAATCTCAACACCAGAGAGCTCAGAAAATATTATTGAGCAGAAACATAAAATTGAGGAACAAAAGAAGGAAATTGATTGTTTTACTAACACAAGAAAGGAGTAGGTCAGATGTATCAAAGAGCTTGAAGAAGAAGTGGTCAGTCTACGACAAAAAATGAAGGATCAAGAAAAACTCTTGACCCCCAATGTGATCTCATAAAAGCAGGCCATTCAAAAGATATAGAAGATGAAAGAGGAGGCTCATAGTTCAGAAGGATGGAAGCATCGAGAAAGTTGAAATTCTATGGTTTATTCAGGGCTTGATAAGAAACAAAAATATGTGGCAGTTGATGTTAGACCGCAAGCACCCATCCTGAAATTGAAAGTAGATTTGGGCACTAAACAGAATTAGAATATTCAGAGATCCCAAAGGGAAAATCAAAGTGCTGAAGTAACATGAAGGAATGCACCCTATATCAGGTGTTATTGTTGTGGGAAGATGGGACACTCACAATATGTTTGTTCCATAGCCAAGAGATATAGAAGTGAATAGGAACAGATGTGGCAGCCAAACAGAGAACGATTTTCCAGAACATATTTTTAAGGACACTGTTTTTGGTGTGGAGGATTTGGGAACATGGCTAGGTACTGCACTTCAAACATTCAGAGGAATGTTCCAAAGAAGAATCAAAATGTTTGCAAGTAGTAGATCAATAAACTGGCAAGTAAGTAAAAAGTTCAGAACAGATTTGCAGCTCTGCAAGATGAAATTGGTCCACCGTACTCTGAGAATGATCATGAGTCTCAATCTATCCCAAGTATGGAGACAAAAATATTGACCAAGAAGAAGAGACCAGAGAAGGCAGTAGTTTCTAAAATTTCTCGTAAAGCATCAGATCGTTATGGTGTGTGGATTCTTGATAGTGGTTGTACGTCTCACATGACATGCAATAAAGATCTGGTTACAAGCATAAAATATGACAAAGAAGGAGTTGTCATGTTTGGAAATGATGAAGGCCTGAAGATAATTGGATTATGAAAGGCTAGGTTTGGGGAAAAGAAATCAGATGTGTTGATGTCTTGGTTGTAGAAGGTCTCAGTCACAATTTTCTCAGTGTCAGTCAATTGTGTGACTCAGGACATTCTATACGGTTTACCAAGAAGACCTGTACTATCACGGGAATATATGGAGCAGTTGTTCTACAAGGAAAAAGGACAAAGGGAAATATTTACCTTGTAAGTGGGGAAGAAGATATATGTCTTTTATCCAGAGAGGAAGAAAACCAGTTGTGGAATAAGTGACTTGGCCATCTATGCCAACCATATATGGAAGATCTGGTAAAGTGTGATGCTGCTAGAGACCTTCCCAAACTATCATGTGATCATACTCATACATGTGATGCTTGTCAATAATGGAATATCATCAGAAAAACATGCATGCGAAAGGAACACAAATCATCCAGAGTGCTCGAATTGGTACATGCTAATGTATGCGGACCTATTTCACCATGAGCTATAAATGGGAAAAGGTAATATGTCCTTTTTATTGATGATTATAGAAGAATGGACTTGGTATTCATCACTACCCATAAGAAAGAGGTGTTTGGTTTCATAATGCAGTATAAGAGGGAATCAGAAAGAATGATTGGGAAGAAAATTATGAAGTTTCGTACTGATAACGGTATGGAATTCACAAACAGTCAAGTAGAAGACTATCTCTAGAAACAAGGGATAAGGCATCAAGTTTCATTAGTGAGAACTCCCTAATAGAATGGAGTGGTTGAAAGGAGAAATCAGATCATCAATAATATGGCCAGAATGATGCTTATTGATAAATACCTACCAGAGAAATTTTTGAAGAAAGCAGTTTTGACATCGGTCTATGTTTCGAATAGGTCTCTGTTGTGTCCGAAGCAAGGGAAAACTCCGTATGAATTGTGGTACGGAAAGAAGACAATGTTGAAATACATTCAAATCTTTGGAAGTATGTGTTTCATTCTCAAAAAAAGATAATCACAGGATGTTTGAGGCATGAGGAGATGAGGGGATATCCCTTGGCTACTCCGGGAAAAGTAAATCATATAAATTCTTCAACAAAAGGCTGGGAATAATTGTTGAGAGCAATGATGTTACTATAGTCAAAAATGAAAAGAATACTCAATGAACTAGTGAATAGTTTCTGGATGAAAGTGATGATGAGGTAAGTGACACAGGGGGAGTAGAAGTGGCCGAGGCTGACTTAGAAGAAGATACTGATGATGAACAAGAAAGTGTCAAGTCTGTGTCTGCAAGGAAAACAAAGATTCGAGCTGAAATTGAAATGCAGAATATCATTGGTGATCAGACAACACCAGTTCAGACTCGAAGAATGAAGTCATTACAACAAACATCATTTTTATCTCAGGTGGAACCGAAATTTTTTTCTGATGCAGCTGAAGATGAAAACTGGGTTCAGGCTATGAATGAAGAGCTTAATCATGTCGAGAAAAACCAGACATGGGAGATTGTTTGGAGGTCACCAGAAAAGAATGTCATTAGGACTAAATGGGTCTATCGAAACAAGATGAATGAAGATATAACTATGATTCGAAACAAGTCACAGCTAGTGTGCAAGGGATACTCCCAGATAGAGGTAATAGATGTAGATGATACACTTTCACCAGTTGCAAGGCTGGAGACAATCATGTTATTTTTGGCCATACCAGTGCAAAGAAAGTTCAAAGTGTTCCTGATGGATGTCAAATCTACATTTCTAAATGCAGTTCTGGAAGAAGAGGTGTAAATTGAGTAGCCAGATAGTTTTCTCATTCAGGAGAATGAGAACAATGTTTTTATGCTGAAGAAGGCGTTGTATGGGCTAAAACAAGCACCAAGAGCATGGTACTCAAGGCTTGATCAGTACTTGAAGAATCTTGGTTTCCAGTGTGGTGGAGTTGATTACAATCTCTATTTCAAAAAAAATAGTAATCAAAGGATTATGGTGCTGGTCTATGTCGATGACATAATATTTGGTGGATTAGATGAATCTCAGTGCAGACAGTTTTCTGAATTCATGAAAAATGAGTTTGAAATGAAAATGATTTGAGAGCTAATGTTTTTCCTTTGTCTATAGGTGAAACAAGTAAGGAATGGAACATTCATTTCTCAAATACAATATTCCAAGGAGGAGTTAAGAAGGTTTGGCATGGAAAATTCCAAGGAGATGAAAACTTTGGTTTCTACCCAGATGAAATTATCAAAAGATGAGGATGGAAAGACAGTTAATATCACAAAATATAGGAAAAATATTGGAAGTTGGTTGTACTTGACCTTGACAAGGCCTGATATTGTTTTCTCCATATTCCAAGCAACGAGATATCAGAGTAATCCCAAGGAAAGTCACATGCTTGCAGTGAAAAGAATACTTCAGTATTTCAAGGGCACGGTGGACTTCGGTTTGACATATAACGACAAATCTCAGACAGAGTTATTGGGATACACTGATACAGATTTGTCCGGTTCAGCGGATGACTAGAAATCAACATCTGGAGGTGCATTCTATCTTGGCGGACTATGTATTTCTTGGTTAAGAAAGAATCAGGAGTTCATTTCATTAAGCACCATAGAAGCTGAGTATATTGCGGCCGCTCATGCATGCACACAGTTATTATGGATGAATCAACAGATTGATGATATGGGAGTTAAAGTGAAGTCTCCGATCGGAATCTAGTGTGATAACTCATGTGCTATAAATCTTAGCAAAAATCCAGTTCATCACTCAAGGACAAATCACATTGAGATCAAATATAATTTTATCAAGGAGAAAGTGGAGAAAGGGCTTGTGAAGTTGGAGTATGTTCCTACAGAGTTACAAGTTGTAGATATTCTGACAAAGGCATTACCCAAGGAAGCATTCGAAAGGCATCAACTGGATCTGGGAGTTCAGTTGATTCCCCACACTTAAAAGCGTGTGGATGTGGAACCCTCTCTCGACGAGGTATAATGAGTTTTCCATAATGTGTTGATCTGTGTTCTCTACTCTATTACAGAATAAAAAGAAGTGACCTTTGGGTTCGTTGATAAAGGGGGAGAAAAAGGGAGTGTTCAAGGGGGGGAAAGTGTGGAGATTTCAAAAATCATGACAGATAGGGGGAGAATAATGAGAAAGGGGGAGCATATTAAATCTGACGATGTTAGAAGTGATCGATCAAAGAATAGATATCACGATTGTTGAGTATCGTGATAAAAGAATAAGAGAGATGTTGGAATGTGGTAAGAAGATTTCCAACAATTGGTATCAGTTTGGTAAAAATTGGTATCTGTTTGGTGTCAGCAGTGGATGTCAGAGATGAAGTGATTAATTGATGAACTTTTCATTTACTCTTGTTTCTCACGCCGAGCATTTATCATGTGGGATTAGAGTATGTGTTGAGTAAATACTTGATCGCTATCAGAATCACAAAAGGCGAATGGTGGCTGAATAAATAACGATCTATCTTTTTAGGGAAGAGTTGTCAATAAACCCAAAGGGGGGATATTGTTGGGAAAAAATCCCACAAGGCATCATTGAAGTATTTTTTAGGTGATTGTGTTTGTTGACAATGTGAACATCTTTGTTGTGATTATTGACAAAGAAAACCATGTTATAAAAACTTGTTGACAAATGGGATTTCATGGTGTAATTTCTAGTTCAAGAGATTTGGTCAATGATCCATGTTTGATTCATGAATGAAGCCAAAGGAATGGATGATCTGGAGGCGGTACAGAAAGAACAGATAAAAGGTGGTGCTGTTTTCTAGTTTTACAAAATTTTGGGGCCTGAAAATCGTCAAATGAAGAAAAGTGATTTTTGGCAAAGGGACATGTGCGCCGTGTTCTTGAAGGCTTTGAAACTTGCGCACTATATGTTTTTTAAGATCATATTATCAAAATATGGAAAAGTTACAAGTGTCGCGCAAGTATTGGTGGTGTGGTGCAGGTGACTAGCGTGCCGTGAAAGGGACTTGTGCACTGATGCCTTGGAAGCTTGAGAACTTGCGCTCCTATGGTTTTTCAAGATATGAAGATCAAAATATGTCAAAGGAAAGAGGTTCGAACAAGTTCTGAAGTGGGTCGCGCAAGTGACTTACAGGGGAAGAGACCTGCGCGCCGACACTTGCGTGCTGAGGGTAGACTTGTGCGCCATCACGCAGGGTGGTCAAATTAACTATAAATACTGGACCACCCCTCCTCATTTCCAACTATAGTTCAACACTTTGAACATTCAGAGCTCCCATAACGCAGGAGTGGTGGTCACGCAAGTGGTGGTGTGTCACACAAGTGGGACTTGCACGCCATGTATGTTAGTTGTGCACCAAGTGTTAGTTGCGTGCCTAAGGTGGTTTAGGCGAGGAAGAAAGTGAGTCGCATAGGTTTGGAGTTACAGAAGCTTGTGTCGCACAAGTGGTTGAAGAAGACTTGCGAGCCAGTTGTGACTTGTGTGCCGATACTTGCGTGCCGCGATAGACTTGCGCGCCAAGTATGGTTTATTTCTGGCAGTGTTTTTCGGGCTGCATGGAAGCTAGAAGTTTTCCCGATACCTTCAGTGCAAAGAGATATTCATCTATAGGTGAAAGTTGGGATTCAACAGATCATCTACATAAAGATAAAGATTCATTCCTTCATGAAAATGAAGATACCTACAGGTCTATAAGCTGTGAGTGGATCCATTCTGACGTTGTGAGAAAAAGAAGTAGAAGAAGGTGATACTCTCCGCCGGTAGTGAGCCAGAGAGAGAAACAGAGAGTGACCCTTGAGAAAGCAGTGAGCTAACCCAAAATCTTGTAAAGGCACTAATCCTAGGAAAGAGTGACTGTACCCGAACCCTGTAATCCATAGCTAGTGAAGTTTAGTTGAATTTGGTACGACCGAAAACTTGTTGGCGTATTCTCCTTGGACGTAGCCCAGTGCGGGTGAACCAAGTGAAAATCGTTGTGTCCTGTGCATGCTTTACTTTCTTCTTACATTGTGAAATAGTAAAGAGAGAGAAGAGTGCTTTTCTTAATAGTGAAACAACATCAGAATGAGCATTAATATTAAATTAGTCATACCCAGATTCCCCCCCCCTCTCAGGGTATTCAACCTTGTGGACCTAACACCCCATCCATTATTTCACCCGAAATGAAAAATTTACCTTCATTTTTTGGAGAAAGAGGTGATGTGGAATTTTTTCATGAAAAACAAAAGGGTGATAATTTAATTTTTAAATTGAATGAAATAAAGAAAGTAAAAATTATCATGAGAACTCTCCATCTTTAGGGAAACATTCTTGAAACCATAAATGATATCCAAGTAGTTCCACTTTTGATGAATAAAATGGATCCTTACATCATAATATATTTATGATTTTTTGTCGTTTATTTTAACTTTACCATGTTCTCTATCACACTTATCAAGAACTATATAGTTACATTTATCTTACAAGTCCTTGATTTAACTTTCCTCATATGTTATCCTATGTGTAAACTCATATCTTAGTTACATTGGGTAACAATTATGGTTCTATATTTCAGTTTTTAAAGGACGTGTTTTGGTCATTTTTATGATGTGGGCTTCTATTAAGGGAATGTAAAATTACTATACCATTGATATCCAAGAGTAATTTTGAGGGAAAAAAATTATTTTATGGGTTTTATAATAAATAACACCTTCTTTCTGTGAAATATATTTGTTTGGACTAATTTATTTTATAAATTTATTTCTAAAAACACAAAATATCGATTTTGTTCTATGAAGGAACAAAGTTATTATTTTTTTTATGCTACAACATGTCGATAATTTTTTATGATACCCGATGATATTTTTTCACTCCACACAACACTGACATGGATTTAATTTTATGCAACACTTACTTGGCTTACATTACACACAACACTGAGTTTCTATGTAAAAAAGATTTTTTATTACAATTAATTAAAAAATATAGTTATAACATATACATTACAAATAATAATATGAATAGTAATAAATATATTTAAAATATTATTATTAATGGTTTTATATAATTAAACCATACATATGATAAAACGTATATTTTTTGCTAATGTCCTATTATTTTTGGAAATACTGTATTCTCAAAAGAAATTCTCTTCATGACCTTATATGAACAATAATAAAATTTATTTCAGAAAATTTTATATATTTAATTTGAAAAAATAAAAGTAAAATTTTAATTCATAATGTAAAAATTATATTTGCGAGATTTTTTTGGGTTTTTTCTTAGATGCATCATTTTTAAGTGAATAGTGAAAAATACTGATATATATTTCAAAAAAGTTTCTTTTTATAATCAATTTATATAGTTAAAATATATTTTTATTTTTTTAATGAAATTATAGATCAATAATACATATATTGATCTAATTTTGGTCATTGGAATAATTTCTATGTTGAATTTAGATATAATATCCTAATGAACATTTCAACATTCTGACATTAAAAACACTCTTCCTTGGCATGTCTATGAGATTTTCATTTAACATAATTATTCCACTTCAATTAATTAAAATTTTAAATTGTTCATAATTTTTTAATATCATTAAAACATTTATATTGTAATAATATCTTCTTAGTTATTTAACAATGTTGTTATCAAATGTGAATCAAATTTATTATAGCAATTAAGGAAAAATTATGCTGAATAAGAGACCAATGAATAAACATAAGGACCCAAATGAACAATCCCAATGTTCCAAACCCATTGTTTTGCCATATTTAGTCCATAAACCTTCTATTATTTATTTTTTTTAGTTTTTTATAACTTTTTAGGTGATAATGTGGGTACACCAAAGTGGTTTTAAAAATCCAAGTTTGTCTCCTCTGTCCCCTATAACATGCCACACCACTCCCGATTAATCACACTTATGAACCCTGTTAATATCTGCTAAAAAATGACTAATTTACATTAAAAAATACCTCACTCCCTCCTTGAATCACCCATTTGGGATGAAATCCATCCAAATAATCCTCTTGTTGCAAACCAAAAGGAGTATCCAAAAGAAATGATAACATATTTCCTCAAGCTATTTTCCATTATTTTCATTATCCAAATCCTCAATTATTCTTATTTCCTAGATAAACAGTACCCTAAGTATCCTAAATATACTCATATTTTGTTATTTTAATTATTCAGCCAATAATTACACAAAGATCCATCTAATGGGTAACCAACATTTCCTTCTTGTGTAAGGAGAAATATCCCCTCACGAAATGATGTTGTTTATGTAACAACCTGAGATTTTATAAGATACATTCTTTTTAATTTCATTCATATCTTCTATTGTATGATACACCAAGATTATCTTGCACTATACGCAACACCGTATTAGCTTGTAGTATACACAACACTAATCTTGGATCATGTTACACACAATTTCAAGTTGGTTTGATAGTAGTTATTCTACGCAACATTGAGTATATATATATATATTAAATTTATAAATGAAATAATGTTGTATTTTTTTATACGCAACAAAAAAGGAGTCTTGTACTACATGCAACCCTGACTCGGCTTTCATTACACGCAATCACAACCTTCCTCGATAGTGTGTGTTGTACGCAATACCAGGTTTCAATAAACAACGATATATGGTTATAATATTATCACAAACTAGCCGTTATGAATATTATTAACCAAATTTTGAATTTTATAACATTATTATTCATCTTATGAATTTTCTAAAACATTTTATGTGAACAAAATAATTTTTTCGGGTAAAATAAGTGTTTTTCAAAAAATGCAGTTTTGCCGCCTTTTGATGGTGAACCCACTTTAAATCTAGTGTTTGACTTGTTTATAAGTTAAATTTTACAAAATAAAATTATTATTTGGAATAAGGATATAAAATTTTACCATGGATAAAATTTTCATATTATTCTGATAACTTTCATATTTTAATGAATAGTAAAAACACGCTATATTTTAATTAAAAACAACTTTTTTCATCGCAATACTTTATATGGTTAAATTATAATATTGACTGTTTTTAAAGTATAAATAGAATATATTTTTACAATTTAATATAATTTATGTCAATATCATTAATTTTACATTGAATTCATAGGTAAAAACATTTCAATCTTTGGTAATGTTTTAACTTTTAAAACCCATTTGCTTATCAACGAGATTAATTTTAAATTAATTACTGAAACTTCTATGTTTTGAATTTTGAAAAATGGATTCCATATTTGGAATCAGTGGTCCAAATTTTGTTAATAGGTTACTTTTATTTTTTTTTATATTATGTATAGTAACTACGATAATTTTTATTTACTACGGTTAAAGGTAAATAGGGCAATTCAAGGTTAAAAGAATATTATAATAATTCAAAATTACCTTGAAACTTGTACTAACCTTAGTAAATTAGTAGTGGCCGACCATGGGAATCCTTGGGTCGATTTTGGGACCCCATTGTTCCACTTGGTACTGACAATGACAATTTGGATTAGTTAATTTAATGTAAAGACAAAATTGACATTAACAACAATCTTTTAGTAATTAATTTTTATAAGGGGTTATATAAATTATATTTTCGACTATAAATATTCATTAGAAAGATGAAAAGATTTCCTACATAATTATATTTTTTTATAATTTTTAGACACCAAATAAATTAAATTATTTATGACACAATAATGATGAAGTATTTACCTCATTAATAAATGATTTAAATAAACAAGATTATAATGATTAAAATATTTTCCAAAACATGTTCAATTCTGATTGGATGATTTTATTTCTACCATGATTCATCGTATCTTCATATTTAATGATTTTTGGACCTTTTGAAACCGAAGATATGTTTATAATAAAATAATATTTCCACACTTTCCAAAGGTGCCCCTCTCCTCCCTTATAAAAGGGAACCTCCTCCCTCTCTTCCTCACACCAATTTGAGCCTTTAAGTTCAAACAAAACCTTCCCATTTCACTTACCCACTTACTTAGAAACCTACTAGAGGTACTGGTCTTCTCAAAAGTCCAACTCTAGTGCCTTAAGAGAAAGTTTAAAGGAGGCACTTCGAGAAAGAGGTAATACCTTCTACCATTTTCATCAAGTTTCATTCTTCTTCTACTCCCTATTATTTAGTTGTTTCATTATGAAGTAATAACATTAGTATCCCTAATATACTGATATGTTATTATAAATATTAAACAACCCTATTTCACCTCTTATCCATCCTACGGAAAATGAAATCACCGCACGTGCGTACGTACAGAATACCGTCTCCACGCCGTGGTGTAATCTTTTTTTCCACCAATATCTTACATGGATGGGTATAATGGTGTAAATAATAAAAATATATGGTTATTATAACATAATACTGATTCTGATATATTATACCATCCACTCCAATTCTATAATTATGGGAACGATATAATCGCTCCTGCGTACATACGGACTACCGTCTCCACGACGCGATGAGATTCATTCCCCATGTTAACCATACATGAATGATCTTAAAGTTTATATAATGAATAATAATGAAATATATGAAATAATAATGCTACTGGATTTATTTATATATATATTTATGTCATCTATTTAGTTTCATTCAATTCAATAAGGAAATGAAAACAACGTTCATGCGTACGTATGGCCTACCGTCTCCATGAACAGTGTATTTCATTCCTTTTGTCAATCTATAATATATATGTATACGATGAATATATATTATATATAAATCATGTTTTACATTATGTAATTATGTAAATCAGGATATATGTAATAATATCAAGAACGACAAGTCAAAACACATACGATAAATGAAATGATTTTACCCAAAACGCTTCTTTAACATGGAATTTACAAAAGAACGGGTAATATAAAGTTATAAGTGAAACATATATGATATCATAACAATTAATATTATTATATAATAATTAAATGACATTATTTACATCATTATACAGTATGTTTGGATCCATACGAAGTATATCAGACCTAAGGTAAGGGATAATTTTGCAAATCTCATTTTTATCCGAGATTTCTTATTCGTAAGTATTTACTAGGGTTATATTTATCATCCATGTAAAAGTTTTATAAAAATGTTTTCATGTATGTTTAAAGTCCTTTTTACCCTTTTTTGACTTTTACCACATGTTAGGGAAGGAATCTTTCTTTTGTTTACCATACAAGGAACTCTTTGACTTTTCGGACAAAAGTACGAGGAGAATGTCATTTTTAACTTATACAGCGTGAACGGATTTTTAAGGTTTCATAACGGCTCATTTTCATGAATATTCCTATAAAATATTGCATGATTATTTTCATCAAAACCCTTTTCTTTTAAAATTGCATGACATTTTTTGAAAAGAAATTTATTTTGAAGAAGAAAGGATATTTTCCTCAAGAATTCATTTCAAGTGTTTTTATCAAAACTATTTTACATATAAAATGACATTATTTAATATGTTTATGTTTCAAGTATAATGTCTCCATTAATTACATGGTTTTATTCTTCTTATGATGAAAAGATATCTATTTTTTTATATGGATTATGTTAGGATGGCATGATGTTTAAGAATCTCATTCTATTACATGGGTTATTCTATGATGTATGATTTATGATATTGTGGAACACGAAAGAATGATTTCATTATGAGATGGGTGGGACCTATATCTCCCTACAATGCATTGGGTAAAGATTTATATCTCATGAGATAGACATGGATGGAACATCAAGTTAAACAGGTTCAGTAATACAGGACTGGAACGAGGAATAAACTCGATTCAGAAAGGGACTTTGTCCACTAAGATGGTCTTGGAAGCAATGCCTTGGCTTCTATGGAAATCATATCATGTGCTTAATGGATTCAACAATTACATGTTTTATTCCCATGATATTTTATCATGATTGATGTTCCCTTATGATATATGCCTTACATACTTCCATGATTCAAGTCTTTGCTCAATATTTTTAGATTTTATGTTCAAGTTTTTTCATTCAAATGTTTATGGATTGTTTTATGTTCTCTATGTTTACCCTTACTGGGAATTTGAGCTCACCACTTTTATGTTTTCTTTTCCCCAGGATATAAAGAAAGGTTTTAGGTAAGAAAAAAATGGGAAGATCTTTTTTGGGAGATGTTTAAGATCTTTCACCACGATTATAAGATTTTATCCCGAGTTTCCAAAGACACTAAACTATTATGGTCCTTGTGTGTCTGTTTTTGTTATGTATTAAGTATTCTGCAAAAGTAATGTAATTTTCATGTGTGTCAAGCTTCGGGTCTCTATAGTTTATTTCGACTTTAACACCTCTCCTGGTTTTTAATTATGATGAAAAATATATTTTTATATTATATATGTGATATATATTATTTATTTATTATTTTTTAATTATTATATAACACATACCTTAACTATTCCCATTTTATATAAATACGATACCTTTTTTGGGAAAGTGTAGTCAATCGCCACTTCAAAGCGATGTGATTATTTCACACAATACATGGAATGTATTAAGAATGGGTATATTGAAATTATATGATATATATGACATAATAATTATACTTTAATGATAATATATGTATAATTATAATCAATTTACTTTATTTCCTTATATAATACAATGAAAATTGGAAACAACGATCATGCATACATATGATCTACCATCTTCATAAACAGTTTATTCCATATCATATTTATATACTCTATATGTTATTATAGTACCTATATAATTAATAAGAATGAAATGTATTGCATTTTTTCATTATTTAAATTATGATGTATATATGAGGTCCAAAAATATAAAAAATTATATACATTAAAGAAATCCTATGATCCATCTCTGACGATCCCTCCTGAGTAATCTAAGCATCTATTCATACATATTATATCCATTTAGTGGTACCATATTTCCACTCATGGGTATATAATATGATCTATAAATTGTTTTTAAGAAAGTTCAAATTTGATGCTCTCTTCAATCGAAAATCTATGTTCATTCAAAACCAGGTATTATAAAAAAACCCAAAAATATTATAAAATTAAACCATGAACTTTAAATGTAATTTTTTACTCATGTTTTTCCATTCAATCAAAAAGGGTATTTAAAAAGGACTTCGTGTAATTTTCTGATTGAGTCACTTTTTATGAATTTTAAGGTTATGAGGGAATGTTCGGCATGAACATATATACCCACCTTCATGGCCATATTTCTCTTGAATATTCATTTAGAAGACTAGAAATATATTTTTTAAATATTTTTTTTTCAAAATATTATGTTAATTCATTATTTTATAGTGGTTTTCAATAAAAAAAATTCAAAAATGTTTTATTAATAGATCTTTTTATATGTGATTGTCAAATATTTCATTATAATATTTCAAATGTATATTTTCAAAGAAAGTGATTTTGATAATTTTGATATATATATTATATATTTTCAAATTATTTTAAATGAAGAAATGTTTTCAATATTTTTTTGATATTTTTATATAAATTTTCAATGGAAAAGGATTTAAAAAGTATTTTAGGTATTATTTTATATTTTTCTGATGATTTTAAAAGAAAAAAGATTAAAAATAATGTTCAATATTATTCTTTTTATATTGAATGGAAAAGTTATGTAATGTTATTTTAGTCATTCAGTCTATTTCCTAAAATTATTTTCAAAGAAACATTATTTCAAAAAAATTTAAGGATTATTTTATATCTTTTCTATGGAAATGGTTTTTAAAATGATCCCAACCCTCATTTTTATGTTTTTAATGGATCTTCATGATTTTGGTTTTCAAAATGGATTTTGGTTTTTAGATAACTTCTTTAATTAATATTGTATATTTTACTCAAGAACATTTTTAAAATAATCATTCAAAATTATTTTAAATTTAATATTACATCCATCAGTGTTACTATTTCCTTTCATAGAAATCATCCAAGGGTTCTATTCATATTATTTCTCTCAATGGATTATGATACAATGTCATGATTTTCATGAAACTGATTTCTCATTAATGGGTTATATGTTTATGAATCCCATTACACATCCATAGGTTTTATGATTTGGAAAATTTATACCTTTTATGGTTTATGATTTTATGACCTGATTATTGAACTTTAATTTTTACATAGGATAAGATATGATTATAGGATTAGGAAACACATTTCACTTCATGGGTTATGAAATGATGTTTACGAAAGCTATCTCTTTTTACGGTTCATGATACGATGAATGTATTTTTATATTGTGGAACTTGTTTGACTGGTTTTATAATGATGTTAGAGGGTCCTATAACTACATCTAATGCAATTGGTAAGGAGTTATATTTCATGGAATATTGGTGTGATTCATGTAGATGGGATTAATCTACAATGGGAAGATGGGGAATCTCTTTCCCTTAAAAGGAAAATAATTCAACTGGGGATGGTGTTGTGACCCTCCCATTATGTGGAATCACCATAAAGATGGATGATGGTGAAATCCGATCCCATAAGGAAATATGGGAAACCAAATACACTATGGGATAATGAGGGAAACCCAATCCATTACAATTAAAGTACTGTTACTGGAAAATGTGTTCTATCCTACTATGTAGGTGTAGTCCCCATGAAAAACCCTGATATGTTCTAACAATGGGTATTTACTTATAGGGATTGATATTACATATTTATGTGTGTTCCAAAATTCCCTATCTTATAGATATGTCATGCTTTCATGGATTATTCTCTTCGTATCATTACTACTAATTACATATAAATGGATATATTTTTACTCATTATTCATATTTTTGATATATAGGGTATGATCTTCCAATTTTATAATCATGTTCACATACCCTTCTTCTATTGTTTTCGTTTACATATATCTATTTTTTACAATAACTAATCATATGAAATCAATCCCTTTTATGTTTCCTTTTCCTTGTTATGAAGTTTATATTATTTTTTATATGTCTTAGTTGGGTGATATAATTGGACATACTAGTGAGATATAAGCCATCTCACTCATGTTCTAAAATTTACGTTTCCATGTTTCCAAAGGAATATACTTACATGGTCTTTTGGTGTCTATTTTTTTAATTTATTATGTATTTTGAAAAAATAGGTAATGTCCCCGTATGATAAAAATGTGTATTTTTATAACTATAAGGAGACATGAAATGAAATTAAAATTAAATAATAGATTCACATTAAATTTATTAAATCGTCCAATTTTTAGGTTCTACTTTAAAACTGATAATAAATTCAATTTAAATTTCTAGATTTTTAGGACCCCATTAATGGTGTTAGCATTTGGGTGATGGTAATATTACTAGATATAAGGAATTATCAATGTCGAAGAATTTAGGAAATTTAGACTTCATGAGAACATTCCATTACTGCATGTGCCTCTTTGAATATCTCAGGGGAACCATTTTTTGATCTAGTGTATCGAATCAACAAAATCTATTACTTTTAAATTACACCATGGATTCATATTTTTGTGTTTTAAAATATCCCTATGCCCAAAGACAATCTACTATTAATAAGTAATTTATAATTTTGTGACCATGAGGGGGAATGAAATCTATAATGATTGGAAATTATATGCGTTATCCTCAAGAATACGGGTAACGTTTGATATGAATTATATGTCATAGGGAAGGTCATAATAGGAAACAATATCTTTCCATAGATGGAATTATTTATCACTATTATAAATGATAATGTATTAACTCAAATGTAAACTTTTCATTTCATCAGTAATATTGATTTGATAAAAATAGTTTAATTTTGTATAAATCAAATAAATTTTAAAATAAAATTATTAAAATTTATTAAATCATCTTGTATCATGAAAAAATTATATAAATAATCATTATACTAATATTATTGCATATAATTTCCTAGGGATGTTAAAAAACAAAGGGTGTGAGATCAGAAGATTCATAAGGGAAAACATACAAATGATCCATTAGTTGATAGATCAAGTGAAATTAAGATCACATGATCCTGAGAGAAATAAATGATGAATTAGACTAATAAAGCATAATTGATCAAAATCATGGGATTAAATTAAAGTTTAATAAAATAATTATTCTAGAATTAGATAATATATACTATGGATTGAAAACATTTTAAAATAAAAAAAATATGGAAATAATAATATTATTTGATCCACATGATGAAATTCCCTTCAATATTGGTAATAAAATAAATATAAATCATTGGGAATCAGAATATTATATAAAACATTATACAAAAATAATATTCTTCAAACAATAATTTAATATTTTTATTTTACAGTAAAATATTTTTTTTTATTTTTATATGATTATATTTTGGGTACTACTCTTCCCATTGATTTGTATGTGCTTGTTTTACAGTTGGTACTATCGATCCATATGGTTTGATGGATTAGGGTGCATAGAGTACACCATAACCGTCACTTGATTCCTCCAACTATTATTAAAACTAACACGTATCTTAGCTCTTTATATAGAATCATTATAATTTATTATATATTATTTGATAAAAAAACCTTAGTTCCCTCTCCAATAGATAGAGAGATGAGACTCACATATTCCACTTTCTCATGGAAGAGATGATAATCACCCTAAGGACGTTTGATTTATGATCAATCAACTTATGTAGTGTTTTTTAGTTATAAGACCCACAAATATAGACTATCCATAACATGTTCAAAAATTTCTTGTTTGTAATTTTATAGGATATGATATTAATATGGACGATGGTTCTCTATCTAGGAGTTGGATGGACATGCACATCACATAATTTCAAATTTATGCTAAAAAGAAAACTACAATTTATCATTCACATGCTTATATATTTCAACAAATTAGTGAGAAATTTTCCACCTGTAACTCCGGTATGCATGTCCATACGATATGATTAGATAAACTATAGGAATTTGATTGTGACGCCCTAACCCCAGAAGTCTGGAGACGATGTATTATTTTAATACATTATCATGATTACAAGGAATAAAATCCAGAAGGACCAAGTAGTTTATTTGTTTCAGAACACTAGATACATTTATAGGTTAAACAATACAACTTTATAAGAAATATAAGATATAAGTTTTATTGGGAACGTCAAGCACTCCAAGATTATCCCAACATGTTAGTCATAAAGAACTTTTTCATTTCTTTGAAAAATATGAAACAAAAGGAAGGGGTGAGATCATATTTTTAGTAAGGGAAATAAATAAATCGGATGATATCATAAACATAAACATTAGACATGGTGAATAACTAAAAACACATGCATTTTAAAAATAAACTTGAACATAATATGGAAAGAGTATGATCTGAGTGAATACTTCTTTAATAAAACACAATCATGACTATTCTACTAGTCGAATAACCACATAAACTATGAATTTTTATACTTTTTAATGAGGGAATTGCATATGTTTGACATTAAAAAACATAATGTCAGGTCCTCGCCCAATACATCTAAAAATGATTAAGTACTTGACCAAGATCATATATCAAAATGGGAAAGGCCTTGGCCAAGTCCATGTCAATTTGTCTAATGAGACCTACCAACGCATCGATGGGGTAAATTGGGCCCCAACCATCACATAATAAGTCCAATGAGTTCATAATATAATTGGGGATAAACAAAAAAAATACTTTCATATTTGAACTAACATAAAAAAATGTAAATAACTTTCCTCAAACATTAATCATAAACCCTAACCATTCAGAGTAAATTCATGAATGGTTTTATGATAGCACATCCACAGTTAATCTAAACATAACCCATTCAACAAAAATTTTGGATGATATCATAGGAGATAAAACTAAATGATGTAAAATATTAAACAATGTTTTTTAACATATATGAAGATACTTTTAAAGGAGACCATTAAAGAATACTTGAGGGAAATAACACTTAAACATTCCAAATTGTCCCATACCACATTGAAACATTCAAAACATAATCCCATCAACTATCATGAGAATAAAAAGACTCTTGATATGTTATACCAAATGGGAGTAAAAACACCATAAGAAAGAAATAAGTTACGAACAATGTATATATCTCATAAAGTTAATATTAGATGAAAAAATAATTTTTAATCTTCAAGGAAGAGTTCTTTTGGAAAATCATTTATATTTCCCCTGAAATAATATTGTATCCATGAATATCCATTAAAATAAATTTCTGGGAAATTTAAATAATATTTTAGGCATAAATGATTTCCCACGGAAGTGAAATCATGTAAATAGAGTTCTTATGATTCTTTAGAAATAAAATATATTAGATAATTTTAATGAATATATTAAATATAACATTACAGATGAAAGTCGAATTTTTTTTATATTAAATCCAGAAATGATCCAAGATAATTTTTCATGATAAAATTTCTGTTTCTATAAAATAATAGTGGCTTAAAACAGACTCTGGTGTACACATAAAAATGGGTAATAATTTGAAAAGAGCCCTAGAATCGGGTTTGTTTATCAGGATAATTTTTTAGAATGATCCTTTTAACATGTAAATTCCCATAAAATAAAGGATTTTCCTTGTTAGAAAAAATATATATAAAATTCACGCCAAAATAATTTTGAGTACATAAGAATAAATAAGGATTTCATTGAGGTGAGTAGATAATAAAATAACCCAAATGAAAATGGAGGTTCGGGTGGAAAACCCTTATCACTTTGTGATCGATCGATTTGTATGACCAAAAAATAAAAATATTTAAATTATAAATTGAGTAGCATGAAAATTAAGATATTAATGATATGTTATATAAATTTTATGCATATAAAGACCATGGACAGTTGTTAGTTTTGAATATGGAAAATATCACAAAAATGGAAGTGGGATGAAGAAACCCTTACCTTAAGTATGATGGTGTTGATCACTT
Source organism: Viscum album (assembly GCA_963277665.1). Classification (NCBI taxonomy): domain Eukaryota; kingdom Viridiplantae; phylum Streptophyta; class Magnoliopsida; order Santalales; family Viscaceae; genus Viscum; species Viscum album. Next base: position 1,303,393,358 of record OY728127.1, read on the forward strand.
TATCTTAGTGTCCTGGATAAAAAATTAAATTAATTAATTAATATTTACTGATCCTATTATTTTTGTAATTTATTTATTATAATATTATTAAGTACATTCATGGCCTTATTGATGGGTTTAAGAGGTTCAATTTTATTGTTTGGGAGTGTTTTTTCAGGATCGGTATACTTATATAAATGAATAGAGAATCATGTAAAATGATTATGGTTATCCAAAAATGAAGTTATTTTTATAAGTGAAAATCTATAAAGTTACATTGTTTTAAATTTAATCTGGTTACATGGAGTCATGATGAATCCTAATATAAATTATTTAACGAAAACTATTTGGTTTAACTAGCTATTTTTGAACACAACAAACTCAATTTTCATTATAAATCAAAACCATGTGTAAAAAAAGATTCTTGAACCATAGATGAGACATAATAAATAAATTATAGTAATAAATACATTATATTATTTTCCAACCATAATTATGGTTTCATAAAAATAATTGAATATGATAATATAAATTGAAATCCCATCATCCTTGAATGTGGAAAATTAACACATCTCAGATCGTGTTTTCATTTTCTGTATAAACGAATGTGAAAAGTGATATGATGAAGAATTATTCCTTTATCATGAAAAAAAAGTACATGTAATATAATATAGTCATAAAACCATTTTCTAGAATTTATGAGAGTAAATAAATAGAATAGAACTCAATATAAAATAAAAGTTGACAAATGCTTTATGAAAATCTGGCAGCCTAACGACATCACTTAAAAATTCATAAAATATATTGTTGAGAGAAAAATGGTATATAATAAGTATTAAATAATATATATAGTAATGGTGATAAGTAATTACATATCCCAAAATAATACAATTGATTTTAAATGATAATATCATAATAAGAGTTCTTAAAAAGGGAGAGATTTTGAGAATGAATGTTTGTAGCATAACGACTATGCAAAACAGTTTTAGAAAACCATAAATGACAAGGGAAAGAGGTAACCAATTCATATAAGACTCATAAAATAGTCTCATGAATGAATAAAATGTAAATAAGAACATGTTATGAAAACTTGAAATACATACCACATAAAAGAGAACATGAAATAAATGAAATGAAAAGATGAAATTTCCTCTTGAAGTAATCTTCCTTGAGAGCCTCTTTAGGGGAGAGTTTTTTGTATTTTGGATAGAACAGGATCTCATGGAACTGGATAGTGACTATGTAAGGGTATTTGGTCCAATCATAACAAGTATCAAGGCTTGAGAGGAGTGAATAAAAGTTGCAGTGATGGAGGTCTTATAGTGGGGGAGATAAGTGAATTTTGAATATTTTATTCATTATTTTATTATTTACCTCAAAAAATCAAATTTCTTGATTCATGTGACCCCTAATAGTAATAAGTTATTGTTATTTCGAGCCATGTGGTATTACACCACTTGTTATTTCATAAATATTGTATTTAACTAATAATTATTATATACTGTATTTCACGGAATTTCCTTATTCATCAAAAATTCGAGTATTTCAGAAAAATCCCAAAAATTCAACCTATAAATTTTTTAACATGTAGAATTAAAAAATGGACTCCAGTTTTTGAAAATAATTTTCTAAATTTTTGTAAATTATTTTTTTTAAAAAATCATAATTAATTTGAAAAAAACAACATTAAAACTACAACTCATTTTATAACACCAGGAATATTCAATCAATGTCCCATAAAATTATCTTATAAACATAAGAAAATAATATAACATTTTAACATTACATTTTATAAAAGAAATTCCCATTTTAAATTATTAAATTAATCATAAAACTGTAATTAAAATAATTTTAACATACAAAAAAACCATTACTTATACTGTACTTGTTTTTTTTCAGTTTTAAGATGTATAAATTGTATTTATACATTCATGAGTGAACTTTTTATTTTTTTGTGGTCAATTTACAATTCATTACAATTCATTACTATTCATAAGGGTAAGTTACTATTCATACGGGTATGTTACAATTCCCCAAAAATTATGTTTGTCTTACCAGACTGTAAATATCATACCAAACGCAACCGTGTGTGTCATTTTTTTTGAAATTAAAATCATAGAGGTGTAAAATTTATGTTTACTTGGATAGGTTATAATATAGTGTGGTTTTTAGAGACTCATTGATTAATGAGTTCAATATTTAATCTATTTTTAAATTTTTTTTGGTCATTTTATACCCTCAATTCATAAATTCAGTCCTTCAAATTTGAAATTGAACATTGAATGTTAATGGTTGATACTTGAAAATTACATTGTAGGAAAACCACATCAAAAATATGATTATAATATCATATTTGTTAGAGGAAAGGGAAATGCATCTGTTACTATGAAACAATGTATTCTAATCAGACAACATGGTCATGGAAGAATAATCAAACCATCATGTAGTGACATTAAAATCTGAAACCCCATACAATAATCAACTTAAACCATATTTTAAATGTTTAAAAAATTACAAAATATAATGATTCAACACATTATAATGAAGGTCTCTAAATTTATCAGATGATCTTATCATTAACCCTCAATAAACAACAAGTATCTATAAAATTCACATTCCAAACATGTGAATAACTTCATCAGGTATCCTCTTGAAAAATGGTAATAACTTGAATTACCATAAAACCAAATTGGAAATATGCATTCTTCTGTATTCCTTATGTAAGATACAAGTTATTGGATATGATGCTTAAATCCAAAAGTGTTGTAAACTCAATTGATGATAGCGTAGAACAAATTTCGAGAAGTCAATAATCTATTCCAAGGTAGTCATTACTTATCCAAATAAATAATCTCTTCATTACTATCTCAACCTTAATCATCATTTTTTTCTAAAACATGTATCCTTCTACTTAATCACTTTTCCTTTCTACCATTCATCATACAACCTCAAATCCATAATGAAATTGTACTGTAGTACAATCATTATGTATCTCATATTTATTATAATAAGAATATTATAACATAGTTCATGAATCCAAAAACATAACTACGTTATTTATTTTACTTAAACCGTAGTTACATCATACGATCGACCTTGATTCCTTTTCATTTCCAGAGATATATTTCCATGACGCCTGAGAAATTAATTTGTGTAGTGCCCCATATCCTTACAGTTGAAACATTGGATATAGGAAGATTCTTAACTTGTCTTGCAATTATGATCTTGGTGGCCTTTTTCTCCACACATGAAAAAAACTCCTTTACCTCATAAGCATATTCCAAGCTATTTCCTTCCACAATTATCACATGTGGGAAAATATTTATTTCTCTTCTTCCCTTTGTCCATTTTTTATCTTCCAAACTCTTCTCCTTTTTCTCCCCTTCAAATCCATAGTACTCAGAGATGTATATATATACCTTGATAACATATTATATTTTTTCCTTATACGATGAGGATACTTATGAGATAATATTACTTTGAAATTATTTCTCAAGATAATTAGAGATATGATCCTTATTACTCTTTAAATCATGTTCATTGGTGAAGTTATCATTTCTTCTACTAGGATCCATTTCTAATCAATTTCATATTATATATTAGCTCATAAAATTATGCACTCTCTTTATATTTAAACATGGTATAACATAAAACATAAATGTATGCATCATAAATCCTAGAACCATATACTTTGGTTACTTTGGGGGCATAAATATTTTATAATTGTTTTTAATAATATTATGAATTTTCCAAATTATATTCCCCAAGTGTGTCGAACCAAGAGTATCGCAAGGCCCATTGTCATTCCCCAATTCCTGTTCGATTCTAGCTCAAATTGGTGTTTTCGGGTTTACCCCTAGAAACATCTATGCTAGAGATACCACTACATGTTTGTATCCATAAAGGGATATATTCTCATAATAAACCACATAATATATTCCTTAAAACAATTCTATGAAGCCCTTATATAATTATCCTCAATGTCTATCTTAGGGTTTTTTTTCACTAATCTAATTTCTCTATATCTAGTTTCAATGTTTTCTACTAAAATTCTTCTAATACGAACTGTAATGACCCGACCCCAGAAGCCCAGTGCTGCCGCATTATTTTGATATATTGGAATTATTACAAGGAATCAAATCCTGATGGACTGAGTACTTTAGTAGTTTTGGAATACCAGATACATATAGAGTGTATCATCCCACCCCATCCATTAGCTTGAGAGGGTGGAAAAATGAAATTTGGCCTTAAGATACATTCCCAAGGGACCAATGGCAGGAAATGAATGCCGAGGGATTCGAGAACAAATTGGGGAATGATTTTACCTTATGACAAAACCAACCAAACCATCCACTCAGAAGGACTATATAGTACATGTCAATAAAACTATAAACTCTTACATTACCAAAAAGGAACCATAATGTTCCATAATACAAGCCAAAACCAATACCACCGAACACATTATCAGAGTATTATGTGGAAGACTAAAGAAGAGACCCAAAAAACCCAAGACACACTCCATAGCTCTACACTAAGATCCATGCTCCAAGCACCACCACATCTCCCAAACATCACCATGAACCACCAGAAATTATATTCTTTACCTTGACCTATGTACTAAAATAAGGCATCTAAAAAAGCACCAAAGTGCCAAATCATGGGGTGAATACTAATACTCAATAGGTTTTACCGAAATTACTTCCCTATACACTCCACCAAGATAAAAACTTTAACACATTCATATAAATAAGTTTATATAAAATAATCACAAGTATAACCACTGCAATATGCCAAGCACACACTTACCAAGACACCTCTCCTAAACCAAGAAACCAAGGGAAAGGTAAACAAGCATTCCACAATCCATTTCATCATTTACACATTAGCAAAATAATTTACATCTGGCCATGTAATTTACAAAAAGTTCACAAAAACGGTGGAGCTTCCGTCCAACCGGTTCACCCATTCCCACTAGTGGTACTCCAGCTCACTTATCCTTTGATGGTGGCCCTTCCATCCACTATCCATCCCCTTACTATAGTGGTGCCTCCCATCCACTTCCACAAAACATTCCAACAAGACCTAACCAAGCATATAAGCCACCAAGCCCGCACAACATGAAAATTACCCTTTTCATCACATGCCACCGCTTCAATAAATCACCAATTTATTGAAACAACCGTTTTATCATTTTCCATTCCAAAATAAATTTTAAAAAAAACAACTTTATTGAAAACCCTTTTCCATCAAACATTTCCATAAATCAATCCAAGTAACCCATTTTAATATTTCCATTTTAAATCCGACCACAAGAGCATTTCACCACAAAACCCCCTTTCCCCAAAAATCCAAAAAATTAATAACAAAGGGATTTCCAACCTATTTCACACCTCACAAACACAATTAAATATGAAAAAAACAAATTAATTGTAACCAAGATTAAAGTTCTAGAAATGTGGAGTTGAGAGAGAATCCACCCACCATTAGGGTTCTGGTGAATTCAACACACAAGAAACCATACCTAAAATCTGAAGAACGCACCACTAAAACCTCTCTAGATATCCTTCCCTAACATATATAGGCTTTATAATCAATACCCAAGGTAACCCCAAACCTATATCTACATGAAAAAGATATATAACTGGGAAACCAAGAGAGAGGGAGATAAAGATCTAGGAGAAACTACAAATAAACCAAGAGGAGAGACTTACCCGGAAGAAACCACCTTTAAACCACCTAGAAACCCCTTTTAATCACATCCAAAAAAAGTATTAGAGCTCCTTCAACCTTTGAGAACCCAAAATCTCATGTGAGGCATGAGTGGGAGAAGAATTGGAGTAAAAATGTGAACACTTTAGGGATCCCAGATTTAAAAACCCTTCTTCTATGTGGTCGTATAGTTATCCCACACAATTTGAAAAACGTGTTCTAATCATGCTCAAGCTAGTTCTTTGAGATAAGGGGTATTCATGATTGCCTCGCACAGTTTTGAAAACCATGCACAGGTCGTGCCAAGGTTACTGTCTCCCCCTGCATGATTTCTTGGAGAAGCTACACAGTTTCCCCTAACTGTGCGCCCTTAGAATATCCTCCAAACATATTAAAAATCATTCCAAACTCTTCCAACATCTTCCCAAATCATCACATTCACTTTAAACACATAAAATGGAATAAAAATTCTACATACCTCCATCTAGGGGAGCTGTATTCTCCCCCAACTGGACTTTCCCTAATCAGAATGTAGGGAATCATTGCTTTGCCAAAAGAGATAGGGCCATTTCTTGGCTATCTCTTTCTCCCACTCCCAAGTCTCCTCTTGAATCTGACCATGCTACCACTAATCTTGAACTAAATCGATGACTTTACTGTGATAGAGTTTCTCTTGCCAATCCACAATCCTCACTGGCATGTGAACCAAAGAAGAATCTTGTTCTAGCTCAAAATGATCCCAAAGAATCACATGGTCACGATCTGACTAATAATTTTTCAACTGCGACTCATGAAACCCATTATTCACCACACTAAACTATGGTGGAAAATAAAAATGATAAAAGACCTCTCCAATCCTCTCAAGTATCTCAAAAGGCCTAATATACCATGGAGATAATTTACCCTGCTTACTAAACCGACGATGTCCCAACCTAGGAGAGATTCTCAAAAACAAATGATCTCCGACCTCGAACAACAACAGTCATCGATGATGGTCTAAATACTATTTTGACAACTTTTTTCTATATCCATCATCTTCCGGATCAAATTTCTTTTCTCCATAGTCTCTTGGACAAGCCTCAGTCTGATCATTGATGTCTAACATTTTTCCACCCAACATAGTGGGGAATGACACAGATGCCCTTATAAAACCTCAAACAGAGCCATATGCATGGAAGCCTGATAACTCCTATTATATGAGAACTCCACCAATAGTAAGTGCTCATCCAATGAACCATAAACGTATATCACACAAGCCCTTAGCATATCATCCATGGTTTGTATCATTCTCTTGGATTGGTCGTATGTCTGCAGATGATACGTCATTCTCAAATTCAACTGTGTCCCAAGGGCGTACAACAACAATTTCCAGAAACAAGATGTGATACTCATATCTTTATCTGATATGATTGAAACTAGAACACCACATCTCTTTACCACCTATGAGATATAGATTTGGGATAGTTCCACCACTGTATGAGATTGAAAACTCTGAATGAAATGGGATGAATTTTTGAGCTGATACACTATCACCCATATTGTATTGTGCTTCCTGACAAATTTTGGGAAAACCATCACAAAATCCATTATTATCTGCTCCCATATCCACACTGGGATAAATAAATACTGCAACATGCCTTATGGACATTGATTCTCTTTCTTGACTTGCTGAAAACTCAAGAATCTCGAAACAAACTCAACTACATATTTTTTAATGCCTAACCACCAAAAGACCAACATCAACTCATTATAATTTTTCTGAATTCTAGGATAGATAGCCCAGCTGGAATGATGATAATCCCTAAGATGTTAATCCTGACAATCCATTGGTACTACCAACTAATTCTGAAAACACAAGACTGAATTCCCATTCAGTTTTTTTCTCAATGGTCTCCCAACCATTGAGTTTCGACTTCATCACCATACACTCTGAATCAGATGTATTTACCTCTTTAACCAAACCAACCATTTCAGGAAACAATGAAAGTGGAATGAAGACTGCTCTATCACCATGTTCCTCACATTCCAACCGCAATTTGGATATGACCGACATTAACTTCCACTAATCTGATATCTGCTTCTCCACTTGATCATATTATTTTCTACTGAATTCACCCACTACCGAATTTCACTTACCTGGTGTGTACATTAATTTGAAATCAAACATCTAGAGATATTACATCCTTCTCCTTGTCCTCATGTTAAAATCTCTTTATGAGAAGATATGATTTAAGCTCTTTATGGTCTTTAAACACAGTAAATTTATCACTGAAGAAATATGATGCCACATTTTTAAATCATGAACCACTGCTACCAACTCCAAATCATGTGTTGTGTATTTCTGGTCAGGAAACCTCAACTGTTGCGATCCATACGAAACCACATGATCCCATTTCATGAGAACACACTAGAAACCTAATCCTCATGTGTAACAATACACCATGTACACTTTCCCTTGTTCTGGAAAAACCAAGATTGATGTTGATTTAAGGTGACCCATTAGCTCATCAAAAAATTTCCAACATTCTTCATCCCATTGAAATAGAACATTCTTCCTTGTCAAAGCTGTCATCGGTGAAGCCAATCGTGATAAATCACGAACAAAACGTTGATAATACCTAGCTAGAACAAGGAAGATTCATATCTCAAAAAAGTTATTTGGAGATTTCTTGGAGATAACCTCCTCTATCATTTATGGATCAATAGAAACACCCCTCTCATAAATAACATGGCCATGGTAAAAAACATCCTCTATCCAAAAGCCACACTTTGACAATTTTTCATACAACAGATGATCCCTCAAGATCCCCAATTTGATCATCAAGTGCTGCTCATTTTCTACCCTTGTCCTCAAATACACCAGTATATCGTCAACAAATACCACAAAAAATGAATCCAGATATCTTTGAAATATTTGATTCATCAATTCCATGAACACCGTTGGTGCATTCATTACGAAAGGGCATAACCACATACATATAATGACCATATCTACTTCTGAAAGCTGTTTTGTAATATCATCTATCTGCACCCACAGCTGATCATACCCTAATCCTAATTGAATCTTGGAGAACCACTGATATCCCCTCATCTAGTCAAACAAATCATCTATGCTTGGAAGTGGATATGAGTTCTTTATTTTTACATGATTAACTCTGCGATAATCAACATAGAGCCTCATGTTTCTATCTACCATTTTCAGAAAAAAACTGGTGTTGCCCACAGAGATGTGCTAGGTCCAATGAACCCTTTGTTTTATAACACATACAACTACCCCTTTAATTCTCACAATTCTCCTATTTCCATTCGGTAATATAAAAGTGAGATATGACTGGTCTCTTAAAGGAGATCAATTGTAAACTCCACTTCTCTCGCAGGAGGAAACCATGAGAATTCATCAGGAAATACATCCATAAATGGATCCACAACTACTGGAAGAACACTCTGCTCAATACTTTCCACCACTGCCAATGTCAAAGACTCTAACTAGTATGATATACTGCCAACCATTGGTGACAAAAATCCTGTTTCACCCTACTTCTCATTCTTCTCCCATCTAAAGAGATTTTTAAATCCATCCTCCGCCACAAAACTAATCGTTCGTACATTACAGTCAATTTGGGACAAAAACATTGTCAGCTAATCCATTCCTAGGATTATATCATACACATCTATCTCAATCACTGATTATTCCATCATCAATTCAATGCCCTCCAAAACTTAAGAATTTCCTGGACATAGGAAGGATCGACACTCTTTTTGACCTAGAGGAGTTTGTAGTTTCAAAACCGAATGCATCATTTCCACGTGTTAACCCAAAAAATCGAAGATGTGAGAAGAAGGAAAAGAATGTGAATCACCCATATCAAATAAAGAATGCATCTACGTAGAATTTAAAAGAACCATACCTCACATCATGTATCGTCCTGAGAAATCATCCACCACAACCCGCTTAGCTCCAAACAACTGTTTTCTTGCCACACTATGCTCTTTATTTCCCTATTGAGGCATCTATGAATTCTGAGAGTCACCATGATGCACATTACTCTGCTGACAAGGGGTATGCTTCTGCCCCCATCCTGTTAAGGCATAAGACCCCTACGACCCCTAAGGAGTGTCACAGCCACTTGACCATAGAGAATTTTGATAATAAAGCTACAGATTCCACATCTACTTACAATTATGACGTGCTTGAGGTTGTTCCATACAATCCCGCTTAATGTTTCTCATAGAACCACACTGAGAACATCATGTCATACTTTGAGGCTTCGGAGGAAGATTCATCCATCATATATATGGATTCTGAGTCACACTCCCACCCTAGAAATAAGTTTCCCTCTTCTTCTTGAAACTAGAATTTGAGTTCCCACTATTCTCCATGGTTATTAATACACTTCCTCCGCTCGCAGTCCCCAAAGGATTGCTTTTGGCCACCAATGCTCTATTCAACATCTCTATATAGTCATCTATAGACAGAACTGCTATCTTGGACTTAATGTCCTACCTCAAATCAGCTTCGAAGATATGAGCTTTCAATGATGTACTACCCACCACCTTGGGTGAAATCCTCACTAAAATCATAAACATAGGTGCATACTCCATTACAGAAAGGTTCTCCTATTTCAAATGGAAGAAATATATTGTGTGCTAAATTATAATGTTATGAGGGTATATTAGTTTGTTAAAAAATTCCTCAAATCCATCACATGTCACACCTTTTTATATTTCATGTTGGACCTCAAACTCCCACCACTGAAGGGAATGATCTTCCAACATTTAGGTGGCTAATTTTATACTCAACTCTATCATTGTTTCCAAGAATTCCAATATACTATTCGTTCTGTTCATCCACCCTTCAGCCATTTCTTGTTCCAAATCACCCCTAATGATGGGTGAATTATACCTTTGAAACAGAACCGCATGATCCACATGCCTTGGTTCATCAACGTTATTCCCACATTCGACAACATGTAAAATTTCACTATACTTTACACTAGCTGTTGGTTCACCTGGGGTTCAGGTCCTTCCAAATTTTCAGCTGCTTCCTCGAGTTGGTGTCTACGATGCCTACCCAGTGCCATTTCAATCAATACAAAACAACCATTAGTCACTCTCCCTTGAAAAAAAGGTCATACAATTTTCATGTTAAATTACATAAAAACAATAACAACCAGGATTTCCATAAGTTCACAGTTTGTATGTTTCACTATTCAGAAAAATCGCCATGTTTTTAAAATCATCCCATTTTTAAAATACCACCAGTTTCCATGTATCAAATCCTTTCATATTGAAACCCAATTCCTATTTTTGAAAATCCACACATTCATACCACACTGTTTATCATTATACCCCAATGAAATATACATCCTAGTGGGAAGTCATTTCTATCATGCATGTAGTGCTTATCTTATTTGCTACACCCACGACAATAAGATTTTCAATGCATATAAGTGTCTCTAAACACTTATGTACCCAAATATTTGGTAACATTATGTTCATAATAAAATGGTTAGCTTTGTATTTTTATGCTATACATTCCGAGTTCTGAACATCCTACACCAAGCTACCATACTGACTGAAGGAATAGGCCAAGAACAAATGTCAAAACCAAGACTAACGATCTACACTAAGGATCATACAATAGCTCTCAATTGAAATCCACGGACCGGAAAAACTATTATCAGTTGTAACATCATGCCCCATCCCATTGGATTGAGAGGGTGGGGGAATTCTACTTGGCCTTAAGAGGAATACACAAGGTGCCAATGGATGGAAATGAATGTTGATGGATTCGAGGAAAAATTGGGGAACAAATTTCCCATAAGGCAAACCAACCAACCCATCAATTTACAAGGACTATATAATGCATGTCAATAAAACAACCAACTCCTACATTACCAAAAAGGAACTACACTATTCCACAATACAACCCAAAAACCAATAAAAACAAACACAATATAATACTATTATGAGGAAGACTAAAAAATAGACCCAAAAAACCAAGGCACACTTCACAACTCCACACCGAGCTCCATGCGCCAAGCACAACCACATCTCCCAAGAGTTACCACGAACCACTAGCAATGAGAGGCTTTACCTTTACATGTGTCCTGGAATACAACATCTGTAAAATCACCAAAGTTCCAAAGAAGGGGTGAGTTATAATACTCAGTAGGTTTTCCCCAAATGACTTCCCTATACACGCCACTAGGATAAAACCATTAGCACATTTATATAAAGATGTTTATATAAAATAATCACAAGTGAATACATTATTATAAGCCAAGAAAACCCTTACCAAGCCACCTAAAGAAAACCACATAACCAAGGGAAATCCAAACAAACATGCCACAAGAAATTTCATCATTTACAAATTATCTCAACAATTTCCATCTTACAAAGAAATTCACAACAACAAAACCAAAAGGTTGAAGCTTCCATCATTCTCATTCACCCTTTCCAACTAGTGGTAATCCCGCCCACTTATTCTTTGATTGTGGCCCTTCCATCCACAATCCATCACCTTATTATAGTGGTTCTTCCCCTATACTTCCACAAAAAATTACAACAATCCTTAACCAATAATATTACTGACCAAAGACACACAACATGAAAATAATCATTTTCATCACATGCCACCACTTCAATAAATCATCCTTTTATTGAAACCACCATTTAAAAACTTTCCATGGTAAACAAAATTTCATTAAAACAGAATATTTATGGGAAAATATTTTCCATCATCCATTTTCACAAATCATTCATAGAAACCCATTTTAAAATATCCATTTAAAATCCACAATAAGATAATTTTACCACAAAAGACCTTTTTCCATAAAATCACATAAACAACACAAAAGGGATTTCCAACCAATTTTACACCACAAAAACACTATTAATTCTGAAAATACTAATTAATGTTTTCCCAGAATCATGTTTTATAAAAGTGGAGTTGAGAGAGAAGAAACCTACCTTTAGGGTTCCGGTGAATTCAACCAACAAGCAACCACACCTCAAATCCAAAGAATGCACCACCGAAACTGCTCTAGAACTCCTTCCATAACATCCATAAGCCATGAAATTAATACCCAAAGAAACCCTAACCCTAGATCTATATAGAACATATGTAGATCTAAAAACTGAGAGAGAGGGAGGGGAAGATCTGGTGGAAACCCCAACGAAACCAAGAGAAGGGACTTAACCTGAAGACACCTCCTTCAAACCACCATGAAACCCCTTTGAATTGCTTCCAAAAAAATTGGAAGAGCACCTTAAACATTTGAGATCAGAAACTCCCTAGTGAAGATCGAGTGGGAGAATAATTGAAGTGAAAAGGGGAATCCCCTAGGGAGCTCAGATTTAAAAATCCTTCTTTTAATTGGCAACACAGTTTTCCCGTACCATTTGGAAAACCATGCGCTAACCGTGTGTAAGAAACATCCTCAACAAAGGGGGTCTGAACAGTTTCCTCACACGGTCTCTAATACCATTCACAGGTCATGCATCGGATACTATCTACCCCTGCATGGTTTCTTGGAGAACCTACACATTTTCCCCTAACCATGCTCAAACAGTTCACCCTTAGAATTGACTCCAAACATATTAAAAACCATTCCAAACTCTCCCAACCTCTTCCCAACTAATCCCAAGCACTTTTAACAAATAAAAATGCATAAAAAAGGCTACATACTTAAAACAGGGGGTTCTACACATAGGATCAAAATTATAAATTGATAAGAAATAAAACATATTAGTTTTATTGGGAACATCCACCACTCAAAAATTATCCATGCAAGTCAATAATAAAAAACTATTCATTTCCTAAATAAAAAGAAACATTAGAAAGGGGTGATCTTAGATGCTCAGTTAGGGTAGGCAATAGAGTGGAAGATATCATAAATATAAACATTCGTAATGGTAAATTACTAAAAACACATTCCTTTAAAAAATAAACTTATACATTATATGGTAGGAATATGAGCTGAGTAAATACATCTATAATAAAACATAATCAAGAGTATTATACTAGTTGACTAACAAAATGAAATATGAATATTCAGTTCCATAATGAGGGAAAAGAATATTCTAGACATTCTAAAACATATCATCATTGCCTCAGCCATGAATTCTAAAAATGATTATGGCCTCGGCCAAAACCAAATATTAAATTGGGAAAGGCCACTACCAAGTCCATGTCTATGGGTCTCATGATACCTACTGATGCATCAAGGGGATATAGGGGGCCTCAACCATCACATAATAAGTCCAATGAATTCTTCATATGAATGGGAAAAAACATAAACAATATATATATTCATATTGAAACTAACATATGAAATGTAAATAACTTTTCTTAAACGTTAGTCACAAACACTAACAATTCAGATTAAATTGGTGAGTGGTTTTAAGACAGAAAATCCATAGTCAAACTAATTATAAACCATTAAATAAAACATAGTTGAGGATATCATAGGAGATTAACCTTAATGAAGTAAAATATTCACCAATGTTTGTTGACATAGATGAAGATACTTTTAAAAGAGACCATTGAAAAATCATGGAGGGAAATAATCCTTAAACATTCCAAAGTGTCATATACAAACTTGAAACATTAAAATCACAATCCCATAGAATATACGGAAAATAAATATAATCTAGGTATGATACACCAAATGGTAGTACATATACAACATGAAAGAAATAAGTGGTGAACAAGTCATATATCTCATAATAGTTAATGTGAGATGAGAAAAATCCTTTTTACTTTTGAACGAATAGTTATTTTGGAAAATCATTTTTATTTTCAATGAAATAATATTTTAACAATAAATATCCAATAAAATATAATACTAGGACATTTAAATTATATTATAGGCACAATTGATGCTCCACTAATGTTAAATCATGTAGAAAGAGTTTTTAATATTCTCATGAAATGAATCATTTTAGAGCATTTTAAGGAAAGTATTAAAGAGAATTTTAAAGCAGAAATGAAAATTTATTATATTAAATCCATAAATGATCGAATGTAATGTTTCATGATAAAATTAATATGTTTATAAATATAATGGTGTCTTAAAATCTATTCTGGTATACACTTAAAAATAGTTATGAATTTTTAAAATATCCCTTGAACCAGGTTAGATTATCAGGATAAAATTTTTGAATGATCATTTAAAAAATGTATATCCACATAAAATAAATGAGTAGTATGGTTGGTAAACTATTATATAACATTAAAACAAAATACATTTGGAGTACATAATAATAAATAAGGATTTCATTGAGGTTCATAGATAATAAAAGTAACCCGAATTAAAATGGAGGTTCGGGTGGAAAACCCTTATCAATTTGTAATCAAACCATTCATATGCCAAAAAATTAATAATATTAAAATTATAAATTTAATAATATTGAAATAATGATATTCATGATATGTTATATAAATTTTCAATATATAAGTACCATACAAATGTATTTGTAGTTAATACGGAAAATCTTACAGAAATGGATGTTAGATGAAAAACCCTTAACTTAAGTCTGATGGTCTTCATAACATGATCTTAGATTCAAGGATAACCAAATTAAATTCATTAAATAATATTTAAATAAATTCTAAATTGTGTAATTCATTTATTTTAACATGATTATGTTTATTCGTGGCATTCTTGATGGGTTGTAGAGGTTCTGTTCAGGAGCGTTTTCTTCATGATCGATATATTGATTTACATGAATAGAGAATCATGTAAAATGATTATGGTTATCAATTATTGAATTTATATGTTATTAGTGAACATTTATAAGTATACTTGGTTGAAAATTTCATTCGGTTTCTTGGACTGATGATGAATCATTATATAAATTACTTAATGAAAACTGTATGGGTTAATTGGTGTTTTTTAAACACAACGAACCCATTTTGATTTATAAATAAAAAACATGTGTAAAAAAAGATTCAAGAAAAATAGATGAGATATAATACATAAATTATAGTATGGTTCAACTATAATTATTGTTTCATGACCACCATTGAATATGGTAATAGAAATTGAAAACCAATCATACTTGAATGTGGTAAATTAGCAAAACTCAGATAGAGTTTCCATTTTTATTATAAAATAATTGTAAAAATAGAAATGATGAAGAATTATTTTGTTATCATGAAAAAATAAAATAAAATTTAATATAGTGGATTCGTCACAACATTTTTAATAGAGGAGAGTAATAAAAAATAATGGAACTCAAAATAAAAGAAAACTAGAGAATTCCTTTTCAAAAATCCGATAGCCTGACATCATCACTTAAAAATTCAAAAAATATATTTATGAGAGAAAAAAGGGTTTATCATAATTATTACATAATATATAATGTATTGGGGATATGAGATTACATATCACAAAATAAGAAAATTTAAATTAATAGATAATAACATAATAAGAGTGCTTAAAAGAGAGAGAGACAGAGATTTTTAGACAAAAAAATTTGTAGCATAACGACTATCCAACAATGTTTTAGCAAACATTAAAAAGAGAGGTGAAATGGGTCACCAATTCATATAAGACTCATAATATAGTAGTAGTAAAAAATAAAATTTAAATAAGAACATGGTGTAAAAACTTGAAATACATACCAGAAAAAAAGAGAAATTGAAATAATAGAAATGAAAAGAGGAATTTACCTCTTGAAGTAATCTTCTTTGAGAGACTATTTAGGAAAGTGGTCTTGGTTATTTGGAAATAAAAACAACCCATGGACATGTGGAGTGACTAATGAAGGGTATTTGGGTTGATCTTAGACAAGGAACAAGGATTTAGAAGAGTGAAGATAAGAGGGAGTGTGAGGGGGTTGTAGTGGAGGAGAGGAGTGAATCTTGAATATTTTATTCAATATTTTATTATTTCCCTCAAGACAACCAATAATATTAATTCACGTGACCCCTAATAGTAATACGTTCATGTGAGTTTTAACCATGTGGGCTTAAATAACTTATAATGTCATAAATAGTGTATTTAACTGATAATTTGTATATACAGTATTTTATCATATTTTTATATTACTAAAAAATTCACGTATTTATGAAACAAAACCAAAAATTCAACCTAACAATTTTTTGATGTATAGAATAAAAAAATGAACTCCATTTTTTGAAAATAATTTTCTAAATAATTTTATTTTAATTTTGAAATTAAATCAATATTTATTCGAAAAATATAACATTACCACGACCACTCGTTTTATAACACCTTGTAAAATTAATCAAGGTCCCATAAAATTATCTTATAACAATAAGAAAATAAAATACCAATTTATTATTACATTTTAGAAACTACATTACCTTGTTAAATTCTTAAATCAATCATAAAATTGTATTTAAAATATTCATGAGATACAAAAATACCAAAACTTATACTATGATCATTTTTTCACTTTTAAGATGTGTAAATTGTATTTATACATAAATGGGTGAAGCTTATACTTTTTTGGTTAATTTACTACTTATTACGATTCATTACTATTCATACGGGTATGACACTATTCATAATGGCATGTTATTATTCATGAAAATTATGTCTGTTTTATCAAACTCTAAATATCTTATGAAACCCAACCATGTATGTCAATTTTTCAAAATTAAAATATTATGGTGGAAACATTATGTTTACTTGTCTAGGTTGTAACATAGTGGTGTCTTTTTGAGACTCAGTGTTTCATGAATTCTACGTTAAATCTATTCATAAATTCTTGAGGTTTTACATTGATTATGTTTGGAAATTCATCTTAGATTATACACGAATAACATTCATGTTCATATCATTATTCAAGTAAGGTAGACTTGTTCATTGTGATCAATGTGGATATATCATTCTTATTCGAATATGTGAATGGGAGTGCTTCCCTACCCCAGAACCTATAGTATCTAATCTAGATCATCATATCCAAGAGTTTCATAAATATCCCCATTGATTCTCATATGATCACCAATATTTATTCTTTTATGAATATAATATGTGTTATTATGATATATTTATTATTATTTATGAATTCCAATATTGTACATTATAGGTGGAGTCAGGAACAATAGTTTTTCTGGAAAAAGAGTCACAATTTTGGTGCACAACATATCATGCTGGATAGTCTTATACCAACTAATGTTTTTATATAATTTTAAATATTGAATACTAAATTTAATTATATAATAATTTTTGAGTGTTATTAAAAAATTTAACTAACATCACACGTCACATTAGATTTTATAGCCAATGTAATTTGATATATTAAACTAGTTTCGTATATACTGCACTGATGGGCTTCATGATACCATAGTTTTACTGCCACTCATTTAGTATCATATTTTTTAGTGTCACCAGGCTGATAGATTCATGTTATAGTTTTGATTTTTTAGTGTATTAGGTTTCCACCTAGTCAGTCAAGATCGGTTCATTCCCTAAAGGTTATGGGGATACAGGATGTCAACTGCTACTGATGAAATTTAGAGTATATTAACAAATGGGATAGAGAATAATCATATTGTATCAATAAAATGTGTATTAATTATTTCCATATATGAGATAATATTAAGTATGTTCCATTGTATATATTAAAGTCTATACTATATCACACTCCCTGAGATAGATGACTTACTGATCCAGTAATTGAATAACACTACATTATATATATTTTGTTATATTTTATTAATTGTATTTTATTCTATTTACAACATTCTTCAATATTTCATATAATCCACATGTTTAAGATGGAGGAGCATGAGGTTTTAATCCATTCAGTGGACCATGCTATAATTCATGAGATGATTCTAGATTATTATTTTCTACAGAATTGTATATT
Organism: Viscum album; assembly: GCA_963277665.1. Taxonomy (NCBI): domain Eukaryota; kingdom Viridiplantae; phylum Streptophyta; class Magnoliopsida; order Santalales; family Viscaceae; genus Viscum; species Viscum album. Next base: position 1,303,411,892 of record OY728127.1, read on the forward strand.
TGATCACCCACCTCGTGGAGATGATGCTCCCACCCATGGATAGGGGGATTAATCTTAGGAATCTCCTCTAGTAGCTGCTAATGATGAGGAGGAATGATAATGAAATAGACCACATGATGTTTCACATGTGGCCTCACCAATAAATTGGAGGATATCTCACCTCTAGCAATCCAACCTCAGTCGATTGCTGATGTGGAATTGTAGATATGGGATCTATTTTTTTCATCATTTAAGCATTTTCACCTGGTATAGCTAATCGATTATTTTATCTGATGTTGTTTCCAATGACGCCACCATTTCTAACTAACCATTCACAGTTCGTATGGTTCCTCTTTAGACAGTGGTAGGTCCTTCAACACAAAATGTGAGAGAATGATCATATCCACATCAAAACATCCCGATGACACCTCCCTTGGAATATTTGTTGCCAGAGAATAAGACATTCGATTTTAAAAAATATGGTGTAGATCCTCCTCCAACTCATTAAATTCTACCCTAACATAGAGGTTGATGATATTAATATGAGCATCCCATTTCCACACATGATTCTTTGCTATAACCTCATCATAGATAGTGATTTTACATATTCATTATTATGTTTTGAAATAATTTCAAGGTTTTTAAACAATTGTTCCTTCTACTATTGGTATTATTGTATGAATATTATATTGAATGATTCTTTTTTACTTTTCACTATTTTTTATATGTTTATCTTTTTTTTAATTTTATTTTATATTATACATAGAGTTTAAATATTAAAATCATTACAATTACATAGGATGACGATAGGAAAACATATAAAATTACATTTAGGTATCTTTAAATGATAATAAATTATAATCTACCCAAAAAATTATAATAAAACATTATAAATAGGGTAAAAATCAGAAAAGTAGGTTTAAATAAATATAATTTCATCAATATAACAAAAAAAAATTATTAAAAATCTTAAAACATTATTGATTAATAATATTATCATTACACATCAAAAATTATATCCATATAATATATAGAGTAACTATAATCTAAATGAAATATATAAAATTGAAGAAATTTTTAAATAATTATTAAAAATAAATTAAATGAAAAAAAATTATTAATACCAATATAGTGTTTTTTAAAAAATATTTTATAAAACTAAAATTAAATTTCATTAATTATTTTTAAAAAAATCATTTAATTTTAAATTATTTTTTTATAATTATAAATTTTCAAAAACATTATTTAGATTATTTTATAATATAAATTTAATTGGATATCAAAGTCACATACTTGATGAATTATTATGTTTCATTTTGGTGATTTTGAAAGCATATGAATTATAAAGTATGAATAATATCTAAATGAAATTTGAAAAATAGCTAAAAGAATATAAAATAATTGTAATTCAAAAAAATCATTCTTATAATACAAAAATATAAATTTCATGTCATAAACATATTTTCTTAAAAAAACTAATTTTATACATTAAAATATTAATGGTCATAATCATAATGAAGTAGTGTATTATTAATTATACTCTTGAAAATTATTATTACATCTGTTATTATAATTAAATGTTAGTAATTACATAATTAGTAAAAAATAAATATATTATTAAATATTTATCATAATTAAGATAATAAATACTAATTAAGCTATATATAATTTAACTACTCATAAGACTAATAAAATAGTTATTAATATAATTTAAAAATAAATATAAGAATTACTTGAAATATAGATAATTTAATAATTATGATTTATTTTATTATTAAAAAAACTTGATACAATAACTAATAATTTATAATAATCATATTAGTTAGGTTTATTTTTATCTATACATATATAAATAAAAAAATAAAAAAATAAAAATAAATATTTTTTTAAAAACACACACATATATATATGTACTTTATTAAATATTTTTTCATTACGAAAGGAATTTATATCCCATGATGCCTTTGCCAATGGTTTCTAGTGAAGGAATTAAGGGCCATGACACCTTTGGATTGAATGAAGAAAATTTATATTGGTGTGAATTCTCTTCACTCATTTCTATGTTATTTTCTTTAAAAAATTGACTTATATCTATTTTCTTCTTTTTCCAGAAAACTAATATAAAATATGGAAAAAATAGTTTTTTATGATCATTAAACCAACTATGAGTGTCAACCATGTTATCATCCCTGGTTGACCAAGAACATAAAATCGAAGTTTTTGGATTTCATTTCATCTAATTTATTTCAAATTGGATACAATCATATAAATATATATATTTTTTATTATTTTTCCAAAAAACTAATATAAAATATGAAAAAAGTGTTTTTATGATCATTAAACCAACTATGAGAGTCAAAAATGTGTTAACCCATGGTTAACCAAGAACATATTAGATAAGTATTTGGATTTTATTTCATCTAATTTATTTCACATTGCATACACTCTTGTAAATACAGATATATTCTATATACAATGTTAGCAGTGTCCTAATGAGTTCATAATCGCACCATATGTGGTACCTTTATGAAGTTTTAAAACTATATGATTCATGATGAGGGAAATGGAAATGGTGGTCACGAGCCGTCCCTCGGGGCCTGTGCACTGACTACCCCAAGCCCGCCTTCCATAGGCTAGGGGCTGGCGACTAGCACCGAAGGTGTATTTCCTAAAACTGGGGAGGCATTGCCTTTATAACATGTAAACACATGCAACCAAGCACACATAAAGATAAGAACTCAAGTAAACTAAATAGTAAACAGAGTGAGTACAATAAGTAAAAGGTTCCAGAATACAAGCCCGATGAGAAAATATAAGAAACTGAAAGTAAAACTAAATTGGAACAACTCCTATGATCACCCACAAAGGATCCTACCTGAAGGGTATGTACAGCTCTTGAACAGTCGTCCCTATGGTATGCCCATCTATGGTCCACCTCTGAGCTACCTCTAGTCCTATTACTCTCATCCTCAGTCAGTAATTTTCGTCGTCTGCACCAAACACATTGAGATGCGGGCATAGCCCATGCAGGAGTGAGTATAACGATACTCAGTAGGGACCTTGAGACCCTCAAGGTCTCACCAAATCCACAAAGGATAATCCAAAAAGCATGAGATCAATTGAAAACCCAACTTAGGTATATGCCCAAACATATACTTATCTTTTCAAGTATACCCATATTAATCATGAGAAAGACACATAGTCTAACTCAAATCCCAGAGCACAACTATTCCAGAAAGGAAGGAATACCACGTAGGTATGTACCACACAAGTATTCCACAGAGAAGAATACCACCAAGGTATTACCACGAAGGAAAACACCACAAGGTACAAACTCATCTCAGCCCAGGTATTTAATGTGTACAAAAGTAGATATGATTAGATGTAACTACTAAATCATCATACTCTATTAAGAGGAAGACCCACGAAGGATCTCAAATCATCATCAGACTCACATAGGATCTCTATGTGCTGAACCGCCCATGATCGCTTGGTGGTGTCCCACACAGGATCACTCCGCACTGACCCACACATGATTGCTAGGTGCTGACCCACACAGGATCGCTAGGTGCTAACCCACACAAGATCGCTTGGGTAGTCCCGTATGGAATCCTAGACCGGTTCCATGTGGGACCCTCAATCATAGAACCGTGAAGGATCTCTTCCTAAAGGCACAACCAGCTACTGGGTTCCCGCACTAGGCTTACTCATCTTCAAAAGGGTCCGCTCCTCAGGCAACTTGTTGACACTCCAACTGGAAAAAATTCCCATGAAGAGGTATTAGAAAGTACCACCACTCCATAGGGGTCTCAATGCAACAATCGGTGTGACAATTAGATGCCAGTCAATAAGTTATTATCTTTTTAGTCATGAGGGGCTAGTTGGATTCGTGCTCGATCCAACCCGACCATTCCCCAACATTATCCAAATCTCAAGTGGGGTATACCATGGGGACCGTCTTGCTTGAAGGTTTCCGTTGCCGTTGATGGTTCTTCAAATGGAAACTCAGTACCAGAGTTATGGACAAAATAGTGGAAATGGGTCGAACCTAGTCTGGGTCCAGTCTGATCCGGTCAGACCGACAAAAGTTGTTGAGGTTGTGCACGAGCGCACAGTTGGCGCGTGGTATGAACAAACTGTGTGGCCAGCCCAGTAAACCCTGTACCCTTGACAGTGGGCTCTACACGGGCGGCGTACGGTTTGTCAGACCGTGCGGGAAAGCCGTGCGATGTTCCTAGGTGATACAGCGGAAACCGCAAGGTTGGATCATGGTTTTCCAAGCCATTCGGGGTGACCATGCGGCCACATAACGTTTGGGTTTTTATATTTCGGGCCACTTGGGATTTCTGATTTTTCCCTCATTCTACTTCCCAATAATGGCTCACATGGGAGTTATAGTTTTCAAGGGTTGGAGGATCTCATTAGATCGTTTTGGAGGAAAATCGATGGGGTTTCATGGTGGGTCCAGCCCGAACCGCACTGGCGGCCCGACCCACACCAGGCGGCCTAGCCGGGCGACCCAGCCGGGCGTCAGGGCGGTCGAGAAGGCCACAGGGCGGCGTGGAGGGCTGTGGGACGACACAAGGGCTGTGGTTGCACCGTCTCCTTCGTCACAGCCGGTGGTGTGACATCCGCTGTATCCGAGTCCCACCGATGCCATTCTCTGGCAATGGTCACCACCCTCTTCCATTGCGTGGAAGACAATAAAAACCCAAGTAAAATGCAGAGAGGTTGGGTCATGTTCGTTTGTCCTACACCCTCCACATTAGGGTGGTAACAAGCGGCTTAATAAAATGTTCATGAAGAACGTAAAACCCTACAAATTCCAACAATATTATTCCCAAACTTGTAAAAGAAAACATCATTGGATCTACTAATTATATATTTGATCCACATTCTATGTTTTAGAAGGGACGAACATGGGAACATATAATCATATACAACTAAACTACAACATTGAAGGTTTGTTGAATATTTTCCATGGTTGAGATGGATTGGCGTTGGTCAATTCAAAAACAAGTCTCCTCCAACGACATTGGTGAGGAGAGGAAAAATATTACATCGATAATGAAAGTGTTTCATCAATCAATGGTTCATTCGTCATTGGAGATCATTTAATGATGTTTTGAGAAATATTTGTCAAAGGAAAAGAGTTCTTCATCGGCGTTCGTCGTTGGAGAATGCGTTTCTCCAAGATTCTCTAAGCCTCTCCATTTCCCCAATTCCACCAAAATAGAAAACCCAGCATAATAGAATATGTTGTGTAATTTAATATTGGAACAAAATAGATTAGATTAATTAATTAATAGAGAGATGGCATAATTAAAGTAGGGAGTTGAGAGGTTTTTTCTCCCATAATTAGGTGTTTGGGTAGTCCCCACCACCATGCATTGGATTGGGGGTTTTACTATCTCGGGTGGTCCCCACCACCGATCATTCATGTTGGGAGGTTTTAACCCCTTGTGTTCCCCACATTCATAGCCTTCATAGGCATGGTTTATTAGAAATAAAATAAAAGTTTATTTTATTTTCTTTTTCATTCCCAAAAAACCCCAAATTTTATCATTCATCCTCGACCTACTGCAGTCGAGGTGAAGGTCCCCTTATGAGAATACCAGTTCTTCGAATTCAATGGTGCCCTCAGATTTCAATTCGGAGCACCTTTTCAAAAGATACAAAAACATCCTCACACGTTTACTAAACGTACCTGAAAAAAAGTTCATAAATTCATTTTGGGCACACCGGGCCTCGATATCATGCACCGTCAATTTTCACGGACTTGTAAAATTCCCATATATTTTAAAAAAATTACTTGGAAATTCCAAGTCTTTACATTCTCCCCACCTCAAGGATTTTCTTCCCTATAAGACACAACCCAAACTAAGGGAACAATTGGAGGTACTGAGCACGAATCTAAGCCTCCTGCTCCCATGTTCTCTCCTAGAGGTTCCCGTGCTTCCAATGAGCATGCATCAGAAGTATAGACCACCCATGAATGAACCACTCCTGTCGATCCTCAATCTATACTGGAACCTCCATAAAATTCACCCCATCTTCAAGGTCAAGCTCACCGAGGTCGATGATGTGAGATTGGTCGTTCACGTATCTCCTCAATTGGGATACGTTGAAGATGTCATGCACCCGGTGCAACTGAGGCGGAAGAGAAAAGTGCTAAGCCACCTCACCAACTATTTTGAGGACCTGAAAAGTTTCAATGATCCTTGGAGATAACATTCCACCTCAGTCAAGACTCTGTAATCCTTGTTGGGGTGAGACCCATAGAAATATGTTGTCACCATCCACAAATTCTAGAGGTCTTTATCTCCTGTCGGCATAAGACTTATTCCTTTTATGTGCAGTATTCATCTACTCCTGGATGATCTGTACTATCTATGTGGTAGCACATACCATCTATGGTCCCACTCGTGCTGACTCCCCTAGGTTAGTTCAGCAGAAAGATGATCTGCAAGGTTGCCCGTACAATGCCTCAAAATGTGCCATGCGAATGGTGGAGTTATATTTTTTTTTAAAGAAACTCAACAAAAGGATAGTGTTCCAATCAGCTGTGACCGAAGTCAAGGATTAAAGCATGAAGCATGTTCTCAAGGGACTGAATGGTCTGCTCATTCTAGCCATCTGTATGAGGATTGAAGGCGGTGCTCAAATGAAGCTGCGTGCTAGAAGCCTCCAGTAACCCCTTCCATAGCCGGGAAGTAAAATGTGTATCACGATCAGAGAAAATCTTCGAGGTTAATCCATGTAGCCACATAATATCCTGCACATATGGGCATCCCATGCTCTCTACTAAACCCTACTCTCTGATTGGTAGTATGTGGGCCGACATGGTTAGTCGGTCGATGATCCCACAATTTAAGTCATGACCCCTTGATGTACATGGAAGTCCTATCATGAAATCCATGTATATGCCATCCCACTTCCAGTCTGGGACTTTTGAAGGATGAACCAAACCTACTGGTACCTGATGCTCCGACTTCACTTTCTAACAGGTGAGGCACCGAGAGACAAACTATACAACTAATTTATTCATTCCCAGCCACTAGTCCTATATTTGGAGGTCCTTATACAACATTGCCACTCTTGGATGTAGAGATAGAGAAGATGAGTGGAACTCCCTCAATACTTCCCCCTGTTGTGATACTGGTACCATGGTACATCCTCTAAAGAGGATGACATGCACCCCACCATCTGAAAACCCATCAGTTTCCTGCCCTGTGGATATCTGAGCATGTCGAGCCTCACTGTCAGTGTCCCCACATTATGCCTCCCTAACTCACTGAAGAAGAGGGGGAGTGACTGTAAGAGATAGAAGAAAAACTGCTACATCTCGATCTGCAAAGGATATCTGCAAAGCGGCCAACAACTCCATCGGCACACCTTGTAGCTGTATACCACATCTCCAGCTGAGTGCATCTACTATAATGTTCTACTTCCCAGGACTATAGACTATCTCAAATTCATAGTCTTTTATAACTCAATCCAATGTCGCTATCTCAGGTTCAGGTCCTTCTTAAAGAAGATATACCTAAGACTCTTGTGATCCGATAGACAGTAAAACGCTCACCCATTAAGTAATGTCACCACATATTCAAGGAGAAGACCACTAATGCTAACTCCACGTCATGGGTAGTATAGTTCTTCTCTTGCTGTCTTAGTTGTTGAGAACCATAAGTGATCCCTGCTCACACCTGCATCAGGAGACATCCAATTCTGGTCCCTGATGTGTTATAGTAGACTACATAACCTACGCCCTCCTCTGGAAGTATAAAGATGGGGGTACTAGTCAGCCTCTGCCTCAGCTCCTAAAAACTCCGCTGGCAACTCTCCAACCACATGAAGGGTTTTCCATTCTTCGTCAACGCTGATAAAGGTTTTGCAACTCTGGAGAAATCGGGAACAAATTTTCGGTAGTATTTGGAATAACCTAGGAAACTTCGTACCTCCGTCACACTCCAAGGTGGATCCCAAGAATGTACCACATTAATCATCACTGGATCCAAAGCAACTCCAGCCTCTGAGATGACGTGTCCTAGAAAGTGAACCCCTCAGATACAAAACTGGCACTTTGATAGCCTACCATAATGCTAGTTCTCTCAGAGTGTGTCCAATACTACCTACAATTAATAGGCATGCTCCTCCTCAGTAGCTGAGTAGATCCGAATGTCATCGATGAAGACTAATACAAAGAAATCGAGTCATGGTGGAATGATTCTATTCATGAGTCCCATGAACACCGCTAGAACGTTGGTTACACCGAATGGCATAACCAAGAACTCATAATGGTTGTACCGACATCTAAAATCTGTTTTAGGAAAATCATCTTATTTTACTCTGAGCTGGTCATAGATTTATATGAGGCCTAACTTCAAGAACGACCGTGCTCCCTTTAGTTGATCAAATAGGTCCATTAATCCTCAGAAGTGGATATTTTTTCTTCATGGTCACCTGGTTCAGGAACTGATAGTCAACAAAAAGTGTCAAGCTACCTTCCTCCTTCTTGGTGAACAAAATCGGGGCTGGCCGAATGAACCCTTTATCCTATAAGTCCATTAGCTATACCCACAACTCATGAAGCTCCATGGGAGACAACTGATATGATGGTGTAGATATCAGTTTCATCTCGGGGTTTAATTCAATGTAAAAGTACACCTCTCTATTAGGAGGTAGACCTGAAACGTCATCAGGGAAGACATCTTCATACTGGTCCACCACATAAGGATAACTCAGACTCTCCACATCAACTTCTCTAGGGATAAGGCTAGCCAACTGATGAGTGATTGGATTCAATCTCCTCCAAGTAAGTCCATCCTATGCTGTAAAGGATCCCTTCTCGCCGATGATGGTAAACCTTGTCCCATCCGTGAGGAAATAAATTACTTTATACCTAATACAGTTTATCTGAGTATGAACATTAGATAACCAGTCAATACCCATGATGACATCGTAAGGCCTCGACACAGCTACTAGGAGATCCCATATGAATCTATTTCCTCCTAGAGTAAGATCACACTTATGTCGCCAGTGTGTGCTCATTGAATACACTTTCTTAGGAGTCTATAGCCATAAGGATCGATCCAAAGGCTCCGTCGGAATCTCTGAGCCCCAAATGAGGGAAGTGGCACTAAAAGAATGACCGACACCTATGCATATAAGTACTACAACTAAGGTGGACTAGACACAGATCATACCTCGTATCATCTCTAGAGAACCATGATCATAGGCCTTAACCACTTAGTGTTGAGCTCTCCCCTATCCTCTAACTCCCTGTGGTCAGGGTGGAAAATGTAGTGGTGGTGGAAGTAACATCTCAAATCATTTCCCACCACTAGTTGCATGGCCAACTCCTCTGCCACGTCCGCCTTCTCCCTGCAAACCTCCTTGGTCGAACATCTGTCTCTACCTGGGAGGTCCTTCAAACATCTTCTGATCATCCCTATTGTGGGTTGGATAGTCATGATCCATGTGACCCTTCCCTCCTCAAGTGTAAAAATTCCCACTCTTGGCATGATTGGCTCTACCTCTGGTGCCCCACACAACTGAACCTGAATCCTATAGTCGTCCACCTGTAGGTCTGGTCCACATGGACCTCTGTGAAATATGTCTAATTCAAGTGTCAGAAGACTCCAATACATGATGAATGGTAGTGGGTCTCGCTGCTGGTGACTGGTCAACAAAGAAACTCTCCACTAAAAGGGCACACTCTAACACCCCTGCCTGCATCGGGACGCTAAGTGAGATCATCAAATACCTGATCTCCCGCCTGAGTCCCTACTCGAAGGTCATGGATATGAAGAATGGGTCTCATACCATATCAGTGGAGTAGCATGATAGGTCGGTGAACCTCACTGAGTAGTGTTCCACAGTCATTCTGCCCTGTTGCATATGAAGAAGCTATTGTATACGCACTGTGTGAAGAGTCGCTGGGACAAACTTTTCCCGAAACAGGCTCTCGATGTCTGCCAAGAGAAGCATCACCTCATTGTGATCCTGGAGCATCAACCTCCACCATATACCTGAATATTCCTATAGAAGGCTGGGGGAAAGGATCACCATGAGATCAGCTAGTGTCCCTACTAGTCCGAACACTCTCACTACGGCCTCCTGCCAATCCTCAGCTGCTTGTGGTTCCGTCTCTCCCCTGAACCTGGGTGGCCTCTAGCACAGGAACTTGTGCAACACGCTCATGTGGTGTGCACCCTCTGCTACTAGGGCTGGTGGTATTAATGTCCCAATGGGTATTGGTACAACTGGTGCCTCTAATGGAAGAGGGCCATGCACCTAGGCCTCGTTTCTCGGTGGGCTATCAGTGCTTACTATACCCGGAACTATAGTTGTCTGTCTACATGGATGCATCCTGAAAAGAAATAGGTGTGGCATGGTCAATGTTATACTTTGTGAGATGACTCAAAGAGTTCACAAAGAAGACTCTATAAAACACACATGCAATCAGTGTTTTCGTGCACTGAGTCAAAAATCAGAAGTCATGGTCATAGTGTATGGATACGTCGGTTGCCGCACCCACACTGGATTCCCTAAACTAATAACCACACTCACTAAACATACCACTATTATTGTTAAAATAAAGATCATAGTCCTATGTTATATGGTACAATCAACTCCTATGATACAAATTTGTCATCACCCGTCCCCCGGGGCCGCTGTCATGACTATACCAAGCCCAACATCCATAGGCTAGGGGCTGGAAGCTAGCACCAAAGGCATATTCCCTAAAACTGGGAAGGCATTTCCTTTATAACCTATAATCACATGAAATGAGGCACACAAAAATATATAAACTCAAGTAAATTGAATAGTAAAAAGAGTGAGTACAGTAAGTAAAAGGGGCCAGAATACCCGCCCAACTGGAAAATACAAGAAAATAAAATTACATGTAAACTAAAATAGCTCCTACGATCAGCCACCAAGGATCCTACCTAAAGGTTATGTACAGATATTGAATGGTTGTCTATGTAATACACCTCATCTAAGGTCCACCTTCGAGCTACCTCTAGTCCTGTTACTCTCGTCCTCAGTCAGCGTTGTCCGTCGTCTACACCAAACACAGTGAGGTGCGGGAATATCCTGTGCAGGGGTGAGTATAATGATACTCAGTAGGGACCCCAAGATGCCCAAGGTCTCACAAAATCCACAATAGATAATCCACAAAGCATGAAATCTACTGAACACCCAAGTTATGTATATTACCATAAATATACCTAAGTTTTCATATATACCCATCTCAATCATGAGGAAAACACAGAGTCTATCTTAAAGACCAAAGACCAACTGTTCCAAAAAGGAAGGAATACCAAAAAGGTAAGTACCACATAGGTATGCCACATAAAAGAATACAACCAAGGTATTACCACGAATGAAAATACAACAAGGTACGAACTCAACTCACACCAAGTATTTCTCAGGTACAGATGTAGAGATGATTAGATGTAACTACTGAATCATCTTAATCTTTTAAGAGGAAGACCCACGAAGGATCTTTAATCATCATCATACCCACATAGGATCTCTAGGTGTTGAACCACATAGGATGGCTCGGTGTTGAACCACCCAGGATCGCTTGGTGGTGTCCCACACAGGATCACTCGGTGTTGACCCACACAGGATCGCTAGGTGCTGACCCACATAGGATCGCTAGGTGATGACCAACATAGGATCTCTCGAGTATTCCCCCATGGAATACTATAGAAGTTCCATGTGGGACCCTCAATCACAAACCCACGAAGGATCTCTTCCTCAAGTCACAACCAGCTACTAGATTCCCGCACTAAGATATCTAGTCTTCGGTAGGGTCTGCTTCTCAATCCACTGGTTAATACAGCAACATCCACGAAGTCCCACGAAGAAGTGTCACAAAGGACAGCCACACCATAGGGGGTCACAATGCAATAGACGACAGGTCAATTGGACGCCCAGTCTGTAAGTTATTATCTTTTTAGTCCCGAGGGCCCGGTCGGATCCGTGATTGATCTGACCTGAACATTACCCAAATTTATCCAAATATCTAGTGGGGTATACCATATTGGCCACCATGCTCCATGGATTCCAACGCCGCATATGGTTCATCAAACAGACACTCTGTTCCAGTGTTATGGACGAAATAGCAGAAATAGGTCAAATCTGGTCAGAGTCTTGTCCGACCCGGTTGAACAGTCCCAACCCGACCTAGCGAGGACCGAAAAAAGTTGTGGAGGTTGCACATGGGCACTCGGTTGGCACACGGTCTAAACAGACCATGCGACTATACCAGGAAACCATGCACCCTTGACAGTGGGCTCCGCACGGGCGGCACATAGTTTTTCAGACAGTGCGGACAAGCCGTGCGAATTCCCTCGGTGAGACAGTGGCAACCACATAGTTGGCGCATGATTTTCCAAACTATGGAGGGTAACCGTGCGGCCATGTAAATTTAGGGTTTTTTTGTTTTGGGCCACTCAGGAATTCCCATTTTCCACTCATTCTTCCTCCCACTCATTGCTCACGTGGGAGTTCTGGTTTCAGAATTTGGGGAGCTCCTTAGCCAGATTTGGAGAAAATCGAAGGGGTTTCTTAGTGGGTCCGGCCCGGCCTGTGCTGGGCAGCCCGGCCCATGCTGCATAGCCTGGCCTGGCAGCGGAGTGGCCCGAAGGCCGCGGGGCGAAGCAGAGGGCCGTGGGATGCCGTGAGGGCCGTAGATGCGCTGTCACCTACATCACAGTCGGTGGAGTGCCGACCTCCCTATCCAAGTCCCACCGGTCGCCACCCTCTTCCATTATAAGGAAAACAAAAAAAAACTCAAGAAAAATGCGGAGTGGTTGGGCCATGTTCGTTTGACCCGCACCATCCACGTTAGGGTGGTAGCAAGCGACTTAATAAAAATCTCATAAAGAACATCAAACCCTACAACCTCTAGAAATTATTATTCACAAAACCGCAAAAGAAAACATCAGTGGGTCAAATTACTAGAGAGTCATTCTGTATTCATTGTTTTAGAAGGGAAGAACATGGGAACATATAATCATACACAACTAAACCCCTACATTGAAGGTTAGTTGAAGATTGTCTGTGGTTGAGATGGATTGGCGTTAGTCAATTACAAAACAAGTCTCCTCCAATGGCGTCAGTGAGGAGAGGAAAAAAGAAGAAGTTTGTGACGATGGGTTTCCTCAATCGTTGGTTAGTTCATCATTGGAGATCCTTCAACGAATATTGGAGAATGATTCATCGAAGGAAAAGAGTTTTTCATTATCATTTTTCATTGGAGAATGAGTTTTCAATGATTCACAAAGCCTCTCCCATTCCCCAATTCCACTAAAAAAACCCAACACAATAGAATGCGTTTTTTAATTTAATATTGGCACAAAATAGGATGGCTTAATTAATTAAAGGAGAGTTGTTTTAATTAATATAGGGAGTTGAGAGGCCTTTTTCTCCCATAATGAAGGGTTCGGGTGGTACCCACCACCATGCTTTGAATTGGGGGTTTTACTAGATCGGGTGGTCCCCACCACCGAGCATTCAAGTTGGGAGGTTTTAACCCCTTGTGGTCCCCACCTCTATAGCCATCACATGGGATGTTTATTAGATATAAAATTAAAGATTATTTTATTTTATTTTTCATTCCCACAAAACCCCAAAATTCTATCATTCAAACTTCACCTAGTGTGGTTGAGGTGAAGGTCCCCTTAAGCGAATACCAGTGCTATGAGTTCAATGGTGCCGTCAGATTTCAATTCATACAACTACTAAAAAAGTTACAAAAACCTGCTCGCACCTATACTGAAAGTACCCAAAAAAAGGTCAGAAATTCATTCCGGGCACACCAGGCCTCGGAAGCACGCACCATCAATTTTCACGGACTTTTAAAATTCCCATATATTTAAAAAAATACATGGAAATTCCGGGTCTTTACAATGGCCCAATGATGGGTTCATATCTGTATGGAGGAGTAATGGTTGAAGGGATTCATTATCCTTGGCTAAATGAGATGGACTAGGTAGAACCACAATGATTATTGACATGTTTTTTTACATATATCTTTTTTATGATTTACCTTGTATTTATCATGTGACATTGCATATAATTTCATCAAAACATGTAATATAATTTTCATTGAATGAACATAATACTATAAGGTATTTTTTGGAAAATGATTTATTTAAACTATTGTTTCATGATTTTTTACTAATGTTATTATTTTCCCACTATCTATTCTAAGAAACTCTCTATATTTGATAAGCCTCTTTGTATAAGGTTTCATGCCTTAAGTCAGTAGAAACCATGTTTGAGTGTCATTTGGGTGATCTAAGTTGATGATTCTATAATGGGATATCATAGATTATTTCCATAATTTCTTGTCCAATGAGATTATGTTTTCTTATTTGGTGGTATATCATATATACATTTAGAAATATGTCCAGAATTAGGGTGGATGTTATATGTTTGTAGGGTAACCATGAGTATTGTTTTAGTTTATATGTTTATAGATGTGAAATTCAATCTAGATAATGAATATATTTACTAATTTTTATTTATTTATTATAATCATGGACATTAGAGGAAAAATAAAGGGTTTATGAATCATAGTTGGAAAATAATACTCTTATGACATACAAGTTATTTCTTCTGGTTTCATTTTCGGTTTAGAAATGGGTCTATATCATTTAGGTCTCAACCAAAAATTATAATTTGATATATTGTGACATCATAGGTAAATAAAGAATATGATATTTTCATATTTATTAATATTTTTTAATTAATTATTAATTTTACTATAACAGGTATTCTATTTTCGATGGTGTACTTGATACACAACAATGTGTTTCATTGAAATCTTTCATGGCACACAACATTTGGTCATACTGAAAAATAATAATATAAAATTATTTTAAATGGTAGTTAACGCCTAGCTGTTGTAATGGCAGGAATGAAGAGAACTAATTAAAAAATTATTATACATGTTTTTTAAATATTTTTACAGTTATCCAACAAATGATAGAGGCTTAAAATAAGAAAAAAGTTGATTTTAGGCATAAATACTCTAATATTCATTAAAATATCGATTTACCGACTTTTGATAGAAACCCTTTTAAATCAAGTTTTTGTAACTTTTATATGTTTTATTTGACAAAATAATTTTTCTATTTGTAATTGGGATATCAAAATTTACTTTGGATGAAATTTAGGAATTTTTTAGATAAAATTTCACTTTTTGATAAATAGTGAAAAATACTGTATTTTAATTCCAAACTGCCATTTAATATAATTTATTTATATAGTTAGATTATATTTTTAATTGGTTTTAAATTGTTATTAAATTATATTTTTACCTCTTAATTCAATTTTGTTCATTAGATGTAATTTAATTTTGAAATTGGAAATAAACAATTGTCAATCATTTGATAGTTAATATTTATTAAAAACACACTTTTTGTTTTGACAACTGGAATTAATATTAAATTAATTAATCCAAAATCTATATTTTGAATTTTGTAAAATAGACTTTATTTTTGAATTTGGAATATAAAATTTATCTTAGGCTTAATTTTAGTTATTTTTCGGAAAAACATCAATTTTTGAATAATAGTGGAACCACTAAGTAGTTGTTAAAAAAACTGACTTTGTCATTTTAATTAAATTTTAATGCTTCGGTGAATTGAATTTTGAAAATCCTATATAAATGGTTGTTATTAATAAGTTGAATTTTGTTCAATAAGATGAAAATAATGTTTTGTTAATAGTAACTTTTGACTTTTATTTACCACGGTTTATGGTAAATAGGAAAATTTAAGGTAAAAATAATATTAAATTAAAGTAAAATTACAATAAAACTCGTCCTAAACTTATTGGATGAGTAATGGCTGACCATGAAAATCCATGGTTGATACTTTTGTCCTAATACTGCCACTTGGGTAAAATTATGATGTTAATAATGGTTTTTAGCGTAAAAATAAAAATATCATAAACATGTATTGTTTTGCTAAAACAATTTCGATGTGGTGTTATATAATTGATATATTAAACAATAAATTTTCATTATAAAGTTAAAAATATTTCCCACATCATTGTATTTTTTTATAATTTTTAGACATCAAATGAAATAAATTATTTGTGACACAATAATGATACAATGTTTACCTCTTTAATAAATGATTGAAATAAATAAGATTATAAAGATTAAAATAGCATCCAAAACCTGTCCAATTCTTATTTGTTGAATTTATTTTGACTGTGAGTCATCTCATATTCCACTTTAATTATTTTTGGACCTTTATAAACCTAAAATAATTATATAATAAAATAATATTTTCACACATTCCTAAAGAGCCCCTCCTCCCCCTTATAAAAATCACTCAATTATAACCCATTCCTCACACCTCTCAAGACCTAAACTCTATTTATTTCTTTATTTTATAACAACAATAGTATCATCAATATACTAGTATTTTGGTATTATAAGGATTCAAAGTACACTTACACACACCATCATCTAATGGGTAAAGAACATACTGTTTCTGTGGATGACGAACTACTGACTCACGAAACGATGATTGTTCAAATATATCCTACCACCTCTCATGCTGGCCATTATGATAGAACTGTTTTTTATATATTATATATGTATTAGGTTTATTTTTTCATTATGCTTCTGTATTTTATTCATTTATAGCATACCTTTATGGGTAAAGGCGATAATTTCATTTGAGGAAGTGCAGACTACCGACCCCTCAATGTGATATGACTTGTTCTTGCCATACGTGGGATGAATAAAGGATAGAGTTAATGATATTATATATGATAATATACTAGAATTATAATATAACTATGTATCAATATGTTTTGATTCCATTAAATACAAAATATAAATGAATGTAGCATCCATGCATACGTACGACTTACCGTCTCCATGAACGGTGCATTTCATTTATTATCTCCAAACATTATGTACTATTTTAAATCCTTATATATATTGAATATATATGATATATATTATATCTAAATCATGAATATTATTTTGGATATAATGAATATTTTACCACATGAACAACATGTAATTATAAGAAGTCCATTTTTGACTCAAGTACCAAATATTGACAAAATGACTATTATTAACTTAAATAATTACATAATGCATATAACATGTTAATAAGTCATATAAATGGAATAATAAACTTGAAAAAGGTTCTTAAGAAAGTAGAAATTAACTTTAGTTTATTATTTAAAATATTAAAGAATGAACGGGTCAATTCAGACATGACGTAAGAGATTTCTTATCTCAATTTTCTTAATATCATTAACATTATCTTAAAAAAACTACGAATCTTTCAAAAATCCTAACCATTATAGTAATTTCACATATGCCTAATGAAAAACCTAACCTCTAATGTTAATTTAGATAATGTTAGATGTTAGGGTATTCATTAAGCATAAGTGACATTACTATAATGGTTAGGATTTTTGAAAGAGTAATTGTTTTTTAAGATAATGTGAATGGGTTTAAGATAACATGAATAATTATATAATAGTATTTAACTTCTTCATAAGATATTATTTGATTATTTCACTGATATACTCACACCGACCTTTTTGGTTTTAGTAAATGGATGGATCTAGCAGGCACCAGAGTAATAGTGGATGTAAAGAAAACAGTGATGGTTTTCTGAATGAGAAATTGAATGAAATGGGAGCTGCAATGGGATCTCTTGAGGTTATTCTCAACCAAATATCTGGAGTCATGATTGGACACCTGAATATTGGTGATTTTTATAAGTCATTATATATGCGAGAAACAAATCCCCACATATGTTCCGGTAATAATCATAATGGTATATATATTCAAAAACCTATGTGTCAAGGATGTGGAAAGAAACACCTAGAAAAATGTTTCAAAGGGATGGGAAAATACTATAGATGTGTAAATGAAGGCCAAAAAGAAAGATCCTTCCATAGAAAAAGGAAGCATCCAGTTGAGTCTAAGAAAGGGAAAAAATTTATTTCTATGGGATCAACTGAATGTTTTAAATGTGGTATTAATGGTCCTTATACCAATAGATCTCATATGAAGAAGTTTCGGTAATGGGATCACCATGATCGTACAAATATTTGTTTACCAATGCCTAATTCCATTCCGATTGAGGATGAACAAATTGACAATGGCCAATGAAAGGTATGGATTATTTCTAAAAATATGTTTTGATATGATTGAATCTAATGATATGATTCATGATTTTGTTTGTCGGAAAGAATTATTTCAGAATAAGTTAAAAAGGAATGGTTAATGGATCATGAAGAACGTTTAATGAGTAAGATGTCAACATTTAAGGGATTTAAGAGTTATGGTAGATTTTAGGATGGTAAAATGCTTAAAGGTATTAAGGTTATTTTGATGGTAGGATTACATTAGAATACTTTTTATATTATGTGTAACCCAGAAGTGTGGTATATGAAATATTTTATTCATGGAATAATTATCTTTTCTTTTTGTGGTTATAGTGATAAAGAACCTTTTGGGTTTATATGATCCTTCAATTTGAGGCAATTACGGGTTAAAACATTTTGGAATGAAAAATGAATGTTATTAGGTAACCTTCGTGGTTAAAATATGTTATGGTTATTTTTTATGAATTTATATATTTTTGGGAATTTTATAAAATTATATTTTTTTTTGAAAAAGGACAACATGCAGACCGAGTGACAACCCATCGTGTCAGATAAATATACTTGGATCGAACCCAAAACTAAAGTGCGACTAAGATTTATCGCCTACCACTAGACTACATACAGCCCCTGGTTAGTATGACTAATTATTTTTAGATATATTATTTTATGAATCAATAATAAGTTGATGTTGGGTTATCTATGGAAATGATTAACCAATCTTGGAGAATATGTGATTAGGTTAATTACTTTTCAATGTGAGACATTAAGAGTAACTTATGTTATTTGGAGATAAATGTTAAAATTTTCCTGGTTGGACTGTGTGATTAAATCATTCAGAGATCTAGGTTTATATCTTAGATTGGATTATTCTAAAAAATTTTATGTACAACTATTTATTGAATGGTCTTTGATGAAATTTGGGTTTTGATTGACCAATCTTGGAGACTAACAGTAGTTTTTATTTTTGTAAAAGATTATCCATTTTTAGGATTATCTGTATGTATACTAACCATTTAGGTTTTGATTAAGGTATAAATACATGGGAAATATACAGCTTATCTTTTGAGGATTGTGAGATTCTCTCGAAGTTGATTATAGGGCACCTAATGTGAAAAAGTCATCCGGAATACTCATTGTTTTGAGAAAATATGATTTTGTGTTAGACATTTAGTAAATGATGAAAGTCTACATGACAAGTCAGTATGTTTCATTATGTTTTTATTTAATCAAATAAATAAATTCCTCAAGAAAATTAAAATAAAACAAAAACTTTTTCTGTTAACTTTTCCTACAGGGAAATCAAAGACTGTTTAACCAATCACAATTTTATGATTTTATGTTGGTTAAATTTCTCCTAATCATTTTTCCTATCACTCTCCATCTGAACTTGACAATTTTTTTCCTCCTCCATATCCATGTTTTTATGGAATAATAGTATCTATTGTCTAGGGTATCATTATACTTCTCTTCCACTATTTTAATGTGATAGTTTTATTGACTATTTTTCCGATGTGGGGCTTCCAACGACGTTTTTGTGCCCATTTTTTTAAATTGCAAGGACACAATTCCCACAAGGGGGAAAGGATGTAACATCCCAGGTAAATAAAGAATATGACATTTTCATATTTATTAGTATTTTTAAACTAATTATTAATTTTACTTTAAAGGGTATTCAATGTTCGATGGTGTACCCGATATAAAACAACTGCTTTTTTGAAATCTTACGTTGCCGAGAATGTCAGGTCATATTTAAAAATAATAATACAATATTATTATAAATGGTAGTTAATGCCTAGACGCTGTAATGGAAATAATGAAGAGAAATAATTATATAATTATTATACATGTCTGTTAAATGTTTTCACATTTATCAAATAAAATTTAGAGGCTTAAAATTAGAAATGAATTTGATTTTAAGAATAAATACTCTAATATTCTTTAAAGGATCAATTTACCGCCTTTTGATGGAGAACCCTTTTTAAATCTAGTTTTTCCACTTTTATATTTTCTATTTGAAAAATTAATTTTCATCTTTTGAATTGGGGCACAAATTATTTTTGGATGAAATTTTGGTATTTATTTGATAAAAAGTCATTTTTTGATGAATAGTGAAAAATACTGTATTTTAATTCAAAACAGCCTTTTAATATAATTTATTTATATGGTTAGATTATATTTTTAAATGGTTTTAAAGTGGAATTAGATTATATTTTTACCATTTAATATAATTTTGGTCATTGGAAGTAATTTCATTTTGAAATTTCACATAAAAAAGTGTAAATCTTTTGATATTTAATATTTCTTAAAAACATGTTTTTTATTTTGACAACGAGAATTAATTTTAAATTAATTAATCCAAATTATTTGTTTTTAATTTGGAAAAATATTCATAATTTTTAAATTCAGAATATCAAATATAGATAAGGCTGAATTTTTGGTATCTTTTTGAAAAACATGAATTTTTTATGAATAGTGAAACCACTAATTAGTAGTTAAAAAACTGAAGTTTTTATTTGAATGATATTTTACCACTTTCGTGAATTGAATTTTAAAAATCCAAAATACATGGTTATTATTAATAAGTATAATGTGGTTCAATAAGATTAAAATATTTTTGGGGAATGGTAACTTTTGACTTTTATTTACCACTAATAAAGGTAAATAGGGTATTTCAAGGTAAAAATAATATTAAATTAAGATAAAATTACCTTAGAACTTGTTAAATCCTTATTATAAGAGTAATGGACAACCAAAAAAAAAATTGGGTTAGAATTTTGGCATTTTAATTCCACTTGGTTATGATAATGATGTTAATAACTTTTTTTAAAGTAAAAATAAAAATATCATAAACTTGTATTGTTTTGCTAAAACAATTTCAATGTGGGTTTTATAACTAATATATTTGACTATAAATAATCATTATAAATCTACAAATAATTCCAACTTCATGTTAGTTTTTCTATAATTTTTATACATCAAATAAATTAAATTATTTATGACACAATAGTGATGTAGTGTTTACCCCTTTAATAAATGATTTAAATAAACAAGATTATAAAAATTAAAATAACATCTAAAACCTATAAAATTATTATAGTATGAATTTATCTAGTCCATTAGTCTTCGTAAATTCTAATTTAATTAGTTTTCGACCTTTAGAAGCCGAAAATAATAATATAATTAAAGAATATTTTTACACATTCCTAAAGAGTCCCTCCTCTGTTTTATAAAAAGCCCTTAATTATAACCCATTACTCACACCTCTCAAGCCCCTTGGATCATCCCAAACTACCCAAATAAGCTATCAATATCCGTATATTCCTTTTAGAATCCTAATATCATGAAAAAGGAACTTCAAGAAGTCCTTTTGGTTCAAACAAAATGGAGTTACCCGAATTAATGGTAACTGTTTCTCTTAAATTATTTTCTTTTATTTTACTTATCCAACCCATAAAATATTTTTATTCCATTATTTAGTAAAAAAAAGTATCCAAAATATACTAGTATGTTTTTATGATAATTATTTTAACTACAAATAAACACACGTCCAATGTTTTGGGTGTGTGCTTCACATGATTTCTATGGTCAGTTTGTGATGGATTTTCTTGTCGAATGGAAGAGAAACAATATATGTGGGACAAAATGGTGTTAATGTGTTTCAAAGTTACTAAATTATTCCATAATAATTTTTGATAATTGGAATGATGAATAAAAACTAGATAAATCATTAGATAAATCATTAGTGATATTTGTTAAGATCATTTTGGTGGTTCTTCGACAATAAATAACTTTTTTAATAACATACCATTAATATTATGCATATACATTAATTTAAAAACTTAAGATCGATCATATAATACACATTAAATTATTTTTAACCATTACAATGGTATTACATCTAGCTTTGAAACATGTAATTTAAGTACAAGAAATTGAAGACAAATCGTCTACAATGTGGATAAATTGACACATCATGGACAATGTTATTATTTTTAGAATTAGAAGATGTTTATAGGAATAAAGATGAGGAATTCTCCAATAAATAGGATAAAATTCCATAATATATATAATATTATAGATTTTATTCTTCATGCATAAGTTTGTAGAAGAGATTATTAGAAAAGAAATGAATTGGAATGAAAACACAAGAAAATGAAATACGATCGTTACCTATTGTTATCTTCTCCTTTAGATAATGTTTAAAGCCCTTGGATTTGGCCTTTTTATGAGAATATAAGGTCCTGGACATTGGGAATATCCTTGGGAAGGGGATTGGGATTTATTTAGTCAATTGTAAAAGTTTGAGAGGTGTGACAGAAAGGGGGGGTGAGTTTTGAATTCATAGTGAAAGTGAGGGAGTTTTTATTTAAATTCAAAGGACACCTCATTAGTGGTATTTGGAAGGCCATGGTCATTCCCATGTTTTTTCCAATGGATTTTCCACATATAAAAAATCATATAATATTTTAATCCTCTAGATTAAATAAGAATGATTACATAAATATCACATAATTATGATGTCATTAAACATGCTGAATACATAAAACTGTATTTTTTCTATTCACTAAAAAATCAACTATCTTAGAAAAATCCATAGAAAACACTGTAACCATTTATCAACATGAATAATTAAAATATGAACAAAATTTTTGGAAAATAATTTTATAAATATGAGAAAATTAATTTATAAATAAAATCATATCATATTACAAAAATAAAAGTTTTAAAACTATATCTGATTTTATATCTCCTTGAAAATTAATTAATATATAGTTATCTTATAACCTTATAAAAATAAAATAATATTATTATTTACTATTCATAAGGGTCATATTAATATTCATATTACTATTCATAAGGGTATGTTACTATTAACCAAAAAATCATACTGATTCTATCAGACTCAAAATAACTTACTTATCGAAACTATAGATGTCTACTATTCAAAATTTAAATCATATAAGAGAAAAAATTATGTTTAATGTCTTGTTAATAATTATCTCCTTAAAACATAAGGTTGTTTTATAGAGTCTCAATGTTTTATGAATTTGTTTTTTTACATCCTTGGGGTTTTACATTCTTCCCACATTCTTGAAATTTTTTCCTCTAAATTTTATTTACATATTAAAAAATCGAAGGTACCATTCTCACATATCATATTCAAATTCCCATGTTTCTTTTTCAACCATGCGGTTTCTCCAAAATAAATTTACATATAGTATTACATTATTCTGCATTACTTGTTCATTTCAATCAATAATCAGAATTAGTTTCTCTTTATAAGAATGTTTCTCTTCCTACTGAACTACTTATAGGCTAAAAACATGAAATAGATCTGTAACATGCATTACAAACATTAAAAAATGAAATAAATTTTGGACTTGAGAAAAAAATTGAGGAAAATATACTTGGTAAGAAACTGGTCCAATATTCTACATAATTTCATATGGTCTAATGAATCATTGATTTATCATTCATTTTTTATAAAAAAATAGTTTTCCATGGGGAGATTATTAGAAAAACGTGATCACCTTCATCATATGAAAAGTCCTTCATCCTCTTATATACATTACTTTTCTTCCTTTTCTAAACTATCCTCATGTGTTTTTGGATCATATTCATTTTCCCATCTAGTTTATATAGAAATTTTGGTCCCATCAACATCCTTTCCATGACTTCATCCCAAAATACTGGAGTTCGGTACCAATTCCCATAGCATGGCTCCAAATTTTTCATATGTATTCTAGAATGAAAACTGTTATTATAAGAAACTTCAACTGATGAAATATTTAGATCCCAAATTCCCTAGTAATCCATTGAAAAAGCTCAAAACCTATCATCCAAAGTCTGAATCCTTTATTCTAACTAGCCATCTGATTAGGGAAAACATGATGTATGGAAATTTTATTTTGTTCCCAATGACGTCTGAACACCTTTGCAAAAGATTGAAGTGAACACGGGATCATGGTCAGATATAATGGAAATTGGAACTCTATGAAAGCTGAAAATCTTCTTTAGGTATAGTCTAGAAAGATAATCCCAAGAAATAGTATCATTAATAGGATTTGAATGAGGATATTTAGTTAGTCAATCGACATTAAATCATATTGCATTATTAACTAGAGAAGTCATTGGTAGTCACAAAACGATGTCCTTGGATATATTTTCCCATTTCCACTCTAGTACTGGTAAGGGGTGAAACATCCTCATTGGTAACTTCTAATCTGTATTTACTAATTGACATGTGAAACATTTCACAGTAAAATCTTCAAAGTCAATTTTCATTCTAACCCACCATCAATACTCCTAATGGACTCAGTACATCATCTTACACTCAGTATTAACTGAAAATACATAACTATGAGCTTTTAATGATAACACTTTCTTTAGCTGACAATCATAAGGGAAACACAATATTTTTATAAATCTCAATACACAATCTTTATCAATGATATGTAGTGGAAACCGACCTATTTTAATCAATTATACCATTTTCTATAGCTCCCCATCTACTTTCTGGGCTGGGATAATTAATTCTGACAAAGATGACTTCAGTAAAACCTGAAAAAAAACAAAGGATTTTCCTACACCAACAACTTCCGATCCCAAATTCATCAAGTTCATAATCAAGGGATCTTTTTCTAATTGGATCATAGTTAATGATGCCTGATGTTTTCAACTCAACGAATTTGCCACATTTTTTTTATTTCCTAGATGGTAGTTGATCATGAAATCATATTCGTTTATCAATTCAAGAAATATTCTCGGCCACATGTTTAATAAATTTTGAGTGAATATATACTACATAATTTTATGGTCAATATATATTTCATTTTTGATTTTCATATAAATGAAGCCTCCAAATTTTCAAATAAAAAACCATTGATACTAATTCCATGTCATGTGTGGGATAATTTAACTAATGATGTTTTAGTTTTCATAAAGAATGAACAATTACTGGATAATTTTTCATCATAACACAACCATGTATCTATAATGAAGAATCAATGTAGATGACAAAAATTCCTTTTTTAGAAGGTAGGTTCAGAACTGAAGCTTTCAACAATCTTCTATTCAATTCTTGAAAACAATAATCACATATTTTTTTCTAGATAAATTGTACTCCTTTTTGAGTTATCTTAGTTAGTTGACTAGTTAATCATGAAATGTTTTCAAAAAATATTTGTTAATAGCCTTCTAAACCAATAAAACTAAAAATCCTGGTTATATTTTTGGGTCATATCCATTCATCATCAACATTCATTTTAGTTGTATCAATATTTATTCCATCATTAGAAACAATGTGACCAATAAATGTAACTTTTTGTAACCAAAATTCACACTTACAGAAATTTCCATACAGTTTGTTTTCATTTTTAGTTTTCAATAAAACCATAGATTTTTTTCATTCTCTTATTTATACCATTAATATAATATAATTCCATAAATAAGAAAATAATAAAAATTTCCAATAACTCATGAAATATTAGATTCATAAGATCCATGGATACTGTAGGTGCAATAGTCTACCCAAAAGGAATTAAAAAAATTCATAATGAACATATCAAGTTTGAAAAGGGAATTTTTATAATTTTATCCTCATTTACCTTCTTCTGATGGTACTTGAATCTCAGGAAAATATTTGGAAAATGATGAGCTTCCAGGAGATGATCAAACAAGTCATTAATGTGAGAAAATGGATACTTATTCATAATAGTAATGTTATTAAATGCTCTATAATCAATGAATAGTATCATAGAACCATTATTATTTTTTAAAAAAATCCAAATGTCCTGATGTTGATGTGCTAGGATGAATGAATCATTTATTAAGAAACTCCTGTAACTGATTTTTGAATTCAAGAATTTATATTGGATCTATTCGATTAGGGGGATTTGAAATTTGGTTTGCATCACGAACTATGTCAATTTTGAATTCTACTTCCTGATTAAGTAAACATAGTGTAACTCATTAGAGAAAACATCACAGTATTTTTTTTACCACTAGCACATCATTAATCTATATAGTTCCCTTGTTTTCAATAATATGAGGAAGATAACATTCATTTCAATCCCTCAATAGTTTCACAGATTCTGGATATGTTGTTAATTGGATGGGTTCATTATTGTATAAAAAATTTATAATGTTTCTAAAAAAACTTCTTTAACTATAAAATAAATATTAGTATGATATACAGAAAGAAAATCCATACACAGAAGGACATCAGAATCAACTAATAGGAAAACAAAAAGGACTTCTGGTAATTTCTTTACAAAAATAACAATATGAAGTATCTTATAATTCCTTTTTTATGTAATATTTTCCCTTGTGTTTTAACAATAAGTTCTAGTCTCATATTGTAAGGTGATATTTCTTATTTACCAAAAACTTTCCTAGAAATAAATGAATGTGTATACCCCATATCAAAAATGAATTTAGAAACATATGAGTAAATAATCAATGTACATGATACCACTTCATTGGATGGGCTCACATTTACTGATGAAGTGGAAAAGGATCACACTATATCTTTCCATTTTTAGTCCATCTTGTTCCCATCATTCAGATATTTCTTTGGGAAGCTATTAAAAAAATGACCCATATCACCACATTTGAAACAACTTATAGTTTTTTTATCAGAATTGATCTTATGAACATTTTCATTACAATCTCCCAGCATACGTCCAAAATTACCACATTAAAAACACTTGCTATTTTTTAAGACATTCCCATGGGTGATTTTTACCATAGATTTCACAAACTAGAATCTACCCATTTGTACTATTAAATTTATTTGATTGAATCTTATCCATTTCTTGACATCTACACCACTTATTTTGTTTGTTATCAAAGTACATATGATCATCAAACAACGCCATTTCTACCCTATCAGTACATCGCACAAGTTTTTCATAAATTTTTATCTCACAAAAAGCCAATGCCATTAGATATCTTAGCTTTAATCCGGATTAAAATTGGTTGATTTTTCAATTGAGATCCAGAATAATATTTGGAGCCTACGTCACCATTCAAGTGATGTTTTCTTCAAGCACATTAATTAAATATTCCATAATTTTTTTAATTTGAGTAATTTTTTCTCCATCCTAATTCAAACCACCCTAGTAAAATATTCCTTAAGGAAAATACTTTTTAATTCATCCCACTCTAAGGATTCAATCTCCCATATATCCCTGATATTATTGAATATTGACCACAACTACTCATTGTGACCTTCAAACGATAAATGGAAAGACTAACCAATTGATTATCTGAACATCCATGACATCGAATATCATTTCAAGGGACTTAATCTATCCTTCAGTTGATACTGGGTCATAAATTATGTTGAAACCATGAGGGTGTTTCCTAATAAAATATTCCACAATAATCATGTTCCATTGTTTTAGCTATATTTTTTCTGTTGCATGGATGCCACCACCATATATTTTCTACATAAACTAAGACATTACTATCACAATCTACTTATTTTAATTTTCTACTTTTCCCAGTAGCAGATTCTCAATGATATGTGCCTCTTGGTTCCTTTAAACTTTAGCTTCCCCATTTCTTCTATGAAAAACAATTATAAAGAGTGTTTTATTAGATGAAGCAACATAGTAATCTTTAAATTCCATTATTTCAACTTAAACAAAAATTAAAAATAATTTATGTTAGTCTATTAACATCATAATGACTCCTAAAGTTATATAATCCATTTTCTAATACAACCTATAAATACTCAGCCTTAAACATTACATAACCTTATTATTTCAACTAGATTTAAATTTTTAACATTCCCAATGATATTTTTTATTTATATTTCTTTAAATTCATGACAAAACTCATACATATCAACCCACATGTATACAAAGTGTGTACCATCAAAATAGTATCCATTTCTTCCAAAACATAATATTTTTAACACAAAACAATAACATGATTTTTTTGAAAAAACATCTTGACATTTTACGTGACTTCCTTATTTCTCTAAAAACATCTTTATATTTTGTGAAAAACATTTAAAACATGGTATGTGAAATAAAATCTTTTTAAGGGATATAATAATAATGAACAAAATAATCAGTGCAGGAAAACATAAAAGCATATGAAATCATTTTCACATAGGCATAATTCTCACCCTAGTATACTTACTTTGTGAAACATGAGATTTCTAAAATATAATAGCGAATATATATAAAACCATAAAGGTATATTTGGGGGTTAAATAATTATATTTTAACCCTATCAGAAACCTTATGATTTGTAACCATCCTATCTATCATACAATGTAACCCTCACAACTACCTTATATTGTAACAATCACAGTTAAACATGGAGTAACCATACAACCAGCCCCTAAAATACATGTATTTAATGCATTGGAGGGAGATATAGGTAAAAAACTTAATAATTAAAATTTCCCAAGAACAATATCATAATCATATAACATTAATAATTTCATAAAAACATTACTTTTTACTTTTTTGAAATATAATTTTAAAATTGAATTTATAATGAAAACTCCCTTATAATATCTTATAACTAATGTGATAATAGATATAATGAAATTAATATTAATATAAAATGTAATTACACATAATAAAAATTATTATGAGTTAAATTCATCACACAAATACTCTTAGTACAACATAATTAAAGAAATAGAAGGTTAACCCAGTGAATGGAAGCTCGGTTAAGAATTCCTTTACATTGGGATTGTCTGAATAAAATAAGGTTTAAAAATACTCTATAATTGTTAGAATATTGTTATTAATGTTTTAAATAAACATATTTATGTTTATAACACCTTGTATGATAATTTTATTACTTCACTTGGACACTTTATTAATATTATTTTGTTATTTTCTATTGTTTCGGGTGTGTGATTCACATGATTTTTATTGTCAATTCATAATGGATTTTCATTTCGAATCGAAGAGAAACATTAGAATATAATTCAATAGTTGTATTTTTCTAGATCATTTTGGCAGTTCTTCGATAATCACGAACTTGTTTCATAATATACCATTAATATTATGAATATAATTCAATTGTAGAACATAATAGAGGTATTATCATACACATTAAAAAATTATCAATTAAAAGAATTTTTCAATTTCCTTTGAATTACTAAATGAAAATTTAATACACATCATCCACGACGTCGTTAAATCGATACATCACGAATGTTGTTTTTATTTTATGAATAAGAGGAAGATAAGAGGAATAATGATGAAAAATATTTGCATAAAATTAAAAAACCCCAAATATATATAATAATGGATATTTTATTCCCCTTGGATAGGTGGAGGATATGAGTGTATAAGAGAATAAAAAAATTTAAATGAAAACACAATAAAATGAAAGAGTATCTTTACCTTTTGATCAATTCTCCCTGAGATCCTCCACAGGGCCCTTAGGTTTGGCCATGTGGTGAGACCAAAAGGTCTTTGACATTGGGAGGAGACTTGGGATTCATATTGTAAATAATTTAAAAAATTCTCAAATCTAGAGAGGTGTTAGAGGAAGAGGGTGTGAGGGTGGTATTTATAGCAAAAGTGATGGAGTTTTTAATTATTTGAAACTGAAAACTCATTATTGGTATTTGAAAAACCATTTTATTGACCATAATTTTTTCCAATTTATTGGCCTCATTGGACACCTATAAATATATTTTTATCTATAAGAGTCGACCAGAATGATTACATCATTATTAAATCATTTTGATGTCATAAAACATGCAAAAAACCTAAAATTGTATTTTTACTATTAACTGAAAATTACACTATCTTTGAAAATTCCCAAAAAACCCTAACCATTTTTCAATGTGAATAATTCAAAAATGGGCTCCATTTTTGGAAAAAAATTCTACATGTGAGAAAATTAATATTTAAATAAAATCATATTTTATTTAATAAATAGCAATTCTAAAAATATATCAGATTTTCTATCACCTTGAAAAATTAATCTACTTCATAATATCTTATAACTTATGAAAATAAAATAATAATATGATTTACTATTCATAAGGATAATATTACTATTAATATCAATATTTATATAGGTATGTAACTATTTACCAAAAAATCAAGTTGGTTCTATCACACTCTAAATAGTTTACTAAACCTAGTTGTTGATGTCCATTTTTTAAAATTCAAATCCTAGGACCGAAAAAAACTTGTTTAATGGATTTTTTATAAAAATATACTTAAAAAATGTGTTATTTAATAAATTATTTATGTTTCATGAATTTCAATTTACTTTTAAATCAATGGGGTGTTAAGTGTAATTTATTTTTTGAAATATTATTATTATAACTAAATTCAGATAAAATATTTATCTTTTGAAAATCAAAAACAAAATCAAGAATGTGTTAAAATTATACATAAAAACTGAGCAAAAAAAGTAGCACCAAATATGTCTTCAGATATAGAAGTTAAAAGAGAATCATAATTTACATTTATTAAACTGAAATTAAATAATTATTTTCTTAGTATATAAAATCTACCCAAATTTATTTTACAGTATATATTGAATCAACAAAAATCATAATCAAGTGATCATTTTAAATCAAAATTATTTTTAATAGGATGAATGAAATAATGATTTAATGAACCGCTAAAATATCTAATTATTGTTCCAATATATTTAATATTACATTCCCTATGGTAACATTAAAATCAAGATCACATTGAAAATGAAAAATTTAAATCCGTCCAAGAAGCAGTCATATATATTAAACATCCAATCAAGAATCTATAGGATTTAACATTAACAATGTTTTTAGATTTATATAAATTTAATTTTCATGTAGTATTCATGGTATTATTTAAGCATCTAAATTTACCTAAAAAATCATTAAACATGATCATCTTCATACATGTATTGATTTGGAGAAATTACATCATTTAACTAAAATAATTTCTAACCATTGAAAATTTTGAATTCCCCCATAATAACAATATCATATTAAGAATTAATAAATTATGAATATTGATTTAAAATATTTTAACATGAATATCCATAAAATATCATTGATATAAATAGTAATAACCGACATATAATAAAAATATTTCTTAATAAACTATGACAGATCAATCATTCCCTTCCCAATATCATTTTTCTAAAAAAATAATTAACATTTCTTACCAAGTTCTACTATATTCCATAAAAACATATAAATAAATAAATAATTTATAAACATGATCAATATGCATATCATTTTCAAAACTATGATTTATAAAAATCAAAATTCTTCACAAAAAATTAAAAATTAAAATTTTGGTTTTGATATGAATTTCAAATAATTAGATCCAATGAAATTGTAATAAAAAAAAAATTTCCAAATCACATTAATAATAAAAATAAGTGAAAAACTTTCATTAAAATAAATAAATTATTCTTCATATTTTCTTTTAGAAACAAACTTTTCTTTAATTTTAACAGTATTTTCATATTAATCATTTTTCATTCTAATGATACATTTTATACCATTTCCATTATAACATTTTGGTGGAAAAAATAAAGTCTACTATGAATTCCTAGAATTTTTTTAATTCATCTTTTATATCTAATATCAAATTCAATTTATTTAAATCTTCACCAATATTCTTTTGACCAAAAATAGATATAAAACCATAATAACTAAAAGTGTTTATAATTTATTTTCTATTTAGAATAATTGATTCAAAATTGTGAATAACATTGTTTATATGATGATCTCTATGAGTCTTCCTTGATACTTCATTAGTAGTTTCGAGATGATAAGAAATATTCAGCCCCTCAATGTGTACATATTTATCTTAATTTTATTATTTTATTAAATTTAAATCTATAAATTCATGATCATTTTATTAGATTTCAACATCCCTTTTATGTGAATATTTTTCATCAATCATAGCATGAATTTATTCATTAACAACCATGGTTTTTTATATACTCTATATGTCATTATATTATTTGAATATCCTATGAAAATATATTCATTTTAATTGTCCAAAATATATCCAAATTATTTTATGAATTATAATAAATATATTACATCCAGATACTACACAATTTCATGTTTTTGGTTTTATACCTTTGAAAAGATCCTATGGTATCATTTTTAACAAATCGTTTAAAATTATTATATTGGTAATATTAAAATAACTATTAATTTTTTATAAAGAAATATTTTTATTAATTTTTGTAATTATAAATGGTTGATTAAATTTAGTAAATTATTATATTTTCCATTCAACTACACCCTGTTGTTGGTGTATTTTATTGGATGAGAAATTTCGGAGATACCCATTTTTGTTAAAAACGTTTATAAATTCCAAATTATTGAATTCAAAAAATTGATCAAATCTAATTTATGAGTTAAATTATAATTCTATGTTTGATCCCATTTTTAGAAATTGATAAACAATAACAATTATTCAGAATTATGAGAAAGAATGTAAGCCCAAGCGCATTTAGTAATGTCAGTAGTAATAACAAAATTATATTTTGTATAACCAAAATAATATGGTTTGATAGGGCCAAATATATACAAATTTAAATGTTTAATGTGTCTTACAGTTTTCAACTACTAAATTTACTTCAAACAACATTTTTTATATACCTTTCAATTTATAATCTTTTAAAATGGGTTTTCCCATTATAATTTCTAACAATAATAAAATAGATTTTTTTAGATAACTTATTCATCACCATAAAATTAGAATGACCAAAACAATTATGATAGAATATTTCATTATATTTTATAATATTTAATAATTTCAAATTTTTTTGATTTAATTAATAAAAATTAATTAATTAAATATTTTTCTTCTATATGAATATTTCATAATGTACTAATAATTACATAAAATGCCTTTATCATTTTGTAATTTAAAAAACTATCCAAAATCACATAGTTATGTAATAAATATCATATTATGTTTCAAAAGTTTAATATATAAAGTGTTAGTAATAATAACTAAATTTCAAATTCAACCCACAAGAAAAGCATTTACCATTATCTAAAAATTATCTTCAAAAAAAAAATTAATACCTCTATCAGACATATTAAATGATAGATAGTTTGATATATCACTAATAAGGTTTATTTATTATCCACTATCCTAAAAAGGATCCTTTTTGATAAACCCAATAAACATTTACTATAAAAATAGATTTATGAATGATTTGGTACCCATGAATATTTTATTCTAAAGGGATTAGCTTATAAATTCATAGAAATACAGATTTATTTCAAACATTTATTTATATGAAAACATGATGATAAATATTTAAAAATGAATGGATTAGTATAAAAATTATAATATAAAAATCATAGTGAACACTCATTTTCATAATCCAATTTTTTATGATATTAGAAACATGTAGTTATAGAGGGACATACATTAGCGATATCCATAAAGAAGGTGTTTTACATATCGGGTATATTTTTTAATAACTAAGACCAAATATAATTTTTCAATTTTAATATTTCTCATAAATTTATTAACTATTTCTCTACCTTGAATAGAAATAAATATATTTGACTTTAAACATCGATTGTCATATCTGAGATATTAAATCTTTTTGTGAAAATTATAATAATTCCTTAACCCAGAATCATGAAATTTTTTCATAAAGAAAACTTATCTACTTCATTTTTCCAAATCAAAATAAGAAACATTTATTTATTATTAATCTCTATATGTATATATTAATTATTTCTTTTGTCCTAGATTGATTTCATAATTTTCTTATTCTCTTTCAGAACAACTTTCTGTGGGAACATATTGGTCGTGTAAAACAAGTGATATTTTAAAATGTATATTTCATCATTTGAATTTTGTTAAGTAATTAATATAATATAGGTTTTTAATATTCATAACTAAAATATGAATACCAATTATAGTTTGTTACATTATTTGATTAATACATTAAACATATGTTTTATACATCATTTTCAAAAGTTACTCTGTAAATGATCATGAATCCTCATTAAAATTCCATCCAGATGTCATTGCATTTTTTTTATTTCTTACTTTTGTTTACATCCATTTTTAGCCTTGGTAATTCAGGAATGATGCTCCCCCTTTTACTAAAATCATAAAATATAATATATTGGGCATCAATAAAATTATATTGACCTTTCTTCTAATCATTTTCATGTTCATTAGGATGATAATATTAGGATCTCTAGTAGTAGACATTGTTCTTTTTTGTCCACCTTTAATATAATATATTGAATCATTAATTTAACTCATAAAAAACTCATAATCATAAGTGTAAGTAAATAAATTTGATTAAAAATAAATTATGTTCTTCAATGAATTATCCTTTGAAAAAGAATTTACAATCAGACACATACTATAAAAGTGAGAAAATATTCTAATCATGTTTATGTTTCAGTAATTTCATACTCTAATCTATAGAAACATAGTTATCATACCACTTCTTCATAATTCCACAAATAACTCTTCAATATTGAATATTTTTTTTATATTTTCACTAAAATAACTCATACAACATACAATACTAGTAAATCTATTGAACGTTTGATAAATAGTTTCACCAACACTCATTTTTAAATCTTGATATTTCACTCTTAATATGAAAAACTATGTTATAGTATGTATAAATGATGAATGATGTGTAACATAGAGAATTTTAGAGATTTCATGTGATATTTTTTAGTAAGAAACAATAATATACACATTTTTATTTACTTTGATATACAAAATAATGATCACCTTGTAATTAAAAAAAACTATACAACATCATTTTAATAAAATAATTTAGGTTTTCCATCTGGAATCTTTTAATGTTTATCCATTATTATAAACTGATCAATTATATGTTTCTTTTTAAAACCATACATATAATATTTTCAATATTTATAATCAATACTATAAAAATGATGTTGTTTTTAGGTAACTATCCATCATTTGAACTCGTTCCTTCCATATTAAAATGATATTTCCCCTTGATAGTTAAGTAAATAAATGGTTATAAATATATATATAAATATATATATATATATATATATATATATATATATATATCAAGTTATAGGTCCACATATGATACCAATATCTTATGCAAATGTGATGATATGATATTTCCCTGAAATGGGTGAATTTGAATTTCTTGAAGTTACTTTAAAGGTTAAGGTTATATTACAGTTTATAATGTTATATTAATGTAGTGGAATAAGAGTAGCATGCTGACATAGATATTTTTATAGTGGTTTAGATCTAAATTATCCTAGTCAAATCATCACCACTCTCATGAACTAAGAGAGATGAACGATTATATAATCACTATAATAGAATCATACAATTAAATTTCCCACATGATATCACAACCCAATTACAAATACATATTCCAAATGAGAGTTGAATCCAATACAATCCAAGCATTTACACTAGGCTTCCCTACATGAATAGTAAACCCTTTAATATCCATAAGAACAACCCAATTCATGAAATTTATTTAGAAGTCACAACCCACAATCCTAACAATTATTGGGTAGTGAAACTATTTGAAATTATGCATAGAGAAGAAGAATATTATGAAGTAAAATCACAACACCCAATAAATGTTTTATAGTCTATGATTTTGGAATACAGGGATCTCTTCGATAGTATTGTAATAAATTATTACAATTCCTCTATGAGTAGTAGTTTATTGAAAATTTCCTTCTCACTTATATAGTTTAAAAAAATCATTTCATACTTATATTCATTTGGATTATCAAAAAACATTGTTTAGAGTTAATTCATACACAATAGATTCAAACTAACAAAACAAATATAATTTATCATTCCTAATTCATTATACGATGTCACCACTATTTATTCACTAAAAAAATGCACACAAGTGTAACATTTATAATATATAATGTTTAAAAAAATTATTAAAAATGATATCACATTAGTATAATTAATATATCACCAATGAATACATAAAATCAATAAAAATGACTATTGGAAAACTCTAACAATCTATCCAAGACAAACCCTTAAATTTTATACCACATATAATTTCAAAATTTCAATTTCCAATGAAACTAGTATGAAACATTAACCCACATGATATGATTTTACAATATAAATAATTACTTTCATTTAAAGTAATTAATAATTATTTAAACAATAATTAAATAAAGATACACAAGTTAAAGAAACATGTAGTATCTAAAAAAATGGGAAAATAAAATGGGAAATTTTTTTATGCTAAAATATGAAAAAAGAATAAAAAGACTATAAAAAGGATATAATGTAGGATAAAAGTTTTATAAATATCAACATTTTTTCACTTCATTATTTTCATGGGGTCACATGATTTTTTTCATATGGTAACATCATTTTTTCCACGTGGTCACTTCATTTTATTTTAATTTTCACTTCATTTTATTTAATGTGGTCACCTTATTTTTTAATTGTGATCACATAATTTTTTCAGGATTTAGTTTAAATTTTTTATACAGGGACATTATATTAATTCTTGTTATAAGTTTATTTTTTTCATTCATTCACATCAATAGGACACATCGAAACATCAAAATTTTCACTAATTGTAAATTTGTTTTTTCATATGGTCACATCTTTTTTTCAGGGCATATATTGATTTTTGATCTTGTGGTCACTTCACATAATCAATTATATTATAACAAAATTTACCCAAAAATCACTACCAATAATTAAAAAAATTTAAATCATGTTAACATCCTGAGTTTTACCAATTTCAACCCACTATTTCCCCTCATTTTCACTACCAGACATTGGAAAAATTTATCTTACAATCACTTTTCATAGTCACATAAAATAGTGCTCAATGTTTCACGCATACACACATATAACAATCCCTCAATTACTTTCTAAGTTTTCACTATAATCCAAGTCTCATGTAACTTTCCGAATTTTAAAATTTTTAATAATGGTCACATCTCTATGTCAATTATAGAGATTTTAAAATTTTCACTCATGGTATCTTCAAAATCTCACTTCTAGACTCTTAGATTTTAACTCATTGTCACTTCTCATGGCATGTAATAAATTTAAAAATAATAAATACGACATGTAATTGAAAAATATTACAACATGTGGGAAATTATAAGTAATTAAATTATTTAAATAAAATAAATATATTAGATCAATGATCCAATTAAATATTAAAAAATATAGGGGTAACTAAATTAGTAGGTGAAACCATTTCATCAATAAATTTTAGGATTTAAGGAATTAAATTCTTGGAAAACAACCACTACGTAATCCGGGACATTATTACATAACAATAAAATCGTTGATAAAAATTTATTATAGTGGGATAAAATTAAAATTTTATCACTAATAGAGTTCTATAAGTTCAATAATAAATACATAACATATTAAAAACAATGCATCACTTCAATTCTTTTTTGGTGAAGTGATCACATTACTCATCATTGTGTAATCCGTTAATCGATGAAATCATTGATCTGGTCTCATTCATCCTAAGAATTTTTTATTGACTATTCATGGATCTTATATCTCTCTTATCTCTTTCTATTGGTTTATTTCAATCACAACTGTGGACACATATTTTCATAAATGATAAAAATTATTCTATAGTAGTGTTTTTAAGGATAGATATATTTAAATAATAATAATTAAATCAATTAATGTAATTAATCCATCTCCACTGATGACTTCGTAAACCCAAGGACACTAATGTGGAAAAATATTAATCCAAATGCATGGTAAACCACCATTATATATAAGAAAATTATTTCATTTTATATAATGGATTCCTCCCTTTAGAGGTGATTTAAATAACTAAATAAAACTTGTATGCATGATAAATTTAATATATATTTATAAAATTTAATATTATAGACCCCATGTGATGTGTGAAATGTTAATGTGGCTCAAAAACCCATATCCCAAATATTATAAGAAATATTTTATATTTTTAGATAATAATAATATAAGGTGATATACCTTTATAACTTGTTAATTTTTTTCCTAATAAAAGGAATTAAATGGAGCAATAAGACAAGGATGTTCATGGGGAAACCCTATACAGGAAACAACCGACCAATTCATGTAAATATGTCATAGTTGAAGGAAAATGGTCATAGTTAATGTAATAAAAAACTACAAAATAAGGAAACATCATTATTTTTTATTCAATACACTATCTCCAACTCATTTAGAATCGATAAATAAATAGCACCATCTGTTTTTTGTATAAAATTATAAATCATCCTCTAAAAGAAAAACTGTATATCATATAAGGAAGTTTCCCACCACATATGAAGAAATATTTTTATAATGAATAACATCCATCTAAAATAGTTTAAAAATATCATTATAATAGTTGGGATATATTCTATCCATACAATTAATGAACATCCTCAATGGTGGATATGATAGAAAAAATTATATACAAAACACTCCAACATTAAATGACCCATAATGAATTCATTATAAGATCATATTAGTTTCATTGTATTATATAATTTCATATCTATGTTGTGTTTTATATACACATACTTCCATTATGGTATAATTTCTAATTTTAGTAACTCATGTAAGAATTAATATATTGGTCTTCTTCAACAATATATTTTTATCCTTTTTCATAAATCATTTTTATATCTATAATTTACAAAAAATCACATATACTCTCAAAGATAATTTATTTTTGTAATCATTTATATTTCATGAATTATATTGATGGGATATTTAGTAACAACATCATCCTTGTTAAAATACATTGCAAAACACTATTAACCATAAGATGGTGTAATCTATCATATTTCTACCTAGATGTTCCTAGCTTTAAAATTTACCCAACTATATCTATTATATACCCTAGAATAACATTTGATGAAATTATATTAAGAGAAAATATTATCCACTCAAGAAAATATCATCTTATAATATATAAAAAACAATCTATCCGATTTGAACACCCAAAAAGGATGGTTGGATATACCATAATAATCAGAAATAAATAATTAGGTGTTATCAATATTGTATTTACCTAATAATATTTAATTCAAATTGTAATAGAAACCAACAAGTGACTTGGTGTGGATAAAACACACCACACATTGACAAATACCTTTTGGAACCATCACTAGTTAACACCAATTCACATAAGACCAAAAAATAATTATCACTACAATGTGAATCACACAACTTAAGCATACTGGCCACCACCATTAATCATGCAAGAAAACGATTTCTTAAATATGGAAAAATAATTTAACTTGAAGTGATATTCTTCTGAACCTATACCATCATCTGGATACTTAGACCTAAATAATTATATTTCAACCACTATATCATTATTTCACCTACATGGTCTCATTAACTACTGGAGCTTCAACCAAATGGAATCCACTATTACATCATGAATCTAGATCTCACTCTATTAGAGTTTACTAAAAAGTTAATACTCTCAGGAATAGACATGGAAAAAATAGAACAAGCCTGATAGACTCCAATATGTAATATTCATGAAAAATCTTATATCTATAAGCTCAATAATATCCACAATAGTGGTAATCATCCCACATTGAATCAGTTTAATGCAATTCTTACAATTTAGTTCGGTGATGATATTACAATCACATTGAGGGAAAACTATTGTTGGCCCTTTAAATCCATTCATTAATTCCTCCACAGTCTTGTGAATGTGGAAATATCGTCAACATAAAAAGATCCCATTCACATTCTAAACAACCACTAGTTATCTAGATATAATTTCAAAATTATCATCTCATCACTCAACAAGGGGGTGGGGGTTTCACTCACTAGTGATGGTGGAACCCAACCACGTTTATTAAATTTATAACATCTTGTCAAAAAATATTTAATTCACACCAGGGTAGGAACCACTGCATAACTTATCTACAATGAAAAATATTATGAAATTAATCCTTTTCCTTAGAGGATAGTTTCACATAACCTAAAGGGGTGTGTGAGATCTAGTCACCATACACACAAATTATATGGATGGGAAAGGGAATGATTTTGTTTAAACTATGATATCAAGAATATGATCATATGGTTAATGATTAATATTTAATTACTATATCAAAACACATCAGGACTATTTAAAAAGGAAACACGTCATACTCTAATTGTCTCCTGTTAAATGTTGTCATTAGTAATATCTAGCTTGTTTCATCTCATAACTCTGATTATTTAAAACATATTACTTAATAAAACTTATCAAAGGTGCTTATTATCTGATTGAATTGATAATTCATCTTTCTTGAAATGATTTCAACAAACAATCATTAAAAAACTAATTCATAGATGCCAATGGGGCGTACAACTGGGATGTTCTTTATTTAATCACATTCATCATCATGGAGTTTCATCCATGATGTTGATCTAGCTATCATCATTTAGAATTCAAAACTACTCCCATAGTTATTATGAATCAACACAGAGTATTTGGTAGATCAAATGAACCCACTATGGACTCTAGTATAGAAGGTGTCACATGAAAATAGTTCCATATCTATAAAATTTATCTTCAAGAGTCACCAACTCAAACACTATGTGAGAAACCTTACATCATGATTCCTGGATAAAGAACATATCCCAATGTTTATGGGCCTCAACTTGTACCCAAACATGTCCATTCTACATTATTGAGGGTTACACATCCATAGATAACACTCTGTCCTGGAAAATGTTCTTTCTACAATAATGGTTATGTGGTCTTTTGATGAATTTTAGGGGAACATCTTCCACTAATAACCCATTATATCTTATAGGGAGACCAATTCATTAATCAACATCTAGTCACAATAATGAACCTAGTATTTATAACCATTTGTAGTGTCATCCAACTAAGGATAAACTACCATTTCCTCAACCAATAACCTTGTAAAGTAATTATTTGGCATGAAAAAACTTCATATAATGGCTGAAGGATATATCTCAAATGATACATTGTGACAATACCCTTGATGGATCCGAGATTATCATGGATCACGAGTTAATATTTCTTTGAACTAGAAATTCTTCATAGAGTTGTGACCTAGACCGACTTCTTGAGGGGGCCACTCAAAATTCAATGTCCTTCTATTATTAATATTATAATCTGACTTATATAAATATTTATAATCATATGAAATAATGTGTGTTTTAAATATATTTAATGTATAATTATATAGAAGTCATACACATAAAATAATTCATGAAGAATGATGATAGTGAGATTGTGCAATGGGGACTCTTATTTGAAGACTTAATGGACTAAAATCATCATTCAATTAATATAATATCAATGTTTAATTCAATATAATGATGAAGAATTATGATTCTTACATCATTAAAGTTAGTAGTAATTACTCCATATTAGAACATCTATATACAAATAAAATATCAGATTAATGTTGTATAAGAGACATCTTTTCTTACCATCAACACCGAATCTATTCTCTACTGCATACATGCCATAGTGAAAGGAAGGGTGAAGTACATATGAGATGAAGAATTAGTATATAATTAATAATTGTTTGATCTTTCACTATAATAAATATAATTCTCATTGAAATTATCAATGTTAAATTAAAAGGAGGGACCACATGTGAAATAAACACAATTAATTCACTACTTTGTCCCAAAAATAATCTCTTAACATATTATTTAATCATCATGGAATTTATATAATGAAATGGAGGGAGAAAAAATGATAAGATAGAGATAGATAGGGAGAGGGAGAATAAAATTCAACTAATATAAATATTTATTGATACAAAATAATTTTTTTTGAAATATTGTCATACAACCCATAATTGAATGTTTAAGATCATAATAGAGTATAAATAGTTATTAAAAATCATAGAGAGGTAATGTTGATTTATATATGACATGATTTTTAGAGGGATTTGAATATTTGGGAGTGGGTATGAATTAATATGTTGGATTATCATTCTAGAGGAAGGAATGGTATTGGCTTATTTATAATGATTCTTCCCATGTGGAAGGATTGGAATAATTCCATTACGTGTGATCAAAATAGAAACATGCATTAATAAATTTAATGTTCAATAAAATAAATTGTTTATTGTTCATAACAAATTGTTATTGTACAAGGTTATCTTGAGGTAAAATGGTTCATGATTTTTTATGAACATGGACACAACAATGACATATAGAGAAATTTTATTTTATTTTTGTTTTTTAAAATGATATTGAAAAAATTGTTGTGAATATTTAGTTTTTCATTTTGATTTAGGGCTCAATTATAATATAAATCACACATAAGACACCATTGGGGACTCTTTTTAATGACTCATTCTCTCATTTTCATAAATTTGGTTATTTTATCCATTATTCCCTATAAAATATTATTTTGAAAAATGATTTAGTTTTTTGAATGCACCATTGTATCAACTACAATGTGAAGCTGAACATTTTGAATTGAAGGATATTGAGATTACACTACAACATAATTATTGACCATTACCATTTCACTTACAGTTACCCATAAAATTTATTATAGAATGGGTAAAACAATGAAAAAATTCATTCCATAGGTTTCGCAGTGTTGAATAAAAATATATCATATATTCCCAAGGATGTAGCACATTATTATGGTGGTCCATTTTTTTGATAAAAAAATACAGTTATCCCTCAAAACAAATATAATACAAATTTTAAATTATGGATTAAAAAACAAAATTTTATTTAAAATAAATAGAACGTAAAAAAGAAATAAATTTCATATTTATGATAAATTAATTCATAAAAAAAATGTGACAACTAACATTAAATTAAAAAATTGTTTTCAATTAAATTAAATCATAAA
This sequence comes from Viscum album, assembly GCA_963277665.1. NCBI lineage: Eukaryota > Viridiplantae > Streptophyta > Magnoliopsida > Santalales > Viscaceae > Viscum > Viscum album. Next base: position 1,303,454,846 of record OY728127.1, read on the forward strand.
TAAAAAAATATTTTGAAAATATGCACTTCATCACTAAAACATACATAAAAATGTCACTCTTAGACAATTAAATATACAATATCCAAATCAAACCGTATAAACAATTGAATATTTCGTAAACAAAAGAAAAATTATAACCCCTATATAAATTTAAATTTTCCAATTTCTCTATAATAATCAAATTCAATTCAATACCATGCTATTCATCTTGTCTGTGATGTACCGACCTCTATAGAAATTTTTTTCTCTCTTCACAGAAAAATTGAATACATATATTCCTTCATTATTAAGTATATGTTGGATATTTATAGGCTTGTTATCATCCATGTATTCCTACTTCATAAATTCATATATGATTTAATCAATATGGATATTTCATGGGTTGTACTATGTAAAGTGTATGGATTTTATAAAAATTTCAAACCATCAATTAAAACTTTGGAGAGTTAAGATCTATAGTGATTTCATTTAATAACAAATCATTAACCCTAGAATTGTTCACTACCCCTAAATATTTGTAATTAATCACAAATAAATTATTCATATGTCAATTTTTTGGAATAATACCATTAATAATTTTATAAAAATGACCATTTCTTCCTCCTCCATTACACTATTAGAATTGATTAACTTTTTTTTAATTTTCAATATAATTTTTTTATGGAAAAGGAGAATTTTTTTTTCAAAATATAGTGAACTCCAAACCTAGAATTGTATAGGTATTTGGTCTATCTATACATTATTTACATAATGATTTTTTTTCACCACAAAATTAATAAATATAGTATTAATTTTCATAAAAATAAAATATAACCAACCCCCACCCCCACCCAAAATATATGTTCAACTATAATCATTTGTTTAACTTAATGAATTATTGGAATGGTAAATATAGTGTGTAATGTGGCTATTTAAAAAATAATTTCATTGATTCAGGTCGTTTAAGAAAGGTATGATGTAAATGTTGGTGTAAAATAAAAGTCTAATATAAGAAATTTAAATTCAAAATAATTAATTAATCATACATGACACATATTATGAACTATAAGAACATTAGAAAATAAATAAATAAATAATTTTTAATCACACATCCTGATTACAAACACTCAATAAAAGTTAAATTTGATGTATAATTGAAAACATTTTAGAGCCCTCTTAGATTTGGGAAATATTTTATATTCTTAATGTGATATTTTAATTGATTGTAACATTATAATAAAATTACATAAATTATATTATTATAAATCATGAAACAACAACTATTCAAAAGTTATTTGTATCCATAATCACTCAAATCAAGTTTTGTTCTAAAAATTTCATACTATTTTGAATTTAACAATTTATTTGATTAATTATCAATATTTATAGAATAATATAAGATATATTAATATAATTAATAAATAATGAAAAAATAAATATAATAACTTTATGATCCCCCAATTACTAGTTTTAAACTACCCATTAATTTGAACAAAACAAAATAATAGATATGGTTATGGACATATGATGAAAGGAATGACACAACCATTATTTATTCATCTGTGGTAACTTTATTTTAAGACCTTGGTTTCAACTACATTTAAATAATAAGACAATTTGTAATAAAATTAAAAAATAAATCTTAAGAGAATGTGGGAAGAGGGATAAAACATGGTTTGGACGCCTATATTGAAACTCTTTTCTTATGGATGCCTATTTGAAATTATTTTTGGTTATCCTCAATGATATTGTTAGAGTTTTTTCATTAATTCTATCAATTGAATCATCTGTCGTTTCCTAGGAAATTGTAAAACATGGGGTGTCAAAAAATAAATTGAAATTTGATAAAATTAAAACATGAATATTCAAGAAAGGAATATTCCTTTTGATTGAATAATCTTTAACATTGATATTATCTAGCCTAAAGAGTAAAAAATCATACATTTGAAGGGATTCCTCTTCATCCTATTGAGAATGTTAGAGGTTGGTTGGTGTTATATTTGTACAACCATAGATGATACAATTACATTCAAATTCACCTTCAATAAATATATAGCTAGTGTTAATCCAAATATATTGATCTCCCAAAAATTTCACTGGATGGATTGTAATCATCACAAAGTTCGACAATAAGTTTCGATTAATGAATGAATAGATCATTGAGTTTATTCATCAATTACTCCATGATTTCCTAACAACACGTATAGGGGGAACAATAAATTTTTCTCCATCTTGAACATATACTAATTGTTTTCTAGAATCCATTTGGAATTGGATTCATTAATATAGGTGGTAATATTTTTATTTGTTCTCTTGGCACCTTTTTTATAATAATAATATGTTCACATTGAATCATTCAAAATTATACCCAACTATAAGAATCATTAATTTAAAATTCTTATTATACGTCACTAAAATTATATATCTTGAGCAAATAAATTTGATTATTTTCATTTAATCTCTTTCATTTTGGTGTTTTTAATGGAAAACATTATATGATTGGGCTTGGAATCCCACAGAACAGGGAAAAATTAGGGGGTTGAGGACTCTTAAATATCCCTTTACAAAATGTTTGAACTATAAATTAAGAATTTTTGTTTTCCCATGGTCGATATATCTGTAACACCCCAGGTAAATAAAGAATATGAAATTCTCACATTTATCCATATTTTTGAATAAAATATTAATATAACATTAAAGGGGACGCTAGGCTCGATGGCGTACCCAATACGCAAAAATGAGTTTCTTGGGAATCTTACGTTACACTCTAATAATAAAATAATATTATTTCAAATTGTAGTTAACGCCTATCCGTTGTAATGGTGGGAATTAATAGAACTAACTAAAAAATTATTATATATGTTTGTTAAATATTTTTACTTTTTACAATAAATGTTAAATATTAAAATTGCGAATGAATCCAATTTTAAGCGTAAACATTCTAATATTCTTTAAAAGGTCGAATAACCGCCTTTTGATGACGAACCTCTTTTAAATCCACTTTTTGAAAATTTTATATTATATATTTGAAAAAATAAAATTCTTCTTTAGAATCGGGATATCAAAATTTACTTTGTGTTAATTTTTTGTATTTTTCCGATAAAGGTCATTTTTTAATGAATAGTGAAAATGTTGTATTTTAATTCAAAACCTCTTTTTAATCTAATTTATTTATATGATTAGATTATCTTTTGAATTGGTTCTAAAGTGAATATAGAATATATTTTTACCATTTAATCCAATAGTGGTCATTGGAATTAATTTTACTTTGAAATTGGACTTAAACTAGTGTCAATCTTTTAATTGATATCATTTCATAAAAACACGCTATTTGTTTTGACAGCGGGAATTAATTATTAAAATAATTAATTCAACTTATATGTTTTTAATTTTGTAAAATAGACATCATTTTTGAATTCGGAATATCAAATATAGCTTAGGGTGAATTTTTGGTATTTTTCTGGAAAACATCAGTTTTTGATGATTAGTGAAACCACTAAGTGGTACTTAAAAAACTGATTTTTCGTTTAAATGAAATTTTACCACCTCTGTGATTTGAATTTCAAAAAATCTGACATACATGGTTGTCATTAGGATGTAAAATGTGGTTGAATGGGATTAAAATAATTTGTTGGTGAATAGTAACTTTGAAGTTTTCAATCGCAATTAGAGGTAATTAGTGTAATTTAAGGTAAAAATAATGTTTTGATAATATTAAATGACCTAGACACATGTCATACCCTCATTGGATGTGTCATGGACGACCAATACAATCCATGGGTCAACATGGGGACCCCATGGAGCCACTTTGCTTGGAAAATGACATTATTACATTTTTATTTAATGTTAAAATTAAAATGTCACAAACATGTGTTGTTTTACTAAAACAATTTTTAAATGGGGTTATACAAGTCATATTTTTAACTATAAAAACTAATTAAAAATCTAAAAAGATTTAATACATCATGATATTTGTTTTATAAATTTTAGACATTAAATAAATTAAATTATTTATGACATCATGATGATGCAGAGATTACCTCATTAATAAAGGATTTAAATAAAATGAAAAGATAATGTTAAAACTATAAATTACACTTTTAAAATACCTATTGGAGGAGTATATTTCGAACCATTACCACCTTATCCCCAAACTACATCAATTTGGGACCTTTAAAATCCGAAACTCATTTGAAAATAAAGTAACATTTTGTATCTTTCCAAGAGTTCCCCTCCTCTCCTCTTATAAAAGGCCTCCACCTCTACCCCCTTACCCACACCTCTCAAGCCTTTGGATCGGCCAAAACATGCTAATTTTGTCTCTCCACATCCCTATATTACTCCTATAAGCCTCACTTTGGGCAGAAGTCTTCCCAAGGAAGCCTTTGAGCTCAAATCAAAAAGAGTTACCCGATTTAAAGGTAGTGTCTTCTCTTGTGTTCTTATGTTTTATTTTGCTTCTCCAACCACCTAAACACTTTTTATTAATTTATTTTGTAACAACTCCAGTATATTAAATATACTAGAATGTTTTTATAAGAATAATTAGAGCTACACTTACACACACCTACATCTAATTTTTAAATATCGTACTGTTTCTGTGGATGGTGAATTTCTGCCACACGAAACGATGATTGTTCAATATTCTTTTAACACCCTCAAAGGTGTCCATTAATATGTCACTATATTTATATATGATATATAATATTTTTATGTTCTACTTAATCTTCTGTATTTTTAATTTATGTCATACCTTTATGGTTCCCATTATGGTTAAACGCGATATATTCATTTTAGGAAGTGCGGACTACCGCCCCCCTCAAAGTGATTTGATTCGTTAATACCATATGTGGTACATATACCGGATATATTTAATGATATTATATATGATACCATACTGGAATTATAATACTATTATGTATCATTATGTTTTAATTCCATTAAATATGAAATAGAAATGGATGTAGCGTTCATGCGTACGTACGGCTTACCGTCTCCATGAACAGTGCATTTCATTTCTTACCTATAAATGTTATTTAATATTATAAATTCATGTATATAATGGATATATATGATATATATTATATCTAAATAATGAATATAATTCTGGATATAATATATATTTTACCACATGAACAACCTGTAATTATAAAGAGTTTATTTTTGACTCAAGTTGCAATGATCTACAAAACGACCATTATTAACATAAATAATTACATAGTGTTCATAGCATGGTTGTAAGTGATATAAAATGAATAATTAACTTGAAAAAGGTTCTTAAGCAAGTATAAATTAACTCATGTTTATTATTCATGAGGTTAAGGAATGATCGAGTCAAGTCGGACCCGAGGTAAGGGAACCTACCCCTCTCTTTCTTTTTAAGTACAGTCTTTTATGTCATTCCTTTTAAGCTCATATTTCTTATGATTGGGTTGTTATTTTATATTCATATATCTGTAAATTTTATGTTAATACTATGAGAGACCCTATTTGATCTCATCAATACATTTTTGGATGTTTTAAGTGGCGTCATTCGACTGCCGAGTTTTTGTAAGGGATTTTTCATCTCACTTTTATTCCCGTGAGATTTATGCTACTTTTACCACGATTTCTTTTGAGTGGTATATGTACTTCCCATTATTATAATCTTTGTGTAATATACTTTCATTTATTATTATTTACATCAATGTTGTATTTTCCCTCTTTCATGGGGTGTACATTTCGAAAGTTACCCAAATCGGTAAGGGAACCTTTCACCCTCCTCTTTTTAAAAGACTTATTTTGTTATGTCTTTTAATTTTCATCTTATTATGTAGGGATATGTTATTATATATCCATATTTCCGTAAATTTTATGTTCAATTGATGTGATACCCTTTATCTCTCTCATCAAATATTTTTCAAAAATTTGATGTGACGCCGTTAGGCTGTCAAGGGAACTTCTTAACCCAATTTCGATTTCTTTGGGTTCAATATGTAGTTATTGAATATGTCATCCTTTGAATATGTGTGAATGAAATTTGATTATTTTACAATTAATATCCACTTATATTGGGTGTATTTATATTTTTCACACATAATTATGAGATTGATTTATCCTTCATTTAAGGATACCATCTTTATAATGGATTTTATCTCAATTTACATTTCTATTGAGACTTCATTGTTGTTATGAACCAATTAACTCTTATATGGTGTATATACTGTCCTTTGTAATATTATATCATGAATACATTTATTCTCATGATATTATTAAATTTTATTCCTCAATTATTGTATTCAAGTGTCTCTCATTCTGTTAAAAACCCATTAACTAAAATATCGTTTTAAATGTTTTAATGATTTATTCTTATAAATATTTCTCATTAATATCCATGTTTTCAAAATGGTTTTATGGATTTATTTATATGGATATTAATGGTTTAAAATGTTAAAAGCTTCAATGTGGTAAGGGACTTCGTCTCAATCTCCATTCATTGAGGCATATTTTGTTTTATACACAACTTTCTTTTATATGGTGTATAAACCCCTTTGACTTTTATGCTTATTCAAAAGGAATCTTTTTTTATACAAATCAATTTACTAAACTACAAAAGGAATGTTTTTTTGTTTTTTTTTGTCATATGTATGCGGTGACAACGACTTCTCTGCCGCTGTGACCATTATTTGAGTTTCGGCTTCCTCTATAAGCCATACCTTTTTCTGAATTGAAAAATAAATACCATGTTTTACTTTTCTATTATTTTGGTATTGAAAATGGTTTTCATAGTGTTTTTTATATCACTGTGTTCTATTGATATCTTGTGAATTAAATGTGGAAATGTTATGTTTCATTTATGCATGTATTATGTGGTATGATTATGTTATGGTACTTGGGCATTGTTAGGAAGACAGGTGGTTCTGTGATAAACTAAGGGCGAGTGAGCCCGATATAGCTCTCCAATGCATTGGGTAATGTGAAGGATTTAAATGTTAAGGTTTCTCCGAAGATATTTAGGGAATATACTATGATGTGTATTCCAAACTTAACCAAGAGGGTTACTCCCTATGTAAGAATGTTATGAATGCCTCATGTTACCTTTATGTCTTATGATTTCTATAATTTATTCAGGATTTGACGAGGTATGTTAAAGTGCCTATGTTTTATGGGTAAAGTATGATTTCATTCTTATGTATATATGAACTCATGTTTCCTTTCCATATTTTTATAACCCTTACTTAGCTTTTTATGATCATCCCAAGTTTTTGAAATTATTTTCACAGGTCAAGGGAAAGGTACATGATGTGATGATTGCGTCAAGGAAGTGTCAAGAAAGAATCCATGTTTTATTTTAAATATGTTTCCATTGATGGGAAAAATTAATAATATCTTTTATGTAACCACATTGTTTAAATGTGGAATGTAATGCAAGTTTTATGATCTAATTTTCTAAAACTATAAACTAGAAAATATCCTCAATGTGTAATCTTGTAATAACTCAAGATTAAGTAAGGTTTAAGGCTGGGGCCTTATAATATAAAGGGGACACTCAAACAAAACTATCCTTTTATTAAAACTATTATAATATTAATAATATACATTAATGGTATAAACTCATATAGAATGGATTTTATTAAATTAATTATATATATATATATATATATAAGTAATAATAATAATACAGAATAATGTTAGTGAGAAATAATGAAATTGGTTTTTTAATGAGATTGAAATGATAGAATCCATCATATAATTAATATACTCACTTTATTCAACTCAATATTGTGATCATGAATATTCACAATACATTCTCTTGTTTGATTAGTAATTACCCAATAATAACATGTTGAAATATAGAGGAATTCTTTTCTTAAAGTATGTTAGGATAACACTTCATCGACCATCATTATACGAGTAACAATGTACTATATTCAAAACATAGAGTGTTAAGGATAGTATAATGTATAAATGTTACGAGGAATTCAAATTCTGTGAAAAGTAGGTGGTTGATCACAATATTTCATTTAAAATTCATAGACATTCATTTAAATAATTAAATATTACTAATTATAATCAAATTAAACTCAATAGAATCATTTCTCCCACACTCATAATAGTTTTGAGGATAGTGTTCCATTTCAATTGACATTATCAAGGGAAATAAAGGGATAAATGAAATGATAAAAATAGGATTGGGTGAGTGAGAATAAGAAAACAATTAATAGAGACAATGTATATAAATTAAAATAGTGAAAAGAAACATAAATAAACCTATAAATAGAAATAAGTTTATATAATTATAGGTATGAAATAAAAGATAAGGTTCTGTTTTTGTCCATGTATTCTAGATACATGTCTATAACCTATTATTCTAAGTAATAAGTCCTAACAAACAATTGATGTATTATATTTCTCCTCTCATATTATACAGTCTTCATTAAAATGATTATTTGTTCTATATTTTCCTTCTATTATTTTTATTTCTCAACATTTCCATTATTTATCCATTTTACAATCTCTAACCCTCCCAATTTCAACATTTTTTTTCTAGTCTTCCTTTGTTAATTAAAGGAAAATGTAATACTACCCTCTATTTTTGTTCAAAGGAGGATGACATGAAATTTTTTAATGATTTCCTTACTATTTTTTTACTTCTAATTGTTTATTTCTATTAATTTAATATATGGATAAATTCATTTTACTGAGTGGTATCCCCATTTTCATGTATAATCTAAATAATTCTTATCATTTATGCATTATCTTAACCATTAATATAAAGCCCCGACCTTAAACCTTACTTAATATTGAATTAAAAGAATAATTCACGTTGAGGATCTTTTCAGGTTTAGAGTTTTAGAGAATTAGAACATAACTATTAAATCTCAAAAGATTACAAAGTAGTCACTTCTACTAAGTTTCCAACATAAAAAAACTCTTAAAAATAAATGTGTCTAGTTCAATGTTTTATATAGCATGACATTCCCTTGATCCCATCCTTGACCTTATTCCACATTAAGTCCTCTGGAAAACATTTCAAAAAAAAACTTGGGGTGAGCATAAAAAGCTCAGTAAGGGATACACAAAGATTGAAAACTGTTAGTTTTTCAAAATCAAGTAAACCATGTATACTCTATCCAAGTAATACCTTCACCTTCATGAAGTAGTAAAAACTCTTCACTGAATAAAGTATCATTACTTACCTTTTTGTAACCAAAGTATTACCATAAAACCCATATAAAGAAAACATAACATATATAAAGGTAACTTGGGACATAAACATTCTTAAGTGGAATAACCATACGGTCGACTTCCACACATATCACTTAATGGAATAGCCATAAGGCCAATTTCCATACATACATAATGGAATAGCCATACGGATGACTTCCATACCCAATGCATTGGAGGTTATAACATAACCGCCCGTCCTGGTATTCACGGCACCACCCGTCATATGGTTTATAACGTAACCACCCGTTAAAATGTCCAAGTACCAGTATAAAATCATAAAACATAAAACCAATATAAAGGAATGAAAACATTTCCACATTTCAATAACAATATATCATAAATATATTGATATAAGAGAATCCTTTTTCAAAACCATTTTCAATACCAAAATACATAAAAGAGTATATGATATTTATTTTATTCTAAAAACATTATGGCTTGTTGAGAAGGCCAAAGACCAAATAATACTCACGGCGGCGGAAAAAGTCGTTGTTGTCGCGTACGATAAAAGAAACATTCCTTTTTGTCGTTTTGTAAAACGATTTGAAGAAAAAGATTCCTTTTGTATAAAAGTAAAAGTCAAAGGATTTTATACACCGTATAAAATATAGTTGTGTATAAAACGAAATATGCCTCAATGAAAGGAGATTGAGACGAAGTCCCTTACCTCGGGTCCGACTTGACTCGATCATTCTTTAACGTCCTGAATAATAAACTTGAGTTAATTTATACTTGATTAAGAACCTTTTTAAAGTTAATTATTCTTTTTATATCACTTATTGCCATGTTATAAACATTATGTAACCATTTAAGTTAATAATGTTTGTTTTGTCAATATTTGGTTCTTAAGTCGAAAGTTGACTTCTTACAATTACATGTTGTTCGTGTGGTCAAAAGTTCATTATATCCAGAATGAAATTCACGATTTGGATATCATATATATCATATATATCCAGCATATATATGTATTTATAATATTACATAATAATTTATAGGTAAGAAATGAAATGCACCGTTCATGGAGACGGTAAGCCGTACGTACGCATGAACACTACTTTCATTTCTTTGTCATATTAATGGAATTAAAACTAAATGGGAGGTATGTATATTTTAATTCCAGAATTATATTCATCATTTAAATAAATCATTAATTATATATATCCATTATATACATGTAAATTTAATATTACATTACATTTGGGGATAAGAAATGAAATGCACCGTTCATGGAGACGGTAAGCCGTACGTACGCATGAACGCTACTTTCATTTCTATGTCATACTTTAATGGAAAGAAATAATAATGATATACAGGTATATTATAATTCCAGTATAACATCATATATAATAACTTTAAATCCATCCTTTACACATCCCACATATGGCATTAACGAATCACATCACTTTGAGGGGGAGGTAGTCCGCACTTCCTTAAATGAAGATATCGTGTTTACCCATAATGGAAACCATAAAGGTATGCCGAAAATGAAAAATACAGAATCTTAAAGAAAAAAATAAACATATTATATATCATATATAAAAATAGTGACATCATAATGGCCACCCTTGAAGGTGTTAAATGAGTATTGAACAATCATCGTTTCAGGAGGCAGAATTTCGCCATCCACGGAAACCGTATGTTCTTTAACCATTTGATGTAGTTGTGTGAGAGTGTAGCTAGAATAAATCTTATAACAACATCCTAGTATATTGAGGATACTGGTTTTTTTACAAAAGAAGTAAATAAAAAGAGTTTAGGGGGTTGGAGAAGCAAAATAAAACAAATGAACATGAGAGAATGAATTACCTTTAAAAGTGTAACTCCTTTTGATTTGAGCCTAAAGGCTTCCTTTGAAAGGATTCTGCACAACAGGAATCCTCTAGGATGAGTAGAGGGATGTGGAGAGAGTAAATGGGCAGGGGTTGGCTGAGCCAAAGGCTTGAGGAGTGTGTGAAATGAGGTAGAGTTGGAGGCCTTTTATAAGAGGAGAGGAGGGGCACTTTTGGAAAGTAAAGAAATATTACTTTATTTGAAAATGTATTTCTGTTTTAAAAGGTCCCACATTGATATAATTCGTGGATAAGGTGATAAGGGTTCGAAATCCACTCATCCAATTGGCTTTGGACATGTGTAGTTCATAGATTTTACATTATCTTTCCATTTTATTTAAATCGTCAAATAATGATGTCATCGCTGCATCATTATTATGTCATAAATAATTTAATTTATTTAATGTCTAAAAATTATAAAAAAAAATACTATGATGTATGAAATCGTTTTAGCTTTACAATGACTATTTATAATCAAAAATCTGATCTTTATAACCCCATGTAAAAATTGTTTTTGTAAAACATATTATGTTGGTGTCATTTTTACTTTTACATTAAATAAAAAGTTATTTATGTCATTTCCCAACCAAAATGTCTCCATGGGGTCCCCAAGTTGACCCATGGATTTTCTTGGTCGGTCATGACACAACCAATAAGTTTGGGACATGTTTCTAGGTCATTTCATATTATTAAAGCATTATTTATACCTTAAACTACACTAATTACCACTAATCGCGATTAAAAACTTAATAAGTTACTATTCACCAAAAAATTATTTTAATTTCATTGAACCACATTTTACTTCTTAATGACAACCATGTATGTCGTATTTTCAAAATTCAAAACACAATGTGGCAAAATTTCATTTAAACGGAAAATCAGTCTTTATAAGTACCACTTAGTGGTTTCACTATTCATCAAAAATTGAAGTTTTTCAGAAAATTACCAAAAATTCACCATAAGCTATATTTGATATTATGAATTCAAAAATGAAGTCTATTTTACAAAATTCAAAACATATAAGTCACATTAATTAATTTAATAATTAATTCCCGCTGTCAGAGCAAATAGCGTGTTTTTATGAAACAATAAGTATCAAAAGATTGACACTAGTTTAAGTCCGATTTCAAAGTGAAATTAATTCCAATGACCACTATTGGATTTAATGGTAAAAATATTTTCTAATTTCACTTTAAAACCAATTCAACAGATAATATAATCATATAAATAAATTAGATTAAAAAGAGGTTTGGAATTAAAATACAGCATTTTACACTATTCATTAAAAAAAAGAACTTTATCAGAAAGGTACCAAAAATTTACACAAAGTAAATTTTGATGTCCCGATTATAAATAAGAGTTATATTTGGTGCAATAGAATTTATAAGATCGATCAAAACTATATTTAATGAGGTTCTCCGTCAAAAGGTGATAAGTGGACCTTTCGTGAAAATTAGGATATAAATGCCTAAAATTGAACTCTTTCCGTATTTTAAGACTTTATCTTTTATTGGGTAAATTTAAAAACATTTAAAAACATATATAATCATATATTAGTTATTTCTATCCATTCCCGCCAGTACAACGACTACTCGTTAACTAACATTTAAAATAATATTATTTTATTACTTGTGTGCAACGTAAGTTTTCAAAGAAACTCATCGTTGCATATTGAGTACGCTATCGAACGTAGAGACCCATTTTAATTAAAATTAATATTTAATTCGTAAATATTAATAAATATGAAAATTCTTTATTCTTTATTTACCGGGGATGTTACATCCTTCCCCCCTTTTGGGAATTGCGTCCTCACAATTTTATTCACTTATCAAAATAAGTGGGGGGTATTTATCCCTCATAGCATTTTCAGATTCCCACGTTGCCTCTTCAATCACATGGTTTTTCCACAAAACCATTACCTGATTAATCACCTTATTCCGTAACACCTGCTCCCTATGGTCAAGAATCTAGACCGGTTGTTCCTCATAAGATAGGTTCTCTTCCAGCTGAACTACCTCTGGACTCAAAACATGAGATGGATCTGGCATATACTTTCTCAACATTGAAACATGAAAAACATTGTGTACCTGAGATAAAGTCGGAGGTAAAGCCACTCGGTATGCAACTGATCCAACTCTCTCCAGAATTTAATATGGTCCAATAAACCTTGGACTCATCTTTCCTTTCTTACCAAATCTCATCACACTTTTCCAAGGAGAAACCTTGAGAAAAACATGATCACCTACCTAGAAAGATAGATCCTTCCTTCTGTTATCCGCATAACTATTCTTCCTGCTCAGAGCTGTTCTCATGTTCTTCTGAATTAGCTGAACTTTTTTTTGCCATCTCTTCTAACAATTCTGGTCCCATCAGCTTCCTTTCACCCACTTCATCCCAAAATGCTCGAGTTCGACACCGCTTCCCATATAATGCCTCAAATGGTGCCATCTGTATACTGGAATGAAAACTGTTATTATAAGAAAACTCAACCAAAGAAAGATGTTGGTCCCAACTTCCCTGATAATACATATAACAAGCTCGTAGCATATCCTCCAATGTCAGGATTGTTCATTCTGACTGCCCATCTGATTGAGGATGAAAAGTTGTACTAAAATTTAATTCAGTACCCAACGACTTCTGAAGGCCTTTCCAAAAGATAGAAGTAAACCTGGGATCAAGATCCGATACAATGGAGAGAGGAACTCCATGTAACCTGACTATCTCGTTAAGATAAAAACGGGAAAGTTGATCAAGAGAGAAAGTATCTCATATAGAAAAGAAATGAGCAGATTTGGTCAAGCGATCAACAATAACCCAGATTGCATTATTACCTCGAGATGTCCTCGGTAATCCCACAACAAAGTCCATGGATATGTTTTCCCATTTGCACTCTGGCACTGGTAAAGGCTGAAGCATCCCTGCTGCTCTCCTTTAACCTGTTGACATGTCAAACACTTCACAGTAAAATCAGCAATGTCTCTTTTCATTCCATCCCACCAGTAATACTCCCGCAGATCTCTATACATCTTAGTACTTCCCGGATGAACTGAAAACGGAGAACTATGAGCTTCACATAACAACTCTCTCTTCAACTGTGAATCACAAGGCACACATAAACTCTTCCCAAACCTCAAAACACAATCTTATCCAAGAACTCATGGAAAATTTTATTCATAAGGTCCATGAATACAGCAGGTGCATTGGTTAACCCAAAAGGCATAACTACAAATTCATAATGGCCATATCTAGTATGGAACGCAGTCTTCGGAACGTCTGCTTCTTTTACTTTCAACTGATGGTACCCCGACCTCAAGTCAATCTTCGAAAAATACTGAGCTCCCTGGAGCTGATACCACTTCATTCGATGGCCCAACATCTGCTGAAGTTGTTGCAAAGGATTTCACCACCCCTTTCTGCTTGTAGTCTGGCTGCATTCCCCCAGTTGAGTTCTTCGTTGGACACTCGTTTGCATAATGACCCATTTCATTACACTTAAAACATCTTACCGTTGGCTTTTCATTTCCTGCTTGATCATCATCATTACAGTTACGAGCAATATGACCAGACTTACCACACCGAAAGCACTTACCAGACTTGGATAAACATTCTCCAGGATGCATTTTACCACACTTATCACAGGATGGATATTTGGTTTTCTTACCTCCTTGATTCTTTGATGAATTCTTCCCATTTTCCTGCCAACTAGACCTCTTATTATGTTGTTTGTCATAGAACACCTGATCATCGGCAAACTCCATTTCCACCTTCTCCGCACATCGAACAAGTTTTTCATAACTTTTTAACTCACGAGAAGCTAAAGCCCTTCGATACTTTGGTTTTAACCCTGAGTAAAAACGGTTTATTTTACTATCAAGATCTCGTATGAAGTTTAGAGCATACCTTGCCAATCGAGTGAACTTTTCTTCATAACTAGCCACTGAATCATCCTTCTGCCTCAATTCTAGGAACTGTTTTTCCATCCTAAGACGAACCACCATAGGAAAATATTTCTCAAGAAACATACCTTTGAATTCGTCCCAGTGAAGATCCTCAATCTCATCACTATCCCTTATATTTTTCACCATCGACCACCACTGATCAGCTTCACCTTCAAAACGGTAAACAGCAAGACTAACCTTTTGATGTTCTGAACACCCCATGACATCAAAAATCTTCTCCAGCGCTTTAGTCCACCGTTCAGCTTTCACAGGGTCAGATGATCCTCTGAATGATGGTGGATGTTGCCTCATGAAATGTTCCACCACTGACATGTTCCTCTGCGGTTGATCTGGCTGATCTCGTGCATGGATACCACCACCATTTATAGCCTGAGTCAAATGTTCCATCACTGCAACAAACTGTTCAGTTCCGATTCCGACCATCTCAGGTTGCTGATTTGGAAGGTTATCTTCCTCCTGATGTCATCCCAACATAGCTGCTTTGTTTCCTCTGCGGAAAACCATTCAGAACACAGAAATATCTTAGGCGAAGCAACATGGTAATCCGTAAATGCTATATCATTTCAATCATATTATAATTTAACACTTTTCTAACTCCTAAAGTTGTCTAAACCGACCTCTGATACCAACTATAAGGCCCCGTCCTTAAACCTTACTTAATATTGAATTAAAATAATAATTCACGTTGAGGATCTTTTCAGGTTTAGAGTTTTAGAGAATTAGAACATAACTATTACATCTCAAAAGATTACAAAGTAGTCACTTCTACTAAGTTTCCAATATAAAAAAAACTCTTAAAAATAAATGTGTATAGTTCCATGTTTTATATAGCATGACATTCCCTTGATCCCATCCTTGACCTTATTCCACATTAAGTCCTCTGAAAAAAATTTCAAAAAAACTTTGTGTGAGCATAAAAAGCTCAGTAAGGGATACACAAAGAATGAAAACTGTTAGTTTTTCAAAATCAAGTAAACCATGTATACTCTATCAAAGTAATACCTTCACCTTCATGAAGTAGTAAAAACTCTTCACTGAATAAAGTATCATTACTTACCTTTTTGTAACCAAAGTATTACCATAAAACCCATATAAAGAACACATAACATATATAAAGCTAACTTGGGACATAAACACACTTAAGTGGAATAACCATACGGTCGACTTCCACACATATCACTTAATGGAATAGCCATAAGGCCAATTTCCATACATACTTAATGGAATAGACATACGGCCGAATTCCATACCCAATGCATTGGAGGTTTTAACGTAACCACCCGTTAAAATGTCCAAGTACTTGTATAAAATCATAAAACATAAAACCAATATAAAGGAATGAAAACATTTCCACATTTCAATCACAATATATCATAAATATATTGACATAATAGAAACCTTTTTCAAAACCATTTTCAATACCAAAATACATAAAAGAGTATATGGTATTTATTTTATTCTAAAAACATTACTGCTTGTTGAGAAAGCCAAAGACCAAATAATACTCGCTGCGGCGGAAAAGGTCGTTGTCGCCGCGTACGATAAAAGAAACATTCCTTTTTGTCATTTTGTAAAACGCTTTGTAGAAAAATATTCCTTTTGTATAAAAGTAAAAGTCAAAGGAGTTTATACACCGTATAAAATAAAGTTGTGTATAAAACGAAATATGCCTCAATGAAAGAAGATTGAGACAAAGTCCCTTACCTCAGGTCCGACTTGACGGGATCGTTCTTTAACATCCTGAATAATAAACATGAGTTAATTTATACTTGATTAAGAACCTTTTTAAAGTTAATTATTCCTTTTATATCACTTATTTCCATGTTATAAACATTATGTAACCATTTAAGTTAATAATGTTTGTTTTGTCAATATTTGGTTCTTAAGTCGAAAGTTGACTTCTTACAATTACATGTTGTTCGTGTGGTCAAAAGTTATTTATATCCAGAATGAAATTCCTGATTTGGATATCATATATATCATATACATCCAGCATATACATGTATTTATAATATTACATAATCATTTAGAGGTAAGAAATGAAATGCACCGTTCATGGAGACGGTAAGCCGTACGTACGCATGAACGCTACTTTCATTTCTTTGTCATATTAATGGAATTAAAACTAAATGAGAGGTATGTATATTCTAATTCCAGAATTATATTCATCATTTAGATATATCATTAATTATATATATCCATTATATACATGTACTTTTAATATTACATTACATTTGGGGATAAGAAATGAAATGCACCGTTCATGGAGACGGTAAGCCGTACGTACGCATGAACGCTACTTTCATTTCTATCTCATAATTTAATGGAATGAAATAATAATGATATACAGGTATATTATAATTCCATTATAACATCATATATAACAACTTTAAATCAATCCTTTACACGTCCCACATATGGCATTAACGAATCACATCACTTTGAGGGGGCGGTAGTCCGCACTTCCTTAAATGAAGATATCGTGTTTACCCATAATGGAAACCATAAAGGTATGCCCAAAATGAAAAATACAGAAGCTTAAAGAAAAAAATAAACATATTATATATCATATATAAAAATAGTGACATCATAATGGCCACCCTTGAAGGTGTTAAATGAGTATTGAACAATCATCGTTTCGGGAGGCAGAATTTCGCCATCCACGGAAACCGTATTGTCTTTAACCATTTGATGTAGTTGTGTGAGATTGTAGCTCGAATAAATCTTCTAACAACATCCTAGTATAATGAGGATGCTGGTGTTGTTACAAAAGAAGTAAATAAAAAGAGTTTAGGGGGTTGGAGAAGCAAAATAAAACAAATGAACATGAGAGAATGAATTACCTTTAAAAGTGTAACTCCTTTTGATTTGAGCCTAAAGGCTTCCTTTGAAATGATTCTGCCCATAGTGAATCCTATAGGATGAGGATAGGGATGTGGGGAGAGTAAATGGGCAGGGGTTGGCTGAGCCAAAGGCTTGAGGAGTGTGTGAAATGAGGTAGAGGTGGGGGCCTTTTATAAGAGGAGAGGAGGGGCACTTTTGGAAAGTAAAGAAATATTACTTTATTTGAAAATGTATTTCGGTTTTAAAAGGTCCCAAATTGATATAATTCGTGTATAAGGTGATAAGGGTTCGAAATCCACTCATCCAATTGGCTTTGGACATGTGTAGTTCATAGAGTTTACATTATCTTTACATTTTATTTAAATCGTCAAATAATGATGTCATCGCTGCATCATTATTATGTCATAAATAATTTAATTTATTTAACGTATAAAAATTATAAAAAAACTACTATGATGTAGGAAATATTTTTATCTTTTAAATGACTATTTATAATAAAAAATCTGATCTTTATAACCCCATGTAAAAATTGTTTTTGTAAAACATATTATGTTGGTGTCATTTTTACTTTTACATTAAATAAAAAGTTATTTATGTCATTTCCCAACCAAAATGTCTCCATGGGGTCCCCAAGTTGACCCATGGCTTTTATTTGTCGGCCATGACACAACCAATAAGGTTGGGACATGTGTCTAGGTCATTTCATATTATTAAAGAATTTTTTATACCTTAAACTACACTAATTACCACTAATCGCGATTAAAAACTTAATAAGTTACTATTCACTAAAAAATTATTTTAATCTCATTGACCCACATTTCACTTCTTAATGACAACCATGTATGTAGGATTTTCAAAATTCAAAACACAATGATGACAAAATTTCATTTAAACGGAAAATCAGTCTTTATAAGTACCACTTAGTGGTTTCACTATTCATCAAAAATTGAAGTTTTTCAGAAAATTACAAAAAATTCACCCTAAGCTATATTTGATATTACGAATTCAAAAATGAAGTCTACTTTACAAAATTCAAAACATATAAGTCACATTAATTAATTTAATAATTAATTCCCGCTGTCATAGCAAATAGAGTGTTTTTATGAAACAATAAGTATCAAAAGATTGACACTAGTTTAAGTCCGATTTCAAAGTGAAATTAATTCCAACGACCACTATTGGATTTAATGGTAAAAATATTTTCTAATTTGACTTTAAAACCAATTCAAAAGATAATCTAATCATATAAATAAATTAGATTAAAAATAGGTTTTGAATTAAAATACAAAATTTTACACTATTCATTAAAAAAATGAACTTTATCAGAAAGTTACCAAAAATTTACACAAAGTAAATTTTGATGTCCCGATTCTAAAGAAGAGTGATATTTGGTCCAATGGAAATTATAAGATCGATCAAAACTATATTTAATGACGGTTCTCCGTCAAAAGGTGATAAGTGGATCTTTCGTGAAAATTAGGGTATAAATGCCTAAAATTGAACTCTTTCCGTATTTTAAGCCTTTATCTTTTTTTGGGTAAATTTAAAAACATTTAAAAACATATATAATCATATTTTAGTTATTTCTATCCATTCCTGCCAGTACAACGACTACTCGTTAACTAACATTTAAAATAATATTATTTTATTACATGTGTGCAACGTAAGTTTTCAAAGAAACTCATCGTTGCGTATTGAGTACGCTATCGAATGTAGAGACCCATTTTAATTAAAATTAATATTTAATTCGTAAATATTAATAAATATGAAAATTCTTTATTCTTTATTTACCTGGGATGTTACAATTAATATCTTTATTTTTAATACAATAGAATATGAAAATTATTTTGGAGATCATTAAAGAGGTATCTTATCCAATATTATGAAAATAATATCCCTGTATATATTGGAATCAGTGTGGTATAATTAAAATTCAAACTAGTTGATGTAGTAAGAAAATTTTGGATCACTTCATTGGATTGAGTTTTTATTCTTTCATAAATGAATAATGATGTCAATCATTATTGACTCCTAAGAACGTCCTCCTTCTTTCATTCTCAGAAACTTCATTTGTTTTGAATTAGGATTTAATTATATATATATATATATCACATTATTGATAAATAACATCTATCTATAAATTTTTACAACTTTTTAGTAAATTAGATAGTTTATAATAGTTATAATATAGGGACAATTTATTGTGAGTGGCCTCATTGAGGGATAGGTATAGACACCACACTATTGTGGGTATTCACTTCTGTCATATAGGTCACCAAGGATTGATCCCCAAAATACTGTAAATTTAATTGTATGGGGATTATCATTAATCCCCATTTAATATTTTTTGAACTAGAAATGAACTATGGTGGGGGGGGACTTAGATGATCTCCTGAGGTAGAAAATCACAAGACATTATCCGTACATTGTCACTATTATAACATAACAAATATAATTAAAAATTATAAACATATATAATTGGGATTTTGAAATACATTTAATATATAAATATATATATTCACTAAAAATAGAATCCATACAACAAAATGATACTAGATAGAATGAATTAAGGGAACTGTTCTTAGGAGATTGTACTGATTAAAATCACCATCAAATTAAAATACTCAATATTTTAAGTTAAATTTAGTGATCATGGAATGTCATAGGAAACCCTTTCATTTGATTTTTAATTACACTATACCGAGACATATTCATATAGGGGAATTATATACCAAATGTTAATTTGATGTCCTATTTTTTGACCATCACTAAACAATCCACAATAAACTGTACTCAAACATTTGGAAGTTAAGGGATTGATGATTTGTATACTAGAAGTATTATTTATAAGAATTAAATAACATGGTGATTACTCACATTTATTGATATAACCATCCCTAAAATTTTATGAATTAAATAAGGAAAAGGAATCAAAAATGAGAGAAACAAAATCAAGTCACTATACCATCCCTCAAACAAACACAATGGATTTTTTTAGCATTTTCATGGTTTTAAAAAAATGAATCCTATGTAAAAGATGATTAAAATTGGAGGTTTAGGGATAGAGTCATTGAGATTTAATTAAATGAATCTAATACATATATTGATTCTTATAAATTAAAAAAATACCTAACTATACTCTTACAACCTACTTTAGAAGAAGGAAGATCTGAATATGACATTACAAGATTGATTGTTTCATAATTAAATGGTATTAATTTTAATAGGAAATGAGTTATATAGAGATTGTAATTCATGGAAGGTTTATTGAACTAATATTTTTTTATCTCTATTTAGATGTTTATGAGAATAATGACTTCATCCAAAGGATTCTTACTACATGCATTGGTTATAAAAAGTTCCTTAAATTTTGATTTATCATGATATATGAAATAATTAGTTTGTAGTTCCAAAATACAAGTCAATAAACATTATTAGATATTAAAGGAGGTATGTTTCTGTTAAGATCTAGTTGTTATGGGTTTTCATGATTATAGTGAAAAATGTCATATATGAATATTAATATTATTTAGTTAAAATAGTGTACCAAGCTAGAATCATATAGGTATAGTATCTTTCTAAACATAGAATCATAAACAACTTGATCATAATAATTTTAAATCATCTCCCACTTATATATTTATAACTATCCCCCAAATTTTACCATTATTACATATAACCTCTCTTCATAACCTGTGAAAAAAACAACAGAAAGTATGATATCTTGTGGTTAATATGGGAAAACATGGGAGATATCAATGATCATAATAGCATAACATGTGAAAATGAGTATGCTAATGTATTATTAAAAATAGAAAATAATAACCTATATTTCGTAGATTATAATCTTGAGATGTGGAATAAATTTTTTTAGTTTATAAGCAATGAATCCTAAAAGAATAAAACTACATGATTCATGAAAGAAATATATAGGCAAAATACATGGAAATTTGGAATACACATTAACATAAAAAATCATTTCCTTAGTGGTAAAGGTTTATTTACAGGGATATTTTATTAGATGGGTTCAACTGAAAAGTAATCACTGTAGTGAAGGATAACTCCCAAGAATATCATAAATGACATAATCCCTTACTAACCTAGGTTAACTCCCCCTTCCATTCCTTTTAATATATTGAGATATTAGTATTTACCCATTACATTATAGATATATATTGGTCCCACACATCAGAAAATTATAATCATACATATGTGTTCCAAAAGATCATAATCTTTAAGCCTACTAGAATCCATGATATGAAATGGGTTTCATAACCATCTCATCATAGTACAAACCAAGGATGTGAAATGGGTATCATAAGTATTTCATCATTTTATCATTTCATAACTCATTGAAGAGAAATGGGATTTATAATAAATATTACATCGTAAAAAATAAAACATATTGTGAACGAATAGGGATGGTATCATTGGATAATATCCCAAATAAGCCATAAGTGAATTCAAGGGTTTTTGTCATTGATGAGTATAAATACTATTAAAATATTAATAAAAACTTCAGGGGGAATTTAACCTTTCCATTTTGAAAACAAATATAAAAATATATTAAAATATAAAGGTAAAAAATTAATTGAAAAGAATAATATAAAATTTAATTTAATAATCAATGAAAAAATATTCCTGATTTTAGGAAATTATTATCATGCAATATAAGATAACAAAAACATTCCATTAACACATTTTAAATAAAGGATAATAAGTAACTTGTTAAGAATGTGATTATAGGAATATTTTAAAACCATTTATTACAAATTTAAACATGGGAAAAATGGCAGTATGATAACATATAAGAATAGTAAAAACATTCTTTAAATCAGTTACCGAATATATAGATATGGAAGAAAAAGGCTTTTTTGATCAAGAGATAAATGAAGACAATGTTCCGTAAAAAATTATTTTATGTCTCTTGAGTATATATGATGTGTTAAATGAAATGAAGACACATATTTTAATAAAATAACTAAAGGATATGATAATTCCAAATATTTTATGGGTTTTTGATCCTTATATTTCATCATAGGAGGCATATTCATGATAAATCCAAATAATCAATGAGAGTGGGACAAAAAACCCTTTCTCTGGCTATGCCTTACTTCAAAATCACTATATCCTCATATATAATAAATTTAAATTTATTGTGAATCGATTCTATACTCATTTTAATAAGAATAATATCATATATATTATCCCTTTATAACATTGTAAAAACTTATTTTATCCATAAATCCTTATTATATTCGTCATTTTTGGGATGTAACTATTTCATTTATTATGATAATATTGGCTAAGTGTTTAGTACATTTACATTTATCTTGGTTATATCATATAAATAATATTAATACTGATATAAATATAATATCTATTCATTATTTATATATTTAGAATCATCAATAAATGTTTGAAATAGAAAAATAAATCACAACCTTACTAGTTATTATAGGTCATACATACACATGGACATTGTATTGATTTTTTACGTATGAATTAAAAGAAAGGTAACTATTATATCACAAATACAAGATCATTATTAAACAAAAAATTGTTTATATTTTGAAAATTAATCCCCATTACAATCCAGGTAAAATATAAATGAAAACTGAATCACATCGCTTCATGGATGTTGTAGTCCACCTGTACACACGAGTGACATAATAATTTCCAAAAAGGACATAATTTTAAGGTGGACATGATATTATCAGTAAAGAAGTATTATGGGTTCAAAAATATAATTTAAAAATATTAATCACATAGAAATGCATGTCAATTAAATATAATGATATAAATCTAATTTTATATCTACGTGGAGACTAAAAGGCATATGTTTGCAGGAGGGACACTTTAATATAGCATTTCATCCGAAATACTGTGTATAATGTTATTTTCATCACCATAATAAAATTTATGTATCTTTATTATACTCAATTTATTTTTTATAAATAATATAATATATTTAGTGGTTGAATTTAAAATAATGTGATTGGTTAATATGATTAAGTCTTATTTGAAACTACTGCACTAGATCTCCTCAAAAGGGTTCTGAGATTGGTCCTTTTAGATGAAAAAATCCACTAGGATATGGATTGGGAAGTTTAGAAGAGAAATTGGAAGTGTTTTATTTATTTATATGAGTCAATGTGGGTTGAACAGGAGAATGGATGGGTTACATTTTATAATTTAGGGGAGGACACTATTGAGATTTCTCAAAATATTAACTCAAATATAAATAATTTTGATATCTAAATGGATCCAAATTAATAATAATATATAATATTATTTTGAGATTTTATCCTCTAATAAAATAATATTTCATCTAGTTTTTTAAAAACATTCACTCTTATCAATATGTTTTAACCTAAATTGACCATTGTGACCTATAACCCCATATTAATGTTTTCTAGACAGTAGGGGTTAATAATGCTAATAGAATGTAAAAAAGGCACATAAATTTATGATGATTAAATTTAGAAACCCTATCAAATTCAATTAATTTATTTTATTATTTTTCTTAATTTGATATCTTTTAATAAAATATTGTTTATATGAAATATTATTAATTTCATTAATTAAACTATTCACTGAATTTGTCATTATACCATATAGAGTAATTCATATAAAATTACCTGAAACAAAATTAATATGTAATATTGATCTAAAATATTCCTAGGAAACATTCAACATTTAAAATTAATTTACTTTAAATATTTATTAAAATAATTTGTTATATATTTTATTAAATAGAGAAATATATAATTAACTTTCCTATGCAGTTATGGTCATAATAACATTATTAAAAATATAAAATATATTTATTTTCAAAAAAAATATCATTAATATCAAAAAATAAACTTATAATCATACATAACATCTCCCTTTTAATATTTGGAAAATAAGAAATATTAAAAAAAATAGTGGGAAATTTTTAGGTTTCTTTGATTTAAATATTAGATAGATCATTTTCAATGGAAAATTTCCATTAAACTATAATAATTAGATTCTATGGTGAAAAAGGTGTAATTCAATTCATAATATAATATTTTGGATTAAATATTATGGCCTTAACACTTAGGCATAACCTTTATAAACCCGATTTACCCATTACTGATATGATAAATGTTTCCACATTTTCTATTCATATTGACCAAAATTAAAAGTGACTTATATACCAAATTTAAAATTCCGAATTCTAAATATATTATCAATTTTATTGAATTTAGAACCTATAAATATCTTAAATTTATTTTTAACCAAGTGGGAAAAATTCAACAAATGATCTTTTTAGAAAAATACATCATTAATCATAAAATTGGATTTGATATTATCCCTTGCATAATAAAAAAAATTAAAATAATGACGAAACAATTAATTTAATATATAATATATATTTCCTTAAAATAATTTTATAATATTTATCAATTTTATATATATTTATAAAAATAAATTGAACACATCAAACAAGTTTCTCATAAAAACATATCCTTTATTTTCAAATTATATTTATTTTTATTTTATGTTATTTGATGAATTATGAGTTAATTTTATAAATATCTAAACCATAAATTGTCTTCATTTAGTTACAACTATTCATACCTTCGAATCTAATGTCTAGGTGATACTAAAATTTAATAGTATATCAAGGTTTATATAATTTTATTGTTTTGTGTGACACAAACTATCGAAGAAATTAAATTTATTTGAAGAAAATATTTTTTAAAATATCAGTGGGTTAAGTTATACCACCACAAGATAATTTCACCTATTAAATTCTATTACAATTTTTTGAAAAACTGATGATACTTATGCCACATCATATCCACACATTTCTATGTAGGTTGATCAAATTAGTGGATCCGACATAGAACACCGACTAATTTACTGGTATTGCTTCATAGATCATTATCTATATGATCTAGAATATCTACTTTTCCTATAAAAAATATAATTCACTAATGGAAAATCCTCAATGTCTAGTATATTTGAAGGATTAGTTATGTACTTTTTCAGAAGAGTTACATGTTACACATCATGAACATCAGATAAATTCATTGGGGGAACTAATCAAAAAACTAGTGTCTTAATACAATCAATAATTTCAAAATTACCTAACTTACTTGGAATTATCTTTAAAATATTTCCAAATATAATCACCCTATTATAGGTAGATAAACACGGGAATACAATCTCAAAAACTGTCACGACCCATCCTCGGGGCCCGTGTCGTGACTACCCCAAGCCCACCTTCAATAGGCTAGGGGCTGGCGACTAGCACCAAAGTCGTAAATCCCAATAAAAAGGGAAGGAATTGCCTTTATGAAACTAAAACACACAAAAACATAGTACAAGAAGAAGCTACACTAAGTAAAGCAGTAAAACAAACGTGCTGAAAGTACAAGGGGCTAGAAATACAAGCCCAAAAGTGAGGTACAACTACAATTGAAACTAAAGTAAAACTCAAGGACAACAACTGAAAGGTGACAAGCTGCTCCTAGATTGTCCTTCGGCTTCCTACGTAAAGGGTAGTTACAGATGTCCTCCTCAGCACTCCACTTCTGTCCATCTCCTCTGGGTACCGACTCATCGTGAGATCCACCTCCGGGTACCGACTCGTCATGACATCCACCTCCAGTTACTGTCCAGCTCTACAAGCCTCAACCATGATCAGTGACGTCCATCATCTTCAACCAACACAAAGAGGTATGGGCATAGCCTATGCTGGGGTGAGTAAAACAATACTCACTAGGGACCCCGTGACCCTCAAGGTCTCACTAAATACAACAATAATATCCTCAAAGAAGGATCTCAATAGATAAACCTTACATAGGTATAAGACCATACTTATACCTTAGTTATCATGTAACCCATCTCAATCAAGAGGTATTACATAGATATTAAATCAACGGATAACCACTACATAGGTATATGTCCATACATATACCTAAGTTATCAAGTAACCCATCTCAATCATGAGAAAATCACAAAGGTCAGTGACTCAGCTCAAACCAGGATTTTATTCATAAGGTCGAAACCACAGCTGCTGGAAAACTCCTCCTCTGTCAAATACAGTGGGCCTGCCGCTACAACCAAGTGCATCCCACTAACCTTGGACTGCTGAAGTACTCCACCTGTTGAGTACTATGGGCCTACTGCTACAACCAAGCACTTCCCACCATGGGTATGCCGCTACAACCAAGTGCTTCCCTTTATAGCCTTCAGAGGTACTCCTTCTGTCAAGTACCGCGGGTCCGCCGCTACAGCCAAGTGCTCCTCCTCCATGGGTTTGCCGCTACAACCAAGCACTCCCAACTGGGCTATTCAAATCACTCAGAGTCGATCGATCAACAGTCGTCATGTATCTCCAGCTACTAGGTCTCTGCACTCTCCTTGCTCATCACTGAGAGGGTCCGCTCCACGAGCTACTGGTCGATACTCCAATTATCGCAATGTCCCACGAAGAAGTATCCCATGGGTCTTCCACGTCATAGGAATCTCAACACAACCGACGACGCGTCAATCGGACGTCCTGTCTGTGTTATTAGCCTTTTCGACCAGGGAGCTCGGCTGGATTCATGTACGACCAACCCGACCATATCTCAACTGTATCCCAAACTCTCATAGGGTATACTCATAGGGACTATTTCTCAACATGATTACCAACACCGTAGACGGTTCGCCAAACGATCGTCCGGTCAGAAAGTTATCTGCTTATCCGTTCCAGGGGCCCGGTTGGATTTCGGGTACAATCCAACCCGGACATATTTCAACCACTTTAAAACCTCAAGTAAAGTATACCAAAAGATCCATCTCACCAAAAGGAAACAAAAAAAGTCAACAACACATCAATCGGACGTTCGGAACTCAGGTTATAAGCGTTTCCGCTCCGACGGCCCGATTGGTTTCAGTTTTGAAACAACCCAGCCATACCCAAAGATCTCTAAAAACGTGATTTTAATATATCAAAATTACCACCTCGATCCAAGGATCTCAACACAACAGACAGTGCATCAATCAGATGTATGTAGCCCATGTTATGGGTGTTTGAACGGATCTGTCCGAAAGTAGGGGGTTTGGTCGCGGTCCGACCCGGCCCAATACCCCCTGGGTCAGCCCGAACAATTTCGACCCGACCCGGGTTCGGGACCGGACCGGTTGGGTGCGGCCAAGCCTGGCTGGTGCGACACATCCCAGCTGGCATAGCTCGGCCCGACGTGGGGGTCCGGCACAGCTCGAGCGGTCATGCCCTGTTCGGGCGGTCCGACCCAGTACGGGCAGCTAACCCAGCACGGAGGACACATCAGGGGGGGCACCGCCCCCTATTTTCCTGAAACAGCGGACCCCTCTGGGGTCCGACCTAGCTGAGCTGGCCGGGGGTTTTGAACCCCCGGACTTCTTGGAACGGCCTACCATTTTGGCAGGTCAGTGAGGCTGCCGTGGGACCCGCCAGTCCTGCCTCTTGGAGGTGTCGGCAGTCGGCTGAGCCCGACCGCCTCTGTCGAACCACCGCAGGCATAGCCGCAGCTCCCCTTCGGCCGTCGCGGTGCAACGGCGCCGCACCCCTCCGCCGCGGCCCTCCCCAGCTTCGGCCCCTTGATGCTCCAGCACAGCCCGACGTCACCACGCCCCTTCACTGCAGCCCGCTACTGGCCACGACCTTCTTTGGTCTCTTAGGAACGACGCGACGGTGCTGCGCTCCACCACCGCAGCCCGCTCCAGTCGTGATCCTCGTCATCCCCGTGCAGTGCAACGTCACCTCTTTGCCACCGTTTCAAACCACAATGATGGCCAATAACAAAAGGGGAGGAGGATCAGCTGTGTTTGTGGGGTCCAACCTCCTCCCGTTAAATTGATAACAGGCATCCAATATTTATCGAAGAATGTCAAAATAAAACTTGAACGATGATACAAACCCTACCTTTATTCAAGAAGGTAGATCGCTTGTCGAAGGAAGGGAATGCCCTGCTGTTCCGTTGATGTTGCCATAGGATGACGGCATCGCTTCGTCAATCATCGAGAAAAAGGAAGTCGAGGTTGGTGATGTGTTCTTCGCATTCTCCAACGAAGAATATGTGTTCTCTCTCCTCCAAAAACTAGAATCTCCCCAAAAAGATAACACCACAAGCTAATCCTAAATAAAATAAGACACCTCTTATTTTATTACTCAATCCATGCATTTCAAAAATCCAAAATTCAAAACCAAACACAATTAATTAATTAATCTTAAGTTGTCATATTGATTAGATGTTTAGTTGAAAGGAATTAATGTGGTAGGTGAGGAGGGGAGGAGTCACTTAATTAAAAAAAGTTTAGAGGAGTTAGGGAATTTGAAAAGGTGGGGGCTCATGTGGGCCCCACCTCACCATTAATCCTCTCATGGGAAGTTATCAACCAGTGGGTCCCACTCCAACTCCCACATCAAGGATCTAACACTTAGAAAATAGAAATAAAATTTTTAACACAATTTTATTTCACATAAACCACATTTTTAAACAACACTTCTCAAGCGAACGCAACTTCAGAAAAGGTCTTCTTAAGAAATAATCGGTACTGCGGTTTCATCTGTTCCCTCATATTTCCATTCCAAGCACTGGTTCAAAAGTTAGAAAAAAACATTCATTCGTTCACTAAACGTACACGAGCTAATCTTCAGAAATTGATTTCGGGCACACTAGGCCTCAGAATCAGGTGCCGTTAGAAACTACAGACTCGTAAAATTCCAATTAAATTAAGAAAAAAAAATTCCTTGAAATTTATGGGTCTTTACATTACTCCCACGTCAGGGATTTTCGTCCCCGTAAAGCTTCGACGCACACTAAGGAAAACAAAGTGGTACTGAGCACGCATCTGATCCTTCTGCTCCCATTTTCTCTCATGGAGGTTCTCGAGCTACCAGTGAAATCACACCTGAGGAATCGACCGTCCACATAGGACCCGCTCCTGTCGATCCTCGATCTCCATTGGAACCTCCGCAAATGTAGCCCCTTCATCGATGTCTAGCTCCCCGTGATCGATGGTATGGGTTGGGTCATGCACGTATCTCCTCTGCTAAGATACGTGGAAGACGTCATGAACCTGGTGCAACTGAGGTGGATGGGTCAACCGGTAACCCACCTTGCCTACCCCGTTGAGGACCTAGAAGGGTCCGATGAACCTCGGAGATAACCTGCTGCCCATTCCAAATCTCCGTAAACCATGTCGAGGTTACACCCGTAAGAAAATGTGGTCACTATCCTCGAACTGTAGTGGTCTATGTCTCCTATCAGCTAAGAACATCTATCTATACTATGCAGTGTTCATCCACTCTGGAACAAACTGCGCTTTCTCCGTCGTAGTCTAAACCATCACAGGTCCTATAAGAGCTGCTAAGATTTATTCTTTTATGATAAGAGAAATACAGTCTCATCCCATGGATGAACCATGTTCTTTGCCTAATACAGTCAATCCCGACATGAATGATACTATTCCATGCCATGGATAACGTCGAAAGGCCTCGACGCTACTACCAAGAGATCCAACTATTACTCACGCCTCCAAGGGTTGAGTCAAACTATTGGCATCATTGTCTGGTCACTAGGTCTCCCCTAGTAGGAATCTCAAAAAGTGAGGGTCAAGTCAACAGTTTAAACCGGATCCTCTTAGTAAACAAAAAGAATGGAAAAAAACGTCACAAGGAAAAGTGTCTTTTATTACTGCAGCTCAAGTACAAAGACACACAATAACCACAGACTACAACAACAACAAGGAAAATAGAAGCACCAATATCAATGGTCTCATGCCTGGAACTAGTCCCACTCTTGTTCGGCATCTTCTGGAGCTCCGTAGTCGTATGCTTCTGCTGCCTGAAGCTGAGCTCTCCCTTGTCCACCTGTTCCCTGCGGTCGTGGTGGACCTCCTGGTGGTAGTGGTGGAAACACCTCGAATCGTCTTCCACCTCCAGCTGCACGGCCAGATCCCCTGACTCGGTCACATGATCCTTGTGGTCCACCTCGATCGAGCCTCTTGCTCTGCCTAGGAGGTCCTTCATTTATCTTCTGGTCATCTGTATGGTGGGTCGGACAGTAACGTTCCAGGTGACGAACCCCACCATAGGAGTAACACTGTCTGCTCATAGTAAGTCGTTCTCCATCCTGGGTGCCTCGAACACATGATCCTATGTCATGCGGTCGACCACCTATAGTTCTGGTTCTCTTGGACCACAACGTTATCTGTCTACGTCCCAGTGAAGAAATATCTGCCACATAGCGGCTAGTGGTGGGTCCTGCTGCTGGAGACTGCTCAGCAAGGAAAATATCTTCTAAGAGGGCTCTCTCCAACACCCCTGTCTACGTCGGGATTCTGTGAGAAACAAACGAATCTCTAATCTCTCACCTGAGCCCCTGCTCGAAGGTTTGGGCTCTGAAAAATGGGTCTCATACCATATCTGTGGAGTAGCATGAGAGATCGGCGAACCTCGCTGAATACTATGCCACCGACATCCTGCCGTACTGAAGATGAAGTACCTCATGTATACGCACTACTCGAAGGGTGGCTGGTACAAACTCTTCTCAGAACAGGCTCTCGAAGTCTACCCAGAGAAGTGTCGCCTCTTCATGCCTCTGGAGCATCAGGCTCCCCCATCTTCCTGTTGCCGCCTGAAAGAGGCTGGCAACAAGGATCACCATGAAGTATGCTGGCATCCCTACTAGCCTGAAGACTCTCACCACATCCTCTATCCAATCCTCAGCCACCTGCGGGTCTGTCTCTCCCCTGAACCTGGGTGGCCTCTGGCGCTGGAACTCTTGCAGTGTGCTCAAACGACATGTACTCTCTGCTGCTGGGGCTGGTGGCATCGGTGGCCCAACGGGTGGTTGTACCGTTGTTTCCTCCGCTGGTGCCTCAACTGGAAAAGGGCCATGTACTGAGGCCTCATCGCTCGGCGGGATGTCAGTACGTTCAACTCTCGGGGCTCTAGCTGGTCATCCATTGGGATACATCCTGTAATAAACAAAAGCGACATGGTCAAAGACTATACCTGGTGAGCTGACCTGGTTTGAGTTGACATAAAGAAAAATTTTGGAAACACAAACGCAATCAGTGTTTTCATGAACTGGGTCGGAAATCAGTAGTCAGGGTCCTGGTGTATGGATACGTCGGCAGCCACACCAACACTGGGCTCCCTGAACTGAAGACCACACCCGGCACCTTTAACACTATTTCTTCACAGAGAAGAATTATCAGAGTCCGGAGTTCTGTGGTAGAACCTCCCTCTGATGCCAATTTGTCATGACCCGTCCTCAGGGCCCGTTCCGTGACTACCCCAAGCCCGCCTTCCATAGGCCAGGGGCTGGAAACTATCACCAAAGGCGTAAATCCCAATAAAAATGGAAGGAATTGCCTTTATGAAATAAAAACAGACACAAACAGAGTACAAGAATAATATACACTATGTAAAGCAGTGAAAAAATGTGCTAAAAGTACAAGGGGCCGAAAATACAAGCCCAAAAGAGAGGTATAGATACAACTGAAAGTAAAGTAAAACTCAAGGACAACAGCTGAAAGGTGACAAGAAGCTCCTAGATCATCCTCCGGCTTCCTACCTGAAGGGTAGATACAAATTTCCTCCTTAGCACTCCACGTCCGACCATCTCCACTGGGTACCAACTCGTCGTGAGATCCACCTCCGGGTACAGACTCGTCATGAGATCCACCTCCGGGTACCGTCCATAACTACAAGCCTCAATCACGATTAGTGATGTCCATCCTCTGCAACCAACACAACGAGGTGCGGGCACATCCCGTGCAGGGGTGAGTATAAATATACTCAGTAGGGACCCCGAGACCCTCAAGGTCTCACTAAATCCAACAAGAATATCCTCAAGTAAGGATCTCAAGAGATAAACCTTACTTATGTATAAGCCCATACTTATACGTTATTTATCAAGTAACCCATCTCAATCAATAGGTATTACACAGATATGAAATCAACGGATAACCACTACTTAGGTATATGTCCATACATATACCTGTGTTATCAAGTAACCCATCTCAATCACGAGGAAATCAAAAACGTCAACGACTCGGCTCAAAACAGGATTTTATTCTTGAGGTCGAAACCACAGCTACTGGAGAACTCCTCCTCTGTCGAGTACAGTGGGTCTGCCGCTACAACCAAGTGTTTCCCAATAACCTTGGACTGCTGAAGTACTCCACCTGTCATGTACTGTGGGCCTGCTGCTACAACCAAGTGCTTCCAACCACGCGTCTGCCGCTACAACCAAGCGCTCCCCCTTATAGCCTACAGAAGTACTTTTTCTATCATGTACTGTGGGTTTTCCACTACAACCAAGCGCTCCACTGCCATGGGTCTGTCGGTACAACCAAGCTCTCCCCACTTGGCTCTTCGAATCACTCAGAGTTAATCAATCAGTAGTCATTAAGTCTCAGCCAGCTACTAGGCCTCTGCACTCTTCTCACTCGTCACTGGCAGGGTCCACTCCACAAGCTACTAGTCGATACTTCAAGTATCAAAAAGTCTGACGAAGAATTATCCCAAGGGTCTGCCACATCATAGGAATCTCAACACAACAGACGGCCTGTCAATCGGAAGCCCAGTCTATGTTATTAGCCTTTTCGACCCAGGGGCCCAATTGGTTTCATGTACGACCAACCTGAACATATCTCAACTGTACCCAAAAATCTCATAGGGTATACTCATAGGGACCATTTCTCAACATGATTTACCAAAGCCATTGATAGTTCGCCAAACGGTCGTCGAGTCTGAAAGTTATCTGATTTTCCGTTCCAGGGGTCCGGTTGGATTTCGGGTACAATCCAACTTGGCCATATTCCAACTACATCCAAACCTCATGTTAAGTATACCAAAAGATCAGTCTCACAAAAAGGAAACCAACAAAGTTGACTGAATGTCAATCGGACGTCCAGAACTGAGGTTATAAGTGTTTCCACTCCGAGGGCCCGGTTGGTTTCGGTTTCGAACCAACCCGGCCATACCCAAATTTCTCCGAAACCTTGACTGTAATATACTGAAACTACCGCCTCAATCCAAGTATCCCAACGAAACAGACGGTCCATCAATCGGAGGTCCTCAGCCCATGTTATGGGTATTTGAACAGATCTGTCTGAATATAGGGGGTTTGGGCCTGGCCCAATACCCCCTGGGTCGGCCCGGTTGGGCGCGACCCGGCCCGACGCGGGCAGTCCGGCCCAATGCGGGCGGTCCGACACAGCGCGGGTAGCCGACCCAGCACGACAAATAGGGAGGGGGGGGGGGGTGGGCGTCGCCCCCCTGTTTTCCCGAAACGGCGGATCCTTGTGGGGTCCGCCCTAGCTGAGATGGCCGGGGGTTTTGAACCCCCAAACTTCTTGGAACGCCCGGCCATTTTGGCCAGCTGGTGAGGATTCCGCGGGACCCGCTGGTCCAGCCTCCTTGAGGTGTCGGCGGCCGGCCGAGGCCGACCGCCTCTGTCGAACCGCCGTGGCCATATCAGCGGCTCCCTGTCGGCCGGCGGGGTGCGCCTGCGCCACACCCCGGCCGCGGCCCCTTGATGCTCCAGCGCAGTGTGACGGTTCCACACCCCTTCGCCGCGGCCCGCTCCTGGCCGCGGCTTACTTTGGTCTCTTCGGCACGGCGCAACGACACCACGCTCCACCACCACGGCCCACTCCAGCCGCGATCCTCATCGCCCCCGCGCAGTGCAATGACACCACGTCACCTCCATTTGAAACCACAATGATGGTCAACAACGAAAGGGGAGGTGGTTCAGCCATGTTTGTGTGGTCCGACCTCCTCCCATTAAATTGATAACAAGTGGCCAATATTTAACGAAGAACGTCAAAATAAAACATGAACGATGATACAACCCCTACCTCGATTCAAGAAGGTTGATCGCTTGTCGAAGGAAGGGAATGCTCCGTTGTTCCGTTTACGTAGCCGCGGGTTGACGACATCACTTCGTCAATCATCGAGAAAAAGGAAGCCGGGGTTGGCACCGTGTTCTTCGTGTTCTCCAACTAAGAAGATGAGTTCTATCTCCTCCATAAACTAGAACTCTCCCCAAAAACATAACACCACAAGCTAAACCCAAATAAAATTAGACAACTCTTATTTTATTACTCAATCCATGAATTTCAAAAATCCAAAATTCAAAACCAAACACACTTAATTAATTAATCTTAAGTTGTCATATTAATTAGATGTTTAGTTGACATGAATTAATGTGGGAGGTGAGGAGGGGAGGAGTCACTTAATTAAAAAGGGGTTTAGAGGATTTAGGGAATTTGAAAAGGTGGGGGCTCATGTGGGCCCCACCTAACCTTTAATCATCTTAGGGGAAGTTATCAACCAGTGGGTCCCACTCCAACTCCCACACCTAGTATCTAACTCTTAGAAAAGAGAAATAAAATTTGTAACACAAATTTATTTCACTTAAACAACATTTTTATACAACACTTCCCGAGTGAACACAATTTTAGAAATGGTATTCTTAAGAAATAACCGACACTACGGTTTCATCCATGCCCTCAGATTTCAATTCTGTGCACCGGTTCAAAAGTAAGAAAAACCCGCTCGATCACTCACTAAACATACCCGAGCTAATCTTTGGAAATTGATTCTGAGCACACCAGGCCTCGGAATCAGGTGCTGTCAGAAACTGCGGACTCGTAAAATTCCAAAGAAATTACGAAAAAAAATTTCCTTGAAATTTATGGGTCTTTACACAAACGTCTAAATCTAGATCTTTTTTATTATTTTCAACATATTTATTTATCTATGAGGTGTAGTTATGTATTGTTGAGTGGATCTTAATTATCTTTCATTTCATCATTTATATAAGATCCCAATATATTTATTTCCCAAAAAACATTCTAGGATATGTGAAATATTCCTTTAATACCATATAGGGCTTCATAAAGATTCATTTGAATGCTGGAGTAAAATATATTGTTTTATGTGAATTCCACCAATGTAAGGTGTTATTCTCAAACACTTTTGAAATATAAAGATAAAGCTCTCAAATATTATTCTATGGTTTTAGTGGTCATATAAAACTAATAGTCTCTCTGTGAATGATAAGAAAATATGAAACATAACATTGTTTCAGGAACCTACTGAAGAATTCACCAAAACATCTAGGTAAACCTCAGATCCTAATCAGATACAATTGATAGTGGTACACCACATAATCAAATAAATTCCTTAATGTATTACAGAGTAATTGGATCAAGTTAGATATCTTCTTTAATATAAATATTGTGTGCTTACTTTATAAGGTATTCATCTACAAAAAATTTAGAATTTTTCCGACTAGTTTTCTGGGGATTCTGATGAACAAATATAGGCTAATGATTTTCCTTTCCCATTATGGAATGTGTAATGGTTATAACATCCCCTAATATGTCTGTCTCTCATGATTTACTAGCAGACATAACTAGATATTATGATAATACTCTAAAAAATCTCTCTCCATGTATTCCCATAAAAATACACTTTCAAATCATTATATATGTCTATACATTTATGGTGAATAGGGAATGAAGAACTATGCTCTTTATCCAATATATTATTCTTAACATATGGAACTGAAGGGAAACATAGATGGTTTCTAATTTTTTTTATCCCAGAAAATTCAAGATTGAACATGAGAATATTTTTTACCATTTTTATAGCTCGAAATATTTCTTATGTTCCTCTTTAACCATCCATTGTATAGAAATATGAACACTCATTTGTGAATGAAATAATTTTTTCCATTCCATAAATATTTCATGATACATTCATTTTTGTTCCTAATATTTCAAAACATTTGTGACCCTTATCATAGATAAGATATATTGACACTTTTTACTCATATTATCTTCCACCTTGTTCACATTCTTATGGTGGTAATGTATTGAGTAGTTAAAATCTTTAATCATATCTAACCTCGTTCTTTTTCTCGTATTATTCTCTTTTTTAAAGATAATATAATTTAATTAGTTTTTCTCATTATATATGTCACCCCTTCCACCCTATTGATAATTAATAAATATATATAATTTAAAAATTACATCATCTAATGAAAAATTAAGTGTTTTTGTAATTTTTCTCATGCACCATGAATAATTTCATTACAAAAGGAATAACTATATCAGTCATCATTGATATAACTTCCATATCCTTATATTATGAATCAATAAAGATTACATACCATTTTCCTCATTTGGGAAGTGTATTAGTAAGTGTGATGAATTTTTTTATGGTTAGTTCTTTAAAATAATCCTCAGGTTAATAAATCCAAAGGAACGTGTCTCCCTTCTAGGTTAACATGGTGTTTGGATTTGATATCTTTGAAAAATTCTCTATAAGAAGATGATAATATCAAGGGAAACTAAGAAAACTATGGATCCCAGTGACATTGGTTGGTGTTTGCTAATTTCTAATAAATTCTCTCATTTAAGGGTCTACTATTGTACCCTCTCTTGATATTTTGTGATAATGTAATTTGAATTCCCTCAAAAAAAATTTACCCACAGAATTTTTTTCGTAAATATTCACCTTTATTTAGCTCTTAAAAGTAATTATGAAATTTTTCCCAACATGAAGCCCCAAACCTGCACTTCCAGATTCAATAAATAATTTTTTTTTGAAATTTCATTATTAAAATTAAATGGAGAAATACAAAGATTATTATACATACCATGACCTTTTTTGGCCTTGGTTTTGGATAATTAGACATATACATTAATGTTTATCAATATAGTAATAAAATTAAATTGATTACATTTCATCATTTGTGAGAACACTGTAATAAAAGTGAATTCCTTCAAAATATTCTACTAAACATATGAAAAATAATTTAAAATATAGGTTGAGAATAATTTATATATATTGGATTATAAATATTTAGTGAAACCATTCTTTTTTTAAATTCATTTTTAAAATATCTTTGGAATTTTTTTTCAAATAATATAAAAATATGACAATAATTATTCTTTGAAAATCACTCAAAAATAATGTAGTTACTTTAATTGGAAAAATTTATACATGATTTTGAAAAAATAATTTGAAGCGACAAGAAACATTGTATGTAGTCTAGGCCTACCCACTTTCCCAAGGTATGATTTCACTTCCCGCTTCCCTAGAATGATTAAAATGTTCAAGAATCAAATATTATTAACAAAAATTAATCTTTCCATACATTTATATTCATTTTTAACTTGATTTTTTGTTTTAAAACTTGGAAACATATTTTTAGACATTCATATATTTCTATATATATATATTCATAAAAAAATATATTATATATTTGGAAAAAACTAAATCACATAGAGATTCGACATTGAAAGGCATTTTAATAGATTAATAATTGACATCCACATATTTCATTCATAACAGTCATAAAATACACTTTGAATGTAGTTCCTATGAAGAAATCAATTATTCAAAATACATATATATACATATGAAAAATGAAGAAAAATAGTGCATGTATTATAAATCCATGATTTATCACAAGTTATTCCGGATTTTCATATACCATATTATAATTTTCATTCATGGTTGTACATGTATTTTACCCACAGAAAATGACATGATTTATTATTTAAAATGCTCATTACATAACAAACATAAAATTATATGATCCCACATCATGAAATTATAGAATTGATAACCATTATTTCATAAATAAAATAATACATGGTGACCCATATTTTTATCATCATAAATAAACATAAATATTTTATTTAATAATAGTTATAAATAAAAATAATAATAAATGTTTATATCTTAGATAACATGAAATTTGAAAATAATGTATGTGTATATAAAAAATAGATTTATAAAATAGTTTACATACATATATACACACTTGAATAGTATAATGATGGAAATAAAAGTATATATACACCCTTACATGAATATAATGTTTTATATTAGAACCCCTAAAAAAGGAATAGCTTAAAAACTTTTGAAAATAAAAAAATATCTAAGTACAATACATCCCTACACATCATAATTTGGATATAAATAAATAAATTATCACCCATAACTCATACATATAGAAGTAAACCGTTCATTTCACATTTTTATAACTCTTACACCCACACATATTTTTTAAAAATTTCATTATCTCCACAAATGAAAATGGGGTTACACTAGGGAAGGTGGGTTGTTCAAACACTAATTTATAATCCAATTTCTTCTACATCGTTATTATTATTATTATATTTTTATTTGTATCCTCTATGTGGAGGAAAGAAGGAAAATTTTTAATCACTTTTTTTAGTTTCATTCAACTTCACACAAAATTATTATATGCATAATATATATATATATATATATTATTACCCCTAAATTCTAAGGGTTAGAAGACACTAAAAAAGTGGGGGTTTCCAATTTAACTTTAATAGTACCTGATTCACCAATAATAAATTTTATTATCGTTTTGTTTTATTTTTTATCGTTATATTATTTCGGGGTTTCTACTATTTTTTAATTTGTTTTGTAATTATTATTATTTGTTTAAACATTATTATTTTTTAAAACCAATAAAATTTTGTTTTCCCTTTTTTTGAAGTCAATATTATTTTTATATTGTATGATTATATTTAATTAACATTTCATTATTTTTAAACGTTTTCACATTATTATTATATCCCATTATTATATTTTATCATCTCCTTTCCCTTATTTTCATGATATTTTTGTTATTATTATAACCCATTATTATATTTTATTCCCATTATTTGAATATATATATATATATATCGAATTATTATCTTATGCATTACATATTTGTGTGTTATCACATATATATTTATCTCTTATATTTACTTATCATTATAATAAATTATAAACATTTTTTAATTATTTTGATAATTTATTGAATAATAATAAATAGAAATTTTGAAAAAAAATTATGATTTTAAAAAAATATAATAAAATTTATTAAATTTAAATATTTATAACAGTTGGATTGTTATCCTAAATTTATAATTATTTCTGTAAATATATTTAATCATTTATTTATTTATGGTCATATTATTTTACTTTTCAAATTGGTAGAAATATTTCTATTCAAATCATTAATTTTACAAAAACTGCCAATTAAATAAATTAATACCTCTTTTATAAAAATTGTATTTTATAAATCATAATCAAAATATATTTCATCAAATATAATAATATATACCAAAAAGTCAATATTAAATCATACATCTAAATAAATAATAAAATTTAACTTATTTTATGAAAATAATTTTCTTAAAAGAAAATATTATTTCTTTAAATGTGTTATTTTATAATTTCAAATAAAAGCATATTTTGAACAAAAATTACATAAAAGATTCATACAAAAATTATTAAAACATATCTTAATTAGCTTTAAATTTTGAAAAACATATTAAATGAATTTAAATTATAATAAAATTACTAGTAAATATTTTAGGTATTTCACATTCACCCCTCCCCCTAAAATAAATTCACCCTAACAATTCATTCATTAGGCTTAATAAAATTATGAATTCCATTCTTCAAGGTTAAGAAAAATTAGCACTGATAATATTAAATAATTTACTCCTTAGATACTCCTCTAATAAAAAAAATCTAATCTTTGATTATGTATAGATCATCGTCCTGATACCAAATGTAATGCCATAAATTAGTGATTTTGGATTGAGTACATAAAAATTATTTTTTTATAAAATTAAAATGAAAAATAAACATTTTAGACATTGGGAATATTTCCATTCTATGACTTGTAGAATTTGGAAAATAAATTATACTATATTTGTAAAGAAATAAAATTAAAAAAACTAAATTGATTCATGTTCACTAACTCCATACAAAAATTGATAACTTCAAAATAAATTATAAACCTATTGAAAATAATTTAAAACAAAAGGTTTGAATAATTTCCAATTATGGGATTTCTAAAAGGATAGTGATTTTTTTAAATTTACATTTGAAAATACCATTTGGAATGTATATTGAAAAATAAATCATTATTTTAAAATTACTTATGCCTCGTTAAATCTTCAAATATATTCCCTTGATTTTTTCTGGAAAACGTTATTAATGATTTTGAAAACAATATTTGGAAGCCACCTGAAACATTGATTTCTATCAAGGACCGTCCAATTTCAAGTGGGATGAGCCCACGTCCAACTTACCAATCATGTTTACAGTTTTAAATTTCTACATTTTATAGAAAATAATTCATTATTTTCATACATTTAGATAAATTTTCACTTCAATTTTTGTCCTAAAAACATGGAAACAAATTTTCATATATTCATATGAAGTTTCCATATAGATTTCTAAAAACTAAATCTCCTAGAGATTTGAAATTTAAAGTTATTTTAATGATAAATTAATTTATATCCACATATTCCATTCATATATTTCAAAAACCCAATTTTAATTTTGTTCTTACTAAGGAATGATTTATCCAATTCATACATCTATAGATATACACAATTAATAAAAGATGGTCCTTATGAAAAATTTATAAAGTGGTCTGAGTGATAGATGGTGTCCATATATAATATTATAAAATATATTAATGATAATAAATTTATTTTACACATATAAAATGATAGATTTTATTTCCGAGAACATAGAGTAAATAATAAACATAAAATGATATGATCCCATATTATGAAATTATGGAATTATTAACCATTTTTTACTAAATAAAATAATACTTGATGATACGTGTTTTCACCAATAGAAATAATAAAAAATAGTCAATTTATAAATATAATAAATTTTAGATTTTGAAAATTGTATGCATATATATATATATGTATACACACTTGAATAATATGAAAATGGAAACATATATATATCAATATTTATATATATACACCCCACTTGAAGAAAAATTTTAAACAAAAAAGACTAAAAAATGAATGACCTAAAAATTTTGAAAAAAATATTTACTAAAGAATAATACATCCTTACTCATCATAAGTTATAAATAAATAATTAAAATATCACCCTTATTCCATACGTGCAGTTGTAGTAGATTTATTTCCCTTTTGTATAACTTCAACACCAATTTTTTTTTCTTAAACATCTCACTCTCTCTAAAAGATAAAATGAGGTTGAAGTTGGGAAGGATGGATCTTCAAGACCTCATTTATAATCACATTTACACTAAATTATTATTATTATTATATTTATATTTATATATGCATCAACTATGTTGAGGAAGTAAGGAAAGTTAAATCCCACTTTTTTCCCATTACATTTCACACACAAAAATTATATGTATAGTATATATATAAATTCGTATCCATGTTTTATAATTCTTAGAATACTTTCAAAAAGTGGGGGATCCCAATTTTATTTTTATCCCATGTGATTCACCAATATAATATGTTTTCTTATTTTTTAAATTTTTTATTGATTTTTTATTTCACATTTTCTCTCATCTTTTTATTTTATTTTATTTTTATTATTATTAATTTTATCTTTTAACAAAATCATATCACTTTTCCCCTTTTTTTCACGTAATGATTATTAATATAATTTTTTATTATATTTAATTATCATTTATCACATTTTTTCACATTTCTATCCAAATTAATGTATTCTATTATTATATTTTATCATCCTTTTCACATTTTTTCCTTATTAATAATAATATTATTATAACCAATTATTATATATTATTAACAATTTTCCAAATATGTATATATATATTAAATTTATATCTTATGCTGTATATATTTAAATTTTATGACATATATATTTTAGTAATATATTTAATTTACATAATTTTGTATTATTGTTATTATTATTATTTATATATTTTATTTAATATTCATAATTAGAAAAATTATAAAAAATATGATTATAAGAATATAAATTAGACTCTATTTATTTAAAAAAATGATAAATGTTTACATAATATAATAAATATCTAATTATATTTATAAATAAATTTTATCCAATATTTATTTAATTTCAAATTATTTTACTTTTCAAATTTTCTAGAATTTTTCAATTCATATATTTAATTTTTTAAAAATAATCAAGTTAATAAATTAATACCACATCAATTAAAATAATATT
The DNA here is from genome assembly GCA_963277665.1 of Viscum album. Taxonomy (NCBI): domain Eukaryota; kingdom Viridiplantae; phylum Streptophyta; class Magnoliopsida; order Santalales; family Viscaceae; genus Viscum; species Viscum album. The sequence goes on from OY728127.1 coordinate 1,303,497,739, forward strand.
GTTTATAATTCAAAATAAAAAGCTATTTCATAAAAAATTAAAACATATTCAATAAATTCAATATTAAAAGTTACTTTTAAATATAATATATATTTTAACAAAGTTTAATAAATTTCTTTTATTTAATGAAAAAAATATTTCATGAAAGGTGAAATTTATAATTTGAATAAAATATTATTTTTATTATATAAGAAATTTTAATTTATTAAAATATTTTTATTAAAATAATTTTTATTTGTTTATATTATAAAAAAACATTATAATAAATAAATAATCTAATTATGATAATTACTTAAATTTCTAAGGATGTTACATTATTTCCACATAAAATAATGGCCCCGTGGGAATTCGGTTTTCAGGCATAAGAAAATTCTATATTTCAATCATCAAAATTTATAATAACTAGAACTGATATAATTATTTATTTTATCACGTATATTTTACATAAATGACATCTTCTAATATCCAATTATTTCTATACCATCTTTTTAGTACCAATTATAAAACTATGATGTCATGCTTACACATTTAGTATATAAAAATGCTGTATATTTTTTTCTTAAAATAAAATTGTAAAATTCAGAGGAAATAATTCATACCAGGACTTTTCCAATCTAGTTTTTTTTATAATTAGAAAAATAAATTTTAGATTACAAGAATTGAAATGAAATTAAAACAACTAAATTGCATTGTGTGTTCTAACTCTGTATACGAAGACAACGCCGTCAAGAAATTATAATATACATATGGGAAATAATTTTAAAAATAGGGTAAACATAATTTCCAAGTTATGGGATTCTATAAAGATACTGATTTTTTTTAAATTTAATTTTTAAATACCATTTAAAAAGTATCTTTAAAAATGATGTTTGATTTTTATAATACATACACATAAAAATGACTAAAAATTAATCTAGTTATTTTTTTGAAAACATTATGTAGGAATTTTTAAAAAACACTAAGGCCACATGAATCATCGATGTGTGTCTTACTCGACCCACATTCATGAGGGATTAATGCAATTCCAATTTCCCTATCATGTTTAATAATTTCATGTGACTAATTATATTAAAAATGTTATTCATCCCATACATTTGTTGATATTTTCCACTTTATTGTATGTTTCAAATTCATGGAAACATAATATCATAAATTCATTTATTTTTCAATATATATATATATATATATATTCATAAGAAGACATTTGATAGATTTTGAACAACAAAATTTATGAAAATTTAGACATTACAAGGTATGTTAATCAAAGAATAATTTACATCCACATATTGAATTCGTATAACTCATAAAAACTACATTGAAAGTACTCATTACAAAGGATTTATTTATTCATTACACATATCTATTCATATAAAAAAATAATACAACTACTTTAACATATTATAAATTCATTACGTTTCATGGGTTATAGATTTTTCCATTTCTTATATAATAAAAGAAAATAACGATTGTACCTTTATTTTCACGCAATAAATTATAGATTTTATTATTTATAATATACAATAAATAATTTACAGAACGTAATATGATCCCATTTCATAAAATTATGGAATTATTAACCTTTATTTCTTAAATAAAAAATTAATTGATGATATCTTTTTTTCACCTTTACAAATAATCATAAATAATTAATTATAGAATAGTTATAATCTATAAAATAATTCATTTTTATATGCTTTAATACGAGAAAATTTGAAAATAATGCGTACATGTCTAAACATGACATTTTGAAACTAGTGTATATATATAAACACAAATGAATAATATAAACCTCGAAATACTAATATATATGTATATATATACCCTTACTTGAATATAAATTTTAAATTAGAATCCCATAAAAATTGAATAACATGAAAAAATTTCAAAATAATATATATTAGTATAATACATTCTACTCATAATATTTAAAATAAACAAATAAAATATCACCCATACGTCATACATGTAGTAGTATAAACATCATTTCCCATTTTAAAAACTCATTCTCTACAGAAATTTTCCTTTAGTCCTCCCACTCTCTCCACAAATGCAAATGGTGTTTTATTATGAAATGAGGGATATAAAAACACTCACTAATAAGACAATTTCTTTTGCATAATAATAATAATTATTATATTTATATATGCATCCACTGTGTTGAGTGATAAATGGAAATTGATTATCAATTTTTTTATTTTCATTAAACGTCACACACAAATTATATGTATATTATATATATAAATTATTATTCACATTTTTTAGAGGTTAGAATAATTTCAAAATGTGGGGATCCAACTTGTGTTTCTATCAAATGGGATTCACCAATATAGTCATTTTTTAAGTGTTTTTAAAATTTTCTAATTTAATGTTTTCAACCATTTTTCCCATTTTTATTATTATGATAATTTTTTTTGAAATTTTTTAACAAATCATATATCATATTACCTTCACTTATTATCTCATCAAGATCAATATTATATTGTGTTATAATATTTAATTTTATTTTCAACCAATTTTTTCACGCTTCTATCATTATTATTATATCATATTATTATATTTAATCATTTATTTCCCCTTTTTTGTCATTTTATTACTTTTATTATTATAACTTATTATTATATCTTATTACTATTATTTCTATATATGTGTATATATAAAATAAATTTATATGTTTTGAATGACTTATTTATATATATTTATATCTTTTATTTTATTATCATAATTTTATAATATTAGCATTTTCATTTTAACAATTATTTTTTTTATAATTTCATTCATATTCGTAATTAAAAAATTAAAAACAAATTTAAATAAAAGGAAAATTCATATAACATTATTTCTTTCAAATAATGAAAAAATTTACTTAGTATCATAAATTTATAATTAAAATTATAAATAAAAATTATCATGTTTTTATTTAATATCATGTTATTTTACTTTTTAAATAAGCTTAATTTTCTTTATTAAAATCCATATTTTTCCAAAAATAATTATGTAAATTTATTAATAACAAATTTATAAAAATATTATTTTTAAAATTTTAAATCAGAATTTATTTATTGAAAATGTTGTCATATATTCAAAACATTAAATAAAATAATATATATTTATATACATAATATATTTTAACTTATATTATGTAAATAAATTTATTTAAATAAGTTAATATTTAATGAGAAGTGATATTTTATAATATAAATAAAATTATTATTTATTATAAAAGATACCCTAGTTTCATAATTTTTTAAAAACATATCATAATTGGGTTTAAATTAAAAACAAACTATTTAATAAATATTTAATTATGATAAAATTACTAGTCATATTTCATGGTATATTACACTCTTTATCATCTTATATCTTTGAATAAAAAATAATATCACCTATAAAGGGAATGAAAAACTGATAAATGTTGCCTATACTGATTCGGTTAGTTAAATCCGCAAAAATATTGTGGCCATTAGAAAAAGAAAATGGAATCACTATAAATTTATAGTTCTTATACCATATATAAAATACTATTTGTTGTATATCACCCATTGTGAAACTAAATTAATGATATTTGAAATTTGTATCAATCTTGTAATTTTATTGATCACCAAATAGTTGACCCAAAAATTCATCAATATATGGTTGACCCAAAAGTTACATTGATCAATATTTCTTTTAAAAAATAGAACATGTGTACCCTATGGTGACCCACCTATATAAATGAATACATTTTTATGATTCCCATATATTTTCTTCTTAAATTCATTCAACACCATCATGGTCATTCTATACGGAGTCTTGAAAATTCGTGTTGCTCATGTGATGATTTTTATCGAAAAATATACTTCATGTTGCAGTGGAAGTCCTAGAATATATATTGAAAATAAATCAATAAACTTGAACAATAAATAAATATCTTCAATATAGTGTTTCTCCCCAATCGTATGAGATAATCTCCCATTTTAAACAAGATTCCTGACCCATACGATTGACTTAAGCATGACCACTATTTTCATTTTTCAAAAGATGGAATGGATGATAGAAAAATTACAATTCCCCATTATTGGGTCATTATTATATAATATATAATATATATTATTTATATTCATCCAATTCGTATTTAACATCTTCCATGTAATTTATAAAAGGAAATGAATCACATATCTTTATGGAGGTGGGTGTTCATACGTACACATGAGTGAAATTTTTTTTCCTAAAGGATTGGATAGTAAGATGGTATATAAGATAGTTCCATTCTTATAGTATATTTTATTCCATTAATATGGTTTAAAAATACTAAACCCATCATAATACCCACCTATATATAATTGTGATGAAAAATGAATTGTATCAGTATGTGGAGACAATAACCTATAATTATTCATGATCGATACGTAAAAATACCATTTTTATGGGAAAGATGGTGTATAATGGTTTTTTTAATATTGATTATATTTAAATTTATTGAGGATTCTTATTTTTAAATTTTATAATTAATTTTACATGATTAGATGAGGTAATATAAAAATTTAACTCCAATTGATCGGTTATGGAAATTACCACTTCTTTAAAATGAATCCTACAAATGTCCTTTGTTTGTATGTAATGTTTGCCAATTGTGATGAAAAAAAATCTTGTATGTGTTTGGTGAAACATATAATTGGTATTGGTATAGATTATTTTATATAAAATGATTAATGTTGTTCAAAGAAGGGAAAGGGGAGGTTCTCTTTTATATTTTGCGATAGGGAACTCTAATAATTCTACAAAGTATTAAATAAATGTAAACTAGTTTTGATGTCAAAATAGATCCAAATTGACAATATTATAATATAGGGGGATTATTATTCTATATTCTCAATTAAAATTATTTTTTTAAAGGTATGGATCATAATTATGTCATTATATTTTAGTTTTAACTCCCCATTAACCCTTATGACAAATTCCCTATTATAATGTTTCTTAAAACCTAAACGGTTAATAAAGGATACAATAAACATAAAAAATACCAATTAGAAAATTATGTTTTATGATTAATTTCATATAACATTCATTTTTATAAATCTAGGACATTAATAAATTTTATATCATTTAAAAATATACTATTTTTTAAAAAATATCATTCATTTCACATTTTACAATATTCATTTAATTTAATATTTATTACATCAAGACTAAATTCAAATTCAAATATAATGGTTTAAAACCTCTCTAATTTATAATATAGTTATCTGATATTCATTGTAAACATTAAATCACTCAAATTTTACAACTATTCATATTTTTAAAATAATTTATTAAACTATTTTATTAACTAGAGAAATATTGCATCTGTGTTACATAAGAAATTATAGTAATTATAAAATTACTAAAAATTAAAAATTAATTTCTATTATGAAAATAATTTCATTAACCTCAAAATACAACCTTATATTCTTTCACATCTTTATTTTTTTCTATATGTGGATAATTAGAGTTATTAAAAACAAAGAGAGTGATATTTTGTGTCTTTATTTGGTACAAATATTATATTGGTCATGTTCTTGGTCATGTTCCCATTAATTTAATAATTATTTATCCAATAGTAATAATGGTTTATATACCTATATAAAATATTAATTTGGATGAAAAATTATTTCCTTAAAGAATAGTTTTATCCTAAATGACCCAAATTTATTCATTACTATGGTGATAAATTTTACAATGATTACTATTCATATTAACCAAAAATAAAAGGGTATTATCTACGTAATTTTATCCTCATTAATCAAAATATGAAATTATTTTTTCTAATTTAATATATAAAATCTGAATAAAAGTATTTTAAATTATGTAGACAAACAAGGAAGAAAAGTTATTTTTAGAAAAATACATTTTAAGCATAAAAATGGATTTAATGTTAATAAATAATATTAGATGAATGATTAAAAAATATTTAATATATAATATGTCATTTTTTCTAATATCATTCACTAATAGTAATTAAATTAATTTATTTGGATGAAAATACATTGTCATCATAAAATTTTTTTATTCAAAAATTGGCCTCATTTATTTTCAAATTATTTTCATTTTCATTTATAATTAATTTATAAATAATGAATTAATTTTTAACATGATTAAACCATACATATTAAAAATATATTAATTCTTATTCATAGCCACCAATCCAATGACAATGTGATTATAATATTATAATTGTATATCGTATTTAAATTGAATTCATTGTTGCATGTAATAAAAGTAATTAAAGAATATATATATTAAAATATCAGGTTGTTACAATGCTATCAATGGTCTTGTCCATGGAATGTTGTAAAAATTTACATCCTTTTTATATGGATGTTACTATGACCATGATATTGTAAATCGTTGCCTAGATGTATGAAATTGTGGTTCAATGAATAAAGTATATCCACTTTAAAAAAATTGTGACTCTATATTATCTCCCATAATTACCAGGTGGGCCAGTTGAGTGTCTAAAAATATTTTCCCAGTAAATTCGAACTGTGAAAATTGTTTTCCCATTTAAAATTCACCATTTGATAAAGCGTGACATAATGATGAACATTTTTACTCGAAGGGTCTTGACACAGATCCATGGAATAGATTATTAACCACATCCACATCACTAGTAATACACACTAATTAACTTAATCATATAAATAGAATAATTTCATTTAATATTATTGAAAAATGTTTTATTTGAGTATAAATTCCACTATGAAACATGAGTACTTACACCTTGGTGTCATGGTCCCCCTTTTGGATAAAAAACATAAATATTTCTTCCAAATGTAATCTAAAACCATTGTTAATGAATGGAGTTCACATTAAAACACCATACTAATTATAAATACATAAATACTACATAATGAATAATTTTCCCTAATTCATATTAATTTAATCCTAAATAAAAAAAAATTGACAATAAACATTATAATTTTTTTTTGATGTTCTCAATTAACATACTATACAAATAATTTATTATATGTGCTCCACCATCCCAATCACTTATTGATCAATGATGGGAGGCACAATTATAAAGATATGTTCTTCACCACACTATCTAATCAAATAAAAATGAAAATAGTGGGTATCCCCAATACTTATATAAGTTTATTATATAATGATAATATCATAATGTTATGAAATTAAATAATATGGAAATAAAAGAACGTAAATAGAAATATATGATGTACATATGAACATACTTGTTCCAAAAAATTGATGTCTTAGAAACCTAGTTCAACTAAAATGTTATGAAATTATTTTGAAAGGATAAATTGATTTCTAAACAAGTGATAGTCTCCTTTGATCGATAATTGATCTCAAGACCTCTTTTCCCAATTTTAATATTTTTACCTACCAATATTCACATATCTGTTAAATCTAAACTCTATCATTTGGACTCAAACACTCTGAAACCACACTGACATGATAGTTCCCTCTAGGTTCCCACATTTTATGGTTATATTATATGTGTGAAACTCAAAGAAATGACATTAGGGTCTAATGGTTATTGAATTTAATAGTGATGACATATCACATAAAATATCGGGCCTTAGCCCATATATACCTACAACTGGAACATATCTCCAATGAATAATATAACGTGAGAAATTATATATATATATATATAATAAAACTATATAAAAAACATGAATATGAAATGAAATGAAATAAAATATATATAATAAAATACCAAATTAAATGTAAACCTCTCAAGCCTCTAAATATTAAAAACAAAAGTCATTGGATTTCTAATCCTTAATATATTTACTTCATGATGGATCTCTAAAAATAAAATTCATATCAACTATCAAAAACAACCATTAAATATCAATCCTTTCTAAGAATCACTATATATAATATATAGACATTGTAATACAACTCTAAATGTGTTTATATTGAATGTGAACTTTGTATCATCTAGACACACCCACCATGTGTGAGAATAGTTATTGTAATAGGGTTAGTATAATAAATCTTATAGTGACACCTAAAATCAAAAATGGAAAGGTAAGAAACAATTAATCTCAAACTCTGATGTTTGGTAAAAATAATGATGATGATAAGGATATGTAATAAATATAATCTATCTAAATAGAAGGCTCAATGACATAGAAAATTCCTAGATATATCAGCTCTAATCCATGATTTTATTCACATCCTGGAATACTATTGATTTTTAAATTACAAAAATGGATAGAAAAATATGAATTGAATACAGAAAATGTATGTTTCATATTGAATTAAATTCTATGGTCATAAATTAAAAATGGCTTGATGTATTTGATCATCTTATCAATTCTTCCAAACTATGACTAGAATAATTTAAGGAAAAGTTAATCTTGAAAAAAACCTATGTTATAATCAAGGGAGTACCACCCAATACTATTCAACATTACAATGTCACCACTCTTGTAACCTAAGTGTAACCCATACATTATCCAATAATAAATATTTTTCAATAGAGTATTGACCCAATATACCAACTCGAATAATGAATAAATACCCTTATTTAATAGATACTATATAATGGAGGGTTTCTCCACATCAGAGGGAACACAATAGATAAGGGTGTTCCCAACTATATAGTCAATTTTACCACACCCAGAGTATATGACAATATATTTGGGGGTTTCAACAAAAACTGAAGATGATACGAAATTTGGATAATATATATAGATTTGGGAGGGGCCACCTATAACATCAACATGGGGGACTTGTGCGTCAATGAGTAACACATGGTAGATATGGGAGTATTTATCCCAATTAATGATATGACTATATCACATGAACCCAGTTCAGGGACCAATGATAGAATGGAGGATAAACTTCTTGTATCACATTGGAAACCATATTTTATGTCTAAAAAAAGTTAATCATTCAATTTTTCATTGGAAAATAATGAGGGTGTTCTACTCACATATCTAAATATTTTTGGGTAAGGATATAAAAAAACATGATGTATAAAGAAGTATCCTACATGTAAAATAGGTGTACATGTAATGTAACCCCTATTTGATATCCATTTCATGTATTTGTTTCATATATAATTTAACTGTAAACTTCATTAATTATTATATTGTGTTCATAGAATATAAAAACAGTATTTTACACAGTGTGTATTTCCAACACAAGGATCCATTTCTTATAAGAGTATATGGGATTTCTATTTGGGTCTAAGGTGTATGATTCCCTGAACATGACTCTGCATGTAATTATAGTTCTGTAAGTCATGTTTTCCCTAACTAATTACCTTTCTTCATAGACAAAAAGTGTGAAGCCTATGTATCTCCCCATGGGATGTTATGACCACCCATGTAATATTGTATATGTCATACTAATCATTCCTCAAAACTACACTATTTGAATCTATAAATGTACATAGATTTCAAGCTCTATTTTCATAGCATGTGTATCCATATGACAATCCAAATTATTTTTAAAAATTTCTAGATCCCAAGCACTTCATTAGGAGAAGTAAAATGTGGGAAATTTTAAGGATTACATGCCTTATAGTCATGTTCTTCAACCAGATTCAGATATCTATCTTATTTCTATAGTTTCATCACTAAAAACAATCCCCAATTATTCTATTGTGCCATTTTCTAATATTATGGTTTATGTGGATTCAATAAAAGATTTATATTAATTATAGTTATCCATCATCCATGGAGATGGGTCAGCCCATTGGACCTAATATCTGCCACACTTGTTAGAAATTTATATTCTCAATTTTATGTCTGGATCATCAGTGTCCTCAACAAAAATGATCCAGTTTCCAATTATATGGACTAAATTTGAACCAAGGTCCCAATAATATTCTGGTGGTTATCATTTACCAATGAGATGATAAATTAAATCATTAAATTATGGATATTTGAAATGCATAAAAATTGATAACTCAATCTCAGTACACACCACATGATAAAACAATTGATAAGGTAATTATTAAACAGAAATTAATATATCTTGTTATATAAAATTATACTGTCAAATCATTAAATTAATAAATCTTTATATTTGTGAAATTATATTCTCAAAGAATAAACACAACAAAATCGAGGCCTTTATTCCATAATAAATAATATGGTGATAACAGTAAATAATGAAAGGAATCCAAATAAAACTTAATAAAATAATTATAGAAATAATTATAGAATGAATCGCTACATCATGGTAATATAGATTTCATTTCAATCATATTTAATATTGAGTTCTGTTTCATTATTTTCAAGTAGTCTATTGGTTATCTCAACATATATATGGCCTCATTCCTCCCAATTATATGGTTTCAATTCCAATAGGATTCTATTTGACTCTGATATATCCAAATTTTCATTTTGATGAAAAGTAAAACTATCCCTATAGATACATAATATCCATATTTTTAAATAGGGATTTCCATTTTGTAGTAATTATCATAAATTTACTAATTAAACATATTTAGTTAAACAATTTCTATGTTTGAAAGCTATAACCATGGTAACCCAATACATACTAATGTATGACCCATTCTAGTGAAAAAATTATTTTCGATGAAACTAAAATATTGGTTTTCCCATTTTGTGATTTATTTGGAGGAAAATTCAATAACTCACCAACACATGTGTTTAGATGATACAATTTGTGTTTTTTATTATATTGTGTATCAATGGATAAAAATTAAATATAGATCATGGAAAATATCTAAAACATTAGTAGAAATATTATAATAGTTCAAATCAATAAAATATAGGTCACTACAAATTACAACATTCTCATTTTAGGATTTAAATAATGTTTTATAATTTTTTATTATCGTATTTGGTTGTTTATAATATGACCCAATTAAATCCCTCAATTAGAGTGTTAAGATGGTGGGAATATTTTTATATCAAGGTGTGAATTATTTGGGGAATATATTCTGGAAGTTGATTTTGTGCCACGTATAGTTGGGAAAATGTATCCACGGAAGACATTTCATGTGGACAAGCTAAGGAAAATATTTGAAATAGTGTTAAGAGTGATTCTGGTAAAGGTTATTTAGAGTATACATGGGGGAATTATGATTTTTAGTCATCAATAATGTATTTTACTATTTCATTATAGTAAAAACACTATTCATTGTTTCAAGGAGAGGATGAAAACTAATTAATTTTTTCTAGACAATGGTAGTCCAAAAATCTATTATTTGTAAGAGATTACTCATATAAATAGTGTTAAGATATTAAATTATTTTTTTATTTTACTATTAAAATCTATAGTATATTCATATACACAATGATAGATGTAGAGATGTGAAAAGAAATGAATTAAAGGTGAGGTTTAATGAGTATTTCATCCTTCATAAATTTATGGTATACTGATTCCATGAGTTTATATAATGAGTGTAGGGGGAGACATCAATCATGTATTATATTATTAGGCTTACAAACCTGTTTTTCTTTTGAGTAACAATTGATGAAGAGTATATTATAATGTTTTAGTTCTTTGTGTATGGATATTGAATACATATTATGTTACTAATGAAAATTTTTAAATTGATTTTGTTTTCTGAGTATTTGAGTAACGTGTTGATACAAATGAAAATTATTACATATAGTATTATAGCTAGTTATACAATTATTCTAGGTGACACTATAAGTGAATCATATTATAGTTAGAAGTTTGTATTGGAGGACACCCTATAGGGTGGGAAATGTTATAGATCATCATTTATACCATGAGTTAGTTCATTATTAATATGTGGCCATTATGGAATGTTAGAGAACATTTAGACTCTATGAGATCAACCTCCCTTGGGGTGGTGTTATTGTATCCAAATGCGTACTTTTTGGGTGATTTTTGTAGATGGCCAAATGTTCATCTATTATATATATATATATAATTAAAACACAAACAACAACGAAATAACTAATAGTAGTGATAGTTGTTAGTAGTTATAATTCATTCATGAAAAAAGATTTCTGTAGAGTACAGGGTGATGGAAACTAGCATTAGTTGGTGGTATATTGTTTTAATCCATGGATATATTAGATATTGTGATTTCTTGACTTATGAAATTCTTCAATAATTATGATGCTTTATTTCATTGGGGTGGGGAGTCATCAATAATTATAATTCATACAATATTATATATTTTTTTTGCATTGTACACAAGATACAATTTCATATTATATTTTTTTATTAGGTATATTGGGGATGATTATGTCATGATATGGGAATATTAATGATGTATAATAGTTTGAAAAGATTCCATTTATTAATAGTGAAACTTTTTGATTTATGGAATGTATCTAATCTAAGATTATTGTCATCTATGGCTTTATAAGCATTCTTATGACATGGATTTCAGTTTACTGTTTATATGGATGATAGGGTGGAGTGTATTGTGGGTTGAATAAGGTTATATATGTCACTTGGTAAATGGTATTAGTACTAGATAAATTTTTGGGGAATAATATTGTTGTTTTCAATAGTGTTATATTTGGGATTATTGTGTTTTAGAAGAAGTTTACTGGTGTTTAGATATAGACATCTTAAAGAAAATATTTTGTAATTAGAATGATTTTAATAACTCTAGAATTTTTTAAATGTAATATGCGTTTATGACTATATTGGTCTTGTGAATTTATGTGTATTGTAGGATTTTATATTTTATGTGGAGTCCCCAAATGAAATTTCAGAAATTAATAGGTTCTGAGCTTTTGGAAAATATATTTATGTAGATTCTCGATGGAGTTTCATTGAGAGTCCACCGGAGTTCAACTGGATCTGAAAATGGGTTATTGGAACTATCTGACCCACTAGTGTTTTTCACAATGGTTAATTTATAATTTTTTTATTATTTAATTAAATATTTTAAAATAAATGATAGAGGTCATTTATCAACAATGGGAATGTTCCTGTATACCCTTAATTCACTCTTTTTGAAAATGACATCTTACACATCCTATTTTAGTTAACAATTATTTTAATCATAAAACGATACAATGGGTAAGGTTATCTGACATATGGTTCTCATCCTTCTATATTTATAGTTTTTTTCACAATTCGTTAGTGTTACAACTAATAACATTTTATTTCGACTTTGTCTTCATCATATTTTCACTTCTTCCAAGGAATGAATCATGGTGGGGGATTTGCCATGTAAGCTATTGAGTATACTATTTTGAGGGAGAATATACATTTCCTTTGTTATATGTGTATCTATTTTTCATGTTATTTTAGGTTAGGGTTAGGGTAAAGTGTGAAATTAGAATATAACCATATTCAGTTTTGGTTGTTATCCTGTGGTGCTTAACAGTATTCCACTATAGTTAATGCTAGGATACCCCATGTCTATTTATTTTTCTTAGAACAATGGATTTGTATCTTTCTTATAAATTGGAATCATATGGAACCTTGATGAATCTCATAATCTTTTTCATGTTATGATTCCATGAAAAATAAATGGGCATGCCTTATGTCCTCATGCGATGACGTGGTTTCACTTGTATGACATGGGATGTTTCCCATGGAGTTGATTGAGGTGCATAGTATAATTTATGATTATGGGATGATATTGGTTCCACTCACCATGGAGATATGGTTTCTAGATTCATGGGAACATAGGAAAGGGGCCTATAATGTGTTATTAAAAATAGGTTACATGACATTATACTCCATATATCAGCCACATAGGTAGATGGATATGACCATTTCATATATTGAGGGATACATCATAGGTGTAAATGGGAGATAAGGGGTGAGTTTGATCGGTCAATTGGAGATAAATTCCTAGAATATATGTTATAGTATAGGTGTATATAGTTAATAAATGTGGGTATGATGAGCCATGAAGTATAACTGTTTTGTGAATATTTTTTAGTGATATATCATTCACTATGTTTCCATATATGTGAAAATGTATTATTGATTTCCTCTAAGGTGATTTGTGGTGCATAATTCTCCCTTAGGTTGTGTTAAGATCATGGTTTTATCATCCCACTATTTCACTATATAATTTATTTACATATCCACTAGTTATAGGATCAAAAAGGAGGGGAAATATTTTTTAGTGTATTACATACAATTATTTTAACTTTTTAGACACTCAAATTAGTATATATATTTTATGGGGATTCAATTATTAGTGTACACATGAGTTCATACTCACACCCTATAACATCCCACCCATCCCATTGACTTGAGAATGTGGAGGAAGGATACTTGTCCATAAGCGACGTTTCCAGTGCGCCAAAGGATGGAAATTAATGTTGGGGGATTCAAGAATAATTTGGGAATGATTTACCCTTCGAATTGAACAACCAACCAAACAATCCATTACTAACAAAACTACATGATGCATGTTAACATAGCCATCAAAACAATATATTTCAAATATATAACCAATTTGTTCCATATCAAATCCCAAAGACCCAAAAAACTAAACCAAAATCAGAGTACCAAGAAGAAGACTACACAACATGACCCCAACGAACAAGGACTTCATCCATAGCTCTGCACAGAGCTCCATGATCCATGAACCACCACATCACCAAAAGATGATGTCGAACTTATAGAAAAATGAGATGATTTACCCTGACTTATTTCCCATAAAATGTCATTTTCAAAATCACAAAAGTTCCAAAGATGGGGGTGAGTACAGATACTCATTAGGTTTTCCCCAAAATACTTCCCAACTCATGCAACTAGGATAGATCACGTAAGCATAATTTATATATAACTATTTATATAATGTTCATGAACTAGTTCAATAGTTAACAACAAGACAGACAAATAATTAACCAAATAAATTTACAAAATTTAGTGTGAAACCATGAAAAAAAAATCATTACCCATTTACTTTTTTCATGACCGCATACATACCCCACACATACACAGAATTATGTCATGCATCAAATACCATTCACTCAATCAGGGTGCTACATTGATGGTAGTACCTTCACAACCAACATGTCTCATCCCTAGTGTGGGACATCACACCCATCACTTGTGTGGGGCTTCACGCCCATCACCATCCCTTTTTGATGATGGTACATTCACGACCATCACCTTGATGGATATACATTCCCGAAAACCATCCATCCAACTCATGACAATTGATATTAGCCAAAATCTCCAAAACATTTAAATCCAAAATTACTAACATCATACCACTCAACAATTTCGAATACCAAAATAACCCATTATTCTGAACAATATTGTAATAAAACATGTCATGTTACCTCAATAAATCACACATTTACTGAATACACCCTCAAACCATTTTCCATTCAAACCACATTTCATTAAAACAAAACATTAATTGAAAAAAATATTTAATAAAATATTTTCAATATATCAATCAAGATACCAATTTATAAATTTACATTTTAAAATTTGACAACAAAACCCATTTCACAATATTAACCAATTTTCGCCAAAATCACCAAAATCATTACAAGATGTGTGTCCACTAAGAATAAAAATTCATAAACACAATTAATTTCATGAAAAAAATTAATTTCAACCAAAGTCACTAGTTCTAACCAACTATAGTTGAGAGAGAAGCCACCTACCTTTAGGGTTCTGGAAAAATCGACCCACGAACAACAACATGACAAATCCAGCAAATGATCCACCGAAACCACTATAGATTCACATACCTTACTGAAAAATCCCTAATATCATCATTTATGGAAACAAAACCCTATATCTAGACACAAAGAATGTATATCTAGAAAATAGAGCGTGAGGAAAGTGTAGATCTAGAGTAAACCAAAGAGAGACCAAGAGAGAAGACTTACCTGAGATGAACTGCCTTCAAACCACCTTGAAATCCCTTCATACTGCCTCTAAAATTGGTTGGAGTTCATCCTTAGGAATTGAGATGAAGAAACCCACTTAGTGTTTGTATGGGAGAAGATTTGCGTTTGTTTGGGTAAATCCCAACTAATCCCTGATTTTAAAACCCTATTTCTAAAGGGTTTCATGGTTTTCTCACACAGTTTGACAAATTTTCCACTAATCGTGCGCCTGATACTGATTTTGGAGGAGTAACTCACACATCCCACTCCATGAGGTTAGGGAAAATACTCATAAACTGTGTGTACCCCACTACTTGCATGGTTCATCTCGCATAGTTTCCCCTAACCGTGATCAAAATATGCAACCTTAAAAAAACCTCAAAACTTACTCAAAACCATTACAAACTATCCCAATGTCTTCGCAACTCATCCCAAGTACTTAAAAACATAAAAAGTTAAAGTGTAAGGCTGAATAAATCTATAAGAGGGTTCTACATTCTCCCCACCATTGGAAATTCCTTCCTAAAAAAGTATAGAACCATCGCTTTGTCGAAAGAGCTTGGGCCATTTCTCATCCATCACTTTCTCCCACTCCAAAGTTTCACTCTGAATTTGACCATGCTATGAAAAAAACATAACTAAACCAAATCTTTACCATGAAATACATTCTCCAACCTATCCATGATCTGTACTAGCATGTGCAACAAGGAAGCATCTAATTATTTATTAACACGATCCCACCGAATAACACTGTCATGATCTAGCTGATACAATTTCATCTGTGACATGTCAACCATATTTCCCCCCCACTAATCCATGGTTGAAAATCCAATTGATAATAATCCTCTATAATCCACTCAACTATCTCAAAAGGGCTAAAATACCTCAGAGATATCATATAATTATTTCCAAATTGATGATGTCTCATCCTAGGGGGGATCATAAAAAACACATGATCGCTTACCATGAATGACAACGGTCATCGATGATGGTACACATGTGATTTTTATGACATTGAGATATCTCCAACCTTTTCCTGATCAACATGATCTTCTTTATTGTGTCCTGGACAAGTCTGGGTCGAATCATTGATGTGTCACACGTTTCCACCCCAATAAAGTAAAGAACAACATAAATGCCCAAACAATGCTTCATATGGATCCATATGTGTCAAATTATGATAACAATTATTATGGGATAATTCCACAAAAGATAATTTATCCTCCCATGAATGACCATAATGCATGACACAAGCCCTTAACATATCTTCCATAGTTTATATCCTCCCCATGGATTGGCCATCTGTCTATGGATGACACGTCATGGTCATCGTAAACTGTGTCCCAGGGGCTTGCTATAATGATTTAGAAAAACATGATGTGAACCTCGGGTCTCTATTTGATACAATCAAAAATAGAAAACCAAGCATCTCTAGAACTTCCTTGATATTGATTTTGTATAGATCTTCCACTGTATGAGATGAACGAATCAAGATAAAGTGGTCCGACTTTCTAAGTTGATCCAGAATCACCCATATGTCATCATTATTACTAATAAGGATTGGGAGAATCCTCACAAATTCCATTTCTAAATGTTCCCATTTTAACACTAGGATGGGTAAAAAGTAGAGCATTCCTACTGGCTGTTGATGCTCTGCCTCTACCTACTGAGAATTCAATCATCTTGAAACAAACACTACCACATTCCATTTCATTCTATCCTACCAAAAATTAACTTTAAAGGCCTTAAAAGGCTTCAATATTCTAGGATGGACACACCAACTAGAATTATGAAAATCCCCAAGATGTTCCCCTCACAAACCCCTAGTACCACGATCTGATTCAGAAACACAAATTGAATACCCATTTAGTACATAGTCCTCAATGGTCTCCCTGCCATAGAGTTTCAACCTCATCATCATACACTTAGAATTAGATTACTGTGCCCCTTTAACCAAACCAACCAAGTCAGGAATCCACAAAACTGGAAAGAAGACTGCATTGTCACCTTAATCCACACATTCCAATTGTATGTCAACTATGACTGACATCCACTAACACTGATCTGATGCATTTTTCACCACCTTAGCATATGATTTTCTACTTAATGCATATGCCATATAATTTCCCATACTCAGTGTGTATAATAAGTCCAAATCTAACATCTGGATATCTTCAATCCATCACCTTCACCTCAATCTGAAATCTTTATATTTGAAAATATTCTTTAAGCTCTTATAGTCATTAAACACAATGAATTTCTCACTGAAGAGATAATGATGCCACCTTTTTAAAGAATGAAAAACTACCAAAAACTCCAAATCATGTTATGGGGTTTTCATCTCATGAAAGCTCAACTGACGTGAGCCATATGCAACCACAAGATCCCCCTACATGAGAACACAACCCAAACCTAATACCAATGAACCAAAATACACCATGTACCCTTTCCCTAGTTCCAGAAAAACCAATATTCATGCTGATGTTAGGAGACCCATTCTCTCTTCAAAACAATCCTGACACTACACATCCCATTAAAATAGTATATTCTTCCTTTTCAAAGCATTAATTAGTGAGTCAAATTGTGGGAAATCATTAAAAAAACCTTGATAATACCCGGCTAGTCTAAGGAAACATAGTACCTCAAAAACATTTTGTGGTAGTTTCCATGAGATAACAACCTCTATTATTACCTAATCTTCTAAAACACCTCTCTCAGAAATAACATGTCCTAGGAAACGAACCTCCCATATCCAAAAGTCACACTGGGGAAATTTGGAATACAACTGATGATCCCTCAACATTCCCAACACTATCGTGAAGTGTTGCTCATGCTCTACCATTTTCCATAAAAAAAAGTATATCAGTAAAAAATAGCATCACAAAAGAATCCAGATATTGTGAAATATCAAATTCATGAATTCTATGAACACTGATGGTGAATTAGTTAAACCAAAGGGCATAAACACATACTCGTAATGACCATAACTACAATTGAAAGTTGTTTGGGGAATATAATCTTTCCTTACCCACAATTGATGATATGATGACCTCAAATCAATCTTGGAGAACCACTGAGCTCCCCTCAATTGGTCAAAAGAATCATCAATGCATGGATGTAGAAATTGGTTCCTTATCGTAACCTGATTAAGACTATAATAATTAATGAAGAGTTTCAGAGTTACA
Organism: Viscum album; assembly: GCA_963277665.1. NCBI lineage: Eukaryota > Viridiplantae > Streptophyta > Magnoliopsida > Santalales > Viscaceae > Viscum > Viscum album. Next base: position 1,303,516,697 of record OY728127.1, read on the forward strand.
TCTGACCTTTAGAAAACAAAACTGGTTCTCCCATGGAGATGGGTTAGGAAGGATGAACACTTTGTTCTCTAACTCATCCATCTGCTCCTTTAATTCTCGCAATTCTTCTGGTTTTATATGGTTTGACGGCATTGACATATGACTGGTCCCCAAAAAGAGATCAATCATGAACTCTACTACTATCACAGTGGCATCCCGCAGAATTCATCATGAAATATGTCCATAAACTAATCCCCAAATTTTGAAAAAGATATTTTCTCAATTTCTTCCACTGATACAAATGAGAAATCCACTGACTGATACGCATTCATGCCAATACCTGGTTCTCACAAATCCATTGTACTCGGTTTTTTTCTTCTCCCCTCAAAAGAGATGTTCAACACCATCCCCAATCATAAAAATAACTATTCACGCATAAATATCGATGTGGGACCTAAAAATCTCCATCCAATACATCACTAGTATTATATCATATATATTTGTCTCAAACACTAAGAAATCACAAAACAATTCAATACCATCAACAACTATACAACAAGGTCTTCAAAAGAAAACTCTACACTCTTTTTGGACCTAGGGGATTTTGTAGTTTCAAAATAGAATGCATAATTTCCATATCTAGACCCAATAAAATAGTATCACAAGAAGAAAGAAAGGAATTTAAATCACTCGTATCAAACAAATTTTTAATCAACGTGGAATTTAAAAGAACCACACCTCACATTCTGGATGGTCATGATTAGTCCTGACTGGTCATCCACCACAACATACACAACTTCAAAAAGGTGTGTGATTTCCATTCTATTCTCTTTATTACTCTACTGACACATCCCTTGCCGAGGTGTGTCATGAACACCTGACCTTATATAATTACAGAAATACTGATGAAGATGCCCCATCTTCTTGTAGTTATGACATTATTAAGGTTGGGCCTTACATTCCCACTTGATGTGGCTCATAGAGAAACACTAAACACATCATGACATACAAATGGGTCTTGAAGGAAGTTTTAACAAACCAGTGGTTTGATTATTATGTCCTCCATGTGGGTGAGAAATTGTTTGCATCTGTCTCTTTTTCGTAGTCTTAGGGTTCAAACCTCTTATCATGAGGCCAATTGTACTTCCATTAATTGGATATCTAACCATGATATATATCGTAACCGGTGTATCTAGTTGATATCCTGACTGCACAATTTTAAAATCTAAAATGATGTTTGGGACAACTACTAGTTCACCTAGGGCACCGGTGCAACCACATTTTGAGCAGCTTCCTCTGATTGGTTTGTACAATGCCTACCTGATTCCATCTCTATAAACTTAAGAATCACCATAAGTCTGGATCCCTCTAAAATGAAGTTTTAAAATTTCAACTTCAATAACATATAAAATATCATGACCAGTCTTTCCACATTTTGACATTTCCTATGTTGCACAATTTTTGATAAATCCACCATGTTTTGAAAATAAACCCATTTTTAAAATACAACTAGTTTCCATATTTCAAATCCTTCTGTTTTGAAACAAAATTCAAAATTCTCGAAATCCAAACATTCATATGACAACATAAATCATTATAACCTAATTAAATATTCACCATATAGGTAATTCATTTCTACCATTCATTCCATGCTCATTTCATTGGCTACACCCACGATAATGACATTTCCATTTCCTATAAGTGTCTCCCAAACACTTATGTACCCAACTCCCTGGTAACATGAAGTTGAACATAAAATGGTTAGGTACATCATTTTATTCTATATATTTAGGTTTCAACAATACATGAATTGCGACCATCCCGACTCACAGAATAAACCAAAAAACAAATGTCAACACCGAGACCAATAGTCAACACCAAATGACAGAACAACTGCTCTCACTTGAAAGCCAATGACTGAACAAACTAATCCCACATGTAATATCCAACCCATCCAATTGACTTGATAGGGTGGGGAATGCTACTTGACCTTAAGAGATGTTCCAAGGGTGCCAAAGGATGAAAATAAATAAAGAGGGATTTAAAAATATATGGGGAATAATTTTCCCTTCGAATTGAACAACCAACCAAACATGCCTTTACATACAAAACAATAGAATGCATGTTGACATAGAAAACCAAAAAAAACATTCCCAAGAGACAACCTATTAATTCCACAAAAAATCTTGAAGAACAAACATGTAAACAAATATCAGAGTACCAAGAGGAAGACTAAACATTAAGACCCCATAGAACTAGGATGCCATCCATATCTCCACAAAAAGCTCCATGGTCTATGAACAACTATGTTACTAAAAAATCATGTCGAACTGCTAGCGAAATGATATTCTTTACCCATACATGTGTCCCAAAAAATGACATCTCAAAATCACAAATGTGCCAATGTAGAGGGTGAGTATGAATACTCAGTAGATTTCCCCTGAAGGAAGTCCCAACACTTGTCACTAGGATATATCACTTTTTCACAATTTATATAAAACAATTTATATAATGTTCATGAACTAGTGAAACAATTAACAATAATCCAAAAAAATATTTACCCCTATAATTTTACAAATTTTAGTGATAACCCATGGAATGAAAAAAACAAGCCATTACCCATTCCCTTTTTTTACTCTATAAATATCCCATCCCTACACACAATTCTGTCACACAACTAGTACCATTAACTCAATCTGGGTGCTACTTTAATGGTTTTACCTTCACAGCCAACCTATCTCCTCCTCAGTGTCATACTTCACACCCATCACTGGTGTGGGAAATCACACCCATTACTAGTGTGATACTTCATGCCCATCACCCTCAGCTTTTTATGATGGTACATTTACAAACATCACCTAGATGGTGATACATTCTTGACCGCCATCCATCTAAAAAATTTCAAACAATATTTACCAAAAAAGCCCAAACATTTCAATCAATAATTACGAGCATCATACCACCCACCAATTTCAAATACCAAATATACAAATTATTTCCAAAACATTCCAACATAACATGTCAAGTTACCATAATAAATCTAAAATTTATTTAATTCACCCTCAAACCATTTTTCATGTCAACCAAAGATCACTAAAAAAAATTTTATTTAAAACCATCTTTAATAAAAAAAATTCCATAAATCAATCAAGCTTCCGATTTCAAATTTTACATTTCAAAATACGAAAAAAATATCATTTCACATAATTAATCCATTTCCCCAAAAATCCCAAAATCTTAATAAGATAGGTTTTTAGTAATAATCAAACATCATAGTCAAAATTTATTTCAATCAAAAAGTATTAATTTCAACCAATGTCACTAGTTCTAACCATGTGGTGTTGAGAGAGAAGCCACCTACCATTAATGTTATGGAAATATCGACCCAATAACAATTTCACTAGAAATACAGAGAACCCTCCACTGAAACCACTCTAGATTATTTTCCCTATGTTCGAAAATTTCTAATCTAATCATTTATTGGAAAAACAACCATACACACACACACACACACAACAGATGTAGATCTAGAAAATTGACAGAGAATGAAGAGTAGATCTAGAGAAAACCAACGAGATACCAAGAGATAATACTTATCCAAGATGAACTGCCTTTAAAACACCTTGAAAACCTATTAAGTCATCTCCAAAATGAGTGGTAAAGCACCCCTAGAAATTGAGAGTATGAAATCCCCCATAGGGTTCATATGGGAGAAGATTTTGGTGAGTTTGGGTAAATAACGACTAATCCCAAATTTTAAGACCCTATTTTTAAAGGGCCGCATAGTTAACTCGCACGGTTAATCAAACCATGCGGTAACAGTTTGCCTGCTATTTCCAATAAGGGGAACCTTGCACGGCCAACCCCACATGGTTAGGAAAACCGTGCGTAATCCATGTCTACCACACTGCCTGCACGGTTCATCTACCATAGTTTCCTCTAACCCTGCTCAAACCGTATATCCTTAAAAAGGCCTCCAATATTATTCAAAAACATTAAAAACTCTCTCAACCTCTTCCCAACTCATCCCAATCACTTTAAACACATCAAGAGTCATAGAAAAAGAATTCATACCTCACAATGGGGTTTCTACACTCCTTTTATGGGCCCTCCATGTAACATTAATTCATCATGGAACATGATATAGCCTTGGGAATGTTTATCATAATTTTTTCATAGAAATATAGAGTAAGAGGGGGTAGATAAATGGGTTATCATTAGATCATGGAGTTTGATCAGATGGGTCTTGAATTTTTGGTGGTTTGGTTTTGTTCTTTGGATATATTTCTTTTTATAAATATTTTATGGGAAATAATGTCACCTTTTGAATGGATCATGTTACATTTTAGATATTTGATATCATACCACTTGATATATTCATGGATATTCTCAAGATATTACATTGTTTTTTGCTATTATTTATTTTCATTCTATTGCTATTTAATATTCTATAATAAGAATTTTTTTCCATTGTATCCATATAAATCCTATCATCTAGTTGGAATCTTCTATAATATGGAAAAGAATCTCAGAGGTTACTATATCAAGAGATCAAATTTTTTTTGTGACCTAGGACTTATATTTTAAACCCAAGAAACAAAAAATTAATACTTCATAGAATAACTAAGGTATTATTAGACTTTTTAATACATGAATTATATCATAAAAATCACAAATAATCACCTATGAGACATAATAATAAAATTATACACTAATATACTGTCCACTAAGCTCTTCATATAATCGACTTCCCTCTTTGTACTCCTCTTTATTTATGTGGGATCACCAAGGAAGGGGTCAGTATATACATAGAAAGTAGGACTCCCTAAATATAATAAAGTATAAATTATGAGACCAGTAATAACCAAACCATAATGGTATAGACAACCCAGAAGTAATTTATAAGATTTGAACTAGAGATACGGTACATTCTATATAATTATAAACTAGCAAGATATAAATTAATTAATACAATTATCCCAATAAATTTAAATAATCTGCTTTCCCACACCCTCATTTCCTCATCAACATTAAAAATTGGTACCCACACATTACCATGGTATAAGAGTGTCTGTTGAAGGTGTAATGAATATAATATAGGACCTAGGAATCATTGAGTTTTATCCATAAAAATATGGTGTACCCAACCACATAGATAATGAAACAACACCCTAATAGTGGGGGTGTTCTAGAATCTATGAATTTTATATTTCACTTATAGAAACTTGGGATTTAGGTATTATTGAAACCATTCCCAAATTTAGAGTATACATTCACTATGAATTGTGTGGATTACCAAAAAATTTATGTATATTGGTGTTTACACCCTATTTATTCTACATATGTAGGGAAGTACTGAAATTATGTCGAAACTCCAATCAGTATGCCAAAACCATATCAGGAGTCTTATGGAAATAAAAAATTAACATTATAACATCGCCTTTAAAATGAACATGAAAAGAAAATTGGATGTAAGTAATGTGATTCATATGAAAAAACACTCATGATAATATATTAATGTCACCAAAAGTAAAATATCGTTGTAATTTTAAGATAAATTACACCCAAGTGAAAAACAAGACACATGGAAGCCTATAAGAATTTCACATCGAACAGAAAGCTTATGGATGTATTTCCAAATGGTGTAAACCCAATTGGTTTCACACATGCCATATCATGGTTAGAGGAATCTGTATAACAACCATGCTCTTTATTTCATATTTAATCATGACTTATTACATAAAACATCACTTAATAATATGAAGAATATCGATAGGTTTATTATCTTTGGGGTATAAGAACATTACATTAGTACTTAAAACATGAAATACACAGATTTATTGAAAAATTATTTTTCATGACCACAACATTCCTTTGTAGTTAGCAATGCATGGGATAACATGAGGACATACATAAAAATAGGGAAATCTATAAAGCCAAGAATGGTAATAAAAATGGAATAATATGAGAAAGGAAATACATTTTATTCAATAGTCATATCCGTGTATCACAAAAGAAACATGGAAAAAATAGAATGATATTCTTACATGTAAATGTGGAAACAACAACCAACATGATATTAACATGAGAGAAGGGTAATTGCACATGGATTAGCATTAGTAAACCCTCATTACACATGAATTATCATGAGTAAACACTCATTTCAAAGGAATTATCATGTGAATGTCCTAATTTTATGTGGTTTATTATGATAATAAATATTACCCAATGAATTAGACTGTTATCAGGGCGCTGCCTTCATAAATATTTTATTTCATTCATATATGTGCCACATAGATCATATAACGTGAATTAATTCTTCATAATAAGTTATTAGATGATCAATTAATGTGGAATAAATACATGTAATTATCAAATAAATAAGTACATGAGCATAAAGGTGAATAATATTGATAGAGAAATGGGTATGCTACTCACTATATGATGATTTTTTCTTGGAAAATCATGGTGTAATTTCGGCAGCATAGAGACGTCACATCGATGTTCATAAAATGGGTTGATGAGAGATAAAGGGGGCCGTCATCATTTATACATGAAATTTAAGGTATGGGGATAATGTTAAAAAAATATTCAAATATATGAATTGGAATTTAGAGGCCTAATATAATAGAAATTCATGAATGGAAATGATAAGAGAGAAATCCCTTATATAATTTTTGCATAGTAATGTGTGGGATAATGGTATAATAGTGTGGGATTGTTGGGAGATAATGTAATATCCCATCATATATATATCAAATGTACATCCCTATGTTCTGAAATAACATATCCAAAATCATGAAAATGGAAATTAGAAGGCATGACATAAAAGAGGTGCTTGAAGAAAAATGTTAGAGGGATATCCCGTACATAGATGTGTGACTCCAAAGGATTGGGGGAGGATTATTGGGATTTTTGAAGCACCTTAGGAAAACTCTACATAGTAGGGGAATAGGGTGGGATAGCTTCAAGGAATTTAAATGAGAAGGAATAACTGATTTTGTGGGTTTAAATAGGAACGATGGGAGAATTCTATAATATTTTGGTCTTGGGCACTATACACTAAAATATTCAAAACCACAAACCATCCAATAATTTTTTAACATTGTTTCTTGAAAAGGGGAGTCGTAAAAATTATTTTATAAGCCCAATTTCAAAAAAAATATTAAGACATCACACATGCTTATGTGGAAGTTAGTCATAGTCTCAAAGAAATTATTTTAAAATCATAAAATATTTAATAAGTATTAGAGGATTCAAAAAATAATTATAAAATAAAACAAAAAATTAAAATATAATTATTTTAAAGATAAAAAATATATTTTTATGAATATCCTATTCATATTATTTTATTAAATCACTATTGGGTAATCATGACGTCATAGAACATATTATATATTTATACGGTATTGAATTTTTATCCAAAAATCCAACTGTCTTAGAAAATTTTGAAAAATTAGGATTTGGATAATATTAGCATCTTGATTTCTAGGATAATATTTATTTTATGTAAATAATTTTATAATTATGTTAATTTTCACTTTTATAATAAAAACTGACATTCATTTAAAATTGTCGGTTTTTGAAAAAATAGATTTCAAACCATAATAAATGTTTGTTTTGAATTAATAATAATTATATGATCATTAATATTTAATAAATGAAATTTAAAAATAATATTTAATTAAAATTTTCCTTTTTTAAAAAATAAATTAATTCATCAAAATAGAATCCTTAATTGATTTCTAATATTAACCAAAAATTCTATTAGTTCTTGAAAAAATAATTTACAATGTAAAAATAATAGAATAAAAGTATATTCATTATTATATTAAAAAATAATCATAATGATCAGGTCTTGATACATATCCTTTTATTACACCAACATATTCCCTATGAATAAGGTTTGAGATGGTGGAGATTTCTTGGGGCGGTTTGATGAACATTGTTTATGTCATGATCTCGAGGATTTTGAACTTCTCTCCTAAACATTTTCAGTCATGCTTATATCATTGGACATCAACTTTAGAATCATCTAGGTAAATGCTTAAAAATTCTATCTCCCTTATAAGCTCTGATAAATTTGCTTCATAGGGTATTATCCTACATGTTTAGGCCTCCACTTACTTTTTCTAGGTCAGAAGGACTGTTTAAACCCCAATATTTCTACTAGTCATATGATCACTATTCAAAGACAATATTATCAATGGAAAAGAGACATAAAAATCATTTAAATAAAATTGGATATACTAAACCAAAAGGGGTGCATTAGTTTTCTATATTTATTAGACATTTCATTAAATTACAGGTAATTTTATTCATAAATATTCAGGTCATTATAAAATTACCCAAATAATAATTTTTTCCCTCAAAATTTCATTTTCCCATATTAAAACAGATGATGGTAACTATGTTCCATCACTACCTCTGGTTTGTATGTTTCTTATTCAAATAAGTTGTTTCACCACAACACCTTTATAAGGGGGGACATCTTATTTTGTTGAACTTTTTTCTATGATCTATGCTATTCACTAGCTTATCCTTCTATGATTTGTCATTATTCAATGGTACCACCTCTAGATTGAGTACATGAGATGGGTCTTGTAGGTACTTTCACAATTGGGATTCATAGAATACATCATGTACTTGAGATAGGTATGGTGGGAGTTCTAGTAGATAGGTCACGACTCCTATATGATCAAGGATATGAAAAAGGTCATTGTACAATGGAATAATCTTTCATTTCTTCCAAAATCTCATAAATTTATTCTATGGAGATATGTGGAGGAATACCTTGTCTCCAACAACAAACCTGAGGTATCGTCGATGATTGTTAGTATTTAACTTTTGTTGAATCCTAGAAGCTCTGATTTGTTGTTGGATAGTCCTAACCTTCTCCACCATTTATTCATCCATTTCTAGACATAAAAGTTTTTGTTCGCTAACATCATACAAACATTTCGATTTTCTGTACCTCTTCCCATAAAGGGTTTCACAAGGATCCGTTTTTATTCTTGAGTGGAACCTTTTGGTGTAAGAGAACTCCTCTAATGGAATATGTTAGTCTCATCTACCTTTGATGTAAATTGAGTAAGCTCTTATAATGTCCTCAAGAGTCTGGATAGAACACTCATACTAGACATCAGTTTGAGGGTGATAGGTTGTGCTTATGTTCAACTCAGTGATCAGAGCATATTGGAGAATCTTACAGAAATTAGAGGTGAATCTTGGATCTCATTTGTACATAATCGGTAATGTTACTCCATACAAAAAATAACACTTCTCAGATATATATATACATATATATTCCATTTGATCTAATGAGAAGTCCTCCCAAATTGAAATTATGTGTGAAGTCTTTGTAAGATGGTCCACAGCAACACAGATAGCATTGTTTCCTTTAAAGGACTTTGGATGTTTGATGACTAATTCCATGGTGATATTTTTTCATTTCAATTTTAGTATGTGTAAGGGTTTCATCATCCCTTAGATATATTCTTCTGAGCCATCAGTTTCTGACATTCTAGAAACATTCACATATATTTAGAGAATAACTTCATCATGTTAAACCTTCAATAGTTAACCCGGAGATCTCGATACATATTTGTGTTTCATGGGTGAGTGGAGAAATTCAAACTATGTGAACCATCAAGATGTTCATTATCTAACTCTGGATTTTAAGAACCACATATTCATGGAACAAATATCACAATTCCTTCTTCGTTAACATTGAAATCCGAGGATTTACATTTTTCTGATAGATTCCACATTCATTAAAATTTCCACATCATCTTTTTTAGAATCATTTAACCAATCTATATATATATATGAGAAAATAATTTTTGAAAGGATTGATGATGTTCCATTCGTTATGATTCTGATTCCCGTCTTCATAAAATATATGAATATTGGATCCTTTTGAATTCATATTAATGATTTAATTGATGGGTCCTTTATACTTAGTGATTATTCCACCTTATTCTCTTTCCTTGGGCGGTAATGGACTGATAAATCATAATCCTTGAGGAGATCTAACCATATTCTTTGGTACATATTCATCCTTTTCTATTTTAATATATATTTGAGACCTTATTGATCTATATATATCTCACACTTCTCCCCAAAGAGATAATGGTGCCAAATATTTAATCCAGAGATCACACCAGCCAACCCTAGATCATGTGTGTCACAGTACTTCTCAGGAATTTGGAACTGCTTTGACGCATTGGAAATGAATTTGTCATTCTTCATCAACACACACCCCAATCCCTTCATCGACACATTACTTAAGATTATGAAAAACTACACACATGTGGGTATTGTAATCACAGGGGAAATGAAAAGCCTCTTCTTCAACTCCATCAATCTTTCTTCACATTAATAATTCCAACAAATCATGACTCCCTTTTAAATTAACTTGGTTAGATGGTTTGACTATCATGATAATTTTATCATAAATTTGTGATAATATACATATAACCCTAAGAATATATGGATATCCATCACAAATGTTGGCCATATCCATCCCTCATTTTCTTTTTTATTGGAAGGATCCACAGATATACTAGTTAAAGTGATTATATTCCCAAATTATGAGACTTCCTTCAACTAGAAGTCAGACTTGTAGTAAATTTCATAGAGCTTTTCCTTTTAAAAGGTCTCTTGAAAAGTTCTCATATGCCCCACATCCTCATCCTTAGTTTAAGAGTATATTAGAATATAATCAATAATGAATACCATAAATTTGTTGTGGTAATATCCAAAGACATTATTAATCAAGTCCATGAATATTTCTAAAGCATTAGTGAGTCTTAATGGCATAATTATGAACTCATAATGCTCGTACCTCATACGAAAAGTAGTCTTGGGGATATCCTTATTCTTTACCCTAACATGGTAATATCCCGACTGCAGATCTATGTTGGATAAATATTGGTCTCCACATCATTGATCGAACAATTTATAAATTTGTGGAAAATGATACATGTTCTTTATCATGATTTTTTTGAGCTCATGATAATCAATGAAAATGCACATTGAACCATCCTTCTTCATGAAAAAGTAGACTAGTGCACCCTATGGTGAAGAACATTGGCATATAAAATATTTAGCTATATTCTCCTATAGTTATTTATTTAGATCCAAAATCTCTACAACAACCATTCTATATAGATTCTTGGATATTGGAAATTCCCCAAATATATGTTCATTTAGGAATTCAGAATTTTTGATAAGTGGGAGAATAGGAAATTCCTTGGGAAACACATCAGTGAATTCCCTAACAATTGGCATGTCTTTGAGAATTTATCATTCCATATACTCAATAATTTTAGAAGGATATGCGTTCTTGTAGGTAAATAAGATCCCTGATTTAGATGATTGTTCAAAATTAAACTCATCCACCTCCTCATACTTGTATATAATTGGGGTTCGATTTTCCATATGTAGAGTTATTTCCCTCTTGTAATACTTTATGTTGTCTCTATATAGGTAAATCATATCTATTCGATTAATTGCATCAAATTATACCATATGGACAATAGTGAGGTTCCCCAGGAAGTGAAATACCAAATGTTTGATAGGGGAGGAGTTATATACATAGGATGTAATAATTTCCCCATTTACCATTTTACTGACATATCTACTTCCATGCTTTGTGGTGGTGTTTCGATTATTCTATAAAACATTCATGATATAAATGAATGCATACAAATGTTTATGTTAACCCTACCTTTCAATTTTTGTTTATGGTTTTTATTTTTCCATTATAGACATAGGGATGAGTATCATAAAATTTTTGAAACACAATGTTAATATAATGACATTGAAGGGTTAACTAATAAATTACATTTTCTCATTAATATATGAGTTTCTACACTACACTCTAAATTATCCATGATCTACATCCTAAAATATATTACAATGGGAATTTATTATGTTACATTAATAATGGTTTATAATGAGATTATGAATTTACCAAATCACATCCCCTGATATTTTCAGACTAGGAGTGTATCAAGGCCCATTTTCATGCCTCAGTTCTCATTCATGTCTAACTCAAAGAAGTGTTTTCAGGATCTACTCCTTGAAACATATGTGCCATAGCCATATCCACTTGTTCATATTCATACATGGATTTATATTCATGATAAACCACTTACTCTATACTCACAAAAATTTGAGGATATTTTTTTATACATTGTCTTATCCCTAGGGGTGTTCACTATGATTTTCTAATCCTAATCCCAAAAAAACAATACATATACATTGATACCAACTATAACAACACTTCTCTCTATCTCATATTTAAACACGATTTATTACAAAAACATTCACTTCATATAAATAAGATGATTGAGAGGTCTAGTGAATATGGGGATTAGGAAAGTTACATAGAAACTTGAAATATTAAATACACATCTTTATTGAAAACATCTTTTCTATGACCATAACATTCCTTCATATATAGAAATTCATGGGATAACCTGAGGACATACATAAAAAAAGGGTGAGCTATAAAGTCTACTAAGTGAATAAACATGGAATAACATGAGGAATAAAATAAATTTTATTCAATAGGAATTTAAATTTAGTGAAAAAGAATAATTAACTTAGGGACATTATATAGTATAATATTCATAACATGGATATTTGGGAATAACATACAACATGATATTAGCATATGTCAAGGATCATTTAACAAGGATTATCAAGAGTAAACCCTCATTAAGAATTAATTAGCTTTATTAAACCCTCACTTAATATGAATTATCATAATTAAACCCTCATTTAACATGGAATATCCTGATACTAAACATTACCCAATGAATTGGAGCACTATCAGGGAACACCCATCATAAATAATTCATTTCATGAATATGTGTGCCACATAGATCATATAACATGGAATCATTCAACATCATGAGTTATAACACAACCAAGGAATGAGGAATACATAAATTTATGTCCCCAATAAATAATTACATGATAATAAAAGGTGAATACTCTTAATAGAGAAAAGGGTATGGTATTGCCTACATGATGATATTGGCCTGGAAAATCATTGTGCAAATTCTGTAGCATAACGACATCAAATATATGTTCGTAAAATGGTTTTATGAGAGAGAGAGGGGTATCCCATAATTTATGCCTAAAATGGATAGTAATTGGATCATGTAACATACTATACCAATGTATTAAATGGAATTTATATTCTTATTGTAAATGAAATTCTAGAATGGAAATGAGAAGAAAGAAATCCCTTACGAATTTTTGACATAGTAACAGGGTGTGATAAAAGTATAATAGGGGGAATAATTAGAGTTAAAGGAAGATCCAATCATGTATAAATAAAATGGTTAGAAATTATTTATTGAATAACATATCCGAAATCAGAAAAATGAAAATCCAAAGGCGTGACATAAAAGTGGTGCTTAAAAAAAATGGAGAGGGAGATCCCTTGCATGGATACTCCAAAGGCTTGGGGGAGACTTTGTGGGAGCTTGGGGTTCCATGGTATGAAATTAGGGTGTAGGGGAAGATGGTTTGATGATGTTAAATTTGTTTTATTAAATATTAATGGGTTATTGGGTTTGTTTATATAGGAAAGTTGGAAGAATTCATTATTAATTTGTTTTGGAACACTACAGACAAAAAAAATTAAAATCCACAAAAAATACCATGGTTTTTTCCAATTTTTTATAGAAAATTAGAGTGGTATACATTATTTTACATGGCTAAGGGTGGATGATATTAGAATATTATCCTTGATTATGTGGATGTGAGTCACACTCTTAACGAAATTATTAAAAATCATAAAATTTTTAATAAGTATTTTAGGATTCACAAATGCAATATAAAATAAGACACAAAAATCTAAAATAAAATTATTTTAAAAGTAAAACATATATTTTTCTGAATACCCCCTTTATTTTATTTTATTAGATCACTTTTGGTTCACTACGATTCCATAAAACACATTATATATTTATACGATATTTAATTTTTACTTGAAAATTCAATTGCCTTAGAAAATTATGAAAAAATCACCGTTTGATAATTTTGACATCGTGATTTTTAAAAAAATATTAATTTATATAAATAATTTTCTAAATATGTGAATTTTCACTTTTAAAATAAAAACCAATATTATTTGAAAATTTATGTGTGTTGGGAAAAATAGTTTTCAATCCTTAATAAAAGTATTTTTGACTTCAAAAAATATATATGATCATTAATATTTAAGATATTTAATTTAATAGTTCTATTATATGAAAGTATTATTTATTTAAAAAATACTTTAATTAATCAAAATATATTCTTAATTGATTTTTAATTTTAACCAAAAATAATATTTGGGCTTTATAAAATCATTTAAAATATAACAATAATAGAATGAAATTGAATTTGTTATTCTAGAGAAAAATAATCACAATAATAGGGTCTTGATACATATCCCTTTATTACACCAGCATACTCCCTAATAATATGGAGTGAGATGGTAGGGATTTCTTGGGGTCGTTTGATGAACATTGTATGGGTCGTGATCTCAATGTCCTTGAACTTATCCTATGAACAGTTTCTATCATGCTTATGTTGTTAGATCTCAGGTTGGGAATAGCCTATGGAGAATCCCAGAAATGATATCTCCCTTCAAAGATCCAATAAAAGGGCTTAATATGGTATGATCCTACTAGTTGAGTCCATCACTTCCTCTGTTTGTGTCAAAAGGATTTTTTAATACCCTATATTTATACTTGTCAAGTGATCACTATTAAGTAGCTATATTATCATTGGAAAAGATACATAACAGTCATTTAAATCCAATTGGGTACATTAAAACTAATGTTGTAGATGTTTTACCTATATCCATAAGAAATTTAATTAATATAAAGTATTTTTATTCATAAATGTTTGTGTCGTTACACATCAGGTGTCTCTTCTTTCAGTGATCTGTCATTTCTCATGAATTTTTCACAGTTTGTTAATTTTACCCAAATAAGTTACGAATATAGAGTGTTTATTAAATATACAATGATGTTGTGTTTTATTATCCATTATATTCTACTTGCATGGTGATTATGATATTATAAGTTATTTGTGTTTGGTGGCTAATTACGATGTTCTCTTATGATGATTAGATTTAATATTGGGTCTTAATACTTCCATAAATATTTCCTAGAGACAGGGAATGGGTCCCCCATATACATATAGATTTTGGTACTCCCCACACACTTAGGGTTTGGGTTCCCATATTTATTTAAAGTTCTCACTACTTCATTGGGCGTAATAAGGTACGGGTTCCCAGGAAAACTGATAAAGTAAAACCCCCCTCTATGAGGGTCAATATCCTATGAATAATGAAATATGTACTACCAAATTTTTTGAGTAGTTCTTGAAATTATATTATTCATCGATATGGGTTAGTAGTTCCTTAGAAAACACACTAATTCACCAAAGAGGCATGAGTTCCCTACTATAGTATTTCATTTGTGACATTACTTTAGAAAAATGATGTTGTTTTTTTGAATTGGTAAAACATGGTGTCTAGTCCATCAATAGATAGTTAGTAATGATAGTCACTCTACTAGTTCATATCCTATCCGACTTGAATTCATATCTTGGTTTTTATTAACCTTGATATCCAAATCTAACTAGTATATTTAAATTACTTTTTCTCATTTTTAGGGTGTATTATAAGAAATGTATATGTGTTCCCCTATTGTTGAATTCAAGAACATGGGTCCCAAATGATATAGAGGATTCTTAGTTTAATGGTTAAATTATTTGATCCGACATGTGGGGAATGAGATATAAGTGGTTTTAAAAGTTAATGGGTGTGGGTATTTCATTATTTTTGGAGTTATCCATTGAGGAGTCTATATCCTCATTAGTTTTTCAAGACTGGTTTATTTTTTAGAATATAGTGAATTGGTTCATAATTTTACATTGAGGTAAATCAATAATCATTATATGTTGATTATGATCATGTATCAAATTAATTTATATATAAATATTTTTTTAAATATATAAATTTATTTTTTTATCTTGTATACTGGCATGAGGTTATATATACATTCATTTGGATAAGGACTGAAATATTGTTTATAACAGAAAATACTTGGTATAACCTACCCCTAATATATTGGTGGTGGGCATACGGTGGCATACTCGGGTTATTTCCTTCATAGAAAGGGTCCTTTTTTGTTTTGATGTGTGAAATTGTTGTTACATAAAATAAACAAAATGATGTACATAGGAACATCCTAGGATTAGTATCTCGAGTCTTCACTGAAGTAATTTTAATTTATCTTATGGTAATAGTAAAAAACATAATGTAGAGAAACATAAAATGCTAATCATTATGACCCATAACAACAAGGAACCCCATTATTTTTGATAAGATACCTTATTAGAACTTCTGTGTTATTCATGAAAAATCATAGGTAGTCATAATAATAGTTTCCATGAATAATGATTTCAGTGATGTGAGTGAGTCAGGATAAGTAAATCTAATATAATCTTTATTAGGATTTATTTTCATTATTATTTATTATATCTGAATGTTCTGGACTATTGGTGGGACAAATAGAATAATAGGTTTCCAGGGAAAAACTATTGGTTCTTGGTATGAAAAGATTTTAGTTTCATCTGATAATGAATTTATGCCTCTCATGGAAATTGGGATTGGTTTTTATAAATATATTTTACATTTATAACCAAAAATTGTTTCTCTAACATCATGTGTAATTAAATTGTAAAAATATATTACAATAACCCGTTTCACAGATCATCTAATTTCATTTACATTTCCTAAATTCAATCTACAATAATCAGTAGTTGTACCACCAAAATTGATTATAAAAATAGAAAGAGGTTGTCTTATTAATCATACAATGATACTAATAAAAATGTACACTTATAAAAACTACAATTTTTACACCCATCCAATAACAATTTGGTTCATTACCCAAATAATGTATAATTCATTCCAGAGCCATATGAAATAAACAACCATTCAATTGTAATATTTTGGGCTAATAATTAATGTACTATTGATTTTAAATCACATTAAAATAATATAAAATCGATAAAATAGATTCTCATTTATGATTGATTTTTAATCACATATAATTCTATAATAACCTTTTCTTTATATCTAAACACATGGAATTATTGTAAACATATTTCATAATTTTAGTAAAACCCAACGTTTTTCATACAGATAGATTTTGGAAAAATTTATTTCATCCCATAAAAATGATAGATTATATTATAGATTACCTTTTATTGTAAGGAAATATTATTCATTCAAAATCCAAGTGTATGTTCATATTGTTTGATGTTTTCACATTAAAAAATAGAGAATAATTTCCCGCTGGGTATACAATTATCTAACACATCTAAATTTCCAATATACACTTATAAATTATAATTTCAAAAATAATTCTCTAAAATTAAGTACTAAAATTTTGGAAAACACTATCCCTGATGATCACCTCCAAAATGTATGGTTAAAGAATGAATTTATATAAAATCAAGAAGGACTTTCTCTTTAAAAAATTAAACAATTGTATCGATAAAAGATTACTAATTAAAACAAATAGTAACAATAGAATATCCATATATGATTGTGATCATTAACATTAATTTTTAGTAATTACTATATTAATATAGTTAAAATATAAAAGTGGTACACATCATGAATACACCAACATTATATTTTGATAAATTCATTTAATGTGTAATTTCTCCTCACTAAAATTTTTTGGTGATTTGATTCATTTATATACCATAAAAATAATTATTACACTGTATTACACCATGTTAATATAAAACTTCTAAAAATATCCAATTGTCAATTGTTAATATTTATTCTAACTCCACTAATGACATTCAACTCTATATAAATTTGTTTGTGAATATTAATACTTCACAAAATAATATTATTTCTTTATTAAATATACCCATTAATAGTCTATATTCATAATTAATTTTTTCCTTACGAATAAAAGACCATGAATCCATCAAAATATAAATTATTTAGCATTTTTTTAAATAAATTATCATCACTACGTTTACCTCCACCTGTAATAATTATAAATATAATTCCTGATAAAAACATTTCAATTATTTCCCATAGATTTACTAATTGTGTCTCTCCACTAATTATATATTTGTAATGATGCATATATAATAAAATAAATTCATAATAATTTAACGATATTAGAATAAATTTATAATTTTTAGTGAAAGAGTTTCAGTTCCCAAAATGATGATGATGTACTATAGGCTGGGGAATCCTCGACTAGGATTTTCTTACATGTTTTCTAATTAATTAATATGATATCACATGTTTTGGGGGTTTAATAGAGATGCACATTTTAGATATAGGATCACTGATATTATTTATAATATGAAGGATTTTTCACCATGAATCAAACCAAGAATCACACACATAAATGATTTCATTTGAAGGGAAATGATGGATTTGTATTTTTAGGATCACCACAGATGTAGACCATATTATGTGGTTTGATTATAGTAATTTAAATTTTCTATAAGATATTTTCAAAATCATTGGAGTTTCTCTATTGGTTTATGATTTAATTATTAGTATTTTTTAGATCATTTAGTTTTTTTAGTCTGTGATATTTATTTTATCCAATGAAATCTATCAAAATTTATTTTAAAAACTAAAAAAATATTAATTTAAATAAATATAATTTGACAACCATTATAATTACGAAAAATTAAGGCATGCTAATCCTATGGGATGGATCACACCCTGTATCGATCATTCCTTTGAAATAAATCAGGATAACAAATTAATTTATCTACATGTCTCACCTCTCCTAAGGATAAATCTTCTTATACATGGTATTTTACAAGAAGAGATAAATGAAAAATTCATTACTCATATATGATAGTCATTCTTCAAAAGGGATCATTGTTACCTTTTTCATGTTATATTGATTGGGTAGTGTTATATCACCTTATAAGATGCATCTCTATATCCCATTAAAATTACTATACATTTTTCAATCGTTATTATTACATCTCACACCCTAATGCCACACAATTGGTGACCTAAGCTTGGTGGGCCACATGGCATCAAGCACAGCTCCCCGAACACTAGAGGCTTTCGACTAGTGGTGAGGGTATATGTTGTGTACATGGGGAGACTATGGCCACATTACCAATGTGTAGCGCAGCAGATGGATGTAATATTCGGTAAATAGTAGAGGCAATATTGGTAAACAGAAAAAACATCAGAAAATAGAGACAACAATAAATGAAATAATTAGAATAACATCAATTCATACAACAACTGATGATAATATTTCATGTCACTAGAAAACTGATAACATGTATTAAAGATAACAAACATAACATGGTCAAAAATGTATAATGAAATTAAAAGACTATCACAAGAATCCCAAACTAATTCTATGTCATTTACTATTAAAATCCATACTAAATAGAATGAAATCAAGTGTTTGAAGCCTTATGATTCAATCATTCAACACCTTTATCCATGTAATATACTCCAGGTACCAAAAGAAGAATAGAGAGGGTGTGAGATAAATATTAGTGGGCCACCACCTAAAATTTCTATAACATCTGGACCATGTAATGAAAATGTAACGGTGTGTAGGAATGCATATAAAACATAAAGCATTACAATTCAACTTAATACCAATGTACACGTTTCATCCCATGTCTGGTGTCTGAACATGTTAACAATTTATTATTTTATTATTACCATTTTATAGATAATTCACATGTAAGAAATTCAAAAGGTTTCAATTTGTATCATGGAAACCTATAACGATATTTCTTTGGAAATTACACAAGGTAATAACCAAGGCAATGTAGACCTCAAGTGTCACTAGATTAGTAATCACATTATCATGGAATGGGGTAAGAGTATAATCCAAAGATAATAGTCCAAGGAATTCCCCAATGAGTCACCTACTAAGTCCAAGTAGTTAATCCAAAGTAAAAATATTCAATGATATGACTAGGCCCAATGGGCATTATCCATGGAACCTACTAGTTAATGATGGATCCAAGGAGTGTATCCAAGGAATCCTGGATGTTAATGATATTTCCAAGGTGTGTATCCAAGGCATATCATAGTGCAACTAGAGGGATATTATATTATCATACCATGAATCCATGAATAGTCAAGGATCGAGATCTTGGTGTTTCTCAACCTAAGAAAAGAATATACTTGAATTAGAATGGGTCTCCCGAGTGGTCATGGAATTCTCCGATCTGAATCCAAAGCATGCTCGATTCAAACCATTTCTATTTTATCTGATGTCATTAAATATTACATTTGGTTCAAGCCATTCATTTATGTAGTGTGACTAGGTCATGTAGCATGAAACCATTGGTTGTAGCCTTCCCCTTAAATAGAGTTACATGGAAAATTATCATGAAACCATCCATTTAATCCAATTAAATAATATTCCATATTTAATGATCATTCCACTACCTTTCATAACTGTGTTATGGGTTTTTAGGGATATTCAACATACTATTCCTTTGCATTTAAGGCCAATTCATATTCTCAATATACTTTCCAATTTCCATTTCACATTTAATTATCAATTGAATCACATAACATATATTGGTCAAGTGGTGATCATTCTTTTTTACTTTCCATAATGAAATTCACAATATAAACAAAGTCATTAAATATAGGAAATCTAACCTGTAGGACGGTCAATCCAAGATAAATCTGAATGGTGGCACAAACAAGTCAAAATAGTAAACCACAAATAATGAATAACTATCAACATAGAAGTGATGGTGTTTTGGCCACAACCACCAACAATTAATCACATATATGGAAGGAGATTTTCCATACAATTTTTATGATTATATGCATGGAATATAAATTCTATTAGCGGTACCCGATGAAATCGGTGGGCCCCACAAAAAAATTTCAAATTCAACAAGATTATGGGATGAGTAATAGACCACCCACCAATGTCTTGTATGATTCCCCTCCTTCAGTATTGTTCCTTTATTTGGCTCAAATCGGAGTTGATCTATATAAAAGAGAAAAACACTCATACACCAATAACTCTGTCGAGATCATGAGGGAAGGAGTACCTATCAAGGGGACTCGAGTACATAGCATAGTGCATCCAACGTGAAAAATTGATGCTTGATCAGATCCCGAACAAAATAGATATTTGAATCCCTATATTTAGCCTTCAAAAATCTCTAATTTGAGTGGGGAATGGGTTAATCCCCATGGTTCTATAATTTAGGAAGAAATACTGTTCTAATAGGATAATTAGGGGAATAATTTTCAATTTACCCAGAAAAATGGCATGTGCATGGTTTTTCCACACTGTTTGAAAAATCGTGTTCTAACCTTGTATGGTTACTTGGGAAGAAGGTAACTTCACACAGTTAGGTCGCATGACTGTGTTAAAAACAAGTGAAGTGTTTATATCTGGAAATTGACCATTAGCATGGTTTGGAAAACTATGTGCCAATTGTGCGCCAACTGTACAATATATCATGTTTCCCAAAATAGATGTATTCCATGCTCTAAACCTGCCTCACACACACCTGAGTATTTTTCTAACTCATTATGCTTTTATATTAGTTCAAAAGTAGATATTTAGAATGAAATTTTAAAGGATCCATACCTAAGAAAAAAGTGGTTATTACAGTTACTTTTGATTGATGTCAATAGTGAGAAAGTTATAAAAAATAAAATTTGAGGTTAACATTTGAAATCTATAGGTTTTGATCTAGATATAGGCACACTAGGGAACTAATATGTATGATATATTAGGTTCATGAAAATATTTCTCTAAACCATATCACTAATATAATGGGTGGAAAATGTAAAATATTTTATATATTAATGTTTTTATATTATTAATTTTTGATAAAGAATATTTTTAAAAATAGTATGTTATGATAGATTTTATCATGGAATAGTAAATTGTATAAATAATAATTTTTAAAAATCACAGATCAGATATATTTATGGTTTTTGGTGCCTATATCATAAAATGTATTTATCATATTTTCTATTTATAGAGTAATATCTTTTAGTGATAATTTATATCTCATATTTTAATATAATTTTGTTATTATTGGGTCTCTATGGGTTCTTGTTTATATATGTAAAAAAGGATACTTTAAAAAATTATTCATATTTTGTTTTTTTTAGTTTTCATTGGATTCATTTATGGGTCTAAATAATATATTTTTTAACTAGAAACCATGGACTGTTTTACATTAGAATTATTACTTGAACATGAATATAATAAACATCAGTTATATTCATATTATTAAATCTGTTAAGCTATCTCTTGAAATTTCTCATTTTCCATTCTTCTATAAAAAATTGATTATATTTTTTGAATAAATATAGTTTTTGTTATGAGTTATAATAAAGTCCATCTATCCAAATTGTTGTCTTATATCTCTTAGTTGTAGGCCAGAAATACTTTTCATGTCTATATTTCCTTGAAATCCCCATTATATAAGTGACACATCAATATACCTATATTCCGCACAACTCAATTCTTCTTATTTTCCTTAGAACAAATCAATATTTTCATGTCAATAAAATAGAAACTTGTTTGAAATGTTTTTTTCCTTAGGTTTTTATCAAAATATTTTATTTTATTTCTCTATCAATTGTTATGTGAAATTCAATTACATGATTCTGACAAGGTTTTACCAAATGATTATTAAAATTGAAAAAATATAATATATAAAATATTCTCTATATTTTTTTTTCATTGTAATATTTAATGTTTTAATGATCCTTGAAATATTTTCAATATAAATTTTAGAAATATCATTTATGTTGTATATAGTGTAGATGGAGGATCCATATAGATATAAATTTCAAGGTTTAATTTATTTTAATTTAATGCAATTGATGTTTTGATCTTCTTGGATATTTTCAATTCAAATTTTTATCATATAATACTCTTGATACACCATTTGGTTTTCTTGTAACAAAATAACATTTTATGAAATCATCAACTATAAACCCATAACAATCATCACAATTATTTTCATATAAAATATAATTCTATAATTCTATAATGTATTTATAATAATTTATAATGTTGGAAAAATATGTTCTATTTTTTATCTAATTAGGTGATCAATAATTAAATCAATATGAAAATCCAATTCCTCCATTTTTTGAATAATGTTTAATGTACCACTGGAATGAAAAAACAAAAAAAATGTGATAATAAAACTTAGAGTAACAATTTTAATTTTTCTTTTTCGTGAAAAATATCATGATTTCCCTCTATAAATTAATATATTTTTTTTAATAAAATAAAATCAAATTATCTACTAATATATTCCTCATTTTCTAAAATTTCATTACTAAATAATTTTTCATAATTTTCAATTTTAATAGTTGAATTTATAGCAAGGTATATTAGTGGTGCATTATTAGTTTTTTGGTTGACATATAAGTAATATAATTTATAACAAAAGTATAAATTTGAACTGATTTATATTTTAATTCAGTTAACCCCTTTTATTAATTATATTTATTACCCTTACTTATAAAAAATACATAATCTTTAATTCTGAGTCCTTTTGAATAAATATGAGTTCATATTCCCTCTTTAATTGATTATCGTGATGTCCAAAAGAGTGATACTGTATTTGGGAACATCATATTATAATATTTGAAACATACATTTATAAAATTAATTTTTTATATTTTTTAAAATATAAATGTAATAATATTTCTATTTAACATTAGTTACATATTTAATTAATAGAAATCTAAAATATCTATTGATGTTTGAAAATTATTTTTAGATTTACTATGAGAACGTATACTAAAAATCATATTACAATATTAGAATTTTGAAACTCATGAGTTTAGTTATGTTTATTAGAAAAACTATGATATGCACCGAGATCTTATACATCATTCATCTACTTTTAAAAAATCAATGTAACATATGTACTATAATAAAAATATATTGTCTCACATATTAATAAAATTAAATATAATTACCTCTTATGTACGCCTAATCCATTGAAAATGTTTAGTCCGACATAATTTAAATACATTCTATGGAATTTATTCTATATTAACATACCTCAACAAGACATTAATTTTACATATATTCCATTAATTAACATTCCAAATTATAACCAATATTATCAAATTAGAATATTCTAAATCATCAAAAAATAATTCACAAAATGTAACATACCAATATTGTAACATATATTATTGAATTTGGAAATTCTTCAAAAGTTATTAACATTTAATGAAATAATCAGAGAATTATAAACAATATATAAACATAGGCTTCTTGTAAGACTAAATATTTAATCCATAACATTGTATTCATTAGTATGAAACCCAAAAATAATGTAGTTTCAATATGAAATTTGATATGTTTTTTAGTGTATATTTACTTTCATGAAATTAATAGTGCTTCAAATATACCATTTATTTGAATATTTTGTATTACCTGTTTTTTATAATACATTAAAAGAAATTAAAAATTAATATTAGCCTAATAATTTTTAATTATATTAAATTAACATTAATCAAAATACATCCTAACAAAATATAAGGTTGATGTCAAGTTAATCTATAAGGATGAAATATATTAAAACTATAACTACTCAGGTCACATTCCTTGTTTGATGATAATGAATGAATGATACTCATTATAGAAAAAATCTACATTAATCTGTATAAATATATTAAGTATTTTAGTGAAAGGATTCAATCATATATAACAATATTTATTATCACAAATGAAATGTTCAATGAATAGTCATTATTCATTTAGCAACATTATATGTATATATATTCACTATCATAATATTTATAATACTACATAAATGATATTTAAAATATACGATTTTTTAATAGTTCTGTATATATGTATTATCTATTATCTCATGGTATATTGAATCATTAATATATGACATCTAAGTAAAAAATTTACATAATGTTGAACATGAATTGATAGTATTACTTATGTGGGATGAGATTTTGCGGATTATCACATGATAAAATTAGTGGAAGGAACCCATATAATTTTACTAATCAATCATCACAAATCAACATGTTGTATGAAAAAATTAGATATAAACTGGGGTACTAGTAATTTTGTGGGTACTAACTTTTACATGATTAAAGGAGTAGTATTAATGAAGATCTCCATGTTACATTTAATTGAGTCTCACCTCTGTTGGTATTACATAAGGTACTGGAATTATAGTATATAAAAATAGGTCACGTGAACATCAATTTTGTGTTTGTACCATAACATCAATATAAAATGTGGGAAAATGTAGCTCAAATTTGGACAGGTAAAAAATATCTCATAAGAAAAAAAACTACAACATTCATTTTATATATATTATGTTCATTTAATTAATAGAGTTGTGGGTAATCTACCATCGTAAGACGGCGGGTATTCATTACCCATAATTCACTCATTTTAGGGTTTTGATTATTTAATGTTTCAAAAGATCTGTCATTCCATTAATAAATATTCCAATTTATTCATAACGAAATAAAATAATAATGATGATGGGGAAGAATCCATGAACCAATATTATAATCAAATCATCTATGATGATAGAGGCATCTCATGGGCTATATAACACAAGGATATTTCAATATATGGTTTTTATCAGATAAATGTTGCAGAAAATTAATCAATGTATATCATGTAATATGATATTCCCATTAAATGTATTTTTCAAAATCTAAATATTATCCAAAAAACACTATAACAATAAAATTAAAAATATCACCCCACATTGTGAATCCATTGAACTAATTTTTATATGGTTAATAAAACTATCATTATTTTGGAACAAATACTATATACCAAAGAGAGTCCTTATATAATGTAATATTAGTGTGACCCAATTAGTAATTATATCATTGAAAAAAATATTAATTCTCTATTATAATGATTTAAGAAATGTGGTTCCTCTACCAAATATTCTATGCAACTATATATATAATGGATTTTAGTGTGATCTTAATCAAATATACTCATATCTCAATGAGAACATGTAAACCATATGATATATCTAATAAATCATTCATATACATATAAAATTATTTTTTATGGGACATTAAATGACCATTATACATGATAAATGAAAATTTATTATAGGATATTCCAAATATTGATAATTCAATTCAATATACTAGTTAGGTAAACTACCAAGAAACATATCATTAATGTAGGAAATGTGAACACCATATTCCCTATATCAATATAGTCACGAAACATTAATTTCACAAAATTAATAAGGAAAATCAATTCCTTCAGTATATTCTAATAAAGGTCCCATATTATAACATGTTGATTTTTTTAAATTATTAATTTTCAAATAAATTAAAACTCATCGATTGATTCTGTTACACACATAACCAGGTTAATCTTTCTTTATAAACCTAATGATGTTAATATTCATATACACATAGCATTTTTATATAATTTTCCTAAATATAATGATATTTTTGTCTTCTATTACACATAATACTGAGTTCTATTGATAGATTGTGTTACAAAAAATCATGAGTTTTACCAAAATACAATACAATATTAATATATTTATTTAATATGATAGTTGTCACCAATTATATGGAAAATAATTTTCTATCTTATGAAATATATAGTTTTCACATTATTATTATTTATATGTTAATTTTAAATAAGATAATAATCATTTAATATAAGAAGAATTGTTTTCAAAAAGATAATATCTTTTCAAAAAGATGTTTTTATCATCCTTGGAAGACAAAATTCAAAATTAAATTTTCCCATAATTAGAATATTTATTTTTTAAATTAAAGTTTATTCTTTAAATTGGAATATAATAATTATATTAAGGTGAATCATTCGTATTTTTCATAGAATTTTCTTTTTTATTGACGAATAGTGAAAAAATATAGAATTTTAAATGAAAGATGATTTTTCAAATATTATATTTATATATAACACCCCAAGATTCTACGTTACGCTTCTCTTTGAATAATACCGTAGCGTGTGTTGTACGCAACTTTGAGTTCTAACCCACACCACAACTAATAAAACTAGCCATTATAAATAGTAATACCCACTTTTTGATATTTTATACATTTTATATTTCAAAATGGACTTCATTTTTGGATTCGGAATATTAAAATTATCCTAGGGTAAAATTTTTGAATCTTTCTGAAAACATTCAATTTTTTATGAATAGTGAAAAACACGGAGTTATTGGTTAAAACCGACATTTTATTTAAATAATGATTTATTTTATTTAAATTTATTATAGGTCAAAGTAGATACATAATACCTATATAAGTTCAATTTAATTCATTGGAGTCAGTTTATAATAATTTTAGACATATAAAAATTTTATTGAACTTTTCACCGTCTTTTACCCATCTCTGAGGAGAATTTTCGAATTCACATAAAACTTAATTTTACCGCTTCTGTGAGTGGATTTTGAAAATCCGAGAGACACGGTAAATATCATGGAGTAAAATTTGGTTCAATAAGATGAAAATAATATTTTGAGAATTGTAACTTTTTACTTTTATTTACCACGGTTAAAAGTAACAAGGTAATTAAGTGTAAAAATGATATTAATATTATCCTAACACATGTCCTAATTCTATTGGACAAGTGTTTCTCGACTGAAAACAACCTTTGGAAAAACTATTATCATTTAGGTCCACTGGGATTAGATTAGGACATTTATTATTATTTAATTCAAAGGAGAGTTAAAAGAGTAAAAATCAATGTTTAATAACTAATACATTTTTAATATAGGGTTATACATAAGATAAATTAGATTATAAATATTCATTATAAAGATAAAAATATTTCCTAGATAATGGTTTTTTATTTATAATTTTTAGACATTAAATAATTTAATTTATTTATTACACAATGGTGATGCAGTAATTACCTAATTAATGAAATATTAAGATAATTGATATTATAAATACCCAAGTAATAGTAACTTGAAACTTTTTATGAATTAAATTAATTTTCTAGGCCAATATGACATATTAATATTGGTTATATGATTTGTTTTCAATTTAATAATGCTGTTATGAATTTACCAAAACAAAATACCCAATAGTGTCAAAATTGACATAAGAGAGTTTTGAAAACTAATATTATATTATTAATTGATATTCTATTCCTAAAATTCTATGGTTCGGCCAAAGGACTTATATAATGGTATTTGTATTATTAATGGACCACTTGGGGGTATCTTGGATGTATGTAGTAAGTTTATTAACTATATAATATAAAAATACAAAGTGACATAGTAAGTGTCAAACTAATTAACTTAGAGTTAAAACTAAAATATAAGGTAAATATAATGACTCAAAGCTATCTAAAATCTGTTGGTTGAAATTATTTCGACCCATACCCACCTTATACTTTTAATAATACACTTTTTAACCATGATAAACCGAATATGAATTTATTATAAAATAATACTTTAAGTTTTTCCTAAAGATCCCCTCCCCCCTTATAAAAGGACACTATTTCTAACCAATTATTCACACCTTCAAAGCCTTTTGGATAAGCCAAAACCTGCCCAAATACTCTCTCACCTTCCCTCAATTCAACCTAGAGCCCTTATTTTCATCATAAAGCCAACATAAAGAGCCCTTTTGATCAAATCAAAAGGAAGAACCTGAAGAAGAGGTAATATCTTCACCATCCTCTTTCAAGTTCCTTTCTTCTTCAACTTCTTCTTTCATGTTTTATTTCAATTCTAAAATTATAACTACAGTATCTCCTACATATTTTTATGTTATTATAAATATGGTACAACCATATTTAGTATTATATCCATCCCTTGAATGACATGTCACCATACGTGCGTACGTACGGCTTACCATCTCCACGTCGTGGTGTGATTGTTATTCAATACATTATTATTTAGATGGTTATAATAATGATGTGTAATTGATGTAAATAAAAAATATAACATGATAATGATTCTGTATATACGATATACCATCCAATTATATATTATTTTAATATCAAAAAAATGATATTGTCGCTCATGCGTACGTATGGACTACCGTCTTCACGAACGCGATGACATTCATTCCCCCATCATATCCATTCAAGACTAAATTTCATTTGATGATTAAAAATAATTTTTAAAGACTTAATATAATTATAGACATGAATAAGATAAAAAATATACATAACAAAAATGGATTATGTAACAAAACATATAAAATAAAACGAGTAAGTTAATAACCGAAACGACGATAATACTAAGATATTATTAACAATGCAATGTTAAAAGATCAAATATGATATCATATTAATGAATATGATTCTTGTATAATTTAATTACAATTATTTCACCATTATATCGGAGGTTAAACAACCCTCAAACAAGGAAATGTACAAGGTAAGGGTTTATTTCACAATCTCTTCATTATATGAGGTTGTTTATACGTAATTATCTACTAGGACCTCTTTATCATCCACATCCATGTTTCTTAAAAATGTATTTCAAAACATTCTTAATATTTTACCAAATATGGGTTAAAGTTGTTTATACCTTCCTTTTACTTTTTATAAGAATTTTATAATGGAATCTTTCCATCGTTTTCCAAACAAGGTCCTTTTTAACCTTTTCAACAAAATTAAGGCAAAAATTTCTTTTTAACTTATACAGAGGGTGCAACTATTTTCTGCCATTATAAAATCGTCGATGCTTCCCTTACAAGATTATATTAATATTTTTAATGTAAATGTTTTCTTTTATAATTATGTGACTTTTAAATGATATCAAAAAAAGAGATATTTCTCTCAAATAGTTTTGATTTCATCTATGTCAACATCCTTTGATGGATTTTATGTTTATTTGAAGTTGTTTTATTATGATACAAAACATCCTTAATGTATTGAAGGTTTTGTGATATGTTTGACTGTGGATGTGTTATTTTTATACCATTAATGTTTTATGGAAAATGTATTGACATTTTGTATGCTAGTTTTAATACAAATGTTTATGTTATGTTTAAAGATGTTCATATGAGGAATGCATTGGACTTAATAAGTGACGGGTCGAGCCCACTATAGCTCCTCGATGCATCGGTAGGTCTCATTAGACAAACAAGTGTCTTGGAATGAGGCCTAGAAAAAATCTTATTTGTTGTCTTGGCACGAGGCCCTGGTAACGTGGTTATGATAGTCTGGAATTATGCATTCTTTCATTATGAAAGTGGTTATTGATATTTCATGTGATTATTCGATTAGTAGAATGTCCATGTGAATAAGTAAATGGAATTATTTCATTTTATTTCTGCCATATTATGCTGAAGTTTATGTTTAAAAGTCTTCTGTTTTTGTTATACATTTCCTTAAATGTTTATGAAAAATTATGAAAGTTTCGGTTATATTGTTATCCTTATTGAGCATCTGAGCTCACCTCTTTAAATGTTTTATTTTTACTAGGATGTGAAGAATTAATTTATGAATAACCTGCAGGGATAGTATGAGGGGTTATGAAGACAAGATGTTGATGTTGTTTTTTTACTTTATTATGTAATTTAAGCCTTATCCATATATCTAGTGTATCCAAGACTACTAAACTAATCGGTCTTTCGAGACATGATCTTTTGTGATCATGACAATGTTAGGTAATAATGCACCGACTCAAGGTAACCAGGGACGGGGCGTTACAGTTGGTATCATAGGAAGTTTAGTCAAATCCTTGGAAGCTAGATTTAAATAAACTCGGATTAGAGCACATATACCTAAGATGGACATTGAGGATTAGTGTAGAAGAAATTCTTAGAATTTTGGTATTGTAGAGATTTTGTTAGTTTTCTGAGAAATACATCCATGTCTGGATACAAGAAGGTAGAGGCAGCTTTGGCACAGATGAACGTAGGGGAAAAACCTAAAAACAACACTTTGATCTAGACTCGAACGGGAACTGGTGCACGACAACGGGCCTTGCTGCACTCTTGGTTATGACACTCCTGGGGGATATGTTTAGGATAATTCTCGTTTTCTTCACAAACCATTATGAAGGGTTTATGAGTATATACTTTCTCAAAGAAAATATTTTTTTATGATTATGGATTATATCCATAAATAGTTCAATTTGAGTTATGTGTTTTATAAGTTTGGATTTATGTATTGTGATTCATAAACAAATCTACTTTATGCCATTTTTTAGAAATGGAACCTAGTGGAAGGAATGGAAACTATATCAATGCATGAACTCCATGTAGGGATTTCACTCCTACTCAAGATAATTATAGTGGAGCTGGTGATACAACTGGTGCTGATTAGCAAATCATCATACTGGGATAACTCACTCAAGTTATGAATAATAACCTTACCCTTATAGAGAACCGTGATCTGTAGTGTGGAGGTTCAATTTTAGATCGCTTCATGAGGCAGCAACCACCCACATTCAATGGGAGTACAAATCTATTAGTAGCTAAGCAATGGATAAGTTCCCTAGAGAAAATATTTCTTGCCTTGGGAGGTAGTGAAGGGGAAAAAGTTATCATGGCAGTATACAGCCTCATTGAAGATGCTGATCAATGGTGGTCATTGATTCAAAACATGAATTATGGTGATGAAGTATAAAATAAGTAATGGAGGGAGTTAAAAGATATTTTCTTAGAAAAATACATTCATCATGACCAACAAGGATATATGGAAAGGCAATTTCTGAGTCTAAGATAAAAGCATGATGAAAATGTCGCAAAGTATGAGACTAACATTACAAGGTTAGCAAGGTATGCTGGAGATTATATATGTAACCCAAGAAGTAAGATTGATCATTTATTTTATGGGTTAAAACCATTTCTTTGTCATGAATTAGTCTTAGAATCCTTCTCGTCATACGAAGACATTGTCTCATGTTCTATCAAGACAGAAAAGGATTTCTCTAAGTCTTATGACTTTAATGAAATGAAAGAGAAGGAGAGATATATTAATCAATCTAGAAATGGAAATAATGGGAATAAGGGAAAAGTTGAATATACATCCTGTAGTAAATGTGAGAAGAAACACCCCGGTACATTCTTAAAAGAAATGAGAGTCTGTTATAAGTGTGGTGAAAAAGGCCACCAAGCTCGTGATTGCAAGGGAAAAAGAGTTGTTGTCAATGTGGAATGCTACAATTGTAGAGAGATGGGAAAATATGCAAATAAATGTCTGAATCATCAGGGGAACTTACCTCAGAAAAGGAAAAGGGATCAAGGATAAGCTTATGCTATCACTACTGCTGAGGTAGAAGCTCCAAAAGACATAGTAGTGGGTAATTTAATTGTTTCCTCATGTTTAGAAAATGATTTATTTTATTCTGGATCATAAAATTGTTTCATATCTACATATTTTTCTAAGAAAATTAGATATTTCCAATTTGATTTAACAAGGGGGTTGTCAGTCAAAAATCCTAAGGGAAGTATCATTGAAACAACTTTTTGTGAATTAGTCCCCATTAGAGCACATAAATGTTCTTTATCTTCTGATCTC
This sequence comes from Viscum album, assembly GCA_963277665.1. Taxonomy (NCBI): domain Eukaryota; kingdom Viridiplantae; phylum Streptophyta; class Magnoliopsida; order Santalales; family Viscaceae; genus Viscum; species Viscum album. The sequence continues at coordinate 1,303,549,219 of OY728127.1, forward strand.
ATCATCATACCTATGATTGAGTTTGATATAATCCTCTGTATGGATTGGATTTTGGACCATGATGTAAAAATTTATTGTTATAAGAAGGAGGTTACGATTGTTGATGATGATGATAAGGAACACCTTATCTTTATAGCAGAAACATGACCAGTTAATTCATATCAAGATCCACCCCCAGTAGCTCAACTAAATTCAATTATTGGGGAGGAAGAGAGTGAAATTACTATTGGTAAGGAAAGGAATGTTCAAATAGAGGATGTAACTATTGTGAAAGAATATGTAGATGTGTTTCTGTAAGATTTACATGGGCATCCTCCAAAATGATATGTTGAGTTTTCCATTTATTTAATTCCTAGATCAAGTATTATATCGAAGACCCATTATAGAATGGCCACTGTGGAATTAGTTGAACTAAAGAAACAACTAGAGGAATTGAGTAATAAGGTATTTATTCACCCTAGGGTTTATCTATGGGGATCCCCTACTCTTTTTTTAAAAAAATAAAGATGGATCTATGAGGTTATGTATCGACCACATGGAGATTACTGCTATAAAAATAAAGAACAAGTATCCCCTACCTCGCATTGATGATTTATTTGACCAACTGCATGGAGCTCAATAATTTTCAAATATTGATATTCGATCTAGATACCATCTATTGTGTGTGAATAAGGAAGACATTTTGAAGACATTATTTCAAACCTGTTACGGGCATTATGAGTTTACAGTAATTCCTTTTGGGTTGACTAATGCACCCTCTGTTTTCATGGATCTAATGAACAAATTTTTCAAGGAATATCTTAATGACTTTGTAGTGGTATTTATTGATGATATCTTGGTATACTCTAGAAGCTACAATGATCATGAAAATCACTTGAGCATTATATTGAAGACTCTGAGAACAGATAAATTATATGGGAAGTTTAGCAAGTGTGAATTCTGGATTCAAGAGATTTATTTTCTTGGTTATATTCTCTCTAAGGATGGAATCTCTGTTGATCCTTCTAAGACAAGAGTAATCCAAGAATGTCTAGCACCAACGTTTATAACCGAGGTACACAGTTTTAATGGTTTAGCAGGTTATTATCGACGTTTAGTCCATAATTTTTCCCGATTGGATAACCCATGAACAAAGCTCACACGTAAAGGGGTTAAAATTGTCTGGATAAAAGAGTGTGAAGAATGTTATGAAGAAATGAATAGAATATTAGTCCATGCTCTTATATTTACTCTACCATCGGGGAATGAGGGGTTCGTTTTTTATAGTGATTCATCGAGGAAAGGACATAGTTGTGTCCTTATGCAGAATGATAGATTTATTGCATATGCATCATGGCAAATGAAAATTCATGAGAAAAACTGTCCTAATCATGATCTTGAGTTACCTGCTGTAATATTTTCATTGAAGATATGGAGACAGTATCTCTACGGTGAAAATTGTGATATTTATACTGATCACAAGAGTTTGATGTATATTTTCTCACAGAAAGAACTCAACATGAGGCAAAAGAGATTGCTTGAACTAGTCAAGGATTATGATTTCATAATACACTACCACCCAGGGAAGGAAAATAAGGTGGAATATGAATTGAGTAGAAAATATCATGGAGTTTTGAACAAGATGAGAGTCAAGAGGGAACATATTTTCATGGATCTAGTAAATATGGATATGAGAATCACCATGGAAGGTGAAACATCAATACTTTTTCAAATGGTTTCCAAACCATCTTTACTAGAAAGGATAAAGATTTCTCAGACTGATGATGAATAGTTTCAAAAGATGATTAAAGCTGTGAATAATGGGAGATTGAGTGACTTTGTGTATGAAGAAGGAATTTTGAAATTTGGGAAGAGACTTAGTGTTCCCGATATATCTGATATAAAAAAGAATTGTTGGATGATGCTCATAGTTCCAATTTCTCTATACACCCGGGGAGCACCAAAATGTATAGAGATTTGAAGGAGCAATTTTGGTGGGACAACATGAAGAGGGATATTGCAGATTTTGTTTCAAGATGTATATTTTGTCAACAAGTGAAAGATAAAAGGCAACAAACTGGATGAGTCATGAAACCTCTTCCCATACCTGAGTGGAAATGGGATAATATCACGATGGATTTTGTCATGGGGCTACCAAAGACTGCTTGAAAGAACGATGCAATATGGGTCATTGTTGATAGTCTTACCAAGTCAGAACATTTTCATTCTATAAGGGAAGATTTACCACTTGAACGTCTAGCAATGTTATATATTAATGAAGTCGTGAGACTTCATGGAGTACCCCTATCGATTGTTTCTAATCGTGATCCCCATTTGACTTCAAGATTCTGGAAGAGTCTTCAGAAGGCCTTGGATACTGAACTTCTTTTGAGCACTGCCTACAACCCACAAACAGATGGACAATCAGAACAGACTATTCAAACCTTAGAATACATGTTGAGATCTTTCTCACATGACATTCAGGGTATATGTGATCAATATTTACCTCTGGTTGAATTTTCCTATAACAATATCTTCCATTCAAGTATTCAGATGGCACCATATGAAGTGGATCATGGAAAAGGGATGTCGCACACCAACTTGTTGGGATGAACTTGGTGAATGAAATCTTGTAGGCCCGGAAGTGGTGGAGGAAACTATGGAAAATGTAAAGGTAATCCAAAACCACATCAAAAAAGATCAAATTAGGCAGAAGATCTATGCCGATAACCGAAGGAAAGATTTGGAATTTCAGGTATGAGATCATGTTTTCTTGAAGGCATCTCCATGGAAGGGAGATATACGTTTCGGTAAGAAAGGTAAATTGAGTCCCAGGTACATAGGACCTTTCAAAATTATAGAACGAATTGGGGTTGTAGCTTACTGTTTGGAAATGCCACCAAATCTCTCCAAAGTTCACGATGTGTTCCACATATCACTGTTGAGAAAATACATGCCTGACCCAATGCATGTACTCACTTACGAGGAATTAGAACTGGAACCCGATCTGTCTTATTGCGAAGAACCTGTCAGGATTCTTGATATAGGAGAACAAGTTCTGAGAAACTGGACAACTCGTCTGGTAAAAGTTCTATGGAGAAACCATAAAATGGGAGAGGCAATGTTGGAACCCAAGGAACTTAGGATAAAGAATCACCTTATTTCTTTCATGCGGTAGTATTCTAGAAATTTCGAGGACAAACTTATTTGAGGGAGCGGAGAATGTAACACCCCAAGCTTCTACGGCACACTTCTCTTTGAATAATACAGTAGCATGAGTTGCACACAACTTCGAGTTCTAACATAGACCACAACCAATCAAACAAGCCGTTATATATAGTAATAACCAATTTTTGAAATTTTATACATTTTATCTTTTAAAATGAACTTCATTTTTGGATTCGGAATATCGAATTTATCCTAAGGTGAAATTTTGGTATCTTTCTGAAAACATTCAATTTTTAATGAATAGTGAATAACATTGGGTTATTGGTTAAAACCGACTTTTTATTTAAATAATTATTTATTTTATTTAAATTTAAATTAGGTCAAAATAGATAAGTAATACCTATATAAGTTTAATTTAATTAATTGGGGTCAGTTTATAATAATTTTAGACATATAAATTTTTTATTGAACATTTCACCGTCTTTTACCCATCTCCTAGGAGAATTTGAAAATTCACATAAAACATAATTTTACCTCTTATGTGAGTGGAATTTCAAAAATCAAAGAGACATGGTTAATATCAAGGATTAAAATGTGGTTCCATAAGGTGAAAATAATTTTTGGTGAATAGTAACTTTTTACTTTTTCTTCACGGTTAAAAGTAAATAGGATAATTAACGGTAAAACTGATATTATTATTACCCTAACACATGTTATAATTATATTGGAAAAGTGTATCTCGAAAAAAACAACCTTAGGAATAAAATATTATCATTTAGGTCCCCTTGGATTAGATTAGGACATTTATTATTATTTAAGTCAAGGAAGAGTTAAAAGAGTTAAAATCCATGTTTAAAAACTAAAACATATTTAATATAGGGTTATACATAAGATAAATTCGATTATAAACTTTCATTAGAAAGATAAAATTATTTACTATATAATGGTATTTTATTAATAATTTTTAGACATTAAATAATTTAATTTATTTATGACACAATGGTGATGAAGTAATTACCTAATTAATGAAATATTAAGATAATTGATATTATAAATTCCCAAATAAATGTAATTTGAAACTTTTTATGAATTAAATTACTTTTATAGGCTAATATCACATATTAATATCGGTTATATGAATTATTTTCTCAGTAATAATGTTGTTATGAATTTATCAAAAACAAAATACCCAATAGTGTCAAAATTGACATAAAAGAGTTCTTAAGACAAATATCATATTATTAATTGATATTATATTCCTAAAATTATAATCCTCTTCCAAAAGACTTATATAATGGTAGGTGTATTATTAATGGACCACTTGGGGGTCTCTTTGATGTATATAGTATGTTTATTAACTATTTAATATAAAAAATAAAAAGTGACTTGGTAAGTGTCAAAAACATTAACTAAGAGTTAAAACTAAAAGATAAGTAAATATAATGACCCAAACCAGTCTAATATCTATTTTCTGAAAGGATCAGACCAATCCCCACCTTATACTATGAATAATACACTTTTTATCAATTAGTAACCGAATATGAATTTATTATAAAATAATACTTTATGTTTTTTCTAAAGAGCCCATCCTCCCCTTATAAAAGGACACCACTTCTAACCAATTCTTCACACCTTCAAATCCTTTAAGATCGGCCAACCCCAACCCAAATATTCTCTCAAATTACCTCAATTCAACCTAGATGCCTTATTTTGATCATAAAGCCATCGTATGGAGCCATTCTGATCAAATCAAATGGAAGAACCCGAAGAAGAGGTAATATTTTCACCACACTCTTTCAAGTTCCTTTCTTCTTCATCTTATTCTTTCTTTGTTATTTTAATTCTAAAATTATAACTCTAGTATCTCCTATAAAATATGATATTATTATAAATATTGTACATCCAAATTTAGTATTCTATTTATCCCTTGAATGACATGTCACTATACATGCGTACGTACGACTTACCGTCTCCACATCGTGGTGTAATTTTTATTAAATACTTTTTTATTTCGATTGTTATAATAATATTATGTAACTGATTTAAATAATAAATATAACATGATAATGATTCTGTAAATATGATATACCATCCAATTATATATTATTTTACTATCAAAAGAATGATATTTTCGCTCATGCGTACGTACAGACTACCTCTCCATGAACGCGATGACATTCATTCCCCATCATATCCATTCAAGACTAAATTTCATTTGATGATTAAAAATAATTTTGAAATACTTCACATCATTCTGGCCATGAATAAGATGCAACATATCCATAAAAACACGGCTTATGTAACAAAACATATAAAAGAAAACGAGTAAGTTAACACATGAAATGACGATAATACTAAGATATTATTAACAAAGAAATGTTAAAAGATCATATATGATATCATATTAATGTATACGATTATTGTATAATTTAATAACAATTATCTCAACATTATACCGGAGGTTATCCTACCCTCATCCAAGGAAAAATACAGGGTAAGGTTTTGTTTCACAACTCTTCATTATCTGAGGTTGTTTATACGTAATTATCTATTGGGACCACTTTATCACCCACATCCATGTTTATCAAAAATGTATTTCAAAACATTATTACTATTTTATAGAATATGTGTTATAGTCATTTATACCCGTGTTTGACATCTTATAAGATGTTTATAATGGAATATTTCTGTCGTTTTCGAAACAAGGTCATTGTTAACCTTTTCGACAATATTAAGGTAAGAATGTCCTCTTAACTTATACGGTGGGTGGGGCTATTTTTCACCGTTATAAAATCTTAGAAGCTTACCTTACAAGCTTATAAGAATATTTTTAAGGTAGATGTTTTGTTTTATAATTATGTGACTTTTAAATTATTTCAAAAAAGATATATTTCTCTAAAATAGTTTTGATTTCATCTATGTCAACATCCTTTGATGGATTTTAAGATTATTTGAAGTTTATTTATTATGATACAAAACTTCCTTATTATATTGAAGGTTTTGTGATATGTTTGATTGTGGATGCATTATTTTTATACAATTCATGGTTTATGGAGAATTTATTGTCATTTAGTATGCTAGTTTTAATATGAATATTTATGTTATGTTTAAACCTATTCATATGAGGAATGCATTGTACCTAATAAGTGGCGGGTGGAGCCCGCTATATCTCCTTGATGCATCGGTAGGTCTCATGAGACAAACTACTATCTTGGAATGAGGCCTTAAAAAATTTTATTTGTAGTCTTAGCACGAGGCCTTGGATGCGTGGTTATGATAGTCTGCCATTATGCATTCATTCATTATGAATGTGGTTATTGATATTTTATGTGATTATTAGATTATTAGAATATCCATGTGAATAAGTAAATGGAATTATTTAATTTTATTTCTGCCATATTATGCTGAAGTTCAAGTTTAAAAAGCTTTTGTTTTAGTTATACATTTCCTTAAATGTTTATGCTTAATTATGAAAGTTTTCGCTATATTGTTATCCTTACTGAGCATCTGAGCTCACGCCTTTAAATGTTTTATTTTTTCCAGGATGTGAAGAAATAATTTATGAATGACCTACAGGGATAGTATGAGAAGATATGAAGACAAGATGTTGTTGTAGTTTTTTTACTTTATGATTTAATGTATGACTTATGAATATATCAAGTGTTTCCATGACTACTAAACTAATTTTTCTTTAGAGACTTGATCTTTTGTGATCATGCCAATGTTATGTAATAATGCATCAACTCTGGGTAACCGGGGTCAGGGCGTTACATTATATTTGTTAAATTATATTTGAAATTTAATTTAAATTATAATTATTAAAAATATATATATACTAATCAAATTTAGGTGATCAGATTCAATTTCAAATAGAAATTAGATATACAAACTTATTTAACTTTTGAAAAATTTCACATTAAAACCCTGATTTCTTATCAAATATCAGAGAATAATATTGAATCTCTTTATTCCACTAATATGATTGGAATATGGAAAAATTGATTCCAAATTTGGAATATGTATTGGGCATAAATTTTCATAACTCAAACATAATATTTTAATAGAATTATTATGGAAAATAATAAAAATTATTCATCATGATTTAGAGAAAAATGAGTATACTAATAGACATAACCTTAATCATAAGGGGAAAATAAGCATTAAAATTTCCAAATAAAATTTATATGTAACCATTGATACCCTTAAGACCATATTATAAAATATTATTAGTTTTTTGGATACTTTTCCATGAATGTGGAAAATATAATATGTCACATAATGAAATAGAAAAAATGTATCATTATTTATTTTAATTACTATAATGAATTGGAATTTTGAAGAACTACTTAAATTCATTTATAAATATTAGTTTGAATTATAATTGATGTTTATTGTAATTATTACTTGTTTTAATTATATATATATGATATAATAAAATTAAAATCTTTTGAAACACACTTAGAGTAATTATTTGGTAAATAATTAAAAAATAATGAGATAAAAACGTTAAAATTGATGTAAATTGATTGGTTTATTCAGGGATTTTTTTAAAATTAATATACCATGTTATTATGGTTTCAAAATAATATAATTTAATTCAATAATTTTATTTATATGTAATGAATTCAATTAATGGAATAATATCAAAATTGATATTAACTCTATTTTATAATAAATGATATTTTATTAGTTAATATAATATTAATAAAAATAATAATAACTATGTTAATGTGATTTTTAAAAATTAATAAATATCATATACTCTCCATTCATTGAATAATAATTATTTAACACTATTTATTGATTATTAAATTGAAAAAACTATGTTAGCATAATGATGGTTTACGTGGTGTTTTTCTGCGTTATATGGTATTATGTTAAAGTTAGTTTGAAACACACATATGATAAATAATTAATAAATTATTTATTATATTTATAAAAAGAGATTCCAGATTATCTATAAAGTATCACTCTAAGATAGTCTTATGATGTAAATTTCTTAGGTTAGAATGTTGTTATCAAAATGAAAACAATGGTAAAATAAACTGATGAGTTTTGAAGAAAAATCATTAAAATATGAGAATAAATGAGTGTTTGATCTTTTTACAACCATATAATCCATAAATATATATAGGTTTATTTTTTGGGGAAACATCATGCAATCATGAAACCCCAATAGTGAATACGTTTTAATATATGCATGAATGTCACTCCTCCTTAACTTTAAATGGGCACCCACTCTTGGACAATCTTCACACCTTGAAAACAAATTTGATTGGTCAATGAATACCCAAATGACTTATAAAAATTCCAATTCACATCATTTAATCCTTAAATTAGTCAGATATCCAACCATGGATGGTATTTGGTTAAAAACAAAATGAGATAACCATATAAGAGTTAACGTTCATCAACAAATGTTTGCCCTCCCATAGGTTAATATAATTCTTATTGTATAAAGATTATACTTTGACATAATAATATTACAGTTAATTATATTTTTTTTGGGTTATTTATAATACCTATAAACACACACACATCCATCAAATGGGTTGCGAAATCATTATTCATGTGCACGACAAACTACTATCGCATGAACCTATGTGATCATTTTTCCATTAACAACTTCCAGGATATACATAATGATGGAAAAAATATTTCTATTTGATATATATGTTATATATAATATCTTTATACTTATGTAATTTTTATATTATATATAACTTCATTCTTTCCATTTTTTCCGATTATATAATGTCATTCGTCTATAAGGGGGACTATTGCCTTACAAAACTCTGTGTTTTGTTCATGCTTTATCAGGAATATTCTAAGGTTGGTTTTAATTTAAATAAATGATATATATTTTAATTAAATGATAAATATTATGATAATATATATATATATCAGTTAAATTTATTTCATTCAATATGATAATAAAATTGAAACAACATTCATGCGTACGTTTGACAGACCATCTCATTGAATGGAATATTTCATTTCCTATCACTAAATTCAACATATTAATTTATATACATATAGTTTTAATATATATGATATTTATATCATGATTGTATTTTTAGATATTTTTAAATCATTATATAAATATGAGTGCCATGAATGTATATTCAAATCATGTACAAAGAAGTGGTGATTACCCGAAACATAAATTTCACATAGAATTGTTAATAAATTGGAAATATTAATTCATAAGTAAATAATACATGGTATTATATTTATATATATATATATATATATGAATTTTGATATTTGATATATGTATAATAAAAATATGATTATTATATATGAGGTTTTTATGAGTATAATGAGATTCAAGACATAAGGTAAGGGATTTATGCCTCACTTTTTAATTTTGTGAGACACATTCTCTATTCACTATCCCTTTCATCTATGTGGTGTATATATATCACATTAATTAAATTTCATATTATTATAAATAAAATATTTTGTATTTTCATATTCATTTGAGTATCTCTCTTCTATGGGGTTTTTTGTTTCAATGGTACCGATGTTGTAAGGGAATTTTTTCCCAACATTCTTTATTTGAGACACATGTAATATTATTAACCAAAATTGTTTTGAAATATGTATATAAATAAAATTTAAGATGTTATTTCATTAATATACTTATATTAATGATATTTTATGATTTATTTAATATTAAATTTTCATGGGGATTATGATTCAATGATACCAGTGTTCTAAGAGTTTATTGCTGCAATCTCATCATTGATCGATATTATCTATGAATATGATTACATTGATGAAATAATATGATCCACACAACATTAATTCTCTTGAATTATCACATATTATTTTTATTCCTGATATAATCAAGTAATGGTACCATTTTTCTCTCATTCATACTTACGATAATTAAAAAAATATTTTTAAAAGAAAAATCTGACTACATTCCACTCTTCGGCCAGATATCCGTTTTCACCCAAAAACTTGAATTCTAAAAAATATTTCAAAAAAATTTCTTATTATTATACTATTATTTTGAATATCAATTTTTATAAGTTATTTATGATTCAAAAAAATAAAATTTAATTTCTTGTCGGTTTTCGATCAAATACTTTTTAAATTCCACTAAAAAAATGAAAGGAGTCATTGTTTTTACATATACATCCTTTATAGAATTTTACACTTTCTTGACTACTCCATTATTTTAAGAATAAATTATATTTTTTAAAAAATATTTCAAAAATGAAAAGGGTTTCTTAAATATATATTTTAATGATTTTTTTTCAAATATATTTTGAAATAAAATATTCCTAAAAAAATTATTATGTATTAAAAAGAATTATAGGAAGTGAAATGTTTATTTCCATACAAATGTTTTAAATGATTTTTAAAGCTTAATTTTTATATTTTTAAAGTAATTCTCAATGTAAATGAATTTTAATGTAGTTTATGTTTTAAAAAAGTGTTTTAAATTATTTGTAAGGCTTATTTTTTATTTTTTTCAATGTTAGTTTCAAATATAATTGTTATTAAAAATTATAAAAATTTAAAAAAAATCAAATAATAAATTATATTTTCCTCAAATGTTTTCTAAATAAAATTTAAAATATTTAATTATATGTCCCCAAGTTTAATTTTAATGAAAATTATTTAGAAATTATTTTATAAAACATATCTTTATTAAAAGATTATTTTTCTTACCAAATGTTATAAAGGATCATTCAAAATATATATCCTTATATGATAACAACACTTGATACAGATAATGATTTATTGGGGCTATTAACAAAGGTAATAATTATAATTCTCCCATTGAATGGGTTGTGTTTAATAGGATAAGTTTCTTAAAAATCATTATTTTTTCATGGGTTATTCTATAATGATATGATTATTAACTCTATCTCTTTACCATAGGTTATGATAAGATGACGTGTCTTTGATACCCATTTCACTTCAAGGGTTATGATATGATTGATTTTTATAGAACAATTGGATCACATATATTTGATTTTATAATTTAATGGGTGGGACCTATATCTCCATCAAATATATTGGTAAAATATTTATATATCTCATGAGATAGACATTGTAGGAATGGGGAGTGAACCCGGCAGGTAAGGAAACATTCCCATTATGATGGATTATGGAGTTAACCTATTCCACCATAACGAATGACCTGTGATGGGGAATGGTTTTGTGTCTTTCCTAGTATGCGTACCTTCCAAGAATTTCCCATATATGTTTTGTCAATGAAACATGAATTCTATGTAATGAATTTATATTATTATGTGTATGACAGAAATATATATTTTTTTCTAATGATATGCCCTCATGGCCCATGTTATTTGATTATCTTATCATTCAAGTAATATGATATTAATTTCAGTCAAATATAACAAATTATGATGATATTTTAAATGATAGTTATGGCATTTAAATATTATTCTCTTGTTATTAAACCATTATGTACATGTTATGATTACATATCTCTTTTACTTATCCTTACTAATCTTTTGATCTAACCCATTATTACGGTTCATTTCCCCATGTTTGAATGAATGTTTTTATGTTTTAGTTATAAAGGGAAATATATTGGTAGGAAACATTGCATATGATACACTAAATTATATGATTTTCTTTCAGTTTACATAATTCACTAAACTATTATGGTCCTTGATATTTTGTTATGTAATATAATTAATATGAATATAAAATATATAATATCTAAGTTTGTTATGACATGTTCTCTATGGTTAGTATCAAAGGAATAACTTACTCAAACTTTCTAAACTATGATTTGAAAACTTTAGAGAGGAGATTAGGGATATTTCTACGGATATTTCATTGGATTCTTATAATGAGGAGTCGAAGGATACGTTAATGTATATAAAAATGTAATGGATTATTGTTATGAATTTTTGGATGGATAATACAATTTTATGTACCTTTAGAACCGATGTACCATTGGGTAATAACCTGGAAAACCTATATTGAGATGGACTTGATTCAGAATTGGTTCAAGATAATCTAACTTTTTATAATCATAGTACCAAACTCCTAGTGTATATTCATTGGATATTCTAAACACTTTATAAACCATCATGATGGATTCAAATAGGTGACAAATATGAATAAATTAGTATCAACATAATTTATACTAGATTAAAAAGGTGGTGTTATTATTGAGACTTCATATAAGTGATTTTTCTAAATTATGTGGGTTTCCACTATAATTAGTGTTTCACAGACTGTGTATTTTTTTGATTCTATTGATCGAACTACAACAAATCATTTTAACATTGAATCTGATAAACAATTAGTGACCATGGGAAATAAAATTGGATAATGAATAAAGAAAATAATATTTTGATTATTCCTAATTAGTTTTCAAAAAACATAATTAACAATATTTATTACAACTAACTATAAGACCCACTAAATAAGATAAGGTTAATGGTAACCGTGGTAGAAAAGATATTTGATTTTATTTTTCTTGAGAATGTGGGAAGATAACCTGAAGTCATTTTCCAATAGGAATACGAATAAGATTTTATGGTGGAAAAAATGACACAATGTATGTAATTATAGGGAAAAAATGTAAAGCATAGATAAGAAAATGGATGAGAGTAATATCCTCAACATGATATCATTGATTGTTGAATGATTTAAATTTGGAATGTAGGGGAATTATGATATTCAATTTCTTAAGGTAATATATTATGATGAAAAACAACATGTATTTTTGAGTAATGGTAAAATGGATAATGATTAAGAGACTACATAGGAAAATATAAAGGAATGATGGATTAAGGAATTTGATAATAGATTATAGATAATGATTTGTGAATGAATTCAAACAAACGAGGTATTCATGTATTGGAATTGAAATATTGTGTTTTTTAAATTATAAAATTTATAAGGATTTTTTTTAAATTTTTTTATTAATTATTTAATGATAAGGATAAATGACACCGAGGACTTAAAAAACTGATTTAATGTTGGCGTTATATTTTATGATTAATGGAAGATAACCATTCACATGTTCCTAAATATGAGAAAATAATGTTTAGCATGGGTAGCGAAATTATAGATATAGGTAAATTATTGTTGATATTTTTGATGAGCTTCATAACTGATAAATGATTTTTTGAAAAATTGTTTTATGTTATCATTTAAGGAGTTTACAACATTTTTAGATTAAACAAATATATCAAATACTCTTTATTTTCGAAAGAAATCTGGAAGCTTTCTTGTTTCTAATATGGTTGTATGGTAATTCTTGTTACTAACATGTTTCAGTATAATAAATGATTATTTTATTCACATGTATGGTATGTGATAATAAATATAAACTTTATGATATATTATTTACCAGTGTTAAAAGATTTTTTTTGAATTTACTGACATTATTTCTAATTTTTTTGATTTTCATCGTTCAAAAGGGTCAAAAGATTAAACATTAAAAAAATGGTTATTTTAAACAATGAATGACGTTTTAGAGATTAATATTTCATAGTATGAAGATTAATGTATATTAGATAACCTAGACTAAATAATTTTTATTGATGAAAAATAAGGATAGATTGAATTACTTATCATTCTATTTAGGGATCATGTGATCTATTTTTTCTTTTGGCCTAACAAATCCACCTTCATTTTGTGGCGTAATAGATAAAGTGAAAATTGACATAGGCACAACCAATGGGAAATATTGTGCTTAGTAAATGGAATGAAATCATTTGAATAAATATTCTAATGAAAAAAATTCAACTTTAGAAAAAGCGTGTTGAAATAAAATATTTTCCTATTATCATCATTTTTGGTCATATCAATGACATTTTCCAATATTTTTGGATCGAAATGATAAAATAAGATAGTAATTGTAGTATCTAATGATGTAGATTCTCAATATACAAGAGGGGGGGGGGGGGTGGATTATTTATATTAAAAAATTCATTTGTAACATTTAAAGACTGTGATGTTTAACAAAGTTAAACAAGGTAATTCACGAAACCTCTAGTTCTACACACTTTCTTGATTCTAGAAATATGATTCCAAGAATGTAATTCTAGAAATATGGATCAAAAAATTAAACTTAACAAAAGTTTACAAAGATAAAGGTTCAAACTTAAAGTGTATAAAATCTCACTAATCAGAGTACAAGTATAAGAATGTATAATATAGTTATACTTTCCTCATCAAAAAAAATACAGTAGAAAACATGAAACAAAACAAGTAACATGTAGTAAATATTTTAACCCAAAGCGCAGGGTATCCAATAACATTGGATAAAGGTCCCATGATTTATACTTTCAAGAAAGTCTTTCTTAATCACACCAGGGTAAGCCCACAATACGAAGATCAGAGTTTGTCTTGTTATCCCTACAATCCCCCAACATCAAGGTAGTCAGAACCTCTGTCTTCCTTAGAAAAGAATTCCTCAAACATTAAGTTAGTAGGCACCTCTGTCTTGCTATCCCCAGAAGCCCTTGAATGTACTCAGCAACATTCAGAGTCGCATGAAGCAAATCTGAACAAGGTGTTCAGTACACACTAAGAATGAAAGTATCTCATAATAGAAATCACTTCACCAGCATGTAATCTCTAGATTGGTCAACTTATTTTAGGTCCTTCAAATGAGCTTCTATTTATAGGAACATCTCCAATGGTCAGCTCCCTCCTCCAATGGTCATATTTTTCCTTCAATTTTGGAAGGGCATATAAACGTTTCATTCAAACAACGGGTAGTTAGTAATTGAATGTATGACATCATTTTATAACCATAAAAATGGTAAGAAAAAAAATATGGTGCTAAACTAAATTCATTTTTCAGAGTCTATGAAAAGATGAATGTTCAGAATCTATCCAAAAACTATTCAGAGTCTATACAATATGTATATTCAGATTCTATTTATCAAGGAATTCAGAGTAACACTTCTATAAACTTCGGAGTCTGAAATCATAAGAATTCAGAGTCTGAGTTTATAAGAATTCACAGTATGAGTTTATAAGAATTCGGAGTCTGAACTCATAAAATTTTATAGTCTGAATTCAATCGAATTCGTAGTCTGAAGTCATAAATGTTTGTAGTCTGAATTCAGTAGAATTAGGAGTTTGATTTTATAAGAATTCAGAGTCTGAACTCATAAAAGTTCAGAGTCTGAACTCATAAAAGTTCAGAGTCTGAATTTAGTAGAATTCGGAGTCTGAGTTAATATGAATTCAGAGTCTGAACTCATAAAAGTTCGGAGTCTAAATTTAGTATAATTCGGAGTCTATGGTCATAAGAGTTTTGAGTCTGAATTCAGAGAACTCTAACTCAGAACTCATAAGAGTTCGGAGTCTAAATTCATAGAACTCATAGTTAGAACTCATAAGAGTTTGGAGTCTGAATTCAGAGAACTTGGAACCGGAATTAGGATCCTGAAAAAAGAATACTTTTTATCTAAGTATATATATGACTATGAGGTTTTGTATACGAAACAGAAATATATACATAGAATGTAAACATAGAAAACATGTTAAGGATAAATTTCCTTGGGAAATGAAATATTTTCCTTATGAAGATAAAACATAGGAAAATGAAATTTTCCTTAAGATAGAGTGTTTGTGATTTTAAAAACATGAAGGAATGGAAAAGTCATAAGGAAGCCTTATTGACTCAACAATCTCCCCCTTTATGGAAAGCACAAAAAATCTTATGAAAAATAATATAAGGACCTAGGAAATATTTTTATGAACGTTGAAAAAATAAAACTTCTCTCCCTTAACACATGGTTAATGATGAATACGAATAAATCCCCCTTAGGCTTTGGAACCACTAAGGATCATTTTCTTTATTTTTGGAATGATATTTTTCATTATCTTGAATATAAAAATCTTTTTAATGAAAATTACCCCTTAGATGGACTCCCCCTTTATCTAGCTTATTATTCTTTTTGACATTTCTTTCTCCCCATTTGTGATTTTCAAAAATGATTAAAGGGAAAGAAAAAGATATTATTGTACCTGAAATATTAGTACTAAACATCCAAAAGACAAGCAACCAAAAGTTTCCATTATGATTGGAAAAATTTATACAAGGATAGAAATACAACAAATGATAGTAATTGAAAAGGTTTTTCCTTCCTTCTCGTAGGGAATAAACTTCTTCAATATGTTATTCATCTTTTTGAGTTCCTTGTTATCTTCCACTGTTCGTTTTAGAATCTGATCCTGATCCTTTGATTTCTTCTCTAAGACTTTGATTTTATCATCCTGAGCCTTGAGGGATTCGACCTGAATCTTTATAGCTTCTTCTTGCTTGACTAGATTTTCTTCTATATCTATATTTATATCCCATTCTATCTTCCAACTTTGAGAAACTGAATACAGATTCCCATTTAGATCATTCAATTCTTGTATTCAGGTTTCTATTCCAGAGTTATCTTTTTATCAAAAACTATTTGTGAGATCCTTGATCTTTCAATCTTCAGTGTAAAAGTCATCCTTGACGCTTTCTTGAAATTCAATAAGAATCTACATATCTTCAACAATCTTTATTGACGAGGTAGTTATCTTTTTTACTGGCCTTTTATGGGATTCATTGTTGATAAAGAAATATTTTATGTCTACCTCCAATTTTACACACTTATCCATCACCATGGATAAAGAATCCAATTTCTGATTTTGTGGGTGTTGAAGCATCTGGCATCTAGTGTCTATGCTTGAAAAAATCGGAATGGTCCCAACAATCTTCTTCAATGACTGAACAATGAAATAATGTTCAAAGGATGATGATTTCAAATCTGAAACATTACTTGGTGAGGTTTCTTTCACAAGCTCAGCAAGTTTCCTCTTTGATGATCCACCAACATCTTTCTTCTTCAAAACAGATTAACTAGGTGTATCAAATACAACCTATTTTCCCTTATCAGCTTTCAGAATGGCTTCCTAATTAGTGGACTCATGTTAGCTGTTAGAAAGATGAATGATTTTATCTTCACCTACCTATTCCTTATCAGCTCTTACCTCAGCATCATTAGGATGAATGAAATCATGATTAGAACTCCCTTCTTCAGACATCTTATTCACTTCTTCTTCAACCTTGTCATCTTCACCATTCTCATATTTCCCTGGGGTAGAAAGCTTTGAAGACTCAGCTTCAGAAGTCCAAATTAAGAGATTCTTGGATGAGATTTCTTTTTCATGGAAATATTATACTTTCTTAATCAACTCTTCGAGGTCACCAGTGCTTTATTCTTCATCTTTAACTTCATCTACAACTTCTACTTCTTTTTCTTTGACTTTTCCGAAGACACATAATTCTTTCCGGCTGTCTTAGGTAAAGCTTCTACAAGGAAGGATTCTATTACCGGAATATTTTTGGATTCTCTCTCAGTATCCTTCAGAAGTGATTGCACTATTTCATCCTCAGACATATACTTATTTTGTTTCTGTTATTTTTCTTGCTTTTCTAGAACATCAACAGTCTTCTCCATTAAAACTTTTGGTTCAGCAGGATCCAAAACAAAGCTAGGCTCCCCTACATTCCTATTCTTCTGTTCTTCCCTCCACTTATATATTACCTCATCTAGATAAGCATTTTTGATTCTTAGGTTTCGGAGGTGCGAATTGGATTTCTTTAGGATCCGGGGTTTTTTCTTCCTCTTATAATTCCTTCAACTTCCTATTCCTTCCAGCCTTGTTAGACGGTTCATCCACTTCATATTTCATCACTATGGCTTCAGCTTCTTCTTCTGGAATGTCATAAAATTCTATAGATTCCATAGAAAAACCAACTTTCATCCTTTTCAAGGTATCATCACTAACCATCATGACATCAAAATTACTTAACATTGAACTGTAAGGAATTTTGAAAGACTCCAAGAATTTAACAATTAGCATTGAATAAATGGATGGATACATAAAGATCTGAGCCTTCATATTTCCATTCTTTATAATCTCTATCGTAATCAGAATATTCTTAATCGAATTAACCTTCCTCATATTCACCAAGAAATCCAGAATATACATGTCACTCTTTTTCAAAGTATCCTCGTCTCCTTTTCTATGAATTATGAAACCTTGAACCCACATTTCAAGAATCCAATAATCTGTAGACATATGAGAAATCTTTGGAGTCTTTACTTCAAAAAGTCTTATACAAGCCATAGCCTTAACCTTATTGAATCATCCTTGTTTATCAGGCCACTTTTGAGAACAAAACATAGCTTCTCCTTCATACAGAATACCAACCAAGCTAGTAGCCCTGGTTTATGAAAGAGAATAATTCTTCTCATAGCTCTTGAAAGAGAACTTATCTCTACCTTCTTCCTTAAAAAACATACAATTTCATAAAATTCCACTTGAAAATCTTTATATACTAAATCTTGATCTCCTTACATCGATACAGAAACCCTCTCCCATCCATTCAGTTTGATGTTCTTTGAGATGATGGAATCATACTTGGTGAAGAAGTTTGGATGCACCAACCTTTCTCTATAAACCTTCCACCCCAAGATTCTCTTGACAGTTGACATGTCTTTCTGAGAATATTCTTCTACAGAAATTTGTATTTTATCAAGATCTGATATGTTTGAAATTGGATTATGTGGAAGGGCAGAACTTCAGCACATGAGAGCTTGATTTTCGATGTTGGATAACCATTAGAGTCCTTTATATAAGAAAAAGGGATGACAGTTCATCTTCCCAACTCAATCCAATGGCTGAAAAATCCTTCTGATCAGATCTAACATTTGATAATGATAGCCACAACGAAATCATGGTAGAAACTGATCTTTTTATGTTTTTAAGAAGAACATTCAGATTTATGGAAAAGAGAATCCGAAAATTTTAAAAATAATATGAGAAAACCAAAATGTAAAACAAACGATTATGAAAATTAAAGAAAGTAAACATACCTTTTGGATTTCCAGGAAGATTATTCTTATTGGAAAAAATTCATCTTTAAGAACTTTAGATTCTGAAAAATTCTGATTAAAATACAATTGAAAAACTGACTACGAGTTTTAAGAAAATATTCATTACGAAAAATTTAGAAAATATTCATTACAAAAATTTAGATAATATTCATTAAGAAAATGTTGAGAATCTTCATTATGAAAATTTGGAAAATCTTCATTAAGAAAAGTTGGAAAATATTCATTATGAAAATATATAAAATCATCATTACGAAAATTTAAAAAATCTTCAGTACGAAAATTTAGAAAATCTTCATTACGAAAATTTAGAAAATATTCATTACGAAAATTTAGAAAATATTCATTACGAAAATTTAGAAAATCTTCATTACAAAAAATTAAAAAATATTCAATACGAACATTTGGAAAATCTTTATTACAAAAATTTAGAAAAAACGAAATAAAAATTGACTCCAAAAAATAATTTTACTATGAAAAAGTAAGACTACGAAAATAAATTTGACTACGAAAAATTTAAGACATAAAAAAATGTATTATCCCATGAAATGAAGTTTATTACTATGAAAATATTGGTTTCAACAGGAAGTTAATAAGGATGATTACCTTATGATTATCATTCATATGTTCTGTTTAATGTATTCAAATGTATTGAAGGGTAATGATTTTGTGAAAATATCAGCAAGTTCATCATGTGTTCCGATAAATTGAAGAATGATATCTCCTTTTTATGTGTGTTCCCTAAGAATGTGATGCCTAATATAAATTTCTTTTTCATGAGAGTGATGTGTCGGGTTTTTTCTCTATCCAATGGAACTAGTATTATCACACAAAATTATTGTTTTGGTAAAACTCATACGATAGTTTGTGAGTGTGTGTTGCATCCACAACACTTGAGCACATCAACTTCCAAGTGCAACATATTCGGATTCAGTAGTGGAAAGTACTACTGAGTGTTGTTTCTTGCATTACCAAGAAACTAATGAATCTACTAAGAAATGACACGTTCCGGATGTACTTTTTATATCCATTCTACATCCACAAAAGATAGAATCTAAAAAAAAAACTTTTTAGAAAAAAATCACTTCTAGAAGTACAAAAGAGTCCAAGATCCATTGTTCCCTTTAGGTAGCGAAAAATTGTTTTCACTTCCTTTAAATGAGATTCCATTGGATTGGATTGATATATTTCACATAAGAATACGGAAAACATTATGTCTAGATGATTAGCTGTCAAGTAATGTAGAATTCCCATCATACCTATACAAGTCGTTTGATCTACTGGTTTCCCAACTTCATCAAGATCAAGTGAATTTGAGGTACCAATGGGAGTACATATACTCTTAGTGTTGTTATATAAATACTTTTTTAGAAGATCTTTAATACATCATATGTTGGGATATATAGATTCCTCTAGTTTTTGAAAAATTTGAAAACCATGGAAAAATGTTAACTCAACAATCATACTCATTTCAAAATTAGATTTCATTAGATCCATAAAGGAGTCAATCAATGATTGATGAGTTGAACCAAATATAATTTCATCAACATAAATTTAAACAATCAAAACATTTTTCTTATAATTACTTATAACAAGGGTTGGACTAGCATTTCCCTTAATGTAATTATTTTGAAGTAAAAATCTTATAAGTCTATCATAAAAAGCTCTAGGGGCTTTCTCAAGTCCATAAAAAGCTTTTGTATGTTTGTAAACATGATCAGTATGTTTTGAATCTACAAAACGAGGAGGTAGTTCAACAAAAAATTCCTCTTGTACAAAACCATTACAGAAAGCGCATCTCACATCCATTTGAAAAAGTTTGACATTGAAAAATGCTGCAAAGGAAAGTAAAATATGAATAGATTCAATTCTAGCTACTGGAGAATAGGTTTCATCATAGTTTATTCCTTCATTTGATTATATCATTTAGCAAAAAATATCGCTTTATTTCTTAATATGATTCCATTTTCATCACACTTAATTCTGGAGACCCATTTTACTTCAATAATAGATTTTTCCTTATGTCTTTCAACCAAGTTCCAGACGTTATTCCTCTTGAATTCATTTAGCTCATCTTGCATAGCTTTTATCCAATCATCACCCCATAAAGCTTCATCAGTGATTTTTTTTCTAATTGGGAAAGGAATGCTAGATGTTTTACTTTATTTCTTAAGGAACATCTAGTCCTTACAGGTTGATTCACATCACCATTGATACTATCACTAGGATGATTCTTTAGAAACAACTGATTTGGGTTTTGATAAACCTCTTCATCAATATAAGGTAGGAAGTCTTCTAAGGTAAATGATTTAGAAATGTTTTCTTGGACATCTTCCTTATCATAAGGATTTTCTAACAAATGTTGATAATCAATTTTTGAAAACACATCCCAAGATGTAAGTTGGGTTTGTTTAAAAATAAATGGATTAGTTTCACCAAATTTGACATGTACTGTCTCTTCAACAGTTCAAGTGTTTTTATTGAAAACTCTATAAGCCTTAGAATTTGTGGAGTACCCTAAGAAAATTCCTTCATCATATTTTAGTGTCAATATGTTTATATTATTTTTATTATTCAGGATGAATACCTTGAAACCAAAAACCTTGAAGTTGGAAAGTCTATTTTTTCTACCATTCCATAACTCATAAGGAGTTTTATTAAGAAAAGGTATAATCAGGACTTGATTTATTGAATAACAAGAAGTAATTAGAGCTTCAGCCCAAAAATGATTGGCTATAGAATACTTACTCAACATGGTTCTTGTTATCTTTTGAAGAATTCTATTTCTTCTTTCAACAACACCATTTTGTTGGGGTGTTCAGGGTGATGAGATGTTATGCATAATGCCTTTTCTACAAAAAAAATTTAAATATAAGAATTTTGAAATTATCCTCCACGATCACTCTTAATAATTATCAAAGGAAGGTTTTTATCATTTTTAAATTTTGCTCTAAATGTTTTGAAATAAGAAAAAGCATCAGATTTATTTTCTTGAAAATAGACCAATGTAAATCTAGTGTAATCATCAACAAAGAAAAATACACAATACATGCCTCCAATTATTCGAGTTTGTATTGGGAGAAAAAGATCCATATGCACTAACTGTAATTCATCAGTACTTGAGACTTCAATGACTAATTTAGAACATGATTTATGTTGCTTTCCAAATTGACAAGGATCACAAACTTTTGAAGAATCAAATCTAAGCTCTAGTAGATACTAAACTAATCTTTTATTAGAGATTTTTCATAGGTTCCTAAGGTTACAATGTCCTAACCTTCTATGAAACAACGAAGAATGATTTTCCATTGCACTATGTCAAGGTAAGTCTTGGATCCTATGGTCTTCTATGTTTAGTTTGTATACATTCTCTGACCTATGGGGAGAAACAATAAACTCTTCCTTGTAATTATGTATTAATCACTTGTAATTCCTAAAATTAACAAGGTAACCTTCATCACATTGTTGGCTTGTTCTAATGTTATTGTTATTAATACCCTTAACAAATAAAACATTTGAAATCAATGTTTTTTCAAGAAGAATGATGATACATATACAAATATTTTCTCCCATAGAATTATCTCAAAAAGTTACTTTTCCTCCTTTCGTCTTGATAATCTTTTGGATGAAGTTTTTGTTACCATTCATATTATGGGAACATCCACTATCCATGTACCATTTATTGACATTCGTACTTTCTTTATATTCCAGAAAATAAGATAATTAGACTTTTGAGAAACCAAACATTCCTGGATCTAGAAAATTCTGAAAGAAATATCTTAGGCACCCAAATTTTCTTAGAAAAATAGGTTTTATGAAATCCCAAAGACTGAGTTTTGTTTAGTGAATAATTTCATTCTCAATTTCCACCACACTGACTCGTAGTTCTGAGTTGAGCACTTTGTGGTATAAAATAATTACTACTAAAAATCGGTTTAGAACTAGTATAACCAAATCTATAATTATTACTTAGAAGTTATATTTGAGAATACATCTTATAAAAATTTTCCTTACTTAAGGTAATGTATGAAAAAGAATTCCTTAAGGAAAATATATCTTACATTAGTTTAATAACTATGTTATTTTATTCCAAAACATTAGATTTAATACTAGAGTTAGGATCAAAAACATTTTTCTTAGAAATTAATTTTTCTATATCCTTATAAATTTTATCCTTCTCAGAATTTATTTCCTCAATGTTTTTATATATTATTTTGAAATAAAAATATTTTAATCAATATATTTAAAAAGATCTCATATTTCCTTATTAAGAATAATATTTCTAGAATTTTCTTTATCAAGATTATTCTTGAGTTTTGAATTCTCATTCTCAAGGTGTTTAGAAAATCTAGAAACATCTGCATAGGTAGGTAAAGTATCATCTTCAAAAGAAGACGATTCTTCATCAGAAGAGATATAATATTTAATATCACTATAAATAGCATTCAAAGATTCATTTGTCATTGATTCAATATTGTGTAACTTAGCCATTAGACAATGATTTTCAATAGGTAGTCTGGCTATTAAACCATGATTATTTTTTCTAGAAGATTCATAATCCGATGATTCATTTAAAGAGTATCCACCACTAGAACTCCATGTTTCATTAGCTTACAAAACATTCATACTTATATCTATATAGTACATCTTTCTATTCCTCTCAGAATTCTTTTCCTTTATTTTCTTTCTATTACCCATAGGAAAATCATGCCTTATATGTCCAGCTCTTTTGTATTCATATAATGTGACTTCTGAATCTTTCTTATATTTCCTTTCTTTCTTCTTGTATCTGGATTGAATGTTCTTCTATCCAAAAATCTAGTTCATCCTTCGAGAAAGATTAAATAATTAATTTTCTGAAGATTCACTTCCACTAGATTTGGATTGAATAGTAACCTTCTTAGATTTAGATCATGTAACTCTCTCAGGAGTCCTATCTTTCATATGATTTGAATTTGTAGTGAAAGAAACACTTCCATTCCCATTATTAATATTAATATTGATACCATATCTCTTAATTATAGTCTCATGTTGAAGATGTGTTCTGAAAAGTTAATCAAGATAAATCTGAGTAACTTTTATATTATCATCTATAACTATCCTATTGGATTCCCAATCATTGGGCATGATGTCTATGATTTTATCCACTAGAGATTCATAATCTAATCCTTTCTCACCCATTTATTGTAAACTATTAACAATAGTCATGAATATCTATTGTGCCTTACATAAGACTTCCCCATAAGGGAAGAAAAAACCATGATATTCAGCTCTGAACATGGCTCTTCTAGTTTCAATTACCTTTGAAGTTCCAAAGTGTGCAACTTCAAGCTTATTAAAAATACAATTTTCTACTTCACAAGATGAAATTTGGATATATATATTTCTAGTCATCTAACAAAGCAATGTATTGCGTTCCTTATAGTTATGTTGATATTCATCCATTTCCTAGTTGGTGAATGTACTAACTTTCTTGTCTAGGATTTTATATCCTCCAATAAGCATAACAAAATTATCTACTACAGTATTGATAATAAATGTATTCATGCGATCTATCCAATATTCATTATCATTCCGATAAAAAATAGGTTGTTTAGTTGGATTTAGGTTTTCTATGGAGCCATCATTGATTCCTAACATCTTAAAAAAATCATTCCACACAAACTTTTTAGTATTAAATATAAGTTAACTAGGAATATATTACTCAGTAGGGAAAAAGAAGAACACTGAAAAACTTGAGCAAAAAAACTTATATATGAATATATGTTTTTCAAAGACCCACTCTGATACCAATTGTAGGATCGAAAGGATGAAATAAGATACTGATTGTAGTATATAATGATATAGATGCTCAATATTCAAAAGGGGGAGGGGTGAATTTTATACTTTAAGAAATTCCTTTGGATCTGTTTAATACGGTGATGTTTAACAAATTTAAACAAGGTAATTCACAAAACCTCTAGTTCAACACAATTTCCAGATTCCAGAAATATGATTCCAAGATTGTAACTCCGGAATGATTGTTCCAGAAATAAAACATAACAAAATTTTACAAAGATAAAGATTCTACCTTAAAGCATATAGAATCCCACTAATTAGTTTACAAGTATAAGAAAGTATAAGATAGTTATACTTTCCACAAAAATTAAAATGCAGCAGAAAACATGAAACTAAACAAGTGAAACTTAGTAAATATTTTAACCCAAAGAGTATGGTATCCTACAACCTTGGATAAAGATCCATTGATTTATAATATCAATAATTTCTAGCTTACCCACACCAGGGTAAGCCCTAGATACGAAGATCAGAGTGTGTCTTGCTATCCCTGCAAGTCCTCAACTTCACGGTAGTCGACAACTATGTCTTACTCAGCAAAGAAGTCCTCAAACATTAAGGTAGTCAGAACCTCTATCTTTCTATCCCCGGAAGCCCTCAAATGTACTCAGTAACATTCGGAGTCGCACGAAGAAAATATGAATAAGGTGTTCAGTATGAACTAAGCATGAAATTCTTTCTCACTAGAAATCACTTTAGCGGCATGTAATCTCTACACTGATCAACTAATTTGAGCTCTTTCAAATGAGTTCTAATTTATAGGCACATCTCCAACGGTTTTCTCCATCCTCCAACAGTCATATTTTTCCTTTAATATCTGAGGGAACTATACATGTTTCACTCAAACAATGGTTATTTTGTACCTAAATGCATGACATCAGTTTAAAATCATAAAAATGGAAAGCATAAAATATGGTTCTTAACTAAATCCATTTTTTGGAGTCTAAGAAGATATGAACGTTTGAAATCTAACCAAAAACTATTCAGAGTCTATACTACATGGATATTAGGATTTTGTTTATTATGTAATGCAATGTTAGAATTATATAATCCTCGGATTCTGAAATCATAAGAATTCAGAGTCTGTGTTTATATGAATTTGAAATCTGAGTTTATAAGAATTTGGTGTCTGATCTCATAGAACTTCAGAATCTGAATTCTGTAGAATTCAAAGTACATTCTCGTAAAATATTGGAGTTTGAATTATGTATTATTTGAATTCTGAGTTAATATGAATTCGGAGTCTAAACTCATAAAAGTTCAGAGTCTTATTTTAGTAGAATTTGGAGTCTGAACTCATAACTATTCAGAGTCTGAATTCAATAGAATTCGGAGTCTGAACTCATAAGAGTTCAGAGTCTGAATTCAGAGAACTCGGAGTCAGAACTCATAAGATTTTGAAGTCCTAGTTCAAAGAACTATGAGTTAGAATTCATAAGAGTTCAGAGTCTGAATTCAGAGAACTCGGAGTCAGAACTCATAAGAGTTCGGAGTCTGAATTCATAGAACACAGAACCTGAATTCGAATACTGAAAAAAATTCTTTATATCTAAGTATATATATTATTCTGATGTTTTGGTTAGGAAACAAAAATTTATAATTAAAATATGAACAATTACAACATAGTAAGGATAAATTTTCGTTTGGAAAGGAAATATTTTCCTTATGAAGATAAAATATAGGAAAATGAAATTTGCCTTAAGACAAATTGTTTGGGATTTTCAAAACATGAAAGACTGGAAAAGTAATATGGAAACCATATCAACTCAACAAAGAGTATCTAATTTAAGGATTTTTTATTGTTAGATTTCTTTTTTCCTTGTTCCCTATAAGTCTACATTGGTATTTGGATGTTAGTTTTCAATTTTAGGTCAATTTTTTCACTTCCCACATATGTTCTCCAATATTGAAACCTCTTTATGAGTTACATTACATAGCCTTTATTTCTCCAAAATTCTGTTTTAATGCTATATTATTTTTTCGTTATTATAATTTTGGTTTATATGAAAGGAAAATCCATTTGTTAAACCATTGCCAACCTATATGAAATTTAAGGGTGAAATTCATCGTATGGGGGTCAAATTTAACACCCCTATTTTTAATGAATATATTGTTTCAAATAAATTAAAATTAATTGATTTATTTCATTGAACACTAAACTAATAAATGTTTTTATGTGAAACACCACGTTCATTCTATGTTTTATGCAACATTGAGAATAGATTGTGGTTTTTGAAACAATATGATTGGATTTTGATATACTGAATACCATTTTACACCATTGTCTTATACTACATGAAATACCAAATCATTCTGAACTATAATATAGAAATTATAATATTATTTAATATGCTATTATCACCTAATATTTTTAATTTAAGGAATTAGAATGATTTAAAAAATATAAATATAAACAGTTTTCACACTTTTATTAGTAATCTAATAATTATAAATGATATTAGAACAATTTAAAATAATGTAAAATGTTTCAAGAAAAAACAATATATTTTCTAAAAAGCGGTTTAATCTAGCTTGTATTGCATGATTGAAAATAAAATTATAAAACATTATTATTAATTTTTAGAAAAATAGTAATTTTTATTTTTTAAAGAGGAATATTAGACATATCTTATAGTTATTTTTTTATTTTTATGAGAATATTCATATTTCATTGAATATGGAGAAATAATAAATTATAATTTGAAATTTCCTTTGGTATATTTTATTTTTATATTAATTTTATATTACAAATTTCCTTTAGGAATAATTAGTTCAACTATAAATATAATAGTCAAATTAAATTCATTGGGATCAATTTCATTTTAAAATTACATATATATATCATTGCAAACAATAGAACCCTTCTATTTTAAAACCCTCTTTTGTTGTCACCGACATGGGAATTATTTTAAATTAATTCCTTCCACTTATGTGATTTGAATTCACAAAAATGGATTTTATATTTTAAATTAGAATAATTTTTATTTTCTAATATTTCCAACATAATTTTTCCAAAAATGATCAGTTAAAATAATAAAAATAAATCACAATGATTAAGATATAAAAGAATTTACCAATGGAAATATCATTAATATTAAGAAGTAAAAATATGTTGAAACAATTAAAAAACAAATACATTGGAAATATTTTTCCTCTTAGGACCTTAGTCCATAATTTGTTTGTTTTTTTTGTATATATTTCCCTGAAATGGTCCCATATATTATGTTCTGTAATGAAATGGACAAAAAATAATCCTTTCTTCCATTTAATTTCGATTATACTCTGGAATAGGGAAAAAATAAATATGTTCATTTATAAATATAATATTGGAATATAAATTAGATTGGATTATCATGATAATTTATTTGACCATTTTATCTATGATATAATTACTTTATAACCATAACAAACACTAACCCATAAATTCTTTAGTTAATAATTAAATATATCAAATGATACTGGAAGCATTACAAGTGAATTAAATTGAATTAATTATTATGTCAAATTATTTTTTCTTAAATTAATGTACCATCTTAATGTGGTTTGATAAAATTATATTTTAATTCCATAATAGATATATTTTATAAAGAGATATTAGAATAATATCAAAATTGACATCATTGTTATTTTATAATAAATGATTATTTGTTAATTTATTACAAATTTTTAAAAATCATATAATATTTATAGTGATTTTAATGTATTATTAAATTTCAATTATTGTCCATTAATGTAAAAATAGTAATATTATAGTTACTATAGTGACTTTTAAATAGTCAGAACACAGTTTACAAGGTTATGGTTTAAGCGTTGCTTTTCAAATTTTATGCCCTTGGGTTAATGTTAATTTCAATAAGACATATGAATTATTATTTATAAAACTAATTTAAAATTTATAATCATTGATTCCAAATTATATAATAATTATCACTCTAAAATTTTCGTTGATAATAAATTTCCTAAGTTAGAAAACTAGTTAACCTAATGAAAAACCAAAATTGTAAAATAATTAAACATATGAGTTATGTAAACATTTGTTTCTGAAGTTTTTATAAATGTGAGGTAGTGGATTTTACCAACTATATAATATCTTCAAACCATTAATTATCAAATTTGTATGACTTTATGGTTTAGTTTCCTCCCAATAGTGATTACATTTTAGTACTTAAAAGAATGTCACTCCACATCAACTATGAAAGAGAACTCACATTCCCCCATTCTTCACAGCATAAAAAAATTAAATCACCCAATAATACACAAAATTAATCATACCCATCCACTATCTCATCATATAATCCTTAAATTTTTAATAAATTTATCCAAGTAAGGCCTTTAGAGATGACCAAAAAGTTATAACAAAGAAGAGGCAATGTTAATCAACAATTTTTTCTATTTTTTTCATCATCAAACAACTGTAATTATTTTTATATCTTGATTATATATTAAAAACGTATCTTAAATATATTATGTGTTTTCTATTTTGGTTTTTACCCATGTCCACATACAATTCAATCAAATGTTTTATGAAATCCCTGGTTGTGCGTACGACGGACTACCACCGCACAAATAGATGCCATTATTTTATCCATTTCCACCATTAATTAGAAGAAACAATGCTAGAAATATTATTTATATATGATATATATAATACATATGCTGTATTTATTCTTATTAAATTATTATATGACATTGATAATCATATTCTATATTTTTTTGGGAATATGATAACCTCATTCTTGTGTACAGTGGACAATCTTCTCACGATGTAATGTGATTCGTTCACACTTTACATGGAATGTATTAAGGATGGGTATAAGATACATAAGTGATATATATGAGCCTAGAATTATATTATAATGATAATATATATAAATTTTTTATATATCTATTAGTATGATAATAAATTGAAATAATGTTCATGTGTATGTACGACCTTCCATCTCTAAGAACTGTATATTTCATTTCTTGTCAATAAATTTTATGGATTATTATAAATACATATATACTGATTATAAATCAAGTTTGTTTAATTTTTATCAAACTTGGTATGATTAAATCAATGTCTATATAAGTGGGATGAGAATGAAAATTCAAATCATTTATTAAAAATGAAGAGGTTATTACCCAAAACATAACTTTATCATCAAACTATTAAAAAATATGTAATATAAATTCAAAAGTAAATAATTTTTGGTATTAAATAAATGTATATGGTTCTATGATATATGTTAAATATACTTATATTTTTTTAGAGTACGATTGAATGAGTAAGATGAGTGTCACAACGTAAGGTAATAGATTTATGTATCACTTTATACAATTATGAGACACGTGTAGTATTAACCCTATGAATATTCTATATTGTGTATGTAATGATCTGAATACACATTATTATTACTCTAAATAATTATATTATTTAAAAATCCACCTTAGTATCTATATTTCAAGGACATACTATTACTATGTTAACAAAGCGATAATAGAATTTTTTCAAAAATTGCAATCCTTGAGACACATGTTATGATATGCACAAATATTCTCCTACGATATGTATATAATACCACATTAATTAGTGAATTCATGAATATCCTTATTTTCATGATATTCTGAAAATTGTGTAATGTTATCCTTTCATGGGGATTTTGATTCAATTGTACCAATGTGGTAGGATTTTATTGATAAAATCTCATTATTTATCAGAAATGTTTATAATTATACTTCCATTGATGATATAATATGATCCATACCTCAATAAATATCATTTTTTACTTCACATATAGTTATTAAGGATATATTCATGTAATGGTACCATTTTTTACTCTTTGGTAATTAATATAATTAATAAAATGTTTTAATAAAATCCTTCTTAATTTCTCACTTTGATCCGAAATTTATTTTCCCCCAAAACCATTTTTTTAAAAATATTTTAAAAAATGTTCAAATATCCTCCTGTGAATTTTACAATACATTTTTAACCATTTTTTTTGTTTTTAAAAACATTTAAATGATTATTCTTTTAATTTTCTGATCATGGCACTTTTGAATTAGGAATAATTTGAAAGGAATCGATGTTTTTTTTAAAATGTTATGTATGGAATTCTCTGACATCATGACCACTCCATTAGTTGAATCCTTCATTATAAATTTTGTTGAATATTTTCAACATTAAAATTTGTTTTCTAAATATTCATGAATATTTTTTTTTCATATAAAAAAGTTCTCAATTTTTTTTATTTTTTATAATGTGTTTTTATATGCGGAAAAAATATTTTCCTCAATAAATGGTTAATATGATTTTTAACGAATAGATTATAATTTTCAAATTTTATGTAAGAAAATTATTTTGAAAGTGTCATATTTGTTTAGATAATGAATTATTTCCGATTTTCACATTATATTTTTCCTCGGTTATTTTCAATAAAAAAATTTTAAAATGTTTTTAGTTTTTTAAAAAGTCTAATATGAATGAATTTATTCATTGAGAAAATTTTTAGGTAAATTTTCAATGTGTTCTTAATTTGTTATCAAGATTATTTGTAATGAAAATAATTTGAAAAATGTTTTATGAAATTTATTTTAAATGAATGTTTATTTATCTTTTGAAATATTATAAATGATCTTTAAAAATACTCTTCAATATAAGATTCCATCCTTTGATATAGTTTATGATTTTTTGGGGATATAGTCCAAGAAATTCAATCTTAATGCCTTTTGGAATTTTTTAGTTTTATGATGACATGATTTTTCTGAGACTCTCTTCTCTTCAAAGGTTATGCCATGAATAAATGATAATGAAACCTGTCTCTTTTCTATTGTTTTCGATATAATGACCTATTTATGATACCGATTTCATTTCATGGGCCATGATATGTTGAATTTTTCTTTTCTTGTGTCATATATACCTATGAAATTTCTATGTTATATGTTGGAGCTATAACTCCCCCAAATGAAATGGGTTACAAATCTCTTGATATATAAATGTATTGAATGAGGAGTGAACCTAATATAGTTAGGTACATTGTCCATTATAACTATTTGGATAGTGAACCAATTAAACTAAAAGGATAGAGTTGTGAAAGGGGATGGTTTTGTGTTATGTCCAGTTGTTTCGACCCCAATATTGTACCATGATATGTTTTAGTAATCAGTTATGAATTCAAAGAAATGAATTTATTTTCATATGTAAATTCCATAAATATATGTCTTATTATAATTTTATTCTCTCATGGATCATGTTTTTTTTATTATCATTTCATTTAAGTATTATGGGCTGCCCATATTTATTTCTTTACTTGAGATTACATTCTATGATAATAAAAATATTGTATTGAAATATTATTCCCATGATCTAATACCATTATGTTCTTCTTATACATACATATTTCCTTTATTTACAATTAATTATCATCTAAGATCATCCTTATTATTTTTTCATTCCATGTCTAATGAAGAATTGTTTAATGTAGGAGTGCAATAAGGGGATATCTTTATAAGAAATGATATAGATCATTCACCAGACAAAAATATTTATTACATGATTCCAAAATCACTAAACTAGTATAGTCCTTGGGAATTTGTTTATGTACTGAAATTAATATTCATCTAAAATGTTTTAATATCAATGTATCATAATCCTAGGTCACTATACAAATGACATTAATCATTATAATAATAGAAAATTAAATTCATGGTTTAGCTCCATCTTATAATATCATCATCAGTATACCCTACCACCCATTGATTACCAATGCCTCATGGATTTACATATAATTGGTATTTAATGTAATAATGTTCAAATAATATATAACTTAATAAAATATTTTAATAACGATTCAATGTATGTGTACACCCCAATTAAATCAATGATTTTATAATAATTCAAATGACAATATTTGGTGGTTTGGACTATATAATAAACCTTAGCATATTATCTAATGATTCTTTTAGCAATCCCACATAAATGGAACTCGTTATAAAGTATAACATTATACTAATGATAATAATAACACATTATCATAACCCATAATAATCCATGATGATCAACATCATGGGGAAACTCTTTATCATACATTGATTGAATAATTCAAAATTTCTTTCATTAAAAATATTAATCCAACATTAAAAAATTTTATAGTGGATATTACCTTTTGTAAAACATTATGAATTATATATTATTAAAAACATTTAAGAATAATCAAAAACCATAATTAATAAGTTGTGTAAAATGTACTATTTGGTTGAATACCAAATCAACCTTACGTATGCTACATTATAAGAGGTTTGTTTAAACTAATCACTTCCCTATATAATTCATGCCATATATCTATGGGTATTCATTATAAGACCCTCACATTAAAATATTTATTGTGTAACATATATGATGAAATCTAATTTTTATAATGGAGAGACTTAGAAATAATATATACAATGCTTAACTCTATAAATATATTGAATTTCCTCTCAACAACATTAAATTTTATAACGGAAAAAACATATTTCGTTGACCTAGAACTCATTATATGCACAAAATAAACAATATTTCCTTAATTTAGTTTAAAATATTGTCTAAAATAATTTGGTAAATAATATAAATCTTTATATTATTACATCACGAAAACATATTATTTTTAATTTTAAAAAAGTATCATTTCCTTTTTATAGTGTCTAAATGTGATAGTTAGAATTTTTCTAAACTAACATTTCCTAACGTCATTTAGGATACAAAATGAAAATAATATTGAAATATAATATAAAGAATTTGTTATTTATTAATGATAATATTATTAATGATTAAATATTATCACAGTAGTCATATGTAAATTAAATTATTACAAAATATCTTTCTGTGATATAGAAACTCCTTTTTGATAGGATATAAAATTAAATTCCATTTAATATTAATTATTAATAAATAAACAAAGGTTTCTATATCATCTCTAATAATATATGTTCTTATAGATTTTTTTTCAAATAATAAATTTAATGTCTGAATAAGCCACTTACAGTGATGGAATATCGTTTATTTAATATTGAAACTACAATATAAATAAACAATTTTTTATAGGATGTGAATTATTATCCTTCTATTATTTTAAAAAATGTTATATAATCCAATAAATCATAATTGATAAATATCATTTCATCCTGTTCATATATTCTATTTTTTTATAAATAAATACTGAATTATATAAGGTATGAATGAAATCCCATTACCTATTTTAGTCACAAATTTTTCATTGTTTCTTACCTAAAATTATGTGATTTAATAAATCTTATTTAGAAGATTCTTGAGAATTTTTTGAGGATAACTGGTTTTGTAAATATTATTCTTCCAAGGAAGGTTAGGTTGTAGTGTATTTAGGTGTAAAAATCATTGTTAGGAAGCCTTTGGAATAGTTAACATGTTGCCCTAATTCTCCATAGTGTGGAGGAAGGTTATGATGTGTTAGGGTTTAGGGGAGGATTTATTCAATTCTACTTATTTTAAAACCATTAAAACATGTTGGTGGACTATTATATAGTACCTTACATTACCATCATGGATGTTCAATGGATTTTAAGGCTATGGTATAACCATTTTTATGGATATGCTATTCTCTGTACTATTATTCAAGTGGGAGACGATTACACAGTTGAGCCCTGGGGAAGATTATTTAAAGACTCTTCCATTTCAGGTCGGGTTGAAGTGTTGTTTATAGGATTTTTCATACCCCTCACCCCTATGTAAATTCTATATAATGTAATATATTCCATTTAATCTAGGGGAAGAGGTTAACTGATATTCACTATGGTGTGTTATTCTTTGATTCCTCATATTAATGGTTGTTTCATCAAAGGTTTGTCATGACCATGGAAGTTATGGTGTGGTTTTGTTTTTCTAAACATAATGGTATTTTAACCAATGTATATTTCATCTTCTACCATGTAAAACTCATTCAAAAATTATGATTTTAAAGGCTTTCATGATGAGTTTTGACTCACCTAACATTATTTCTTCTTAGATCAAATAACTGATGGATGTGTTTAATTCCTATTTAGTAAGAGAACATTATTCACATCAACAATTCCTATTTTATTCACCACTCTCCTTTGATAGAGGTCTATACTCCTTATTATGATAGATAAGTTTTTTTGCTAGATGGTTTATGATTCTAGGATCTAATCCATGATCTTTCTCACCACTATTCTTTATTAGAAGTTCCTAGAGAGGTTTTTGGATCTGATCTAGGGATTAAATGTGGGTTGTTTCATACAGATTTATCATTTGTATGAATCCTTGTATTACTGGTTCATTAGAAATGAGTTTTTTTTAGAATAAAATCCCACATTAAATATTATTTTATGTATTATTATAAAAGGTCACCTAAATTATGAAAACCACTAATATTAGTGGAACTAAATTTTCAAGGTGTATATTTGTAAAAATTATGGCTTAATTTGAACGATTATTATGTAAAATAATTTGAAGTTGATACTTAAGAATGTTTTATTAACATGAAAGATTATTTGAAAAGTCATGAATTTTATGAAAACCTATTATCAGGTTTCAAATTTAAAAGGCATGTTGAAAATTAAATTGGGAAATTAAATTTTAAATGATGAATTTAATTGAAATTAATTATTTCCCAAGAATGAAAGATTCATTTATTGAAGAACATGTGAGACTAAGTAGCTTATTGATGTCTAGGATAACCACATTAGGTATCTGACTCTATATAAATGGATTTATTATTAAAACACTAAATAGACCAGGTTCAGTATGATTTACGTATGATGGGTCTGAAAATATGGTGTTGATTGATTATCCTGATTTTTTAAGAATTATAGAGTATGAATACATAATTAGGCATTGATGATTGAAAATTACGTGGATCCTATAGCTAAAAAGAAACATACCTCAAGGTTTCTAAAAATTTTGATTTTCATTGATTGATTTTATTATACATTCCATTTTTTATACATTGATTGACTAAATCTAGTTTTTTACATATATTATTTCTATGAATTTATCATTAGAGAATATTTTTTATATATAATTTATTAATTAATAAAATTATTTTTTTATAAAAATAAATAAATTTTATTTCAGGACTTAGAAATTAAAATTCATAGAATAAAAGGATTACTGTTTTGAAATTAATCAAGAGAAAAATTCTTGTATCCAAATAGGATGCTTTCCCAACACCCTAAAAATTTCTACTATCATTTTTAAATGTTGTTATGTTGGGTTTAGGGAATGGGAAAACAAAACATAGAGGTGTTTTTTTAATTGATCCACAGGAATCTAGAGTGATGTAGGTTACTGATGGTTATATAGTACAATTATTGAACATTAATTGTGATAAATTAACATGATGAATAATTCATTATATTTGGAGGGGAGTTATGTTAGGTATGTTTCCTATCTTATTATGGTAATTTTATCCTCGATGTGTCTTTGGAACACTAACTTGATTCAATTTTATCTTTTGCTATTATGATTTTCTGGTTTGTTGTTGTGGAAAAACTATTACCTTATATGTCAAATATGATTCTAGGTGCCAGTCGCTAACTTTTTGGTACTAGGAATTCCCATCGTGATATATCACAAATAGATCATGTTTCAAAATACTCTAATATCTATATTGGATCTAGAAAAAGAGTTATCAAGGGTGGTTGACTGTATTTCCTTCATGATGTCATGTAGTCTGGGACGTCCTGATAATCATGAGGTATTCTTTTGGGGACATAGGAAATCATTTTCAGTGAGTGCCTAAATTTGTCTCATCATTGATTCACTTCAGTCATCAGGGGTATTTTGTAAAAGGGACTTTAAAGAATAATTTAATTTTACTATGAACATTTTCCAAATTTCTATTTATGTATCTTGAAATCCATGAACATTGAACTCTATATTATGGAATTGACAATCTTGTATCTCATTATTGGTATGTTGATTTGTGTATCCATATTGATCTTTCAGATTTCGTATTGATATTAGGTAGTATTATTCCCTCGCGGACACATTTTAATAGGACTTGAGTGGAAACATTTATTGACCAATAAATCCAGAATAATATGGTTCACTAGAATCATATTTATATGGTGGTGTGTGGTTTACATGATCTGGGATATGTGGTTTCACACTTTCTAAAATCTTCTCTATTCTTTGATCCTCAAATAGATGATTTTAGAGACAGTGATCAATAATTTCTTTCGTATAAAAGTCCATTTTTTTCTACGATTGAATGATCCTCAACTGGTATATGATCTGTGAAAAAATAGTTAGCTACTCATTGATTTAATGGAAATTACTAATTGGATTATAGTTAAATTTGAAACCTTGAAGCACGTGGGACCTAGTTGGAAATTGTAGGATTATAAGGTTATAATGAGAAAACATGTGGAAGACATGTAGAGAGGCATTACTTATATTTTCATTTATTATCTAATTAAATAATATTTGTTAATAGAAAATTATATGGATTTTATTTACCAGCAATTGGGTGGTATGAATATGACTCAGTATGAATTTTTTCCCTAAACTTCTTTACTTTTTACCAAAGGTAATAATGACCAAATAGTTAAAGGATCGCGAATTTGATATGTGTATTCAATCTACTATTTTACCCATGTTTTTATTGATTAATCTATGTTATTATGTGGTTCTCTAGAGAGGGTGTTAATGGATGATTTTGACGTGGATGGTATGTGAAGGATAATGAGAGTTACACTTACTCCGACTAGAATTTATATTGGTCCTCTATAGGGATATATAACGAATTATGAGTCTTATGGGGGGTTATCTATAGAGAAAACCATCCATACCCCATTATGGTCTTAGAATTAGCTGCAATAAAATCTATTGGGGTGGAATGGATGGAATTGAAATTTTTTTTCTCTATGGAACCCATGATATATGGTCCAGGGGGATTCTCATATCACATACATAAGTTCAATAACATTTTTCTACTCTGTATAGTGGCATGGGATCATCATCTTTGTAAAGTATTTTGTTAAAATCATAAGCATGAAGAACTATAGAATTCTATCCAATATTATCTAGAATAAATAATCTTCATAGAGTGGAAGAGTCTCTAGAGGAAGATGAATTGGGTATCACGATAGTGAGAGGTACCATCAAAAAAGCATCAACTTCAATGGAAGCATCATTTTGTATCATTACATCTCACCCGTTCATATAAGATCATATTTTTAATTTTCTTAATAATACTAATGGGTTTATACCTTATCAGATAGATGTTAATTCACCAATCATTATGAAGGGATAATATGCTCTCTGATGTCCCTCTTTTGTTTTTTCTCTACCAGAGATTATGAAATATTTTATTATACTAGATCACTAAATGAAACATGTTTATTTCTTTTTTAGGATGGATTTGATGATTATATATAAACACAAAGTCAATTGTTTCATTTGAGGGATCTAATATACTATTCATGATGGGGTGTTTTGTTATATCTATAGAGAATCGAACATATGTTCAATTCTATATAGAACTCCATTTCAAGAGTTGGTATGTTTAATATCAATGTTTTATTATTTTTTGAAAAATGAATCTTTTAGTGGCGATCTTCCTCCTATTATTTTTGAGTTTCATGATGTGTTTCCTTTCACTTATTTAGGTTTCCACTAGTAAGTTAAGTTGAATTATCCATTGATTTTTTATTGTGAACATCAGGTCTATATTCAATCTTACCATATAGTAAAAACTAAATTTCAATTGTTAGAAACTGAACTGGAATACATTATATATAATGAACTTATAAGCATGAATATATCACCATGCAAAGCTCCTATTCATTTTCTAAATCATTTTGATGGGACACATCCCCTATATGATTATTATTTGAAAATATATATAGTTTTGGAAAATAAAAAATATATGTTTACATGGAGTGATTATCAATTTGGCTATTTGAAATGGAGAATGTCATTCTCTATGACTGATCTTCGAGCTCGTATTCACTATTTGAGAATTAATAAGTTAACCTTATGAAGACCACCATCATGTTTAGAAATGGGTATTATGATTAAATCCATATGTAATTTTTCATAACAAATTAACTTACGAATTTAATGGTTCATCTAAATAGAATATTCCATGAACACCTAAACTCATGGAAATTTTTATTTATGGATAGCATTTTAGTCGATTCTAAAATAGAGGAGGGTCATCTGCATCATCTGTAGATAATCTTAGAAACTTTGAGAGATCATTAAATTTTTTCCTTGTTGTTGAAGTGTATTTTATGGATTCGAAAAGCGCATTTCATAGGACATGTGTTCTCAAAACAGAAAATTTTAGTCAGTCCCGAAAAGGTGAAGGTTTTCTTTCATCAGGGAAATTGTTTAAATTGTTTAGATTTACCGAATCAAGGATTTATCAGTGTATTACCACTAGGATTTCAAATGATTTCTCAAAGTTGATTTCTCCAAAGAATTCACTCATAAAGAAAATGGAAATTTTTTTGTGGGATGATAAATTCTAGAGTTATTATGTAATATTTAATAATGTTTTTTTTTTGGATTTTTACAATTTTGAAACTCTTAGAGATTAGGAAGGGATTTTTTTGTCTTTTTTGACATGTCATTATTAGGTTTGGGATGTTTTATCATGTTGGGTAATCTTGTGGTGGCCTATGAATATAGATAGATTAGGCCAATCGATAAGAACATTCTGAACCAAAATCTGATACTCACATCCATGATGCATTCTTTCAAGAGTAAGGGATTTACCTTTTCAGAAAAGGGTAACCATTTATTCTTCCCACAAAATGCAGATTTATATTTTTTCACAAAAATACATGATCCTAAAATATTGGGGTTGGATGGAGTATATTAAGTTATTTTTTTCAATATATCACAAACCGTTATTATGGTGAATTTCATTGTTAACGATTTTAGTAAGAAAATTCCCATTCAACCCTTGAAACAATCCATAAAAGAGTGGAATTTGAGGGAATATAATACTTAGTTTCATATGGAGGTTCATCATGATGATGATAAGATTGGCCTAGAAATAATTTAGATGGACTAATTTATACTTGAGATGTTTATTTGGAATTATTAGATTGAAGATGAATTTTAGGGTATTAGGAACCCTCTTAATGGTGAGGGGGCCATTAATTAGTGGTCATTCTCTAATAAAACGCTCCTACATTTCTAAAACTATTATGTTGCACCTTTTGTAGTTCGAAAGGATTTGATTGGTTATTTTCATAATTCACAATGATAAGTGTGCCATAGAACCATGATGATGTTCTAAAAACTGTGGAAATGATTTTATAGGGAATATATGATATGAGACATCACTAGAATAATTTCTCACTATTATTATTTCCAATAAGTCAATGTAGAGCACTAGAAACCTTTTTGATTTCTCCCTCCCCATCTTATTCTAACATAAAAGTTGTATGAATTGTCTATATATTTCATGATTGGGTTTCCACATACCCCTAAATGAAAAAATGTGGTATTGGTTCGGATCGATCATCTTTCTTTATTCACATTGAGGAAAGAACCATAGTTTTATTTTTGGACGTCTCTTCAAGAATGAGATAGTTTTTTAATAGATTTCAATATATTATAGTCACATATAGGGATCCTTGGTGAATTTATTATTTTTTCAAGGTTCCAGAAATTTTATATGTGACCCCATGTTAGATTATAGGTACCCTATCATTTGAAAATGGATGGTTGGAAAGAACCATCCGAACAGAGCTTTGATCATATTATACGTCATTTCATTCTAAATAATGGTGTAGCATGGGATATACATTTTGGATTGTTTTAGTTTTCTGAAAAAATTAGTTTCTAGAACACAATTTGAATTGATCCTTATATGGATTAGTATGGACATCCTTGTGGATCCTTTTTTGGCAAGTAAGAGGTGTGTGTAGATTCCTTTGTGGGATAAGGATTGGTCCCTGATATGAAGGAAAATATGAAGTTGATTTTCCATTGAATTATGATATCATAACTCATTTATAAATCATATGATGACCATCACAGATTCCATTTTGAATTATCATTTTGTGATCATGTGTTTTAAGGTTCCTACTTGGGATAGGTCACTAAAATTGTGGAAAACATGGAAATTATCCACTAAGGTCAGTAGGTACATTTATTATTGGTGAGAATTTTTGAAATATGTCTTTCCATTTATAAATTCTTGTATAGTAAATATTGATTCATGTCATGTTTCATGTATGACAGATCATGACGTATATTTAAAAAATTCTCATGTATTTATATGGAAATTACATTTGTTGGAACCCTATTTATTAATGAAAAAAAATTAATTAATAATGTTGATTTTGAGACCACTTTAATAAATGAGAAGACTAAAATATTGGTTTGAGTGCAGTGGTAGCATGGTCATAATTATCGTGAGACATGGGATAATGTGGGATAGATAAGTGAGTAATGTATTCATATCATTTCAATGGAATCTCCATGAATGAATTTTTTGGGATAGAATATTTTTATGTTAGGGAAGATTTGACATCCTGTTGCCTATGTAAATTATTACATTATCCTAATTTTTGATCTCCTATAGATTGATATTTTTTTAAGATTATTTTTTATTCCAAGATAAGTAATATAGGAACATTCATTTTGTGAAGAAGTATGTGCTATAAGGGCTTTCAATAGTATCGTAGTTAGGCAGTGTCAGTGTAGACCAATAGTTTAGTACATAACCATCTTGAATCCTCTATTATATATGGTGTGTATGATATGTCTGCAACATAATCATTTGAGGGAAGGATTTTGTTATTTCTTCTTATTTTGGAATAATTATTGTACGTTTGAGGGTTGTGTTATAGCACCTACCTTTTGCATCATGGTTTCACCGTGGATGGCCATGTCGCTGCATTGACCATTTCCCCTGGTTTGAAAATATAGGAACCACTATTACAATGGGTGTCAAATACATCATATTGAATTAGGGATATGTTTTTTAACCCTCTTCCATTCCATGATGGGAAGTGGAATGGTATGTGGGTTGTGTCATATCCCTCACATCGGGGTAAATAATATCTGTAAAAAAGTGTCATTGAATACAAGGTAACCAATTGAGTGGGTGTCTAAATGGAAGTTAAATATACACTAAACCATAGCCTTGGTTGTTTTAACATATATTTGTCATGGCCATGGAGAGCAGTGACACATTCTATGCTTTTATAAACATAAATTTCATGTACAATATTTACATTCAAACATCTCTTTCACAAACCACATTCGAACATTTGGATTTTGATGTATCACAAGATAATTTTTAACTCCATCATTGTACTCCCTTATTAGATTGATTCATCAGAGTATTCATTCAATTCCACTTCCAAAATAGAACATTCAAGTCCCCATGAAAGAATATTTTCTTTACTTCACTCCATTAATAGTAGTGAATCCTCATGATAATGATATATTTAATAGTTTATTAGGATTGAAAATGATCCTCAATTCCAATCATTGCCTTGATTCATGGTTGGTAGCTCCTTTCTTGTATGTTGAATCTGGTCATGTGATTAATGATAGAGGGATATATAAGGATTTGACAATTAGATGAAACATTGATTAATATCCTGATTTAGAAGTGTTTTTATTTTATCTAAAAATATTAAATTTTAGATTATTTTACATATGATTGAAAATGGATTGATACATTTGTAAAACACATAATTTCAATGGAATTGAATTTATTGGGTGTATTTTGTGAAAAATGGTGGAACAAGTTGAAAAATAATTTGATTAAATTATTTTATAATGATTCTTGAGTAATTGAGATTAAAATTATAGAGAATTTTAAAAGAAATGATTGTGATTAGAACCAATGATTT
Source organism: Viscum album (assembly GCA_963277665.1). Classification (NCBI taxonomy): domain Eukaryota; kingdom Viridiplantae; phylum Streptophyta; class Magnoliopsida; order Santalales; family Viscaceae; genus Viscum; species Viscum album. The sequence goes on from OY728127.1 coordinate 1,303,591,950, forward strand.
GGTTTATTAATATAAAAGGAATATTGAACTAAAATTGTGTAAATGAATTTCGAATGATGAATTGATTTGAAATGAATGATTTTCTGAGAATAAATGAATTACTTATTGAAGAACATTTGATCTTGATTAGATTGTATGCAATTAGGATAATCACATTCACACATTGAATACTGATAAATGTATTAAGAAAAAACATTAACTAAACCATGTTCTTCATTATTTTCCCATGAAGGTATACCAAATGGGGTGCTTATTTTTTATCCTTATTTCATGGGACATAATATTTGTGAAAATATATTTTTGGTATAATGATAATTGAGAAGTGCGAGGATCGTATATCTAGAAACATACCTTCTTCAGGGGTTATGGCCATTGTGTTTTTCATTTTTGATTTGTTTATAAATTCCACTATATAAGTATTTATTTTTTACTGACTGGTTTTAATGTATATTTTCAATGTAATAATTTCATTTAATCATGTTTTGATTTATAAAAAAACATTCACATAAAATAATGTTTTGATTTATAATATTTAAATTTTATTCAATGCCTCATTAATTTAAATTGAATGCATAAATTATTTATTGTTATGGAAATTATTATGGAACACATTAGGAGTAAATATGTGTCAATTTAATTAACACCATACCTTTACCTTAAAAATTATGAAGTTCATTTTATGCTAGATGTAGTAAAAAGAAATGTTGAACTTGGAGGTCGTAGTTGTGCTTGATCATTGAGACTCTGGAGAGATGGTGGAGATTGGTTGATCTTTGGTCTAATTAATACATTTGGATTTTTAGAATTTTCCTCAATGGATGATTAATTATCATCTGAATGATATTAACTTTTTGATGTTTCCTCACTTCTTATGGGACTTTTATATTTGGGGAGTTTTTGTCATACCAACTAATTTCTATATTTTCTTCTCATATAATACATAATTGGTTTTTTCTTATGTAAGAAATATTCCCTCTTGTGTATTATATGATTTCATGTTATATAAACCAACATGCATGAATATATAACATTGTTCGAGGTATCTTAGGGCCAGCTCAAGTATCAGTTTACATGGGTTCATCTATGCGGGATATATTTTATTGAAATAAATATTTTATGTAACGACTCATTGATTTATTTCATTAATAAAAACTAAAATTTCTATAAATTATTACACATATTTTTATCTTCTACATAATCACAAAACATTGTAATTATAAATTTAGAATTATATTTTCTTCAAATAAAATTAATTAACTGTTCTAGAAATTATACTAGACCAAGATATGGAAATGTGTTTCTAAAAAATCATAAATTATTCTAGATAATTAAATTATATAGAACATTATCTCCACATTAATAATTACTATAGGTTTCAAAGACCCAGAATGAATTTATGAAAAAAATAATATTGGACTTTCCAACAAATTTTTCCACATTGGATTTGATATTTTACCCACTTGTAATATCACTATAACATCCAAAAAATGGACATAAAATTACCTATCACCATTTCATAACATATTGATAAAATAATAAAAAATCATTAATCTTATTGATATTTTCCAAAAAATTCCATTGATGATGATAAAATTTATTCTATAACTAGATAAAAAATAATGAAACATCTAGTCTCCCATAGTAACTAGTAAAAAATAATATTGTGTATATTAATAGTGACAAATGTTTCATAGTTATCTTTGAATATACCTTTTATGAAACCAGTATTCAATCCTACAATTATATATAATAATATTTAGATTCGAGTACTGAAAAAATTTAGATGTTTTTTCGGAAGGAATAAAACTAAAACCTAGAAGTGCAAGAAATAATTTTTTCTTTTACCAATTTTAAGAGTTTCCAACAATGATAACTTTAATATATATAATAATATAATGATTTAGATTAATTATTATGATATTATCCATCTACAATAAAATATTTAATCAAAATATTATCATGTTTTATTAAAACAATTATGGTGTTTTATTAAAGACACTTCCACTAAAACAATGACACCTTTAAAAATATATCTTATATATAAGTGGGACCAAATACTTATTTAAAATTTTGATAGAACATATATCATATAAATTATCTATAAAAATATATTTTAAAAAACTTATTTAATATTATATATAATTCCTGTAAAGTTGAATGGATAACTCTTTACCCGGATCTAACATATGGTTTCACCAAAATGGATTTCTATCGTATCCTAACAGTTTGGATTTCATAGCAATGTGTAACAAACAAAAAAGTCAATGAAAAAGGATCCAAATGGTTAGAGTCCCATTATTACCTATTTTCCATATATTATATAATTTAATGACACCTAACGGTTTTGGAAACCCATACTAAATTATTGAGGTGTTAAAACATGTTTATATAAAAATAATATTAAACATATAATATTATAAAGGATTTTACCTCAAAAAAAAATTATGTGTTATTTATTTTCAGTGTGTATAGGTAACAATGTTATAGTTTCAATACCAATTACTTCCACAAAATCAATATTTACATACCATATTTAGGTGAAACCCTTTATAAAACTCAAATCCTATTTTACTATCCCAAAATAAAAATCAACATATCTATACATATAAAAATGTATATAATCTATAAGTTATATATAACACATTCATGAAAATGAATATAATTATATAAATTGAAAAATATCCACTTGAGTATTATGTGATCTAAAAATAGTAATCCCAGGCCTTTCTAGAATAATTTTTGATCCTCCATCATGGATAGTTTGAACATTAACCTACAATCTCTCTAATATGGTATTGTTTACTCAAAATATATCTCACATTCATCATAAACCAAAATAAATGTTTTTATACATCATAAATAATAAAATAAAATAATTTTATAGATCCATAAAATATAAACTAAATATAATGTAAAACTAAATCCACTACTATAGATTTCATGTAACTCTTTAGATAAATATTGAATAATCAGTATATGTAATTGAAACAAAATTATATATAAGATTTAGTTGTATGGAAACTAAATCCATGAATTATTTAAGGAATATCACTTAATCAATTGAATAATTTGTAAATATAATTATCACATAAAAATTTATGAAAAAATTAAAAATAATTTTAATAATAAACACTTTATGATATCTATTATTATAAGGAAAGGTAGAGTCAAAAAAATTCTAACACACATCTATGTCAAATAAAACACTATGAAATGTCCTATTATAAATTTAGATACATGATCATTGTATGAATAATAAAAATAAAGATTCACAGATGAATTTGAGATTGACTCAACTAAATTTTTATGATCGATTATCACAAGATCAATGATGAAGAAGAAACTCATATAATGTTCTAGATTAACTATGAAAAATAATAATACAATATGGAGAACATAAAATATAAAATTTAATTTATTAATTTTAAGTGATACATTTTTTTCAAGGAAGAAAATGTTCACCAGATAGTGTTCACCAACAAATAACCACATGAATCTCTCCTATGTAGGTAGAAACCCAGTTACTATAATCAATTTTTACAACGAGAGGCATTTTGGAAACTATAGGACTTCCAAATCCTTCAACTAAATGAAAAATATATATCTGGTCTAAGGATAAAAAAATCTATAGTTTATAATAATTTCACATATTTTAATAAGATGGTTGTATCATTTATATTTTCTCTCTTCATTCATTGGAGGAAGTCAAGGGTTAGCTTCCATTACATAATAATTGACATTTATTCCCCATTACACATGACTCTTATCGATATGATGGTTGAAAATTCTAGATAATCGAAATTATAATAAATAAAACAAGAAATTTACCACTAAAAGGGAAAATAGTATATATTACAATAAATTATAATTTCACCCATATTAGTATCTAATAATTTTCTATAATGGAGTAATATTATACATTATATTATATAAAAATATTATAAAATATGATATGCATCAAATACATATTACAAGATACTGCTCATGGTTTATTATAAAATATTACATACCATATTATTTCATATTGAGTAATATTCATCACATAGCATGGAAATTTATTCAAAAATTCTATTTAATATAATTTTCAAGTAATTTTAATATATATATATATATATATATATTCTATGAATTAATACTTATCTATAACCAAAATCCCTTTTTTAACTAGTTAATTTACCATAAATAGTGGTATATATTTTATATGAAATAGAAATAATTTACACAATATACATAAAATTTCTCTAAAAAATTATCCCATTATAAACAGAGGTAGTCAATATCATTAACTACCTCTCCAAAATAGTGTTTATATGGAATTTAATTCAAATGTAAAAATTTTATACTATTATTGAAAGAAATGAATATTATTAACATTATATATATAAATATCTCAATATGAAATAATATATATATATATATATATATATATTACATATTATGGAATATATGTCTACACTTTTCTATGAAATCAAGATTCATTTTGTACACAATTTATTTATTTTTTCATTTATAAAAATTTGAAATAATCAATGAAATTTTTTGTTAACACAATATGAGAATATTTTTTTATTTTGATTCTATCATTTAAATGAATAATTGAAATTGGGAATATTCGTATATTTTATAAAAGTGAATATTTGTAAAATTGATAAGAGTTATCATTATACATGTATATTTATATAAATAAATTTTTCTATAATCACCAAACATGTTATTCAATATTTCAAATCCTTTTTATAAATAATTTTATTATTTGAAACTAAATCATATGTTGATTACTTATTTTTATAATAAATTTTATATTAGATAAATAGTACCAATTTTTTTAATGTGTGAGAAAAATATAAGTGAAATAAAATAAATTAAGAACCACTAATATAAGGGAGTAAACGGATGACCAACTAGTCTCCTAGTCAAGAGTGTACATGGTATCAATAACAACATAAAAATAAAAGTGTTATAGAATCATGATTGATCATCATGGATCCTCTCCACAAGATTCATCTATTTAATCAAGGTATTTTCCATGTAGGGTTTGATCAAACTCTGTGTGGCCAAGAATTTTTGTTATTGATCTTTGAAATTTATTATTATATTTTTATTTTATATATCTATAATTGGGTTATATATACATGGATGAGAAATATCTATATCTATCTCACATTTCTAGGTTTTTAGGAGACTTAATTTTGATTGATACTAAAGTGGGTGACTTTGATAAATTCTACATTTGAGTTAAATTTGTGTAATCTCTTAGGGATGATAAAATTGAATGGGCATTGGTGTAATGATATATATGTTGGGTTAAGTGAAAATATATATTAGTCATTCCCATCTAATAAATGGATTGGGTGGTATTAGTCAAATATTACAAATATTATTGGATGTTTTGTTTTATTTATTAAAAAATATTATTCTATCAAGTAATATACATTATGATCGATTTTAATATGGAATCACACATCATTACAAGTTCACATATTGGATCTCTTGGAGAACTAAAATGCGTTGACTTGAATGATTTTATTATTACCTATTTTTTGAAAATAAAATTTCACTTATTTATTATTTTTTCTCAGAGTGTCATTCTAGAATTGGGGATATTTTGAGTGTTTAAATTTTTTTTAATTATTTAAAAAAATACCATTTTAAGAAAACTATTTTTTATTATATATGTCCAAAGGGTGGTTCATGATTTGTGAATTAACCAAAATTCTCATACCTTTTTTATGTGAATTATCTTACCTTATGTGATCTATAGAATTTTCATACAAGGTGAGTTCACATGAAAGTTCATAATTTTAATATTCGTGTGGTGTTACAAAAAATTCAAATTCACAAAAAGGGTTAAAAATATTTTTTTCTCTAAATGGATGATATTTTATTAACATGAAGGACCAAATTATTAAAATATGTATATTAATTGTAGTGATTTTTTGGATAAATTCATTAGATGATGTACTAATATGAAAACCTTATTATAAGATAGATATTCTCTATTTTATTTTGTTGTATCATTACCCATGATTCATGGAATTCGGCCATTGGGATCTAATTATGAATAAAAATATATACATGAAAATAGTTTCTAAGTGATGAAAAAGAGATTATGATATGAAATATGAATTATCTTTATTTTAGGAATCGATTTTTTATGTGAGATTATAAATTTGGATTTCATCAAAAATATCAGATGAGAGAATATATTTGTGAGGTTATTTAATTAGAACACTCTATTTTTTTCATTTTTATTTCTTTTCATTCCAAATATGTTGATTTAGGGAAATTAAGGATATTGTGATGAGTTCATGAAAACTTTGTGATCAAGGGATTTCCAAAAGGAAATAGATGTTATTCATGTCATGTTGTTTTAGTGCATATAAGGCTATTAAGATAGACCATTGAGTTAGATAGAAATCATGGATACCTCAGGTGAATGTTTTTGATACCATTTCTAATTTTGGATAATATAGTGACCTCCCTAAAAAGTTGTATTTTTTATTTATATATTCAATAATGTGTTATTTGTATTGGTATAAATTAAATTTAATTTCATTTTAAATTCTACTATTCTTATTATTTTATTTTTACAAAATTTTCGTATTAAATTCATTTACTCTAAATTATTAATATTCATCAGAACATGTTTCTTTTATTAAATTAAACAAGAGTGTTTAGTGATGATTTTAGATGATACATAAAAAAATTCACCCTTCCACACTAGTATTATATCTACCATATAACCAGGGAAATATATAGTGTTAGAAAATTTCTTTACTATAACAGACTTCTATTATTTATTTTGATTTTAATATTTTCTAATAATAATTTTCATTACTTTTTTGAAATAGTGGGGAAAAATTATGATGTCGATATTAACTATTAAGTTGGTTAAAAATTATAATCTTATAAAATATCTTATATTGGATTAATATAAGTATGAGTATTAGAGGTACATAATTGACACTTTAAATTAATATAGGAATAGATGACAATGCGATTATTACATGGAACTATAACATTACAGTTAATTGAATGTCACTTTTACTAAAGATGAAAAGATATAGTATTAATTTAAATAAAATGTTTGGAACAAAATTCTATGTTTAATGAAAAGAATTATTTTTAGACATATATTCTATTATGAAACTAAAAATAAAATTTGACTATGTTTTAATTTATTCATTTTAAAACTATAACATTTTGGATCATTATGAATTTTTTTTCAAAAAAAATTATTTCTCATTGTTGGATTCTGGTTTATGCTACACGAAGTTAAGAATTAATTATACACTAAACCAAGATATTCTTGCACGATATACAACAATGACATGACATATGTTACACTGAAAACTATGTTTTTATGAAATAGAATTTTATTATTATAATTATTTAGTGATATTATTTTAGAATATAGATTAAAATTGTAAATTTTAATAACTATAACAACATTTTGAAATATCTTTTATAACGGTTTTATATAAATAAAATATATTTTTGTTAAAGTCATTATATGTTTCAAAATATTAATTTTTTAAATGAACTATTTTATATTTCTTTATATGAAAATTAGTAAAATGATTTTTATAAATATTTAAAACATTAATTTTATAAAACAAACTTAATTTTTAAATTCATATTTTCAAAATTATCTTAATGGAAATTTTTATGTTTTTTCTGAAAAAACATCTTTTATGGATGAATAGTGAAAAATATATACTTTTAATTCAAAAATAAATTTTCATAAATTTTTTAATATTGAAAAAATCTAATTTAATTTTTCTAAAGTTTAATTTGATCAGTATATCATCAATTAATGTAATTTTGGTCATTGGGACCAATTTATATTGAAATCAGATATAAACCAAATTTAATCATCTATAGATTTTTATTTAAAAAAACAAGATATCGTGAATGGTTTGTGGGAATAATTTTAAATTAATTCTGACACTTATATGATTATATTTTGGAAAATATAATTACAAATATTAAATCAAAATAATTTATAATTTAGAATAAAATAAACATTTTATGGCCAATAATATTAGTTAATGTAATTAAATATAATCATATTGATTAAGGTAATACATGATTACTTATTAGTTAACCATTAATTTATAGGTCCAAATAACCTATAATGATTTAACAAATCAATTTTATAGAGATATATGGACCACAAAATATCTTTTCTCAAATGTTAAAAAATATTGGAGCCCCATGATGTAATGGAGAACTCCCAAAAGTGTTTACCTAGTTATCTGTAAAAGAATGTCACACCTCCTACACTATAAAAGTGATCTAATCACCCCCATCACTACATCAAATCTCTAAATCCCTTTTTCTCAGAAAATATTAATTGATATGTCCTTTAAAATTACATACCATAATTCTTAAAGCCTCACTTTGGTATAGACTACATCCAAGTAATCCCTTTGGTGAAAACTAAGAGGAGTTACCCAATATAGTGGTAACCTCCTTCCAGAAGATTTATTGTATTATTTTCATTCCCCACCCCCTAAATTAATCATATTTTATGATTATATAATAAAATAATATTCCAAAATTTTATGATATTTTGTTATGTTATACATTATACCAACAATAACATATACATCCATCAAACGGATAATGAACATACCGTCTGTGTGTACGACATGATTCCACCATGCAATAAGATGTTGTTCGTATTTCATTTACCACCTCACATGGAGGGAAATTATGATGGTCATACTATATTTATAATATTCATAGGATATTTATGATTTTTAAATTCTAATCCAATTATTATATAAAACATAGCTTTTTTCCTTCCATTTTTTTTAAAATATTATAACATTTTTTTAGACATGCGTACTACAACTTCCTCAAAACGATGTGATTCATTCACATTTTAGATGGAATGTATTCAATATATTATATATATAACACATTTTTTTAATTATAAACAAATATATAATGAATATATATTATATTAATATAATATTTTACATTGTGGTTAACATGATATAATTATGAGACAAAAAATATAACAAATCAAAAAACATGTGAAAAACAAAACGGTTATTACCAAAAACTTATCTATAACAAAGAATTGATAATAAAAAGGAAATATAATTTAATAAGTAAAATTTTCATGTTATTATATAATTTATTATTTTTATTTTGTAGATTTTCAGTTATCATATATTTATTATATAGGAGTCATGAATGTGTACTAAGACCGTCAAGACAAAAGGTATGCGAATTTCATCTCACTTTCTTATATTCATGGGATACATGCCCTATTCACTGCTTATTTATTTTAGGAGTTGTATATACTACAATTACACATTTTTTATCATTGATTTAATTTAGTTAATGGTATTATAGGATTCAATTTATGTTATTTATTCATGAGGATTATGATTCAAAATTCACTCAAGTAGTAAGTGGATGTCTAGACTCACTTTTATTTATGCGAGAATTATTTCATATTGTAGAGAGTATAATTGACCTGAATGTATTATATGATTCCTATATCTAAATTTATGTGAAGTTCCATATCCATTTTATGATCTCCCTTTCATGGTGATTTAGGGTTCAAAGGACACAAAGTAAGTAAGGTAGTTTTGTGTCAATTTGGCTTCTTTCAGACACATGTTTTGTCATTCAACTATATTCTATTATGAGGTGTATATCTTTCTATTTTAAATTTAATTTCTTGAATCAACATTTTCAATATATTTTATGCTTAATTTAATTATATTTTATTTCATGGGAATTTTTATTCTATATTACCAAAATTTCAAGAGTTTAGTGCAACAATCTCATCATTTATCATGATTGTTTATGATTATGATTTCGTTCATCAAATATAATGGTCCATATCTCCCACAAAAATCATCGATTTTCTTGTAAAATGGATATTAAAGATATATTAATTTTTTAGTACCATTTTTATACTATTTTTACATAATATATTTAATCAAATGTTTTTAATAAAATTTGAAATTATTTCTCTCTTCGGTGAGATTATGTTTTACTTAAAAAGATCAAGTTTTCTAAAAGCATTACAAAATTTAAAAATTATATTATAAAATAATTTTCAAGGAAAATTATTTTTAAATATTTTTACTACTTATCATAGATTACATTTTATGTTTTCAATGTTTTTTTAAAATTTATATTTTAAAAAAAAAATTCTGTGTTAAAAAGTGTTTTCCAAAACAAAAATGAGATGTTCCTAAACAAATTTTATGTTAGTAATTTATGACATAGTTAAGATATATGATGAAATAAATTGGTGTTAGTAATTAAATTGTGGGCATATGATAAGGTTTTAAAATTCATATTCTTTATTAAAATGATTTATGTTTTGATTCCATGATATTTATGAAACTCGTTTCTCTTTCAAGGGTTGAACATTTTTAATACCCTCATACATTCATAGGTTATGATTAGATGGAATGATCATGAAACCTATTGATTTTTTCATAAGTTATTATATGATTACATGTTTATGAATACAGTTTCTTTTCTCAGGTTATGATATGAATGTTTATGATCTTGGGGAACTTGTACGTATGATCTCATTATGAGATGGGTGGGACCAACATGTCCCCCCATTGCATTGGGTAAGGATTTATATATCATGACCAAATGATGGGAAATAATTCTCTAGGGTTGATCTAATATCTGAAGGAGAGTTATCATAATCCACTATTTGAATAATGGGAAACCATATCCATTATAAAGAAAGTAATTGAAACGGGGATGGTGGTGTGTCAAGTCCAGTAGGTGTATTCCCTAGGAAATTCCCAGATATGTTTTGGAAATGTTAATTGACTTATATGGAGTGGTATTAGGTTTTTACGTGTCTCCCACAATTCCCGGTCTTATCCCAATTTTATTCTTTCGTGGATTATATTCTTTATTCTCTTTTGAATCATGAATTAATAAAGGTCAAAACAATTTCCATGACTATTGTTCATGATCTTTCATCTAAATAGTATGAACTAGTATTTTTATGATCATGTTATCAAACCCTTATGCAGATGATTATACATACATATCTCTCTTTCTTACGCTTACTAAGAATATGAGATCAATCCTTTTTATTTTTCAATTCCTTATGTTACGAAGATATGTATTACGTATGATTTTTCTAAGGAGGGTGGAAGTCATAAAGAACATACTAGTAGATAATTTATCCCACTTTATGTAAAAGTTATTATCTTTCCTTGGTTATAGTGGAACTAAAAAAATATGGGCATTGGGTGTCAATTTGTGTGAAGTATTAATAATTACACAAAAATTATTTAATAGATGTACATTGGGGTAACAACCCCAAAAAACATTATATTAATCTAGACTCAATCGAAAACTTATGCATGAAAATGTGATTTGTTGTAAACCTAGTTTGAAACTCCTAATGTTTTTTCATTGGAAATTGACTAACATTTCATGAACCACCATAATAGATTTAAATAGATATTGGAAATGCATAGCCTTGGATAAACCTAGTGTGTCACTAATTAGAGTAGGTGTCATCATTTTGGCATCCAATATGTGGTTTTTAATGATTATATATTTCCTAATTAAGTTAATTGTTTCTTACTCTATCATTTTTTGTTTCAGTCAATGGATGACACCCAAAGGAATTGCATTGATGATGATTGTGACAAAGAATGCAACAATTTTTCTCATGACCATCTGAATGCTATGTGAGATGGAATAAAAAATCATGTCATTATGATCACCATTAATTCTCAAGATATGAATCATGTTGGACTTTCAAATGATAAATGGAGGATATAACATTATGTTAATTCCTTCATGGGGATGCATCCACTATCTTTCAGCAAGTATTTCGATCAACTTATTATTAAAAAGTGGATAAGTACAACTAATGTATCAACCCAAACATTTGTCAATGAAATTTCTCCATTCTTGTTTTAGTGTCACAATGGATAAAACTAGGAACAAAATCCCCCATAATGTGTAAATAAACTAATATGTTACCTTCATTCATAAATTTTCTACTTTTGTGCATTAAATTTTGTAAATCGGTCATACACGGCTATGATTAGTTAGATGATTGGAGTCTGATAAGAAAAACCTAATTTTTTATGAATAGTAACCAGACCATATGAATAGTAACCTACCCATATGAAGAGTAATTTGACCCTTATGAATAGTAAATCCTTCAAATGAATTGTAACCTCTCCCATGAATATATAAATAAAATTTAGGCATCTTTGAAGTGACAATATGACCAGAGAAAAAGTATTGGTATTTTTTGTAAGTAATAAATAATAAATTAAAATAATTAATTAATTTTTACGAAAATATATTTTCCTAAAATGTTTTCATAAATTAAAAATTCAATTTCATCTAGTTTTACGATAATTTTATAAGACCTTATTTAATTTTTGATGGAATTATAAAATCAGTTTTAATTTTAAAATCTGTATTTTTCAATTAAATTATGATTTTAATTAATGTTTAAATTAATCATATTTAGAAATTATTTTTATATAATGGGGGATATTTTTTATTCGACACATAGAAAAATGGTTATGGTAAATTTTTGGGATTTTTCTAAAATACTTGTTTTTTATGAATAGTGATATACTATATTTTACAAAATCAGGTAAATATATTAATTATAGAGTCATGGATGATGTTCTGATGATGTATCCAAAATTGATATGAACTCACAACAAAAGTTTACCATTATTTTTCATTCAATCCGCCCAATTTTTTGTCTTTTGGTGAAATAATAAATTAATGAATATAGTCTTGTGAAAACCACTCTCCCCTCCAGTATAAATGCCCCCCTCACACCCTCGTTTCATCACACCACTAAAGCTTAAAAAATTTCCCAAATTCTACCCAATTATCTTCCCTATCCCCTCCCACACGTCCATCAGCCCTTGGTCTGATAAAAATTCCAAAAACACTTCCCTAAAGAGGCTTTCAAAGAATATATATTCAATAGGTAATTACTCTCTCTTTTTTTCAATTTGCTTTCAAATTTCATTTCATTTCATATCTTATACTCTTCTTCTCTAATAAAAATTGTATGATAACTCTATTATGATTGATATTTTGGTATGATATCTGGTTAATGAAAGATAATTCATTATACTCTTCCCTCTCCCTTTTTATAATAAAAATAAAATTGTTGCACATGATGTGTTAATTTACCTACATCATGGGTGATGCACTTCCATTTTTCTATAACTCCTTCAAGGTTTTCAAGGAAACCATTAAATTTTTGAGACCATATTTTTTCTTCAACCCCTTTTCTGTTCAGAAAACGACAATTATTCATGATACTAATTTATAAAAAACATCTTTGTTGTGATACAAAAAATGCCCAAATTCACCTAAAATGATCATCATTAAAATTTAACTATTGATTCATCCACATGGTATGTAAAATAATTCATTATAATATCATTTAAACTGATAAAATATCATTAATAACTTCTAATATCAGTTTGGTGTGTTTATCCATGTTCTAAATGAACGTCCATCCATGTGTGTATGTGATCTTTTCATGAAACTGAGAAAAATAACACTCCCAAACAATGGATTTAAACTATATAACTCATCCAAATTCCCATAAAATAAATGAAAGAAACAATAATGAACCATATTATATTATAAATGGTTATATAATTTATAATTAATGAATATAATGTCAGTATGACAGAAAATAATGTGAAGGAAGCATTTAGATACAAGGTAACAAGAAATTCACCAACCCAACATTCATTCTTCCGGTTCTCCCTCCTTCCCTCAATTTTTGGTACGGTTAATCTATAAAAAAATATTATTTCACAGTTATCTTACGTTTTTTGGGGTATAAATTTTTCCACTGATGTTCATGTAAAAAAATTATTACCAAAAGAACTCTTCATTCAAAAAACACACCTTTTACTTCTCACTTAAGGTTGATGGTTCTTGTATCAAGTATGTTATTAATATTTTATTTTGGGAACACAATTATTATGAATGTGTTATTATGATAATAAACACATTCCGTTAAATTGATTATTTATGTTTATTATTTATATACGTTCTATGTGATATTCATTATAAATAAAATGTTGTGATGTGATGGGTGTGCCCAGAATTATTAAGTGCAATATGAATGTTTGAATGTGACGGGTGTACCCAGAATTATATAGCTCTCCAATGCATTGGGTAAAGTATTGAATCTAATGTTTTAAGGTGAAATGATATATGTTCATTATTTTAGATTTGGTCACAATTATTATTCTTAGTTAACCACTAAGACATGATGTTTTATTTTTTATGCATTTCCAATTTCCGAGTATTTTATTAATGATTCCTCTCATGATTATGATCATATTCCCATGCTATGATTATAATTACTATGCTAATATGATGTTCCATTATTTCAAGTTTGTATCCATAATATTATTGGGCTTTTATCTCACCCCTTTTTGATGTATATCCTAGGCTGACTACATGTACTAGGGATATGTCAAGATCTAATAAGAAGATTGAGATGAAGGAATTAAATAAATGTTTTTATTGTAAATGTTGTGTATTGTCCTTGTTTTCCCAATACATTAATCCCATGAATCCTCAATGGGTATTATTTTTATGTAGTTTTTCAATAAATGATGTAAAAGTTATGTAAGAAAAGTATGCTCACTATTTTTGCATCAGAAGAAAGGTTTAGTTAATTTGGTAATTAGGATTAGTTAACCCCAGTGAAACCCTCTCGTATGATACTAATTAAAAATATTAACACAAGAATATTTGATAAATATAGGGATCCCACAAGATATTCATTTAGTGTAAATTTCACACTGGAATAAGTTATTTATTTATTTGGGACTCATTGACTTATGTTTGGTTATACCTTTTCTATTTTTGAAAATGGTGGGAACTAGGAGAAACTAAGATAACAACCTATGTGAGGTACAACGCAATGATTTCCTAACAGAAATATCTAATTCTATGGTAGGTTGAGTTCAAAACATCATAATGATGCTTACCCAACAATCTTGTGTTTTGAATAATAACCTGAATAATGAGGAACATCATCCTTCACCAAAGAGGGAGAAACTGGATATCAAGTGTTTTGTGAGTCAATGACCACCATCATTTAGTGGATCTTACGATCCACTAGATTTAGAATATTGGGTAAACTCCATGGAGAAGATATTTTTTGATCTTTGTTGTTCCATGATAGAGAAGGTGACACACGATTTTTATCATCTCGGTGGAGAGGCCGATCAATGTTGGGATTTGATTAATAACACCATGCCAAGAGATTAAATTGAAGAGATAGAATTGGAAGAAATTTAGATCATGTTTCTTAACCAGTATTTCCCAAGAACCGTTCGTATAAACATGGGGAGAGAACTCATAGAGCCCAATCAAAATAAAGGAGAATCTGTCAGAACCTATGAAGATAATTTCACTATCCATTCAAGGTATGTGTTGGGTTTTGTTATCTACAATTATAGAAAAATTGATATATTCTTTACTGTATTAAAACAACATGTTCCAATGGCCCATGAAATTCAATAAATTCATTGTTATTAAGAATTTTTTCGGTGTTCCCTCAAAGTAGAGATGAAGTTTGAAGAATGGTCCCAAGGTTAGGGATATAAGAAACAAAATATGGAGTTTCAAGCTAGAGGATATAACTATAAAGGTGGGAAGAAAAAATAAAAACCCACATTCAAAAAATATGGTATGATGCATCATGGGAAATACATCAAGGGGGAAGAGAAATACACCATGTGTGGGAAAGAAGGCCACCATGCTCAAGAGTGTTGAAAAGAAAAGGGAAGGAAGGGGAATGTAATGTAAGAAATGAGATCACCAACCATGTAACAATGCTATAACTATAGGGAGAAAGAAAATATGCAATCCAGTGTAATAATCCACAAGATCTTATGGGTAATCAGCATCCACAACCACCAAATAAAAAGGATCGAGGTAAGGATTATGCAATCAGTACTTTGGAAGGGGATAACGATAATGAAGTCCTACAAGGTACACTTCCTATTCACTCAAGAATGGAAACAATATTGGTTGATTCTTATTCTACACATTCCTTTTATATCATGCATGTTTTCAAGAACAATATAATGAAATCCTAAAAACCCTGACGTAGAGATATATTTAAGAACATCAATTGGTGAAATCATTGTGACCCATGTATTTGACCCTTCTCATGTTGGCGTATGTGGGAATATTCTTCCAAAATATATCGTAATACTTCCCTTAGTGGAATTCAATTATATAATGGGAATTGATTGGTACCAATTATATAGAGAATATATCAAAAATTGGGAGAAGGAAATAAAGATTTATTTTACTAGCCATCACATGCTCCTATACAAATGAAAATAAGATCCTGAATCTCCATTGAAAAATTCTTCAATGTTGTGGGTGTGATTCTATGTGATGAGGTATACCTCTCTCAAATAGTTTAGTCGAATAAAAGTGATAACCTATCAGTAATGCCCATCGAGAGGGAATATGGTCATGTATTTCCTTAATAGTTACCCAGACTTCTAAATGATCATGAGGTAGTGTTCTCCATATAACTCATACATAGAGCTACTCCTATCTCAATGTGTCCATATATGATGTATACTATTGAACCAGAGGAGTTAAAGAAGAAACTACAAGATAAACTCGTCAAAGGGTTAATAAACCTATGTGTATCATCTTGGGGTGCACTAGTGATCTTTTTAAAGAAGAAGGATAGAACAATGTGGCTATGTATCAATTTTTGAGAACTCAATAAGATCACCATAAAGAAAAAATATCCACTTCCAAGGAGATATGACTTGATTGATCAGTCAAGAGGAGATCAATACTTATCTATAGTGTATCTTCATTATCAATGCCATAATATAAAGGTGAAGAAAGAATATTTTCATAAGTCTTCCTTCCATACAATGTATGGTCACTATGAGTTTCTCATGATGCCCTTCAGACTAACCAATTACACTACAATCATTAGGTATCTGATGAATAGATTATTTAGGAATTACCACAACAAATTTGTAGCATTTTTTATTGATGATATTCTAATATACTCTCAGAGAATGAGAAACATGAAAAACATCTATGGCTTGTGTTTGAAAAGTTGATAAAAGAGAAGTTATATTCCATGTTCAGCCAGTGTGAATGATTCATGGATCTAAAGAGATGTCTAATCACTGCACCTGTACTAACATTACCAAATAGTGGAGAAATATTTTTGATATAAAATAATGATTCAATGAAAGGATTGGTTTGCATACTCATGAGAAATGATAATTTGATATCCTAACCCTTAGAGTAGTTGAAAATCCATGAACAGAACTACCTGACGAATGACAAAGAGATGGCAGCCATGATTTTTTCCATGAAATTATGGTAGCACTACCATTTTGGTGTGAAGTCTGACATATAAAAAGACCACAATATACTAAAGTAAATATTCACACAAAACAAGATCATCATTGGAAAAGGATATGGTTAGAGATAATCAAGGGCTATGACTTCTCTATTCCCTATCATCCTAGAAAGGCGAACAAGGTAGATTATGCTCTAATTAGAAAAGAACCTAATACTATATGTGTTTTACTAATTGAGAAAGAGAATATCATATTGGATATGGGAAGGATGGATTTGGAAGTCCTAAGGAAAGGTGATACATCCTTCCTTTACCAAATGATTGCACAACCATCAATCCAATAGACTAGTAAGGAGGATCAAAGGGATGATATGGAGTTACAAAATAAGGTGAATACAGTAAAGGAAGGGAAAGTTTAAGAGTTCCATATCGACAATGATGGTTTGATTCAGTTTGAAACATGGATTTGGGTTCCTTCATCACCCGGGATAAAGAATGATCTATTTTACAATGCACATAGCTCAACATTCACTATCCATCCTGGTAGCACCATGATGTACTGAGATCTGTAAGAATACTTCTTCTGGGATAACATGAAGAAGGAGACTGCAGAATATATCTTAAGGTGCCTGTTATGGTAGCAAGATATATCAGAGTGAAAAAAATACAAAGGTATTATGAACACATTTCTTATATCCATGTGGAAATGGGATAGTGTCATTATGGACTTTGTCCCTGGTCACCTGAAGTCGAAAGGAAATAATGCAATATGGGTGGTGGATGACTGACTCACCAAAAATGGAGATTTTATTGATTTTCATGAAGATCTCGCACTTGAAAAAATTTCAGAGATATTTCTGAATGATGTGGTGAGACTACATGGTGTTCCACTATTGATTTTATCTGATTGTGATCCTTGTTTTCATTTAAATTTTGGAGAAGACATCAACATGCAATTAGTACTGAATTAAATTCAGCATGCCCAATCACCCCCAAACTGCTGGCCACTATATAATGATTATTCAGAAGCTTAGAGACATTCTTGGAGCCTGCTCTTTATAATTATATGGTGTATCCGATCAAAATCTACCATTGTTTGAGATCTCATACAACAATAGCTTCTACGTGAGTATTTAGATGGCTCCATATGAAGCTCGAAATGGAAAGCAATGTAAAACTCCAACTGGTTGGGATGATGATGGATAAATAAACCTACATGGACACGATCTTGTGTAGGAGATGACAGAGAAGGGTAAATTCATCCAGAAACATATCAATGCTTCTTAGAGTCAGCAAAAGAGCTATGCTAACAACCTTCAAACGGACTTGGATTTTGACATTGGAGATAAACTATTCCTTCAAATATCAACATGGAATAGTTTCATGGGGTTTGGAATGAAAGGGAAGCCATGCCCAAGGTACATTGGTCCCTTTGAGATCCTTGACCGTATAGAAGTCGTAGCCTATCGGCTTTCACTTCCACCAAATATGGATCAACTCCATGATATGTTTCACGTATCACTACAGAGGAAGTACATAAGAGATCCCCCACATGTATTGAGATCAGAGGTCGTACAGCTGGATGATGATCTCTCTTATGAGGATAAACCAATGATGATTCTAGAATGTATAGATGAGGTTCTATGCAACAAGATAACCCACCTCTTCAATGTGTAGTGGAGGAACCATAAGTTTGAATAAGAACCATGGGAACTAAAGGATATGATGAAGGAGAAGTACCTTCGCCTGTTTATGAAAACAAAATTTTAAGGGAGAGATTTTAAAAAGGGGGAACAATGTTACAACCAAAAAAATTGTCAATGAAATTTATCCATTATTTTAGTATTGGCATAATCGATTACATTTGGAAACACAATTCCTCATCATGCTTAAATAAACAACTATGTGATCTTTAAATGTAAATGTTCCAATTCTATGTTTTGATTTTTGGAAATATGACATACACGGTTGCGATCAATAAGATTTCTGGAGTCCGATAGGATAAAAATAATTTTTTGTGAATAGTAACCAACCCATATGAATAGTGACATACACTTGTGAATAGTAATATGACTGTTATGAAATGTAAATCTCCCAAAAGAATAGAAACATCTCCTATAAATGTATAAATAATATTTAGTTATCTTATAAATGACAATATGACCATAGTAAAAGTATTATTATTTTTGTATGTCATAAATAAGTAATTATAATTAATTAAATAATTTTAAAGAATTTTTTTTACTAAAATATTTTTATAAAGTAACAATTATATTTCTTCTAATTTTATGATAATTTTATAAGACCTTATTTAATTTTTGAAAGCCTTATAAAATAAGTATTAATTTTAAAATATTTATTTTTCATTTAAATTTTGACTTTAATTAATAAAATTTAGAAATTTATTTTTCAAAAATGGAGTTAGATTTTGGATCATAACCATCCAAAAAATTGTTGATGGGAATTTTTTTGATTTTTCTGAAACATAAGAATTTTTAATGAATAGTGAAATAATATAATTTACAAAAGAAGCTAAAAACATTAATTATAGAGCCATGGATGTTGTTCTGGTGATGTAAGAACAATCAATGCTAATTCATAAGAAAATATTACTATTATTTTTCATAGAATCATCACTATTCCTTTTATTTTAGAGAAATAATAAATTAATGAATATAGTATTATGAAAACCCATCTCCTATTCACTATAAATACCACCCCTCCCACCCTCATTTCTCCACACCTCACAAGCATCATGCCATTCCCAAATTCTTTCCAAAGATCATTCCTAGCCCCTCCCAATTCCATTATCCCATGTATTATTTCAAATACCAAAATGTCTTACCTATAGAGGATCTCAAGGAAGATATATTAAAATGTAATATATCGGTCTTTTCATTCATTTTCATTTCAAATTTCATTTGTTTTCTTATTTTATCCTTGAACTCTATTATCCAAATTTCATGATAACTCTAGTATGATTGATATAAATTTATGATATAATTTTAATGGAATATTATTCATTATACTCCTCTCTTTCTCTGTTTTTTATAATAATAAAATCGTTGCCTCTGATGTGTTAATTTACCGACATCATGGGCGATGCACATCCATTTTTATTCAACTCCACCATGGATATCAATGAAACCATTAAATGGTTGAAACCAAATATTGTTATTTATTTTTAACCCATTTTATGTTCTAATAATCACTTTTATTTGTAATACTAATTGATAAAACAAAACATGTTTTTTGTGATCCAAAAAGAACCAAAATTAAACTAAAACGCTCATCCTTAATTTTTAATTAGTGATTCATCAAAGTGGTATATACCATAATACATTATAATATAATTTAAACTGCAAGAATATATTTAATAACATGTAATATCGGTTCTATATGATAATAAATGATTTACATTATCTTCCACTCATTTATACAAGTGAACCATTCATGAAAACTAAGAAAAAGAACACTCCCAAACAATGGATTGAGACTCTATACCTCATACAAAGTCCCATAAAATATATTAATGAAAACATGAGGAACCATATCAATGTATAAAAGCCTCTATAATTTCAAATTAATGAATATAGTATCATTATACAGGACAATAAAGTGAAGGAAGTGTTCGGGTACAAGGTAAGAGGAAATTCTCGAACCCAACTATATTTCTTCGGGTTCTCCCTCTTTCACTCCATTTTCGGTATGGTTACACCATAAAAATCATTTCTTAGTCATTATCACGCCTTTTCTGGGATATTAATGTCTTCTACTGGAGTTCATGTCAAACTATTTTTTTTCCAAATGAACTCTTCTTTCAAAAACACATCTTTTACTCCCCACTTCAATTTGATGGTTAACATATAGAGTAAAATATTCACTCTTTATTTTGGGAACCCAATGTTTATAAATATTAAAACCCTTCTCATTATTACACACATAAAATGATTTATTACATAAACATTCACTTAAGACAACTCCTATTATTGGTAGGTCTAATGTCTTCAGAAATTAGGAACATTACATAATAACAAAGTACATAAAACACAACATCTTTATTGAATTGTTATTTTACATTACTAGAACAACTTTGAAACAAAACTTGGTTATTTAAGAGATAGTCAAAACCAAGCCATTAAACATATATTTACCACTTATTTGTTTTGGAATTTGGAAAATTGGTTATCTAGAGTTGTGATTAGTAAGTCATTTGGAGAATGATAGGACCAACTATATTTTTTGATGAATAGTAACATACCCATATGAATAGTAATATGAATAGTAATATGACCCTTATAAATAGTAGATAATGATAATATTTTATTTAGTAAAGGTAATATGATAATGAGATCTTATTTATTTTTTCAATGTTCTATCGAACTAATTATACCTTTAAAATTGTTATTTTTTGAATTAACATGGTTTTATTTAAAAATTAAATTAAAAATACATAGAAATTTATTTTCAAAAAATGGAGTTCATTTTTTAATTATAAACGTTGAAAAATGGTTTGTGTGAATTTCTACGGTCTTTTTAAGTACATGAAATTTTCTTGATTGGTAAAAATATTTTTTTGAGTTTTCGGTAGTTTAATGACATCATAATGATGTAATAATTAAATATAAAAGGATGGTAGACTTTTTTATAGTAAATTATGACATGAGGTGTCCCAAGTGGCTAAAAACATGGGAAAATACAGTGGGAAAGCCCATGGTTTTTCAAAAACCATTAATGTGGCGTCTCTTTTAATTAATAAAAAACTCTCTCTTAATTACTATAAATACCCACTCACCCCCTTCATTTTCATTCATTACAAAATAAATATTCTCAACACTAGAGTGGTATTACCTCCCTTGGAGTCATCCCAAGTTGTCCTCAAACCCCCAATTTCCTATTCTTTATGATATAGGAGAAACTCTACATGGTAAGGGAATCATTCATTCTCTTCTTTTAGTCGAGACTTCTTTTATGTTATCTATTTGATTTTCCATTCAAAAATGTTGGGGTTTGATTTTATGGTTTATTATTATAGTCCTTTTGATTTAAATATCACTATATAATGTTTTTCTCTAATCATTTCATTTTATGAAATTTTAAGTGATGCTGTTAGGCTGCTGAATTTTCATAAGGGATCTCTCACCATTTCATTTATTTTCATGTTCGTCTCTTTTCATTTTCTCTCCCAACCTCCTTTATCCAAATGAACATGAAAAACTACATTATCATATATATAATGGAATTATATCAGGTTAATGGAAGAAACATCATAAATATTCTTACTCCCACCATTTTATTTTTATAAATGAAATAAACATCCATTGAGTTCCAATTTATAACCTTCGTGGACGATGTTGTTTCATTCTTCTCTTTCTCCAACATTACTGGTCATGAAAACATATTAATGGTTGAACTAGATATGAATATATTTATTTCATCTCATTAATGTTCTCGAATATTTACACACTCATAATATGAAATAATAATACAAAACAAGTTCATTATGAACTAAACGGCCAAGTTAATCCAAATATTTGTAATAAACATTTTACTAAGGAATCATCATCATGGTATATAACCCAAAATAATTATAATATTATTTAAATATAATAAATTTCAAAAATAATATATATTAACAATTCTGGATGTTTAACCACATTTCAAATGAACATCCATTCATGAAAGCAAGTAAACGAATCATGAAAACCAAGGGAGAAAATGCTTCTGAAACTAGAAAATTGAACCTCTTAAACCCATTAAAAGGGCCATGAATGAACCTAATAAGCATATAATAAACCAATTAAAGGCATATTAGTTTATGGAATTATTATTTAATGAATCTAAATTTTATTATTCAGGTCATTAAAACCAACGAAGAACACACTCGAGCAAAAAGTTTGGGGTTTCTCATCTCACGGTCGTTTTTGGGAGATTTTATTTGTTCGCCATTTATATCTTGTATGTGGTATATGTGTACTTAAATTCTATATATAATAACATTATTATATTTATATTCATGTTATTAAATGATTCATTTGTGGGTTATTATGTTCTGGTCATATGATTTGACCGATTGAAGTGTGGTAAGAGACTTTGTCTCAACTACTATTTTGTTGTGACTAACTCTATATGTTGCAACTAATAATCCTTATGTGGTGTACCTACTGCCCATTTGAGATAAAATTTCATTTGGAATTATATTTATAATAAATATCCATAATCTCATATCATGGATATTGTTTTTTAAACTGTATACCATTTTACATACGATGTTTATTTGGAATGTTATTTTAACTATGGAAATATTGATTAATCCAAATACTCTACTCTATAAGGATATTGAAAAGGAATGTTTCTCTTGTATTGAATCAATGTATAAAGAATTATTTGGAAATGAAGTGGCAGGTGGGGCCATCTATAGCCCCTCGATGCATCAGTAGGTCTCATGAGACAAATCAGTTTGGCGACAAACCCTTCGATTTTGTTTCCAAAAAATCTGACAGGTTTCAACCCAGAGAACTAAAACATTTTTAAAGTATTATCCTATCGTGTGCTAGATACATGACATCCAATTAGTAAGAATACTCTTTATTCATTATCATTTATTACTATCCATGAGTTTTTCACTATGACACAATCTATGGATATAGTTTCATTCTCAGTTTATTAATGGTGTCAGTTTTTTATTTATTCACCATGACATGTTGATATTGTCAAATTGTTTACAATTTAGTTATTATTGATTCATGATCCTTCCTTTTGTAACCGTTAAATAGAATTTGAGCTCACCCCTTTCTATGTTTACCATTAACAAGTGATGAAGCATAGATCATTTATTGAGTTCTTGTGCATGTAGCTTTTAGTTTTCTTTTTGTACTTTATTTTGTAAACTTTTACAAAATAATTTGAGTAAAAAATATGTATATAGTTTATTTAAGACTATTAAACTGATGGTTCCTTCCAGATTTTCCTTCCTTCTCACCATTCCAATATAAAAAGTAATGAACCAGCTCCCGTCTAGAGGGGTCAGGGTGTTACAGTTGGTATAAAAGAAAGTTTTGTAGAAAACATGGAAACTAGAGTAGGAAATGTATATTAGGGAACAATGAACTATGGTAGTATTTCAGGATAAATGTAAAAGAACATCCTGGTATTTTGTAAAGGAATATTTTATGTCGGTATTTTAAGCAATACATCCTTGCTTAGATACGATAAGGTATAGGTGGCTCTGGCACAAATGTATCTAGGGGTAAAACCCGAAAACAGCGCATTGAGCTAGACACGAATGGGAACTAGTGCTCGACAATAGGCCTTACTGCACTCTTGGTTAAACCAATTTTAATGGATATTATGAGGATAATTCACATTTTTTTACAAGCGATTATGAAGGAGTTTAATGTAAATTTTTTTTCTCAAGGAAACCACGTTTATAAGATTTGATATGCATAGAATTTCAATCAATGTTGAATTATTTTCTATTTGAGATACTTAAACTAATCTAGTGTATCCCATTGTTTATAAACGGCCTCTAATGGAATAATGGAAATCAATACTCATGGGAAAGGTAGGGATCTCCCTACTGATCATGTGAACATAGTCAATGTTGAAACAAATCATATCATTACCATATTGGGACAACATACTAAGGTTCAAACGAATAACTATTCCTCACTTGTTTTGGATCATTTCATGCTGAAGAAGCCCCCATATTTTAGCGGGAATACTAACATAGTGGTTTCGGATCAATGGATCATGTCCTTTTAAAATATATTCATGGAATTAAGATGGAATAAAAATGAAAGTGTATTACTGGGATTATATTATCTCAAGGGTGACACAGATCAATGGTCTTCCTTGATATAGAATACTACGAAGGAAGAAGAAATAAAAGATATGGAATAGAGGAATTTTAAGGAAATATTCTTCGAAAAATATTTCCCTCATGAGCAACAAACAAAAATAAAGAGGAAATTCTTTAGATTAAAACAAAGGGAAGAAGACAGTGTTACAGAGTATGAGGCTACCTTCACTATGCTGGCTAGGTATGCCATAGATTACATATGTGACTTGGCAGACAAGATTGATCATTTCTTTGAAGGTATTTATCCATGAATTCAAAGGGCACTGGCTTCTCAATCATTTTCATCATATGATGAAATTGTATCATGTTTCATCAAAACAGAGAAATAATTTTCTAGATCAAATCATTTCAAAGGAATCCAAGATAATAAGTGGTACAATGATAACAATGGAAAAGGAGAAGAACCAAAGAAGAAAATGGGAACACAGTTATTCCCATTATGTGAGAACTGTGGAATGTATCATCTCGGAAAATTCTTGAAAGTCATCGGAGTCTACTATAACTGTGGAGAAAATGGTCATCGATCTGATGAATTTAAGGGGAAGAAACAATTCAATGATATTCAATGCTACAATTGCATAGATATGGGACACAATGTAAATGATTTTCCTAAGCACCAAGTCAAAATTCCTCAGAAAAATACAAGAGAACAAGGGAGAGCCTATGCGATTACAATCGCAGAGGTTGAAATTCTTAATGATGTGGTGGAAGGTACTTTAATTGTTTCCTCAAATGTATCCAACACTTTATTTTATTTTGGATCATCGCATTCATTTATTTCATCCCAGTTTTATAAAAAAGTAGATATGTCCAATTTGATTTAATAAATGATTTGTCAGTAAAACCCCTTAGGGGATGTATCATTGAATCAAAGGCATGTCGAATATTCCCCCTCCAGACACCAAAAAGTGCATTAGTTGATAACCTTATTATCATACCAATGACTGAATTTGATATAATTCTCAGTATAGATTGGATGAAAATGTATGATGCGAAGATCTATTGTAAGAATAAGGAAGTTACATTTTTTTAAATGGTGTAGAATCTATTGTCATTAGGGAAGAAATGTTGCCACCTGATTCTAATCTAGATCCACCCCTAGTAGCTTAATTTAATGCATTAAATAGAGAGGAAGATAAACCAATATCTATGGGCCAGGAAAGAAATATTCAAATTGAAGTTGTGCACATAGTGCAAGAGTACATTGATGTATTTACATAGTATTTACCTGGACATCCTCCAGAGTGGTAAGTTAAGTTCTCAATTTATTTAATTCCTAATACAAGACCAATATCAAACACTCTTGATAGAATGACCACTACAGAATTATTATAACTAAAGAATCAACTAGAGGATTTGAGTGAAATATTTATTCGACCTAGTGTTAATCCATGGGGAGCCCATGTCATCTTTGTCAAGAATAAAGATGGATCCACGAGGCTTTGCATGTATTACCAGGAAATCAATATTATTAGAATAAAAAAAGTATCTTCTACCCCGGATTGATGATTTATTTGATTAAATTCATGGAGCTCAATACATTTCTATGATTGACCTTCGATCCGGATATCATCAGTTTGCATGTTTGGAAGGAATATATTCCAAAGACAACATTTTAGACAAGGTATGGGAAGTATGAGTTTCAGTGATTCCTTTTGGATGAAAAAATGCACCCTCTATTTTCATGAATTTAATGAATATATATTTTCAAGGAATATCTTGATAACTTTGTTGTGGTATTCATCGATGATATCCTTTTATACTGAATAAGATATGAAGACCAAGATAATCACTTGAGGGTTATTATGAGAACTCTTAGAATAAATAAATTATTTTGGATGTTTAGAAAGTGTGAACTCTGGATTTAATCAGTTTCTTTTCTAGGTTATATTTTCTCTATGGATGGTATCCTAGTTGATCCTACTAAGACAAAGGTAATACAGGAATGGACCACACAAAAAAACATAACTGAGGTATGCCGTTTTATTGTCCTGGCAGGTTACTATCAGAATTTTGTTTAGAAATTTTCCCGACTGGCATACCCGCTAACCAAGCTCACATGTAAAGGAGCTATGTTTGTGTGGAAAAACGATTGTATGGAATGCTTCTAAGAATTGAAAAGAATATTGGTCAATGGTCTAATTTTGACTCTTCCATATGGAACTGATGAATTTTTTATATATAGCGTTGTATCAATGAATGGGTTGGGTTGTATCTTTATGAAAAACAAAAAAGTTATTGCTTATGCATAAAGATAGTTGAAAACCATTAGAAAAATCATCCAACTCATTATCTTGATTAAGCAGCTTTAATCTTTTCTCTGAATATATAGAGAAATTATCTCTATGTAGAAAGATGTGAGATTTATATGGACCACAAGAGTTTGAAATAAATTTTCACACAAAAAAAAACTCAACATGAGGAAAAGGATATAGCTTGAGTTACTCAATGATTATGATTGTTCAATACAATACCACCCATGAAAGGAAAATAAGGTGGAAGAGGCATTAAGTAGAAAGGATCATGGAATTCTGACTCAAATGAAGATTTAGGGAGATACTATATTTTTAGATCTACTAAAGATGGATATGGGAATTTTTAAGGATGGTGAAACATATTTTCTCTTTAAAATAACTGATAGACCATATTTTTTTTTGAGGGGATAAAAAGCTCTCAATCTGATGATGAGAATCTGCACAATAAAATTATTGTTGTCAAGGATGTGAGATTGGAAAACTTGGTGTATGAGGAAGGAGTTCTGAAATTTGGGAAGAGGTTATGCATCCCATCCCCACCTGAGATAAAATTGTGAACTATTAGATGATGCTCATATCTGTAATTTATCTATAATCCCGGGAAACACCAAGATGTATAGAGATCTGATTGAATATTTTTGGAGGGATTAGACGAAGTGGGAAATTGCTGACTACGTATCAAGGTGCCTAGTTTTTCAATATGTGAAGGTAGAGAAACAAAGTACCAACAGATTGATGCAACCTCTACCTATTCTTATGTGGAAGTCAGATCACATTACAATGGATTTTTTCACCAGACTACCGAGGACATCTTGATGGAAGAATGAAATAAGGGTAATTGTTGATCATCTCACAAAATCAGCACATTTACTTCCTATAAGAGAGGATTTACCACTTGAGTGTCTTGAAAGTCTGTATATTAATGAAGTTTTAAGACTTCACGGTTCACCTCTATCAATTGTATTGGATCGAGATCCCAGATTTACATCAAAATTATGGAAATGTCCCTAGAAGGCTTTGAATACTGAGCTTCGTATGAGTACATCTTTTCACCCCAAACTGATGGACAATCATAAAGGACTATTCAAACTCTAGAAGATATACTGAGGTCATTATCTATTGACTTTCAGTGTAAGTGGGATCAATACATGCCTTTGTTGATATTTTCATAAAACAATATTTTCTATTCTAGTATAAAAATGGCTCCATATAAAGAATTATATGGAAGGAGATGTTGAACTCCATATTATTGGGATGATGTTGGTGAGAGGAAACTTATAGGCCCAGAACATATTGAAGAGACCAATACTGTAAAGACCCGCAAATTTCAAGGAAATTTTTTTCTTAATTTTCTTTGGAATTTTACAAGAGCGCAGCTTCAGACGGCACCTGATTCCGAGGCCCGGTGTGCCCGGAATCAATTTCCGAAGTTTGGCTCGGGTACGTTCAGTGAACGGACGAGCGGGTTTTTCTATCTTTTGAACCGGTGCCCGGAATCAAATTCTGAGGGCACCGATGAAATCGCAGCGCCGGTATTTGCTTAGAAACGCCTCTTCCGGAGTTGCGTTTGCTCAGACGTGGTTTTTAAATTTTGCGGCTTTAAGTCAGAAATAAAATAAAGTTTGTGCGACAACTTTATTTTATTTCACTTAAGCTGCTTGGAAGCCACTTGAAGTCACTTAAAGACGGCTTGAACTGAGTTGAACTGGATAGGATGCTATCCAGAAATATCCTACCCCCTTTGGTAGGATATTTGTGCGGTGGGACCCGCACGAGCCCCGCCGTTTCTTTCGCTAAGTAACGCACCCGCGAAAACCCGTCAAAGTAACTGAAAAGTCAACCGACGCGTTTTCTTTAATTCTTAACAGACCATTTAATTGGGCGGTTTATTTCGTGAATTAAATGGACTGTTTCTTCGTGAATTAAATGGGTCGTTTCTTTCGTTGAATTAATTCAACGAATTGATGGATCGTTTCTTAACCGGTTTCGTGTTGGCGTGTTTATAAATTAAGACCAACATAAAAATCCTTGGAAAGGATTTGAGAGAATCTTCGTTCCTCCACCCTCTCCGCGAAGAACGCGAAGAATGCGAAGAACGCGAAGAACGCGAAGAACGCCGAACCCGGAAGTCGACGACGCTTTCGCCCGAGACGTTCTTCCGATCTCCGATCTCCGATCACCGACCATTCGAGGTGAGTGATTTCGGATTTCCTCTCAAGTTCTTTTCTTTGGTTTTAAACGAAACACAGATTTAAATATTAATAATTTAAATCTGTTGTTCTTGATTTGTTGAGCTCGCCGGCTCAACGCCGGTTTCCGCGACGACGCGACACCTTCCCGCGACGACGCGACGATCGATCTCTTCCGCGACGATCTCTTCCGCGAAGAACGCCCGCGCTCGACGATCATCAAGGTAGGGATTTGATTGTGATTCTTTTTCCCGTGATTATTCTTTTGAAATATAGAACCCGATCACGAAACAATTTTAATTTATTTAAAATTGTTGATTGGTTTCTTTCCTGTTTCTCCCGTTGTTTATGACTAACGCGGAGGGTGCGGGTCTAACGAACAAGACCCGGCAACCCTCCGTCGATCTTCCTTTGTGTGCGGATTTGGCGAGCGACGGCAAAAGCGCGACGCAAGGGCCATATGTTGATTCCGCAGTGGAGGACGCATCCCGGGAGGAACAACGGCGCAGACGGGAGGCAAATCGGGCCACCGGAGCATCTCCGGCGGCCCGCGGAAGGAGGCGGCGGCGCGGGTCGCCGGCGCGGCAGCGCCGGCGACCGGGGGCGGCGGCGCCCGGCGCGCCGCCGGAGGAGTCCGCCGCGGCCGAGCCGCGGCGGCGGCGAGCCGCCGGACCGCGTCCGCGGTCCGGCCTTCCAGCACGCGGCCCGCGCGGGCCGCGTTTTCTCCAAAGCCGCGGGTTTGACCCGCGGCGGCAGCGCTTCGGCCGCTCGGCCGAAGCCGAGCCGGTCCGGTCGGCCGGGCCGCGCCCAGGCCGGACCGGACCCGGCCGAGCCGGTTCGGGCCGGGTCGGGCCGACCCGGTTCGGGCCGACCCGGTTCGGCCGACCCCAGGGGGGGTTCGGGCCGGGTCGCCCCGGGCCCAGTACCCCCGTTTCGGGCCCTCTACGGTCTTTCGCCCATATCTTGGGCCTGGGACCTCCGATTGACGAACCGTCAGCGGCTACGCGATCCTTGGATCGAGACGGTCGTTTCGGTATATTATACTCAAGGTTTCGGAAGACTTTGGGTTCGGCCGGGTTGGTTCGTACACGAAGCCAACCGGGCCCTCGGAGCGGAAACGCTCATAACTTGAGCTGCGGACGTCCGAACGACGTACCGTCAGCTGTGGTAGTTTCCTCTAAGTGAGACGGAACTTTTGGCATACTCCGCCCGAGGATCGGATACAGGCGGAGTACGGTCGGGTTGGTTTTGCCCTAAAAACCAACCGGGCCCCTGGGACGAAAATGCCAATAACTCTCGGACCGGGCGTCCGATTGACGCGCCGTCTGTCGCGTTGAGATCCTGTTGTCGATACGGAACTTTTGGATACATCAACTTCGGACTACGTGTCAGTTGATGTATCAGCCCCTCGGCTCGTGGAGCGGACCCTCCTAAACGAGCTCGCTACGTGCGGGAACCCTAGCGCTGGCTGTGACCTCGACGACAGAGCAGAGATCCTCCGTGGACTGCGACGACGGCAGAGCAGAGATCCTTCGTGGACTGCAGCGACGACTGTGCAGGGACCTCAGTGGACTGCGTCGACTACTGCACTCAGCGATCCCACGTGGATCAGTGCTTCAGGTTCTGTGTGAGCCCGATCCTCCGTGGGTCCTTACTACCGGTTCTGTGTGAGCCACTGCCTACAGGTTCTGTGTGAGCCCGATCCTACGTGGGTCTTTTTGCGGGGGTTAGTACATATCGATCCTTCGTGGGTCCGACGACTTAGACGGATCAGTGATCGTCTTTGACGTCATCTGAAAAAGTATACCTGGTTGAGCTGAATCTTATGTTACTCTCCTTTGTGGATTGTGTTGAACTATCCTTTGTGGATTTACTGTTTACTCTCCTTGTGGATTTGAGTCTTGCTTTCCTTCGTGGATTGAGTTGTTCTTGAGCTCGTGAGCAGAGCTGGAATTGGGGACTTAGGTATATGTATGGGCATATACCTAAGTCGAGTCAGATGTTACTTCGTGATTGCATCTTTCTTTTGTGCTATATCCTTTGTGGATTTCGGGAGACCTTCGGGGGTCTCGGGGTCCTTACTGAGTAGTTGTACTCACCCCTGCACGGGCTATGCCCGCACTTCGCGGTGTTGGTTGCAGACGACGGACAGCGCTGATCGCGGTTGGGCGTGGAGCAGGACGGTACCTGGAGGTGGACCACTGGGCGGGACGTGCTCGGAGCGGACGTGGGACCCGAGGAGCCTGGAGGCTATCTGTACCCACCCTTCAGGTGGGATTGCCAGTGGACGACACGAGGCCGCCGTCTTTTCTTCAGTTGCTGTACTTTACTTTTCCAGTTGTACTTTACAGTTGGGCTTGTATTTCCGGCCCCTTTTACTTTCTGCACTTTACTTTCCGCTTGCTGACTCTGTGTGGTTGTTACTTATAAAGGCAATGCCTTCCCTGTTTACTGGGATTTTACGCCTTGGTGCTAGTCGCCAGCCCCTGGCCTATGGAAGGCGGGCTTGGGGTAGTCACGGCACGGGCCCCTAGGACGGGTCGTGACAAATTGGTATCAGAGGCGGTTGGTTCTACCGCAGACTCTGATCGTCCTTTCTTTCTATGTGAAGCAATAGTGTTTAGTGTATTGAGTGTGGTTATCAGTTCAGGGAGCCCAGTGTTGGTGCGGCGGCCGACGTATCCGTACACCAGGACCCTGACTCCTGATTTCCGACTTAATGCATGAAAACATTGATTGCGTGTGTGTTTCAAGTTTTTCTTTGTGATTACTTATGTCAGCTCACCGGGTATACTGATCTGCTTTATGAAAATCTCAAGTTTTCCTTGTGATTACTTGTGCCAGCTCACCAGGTATACTGTTCTGACTGTGGTGCTCTTGTTCTCCTTTTCAGGATGGCCCCGCGACGACTGCCAGCTAGGGTTCCGA
The DNA here is from genome assembly GCA_963277665.1 of Viscum album. Taxonomy (NCBI): domain Eukaryota; kingdom Viridiplantae; phylum Streptophyta; class Magnoliopsida; order Santalales; family Viscaceae; genus Viscum; species Viscum album. The sequence continues at coordinate 1,303,624,566 of OY728127.1, forward strand.
GTGTAGGGCGCGACGGCAGCCCACCGAGCGACGAGGCCTCGGTGCAGGGCCCTTTGCCAGCAGTGGCACCGACGGTAGCTTTACCCGCCGAGCCACCGATGCTTCCAGTACCAGACGCTGACGATGCACGTCGCCTCAGGGCACTGCATGAGTTTCAGAGCCAGCGACCGCCTAGGTTTCGCGGTGAGGCGGACCCCCAGGCCGCCGAGGACTGGCTAGAGGCGGTGGTACGGATCTTCAGGCTAGTGAGGACACCAGCGGATCTCATGGTGATCCTCGCAGCGAGCCTCCTGCAGGCGGCGGCAGGACGATGGTGGAGCCTGATGCTCCAGGTTCACGATGAGGCATCCCTGCTCTGGACGGACTTCGAGAGCCTCTTCCGCTCTGAGTTCGTCCCGGCCACCCTCCGAGCGGTGCGCATCCAGGAGCTTCTCCAGCTGCGCCAGGGCAGCATGACGGTCGCTCAGTACGCGGCAAGGTTCACGGACCTATCTCGCTACTCGACTGACATGGTTCGAGACCCCTTCTTCCGGGCCCGGACCTTCGAGCAGGGCTTGCGACAGGAGATTCGGGCGTCGCTGATCTCCCTCAGCATTCCGACCCAGGCGGGAGTGCTGGAGCGAGCCCTCCTGATCGAGAGCTTCCTGGCAGAGCCTTCTTCAGCGGCGAGACCTAGCGCAGGGCGGCAGGTAGCTGAGTCTTCGGCAGCTGGTAGCCGACGGATGACTCACGGGTCCAGGCAGACCAGACCCCCACGCAGACGGCCTCAGGACACCGGCTCAGCAGTACGAGGCACACAGCGGAGTGCCAGCCTTTCGAGAGGCAGGCTGTGCTACTCTTGCGGCGGGCAGGGTCACATGGCTCGTGACTGCCCGACTCGCCGATCAGAGGAGCAGCAGACGGTGGAGGGGCCACCCAGGCAGAGGCAGAGGGTCGACCGTGGCGGTCCGCAGGGAGGAGGCGGACGAGGCAGAGGAGCTGGCCGAGCAGCGGGTGGTGGGCGACGCTTCCAGGCTCTACCCCCACCACCACCAGGAGGGCCACCTCGACCACAGGGAGCTGGCGGGCAGGGACAGGCCCAGCTCCATGCAGTGGAAGCCTACGACCCCGACATGCCAGAGATGATTCGAGGTACGATCTGTGTCTATTCCACCCTTGCTGCAGTACTTATAGACACAGGAGCGAGTCACTCTTTCATAGCCTCTGCCCTTGTTCGGAGCTCGGAGATTCCGACTGAGCCGTTGGCTCGATCCTTACGGCTAGAGACTCCTACGGGAGCAGACTCGACGATTACGCACTGGTGCCGGCAGTGTGAGCTTACTCTAGGAGGCGAGAGCTTCGGCTGGGATCTCCTTGTAGCGGCGTCGAGGCCTTACGACGTCATCTTGGGCATGGATTGGCTATCCACGGTTCATGCCCAGATCGACTGTTTTAGGCGCAAGGTACGATGTGTTCGTACCGACGGGAGCAGGTTTACCTTCACCGGCGAGAAGGGAACCTTTGCAGCACAGGATGGACTTCCGCGGAGGAGAGTGCAGCCCATCTCACATCAGTTGGCTAGCCTCATCCTAGGAGCAGTGGACGTGCGGAGTCCGGCTTTTCCTGCAGTGGTGGACCAGTACGTGGACGTCTTTCCCGACGACGTTCCAGGGCTACCTCCTCGTAGAGAGGTAGACTTTTACATCGACTTGTACCCCGGGACAGCCCCGATATCTACTCCAGCATATCGGATGGCCCCCGCCGAGCTTCGAGAGCTGCGGGTACAGTTGGAGGACTTGCAGAGCAAGGGGTTTATCCGACCCAGTGTTTCACCCTGGGCTTCCCCGATTTTGTTCGCCAAAAAGGCGGACGGGAACTTGCGACTTTGTGTCGACTATCGTCGCCTGAACCAGGTGACAGTGAGGAACAAGTATCCGCTGCCACGGATTGATGACCTCTTCGATCAGCTCAAGGGAGCGCGGTGGTTCTCGAAGATAGACCTCCGGTCAGGCTATCATCAGCTCAGAGTTCGAGACGAGGACGTGCAGAAGACGGCCTTCAGGTGTCGGTATGGCCATTATGAGTTCTTGGTTATGCCGTTCGGCGTAACCAATGCTCCAGCAGTGTTCATGAGCCTCATGAACAGGATCTTCCAGCCATACCTCGACCGATTTGTCGTTGTCTTCATTGACGACATTTTGGTATACTCGACGACTGAGGAGGATCATGCCTACCACCTGCGAGTTGTGCTAGACACACTCCGAGAGCACCAGCTTTATGGCAAGCTCTCAAAATGCCAGTTCTGGTTACGTGAGGTCCATTTCTTGGGGCACGTCATTTCTGAGGCGGGAGTTGCAGTGGATCCCGCGAAGATCGAGGCAGTGCTAGCTTGGGAGCCACCCAAGAGCGTGACAGAGGTGCGGAGCTTCTTGGGCCTAGCGGGATACTATCGGAGATTCGTGCCAGACTTCTCCAGAGTTGCAGCACCACTCTCCGCCTTGACGAAGAAGGGGAAACCCTTCGTGTGGTCAGACAGATGTCAGCAGAGCTTCCAGGAGCTGAGACAGAGATTGACCAGCGCACCTATCTTGAGGTTGCCTGAGGAGGGAGTTGGGTACGTAGTTTACTGCGACGCATCAGGGACTGGACTCGGGTGCGTCCTGATGCAGGAGCGGGCCGTGATCGCCTACGGATCACGTCAGTTGAGGCCGCATGAGCAGAACTACGCCACTCATGACCTGGAGTTAGCAGCAGTGGTCTTCGCTCTGAAGACTTGGCGGCACTATCTGATGGGCGAGCGCTTCACAGTCTTTTCTGACCACCAGAGTCTTAGGTATATCTTCTCTCAGAAGGACCTGAACCTGAGACAGCGGAGATGGCTTGAGTTCCTCCAGGACTATGACTTTGAGATAGTCTATACTCCTGGGAAGGGGAACGTGGTAGCCGATGCCCTCAGCAGGAGGACGGGCATTCAGCTGCTTGAGGAGGCGACGGAGCAGCTAGCCTCCTTGCAGATATCCTTCGTGGATAGAGACGGAACAGCCTTTCTTCAGTCTCTCACAGTCTCTCCTCCACTTCTACAGCGGGTCAGAGAGGCTCAGCGTGGGGACGCTGACTGTGAGACCCGGCGTGCACTGATATCCTCAGGTCAGGCGCCTGATGGTTTCTCCCTTGGAGCAGAGCACGACATCCTTTTCAGAGGACGTACCTTCGTACCAGTCGCTTTACGAGAGGAGGTGCTGAGAGAGTTTCACACTTCTCCCTTGGCGGTACATCCCGGAGTGGCGAAGATGTACCAGGATCTCAGGCGACAGCACTGGTGGCCGGGTATGAAGAAAGCTGTGGCAGAGTTCGTTTCACGATGCCTCACCTGCCAGCAGGTGAAGGCAGAGCACCAGGTACCAGCAGGTTTGGTACAGCCCTTGGAGGTCCCGGAGTGGAAGTGGGACGGCATATCTATGGACTTCGTGACTGGACTTCCACGCACTTCCAGAGGTCACGACTCCATTTGGGTGATTGTCGACCGACTCACCAAGTCGGCACACTTCTTACCCATCAGAGAGCAGGGCTCAGTAGAGAGCTTGGGACGTCTTTACGTCCAGGAGATCGTACGGCTTCACGGTGTGCCATCGTCTATCGTCTCCGATCGAGATGCTCGTTTCACTTCCCGGCTTTGGAAGGGGTTGCAGGAGGCGTTCGGGACGCGGCTCCATCTGAGCACAGCCTTCCACCCTCAGACGGATGGTCAGACGGAGAGGACCATACAGACACTCGAGGACATGCTCCGTGCATGTGTTCTCGACTTTGGTCGCAGCTGGGAGGACCACCTACCCTTGGTGGAGTTCGCGTACAACAACAGCTACCACTCCACCATCGGGATGGCACCATACGAGGCGTTGTACGGCAGACCCTGCAGATCACCGTTGTGCTGGACAGACCCTGGCGAGTCAGCACTCGTGGGACCAGAGATGGTCCGAGCCACGACAGAGAAGGTCCAGATCATCCAGGAGAGGATGAGGACAGCTCAGAGCCGGCAGAAGTCATATGCTGACAGGAGGCGGAGGCCACTAGAGTTCGAGGATGGCGACCACGTCTTTTTGCGTGTCTCACCTCGACGTGGTTTACGGAGATTTGGCCGAGGCGGCAAGTTGTCTCCACGCTTCATCGGGCCTTTCCAGGTCCTCAGCAGGATAGGAGAGGTGGCTTATCGCCTGGCTCTACCACCTCAGTTGCACCGGGTGCACGACGTCTTCCACGTGTCTCAGCTGAGGAGATACGTGCACGACCCGACGCACATCATCGACTTTGGGGAGCTGGACGTGGACGATGGGGCGACCTTTGCGGAGGTTCCAGTGGAGATCGAGGATCGACAGGAGCGGGTCCTACGTGGGCGGGCGATTCCTCTTGTGCGCGTCAGGTGGCAGCACGGGAACCTCCAGGAGAGCACTTGGGAGCGGGAGGCTCAGATTCGTGCTCAGTACCCCCATTTGTTCCCCTAGTTTTTGATGTATCTTTACGGGGACGTAAAGCCCTGAGGTGGGAGTAATGTAAAGACCCGCAAATTTCAAGGAAATTTTTTTCTTAATTTTCTTTGGAATTTTACAAGAGCGCAGCTTCAGACGGCACCTGATTCCGAGGCCCGGTGTGCCCGGAATCAATTTCCGAAGTTTGGCTCGGGTACGTTCAGTGAACGGACGAGCGGGTTTTTCTATCTTTTGAACCGGTGCCCGGAATCAAATTCTGAGGGCACCGATGAAATCGCAGCGCCGGTATTTGCTTAGAAACGCCTCTTCCGGAGTTGCGTTTGCTCAGACGTGGTTTTTAAATTTTGCGGCTTTAAGTCAGAAATAAAATAAAGTTTGTGCGACAACTTTATTTTATTTCACTTAAGCTGCTTGGAAGCCACTTGAAGTCACTTAAAGACGGCTTGAACTGAGTTGAACTGGATAGGATGCTATCCAGAAATATCCTACCCCCTTTGGTAGGATATTTGTGCGGTGGGACCCGCACGAGCCCCGCCGTTTCTTTCGCTAAGTAACGCACCCGCGAAAACCCGTCAAAGTAACTGAAAAGTCAACCGACGCGTTTTCTTTAATTCTTAACAGACCATTTAATTGGGCGGTTTATTTCGTGAATTAAATGGACTGTTTCTTCGTGAATTAAATGGGTCGTTTCTTTCGTTGAATTAATTCAACGAATTGATGGATCGTTTCTTAACCGGTTTCGTGTTGGCGTGTTTATAAATTAAGACCAACATAAAAATCCTTGGAAAGGATTTGAGAGAATCTTCGTTCCTCCACCCTCTCCGCGAAGAACGCGAAGAACGCGAAGAACGCGAAGAACGCGAAGAACGCCGAACCCGGAAGTCGACGACGCTTTCGCCCGAGACGTTCTTCCGATCTCCGATCTCCGATCACCGACCATTCGAGGTGAGTGATTTCGGATTTCCTCTCAAGTTCTTTTCTTTGGTTTTAAACGAAACACAGATTTAAATATTAATAATTTAAATCTGTTGTTCTTGATTTGTTGAGCTCGCCGGCTCAACGCCGGTTTCCGCGACGACGCGACACCTTCCCGCGACGACGCGACGATCGATCTCTTCCGCGACGATCTCTTCCGCGAAGAACGCCCGCGCTCGACGATCATCAAGGTAGGGATTTGATTGTGATTCTTTTTCCCGTGATTATTCTTTTGAAATATAGAACCCGATCACGAAACAATTTTAATTTATTTAAAATTGTTGATTGGTTTCTTTCCTGTTTCTCCCGTTGTTTATGACTAACGCGGAGGGTGCGGGTCTAACGAACAAGACCCGGCAACCCTCCGTCGATCTTCCTTTGTGTGCGGATTTGGCGAGCGACGGCAAAAGCGCGACGCAAGGGCCATATGTTGATTCCGCAGTGGAGGACGCATCCCGGGAGGAACAACGGCGCAGACGGGAGGCAAATCGGGCCACCGGAGCATCTCCGGCGGCCCGCGGAAGGAGGCGGCGGCGCGGGTCGCCGGCGCGGCGGCGCCGGCGACCGGGGGCGGCGGCGCCCGGCGCGCCGCCGGAGGAGTCCGCCGCGGCCGAGCCGCGGCGGCGGCGAGCCGCCGGACCGCGTCCGCGGTCCGGCCTTCCAGCACGCGGCCCGCGCGGGCCGCGTTTTCTCCAAAGCCGCGGGTTTGACCCGCGGCGGCAGCGCTTCGGCCGCTCGGCCGAAGCCGAGCCGGTCCGGTCGGCCGGGCCGCGCCCAGGCCGGACCGGACCCGGCCGAGCCGGTTCGGGCCGGGTCGGGCCGACCCGGTTCGGGCCGACCCGGTTCGGCCGACCCCAGGGGGGGTTCGGGCCGGGTCGCCCCGGGCCCAGTACCCCCGTTTCGGGCCCTCTACGGTCTTTCGCCCATATCTTGGGCCTGGGACCTCCGATTGACGAACCGTCAGCGGCTACGCGATCCTTGGATCGAGACGGTCGTTTCGGTATATTATACTCAAGGTTTCGGAAGACTTTGGGTTCGGCCGGGTTGGTTCGTACACGAAGCCAACCGGGCCCTCGGAGCGGAAACGCTCATAACTTGAGCTGCGGACGTCCGAACGACGTACCGTCAGCTGTGGTAGTTTCCTCTAAGTGAGACGGAACTTTTGGCATACTCCGCCCGAGGATCGGATACAGGCGGAGTACGGTCGGGTTGGTTTTGCCCTAAAAACCAACCGGGCCCCTGGGACGAAAATGCCAATAACTCTCGGACCGGGCGTCCGATTGACGCGCCGTCTGTCGCGTTGAGATCCTGTTGTCGATACGGAACTTTTGGATACATCAACTTCGGACTACGTGTCAGTTGATGTATCAGCCCCTCGGCTCGTGGAGCGGACCCTCCTAAACGAGCTCGCTACGTGCGGGAACCCTAGCGCTGGCTGTGACCTCGACGACAGAGCAGAGATCCTCCGTGGACTGCGACGACGGCAGAGCAGAGATCCTTCGTGGACTGCAGCGACGACTGTGCAGGGACCTCAGTGGACTGCGTCGACTACTGCACTCAGCGATCCCACGTGGATCAGTGCTTCAGGTTCTGTGTGAGCCCGATCCTCCGTGGGTCCTTACTACCGGTTCTGTGTGAGCCACTGCCTACAGGTTCTGTGTGAGCCCGATCCTACGTGGGTCTTTTTGCGGGGGTTAGTACCTATCGATCCTTCGTGGGTCCGACGACTTAGACGGATCAGTGATCGTCTTTGACGTCATCTGAAAAAGTATACCTGGTTGAGCTGAATCTTATGTTACTCTCCTTTGTGGATTGTGTTGAACTATCCTTTGTGGATTTACTGTTTACTCTCCTTGTGGATTTGAGTCTTGCTTTCCTTCGTGGATTGAGTTGTTCTTGAGCTCGTGAGCAGAGCTGGAATTGGGGACTTAGGTATATGTATGGGCATATACCTAAGTCGAGTCAGATGTTACTTCGTGATTGCATCTTTCTTTTGTGCTATATCCTTTGTGGATTTCGGGAGACCTTCGGGGGTCTCGGGGTCCTTACTGAGTAGTTGTACTCACCCCTGCACGGGCTATGCCCGCACTTCGCGGTGTTGGTTGCAGACGACGGACAGCGCTGATCGCGGTTGGGCGTGGAGCAGGACGGTACCTGGAGGTGGACCACTGGGCGGGACGTGCTCGGAGCGGACGTGGGACCCGAGGAGCCTGGAGGCTATCTGTACCCACCCTTCAGGTGGGATTGCCAGTGGACGACACGAGGCCGCCGTCTTTTCTTCAGTTGCTGTACTTTACTTTTCCAGTTGTACTTTACAGTTGGGCTTGTATTTCCGGCCCCTTTTACTTTCTGCACTTTACTTTCCGCTTGCTGACTCTGTGTGGTTGTTACTTATAAAGGCAATGCCTTCCCTGTTTACTGGGATTTTACGCCTTGGTGCTAGTCGCCAGCCCCTGGCCTATGGAAGGCGGGCTTGGGGTAGTCACGGCACGGGCCCCTAGGACGGGTCGTGACAAATACAAAGGTGGAGATAATACAATCCCATATTAATGCATCACAAAGTAGGAAGAAGAGTTATGGTGACAATCAGAGAATGTATTTGGAATTTTAGGTGGGATATCATGTCTTTCTGAAAGTATCTCCATGGAAGGGTGTATTAAGGTTCAGTAAGAAAGGGAAACTGAGCCGTAGGTATATTGGGCCATCTGAAATTCTGGAAGGAATCAGAGCAGTATCTTATCGTTTAGCATTGCCACCAAATCTCACCAAAGTACATGATGTATTACATGTTTCATTATTGAAGAAATACATGCCAGACCCAATTCATGTACTCACATATGAAAAAATATAACTGGAACCTGATTTTTCATACTATGAAGAGTCTATTAGAATTCATGACACAAGGGAGCAGGTATTGAGAAATCAGACAACTAGTCTAGTAAATGTTATTTTGAGAAACAAGAATATGGAGGAAGCAACATAGGAACCAGAGGATTTCATGATGAATAACCACACACATCTTTTTTGTGGGATTTATACATACAATTTCTAGGATGAAATTTCTATAGGAGGGAATATTTTAACACCCCAAATAGTTTATGGTATGATTCTATTGAATACATTCTTTTTATTGACTATATTTCATAAAGTACTATTTTCCTTTGAAACAACACTTTGTTATTTTGGAGATAGTCAAAACCAAGCCATTAAACATAAAATTTCAACTTCAATGTTCAGGAATTTTGAAAAATGGTCATCTAGGGTTGTGACCAGTAAGTCATTTGGAGTCTGATAGAACAAACATGATTTTTTTGATGAATAATAACATACCCATTTGAATTTTAATTTGAATAGTAATATGACCCTTATAAACAGTAAATAATGATAATATTTTATTTACCTAAGGTAATAAGATAATGAGATCTTAATTAATTTTTCAATGTGATATAGAACTAATCATACCTTTAAAATTGTTATTTTTTAATTAAAGTAATTTTATTTAAAAATTAAATTAGAAATACATAGAAATTTATTTTCAAAAAATGGATTTCATTTTTTATTCATACACGTCGAAAAATGGTTAGGGTGAATTTTTGCGTTCTTTCTAAAATACATGAATTTTTCATGAATGATAAAAATAAAGTTTTGAGTTTTCAGTAGTTTAATGACATAATAATGATGTAATAATTAAATATAAAAGGATGGTAGACTTTTGTACAGTAAATAATGACATGAAGTGTCCCATGTGGCTAAAACCATGGTCAAATGCCATGGGAAAACCCATGGTTTTGCAAAAACTGCTAATGAGGTGTCTCTTTTAATTAATAAAAATCGCTCTATTAATTACTATAAATACCCACTCACCCCCTTCATTTTCTTTTAATAAAAAATTACTATCCTCAATGATCTGGTGGTATTAACTCCCTAGTAGTCTTCCCAAGGTGTCATCAAACCCCCAAGGTCCCATACATCATGATCTAGGAGTCACTCTACACGGTAAGGGAATCCATCATTTTCTTCTTTTAGTCGACACTTCTTTTATGTTATATATTTGATTTTACATTATCATATGTTGGGGTTTGATTTTATGTGTTCTTTTTACTTTAATTTTTATTTCAATATGATTAGATACCCTTTTTCTCCCATTATTTCATTTTATGAAATTTTAAGGGACACCGTTAGGGTGCCAAATTTTTTTTAGGAATATATCACCTTTTCATTTATTTTCTAGTTCATCAATACTCATTATCTCTCCTCACCTCGTCCATCCAAATGACCTTGAAAAACTCTGGTATCATCTATATACTGAAATTATATCATGTTAATGGAAGAACCATAATTATTATTCTTACTCCATCCCTTTTATTTTTTTTAACGAAATAAACACCCATGTGGTTCCAATTTATAACCTTTGTTGATGACGGATTTTTGTTCTTCATGTTCTCTTTAATTACTGGACATGAAACCATTTTAATGGTTGAAGAATATGTAAATATATATTTATTTCATCTCATTAAATTTTTTTAATCTTTACTCACTCATAATATGAAATAATAATTAAAAAAAGGTACATTATGAACAAAGTGGCCAAGTTTATCCAAGTATTTGTAATAAAATTTTAACTAATGAATCCTCATCATGGTATATAACCCAAAGGAATTATAAGATAATTTATATCTATTTAATTTCACTAGTAATATATATTAACTATTCTTGATGTCTAAACACATTTCAAATGAACTTCTATTTATGAAAGCAAGTACACGAATCATGAAAACCAAGGAATAAAATACATCAAAAAGTTGAAACTTGAACCTCTTAAACCCATTAAAAGGGACCTGAATGAAACTAAAACGCTTATATTAAACCAATTAAATTTATAGTAGCTTCTAGAAATATTAATTAATGGACCTAAATTTTATTATTCAGGTAATTAAATCAAATGAGGAACACACTCAAGCAAAATGTAATGGGGTTCTCCTCTCACTTCTGTTTCATTGATATTTTCAATTTCCCACTTATTTCTTGTATTTGGTATATGTGTTCTTCCATTTGATATATAATAAAATTCTTATATTTATATTCATGTTATTCAATCATTCATTTGAGGGTTATTATGTTGTGGTCATATAATTTGACCGATTACATTTTGGTAAGAGACTTTGTGTCAACTACTATTGTGTTGTGACTTACTTTGTATGGTGAAAATAATAATCCTTATGTGGTGTACCTACTACCAATTTGATATCACTTTTAATTTGGAATTATATTTATAATAAATATCCATAATCTCATATCATGGATATGTTTATTGTCTAAATCATGTAACATTTTACATACAGTGTTTATTTGGATTGTTATTTTAACAATGGAAATATTGATTAATCTGTATAGTCTAATCAATAAATATATTTAAAAGGAATGTTTATATTGTATTGAATCAATGTATAAAGAATTATATGGACATTTAGTGGATGTTGGGGCCCTCTATAGCCCCTCTATGAATCGGTATGTCTCATGAGACAAACTAGTTTGGCGACAAACCCTTCAAATTTGTTTACAAAAAATAAGACGGGTTTCTACCCACATAACTAAACCATTTTTATGGTATTATGGTATCATGTTCCATATACATGACGTAAAATTAATAATCATACACTTTATTCATTATTAGTTGTTACTATCTATGAGGTTTTCACTATGTCACAATCTATGGATGCAGTTTCATTATAAGTTTGTTAATGGCATGAATTTTTCATTTATTCACCATGCCATCATGATTAGGTCAAATTGTTCACAATTTATTTATTATTGATCCATGCTTCCACCATTTGTAACCCTTACTGATTGTTTGAGCTCACACCTTTCAATATTTACCTTTAACAGGTGATGAAGCAGAAATCATTAATTGAGTTCTTGTGGATAATACTTTTGGTTTTCTGTATGTAATGTATTTTGTAAACATTACCAATGAAATTTGAGTAACATCTATGTATCTTGTTTTTTCAATACTAATAAACTGATTGTTCCTTTGTGATTTTCATTCCTTCTAACCATTCCAATATAAGATGTAATGCACTGGCTCCGGTCTAGAGGGGTTAGGGTGTTACATAACCTCAGGAAATGCATAAGAGAAGGGTGATCTATAAATCCCAGTAATTGAGTAAAAAATGCATAACATGAAGAATACAGTACATTTTTGGAAATAGGCATATCAACAGAGCATAAGAGAAACATGAACATAAAGGCATTATAATTCATGATTATCATAACATTGAAATGTGGAAACAATATTTAAGATGGTATTATCATGATCCAAGACTCATTTCACATGGTGCATAACTAAACCCTTATTTCCCTTGATTTATCATGATTAAACCCTCATTGAACAAGAATTTTCATGTTTCTATTCTTTACCTGTAACACCCCGAGATTTGATGAAAAATATTCTTTTAATTTCATTAATGTCTTGTGTTATATGCTACACCAAGATTACCTTGTGCAATACGCAACACCGTATTAGCTTGCAGTATACGCAACACTATTCTTGATCGTGTTACACACAATTTTGATAATAGTTATTCTACGCAAAATTTAGTTTATATATATATATATATATATATATTTATATTTAATGTATAAATGAAATATGGTTGGATTATGATATACTAAACAGAGAAGGTTTCTTGCACAGCACGCAACCCTGACGTGGCTTTCATTACACACAATCGCGACCTTCCTCGATAGTGTGTGTTGTACGCAATACCGGGTTTTACTAAACAACGATATATTATTATAATATTATTATGAACTAGCCGTTATGAATAGTATAAACTAAATTTTTAATCTTATAACATTATTATTCTTCTTACACATTTTCTAAAACATGGTATAAGAACAAAATAAATTTTTCAGGTAAAATAATTATTTTCAAAAAATGCAATTTTGCTTCCTTTTGATGGCGCACCCACTTTAAATATAGTTTTTGACATGTTTATAAGTTCAATTTGACAAAATAAAATTCTTCTTTGGAATCATGAAATAAAAATTTACTTTGGATAAATTTTTTGTATTATTCTGGTAACTTTCATATTTTGATGAATAGTAAAAACAAGCTATATTTTAATTAAAAACAACTTTTTTTCATCACAATAATTTATATGGTTAAATTATAATATAGAATGGTTTTAAAGTATAAATAGAATATATTTTTACCATTTAATATAATGTATGTCATTATCATTGATTCTACCTTGAATTCGTAGGATAAATCAATTCAATCATTTGCAATGTTTTAAAGAAAAACCTGTTTTCTTTCGACAACGAGATTAATTTTAATTTAATTTATGAAAATTTTGTGTATTGAATTTGGAAAAATGAATTCCATATTTGGAATCAGTGGATCCAAATTATGTTAATAAGCTAGTTTTTATTTTTGGGAATTATGAATAGTAACTACGGTAAATTTTATTTACCATAGTTAAAGGTAAATCGGGTAATTAAGGGTAAATATAACATTATAAAATTACCCTAACACATATTAAAATCTTATTGGATGACTAAAAGTCGACCCATATCACCTAAGGGATGGATTAGATACATTTAATGGACTTTGTTCCCTGAAAATAATTTAATTATTATTAAAACCAAAGAATGTGACAACATGTCACTTTCTTAAATCTTATAAGTATAATAATTTTAATTTAGTTATACACATCATGAAACCTAAAACATGAATAGTCTCAAGAAAAATAATACAATTATCTACATCATAGGAATTTATTTAGAATTTTTAGGGATTAAATAATTATCATTTATTATGACACAAAGATGATGCAATAATTGTCTTATTAATGATATATTGACATAATTGATGTTATAAATACCCAAATAAATGTAATTTAAGGTTTTTTATGAATTAAACTACTTTTATAGGTTAAAATGACATGTTAGTATTGATTTAATTAAGTTTTTTAGAACTAATAATTCTGTTATTATTTTAACAAAAATCAATTACTAAATAGTGTCAAAATTGACATAAAATAGTTTTTAAAACAAATATTATATTATTAATTGTTATTTTATTTTTAAAAATCTATGGTTCTCCAAAATAACTTATATAAGGTTATATATATTAATAATAAACAACTTGGGGTTCGATTGGCTTGATATTGTATGTTTATTAACCTTATAGTGTAAGAAAACAAGAAGACACGGTAAAAGTAAAATTATCTAACTTAAAGTTAAATATAATTGATAAGGTTAAAATAGGAACCTAAAACTGTCCAAATTCTATTGTATGAAATTATTTCGACCCATCCCCACCTTTTCTTTGAAATAAATTAATTTGGAGCTATTTAAAACCGAATTTGGCTTTATAATAAAATAATATTTTTAGTTATTCCAAAGGTGCCCCTCTCCTCCCTTATAAAAAGGCACCCCTTCCCTCTCTTCCTCACACCACTTTGATCCTTCAAGCTCTGCCAAACCCTGAAAAATTATCTTATCCACTTCCCTAGAAAAATCCTTGAGGTTATGGTCTTCCTCAAAGACCAATTTTAGTACCATAAGAGGAGGACTCAAAGAGGCGCTTCAAAGAAGAGGTAATGTCTGTTACCGATTATTTCAAATTTATTTCTTATTCCACAACTTATTCTTAGGTTGTTTAATTATGAAGTAATAACATCAGTATCACTCATATACTGATCTGTTATTATAAGTATGAAACAACCCTATCTCACCATCTATCCATCCTATGGAAAATGAAATCACCGTGCGTGCGTACGTACGGAATACCGTCTCCACACCGTGGTGTAATCTATTTTCCTCCACCACCGTACTTGGATGGATATAATGGTGTAAATGATAACTATATATGATTATTGTAAAGTGATATTGATTATTAAATAGTATACATACACTATAATACAATTCAACGATCATGAGAATGATATCATCGCTCGTGCGTACGTACGGACTACCATCTCCACGACGCGATGAGATTCATTCTCCACGTTAACCATTCATGAATGATTATAAAGTATATATAATAAGTATTCATGAAATATATGACATAATAATACTACTGGATTTATGTATATATATATTTATGTCATCTACTTAATTCCACTCAATTCAATAAGGAAACGAAAACAGCGTTCATGCGTACGTACGGCCTACCGTCTCAATGAACGGCGTATTTCCTTTCATTTATCGATCCATTATATATATGTATATTATGAATACATATTGTATATAAATCATGTTTTATGTTCTGGAATTAAGTAATCATGATCTAAGTAATCATATGAATAATTAAAAGTTAAAACACGAATGACAAATGAGACAATTTTACCCAAAACGCTACTTTAACATGAATTTACAAAAGAACGGTTTATATAAAGTCATAAGTGAACCATATATGATATAATAACAGTTAATATTATTCTTTAATAAGTCAATGACATTATTTAAATCATTATACAGGATGTTCGGACACTTACGAAGCAAATCGGACCTAAGGTAAGGGAAATATCACAATCTCATTTTTATCCGAGATTGTTTATACTTTGGTATTTACTGAGGTGTATTTTATCATCCACATACATGTTTCCCTCAATATTTAATATTATTTCCATCCACCTAAAAATTTTTAAATCCAATTTTACCCTTCATTGAGTTTTTAGTAAAGGATATGAATGAAATATTTTGTAATTTTTCGTACGAGGTACTTTTTGACTTTTCCGACAAAAGTACGAGAAGAATGTTTTTTTAACTTATACGGCATGAATGGATTTTTAAAACATTATTTCCAAGATGATTCCTTTACAATTTTTCATGTTTATTTTTAATCAACTTATTTTAGTTTATAACTGTATAACTTGTTATGAATGGAAAAGTGTTTTTGAAGTAGAAAGGATATTTTCCTCAAGAATGGAGTTCAAGTGTTTTATAAAAATTATTTTCCATCTAAGAAAATTTAGGAATCCTTGTATATAACTATTATTACATTGATTTGATTATGTTGTGATTGAAATATTTTTATGAAATCCTTTATCTTATATGAATTGTTCTATGATGTCATGATGTTTAAGATTCCCATTTTTATTACATGGGTTATGCAATGATGTATTATTTATGATTGTGTGGAACACATAAGAATTGTGTCATTATGAGATGAGTGGTACCTATATATCCCTCCAATGCAATGGGTAAAGATTTTATATCTCATGAGATAGACATGGCTGGAATGGTAGGTTATACCAGTTCAGTGAAACAGGACTGAAATGAGGGTGACTCGGTTCAGAAATGGACTTTGTCCACTAAGATAGTCTTGGAAATGAGTCTTGACTAATAAGAAATTATTCTCTATGATTATGTGTGTATGCCACAAAGTTTCATGTTTTATGTTATGATTATGGGGATTTCATTTCACTACTATGATTTATCCCATGTTATGAAATTATGCTCTCTTTTGCAGGTTAAGATTTCCAAAAGGTTATGTTCTTATGAATATGATGTGATTGATATTTCTTTTTTTACGCTTACTGAGAATTTGAGCTCACCCTTTTATGTTTTCTTTTCCCCAGGATATAAAAAAGGATTTAGGTAAAAAAAAGGAAGATCTTTATGGGAGGTGTTGAAGATCTTTCACCACGATTAGAATGTTATATTCTGAGTTTCTAAAGACACTAAACTATTACGATCCTTGTGTGTGTGTTTTTGTTATGTACTAAGTATTCCGCAAAAGTAATGTAATGTCCATGTACGTCAAGATTCGGGTCTCTACAGTTGGTATCAGAGGAAAAGTTTAGTCAACCTTTGGAAACTAGGATGCGAAAACGTTAGTGGGATCCCTAGAGATATTTCTAAGGTATGTCTAGGGATGTACCTAAGGTTAAGTATACGTATAGGTTATAGTACTAGAATTATGCTAACGATCATAGAATTAATCCTAAGATGCTAGATATTGAAGGTACTCCCCCTTTATTATGTTGTTTTCCCTAGCATGATTTTTGCCTCTCACACTATTCTTTTTGGGTTTTAGACGATGGCTAGAACCCGAAGGAACCGTGTTGATCAATGCAATGGACAATGCAATGATTGTCCTCCTGAAAAAACAAATTTTATGGGAGATAGAGTGCAAAATCTTATTACTATACTTACACAAGCTATGAATCATTCTGCACTTCCAAATGAGCAGAGAAGGGAACAATATTCTATTGAGTCCTTCATGATGCAACGTTCACCTTATTTTAGTGGGTCTTCTGATCCACTTGTTGCTGAACAATGGATCAGTACCACTGAAAAGATATTTTCAATTCTTCAATGTTATGAACATGATAAAGTCATCTTAGCAGTATATCATTTGGAAGGTGAAGTTGATCAATGGTGGAATCTTATCATGAATGCGTGGCAAAGAGATGAAATTGAGTCCATGGAATGGGACGAGTTCAAGAACTTATTTTTCAATAAGTACTTCCCTCGTATTCTTCGAACGAAGATGGAGAAGTAGTTTCTTGAACTAAAGAAAAAGGATGATGAATCTGCTGGTATATATGAAGCGAATTTTACAAGGCTTGCAAGGTATGCATCTGGATTTATCATCCAACCTGAAAGTAAAGTTGATCGATTCTTCAGTGGCTTAAAACCAAATCTTCGAAGGGAATTAGCTATAAGAGACTTCAGTAGCTATGAAGAAATTGTGCGTTGTGCTATCAAGGTAGAAATGGAAGTTGATGTTACTTATCCATATCATAGTTTTGACAAGAAAAGAAAGATGGAGTTCAAGGATAAATCTCAGAATAATGGTGAAAAGAAGATGAATGTTTCCTTATGCTCAAAGTGTGGAAAGAAGCATGGTGGAGATTGTCTTAAAGGGACAAATAAATGTTTCAAATGTGGAAAGGATGGTCATCGGGCATTTGAATGCCGCAATGATGGGAAGATGATGTATAATGATGCAAACAATGGAAGGGATACACAGAATGAACCTACTACACTTCAATGCTTCATGTGCAAAGAAATGGGGCATTATGCTAATAAATGCCCTAATCCAAGTGTTAGTGATGATCGACATGAGCAACCACTTAAGGAAAAGGACAAAGGGAAGTCACATGCGATCACCATTGGTGATGTTGAATATGAAAACGATGTGGTGGAATGATTAAGTATTTATGTAATGGGATTCCAAAATAATGTTGTATATAGTATCGTGGAATATTGGAATATTTATGTTTTGGTCTATTGTGGTTTTCAATAATTTTATGACATCGGTATCCATGAAAAGTGATTGAAATATTTTTGGAAAGCAGATGATATGCACATAATGAAGGGATAAAGAGAATCTAATATGTTTGATAGTATTCATGAGCTCATGATTGATATAAGGACTAAGTGATATCATGGTTTGAGTATATAGAATTTTGAGGATTTTGGTATGTGTAAAGTGTTAAATTTTAACAACATTCATGTTTTCACTAAGGTTCAATTGGTATTCAAGAGAATACATGATTAAGGCGTTTGAATGTTTGGAATGTGACCAACAAGTCATATCTTATGATATATGGGGATCAACGATGGTACTAATCTCTGGTAATCGTTTTCACTATATTATGAGAATGGACTGCAGTATTATGGATAATCCTAAAGATTGGAATCGATTATGTTGGACTTAAATTAGTATTGTTTAAGGATAGAAGTTTTTTTTTGATATTATTGATGGGATGTTATAGTAATATAGTTTTAGAAAAAGGAAAACCTGCAGGACGGGCGACAACCCATCACGTCGGACAAGGTCGTAGGAATCGAACCCACAACCGAAGTGCGACTTGCCTTTATCGCCTACTACTGGCCTACAGGAAGTCCCTGGTTAGTAGAAACTAGTTTTATTTTATTAAGCGGTATGATATATAATGTATAAGTTCATTTTAGGAACCATATATGATTAATTTCACTATAGATGGACTTATGTATTTTTTTGATAACTTTTCAAACCTTTTGTTTAAGACAGATGGAATGACCCATCATTCTATCACATGATCTGCTAACACATCACGAATGACAAATTCAACTTCATTTATTTAAGAGATGAAGTGGAAATTGTCCAAAGAATGAAAAACGGTGAGACTATACCAAAATCACGAAAGTATTTCTTCTAATTCCAATTTCATCAACTATAGGGAAATGATCTTGAAAACCAAAAGTGTTGTCCCAGTGCTCTTATATCTGATGAATCAGATGGTACCTTAGATCATCACAAATTTATGGCTTTGTGATTGCTGGATTTTCCATAGCCATATTCTCTACCACTCTCCATCAGAACATGATGGTTAGATTTTTCTTCCATATCCATATTTTCACCTATGTGGAAACCCGGTGATTAGTTTATTTGGGTAACCGTTAAATTTAATACTTTTGTTTTTAAATATTTGTTTTGGTATTCCTTTTTACGATGTGGGTTTCTATTAAAGAAACTTTTGAATAGTACACAATTTGTAACCCCGATGAATTTCGAGGGAGAAATTCATTTTAAGGGGGGTAGAATGTAACACCCCGAGATTTTATGAAAAATATTATTTTAATTTCATTAATGTCTTGTGTTGTATGCTACACCAAGATTACCTTGCGCTATACGCAACACCGTATTAGCTTGCAGTATACGCAACACTATTCTTGATCGTGTTACACACAATTTTGATAATATTTATTCTACGCAACATTGAGTATATATATATATATATTCAATGTAAAAATGAAATATGGATGGATTATGATATACGAAACAACGAAGGATTCTTGCACAACATGAAACCCTGACTTGGCTTACATTACACATAATCGCGACCTTCCTCGATAGCGTGTGTTGTACGTAATACCGGGTTTTACTAAACAACGATATATTATTATAATATTATTATGAACTAGCCATTATGAATAGTATTAACTAATTTTTTAATCTTATAACATTATTATTCGTCTTACACATTTTCTAAAACATGGTATAAGAACAAAATAAAATTTTCGGGTAAAATAAGTATTTTTCAAAAAATACAGTTTTGCTGCCTTTTGATGGCGCACCCACTTTAAATCTAGTTTTTGAAATGTTTATAAGTTCAATTTGACAAAATAAAATTCTTCTTTGGAATCATGAAATAAAAATTTACTTTGGATAAATGTTTCATATTATTCTGGTAAATTTCATATTTTGATGAATAGTAAAAACATGCTATATTTTAATTAAAAACAACTTTTTCTCATCGCAATAATTTATATGGTTAAATTATAATATTGAATGGTTTTAAAGTATAAATAGAATAAATTTTTACCATTTAATATAATTTATGTCATTATCATTGATTCTACCTTGAATTTGTAGGATAAATCAATTCAATCTTTTGCAATGTTTTAATGGAAAACCTGTTTTCTTTCGACAACGGGATTAATTTTAATTTAATTTCTGCAATGTTGGTATATTGAATTTGGAAAAATGGATTCCATATTTGGAATCAGTGGATCCAAATTATGTTAATAAGCTACTTTTTATTTTTTGGAATTATGAATAGTAACTACGGTAAATTTTATTTATCATAGTTAAAGGTAAAACAGGTAATTAAGGGTAAATATAATGTTATAAAATTACCCTAACACATGTAAAAATCCTATTGGATGACTAAAAGTCGACCCATATCACCTAAGGGTCGGAATAGATTCATTTAATGGTCTTTTGTCCATAAAAATAATTTAATTATTATTAAAACCAAAGAATGTTACAACATGTCACTTTCTTAAATCTTATAAGTATAATAATTTTAATTTAGTGATACACTTTATGAAACTTTGAACATGAATAGTCTCCAGAATGATAATACAATTATATACATCATAGGAATTTATTTATAATTTTTAGGGATTAAATAATTATCATTTATTATGACACAAAGATGATGCCGAAATTGTCTTATTAATGATATATTGACAAAATTGATGTTATAAATACCCAAATAAATGTAATTTAAGACTTTTTATGAATTCCAATAATTTTATAGGTTAATATGACATGTTATTATTTATTTAATTAACTTTTTTCTAACTAATCATTCTGTTATGAGTTTTACACAAATCAATTAATAAATAGTGTCAAAATTGACATAAAATAGTTTTTAAAACAAATATTATATTATTAATTGTTATTTTCTTCCTAAAAATATAAGGTTCGGCCAAATAACATATATTAGGTTATATATATTAATAATAAACAACTTGGGGGTTCGTTTGGCTTGATATTGATTGTTCATTAACCTTATAGTGTAAGAAAACAAGAAGACACGGTAAAAGTATAATTATCTAACTTAAAGTTAAATATAAATGATAATGTTAAAATAGGAACCTAAACTTGTCTAAATTATATTTTATGAAAGTATTTCGACCCATCCCCACCTTATCTTCTAAATAAATCAATTTGGAGCTATTTAAAAACCGAATTTGGCTTTATAATAAAATAATATTTTTAGTTATTCGAAAGGTGCCCCTCTCCTCCCTTATAAAAGGGAACCCCCTCCCTCTCTTCCTCATACCACTTTGAGCCATCAAGCTCGGCCAAAACCTGAAAATTTATCTTCTCCACTTCCCTATCAACATCTTAGAGGTTCTGGTCTTCCTCAAAGACCAATTTTAGTACCCTAACAGGAGGACTCAAAGAGGCGCTTCAAAGAAGAGGTAATGTCTGTTACCGATTCTTTCAACTTTATTTCTTCTTCCAATTCTTCTTCTTAGGTTGTTTCGTTATGAAGTAATAACATAAGTATCACTCATATAATGATATGTTATTATAAGTATGAAAAACCCTATTTCACCATCTATCCATCCTATGGAAAATGAAATCACCGCGCGTGCGTACGTACGAAATACCATCTCCACACCGTGGTGTAATCTATTTTCCACCACCACATTACTTGGATGGGTATAATGGTGTAAATAATAACTATATATGATTATTTTAAAGTTATATTGATTATTACATAGTATACATAAACTATAATACAATTCAACGATCATGAGAATGATATCATCGCTCGTGCGTACGTACGGACTAACGTCTCCACGACGCGATGAGATTCATTCTCCACGTTAACCATTCATGAATGATTGTAAAGTATATATAATAAGTAGCCTTGAAATATATGACATAATAATACTACTGGATTTATGTATATATATATTTATGTCATCTACTTAATTCCACTCAATTCATTAAGGAAACGAAAATAGCGTTCATGCGTACGTATGGCCTATCGTCTCCATGAACGGTGTATTTCTTTCCATTTATCGATCCATTATATATATTTATATTATGAATAAATATTATATATAAATCATGTTTAATATTCTGGAATTAAGTAGTCATGATCTAAGTAATCATATGAATAATTACAAGTTAAAACACGAACGACAAATGAGACGATTTTACCCAAAACGCTACTTTAACATGAATTTACAAAAGAACGGGTAATATAAAGTAATAAGTGAACCATTTATGATATAATAACAGTTAATATGATTATTTATTAATTAAATGACATTATTTAAATCATTATACAGGAGGTTCAGACACTTACGAAGCAAATCGGACCTAATGTAAGGGAAATATCACAATCTCATTTTTATCCGAGATTGTTTATACTTTGGTATTTACTAGGGTGTATTTTATCATCCACATCCATGTTTCCCTAAAAATTTAATATTATTTCGATCCACCTACAATTGTTTAAATCCAATTTTACCCTTCGGTGAGTTTTTAGCAAAGGATATGAAAGGAATCTTTTGTCGTTTTTCGTACGAGGTACTTTTTGACTTTTCCGACAAAAGTATGAGAAGAATTTTTTTTTAACTTATACGGCATGAATGTATTTTTAAAACATTATTTCCAAGAAGCTTCCTTTACAAGTTTTAACATTTATTTTTAATCAACTTCTTTTAGTTTAGAATTTTACGACATGTTAAGAAAGGAAAAGTGTTTTTGAAGTAGAAAGGATATTTTCCTCAAGAATGGAGTTGAAGTGTTTTATAAAAATTATTTTCCATCTAATATAATATAGGAATATGTGTATATCCCTATTATTACATTGATTTGATTATGTTGTGATTGAAATATTTTTATGAAATCCTTTATCTTATATGAATTGTTTTATGATGTCATGATGTTTAAGATTCCCATTTTTATTACATGGGTTATGGAATGATGTATGATTTATGATTGTGTGGAACACATAAGAATGGTATCATTATGAGATGGGTGGGACCTATATCTCCCTCCAACGCATTGGGTAATGTTTTTATATCTCATGAGATAGACATGGCTGGAATGGTAGGTTATACCGGTTCAGTGAAATAGGACTGAAACGAGGGTGACTCGGTTCAGAAATGGACTTTGTCCACTAAGATATTCTTGGAAATGATTCTTGACTAATAAGAAATGATTCTCTATGATTATGTGTGTATTCCACAAAGTTTCATGTTTTAGGTTATGATTATTGGGATTTCATTTCACTACTATGATTTATCCCACGTTATGAAATTATTCTCTCTTTTGCAGGTTAAGATTTCCAAAAGGTTATGTTCTTATGAATATGATGTGATTGATATTTCTTTTGTTTACCCTTAATGAGCATTTTAGCTCACCCTTTTATGTTTTCTTTTCCCCAGGATATAAAGAACGGTTTTAGGTAATAAAAAAAGGAAGATCTTTATGGGAGATGTTGAAGATCTTTCACCACGATTAGAAGATTATATTCCGATTTTCCAAAGACACTAAACTATTACGATACTTGTGTGTGTGTTTTTGTTATGTACTAAGTATTCCGAAAAAGTAATGTAATGTCCATGTACATCAAGATTATGGTGTCTACATTACCTAATGAATTGGAGAACTATTAGGTTGCGCCCTTTATAACAATTTTATTTCATGCATAAATGTGCCACATGGATCAAACAACATGGACCCATTAAAAATAATAATTTATACCCTGAATAAGAGATGTGGAATACATAAATTCATATCCTCAATAAAAAATTACATGTTCATAAAGCTGAATACCCTAGAAAGATAAATGGGTATGGTATTCAAGTATACGATGATTTTGGTATGTGAACTTTTGGTGTAACTTTGGCAGCATAACAACGTCAAATAGATATCGTAAAGTGGTTTGATAAGAAATAAAGGTTTCTATCATGATTTATATATTAAATGGACAGTAAGGGGGTCATGTAACATAATTACGCAACATATTTAATGGAATTTAGATGCATAATATTAAATAATTGATTGAATGTAAATGAGAGGGGAGAAATTCATTAAGGAATTTTGGAATGGTAACAAGTGTACATGGGAAGAATTAATGAGAGAAAAAGAAGTATATCATCACTAAAACATTAGGATGGTAGTCTGGTGGAGGTGAAAAATCATAACCATGCATTTTTAATTGAAAATAAATGGGTATAACAATATAATGAAATTAAGACAAAAATGAGAATGACAGAAATCCCTTATATGGAATTGTGATCCCAAAGGCTTGAGAGAGGAATGAGAGTGTCTTTTTGGGATCTTTAGGTGCCTTTTTTTGATTATAGAGAGATATGGGTAGTGTTTGGTTGAGCTCCAAAGGTTTTGAGTGAAGAGAAATGGGATATTTTGTGGGTTTATATGAGAAAGGAGAGGGAGTTATTTGTTATTTAAGTTTTGGACACCAGATATTAATCTAATCAAAACCACAAACCATACAATGGTTTTTTACCCATTGTTTTCCCAAATTTTAGTGGAAAACATTATTTTATACATTAAATGGATGAATTTATGAAAATATTAGCCTTTATTATGATTTGTTGAGTCACACTCTCAAGGATATCATTTTAAAATGTTAAATGTTTTATATATTTTGTGGTCAACTAACGATTTTTAAATTAAATGAAACAAACCTAAAATAACATTATTTTAATGTTAAAACATATATTGGTAGAGGGAACCATTTATAGTATTTTATTACATCACTATTAGGTCAATGTGATGTCACAAAACACATTATATATTTAAACAGTGTTTAATTTTTACCCAAAACATTGACTCTCTTAAAAAATTAGGACATATTCACCAGTTGATAATTTCAAAATCATGATTTGAAAAATAATATCCATTTTATAAAATTATTTTTCTAAATATTTGAATTTTTACTTTTAAAATAAAATTTTTCATTTTTTGCAAATTCATCAGTTTTGAAAAAAAACACAATTTAAACCATAATAAAAAATACAATTGTGATCATAAAAATTATACAATAATTTATTTTTAATGAAATGGAAATTGATAAAAATATTTTATTAAAATATTATTTAATTCAAAAATCCATCCATTTTATTAAAATATATTTCTTCATTTAATATTGACTACAAAATAATATTTGTGCGTTAAAAACAATTTACAAAGTTAAAATAAAAACATGAATTTGTATTATTTATTCTATAAAAAAATAATTCACTTAATCATAGTTCTATGGTCTTGTTACATAACACCTTATATCACCTACATAAGACCAAAGGTTAAGGTCGGCGATGGTGACAAACAGTTTAGGGTGGCTCGGATAACATCACTCAGGTGGTAATCTCTACCATATTAAACTTCTCCCATAGGTGGTTATATTCAAGTATAACATGTTGATTCTTGGCTTGGGCTTGGTCAAGAGTGAAGCCCAATGACTCTACCTCCATTCTGAGCTCTGATGAATTGGCTTTGAATGGATCAATTCTGTTAGATGAGTCCATCATATCCTTTTTCTGAGTAAATTGTTTTTATTAAAGCACTATATTTATATTAATCATGTGATCACTATTCAAAAGATATATAGGAAACAAAAAAAATTATTAACGATATTTTAAAATCCAAAAACATAAAATCAAGGAAGTGCATATGTCTTATATAACAATTTTACTTAGTAAGACATTTAATTACATCAAGGGGAATTTTCATTAATAAAAGTTTTGGTCATTACAATCTTCCCCCCTTATAAAATTTCTCCCTCGGAATATCATTTTCCCACACTAAAATAGATGAGGATAACTCTGCTTTATCACTTACTCTGATTCCCTCATTTCTTATTCAAACTTTTGGTTTCTCCAGAACACCTTGATGAGGGGCATTATCTTATTTCGTAGAAATTTTTCCCTGTGATCTAATATCCTCAACAGATTATATTCATAAGATATTTCATTCTACAATGGTACCACCTATGGATTGAGTACATGTGATGGTTCAGGTATGTATTTTCTCAAGAGAGATACGTGGAATACATCATGTACTTGAGACAGGTTCGGTTGGAGTGTCAATCGATAGGCCACTTCTCCAATGTGATCAAGGATCTCAAAAGGGAAAATGTACCTTGGAATAATCATTCCTTATTCCCAAATCTCATTACCCTCTTCTAGGGTGATATGCAGAGTAATACCATGTCTCCAACATTAAACTCTATCACTCATCTATGATTATCAGCATATCTTTTTTTTTCAACTCTGATAAGCTTTAATGTGATGTTGTATGGTTTTAACCTTCTCCACCAATTATTTGAACATTTAGGGATCAAGGAGTTTTCACTCCCCAACTTCAGCCCAACAAGTCTACGTTCATCACCTTTTCCCATAAAGGGCATCATAAGGAGCCATTTGGATTCATGAATGGAAACTGTTATTGTATGAGAACTCAACTAGGGGAAGATGTTGATCTCATTCTATTTTGAAGTCAATTAAGAATGTACTCAACATGTACTCAAGTGTTTTAATAGTCCTCTCATATTTTCCATTAGTTTGAGGATTATAAGTCATACTGAACTTTAGCTCAATATTAAGATTTTGTTGAAGACTCTTCAAAAACATAGAGTTGAATCGTAGATTTCAATCGGATACAATAGAAAATGGTACTCTATGAATCCTTTCAACTTATCTGATATACAGCTTTTCCATTTTATCCAATGAGAAATTATCCCAAATTACAATGAAATGTGCAGTCTTTGTAAGACGATCCATAACAACCCAGATAGCCTTGTTTCTATTGAATCTCTTTGGATATTTGGTGAAAAGGTCCATGGTGATGTTATACCATTTCCTTGTTGGTGTGGGCAATAGTTACATCATCACATTGTCACTTATACCTCTTAGCCTTCACTTTCATACATACCAATAACATTTAAGTATACTCAATAGTATCATTCTTTTGTTATCCCACCAATAAAGCTCTTGGAGATCTCGATACAACATTGTGTTTATTAGTTGAATGGAGAAATTCAAACTATGTGCATCATCCAAAAGTTCTGTCATTAACTCCAGATTTTATGGAAGACATAGTGTTGTCCCAAATCTCAATGTTCCTTCTTCATTAACATTTAACTCATAGGATTTACCTTTTTTGAAAGTCTCCACTTTCTTTTGAATTTCCACATCATCGTTTTGAGCATCCTTTAACTTTTACAAAATAGAAGGTTGAGAAATAATTTGTGAGAGGATTGATTATGTTCCCTTATTTATGATTAGCAAGTCCATATTCATCAAATATAAGAAAATTGGATCCTTTTCAATTCTCATTAATTATAGAATCATTGGATCCTTTCTACTGAGAGCATATTCAACATTTTTCACTTTCCCAGGCTGATAATGGATTGAGAATTCATTGTCTTTGATCAGCTCTAACCATCCTCATTGGAACATATTCATATCATTCTATGTAAATATATATACTTGTGGATATTTTGATCCATATATATTTCACTCTTCTCCCCAAAGAGGTAATGCCATAAAATTTTCAAAGAGAAGATTATTGCATCCAACACCAGATCATGTGTTGGATAATTTTCATAGGAACATTCTATTTCATTAAAGCATTGGTAATGAATTGTTCATTTTTCTTCAACACATATCCCAGAACCCTATTTAAAGCGTCACTAAATACCAGAAAAATTTATCCACTTGTGTATAATGTGAGGACATACATAGTAATGAGACTCCCTTTTCAACTCCTTGATGATCTCTTTTCATTCATCATTCTATGAAAAGATGACTACCTTCTGAGTTATCTTGGTAAGAGGGTTTGACAATCATGATAAATTTCTCAAAAATCTTTGATAATATCAAGATATCCCGAATAAGATATGGATATTGGTAACCGATGTTGGCCTCGACCATCCCTCAATTGTAGTTGTCTTGGAGGGATCCATAGATATCACATTTATTGTGATGATATGACCAATGAATGAAACTTCCCTCAACCAAAACTCACACTTTTTGAACTTTGTATAGAGATTATCCTTTTACATGGTCCCTAGTATAATGCTTAGATGATCCTCATACTCCTCCTTGGTATTGGACTATATTAGAATATCTTCTATAAAGACTACACCAATTTGTCTAGGTAAAAACTAATGAATCTATTCGTCATGTCCAAAAAATCTTCTGGAGAATTATTGAGTCTGAAAGAAATTACTATGAATTCATAGTTCCCATACCTTGTATGAAAACATTCTTGGGGATATCCGCCTCCTATACCTTACTTGGTAATATCTGGACCACAAATCTATCATGGATAATTATAATGCTCCATGTATCTGATCAAACAATTCATCAATTCAGGGTAGTGGATACATGTTCTTTATTTTTATTTTTTTAAGCTCATGATAATTAATGAAAAGGAGCATTGACCCATCCCAATTCTTGATAAAGAGGACTGGTCCACCCCATAGTGAAGCACATGGTCATATAATACCTTTATCCAGATTCTTATGTAGTTGTTTCTTTATATCCACAAGCTCAATAACAACCATTCTATATGGAATCATGGATATTGGCAATGCCCCAGGTATAAGATAAATTAGGAATTAAACATCTATTATAGAGGGAAGACTATGAAATTCCTCGAGAATCACTTCAATGAATTCCCTCACAATAGGAATGTCTTAATGGATGGTTTCATACCTAGACATAGTCATCTAAGAAAGATATGCATGCTCATAGGGCAGTAATATCCATACTTGAGAGTACAATGATAAGGAAGATTCATCCTCCTCCATGCACATGTACAGAATCATGGGTCGAATCTCCATAAGGATATTGAATTCCCTTTCACAAAAAATTATACTGGCTCTATATAAGGAAAGCCGGTCCTTTCCAAGAATTTCATCATATTCCACCAGAATAAGTATGAAGAGGATTTTTATGAAGTTCAATCCACAAATTACGATAGGGGAGGTGTTATATTCATTGGTTTCAATGAATTCCCAATTTACCTTTCTCACTATCACCTTTACATCATTGATTTTTTGTGGTGTTAGGATTGTTATACTAAACATTGGTGATATAAAATATTGTGCAGAACTAGAATAAAAAATTATATTTTCTATTCTTGAGTTAATATCTAGCGTACCTGTCACCACTTCATTGTCATGGTTCACTTTGGCATTAGGGATAGAAAACCCTCACCGTTGCTGCCTTGGAGGTTGTTGGTATCCTCCAAAAACCCTTGGATTTTGGCAGTAGTTTTCAAAGTGCCCTGGTTATTTGTAGTTGAAGTAATGAACAATACTTTAAGGGTTGAACAGAGTGTTCCTATCCTATGTCACAGTAGTGGGGTTTTCTTTCTAATAATTGATGGCCAGGTGCCCTTCTTTTACACACCTAAATAATTTCCTCTCCCCTTCAGGCAATTTATGAGGTGATTCTTCCCACACCTTTATAAACTGGGTGATGGAATGTCTTAGAACCATTTTATTTATCCATCTGAGCATCAGAATTAATTCCCACTATTCACTTCATATCCCCATGATACCCATGAGATTCGTCGATATCAATTTCCTCTTTGAGGGCACATCAGACAATTTTATCATAGCTATCAAAGTCACAGATATCTAGGCATTTCTATAGGATATGTTTTAGCCCACAAAATAAGCAGTCAAACATTAATTTTGGGGTAAAGATATAGACGGAGGCATATTGTGCAAGGAAGTACGCTTCCATCCTAAGTTAGAGGTTGCACAGAAAATATTTATCGAAAAATATTTTCTGGAAATCCATCCATTCCAACACATCAATCTCTTCCTCATGCTTCGTATTTTTTATCAGATTTCATCATTGATCATCTTCACCCTCCATATGATAAGAAGCTTGAAAACCTATTCTTTTTCAGAATATTAAAGGATGTAGAAGATCTTTTCAATGGATTTGATCCACTGTTCTGTGATTAAGGGATCTGATGATCTATAAAAATTTTGTGTCCTTTGTCTCATGAATCTCTCAATTGCGTCTTGTTCATTCTTTGGTGGGGGGGGGGGGTGGATGCTCATATTTACCATTTTTCTATTTAAAACATCAGTTAACTAAGAGAGTATCATGACAAGGTTGACAATTACTACTCCCATTACATTGGGAATCTCAATAGAACAGTCATCACATTGATCATCACGTTGGTTGTTAGCCCGAATCATCCTAATAAGGGTCATTGTATGGAATAAAATGAATGTTTAGGTAAGCCATAAAAGTGATTCAAAAGACAAAAATGGATAACATATAAATTATTTGTTTCTCTAAACATTTGAATTTATAGGATTTAATCTATGTTATCCATGATCTACTTTCCTATATATATTCTTAGGGGAATTTTTTTATTCCCTTAATAGTGGTTCATACAATGCTTATGAATATACAAAAGAATACCCCCATGGGATTTTCATTAACAAGAGTGTAGCAAGGCTCAATTTTGTGCACCAGTTATCATTCGAGTCTAGCTCAAAGAGGTTTTTTTAGGTTTCACCCCTAGATACAATTGGGCTATAGCCACCTCTACGTTTTTATATCCATAATGTGATGTATTTGATTGATAAACTACTTAATCTATACTCACAAAAATTTAGGGATGTTTTTATTATATTTTTCCTTATCATTAAGGCTTTCACTATGGTTTTCAAATCCTATTAATAAAAATAACTAATCCAATCCTCTGATACCATATATATCAATCTTTCTCTTTATAACACTATTTAACATGGTTTATTACTTAAAAAATCACTTCAGACAACTCCTAAGATTAATATGTATAGGTTCTTGGTAAATTAGGAACATTAAATAACAACTTAGAACATAAAACACAACATCGTTATTGAAAGCTCCTTTTTTCATGGCCACAACATCCCTTCATACATAGCATATCATGGGGTAACTAGAGGACATGCATAAAAGAAGGGTGATCTATAAATCTCGGTAAGGGAGGAAATAAGGAATAACATGAATAATATAGTATATGGTAGAAAATAGTCATATCAATGGATCATAAGAGATACATGAATATAAAGGGATGATACAACATGATTATCATAACATGGAAATGTGGAAACTACATTTAACATGATATTAGCATGATCCAAGGATCATTGCACATGGAGCATGAGTAAAACCTCATTGAACTTGAAATAGAATGAGTAAAACCTCATTGAACATGGAGTATCATGATAGTATTTTTTACCAAATTCATTGGAGCGCATTTGGGGCACGCACTTTATAAAAATCATTTAAAGCATATGTGTTCAACAAGGATTGTACAACTTGGATTCATTAAAAATCATAATTTATTCCATGAATAAGAGATGTGGAATACATAAATTTATGTCTTATATAAAAAAGTACATGTGAAAAGAAGTGAATACTCTAAATAAGTAAATGGGTATGGTATTCACTTACACGATGATTTTGGCATGGGAAATGTTGTTGTAACATCAGCAACATAACGACGTTAAATAGAAATAGTAAAAGGGATTCATGTGGGAGATAGGGGTCTCTAATCATTTTAAAATAAAAAGGAAAGTAATGGGGTCATGGAACATAATATCCCAGCATATTTAATCGAATTTAGATTCTTAATATAAAATAATTTCTTGAATTTAAATGTGAAGAGAGAAATTCATTACGGAGTTATGGCTTGGTAACGAGTGTACATGGGATCCATTAATGAGAAAGAAAGTGGTCATTAATAATTCAACCATAAATAGGGATGTATGGTGGATTCTTGAAATCATACCCCAACATTTTAAATTGAAATAAGAGGTTATGACAACAAAATGAAATTGAGACAAAAATGAGAAAGGCGGAAATTTCGTACTTGGAAGTGTGATCCCAAATGCTTGAGAGAGGCCTGCGAGAGGCTTATAAAAAGCTTGAGGATCCTTGGGAGTATTCTAGAGAGAGGACTTCAGAGGATGGTTGAGATCCAAAGGTTTGTAGTGAAGAGAAATGGGAGATTGAGTGGGTTTATATAAGAAACGAGAGGGAATTTTTTATTATTTAGGTTTTGGACACAACACATTAAACCAATCAAAACAACAAACTATACCATGATTTTCATCCCATGGTTTTGTGAATAGTGGACTAGAAAACATTAATTTATAAGGGGAATTTCCTAACTTATTAAAATAATATGCTTTCTTATGTGGAGTTGAGTCACACAATCAAGGTAATCGTTTTAAAATGTTAATATGTTTTGTTAGTCATGGAGGGTCCACTAAGGATTTTTTAAATAAATAGAACAAACCTAAAATCACATTATATTAATGGTAAAACATATATTGGCAGAAAAACACATTTATACTACTTTATTACATCACTATTGGGTCATTATGATGTCAAAAAACACATTATATATTTAAACATTATTTAATTTTTACTGAAAAATTCAACTATCTCAGAAAATTATGAAACATTCACCATTGGATAAATTCGACATCTTGATTCCAAAAATAATATTCATTTTATCTAACTATTTTTCTAAATATGTGAAGTTTTACATTAAAAATAAAAAACCAACATTTATCGAATATTCAGGGTTTTTGAAAAACAAAGCATTCAAACATTAATAAAAATTACATTTGTATTCATAAAAATTATAAAATAATTTATATATTATAAAAACTAATTGTGTAATAATTTTTTTTTGAAAATATTATTTAATTAAAAAATCAAATAATTCATCAAAAAATATTTCTTAATTGAATATGAACTATGAAATACAATTTGGGCTTTAAATACTTCTTCCAAAGTAACAATAATAAAATGGATGTATATTGTTTATTCTATACTAAAAAGATTCTCATAATCATAGTGTTATGGTACTATTACATAAACCCTTATAACAACCACATAATACCTATTGTTACGGTTTGTGACAGTGAAAGACTCTTGGGGTGGCTCAAATAACATCGCTCGAGTGGTAATCTCTATCAACTTCCACTTCTCTTGTAGGCAGTTCTGTTAAAGTTGAACAAGTGAAAGATCATCTTGGGTTGGCCAATAGAGAAGCTCAGTGACACTACCTTCATTCCAAGTTCCAAAATATCGGCTTCTTATGGAGATATTCTACTAGAAGAGTCCATCACTTCCTTTGTTTGAGTAAATTTGATTTCTTATTTACCTATATTTATACTAATCATATGATCACTATTCAAAAACTATATTATCAAAGATAAAAATTCCTAACTACATTTTAAAATCCAAAATCATAAAAATAAGGGAGTACATATGTCTAATATAATTGTTTTACATAGTAAGACATTAATTCAGATAAATATGAATTTTCATTAATATTATTTTGGGTCGTTATAATGAATAAGTTCTTATGAGTTGAAAAACATTCCTTTTCATGGGTTATTTATGTTCATTATTGAAATATTTTTTGTATGGAATTAATGATAATGAAAATGTTATGATGAGATGGGTAGAACAAAAATTATATAGAACAATATGAATGTTTGAATGGGATAGGTGCACCCAGAATTATGTTGCACTCCAATGAATTGGGTAAAGTGATGAATCTCATTAGTTAAATTGAAATTATGTGTGAAAATATTTCTAGTTTTGTTCACAACTATGTATGGTAGTTAACCACTAAGATGTGATGTTTCATTTTTTATGTATTTACTCATTCCATGTCTTTTTTTAATGTTTCCTTTCATTGTTAAGACTCTATGACCAAGTTATGATGATAATGAATATGGTCATCCCATGTTATGTTGTTTCATGTTCTTATTTTTAGTCTTACTGGGATGTTAGCTCACCCTTTTCTAATGTATATTCTCAGGTGAAAAAATGTACTAAGAAGAGGTGAAGAGACAATAAGAAGCTAGAGATGAAGGAATTATATTAATGTTTTATGTTTTAAATATTATTTATGGTCCTAATTTTCCCAAGACAATAAACCTTTGGATCGTTGATATGTATTTGTTTTGTTTTTTATCATTAAATGATGTAAATTTAATGTATTAAAATTAGGGTCTATATAAATAAAATGTTATTCTCCATTATGCAGTGTTAAGAACATGATAAGTTCATTATGACTATTTATCAATTAGAAGGTGAAGTTAACTAGTATTGGAATCTAATCAATAATATGAGGCATCAAGATAAAATTAAATCCATGAATTGGGATGAGTACAAGAACTTATAATTCAATAAGTACACTCCTCATATTCTTCGTATCCATATATAAAAATATTTCTTTAAATTATTGAAAATGGATAATGAAACTATTGGTAATGATGAGGATAATTTCACATGACATACATTGTATGTATATTATATTATCATCCAACCCAAAAGTAATGTTGATAGGTACATTAGTGGATTAAATGAAATTCTTATAATATAGTTTTTCATAAGAGAATTTAGTAGCTATGAATTGATGGGGTGTTGTGCAAATAGAGTTTCAAGTGGAAGTCATAGTTTTATATAAATCTCATGTTTTTTTCAAAGAAAATACAATTTGTGATCAAAAGAAATTCATAAAACCATAGGTAGATGAAGACGATCCTTAATTTATGATATTATTGTGGAATGAAGCATAGAGTAAATTGTCTTATAGGGTTTAATAACTTTTTTAATTGTGGAAGGGATAGCCATCAGTTAATAGATTTCTGAACTTATGGGAAGAAGATTTTTAATGACGAAAATAGAGGGAAATATACACATAATGCACCACTCACACATTAGTGCCACAAGTGTAAGGAGAATAGGCATTAAGATGACCAATCCAAATCTCAAGGGTTAGTGATGATGATCAGTGTCAGAAAACAATTATTCTAAGGGATATGGGGAAATACCTTGATATCACAATTTATAATGTGGGGTGTGATAACGATGTGGTGAAGGGTACACCTACCTTCTAATATATAAATTTTAATGTCTTATCTTGGTCTAAATCTACCATCTATTTCATATCTAATGAATTTTCTAAGGGTATTATGTTTCCAAAAAAAATTTAGTTATCGAATTAGTTGTGAAAAAACCATATGGTATGATAAATGAATCTCATGTATATGATTCATCCTTGGTTATTGTTTATGAGAATGTGCATCATGAAAATGTTGTCAATCTTCCATTGGTCTAATTTGACATCATCATAAGCATGAATTTTATTTCTATACATCAATCTGACATTAACATTTGTTAAAAGTATGTAAATATTGATATTTCAAACTAAAATATGACCTTTTATCAGTTTCATGATATGTATGAACTTCCTCTAGATATTACATCAACTATATTGATCATTAATCACATTCAGGACGTTTTTTGTGTCAAATTCCTTTAGAGATGATCGAAATCCATGATATTGATATTTTTCAAGAATTTTTGGATGTCTTTTATGAAGAGTTTCCTAAAATAACACCAAAAAGTGATGTTGAGTTCTCAATATAAATCATACATGGTTCCAAGAAAATTTAAATGACTCCCTTTAAAATAAACACATTTGAGTTATAGGAATTGAAGAAGAAACTCCATGAAAATGTCGATAAGGGATTCATTTATCCAACGGTGTCACCATGGGGTGAACATATTAGTTTTGTAAAAATGATAGATGGATCAACATGAATTTACATTTATTTTTGGGGATTTGAACAGTATAATGAGCAAGATCTTGTTTCCCCTTCCCCATAATGATGACTAGTTTGAAAAATAAAGCAGAGCTCAATAATAATCCAAGATTAAAAATTGTTCTTCATATAATCAATTGAGGATCAAGAAAAATGATATACCCAAAAATAAATTCAATACATGGTATGGACATTATATATATAGTGATGACTTTAGTTCATACTAATACTTATATTATCTTCATGGATTTTATGAATAATGTATTCAGATACTACCTAATTATCTTTGAGTAAGTACTTATATATGATATTATTGTCAATTTAATGAGTAAGGAAGTTCCAGAAGACAAATACAAAATTGTAATGAAGCCCCTATGAAAAGGGAAACTATATTCAAAACTTACAAAGTGTTAATATAGGTGGAAAAGGATTCATTTTTAGTCATCCAATCCCATGAGAGGATATTTTGGCAGATCCATGAAATATCGAGGATATTTAATATTGTCTAAGGACAAACATGGTGATTGTGATAGGTAGTTATCATGGATTATCACGATATTGTTGATGGTTTGTGGATAATTATTCATTACTATCTAATCCTAAGACAATGTTACTTTGGAGGGGTTCCATGTTCCTTTATAAATTTGAATGTGAGGAAAATTTAGAAGAATTGAAAGGAATGTTATTCATCGCACCTATGCATACATTACCCTCTCATAGAGAAGGTTTTTTAAACTATAGTGATGAATCAAATATGGAATTGGGATGTTCCTTTTGAAAAATAACATGGTTATATCCTATGACTTGTGATAATTGAATATTAATGAGAAAAATCACCCAACTCATGATTTGGTGTTATTTACATTAATTTTCCCACTAATGATATTTTGGAATTATTTTTATGGAGAAAAGTATGATATATATATATCTATAATACATGTCTGAAATATATAATCACATAAAATGAGTTTTACATGCTCAAGAAAATATGGTTGGAGAAGATAAAGATTAA
Source organism: Viscum album (assembly GCA_963277665.1). Lineage (NCBI taxonomy): Eukaryota > Viridiplantae > Streptophyta > Magnoliopsida > Santalales > Viscaceae > Viscum > Viscum album. The sequence goes on from OY728127.1 coordinate 1,303,660,955, forward strand.
TTACTTCTCCAAGTATTACCAAACTAGGAATGTGAACAAGGTGGATAATTCTTTGAGTGGATAGGATTATGTTATATGTTACCTGATTAATATAATAAAAGATCTAATATTTTTTTATTTTCAATTCATTGATCTACAAATCTTGAAGAAAGGGGTAAGCCTTATCTTTCTCAATTGAATGTTCAAAACTCTAGCCATGTGAAGATTAATGTGGTAAAAATTGAACATAAATAAATTCAAAAGAAGGTAAGAATAGTTTCTATGATTGATCATAACCAATATGAAGTGATAAGGTTCTGGTACCAGGTATGTGTTTGGTCCATATTGTATTTTAAGAAGGATTAGTTAGAGACAGCACATAGCTCTTCATTCTCTTTTCATCCTAGAAGTACAAAGATATATAAAGACTTTAAAGAATATTTCTAGAGGTATTGAATGAAGATTGATATTAGAAAGTTTTTATCTCTATGGTTGGTATGACATCATATTATGACTAAATGATAATAGTATAATTGGATGTTGATTCCATTAAACATACCAGAATGGAAATGGGAGAAAATCTATAGGGTTATTTTCATTCGAATTCCTAAAACCTATAATGTGTTTAATATTATATGGGTGGTAGTAAATCACCTCAATATGTTAGTACACTTAAGTTCTATTAGATAATACATTTCTTCGGATCATCATTCCTTGATATAAATTAGGTAATTTTCAAGGTTACATTGTTTAACACATTCCATTATATCTGATCAGAATTTGTGGATTAAATCAATGTGATGGTGAGTTATTTAGAAAGACCCTCATAAAAAATTGAGTTTCAACAATAATTATCATCTATTTATGGTTGGTCAGCCTTAAAGAACAATTAGAAACCTAGAGGATATGTTTAGATCTTTAAATCTAGATAAAAAAGGTGGTTGGGATCAACACCACACTATAGTTGAGTTATATAACCATAATATCTTTCGCTCAAGAATTCATATGGAACCATATGATTCCCTGTGTGGAAATATATGTTGATCTCTGAAATTTTGGACTGAATTTTGTTGGAAAAACTACTCGGACCAGAGATCGCTGATGAAAAGTAAGAATTGTTAGAGATATTCAGTAGCATATTAAGAAAATAAAATTTGGTAGAAAGGTTATGATGATAACCATTATGATGATTTGTAATTTTATTTTGAAGAGTGGAGTTTCTACAAATCCTTACCAAGAATATGTTTATGAGATTTCAGAAGAAGGGGAAACAAATATCTTGGTATATCAGTCCTTTCAAAATACATGAACATATCATGAAAATATCCTATCGCTTTGAATAGCCTCAAAATTTCCCTCATGTCCATGATTCTACCACCAATCACTCTTGTGGAGGTATATACCTAACCCATCATATATAATGAACATAGATATCATACTATTGGAGCATGATCCTTCTTATGAGGAAAAACAAGTTGAAATTATTAATCACACAATGAAATTTCTATTAAAATATACCACTCATCTGGTCAATGTTTTCTAGAGACACCATATGTTATAGAATTCTAAATAATAACCTGACAATATAATGATGAAGAATTATCCTCATTTTTTATATCATAAAGATAAAGTTGTAGGTTGAAATTCCTTTTCATGGGGTAGAATGTAACACCCAGTCATTTTATGAACTTTTTTGAATAAATTAATTTCATTTTATTTCATTCATTTCATGCTACACCATGATAATATTTCATTCTAAGATACCCCAAGAGAAGCTTGAACTATAGGAAACACTGACTTAACTTGTGTTACATGCAACACTAAGTTTCTATGAAAGAACATTTTATTATTATAATTATTTAATTATTTATTGGTAGAATAGATGTTAATATTTGTAATATGAATGTTAATAAAAACTATTTTAAATAACATTTTAATGGTTTTATATTAATAAAAACTTTTTGGGAAGGCATTATATTATTTTGAATACAATTTTTCTCAAATAAACTAATTTTTATGTCCTTATATGAACATTAGTGTAATTAATTTTTACAAACTTTTAGAAATTCAATTTGATTTAATAGTAATCATTTTTCAATTACAAATGTCACAATTTTATTAGGTGTATTTTTTTGGTTTTTCTGAAATACAACATTTGTGGATGAATAGTCAAAAATCTAAAATTTTAATTCAAAACTAATTTTTATTCATATTTATTTATATTAATAAGTAATATTATTAGTTGGTTTTAAAGTTTAATTATATCATTTTTACATCAATTAATCCAATTTTGGTCTTTGGAACAAATTTCACATTGAAGTTGGATACAATAACATTTGAAACCTTTAATCATTTTTTCTTATAAAATCCATTATTGTGACATGTCTTTGAAATTAATATTAAATTAATTTATTTATGTTGTGTTATTATAATTTGTAAAAATGGATTGAATATTTTTAATTGGATTAATTTATAATTTGTAATAATGGAAACATAGTTTTTTACCAAAAATAAGAGTGATGATAATTTTAATTAATTGGAGCGATTAAGTTAAATCAAGATTACATAGTAGTTAAATATTAATTTAAGTGGCCAAATAGCCTAGACACATGTCAAAAAAAAATTGTCTTGACATATTTTGAACAAGTCCCATATTTGAATGAAAATAAAAAATTATTTGAGATTTTTTTTATAATGGAGTCCTGTCAATAGTGTTTAACTTTTTATATTTACAAGAATACCACTCATCCTCCACTATAAAAGGGAACTCACCCCCACCCCCTCCTTTCTTCACACCAGTAAATACCATTGTCTCAGACAAAATCTACAAAAATATCCTTCAAAAATCCCAAATGTAATCATATAATCCTACCTTTGGGTAGAATTCCAAACAATAAATCCATTTGTTTCAAACCAATATAAGTTACACAAAGTTGAAGTGACATCCATGAAAAACGTATTTTTATTTACTTACATTATATAGACCCTAAATTATTAAAATTAAATTATTATAAAAAACCTAAGTATCCTAAATATAATGAGATATTTTAGTGTTATGATTTCGATCTACACAGACACATAGGTCCATAAAATGGGTTATAAGCTTACCATTCATGTGTATGGCAGGCCACCACCTCATCACTCATTTTTTCATTACATCCACTAACGGTTGATAATTATGATAGACATTATATTTTTTGATGATATTTATCATATTTATGATTTATTTATCAATATGTAATTATTCAATAAAACATTACTACATGATTTACTTTTTTGTAAATACGCTAACTTCGTCTCTAGATGTGTGGATTACAGCCTCCTCCAAGCAATGTGGTTACGTCACACATTACATGGATTGTATTAAGGATGGTATTAATACTTTTATAAGATATATATTCAATAATAAAGGTAATAAAATGATATTTCACACACATTCACACACACACACATACATATATATGTCATTTACTTTCATTCATTAAAATATGATATTAAAGTGTACATATGATCTACCATCTTCGTAAATGGTGTATTCAATTTTATATTTAATTATTTTATATATTATTATAAATACTTATTGGTTGAATATATATGATATTTATATCATTGTTTACATTATGGAGATCATGATTTAATTATGAGGACCAACATTATTAAAAATAACAGATGCGAAAAACAAAGTGTTTGTTACCCTAATCTTATCATTAACAATGAATTGTTAATAAATAGGTAATATAAATTAATAATTAAAAAATATAAGGTATTATATAAATTAAAAATTATCTGTAATATATGTATAATATACATATATTTCTTTTAGATGGGTATTTATAGAGTACGATAAGTGTTATGGAATAAGGTCAGGAAATTTATTAAAAGATTTTTATATTCATGACATACATTCCATGTTAACCATCCATTTCATTAATGTGGTGTTAATACCACCATAATACAAGTTATATCAGGAATTTACATAATTTAATTATATTAAAAATTTCAATATATTTGATTCATTCATGGGGAACACAATTCAAATGTTACTCAAGTAGTAAAAGGATATACATTATTATTTATAATTCTAGGAGACTTATTCCATGTTCACAACTATTTTATTTTTCATGATGTATATACTGCCGATGAAATTTTTATATGATTCCTATAATTAAATTTATTTTTATTTATATATCAATTGATGGTCTCTTTGTGATGGGGTTTAATAGTTGAAAGGCTACCAAATCACTATGGTTGTTTTTTCTCAATTTTCTTTATTTTATTCACATGTTTTTAAAGCACTTATATTCATTTATGACTCCATTTTTATGATTTCATGGCTTGTGATCGTGAATCATTTATGATTAATGAAATTGTAAGTGCCAAAATTTATTCCATGAATATAATTTGTGATATTTGGTATATAGGGTATGATCTTTTATTTTCCTGATCATGTTCTCATACTCCTATTCTAATGATTACACTTACATATCTATGTTGTTAACCATTAAAGATTATATTATCTCAACAATTTTTATGTTTCCATTCTCCATGTTATGAATATATTTATTATGTATTATGTGTCTAAGAATGATGTTAGTCATGACGATCCTATTGGGAGACAATGTAGCTTAATTATGTACCAGTGTTTATGCTTTCATGTTTCCAAAGGGAGTAAACCAATATGATCATTAGGAGATGTTTTCTGTAATGTATTATGTATTAAAAAAATATTATGAAATTGATCTATTTTAATCATGGGTCATTATAAAAACTCTTACTATTTTGGAAATGTGCTATTTTGAGATTTGATTATTAATTATATTATTTTATAAATATATAAACAACCTAAAAACATATCAATATTTCCTAAAAATTGTAAATAAATTGCATATATCATTAATAGAAATAATTTTTTGATGAAAAACATTATCAAATGGTAATTGAACAACTTGAAAAGATAAGAGAATCAATCAGGATAATTAAGGATGATTTAACAAATTTACCAAATTTTGTCCTGATAACATTATTGAATATATCATGAATTATGAACATAGATTCAATGGAGATGATGAGAGAAATAATGAGGAGGACTAAAATATCCTTTGTTTCCACTTATTATGTGAATAGTAAAAGAAAAAATATATCTGAAGAAGCCATATCAAATTATATAAAGTCATAGTGGAAAATTAATTATGTGTCAAATTATAACACTTAATATGATAATGAAAATTAAAATTCTCACATTTAAGTATGTAGAAATGAATTTTTTTATAAAATAAGTTTATAGTAAAATTATAATAACAATAATAAAGATATGAATGAGAAAAATACTCATCATAGTTTATTTTTTTGATGGTAATATTTCAATACATTTTATATTGGACAATCCAAAATTGGAATCAAATGATTGATGCCAAGTGAAAAAATTGAAGATTAAAGGAATAAAAATATTCAAAGATTGTGATAAATGGATTGTTATTAGAGGGAATACATAGTCATCATATTAATTATATGATAGTGAAAATATAAATAAGATTGTCATATTCTTATGAATCAACTAAAAAGTAATATGTGTCTTGATTAAATGAAAACTATTGATTCAGAATGAAATTTCACATTAAAATAAAATTTTCCTTATTCATAAAATGATATTTCATGTTTGAATTATTTTAATGATAAAAAATTTACTTCATTATAAGAAATCCATTACATTCCATGAATAAATGAAATGAATTGATATATTACTCGACTGGTAATTAAAACGTAATTTTAATGAAAAAAATTGATTTTCATAAGAATATCTATCTAAATCCATTGAAAAAATTACATTAGATAATTTTTTATTTATAAATAAACATCTATATTATGAAATAATTTTATTTCATGAAAAACACAAGCTTCCAAAAATTTGGTTGTAAAGATAAAATCATTATTTATTAATCTGAAATGATAATTGTAAAATTTTACTATGAGAATATTTTTAGAAAAATAATAAATTTAGTGAAAAAGTTCAGGATCATTTTATATCATATTGTATTTCTCTAGAATTTAACATTTTTTTTTCAAAATAACTTATAAATAAAATGTAACATTTTTTTCTAAACATGAAAAAGTATATAACTAGATAAATCGTTATTTTTGAAATGTGGTTCAAACTTTTTTTTAACAAATCATATTATTATAATGAACATGTTTTTGTTTATTATATTATTTTTATACTATTGTATCTTCCATAAATTCTTTACAATAATACTGGATACATGAAAATTCAGGTAAAGAAATTTTAGTCTTTTCATTTTAATGATGAAAATATGAGTACCGGCTAGATAAATATATAGTAAATGGATATCGAATTTTCAAGTCACATGAAATATACCAATTGTTCTTCTATAAATTTATTAAGATTAAAGGTTGAAAAAATAACATTATCAATAATGTTAATTTTGAAATAATTTTAATCTACTATGTTTTATTAATTTTAAAAACTCTCATTTTTAATGTTTTATAGGCTATAAGAATTAGAAACAACCTTATCAGTACATTCCAATTATGTGATGAGGTATACCTTGTGATATTCAAGAAATATAAATGCGTTACTCAATGTTTTGATGTTAAAATTATCAAAACTACTAATAAGAATGATAATGTTTAAATAAATGACTTAAAAATCAATAGAAGTCAACATATACGACGTATTTGATAAACGTAATTCAAATCCAAGTTGTGGAATAAAAGTTTGTGATGATCTAATTTTTATATATTATCTAAACTGTAATGAAATGTACTTTTGAAGGCTTTTTCAGAACACATGTTTAACTCATCTATAATCATAGATTATTTAATGTAAATTAAGAAATATATGAACACCTTTAAAACTATCAATTAAATTACAACATATATATAAATTTTGTATATACAAATGGATCATTTTAGACTAACAAAAATTACAAGTATTAGAGGAAAAAACTATATGTTGGCATTTTTGATGATAACAATATATTAATATGATTCATCTATCTCCCATAACAATTGGAGGCACTATTTAATTTTAATAGACTTCATGCTCTTTATTCTAAATAGGATATTTATAACTTTGGTTTCTATATTTAGTTACCATTATGGAGAGTTTTTGAATAATAATTATAAGAAAATTGTTTTTAATAATGTCCTTAAATATTACTTTTCTGCAAAAAAAACATCAAAATGGATTATTCAAAAGGAAAAATATAATCCTTCAAGAAATGAAATGAATTTTGGTGAGTGAATAATCATTTTCTTAATCTTTTAAATTGGAAAATTATCTACATATTTTTTTAAAATTATAATATTTTAAAATAATGTTTTTTAAAAATAACACACTTTATGGGATTAATACCATAAGATATTAAAAACATTCATGAATATATTTTTTGGTATATAAAGAGTTACTTTTTATTACTAAATATCAACTACATACATTTTATTCAAATGATATTGAAAAAATATTTATTGGTTATTCAACAAAAACTATGTCATTTCAAATTTTCAACAATTAAAATTTTTTTGGTAAGGAATCAGTTTTTATTATGTCTGATGAAACCAATTCTTTGTTACCAAATCATTTATAACATATTTTTTTATGATGTTTTAAAACCAATTATATTTTTATTTTTGTAATCTAAACATCAACCAATGGTAGTAAAACAACCCAAAAATAGAGAAATTGAATTTTATATTCCAATAAATGTTTAAATAATGAATATTAGTTATTTTTTTATGGATATATTGTCTTTTATCTGAGAATCCATTTAATAAAATGCAATAATCCCTTTGGAAATGTTTTTTTGACATAATTCAACCACTCAAAAGTATAAATTATTTTTGAAATGAATGTGAACGTCATAAATTTTTATCAAGATTTGAACCTAAAATAGTATATGAGGATTTGAAAGATTAATATCATATAAGGGATATGGTGGATGAACATATTTAATTTGTGAAGAATAAGGTTTGGAAATTAGTTCAAATATATAATAATATTTTGGTAATAATATCCAAATAGATATTTTAAAATAACTTTTATAAAAATTTAAATATTAGATGGAATAAATAAATAGTAGTTGGTATGGGATTTTTCAGTTAAAAATGATTAGATTATATTAAAAACATTCACCAGTAACAAGAATTGAAGAGACAGTAATACTTATATATGTTGAGTCATATATTTTGTTATCCCTATTCTAAGAATATATGAAAAGTGAATTTCATAATAGACATCTATATGTGGATGCTAATGTTGAACAAAATATAGGTTTTGAAGATGGATAATGATGGTAACATGTATATAAACATTATAAGGCACTCTATAAAGTTTTTCAAGCCTCAATAGCCAAGTATGATAGACATACTATATTTTCATATCAAAATAACACTATAATGTGTACTATTGAATCTACTCCTTTTATAAAGGAATGTTTTAATGGCGCCAACATTGTATATAATTATATTAATGACAATATTTTTTATTAAAATTAGATATATCCTTTTGATGACTTTTATGATCATAAGATAATTGATTTTGAAATGTTCTTTTTGTGTAAACCTAATTTTTTTTGGTTTCCAATTCTCAAAGAAACTAAAAAGAATTTCATTTACTCAAATAATTTAATAAGATATTTACTCTATATGTTTTTTTAGATACAAATTTTATTATAAATACTTCAATTGGAAACTCTATAAATCCTAATCATGATGAAACTAAAATACTGCTTGATGAAAATCATTATAGTTTTATGATAAGATGTTTAATTGATCTTACTTATATTCAACCAAATATAATGATATCAATGTTATTATTTGTGAGATTATATGAAATTACCAAGGAATAAAATCTTAATGTTGTTAAAAATATGTTTTTTACTTTTTAAGAACTTAAAAACATATATTTTTAATAGATTTTGGTCATTTTGATTATTAAAACTTAAATATATTCTTATAATAGTGTATATATAATATAGATAAAAAATATATCATAAAAAGTTACATTCTAGAAGGGTACTTAGTTTCCCTATAATTCTAGGAAAACTATTTAGTTTCTCTCTCATCGACTGAATTCAAATATTTAATAATTGAATGATTATGGGCTCAATTGTTGTGGATTTAAAACCCTCTAATTTATTTCAATATGATTTTAACTAAGACAACAATTTTATTGATTACACAAGTGTTATCACTTGGTAGATTAACACAAAAAATAACTCAAGTGTAATTCACATTGATGATCATCACTATCTCCTATGGGATCATAAAATATAATTATTTAATGTTAATTAGTTGATAAAAACTCAAGAAAAACTTGTTGAAACATTCGTGGAAGAAAATTCTTATATATTGGAATATATTAGAACAGGTTCAGTCATGTCAATATTAAATGATCTCCAACACACTTTAATTTAATCTATCTCATAACATAGAAATCCTCCTAAAAAGGTAGGGAATTGGTCTACTAAATCATATTTACAGTCATTTTGAGAACAATCAAAAGGTTTTTTCCTAAATGAAAATACTCAGATTTTTCCATGTAATTTTTTAATTATAAAGAAATATTATGAGTCAGTGAAAATTGAGGGCGTGTGATTACGAGCCCCAGAGTGCTCGGAATGAATTTATAAACATTTTCTTGGGCACGTTCAATAAAAGCGTGAGCAACATTTTTTTACTTTTGAACTGGTGCTCGGAATTGAAATATGAGGACAACATTGAACTAATTGCATCGATATTTTCTTAAATAGACCTCCACCATGACCGCAGTAGGTTATGGGTGGATGTTAGTGTTCTGGATTTTCATGAGAGAGTTAAATGAATAAAAATAAAAAAAATAAAAAAATTTATTTTATTTTCTTGAAACCTCCATTTTGAATTCTTGGTGGTGGGGACCACCCGAGCTCCCCTTTAATGTGAGGAAACTCTTGGGTTTCCCACTATTGTTGTGCCAACTCTTAATTGATCATTAAATTAATTCTTGAACATTAATAATGTGGCTCCTCACCTCTTGGTTGGGGGATCAATGGAAAAGGGGTGGTTTTGTGAGAGATTTTGGAGAGCATTTTGTTGGTGGAAGAGCCAACTCAAATAGAAGAAACTCTTCAATGAAGAACATCCTTCCAATCAAGAACAAGGATGACGCTCGAGCCCGGATCAGAAGAATCTTGTGGGAGAGATGAATGACAATGTCACCATCATCGTCTTCCCCCTCACGACACCTGCCACAGATGATCAATGTAGGGGTTTTAATTTGATGTATGAATAGATATTTTTTTTGAGTCTTCATATTCTTGATTCACAATGATGATGGCTAAACCAACATGGAAATCATTCTGCACTTATACCTTGACCCTTCTCTTTCATTCATCATGTGTTCTTCGTGCATTCGTCGATGCCAAATAATTAAGCACATTGGAAACTCAATGTTACATTGAGTGTGATATATGAATGTGGAGATATTGACATGAGGATAGTGAATATCAAGAACTCATTAATTTCAGGCTTGGAAAGAAGCCGTGATAGCGCGTGGAATATGGTGGTGGCCGGCACACCGGCTGGCCATGTGGAAGAACAACGGCGTACGTCCAAGCTGCTAGTAGAGGAGGAGGCCGCAGTTTTAGATCCGCAGAGATACACCTGATGGGTTTCCGACACCTGACCGATAGCAGTTTGAGTGGGTGGTTCACTGGGAGGGTGGCCGACATGCCAGTCGGTCTCATGGCGAAGCGGTAATGCGTATCTGCGCCACCAGAGAAGGAGATCTTGGCCTCTTAGTCTTAGTGGAGGACAAAGGGAGACCGAAACCTAGCCGGCCTAAGAGGAAAGAGGCGCCATCCCGCCATAGGGAGGAGTACGAGCCGGGAATCCGGACAGCCGTTTCTAGTAGGGAGGGACCCCTCTGGCAGGTCCTGCGCCCCTGCAAGCGCCAGTAGAACAGTCCTTGGACCGTTTGGAATATCGGCGGTGACTCCCCCTCAGGTAGCCGCTAGGGCAGGCCCCTCCACAGTGGACCGCACCATCAGAGCAGGCCTGTCCCCAACCAATGGATTGGGCTGGTCTGCCCCCCCTTCATGGGCCGGGCCGGACCTAGGCCCATCTGGACCCAGATACGCCTTTGTGGAAATATCATGGGAACGAGGCGCCGGTTTCACGAACCGACTGCGGCACCGAGATACTAGTATCAAGACGGTACTTTTGGTATACCCCAAATGGGTTTTGGATAGTGTTGGAGTATGGCGGGGTTGTATCGAACCTGAATCCAACCAGGCCCTCAGAATGGAAATGATTACAACCATCTGTCATTATGGGTCCCTTATGACATGACGGACCTTCGTGATACTTCTTTGTGGGACTTTGTGATATTTGTGGTATCTTCCATTGGGTTGAGTAGCGGAACCTCCCAAAATCTCATGTGCTTAGTGCGAGAACCCTGTGGATGGAGGTATCATGAAGAAAGAACATTGATCATGTGTGGATGATCGCTCAGTGATTCTATGTGGGTCAGTGCATACAGATCCTATGTGGGTTAGATCTTGTGTGGGTCAGGGTTCAACGATCCAGTGTTGGTCCGTACATATCGATCCTATGTGGGTTAGTGGGGGTTAGTTAACTATCGATCTTGTGTGGTTCAGAAGGAGTTCTACTTAACAGAATAAGATGATCTAGCTTTATGACAAGTCATCTATACTTCTATAATTGAAGTAATACCTAGTGTGAGCTGAGTCTTCTACATTAATGGTTTTACTTGTGGGGTACTTATACCTTTATTGTGTTACTTGTGTGGTACTTCTACCATCGTGGTGTTACATGTGTGGTACTTATACCGTTTTGGTGTTACCATTGTGGAATTCTTCCCTCTTGTGTGATAAGATTATATCATGATAACTTAGGTATATGTATGGGTATATACCTAAGTATTGCTTGTGTCTATTTCTTCATGATTTTGAGGTTTCCATTGTGGAACTCTAGGATACCTATGAGGGTTTTGGGGTCTCTACTGAGTATTTTTATACCTACCCCTGCATGAGCTACACCTGCAACTTGTTGTGTCTTGTGCAGACGATGGGCATCACTGATTGAGGTCAAGTGTACTAGGACTGGAGGCTACTACGACGTGGACATTATATGAGGAAATGCCCATGGATGACCATTAGAGAGTTGTACCTACCATTCTGGTAGGGTCCTTAGCGGGTGTTCATATGACCTTTTATTTTTTCATTTTAACTTGTACTTTCTAGTTGGGCTTGTATTCTAGACCCTTTTCTTATTGTACAGACCCTGTTTACTAAATAGATTACTTTGTGATTTTATATTTCTATGTGCTTGGTTTGTGTGATTTTACATGTTTAAAGGTATTTCCTTACCATTTTTTAGGGATATGTCTTTCCGATGCTAGTTTCCAGCCCCTGGCCTATGGAAAGAGGGCTTGGGGTAGTCACAGAAAGGGCCCTGGGGGATGGGTCATGAAAATTTGGAAGCAATGGAGTCGGTTCTATGGATGATCCTAGACTCTGATCTTTTAATCGGCTATAGTGTTAGATGTTATGAGTGTTGTTATCAGTTTCGGGAATCTAGTGTTTGTGTGGTAGCTGATGTATCTATACACCAGGACCCTAGCTTCTGATTCCAGACTCGGTGTACGAAAACACTGATTGTGTGTTTGTGTTTTTGAAAGGTTTTCTTTGGGATCACCTTGATTCAAATCACCAGGTATAACATATTGACCTTGGCGCACCTGTTTCCATCTGGATTCCTCCACACAGATAGCCAGCTAGTGTTCTAGGAAGAGTACATGATAATAGCCCACCGAGAGGCGAGGCTTCGGTGCAGGGCCCCCTTACGGCAGTTGTACCACCAGGTGGTGTATCAGCAGTAACAATACCCATTGTAAAATCGATGCCACTATCCCCCATAGCAGAGGAAGCATGTCTCTTGACTGTATTTCATGAGTTACAGCGCCAGAGGCCACCGTCATTCTGGGGAGAGACGGATCCACAGGTGGATGAGGATTGGATGGAGGCTGCGGTTAGAGTTTTTTCAACTGGTAGGGACACCAGCTGATCTCATAGTGATCCTTGCCACTAGTCTTCGTCAGGATGTAGTGGGTATATGGTGGAGGTTTATTCTCTAGGTTCATGAAGAGGTCACTCTCATATGGGAAGACTTCGAGATCCTTTTCAGGGCAGTGTTTGTCTCATCAACCTTACGCTCGGTGCGTATACAAGAGCTTCTCCACTTGTAGTAGGGTATCAAGATTGTGGCTTAGTATTCAGAGAGGATCACCGACCTCTCATGCTACTCCACTGACATTGTGTAGGACCATTTCATTAGGGCCTGAACTGTAGACCAGGGGCTCAGATGGGAGATTAGAGCTTCGATGATTTCTATCAGCATCCCAATGCAGGCGGGTGTGTTAGAGAGAGCACTCTTAGTGGGAAGATTTTTTGTTCAGCTGTCACCGGTAGCGAGAAACACCACCAGGAAACATGTAGTAGAGTCATCAGTAGGTGGCAAAAGAATGATGACATAGAGGTACAAGAGGCCTTGACCTATAGGTGGAAAATCATTGGATAAATAGTTCGTTGGGCGGGCCTCTCGAGACGTAGTATGGTCACATGGCTCGCGAATGCCCGACCCATCATACGGTCGACCAGTAGACGGTCGAAGGACAACCTATCCAGAGGCGAAGATTCGATTAAGGAGGTCCATACATAGAAGGAAAATGTGGCAGTGGAGTATGCCGTGATATAGGAGGTGGGAGGTGATTCGAGATTCTACCTCCACCACCTTTAAGTGGCCCACCCCGACCACAGGGAGCAGGTGGATAAGGATGAGCTCAGTTCCAGGAAGATGGGGCCTTTGACTAAAACACTATAGAGATGATACGAGATACGATCTATGTCTACTCCACCCTAGATATAGTACATATAGACACATATACCATTCACTAATTTATTTCTCCGACCCTCATTCAGAGCTCAAAGATTCTGGTGGAGCAGTTGGCTCGATCCTAATGGCAAGAGACTCCTACGAGAGTGGATTTGACAATTACACACTAGAACTGGCAATGTAAGCTTACTCTAGGAGGTGATTTATTTGTTTAGTATCTTCTAGTAGTGTCATCGAGGCCTTACGATGTTATCTTGGGTATAAATTGGTTCTCTATAGTTCATGCTCACATTAATTGTATTGGGCCCACAGTGCGGTTTGTTCGTGAGGATGGGACCCGTTTTTCCTTCACAGGTGAGAAGGGAACCTTTACAGCATAGGATGGACTTACCCGGAGGAGGGTACAGCCGATCAAAAATCAGTTGTCTAGCCTTACCCTATGATTTTTTGATGTTGAGAGTATGAGTTATTCAGTAGTAGTGGACCAGTACGCTGATGTTTTCCCTGATGATGTTCTGTGTCTAACTCCTCTGAGAGAGGTGTAATTTCACATCGACTTGTTCCCTGTGATTGCACCGATATCTACACTTGCATATCAGATGGCTCCTTTGAAGCTATGAGAGCTACGAGTACAGCTGGAGGACTTGCAAAGAAAGTGGTTCATTAGGCCCAGTGTTCCTCCTTGGGAAACCCTGATTTTGTTCACCAAGAAGGAAGATGGGATTTTGAGACTCTGTGTGGACTATTGGTTCCCGAACCAGGTGACTGTGAAGAACAAGTACCCAATCCCATGGATTGATGATATATTTGATCAGATGAATGGATCATAGTGGTTTTCAAATATAGACTTCAGATCAATCTATCACCAGCTCAGGGTATTAGATGAGGATATGAAGAAGACGACCTTCAGATGTTGGTATGTCCATTATGTGTTCATGGTTATGCCATTCGGTGTGTCCAATGTCCCAACATAGTTCATGGGACTCATGAATAGGATCTTCAAGCCATACATCGATCACTTTTTTATTGTCTTCATCAATGACATCTAGATATACTCAGGCCTGGAGGAGGAGAATTCATATCATATATAGATAGTTTTGGACACACTCTGAGAGAACCAGTTTTATGGTAATTTTTCGATGTGCTAGTTTTGGACCTGAGAGGTTCAATTTCTGGTACACTTTATCTCAAAGTCTAGAGTTACAGTGGATCCAGCGAAGATTAAGGCTACGCTTTCTTGGAAGCCACCCAAAATCTTGACCGAAGATCAAAGTATCCTAGGATTGGCTGGTTACTACCAGAGGTTGGTGCCTGACTTTTCCAGAGTTGCAGCACCCTTATCATCATTGAAAAAGAAGGGAAAACCATTCGTGTGGTCGAATAGAATCCATCAGAGTTTCCATGTGCTAAGGAATATATTAACGAGTTCCCCCATCTTGATGTTACTAGAGGAGGGTGTCAGGTACGTAGTCTACTACGACACATTAGGGACTGGACTCGGATGTGTCCTGATGCAAGAGAGAGAAGTGATCGCGTATGGTTCTCAATCAGTGAGGTTGCATGAGCAGATCTATGATACCCATGACCTAGAGTTAGTAGTAGTGGTCTTCACCTTAAAGATGTGGAGACATTACCTGATAGGAGAACGTTTTTCAGTCTACTTTGATCACAAGTGTCTCTGGAATGTTTTCTCTTTGATGGACCTAAACCAGATATAGTGGCATTGGCTTGAGTTCCACCAGGACAATGACTTTGAGATATTATATACTCATGGGAAGGGGAATGTAGTAGTCGATGCACTCATCTGGAGATTTGGTATATAGTTTTATAGTGAGGGGATAGAGCAGCTAGCCGCTTTGCAGACATCCTACGTGGATCGAGATGGAACAGCTTGTCTCTAGACTCTGATAGTCACTCCCCATTTCATCTGCAAGTTAGGGAGGCGTAGCTTGAGAACAATGACTGCGAGGCTTGATGTGCTCAGATATGCACAGGACATGAACTTGATAGATTTTCTGGATGTGGGGTGCACATCATCCTCTTCAGAGGGCGTACTAGGGTACCACTGGTGCTATGAGAGGAAGTGTTGAGGGAGTCCCATATGTCCCCTCTAGTAGTACATACAAGAGTGGAAAATATGTACTAGGACCTTCAGCATCTACACTGATTTCCGTGAATGATGAAAGAAGTAGCAGAGTTTTTCTCTCAGTGCCTCACTTGTTAGTATGTAAAGGTAGAGCATCAGGTTTCAGCAGGCTTAGTTCAGCCACTAGAAGTTCTATAATGGAAGTAGGATTCAATTTCTTTGTACTTTATGATATTACTCCCACACATTCCTAATAGTCATGATTCTAAATGGGTAATTGTTGAACCACTCACCATGTTGGCCCACTTTCTACCTATAAGAGAGCATGGATCAGTAGAGGGATTGGGACACCCCTACATGTAAGAGATTGTGCGGCTTCATGGTGTAAAATATAAGATTGTCTCCGATTGTGATGCATGTTTTACTTCTCAGTATTGGAAGGGGTTTCAGGAGGTGTTTAGGACTCAGCTTCGATTGAGCACCACCTACCACCCTCAGACAGTTGGTCAGACCGAGTAGACCATTCAGACCCTTTAGAACAAGCCGCGTGCTGTCATCCTTGATTTTAGCTGCATCTAGGAAGATTACATGACCTTGGTGTTGTTATCATATAAAAAAAGTTATCACTCCACTATCAGTATAGAACCATTCGAGGCATGGTATGCTCGACCATGCAGATCACCTATGTGCAGGAATGACCAAGGGGAGTCAGCACTCGTGGGACCAGAGATGGTACGGGCTGCCACGGAGGTGGTGTAAATCATCTAGGAGCGGATTAATACATCACAGAGTTGGAATAAGTATGATTCATATAGAAGATGGAGACCTTTGGAGTTCGAGGATGGTGATCATGTCTTTCTACTGGTCTCACCTCAACAAGGTTTGCAGAGATTTGGCTGGGGCGGAAAATTATCTCGAATGTTCATTAGACCCTTTCAGGTCCTCAACAGAGTTGGCGAGGTGGCTTATTGTTTAGCTCTTCCACCTTAGTTGTACCAGGGTGCATGATATTTTCCCTGTATCCTAGTCGAGGAGGTACATACATGTTCCATCACACATCATCGACCACAACGAGCTAGATATCGATGATTGGTCTACGTTTTTGGAGGTTCCATTAGGGATTGATGATAAATAGGGGAGAGTCCTTCGTGGGTGGTTGATACCTCTGGTGCGCATTCTTTGGCCACACGGGAACCTCCAGGAGAGCACATTAGAGCGAGAGGCTCAAATTTGTGCTCAGTACCCCCATTTGTTTCCCTAGTCCGTGATTGTGGATTTTGAGGATGCAAATCCCTAAGGTTGGGAGAATTTAAAGACCTAGATTATCAATGTATTTTTTTAATTATATTTAAATATTACGAGTCCGTGAAAACTAACGGCACATGATTCCAAGGAACAGTGTTTCTAGAATGAATTTCTGAACTTTGTCTCGAGTACATTTAGTAAGCGCACGAGCGGCATTTTGTAACTTTTGAACTGGTTCTCGGAATTGAGATCCGAGGACAATGTTGAACTCACAATGCCGATATTCATTTAAGGAGACCATAACATTGACCACAGTAGGTTGAGGGTGGATGTTAGTTTTCCATATTTTCATGGGAGAGTTAAAAGAATAAATAAAAATGAAAACATGAAATTTTATTTTATTTTCCTAAAACCTCCATTTTGAATACATGGTGGTGGGGACCACCCAAACTCCCCTTTAATGTGAGGAATCTATTCAGTTTCCCCTATTGTTGTGCCAACTCTTAATTGAACTTGTAATTTTTTCTAGAACATTAATTAATAGGCTCCTCACCTCTTGGTTAGGGGATTGTTGGAAAATGGGAGGTTTTCTGAGAGCTTTCAGAGAGCTTTTTCTTGGTAGAATAACCCCCTACAAATGAAGAAACTCTTCAAAAAAGAAAATCATCTGAATCGAGAATGAGGATGACACTCGGGCCCATATCAGAAGCATCTGGTAGAGGCAATGAATTCTGACGTCACCATCATCGTCTTCCCCCTCACAACATCTCCAACATATGATCGAGGTAGGGGTTTTAATTTGATGTTTGAATAAATCTTTTTTTATTCTTCATATTCATGATTTATAATGATGATTTCCAAACAAACATGTCCATCATTCATCACTTATACCTTGACCCTTATTTTTCATTATTCATGTGTTCTTCTTTCGTTCTTCAACGCTAAATAATTAAGCTCTCTGGAAACTCAAATTTTCATTGAGCGCGACATATGGACGTGGAGATCTCGACCCGAGGATCGTGAATATGTGGGCATCATAATTTTAGGGATTGGAATGAATCTGCGATAGCGTTTGGAAGAAGGAAGCGGCTGACACACCAGTCGCCCTTGTGGAATAAGGGTGGCGCACGTCTGTGCCGCTAGTAGAGGAGGAGGTTGCGGCAGTTGAGCCACGAAGGTGTACCCGAAGGTTGGCTGACACCTGGACAATCACAGTTTGAGCGGGCAGTGCACCAAGAGGGAGGCCGGCACGCCGACCGCCCGTATGGTCAAGTGGCGGCGCGCATTCGGAACCGCAGGAACAAGAGACCGTGGCAGAGGCCGAATGGCGTCCGGCACTCGGCCGGGCGCGGAGGACAGCGGCGTCGTTGCACTACTGGGAGGAGGACTGGCTGGGAATCTGGGAAGCTGGGTAACTCAGAGCGGCGCCCCTCTAGTGGGTCCCACACACCAATAGGTACTAGCCTAATGGTTCTTTAACCGTTCGGAATACCGAGGGGCACCTCCCCCATGGGTTGCGGCTCAGTCGGGCCTCGCCACGGTGGACCACACCAGCCGAGCGGGCCGTGCCAATGCGGGCCGGTCTGGACCTAGGCTCAGCAAGCCAGGCCTGCCACTTCCTAGGCAAACCTAGCCAGATCAGGTTCAGGTTGGGGTGACCCAAATTGGGTCGGACCAGACACGGGCCCATCTGGAGCCAGATACGCCTTTGTGGCCATATCTTGAGGACCATGCATTCGTTTGATGAACCGTCTATGACACCAAGATCCTTGTATCGAGATAGTACTTTTGCATATATTCCACTTGAGTTTTGGATAAATTTGTCTTTTTAATGGGTTGGATCAAATCTGAATCCAACCATGCCCTCGGAACAGAGATGCTTATAACATAATGACCAGGCATCCGATTGACATGCCATTTATTATGATGGGTCCCTTACGATGTGATGGACCTTCGTGGTACTTATTTATGGGAATTCATGACATTTTAAGTGTCATAAATTGGCTTGAGGAGCAGAAACTCACGGAGTTAGGCATACATAATGAGGGCACCCTGTAGGTGGATGTATGGTGAAGAAAGTACATTGATCCTGTGTGGGTCAACGCTGAGAAATCTTGTGTGGGTTTGCACATACCCATCCTATATAGGTCAGCGCTCAACAATTTTATGTGGTTCAGTGCATACTGATCCTGTGTGGGTCTGTGGGGGTTAGTTTCCTATCGATCCTATGTGGGTCAGAAGCAGTGCTACTTAACAGAATAAGATGATCTATCCTTATGACTAATCATCTATACTTCTATACTTAAATTTATAAATTCTATGAGATGAGTCTTCTACATTTGTGGTGTTAACTGTTTGGTACTTCTTCTTTCATGAAGTTAGCTATTTGGTACATCAACATTGGTGGTGTTACCTGTGTGGTATTTCTACCTTCGTGGTGTTACTATTGTGGTACTTCTACCTTCCTGGTGTAACCTTTTGGGAATTCCTCCCTCTTGCATGAGAAGAATATATTTAGATAACATAGGTATATGCATGGGCATAAACCTAAGTAGTGTTGATGTCTATTTATTCATGCTTTTTGGTTTTTCCTTTATGGAACTCTAGGAGACTTATGAGGGTCTTATGGTCCCAACTAAGTATCGTTATACTCACCCCTGCATGGGAAATGCCCGCACCTTGCTGTGTCTTGTGAAAATGATGGGAAATGATAATCTAGGTCGAGGGTACCAGGACTGGAGGCTACTCGGAGGTGGAAAATAGATGAGATGATCCACATGGATGACCATTTGAGAGTCGTACCTACCCTTCAGGTAGGGTCCTTAGCGGGTGTTCAAAGGAGCTTCATTTTTTTCAATTATAAATATACATTCCAGTTGGGCTTGTATTCCAGTCCCTTTACTTTCTATACACACCCTATTTACATTATGGTTTACTTTGTGCTTAATTATTGTTGTGTTCTTGGTTTCTGTGAGTTTGTAGGTTTAAAGGCAATGGCTTCCCAGTTTTTGGGATACTCATTTCTGGTGATAGTTGCCAACCCCGGGCCTAAGAAAGGAGAGCTTAGGGTAGTCACAGCATGGGACCAAGGGGACAGGCCGTGACACTAAAAGATC
The DNA here is from genome assembly GCA_963277665.1 of Viscum album. Lineage (NCBI taxonomy): Eukaryota > Viridiplantae > Streptophyta > Magnoliopsida > Santalales > Viscaceae > Viscum > Viscum album. The sequence goes on from OY728127.1 coordinate 1,303,681,289, forward strand.
ACATATTGAAATTTAGTCAAGTAATAATTTTTTTCTATGTTGTGTTCCATTTTCCTTAAGAAATGTATCTATCTAATGAATGATCTTTTTATATGATTTTGTTTCCAAAACTAGTTTTAGTATCACCATTATAAATAAAACTAGAAAAAAAATCATTCAAATATTTCACTAAGTTTAATAATGATGTTGTATAATTATCTCAACATATTGATGACATGAGATCAATTTTTATTCAATAATAGGAGTAATTGATGGAGAAAATGAAAAACTAGGACTTCTAATATGAAATTTTCGAAAGACATAATATAGATATATATAATTTGGAGGGTGTCATATTAAAAATTATATTATGAATAAAATTCATTTACTATTTTATAGTAGTATTACATACTTCCTATGATTCATAGTGTATGGATTCACTTCAAAATGCAAGAATTGTTATTTGAAATTTATTAGTTTCTACTTATTTTTTCAGAATTTATTTGTAATTTACTATTTTTTAACATTCTATTATTAAGATGAGTACATGAATTATTTTGTATAATTATAAATTTGGATGAAAATAGATCACAAGATTCATTAAAATAAAATTGTTTATGTTAGGGTATTGTATGAGTTTTAAGGAATAGTGATTGTTAAATTTTATTCATTGTCTTCTGTCCTGTTATTTTCAAAATATGGGATATTTTTTAGTTTATTTATTTCATTTTACATTCAGTTTTAAAATATTAATTACATTATTTTTATTACTATTAACTGGTCTTTCAACATAGTGATAATGATTGAATGTATCCTTCTATTTAGTTTATATTATGATATATTAATCACCACTAAAAGAAAATTAATTTTTTTAATGTGACTTCAATATATGATTCTAGCATTTTGAGTTCACTAGATTGTAATTACTTCTTCATTTAACTAGAATGTTGTTACTTTATGAGCTCAGCATAAGGGTCATTAATTTTTTCTTTTACTTAATGTTTATAATATTTGTAGTTCCATAGAATATATTATGGTATCAATTTTACTAATAATTATAAACATTTAAATTCTCTAAATAGATTATATTAGTTTGTTTTCCTAAAGGACCATTTCATTACATTATTTAGATTCTCCATAGTGATGTTGAGGATAACATCATTAGAAAATGAATAGATTTGTTGATTTAATTATAATATGATGATGTTGTTCCTGATTTAGTTGAAACTAAACCTTTGATTTTACTAATTCATTTTTTATATTCTTTCAATGCTTATATATATATGACCTAAAATTTTTAGTAATGAATTATATATTGTGATCTGAAATTTTGAATCATTAGATGTTTCCAATCATCAAGTTTCTAAGAATGAAATTTGAATTTATTCATAGAGTTTGAATTATAACATCCATTTATGAAGTTCTATATTTTTTATTCTCTAGGGTTTTCAGTTGTTATTTCTTATTGTTCTAATCATGTTGATTGAGATATCTTGAGTAAATGGATATTGATTTCATCTAGTATATTTGGTCAAGGGATTAGGTAAGTAAGATAAATGTTATTCTAATATAGATTATTTAGATCTTTAAAGGAAATAGAGAAAATAATTTTGATATTTTTAGAATTGGGATTTTCTACTGTAAAAATTATTGAATCCTCTAGTTCATTAAGATAATATAAGGGCATCCATAACAAGTGCAATATTATTTTCTTAAAATATACAATAATGTAGTATTTAGACTGACATCCATTACTCTACATTTTTCTTTAAATTTTACTATGATCTTCGGGTCAATCATACATTTTTATTTTTTTCACTTTCATTTACTATTATATTTTTATGCTCATCCTATCATTTTTATTTTCCAAAATAATATAAATGATGGTTCCCAGAAATTTTTATGTTATAATAAAAAAAATCTTGAACACATATTATAGTATTGCATATGTATACCATGAGAAATAGAGAGTTTATATCATCGTATATTTATTTATACCTATTGTTCATTACTATATAATTTCATTTATTATTATATAAAATCATATACTTTAATGTAACAGGGTATATCTTGGTTCTGTTTGGGATGTTGGTTATTTATCTAAATCATTATTTAACTTGAGAATGAATTTTTTTTCAAACATTTCATTACCTCCATTAATTACATTAATGTGCCTAGATTTCAACATGAAAATTATTATTATTATTCTCTTTAGTTCCAACTTGATATCTAATAAAATCATATTATGTTATGTTGTGATTTTTTTCACTCATATATAATCTTGAAAACATTATAACTTCATTATCAAATTTTAAATTAAGATCTCATTTTGTTGATAAAATTATTCTCTATTTCATTTAGTAATTTGACACTTATTTCTAACCCACTATCTACCCTCCTATTATTGTATGTCACTCTAAACATCGTCTATATTTCTCCTTGTTTTCTGCATTATATATTTCCCCACAAAAAATCCTCACTGACACTGCCATTCTATTATGTTTCATTACCTAATAAAAAGCATATTTTCTATGTCAACTCATTTTAATCTACTATGAAAATAATTGATATGGATTGTTTTAGTTCCAAATAATTAATTTTTTCTACATTAAAATATATATATCTCGAGATATAAAATATTTCATATCTCATTTTGAATAATTTTTTTTTGGAAAATCCATTTTTAGACCCGTCCAACTATATTTGAAATACTTAAAAAACTAGACACGTACAATAAATTTTTTATTCAATATTGACTTTTTCTCATTGTAATTTATAATATTTTAATGTATAATAGAATTTTTCTATATAAATTCCAATTATATCATTGATGTGAAAATCAGAGAAAATTGAGGATCTATAATTAGGATAACACCTACATAATATTTTATATTCAATTATAAAACTGTAAAGTTTTGTTAATCATGGATATATTAAACCCATGTTTAATTTTTTTGAATATAATTCACATATTTCTTGTTTTTTATACATTTTAAAGGATCAAAATATTCTAGAAATGGAAATTTAATTTAATTTATAATTAGTAATTTAATTTTATATCCATGTAACTTTTTAGTATGCCTTGAAATTGAATAAAAATCATTTTTTATAAAACAATTTATTATTATTTAAATTATTTACACATATTTTCTCTTCCATCCAAAATAATATTATGTGTCTTCCTATAATTATAATTAATGAATTATAGGAAAATCCTACTCATACCTGATCTTCATTGACTATGGAAACTATAATTTTGGAATAAATGGAACAAAATTATATAATATAATTAAACACAATTTTCATCATTCCTCTCCAATGGGTGAAGATCGAGTAACTAATTTTTCTAGGTTCTAGACCATATATGATTCATTAAAATCTTTAGTTTTTTTCTAGCTCGGACCATATTTGAATCTCAAGTTATCAGGTCATGAGTTACGTGTGTTAACCTTCATTTTTCTTCAAATGATGATGACTAGGTACTATAAAACTCATAATCAGGTGATGATTTAGGATTTAATTTCCTATAAATCAATAACCCACCCTGATTTGTTTACATTACATATACATATTTAATTTATTTGGTTAACATGATAATAAATAAAATATCCATGACAAACAATCATATAATGTTTCTAATTAGTGGTTAAAATAATGGATATCCAGAAAGTGTTCTAGGTGTATTTTATTGATTTACTTCTCCCTATTGCATATTTTTATTTTATGTTATATAAACTATTATTGAAAGACATTAACCTGACTTTAAATTATTTGGATTACATTTTTATACCAATGATTTAATTTTATGTCTGTGCTACTATTTTTTAGTCATCCTATAATGTTTTCGTGGTAATTTTTTTAAAATCTATTTAATTTATTTATTAAATTTAAAAAATATGCAATGAATAATTTATTGTAGACCCCAGAAAACGCATCCCAAAAATTTTCCAAATGCCTCCATACATGATCCAAGATCGTATTCCATTTCGCATGCTTCGATTTGGTAGGTTGTAGGGCCCGAACGGAGTTACAGATTAGGAGTTATGGACGTTTGAAGTTTGGCTGGAAATCTGGTACGCGAAGCCCATTCGTGAAGACCATTTGCGAAGCCCCCTCCGTGATCGCGGAGTGCCGCCACGAAGCAATGAAGCGGGAAGCTCTGCGAACCGGTTTGACATTCGTGATGCACTGCGAAGACCCGCCACGAAGCTCCGGAGGCGGTAACTCTCCGCGAACGCATTTGACGTTCGCGAGCCCGCTGCGAAGCTCTGGAGGCGGTACCTCTCCGCGAACGAATTTGACGTTCGCGAGCGCTCCGCGAAGCACCTAAGGCGGGGCGGGAGTTCTTCTTCGCGGTGCCCCTTGCCTATAAATACCCAGATCACCCCCTTCTCCAGAAGGATGGCCACGACCACTTCGCCCCTTGGGCGGCCGAGCGGAGCTCCGCATTGCGGCTCTGCGAAGCCATGCTCCGCGAGCAACTTCCTTCGCGTTGCTGCTCCGCAAGCTGAGGCTCCGTGAGTCCATGCTCCGCGAGCCAATGCTCCGCGATGCTGCTCCACGAGACCCCTTTGCTCTGCGAGAGACCATTGCTCCGCGAGACCATGCTCCGCGATGCTGCTCCACGAGACCAAGCTCCGCGAGACCCCTTTGATCCGTGAGACCCCTTTGCTCCGCGAGACCACTTTTCTCGTGAGAGGCCATTGCTCTGCGAGATCCCTTTTCTTCGCAACAGACCCCCATGAAAAATGGAGAGTCGCACCGTGGACTTTTCGGGCCAGGATGCCGGGATTTTCCATTGCTCCATTTTGTGCTCCCACCTTCCACCTATGGAACACCATGATTAGAGATACTCCTACGCACACCACGAAATTCCTTGAGGCGACATATTCTTCTTGGTTTTATTCTCATGTCGTGAGTTGAGATTCTCATCACCAATTCACCGAGTACCTTGAGTCGAACCATTCCTCAGGAAACTCCTCCAAACCCTATGACTTGGCTCCTATTCCAGGTTGAACCACAAAGGGCCATGCTTGCATAAGACCCAACACCAACCATTTCTAGGCACCTTCTTCCTAATAGTCCTTTCTACATGAATCTAAAATGTAGTAATCCATATGTGCCAAACATAGGAAGCCTCTTGCCCTATACGAGAGATGCCTTATGTTCCTAGCATGAGATGCCAATAGTTCTTTCTACAAGACTCTAAACTGTAGTAATCCCTATGTGCCAAACATAGGATGCCTCTTGCCCTATACGAGAGATTCCTTATTCTCCTAGCATGAGATGCTAAAAGTCCTATCTACATGACTATAAACTGTAGTACTCCCTATGTTCCAAACATAGGATGCCTCTTTCTCCAAACAAGAGATGCCTTATGCTCCTAGCATGAGATGCCAATAGTCCTATCTACATGACTATAAAGTGTAATACTACCTATGTTCCTAACATAGGATGTCTCTTTCTCCAAACAAGATATTCCTCATGCTCCAAGCATGAGATGCCAATAGTCCTATCTACATTACTATAAACTGTAGTAATCCCTATCTAACAAATGATTGGATGCCTCTTGTTCCAATAGAGAGATGCCTCATGCTCCTACCATGAGATGCTAATAGTCCTATCTATATAACTTTAAACTATAGTACCCCCTAACTAACAAATGATAGGTTGCCTCTTACCCTATATGAGAGATGCCTTATGTTCCTAGCATGAGATACCAACAGTCCTTTCTACATGACTTTAAAATGTAGTAATCCCTATGTTCCAAACATAGGATACCCTTTGCTCCAAATAAGAGATTCCTTATGCTCCGAGAATAAGATGCATAATGCCATGATTACAATGGCATAATTCCAAAGCCCCTAGGCATTCTCCCTCTTGTGGACCAGTGCATAAGTGAAGGCCTTAACTCACCAGTGTGTTGGGATGCCCTCATGTCCTGACATGAGGAAGACATTACGGGCAACTTCCTAGCGTAAGCCCCATTCGCTATTTCCGCTCCATAGCGGCACCCGGGCAGCTCCTTGCATAAGCCGCATTCACCAGTGCCACTCCATAGCGGCACCTGGGCAGCTTCCTAGCGTAAGCCTCATTCACCAGTGCCGCTCCATAGCGGCACCCGGGCAACTTCCTTGCATAAGCCCCATTCACCAGTGCCGCTCCATAGCAGCACCCGGGCAGCATCCTTGCGTATTCCCCATTTACCAGTTCCGCTCCATAGCGGCACCCACGAAGCTTCCTTGGGTAATCCCCATTCCCCATTGCCACTCCATAGCGGCACCCGGGCAGATTCCTTGCGTAAGCCCCATTCACCAGTGCCGCCCCTTAGAGGCACCCGAGCAGCCTCTTTGCGTAAGCCCCATTCCCCATTGCCGCTCCATAGCAGCACCCGGGCAACATCTTTACGTAAGCCACATTCCACATTGCTGCTCCATAGAGGCACCTGGGCAGCATCGTTGCGTAATCCCCATTCCCCATTCCCGCTTCCTAGCGGCATCTGGGCAGCATCCTAGCGTAAGCCCCATCCACTATTGTGATCCTATTCAGCGGTAAGCCGCTGACACCTAATCCAGTGGTAAGACGTTGCGATCCTAATCGGCGGTAAGCTGTTGACAACTATTCCAGTGGTAAGCCGTTGCGATCCTATTCAGCAGTAATCCATTGACACCCAATCTAGCGGTAAGCCGTTGTGATCCTATTCAGCGGTATTCCGTTGACACCCAATCGAGCGATAATCCGTTGCGATCCTATTCAGCGGTAAGCCGTTGACACCCAATCCAGTGTTAAGCCATTGCGATCCTATTCAGCGGTAAGCCGTTGACACCCAATCCAGCGGTAAGCCGTTGCGATCCTATTCAGCGGTAAGCCGTTGACACCCAATCCAGCGGTAAGCCGTTGCGATCCTATTCAGCGGTAAGCCGTTGACACCCAATCCTGTAGTAATCCGTTGCGATCCTATGCAGCGGTATGCCGTTGACATCCTTATCCAGCGGTAATCCGTTGTGACCCCTTCTAGCGGTATGCCGTTGAAACCCCCAATCTGCGATAAGCCATCATCAGGAGAACTACGCGGACTTTGATTCCCTGCCACGGGGATACGTAGGAAGCCTCATCAAGTCTCAAGCCCGAAACCATCGTCATCCTTTTCACCAGGGCCTCTATCCTGGAGTAAGTCCCAGCACCATGGACCGCCTAACGCATAAGCCCCTCATCGCTTCTCACGGACGCACCCTTCGCGACGTGATCGTCAGGTCCCTGCTGCCTCTTGTGTCTCACACCGAGCTTGACTCACGTGGGCTTAGAGTTGGCATTGGCCATAACACCCTCGTCCAACATGACGTCAAAATGGATTCCCTCATCCAGCATGACGTTAAACTGCATGCCCTCATCCAGCATGACGTTAAACTGCATGCCCTTGTCCAGCATGACGTTAAACTGTATGCCCCCGTCCAGCATGACAATAAACTGCACACCCATTTGAACTATGAGGTCTTTGATCCATGTTAAGGAATGGTACATAGGAAGCCTCCACGAGGTCCAAGCCTACCCATCATTTCTTCACGTCGGGTCCCATCCTCGTCCAACATGACGTTAAACTGCATTCCGGTCCGATGGAAAGCCGTTGTGACTCACCCAACTTGAACTACGAGGATTTTGATCCGTGTCAAGGCATGGTACGTAGGAAGCCTCCCTGAGGTTCAAGCCCAACAATAATTGGCCCAGACTGTCTCCTTGTCGGTGTGCCAGGACCCCTCCCATTTTCAATTTGAACTACGAGGTTTTTGATCCATGTCACGGAATGGTACGTAGGAAGCCTCCACGAGGTTCAAGCCCACCAATAATCCAATTCATGTCGAGTTATACCTGCATCCAACATGACGTTAAACTGCATTCCAGTCCAATGGCAAGCCGTTGTCACATCCCGAACTACGTGAACTTTGATCCATGCTAAGGCATGATACGTAGGAAGCCTCCCAGAGGTTCAAGCCCATCTCCCATCAGACCAAAGTCCCTCATTTACGTCGGTTCGACGACACCCACCGCCATTCCGAACTACATGGACTTTGATCCATGCCAAGGCATGGTATGTAGGAAGCCTCCACGAGGTTCAAGACCACCGCCTGTCGTTTATTCACGTCAGGGTTCACTATCGTCCCGCATGACGTTAAACTGTATTCCATCAACCCTCTGAACTATGAGGACTTTGATCCATGTCAAGGCATGGTACGTAGGAAACCTTCCCGAGGTTCAAGCCCACCACTAGTGGACCCACTTGCATACTTTCACGTCGGTTCACTGATGAAACCCTTTGAACTACGAGGTCTTTGACCCATGTCAAGTCATGGTACATAGGAAGACTCCCTGAGGTTCAAGCCCATCCCTCATCGGACCAAGGTCCACCTTCACGTCGATTCTCTGATGACATCCATCGGACCAACGTCCACCTTCACGTCGGTACGCTGACGATGCCCATCGGACCAAGGTCCACCTTCACCTTGGTATGCTGATGATCCCCATCGGACCAAGGTCCACCTTCACGTCGGTTCGCTGACGATGCCCATCAGACCAAGGTCCACCATCACGTCGGTACGCTAACGATGCCCATCGGACCAAGGTCCACCTTCATGTCAGTACGCTGACGATGCCCATCGGACCAAGGTCCACCTTCACGTCGGTACGCTGACGATGCCCATCGGACCAAGGTCCACCTTCACGTCGGTTCGCTGACGATGCCCATCGAACCAAGGTCCACCTTCACATCGGTACGTTGATGATGCCCATCGGACCAAGGTCCACCTTCACGTCGGTTTGCTGACGATACCCATCGGACCAAGGTCCACCTTCACATCGGTTTACTGATGATGCCCATCGGACCAAGGTCCACCTTCACGTCGGTTCGATGACGCATCGGACCAAGGTCCACCATTACGTTGGTTCGCTGACGACATCCATCGGGCCAACGTCCACCTTCACATTGGTTCGCTGATGACATCCATCGGGCCAAGGTCCACCTTCATGTCGGTTCACCGGCACCATCCCGAACTATACGTACTTTGATTCCCTGCCACGAGGATACATAGGAAGCCTCTTCAAGGCTCAAGCCCAACTTCATCGTCGCCCCTGCAATGGTCCCATTTCACTCCCCCTCCACTTCATACATCCATCCATCAACCATCTCGATTCTCACCCGGGCCGCCACATCTCGGTAGGATCATGCCATCCACCTCCTTGCTGCTCCTAGTGGCGCATGGGCCACTTTCCAGGTGTAAGCCCCAGCATACCTCTGGGTCGTTGTACTCTGTGTACACCCTGATTCATCACCCCTTCAAACTACATGGGTTTTGATCCATGTCCTCTACACAGGGTACGTAGAAAACCTCCAAGAGTTTCAATCCCAACCAATGGTAATGTATCCCATCCTGGGGTGCACTTCCCCTGATCTACCCTCAGTGGTGTTCAGATCAGCAATTACGGTGTGACATCTCCCCTCTACAGGGCACACCACCATCGATCTGTCTCTATGGGACGTTCTGATCACCCTTATTTGGTCTCCGCAAGATGTTAAACTCGTGACCTACCTCGTGATAAACATGAGATGCCTGAGGAAAACCTCAGACGGAACGCCATTGGCGTAACCATTTTCGCAAGACGTTAAACATGCTGCATAGCCTGTGTTAAACACAGGAAGCTGAGGAAAACCTCAGATACATGCCTCGGGTTATGCACCCTTGAGATGCCCTCTCATGAGGAAGAATACAGGTTCCCCAATGTCCATGCACACATAGATGCCCCAACATGCCTGATGTTGTCGTCTACTCCGACCGAAGGTCGCTACCATGTCAAGACCCTATGTAAAGTCTTGATGGAAGTAGTGTAATTAACCGGCATCCATAAAGATATGGCACCGGGAATGAGATTCACGAACAACGTATTAAATATATGAGGGAGACCCGGACTAGGTGACGAGTTCCGAGGAGGAATCCATTGAAAGAAGAACCGACATCCCATCATCCCATTTCGATCAAGGAGTAGACGTACCTAAACAAGGAACGAATGCCACCCACCTTTGGAAAGCAGGAATGCGGGGCAATAGCTGTGCGTCCTCCATAGATGGATGCGCGCGCCCCGGAAAAAGCGTGTGAAACATTTATATTATGTCTCCATGTTAGTTATTTATAATTTCATAGTTTTTAAAAATTACTGTTAATTATTTTTTTAATTACATAGTCATATTTAATCTAGTCATTATATAATAATATATTCATGATAATTGTTTTAAAAATTGAATTTTTGAATTTTTTTAAATTTATTGATATAACATTATTTTTTATTTCAATGATTTGATTCCATCATGTAGTGTTATTTCATGGATATATTAAGCTATATAGTATTCTATTTTTAATTTAAAAGAAGATATATAATGAATTATATATATTTTACATTGTCACCTTAGGGTAATGTGTGGATTTATTTTTTTGTTATGTCCAAGTCATTAAATATCTTCAATGAAGGCTACATACAAAATTTTAGAGAATTCTTTTACTAAATATAAATTTGAAATTATTTATTTACATCTTCTATGTATCAAATTACATTGTTTTAAGTATTTTAAAGTGAAAAATGTGGATATAATATCCTAGATATTTGGTTTCCAGTTCGTGGACCCCAACCATCTTCCCTAATGTCATCACAGCCTTATCCTCTGGCAGGTCAGATTAATGTGTGGTTATTTATTGAGTCTAATCGTGATTGGATAAATCAAATTCATATAGTTTTGGATAATTTGATATATTATTAAATGTGGTTTCACTTATAATTATCATACATAATGTCAAAATATCCATCCCTTGAAGTATATCAAATTAATTAATTTTTTTATTATTTTCATTATGATAAAGATTGATTTGATTCATTCCAAAATCTTGAAAAACAACACATTTAAATTGGAAATAATATTATTTTTTAAGATTGGTGATAGATGTTGTAATATCTTTATTATGGTATGCTATATTTTTTACATATATGAGAATATAATTCATATTGGGAAGGAATTTAGGACATAGTGTTTTTTATAGTAGGTTTAGTATTGTGACATAGGTGAAGAATAAGTTCATTCCATTATCTCGATTCATGTCCTAAGTTATTTTCCAGGAAGAATCGATGAACACATAGTTTATGTCATGATAAATGTTCATGATGTGAAAGGGATATATGTTATAAATTCTTCATGAGTGTTTTTAAAATAATTTGATGCATGTTTTTGTGTGACTTAAATATGGAAGATTCATATCAGGAATCACTAATTCAATTTGTTAATCCATTCCACCGAGTGTTATTTTTATTCTACTTACCTAACACATCACATATTTGACTTGTTCTCTCGCAATGGAACCATATATCTCTTTAAGACGTGTTGGGTATTATTATTCAATCTAGGTTCCTCTGTTGGAACCCTAAAATCAATATTGATTGGTTTCTTCTCATTTTATCATAGTTTTTTATTACCTTATAACATTAAATAAATAAAATTTTATTCAATAATATATACGTCACCAAACAACGAGATTAAACCACCTACGAAATATATTATTTTAATATGACCATTATAACCTATTCATTAAATTAGTGGCTATGAATAAGATTGTATAATTTATTTTATACAAACGAAATGGCTACTAAATAAAATCCTTTGAAATATTAATAGTAAAAAATAAATATATTTTTTGTAAATTAAATAATTCTTCAAAAATAAATTCTCTTCTACAATGTTTTTTACTATATTTTGTGATAAAATAATATAGTTAATAGTTTCCAAATTTATAATATGTATTTTAGATATTTAAATTAAATTTTTTTGTCATAATATCAAAATTAATTAGGGTTGGTTTTTTAAAAAATTTATAAATATTTTTATTTCTCAAATAATAATGAAAAATACTATTTTTATTAAAAACTATTTTAAACGCATAATATATTTTCATTATAATTATATAAATAACACTTATAATGAATAATTTAATAAATTTTTTATATTATATAAATATCTATATGAATTTAAATCCATATAATGATGATCACTTATCATATTGAAAATGCAAGATCATTTTTTTCTTGAAATATTTATTCCTTAAAAACAAGATTTTAATCATGTTTTGTGGATTTTTTTTAAATTAAATTATATCACATCCATGAATGAAAATGATAGACTGGATTCCATATTCTTTAATAGGATATTTCATATTTCATAAAAATTTTAACATCCCTTTTTATCATAATGAATATTAGTAAATTCATAAAAAATATATTACCATTATTAATGGAAAAACTTGTTTTCTAGTGTGAAAATAAATATATATGTATTATATTAACCTAAAATAATTTATAATTTATGTTTATGAGACATAATTTGACCAGATATTTCCTATTTTCTTGAAAATTTCAAATTTAAATCCTTATGGACATGACTTTTACCTTTATAATAAATTATTCAATAAAAAGAGACAATTTTCACTCTATAACATTTAAAAATAACTTACACATTCAGTTAGGAATAAAAAAGATTAATTTTTCTTATAAATATTCATTTTATAAATAAATAATATATTTATATAATGTTAATTTATTTCTTATTTTGTTTATTGAAATAATTACCTAAAATACTTACATAAAGTTGGTGATGAAATTATCTAATTAAACGGAAAAAACAATTAATTATTGTTGAAATATTAAAAGGTGTAATGTTTTATAAAATTATTGTGCTCTAAACAAAATTACATGGTATGGATTTTTTTCATCTATATATTATAATTTGTACATTCTCATGATGTTTTTATAGTCAAATTAAATCAATAGTGAGGAAATTGACAGTAATAATACATTATAGTAAATAATGTTTAATTAAATGATTTTAAATCTCTAAAAATGTTATATTAATCCAAGTGAATTGTAAATGTATTTTAATATAAATCATGTTCCATTAATTTGTTTTTTTACATTTATAGTAACATTTTTGAACCCAAATGGGTAAAATATTTAATTATTTTGGTTAAGGTTCAAAATATTTTTTTCACATTACATGTGCATGTGTTAAGAATAATTTTCTACACATTATTTTTTTATTTTTATAAATTATATTTCATATATATAATCTTTAATTAAAAATTATATAGTATGTACCATCATATCATTATTATTAAACTATAAATTACCTTTTAAACAAGACAATTTACTATAGTTATAACTAAAATCGAATTAAGGAGTAACATTACAGGTTATTAGAATAATATATTTAAAATAAAATTGTCTTAGTGGTGGATGTCTATTTTTAAAATTATCATACCTATAATCCATTTTGTATCAAATTTTTTAACATTTTTATTGATATTTACTTCCTATTATTGAATAGTATAGGGAATTCACATAAATGGCACTTTTTATGACATATTTAAAGGGCACCAAATATTCTCTATTATCTACACTTAAAAAACCTTTTAATTCATACAATACCATCCCATATACCTTAATTACTTCCACTAAAACAAATTTATGGCAATTTATTCATTATAAATCTCTTCTATGACTGTTTTTTTGAAAAACTAATGAAATTTTATAATGAAGAGGTATCGTTCTTAACCATGAGTTTTGATTTATTTCATCATCTGTGTCCTAAAAATATTATTAAACCATTAAAATATTATCAAACCTGTATATCCCATTTAATTAAATTTTATTATTTTTATACCGAAATATATATCAATATTTTTTTCCAAAAAATATGTGATGAATATGTTTCTCCAGTGTACAAAGAACATTCTCCTTGTGAATAAATCTATTCTGTTTTCCATAACTACTAGTAACACATGTATATAATGATATAATTAATGTATATATATGATATTTATGAAATATATATTAATTATGGAATTATATTATCACACCTAAATTATTACCTTAAAATACTATGGAAAAAATAACATTCCTGGTGCGTACGTGTGGACTTCTACTTGCACAATGCGAGGTGACTCATTTTTCAGTTTACTTATTCATGGATTGTAATAAGTAAGTATTTAATGAATGTATATGATATATGTAATAATATTATTATTATATAATGTTAATGTATTAAAAACCTTCCATTCATTCAATAAATTGAATAAAATGGAAACAACATTAATGCTTACATCTGGCATATCATCACCTCGAATGGTGCAATCAATTTTTCTATCTCTATATATTATGGATGAACACAATTTAATATGTGACTAATATTTAAAATATTTATATCATGAGTAAAATTCAATATATCATGGAACCATTATCATTGAATAATGATAAAAATTAAAAAGCTAAAACGTACATGAAAAACATAGAAGTTATTACACAGAATTGTGATTTTCATAAAATATGTTGATAAACAGGTGATAAAAGGTTATATGTATATCATATATAGTATTAGATGTATGATTAAAATTTTTAAATATACATATAATAAAAGTATATTTATTTTATATAAGTATGGAACAATTGAAAAGGATTTTAGAATTATGGTAAGGGATTTTTATCTCACTTTTACTTCTCTGAGACACTTTCCATATTCACCAAATGATTCTATTCTATCGTGTATATAATAAAAATAAATGATATTATTTATTATTATCATAAAAATTATGGGATATTAATATCCATATAAGATTCCATATTTAATGGGGATTTATATTCAAAATATACCAAGGTGGTGAAGTTTTTTGTTTTAATCTCATTTGGTTATTATGAATGTTTATGATTACATTTTCGATGATAAAATATTAGGATATAAATATTGGGTGGGATAATACTGATAATTATTAGCTCACACCCTTTACATTACCCAATTAATGTTTATACCTTTTATTTTGGCATTATAAAATTAATGTCTCCCTGGTATTGGTTGATGATAGTCAGATATATCAGAATAGCCCACATATCACACAGAATGGTTAGTCCCTATTATGGATTTCCTTTTGGTTATTGTATATCTACCATGGGTTTTATCTTGACTTATTCCAATTTTTTCATTTTCAATTTTTATGGAATATTACATCACTAGTTAATTTTTTTTTGTATACATATTCCATGTGTTTTAATTAAGGTTGGGTGAAATAATTACCAGTTTTTGGTTTTTGATCTCCATGTTCTCATCTTTAGACAATGGGGATCGAGATCTCCCATTAGCAAAATAGAGATTTTTTGGAGATATTTTATATGATAACCTATTTTGTTTTGTTACAATTTTTAGCAAAGGGTATTTTTCCTCATGGGCCCTTATCTTAGGATGACTGGTAGATAGGATATAGTATTTTCTGGGCATGAGAGTTCAGTTTTGGTATGTTCTTAGATAAATATTACTATTAATAACCTAATGTTACTATGAATAAATGGTATGTGTGTCAATTTTATTGGTTTTTTTGGTCTTAATATCAATTTATTGTATTAATATTTTGTTTTATAATGAGGCTATCCTTTTTTTTGAAGATTTATTTCTATTTTAGTGTGTAGAAAACATGAAATTGATAATTCTTCTATGTTTTCAACCAGATAATGTAGTGAGAAATTTTACTCAATTTAATCCTCCTTTATATTATAATCTTCACGATGATATCATATTCGTAGTTCAAGATGTATACTACAGTGTAACATGAGTTTAGAATCACATTATTGAGGGGTAAATTGAAGTTGAGAGATAAATGGTTTTGATTATTTATGATCATATGCTAATGTAAACCAAACATTTTGTATAGTATTGGAATCCAAATTGGTGTAGGGGAGGTTTTAAAGGATTAGTATGGTATTTTACTTCTAGGAAAAATCTGATACTACCATGTTCAAATTTGAAATGTTCATAATCAAGGGTCCCAATAATCAGTGGTCGGATTCTATAGTGTAATAATGTTAATACATGGGATTTCATTGGAAGAGATTAGATATGTTCTTCCTTAATAATTTCATCATATAGTGTTTAATTTTAGAGAACTTATTATAAATTCATATCCTTTACATAGTTATAGTGCTCAGTGTTGGATTACACCAACAAATTTGTGATGTTGGTTTTCTTTTCTTTAGTTGCAGTAATGAATGATCAGCTGAATTCCTAGACGTAAATTTGTAAAACTAAATTATACATTTAATATCAGGTGTGTATAATGAAAATTACAACTTATGTGGATATAGTTAACAAGGATATTATTGTATATACTTGAATTATGAGAATTATTGTATACACAAACCCTTTATTTCCACCTTGTGGAAGTTTCAGTTATGCCCAGAGAAAGAAGAGGAAGTGGAAAAGTAATTTCACGGGTGGTGGAGGGTTTTCTTAGAAGAAGACCCTTATACACCATCACTACTAGATAATAGTACATCCATGATTTTATGTTACAGTGTACATGTAGGTCACATTTAATTTTCTTATCACATGCCCTAAAATTTATACAATGTGTGTGGCCACAGAGGCCATTTGTGGTGTTTTGTATAGGCTATGTTTATGTCCCATTATGGAATGGGATATTCAAATCCCAAGAAAAATACATCATATTCATACCTATAATAGTCTATAAGGATCCAGTCATAGGCCCCATGAGTGAAGCACTTTCACATAGTGGATGATTTTCTAACAGAGGATGATGTGAACCTCTAAATATTTAGAGGTACCATATTTGTGGCATCATCTATATAAAATAATATATTTTATATTGTTTAATATGAAAAATTTATATCATCCTAATTACATATTTATATAAAACACCAATCAATGGTCTTGACCATTTTTATAGAGTTGGGATACCTCTTAAAAAGGGGATGGAGTAGGATATTCATTGTCCAGTGTATTCTCTATCAATAAATCAAACTGAGTTAATATCGAATTTATGTGATCTCAATCCTATTCAATTCAATACCATTGTCATGATATATTATCTTGTTTCTCATTAGGGTGATATTGATTATTTTTCTTTTGAGAGTTTTTTATTTATTGTTTATTTTCACTCTCTTTTATTCTAAATAGTATGGGATCTGAGGTCCGATCATGCATTTCTTTCCCTCATAGATAAAAGGAGTTTTTTGTATGTTGTTTTTGATTGATCCATATGATCTTCCTTCTATTTTTATCATCCTTTTTATATTAAAATAATACCTATATATGTTTTCAAATAAATATATTTATATATACATATGTATATATTTTCTGAGTAGGTTTCATTACACACAACATTGAGTATTAATCAACTATGATATACTATTCAAATATTATTCACTAATATGAAATTTATCAACAAGAAATTATATTGGATTTAATGAATATGGGTAAAAAAATAATTAAAATTATTTCACTTATTCATTCAAAAAATTAATTCATTTGTTACCAATTTGTTATAAATGTTAATAAAAATCATTAGAATGTAAAAGTGTTTTTCTTCTAAAAAAACTAGTTTTCTTAAAGAAACTTTTTTCATCATAAATTAAATTAATAAATATCTGTAAATTATTGAAATTAATTATATATATATTTTCTATTCAATCATGTGTTATAACATTCATATATTTTATATATCCATCAAATAAAAATAAATAAATTTTTTTTTCCATAAAATTAATTTTTTTATAAAAATTGTTTTGTCATGTTTTGCATTGATTATTTTTAAAATGAATTTTGAAAAGTTATATATATTTAATCATAAAAAAATTATTCCATATATGAAATCAAGGGAAAAATTTTTAGAAAATATTTCTCTTTTATTTTTGGTTTTTTCAAATAGTAACCTTGGAACTTTTTTTCACCTTAGTAAGGGTAAATCATGTCAAATAAAGTAAAAAAGTTGGGATATAGATTTGAAATTTCTCTTAAAAATTATTCTATCATATTGGATTAGTGAATTTTGGATATTTTCATCCAATTTACAAATATATTTCTATGTGGTTCCATTTTTCTCTTATTATGAAAATTATATTAATTTATGAAAGGAATTAATAAAAAATTTTACTCCCATGATATTAATATCTCTAATAGTATTACATTAAGATAAAAAGAGGATGATTTAGATTATAAATTATTAGTCACAAGAAAAATTACCTTTTATTATAATGGAAATTTATTTATAATTTTTAGTGATTAAATAATAACCTAAAATTCTTACCCAACATCTGTATAGTATTTATTTTATTAATAGAAAAATAAAATAACTGATTTTGAAAAGATTTAAATTAATAAAATATGGACGAATTATTTTGTTCCAAAAAATATATATAATAATAAAATATTATGGAATTGTGACATTTTAAAATTCTAATTCATTTTCACTCGTTTTTTCAATGTCAACTTAAATTAACACTTCCAAAAATGAAAAATATGTTATTTTATAATAAATAATTGCTTATAAAATGATTTAAAATTCATGGGAAAACAAATTCCCAAGGGAATTGGATATGGTAAATCATATAACCCATGGTCTATTTATGGATGAAACTACTCTTTATCGAAACATTATTGACCTATAAAGAGTAAAAAAATTTATTTGTGATAATTGTCAAAATTGTTATTGGGGATAAAAAAAGGAGATAAGGGTGAAACCACCACCTAAAGATGCTTAAATTTTAATATATGAGATTATTTTGATTAATAACCTTATTATGTTCAAATTATTTCAATTTGGATATATTTTTTGATGTAATTTAGGTTATATTAATTTAATACATTATGAAATTATAAAATTTCCCCTCTCCTCACATAAAAAACGCCACTTGCTCGCCTTAATTATTGAAAACTCTATATTCTTATAGTTCATCCAATGACTACTATAATTCCATTGTAATTTTCTATCACAAATCATAGTTCATATGATCTTATCCAAATACCATCCTTCGAAGTGTGAAGGTATGATATAAAGATGGGTTTTTTAGGAAGAGGTGTAACTATTAAAAGATAATTTTCAATTTTATTTGTACTAATACCTCTTCTAAGAAATTTTTTTTGAATATAAAATAATAAAATAAGTATAAAATTATATATAATAGTGATAATTATTAGATAAAAACATTATCAAACGTATTCACATTCATTATAAAATGAAAATATCACTCAGGAGTACATGTGGACTTCCACCTCCATGAAGTGATGTGATTCATTTATCATTTATGACTAACACGTATGGTAATTATAATAAATTGAATTATTATATAAGAAATAAATTATATATAATGATAATTTAATGGTCTATAATATTTTAACTTTCATTAATTCTATCTATTGAAAATTGAAAAAATAATTTATGTGTTTGTACAGTATACTGTTTCCATGAATAGTGAAATTCATTTTTCTATATCATTACATTATGGGTGACTATATGTATATATATAATTATTATATATTATATTTATATAATTATAAAAATTATGGATATAATTTAATCATTATCCCAGTTCAATAGTTGGAACTACTAAACCAATATTCTCATGAAAATAGAAATAGTTAACACCTTGAAACAACAATTTTGATAATGAATTTATTTATAAATTGGTGTTTGAATGTTATAATGTGAAAATATATAATATTATAATTAGGAAAATTATTTTTTTATATAATTATAATAAATATAAGAATATTATATAGGTGGTTATATAATTTTTTAAATCATGTTGTACTTGAAGAAAAGGTTTTATGTCCCATGATCATTATTTATTCGGATTTTAATGAAGATGTTCAAATGATAAAATCATTTGGTTTACCTCTCTATAAAATAAATTATTTTATTATAAAATTTTTATTCTTGTAGATTATATGTTATCCTGTAATTTTTATATACTTGTGTATACGTGATACATAAACACTGTTTTCATGGAATCCCAAATATATTTCTCTATTAAGTCAAAAAAAATAGTCAATAAATAAGTTTTCTAAAAATGTTTTGGAGAGTTTTTTATATATAATTATGTGATTAATTATTTTCAATTTTTACTAGTATTGAATTTTTACACTATATTTTAATGTAATCTTCTTGACATTTACTGAATGAGGTGCTTTTTGACATCTTATTATAATAGTATGAAGTTGATTTTTTTGTTTAAGTTATATATCATGAATGGAATTTAAAACTATCAAGGACCACTCAATTATTTTTACCATTCATTATATAATTAAAATTTTATTTTTAAAAGTTAATATTTTCAAAATACTTACGGAATTTTTATATTTTAAATATTTAAATTAAAATTTTAATAAGGTAGTTTCCTCTGAAAATATTTTTAGTGATCCTTCGAAGAAAGTTTTCATCAAAGATTACATCCTTTGTTGTTACAAAATTATTAACGTGGATATGATCATATGATAAATTCATTATTTTTATCTCGAAGTTTTATTATTATTATTAGATGATTTTTTTATCAAACATGATCCTTTTCCATGTGTTAGGCTATGAAGAATTGATGAATCTTTTATGAAACCCAATTTTTTGAAATTTATTATTCCCTAAGGAAATGTTTCTGAATCCCATTTAATTTTCTTATGATATTATATGATGAATTTTTTATGATCATTTAGGATACATAAATATTATTATCAATATAATATGGCTTTTACAAATATTATATTGGCCTTTAATTCATTAGGTGGATATGGATATCTCATGAGATAACATGGATTGAAATAGTGGTGAACCAAGTTCCGTAAGTTGATATTATCTTGGAAGTGCATATTGAAAATAGATATGATGTATTTGTGAGTAATATTGATATGATATGTTGTCCTTGTAATTGTCCCAAGACTAATAATGATATGTTTTTCTTGGATTATGTGTATGTAATAAAATTATTTTTTTATGAAAAAGTTGTTGTCTCAATTCACATTTTCATGGATTATGTTAGGATTCTATTGTTATTAAATACCAATAATTATGGCTCGAATCATGATTTTGATCTATAATATATAATATATATATTTAAAATTATGTGATAATTTTCTTATACACTTATTTTCATGTTATATTTTTGTGATCATTGATGTATCTATTGTTTACCATTAATGAGAATCAAATCTCACACATTCATCAATTTCCTTTCCCTATGTTATGATAAATGGTTTTAAGAAAGATATGTATGATAGATATTATCATCATGATCATAGTTATTCTTCGGTGGATATGTATAATAGAGATTTGGTTTCATAATATTGATGTATTTTTCTATATAATTACATCTTATGATATTCTATAAAATGGAGAGTATTTTTATGAGAATAATAGTAATGTCAGGATACTATAGGGGGATATAATTTTGAAATGGAATCATAAATTTCTAATAATACCAAAAAATTTGGTGAGTACATATCAGGAATCATTTTACTACATAGTGAATGTCTCCTTACAAAACTCCAAGTTTGAAACTCTTGTGCGAAATTATTAGATAAATTATATATTTATTATAAACCATCCAGATAGATTTGAATAGTTTATGATCATGAAAAAATAGGATGATCCTAATTTCCTGTTGATTTAAAATATTTTATCATTATTTATTCATCCTATGAATTATTATTCCTGAATATATGATTAATCACTCCCATTTATGCATTTTGGTGGTCATAGAAACCATTTTTTTATATTAATGGATTTTATAATAGAATGAGGTTGTTAAGGTGGTTATAGGGATGATAGAATATTGAGGTATCACATTAAATATTACTCATATGGATTCATTTAAATAAAAAAATGTTACCGTGACTGATAAAAAATATTTTTAGTTATTAGATATTTAATTTGTAGTGGAAACTCCTAATGGTACAACGATCACATCTTAAGTCCATTATTGTTCGATGATTGAATTTTTTGGGTAAATTCTTCCATTAAAACTATATATTCCCCCCACTAATTAAATTATATGTTATATTCACCAAGGATTGGTATTTTACTAGAATCCAATTTCAATTTTTGAGGTAATGAATTCACTTTTAATATTTTGAACCAATATATGATCATCTATATATAAGATGGAAAATATGAACTTTTAAGGGAAATTGTATCTATTATATGGGCCAAGATTCCTATTCAAAGATGTTATTTATCTTAGATGGTTGAGAATAATGTCAAAATATATGATATTCTAATTTTTAGGGAGTTGGATAATGTTTTCCTAAAATTGCTTCCATGATTTTTAGTGATGTTGATATTTCATTAGAGCCCATACCTAGTGTTACAATGGTTTCAAATACGCCATATAGAATTGATCTGATTTAGTTTCAAGAATTGATTAAGAAAATCATGAAGAATCTGTACAAGGGATTCATTCATCCAACTGTTTCACCTTAGGGTGACCCTATTACTTTTTAATAGGATAATTGGATTGATGCTAATTTCCATAGATTATAAGGAACATAATATGATTATAATAACGAATAAGTAACATCTACCCAATATTTATTATTTATTTGATCATCTACATGGAGACCATTCCTTTAAGAAGATGTAACATAATTATAGATATCATTAACTGGTGATCATAAAGGATGATATAGACATGATAGGATTCTCAACATGGTATGAGAACTATGAATTTATAGTGATACCATTTTGTATTAATAATTACCTCATTCCATTTATGGATTTAATTAATAAATTATTTAGATATTACTATGGTTTAATTGTGATGGTACATATAGATAATGATCAAATATATAATAAATTAATGTAATATCAGGAGGATCACTCAACGACTATATTAATAACCCTATGGAAGGATTAGTTGTTTTTAAAAATTAAAAAATGTGAATTTAGGATATACTAAAATTCATATTTTTGTCATGTAATTTCATTTAAAGGTATATATGTGGTTCCCTCATAGATAATAGTTGTTGAATATTGGACCAGACCAACCATTATTTCTAAGATCGATATTTTTCTTTGTTTATATGGATATTATCAACAATTTTTGGAAATTTTCTCAATTCTTTCAAATCCACTCACCATGTTAACTCGAAAGGTAGCCATGTTCCATTGTACTGATAATAGTGAGGAAAATTTCAAGGAACATAATATATGCTAGACAATGAATATATTCTAACATGACTCTACTGTGGATAAGGGTTTTTGGACTATATTTATTCATCAAAGATGGTTGTGGGTTGTATCCTCATGAAATATTATATTGTGATATCTTATGCATCATGCCAATTGATGGTGTATGAGAAAAATTATCGAACTCACAATTCAAGGTTTACTGGGTAAATATTTCATTACATATATGAATGAATATCATTATGTTGATGTTTGTGATATATATTATGATCAGAAAATAGAAAATGTTATATTTACTTATATATATATTAATATGAACTAGAAAATATTTTTGTAGTGGATTTACAAATTTATATCCTTAATACCTTACCAACACTGTAAACATAGAAAGTTGTAAGATTATAGGAGTCAAATTGATCATACTATCATATCAATGATAAGGATCCCAAATGATCAAATATTTCTATATTTTTAATGGATGAATCCTTAAATCATGATTTAATGGGAGTTATCTTATCATTATCAAATTATTGATAAATGTTTTAAAAATGTGAGGATTAAGGAAGCATATAAGAATGAAATGTAATGGTATAGGAATGTTAGAAATGTTTTGATGCTCAACCTTGATTATGAAATAATAACTAGGTCTATGAAACAAGTATATGACCCTTGAATAACTAACTTGAAGAAAGAGATTTTGATTAAATATTATAGTAAAATATTCTATATTCATCCTATAAGTATGAATATGTACTGAGATCTAAACAATTTTTTATGGTGGGACAACATAAAGAGGGAATACATAGAGTATATATTTTGGTTCATTGGTATTCCATCATGTTAGGTAAAAGAGAGACAAGCCTTAGGGGATGATAAAAAAATTACTCATAAAATAATAGATATGGGATAACATCACATTGTATTTAGATGCTAGACTCCCCAAAACATATAAGGGGTTTAATTATATAATGGTTATATATAATCACCTAATAAAGTAATCACACTTAATTTCATATAACACTGATTTATCTATCGATATTCATTCCAAGATATGTATTTTGGATGTTCTATGGTTGTATGTAGTACCTCATCATATTGTATCTAATCAGGATTTGAGTTTTACCATGATTTTCTGGTGAATATTTTTATAGCCTCTAGATAAAGAGTTGAGTTAGACTAAATATTATCATCCATATATAGATGTTTAGTCTATAAGAAACACTTATATCAAAGAATATATATTGAGATCTATTTAAATGGATTTGAAAGTTAGTTGGGATCAACAACATCCTCTAAAAAGTATCTATAAAATATGTTATTTTACTTGAGAAATAAAAGGGATCCTTATGAGGTCCTAAATAGAAGTATTTTTTTAAGTAAACCATTAATTGTATAATATGGAGAAAGAAATTTATTGGGTCCCAAAATAGTAAAGAAAATTGAAGAGAAATTCATATCCATTCAGCTCCACATATAAGAATCATAGTGTCTAATGAAACATTATGCTCACAATCCTCACTGAAATTTGTAGTTTCTAGTGGCTTTAAAGGTATTCCTATGAATTACTTCATGGAATAAGGTAAAGTAATTTGGAATTAATGTAGAGTTCTATGATATATATATATATTGGACCCATCAAGATTAATTTTTGATAAGCGATGGTAGCTCATTTCATATCCTTTCCATCGGACCTCTCTCAAGTTCATGTTGTGTAATATTTATCTCTCTTGAAGAAGGAAATACAAATTCCTTTACATCTACTATACTCAATGGATGAACTACTAGATCATGATCATTCCTATGACCGACAACCAGAAGACATCCATTGACATAGATAAAGAATTCTATGAAACAATTCTACTCAAATGTTTAATGTTCTAAGGTGGAATCATAAATTTTAAAAAGCTATCCGGGATCTTAAAGATGTGGTAATCATTCCAATGATGAAAAACCAGACCAAACCCATGACCATAGAGAAAAATTATATGGATTAATTCTTCTCACAAGTTTAATTTTCTCTGGTGGAATCATAAATTTGAAAAATCTCTTTGGGATCCTAAGGATTTGGTGAAATAGAGATATAATTATTTCATTGTTGGATTTTTAGAATTTCAATGAAAAGATTCCTTTTTGGATGGATTTAATGTAAAAACTAATGATTTTATGTTATAGTTAATTATAAAAAAAATATTATTTTCATTGAATTCCTTCTTTAAATGAAAGGAACCATGATATACCATTGAAATATTGTTATTTATTTTAATAGTTTTTTCCTAGACATTGGATTGGTGTGTATGAATATAACTAAATGAATATTGAAAAAAATTATTTTTTATGCATGTATAAAATAAATTCATTGGCCAATAATTTATTATTAAATAATATAAAATTAATTTTAATTTAAAACAAATTTATATTTGAGAAAAAATATTTTTATGCATACAATGGGTTTCAATATTAATAAATTAAATTATTTACTATTGTTCAATGATTTTAGTGAAATATATATATATATATATATGTTATATTCAATAAAAATATTTAACATTCATCTAATATATTTTTCAATATATGTGATAATAATAATCCATGTTTTATGTATAAGAGTTTATTTTTTTGAATGGTTGTTGTCTTGTTATTCATACTTAGTTTTTTTAATGATGAAGTCCACCCACTGAAAGAATTGATTAATAAAAAATTAATTCCATATATTGATTCATGAAATTAGAATTTTGAATATAGGAAAGTATTATTAATGGAAAATATGAATAGAAACAATGAAAAAAATTTCCACCTCATAATGGGTAAAATATGTGAAATAGTATAAAAAATTTGGGATAAGTCTTAAAAAAGTCTATAGAAAATAAAACTTTGATATTTTACGATTAAAGATATTTCATGATCATAAAATAAATGAATAAATGACCACTTTGTGTTATTTTTATTGTATTAAGTCTTTTATATGAATTTAAGAAAATAATAAATACAAAATGTCACTCTATTGATTTTAATATCAATAATATTTTTACAAAAAGATAAAAAGGTGATATTTTTTTAATAAATTTTTATTTAAAATATTTATTTGTTTTTTTAACATGTTGATTTATTTAATACATAGTGATTGATGAATATCCTTCAATTCAAATGCAATGTCGAAATATTATTTATTAAATGTGTAAAAATATAAAATTAATTATTAAAAAAATATTTAATTTAATAAAATTTTGTTATTTTGATGGGTTCCAAAATACAATTACATAAATATCACATATTAGAAGATTTTTAATACATTAGACTAAATTTAATTTGCTCTAATGTTTTTTTTTTCAAGTTCATATTAAATATATATTTCCAAAAATGATATTATTGATATTTTTTTAAAATTTTTTTTTAAATATAATATCAATAAAACCATTTATTAATGTTATTGAATGGGATAATATCTGATATATAATCTATGGTATATTTACGGTTAAACCATCTTTTTTATAATAGCACATTTGACAATTATAGAGTAAGATAAATTGATTTATGTGGTAATTTTATAAAGTGTTAACGTGTGGTTATAACAAGAACATAAGTATTAAAATATCACATAAACATGATATAATTTTATTGAATGAGAGTATTTAGAATAAACATTATATTATTTTACAATTAATTCATTTTGATTTCAATTTTTTTAATATAAATTTATTTCATTAAGTAATATATAGAGTTCACCTCACCTCACATATAAAAGAGAACCCCTAAACTTCATTATTCAGAATGATTGAACCTTATATAATGGAAAAGACCTTTTATAATATCTTATTTTATTCCTTATATCATTGAAGTAAAAATTTTCATACCTAAAGACCATCCTTTCAACACATAACATGTAAGATGATGAAAATTTCTCAACAAAGTTGTATAACTCTTAACCGAGCACTTTCAATTTTATTTCATCATCTAAATTTCCAATATACATGGATTTAAATATGAAATTATAACTTATATATATTTTATACTGTTAATTATTATTTTTTTGTTCTCGAACAATGATTATCTATATTCTTCATATCCATTGAGAAATTATTACATCAGTTATTCATATGTGTGGACTACCACCCCCCTGAAAAGATTTGATTTATTTTTCATTTTTTATTTACATTGATGGTAATATATATATATTTAATGACTTTATAAGATATATATGAAATTAAAATTGTACTGGAAATGTGATTTATCATTTAATTTTATTTAATTTTATTTGTTAAAATGTGACAACAATGCTCATACATATGTATGATATATTGTCTTTTTTAACATAGTTATAAATTTAACCAACTATATAATTTATGATTAAATATAAGTATCAACATAATTAATATATAAGTTTATTATATCATTATAAACATAATTTTGATTTTGGAACCATGATAAAATTATAAGGATCATAAAAATATAAATGAAATTCTCAAGAAAAATGGACAATTACCACCCAAAAAAGATGAATTTAATAAAGAATTATATATTAATGCCTATTGAAATGTTATAAGGTGGTCATTTATGATATTAAATTTATTTAAAAGATTCAATTATATTCTTATAGTAAATTTTAAATTTATTATATTTAGGGTAAGAAAAATTTTAGAGACTGTGGAACATGAGGTAAGGGTCTTATGTTTCAATCTCATTATTAATTGAGAGTGTTTATGATTAAGTATTGATAATGAAATATTTTGGTATAACTCTAATTCAACTCATTAATTTTACTCAATGATAGTTATTTATTAATATTAAAAAACATCAATTTCATATTCCTCTATTTATGTACGCAAGAAACTCAAATACTATATTAATAGAAAACCGACATTATTTCACTCTTATATCGAAAACAATTTTCCTTCCATACACATTTTTTTATAAAAAATCTAGTCTATTTTTAATATTATATATTTATTTGTTACGGTGATAATTATCAATAATTTATTTTTTTAAAAAAATAAAATTCTTCTTCTTTGTGTTTTCTAAACAACATACACTGTGACTTTTTTCAAATGCATGAAATTCATGTTTTATTTTATCTTATACATATTGAATGAAAATTGTTTCTATGATAAAAACACTATGATTTTACATATACATTACATATTTATATGTTTATTTTCAATGAAAAATGATTCATTAATATTTGTATTATTGTAATATTTTTAATATGCTATTATCTTATTGAAAAGTGTCTTCTCAATAAGAAATGTCCCAAGAGATCATTAAAGGAATTGATCATCTATGATTAAATCCGTTGATGTTACCTAATATATAATGGGGATATTATCCAATGATACCATTATTATTATTTCTCATAATGTATTAATGTTACTATAAAATATTATTTATGAATCATGTTCTTTTTTCAAGGTTTATCCTATAATGATTTGATGAAATTATTATTAAAATTAATTTATTTCCATGGGTATTCCATGATTCAATGTTTTAAAAACCCATTTCTAGATATGGCTAATGAAATGTGGAATTTTTAGTCTATTTTGGAATAAAATAGTATGCTTTTCTCCATTACGCACATGTTATGTTTATGTGATCAATGATTTGTCCCTTGTTATACCTTATAAAGATTCGGTGCTCATTGTTTCTTATGTTTCCATTTCACAAGTTATAATGGTCAGTTTGAAGTGTTATATGTCTTATATGTTCTCTAGTTATGAACAAATTATTGGGAGATGTTTTAGTTCACTTATGAATTTTTTTTTATGAATCCACCATTCAATAGATACTGGACCTATATAATTCTTTAAGCGATCATTATTTTGTGTATTGAATTCTCATCTAATAATATTTTTTTATTTATGTATGAAAATTATGGTTTTATATAGTTTAGTATTTCCTCTATCTCTTCTTGTATGATTTATCTTATCTCCCTCTAGAATGTATAGATAGAGTTCATGGTTGATCTAGTGTCAGGTAAACATCATATATATATATACCGTCTTATCGCATGGAAAAAGATGAGTTGGAATAGATCAAAATAAATTTAGATGATCTAATAGAAAGTTTTTGTTCTCCCTCATGTTTTATTGAGTGTTTCTCCTACAAACTATTCAAATGATATTGTGGTTTCACATCATTTGTTCTATGATAATCAATTTTTGGATTATGTTAGAGTTTAGAATAAGTATTGTATCTCTCGTATGGATGATATGTTTTAAATGTTAAGGGGTGTAGGTTGTTTTGGAAAGTTGATATTCAAATAGGTTATCATCATCCTAGGAATTACGAGTCTTGTATTGATGTGAATATGTTTTCACACACCTATCCACATCTTTTATCATTTTTCTTCACTTTTTATTTTTAAAATAATGTATTTTATGTAACCATTATTTTTTTGTTTATATAATTGATAAATATATGTTTCTATGTTAAAATGATTTATTTTAGTGTTTAATTTTTAAATTTTGTACTATTTTTAATTCATTATTATTTAACATAAAATTTTTATTCTTTTTTAACTATATTTAAAATTTAAATGTATTTATTTATTTATTATTTATTTTGTTTTAGTTTTCAAACTGATTATTTTATTAATCCTTTAATTTGTTTAATTGAAATATAAATAAATATTTTTTCACTTTTTTTGATTTTTTGAAATAATTATACTTATTTTTATAATTAAATTCAATTCATCAAATAATTTTAGGAATTTGTTTTTCTATAATTATTTTATTTCAATAGATAATTAATTAATCAATTTTTTAATTTAACCTACTCAATTTAATTATCTATATTTTTTTCAATATTTTATATCTTAAAAATATAATTTGCAATTAGTTATTTATTTAATATTAAATTTATTCTTTGAATTAGAATTTTAAGTGAATTGTTAAATAATTTAATTTTAATTTTAGTTTAATTATTTATTTGATTTACACTTGATTCCATTATATTGTTCTTGTTCTATGTTCCACCTTTATAAGTGGTCCATTGGTGACTCATTTGTGTCACCGCATTCTCCACCTACCAACAGACAAACTGGCAGTTTCTCCCTTACACGACCACTACTATTCCCATTTCAAAGGTGACTCATGTGAGTTTCTGATGCATTCATCCCACCACTGCCTTGCAGACATCAACCCCTAACTCACACTGCAATCCCTTCAACTTGATGTGAATCATTTCCAACACTACTTCACCAAAGTCTACTCTTATTCACTATTCTCTAAGTCCCCACTCATCATTCCTCTGACAAAGGTGACTGGAGTCACCGTACCACCAAAACTCACTACCAGTGCTCCCTCCTCCCAAAATTGCAGCCATCACCATCAAACTCCCTAAAGAAACATCAACATTAATAAAATATCACATTGTGGAATCCAGAAAAATAATAGCATAGAATATTTAAATAAAAACTATGGAATTTCATAGGGAAGAAGAAAAGGTCAATTTTAAAATATCATAATTAAAACACTAAAAATATTAGATCCAGAACACACATTTCAAACTCAAAATTCCAGATCTAAAAACACAAATACTATTAACCCAAAAAATTCATATCTAATGGATTGAGCTACACAGCCTCACAAAATCTATAAAGCTCAAATAGATCATAATATTATACCACCATGTCTCTAAGTCGAACCATCGAGCCTCCAGGCTCTTTCCCTTGTCCGAATCTGAAACCCTAACTCACACCTCTTGAAGAAAAAGCTCACACCACCATCACTCTACAACCACTCAAAGCTGAGCTCATGCACTCAATTTTCCATATCTCCACCCCTTCTTCCCACCACCTTGCCTCAGTTGCAGGTTGCTCATGCGATCTCATGCCACCTTACCTTATATCCATGCAACCGAACCCCTCCCCCACCTTCTTTTACATTTTTTTTAATTTTTTTTTAATTTTAATTAACTATAAAATATTATACATATCAAAAATGTATATAAAATAATAAAAATAATATTTATATAATAATAAAATAATTATAATAATTATGTGATACTAAATGTAATAATAAAAATAAAAATAAAAATAAGTCAGTTTTTAATTAAATATTTTTAATGTTTATAAATAAATTATTTTATATAATTAAATAATTAAATTATCGATAATCATATAAATTTATTTGAAAATTTAAATATAGGTAAATATTTTCCTCACATTGTTATTAATGTTATCTTTTTTTATAAATATATATATTATTTTTTACATAAATAGTTTCTTATAATAATTAAAATAATAGTAAATATATTTATAATATAATTTATTTGTCAAACTTTTTGTTTTTCTATATTTTAGAAAGAGGGATCATGCTGTCGGAACATATAGATTCGAAAAATTTCATTTAGTTAAGGGAGTTCATGATTCAGTGAATATTGAGGAGAAATGGGTACTTAGAAATTATCTTTTGGAGGCCAAAGAAGACATCAACCTATTGTGATAGGTCCCCGTGAAAAGAATCATAAAATTATCGAAGAAGAATAGGTGGGAAATGAATTTATCATTCATCTCCAACATATTCTAAGGGATGGATAGTACAACATAGAAGGTATCATGACCCCATTTACTAATCCATCACTTCATGAATTCCACAAATGAGAGCAGCATATCAGAAGAGGACCACTTCCAGATTTCTACATTGGTAGATCAAGAGAACATGATTACATTTCATTAGGTGCATAGAAATAGAACATAATTCCATCAAAAACCAATCCATATTCATATGGAATGAGATCTGGAGAATACCATTATAGCAAGCAAGAGCAGAGGTTATCAGAGAACCAAGAGATCATGCTGGGAGAGAGAATTGTTTCTTTAACCCTTTTTATTTTTTTCTGCAACATTCTAAAACAAGATTTCTTATATGTTTACATCTATAAATTTTCTGATTCACATTAAGTATGTTGTCTAATATCCTATAAGGTAAAATTAGCAGACCCAGTTAAACCTATTTCATTATTCTTCACACACACTTTATTTTTCACTTGATGATATCTCTCTCTCACTTTTCAAACAAATTATTTTCAAACTATCCGGATAAGTGTAAATTTAACTTGATTAGATTAAATTTCCTTAAAAAACATAATATAAGGATTTCATTGAAAATTGAGTATTGGTCAAAACAGAGAACCACACTATGTTCATTCGACAATTGGAACTTATTGATTTTTTATTTTTATCATTAGATGATGGATTGATTTGTAAAACTGAAAAACAATAAGTATTACTCTATCATAGTTGATCAAATGAAAAATCTGGAGAGATACCTTAAAAAAATATTTTTAAACTCTAGTGTGTGAATATGGGGAAGCAGTATTGATTCCATCTAGTTGATTTCCCCTATTCATATTTTGATTGTTAAACAACTTGTTTTCATTTTTATTGTCTACATTTTTTATTGATACATTATTTCTCTATTTACATTCAATAATTTTCAATTTCCTACATTCCCCATTTCATTCACATTTCACCATAATCTCCACCTATAAAGACCCACATATTCTTGTTGGCTTGAGAGGAAAATTATCCGTTACATGTCCTTATGTGGCATCCATAAGACACCAAAGGCTAGAAATAAATGTTGAAGGGTTTCAATAAAAGTGTGGGATATTTTACCCTTTATAAATAAAACTAAAAATAAAACCCATTACTAAACAACAACCACATGTTACATGAATAATTAAAATACTAAATCATATCATCAATTATAAAAAAACCATCCAATGTGTAGAAATAATAGAAGACAAACAATTTATAAATGTAAACGGTGAAAAAACTACTAAATACTCCAAGATAACCACAAGACCACATGATCAAAATGATTCATGCTCCTACATCACCAAATAGTCCATGTTTTATGAGGTGGTGCAAATAAATGTGATACATTACCTTTTACCATGTCCCGAAGGATAGAATCTAAAAAATCACCATTGTTCCAATCTAGGGTTGAGTGTACAACTCAGAAGGTCTTCCCCAATGACTTCCCAACTCACACCACTAGGATATAAATGTTAGAATCATTTATATAAAACCATTTATATAAAATAATTCTATAAAATAGTTAATAAAAAAATATAAATAAGTCCAAAAAACAATTATAACAAAGAGTAAACAAGTTCTAATTCAGCCAATTTTCTAGGATGTCCTAATACCAGAAAAACCACCAAATAATGATTTAATCCCAATTTCTCATATTATTTTGGAATTACCATTACATTCCAATTTTCACACACATAACCATGCATTATTTGTTTTTACAATTCCAAAATCATGAGAGTTCGCTTTTCCAATCATATTTTTTTCCCACTAACACATGCCCCCAATCCAATGTCATGTACCTATTACCACACTAGTACACATCCCTTATTTGGGTCCCTTTAATAACGATCTGAAACAAACACCCATTACATTTAAATAAAATCATTCTATTTATTGTAAACACTTCAATAAAATAAATTTAAATTTTTTCTTGAAAAATCCTATTTAAAAATCTTCATTTACAAATCATGAATCAAAATCATTATTCAAGAACCCAAAATTTTTCAGATTCCCACAAACTGTAATTCAAGAAATTCTATAAAAATCAAAAAACAAACGATTACATATCTTTTCATAACAATTTAATCAATTTTAAATCATTACAATAAGTTCTATTAAGAATAGTCGAGAGTGTAGCCACATACCTCAAGTGTTTTGACGAAAATGATAAACAGGTGAAGAAAGCTCAGGAAACCTGGTAAGAATTGAACAAAATTGCCTTATATAACTTCCCCTATCATGATCTAGATAAAATGTCAAAATTTTTAGAATCCATAATATTATTGTTAAATAAAAATTTGATTAGATATATGAATTTGAGAATAGGGCCGAAGTATATCCTACAAAATGTGACAAAAAAAGTGGAAAATTATCACTTATCATAAGAATCCTGCATCTAAACAACAATGAAAGGATCTTGATTGATTCGAATTTTCATGGGAGTGGTTAACCAATATTTAATGAATAATAATTCCATATAAGGGCCTTATATGAAGGAAAAGATGCCACTTAGAGTAAAAAAGCGTGTGAGATTCACTTTTTTAGGATCTCACATTGACCCTGTGCACAGTTTAGTCTCATAGTTAGACAAATCACACCCTAACTGTGCATTAGAAACTACATGGAAAGAACCTCGCAGAACTACCTCACATAGTCTCCCTAACCATGTTTAGACCATGGCAATGCTACTGCCTCAAATTTCCCAAAACCACATTTTAATGTGCATGGTTACAATTAGTCTCCCACACATTTTGGACAACCCATGTCTAGCCCATGCACCTCCTCCTTTCCCCCAAAACTCTCAAAACATTCTCCAAACTCTCCCAAAATTAATCCTCAAAAATTATATATATTAAAACCATAAATAAAGGGATTCATACTAGTAATCAAGGGTGCTAAATTCTACCCCATTTGTATTTCCATCCCCGGAAAGTAGAAAACCTTCCTTTCCCTGAATGAGTTCCAGCCACTACTCCTTTATTTCCTTCTCATGTTTCCAACTCCCCTCTTGAATTTGCGCATCTTGCCATTAAACCAGCACTAGACCTATTATTTTTTCCATTAAAAAATATATCATATCTAACCATATTTTGTAATAGGATATGTACCAATGATGAATATGACTCTAGGTCAATGTGATCCCATCTGATCACATGGTTTATATCAAGATAATACTTTTTCAATTGAGATATATGGAACACATTATGTACCTAAATGAACTGTGGTGGAAATTATAACCAATATGCCACCTCTCTGACCCTTTACGCTATCTCAAAATGGCCATTGTAATGATGAGATAACTTTCCCTTCTTTATAAAATGATGATGTCCATGCCTTGGAGAGATCCTTAAGAACACACAATCACTCACCCTAAACCACAACTGTCTTCAATAATGATACACCTAGGATTTCTGAATACTCTGACCTATCTCCATTCTCATTTTGATCTACTAAATATTCTCAGTTGTTTCTTGGAAAAATCAAGGACCAACTGGATAAGTTTCAACTATTTCGACCCAATAATGTGAATAATGACAAGGACAACCATAAAATTATTCAAAAGGAAACATGTTTATCAAGTTCAAATAGTTGTTATTATATGATAACTCCACTATCGTCACATGGTCTTCACATAAACCAACAAAATATATTACACAAGACGAAAACATGTCTACATCATATGTATCATCCATTCATATTTTCCATACCTTATAGGGTGATATGCCAAACTCATAGTCAATTTAATTATAAGGTATTTTTTAAGGATTTCTAGAAACTAGATGTGAACATCAGATCTCATTCTAAGACTATCGAAACAGGTATTCTATGTCTCTTAAAAACTCTATGAATATATAATTTTGAAAACCCTCAACTACATAAGATTCAAAATTAGGGATGAAATGAGATGACTATCTGATCCGACCCACTATCACCCATAAATCATCGTTTTTAGAACTTTTCCTGGGAGACATGGAACAAATTCCATTTATATCTTCTCTAATTTCCAAACTGGGATTGGTAATGAATACAACATACCCGCTGGTCATTGATGTTCTACCTTAACGTTCTAAAAATTTGCTCACTTTGAAATGAATTCAACCACCTTCAATTCCATGCCAATCTAACTGAACTATGCCTTCAAAACCTTATAAAAATTTTATTTTCATGTATGTATAGCCCATATCGAGTGGTGATATGCAAGAAGAAGTCATTCCTGATAGGACCAAGGTTCAACCAACTGATTTCTAAACTTGAACACTAGACTCCCATCCTGATTCCAACCATCAATGGTCTCCCCACCATTGACTTTTAAACTCACAATCGGGAATTCCAAAATGGATTTTGGTGCTTCTTAAACAATATTTACCAAATCATGACTCACATAATACGAAAAAAACCCACATCATCTCCCCTTTCATCACATTCCACATGAATATCGTCCCTAAAATACATCAACTACCACTCCTCATAAGATTCTTTTTCCATATATGCTTATGAATTTATACTTAATGAATTGGCCAAAAAATTACCTTTTCTTGGTGTGTATATATTTTCAATGTCAAACATTTAGAGATAATTCATCTATATCCTTTGACTCAAATTCAAATCTTGTGGTGAGAAAATAAGTTTCAATCATTTATAATCTATGAACAACATAAATTTCTCACCAAAGAGAAAGCGAGGCCAAGTCCTAACTTCATGGAAAACCAAAACTAAATCCAATTTATGTGTTGGATATTTCTCCTCATGCACTCTCAACTACCTTGAACCACAAGAAACTGGATGGTATCCTTGCATCAGAACACATCCCAACCTAGTTCCTAAAGCATCAGAATACACCACATAACCATGTCCCGATTTAAAAAAAAATCAATATTGGTGTCGATGTTAGGTGAACATTTACCCCCTAAAAATACATCTAGAATTACTCAGTCCATTGAAAAAGAACATTTTTCTTTGTCAAATTTTTAATTTTCAAAGGTATTCGCTAGAATTCATAAACAATTAATTAGTAATAAACAAATATTCCAAGAAATATACATATATAAAAGGAATTTTTCTATGGTTTACAATAGATAACAACTTATATTTTAAATGGATCCACAAAAACACAATTTTCTTAAATTAAATGGAAAATAAAGTATACATATTTAATCCAAAAATAACAATTTGATATTTTTTCAAAAAACTGGTGATCTATAATGATTCTAAACACTATCCCCATGTTTTGTTATGCTCATCCCTTGTCCTCGAGTGAACCAATATGTCAATTAGAAACACCACAACGAATGAATCTAGATATAATTGTAATATATGATTCATTAATTCATTAAAAAATATGGGTGCATTCTTAATGACATAATTCATGACTACATATTCATAATGACCACAACTTCTTATAGAAACCTTCATCAGAATACCATCATCCTAATCTCAAAATTGATGATATGCTGACCACATGTAAATTTTAGATAACCAATAATCTCCCCTCAATTGATCAAGAATTTCATAAATGAATTTAAGTGAATATATATTATTTATCATTACATGGTTAAAAATATGATAATTCACACACATCCTTAGTGTTCCATCTACATTCATCAAAAAAATTAGTTCTTCCCACATAAATGTGCTTGGTCGAATGACACTGTTTCAATCCAGCTCTTCCAACAACACTTTCAATTCCATTAACTCTATTGGTACCATCATGTAATATGAAATGGAAATAGTATTTGTCCCCATGAGGAGGTTAATTATAAACTCTACTTACCTTATAGGTGGTAACACTAAAAAATTATTGGGAATGATGTTTTGAAATTTATTCAAAAATTATGGAAACCTTATATATTCAATCTCTTATATTGATTCTAAAGTCAACAATGTCGACAGTTCAAAATCATTCCCACTGCTGGAGCCAATATGCCTATTTCACCTTTCTTTTCAACCCTTTGTCCACTTAAGAGATTCTGGACATCGTCCTTAGTTGTAAAACTAATATTTCTTCTATAACAGTCAATGTGAGCCATGAACATTTTCATCCAATCAATATATAGGATTACATCAATGAAACCCTTGTCCAACCCTGAAAAAAATCCCATTTCTACTCAGCTCAATAAACAGTTATATGACATTCTCTTCATAAAATTTATCAAAATTAAATTTGACTATTTTGGGATTGATGTTTTATCACAGAAAGCATCATCTCATGTTATAAACATAGAAAATAAACAATATGATATGAAAAGAAGTAATGTGATTCAAAATTATCTAACAAAACTCGCATAAGAGAAGAATTCAATATAATTGTACCACTCACTATAGATGGTCAATCCTAATGATCCTCAATTATCTACTCATCTTCATATAGCATCATTGTTTCACATTGCTCCTTGTTTCCCTGATGAAATTTCTCTTTCTAAGTAGTCATGGTGTATCTAGAATCACCCAGGCTAGCCATGTTCTAATGATGAGTCTGATTATTCTTCCCACATCCTATCGAACCGTATGATTCTTGCAATAACTGTGAAGTATCTCACCCACCTGACCTCAGAGCACTATGAAAATAACGATGAATATGCCCATATGCTTGTATTTATGACATGCTCTAGGTTGTTTCGTACACTCTCGCTTTATGTTGTCATGTGTGCCACATTGGAAACATCCTTAATTTATCTTGGGTCATGGAACA
Organism: Viscum album; assembly: GCA_963277665.1. Taxonomy (NCBI): domain Eukaryota; kingdom Viridiplantae; phylum Streptophyta; class Magnoliopsida; order Santalales; family Viscaceae; genus Viscum; species Viscum album. The sequence goes on from OY728127.1 coordinate 1,303,719,525, forward strand.
ATGTTCACCGATCTGGAAATCTAATTTTGATCCCTATACTGGCCTTGGAAATATGTGTCCCTCCTCAGCTTCTCCTAGCATTCGAGTTCCTACCATTTCTTATAGGTATCATCATACTTCCTCTTCCAATATCTCTTGAGATCTCCTGTTCAGACACCAACACTCTATTCAACATCATTGTATATACCTCAATATAGAGGACCACTATATTTGAGTGGATCTCATTCCTTAACCCCAATTAAAATTTGTATTCCTTCAAGGCCACACTCACCACAACACCCAGTGTAATGTTCACCAAATTCAAAAACAATTCAGTATATTCTTTGATAGAGAAATTTTCCAACTTCAGGATAATGAGGATTGTCATTATCTGCATCCTGAATATGTGATGATATAATTAACTATTGAATTTTTTTTTCAAAATACATCCAACTAAGGCCTTGATCCATTTTAACAATGACCGTTGGGTCTCGCCATTTTCATGCAGGGTCCTCGACCATAAATATTTCCATTATGACTTTCAACTCCAATGATGTTCTAATGAAAACAAAGATATGATTCATCGTATTTATCCACACATCATCCATTTGGGGTTTGGAATAACCCCAAATGATGGCTAGATTCATCTTATGGAATTAGATGGAATGTTCTACCTGTCTTCGCTCATCCCTCTAGTTCCCTATGTCTTCAACTTAAAATCTGTGGATGATACATTGAACCAATTGTTGCTTCACCTATTTCTATGGTGAAACCACATTCTCTGTTGATTCTTATGATATGTTTCTTCAATTCACACTAAGGTACATATTCTATAAGAACAATTAAATTCATAAGCCTCACTTTCTAGAAACTAAAGTATTAGAATTTAAAATTCTATTACTTGTGATATCACAAAATTATTTCCCAAATAAATCTTATCCAAGTATAATTATTTATTTAAATCCATTATTACTTTTTAAAATCCTCCTAGATTCAAAACACACTATGAATTCCTTTTTCTAAATCATTCATTTGAAAAAAATTACATTTTATAAAAATCAACACCATGCATCAAATCATGTATCATTTTTTGAAAATGAAATATGCAACAATATAGGAAAGTCATTCCACTAATGCATGTCATTCTGATATCATTGTCTAAACCCATGACAATGAGATTCCAATTTCAAGTAAGTATCTCCAAACCACTTATGTATCAAACTCCCTTGTAAAATGTGGTTCAACATAAAATTGATAGTTATGACTTTTCATGCTCTACATTTCATATCCTAACAATCCTATTACTTTCTATAATTCCATCCAAATGAATATATAAGAATAAATTCAACTCTAGGTCCATGAAACGGATGACCACACATTAGAAAAGGACCAAAAATGATGATACCATTTGTAATAACCCACTTATTCTCGTTGTCTTGAGTGGTTGGTGAGCCATTACATGGCATTAAAGGACAACCCCGAGATGCTAAAGAATGTTAAAAAATGACGAAGGGTTTGAATTCAAGTGGGTGATGAGTTTAACTTTAATAATAAATCCAAAACTAACAATAATACCCAATAACCATCATAGAATGCATGAAAAGTTAAAATAAAACTCAATCATATCCTTTATAACAAAAACATCCAAATTGTGAACCAGTAAAATAAAAACTAATCATCAAACTAAATAGTATAAAAACAACTAATGACTCCAGGATGACAACAATAATCTATTATACACAAGATCCATTCTCCTATATCACCAAACATCCCAGGTATCATGAGTTGGTGATAAATACATGTGATACATTACCTTATCCCATTTCCTGGAAGATAACATCTGTAGAAGCACTATAGTGATAAAGCAGAGGTTAGTATAAAACATGGTTGGTTTTACCTGATGAAATATCTAGTCACACCAATAGGATAGAAATGTCAGACAAATTTATAAAAAACCATTTATATAAAACAATTCTACAAAATAGTATATAACTGAACATAAAAAAGTTCCAAAAACCATTTATAACCAAGATTAAATGAGTGTTATTTCATCTAATTTTCTATAAAGTCACATTTCCAAAATAAACCTCCAAATTAGATTTTAAAATTATTTCTCAATATCATTTTGGAATAACCAATGAATTTAACATTTTCACACATATAACCATGAATTCTACATTTAGACTGCTTCATAATCTTAAGTGGTCACTTTCCTAATCACCTTGTATCCCACTGACATACACCCCCGATCTAGGGTCATGTACCTCGCACCTCACTGGTACACATCCCTTATTAAGGCCCCTCTATGAATAAACTCACAAAAACACCCATTAAAATTAAATAAAATTACTTTTCAATAAAGTCCATTTAATGAAATCCATTTTAAAAAATTCCTAAAAAATCCCATTTGAAAATCATCATTTAAAAATCAAGAATCAAGAACATTATTGACCAAAAATTATTACCCATATTCCCTCAAAATGTTATTCAATAAGTTATATAACCATAAAAAATACAATTCACCATAATTTCATAACAATATAATAAATTTGAAAGCATTAAAAATCAGTTCTACAAATAGGATTTGAGATGGAAGATACATACATTGAGTGTTTTTACAAAAACTATTAACACATAATGAACAATCATGAAAAAAGGTAAGAATTCCTTGAAAAACCCATAAATCATGTCCCCTAACCAAATAAAAACTATATATCAATATATATGGAATCCAAAATATTATATCTAACTATAGAAGGTGTAGATCTAACAATACAAAAATAGGGGTGAAGTAGATCTAAGAAAATGCGAGAAGAATAGTAAATAACAAACACTAACAGCAAGAATTGAGGTTTTAAATGACAAGGAGGAGCACCAGATTGATTACAATTTTATTGGGAGAGGTTCTCGAACTATCAAGAGGGAATTATCCTTTGATAGGGCTAAATAAGAGGAAAAAAGACACATAGAGTCATTAATGTATCATATCAACAATATTATGATCTCACTTTGACCCCACATTAGGTATAATTGCACGGTTAGACAAACCTTGCTCTAACTATGATTTATCTTCTACCTAGGAAGATAATCACATATCCTCCTTGCATGGTCTTCCTAACTGTGTGAAAACCTTACTGATGATACTTCCTCAAATTTCCAAAAACCAATTTTCAAAGTGTAAAGTTACCACTATGATCCCACATGGTTTGGACGACCCATGCATAGCCTTTGTGCCCCCAACGTAGCTGCAAAAACTATCCAAAAATTCTAAAAACTCTCCCAACCATGATACTTAAACATTATATATATAAAAATTATAAATAAAGGGTTACAAACATGAAACTGGGGTGCCATACCACCACTATTTCATATTATTTTGTTTCCCTTTGTTTCTTTCAATATTTGATTGTTTTTTTCTTTCTGTCACTTAAGGACATAATCATCCCTTATCTAAAGACCCATAAATTCCTAGGAATTTTTTTTTCTTAATTTCCTTTGGAATTTTACAAGAACACAGTTTCTAACGGCGCCTGATTCTGAGGCCCGGTGTGCCCGGAATCAATTTTCGAAGTTTGGCTCGGGTACGTTCCGTGAACGGACGAGCGGGTTTTTTCTAACTTTTGAACCGGTGCTCGGAATCAAATTCTGAGGGCACCGATGGAATCGAAGCGCTGGTAATTGCTTATAAATTCCTCTTCCAGAGTTGCGTTTGCTCGGGTGTGGTTTTTCATTTTTTGGCCTAAAGTTAAGAAATAAAATAAATTGTGCGACAAACTTTATTTTATTTCACTTAAGCCGCTTGGAAGCTAGTTGAAGCCACTTAAAGCAGCTTAAGATGAGTTGTTGCGGATAGGGTGCTATCCAAAAATATCCTACCCTCTTGGTAGGATATTTGTGATGTGGGACCCACACGAGCCCCACCGTTTCTTTTCCGCTAAGTAACGCACCCGCGAAAACCCGTCATTATGAAAGTCAACTAACATGTTTTCTTATTTTCTTAACGCACCAATTAATTGGGCAGTTTTCTTCGTTGAATTAATTGGGGAGTTTATTTCGTCGAATTAATTCTACGAATTAATGGGTCATTATTTATCTCTTTATTCGTTTCTTAACAGGTTTGAAATCCGTTGGCGTAGTAATAAAATAAGGCCAACACACCCTCTTTTTTTGGTAATGTTGTGTTAAACCTTGAAGAACCTCTGAGAATTCTTCATCCTCCTTCGCGAAGAACGTGAAGAACGCGAAGAACGCTCCGACCTCTGGCGAAAAATGCCAAACCCCCGGAGATCGACGACGTGACGCCGCCGACTCTCCTTCCGCGACATTTCTTCCGCGACGAAAAAATCCACGACGAACCCTCACTCGACCACTTCGACGAGGTAGGGGATTGTCATGTTGAGAATAATATTATTCCCTTAAATTCATTCTTTCTTTCTTCCTAAAGAAAACAATGAACACGGATCAACTTATTACCTAGTTGATCCATGAATGTTTTAATTGAGGGTTGGAAGTTTACCTCTGTTTATGGAATGAATGTAGGGGTTTTATTTATTTATTTCATTCGTGAATACTATCTTGTCATTCTTCATGAAAATATGAACAATTGTTAATGACTAATGAGAGTGGGCCAGACCGCACAAACACGGCCGACCCTCCTCCATTTTTTGATGTTGTTTCTTATGTGATTCGGAAGAAATGGCGTGGTGCCGTCGCACCACGCGGAAATCACATGACAAATATTATGTGACACCGTCGTGCCACACCGAGGAGTTGAACGAGGACACGATGCCGTCACGCCACGTTGAAGAAAACTTTAGACACCGCGGCCGGAGCGGGGCCATGGTGGAAGGGCGCGGTGCCGTCGCATCGCGCCGGAGAACCACGAAGGCAACGCGTTTTGTTTTGACGTACGGATTGACGGGCGACGATAGAGCAGGCCGTTTGGGCCTTTGAATCCCTTCGTAGTGAAGACGGGGTCCCGGGGGGGGGCATAGGTGAAGACGGTAGGAAGAACGGACCACCGGAGCGCGTCCGGTGGTCCGCGGAAGGCGGCAGTGGCGCGCCGCAGGAAAAAGGGGCGGCCGGCGAACCGCCGGCCTCAATCAGCAGTGAAGGGTGGGGGATCCGCGCGCCCCTCCCGCGTGTTGGCTCGGCCACGCTGGCCGGACAGAACAGGACCACGCCAGACCGAGTCGGTCCGGGCCGGGCCCAGCCGGGTCGGACCCGGGTCGGGCCGACCCAGGGGGGGTCGGGCCGGGCCCAGACCCCCGTTTTCGGGCGACTTTCGTTCAAATGCCCGTAACTTGAGCTACGGGCCTCCAAACGACTCTCCGTCAGCGGAAACACGATCCTTGGATCGAGACGGTCATTTCAGTATATCGTACTCAAGGTTTCGGATTACATTGGGTTCGGCCGGGTTGGTTCAGATACGAAACCTACCGGGCCCTCGGAGCGGTAACGCTTATATCTTGAGCTCCGGACATCCGATTGACATGCCGTCGACTTTGATGGAATCCTCTAAGAGAGACGGATCTTTTGGCTTACTCCGCTCGAGGTTTGGATGCCGACAGAGTGTGGTCATGTTGGTTTTCTCACAAAACCAATCGGGCCCCTGGAACGAAAAAGCCAATAACTCACAGACTGGGCGTCCGATTGACGCGCCGTCTGTTTCGTTGAATTCCTCTTAATGAGATGGAACTTTTGGCATACTTTTCCCATGATTTGGATACATATGGTAGTGTCTGGGTTGGATCGCACCCGAAATCCAACCGGGCCCCTGGAACGGAAAAGTTGTTATCTTTCAGACCAGACGTCTGTTTGACGAACCGTCAGCGGTGTTAGTGATCGTGTTGAAAAACGGTCCCTATGAGCATACCCTATGAGAGTTCGAGGTACAGTTGAGATATGGCCGGGGTTGGTTCTCTCACGAAACCAACCGGGCCCCTGGGACGTAAAGGCTAATAACTCACAGACCGGGCGTCCGATTGACGCGCCGTCTGTTGCGTTGAGACCCCTATGACGAGGCGGTCCTTTTTGATACATCTTCGTGGGAATTTGAGATACTTGGAGTATCGACTTGTAGCTCGTGGAGAAGACCCTCCTAAAGACGAGCATACGGAGTACAGAGACCGTATAGCCGGCAGAGACCAGAAGACTGCTTGTCCTATTCGATTCGGAGTGACTTACGTAGCCCAGTGGGGAGCACTGCTTTGTGAGATGGAAGACCCAAAGAGGAGGAGCACTACTATGTGAGGTGGCAGACCCAGGGTACTCGACAGGAGGAGTACCTCTGTAGGCTATGAGGGGGGGAGCACTACTGTGTTGGGTGGCAGACCCCGGCGGGAAGCACTACTGTGTGAGGTGGCAGGCCCGCGGTACTCGACAGGAGGAGTACCTCAACAGTCTTAGGTTAGTGAACAGTACCTCAGAGTCATGACAGGACCACTGTACACTCCAGATATGGATCTCTTTAATAGTTATAGTTTCGATGATGAAAATCCTGGTTGAGCTGAGACTTTCACAATCCTTGTGTTTCCTCATGATTGAGATGGGTTGCTTGATAACTTAGGTATATGTATGGGCATATATCTAAGTAGAGGTTATCTGTTGAGATATTCTTGTGGTTATCCTTGTTGGTTTAGTGAGACCTTGAGGGTCTCGGGGTCCCTACTAAGTATCGTTATACTCACCCCTGCACGCGCTATGCCCGCACCTTGTTGTGTTGGTTGCAGACGACGGGCAGTGCTGACGGAGGCCGAGTGTTCAAGGATTGGTCAGTACCTGGAGGTGGACTACATGACGAGTCAGTACCCGGAGGTGGACTACACGACGAGACGACACACAGAGGAGGTTGACGGACGAGAGCATGGAGGAGGCTATCTGTACCTACCCTTCAGGTAGGATCCGTGGTGGACGACCAGGAGCTGCACTATTTGTACCTATCCTTCAGGTAGGATCCAAGGAGGACGACCCAGGAGCTGCTTCCTTCTTCCAGCTATTTGTCTTTTTGTTGTTGTACCTTGTTCAGTTGTAGCTGTACTTTCTTTTGGGTTCGTATTCTGGCCCATTTACTTTTCAGCTTTTCTTTTGTACTTAGTGTTTTGCTTCCGTTTGTACTCTGTGGTGCTTGTTTTCTTTTATAAAGGCAATGCCTTCCCAGTTATTGAGATTTTACGCCTATGGTGCTTGTCACGGGCCCCTGGCCTATGGAAGGTGGGCTTGGGGTAGTCACGGCATGGGCCCCGAGGATGGGTCGTGACAAATTGGTATCAAAGGAGTTCGGTTATACCACAGAACTTATAACTCTGATGTTTCTTTCTGTGAAGTAATAGTGTTAAGAGTACCGAGTGTGGTTTCCAGTTCAGGGAGTCCATTGTTGGTGCGGGCGGTCGACGTATCTATACACAAGGACCCAGACAACTGATTTCTGACTTTGTGCATGAAAACACTGATTGCATGTGTGTTTTCCAGATGTTTTATTTAAATGACAGCTCAAACCAGGTCAGCTCACCAGGTATAATCTTTTGACCGTGTCACGTTGTTTCTTTCAGGATGCCTCCCTGTGGACGGCCAGCTAGAGCCCCGAGAGTGGTGCGTACTGAAATCCCACTGAGCGACGAGGCCTCAGTAAATGGCCCTATCCCAGTTGAGGCACCAGCGGAGGCACCAGCGGTAATACCACCCGTTGGGCCACCGATGCCACCAGCCCCAGCAGCAGAGGATGCACATCGCTTGAGCACACTGCATGAGTTCTAGCGCCAGAGGCCACCCAGGTTTCAGGGAGGGATGGACCCGCAGGAGGCTGAGGATTGGCTGGAGGCTGTGGTGAGAGTCTTCAGGCTAGTGGGGACGCCGACAGATTTCATGGTGATCCTTGCTGCCAGCCTTCTTCAGGCAGCAGCAGGTAGATGGTGGAGCCTGATGCTTCAGCTGCATGACGAGGCGACACTTCTATGGGTAGACTTCGAGAGCCTGTTCCGGGAAGAGTTTGTACCAGCCACCCTTCGAGTGGTGCGTATACAGGAGTTACTTCAGCTGCGACAGGGCAGCATGTCAGTGGCGCAGTACTCAGCGAGATTCACGGACCTCTCGCGCTACTCCACAGATATGGTATGGGACCCGTTCTTCAGGGCTCGAACCATCGAGTAGGGGCTCAGGCGGGAGATCAGAGCTTCGGTTTTATCGCACAACATTCTGACGCAGACAGGAGTGTTGGAGCAAGCCCTCTTAGTGGAGAGTTTCCTTGTTGAGTAGTCTCAAGCAGCAGGACCCACCACTAGCCGGCATGCGTTAGAGTCTTATGTAGCGGACAGTAGACAGATGACACAGGGGTCCAAGAGGACCAGACCTACATGTGGTCGACTGCGTGACTCAGGGTCGATAGTGCGAGGAACCAAGGGAAGTGATAGAGCCAGACCGTCCATGAAGTGTTACTCCTGCGGCGGAATTGGTCACATAGCACTTGATTGTCCGACCCGCCATGCAGATGACCAGCAGTTAAATGAAGAACCTCTGAGGCAGAGGCAGAGGTTTGATCAGGGCGGACTACAAGGAGCAGGTGGTCGTGGCAGAGGAGCTGGCCGTGCAGCTGGAGGTGGACGACACTTCGGGATGTTTCCACCACCACCACCAGGAGGCCCACCCCGACCGCAGGGGACAGAAGGACATGGGAGAGCTCATCTTCAGGAAGTTGAGGCATATGGTCTTGGAGCTCCGGAAGCAGATGGACAGGAGCGGGACTAGCTTCCGACCTGGAGGTAATTGATCCTGTTGCTTCTTGTTTTGTTGATGTTTGTCTGTAGTTGCTTTGTGTCTTGTACTATGATCTGCAATAATAAAAAGACACTTATCTTTGTTTGCTTTCCGGTCCTTTTGTTTGGTTGATACTGAGTGGTCCCGGTTAAGACTATTGACTTGACCCTCACTTTCGAGTTTTATACTGAAGGAGACCTAGTGACCACACACTGATGCCGATAGTGTGACTCGACCCTTAGAGGCGAGAGTGACTGTTGGATCTATTGGTAGTTATGTCGAGGCCTTACGACGTCATACATGGCATGATTGCATCATTCATGTCAGGATTGACTGTATTAGGCAACGAATGTGGTTCATCCAGGGGATGAGACTGGATTTCTCTTATCGGAAGAGAAGAAATCATAGCAGCTCTTGTGAGACTAGAGAAGGTCCAGGTCATCCAAGAGCGGATGAGGACAGCAAGGGGCCGACAGAAGCCTTATGCTGACAGGGATTGGAGGCCTCTAGAGTTCGAGGATGACCATCACGTCCTTATACAAGTCTCACCTCGACGAGGTTTACGGAGATGTGTCTAGGGAGTCAAGTTATCTCCGAGGTTCAACGGACCTTTCTAGGTCCTCATCTGGGTAGGCGAGGTGGTTTACCGCTTGACCCATCTAATTCAGTTTCACTAGGTGCATGACGTTTTCCACGTAGCCCAACTGAGGTGATACGTGCTCGACCCTCCGCATATCATCGACCATGGGGAGTAGGACAGTGGCGATGGGGTGACTTCTACGGAGGTTCCGGTGGGGATCGAGGATCGACATGAGTGGATCCTAGGAGGATGGTCGATTCCTCTTGTGAACTTTTCTTTGGCAGCATGGGAACCTCCAGGTGAGCACATGGGAGCGGAACGCTCTGATGCGTGCTCAATACCGCCTTTGTTTCCTTATGTTTGTGGTGAAGCTTTACGTGGACGTAAAGCCCTGTGGTGGGAGTAATGTAAAGACCCCTAAATTCCAAGGAAATTTTTTTTCTTAATTTTCTTTGGAATTTTACAAGAACGCAGTTTCTGACGGCGCCTGATTCCGAGGCCCGGTGTGCCCGGAATCAATTTCCGAAGTTTGGCTCAGGTACGTTCAGTGAACGGACGAGCGGGTTTTTCTAACTTTTGAACCGGTGCTCGGAATCGAATTCTGAGGGCACCAATGGAATCGCAGCACTGGTAATTGCTTAGAAACTCCTCTTCCAGAGTTGCGTTTTCTCGGGTGTGGTTTTTAATTTTTGGGCTTAAAGTTAAGAAATAAAATAAATTGTGCCACAATCTTTATTTTATTTCACTTATGCTGCTTGGAAGCCACTTGAAGCCACTTAAAGCAGCTTAAGATGAGTTGTTGCGGATAGGGTTCTATCCAAAAATATCCTACCCTCTTGGTAGGATATTTGTGAGGTGGGACCCACACGAGCCCCACCTTTTCTTTTCCGCTAAGTAACGCACCCGCGAAAACCCGTCATTATGAAAGTCAACTGACACCTTTTATTATTTTCTTAACGCACCAATTAATTGGGCGGTTTTCTTCGTTGAATTAATTGGGCAGTTTATTTCGTTGAATTAATTATAAGAATTAATGGGTCGTTATTTATCTCTTTATTCGTTTTTAACCGGTTTGAAATCCATTGGCGTAGTAATAAAATAAGTCCAACACACCCTCTTTTTTTGGTAATGTTGTATTAAAACATGAAGAACCTCTACGAATTCTTCATCCTCCTTCACGAAGAATGCGAAGAACTAGAAGAACACGAAGAACGCGAAGAACGCGAAGAACGTGAAGAACGCTCCGACCTCCGGCGAAGAATGCCAAACCCCCGGAGATCGACAACGTGACGCCGACGACTCTCCTTCCGGGACGTTTCTTCCGCGACGAGAAAATCCGCGACGAACCCTCACTCGACGACTTCGACGAGGTAGGGGATTTTCATGTTTAGAATAATTTTATTCCCTTAAATTCTTTCTTTCTTTCTTCCTAAAGAAAACAATGAACACGGATCAACTTATTACCTAGTTGATCCGTGAACGTTTTAATTGCGAGTTGGAAGTTTACCTCTTTTTATGGAAAGAATGTAGGGGTTTTATTTATTTATTTCATTCGTGAATACTATCTAGTCGTTCTTCATGAAAATACGAACAATTGTTAACGACTAACGAGAGGGGTTTGGACCGCACAAACACGGCCTCCCCTCCTCCATTTTTTGATGTTGTTTATTATGTGATTCAGAAGAAATGGCGTGGTGCTGTCGCACCACGCGGAAATCACACGACAAATATTACGCGACACCGTCGTGCCACGCTGAGGAGTTGAACGAGGACACGATGCCGTCGCGCCGCGTCGAAGAAAACCGTAGACACTGCGGCCGGAGCGGGGCCACGGTGGAAGGGCACGGTGCCGTCGCATCGCGCCGGAGAACCACGAAGGCAACACGTTTTGTTTTGACGTGCGAATTGACGGGCGACGACGGAGCAGGACGTTTGGGCATTTGAATCCCTTCGCAGTGAAGATGGGGTCCCAGGGGGACCATAGGCGAAGACAGCAGGAAGAACGGACCACCGGAGCGCGTCCGGTGGTCCGCGGAAGGCGGCGGCGGCGCGCCGCCAGAAAAAGGGCCGGCCAACGAACCGCCGGCCTCAATCAGCGGCGAAGGGCGGGGGATCCGCGCGCCCCACCCACGTGTCGGCTCGACCACACTAGTCGAGCCGTGGCCGGCCAGTCGGGCCGGACCGAACCGGACCGCGCGTAACCGGGCCGGGTCGGTCCGGGCCCAGCCGGGTCGGCCCGGGCCCAGACCCCCGTTTTCGGGCCACTTTCGGTAAAATGCCTGTAACATGAGCTACGGGCCTCCAAACGACTCGTAGTCAGCGGAAACGCGATCCTTGGATCGAGACGGTCGTTTCAGTATATCGCACTCAAGGTTTCAGATTACTTTGGGTTCTGCCGGGTTGGTTCGGATACGAAACCAACCGGGCCCTCGGAGCGGTAACGCTTATATCTTGAGCTTCGGACGTACGATTGATGTGCCGTCGACATTGATGGAATCCTCGAAGAGAGACGGATCTTTCGGCTTACTTCGCTCGAGGTTTGGATGCCGACGGAGTGCGGTCAGGTTGGATCGCTCACAAAACCAACCGGGCCCCTGAAACGAAAAAGCCAATAACTCACAGACCGGGATTCCGATTGACGCGCCGTCTGTTTCGTTGAATTCCTCATAATGAGACGGAACATTTGGCATACTTCGTCCGAGTTTTGGATACAGTTGGTAGTGTCCGGGTTGGATCGCACCCGAAATCCAACCGGGCCCCTGGAACGGAAAAGCTGTTATCTTTTAGACCAGACGTCCGTTTGACGAATCGTCAGCGGAGTTAGTGATCGCTTTGAGAAACGGTCCCTATGAGAATACCCTATGAGAGTTCGGGGTATAGTTGAGATACGGCTGGGGTTGGTTCGCTCACGAAACCAACCGGGCCCCTAGGACGTAAAGGCTAATAACTCACAGATCGGGCGTCCGATTGATGCGCCATCTGTTGCATTGAGACCCCTATGACGAGGCAGTCCTTTGTGATACTTCTTTGTGGGACTTTGAGATACTTGGAGTATCGACTTGTAGCTCGTGGAGAGGATCCTCCTAGAGAGGAGCATACGGAGTACGGAGACTGTATAGCCAGCATAGACCTGAAGACTGCTTGTCTGATTCGATTCGGAGTGACTTACGTAGCCCAGTGGGGAGCAATACTTTGTGAGGTGGCAGACCCACAGCAGAGGAGCACTACTATGTGAGGTGGCAGACCCGCGGTACTCGATAGGAGGAGTACCTCTGTAGGCTATGAGGGGGGGGGGGAGCACTACTGTGTTGGGTGGCGACCCCAGCGGGAAGCACTACTGTGTGAGGTGGAAGGCCCGCGGTACTCGACAGGAGGAGTACCTCAGCAGTCATAGGTTAGTGAGCAGTACCTCGAAGTCGTGACAGGACCACTGTACACTCTAGATATGGAGCTCTTCAGCAGTTATGGTTTCGATAATGAAAATCCTGGTTGAGCTGAGACATTCACAATCCTTGTGTTTCCTCATGATTGAGATGGGTTACTTGATAACATAGGTATATGTATGGGCTTATATCTAAGTAGAGGTTATCTGTTGAGATATTCTTGTGGTTATCCTTGTTGGTTTAGTGAGACCTTGAGGGTCTCGGGGTCCCTACTGAGTATCGTTATACTCACCCCTGCACGGGCTATGCCCGCACCTCATTGTGTTGTTTGCAGACGCCGAGCAGTGCTGACGGAGGCAGAGTGTTCAAGGACTGGTCAGTACCCAGAGGTGGACTACATGACGAGTCAGTACCCGGAGGTGAGCTACATTACGAGACGACACACAGAGGAGGTTGACGGACGAGAGCGTGGAGGAGGCTATCTGTACCTACCCTTCAGGTAGGATCCGTGGTGGACGACTAGGAGCTGCGCTATCTGTACCTACCCTTCAGGTAGGATCCGAGGAGGACGACCCATGAGCTGCTTCCTTCTTCCAGCTGTTTGTCTTTTTGCTATTGTACCGTGTTTAGTTATAGTTGTACTTTCTTTTGGGTTTTTATTCTGGCCCATTTACTTTTCATCTTTTCTTTTATACTTAGTGTTTTGCTTCCGTTTGTACTCTGTGGTGCTTGTTTTCTTTTATAAAGGCAATGCCTTCCCAGTTATCGAGATTTTACGCCTTTGGTTCTAGTCTCCAGCCCCTGGCCTAGGGAAGGCGGGCTTGGGGTAGTCATGGCATGGGCCCCGAGGACGTGTCGTGACACCTTCCATGTGGTTTGTCCCTATCTTACCAATGTAAAATGTAGATTGTATGTTTTATATATTATAATTTTTACGTTCTTAATAATGTGAGACGTCACATTTTCGCATCATTTCTAAGGATGGAACGTGGAAAAATTTGTAACAAAACATAAAAAATTCACAAAAAAAATTAACAATGAAAATTATATAAAAAGAAAAATAAAAAACACATTCAAAAATAAAAAAAATGTCCGAAAAAATAAAAAAAAATATTATAAAAAAATATAATAACCAAAAAAAATATCAAAAAGTTTCCCACAAAAATTCAAATAAAACTTTGAAACTCGTGTTGTATGCTCACTTGGTCCAAATCTGAGAATTTATAACCTATAATCTCAAAACTAAAAAACACCTCAAAAAACGGAAAAGGAAGAAAATTGAAATTAAAAAGGAAGACAACATATTTGAAAACCAAATAATGAACCATTCTAAAAATTTTAATCCACCATGAAATTAGATAGTTGATAAGAATAGTTTGAGGGAGTTTCTATTTCCTTATTTGTCTATTAACTAATCTTTCTATAGGATATCTCTTTGATCAAGAAATTATGAAATCATGAAATATTTGTTATGTCAGCTGCTAACATTCAGTTGTATTCATTATGAAGGATCTATTCACATTATTATTTATTTCCATTAAAGTGTCCAATATCTTCCACTGAGAGGTCTAAGTGAGGTAGATCTATGTTTGAGGGTTTTCCCCTTCTACCTCGAGGTAAATGATTTGAATTTGTTCCAAAAATTATAGGAGAATATATTTGTCACCAAGGAAAAAGTGTGAAAATATTTCAAGTAAAATTCTATCCTTGGATAATGAAATCTGATATTAGGAACCATATCACTTTATTCCATTAAGAAGAGGGTGAGTTGTTTTTTGAATCAAGGGATACATTCTAGTGTTTACTTATAAAATTTTCTAATCACCAATATAATACAAGTTCATCATGGAAAAATTCAATAACAGCCTCACCTAACACCACCAATCCTTGGTAAATAAATCTATTGGAGGGGACATTAATGATAATAATGTTTAGGAGATGCATTAAAATATTCAATAAACTAGAAAAAAATTCAAAAAATATTCTCTATAAGAAGAACCATTGATAGAAAAAAACCATGCCTACTCCACAAGATGTATTCAAAGCATCTAGGTTTTTCATTGAGAACACTCAAACCACCTTAAAGAATTAATTCCACCACATTGGAATATATGGTAATTAACAAACATACTATCCCAGTTTTTTCATGCCAATCCAATTTACTATGTGTTCCAATTTTGATGGATTTCATCCTAGGATGCATCCTATGGAAGATACTTTTTCCAATACCGACCATCAAATTTATAGGAACAACCCAAATCATTTTTTGAGGGACCTGGGATACTTTTGATCTACTGCCCCTTTGGGATTCCAATAGCCTCTTAAGCAGTAATTCAAACCCACATCCCAAAAAAATATAGGTCATCTAATTCAAAATATTAGGTGTGTTATATGTTTCAATATATGATAGGGATATTTGATGAAAAAAATCCGAAAAATGACTTTGATAAAATTTAAATAGACTAGATAATGAAAAATAATGACATTAAAATGGGGTAGTTGGATAAGGATGTGGGAATTAGAGATAGAGTAAGCATCCCTAGACCACTATATCCAACCCCAAAGAAAATTCCATGTCTATGACCACCATAAGTGGTATCTACACATACAAATAAATTAATAAAGTGTCTCAAACTGCGAATAATAAAAACTATAATGAATCTAACTATTCAGTGTTGGAAATTGAATAAACAATATATTTTGATTTTTAGACTAGAATCCATTTTCTTCCTATAATTATTATTGAAAAACAAAAAGAAAACATCTTTAGAAACAATGAAAATTGAAAACATTCAAATTCAGGAGGAAATAACTATAGGTATTCCTCTAATTGTTAAAGATTTTCCATTGTCATCACATACATAAAAATAATAAAAAACCAACACATTATACTAGGTTATTGAATGTTATAAAAGTTATTAAAAATATGGATAATGAAATTCCCTTTCATAAAGCCTTTATCCATATTCCATCCTTCCTAACGGCACTAACGAAAATTTGTTCAAAAAAAGAGTAATGGTTTTTACCCTTATAGTCTGGTAGAGGAGTATAGTATTGTTTAGACAAATATGATACCTCCTATACTTTAGGATCAATGAATCATTGATATTACCCAAAACATTGGGGATAAATGGGGAATGTTCAATAGCCTTTATGATTTATGAGATGGAATCTACTTGATACCTCTGTCGCATCTTCAACAATTTACAATCAGAGTTCCCAATTCCACCACTATTTTCATATATCTTACTAAAAAATCCACTAATCACCTAGTTGGTGTGGTTAATAATATTTTAGTGGGAGTAGGTATACTCTTTCTTACTACTAACTCTCTTATACTAGATTTAGAGTTTGAGCAGTAGGTACATAATATCCTTGTTTGGAACATTCATTCCACAAGGGGATATTTGATAGTTTTCTTTATGGGAAAATTGGATTTCAACTTGGGTTCAAAAAATGAAATGTGATTAATAAAATCAAATAACCCAACCACCTAGTATTTATCACGGATGAGCTATTAGTAACTGAGGGTACTATTGTTGAGGAAGAAGAGAGGTTTCTAGGGCTCCTAAAAGATATCAATGGTTACGATAATATACATTCTATAAATTGCTTTGGGATTAACTAAAGTAAGGAGATATATCTTGTTTAAAAGTTTGAGGGAGAGTTTTTGGATCATATGTGTTAGTTTTATTTTGAAATTTTTTGTTTCCTAGAGCGGAGCCTATGTGAGAGGAAATTTTTTCTTATTCCAATAGTGATGAGAAGGAATCCTTCTATACTACGTTTTTCAATATTCAGAATGAAGACAATAGCCCACACATGCCAGATCATCGTCCAAATATTGAATCACCACCCATTCTTGAACTCCAACCCCTCCCATCCCATCTAAAATATTCCTCTTCATGGGAGAAATCCACAATATCTGTGATTATATCATCCAAGCTGGTGAAATGAGAAGTGGAAAACATACTGAGTGTGTTGAAGAAATTTATTTCTTTCATTGTGTAGATAACTGCAGATATTAAGATTATATGTCAATACATTATTATACACTAAAATTTTATGGAACCAAAGTGTATGCCAAGAATTGGATACCAAAGACGACTCAACCTAAACATGATGGAAGTGGTTATAGAATAAGTTATTAGTTATCTAGATATTTGGAACATCTTATACATTTTTTATAGTCCCAAGGTATGTCATATTTGTGTTTTCGACAAAAATGTCGTGTGATGCTGGTCACTAATGAGTGGAATTAGCTAATATAATTAATAAATTTCAATAAATATTGGGTCATTATATATTAATGAAAACCCAAGACAGCTATAAGAAATGACAATTTTCTGATGAATTTTTTGGACAAAATTTGGGGGAGTCTGTCTAGAACTAAAGTTTTCTACTTTCTTGATGGTTACTCAGGTTTAAACTAGATTTCTATTTTTACTGAGGATCAAGATAAATCCATCTTCACTTGTCTTTTTGGGACATTTTCATACTGTCAGTTTCCCTTTTCCTTATGTGGTGTGCCAACCATTTTTTAGAGATTCATGATGTCCACTTCCTATGATATGATTGAATTTATAATTGATGATTTCATGGATCGTTTTTCAATATTGGGAAGTAATTTTGAGAATTTTTTTGAAAATTTGTATGTTCATCTAGAGAGATGTTTTGAGACAAATCAAGTTCTCAATTGGGAAACATTTCAATTCAAGGATTCTGAAGGAATTTTTTTTAGGACACATGGTTTCAAATAAGGGGTTGGAGGTTGATAATGTGAAAATAAGAGTCATCCAAAGGTTTTCACAACCTAAAAAATTCAAGGGTATCATATGTTTTTTTGGGTCATCACGGGTTCTACAGGGGGTTCATTAAGAAATATTCTAAAATCACAAGACCATTGTGCTATATTCTGGTTAAGGGAACCACCTTTTTTATAAGAAGTGTATAGTGTCTTTAAAATTTCTCATGGAGAATCTAAAATCCTCTTCTATGATCACTACACATGGCTGGAAACTATATTTTTAAGTTATGTGTGATTCATGTGATTTTAAATTTGGTGCTTTTTTGGGGTAGAGGAATGATAAGAAGCTTGATGTCATCTATTATGAAAGTAAAATGCCGTATGAAGACCAAAATAGTAAATCCACCACTAAAATGAGTCTTTCGGTATTATGGTTTCTTTGGAAATTTTTATATAGTTATGTATAGTGTCTATAGTTATCATTTTCTCTAATCATGTAACCCTTCATTACCAGTTAGATCTGAATGACTCACAATCTAGGATGATTAGAGGAACCTTGTAGTTGTAGGAATTTGGTTTTGTTTTTAGGGAAAACATGAGTAAGTAAAATGTGGTGGTAGACCACTTTTTTATGAATCCCAACATCCAATGTGAGAAATCAAGAGAGATAAACACCACATAACCTAATGAACAATTGATTGAATATTCAACGCAGTACTCTGTTTGGTTTTAATAATTCTCCAATGTGATGTATGTAGGTTACCTACCCAAGTACCTCTCACACAACAATAGAAATAGGTTCATTTATAAATTGAAATATTATTTTTGGATAAAAAAATTCTATATAAGAGGTGTGATGATGGTATTTGATGAGGTGTGTTGATGAGGAAGAAATTTTACCCACACATGAGAGCATTCATTCATCACCTTGGGGTGGCCACCCTGGAGGTGAGAGGACTACTCAGAAGGGGTTTCAGGAAGGTTTTTATTGGATTAATTTGTTCAATGCTACTATAATTTTAGTCATTTTTTTGTGAAAATTGTAGATTTTCTAGGAAATATTGGAAGATGAAAGGAGCTTCCTAAAAATGGAATTCTAATGTTAGAGGTTTTTTTATGTCTAGGGGTTAGATTACATGGAAAAAATTCCATCCTATTATGTGAATGAGTATATTCTAGTTGTTGTGGACTATAATTCCAAGTGGGTTGAGGAATTCACTCTACCCAATAACTCTATAACTAGTGTTGTGAAATTTATAAAGAATAATTTATTTTTGGGTTTTGGTGTTCATAGATAATTCATCACTGACTATGGAAATCACTTAAAAAATTAAATTTTTATGAGTTTAATATATAAGTTGGATGCTCACGTATTAAAGGTACCAACTACCACCCACAGTCAAGTATGAAGGTAGATGTTTTTAAGAGAGAGATTAAGAAAATTTTCGATAATTTAGTTTATACCTCAAAGAAATATTGGTTAGTGAAGATAGATAAGGATCATTGGGCTTATATAACTTCCAATTAAACTTATATAAGGATTTTACCATATCGGAAAATTATTGGGAAGCATTTTCATCTGCATGTGGAATTACAGCAAAAGTATTTTTGGGAATTGAAGGCCCTAAACATTGATTTCGTGTCTGTGGCTGAGAAAGTGTAGTTAGATCTGAGTCTGTGAGGATATAAGGAAGTTTTCTTATGAGAATACTAAAATTTATAAAGAGATAAAAATTCCATTCTGGATTTAATAATTCAAAATATGAATTTTAATTTTCTTTATAGGTTCCTTTAGTTTAATTATAGATTATAAATATTTACTGCAATATTAAATACTATGTGGTGAGGACCCTTTACCTTTTTTAGAGTTCTAGTTAGTGGAGTTTTGGAGTTGGTAGTAGATGAGAACAATACAATCTTGGTAAACAAGCAAAGGATAAAAAATTTCTTTTTAGGGATCCCAAATGTTGTGGATGACATTTCTCTACTGGAAGAACACTTATGTATCTACTATAACTAAATTTATTAACCTCATTGTTTCATGGTTACTAATCCATGGTCTTTTTAATATCTTATTTTTATTCTAGTTTTTAATAAAGATAACTCATATTTGGTTAATTCTCAATTTTTTTCTTCTCTTTCTAATGGTGTCTCATGTCTTATGATATCTTGAGAGTGTTACTACTATAATACACCTGGAAAAGGAATCCAAAGGGATAATCACTCTACATAATATGGAAAAAAATATTCAAATAAGTCATTGTATTCATTTTTTAGAAACCTTATATTATGGATTGTTATGCTTTTTATTTTTGAAAGATCAAGAATGGAGGAGGTGTAACCACTTATTTCAATAGAATAGGATCATTTATAAGGATGTTAATGTCAATTATCTAGATATAGGGAAGTGTTGTTCTGCATGTTTCAATTTTTATTTTAGTATAATATTTATCTATTTTCTATATGATTCTATGATTCTGAGAGTCCCCTCTTTTTTCTTATGGAATTGAAATCCATTTTTCACCTTCGATTTTGGATTATTAAAATATAGTGATTTGAACATTTTGATGAATTGAAAGGTTAAATTATCTATAACCAATTTATTCAATCCGATTAATCTATTTTATATACACATTTTTTGTCATTTGGTGAAGGAAAATCAAGAGAAATCATTTTGTATAGTCTTGGTTTATGATTTTTCTTTTTCATATATGTTTTTGATTATTTTCTTCTCATTTTTGTGTGGTAAAGAACTGATTATGAAATACACTAGTATAAATTGACATCCTTTTCATGCTAAATTTTCCATCTGATCTGAAATTTTCTCTCTCCCACCATGAGGGATAAAAATAGGAAATTTTTTTTAATTATGGGGGAGGGAATTCATTCGTATCACATCAATTCTTCCTGATTGTTGTCAAAACAGTTCCATTTAATTTTCAAAATATTTTTTATTATTTCAAAAAAATCAAATTTTCTTTTGCAACGTAAGGGCCATCAGGATTAAATTATCACATAAATTCATTCTTTAATAGAGGGTTAAAACATGTTGGATGTTATGTATGATACATAGCCTTAAATATTTGAGGATGAGGGGTTGATGAATGGGATTTTTTCACTGTCTTATAGATTTTCTATTTAGGAACTAAGTAATAAAGTCTGATATAATAGTTTTGTGGATTTAGGATCATGAACTTTGTGAAAAATAAATTTGGTCTTGAATATATGGGACTCACTTTTTATAATATATATATATATATATATATAATCACATTAAAATTTCAACTAAAATGATTATTATTTAAGCTCTTTGTAACTAGAGTAAAATTTAAAAATGGGATCCCAAGGCGAGTCTATAAGACTAGGTGCACTGTGTGTGTTTTTGTTAATAAAAAATACATTTTCAATTTTTGTAAGTGTTATGAATAGTTCTCCATATAATAAATATGGGTGAGAATAATAATAATAATTTCCCTTTTCAAAAATGAACTCATTTACATGTTGTTAATTTTAAACCCAATTGAAGGAGGGAATAATTAGTTTAATTAAAAATCATTTGAGTTAAATCAATAATGTGAATAAGTAGTATGACATAAATTATTTGAACCCAGGATAAAGAGATAATTGATGGTACATTAGGTAAATGTTTTATTTAAACATGATTTAACATGTCACCATTCCTTGAATTCGAAAATGAATTGAATTGATGTTGGGAACAATGTTGTTTTATATAGAAGGCAAGACATCCTTGACAATGGATGAGTTTTTTTCTAATAATTATAGTTAGTGTTTGATGTTAGATTGGACCATATTTTGAACACATTATTGAAGAAATAGACTGAAATCATGTTCCTCCTACCCCTTCCTTAAATTCTTATCATTCACTTTTTGAATTGAATGCCACAAATCATACATTATGTTTTTAAATTTCAACACCATTAATTTGTTTGATTAAAATAAATGATTTCTGTCTAGGGGATATTTATGTGGTTTTCTTTTTAGAATCCATTCCATATCCTTTTCCATTTTTGTTCACATTTTATTATTAAAATAATTTATTTTATTTAAAAATCATCAATTTTTTTCAATTTTTTTAATATTTTTGTTTGTGGTAAAATACTTTATATTACTGTTAAATTTAAAATCACTGAATTTTTTTTAAATAATATTTCTTTAACATAGAATTTTAATTCCTTTTTATTTGAATTTAATTTTTTCATTATGTTTATTCTTTTATTATTTCACTTGTTTAAAAAAATTATTATTTATTTAATTTAATTAGTTATTCTATAAATTAATAATTTTTTGACTTATGATTGTGATTTTCAGAAACAATTTAATTGGCCATTTCAATTAAAACATGTATGAGTAGGTATTATGATTATAAATATCTTGTGTTAATTTTTTATGAAAAATAGTCTTGTTTTTTTATTTCCCAAAAATTGAAATTCAATTATAATCATAACACGATATGTATTGTTTTTATTAATGATATTGTAGTATATTCGAGATCCACAGATCAATTTTAGCACTATCTGAACATGTTTTTGGAGATCATGAGGATTCACCTCCTTGATGGTAAAAGTTTCAAATGAAATTTAAAAATCCATGATGAGAGGATATTTGGGAATGAGATTTTGAAACATGGATAATCAGTTGAAGCTAAAGTGGTGAAGGCCTCTGTATCATGGGATGATCCATAGAAATTTTCATGATATGAGCCTTTCCTGGTATATTTTTATTATAGTAGTGGTTTGACAACAATTTCCCAAATAAATCGTCACCTTTGACATATCTTATGAAGATGGGTTAAGGTTCACATGGGATAGTAAATTTCAAAATTCTTTTGACGTGTTTAAATGAATTCAGATATTGTATCCTAGTATGATATTTCCTGTGCCTGTTAAGGGTAACGTGGTATACATGGATTTATTTAATTTTGGTCTTGGATGTGTACCTATGTACGGTGATCACATTGTAGGATATGGATATCTCCATCATCTACTATATAATAATAATCACCCCACTAATGGTTTGGGGCTTCTTGAAGATATATATAAACATAAAAATTGGTGGAACTATATTTTGTGGGGAGTGTTTTGTAATTTTTTAAACCATAATACTTAGGAAAATATTTTTTCACATAATAAAATGCATCCAAAATTGAGAAATTGAGTGCAGTATTCTCAAATATTGTATATGGAAATTATATATATCCTGAGAATGCAGGATGTCATCATGGTCACTCTTAGTAGGAAAGTCCCACCACAAGCTATCTTGGAATCGAAGGAATATTATAAAATTATGGGGATCTATTATCAATTTCATTTGGAATCATTGGAGTAGTAAAAATATATCATTTTTAATAGTGTTTAGTAATCATAATCTATCTTTATCTCTATTATATATGTTCAATAGTAGGAAGAAAATTTTAGATTATTTATGGAAACCTTTTACATTGGGTATACAATTTTTTGTTGGACTCCCCATTTTAATGTAACTCTCTACTTTAGGATGTAGGATGTATTCCTACCATAAATGATTGATTTAGTTTTTCATGGTTGTCATAAATCATCATGGGAATTGAACTTGGAAGTATGAAGTTATGTTATAATGTGAGGTGGAATTTTCAGTGCCATGGTATGAAGCATAACATTTATGGTTTTGAACCCCATTATTATACCATCAAATAGATAAATCCGTAGCAGCTGAACACTTTTGGTATTCTCCAACCACTTTTTCTAAAAACATTGTAATGGGATGAATTATCATTAACTTTTTTTGTTGGATTACAACAGAATACATGATGTAATAATGATATCTATGAGTTGATTCATTTGATGATTAGTTCAAATGATTCTATTTTGATTTGTGACACCAAAAAGGATAAAAATATGAGTATGTTGAACATGAATGAGATCATGAGGTAACAAGGGGTTCCTCGTGATATTATTTCAAATAGGGATCCTAATTTTACTTTCACATTTCTGAAGAGTCCCCAAGATGTTATGGGGGTTAAGATCCGTTTGGGTATATCATTGTATCCATTTATAAATGGTCATAAGAGGAATTTTTTACTATTAGAGAA
Source organism: Viscum album (assembly GCA_963277665.1). Lineage (NCBI taxonomy): Eukaryota > Viridiplantae > Streptophyta > Magnoliopsida > Santalales > Viscaceae > Viscum > Viscum album. The sequence goes on from OY728127.1 coordinate 1,303,743,053, forward strand.
GATATTATTTGTTCATCAATGATTTATTACAGTTGATTATGGGATAATCATCTTGAACTGGTTGATTATTCATATAATAATAGCTTCTAGTCATCGATTTGAATGACTCCCATAGATTCCATTAATGGTCACCCATGAAATTAGTCACATTTTTGGGAAGTGGTTAGAGAGGCCTCTATTGTAGGATCGAGTCTCATTTAGGACAAATTAGTTAGAATTCAAGATTTAGAGTTGAATGAAATCATATAAATATCATTAATACTATTCCCTAGAGGAATCTATTTATGGATTGGTTTTCTTGAATGTTTCCCCACTATTGGGTCTCTCTCTTCATGGGAAAATGGGGATGTTAACTCCATGACATGTTGGACCATTTTAGATTACCATTTGTAATATTAAATTTCTCTAGCAGTTACAACTACCATTTTATTTTAAAATAATTCATGATATTTTACATATATCACATCTCATGAAATTCCTCCAAGATCCCTACAATTTTATGAGTTTGGAGGACATTAGGTTGGAGTTATATATTGTTTTGTAAAGAACCAAACCCTAGTTACCTAGGGATGGTGATTACATTTTTATATTGTGACTATATACAAGTGATTTCATCAAAAAGGATGGGATAGTTTAGTAGAATTTTTAAATTACATAAAAAAATAAATCTCATATTGTATTTGAAAACATGAAAACCATATAGTCACATTAAATAATTCAACATCATTGAACTCCTTCAAAGATTCCGAATTCATTTCCTTGGTAATTTTAATAGAATAAGGGTTATATTAGATGCTACTTGAGGATTATGTAAAATTAAATTTATAATTAATTAATATGAAATAATCATTGTATAAATAAAAATAAATTAACAAAAATTACATTTAACAAATAACATTTCTATCTTGATTAGATTGGGAATAATAAATATTTAAATATAAATAACCAAGCACACATTCCATTTAAACAATAAATATGGAAAAAAATTATATATAATACCAAAGACACAATATCGTAGATAATAATAAATGTATTATGAATAAGGGAAATTATTAATATTTAATTTCATGATCTTACACATCATGACATCAATACCATTATGATTTCACCCCATGAACATTCAAATGATGGGTAGGTATACACCAAACCCATTCAAATAATGTTATCATACTTTTTAATCTTATTATAACATCGAATCATCAAGGGGATATGTAATTTTGGGCCCCACCCATCACCACATGTACAATACATTCCTCATATATCTAATTATTGAGTTAATTTGTGACCAAAAATACTTATCATTTATGGTATATATTTAATAAAGAATATAAAATATTATAATTTCCTCATTGAATCAAATAATATTTAATTTAAATAATAATTTTTTAAATGATATATTTTAATAAAAATTCATATTAATGAGAAATTATATGGTTAATTATGTGAAATATAATCTCTAATAATAACATGTCATTTTTTTGAAGTCCAGTAAATGACCGAAATATTAACATAGAAATTGAATTTCAACACATTATATATTAAAATTTATGATAAGTCATCCATATAATCAAAAATAATTATATAAATACAAAATCTAAATGAATAATTTCATTTGTTAATAGAATTTCCAAAAAATTAGCATTAATTTTTTTTGTGAAAAAAAAAATATTCGTATTCAAAATCAGTTTTAAAAATAATATATTTAAATAATATTAGGAAAAAATCTTTCAAAAAGAACATTGTAATAATTTCAAGAAATTTTCATAAACTATTATTGGTTATTATGGTGGTAATATTTCATATGTAAAAATTACTTAAAACAATGATTCCTTTTACATTTTGGTTTAAAAATTCAAAAAAGTACCTCATTCGTAAAATGAAAGGATTATTCCTTTATAAGAATTTTTTAAGAGTAGATCGTAGATTTTTTTTAAATAAAAAATCTATGCAATATGTTAAAAAAAATTAGAACATTTTTAGAAAACATTTATTTTGAATAAAATGGATTTTTGAAAGAAGTGGAATATAATTTCATATATTCTTAAAAATAATTTCTCAGTCATTTGTCATATTGAGGAGTGTAATATTGTACACCTACATTAAATTTATTTATGATAACATGTTGAAAATATAATTAAATTGTTTTCTTAGATATTTATCAATAAAAATTAATTAATTTAAATTCAAGAATAAATAATCCTTATTAAAATGATATTGTAAAAAAACCCTTACAAATATCCTAACATAGAAGTGATAATTAATAAAAAATTGATTATTTGTGTGTAAAATTTAAATAAAAATAAAAAAAATTAAATAAAAAATAAAATAATAAAAATTAATTACACACATAATCATATAAAATCAATGCAATTGAAGATGAAATTTTACCAGATGAAATGAATTTGAGTTATGAAATACCTAACTATATGGTAAAAGTCATTATAAATACCAATGGATAAATAATTTAAATGTAAATATAAAATAACATTTATAATGATATATTATTCATATTAAACCTAAATATGGTAGTATATACTCCATTTAAATGAAATTTGGTGCATAACAATACAATATACCCCAATGAATGTTGATTGAGACGAAGTCCTGTGACTCAAATTTTCATTCAATTGAAAAAGACATAACCTCTCATATAAAAGTTTTAGTAAATATTTTAATTAATACTAAAACCACATTCATATTTATAATAACATATATGACCCTATTATTACATAATACCACATGTTTATAAAAAATAATTTCATTATTACCCTTCTTTTGGGTGTTAATTTCCATGTTTACTCATTTCTATTATGTCAAGAATTCTTAAGTTATTGTGAATGATTTATAGATCCATAATATCCATAAAGTTTTTAATTATATATTTAAATTATTCATTAATTGTTCAAATTTTTAAATATATTATTTATTTATTTCCCCAAAAATTAATCACACTGCTTCGTTAAAATGGTATTTCTTACACGTACACAAGTGATGATATAATTACCTTAATGGATGAAATGTTGTATAAGTGGATAATATATTAATTTTCCATTATATAATGTCATATTTACCATATATATTCATTATTTGTGCAATTAGGACTATCAATGTGAGTTAGAAATGGAAAAAAATACATCGGTTCAAGAGCTGATAGTTCATCATACACACGAGGGATGGATTTGATTAGAATTTTTTAGAGAAGGAGATAGATAAATATTATGTCATAAAGATAATAAAAAATAATTATATTTTCGATATTGGTGTTATTATATTTTATTTATAATATATAATTTATGTTGGAAAAAGAAGAAATAAGAAGAAGGAACATATTATAGACAATTTCTTTCTCTTTGAAGAACTTCCATTGGGTATCTTATTAAGAACCCAAGGGTTGGTATATTGGGAAGAGTAACGACACAATAATGTGACTAAGGATGTCTGGGGAGTGACTTTTTAATATTTTGGGTTATCACAATGTCTTCATAGACATGAATTAGTGTGGTGAGGGAGTTTTAATTTATAATTGAGGAGCAGTGTATGTATCGTAAATACCCAAATTATTTAATAATGTGAAGTCCCATTCACCTAAAGTGCCTCCAAAATTGCTATATAATGAACTAAAAACATGGAAAGGTTAATAAAAACATCCATGAAAAGAAATAAACTTTCTTATATATTTTATTCCGTAACCATTATGATTACTTACGTTTACCATTTTAGTTTTCACAACGGAAATTAGTTTTTTTAATCTATGTAATTTATCATTAAAGAAATAAATAAAAGGGGCCTTATTTGATTTTTCCCCACTAATTAATATTGTTTAATTCATTTTATCTAATAAAAATTCCATGCACGGGGAAACATAATTTTAATAGAATCAAATCATATATTCAAAAACCTATATTATCCTTAATCACAATAATTTATTTTTTACTGAATAGTCGCAATGAAATGTTAAAATATAAGTTAAAGAACTATATAAATTTAATATATTTATTATTTTAAACCATTTCCCATTAACTTGGAAGAATAAATTACTTTTCTGAATTTTATATCATTTAATAAAATATAATTTAATATAAAATAAATTTAATGGCTATTTTGACAGAACTCATTAAATTTTCCATTATAAACATGACTACAATAATAGAAATAGAATATATAACATTAAGGAATCCCTAAATGTTATTATTATTTTTTAAATAATGGAACAAAATAATTTATTTAACTAATATTAATATTTATATATTAAAACTAATTTATTTTACGTTCCTTTTAATTATGTAACTACTACATCAGCATTGTGAATGAATTTAACGTAATTATTTTACGAATAAAAATTAAAAATAAATTATTGAGGGAAATAAATATAATTATTTTTTAAAAGGAATATTTATAACAAAACATACCCCCATTTCATCCCCATGTGAACACATAATATTTTCTTCAAACTAAGATAATAGCATGTTGTCCTTTACAAAAATTAATATAGTTTCCATAATCACAGAAATACGGTTAAAAGATTAGAAATTTTAGGGAAAAATATTATATTGTTGAAATATTTCAATACTACCAAAGTTTGAAAATAATTTTTGTCATTATAACCATTATCGCTTTATTATAACCCTAGTAAACATGCTTTACCCTTATCTATCATAACATTTTTAGGGTTTTTACTATTCATTCTGCCAAAAATTTTAGTTGAAATTATTACCTATTCATAACTATACTTATTAAAATTATTTAATCCATTTCAAAATATTCAATTCACATATGTTTAAGAATATAATTCCAAAATAAACACTCATATCATGTAAAAATAATTATTTCTCAAAAAAATAATTTTTCAAGGAAAATATGATTTTATAATAACTCTAGTACTAGTAATATTAATTATATAAATTTAATTTAATATAGATAGATATGCAATATTTATAAATTTCAATTAAATTATATCTATTAATAGTTAATTTAATTTTCTAAAATGGACTACTATTATGCAGTAAAAAATAGTTTTCAAAAAAATATGTTTCAAGCATAATGAAATCTTTTACCAAAATCCGATATAATGTTAATTAAAATGTAATTAAATTGTTTAAATATAAAAAATTAATACTTATGTAAATTTTAAATAAATTAAATATAATAATTTAAATTTTAAAGTAATTAATTTATATAAAAATCATCATATTTTTTTAAACAAAATTGTATATTTCATTATTCACTGTAAAATCACACTTTTTAGTGAATCCATAAAATTTAACACCATGATAATTTTCATTTGTGGACATATAAAATGATTTAAAAAAAATAAATTTCTAAATTATGTATAAATTAAAATATAAATGATGAATGTAAAATAAAATAAAACCATTATTAAAGAAAATATATTTTGAAGCACAAAATGACATTAATAAAATTATGATTAATTATTTATAAATATATTTTCATAACGTTTTTATATATAAATAATTATATATATATATATATTAATTTTATTAATAATATTCATCTTTGATATTTTCAAATCTATATTATAATAGTAATAATTAAATAGTATATTTCATGGTTTATTAAACATATATGTTTCGTGTTCTATACGCTATTGAACAAAATTTTCTCATTTTAAAATATTGTGGTGAAATATTCTTCACACATTCTATAAATTTAATCCATTTAATTTTATATTATGATAGTAAATTGAGGGATTTCAATTTTATTTTTTTTAAACACTAAACCATAAAATTGTTAAATACAAATTTCTATTGAATGATGGAGAGTGGAAAAGAAGGCCATCTAGAATTACACAAAATTACGATTCCGTGTAAGAGAACATTGGTGGGATTTGAAAATATGGATAAGTAATAAGATCACAAATAGTAATTGTGATTAATAGGGATTATTGTTCATATAAAATTTAATGATCAATAGAATATAAACAATTATATAATTATAAATTGATGTTGAGATCAATGACCATTGATTCATATGATATAATTGTCATTTGATAAAAAAATTCAGTATTCATTTCATATAGTTGAGGGATTATTTTACTACCAAGATAGAGAACACTATGAAAAATAAATACATTATATTTTTCTACATTCATAATCACAATTTCTTCTATTGGTTATCCATCGAACAATTTCAACATCATTTCATACTCATAAAAATGAATATCCAATATCAATTTTACCAATGCCTAAAACACGAAGCATAAAATTTAATAGATGCTAATATCCATAGAAAAATGATCTATTTTATTTTCTGTCAGTAAATATTTATCAAAACCAAAAATTTTAGCACAATTTGGGAATTAATCACTAATACCTCAAAATTAACAACCATTGTTCAATATAATCCATTCCATAAGTATTTATATTTATAAATGTTTATATGAACACAATTTCATGTTCACCAGCACATCTTGTAGGCCAATGGTAGGAATCACACCCTTTCTATCCTTTGGTCTGGGTTCATGACCCCCTTCATGACCGATGTGATAGCTTATCACCCAACATATAGCTTTTTTCATTCTATAAAACATTATTTTTATAATTGATATAATGTTGTATAAATGATGATTATCATCCTAAAAAATAACAACTATCATTCAATAACATTGTGGTTAGTATGTATTTCTATACACCATATTTTTCAAAAAAAATTGTATATTCATTTTTTTTCTGATATTACATTAAAATAATTTATGATATTAACCCTAATGTTTCTCAACATCCTTAAACATATATTCCCAAAATATTAATGAATTACACCTCAAATAGCCTTTTCACTAAATCATATATTTAATCAAATTTTTGTATTCCTGTAAAAGTTTCCCAAAATATATTTATTCATCTTAATATCCCATCAAATAAATCATCATAATGGGTATGTAAAATACTAATCATATTATCAAACATCTACACATCATCCTAAGAAAAAATATTAAATCCAAATCCAATTATGGTCATCATCTATTTAGACCCTCTATAATGGTTTGTAATAAAAATATGAATTAACCTAAAAAATACCATAGGAGTGTCAAAGTAGATGTGTAGTAAGGCCCCTTTTCTTTCACCAGGTGATGATCATGTCCACACCTGATGTTCCCTTTTTGGAGTTATTACCCATTCGTAAAAGTACGTCATATACACATCTACTTATACTTTTTAAATATTCTTGTATTCCTATTAAAAAACAACATAATCTATTGTCTACCAAATCATTAGGACGTTCTTATATACATGTCTTCAATGTATATCTTAGGGTTATCTTCTCAAATATATTTATTCCAATATTAAATTACATGTTCTTCTACAATAAATTCTCTAATACCAATAGTAATGACCCCAACCTTAGTGTCCATGATTCAGTGGTTTCAATATTACATTTTCATTGGAGAAAAATCATCATTCCACAAATTACATATTTTTTTTGAATAATTGATAAACTAGATACATACATTAATATCATATTTTATTTTAAAACATGAACTAAATCATAGTTAGAGTAAAAAATCATTCTTTAACTCATTTAGTGATTCTCTGTTTATATCGTTCAAAAATGAAATAAAATATAACTAGAATTACATACTTGATAAGGGTTCCTTATAGTTTAAGAAATCATTAATTTAAATGGGATAATCTATATTTAAAGGTAAATAATGGAAAACAAATGCCTTTTAATCATTAACATTACTGTCATGACTAGATTTGGAAAAATATAAACAAAAAAATAAAAAAATAACCCCCAATAAATTTAATCAATAACATGATTAAAAAATAAATCCATTGATAATATCAATGAAATAATATCATGGATAACAATAAGTTATTTTTTAATGATATAAATGATTAATATTTAATTTCATTGTCTCAGAAAAAATAATATCGACCCCATCGATGCCATTTTCCATGAAAACTTAATAACTCAATATGTATCTAGAAAACCCATTTAAATAATGATAGCCAACTAGGTTGTCTCATTATAATCTAGATGTATCAAGGGGGAGTATAATTTTCAGCCACAAAAATTACTTTATATCAAAATGATTCCACATTAATCAAATGATCAATATAATTTATAAACTATAGTCCAAATAAAAAAATTCCAAATTGAATAATGAATAAAAAATATCAATATTTACAAATTTGATCAAATAATAGTAAAGGTAAAACATCATATGTTGAATTGATATATGGTTTATAGAATATCCATATCCATGTCAATTAACTTGGATATTTATGGGAAATAGAATTTCCAATGATTATATGAATGTAAATGATTCAAGGGAATGGTAAGGACGATGAAACCTTTCACTCTCAACTCCATCTATTAAATATGATTATCTATCAATTGGGATTTTCCGCATGGAATTTTGATATAAAATTCAACCTCTAATTCAATATTTTTAAGGAATTTTCATCAACATTCATCTATTTATTATGGTATCTTCTTAGGTTCCCCCAACTATGGATTCACGAATCTTACTCGTTTCTCCATATCATATGGATTTATCTAATAATGGAATAGGTTTTCCTCTATGTCATCATATTATTCTTCTCCATATAGGATTTTATTATCTATTTTATTTATTTCATACTCTAATGGTGATCGTGGTATTTCTCCTTTTCACCTTGTCCATCAACACTAAACATTCTCGTTGTCTACTTCTTCTGTAGGATTGGTTCTACTGATTACATTTCATTCAGATGCTCCCATTCTCTTTATGATATCTATATTATCCCTCTTCCCACATTTCTAATTATCATTCATGATAAACTTCATCTTTTTTTTAACTATTTCACCCCATTATTATTGAATTTTTTAGCCTGTATGGTTTAATGACTTCCTTTTTAACCTCTGTACGCTCCTCTTATCTTTCTTCTCATCATCTTATTCTAGGCCACATCCCCATTCAATAATATGGATCTTGTGGTGTGTTTTGGATGGTGGTTAGGGATATTATTTGGTATTGGAGGCTTACCACAACTTCTGTAATCAAATACATTGGTTTCAAATATAATAGAATATTTAGATGTTAGATTTTTCTTTTAATTCATCCTACTGAAGAAGTTGTCTTATATATTGTTATCATAGATTGTTTTGATTATGTTTTATTCTCTATTTCAATATTGAATGATCAAAGATGGAATTTTTTGTATAGGTTGATGGATCTTTCTCCCTCATTGATTATTGTGAAGGTCATGTGCACTTTTACTATACTATGGCTTCATGGTCCATTTCTCCACTAGGTTAGTTGGGTGTGATGGTTACCAATGATGTTTTCATAAGTGTTTATGTGAGTTATGGGTAGTTATATGATGGAAAATATTCTATTATGATGTATGTACTATATTAAGTTCAGTTGATGGTGGATTATTTGTTTTGTTAGAAGATGTGGTGATGGAGTCTGTGGTGAGTTGGATCTTAGTGACTTGAGAAATATTCTCTTGATGTTGATATGTCAGTGGTTTTATTTTTATTCATTATTTTGGATGTTTCATAGTTTTTTGAAATTTCAGAAAGGGGTTTATAATCAATAAGGTGGACATGAATATTGAGTTTTGGTGTCAAGGATTATGGCTATATGTGGCTCGTTGTTCAGGATCTCACTAAAATATGTGATTTTATTGTGGTGGGATTAATGTGACTTCTGTAAAATATATAATTTAAGGTTTTTAATGATCAAATTTTTAATTATTAATTTGAATATTAAATTTTTGAGTTAACTTTTTATAATTTTGGATGGTTTGGTAATCACTATACCAAATGTTGTCTTTTTGAAAATTAAAAAAATGGATTTAGTGGAGTTAATGTTAATTAATGTAAAATTAATCAAGAATAAAAATGTTAGTAAATCCTTTATTCAAACTATTCATAAACTATAAAGAAAATATATTATTATTTTATAGTTTCAACATATAGAGGGATATTTTAATTGATGAATAAAAAAATAATAAAAAATATTAATAAAAAAATTCTTCAGGAAAATACCCTTTTCACATTAAAAATCACATTTAAAAAATAGATATTTCCTCAACAATAGGATAAACATATTATTTTAAAATAAATTTCCACCGTGTAAATGAATATTCATTGAAATTAGAGGTTATTATTGTGTGAAAATTCCCAACATTATGAGAATGATAAAATAATGATTTCTTTCAATTTTTTTCTTCAAAATTCATGAAGCACCTCATTTGGAAAATTATGGGAAGATTCATATAAAATAATATTGTAAATGTAAAAAAGGTTCCCAATTTCATCAACAAATATTTTTAAAATATTAAATATATTCATTTTGTCATTTTTAGAAAATATTGATTTTGAGGAAGAAGAAAATTTTTATAAAGAAAAAATAATATCACACATTATTGAAAAAGAGTTATCAATCATTTTGAAAACCAAATATAGGAAAACGATACTCATATATGAAAATTTCATAAATAACCAGAGAACAAGAAAAATTGAAGGGGTTTTTTTAAAAAATTAAAAAAAATTTCATTAAAATTAAATTCAATTATGAAAATTCTTGATTAAAATGAGGCTGTGAAATAATCCCTCAAAATGATCATAACATTGAAGTGATAATTAATCAATAATGTTTTTATGTGTCAGTAAAATGTAAATTCAAATAAAAAAATTTAAATAACACATCTAATAATCAATTTTCATAACAGAAAGAAACTTATCATGTTTAAGAGAATGAATATTTAATATAACCAAATAAAAGGAAACTGAGTAATGAAATTCCTTTCCACTTGGTAACTATCAAGTCAAATAATATTGAATGAAATAAAAAAAATTAATATTTAAATACAAGGAAATATGAATGATTCATGATATTATTTATAAAATGGTTAATATATGCACCATTTAAAATAAATTATATTCATAACCTTATAATATGCCTCAATGAAATGGAATTGAGAGAATGAACTAATGTTTCCCTTTAGATAAGAATTGTTTAAACAATTGTATAATTTTTTTAAACCTAATATTAATTTATATGATAACCATACTAATTTTTTAAAAATTATATATGATCTAATTATAACATATTTCAACCCATTTGTAAAAAATTAATCATTATTACCATTTCTATGAGTGTCAATTGACTTAGTTTCTCATGCTTGTTTTGTCACAAAATATCTAATTCTTGTACATGGTATATATATCCATACTCCCAAGTTTTATATTACTTTGATAAATACAGTTTTTTTTCATTGGATATGTTTTCAAACCCATTCTTTAATGATGTAAATTTAAAAATAATGACATCGCTTTGTGGAGATGGTAGGTCATACTTATACACGAGAAATAATACGAGAACACTAATGGGTTAATGGTAAAGGAATTGTATTATATATTATTATTAAAAATTAACAAAATTTCATATTTTTCATATAAATTAATTAATGATATCATTATAACTATTCTTGTGATTTGGTGAATGGAAAAAAATTTACTTTCGTTCGCGACGTAATAGTTCATTTTAAACACGAGTGATGACTTTTTTAACCTTTTGATATTGGAGGAATTGGATAAATAAAATGTAATTAACATAAAAAAATAATTATTTGAGATATAATGGTTCTATTATATTGTAATTATGATGATAAAATTTATGTTCGAAAAAAAGAAATAAAAAGAACAAACATAGTGAAGACAATTTCCTTAGCTAATAAGAAACACCATTTGATATATTATTTAGGACCATATGGTTGTTATTTTATGAGTATATATACCTATATGATGTATTTATTTATGTTTTTTATATATATTTTTATGTTTTTTCAAGACGAATGTCTTGATAGGTGTGATGAAGTGAGGGGATGGAGTACCCTTTTATAATTGATGGGTAGTTCTGTTTTCATAAATACACATACTATTCTATATTGGGAAGTAAAATTATCCCCATGTTCCTCAAAAATTGGTAAATAATGTTTTTTAGACAATTTAATACCAATCAACAAATCTACTACAAAAAAACAAAACATTCATTAAACGTGATATTCTATGTCCTTTATGATTACATATATTTTCTATTTTATATTTCCTTATGATATTTTTTTAACCCATGTAATTTTTCCTTTTAGAATAAAATTAAATGTTACATTTTAAATAATTTGGAACTAATTATTATTATTAAAAAAACATTTTTTACAAAAAAAATTCCATGTGGGTCGAAAATTATGATTAACATATGTGCATTAACCATGTAAGACCACATTTTAACCTTAATCGGGTTAATTAATTTTGTACTCTTCATGAGAAAATGATTGTTTCTATAAAAAATGACCCATTATTTAAATTTTAAAACATTTACCATTCAATTTTCCAATAATAAGTTTGTTTTTAATGTATAAATCATATATTAATATATATTTTTTTATAAAATATTATTAATATCAATTTTGATACTATTCCTTTCATTTTACTATGGAAAGAATCGATATCGTGAAGAAATTCAAATCCATTCCTATCACCGTTCCCTAGAATAGTTTAATTATCTAAATTTTTTATTCAAATAAATTTTTATTCAAATTATATTACTTTAAATATCAATAAAATAATATATTTTATTTTACTTTTAATTAAATAATTCTTATATAGTCATTGTGTAAGAATATCTGGTGATTATTTCAGCCCTAAAAATATTAAATTAATTACCATGACACATAAATAATATTTTTCCTTCATATTAATATTTATAATTAAACAACCCTAATTATCATCCAAACATTAACACATAATAGTTTTTTAAAAAGTATGAGATGTGCATTTTGTCCCTTCATTAAATAAATTATTATTTGAAAATAATCATGGACATGCGGCTCAAAAATTTGAATATTCCTTATTTGTGGATATATGGGTGACATATTTCCATAAAATAGAAATTATAATAATTGTATCTCATCATAACAAATGTCGATGTAGTTTAGCACCAGATAAACATGATTTACACTTAACTGTGTGTTCAAATTTTTTATTGTTTTTATTATTCATTATGACCAATAATTATGTTAACCATATTAAATAATATTTATTATTATATTTAAAAATATGTAATAATATTTATCAATTACAATTCATATATGTAATATAATTAAATTTAAACATAAAAACTGAAATTGTGTCAAAAATCTGTTCTTCAAAAAAAAATTCAATGAAAATATTGTTTTGTATTAACTCTATTAATATTAATATTCATTATAATTATTGATATTAGTTTATATTTATATATAATATATAAATTCTATTTAAATAGTTTTCCATTAATGGTTATTTAAAATAACTAAATATGAAAAGCATTATGCATTTAATAATATTTTTCGTAAAAATGTGTTAGTATGCATAAAGATTAACTTATACCAATATAAAATATAAAAATAATTGAATTATAATTAAATGGAATTAATATAACTAAATTATTATTATTTTATTTTTAATTTTTTTAAAGGGAGTATTATTTTACTAAATTTATTGAAATGAAATTAATGTTTCTTAAAAAAAATTCCACAACTAATTTAATTATCAATATTTTATTAAAAATCACAAAATTTCATTCTCGAATAATTTTTATGTTATATTTTTAAGAAATATATTCTTATTATAAGATTTATTTTTTTAAAATTAGTATAAAATAATATTATTTTTCAAACATAAAATGGAAGATTACACAATTCTTGAAGAAAATGTATTTTGAAGGAAAAAAATGATTTTACTAAATATATGAGTGACTATTTTAAAATAATTTATATATTATTTTTTATTTTTTATTAATTATATATATATATTATTTCTACTGATCAAATTAATACCCCAAAATAAAACATCTACTTTAAAATGCTCATAATTAATTAATATATTTTGCATCTCCTTTAAGATTATTTTTATGTTTCATATATAATATCAAACATAATGTTCATCATTTAGAATTTAAGGGTGTTAAAATTTGTGGGGAAACTAGTTGAAATCATTAACTATTTTATGAAATTATTATTTGTGTGGTATATTTCTTTGTTTATGGTGTTTCGGAAGCATGAGTCAGATTCTCTTGAGACATTAGAGAAGGAATCACTTATGAGGAAGAAGTTCCCACACCACTTTATGAAGAAATATCCCTTCATGTTATCATCATAGGATTTAGTATCATATTTTGAGATGATTTATAATATCTTAGTTAAGGTTAACTATCAATCTATCTTTAATTTATAGTTGGTTATATATTGTGTTCAGATCGCATCAGTCACAAACTAAGAGTTTTATACAAGTCCTGTGCTAGGAACTGGGTGCAAAATCAGTTCAAACTAAGAACTTGATTCATAACCCGAGTCTGTTTTAAACAATATTCCTATAATTAATTTATTATTTCTTCAAATTTGTTCTTGAATTTAGTAGGATTTTAAAATAAAGAGACACCCTTTTAGGCTTACATCTAATATGGAAGATTAAAATCATGAATTACTAATACAAAAGATAGATCCATTATTCTCATTTTTTTTCTCTCAAAACACCTATAATAATTTATTGTCACTCTCCCCTTGGAATCCTAGGTTTTTTATATGAACAATGTTTGGTTTCATTCCATCAAGCGTCCTTAATTTTCCACATTAATCTATTACTCAGTTGGATTATTCTTCTTTGGTGGGTGCTACATTCCCTTTTAATCCTATATATATTTGGAAATTATTATTAGTTTTGTGTCACTTTGATTGGTTTTGTGATAATGTTATGATTCTTCTCCTAAATTTTTTTGATTCATTTTGTAATCATCTTCTGGAGTCCATTTCATTTGTTAGTTGTGGTGAAAAATGTGATAATATAGATGTGTATATTGATTTAACTTTTATACTTACCATATATTATTATATCTCACAATTATATTATGTGATAATAAATTCTAGGTATTTCATTCATTTATCTTGGGTTATCTACCAGTTTTTTTGTGGGATTATCCTGTAGTTTTTGGTTTGGGATCCATGATTAAGGTAGGAGGTTCCATCTCTAGCATATGTTGGATAAACCATGTATTATCTTGGTTTTATGTGAATTTTTATAAAATATTATTTGATTATATATATATATATATTTTTTGTTTTTGAAAATGTTTTTTTGATAAAATATGTGTTTCCCCATTTTTTTAAATATTGGTTTTTTCAATGAATTTTTAAATGAATTGGGAAACATGATTTTAAAGAATTTTTTAATTAATAATGTTTTCTTGGAATAGTTTGACATTTGTGAAAATATCTTTTAAATTTATTTGATAATTATTGAACTAGGTAGTGTTGAGTAACTAAGAGAATGGATTATTACTGGATATTTTTCATTGAAATTTTGTGAATGTTCATATTGAGAGGTAATTTCCTACCCTAGATAATATATTCATGTTATATATGACCTGATTGAAATTTTAGGGTTCACATTCCATGTGGTTTATATTTTCCCAAGAATATGATGCATGTTTTAAGGGACTTGAGTGTGCACTACTAATAATTTTTTTTCAATACTAGCTATTTTTCTATACTAACCCATTTTGATTCTGGGAATTTTTTACCATATGAATTTTTCTATTCTGTTTTTGTTTTGATATTTTATTTTTTGATAAATTTTAATGGATTCTCGAATTTTTATTTGAAATTTTGTCAACTACATTTTTATTAGAAGTGTGGAAAAAGGGAAATTGTTTATGATAATTTTTATATAAAATAAATAGAACTATTTATCATTATTTTTATGTAAATTGAGAATATTAGATTTATATATCACATAAATGATATGGAACACCTTTGTGTTATGATACTTTTCCATTTTAACTCCCACTATGAAAAATCCCCCAAGAAAGTGTAGAACTTGTATCATATTATAATAAAAGAATGGGAAAGGAACTATTGTGAGGTAGTGTGGTTTGTGTGATTAGAATGGGATGTTGGTGGTGAGATGGTGGGAAATTTTACACATATCAAAAGTAGTTATGGGTCTTTATTTTGGTTTCACGTTTTTTATTAGAAATATATCATGGATTTGATATTTTTTTCATTCGAGTTGTATCACCATCACTATATTTCATGTAAATGTTATATTTAATATTTTTTCATTCATTAAATTGTACTGATATATAGACCCTGAATATAATTTGTGGTTGACTTAAATTTTTACAACTATTTTATTTTATATTCATGATCATGAAACTATCCCATGTAGATCATGAATACATTGTTGGATTTTGGGGAATCAGTCTGAGAGCCATTTTTGAGGGTAACCATGGTCAGTTCATTACAAATTTTATGAAATGAGTGTAACACAAGTCAGTTTTTTAATATTTATATTAGAGGTTTGTTAAAAATAAGTACCATTTACCCCCTTCATTAATTTTTGATCAACTAAAGGAGATGATGTTGATTTAGAAAATAGATCATTGACCAGGTTAGAACTAGCTCATAGATCAGGGGTCTAATATATTAGTGTTAAGAAACAAAAATAGTTATATCCATTGTGAAAATCTATTGAAACCTTTTCTTCGAGAAAATTTTCCACCAACATTCTTAAATCATAAAAAATTGAAATTCAATGAGTATTTTGAAACTATTTTCATGATACTTGTGGTTGATTTATTGGTTTATATGATATCTAAGAGGGAACATGATAACCATATGAATCATGAATTGGATATCCTATAGTGAAATAATATGTAAGGGAGTCATTGAAAAGGATATTTGAATATCTAAGATGTGATATTCTTGGGATATGTGATTTTTTAAAATTGCATATTATTCAAACACGAAATGATGAATGTTTTCTTTTCATGGGAGGAGATAGAAAACATCATTTATAAATTTATATGTCTCGGTCTAGTTTTATTCTATCATATGTTCATCAAGGATTTCATGAAGATGGAAAAACTTTTGAGTAATATTACCATCACAGGTGGGAATTCAAAATGACTACAAAGATTAAAACTTCTTATGAATAGTAAAAAAGGATTATGATATTAGTTATTATTCTTATTTTACCTAATCACAGTGTGTGGTATGTTCTGTACTTTATTGATTCTAGTGCTGGTATGAGTTGTGTTCTTATTGATGATGATAATAGTATGAGCTATTTTACTTATCATATTTTAACACATGTGAAGAATTACTACCATTATGATATGTATCTGGATCCAATTATGAATATACTAATATTTTAGTGATGTTATCATTATCGAGAGATGATTACTGTCATCAATGACCATAAGAGTCTGATAAATATAATTTCCCATGAGGTATGTAATCAAAGATAGAGGTATTGGGTGTAGTAACTTTATCAAATTGATTCTGACATTTACTACACCCCATAAAAGAGGACTGTAATCATTTTCTCTATCTGTAGGAATGTTCTACCACATGATATCTTAGACTCGAAGGGAGAGAGGAACCAGTTAGGAATCAATTCATTGTTTCATCTATATGCACCAAACAATGTTTTAGGTATGGGTACAAAAAGTGTTCAACAGTCATCATATCTCCTTGTGTAATATTTCAATATTCTCTATGGAATTAAGTGTTATGATGTTTTCATAGATCATTATGGTTATTTAATTATCGATCTATGAATATTATTTATGATATCAGATAATGTTTTAGTTGGTCATGTACTATGCATGCAATTTCTAGTTTTGTGTCCCATTTTTACAACATATAATTGATAATAGAATGAAACATAACTATATCTATTCTAACATAGTCTATTTCAGTTTTTCATTTATAATTTGAATTGGTGTTCATGGACATCATATTAATATTAAATAGGAATCCCCAATGAAGGAATAATTTTTGGGTGATCATTGATTGGTTGATGAGACCATCTCAAATTATTCAAATCAGGTTCACCACCATGTTTGATGGTCAATGTATGTTGTTTATGTCAAATATCCTAAGTTTTCATGGGTTTCCATTGACTATTTATTCTTATAGGGATCCTAGTACTAATTGAAGATCCTTAAATAGTCACTAAGAGGTGATTGGGACTTTGGTTAGTTTGAGTACATCACACCATTTGTAGGAAAATGGTCAGAAGGAACAGGTCATTCAGAACATAAAGGATATTATCTATATAATCATATTAGATTTTTATTAATCTTTAGATAACCATCTGGGAATTTTTTTGGATTTCATATAATAACATATTACATTCATAAGTCCAAATGGCGATCTTTTGTGCCTTATATGGTAACCCATACAGGTTACCCCATCCATCAGAAGAGGTGGGTGAAACCTATATTTTCAGACTAAAAATTTTTCATGGTATTTTATAGATGATTCTTAATATAATTTTATTATTTTTAATGGCTATGATGTAAAATCACTATATTTTATGCAATGTAATTTTTATTAAATTAATTAATTCTATTTGATAGCATACTCTGCATAAAACAATACGCTTAAATGAAGTCCAAAAAAATATTCTCTAATTGTGAAATTTATCACCATGTCATTGGAATGATAGTAATGAATGATTTTAACAAAAATATGAAAAACTATTTTACCCTTATTTATAAAATTAATTCATTGTCTTCCAATTAATAAGAAATGACAAAAAACAATTGAACATTAAGGAAATGTTTTTTAAAATGATTTTTATTCCCAAAATAGAGTATTATATTAATAATTAAATCAATCACTAATATTGAAAAATAATAATGATATTCATAATTTATATTTTAAATAATTTTTATTGATATTTTTGATAGGATAAACGTATGAATAAATCGAATTTTAATCATAAAATATTATTTGTATCTAATAGGAAATTATTCTGGCTTTTCATGGCGTACCTATTTTGAAAAAAAATATTGATACATTTATAAATATTATTTTCAATAAAGAATATTAATTTGTTAAATTTTAATATCAAATTTATATTTTGGTGAAATCGGTATATTTTTCAAAGATGTTTCATTTTTATGAATAGTTAGAAACACTAAATGTTAATTAAAAACTAATTTTTCATATTATTTATTTATATTGATAAATTATATTTTAAATTTTTTTAATGTATAATTAATTATATTAAAAATAAATATATCTAATTTTGGTCATTACAATTAATTTATCACTAAAATTTTATATAAAAAACTATTTAATCTTTGGAACATTTGAAGATCATAAACCAAAACTATCATTGAATATGTGGGATTTATTTTAAATATGATATTTACAATTTCAAAAAAATTCAGGTAAAATGTATTAAATATTTTTAGTAAAATTTTCAAAATATTTAGTATGTTCATTTTCATTTTTAGATATAAAAAATTGATCTCGGTAAAAATAATGACATAATGATGTATATGTAAAATAATGAAATATGATAAAGGTAAGAGGTAAAAATGTATGAAAATCCCAGTATCTGAATAAAAACCATTCTTACTCACACTCACCATGTATATATTATTCTATTCTCACCCAAATAAAATTTCCATGGTTTTAAGGGAACTCTCAAGAAGGGGATATTCAAGTGGTAATTTTTTAAAATAATCTCAGTTACTTTATTTTATTCTTCTACATTATCCCCACCTTATTCATATATAAAGACATGATTACTATAAAATAATATATATACTGTATATTTTTGTATCTAATAGAATATATCATATCCATTTTAGTTCCCATCTCCCCTTAATCAATGAAAAAACTATTTCCCCAATTATGGTAGTTAATTGTCTGTTTGAATAAAGATTTGGTTAGTTTTCCATTACCACCATCATTTTTAGAAAAAAAAAGTTTAATTCTAGTTAAATATAGATATATTAATAATATTATAGTCTATTTAATGTTATATAACTACTTTATATAATTTTTAATAAAAAAATAAAACCAGTTCTTAATTGTCTGAAAACCCCATAAATAACCCTAACATTTTTTTATCATTTTATCAATTTAATCATCCTCATATCAGAATGAAAAAGAATATAAGGAACCATTTAAAATTAAAAAAATAATTAACATGATTTCAGTTCACTTATATAGTTATATTTAAATTTGAAAATAAATTTTTTAATTATACAGAAAAGATCAAATGATAAACCATGAAATGAATTCCCCCACACAATGAAAATAGTGAACTATTGTTAATGAATGGGTGGTAAAAGAATATAATAGTGTAAAAAATAAATTTAAAAAAATTATTATAATTTCTTAATTATTTAATAACTTTCAATAAACCATTATATTTGAGTTTTGCGTATGCATTACAACATGGAATCATGAGGTAAGGGTTTCTCGTCTCATCGTATCTTCTCTGAGATATATGCCTTATTCAGAACTAGTTTTTTTGTGTATTAATTATTCTAAAATTTGAAATATAATATTAATAGTCTCATTATCTAAATTATATTCAATTATTCATTTGACAAGCATCCCTTCATGGGGAGTATGATTTGACTGATTACAAAGTGGAATGAGATTTCTTAAGTTAATTTCCATTATTTTTGAGAACCTTATAAATCATTGATTATTTCATGTTGTGATTATGACTGGGATGAATTATTTATCATATTTTTTATTTACAGTATTTTAATTTTTTTTTCTTGAAAATAATCATAATGGATTAATTTTATTAATGATCACTTCAACGATATGACATTTATAGTGGATTTTCTATTTAAAATTATCTCTTTAATGTTTCCCTTAAAACAAAATTTTTTATTCCATGCCTATGATTTTATAAATATATTTCCAAAAATGTTTTTACATTAATATTATGATTTATTTATGTAATTTTTAGTCATTTTTAACATTTTACATATTATATTTATAGGATAATGTTTTTTGTTTCCTAAGACAGGTTTATTATGAATTTATCAAAAAAAATACAGAGGGAATGTTTTTTAACTTATATAGAAGGAGAATCGATTAAGACCATATTGAGGAATTTTTTTCCTTGAATATGTTTTTAAAATAATATCAGTATATTTTCAATGAAATTTTATTCGTTTATAATTACATGTAATTTTTAAAAATTATTTCAAAAATAAAAGGATAATTTCCACAAGATATATTTCAAGTGATATTTAAAAATTACTTTCCATCTATGATAAAATTAATTTATATTATTTATTCATTTAAAATTATTTTCCTTGAGGATAATATATTAATACTATTTAGGATCAGTTTATAATTATGATGGGATGATGTTTATGAATCCTATTTTATTTACCTGACTTATGATTTGATAAAATATTTAAGAATTTTTTTTCATGGGTTTGGATGTGACAGATGATTTATATTCTTATTGAACTCATATATAATATATTCATTGTTTTATTGGTGTGACCTATATCTCCCTCTAAAGAATTGGGTAATTAAAAATGTCTAATGAGCTAAAATGGTACATTGGTAGTCAGACCAAGCCCATAGAAAAAGGGTACATGAGTGGTCAGACCAAGCCCGTACCAAATGGTCACAAGGGTGGTCATCCCAAACTGCAATAATAAGTTACATGAGAGGTCATCCTAAGCCTGAATTATGAGTTTAAAAAAGAGGTAACACAAATCCTAATTCATATACAAATGTGAATTTTGATGTCCTAACATGTAATGAAATTTTTTATAGGTGGCCTTGATATATGATTTTATATAACTATTTGTATGCCACAAATTCCATGACGTCTGAAATTTTTATACTCTCATGTATCATATTATTTGATTATCATAAGATTAATGTTTCATAAACTATAAATCCATAATTCCATCATTCATGAATTTGATCTTTGACATGTAGGTTATTGTTTTCACATTTTATTCACATGGTATCGTACCCTTACAATCATATTATGAATACATATATCATATGATTACCCTTATTGAAAATTTGAACCATCCAATTTTTATGTTGATTATCACAATGATATACAGGAATGTATTATGTATGACATGTAAACAGAGTTTTAGTTAATAAGGGATAAGTGGAATATGGTGTAGAATTTTTATGAACCACTTGTTTTTTATTCCATATATCCAATGATAAAAAAACCATATGATTATATCATGGATTTTTTGTAATATGAATATTCATCTATTTAGATATAAAATAAATGTACGAAAAGTATAGGACAATATATTAAGTATCAAATAAAAGGTTTAGATATCCATTTGAATCTATAATGATTAAAATTTAGTGAGATATCGTGGGATATTTCAAAGGATATGTCTAGGGATGTCACAAATCATAATCCTAGGGATGAGTAATGTTTTATCAAAATTCCCTAAAATTTTGATGAAGTATTGAGAGAGTGTTTTATATGAAATTTCATCATCATTTTGATAATATAAATGTATGTGGCTCCAGAACAAATGTACATTGGTGAAAAACCCTGAAAAAACTCTATTGAGCTAGACTTGATCGAGAATGGGTGCTAGAAAATGGAAAATGCTAGACACATGGGTTGACACATTTTGGGTATATTCTTTGTAAATTTTAAAAATCTATAAGAACAATCATGAAGGATTTTGGTAGTGGATGACTTTTAATAGCCTAGGATAAATATTAGGCTTAATATATTAAAATGAACATGTCATTATTAAGAGTTACTATAAATTAATTTTTAGGATTATGTTCTTCCCCACAATGATTAGTGTTTATGAAATGATTATTTTTTATTTTATTCAATGATTGGAACCTAAATTAGTTGTGTTAATTATGAGTCAGATAGTCAATTAGATGATTTTCCTCATAAAAAAGGATTTGGGATCTGGAATGAACAATCTTGGTGATATTCTCAAATAACATTCTCAATCTATGGGTCATGTTGATCATTCAATTTAGGAAAGGAGGAAACAACATTTTTTTGAGTCCTTTATGAGGCAACATCCAAATTATTTTAGTCTTTATTAAAATCCACAAGGTTATGGTAAATTTATTAGTATTATTGAAAATATATTTTCTATTCATCAATGTTCAAAGAATTAATTTTTTTCCTTTTATCTTTTGGAAGTTGAATGAGTTCAATGGTGGAATCTAATTAAGAATTCAAGGGAAAAAGAATATATTGAATCTATGGAATGAGAAGAGTTTGAGGGGAAATAATTCTAGAAGTACTTACCTCAAATTCTTCAAAAAATTAAGTGGAAGGAATTATATGGGATTAAGAAAAATGTTGATTAATTTTTTAGTACATGTGAATCTAATTGTATAATTCTTCCAAGATATGTTTCTAGTTTATTCATTAGCTTTGAAAGAAAAATGAACTAATACTTTGATAGCCTGAAATAAATTCATTGAATGGAAATGGATAAGAAACATATAATCTATAATGAATTCATTCATTGTGAAATGAAGGTATAAATTGAAATTGGTCAAACCCACAATTCTAGTAGTTTTGAAACGAAAAGTAATGTCATGTCTCATGAAAACATAAATAATTGAAAGAAATTTCGAGTAACTATGCCCTAGAAATGTCGGAAAAACCACCCAGGTGAATTCGTAAAATGGACAAGAGGGGGTTAAAAGTACGGATAAGTGGGTCATAGAAATGATTAATATAGATGATAGGAAAATAGGTTTGATAATGATGAAAATAATGACAAATATCCAAAAAATACAGCACCAACTCTATTTTGTTTCGATTTTATGGTGTTTTGTAATTTTTCTAACATGGTACCCAATCCGAGGAGTGTTGTTGAAAATAATAAAAAAACCCCAAGATTATTTAGAAAAAAGGGAAATATAATTATTTCATAATGGATGAATTGAACCATGAAAATTTGAAAATGCATATCCTCCACTACTTATATTGGAATTTCATGTTTGATTTTGTATGAATGATCCCTATGAAAATTATTATGGCCATATATTATTGAAATTTCATTTGAATATATACTTTGATATAGGAATAATGAAATCACATATTCTATTGTTTTATGGATGAACCCAATCATTCAATTAAAATGTTTTTTATCAGATAATATTATATATATGGCATGAAGAGGTATTTTTCAGTCAATCTTGTTTTATGTTAATTAAACTTTAAACCATTTTTCATGAGAATCCATGATAATGGACTTCATAATATTGGTGTGTAAGAATTAATAGCTACATAAATTCATATGGGAGGGATAATAATAAATACATTTTTGTAAATTAAATATAATTATTTTTAATGTTTTATAACGGTAACCATTTATTATATTTTTTACATTGAAAATTGGATGAGTTTTTAGATATTAATTTATTAAAAAACCCAATTATGATTTATACGTGTTGGAAAATATATATTAAACATTTTATTATGACTACTATAGTAATAAGGAGTGAATTTTAATCACATTATTGATATAATTTTTCTATTTTTTTGTAGGAATTACAATTTTTTATTGATTTTTTTGTGTATGAAAAGAATAGTGGATTGATCATGAAATAACTAAAAAGATAGATTTTACAATAAGATGAAATAAATTATGTATATATTCTCAAATTATTTTTTAATAAAATTTCATGCTATTATCATCAATTATAATGAAATCAATGACAATTTTTAGAAACATTTGGTATAAGTTTTTTTGTTAATTAAACATATAATGACCATGTTCTCAATAATTTTCCATTACCACTTGATAGTTATAATTATCTTTCACTCTATGTTTTCACATCCCTCTAATTTTATATGAATCGAAATACTAGTTTTATGGTGACCATATAATTTTACATTCTATAATTTTTGAAGGATGTTTAATTGTCCCTTATTAAAATATAGGGTTCCCACCAAAAAATTTCCAAAAATCAACCTTTGATTTTCTAAGTGAATTTTAAAATTTCTATGGGAAAAATTTCATGAATTTTTTTTATATCTGGATAGTGTCTTATTGATTTTAACTTCCAAAGAACCTAACCCACGTCCATGGTGTATTCCCTATATTTATCCAATGGATTTACATACTCGATACATTAAATATTCTAGACATAGAGGTAATACTACTGGTGAAACATATTCCTTATGAGGAAAAACTACATATATTCTAGATTGAATATATAATGTTATATAAAATAAGAACACTCACATAGTAATTTTTTTGGGAACAACCTATATATTTAAGAAGCATCATTAGAAATTAAAGATGTGATGAGGTGGATGTATCATCATCATTTGGTATTAGAGTGAAAACATTTGACAGATAAATTCATTTTATGGGGGGGTATTGTAACATCCCTATTAATTATTGAATAAGTCATTATCGTATCTATTAATATTTATGAATAAGAAAATAATTTTACATTAAATGGGTTTCTTTTCTTGATAGTGTACTTGATATGAAACAACAAGTTTCTCTACAATCTTACGCTGCACACAACACTGAGTTATACCAAAAAATAATAAATATTTTTATTTATATTTTAAGTAGTGATTAATTACTAGCCATTTTATTTGAGATAAGGACATCAAAATTTACCTTGGTTTATATTTTGGTGTTTTAACATTGAAATTCATATTTTAATGAATAGTGAGAATACTGCTATTTAATTCAATACTACATTATTAGCTAATTTATTTATATAATTATTTTATACATTTAATTCGGATTAAATATTAATTGGATTATTTTTTCAACATTTATTCCAATTTTTGTCATTGGAAGTAAATTAGTATTTAAATTTGACATAAACACATGTCAATATTTTGATAGTTTTTACTTATGAAAACCAACATTCATATTTTGACAATGGGAATTAAATTTATATTAACTAATGAAACCTATGAGATTTTAATTTGGAAAAATTTATTCCATATTTGGAATAAGAATTTATAAAATAGGAAAATTGGTAACTTTTAGTTTTGGACATATTTAATAACAAACTTAGTTATTATTTTTATTGACCATGATTAAAGGGTAAATTTTTTAGATAAGGGTAAAAATATTATTTTAATAATATAAAGACACCCTTTCACGTTACATAATCTTATTGGATGAGTCATGGGAGACCAAAAAAATAAATAGTCTATTCTTTTGGCATTTTGGAGAAACATGAGTGTGATAATGACATGTTATAATAATTAATTTTAATTAAAGAAAAATTTATCATAAACATGTATCATTTAAGTGAAACAATTTTAATATTACTTTATATAAATGATTTATTTGAATATAAATAGTCATTAGAAAGCAAAAACAAAATTCATATATATATATTTTTAATAATTTTTACTCATTAAATTAAAAAAAATTATTTGTGGCACAATGATGATGCAGTGATTAACTTATTAATGAAAGGTTCAAATAAATGATATTAAAAATTTTAAAATAAATGAAATTTGAAAATTTGTATGTATAAAATTTTTTTGGGACTATTATAGAATTTTATATTTGATTACATTTAATTTTTTATAATTAATCAGGTTTTTATGAATTTAACCGAAATCAATTTCTAAATTGTATCAAAATTGAGATAAATGAGTTTTTAAAACAAATAATATTTTATTAAATCATATAATTGTCATAAATAATTTAATATTCGACCAACTGACTTATATAATGTTTTAATTTTCATTAATGATCCACTTTATGTTCTCCTGTCTTTTTATAGTAAATTTAATATATATATACTGTAAAAATACAAGAATATATGATAAGAATATATTTATTTAACTGAGTGTTAAAGCCGAAATATAAGGTTAAATTTGTGACCCAAACATGGATAAAATCTATTGGTTGAGAGGATTGAGACCCATACTAATCTTATCCTCTAATAATATCACTTTTTCTCTTTAATAATTATAAAATCACTTTTTAATAAAATAATATTTCAAGACATTCCTAATGTGAATATTCTATCTCTTATAAATGACCACCAACTCTACCCACTAAATATCACCCCTAAATATCCATGTATCATAAAAATTCCATTAAAATAATCTCCTAAAATCCCTCTCTTCCTACTAGAATCCATACCTTTGAAATAAGTAAATTCAATAAATTATTTGGGGTCAAGTCAAAAAAAGCTCTCCAATTTAGAGGTAGCATCTTCTCTCAAGATACTTTATTTGTTTTCCATCTCCACTCACTATGATAATATATTTCAATTAATAAATATCAAAAAATGTATAATAAATATTATATTTTGTTTTTATGCTATGTTTTCAACCAACACTTTCACAAACTTCCATCCAATGGATATATAACGTATTGTTTCTATGTAAGGTGAACTGTTGTCTCACGATATAATGATTATTAAATTTTTTCATACCACCTATCATGGTGGGAATAATTATGGAAATGTATTTATATAAGATATATATTATATTTATGTGGCATATATTATTCTATACTTTTTATTTACAACATACCTTTATTCTTTCCAAAATGTGAAAATACGATAATTTCATTTGTGAAAGTGTGGACTACCTCCCCCTCAAATTGAGATGAATCGTTCATGCCACACATGGGACATATAAAGAATGTAAATAATGAACATATGTAAAATATATAATATATATATTATACCATAGTTATAATAATCCCAGGTATAACTAATTTTTCATTCCATTAATATGACAGAGAAATACAAGTAGTGTTCTTGCATACAAACGTCCTACCAACACCATGAACAATGATTTTAATTTATTATCTGAATATATTATGGAAAATTATATATAAATATATTCATGATATATATGATAATTAAATCATTAATATATTTCTGGATATTATGGACTTATGACAACGATGATAATTTTCAATAAAACATGTTTATTTTTTACTCATGTACCAAACATCAAGGATACACCCGATATGAACTCAAATTATTAAATAATTGTTATAAAGTGGTTATAATTAGGTTAAAATGAATAAAAAACAAGAAAATGGATCAGTAGGAATTATAAATTATAATATTGTTATTATTCAACTATTTAATGAACAAACTAGACAAGTCGAACTCGAGGTAAGGCAAATTTTTACTCAATTTCCCTTCGATGAGTGGAATATCCATGTCTTTGGTTTTGTTTTTCAAAAAATATGTGTGAATGATTTATGATTGTTTTACACATAATATAAAACTATATTTGGTGTATTTATATTTTCTACAGATAATTAGGTCCTTGAATTATTCTTAATATAATGATATGATCTTTACAAGGGATTTTGTCTAGATTTCCTTTAGTTGAGGAATATATTGATGTTGTGCCCCTTTATTATCCTATAAGGTGTATATACAACACTTTTGACATGTTATGTCATGAATTAATATATTCCCATGGTATTTAATATCATTTTCAATGTAATTCATTAATTATTTTTATTCAAGTATTTCTCTAGTGGTAAGAGACTCATTAACTAAATCATCGTTTGAAAATGTTGTAAAGATATATTATTCTAAAATCTTATATTTCATGTCCATATTTAAAAAATGGTATTTATGAATTTATTTATATGTACATTAATTTTCTAAATTTTAATTCCATCAAAATATTCAATGTGGTATGAGACACTTTTATTCAATAGAAATTCCATTTATTAGTGTGGGATTATAAAGATGAAATGTCATTTCAAAGTTGAAATGTTATTTTCCCTCTATGTTTGTTTTATGTGTTTTGATTGTATTATGGTTATTTTCCATTATTTATATATATGGGTGGTTCTTTGATAAATCAAGGGTAGGTGAGCCCGTGATAGCTCTCCAAAGAATTGGGAAATATGGGAGAGGTAAAGGGTAAGGCTTCTCCTAAGAGAATTTGGGAATATATTGTGATGGGTATTCCAAACGTAACCATGAAGGTTACACCCTATATAATAGAGAAATATAAACTGTAAGTATTATATGGATGGGCGAAGATTCCTCTAGGTTTTATGATTTATATTAATTTTCATAGGAATCATATGATTACATGATTTAAGCTACATATTTTATATTTTATGGGTGAAAAGTATGATTTTGTGAAAATGTTTTCATGGGTTTTGAATATTAATGGACTAACAATTTTATTCCTTATTTTATATTCCTTACTGGGATATTTTTGGTCATCCCATATTTTTCAAATGTATTATATATGGTATATGGATGCATAATAGAAATGAAAAATTCTAGAATATTTTTATCAAGAAAAAAAAATCATGTTTTATTTAACGGGTTTCCTTTGGTGGAAATAGTCGATACTGGGTGTAATTGTACACATGTAATGCCTTCTTCAATTATCTAATAGTTATGGAATAATTATTGTAAACCATAAACATGAAAATATCCTCTGTGAAATAAAGTCAAATTGTTTACATAACTCAATATATTGTAATGTTTAAAGTTGGTTCATTATAGTTGGTACCAAAGGATGTTTTAGATAACTTTGTAGATTGGGATGGTCTCTTAAGAGTTATGGACATCATTATAGTTTTATAATTTTAAGGTTGATCATCAGTTAAATGTATTAATAACCCCTTTAGAGGACTAAGTAATGAAATTTCAAGGTAATTAATGGTACGGTATTTTTGGATACATTTATTATTGAGGTAGTTATGGGATAGAACTTTTGGTGATTAAAAAGAAAGGTATAGAATAACCATTTAGGCTAAATAAATTTGTGGTTATTTTTAAGATTTTATATCAATTTTTTAATGTAATAAGAATTATATATTTCTTCGAAAAGACTTTATGTAGACCGTGTGAAAATCCTTCATGTCGGACAAGGCTGCAGGAATTTAACCCACAACCTGAGGGCAACATGCCTTTCTCACCTACCACCGGCCTACGTGAATTCCTTGGTTAGTATGAATTATAACTTTTTGTTTAATTTTTTTTCGATTAAGAATATGTTTATTTTGGTAGACATATATTTTATCGAATTGATAACCTTAGTATTGGAGACTGATTTGGGTATTACATGATACAAGGTATTTTGGAAGACGCTCAATATCTTAGGAAACACATATGATTGAGGTAAAGATAACACTATTGGATTTTAATATTGTAATGGTTGATGTATATTTTGGAAGATATATGATTTTAATTGTGGAATTATAGTAAGTATATTTTTTATGGAAGTGATTAACATATTATGAAGAATATGTGTTTGGGTTACTTAATTTTTAGTCTTAGATATTAAGAGCGATCAATTTTATTTTGGAGATACATTTTAAAATTTATCATGGAATACTATGTCATTAAATTCTTCTCTGTTTTGGTTTTCAATCATAGTTGGATTATTTTTAGGAATTATATGGACACTTGTTTTCTGAATGGTCTATGTTGAACTTTGGGTATTACTGTTGAACATTAAAGACTAAAATTAGTCTTTCTTCTTATAAATGATTTCCCTTTTGAGGGATTTTCTGATCTTGTACTAACCATTTTGAATTTTTTAATTTTTCAATATAGGATAAATATATAGTTATTATTTAGTGGATTAATATGTTGATTATTCATGAATACTCATCATTGGGAGAAAAAAATGAGTTTGTGGTGGAATATTATTAAAGGATAAAACTCTACTTTTCATGT
This sequence comes from Viscum album, assembly GCA_963277665.1. Classification (NCBI taxonomy): domain Eukaryota; kingdom Viridiplantae; phylum Streptophyta; class Magnoliopsida; order Santalales; family Viscaceae; genus Viscum; species Viscum album. The sequence goes on from OY728127.1 coordinate 1,303,773,526, forward strand.
GACTATATTTCCATATTTTCTTAGTCTAAGTAGTAAAATAATTTCTCAACGTTATGAAAATGATTTAAAATAAAAAAATTATTTATTTATTCTTTCTAGGAGATCAAATACTGTTTACCCTATCACAAGATTATGGTTTTCTGATTGTTAACTTTCTCATGATCTTGTTTTTTTATCACTGTCCATCAAAACAAGATGGTAGGTTTTTCAGCCATATCCATGTTTTTCAACATATAATCCTTGTATGTGTTATCATGGGTGACCTTTATACTTATACTCATTACTTTTAATGTGATTGTTTTATTGACTCTTTTTCTAATGTGGGAATTTTAATGAAGTTAACATGCCCAATTTTAAAATTACGATGATACTATTTCCAAAAGGGGGAAGGATTTAACATCCAAGTTAAATATAGAATAATAAATTTTCATATCTACTAATATTTATGAATAAAATATTAATTTTATATTAAATGGGAATCTTTTTCTGATAGTGTACTCAAAATTCAATAATGGGTTTCTCCAAAATCATATGTTTCACAATAGACAGAGTCATACTGAAAATTAATACTATATTATTATTATTATTTATAATTGTAGTAAATACCTAGCCATTTTAATGGATATAATGAATATAAAAAACTAAAATATTATTAAGAAAATTTTAGATTTTTTTACATTGATCAAAAAACATTTAGAAGTGTAAATTATAACAAATTCAATTTTAACCATAAAATACTCAATTTTATTAAAAGGTCTCTTTACCACATTTTCTGAGAGAACCCATTTTAAAAATAGTATTTGTCACACATATATGTCATATATCACAAAATAAACTTTATCTTTGGATGCGGGACATCAAAATTTACCTTTGTTTGAAAATTCTGTATATTTATTGTAACACCCAAAAAATTTATGAAAAATATTCTTTTTAATTTAATTAATGTCTTGTGTTGTACACTACCCCAAAATAATCTTTCACAACACTCATCCTTGACTTTCCTTCTATTACATGCAATTGCGACCTTCCTCGATAGCGTGTGTAGTACGCAATAACGAGTTTCACTAAACAGCAATATGCTATTAAAATATTATTAAAACTAGCCGTTATGAATAGTAATAACCACTTTTTAAAATTTTGTAAATTTTATTTTTCAAAATGGAATTTATTTTTGGATTCTTAATATCGAAATTATCTTAGGGTAAAATTTTGGTACTTTTCGGATAACTTTCATTTTCTGATGAATAGTGAAAATTACTAAATTTTAATTTAAAACTACTTTTTAATCGAAATAATTAATAGTGATAAATTATTAATTTGAGTGGTTTTAATGTATATTTAGAATATATTTTTACAATTCAATACAATGTTGGTCATTGGATGTAATTTCACATTTACACCAGACATAAACAAGTGTTAATCTTTTGATAGTTATTATCTCTTAAAAACACACTATTTGTTGTGACAGCAGAAATTAATTAAAAAATTAATTAATGAAACTTATATGTTGGGAATTTTGTAAAATAGAAATCATTTTTGAATTCGTAATATCAATTATAGCTTAGGGTTAAATTCTGGCATTTTTATGAAAAACGTCAATTTTTGATGAATAGTGAAACTACTAAGTGGTAGTTAAAAAAATTAATTTTTTCATAAATCTTAATTTTACCGTTTTTGTGAATGGAATTTCAAAAATCCGAGAGACACGGTTGATTTCAGTAATGAAAATGTGGTTCAATGAGATGAAAATAATTTTTGGTGAATAGTAACTTTTTACTTTTATTTACCACGGTTAAAAGTAAATAGGGTAATTAAGGGTAAAAATGATATTAATATTACCCTGACACATGTCCTAATCCTATTGTACAAGTGTATCTCGACCAAAAACAACCTTAAGTGTAAAATATTATCATTTAGGACCACTTGGATTAGATTAGGACATTTATTATTATTTAATTCAAAGAAGAGTTAAAAGAGTTAAAATCAATGTTTATTTACTAAAACATTTTTAATATAGGGTAATACATAAAATAATTTGGACTATAAATACTCATTAGAAATCTCATAATATTTACTACATAATGGTATTTTATTTGTAATTTTTATACTTTAAATAATTTAATTTATTTATGACACAACGATGATGCAGTAATTACCTTTTTAAGACAATATTAACATAACTGATGTTATAAATGCCCAAATAAATGTAATTTGAGACTTTTTATGACATAAACTAATTTTTTAGGTTAATATGACATGTTATTGTTGATTTAAGTAACTTGGTTTGAACTTATCATTCTGTTAGAAATTTCATAAAAATCATGTACCAAATAGTGTCAAAATTGACATAAATTAGTTTTTAAAACAAATATTATATTATTAATTGTTATTTAATTCATAAAAATATAAAGTTCAGCCAAATGACATAGATAAGTATAGATATATTAATAATAAACAACTTGGGGTTCTTTTGGCTTGATATAGTATGTTTATTAACCATAATGTGTAAGAAAACAAAAAGACACTGTAAAAGTTAAATTATTTAACATAGAGTTAAATCTAATCGATAAGGTTAAAATAATAACCTAAACTTGTCTAAATCCTATTGGATGAGATTATTTCGACCCATCCCAACTTTATCTTCGAAATAAGACAATTTTTAACCATTATAAACCGAATTTGACCATTAATATAAAATAATATTTTGAGATTTTCCTAAGATGCCCCTCTCCTCCCTTATAAAAGGGCACCTCCTCCCTCTCCTCCTCACACCAATTTGAGAATTCAAGCTCGGCCAAACCCTGCCGAAATCTCTTCTCCACTTCCCTAGTATCATCCTAGAGGTCCTGGTCTTCTTAAAAGACCAATTTTAGTTCCCTAAAATGAGGTATCAAAGAAGCACTTCAAAGAAGAGGTAATATCCATTACCGATCCTTTCCAATTTCTTTCTTCTTCAACTTCTTCTTATTCAGTTGTTTCATTATGAAGTAATAACATCAGTATCACTAATATACTTATATGTTATTATAAGTATTAAACAACCCTATTTAACCATCTATCCATCCTATGGAAAATGAAATCACCGCGCGTGCGTACGTACAGAATACCGTCTCCACGCCGTGGTGTAATCTATTTTCCACCACCACCTTAATAGGATGGGTATAATGGTGTAATGAGTAACTATATATGATTATTATAAATTGATATTGATACTGAAATAGTATACATACACTTTAACACAATTCCATGACCATGGGAACGATATCATCGCTCGTGCGTACGTACGGACTACCGTCTCCACGACGCGATGAGATTCATTCTCAATGATTAACCATTCATGAATGATTATATAGTATATATAATAAGTACTAATGAAATATATGACATAATAATGATACTGGATTTATGTATATTTATATGTATGTCATCTACTTAATTCCATTCAATTCAATAAGGAAACGAAAACAGCGTTCATGCGTACGTACGGACTACCGTCTCCATGAACGTTGTATTTCTTTCCATTTACTGATTTATTATATATATGTATATTCTGAATATATATATATATAAGTCATGTTTTATATTCTGGAATTAATTAATCATGATCTAAGTAATCATATGAATAATTACAAGTCAAAACACGGACGACAAATGAAACAATTTTACCCAAAACGCTCTTTAACATGGAATTTACAAAAGAATGGGTAATATAAAGTCATAAGTGAACCATATATGATATAATAACAATGAATATGATTCTTTAAATAAGTCAATGACATTATTTAAATCATTATACAGGAGGTTGAGACACTTACGAAGCAAATCAGACCTAAGGTAAGGGAAAATATCACAATCTCATTTTTATCCGAGATTGTTTTTACTTTGGCATTTACTGGGGTGTATTTTTATCATCCACATCCATGTTCCCTCAATATGTAATATTTTTTCCATCCACTTACAATAGTTTAAATCCAATTTTACCCTTCGGTGAGTTTTTAGTAAAGAATATGAAAGGAATCTTTTGTCGTTTTTCGTACGAGGTACTTTTTGACTTTTCCGACAAAAGTACGAAGAATGTTTTTTAACTTATACGACATGAATGGATTTTTAAAACATTATTTCAAAGAAGCTTCCATTAAAAGTTTTCAAGTTTATTTTTAATCAACTTATTTTAGTTTAATGTTGTATGACATGTTAAGAAAGAAAAATTGTTTTTGAAGTAGAAAGGATATTTTCCTCAAGAATGGAGTTCAAGTGTTTTATCAAAATTATTTTCCATCTAAGATAATAAAGGGTTCTGTTTTTATCTCTATTATTACATTGATTTGATAATGTTGTGATGGAATTATTTTTATGAATTCCTTTATCGTATATGAATTGTTTTATGATGTTATGATGTTTAAGATTCCCATTTTTATTACATGGGTGATGAAATGATGTATAATTTATGATTTTGTGGCACACATAAGAATGGTATCATTATGAGATGGGTGGGACCTATATCTCCCTCAAATGCATTGGTTAATGATTTTATATCTCATGAGATAGACATGGCTGGAATGATAGGTTATACCGGTTCAGTGAAACAAGACTGAAATGAGGGTGACTCGGTTCAGAAAGGGACTTTGTCCACTAAGATAGTCTTGGCAATGAGTTTTGACTAACAAGAAATGATTCTCTATGATTATGTGTGTATGCCACAAAGTTTAATGTTTTAAGTTATGATTATTGTGATTACATTTCACTACCATGAGTTATCCCAGGTTATGAAATTATGATCTCTTTTACAGGTTAAGATTTCCAAAAGTTATGTGCTTATGTATATGATGTGATTGATATTTATTTTGTTTACCCTTACTGAGCATTTGAGCTCACCCTTTTATGTTTTCTATTCCCCAGGATATAAAGAAAGGTTTTAGGTATAAAAAAAAGAAGATATTTATAGGAGATGTTGAAGATCTTTCACCAGGATTAGAAGATTATATTCTGAGTTTCCAAAGACACTAAACTATTACAATCCTTGTGTGTGTGTTTTTTTTATGTACTAAGTATTCCGCAAATGTAATGTAATGTCCAGGATTAGAAGATTATATTCGGAGTTTCCAACGACACTAAACTATTACGATCCTTGTGTGTGTGTTTTTGTTATGTACTAAGTATTCCACAAATGTAATGTAATGTCCATGTACGTCAAGCTTCAGGTCTCTACAGTTGGTATCAGAGGAAAGGTTTACTCAACCTTTGGAAACTAGGATGCGAAAGCGTTAGTGAGATCCCTAGAGATATTTCTAAGGTATGTCTAGGGATGTCCCTAAGGTTAAGTATACGTATAGGTTATAGTACTAGAATTACGCTAACGATCATAGAATTAAACCTAAGATGTTAGATATTGAGGATTCTCCCCCTTTATAATGTTGTTTTCCCTAGCATGATTTTTGCCTCTCACACTATTCTTTTTGGATTTAGACGATGGCTGGATCCCGAAGGAACCATGTTGATCAATGCAATGGAAAATGCAATGATCGTCCTCCTGAAGAAACAAATGTTTTGGGAGATGGAGTGCAAAATCTTATTGCTATACTTACACAAGCTATGAATCATTCTGGACTTCCAAATGAGCAGAGAAGAGAAAAATATTCTATTGAGTCCTTCATGAGGAAACATCCACCTTCTTTCAGTGGGTCTTCTGATCCACTTGTTGCTGAACAATGGATCAGTAGCACTGAAAAGATATTTTCAGTTCTTCAATGTTCTGAACATGATAAAGTCATCTTAGCAGTATATCGTTTGGAAGGTGAAGCTGATCAATGGTGGAATCTTATCAAGAATATGAGGAAAAGAGATGAAATTGAGTCCATGGAATAGGATGAGTTCAAGAACTTATTTTTCAATAATTACTTCCCTCGTATTCTTCGAACAAATATGGAAAATGAGTTTCTTGAACTAAAGCAAAAGGATGATGAATCTGTTGGTATATACGAAGTGAATTTTACAAGACTTGCAAGGTATGCATCTGGCATTATCATCCAACCTGAAAGTAAAGTTGATTTATTTTTCAGTGGCTTAAAACCAAGTCTTCGAAGGGCATTAGCTATAAGAGACTTCAGTAGCTATGAAGAAATTGTGCGTTGTGCTATCAAGGTAGAAATGGAAGTTGGTGTTACATATCCATCTCATGGTTTTGACAAGAAACGAAATATGGAGTTCAAGGAGAAATCTCAGAATAATGGTGAAAAGAAGATGAATGTTTCCTTATGCTCAATGTGTGGAAAGAAGCATGGTGGAGATTGTCTTAAAGGGACTAGAAAATGTTTTAAGTGTGGAAAAGAAGGTCATCGAGCAGATGAGTGTCGTGGTAATGGAAAAAGGGTTTCTAATGATGTGAATAAAGCAAACACTGCAGAGAACGCACCACCAACACTTCAATGTTTCAAGTGCAAGGAAAAGGGGAATTATGCTAATAAATGCCCTAATCCAAGGGTTAGTGATGACCAACATGAGAAACCACTTAAGGAAAAGGACAAAGGAAATTCACATTCCATCGCTATTGGTGATGTTGAATATGACAACAATATGGTGGAATGATTAAGTGTTTATGTAATGGGATTCCAAAATAATGTGGTATCATAAAGTATTGGAATATTTATGTGTTTGTCTAATGTGGTATTCAAAGTGATTGAGATATTTTTTGAAATAAGATGATATGCGAATAATGAATGGAAAACAAGAAAATGAAATGTTTAACAGTATTCATGAGCTCATGATTGATATAAGGACCAAATGATATCATGGTTTGAGTATATAGAATTTTGAGGATTTTGGTATGTGGAAAGTGTTAACTTTTAACTTCATTCATGTTTTCACTAAGGTTCAATGGGTGTTCATTCTTCAAGAGAATACATGATTAAGGTATTCACATGTTTGTAATTGGACCAACAAGATATATCTTATGATATATGGGGGATAAATGATGGCCTTCACGTGATTATTTTCTTTATACTATGAGATTGGACAGAAGTATTTTAGATAAGACTAAAGATTAGAATGGATTGTGTTGGACATAAGTTAGGATAAAACGTTTTTCGATATTATTGATGGGATGTTATAGAAATATAGCTTTAGAAAAAGGACAACCTGCAGGATGGGTGACAGCCCATCGCGTCGGACAAGGCTGTGGAAATCGAACCCACAACCGAAGTGCGACTGGCCTTTATCGCCTACCACTGGCCTACAGGAAGTCCATGTTTAGTAGAAACTACTTTTATTATATTAAGCAGTATGATATATGAAGTATAAGTCCATTTTAGGAGCCATATATGATTAATCTCACTATAGATGGACTTATGTATTTTTTGATAACTTTTCTAACATTTTGTTTGAGACAGATGGAATGACCCATCATTCTATCACATGATCTGATAACACATCACGAATGGAAAATTCAACTTCATTTCTTTAATAGATGAAGTGGAAATTGTCCAAAGAACGAAAAATAGTGAGACTATACCAAAATCACGAAAGTATTTCTTCTAATTCCAATTTCATCAACTTTAGGGAAATGATCTTGAAAACCAAAAATGTTTTCCGAGTGCTCTTATATCTAATGAATCAGATGGTACCTTAGATCATCACAAATTTATGGCTTTCTGATTGCTGGATTTTCCATAGCCATGTTCTCTACCACTCTCCATCAGAACATGATGGTTAGATTTCTTTTCCATATCCATATTTTCACCTATGTGGAAACCCAGTGATTAGTTTATTTGGGTAACCATTACGTTTCATAATTTTGTTTTTAAAGATTGGTTTTGGTATTCCTTTTTAAGATGTGGGTTTCTATTAAAGAAACTTTTGAATAGTAAACCATTTATAACCCCGACGAATTTCGAGGGCGAAATTCATTTTAAGGGGGGTAGAATGTAACACCCCAAAATTTTATGAAAAATATTCTTTTTAATTTCATTAATGTCTTGTGTTTTACACTACACCAAAAGAATATTTCACAACACGCATCCTTGACTTGCCTTCCATTACACGCAATCGCGACCTTCCTCGATAGCGTGTGTAGTACGCAATAACGAGTATCACTAAATAGCAATATGCTATTAAAATATTATTAAAACTAGTCGTTATGAATAGTAATACCCACTTTTTGAAATTTTGTAAATTTTATTTATCCAAATGGAATTTATTTTTGGATTCATAATTTCGAAATTAGCTTAGGGTGAAATTTTGGTACTTTTCGGAAAACATTCATTTTCTGATGAATAGTGAAAATTACTAAATTTTAATTAAAAACAAATTTTTAATTGAAATAATTAATAGTGATAAATTATTAATTTGAGCGGTTTTAATGTATATTTAGAATATATTTTCACAATTCAATACAATGTTGGTCATTGGATGTAATTTCACATTTACACCAGACATAAACAAGTGTTAATCTTTTGATAGTTATTATCTCTTAAAAACACACTATTTGTTGTGACAGCGGAAATTAATTATAAAATTAATTAATGAAACTTATATGTTGGGAATTTTGTAAAATATAAATCATTTTTGAATTCGGAATATCAATTATAGCTTAGGGTGAAATTCCATCATTTTTCTGAAAAATGTCAATTTTTGATGAATAGTGAAACTACTAAGTGGTAGTTAAAAAAATTAATTTTTTCATAAATCATAATTTTACCGCTTCTGTGAATGGAATTTCAAAAATCCAAGAGATACGGTTGATGTCAGTAAGTAAAATGTGGTTCAATGAGATGAAAATAATTTTAAGTGAATAGTAACTTTTTACTTTTATTTAACACGGTTAAAAGTAAATATGGTAATTAAGGGTAAAAATGATATTAATATTACCCTGACACATGTCCTAATCCTATTGGACAGGTGTATCTCGACCAAAAAAAACCTTAAGTGTAAAATATTATCATTTAGTCCCACTTGTATTAGATTAGGACATTTATTATTATTTAATTCAAAGAAGAGTTAAAAGAGTTAAAATCAAAGTTTATTTACTAAAACATTCTTAATATAGGGTTATACATAATATAATTTCAACTATAAATATTTATTAGAAAGCTAAAAATATTTCCTACATAATGGTATTTTATTTTTAATTTTTATACTTTAAATAATTTAATTTATTTGTGACACAACGATGATGCAGTAATTACCTTTTTAAGACAATATTAACATAATTGAGGTTATAAATGCCCAAATAAATGTAGTTTGAGACTTCTTATGACTTAAACTAATTTTATAGGTTAATATGACATGTTATTGTTGATTGAGGTAACTTGGTTCGAACATATCATTCTTTTAGAAATTTTATAAAAATCATGTACCAAATAGTGTCAAAATTGACATAAAATAGTTTTTAAAACAAATATTATATTATTAATTGTTATTTAATTCATAAAAATCTAAAGTTCAGCCAAATGACTTAGATAAGGATAGATATATTAATAATAAACAACTTGGGGTTCGTTTGTCTTGATATAGTAAGTTTATTAACCATATAGTGTAAGAAAACAAAAAGACACGGTAAAAGTTAAATTATTTAACTTAGAGTTAAATCTAATTGATAAGGTTAAAACAATAACCTAAACTTGTCTAAATCCTATTGGATGAGATTATTTCGACCCATACCCACTTTATCTTCAAAATAAAATCATTTGGAACCATTATAAACCGAATTTGTCCATTAATATAAAATAATAATTTGAGATTTTCCTAAGATGCCCCTCTCCTCCCTTATAAATGGGAACCTCTTCCCTCTCCTCCTCACACCAATTTGAGCATTCATGCTCGGCCAAAACCTGTACAAATCTCTTCTCCACTTAACTAGTATCATCCTATAGGGCTTTGTATTCTTAAAAGACCAATTTTAGTTCCCTAAAAGGAGGTCTCAAAGAAGCACTTCAAAGAAGAGGTAATATCCATTACCGATCCTTTCCAATTTACTTCTTCTTCAACTTCTTCTTATTTAGTTGTTTCATTATTAAGTAATGACATCAGTATCACTCATATATTGATATGTTATTATAAGTATGAAAAAACCCTATTTAACCATCTATCCATCCTACGGAAAATGAAATCACCGCGCGTGCGTACGTACAGAATACCGTCTCCACGCCGTGGTGTAATCTATTTTCCACCACCACCTTAATAGGATGGGTATAATGGTGTAATGAGTAAAATATATATGATTATTATAAAGTGATATTGATACTTAAATAGTATACATACACTTTAACACAATTCCACGACCATGGGAACGATATCATCGCTCATGCATACGTACGGACTACCGTCTCCACGACACGATGAGATTCATTCTCAATGATTAACCATTCATGAATGATTATAAAGTATATATAATAAGTACTAATGAAATATATGACATAATAATGTTACTGGATTTATTTATATTTATATGTATGTCATATAATTATTTCCATTCAATTCAGTAAGGAAACGAAAACAGCGTTCATGCATACGTACGGACTACCGTCTCCATGAACGGTGTATTTCTTTCCATTTACTGATTTATTATATATATGTATATTATGAATATATATATATATATATATATAAATCATGTTTTATATTCTGTAATTATGTAATCATGATCTAAGTAATCATATGAATAATTACAAGTCAAAACACGGACGACAAATGAGACAATTTTACCCAAAACGCTCTTTAACATGGATTTTACAAAAGAACGGGTAATATAAAGTCATAAGTGAACCATATATGATATAATAATAATGAATATGATTCTGTAAATAAGTATATGACATTATTTAATTCATTATACAGGAGGTTCAGACACCTACGAAGCAAATCGGACCTAAGGTAAGAGAAAATATCACAATCTCATTTTTATCCGAGATTGTTTTTACTTTGGCATTTTCTGGGGTGTATTTTTATCATCCACATCTATGTTCCCTCAATATTTAATATTGTTTCCATCCACTTACAATAGTTTAAATCCAATTTTACCATTCGGTGAGTTTTTAGTAAAGAATATGAAAGGAATCTTTTGTCATTTTTCGTACGAGGTACTTTTTGACTTTTCCGACAAAAGTACGAAGAATGTTTTTTTAACTTATATGGCATGAATGTATTTTTAAAACATTATTTCCAAGAAGCTTCCATTACAAGTTTTCAAGTTTATTTTTAATAAACTTCTTTTAGATTAAAGTTGTATGACATGTTAAGAAAAGAAAAATGTTTTTGAAGAAGAAAGGATATTTTTCTCAAGAATGGAGTTCAATTGTTTTATCAAAATTATTTTCCATCTAAGATAATAAAGGGTTCTGTTTTTATATCTATTATTACATTGATTTGATAATGTTTTTATGGAATTATTTTTATGAATTCCTTTATCTTATATGAATTGTTTTATGTTGTCATGATGTTTAAGATTCCCATTTTTATTACATGGGTGATGAAATGATGTATGATTTATGATTTTGCGGCACACATAAGAATGGTATCATTATGAGATGGGTGGGACCTATATCTCCCTCCAATGCATTGGGTAAAGATTTTATATCTCAGGAGATAGACATGGCTGGAATGGTAGGTTATACAGGTTCAGTGAAACAGGACTGAAACAAGGGTGACTCGGTTCAGAAAGGGACTTTGTCCACTAAGATTGTCTTGGAAATGAGTCTTGACTAACAAGAAATGATTCTCTATGATTATGTGTGTATGACACAAAGTTTAATGTTTTAAGTTATAATTATTGTGATTACATTTCACTACCATGAGTTATCCCAGGTTATGAAATTATGATCTCTTTTACAGGTTAAGATTTCCAAAAGTTATGTGCTTATGTATATTATGTGATTGATATTTATTTTGTTTACCCTTACTGAGCATTTGAGCTCACCCTTTTATGTTTTCTATTCCCCGGGATATAAAGAATGGTTTTAGGTATAAAAAATAGAATATCTTTATGGGAGATGTTGAAGATCTTTCACCAGGATTAGAAGATTATATTCTGAGTTTCCAAAGACACTAAACTATTACGGTCCTTGTGTGTGTGTTTTTGTTATGTACTGAGTATTCCGCAAATGTAATGTAATGTCCATGTACGTCAAGCTTCGGGTCTCTACATTTATGAAGAAATTCATATTTTAATGGATAATGAAAAGACCGCATTTTAATTCAAAATTGTCTTTTATTATAATTTATTTATGTAGTTATTTTATCCTATTAATTGGTTTTAAGGAGTAATTTTATTATGTTTTAAACATTTAATCCATTGCTATAAATTAGAAAAAATTTCACATTTAAATTGTACATTAACACGTATCTATATTTTGAATGTTTTTACTTCTTAAAAAACTGAATTCTGGTTTTGACAATGGGAATTAATTTTAAATAACTGAATAAGACTTATTTTTTTTGGAATATGGATAAATGGATTCCATAATTTTTATCATAATTTACAAATTATGTAATTAGAGAAATTTTAATTTTGGACCTTATGAATAGAATCTTCAGTAATTATTTTTATTTACTACTCTTAAAGGGTAAATATGGGAAATAAGGGTAAAATTAATATTATAATAATATAAAAAAGACCCTAAAATGTGTCATAATCTTATAGGATGAGTCCTTAGAGTCCAAACAATCCATAGTCTTAAATTGTTGCATTTGGTAACCAACTGGGTGTGATAATGGCTTGTTATAATAATTAATTTAAAGTAAATAGAAATATTAAATAAATATGTATCATTTTACTAAAAAACATTTAATATTGGGTCATATAAATGATATATTAGACAATAAATAGTAATTATATAACTAAAAAGGTTTCCTACATCATGTTATTTTATTTATAATTTTTGAAAATTAAATATATAAATTTATTTATAACATAATGATGATGAAATTATTACCATATTAATGGATGATTCAGGTAAATAATATTATAAACATTAAAATAAATGTAATATGGAAATTTTTATTCCATAAAATAATTTTAGGGATTATTAGGACATGTTATATGTAGTACCCCTGTTTCGGGTGCATCACCATTTCCTCTTGTTTTTTATGTAAAAGAGGTGATTTTTCTAAATTGTGTTTCTTTGATTGGGTTTCCATAAAATATATTGTTTCATAATTTGTGTTGTTTCAGAAAAGTTGGTTTTTCTATAAATGTGGGTTGTTCCATAATTTTTTTTTGTTTCCAAAAAGTGCGGTGTTTCTATTATGTGGTGTGTTTTTATGTAGGAGGTTTTTTCCATAAAAATTGTGTTTCCCTAAAAAGGGTAAAGTGGAAGTATTGGAGAGTTTTAGGGTTTTATAAGTATTTTTGGTAACAAAAGTATGGACACACAATCCATACCTGGTTGGCCCAAACCGTGTGGTCAAACTGTGCGTAGAGGTCAAATCTGGATCCAATTCTCTAGGAGCGTACTCATTTTTTCTCTATATATTTCGTTTTGGCTTTAAAACACCCATATTTCATGATTTCTATCCTCAAAAGGCTAGATAACCCTCCCCACACGAGTTGTAACCAACCTAGAGCCATCTCTTGGTGATTTCATGCCAGATTCTTTGGGTAAGTTCTGATCTTCATGGTTCTTTTCCATTTTCTTAAAACTCCTCCTTCACTCCTCTTTTTCATAGATGTACACCTCTTGTGGGTAGATATAAGTTTTTTAAAGTCATGTAAGGATAAATATGGTGTTATCATGATATCAGGAGATATCTACGCTACTTTCAGGGAATCTTGATCCGATTCATAAGGTATCTCACCATTCATTCTTGATTTGTTAGGTTTTCTTAGATCTTATTAGATCTACTTCTCTGATCTCCATTATTTCTTGGACCTTAACCTATAGTATTTAGATATACATTTTTGGATTCCTAATAATTCAATTTTAAGTTATTATCTTTCTAGGATAAGATAACTAAGGACTTTCTTGGAGAATAGACCTTCCTTGTTCAGTGCTTTTCATCCATTATCAAGTTCCATGAAAAAATTCGAGGTAGGAGGCTTCTCTCTTGATTAATCTTGCCAGAATTGATTTTATTCAACAAAAATTGGATTATTTAAAAGAAATTTATTATGAAATGCAGGGTTAAATCTTCTTTAGTGATGGTTTATGGTTTTTGTGAAATTATGTGATCTTGATGAATGGTTGTGCAAAGGCGACATACTTTCACCAATTTAAAATGATGGTTTTATATTATGTATTTTATTGAATTTATAAATGTTTGATTAAAAAGGGGTTTTCAATAGAAATTGGTTTCAATAAAAATGTAGTTTTATTGATTTTTTTTGGGATTTAAATGGTTTGGCATTGAATTGATTTTGACAGAAATAGTTTCCAATAAAAAGGTGTTTTTATTGAAAGGGTTGTTTTTGAATGATCATTGGGAATATTTTGTGTGTATTCATGTATAATATACATGGATTGGTTGAAATATTACCGTTTTATCATTTCCAAAGGGTTAATTGCATATGAGAATTTCATATACGAGGCTTAGTTGAAATATGACCTTGTGCTTAGTGCCAAAGGGTTAATGGCATGTGGGAATGAATTACATTGTGACGATTTGGTAGATCTATGAGAAACTTCTCATGGGTATGGAACTGTCATAATGTAGCATGCATTTTTGGTTTCATGGGTTTCTCAAATGTTTGGGGATTACATGAAATGGATATTGTGGAATGATTTTAATGCTTGTTTAGTTATTTTCTGTGAAAACATATTGCTGTGAAAATTGGTTTCAATTGAACTTGTATGCTTTTGGTAATGAATAGAAACTTGTTTATATTTAGTGATAAACTATTTTTGATATATTATTTCATATAAATAGTTTTATATAATTGTGTTTAACTCTTTTATCCTAGTGACTTGAGTAGGGATGTCATTGGGGAAAACCTACTGAGTTTTATTCACACCCCTACTTTGGAACTTTGGTTGCTTGGTAGATGCTATCTTCTGGGACGAGGGAAAAGGTAATCTTTCATATGTGTTTAACACTAGCTCTTGATGTTTGGGATGTTCGGAGATTATGGAGCTTGGAGATTGTTGATCAAGGTGTCTTGAGGTCTTTGGAGAGTCTTATGAAGTTTATTCGTTTTGTACTTTGATACATGGTTATTCTTATGATGTTTCTTACATTGAAGTGGTTTTGAGATACATGAAGTTGTTGAGTTGTCTTTCATTCATTTATGCATCATATAGTGAATTTTTGGATATGGATGGTTGGTTTATTGTTTTATTTAATAATGGGTAAATCATACCCCTCATTTAGTTGAAACCCTTCGACATTTATTTCCACCCTTTGGGGTCTTGGGGATGTCGCATAAAGCCTAGTAATGAATCGTTGTACTATAAAGACAATGTGAATTAGTGGGTCATTACAAATGGTATTAGCTTGTTCAGTCCCTTCTTAACAAATAGTCATTGATGATCTTATTTTTTGGGATGAGATTAATTCTTGTCTATTCCTTGGGTTGAAATCTTAGAAAGGATTAGGAATATCATAACTTCAAATGTATAACATAAAGGACATAACTAACCCTTTTATTATTAACTTCAAGTTATGAGGGAGTTGGGTAAGTAAGTGTTTAGAGAAAATTCTAGGATTTTGAAATCACATTGTCATGGGTTTAGACAATGATATGAGAATGTAATTCATTGTAGAGGAGTTACTTACCACTATTATTTCATATTTTATTTGTAGTAATGATTTATGATTTGGTGAAGAAGTGATTTTTTTTTGAAAAATGTGGATTTTCTTTTTCAAAATTAATGATTTTGATAATAGGATATTTGGAGTATTTTAATAATTGTTTGATTTTAAAAAGCATGAATGGATTTTATTTTAAAAAATGGTTGAACATGGAAAAAAGTTGTCTTGGGGAAACAATGTTGTGATAGTTGATGTGATAGAATTTGAAATGATAAGCCATTATTTGCTAGAGAGTGAGACATATAGTATTTTTTTGGTTTAGAAAATGACACCCGATATGTGTCATAGGAACTAGTCAGAAGAGGCTATTGAGAATTTGGTTTCACCCAAGCCCTAGGTGAGCCAACAGTTTGTCCAATGAATCACTCAGTCTTTTCAAACCATTGAGTTGCGACTGGAACTGGATACTCCATTTATCATATCTGTCACTACTATAAATCCAGGTGGACGAACTATGGTTGTCTTCACTACTAGAGCTAAGAACTCTAGCACTAACATAACGAGAAACAGGGTAACCTATTCGATATGTTAACTTCAAATAATGCATTCTATGATAAGACTATAAACACTTCTCGGTGATAGTGAATGTAGAACCTTCGTATGTAGAGATTGTGCTATAACTGTTGATGGATCTGAGCTAAATGGGACTTCTCAATGTTGTAGATGGATGTCTATGATGTAATCCTGGGTATGGATTGGCTTACAACGTTAAAGGATTACATCGACTGTTATAGGATAACAATTAGATTCATTACTGAGGATGTCATTGAGCATCTCTTCAAAAAAGAGAGTATTGTAAACAAAGGTGAAAAGAGCATGTTGGCAGCAATGGTGGGGATTATCTCCTACCAATTGGTAGTGTTTACTTTGGCATTAATGGAAGAGATCGAGGAAAATAGTCTTCCATTGGGTTTGGATTAATTTTTAGATGTCATTCCCCAGAAATTCTCAAGGTTACCACCTCTAAGAGAAGTGGGTTTTAGGAATGATCTCCTTCTAGTGACCTGCCCGATTTCCCTTACATCTTATAGGATGGAACCAACAGAGCTAAAGGAATATAAAGTGCAGTTAGAGGAGCTGGAAAGAAAGGGTTTCAATCGACCAAGTATGTCTCTATGGGAAGCACATGAATTGTTTGTGAATAAGGAAGATGGAACTTTCTGGATGTGTGTTGATTATTATAATCTTAACCAAGTTACAATAAAGAACATATATCTACTTCCATTAATTGATGATCTGTTCGATCAATTAAGGGGAGCTCAATGGTTCTCCAATATTGACTTTCGATCAGAATATAACCAATTGAGAGTTCGGAAAGAGGATATTCCCTTATCATCTTAAAGAAGTAGATATGGTCACTATGAACATGTATTCATTCCTTTCGGTCTAATGAAATGACTAGTGGTTATCATGGAATTAATGAATCAGGTATTTAAACAACATGTGGATTCTCTTTTTGTGGTGTTTTCGGATGACATTTTGGTCTATTCAAAGACAAGGGTTGACCATTAGGTGCACCTTAAAACAATGTTACAAATATTGAGGGATCATTGTATATATGCACAATTATCAAAGTGTTACTTTTTCATATAGGAAGTACGTTTTCATGGCCATGTCATTTTTGAGAATGGTTTTTATCTTGATCCTAAAAAGATAGAACCTTTTATCTCTTGGCAACCACCAAAGAATGTTTTTGAGATACGATGTTTTCATGGTCTAGATGGTTACTACGGATGCATTGTGCATGATTTTTCAAGAATAGATTCACCAATGACATCTCTGAAAAAGAAGAATGCTCCATTCTAATGGACCGATGAATGTCAGAAGTCTTACCCAGAACTGAATGCTCGGATTACATCAAAACCTATCTTGTTCTTTCCAGAATCAGGATAGTGGTATGTGGTGAATAGTGATGCTTCAGGATCAGGGTTGGGCTATGTTTTCGTGCAAATAGATCATGTGGTTGCTTATTGTTCAAAGTAGTTTAGGGTTCATGAGAATAATTACCCAACACTTGATTTGGAGATACATGCAGTCGACCATGCTTTGAAAACTTGGATACATATTCATTTTAGTATGAAGTTTAGTGTGTTTACGAATCAAAAAAGATTAAAACACATTTTCTCACAAAAATATTTGAATATGAGGCAAAAGAGATGGAATGAGTATCTAAAAATGTTTGACTTTGACTTGATTTACACACCATGTAAAGGAAATTCAGTGGCATATTCATTGAGTAGAAAGTCATATGCTCAGTTAGCGAATGAAGTATCAGATAAATAGCACTTGATGTCAGTTTTAGCCGACATACATGAGGAATGTGAAGACAGAGGTGATGTTACCGTTTTATTTTCATCTATGCTTGTTCTGGGATTAGTAAAAATGATCAAAGTGGAACAAACATATGATGTAGACTCTCTAGTTGTGGGTTCAAAACTCAATGGTTTGGATACCACTAAGGGTGGGAAACTTGATGGGGGTTCAGTTTTGTGATTTAGAGAGTGGATGGTTGTACCTATGGCTTGGGAGGAACAACACCTTCATGATTACCAACATTTAATATGGGTTGTACATCGGGGAACATAGAATATTTATAAATCAATGAAGGCACAATTTTGGTGGAGCGACATGAAAATGAAGGTGGTCTAGTTCATATCGTAGGGCTTAACTTGTATGCAGGATAAATTAGAGCATTAGATACAAGATGGTGTGTTAGAATATTATCCTATCCAAGTGTAGAAGTGAGATCATATTGAAATTTATTTTGTTATAGTTATTCCAAGAATGGTTCAGAAACATTATGCCATTTGGGTGATAGCGGTCCATCTAACCAAGTCAGACCATTTCATCCTTATTCATGAAACTCATACTGTGGAGGATCTTTCAAAAATCTATATCAAAGAATTTGTAAAGAATAATGGCTTAGTAATTTCAATAGTCTTAGATAGAGATCTAAGGTTCACATCTTTTTTTAAAATCCCTACAGCATTCCCTTGGGACTTAGAAGACTATAAGCACGGAGTATCATCCTCAGAGGGATGGGAGATCCAATATGACTATACAAACTTTGTAAGACATGATGTGAGATTGTGTAATGGATTTTGGTGGCTCATGGAAGTAGAATTTACCTTTAGTGGAGTTATCATATAATAACATATATCAGGACTCAATACATATGGCCATGTTTCATGCATTTTATGGGTGTCTTTATTGTTATCCACTATGTTAGGTGGAAACAGGTGAAACATTAGTAATCGAGCCAAGCCTTTTCCAAGAAATAATGGAGAAGATCCAGTTGATTAAAAAGAGGATGGAGATGGCTTGGAGTCATCATCAATATTATGAAAATCACCATAGAAGACCGTTGTCATTTGCTATGCGTGACCATGATTTTTTGAGAATATATCCAACCCTGGGAAATTGTCGTCTCAGGAAGAAGGAAATTTTATATCCTAGGTTCATTAGTCCTTTAAAGATACTGGATTGGGTTGGAGAGCTGACATATCTGTTGACATTATGACCATGGTTTAGATTAGTGGATAATGTGTTCCATGTATCTCTGTTAAAGTAGTATCAGCCTTATCCTGAACATGTGATCAAATGGGATCTCATAGAACTAGAACTAGATGCTTTGTTGGTACATATCCCAATGCGGATCATGGATAGAAAATATAATGTCTTGCCTGGGAAAAGTATTTTCCTAGTGCGGTTATTATGGAAACATGGTTACATTCAAGAAGAGAGTTGGGAATGTGAGGAGGAAATGAAAGAGCAGTGGATGGAACTTCTTTTGGCTAGAAAGGGGTTACTACGTTCCTGGGATGGATAGACCTGTGTTAGGGAGAATGTAGCACCCCTGGTTTTTTGTACATAACCATTTCCTCATGTATTTTATGTAAATGAGTATTTTATTTATAAATGGTGTGTCTTTGATTGGTTTTATATAAAATAAATAGTTTTGATAAAGTGGGTTGTTTCCATAAAGTTTGTTGTTTCCATAAATCGGGTATTTCCATAAATTTGGTAGTTTCCATAACGTTCTTTGTTTCTATAAAGTGGGGTGCTTCCATATTGGATGATGTTTCCATAAAAGAAAATGAGTTTCCATAAAAGGGGTAAAGGTTAAGGATGGCAGAGTTTGGGGGTTTTATAATGTGTTTTGGGAACAAAATTAAGGTCTCACGATCGTTACACAGTTGGCCCAAACCGTGTTTTCAAACCATGCGCAGAAGTCAAATCTAGAACATATTCTCTAGGAGCTTACTCATTTTTTCTAAATATATTTCAATTTTCCTTCAAAATTCCCCATCTTTCGTGATTTATCATCATATATGGTAGGATAACCCTCCCCACATGAGTTGAAGCTATCAAAGAGCCCTCCTTGGTGATTCCAAGCCCAATTCTTGGGGTAAGTGCCGATCTTCTTTGTTATTTTCCATTTTCTTAAAACTCTTAAAATCTCCTCATTTTCGTAGATCTACACCCCTGCAGGTAGATATAAATTTTTTAAGTCATGTAAATCAATATATGGGGTTTTTCAGGATATAGGAAGAGATATAAGCTACTTTCGTGGAATCTTGATCAAATTAATGAGGTATGCCACTATTCCTTCCTAATTTGTCATGTTTTCATAGATCTTCCAAGATCTACTTCTCTGATCTCCATTATTTCGTAGATATACACCTATAGTATGTATATATACATTTTTGGTTACCAAATAATTCAATATTGAGTTATGATCTTTCTAGGATAAGATAAATAATGACATTCTTGGATAATCGACTCACCTTCTTGAGTGTTCTTCGTTTGTTATCGAGTTTCATCAAAACCATCAAGGTAGGAGGCTTCAATCTTGATTCCTCTTTATATAATTTATTAGCATAGATTAAATTGGTTTATTTGAAATGATTATTTTATTAAAATCTTGGAAAAATACTCTTTAGTGATTATTTATGGTTTTTGTGAAATGGTGTGATCTTGGTGAATAGTTGTGCAAAGGGGGTTGAGTTTCATAAATTTAAAATGATAATATTAAATTATAGATTTTCGAGAATTTATAAATGGTTGATTAAAAAGGAGATTTTAATAGAAATGGTTTTCAATAAAAATGGAGTTTTTTGAAATGTTTTGGAATGGAAATGTTATGGCATTGAAATGGTTTTGAAAGAAATGGTTTTCAATAATAATTTTTTTTATTGAATGGGTGGTTTTGGCATTATAGTTGGGAATATGTGGTGGGTTATCATGTAGTATTTATGGGGCATGGTTAAAATATGACCTTGTGTTCAGTGAAAAAGGGTTATTAGCACAAGAGAATTGCATATACGAGGCTTGGTTGAAATATGACCTTGTGCTTAATGGCAAAGGGTTAATGGATCATGGGAATAAATTACATTCTAATGACTTGGTAGATCGATGAGAAATAACTCATGAAAATGGAACTATCATAATGTAGCATTCATTTTTGTTTTCATGGGTTTTTGTAATGGTTGGGGATGCCATGAAATAGAAATTTTGAAATGATTTTAAATCATGTTTTGTTATTTTTATGGGAAGACATCTTGCTGGGAAAATTCGTATCAATTGCACTTGTATGATTTAGGTAGTGAATGGAAACTTGTTTATATTTAGTATAATATATTTTGAGAAATTGTTTTATATAAACTATTTTATATAATTTTTTCCAACTCTTCTATCCTACTGGTGTGAGTATGGAAGTCATTATGGAAAACCTTCTGTGTTTTATACTCACCCCTGCATTGGACTATTGGTGATTTTGCAGATTCTATCATCCGGGATGAGGGAAAAGGTAATTTTTAATATGTGTTTAGCACTACCTCACGATGTTTGGTCTATACAGAGATTGTGGAGCTTGGCTCTTATGGATCATGGAGTCTGGAGGTCTTTCGAGTGTCTTATGTAGTTAATCCATTGTGTACTTCGATACATGGCTATTCTTAGTCTATTTCTTACTTTGATGTGGTTTTGAGATACATGAAGTTGTTGATTTGTATTTCATTCATTCATAAATCATATACTGAATGTTTGGATATGGTTGGTTGGTAAATTGGTTTATCTCTTAAAGAGTTAATCATCCCCCACAAGTATTTGACACCCTTCAGCATTTATTTCCAGCGTTTGGAGTCTTGCGGATGCCACTTACATCCTAGTAAGGACTCACTGTACTATAAAGACAATGAGAATTAGTAAGTAGTTTCATTATATTTTATTTAATTTTTTGGGATTTAATTAATCATTTTTTTATGACATTAACAAAAATAAATAACTAAATAGTGTCAAAATATACATAAATATGTTTATAAACCAAATAATATTTTATTAAATTATATAACATTCAAAAAAACTACCATTCTGCCAAATGACAAAGATAATGTTACAAATGTTATTAATCATCCACTTCAGGTTATATTGTCATTTTATAGAAACTATATTAATCATATAGTGTTAAAATACAAGAAAACATGGTAAGAGTTAATTTATTTACGGGTTAAAGCCCAAAGATAAGGTCAAATTTGTGACCTAAAATTGTCTAATTTTTTTATTGAGACGATTTCAACCCATACACATCTTATCCTAGAATTATATCACATTTTATCTATTATAACCCCAAAATAAATTTTTTTAAAAAGCAATATTTTAAGACATTCCTAAAGTATGCCTCCTCCATCTTATAAAAGGCCACCACCTCTACCCACTTAATCGCATATCTCAAGACATTAAATTTTAAAAATTCTACTGAAATAAGCTCCTAAAATCACTCCCTTACTCATATAGTACTTATAATGGGATAAAGGAAATTCAAGAAATCCTTTTTCCTCAAATCAAAAAGTTTTACCTGATTTAGAGGTAATATCTCCTCTCAAGATCTTTTCCTTTATTTTTCTTCTCCACACTCTATGATCGTTTATTTTATGCTCACAGAACAAAAGAAACGTCATCAATATGCTAAGATGTTTTTAATATATGTTTTGGACCTACACTTACTCACACATCCATCTAATAGATATATAATATATTATATCTCTGTATGATGAACAACTGCATCACGAAATGATGATTGTTAAATTTTCCAACAAAACCTATCATAGGGGACATAATGATGGAAGTGTTTTTATATATGATATATATTATATTTATATTGTCTCTATTCTTCTATATTCTTTATTAACAATATACCCATATTCTTTCCATAATGTTTTAATACGATAATTTCATTTGAGGAAATGCAGAATATCGCCCCTTCAATGTGATGTGACTCGTTAATAACATACATGGAACCAATAAAGGATGGTGTTAATGAAAATATGTAACATATATAACATAGATATTATATTGAAATTATAATATATCTATGCATCAATAGTTATCATTCCTTTAATATGAAAATGAAATGAAAGTAGCGTTCATGCGTATGCACGACCTATCGTCTCCTCAAACAGTGCATTTTATTTATTACCTCCAAATATTTTTGACTATTAAAAACACATATATTATATATATAATATATTTAATTAAATAATTTAATTATAGATATTATGGACTTATGAAAATTTTTGTAATTTGAATAAAAACATGTTCATTTTTGGCACATGTACTGAACATCAAAAAAACGTCTAGTATGAACTCAAATAAATGAATAATTTTTATAAAATTGTAATAAGTAATATAAAATGAATAAAAATCATAAAAAAAGTTCTTATTAAATTTATAACTTATCCTATTTTTATTATTTAGGAATATAATAGAATTAATGTTTGATGTCGGACTCAAGGTAACAAAATTCTTAATTCAATTAACATTCGTTGAGTTATATATCCTTGTCATTGGTTTTGATTTTACAATAATATGTTTGAATGACCTATAATTGTTTTGAATTAAATATAAAATTATATTTGGTTAATTTATATTTTTAACACATAATTATTTCATTGATTTATCCTTAATCTAATTTTACGATCTTTGAAATGGATTTCAGCTTGATCTCCATTAATTGATGAATATCATGATGTTTTGCACCTTTATTAACCTATATGGTGTTTATAAAACCATTTTTACCTATTATATCATGAATTAATATATTTTCATAATATTTCATGTTTTTTTAATGTCATTAATTAATTATTTTCATTCATGTTTTTCTCTAGTGTTAAGAGGCTCTTTTCTTAAAACATTGTTTCAAAATATTTTAAGGATATATTCTTCAAAAACCATTTATTTCATGTAAATGTTTTCTAAATGGTATGTATGAATTTATTTATATGGATAGGAATATTTTAAATTTTAATTCCTTTAAAATTTTCAATGTGGAATTGGACACTTTTATTAGAAAATATTCTTTTTAAATGTTCTAAATGTGATTTAAAATAGGAGTGACTATTTCAATAACATGGAATGTTTTATATAACATATACAACATGAATGGAATCTACCGCTTTTATGTTTCTATATTGTACTGATTTTTAATTTAAATTTTTTCCATTTTATTTTTAAATAATGTGTTTTCATTTATGATTTCATGGATTGTAAACATGAAACATGATTTCAAAATAGAACTGTTATTTTTTCCTTTTTTCTTGTTTTATGTGTTATGATTATTATATGGTTCTTGGTCATTGTTAATTTATACAGGTGGTATTTTATAAACCGAGGGTGGGTGAGCCTGTGATAACTCTCTAATTCATTGGGTAACATGATTAAATAAAATATTAATGTTTCTCATAAGGGATTTAGGGAATACATTGTGATTGGTATTCTAAATGTATCCATGAAAATAAACCCATATGTTGATGTGAAATCTATAACGTAAGTACAATATGGATTCCATAAGTTACCATT
This sequence comes from Viscum album, assembly GCA_963277665.1. Classification (NCBI taxonomy): domain Eukaryota; kingdom Viridiplantae; phylum Streptophyta; class Magnoliopsida; order Santalales; family Viscaceae; genus Viscum; species Viscum album. The sequence continues at coordinate 1,303,798,117 of OY728127.1, forward strand.
ATGTGTTTTTATTTATATGAATTTTTATAATAATCTTATTATTACAATATGTATTCCGAATAGTTTATGTTTTATGGGTGAAAATTTTGATTTTGTGAAAAACAATCATTGGTTTTTAATATTCATTGACTAACTATTTTATTCCTTATTTTGTATACCTTACAAATCTTTTTATGCTAATCCCTACTTTTATAAATTTATACCACAGGTTAAAATAATGGGTAAGAGAATGGAATAAGTCATGTATATTTTAACCAAGAAAAGGAAATCATGTTTTGTTTATAGGAATTCTTTTTGTGGAAAAAGTGGATACTGGGTGTAACTATCCACATGTTATGTATAAGTATATTAGGTAATAGTTATGGACTAATTCTCTAAATCTATAAACATTAAAAGATACTAAATTTTAATTAATGAAAAATTATTCATTTCGCTAAATATTATGTAATTTTAATGGTTGGGGCCATATAGGTACACTGTTACACGATCACATTTTATGCTATGCCTTTTAAAAAAATTACTATATTTGATAGCTCACATTGCACAAAACACTGATCTTAAATGAACTCCAAAATATTAATTTTATCAATTTGAATAACAATAATATTCTCACTGTAATTTATATAATGAATTAGATTCCAAAAATTATCCAAATATTGGTTACAAATGTTTATAAAATATTCTAATCAGTACAAATTAATAATAAATAAAAATCTAAAAATTGAACATAAATGATTAGTTTTTATAAAAAACTAATTTTATGCCCATGAAGGAATTTTTTATTACTAAATTTAATTAATAAATATTTTTGAATGATATAAATTATATTTATATGTCATATTTTCCTCAAAACAATTCAAATAAATTCGATGGTATTATAGAAATAATAAATACAGTTTAAAGCATAAAAAGTGACATTTTTCTGAATGATAATTTCATCACCTTTTAATTGAGGAAGTATCTTAAAACTAAATTTAAAAAAATTTATATTTTTTATTTGGTAACATAAACTAAATTTTGGAAATATTAACATCAAAATTATCTTATAGTGGAAACTCTTTTTCTCAGAGAAGTTTAATTTTTTATGAATAGTGAAAAAATTGAATTTTAATTAAAAACTGCATTCTCGTATACATTTATTATATTGTAAAATTGTATTTTATATTGTTTTTAAAGTATAAATATTTTAATAATACATATATAAATTAGGTTTATCTCTTTTTAATCAATTTAAGGATAAAATTTGACAAAATAAATCTTTTGAAACATTTAAGATTTTTCACTTTAATCCCTTTTTCCCATTGCAAGTGCATGATTTGTTTTTAATATAAAATTTTAATTTATGAGAATTTAATTTTTTTTAAATGCATTCCATATGCATAATTATAAGGTAAATTATTTCAGTAAATTACCTATCATTTTTAGTCATAAACAAGCTACCTTGGTATAATAATAGATTTACCGTGATATATTGAAAATAATAAAATGAGTTTTTGTTAAAAGGTAATGTCGTAAAATAACATAAATATAAAAAAATTAATTACTAGGGGAGGTTTTTAAAAACATTAAAAATAATATAAAAAATTAATTCTCATCCAAATTCATTTAAATTAATTCCACCTCAATGTGATTGTTTGTAATTATAAAATAATTATTATTTAACCAATTAAAACCACCCCTCCAAAAAAATAAATATGGCCCCACACTACCCCATTTATCGTAAAAAGACATGAATATAATAAAATATATACCTAACCATATCATCCTCATTATTCTCACATTCATGTTCTTTTCATCTCACAAAAAGACCACATCCAATTTTTTTAAGGGAACCCTCGATGAGGTGATATTGAAGTGGTAATTTTTCAAAGAACCTCCCCTAATTTAAGATCTTCTAATACATTATCCTCAAACTATTCAAATTTATATTCATTATAACTCTTGTTTCAGGTATATATTAAAATATTATTTTACTCGTTTAATACCTCATATCCATTTCATTTCTCCTCTGCACTTATTCAAAGAAATGATATTATTATTTCAGTTATGTCGACGGACCATCCATGTGATTAATGATCTTTTTCTTGTTCAATTAGCACCTGCATGGATGGTATTAATTTTATAGTTATGGGTAAATAATAAATCAATAAGTATATTATAACTTATTTCGTGTTTTGGAACTAATATATATACATAAAAAATATGAAATTAGTTTTTGATGGTCGGAAAAAACTTCGAAATAAAATATACATTCTTTGTTAACATTTTATAAAATGAATTCTTCTTATATAATAAATAAAAATGATATATGGGACCATTTAAAAATTTTCAATGTAATTAATACCATTAAAATTCCCTTCTACGATCTTATTTCCATTTTACAAGAAAATACATAGTTTTACACAAATGAATTAATGATGAAACCGTGAAACGAACACACCTAGAATTATGAAAATAATAATATATTATTAATGAATGGTTAGTATGATGTTATTAAATTACCAAATAAGGTATTATATGTATGTGCATATGCGAAAAATTAATTAGAAACATTATTTATAACCTTATACACAATATTTAATAATGCATAACTAAATGGAATTGTGAGGTAATGGTTTCTCGTCACACCATTTGAACTGTGAGATATATGCCTTATTTATCACATATTTGGTTTTATGGAATATATAAATCCCTATTATATTTAATATTAATAATCTAAATATATAAATATTATTTGATGATTAATTTTTTAATAATTATGTGTATAGGGTATATTATTCGACTGAATATAATGTGGAAGGGGAAATAGTAACCTAATTTCCATTATTTTGGTTGACCTTCTCCATTATAGATTATGAAATGAAATGAATATGGGGGAAATTTATTTTGATTATATTAATTTTTATTTCCACATTCCAATGTTTATTTAGTTAAATTAAACCTATATAATAAATTTCAATATTGACAACTTACCATAGTTGATATTTATAAGGGATTATCTTTTAAAATTTATATTTCTAAAGATTACCTTAATACTATCTATTCATTTATTGTTGTTATATTTATAAAAAAAATCTATATCTTTTTATTTCTATAATATGAATATATTATGTGATTTATAACCATGTTTTTCTTTTCAAAATATGTATTGAGGGTATTTTTTTCATTTTTAAGAGAGTTTCATTATGTCTTTTTCAAAAAAGAAGTATAGTAATGGTTTTTTAACTTAGAAAACATGAGATGTTTATAAAAAAATCATGAAACCGTATTTACATAAAAAATACTTTATATAATTATAAGGTTATTTTCAAATGTAATTTTTTATGCCACAATTTTGTGTAATTTTAATAAAAAAATTAAAACATAATGGATACTTTCATCAATAATTATTTAAAGTGATCATTAAAAATTACTTTCCATAGAAGATAATGTTAATTATTATTACATGTCCATTTCATGGAATATTATTTTAGGATACTATCTTCATCATTTTTATAAATTTTTTATGAATGTTATGGAATAATTTTTATGAATCCCATTTCTTTTCCATAAGTGATGAAATGAAAATTCATATGAAACTCATTTCCTTACATGGGACCCTATATTATAAATGATTTATGTTCTTGTAGATCCCATATGTATAGTTTTCATCGGATTATGGGTTTTTCTAACATCTTCCTCCAATTAATATGGTAATGATAAATGTGTTATGATATCGAAGGATATATGGCTGGTCAGACAAATCCCACAATAATAGGGTACATATGTGGTCATCCCACGCATGCAACAAATGGGTACACTAGTTGTTATACCAAACAAGAAACAAGAGGTCACATAAGAGTTTATCCTAATACCAGAAATAGAGGACTCATTGGACGTCATCCCAATCCCGATGCAAGTACATGTGTACAAATCCCAAGCCTAATATGTCATGAATCTTTCGATAGGTAGCCTAGAAATAATATTTTCATTGTCAATGTGCATGACACAAATTCCACGTCTTATGAAATTGTTATACTCTCATTGATCAGGTTCCATTTTTATCTAATGATTAATTTCTCATGAAAAGACAATATTTAATTCCATGATTCATGATTGCAGTCTTTGGTATAAAGGGTATGATTTTCATCTGTAATACCCATGTTCTCATACACTTATTATCTTGTTACTCTTATGAATCTCCAATGTTTACCATTATTGAGAATTATAGATCAAAGTTTCTTATGTTTAGTGTAACTATGATATAGATTAATTTATTAAATGTTACATGTAACTGTGTTCTAGTTATGAAGGGATATGTTCGAGTTGATCTAGATGTTTTATGAAACAATTTTTGGTGCTTCCGTGTTTCCAAAAAAATAAACCCATATGATTATGTTTTAGTTTTTTATGAATATTCATACATTATGATGTAATATATATGGATGAAAATTATGGGTCATTTTACTAGATTAGTTTTTAATTTTATGTTGATCATTGACAACATCATTAGGATTTTTCCATTCCTGTCCATGTTTTCATAAAAGATTCTCCTTGTTTGGGTCTCTATCGGTATGGGAGATATGGTAATCTAGATGTGAGATATTCTACATCATTATTTTTCAACAATTATATAGGGTTGGTTTTTTATAGGTTGGTGTTAAAATATCCATTTATTTTTATTCATTTTTTTTTTTTCAGATATCTCATCTCATTAAATACCACAATGATCCATCCCATGTTTTGATCATGGAGGAGATTGAGTTTGATCATTATTTTTAAACTATGGATAAACCTACGGTGATTTTTTTATCAAATTAAATTAATCTCTATTAAGTTTATTTCATTTTTCAATGTTTTGTAGATTTACACATTAAATTCTAACAAGACATGGGAGAATGAATAATTGATAAGGGAGAAGTGACCAAACCTCCTTTATGAGCATTCATCCTCCTTAAATATTTAAATATATAGAAAGTAATATAGTGGGTTAATTTTGGCATCTTAGTTATTTAAATCCTTATTTTTAATTTAAAATGGGTTGTACAGTGGTTTTATAGAACATGAGGGACAAACTAGGTGTTTTCGAAAGTGCATGTGACTGGATCATAGTGTAAAAACAGTTAACACCCTGAATTGGATCCATTATTGAGTTTTTTTATGTAATGAGCAATGAATTTTTGATTTATGGTGTAAAAAAATAATAATTATGTTAAATTGATCCATATAATGTATTTATCATCTTGTTTTTTAATAGATTGTGACGTCTTTTTAGTGTAAAAAAATATTGGAGAACAATAACATTAATCACTTTATCTCAATGTCAATCAATAATTCCAAGGGGTTATTATCATATGATCACCAAAATTATCTAATATTTTATAGTTCCACTCTCAAAGATGATGATGTATCTTCCATTAATGTTGAATGGTTTTAGTCATTCTGGGATACTCAATTTTTCCATTGTTCTCCAAAATATTTCTATAATTCTACATTGGCGAGTGTTCTATAATCTATTCTATTTTATACATCTATCTCGGAATTAGCTGTAGTTTTGGGCTACATTTATAGGATTTATTCTCATAGAATTATGCTTTATAGTTCCCTTATTGATTTTTTTCATGATCCACTTATAGAGTCAGTTTCTTATTTTAGTTTTGGTGCATTATATGAGAATTTTGAGGTATGTTTCAATATAACTTTTTTGATGACTAACTTTTCCTATATAACTCAATTATATGATGTTATAATCACTAATATTTCCACCTTTCATTTATATTGAGTTCGTATACCCTTATATTGTATTTTGATCTTTTCATGGACGGAGTGTGACCCATGCTTGAGGTAGGTGGTTCTATCTCTATCCTATATTGGACGAACCAAGAATGCACTGGGTTTTACCAATTTTATTATGAAAAATATTTAATGATTCCATATTGATTAATTTTTTTGTGAAAATGGTTTTGTGTGAAAAAAAATCCCCTTTTTAGGTAAAATAATAGTGTTAAAATGAATTTAGAAATTAATCATGAAATTATTTTTCAAATATTGTTTTCAATTGTAAAGCCTTTTTTGAAATTGATTATTAAATTTAAAATGGCCATTGAAATTTATTTTTTAAATTTATATCATGGGAGCCATTGGTATATTGGTGGAGGGTTTAGTGATGGATATTGTCCATTGAATTTATAATAAATTTCTCATTGACAATATATTTCTTGTAATAGATTATAGATGAATGATATCTATGTAAAAATTTATAAATTTTACACATATTTTGATATAAAAACTCACTAAACACATATCATCACTTGTTTTCTATAAAATTATCTTGTTTTGATTACTAAATAGAGAAATTATAATGAACAACTTGTTGTGATCCTACAAATCCAATTTATCTAACACCTAATACATTCCTTCAGGGATGTGTAGTACTTATTTATCCTTTTGTTATCGAAATAGAAAAGGAATCATAGTGATGTGATGAGGTTTATGTCCGCTGGGTATAGGTAGTTGGTGGTGATGTGGAGGGACATTATCCACACATTTATAATATTAGTTGGTCCCAATTTTTGTTTTCATTTTAATACTTCTGTTTCTAATCTTCATTATGGAATTTTTCCGATTTAGTTTATTCTTTCTATTGTAAACATATATATGTCATGTATCCTATTTTTGGTTGAGAGAAATCATCCCCTATTTTTTTTATTTGATTCCAAAGTCACAGTTTCCTATCCATGAGTAATGTAACACCTTTTAATGTAGTAGTGAATTGGTTTGGGTGCAATTTTAGTGGGTTACCCATGTCAGTTCATTAAAATGATCAAACTAGAAGTCTATTTATTAAAATTGTTATGTTTTAAAATATTATCTATCCTCTTAAATTATTTTACAAAATTCTATATACGAAATTAATTCAAGTTACAAAAATTATATGGTGATAATAAATTGTCCTGAAATTTGTCACTCAGTCTGGTGGTGGAAGCCCTTTGGATTTTTGGTTTAGATGATATTAGATTATAATTATATTAGTTTGTTCTTTTAGTTCCATTTAATATGGTATAATGTATTAAATTCTATGTAATTTCATGATAAAAATAATGGTATAATTATTTTAAATATTATTTACTTTTTATTATGACCCACAAGATATGGTCCTTATGAAAATTAATAAACAAATGGTCTAAAAAAATATATCTATTATCGGTGTGAGCACAATGTTTCGAACTGGTTCCCAGGTGAAAATATTTTTTCAAATACCAAATATAATTGGATCATTCTATGTAATCACACAAAAAAAATATAAAATAAAATAATGTCATCTTTGAGAAAGAAAAACTTCACTGATTGGTATATATCAATATGAAAGTCTTACCAATAACTTCAAATCATTGAAAATATGAAATTGTATATTTATTCCATATTATAGATAAAAAATAATAAAATAATACAATATAAAAAAATTTAAATTGATAATGAAAAATATATTTTATAAGTAATATGACATTAGCATCTAATAAAATCTTAATTGGTAAATGTAGTTTTTTATTAAGACATAGGCCCAAAAACATTCTTATTATGATACAATTAACCTCCTCAAACATCTTAAGAAAAAATTCGATTTTTGTTCTAGGATGTTATCTTAAATTATTCATTAACACATTCTGAATCTATAAATTCTATAAAAACAATTATTAATCTGTTAAACTATTCTGTAAAATTTTCTATATGTTTATCACTATCCTATTTGAGTAGTGGAGATATATCCTTTTGGATGATAATTGAATGAATTGCTACCGAATCATACTAAAAATAGAATGTAACTCCAATGGTTCTACCTATATTGTCTGGTTACTGGTAGTTATAGGGTTCCATTTTTTTACATCTAAATAGGTGTTCAAAATCGTAGGTTAATTGAACTATAATTTGGAGTACTGTAGAAATGGTCACTATAACACCCTAATATTTTAAAATAATATTATTTCTCATAGCTTAAACAATAATATGATATATATATATGATATGAAACTTTTTTTCTGATTTTTTTATCTTTATGATATTAAAATATATGATAGTACAAAAAATATCAATTTCATGCTTTCAATAACAATAATATTTTGTTATAGAAAAAAGAGAAAATATAATTTATTTTAAATAATTATTTGAAATATTAATTTTTTTGTTATTTTAATATATTTTTTATTTTCGGTGTTGAAAAAACATTCTATAATCATGACAAAACACCGATATTTTTCTTGTGCAAGCATTAGAAAAACTAATTAAATCATTTTAAAAACTCGAAAAAAAAATTTATGGGTTTTTTAATTTGTACAATAAATATTAAAGATAAATATATCATATTGGATATTTTTTGAACGAAATTAATATAATTAAATTTATACCATTTAGTTTTCAAGATCAAATTATGTAAATAGTTTTTAAAATAACATCATATAATTTTATTTAAATATATTAAATTAAATTATATTAAAATAATAAAAAAATTGAAAAGTATACTAATGACTAAAACGGTTGATAATAAAATCCCATTTCCATTTAGGATCCAATTTTTTCGTTATAATTAATATTATTACGAAATAATATTACAAAATACATTACCATGATTGAGATTAAATTTTTTTTCCAAGGGTTTAACCCAAAAGATAATTATTTAAATGATATCTAAGCCGATAAAAATTTGATTGGATGATTATATTAAGAAAATATATTAGTTATATTATAACCCTTTTCATATTGGAATAATTTTTACATGATTAAAACACCTATTGTATAATAATATATAAGTTATTTTTAAAATATAGTTAATGGAATTATTTAATAAACAATATTTTCTTAAATGGTTAAAAATTCATAAAAAAACAATTCATAAAATTTATTGGTATATGGTTTAATAAATCATCCATGTTCTATATATTGTTCAATTTCCTTTTTATGGAATATTTCATGACCCCTAATGGATAAAAAATCATTGATATCATGATAATTGTTAAAATGATAAATAAAGGGTTAAAACTATGAGATAATGGTGAAATATTAACATAAATTTTACAAAATTTGATTCAACTTATTTTTTATAATAATAATAATGTTAAAATAAGATTATATCAACTTTGAACCATTTTACCTTCAATATTAATTTATATTTATTTAATACTTTTTAAAATTCAAAGAGATCCCCTCCATCCCTTACAAAAATAATCCTCTTCTCCATTATTCCTTGCACCTTTTGAGCCTTCTATATCATCAAATACCTACCATAATAAACTCTTATTTTACTTCACCATATTATGGATCTTCTGTTGTTTGTGAAATAACATCCTTTCATGTTTTAATGTCTAACAAAAAGGGTGTACTTCAAATGAGAGGTGTAACTCTTAATTGATAATTTTTAACTTCATTTTTTATTAATACTCCCCTAAAAAAATTGAATCCTTTCAAAAAATTATAGACAACACATCAAAAATATATTTAATTTTTATGATTATATAAGAACCATAATACATCTTCTTCTTATACATTGGAAAAATATAATCACACACATGCGTACGTATAGACAACCACCACCACGACACGATGTTATTTATTATTCATTTCTATTTTAAATGAAATGTAATAAATAAATATTTAATCCATATATAATATATTTAAAATATAAAAACTCTTCCTATATTGGTTATTTATTATTTACCTATATTTCTTCCCAACAATCAAAAAATGAAAAAATTATCCACGCGTAGATACGACTTATCATTTCCATGTTCATCATAATTTTTTTTGAATATATATCTTATATAGAGAACTATATATATATATATAAGAAAATTTAAAATTATTTCATCTAAAAAATTATATAGATGATGTAACCATTTTCAATCTATAAGGACCTGAAATATCAAACCAAACTCTCAATAATTATGAACATGTTATCACCCTGAAACAATGATTTAAATAAGGAACTATTAATAAATATGAGAATAAATTTATTAAGGGGATCAAATATGATATTATAGGACTATGTGTTATTTTTTATATGATTATGATGAATATAAATTTATTATATAGGTTGTTATAGAACATTTGAACCATGTTGTACTTGTATTTAGGGTTTCATGTCCTTCATTTATTTTTGTGATACTTAATATATATTCCGCACTTGTTTCCATTCTATAGTGTATATAATGAAAATGAATTTATCTAATGATTATTACCAAAAAATTATAGTGATTTCAACATTAATATAAGGTTATATCTTTCATATGGTTTTGAAATGGATATTACAAATGGACTTAGGGTTTCATGGTACACTCACATTTGATAGAAGGATTGTTTATGATTAAGTTTACAGTAAGAAAATTTAAAGAGCTGCATATCAAGAAACATAAGAAATTTATTCTACTAGGATAATTTTTAAATATTACATGTTTTCCATTAATTTTAGTTTATTTATTTACAAAATATACTAGAATAATTTTTTTAGAGAAAACTGAATTTCTTTCTCTCTTTGATTGAATATAATTTTTCTTCTATATCCATGATTTGTAAAAATACGTTCAGTGATGTTCTAAATATTCTACTATCATTTTTTGATGAATTTTATACCCCTAATTTAATTTTTAGAAAATAATTTTAAATGAATAAGTTTATTATATACCCAATGAAGTGCTTTAATGTTTTTACCAAAAACCCTAATGGGATATTTTTTTAACATACAAGGAATGACCAGAATTACCTACAGTCTTGAAAACTCAATGCATGTTTCGTTTAAATAAATTATTTTTTCATAATATTAGTAATTTTTTATTATTTTAATGAATTGTTTCAAAAATTGTTATGATGTTTTCATTTAGATATATTCCAAATATGTTTTAAATAAATTTTTCCAAAATGATAGAATCCTTTGATGTTACTTGCTCGTTATTATGGATATTATTCAATGATAACATCCTTATTGTTTATTTGCAAGGTTAATTATTATTATCATCATATATTTATGTAACCCACTTATTTTCAACGAGTTATCCTACGATGAAATGTTCATATGCTTCTGAAATCTTCTACATTTCCATTGGTTATGATATTTTAATATTTAATTTTGATCTTATATAATGCACAACTATGATTATAATTATGAGATGGTTGGACCTAGAATTATATATCTGAAGGATTAATTGATTATAGATGGTCCCCATATGAGATGAAAAGGAGTGTAATGGGGAGATAAACCAAATAATTAATGGAGACTATCTAATATGATTGTCATGGTCCAATCCACTATGATAGTATTACTATTTATCCTTCAATAAGAAACTGGATTTATATGATTATGTGTATAAAAAAAACATATTTATCAGCCAATGTTATTCTCTAAAACCCGATTCTCTTTGATTAGTTTATGATTCAGGCCATATGAACTATGAGGATATATTCCTTGACCCATGATTATAATATATGGTATGTTGGAAATGTTTTTCAAATGATAAGATCATGTTCTCATACCATAATGATCATGTTATACAAAACTGATAACTGATATCTCCCCTGTTTTCACATACATAGAATCTATGATAAAAAATTATTATGTTTCATTTCCCTAGGATATGATCAAATGATTTATGTTTCATATTTATATGATGGGTTATTTTTATAGAGATCACTGTGGGAAAGGTTATTGTTCACTTTTGAACTAGTTGTATTTGTATCAAATTTTATAGTGACTATAATCTTATACAATTCTAATGTAGATTGAAATTTTATGTTTTATATTTTAATCTCTAAATATGTAATAATTATATCTGAGTTGTATGGGTTTAAATATATACTAACTATAGAAGGGTTAATTTCCATTACTGTTAGGGAACTATTCTTAATAAGAAATTTTTGGCACTATTAATTTATCATAGTGGACATACTATATGGGAATGGTAGTAACATGGGTTTCTAATTAATTTTTTTCATTAATATCTCCTACAATATAGTTTCTCCATATTTTTTTGAAATGATTCCCTAAAATATATCTCCAAAGATAGAAATTTTTTTTACCTCTCAATAGATATATGATTATTCCTAAACCACTTATAACAAAATTTTCTTGATCTTGTTCATAACCTTATTAATTTTTCTGCCATTTAATATTCTTATTAATATTTATTTGTAATTTATACACCCTATATTCCCATATAAACTCCCCCAAATAAATATGTCATCAATAAATTAAATAAACTATTTTAGGATTTGAATTGTCTTAAATAAAAAAAAATTCAACCCCTATAATATTATCTCATACTAATCTATTATACTCTTCATCATTTTATTTACAATGTCATATATTATATTAAATAGAAACCTAAATTATGATTTGAGTCCTCAAAATTTAAGCAAACTATGGCTATAAATCTCTTCCCACAGTTTTTAGAATATTGGGAATATATTTTCACATTAATATAACATACCCACTATTAAATGAACAATTGGTATATATGCTTCCCGGATAGCATATATCTATTCCTACAATTTTTAGAACTGTGGGAATAAATTGTCACTGCAATACTAATATACCCACGGTTCATTGAAACATGGGCATAAATACTTCTCCCAAACATATATGCTGCTACTCGCAGCCGTCCTACTTCCTGCTTCCTGCCGTCTTTCACCAATAAAAACAAACCTGAATAGAATACCAAAAAAACAAAACTGAACTTCCATTACTAAATAAAACAACATGAATGTTTGATAAAACCCAAAACTGAACCTATATTACAAATGAAAAATTTCTTAATAAAACATAACTGGAATTAAATTATGGAGTATATACCATGGCTACTACTTGATCCATGATCTGTAGAAAAAATAAAGACATCCTACATGGGTTTCTAGAGATAAAGCATTGTAGAAAACAATTGATAAAGGATGGTGCACATTTGAAGGTATATTGATGTGACGAAACAATACAGATACTTTTTTAAAAGATGATTCATAGAAAAAAGCTATTTTTTATCCAAAATATAATGTAATAATCACTGGAAGTGGACGCATCAATGGAACCTAAATGGGAAAACCTTGAAAAATTTCAAAATATATTACTAGAAGATAAAATATCTTAAGAACATGGAGTGAATTCTCATAATGACGCATAATATTAGTAGTTTCTTCCATAACACTTGGAAGACAATGAAAATGGTGTTGGGGCTAAAGGAAGATGTTTTCAAAGGATAATATACCAAAGGGAGACAAAAAATGGTGTTTGGGATAAAGGATGATGTTTTCAAAGAAGAATATCCCAATGGGAAGGGTACGAAACTATTAATTTTTCAAGTCATACTGAATGTGTTTTCTTAAAAAATAATGATTCTAGAGATAAAAAAATTGTATTTGGGGTAAAGGAATATGTGATAAGGTTACTCCAACATAATGAAAAATTAATGTTAAAGAAAACCAAGAATAATCCCTTGGGAGAAGGATCAATAATGGATTCATGACGCCTGGATAGAAATTATAATTTCTTGTATAGAGTCACCAATATTTTATAGGATCAAATATTCAAGGGTAACTATTTGTGTTGTGGAAATTTTTTTGGCACAAATTCATAATTATTATATGAAAAAGTGATTAACATAAAGAAATATTGAATCTATGAGATAAATCCAATAAATATAATAATAAACACTATGAGAAATTGGAATAATACCAGAATGTATAAATATACAAGTGAGATGTCTAAAAAAAGACTCTAGTGATTTATTAACATTAGAACTGTCAAATAAAAAGTATAAAATATGTTATAAATTGCACCAGAAAAAATAGAGATATAATTTAAGAAACAAATGTTTCTTATAGGGAAATGAAACAAGTAAAAAATAATGTATTAAGAGAGACTATGTGGGAGATAGAAAGAAATTGGACATGTTGAAAAAGAATTTTTGACGTTCCTATAAAGAAAAAAGGAATTGATGAAGAAGAATATGGTTTCATATCAGGTTGCATTTAACTTCGTTGCATATTCAATAAAAGAGGTCCCACACAATGAGCCTATTGAGAAGTATGAGAACATCAGGTTTTCTACAAAGATAAATCATTATACAATTAGGAAAAGAGGAACAAAGATTATCCCTATGATAAAGTTCGAAAGTATAGAAAATCACAGTAGAGAGACATCTATCAACATTCCAGGTATAATTAAAGATTAAGTACCCCTCCTTATTTCGATTCATTTAATGTATTCTATAATGTAGGGAATTGAAAGAATCAAGTATTGGGGAATCTTGGATAGGCTATCACTACTGTATAACAATAGAATATTCTCATCATTGAGAACATAATCTACCAAGATGATGAGAAAGTGGGTTCATCCCTTTCAAGGGAGGAAAACAAGTCAGAAGGATTTCAAAGTGTTTGAAATCATGAAATATATAAATATGTAATCAACATTAAAAATATGAATGAATAGGTATCACAATAACATTTTCTACCCCATTTTAATACCTTGCACAACATATTTTTTATTTGCTTTTGGGATATGAAAAATATTTTTATTACTTGTTAAATCTATTTAAAACTACCCCAAAATGAGAATTTGATAATGGTATCCCATACGTGAGAATTCATAGACAATCAAGATGTCTTGGTGGACAGTCTCTTTTTTTCTACACTATGTAAGCCCATGCAGAAATGATGTAGATTATATAAAGGAACTTGGTTATGTTCTATGTGGTTTTATCCCTCTCTCACAAATGAATAAGTTTGTAATCCAATTCATGAATTATTTATCAAAAGGTCATTCCAAGCGGCACCCCCCAAGTGTGAATTTCCTCTTCCTATGCCAACCAAAATGTGTTATTCTTGGGCACCAAGATGGTACTCACATTCAGATTATACCTCTATAGACCTTACTATGCACCCAACATCCAGGTGTAATAACCAACTTCCATGTGCAATTCCAAACTTCCAGGTGCAACATGCCCTTGCTTCCGGCAACTAGGCCTCTCTGTCACTACCTTAATTCCCTTTCTCAGGCTTCTTAGAAGCACGATTTATGTTGTTGATCATGTGATTCCCACTTTTCATGTAACATGATCCCGCTGCAATATCCTTTTTAGGTGTTGAATCATATTCTATATGACTTTTTCTAGGCATTTTATTTCAAACAAGATTTTCTGTCTTTTTTTAAATGACTTTTTCCAGGTATCCAGATGACCTTTTCAGGAATTCACCTATCAAATCTCCTTTTACATATTTTCTATTCAAGGAATCCTCTCTATGCTTATTTCATAACCTTCTTTGATGGCTGAGAAGATGAAAACATCCATATATAGAAGCATCTTCCTTGACCGTTATGACATTGTCCCTAATGTCCACAGGGTCAAGTAAAATTGTCTTTTTGTTCCCCCTTGTCTTGTGATCTGTGTGGTCAACCTCTCTTGAGGATCCCGACATAGATACCACCATTGCATCTGAAGATTTAGTGGTTGAAATAATCAATGAGGGGAAAATAAACAGCCAAGGGGAGTGGTATTTGATCCTGGCACTATGGGGATGATGGTCCGCTTCCTTTTCCACCTGCGCATCCCCTAAGGGGATATATATATATGAAGTACATTATTTAATTTCATAGTTTGGATTTATTTAATTTTTCAAAGGAGGATTTTTTGGTGGTGAGGAGTTTCTCATACTGTATTTCATCATTTCCCATCAATGTATAGGATGTGAGCATCCATTTGTTTGTACAAATGTGACATAAAACCGGTGTTTATTCATTGCTCTTATAGATTTTGAATAAGACTATACTTATAAATCATTATAGACACATGAAAATCTAGTATAAATATTCTGAATATCTAAAAGTTTGTTGGTACTTGACCTCATTTTCCAATGTCCCCACTTACACGTTCCAATATCAACTGGTGTTTCCTCAAGAATGTACACTTTTCATGATAATCATAACCAAAAACACACAAAATCACACCACTAATTGTTCAAGTGATAATTTTCCATCCTATATGCTGGCATGATCTCCTTAGATGGCTGGTACAATAAAATTTTCATCATAATGACATCATAACTTTACTGTGTTAAAATTTCCCATTGATGTTTTGTTTCCCTCACTAGAAATTAAAATTTATGATCAACAATAAAATTATGAGAAATCTATGATTTTTTTATGAATTTTAATAACTAGATGAGATGAGATTACACATATTGCACATCCTTGAAATCTTCTATGAAAGGTTATCATAAGTTATCCATATGACAGTACACATCATCTTAGTTATTATAGGATATTTGTGATTTTCATTGAGTATACCAATGAAACCATGTAATTATAACCTCCAGTTTGAGAAAATGTAGGAAGGAAATCCTATCATACATATGGTATTACCTTAAGAGTATATCATGCCCATTGCCAATACAATTTTTCTCAAGAAATAATTTTAATAGATTCAAAACGCATTAATAAACATCCATCCCACATAATGTCATATTTTTTGGAATATGTACGCTTCATACCACTATAAACATCATGGAAATGGAATCATTGTACTTTTATACTTAAATATAGTTTGCTTTTATGGTTGTTTTGGGGGGTATTAAATGAGAGATTTGTATGTGAGGGCGGGATACAAATATTTTTCCAATTTTCTAGTTGGACATCGCTAGTGCCAATCCATGGGAGGTCATAGCTAGTTATTCAGAAAGAGAGGAATTCTTCATGTAGGGATTCTTAATACTTCCTATTTTCTTCACCTTCCTCCATATTATTCTTCCACTTATTTTCCTGTTAATATACTTTTATTTAATCCATGATTCTAGAGATATTAAACAATGTATAAAAATTTATTTTCTACACACTCTCTCTCATTGACCTAACACTCTTTATAGGTTAATAAAATTCAAATTATTTTTGTTTTTACTACTAATATGACGTCCTAATTCATTCATTTTATTATAATGAAATGTATCTCAATTTTATATCGGTTAGTTTTATTTTTCATTGAGTATATTCATGAAAATTATTATAAGAAATCTATATGACTGTTTATTATGAAAACATTGTCCAAAGTATATGAAATCAATGATTAATTAAATTTAAAGGTTAATGCATAAGGGAACCTACCTCAAACTCAAAGAGATCTAATTATAATAACGGTAACTCAAATCTTCCCTTTACCACTTGCACACATATTCACATTCGCTTATATATACAGACACCTAGCCATTATGTACATATTTTCATGGTCATATATGTACAAGGGGGTCCTTACATATATTCTTATACATCCATATACCCCTTTACCATACTCACGTATGTATTTTTTATATATCAATATAAGCACACCTATACCCAATATATATATATTCAAAGTCCATGAGTGAATATATATATATATATATGGGGGATCTTATATATGTATATTCCTAACAATGCATAAATGTGAAAGTCCCCATTTACAACGGATACCTGAAACCACCTCTATAGGTGAAAAATACTCTAGAAAAACCATGAAAACTCAATATAAAAAAACCCATAAATTAAAAAAAGCAACAGATTGAAATGGAACAAAACACACATTAAACCCATGGAGATCACAATACCCTTCAAGGAGTTGGCTAGAATAAGCCTCTAATAGGACCCCAGAGAACTAAACATCAAGAATCGACCAAAAAACCCACAATACAAGTTAGGATTCAGTAGTAGTGATCTAAAATGAAATGAATAGTGACATAGAATCCAGAAATATCACATAAGTAGATCCATAATAAAGAAAACACATCCTAAAGAAAACACTACTTCTTTATGAATTTTATCATCCAAAAATAAAATAGGAGAACCCAATAACATAGTGTCCCTAAAATTTTAAAAAAATAATAAAATGATTATAGAAAAAATCCCACCTATAAAAAAATCATATTGAGAAAATTCACATAAACATACTAAATCATCAAAAATGATTACATGAAATAGTATGTTGCAGGGTATTCAGATGCAGAGTATACTAAGACATCATTTTGAAACTTATAATAAAAAAATGATTTTCAAAACGTGTAATCATATAAACGTTTCATTTGTAAAAAAATATAATGGAAACAAAAAAATATATTAAGATAATCCAAAAAACATTCATTAATGCTCTAAAATATCTGAATAAAAAGACTATATAAAATAAAAATTTATATTTTAACATCCAATTTCTCTACCGATATTTCTCTAAACTCTATAGAAATTCCTTTTCATCATTTATTTAAATTAAGTAACAAATTATAGAAATATCTATTAGAATTTGAAAAAATGCATGGTAACCATAAAAATAGTTTTGTTCTATTAAATAGAAATTATTATACACTATATTCCCCTATCAAAATTGTTAAAACTCTTCACATATACTTCAAGATTGAGTATATATATATTATTCTTTAGAATTTACTTTATTATAAACTAATATATTCTTCCAAAAATTAAAAAATATTCTATTTTGGAAGAACTCCTTGATTTATTGTATATACCCATTCATCCTAAATCACCCAATTAGTTAGATCCAAATATAATGTATAATGGGAGAGTGGTACCTTTGATAACTCTCAATTTTTGGATTATGATTACTCATGGTGAAGCTACCCATTGTTCATAGGTTTATTTGAGACATTATTATTGGTTATGTTTTCAACACTACTTGTAGAAGAATAATTCTATATTTTCTATCCTGCCTTCATCGTGGTTATTAGAAATGAACTTTCATTCCTCATTGATTATTCCATCATTATGATGAATTAATACTAGTTTTACCATATGATTAATAATTACTTATGAACATTATGGATTATCTTCTTATGTTCTCTTATCCAAAAGAGGAATCTTCTTTCATACTTCTATACATTATTTGTCATGTATGTTACCTTGGATATATTCTTCCGTAGTGGGTTCATCTTAAATTTCATTCTTATTTCTCCCCAACCCCAAAATGTCCTCCTTTTATTTCATTAACTTGTTGATTTTTTTCTTTTCAATCATAGTGGGATACTATGGATGTAACTCTATTGATACTAAATTCTCCTTTAGTTGAGGTCTGATTTCTATAGAAATTTTACTTTTTTTCTCTTTTATTTCAGGGTATATACTTCACATTAATATTATATAGATAAGGGAATTCTTATTGATATCTTTTTTTCTCCTCTCACTCCGCTATAATTAGAAATACCATTGGTTATTACATATAAAACACCTCTAATAAAAATCATACTTGTTTGGTATCTCAAATGTTATGTCAATAAATTAATTTCTTCTACCACTACTGAGACCTCGAGGTTCTAGAAACACACTCATCGTGTACACCAGTTTTCCATAATAGTATAGCATTTTTGGTATCTTCTTGTGAGAGGATATACTTCTATACTTAGCATCATATGAAATTATTTTCACAAAGTACCCCTATTAAAAAAATTCATACCCAATATATATTTGTCATAGGCACACAAATCACTCAAAGGATCATATTAAATTGGTCCGAAAAAAGAGAGTAGAATAAAAAAAACATAAAATGGTGGTAGATGAAGCATGGTGTTCCAAACCACATTGCCATTGGAAGTGGATGCTAAAACACGTATCTGACAAGAGAGAACCATGAATAACCCTTGAAATAAGGATCAAATTCAGAATATATAAACCTCAAAACCTATAGGGTTAGGGAGAATTAAACTGGGAAATAGGAGAGAGGAAACTTTATGAAATCGAATAATTAAATAATATGAATTCTTACATCGATGTAACGACCAAGAACCCACTAAAAATTCGGGAGAAATGACTGGAGGATATGGAGACAAGAGAGGGGGTGTAGTGCGGGATGTTCACCCATGGGGTGTCTCACACGTGACTTGGGAGGATAATGGGGTCATCGAACATCGCCAGAGGAGAGGGAGCCGAGAGGGGGGGGGGATGTCACCGACGTTAAGGATCTGAGAGGGGAGAGGTGGGACATCACCGGAGGAGAGGGAGCTGAGAGGGACTAGGGCATGGAGGTGGAGGACTGGACATTGAGGTGAAGGTGGAGGCTAGGACCTTGAGCCGGAGGCGAAGGCAGAGGCAGAGGCCTGGAGGTCGAGGTCGGGGAGGGGCGAAAAGGGTCGAGATGCAAATTATAGTGAGGGGAGGAGATGAACCATGTAGGGATCCTGATGGAAAATCAAAATCAGGAGGTTAATCCTGATGGAATGGTGAAATTGGGGGATGTGTATACACGATATTAATCTTATTTGTGGGTATTGATAAGAATATATCATCTATACCCATGGTTCTTCTAAAACATGTGTATAGATTCATGGGGATAAATCTATTTTCCTATTGTGCTTGTGCGTTTGTCTCAAAATTCTTTTTCAGTTGTCACAAATTTTCATTTCAAGACCCAATCAAAGTCAAAATATTTCAAGATAGCATGAATAGTTATTTATATGTTTCATAATTTCATTCATTGAAATCATATTTATTGAATACCCTTTTCCCCCAACCATGAAATTTCTTCCTTTTAATATTTTTCATTTCTATTAGATATACAATGAAAAAATTATCCAAATATAGTTAATTCTCCCTTATGGATAATATGAAATTTACCAAAAAATTGTTTTCCTCAATAACTAATCTATGTCACATAGGAATTAATGATTTTTTACATTACTTATCTAATTAATTTTTTTTTAAATTGTTAATAAAATCATGATACGTGAATCATAGTGATTAATGTCTAATATTGTTCAAAAATAAATATTCATAAAAAATTTGTTCGATATCTCTATTAATAATAAATTATATATAAATTGTGACACCACTAAAAATAATAACACAAATCATATAAATATATTGATTCAAATCACAACGTTCATCCTAAATATTCACAATGACATTATTCGTTTGGTTCATCATATCATTTTTAAAATTAGTCCATGCTAATGGACCCACAATGATGTGGATTTATTAAAATCAAAAGTATCCATCTATTGTTCATCAATATTTAATTTTCCCATAATATGTACAAGAGTTAAATTTTATAATAAGAAATATACAATTACTTTCAAAATGTGTGTTTGAACCTGGAAGAATGATGGTGTTCTTTAAAACCCACACATTTTTAAATTCCAAAAAACCTCTCAATAATATTATATGTTAAATGATGATGAAAATTCATCAAATTTGGAGGTATTATTGGTTATTGAAAATTACACCATTAACATAAATAGTGATGTCAAACATCATATGGGTATATAAAATATTTATAGTGTATACGTCATTTTTAAACAATTAATAATGACCCCATGGAAAAATAAACCCATTTCACATAGTTATTATATCACATAAAACCATACGATCACTTATAGTCCCTTCCAATAATAGACGTGTTTCATTAAAGTCTATATCATGCATACCCATTTCGTGAAAATTCATTGTAGTCTCACCCATTATATATCATTGTTTTCTGATGTCAAACATTATGACATTTACTTTTACATATATTCAATCCAAACCAATGAGTAAATTCTTTTATAAGGATAAAAATCATTATAATTTTCATGATACATGGTATGTTTGGGTTACCTATGATTAATAAAAATCGAACAATATTAACTTTAAAAAATTTTATATCCCATTATATAAATCCAATACTATGCATTCTAGGGAATCAAATGAAATCTATCCAACATGTATCATAACATTTGAAATTTCATAAAAATTTCTTTGTATTGGTTCACTACATCTTCATATGGTTATTTTTATAACACTATTATTCACATCAAATAAAAGGATATGCATAAAAATGAATCTTGTTCAACTATAAGAATATTTTTCCCCACCTCACCTACCACTATGTGAATATTGTTGACAAACCTATAAAATTTGTTTATATACATCTAATATATGGTATAACACTTAATGTAACTAAATTAATCAAACCCATTTAAAATATCATCATTTCTTAAAATTCAATACTCCATGGTTTAATACCATTATGATTACTCATTATTTTTTAATCTATTAAAATAATTAAAATAGATTCTTGTATTTTATGGTTCCAACTAATTATCTTCCTCAAATCATTATAATATATTTAATTAATATGATTACAATATTTTATAATTAAAAATGATAAATTGTACATAATTTCGTACCTAGAAACACCAAATTAAATTTATTTTATTTTAAACTTTATAATATTAAAGTATATGAAACATTAAAAAATATCAATTCCATGATTTTGATATCTATAATATTTTTTGACAGTGAAATAAAAATATATATTAAGTTTTAAATAGTTATTTGAAATAACAGTGAATTTTTTTTTGTAATTTTAATTTCTTTTTAATTTTTAATGTTGAAAAAAACATTGTGAAGTCTTTTCACAACACTAAAACTGTGCTTGTGAATCCATTAGAAAAACTCTGTAAATTATTTTATAAACTATAAATTAAATTTTTTAGAGTTAAAGTGTCCAATGAATTTTAAAGATAAGTATAACATATTGGAGATGTGTTGAACGATATTATTTTAATTATGTTGCTCTCATTTAGTTCTCAAAATCAAATTATTTGAATAGTTCTTAAAATAAAATTTTATTATTTTATGTTAAATATAATTAATTAAATTATATAAAAATAAAAAAATTGTAAAATAGTATAATAATGATTAAAAAATTTCAATAATATCATCCCATTTCCATTAAGATTCATTTTTCCATTATGAATAATGGTATTACCCACTAATACTACAAAATACATTACCAATATTGAGATTAAAATTGGTTTTCCAATGGGATAACAGAAAAGATAAGTATTTAAATTATAACTAAGATGACAAAAATTCGATTGGATAATAATATTATGAAAATATATTCCTTATATTATTATCCTTTTAATATTGGAATAATTTGTAAATTATTAAGAATCCTATTGCATTATAATATTTAAATTATGCTCAGAAATACGATTAATGATATTTGTTAATAAACAATATCTTATTAAATCAATTAACAATCATGAAAACAATTATTCATAAAATTTATTGTTATATGTTTTAATATAACACACATGCTCCATATATGATTCAATTTAATTTTTATGGCATCATTTGTGACCCTTAAAGTGTAAAAAATATTAGATTTCATTATAATTATTGAAATGATAATTAAATGGGTAAAACTATGAGACAATGGTGAAATAATACCATAATTTTCCAAAAAAATTATTCCTGAGATTTTATAATATCATAATCATTTTAAATAAAATTTATCAATTTTGAACCATTTTACCTTGTATATTAATATATTTTTATTTAATACTTTAAAAAATTCAAAGAGATCCCCTACATAACTTATAAAAAGAATAATCTTCTCATCTACTGCAAGCACCTTCTGAGCCTTAAATATCCTCAAATACCTACCATAATAAAATCTTATTTTACTTCACCATATTATGGAACTTCTTTTGTTTCTTAAATAACATCCTTTCATTATTTAAGGTCTAACCCAAAAGGATTTCCCCAATGAAGAGGTGTAACTCTTAACTGATAATTTTCAACTTCATTTTTTATTAAACCTCATCTAAATAAATTGTACCCTTTGAAAAAATAATGGATCAAGAATATGAAATATATTTAATTTTTTTATTATATAAGAACTATAACCCATCTTCTTCTCATACATTGGAAAATGATAATCCCGCTCAAGAGTATGTGTGGTCTTCACCCACCACGAAGTGATGTGACTCATTTATTCATTTCCATTTTAAACGGATGGTAATAAATAAATATTTAATCTTTATATAAGATATTTAAAACATAAAAACACTTCCTATATTGGTAATTTATAATTTACATTTTTTTTCTCAACCACGAAAAAATGAAAAATTATCCATGCATATGTATAGCTTATCATTTCAATGTTCAGTGTAATTTATTTTTCAATCTCTATATTATACATAGAACTATAAATATATGTATATATATTGAATAAATTTTAAATTTATATCATTCAAAAAATTATTTTGATTATGTAAACATTTTCAATCTATAAGAACCAGAAATATCAGAAAAACACTCTCAATATATATGAACCTTTTATCACCCTAAAACAATGATTTTAATATGGAATTATTTTAAAATATGAGAATAAATTTTTTATGGGGACCGGAAATGATATTATTGGAATGTGAATTAATTTTTTATATAATTATGGTGAATCTAAATTTATTATATAGTAGGTAATAGAAAATTTCAATCATGTCATACATGAGTTATGTGTATCATATCCTTTATTTATTTTTATGATACTTAATTCATATTCACCACTTTTTTTCATTTAGTGGTGTAAATAGTAAACCTGAATGTATCTTATCATTATTACATAAAAAATATTGTGATTTTAAAATCCATCTAATGTTATATCTTTCATATGGTATTTATAAGGATATTACCAATGGAATGAAGGTTTTATATTACAGTCTCACTGGTTAGAAAGATTTTTTATGATTAATTTTACATCAATGAAATACATTGATATACATTTAAAGAATCAATATAAGTTTTTTTACTGAGGTAATTTTTAAATATTACATGTTTCTATTCATTTTAATCTATTTATGTAAAAAATATACTAGAATAATTTTTTTGAGAAAATTGAATTTATTTATATCTTCGATTAAAAAACATTTGTCTTCTATATGTATGATTTATAAAAATATGTTTACAAAATATTTTAAATATTATACTATGATTTTTTGATGAAATTATTACCCCTGGTTTACTTTTTAAATTGGTTTGAAAGGAATATTTTTATTATATTCCTAATGATGTTTCTTTTAGTTGTTACCAAAAATGATAATGGGATATATTTTTTAACATACAATGAATGAAAAGAATTACAAATAGTAATGAAAACGCAATGCTTTGAAGCTTCCATTATATGTCTCCATGTTTCATTTCAATAAATTACTTTTCCATAATATTATTAATTTTTTTAATGATGTTTTTCCAAAATGGAAATGGTGTTTTCCATTAGAAATATTCCAAATAAGTTTTAAAATAAATTTTGAAATATGATAGAATTCATTGATGTTACTTGTGATTTACTATGGATATGATTCTATGAGACCATCCTTATTTTTCCTCTAAAAGTTTAATGATTATGATCATCAGATATTTATATAACCCAATTATTTTCTCAGAGTTATCCTATGATGAAATGATTAAATGTTTCTGAAATATTCTTCATTTCTAGGGGTTATGATATATGAATAATTAATTTTGATCTTCTATAATTCATATGTATGATTTTTATTATGATATTACTAGGCATATAATTATATTAATCTCCGATGAATTATGTAGAGATGGAAATATCATGAGATAAACATGAGTGGAATGGGGAGAGAGCCCAAATCATTAAGGTAGGCTATCCACTATAATTGTCTTAGTCCATTCAACTATGTTAGTATTAATAGTAATCCTTCAATATGAAAATGGGGCTCTATGATTATGTATATAAAAACATATTTATTAACCAATTTTATGGTCTAAAAGCTGATTATATTTGATTAATTTATGATTCATTCCGTATGTATTACTAGGATACATTCTATGACTCATGATTATGATCTATGATATGCTGGGTATGTTTTTGAAATGATAAGATCATTTTTTTCATACCCTAATGATCATGTTATACATAAATGGTCATTTATATATTCCATGTTTTCTCTTACATATAATCTATGATCATCTTTATTATGTTTCATTTTCCCAGGAAATTATCCAATGCTATATATTTGATATGTATGTGATGGGTGATCATTATAAAGAACATTGTGGGATAGGTTGTCGTTCCCTTTTGAACTAGTTATTTATTTATCAAATTTCACCTTGATATTAATAATATATGATTCTGATGTGGATTAAAATTATATGTATTATATATTAATCTCTAAAGATATAATATTTATATCTAAAATGTCTTGGTTTTAATATAGACTAACTATAGAACGGATGACTACCAATACCAATAGGGCACTATTGTTAATCAAAAAATTTTGTCACCATAATTGTATCAGAGTGGACATAATATATGAAAATTATAGTAACATGGGTTTATATTTCCTGTTTTTCTTTAAGATATCCTACAATCTAGTTTCCCCATTTTTTTACATGATTCCCTACAATATATTTACAGAGAGAGAAAAAAGTTATAACTCTCAATAGATATAGGATTATTCCCAATCCAATTGATTCCAAATATTCTTGATCTTCTTCATACCGATATCCATTTATCAACAATGTAATATTATTTTTAATATTCCTTCGAAATTTCTACACCCTATGTTCCTAAAAAAATCCCCCATATAAACATTAAATCACTAAAATTCAATAAACTCTTTCAGGTTTTGATTTTTTTTATATAAAAAAATATTCAAACCCTCTAATATTATTTGATACTGATAAATTTTACTTTTCATCATTTTATTCAGAATGATATATCTTATTTTAAATAAAAACATAAATTAATATTTCAGTCCTCAGAATATATAAAATAATAATCTAGAACATTTTTTCCACATGGAATATCTTCAATAAAAATGATTTAGTCATTATGAACCACTATATAATTAATGTATGATAGTGAATGTTTTCTGATTCCCATTCCATGAAACATATGATGCATAATATATCAAATAATGGATTTATCATGTACTAAAAAATATATAATTTTTTATTTTATATACTATTTAAGAATGGGTAGACTAATTAAAAAGTAGTATTATAAATCAACAATATCATAAATCATTCAAGAAGTTATCCTTTGTTGGTTTTTACGAAATTATTTCTCTATTGTCAAACACTTTCATTTCAAGACACATTCAATGTCAAAATATATAATTATATAATGAATAGTTATTCAAGAGTTTAATAATTACATTAATTGAAATTATAATTAAGGGATACCCTTTTCCCACTAACCAGGAAGTTTATTCTTCTCAATATTATCAATTTCTATTAGATGTACAAGGAAAAAAATTAGCAGAAAATTGTTCATTTTTTCCTTATAGACAATATGAAATTTATCAAAAATTCATTTTATAGAAGATATAATCTGTGTGCCATTGTAATTAATGATTTTTTACTTTATTTAACTAATTTAATTTTTTTGAAATTTTTTAATAAATGCATGATATGTGAAACATTTTTATTTATGGGTAATATTGTTTAAAAAATTCATAATAAATTAGTTTTGAATCTATATAAAAAATAAATTAACTTTAAATTGTGACACTACTATGAATAACAACACAAATCATATAAATATATAGATTCAAATCACATCATGAATCCCTGATATTCACAATGACATTAATCATTTCCGTCTAAATTTTATTTTTTGAATTAGTCCATGATTATTGGGTCACATTGTTGTGGATTTATTATAATAAAAAAATCGATTTGTGGTTCATCAAGATCTATTTTTTTCCATAATACTTATATGTATTAAATGATATAATTGGAAATAAACAATTACATTATTATTATGTGTTTGAACCTAGAAGAATGATGGTGTTCTTAAAAAACACCAACTTTTTTAAACTCCAAAAAACCTCTCAATAATATTATATGATAAAGGATGATGAAACATCAACAACTCTGGTGGGATTATTGGTTATTGATAATTTCACCATTTATATAAATGGCGATGTCTACCAATTTATGATGGTATTAAAATTTACAGTGTATATGTCCTTTGTTAACCAATTAATAATGATTCTATTGAAAAATAAGCCGATTTCACCAAGTTATTATACCACATAATTCTATACCATCAATTATATACCCTTCCAATAATAGATGTGAATCCCTAAAGTTAGCCTCATGCATACCCACTTCTTGAAAATTCATTGTAGTGTCACCCATTGTATTTTAATATATTGTGATGTCACGCATTAGGTCATTTACCTTTACATATATTCAATCAAAACCACCAATTAAATTCTTTAAAAGGATAAAAATCATTAGAATATTGATACTAAATGGTATATATTGGCTACATATGATAAATAAAATTGGAATTATATTATCCTGATA
The DNA here is from genome assembly GCA_963277665.1 of Viscum album. NCBI lineage: Eukaryota > Viridiplantae > Streptophyta > Magnoliopsida > Santalales > Viscaceae > Viscum > Viscum album. Next base: position 1,303,826,210 of record OY728127.1, read on the forward strand.
AAATTTTATATCCTATTACTTAAATCCTTTACAATGCATTCAAGGGTCTATAATAAAATCAATCCAGCATGCATCATAACATTTGAAATTTCATAAAAAAATTTATTCTTCATTCAATATATCTTCCTATGTTTAATTCTATAACACTATTATTCACATCATATACAAGGATATGTGAAAAATGAAACGTGTTTATCTATAAGTATATTTTTTTCCCAACATCCCCTACCACTATGTAAATAATGTTGCAGAACCTATAAAATTTATCCATATTCATCTAATATAGGGTATAACACTAAATGTCACTAAATAAAACCAAACACTTTAAAATATCATCCTTTCTTAAAATTCAATACTCTAGGGTTCAATACCATTATTATAACACATTATTTTATAAAATATTTGAATAACTAAAATAGATTCTTGTATTGTGTGGTTCCAACTAATTATCTGCCTTAAATCATTATAATATCTTTCATTAATATTATAACACTATTTTAAAATTAAAAATGATTAATTTTATATAACTGTGTTCCTAAAAACACCTAATCAATTATAATAATTGGAAATGATTTTTCATATTATTCACTAAACACCCAAAATTCATAAAAAAATAATTATATTTTTGTTAAATGTTTTCTATTAAATGATAAATATCAAATAAATAATATAACCTATGTAATTACTAAATTTTACATGAAAAAATTTCAATTCAATAAATAATACAATATAAAATAAATTGTGTAGAAAAACATGATTAAGAATTAAATTTTTTCAAAAAACAGAGAAAAAACAACACATAGACCTTTAAATTTAAAACATTCACTGTGATCTGAATGATTTTTTTCTTATATACTTTCAATTAAACATGATATGTAAAATATTAATCAAAATTTAATTAAATAAGAAGTTTAGAATAACAAATTCCAAGGTATAGTAATAGTATTCAAAATATATTTGAAATTTTTAGCACAATTTTTTTTGGAAAAAATCATTTTAAATGACAACCAATGATGCTACTATTATTTTATGAAAATAAAAGATTTGAAAATTATAAATCTCTAAAAAAATTAATGGTATAAAAGATTATATTTAAAATCAAAATTAATATTTGGGTATCAAACAAATAAATTTGTATCATTTGAAGATATCATTGAGATAGGCACACATCACTATTGGTTTGATGTAATATCAATATAACAGTTACAGTATTTTAGAAACTAGAAATTTCTTATTATGTTGAAATGATAGTGTCACATAAAGTTCTACGATGGAGTTATGGGTTCAGAATAACGTAGAGAGAAAAATATTTTTCCACCCTATAATGTCACCACCTATGAAATGTATCATAGTTTTGGAGGGACACGTTATGATTTTTAAATATTTCATAAGTCAGTTTTTCTATAAAATTTTGTTTTAATGACATACTTCAATCTCTATTATCATATATATAGAAGGAAACATCGATTTTTTAATGGAATAATTAACTCATTTTAGTAGTTATATATAATTAAAAAACATGGTTAATTTTCTATTTCCTTTCCATTAGCTCACTTTCAAACATGTTGAACATAGACATTGGAGAATCATTATAGTTTATATTTTAACCACAACTAAAAGTAGAAGAATCCATTTATATTGAAAATATAATATTTTAATTTCAATTAAAATAAAACTTTTAAATTGGATATGAAAAATGTAGTTAATTTTTTTGTACTATGTATTAATAAGGATAAATGCGAATTAAAAACTATTCATTTGGATTATACAATAAATATCTGAACTTTGATTTTGATGATTCAATTTGACATTGAGAAATTGAAATTTTATTTTTTATGTATATGAAAATTTTGTATGATGTCCATTAAAAATTATATTAATAGTGTTAATTTTTTTGAGTGTTAATATTTATATAGAACAAAATATAAAATTTAGTGTTTAGTTTTACCTTGTGAGTATTTTTTAATGTGGGATAAATGTATCATGTGAAAATTAGAGTAAAAAATATTAAAAATTATATATTTTTTAAATTTGATAAAACAAAATTGAATTAATAGTAATTTATTTATTATTATTTGTTTTCATTTGGTATAATATGGAATTATTTTTAAAACAATATACTTGAATTTATATTGGGTGCGAAAATAGAAAATGTCACACTAGAATTCATTATCTGTGTTCCCTCCAAAATTCAAATAAATATTGTTATCATGGAATAATCTAATTGAGATGATTGTAAAACAGTTTTTAGAGAATAAATTTTTAGTATTATTCTATATATTAATTAATAACATAGTAACTATGTTATTTTTTATTCAAACCTGAGTGTCTATTTCATATATGATTTGGGTAACACCGCTTGAATATGGTGTTTTTTTACTATGAAAATAAAAAACTATACATGAAATAATAATAATAGATTTAGGGTCATTCAATAATCATCCATTAATTCATTATTAGTGGTCATAAACGATGGAATAAGATTGTTTTAACCCAAAAAATATGTTAAGGAATAAAATTTAATATGGAATTTATAGATTAAATTTGGTTTTAATTGAAAATATATTTACTAAATGTGATGAAATATTTGCAGTACAATATTATACCATTAAGATTCAACTAAAAAAGTGAACTATAATTTCCATTAGAAATTTTACCATAATTATTTTAATGATGCCTCTATTTATCAACATTGAAACCTAATAAATAATAATATTCTTTCCTTTTGAAGTAAAAATCTGAAAAACCAATTAACATAATATTAATAGTGAATATATTATTTTCACTGTATATGAAATAGTTGACCTAAATTTGAAATATAGAATTCAATTTTCCAATGATACATTACTACTATAAATGTGAACTGGATTTTAATTTTGAAAATATTAGTTATAAAATATGAATCTTATTATTGAATATAGAACATGAAATTGAAAAAATATGAATAATTGTTTTTAATGAAATTGAATACATGATTACAATTATTTATTGTGAAACTAATGCTAAAAATATTATTCTCAGTTGAAGTAGATGAGAAATTATTTATATCAAATTGACCTTTTGAATTTCCTATTTAAATGTTATATAAAATCATCTAAAATATATTTTCCACCTCAATTTTAAACTATGAATTTTATATTAAAATTTCACATTAAGAAAATAAAATTTTAGTTTTCTATTAAATCAAAATCATCTGGATAAATCATTTACTATAAAATAAGTTCTTTAAATTTATCATTAATGAAAATAGAATTTTTTTAACTGGATTGAAAATTTGGTAGATCATTTCTGTAATGCTAATTTTCTAGTATAAAATGTAATTATAATTTTTTATTTTGAATTATACACTATAAAAATGTACTATTAAATTTATGTTGACATATAACACTGTAAAATTTCTATGTATATCATATTTTATACTTTATAAAATATTATAGATCTTTTTTTTAATTTTTTTATCAATGTCAATGAATGTATTATATTTTAATTTAGTGGGGTTTACATAATTACAGGTCAAATATAATTACTTTTCATGAAAAAAGTTTATAATTTGACACGTAATTAATGTAATAACAAATGTATACTTTAAAGAAACACTATTTACGAATTTTTTCCCGATTTAGTATAAAAATTAAAGGTCTCATTGTAAAATTATAAATAGGTAGATTATCTTATGTACTATAAATATATAATATATTATCAGCAATTATTAATTTAATGTAATAATAAACATTAATTTATTAATATTTAATAAATATATCATATTAAAAAATGATAGAGATATTCCCAAATGTAAAATGTGTCTATGATATGATTCATCCTACATCATAGTTAATAATATAGGGATATTATATGGGATGGTATCCATATTAAAAATTCTAAGAAAATTCCTTAGATAAATATATCATATGGAATGATATGGTGATATTGTGTTACCCCTAGTTTGTCCAAAAATAATTTAAATCATAAGAATTTGATATTATAGTGAATCATATTATACTATTCATATAGACCACATATGATTGATAATGAAACCGACCATTAAATGTTAATTTTAATCTTATATTATATGAAATTATATCATTGATAGAAATCTTTTATTTTTATTAATTGTTCAATAAGATGAAAATTGGCGGAGGTTTACTAATGTTGCAACTGGATGCATCTAATGATATATTATATAACATATGAGTAATTTATAAACTAGACTACGGATTAGTAATAATGGTAATATAAGAAGGATTATTCCATTTAGATTATTTTCTTGAGTTTCCTAGAGTCCCATCATTCATTCTATAGGAATTTTCCTCTTCTATCCTCTGTATTGATAGACATAACAATATCATGATGACCTGAAGAAACCTACCCAAAGAATTGGTTGTTTAGTTTTCCCCTAGAGACACTATACACTAATGGATCATTAGGATATTACTTGATATATACATATATTTCTTAATCATAGGTAGAGGGTTAGAAATCTAAGGTCAATGGTATGTGTTATATTGTGAGATTATATGTCGTTTTAGTTTTCCAAAAAAACTAACCTTTGGTTTGAGGATTTTTATGTCTTTTAATGCTTTAAATTAGTGTAATTTGATCATTGGAAACCCACAAATGGTTTCTGAGTATTACAATGCATCTTTATTATTGAAATAATGGTTACATTGATGATATATTGGATGACATATTTAAAATTGTGGTAAATATAATTATATACTATACAAAATATGTATTATGGATACATTTATGATATCAAATTCTTTAAGAAATGGTGTATAATTTTCACTAAGTCGAATATTTTGATATGAGATATCATAATCACTAATATGGTAATTCTGTATGATATTGGATACTATTGGTGATTACACCACCAATTCCATAAGTTTTATAATATATCATTGTCTTTCTTATTTGTAACTCTAGACTATAAATGGGTTGTTTTACCATGTAAACGATAACATATTGTGTATCATACCTCAACTATGATATAATAGATGTCATAAATTATAATTACAAAGTATATGTGGTTATATTCAATAAAATAGTTATTTGTCATGGAATATAATTACTAATACTTCACTTCAATTTGTATCCCACAAAACCCAATTGGGAGACATAATATCATATCCTGAAGAACGATATGGCCAATATCATTATGTTTGTTTATTTTTTTCATTTTTAAAATTATAACATTTAATAATGTACATTAAATAAAACCAAAAACATTTTGTTAAATGTTCTCTAGGGTTAATATAAAATTTACAGGTTGAATAATATTTAGTTTATATAAGTAAAAAATTAGATAAAATATTAAACTTCTTAGTTTTATTTATGAATTTTTAATAAATATAAATACAGATTTTTATATTAATAAATTATTTCGTATAAAATTGAAATTTTTTAAAAGGGTACTTTTGGGGACATTCAAATTGAATTAAATATTAATAATAAAAATATTATAATTATGTAATTTATACACATAAAATATTAAATGAATATAATTAAATAAATATTAAAAAAATATTATTTTATAGTATTAATATGTATATATTAATGCTATCTAAATTAAAATATTAAGATTTCATTTATAATAAAAGTTAGTTGTTCTTATTTATCCATGTTTAAATTACTATGTTTTTAGAATTTATATTTGAATCATTGATAGATTCTTATATAATTATTTAACATAAGAATAATTTAATAGTTCTTTACTCCCATGATTATAATTCATATATATAAATTGTAATATTATTAGAAAAAATATTTTTTTGTGTAATTAATTAAACTGCTTCATTATGATTTAATGATTGCATTTAATAAGTCATATTATATGGATTAAAATTTAATTTCATCTATATAAAATTACATGAACTCGTTCATAAGTCATATAAATAGTAACAAATCAATATGGTCTAAACATATTGAAGTGATGTATGGAATAAGGAGTTCAATTTATTTCAGTAGAATTATCCATACACCAAAAGGGATGAATGGGAAAAGAGAGTGAGACTAAATTTCCATGACATTTAAAAGTATTGGATTCTTTCTAAATAAAACAAAATTTGGTCCTCAGTCATCCACCCATGTAGGTTCATCAAGATCTAGTTTCCAATGGATTATCATATATGAGGAAATAGCGTAATGGGTGACACTAATAGGTTTTTCCCAGTTTTAGTGTTTTATTGGGGTTATAAATAACTATCAAAATCATAGAATGGATAGAAAATTAATATTATTGAGCTGACCCATATGATAGAATGACTATATAGTTTCTTTCCCAATTATCCAAGTCTTGTTCCATATATTTTTGGCACTGTGACATACGATAGAAGATAACCAAAGAAGACTCATTTCTTACTAATATATGTATCGTATCACATATGTGTATGTGATTAGTAAAAAGGAGTATCCATTTTTTTAGGAAAATAATTTATAATATAAATTTTAAATTATTTTCAAACATGAAACCTGTATGACAAAATTTTATATTTTCGATTAATTTCTTAACATTTATCAACCATGAATTGTATATTATTATATGGAAATAATGATATTTAATGGAAAAAATTATATGCTAATATATGAACCTTATTATTATTCTCAAATTAATATTGAAAAACTCTATGATTTTGAGGAACCTCATCCTTGGTATTCTATGTTTGAAGTAGTTTTATAAGTTAATCTATCTTTTTATGAGAAGCTCATATAAAATTGTATATGGACTCAAAAGAATTAGTTATATGTTTAAATAAGGAACATCTGTCCATATTCATATTCTAAATTTTATAAAGTATTATAATAATATTGAAATGTTTAATTTATCATCTAATATTGGTTATGGATATTGAATTACTTATGTTATTATTATTTTAATTGTTTTAAAACTATCAATGATTTCCATCAATATTAACTATATCTTATCAAATATTTTATATTAGATGAACATGGCGTGTAATATTAAGATTTGGGTGCTTTTTTAGGACTATAGGATCACAATGTTTTAGTCGAAAGAAAAGAATACTTTATTTTAGAAACAATTACCATTGGTCATTGAAATCTATATTGTTTAATAAGGGAAGAAAAATTACATTGGATTAAATTATCTAAGAAGCATTATGATGTTGGATAAAGTCTATGGATATGTCCATGTAATGTATTATTGTTATAGAAAGTATTTAATAATTTCTAATGTGTCTATGAGATAAAATATTTATTTTCAAATTTGTTTAATATAATGGATATTAAAATAATGGAATGAATAGACGAAATTTCCTTTTATAATTTAATTAATGAAGAAAATAATTTGTAATCATGAATTTCAATATAAATAATTATATATCATGCTCAAATTGACTTTTTTAATAGATTTATTTGGTTTTCAAACTTTTCTTATGTGATAATAGAGGTTATGTAAAAACATATATTTTATTGAACAATATGAGAGGAAGGTTATACACTTGGATATGATTAAATAGATCGAAAAATGATGATTATTTTAGATAATGTGTTTATCCTAGCTATTTGTAAAATATGATCGATATTTTATCACCACCCATTGGTGAAATAGTTTAATTATCAAAATCATAATTTTAGAATAATTCCTCAAATACATAGAATACCATATGTGTTATAGAAATAATTATTTATTTATTAATTATTACCATTAATTGAAAAATGTGTAATTTCATAAACATATTGGTGATATTATATCTTATCATATCATTTTGGGGAGAATGTAGATTCTAATTCATCATGGTAATTATGTATAGATTAAAAAATGTTCAATTTATAACAAATAAGAGAATAAACATGTTTAATTAGAAGTGGATATCACTCAATATCCAAATATATAAAAGGTTTTATTAATAATGAGAACCATGAGGTGTTATATTTAGTCATCATAACAATGAAAAATTCCACACTGTTCCCTAAAAAAATTTACTATATATTGTAATGATGAATGTTAAATGTTTCTTTACTTACCCAACAGTCTTGATAGATATATTTTGTAGAATTGTATCGAGAATTATGTTGATAATGATCATTGAATGTATTTTATGTAGATAGATGAAGTTATTAAAATAACAATAGTTGATTTTGGTAAATAATTGAGTTTTATACAATGTTTTCTATGTTTAACATTTGGAATATTATTTCAATGTCATTCTATTATTATAACTGGATTTCATCAATGATTATACTCGATAAAGGTGTATAGCAGAATGGTGTTATCGAATGTATATATAGAGGTGTTGTGTGAATTTCATAGAGAAATAAAGTGTCTAAAAAACCATTTCATTTTTACAACCTATTGAATATCTAGTGGTATATCATATGTGTCATGATTTAAAATGAACTTTTGTATATTTTTATTATGTTTTCTTAAATAATAATAAAGATATAAATATGTCATGTTATAAAAAAAGAAAATCTCTATGTAATCATTATTTTTCATTGGGTGTGCATATTATGTTATTTGAATTGGTAATCAATATCTCAATTTATGAAAATGGTTTACCCCTAAGTAATTTGCATCATGTAGTGCTATAGTTTACAAAAAATTAATGGTTAGCATGGAAATATTTCATATAATTATCTAGAGTATGCCCAAGAGGAAGAAAAGGTGTTTTTTATTATGGATTTCCCACCATGTATAAAATATTATCTGTCATACATTATGGATTTGGTTTACCATGGATGAATAATTGATATCAAATACCCATAATAGTGTTTGGAAAAGTACTTATCATGATGGAATTAAAACATTTACATCATTGTTGCTTAATACTTTATGATTATATGAAAAAGTGGTGGTTGTTTATTTCACAAAACATATTTATAGCCAGATCATAACCAAGATGTGATTTTCCTCTCATGATATGGATATTAGCAACATACACCTTCATTGATAAAGAATAATAATGTGTATATAAATACAATGATAAGGATCATGTGATTTGATTATCTATTTGGGTGAACGGTATATGATATACTCATCATCATTGATAAATGAAATGTGTTGTATTCATCGACCTAGAAAATCTATAATCATGAAATAATGAACAAGTGAGTTTAATATATGGGGTTGACATACACTATTTCTAATGGACACACTATGAATTAGCCAATGGAATTATGTAATTATTCATAATTTTATATGATAGAACTTGGGGACACATGTATAGTGAAACATGTGTTTAATAATAATCAACTTAGATCCTATTGAAGCCTAGTATTATTTTTTTGTTACAAGTGTTAATTCAATTATTATATTTTTAAATTTGATAATTCATTTTTCATTCTAATGTAAGTATAATTTTTGAACCTAAATCACTCAGCATTGGATGGGGTTTCATATAACCTCATGTGTTCCTCCACATATATAAGAGGCTACTGATATGTAATGAGGGTCTAAATTATTGTGGGTGAGACTATACCCTCATTGATCACATCAATCACAAAAAATAATGAAAAAACTAAACCAAATGAACATATCTTAAAAAGAAAATACGAATAACTTCTAAATTTGACATTACATTACCTTATACACATATAATAAAATGTAATACTACAATGGTGGTTTAATAAGTATTACCGTGAAACTAGATAAAAAAATTTATAAAAGTGATGTAAAAACCATCCAGTTTCTATCCTGATATTTCACCTACATCCCAACAGAAATCATCACATCAACTAACCATGGTTATCTTTGTAACACAATGACATGTCGGATTAATGTATTATTTTTCTCGATATCTTTATTAACATGCATCACCAATTTTTTTGATAACGTCATTATATTATAATATAATACTCTTTTAAGGTAAAAGTTATAAATTATCCATTAATTTTATTGTATGAAAAGTAATAATCTCAATATAAAAAAAATTAATGGTTTCAAATATGTAAAATTTATTGTTTAATGTATAATAAATAAGTGGTAAATATTCATTAAATTCATTTTGTGAATCTAAAAGAATTGTTTCCTGAAAAATGATATTTATTCCATAGAAATTGTAATTAATTTATATAATTCTTATAAATTACATTAGATGGAATTAATATTAATTTTTAAATTATCATTTTAATGATAAATTGAAGAATTGTTTTTAAATTTCTATAAAAATATCTATTTCTCTATAAATATTGAAAATAGTGTTTTATGAAAAAATATAATTTCATATAATTAAAAATTTTATTTAAAGGATTGATTATTTTTTATCAATTTGACATTCAAGTGAAATTATTCTCTATTAATTGTTGATATGCCAAATAATTACCTAGGAATCATTAATATACATTATTTTGGTATAAATTCCATTTTAAGCTAAAAAAATATAAAAACTATTTTCATTGAATTTTTTAATATATATAAAAATATACATATTATAGTTTATAAAATGAAACTATTAAAAATGAATTCCATATTGGAAATCAAGAATTTATAGTTTTGAAAACATTTTCCTTTTATTTTTTTCCGTTCTCTATAGTAATAGTATTAAAAATAACTATCACATTGGTAAGTGTAAAATTTGTTAAGCAGGGTTAAAACTATGGTATAAAGCATAAAAATCTATCTTAAACTTGTATTTATTTTTTTAGATAATTTTTTTGTACCATACACATCCAATTTTAAAAATTGTGGCTATTTCATGCCACCTTAATTTTATTAGAACATTAATATTATTTAAATTAAAAGATAATGATAGGAATGTTACTCTCTAACTTTAAATTCCAATAATATTGTCTTAACAAGATAAAGGTAAATTAATTTTTCTATAAATTTTTGTTTTTAATATGAATCATTTTTTGTAATATAATTTTTTTTATTTTTTGATCTAATAATTTTAATAAAAATTTACTCAAAATTGTTGTCGTTCTGGTTTAAATAATGCGAAAACACAGGAAAATTATTTAAAAACATATGAACTGTAAAACAATTTAGATGAATTAATGATTTTAAATAATGTTTTTGTAGAAAATATAAAATATTATTTATATTTTCAATGATTATTTTTTAATTTCACTATTTTATTTGGGTCTTTAATTCCAAATTATATGAATTGGTATTAAAATGATTTTAAGAGTATTGGATGTTAAAAAATATATTATGAAATCTCTTTAAATTAAAATTTTTTTGATAGAGGACATGTATGATGAGAAATGGGCTAAGTTTTTCACCCTTTATAATCTTTAATCTATTATTTCCTAACTATTAAAATTATAATTCTTTTATAATGAAAAAATAATCACAAGATTAACATTAAATTCAGTTAATAAATGGGATAAAACAAAATATAATGGTCAAAAGTATAACATAAAACTATCTAGATTAATTTGTATGAGGTGATTTCAACCATATCATATATTATCATATAAATTCTGCCACATGGTTTCTCATTCAATTTAAAAATAATTTATTAAATTTAAATTATTTTAATTTATTCCATGTACATTTATTCATCCACTTATAAATGGTCACCCATCCCCTCATTTCGTTACATGACTTTTATCCACCATGATCGACTTAAATCCACCAAATTATCTAATAAAATTAATTACAAATGAATTAAATCTTCTTTTTTCTTAAAATACCATTCTTAGTTTCCATAAGAAGCAATTTAATGAAGTTCCATCGAAGAATATTTATTATTTTTTACCAACTCCTTATAATCTATTTCTTATTATACAACCTCTAAATCTATTTTAAACATCCTAAAATAAGTACACTAGTATCATCAATTTAAATATGTATTATTATTAATAAGGTAAAATCATTTTCTATCATATCATGATGAATGTAAAATCATCACTTATGCATACATGCAACATACCATATCAATATAGTTGTGTAGTTCATTTGTCATCACGTATTACCTAGATGGTTATCAAATGTGAACTATTGAATATATATAGTGTTCCTAAAATAAATATGTTCATTAAATATAATATATCATTTATCATGTGATACTTCCATTCGTTAAAAATGATGACACCATTTTTGAAAACATGGAGACTACAATATCTACGATGAGATGTGATTCATTTTTTGTGTCCCAATTTCATTAATGGTTGTGAAGAAACATATATAGTTAATATATTATGTAATTATATAATTATTTAAATTATTAAGATGATGGATCCATGAAAAATATGTAAGGTCTAAGAATACCAAAATGAAACAAACATGAAAAACAAAATATTTAACAGTCTATAATGATTATTATAATAGTGATTTATTAATAAAAGAGTGTTCAAATGAATTAAGTGGATCCCATATTATATTAGAAATATGAATATATTTCTTTAATAAAATAATAATAATCCAAAATTTGATATAAATAAGGATAAAATCACTTCAATGTAAGGTGATTATATGTGAAGGGTACCGCATCTCACTTTTTCTTCTATAAGACATATAATATTTTCACTAATTGTCCAAATAATGTGGTGTATATACTGCCACATTTACTATTTAATATCCTGGATGTCTTTATATTCATATAATTTAATGATTTATTAGACTTTATTTATTCAATGGGGGTTATTACTCAGTATTCACCATAGTAGTGAAAGTTCTATGTTCCAATAAAAAATTACAGAGCTTGGTTATGCTTTGAATTTTATGATGATATTATATATTCAATATCAAAAATACATTTTTTTAATTTAATTTTCCTCTTTTTAATAATTTAAATAAAAATTACTTCAAAAAATTTTCCCCCTTATTAAGTAAAATTAATTTTTTAAATGCTTATATGAAAAACATAATTTATTTCTTCTTTGGTCGGAAATATTTCCCATCCATCTCCATTTGTTATTTAAAAAGTGTTCATGGGTTTTTTTACTGTTATCAAAATAAAATTTATGTCTATTTTCTCCAATGTTCAAATTTTAAAAAATCACCAAGAGGAATATTCCTTTCATTTGTTGAGCGAGGTAATTTTTACCAAAAGTGTGATTGAAATATTTATTTTAACGCACACTGCATGAATGGGTTTTCCCACCATAATGACTACTCCATTAGATGAAGAAATTACTAAAATATTATATATTTACTTTAAAATAAAAAATACAATAATATTTTATAAATTTTTAGAATTTATATTATTTTTTTACAAATGAAAGGATTATTTTCCTCATGAAATGTTTCAATGTTATCTTTACTATATTTCAATCAATTAAAACACCCATTAATGTTAAATGAGACATGATAAATTGATAAAAACATTATTATTTGTATAGACAATTTATTATTTTAAATTATTTATATTATTTATTCTTTATTCAAGAGGATTAATTGTTGAAAAATATGGAATTCTAATAATAATATATATTGTTTTTTCAGAAAATAAAGATTTCATAGGACATGAAAATGATGAGTGGGGTCTAGTTAAATATATAACCTTGATGCACCTATATGTCTCATGAGACAAAAAATGAGGCCACATAATATGGATATATTGTTTATAACTACCGATTTATTAAGAATGGATTCTTTTTTCATATAACCTAATTGATATATTTTTGATATCATGATTAAGAGGCTTTGATCATGATATTCAGAATTATGAATTTCCATTATTAAGAAATTTATATTCATTATAAATGATTTTCCATAATGTTATTATCTATGGATTCTCAATGAACTCATGGTGTTGATTAAATTACTTTTATTGATTATCCACCTTATTGTGTTGATAAATTTGTATTTACTCATCATATCATTCCTCATATATAGCCCTTAATGATATTCCAATCACACTGGTTACTTTTTTTCCTCTCCCATGTTATGATAAAGGAATCTCCCAGTGTCTTTCAATGAGGAATTTTTTTTATGTTTACTATGTTTTATTTTTTATTTCAGTTTTAACTAAGAATTATTTTTATATCTAGTTATTTAAAACTACTGAACTTATTGATCATTAGTGATGCGATCAATTTTATCTTAAAAAAAGTAATAATATAGACATTTTCTCAGGGTTATTAGACTAAGGTTTGTTAGGTTTTTTATTATATATATTTTAGTATAATACTTGGGAACATTAATTTGGAAAACATAAATTATAAGAAATAACCCTACTATAAACTATAATAATAAGTAAATATATAGAAAAACATCCTCTTTTATAGTAAAAAATTGAATATGGATTTTTGAGAAAATATATCCTAATATAGAAACTTTAAAAAGGATGTGTTTGTGGAATAGACACACTTAGGATTAATAACTGTGAACGATGTGGATATGGTAATAACTCAATATCACTAGTGAATAATGATTTGTCCAAGAAATGAACAACTAGATGGGTACTCAAGGGTGTAGGATTTTGTTAACACACATTATATTTATAAAATACTATAAAGTATTTTAATATATAATTACTATATATGATATGGGTTAATCCAAGGGCTTCATTATTGGCATATCATATGAATGATTGTTTTTGATTTTTTCTCTCACTCTAATATTTATTACTTTAGTCAATGGTTGTAACCATAGTAATTGTGTTGACAATGTATGTGATTTAAAATGAAATTATTTACCTCTATAACAATTTTTTGATATGAGAGAAATTACGTGAATCCATGTGATTAGGCCAAATCATTTATCATGTAATTTGATAAACTATATAAACATAAGTTATTTCCTAACATGTCAAATAAGATAAAAAAAAGACAGTTATAGATGTTAAGGTGGAAATTATAATGGAGTAAATAATAATAAATTTCCTTCATGTCAATAATTTGGGATGAATAAGATAAGATAATTCCTCAATGGAAGGAAAATATGACTTCTTTGTTGAAATAATGTGAATAGAGTTACGATTTATATGTAATTTGATGTATTATGTTTGGGGAACATGGGAGTTGTCCAAATCAATGACATAATACAAAGGATAACTCTTAGACCCTATAAAGATACATGCTATGCCAATCATTTTAGTGGAAGCATTATTGGTTTCTTATATTGGTATTCATGAATCATGTTGTAAAAGAGTTGTGTTAATATTATTTTTGTTGTATGAGTCATGACATGACTAATGATTTTTCTATAAAATTGTTTCATTATGATTTTGAAGTATAAGAAAAATGGAATTGATAAATTTGAAAATTGATAAATGATAATACCTACTCCAGTGTTGGATTTATGGAATATATTTTATCATATGGGATTTTATAAAATGTATATGGATAGAGTTATTTTTTTGAATCGAATGTTTCTTCATTAAATTTTTAGGGTGATTTGGGTTATTAAATTTTTTTTATGCTATTATAAGATAATGTTATTCCCATGTTCTGTATGTTACATTATGAAAAACTAAATGTAGTTTGGGGATAAATATTATAGTTCATCTTGTAAAAAATATATGATAAAATATTTTTCATTTTCTGATTTTTTATTTCCGGTAAGAAATATTTTGGAGGAGTTTTATGGTTTACTATTTATGGAATAGATAATGGTTAACAATGGGTGTTTTTTGATAGGATTTTAGAAATTAGTGTGTTATATTTATCCATATTGGAAAACATCTTCTATACATTTTTTACTTAGAAAACATATATAGATAAAAACAATCACTAATAACTATTTTATAAATCTCATCAGCTATTAAATATTTATTATATTTCGTTATACATGAATAATATAATTTTGATTATATATTTCTTTATGTGAGAGATGAACTATATATAAATCAAAGAATAACACATTATTGTAATTATTCCTTTGAAATGGAAATAATTAAAATAATATTATTTTCATATATTAAATTAATCCCTCAATGGAAATAAATGGATCATTAAATAAAAATGTTGTTCATTATTACAAATTTCTATGCAATTCATGTCCTTTCACCCTTCATTGATTTATGGTTTTATTTTTAATTATAATTCCTAAAACCATGTTCTCTCTCACAAACAATTATTCCTTGGATTCTATTTTCCTAATCCATGCCTATACTTTAACATCCCATTAATTTTATACATATTTAATAAAATGATTATGTTTTATTTCAAGTAACCCTTACATTTACTACTTCCCCTTTTTAAATGAGGTTTTATTATCACATTATATGATGTTTGATTCATTGAAGGTATTTGAAAATATAGAAACATTGATTATCAAGAAAAATCTACAAGGATGCATTTTATTTAAGGGTTCTAAAATGTAACACCTTGAAAAAATTGATTAATGGAATATCATGCTCGATTACTTTTTTAATATGTAACTACATGATTTATGTGAACTTTGATTTACAATAGAAAGAATATTATTTAAATATGATAATTATAAATGAGAAATTAATATTGAAGGTATGTATAGTAATATCCAAATTATTAAAAATATGATTAATTTTTTAAAATTATTTAATATTTATTGATTAGTTCATAAAAATATGTACTCAATTATTTGTAATGTAATTTTATGCTTCAAAAATATTTTTTCCATTTACTTAATTTCTATCAATTTTACAATTTCTATTTTATGAATTTTATATAAATTTTTCAAATAAAATCACATTAATAACTTAAGGTGTATTTTTTTGTTTTTAAAAAAAATCAATAAATACAAAAAATATGATTTTTTTTTGTAGAACTATAAGTTTTTCATTTATACCATTAAATTAAAAGGCTTAGTGTGTATTTAATTTAATAATAATGTAACATAAATCTCATTTAATTACATATAATTTGATCCATTACATAAAAATTAATATTTTACTGGATTCTGGTAGAAGTTAAGTTTTTATCATAAAATTTAATTTTCATAAAAATATTTTTCAAAGAGTTTTAAATATTTATATTAAAAAATTCTATAAATTAGAATTTTATATTTTTAAAAAATTTATTCTCTATTAGTATTTTTTAGTTTTAAATAATATTAATATGGGCCTTTAATTTTTTAACATTAAGTGCAGTAATCACTATAGAAATTTATCACCTCGGTATGGGTAAAACAGGGTAGAAACTATAGTAAAATTTCAAAAACTATCCCTAATACGTGGACTATTTTTTTGGAAAATATGTTTTTGACAATGAAAATAAAATATTTTAAAATTAGTCAATTTATTTCCACTTGACTTGGATTATTATATTTTTATTCATTAGTGTAATGGACAAAGAAACATTTGTCAGTCTCATGCTTTAAATATATATTATTATTCAAAATAGAAATAAAAAATATGTTTAGTTTTAAATTTATATTTTAAATAGGAATGATTTTTTTAATCATGATAATTTATTTGAAATTTTTTTTGTTTGGAATAATTTCATAAAATTATGTGGCAAAGTCAATAGAGTGTGTGTTTAAATAATATAATAAATATAGTAATTTATTTTGAAAACATTAACTATATTATAATTTGGATGAATGATTTATTTCAATTTAATTGATATATATATATATATCATATTTTGGATATCTTAAAGGTTAATTTGGGAATTCTAATTTTTCCTTGATTTTATAAATGTCATGTTATATGAATAGTTCTTTAGATGACTTTAATAGTATATTGCTACAATTAATATTTTATTGAATAATTTATAAATAAAAAAAATATTTAAATTGGAAGATCATGTTGATAAACCTTTCCCCATTTATGTTCCTATTTTTAACTTCTATGTAAAGCAATAACCCTTCAATATAAAAAATGTCATTAGTGCAGTTAAGGATAAATTGAGTTAATAAAGGGGATAAACCAAAACAAAGGAAACAAATACCATATTAAGATATATAAATTTTATTGGTGAAAATTTATTTCAATGATATAATATATTATATTGAGAAAAAATTCTATGTGGAAATACATTCATAAGACAATGAAATTATTATATATAAATATATTTTTTAATTCCACGTATGTCCTTTCCTCCACTTATAAATGGGCACCCATCCTTTATCTTTCCTAAATCACCTTGAGCCACCTAACTCATCCAAAACCTGAAAAATTATATTTTAATGTATCCTATATATGAATTAGTGGTTCTGGTATTATTGATATACTATTATGATATATTATAATAAGGGATCTAAAGGAGGCCTATCAAAGAAGAGGTAATAGATTTTCCTGAAAAAATGAAATTTAATTATTTATGTATATCTTCTAGAATATTATTAATTACTATAAAATAACTACTGAATTATATATAAAATAATGGGATTTTATTTGGATAGTATTAAAATAAGTTTCCACCAATTTTCCTTCCAATGAAAGTCAAAACATCACTCATGGATACAAATTGATTATCGTCTACATGTAGACGAGTAATTAATTTTCCATCACCATTTTCATGGATGTGTATAAAGATAAATATATGTAATAAATATGATATTAATGAAGGAATATTGTTTTCATTAAATATAATATTTCATTTACATTTTTTTACAGACTCTCTTTAAAAATTATATTGTGCCACCTAAATACATGTGTACAGCCATCTCTATGAAGAAATGTGAATCGTTTTTCTGGTCTAAAATTAATGGATTATAATAAATATGAATATAATTAGTTTATATTATATTTCTTTAATTATTCACAATTTCTATATTATGTAAACACGATCAATGTACATTTTATGAAAAATATTTACTATAACATACATGAAAAATGAAATTATTAACACACAAAAACGATGACTTTAATAAGGAATTACTGAAAAATGAATGTTGAAATATTTTAATTGGATCATATATGATATTATAAGTCTGAAATTTGTTCTAGATGAAATTTATAAAAAATTAAATGTATTATATAAGAGGAAAAAAGGTCATGGAATCAAAGAAAGACCTATGGTAAGGGTTTGTCATCTCACTATTTTTTGTAAGACATATTCAATTTTCACCAATGTTTTTCTTTATATGGTGTATATTCGAAAACATTTGATATTTTATGCTAGGAATATATTTAAATTCATTCTATTTAATATTTCGTTTCTATTTTCTATTTCATGGGATTTATGATTCAAAATTTACCAAATAAGTAATGGTGGTATGCTACAATCTCATTTTTAACGGTGGTGTTCATGGTAAAAAATTTGATGATGAAATTATATAATCTATCTATAAAAATTATTATTAATTTACCTCTTATTTTTATTAATATAAATTCATGTAATAGCATACATTTCCTCTCTTTGGTAAATAAAATGATTGATAAAATGTTTCAAAAAAGGACATTATTTTCACATTGGTGAAGAATCTTTTTCCTCCCGTCCATTTTTTCATTAAAATTATACCAAAAATATTTATAATATTATACATTGCTTTGTTAAATTAATTTTTAGGATTTTTCTAAATTCAATAAAATGATTTATAAAATAAAAATTATGTAATTTTCTGAACATTTCACTTTTACAAAAAGTGGGAACAAAAATATGTGTTTTAACATACACCACAAAAATGGATTTTCCCAGTGTCAGGAATACAAATTTACCGAGACTAAATTAAATGTTTCAATTAATATTATATGTGAAGATTTATTTTAATATTAATGTGGACATTTTTTAATTTTAAATAATTAATGTCAAAAAGAAAACTATATTTTCATCAAAAAATGTTCCGATGATATTTTGAGGTTATTTTAATACATGTCAACACCCATTGATGTTAATGGGGATATGGTCTATTTATAACACATTTATTATTTATTAGAATGGATTATGGTTATAAAATATTATATTTAAAATTCTTATCTCAATATAGTTATGTTTTGAAATATATGGAATTTTAATAATGAACTTTATTAGTCCATAAATATGTTCGGAATGCATAGGATGTAAATGTGATTTTTGGTGATAGTTTATTGATAACCCCTTGATGAATAAACATATATCCTAGAAAAATTGGGCCATGATAGTTGAGTATTTGGATTATACGCACACATTTATTATGAATGATTTATGGGTTGATAGGTCATGATAGTATGATTCAACATATACTTTTTTGTGAATTCATCACCATGATGTAATAATTATGTATTTTATTTTCTATGAATTCTATTTCCACTGTCCATATATTTCTTATATTTAAATTATACATTGATTCTCAGTGAACTAATTTTTTTGATTGAATGAAATTTTTTATTATACAAAAATTTGTATTTGTAATTATTTATTAACTCATGATAGATTTTTTTTATTCATAACCCTCACTAGAAATCTATGCTTGCTCTATATATATTTTTCATTCCTTGGATTATGGATTTGTATTCATCGAATGGGTTTGAATGATGCGTATTATTTAATTTTTTTTGTGATTTATTTTTTATTTTCAATGAAAAAATAGTTGCATATATGTTTCTAGTTCGTCAAGACTCAAAAATTGATTGATCTTTGGTGATATGATCCCTCAAATCATTTGACAATCTAATAAAGTATACACTAGTTCTAAGTTACTGAATTTTGTGTTGTTAAAAGATTGTCAACTCTAGATCCCTAATCATTATTTCTACAGATACATCAATATTACCTTGCATGGTGTGAGTATAAACCATGTAAGACTATAATACCATGATATTTTAAAAGAAACCTATGTTTAATAGCATACCATACATATAACACCCACCATTAACAATTGTAAAATATTATTTTTTTACATGATAGTTATAACCTAACCGTTTATTTTTTGGGTGATAAAAGGATTAAATAGATTATAAATTATAAGAATAATTGGTACAGTAAATTAGAATGTATTGATTTATTCTATACAAATATGTACAAAAGTTTTCGTAAAGTCATATTATTTATCAAAAATATGTTTTCTTCAAAAAAAATTCTATTGTTTTTTTGTGAGTATTATAATTAATTTCAAAAACATATGGATATTAGATTTTATTAAATTAATATCATATTTGAAATAATAATTTTAAAATTTTCATATGGTTAAATTTTAGGATTTTTTTAAAAAAGATTTATTTTTCGTTAGTAGATAAAAATACCAATTTTATGGAAAAATGAAAAATTTTAGGTATTTCCAATTTACGCTTTTGTTTTTAATTGGTTATAAAATTATATTTTTATCCATTTTTTTAAACATGAAAAAATAAATTGATTTGGAATCAGTAAATGGGGTTTGGAATAGTGGTATGCACCGCACAATGTTGCATCATGGTAGGGTGTTCAAAACCCATTTGGCACAACACACTATTGTAGGAATCTAGTGTTAGTGGAACTATTGTAGGAATTGAAGTAGTGGAATTAATAAAGAAATTACTATATAATCTGAGTTATATTAGAATTATTATTCACATAAGAGACATTTGTAAAGAAAAAAATTATTTGGGCTAAAATTATGACATCAAAGCCCCCGGGACAAAATTCCACTTTATATTTGGATTTAATGCCCTCAGAAATAAATGAAATATAATTGGTATCTTCTACAAAAAAATATGTTATTTATTTTAATAAAAAAATTTATATGGTCCCAAATTTTAAATAAATTATTAGAATCAACAATTATCCAAACTTTTCTTATTAAAAAGATTCATTATTATAAATACAAATTTTTGGAAACCTATTTTTCTTCTTGTTTTACATGATTATTTTTAATATCATTTCATACATTTATTGGGATTAAATTTTATATAGTGGATATAATATTTTCAATTACATTATCCATATTTTTTAAATATTTCTGCAATATTTTTTCACAATTAATAGAAACCATGGTCATAATATTGTCACCATAGTAAGGATAAAGTAGGTAGAACGTTCTTAAGACAATGAAATAAGGGGTAAATATCATCCCTCAACATGCCTATATATCTTTTACTGAGTTTTATTCGACAAACCTCTTCATACATATGAATATTTATTATTTTTTTCCAGTTGAATTTGATAAATGAAATTATGTTTGATGATGTAAATAAAAATAACTAATTGTATATTTCTTGATTTTAATATATATAATATTTGGTGACTGGAATAAATAATGTATGAATCATTCTAAGAAGTTATTATTGATATGAATAATTATTAATAATTTTTACTGTTTTATGTGTTTAGTAATGATAAAATTATATTAATTGCATATTCAATATTGACATAATGTTTGTGAATGTAGTTGAAAAATAAATTATATAACATGAAAAACATTAAAATTATACTATTTTTTGGTGAATTGTGATGTTCCATAATGTTTTAATATTAATATTAATATATTATTTATGTGTTAAAATATTATATTCAAAATACATTACAATATTTATATTTTTTTTAAACTCAACTATTTTAATAGTCCTAAAATGGATCTTAATATATTTTATGTAAAAAAATTTAATAGATGATTAAAAAATATTATAATTCTAATTTAATGGATTATTTTCTAAAATATCAATATGTAATGTCCCCTGATTGAGAACTCCCTCACATTTCCAAAATAGGTTGGTTATGGGACCTCAAGCATGATGCCCTGTTGCCAACAGTTTCCAATGAGAAATGGGGATAAGATATATAATGTTGGGGGACTACAATCACTATAATAGAGTTACAATAAAGTGAATACAAATATGTATCAATATATATCTGATTAAACGAAATACATGATAAAATGAAACACGGCTAGAAAATCAACTACTTGTGATGGGTTATTTTTTATTGACAAATAACCCATCACAAATACTCCAAGAAGGTAGAATATTTACGATAGAAAATTATTCTGTCACAAATAATCACAATTTTCAATAGAATAAACTATTCTGTCACAAATAGTTTTGGTGGGGACTCTCTTCGTCCTATGTAAAACATATTTTCAATGGTCATCTTCGATAAACCACAATATCTTTCAAAAATTCTAATCAACATAGAATTATTTGTGATGAAATTCAGTTCCTATCACAAATACATTTGACTGAATGACTATATCTGACAGAATTTAATATGTCACAAATAATAAATTAATATAACATATACGACCCCTTATTCTTCCTCCCCTATTATTCATCCCCTCAGGCATATCCACCACGTCCCCTCCTATCATCTACGCCATGCCGTCATACCACCTCACCACTCTGCCACCCCACTTCTTTTTGACGTCACACTCCTATGTCGCTCCACCATGTCGCTTTGCCGGACCATCTCCCTCACAATTGTGATGTAGTGCTTCCTATGGTCACCCTACTTATAAATGATACGTATGGACTTCAGTTCGATTATCATTTATTTATTTCTGTATTTCGGAAAAATTTTATGAATACCAGTCTGGTCAAAACAATGTTTATTCAATTTTCTCATCTTTTTAATTTATTTTATATTTAGAGATAATTTTAATTTATTAAGTTCTTTTTGGAATTAAATTGATTTGGGAAAAGTTTATTTAATTTGAATTTAGGGTATTTATATATATTCAGGTGTCTATTTGTTTATAATGGTTGTATTACAAAATTGATCACTGAGAGAAGTGATCAACTAGTTATTATTTTTAGATGCCCTAGATAAATGTGACTACATAAAAATAAAATTTACACCCAAATATAACATTATAAGTGTATTCAGAAGTCTATGGATATAGAGACATCCATTATTACCATATGTAATGGATAAAAATCATTGGTGAAAACATTTAACACCCAATATCGATCACCAAAATTGTTTTATATTTCTTATAATGTTTGTCTTCCAAAATTAATTTCAATTTTAGTGTTAATTAATTGACATTAAGTTTACTTCATTTTGAAACATATTAATACATTTTAAAATTATTATATCATTATACTTGGGTTTCAACTCTTTATGAATGATTTTATTTGACTTAAAATTGTTATTTATAATTATTTTTTTATAATATAACATTAACAAATTAGTTTACTGAAAAAACAATAACTTTTTCAAAACATGTAATATTAATTAAAAAAATAATTTATAAAAATTAAGATATTTTTTAATACATTTTATAAAAATACAACAAATACAAAAAAATAAAAATTTTGAAAAAAAATATATAATTTAGAAAATTAATTAGTATTTATAATGGATATTATATGTAATTAAATAATTTATAAGATTAAATAATAATTGAGTCATTATCATTAATAATTTTTAAATATTAGTGATAATTATAAAATAATTATTATTATTTGAAAAAAATATAAAAATATATATAAACTATTAGAAATTCAGAATAATTAATATTATTGTTACATTAATTAAAATAATTAGTTTTAATAATTTGTAAAAATGTTGTAAAAAACACCCAACACACACAAATGTAATAATTAATCTTGTGTAAAGATTATTAATTATACACTTTTTCACAAAAAATTAATATTCATTAAAAATAAGTATTATTTCAAAAATATTAACTCAAAATTAATTATTTATTACTTAAAATAATTATTAATTGATGAAAATAAAATTAATTTACAATAAAAATTAATTATAATAAAAATTAATTAAATATATATATATATATATTTGAAATATGTATATTTGTATTAAAAGTGTTATAATATATAAATGATGTATTTATAATTTTTATAGAAATAATATATATATATATATATTAATTATTAAAAATATAATAAACATTGAACTAAATAATAATAATAATAAAATAATGTATAATACTTTTGTATTAATTAGTAAATATTATTAATAAATTGTAATTATTAATGTTAGTAACAAATTATTATTAGTAATTTCGTAATTTGATGAAATTATGAAAATATATAAAAACATGTAGATGAAAAAAATATGAAATACATGAAATAGTTATATATTAGAAATATTTTTGAAAGAAAAATATTATTAATCTCACTTAACAAATAATTTTGTATTCTATTAAAAAATACTTCTAATAAATTCCTAGTTTTTTACCAAAAATTGCCAAAAACTATAAAAAATAATTATTATTACAAATTTACAATAAATATTAATCATGTTAAGTTAATAAAAATAATTTGTATAAAATTTTTTTATAATTTTTTTAATATATATATATAATATTATTAAAAGACTAAAATTGATTCCCACGAATGAGATGTTACTAAACACATGATACTCAGAAATGCTATCTCACACCCAGGATAAACATAATGACACCAATCTATAGACGGTCATATATTTCTAATATGATACATTGTTAAGATGAAATTTTTTAGTGAGAAATTATAATAAAATTAAATGATGTTTCCATCGTGCATGATTTTAACAATGTCTCGATAAAAAAAATATGTCTAATCTGGCATTAACCCCACATCCTGGACCCGATGATGGTATTCGATTTTTCATATGATAAATATTTTTAAGAATGCCTTTAATTTTTTTAATTATAATAAAAATATTAAATTAATTACCTTCATGTGTGATGTTACCAAATATATGACACACAATAATTTAATATCGCGTTAAGGGTAAACCCTTTATTCTAAAACCAATGGTTGTCTTTGATTTTTTATATGATACATGATTTCAAAGATACAATAATTTTAATTATAAATTATAATAAAAATATTTAAGGAATTACCCTCTTGTGAAATGTTACTAAACACCCAACACTCACAAATGACATATCACTCCTAGTGTAAAACCCACATCCCTGAAGTAATTGGGGTATTTGATTTCTCATATGGGGAACCGTTTGAAATATATTCTAATATTATCATGAAATGTCATTTATTTTATTATATATTTATATTTCTACTCTTTTTATGTAAAGCCTCTACGAGACCTATAATCTAGTGCTAACAGATAATCTCACTTTGATCGCATTCCATAGTGCTTTTCATGTGCTAAAATATTAGAATAATATTCAAATTGTCCAAGTGGTTCTTTATAATTATTTTTTTATTTCATTTTTTAGATAAACATGGACTAATGATATTGAAACTAGTTTCTATTACATGATCACGATTGGAAAAATCATCACAAAAAACGAAACAGTTCTAGTATAAATCATGACTACATTGAAGGGTTCGAATCCTTTATATCCATAGCATCATCAAATTGTGAATTTCATTTGAAAGTCATTATTAAATATCTATGTCAAAAATTAAACCTTAGGATATTTGAAACATTTGACAATGTTAGTTTTCATCTTTTTCATTTTTTGATTTAAAAAATATTCAATTTTTTTCTATCAAAATTTTAAGAACAATTAAGTAGAAAATAAAAAAATTATTATATCCATAATTTTAGAATTTAGTGCATGAGACCACTGGTATCTCTATACCTAAAACAACATCACTGAATGATATTCCAATTCATGAATTAGAACCTTCTCAGTTTAACAATTTGTGGAAATCAGTTGTGGATGCCTTATATCTGGGATAGTTGATGATAAAATATGGAGCTATAATAATATTTATGGCTATTAAATGAGATTGCGGAATGTAAAATTGTTGATTCAATATGATTTTATCTTTACATAAATTGTTTTTAACAGATGGAAATATATAACCATCACATTTCTTTGAAATTAAGATGTTTGTTCATAATTTGGGTCTTAGATATTAGAAAAACCATGAAGGAATGATGATATAGATAATGTTTATGAAGTAATAAGTGATGTTGAAAATAAATGTAATATTATAGTTGATGATTCTAAAAATGAGCATGAAGAAATTGGTCTCGATGAGAAATTAGTTACATGTATGATTATTATTTTCCAGTATATATTAGATTTTCATATTATATATATGTATAAACTATTTCATAAATGTAATAATATTTGTTTCTAATTTCTGGATATGACGTCAATGATATATTTCATTATCTCACAAAGATCAGACTTCTTTTTGATGATCTTGGTTTATCTGATCCTTATCCTAGTGCACCAATTAGGTGGGGGAAAAATCTTTCTTGATTGATGGTTATGTGTCCTATTATAGGGAGGTGAAAATATGTTGTTTTTATCCTCATTTATTAAGATAGTTTTAGTTTTTGAGGATATTTATTTTATATTCTCTTTGATTATTAATCTTTATAGTTATTTTATGATTATTATTATTTTATTTTCCAACATTTTGGTACATAGGAGTTACGAATTATCATGTGTTGTTATGAAATTATTTTTCCAATCCATGTGTATCGTACGACATGGTTCCCATCATCATGTGTCACCATATATTTGAAAACTAGATTGTACATTATTAAATAAATTATATTTTTTAAAATTTAATTAATTACTTACATATTTTTTAATTATATTGTAGAATTTATTTTCTCATCTTCCATATATCCTGAGAAGTCCTATATAAGAGTCATGGGATATTTTTATACATGATCTTTTTTTACATATCATACACATCCTCAAAATGTGATCAATATAAAAAATAATGTTTTACTGTTTTTGACCAGTCTTGTATCTCTCATTGATCCAATTATATCTTATCTCATTTATGTGATGGATTATGATCATTCTTGCTAAAAGAGGCCTTTAAGTGGAGGTAATTATATTGAAATAAAATATGGGGGAGGAAATATTTCACACATAGGGTTTTAATTCATACATTTTTCATACAGATAAAACATACGTTAATTTATTTAATTTATTAATGTATATAAAAAATTTCTATAACATCTTTGGTATAGAATACAGGCCTCTAAAGACCCTTCTATTATAGAGTTTGTGTTTTTTAAGAATAATTGTATAGATACCCATATAAGAGAATTTATATGTGACCAATAAAGACATAATATGGATAGTAATGTTCTTTTAAAAAAATAATGATTCTTAATTTTTTTTCTTCTAATTTTTCATTATATTTAAAGAAAATGTGAGAGGTTGAAACTTCACATTCACTCGAGAGTCAATCTATGATTGAACAAGATTCCACTGGTGATTCACGATTTGATGAGGGGGCCTATATTCAGGTGAAATTTCATGGTGTTAATAAAGTTTGAATGATTGATATTGGTTCTCAACTGATGCCTATGAGTTATTATAGTTATTCCACAATGACATCAGTGATAACGAATGGATTTTTTGGAGATTCATCATCTATGTCATTTCCCACTCCATAGTATGATGAGAGATTGATATCATAGGATGAGATCATAAATAATATGGTGAGTGGGAGGAGGATCATGAGTAGCTGCATTAGAGAGATGAGAAGAAGTTGATGTACGGTGACTTTTGCATGACCTTGGTGCGGGGTTTCCTCCCCATGATTCTCTGAGTAATCCTCCTCCACCTGATGATAAATGATGATTTCTTTATTATTATTATTATTTTTAATTGAGTATGTTAAAACATATTATGTCTGAAAGAATGTATTAGTTTTATGTCTGTTTTAATTTTTTTTACGTTTAATGATTTTTAAATATTTTTAAATATTATAATTATTTTTAATATTTATTATTTTTTATCATTTAATTAGTTATTTGTGACATGTTAAACTTTTTTAAAAATATTTTATTTTATAAATATTTTAGGTAATATTAAATCTATTTATTTTATAAAATATTATTAATTATTCTTATTTTATTTAAATAAATTAAAAATGTACATTCATTTTATTTATTTTTAGGTATATTTTTTTTACATTTTTTAATAAATTAATTTTTTTAGATATTTAAATTAGTTTTAAAAACACATTTGTATTAAATATTTTAATTATTTTTCAGTATTTAAATTAATTAATTTATTTTAATTTTCAATTTTCAATTTTTTTGAAAAATTTATATTTGCGATGTATGGATTCTCTCTCACAAATAATAAATTAAGACGGACCATCACAATTATTATTTTTAGAACAATTATGCCACTTATTTTTTATGGATAAATCATTCATCGTAATTAATAACTATTTTCCATGGAGCATTATAACTAACTTCAATTATGATGCCCTTTTTTCCATGGTGCATTATTAATAGAATCTCATCACAAATGTATTTTTGTGGTTGTATTGCTTTGAAAATAGTTCGCCCCATATAATCAAAACATTGGTACTATAAAATACTAATGGGATGTAAAATGATGAAAGATTTATCAAATTTAATAAATAATGTAATGACTAGATGATATGTTTCAAAATATCCATCTAATAACAATTCAAATCAAAGAATCACTTGACACAAATAATCTCAAATGACGCCGATCACGAACCCCAATTTGGCCTCATCTGCAAACTCCATCCCATCTATAAAGAAAACTATCTACAAAATATTCCCTTTCCCTTATATGAACATGTTTTTTCTAATCTTCATTATAACCTAACGAAATCTCAAATCAGGTGTGAGTAAAACACTATAGGCCATCACTAGTGTGTATAGACAACAATTCTTATAAAATGTGTGTGTAATAAAATGAATAATATGAGTATTAATTAATCAATTTATATAATATAGATACAAACCTTCTTTGTCACCATGTAAGAATGAGTCTGAGAATATGGCAAAACTATTCCAACCATATCCTCAAACTATGGAATTATCTCATAACCAAAAAATAACACTATATATGAATTTCAGCCTATAGAAAGCCCCATATATAATAATTTCAAAATAAAATATGTCATGCACACTGTATAATTATTTTGTATCAATAGTTCAAGCCCCATATATAAGCATTTCAACATCAACTAAGCCAAGCCCACTATGTTAGCATTATAACATGACAGGAAAATGCTTTATATTTAATGATTTCTAAATGATTTAATCACAAGTTAAAAAATTGGATATCAAAATATCACATCATAACCCTCAATTGTTAATTCTGAAATTTTCCACCTATAATTCAATTATTTTCCAAATTATCAATCATCATATCTATATCCAATTATCTATAACCCATGTGTTTCTATATCAGGAAATCATGAAAATATCGTGTCATGCCAAACACACTTTAACCCATTAACAATTTAAATGTCATCCATGGTTTCCTCACCCAATTTGTATCTATAGACTATATCACAACATTATTTGATTCCAAAGGTATCCAAAGAATAAAATAATTCCTTCATTGATCTTCATTAATCATTAAAGAAATTAATTTCCATGTTGTATTAGTAAAATAGGAATATTGATCATACTCAATAATTAATGAGAATATAAGGTTTGGATTAGGCCAACTACTATTTATCTATGATTAATAAATCCTTCCATTTGGGATCAAAAATAATAATTGAGGAGGGGAAGATCAAAAAAAGGAATATAGTTCATACAATAATGAGATAAAAATCCAAAACAGCTGCATTCAAGAGATTACCACTACAAAAATGGAGAGAAACTATGTAGAGGGGAAACCTGAAAAAAAACATTCCATGGATTAGATGATATATCTAGATTTTAGTAATAATGGAATGGGATCTGAAATCATTTGGATCACCTTAGCTTCGAGAGAGGATAGGGTTATACCTAATAATAATTACATGATTCCCTCTCAAAAAACATATATCCAAAAAAATAAATGGCATTTAACCCTCTTTTATAGAGTTTACTTCTTATTTAACTATTAAACCCAAAAAACACTTGCCACAGGTTAATTTATCCATTGTCTAATATTACAAGTCATGTAATCTATATTCACAGAATGCACCATGTTCATTGCATGATCCAATTCATGGAATGTAGTAATTTCACATCCTCTACAATGCAGCAGTTACATGTCTTATAACATGTTAACATACTGTGTAAGTTCCCTGTAAATATATTTCATCCCATATTCTAAAAAAATCAATGAAAAACCTCCAAAATATTATAAATTAATAATAAAACCTCGTAACTCAAATTAACACATTACACCCGGACTACATTAATTGAGACAATCATATATCAATGAATATTATATCATTTTACCCAAAAAATCATTCCATCTCGGAAAAAGAAATATCCAACAAGGTTATTGAATGAGTAAAACCCAAATAATAGAGATTTACCAAATAAAATACTCAAATAGAGGCTTACCTATAAAATGATGGGGTACTATAACCTATTATCTATATAACTACTCATCCTTGAGATTCTCCAAGAATCAATATTGGATATTTGTTAACAACTATTGATGATGTTGTTTATTGTTACATTCCCTCTCCCAGGTTACCTATGGAATAATCACATGCTTTCACTATAATAAGACTACATATACAGTTCTAACCAAGAGATATTACCCACCACTATCCAAAATCTATATCGGATTATCCTCAAATGACATGTCAGTAAAAAGATAAATTTATTTAACATATATCACATGAGAAGGTTCAAAATGATATATCTGATGTTTTGACATGTGAAACATGCCAAGAATGTCACTGTGGAATTGTGAATGGTCTTACAGGTATGACACTAGACTGACACATCCCACTATCTCAAATGGCATAATAATCATGGGCCCCAGCATTCCTTGTTTCCTAATACGATATTGTCCCAAGTGAGGAATCACTTGTTGGAAAATAGTATGATTAACTTCAAACTATACAGATCATCTATGATGATTATTGAATGATTTTTAGAAACTTTGATTGGTTATTAACCACCTGATGATCAACTGAACATTCTTAGATGTCTCTAACACATGACTATACCCAACAAGCACTCACTCACCTACTGTGTACCAATATAGAGGAGAACAACATAACCCAAAACAAAAAGCCTCTAAAGATTCCATCACAATTGATCCATGGAAGGTGTTATTAT
Source organism: Viscum album (assembly GCA_963277665.1). NCBI lineage: Eukaryota > Viridiplantae > Streptophyta > Magnoliopsida > Santalales > Viscaceae > Viscum > Viscum album. The sequence goes on from OY728127.1 coordinate 1,303,857,779, forward strand.
ATTAAAAATCCACAACATCCAAGTGATTTATATATGAAAAACATAAATCCAAAAAAACTCAGAATATTTCATCCATAAACTATGCAGTTTTCTCAGATTGATCATTACTCTGAGGTTTACAGGTTGTACATATAAGAACCTATGATCCCAGAACCATATAAAGACCCCTCCAGAACCACGATATGAAATAAGGGTCTCAATCAGGAATGATAATCCAAATAACACTGTGAAACCAAATTATCTCATTCTTATAAAGACTACCGAGATCATCAACAATGAAGGCGTCAATCATAGGTATTAATTGGGCTACCTTTTTCAGTCTATCTATGATCATCCATACTAAATCATTCATTCATGTTTTCCAAGAAAATCATATAATAACCCCAAATCCATTAGATAGAGTCATTGGACATTTTATTACAATGTAATATATTCAAGATATTTCATGACCATGGATCAATCAATTTAGTAGTACAGAAATAAACTAGATACATATGTGGGTCCCTTATTACATTAGTAATCATACATAGTATATAAAAATTAAAATACAATGCCTCTTTTCTCTTTTATAAATATCTCATATACATAACCTGGGGAAGGAGACTAATAAAAGGGTGACCTAAAAAGAATAGTAATGGTTACATAAATCAATAATAAGTGAATTAAATTCAATAATTCATTGACATTATGGAAAGGTAAATATTACTAAAACACAGGACATCCAAAAAATTGAGAAAGAAAATGAATCATGGATTCTTTCATAAGGAAGATATTTTGGAATTGAATAAATGAATACAAAATGAAGAAAATTATTAAGTGGTACATCATGTATCTAGATCATGAACCATTATACCATCTAGAAGGTTTAATTATGTGGGTAAAGACCCATGTGATTCTTTTTGAAAGAAAACTCAAAGGGTTTTTCACCAATTATTTTGTCTCATTAGACTAATCGATGCATTGAAGGGCTACCTATAATCGGGCCCAAACCATCACTTCCAGACAAAATAATTATTCATAAATATATTCAGTTCAACATAATTCAATTAAATCACTATATGTAAAAATGGTTTAAAACTAATATAATAATCATATCTATTATACATGATATATGGATATTTAATGGAATCATCAATGAATGATGATAATTAATAAAAAATAAGTATAAATAAACCCAAAACAAGAAATAATTGGTTTACAATGTACATATAATGATAAATTATGTCCAAATTATTGTAAAACACTTGAAAAATATTATTTAAGCAACATTGGAAAAGATCGTATTTAGTGTTGTTTTATGGAACATGATATAAGAGTCTGTTAAAATGGAAAAGGTGTAATTGTATTCATAAAAAAATAAATGAACAATGGAATCTGTTCATGTTAATATGATGTATTTTTTTTAAAGTATGGATTAATAGAGATTTTGGTGTTTCTCTGTAAATGGGAATTAAATTGGAATGTTCCCTTAAATATAGCTAGCTTATTTGTAGGAATTAAAAACAAAACCTTATAAAATACGTATTTCCCCCCTAAAAGAATATACAATTCTTCATGGATTTTTTTTTTAAAATAAACATATAATTTAGGAGGATTAAATTAAAATAATTATGTAATACAATGGGATAAATAGAGAAAAACAATAACCTAAATGAAAACTAGAGATTTAGGGAGAATCCATTACATTATGTCCCATTATGTTCTTCACTTGATCTTAATATCCTGGATAATAAGATTAATCCCCTTAATTGACTAAAAAATAATGTTTACAAATTTATTATATTTATTATATTTTATTAATGTTCATTTATTGACTTTTTTATGAGTTATAATATTCAATTTTAACTTTTGGGAGCATTCATTTCCTTGGTTTTCATGATCTGTTTAATTATACATGTGTGGAAGATCATGTAAAATGGGAAATAATTCAATAATATTCTATATTTGTGTTAATAATGATATTATGGAATATTAAATGGTTATATATTTCATTTTTTCAATTTATTCATTAGTTAAAACGTTATTTGTAACGGTTTAGATTAATTTGGCATTTTTCATAATCAGGATTTAGTTTTGTTTCATTAATTAATATAATTAATATATCACATTTCTAGATCATAAAATATTCTATAATTCATATATTATTTTATTTTTTAACAATAAAAATTATTTTATGTCCATCCTTGAAGGTGGTAATGTAAAATAAAAATGCAACGTCTCTAATGGCAGTGAACGATCACATCACATAAGAAATTTTCATTTTTAGAATATACTATTAAGGAGAAGGGGATGGATGATAGATTTTACAATGTTATAATTAAATTATATTATATTTTTGATAAATTATTTCTCATTAATTTTTGAATATAGGAGGATAGTGGAGGAAAAAATTATATGAAATTGAAAAGAAAATAACGAAAAACTAAATAAGCTTTTACCTCTTGAGTTTCGTCTCCATGAGATCCCCCTTAAATGGCTTGGAATTGGTCCTTTGGTGAGACCAATTTCTCTAGGATGTGGGGGGATACTTAAAAGGGGGATTGGGAAAGTATTTAGCAATATTAATATCGTAAGAGGTGTGAGTAGAAGAGCTGGTGCTGGTGGTATATAAAGTCAAGGATAGAAGTGTGTATTCATTATTTAATTCAAGAGTTTATTATTTAGGTTCATGAAGAGAAATAGTGATGATTAAATGAATATGTAATTTAAATAGATAATTTTAATGCTATATTAGGGTCATGTACATCTTATATGACCCATACATGACTTAAATCTTCATTTATTTGTTATATAATATAATTTAATGTATTTCTCTAGTCCGTAAAATATATACTATTTTAGAAAAAACCACAAAATAAACTCTAACATTTTTTTAATATATATAATTAATACAATAAATCAATTTTCTAAAAACAATTTTCAAAATATGAGATATTCAATTTTTTTAAATCATCATTTACTTGGAAAATAAAAATTTTAAAATAAAAACTAATTTTAAAAGACTTGGAAAAATTAAATATGATATCCTAAAATTATCTTATAATAATAACAAAAATAATATTAATTTGTGATTATAGTTTCTGAAAATAATTTTTTTATAATATTTTATATTAATTATAAAATTGAGAATTAAAATTTATGAGATATAAAAATATCAAAACATAATTTATCATGTTTGAAATATTTATTTATTTATTATATTATATAATAACATCGTTTTTTCATTTATAAGATGCCTAAATTTTTTTTATAATTTAATAGGTTAATTTACTATTCTATTGGAGTAATTACTACTCCTATGGCTCACATTAATATTACTAAGTTCAATTTTCTATTTCATTGGTATATGTTTCATAATTTCTAGGAAACTACACTTATTTCATTCATTCTCTATTTATACATTTTTTCGGTGTTCTCTATGTAATTTTATATGATTTATTCTATATGGAATAATTTTACGTACAATGTAAGGTACTAAATGGAATGAATTTTTTTAAGAGGATATATACCATAAAATCTTGGGGTTTTATATTCTTCCATCCTTAAAAAATATTGTTCTTGAAATATTTCATGAATATTCCCTTTTAAAGAAATGAAGGTTGTTATTCTTCACAATGTCCTCAGGTTCCAATGTTGTTTCATCCATTTTTTTGGTTTCTCCAAAGAAACATTATTAGTTGAATCGTCTAATTTTTCAATACATGATCTGTTCCATCAATAATATAGATAGGACCTTCCATTTATGAAAAGTTAGGTTAAAATTATATTTCATCATAGGTGGGTAGATTTGTTGGAACTGGCTTTTACTTATTTGAATTTTATATGTTCAACTTATAATGACATCTAGAATGACGTGGTGGAATTTAATATAGATACACTAGTGATGAAATTATTTATAGTATTTCAAATGGTCTGACGTACCTGGGGGTTAGTTTCCCTTTCTTATTAATCATTAAGACATCCTTCTTGGGAGATAATTTTGGAGAGAAAATATTTTGTCAATGGTTCTCACCATAATATTTTGTTCACTTTGAGTATGTTTAATATGATCCTGAATAGTTTTTACATTGGTCATTTTCTCTTTAATATGTTCTGAGACTATAAGATTCCTAACACAAACTTCACACTAAAAATATGGAATTTCAAATATATTTCCATATAATGATTCATATGGTGCCATTTTAATAAAATAATTGAAAAAATAATTGTAGTAATATTTTACAAATTTTAAATACTAATCCCATATGCATTTAATGTAAAGTGATCATGATCTCAACATGACATCCAATTTTGTAAAATTTCTTTTAGATTTTATTTCAATTTGAGGGTGGTAAGCAGCACTCATATGAATCACAGTATACAAATCCTTCTGAATACCATTCTAGAATTTATATTTGAAATGATATTCAAATTTATAATCAATCGATAAGGGAGCATCATGCGGTCTTATAACTTCATTAATATAGAGTCTTTTTTGGTTCTCAAGATTTTAATCTCATATTATAGTACGAAAATGTGCTGATTTTTTAAGAATATATAAAAAATCATCATTAATTATATATTTCTTTGGTAGTACTAGGAAAATTCAAATCATAATTTAATCCAACATACATAAAAAATAGGTAAATATTTTATTACTCATCTAGGATATGTCTCTCAGCCTTCAATTGTTGACAAACCAGAAACTTTGACATATAGTCAACATTTTTCCTCTTTGTATTAAATTTTAAAAAAATATTCCTTCATAAATATATACATCATGGTACAATCAGGTTCTATAGAGTTGTTTTAGCTAAGATAATCATATAACAGTTCCATTATTAGCTCTGTATTTATGGGACATATTTTCTCTTTCAAAATTATGGAACCCCATCCTAATTCCATAGGTCTTCTGATCATCAATTCTTAATGGATTTAATTTTATTTTGAAAAATAATCACTATGAGATTGATATATTTTTATTTTTTCCATTTAATATGTATTATAATTCATTTGAAAAACATGTCATGTTTCCATTTCCTTAACATTTCTCACATCTATTTTTACTAAATCCATGAATATAAGACCTTTCCCAATCTTCATTTGGGCCAAAATTCCATGATCATCTATACTTAATGGATATTCAAAATTATTTTCCTTCAATGGCTTGTAGTGTATTGAGAAATCATAATATACTACTAACTCAATCGATTTCCCATTCTTCATGTTGTGTTCTTTTGGTCAAAATATGTTTTTCAAACTCTTATGGTCCACATATATCTCAAATATTTCCCCATAATGATAATGTATCCATATCTATCGAGAATATATTATGGTTTCTTACTCAATTTTATGATTTGGATAATTTTGTTCATTGGAATAAAAATTCCTTAATATATATGATTGAACATTATCATTTTTAATAATGACACATCCCAGAATATTCTTTGATGCATCACTCAATATCATGAACTCATAATTACCAGATGTAATAGTAAAATTTGGATAATTAAAAAATATTCCCTCGAATTACTCAAAACATTCTACAAATTTTTTTTCTATAAAAAAACAACCCTTTGTGGGTGATACTCTTTAATAGGTTTGATAATTGTGATAAATTATGAACAAAACATCGATAATAACCAACTAAACCAATAAAATAATATTCATTGGTTATGTTCATTGGAATATTCTATTCCTGTATTGAAATTTTCATTGATGGATAAAGTGATATTACATCATTAGTAAAAATGTGGAAATGAAATGAAATAGTTCGAAGCCCAAATTCACACTTGATAAACATCACATATGACACTTTTTTTCTAAGTTTCATTAGAAGAATCAAAAAGTTGTTATCATGGTACTCATAGATTTTAGAGAACACAAAGATGAAATCAATAAATACCCAAAAATATTTATCAATATACCTCTTGAAAACTCCATTCAATATAACCATGAAAATAAAAGGTTCATTAGAAACTTCAAATGGATTTAATGTAAACTTATAATGTACATACAATTTACAAAATGATTTCTTTGTAATATCTTCCTTCTTTACACAAAATTGATGATATCCAAGTTAAAGTTCAATAATTGAAAAATATTGAGCTCCTTATAGTTGATGAAATAAATCATCAATGTGAGGAATATGGTACTTATTCAGTATTGTAATATCATTGATTTCTCAGTAGTCAATACACAGCCTCAAGGATCCAAATTTATTCTTTACAAAGAGAACATGGTTCTCTCATGGAGAAAAACTAGGTAGAATAAATCCATTATTACTCAAGTCCCCTATTTATTTCCTCTACTCCAATAATTCCATATTTTCAATTCTATTAGTTTTATTTGATATTGGAAATGAATTATGGATTAGATCAATAGTAAATTCAAATCCATGTTCTTATGGGTTCCCATGCAATTCCTCTAGAAATAATATAATATATTCCTCCAAAATTGGTCCATCCTCAATTTGAAGATTAATTTCATCATCCCTATATGTCATTCTATTTTCCTCCCCTAGAATTTAAATCATTTGATCTATAGGATATAGGTCTAGAAAATAATCAAATGATGAGGTTTCTTATATAAAGATAAGATATTATTCACCTCCCCACAAATCATAATTTTCTTCTTCTTATAATAATGTTTTTCATCATATTTTTAATGATAGTACCTATAGAGGAATATGTCAATGTCAACCATATGTATGATAATAATATAAACATCTAATGCACGTTTATGTGCAATAATGGGGACTGAACAACACATTTTTATTGCAATGATACTTCAAAAGGGATTTCATCCTAACAAATCCCTTATTAAATCAAAAAGTAATGCTTATTTTTTTAGAAAATTGGGTAGATATAGAAGATATTTATGATACATAATCAAATAAATTATTGGATGTATTTGATGATATGATTAATGTTATTTCCACCACATCATTAGGAATATATAATTCAATTATAGTGATCTCATAAACTAATCCATCTATCCTAGGACCCTTCAATTGTAAATTATCTGGACGATTGGGAAATTGATTTAAATAATTCCCAATTTCCTTAATTTTTATGAATTGGAAGTCATTTATTAGTTTCATCCCATTATAGCAATTATATCGATGACCCTTTTCTCTAAATTTATAGATATATTCCATGAATTTCAAGCATTTACCAGGATGATTCTTTGAAAAATTCTAGAATAACAGGAAATATATCATTCCCTTCATCATTTATGCTTCACCTATATATGGTTATTATAATTCCACTTATTACTTTGAATTCAATTGAACATATAGGATCTATAAAATTCTTTCTCAATTTTTATGGCACTTAATACTATTTCATCATGTCATAAAAATGGCTGGGACACAATTTCCCATTAGATACTTGGTTTAATACCATTAAATAAATGATCAATAATGTACTCCTAGTCATGCATGTAATCTATATAGTACATATAATGCCTTTTGAAGGTATCCTCATACTCCACAACACTATCATATTCTATTTCAGTTAAGGTATGAACCTTTCACTTCATTTAAGTTAATTTCCCATGATTGTTGTATTTTATAAATAATTTTATTTAAATTTACACCATTCCATGTATTCTATTTCATCATATTCCTTATCATTTTGTAGAAAAGAAAAAATTGATCAGAATCACCCATGTGGAAATATTTTTTAATTTCTTCCTTTTCCTTTTCATTTCCTTACAATGATAGAAATACCATTTCAAATGACTTGGTCAACTACTCATATACTAATGGATTAGTAGTCCAAATAAAATAAGTGATATTTTCTGCATGAAATGATCCATCAAATGGGTAGTATGGTTATTCTTAATAATTTTAGTATGTTTTCCTAATATGTTCATGGTTAGCTTAACTTAAACAGTAACAATGTTGACCTACTCAGAATGAAAATACATACATTTTTTCGTTATTTATTCCATTACATATATTATTATCCATTCCAAAACAATTTCAAACAGAAAATTTTGTTTTGAATCATAATTCAAAATTTTAGACTTGAAGAATAGTGAAAATTAATTTAAAATTAATGAGAATCTAATATCATAATCATAACCACGGTTTCGTTGAGTGAATATTTACTTTTAAGTAATTCATAATGTTTTATAAAGGTAATTTGAATTATCATTAGAATATCACAATGGAGTTTTAAATTAGGGGAATGGGAAGGTTATTTGTCGTGTAATAGTTTTTGCATGGTCTGGCCTAACACACCATGCCGGTGTTGTTACACCTTGTACATTTATGAAAGAACCATGTATGTTTGTAAAATACATAAAAGGATTTATTTATAGGATGACCAACACAATATCCACCTTATAAAAATGGTATGATATTCATAAATTGTTATTCTCATGGTCTATCTTTTTGTTATGTTCCCTACTATAGTTTCAATGGTTTCTACTAAACTAGGTCTTATACCAACTGTAAAAACCCTAACCCCAATATCCAAGATTTGGGTTCATTTTATTATAATGAAATAGATACAAGAAATAACATCACCAATGATAAATAATGTTAGTATTCATTGAGAAAGTTTATACATTCATGTTTCCATTATTAAATTAGTAATTACACCTAGTACATAAAAAAATAAACTATTTCTTATCACTTTTTCATATATTTCATCATCACAACTGGGGGAAGGAAAAAAATAAAAATGGGATATCATATTATTAGTTTGGGTTCAATTAAATAATAATAAGTGATGAAAATTCAATATGTTTTATACATTATTGAAATGTTAATAATCTAGAAAACATATGACATTAATAACATGGGAATGAAATTGCGTCCATATATTTTTTCATAGTGAAAATCTCCATGAATGTAATAATTTAATAAAGAATTATTAGAGCACTTAATTTGGAAATAATGTATCAGGGACATTAACCACTATAACATCATGATGGTTTATTTATGTGGGTAAAAAATCTCTGACACTTCTGGGAAACCAACCTGGAGTGTTTGTTGCTAACTGTTTTCTCTCATTAGACCAATCGATGAATAAAGGGGCTATCTGTAGTTGGGACACACATATCACTCCAATTCCAATGAATTATTCATTCATATACTCAATTTAATATCATTAAATGAAAACTACATTTCTAAAAACGTATATGACTAAGATAATAATCTTATCCATTATACATTAAATATGGATATTTAATTAAATCCACAGTGAATGATGTTCCCAAATAAAAGGGAAGAGTACATAGACCAAACAAATTAATATTTTTATAATAAGTAATAGATCATGAAAAAATTTTTCCAAATAAAATGAAAACATGTAAAAATAGTATCTAAGAATCTTTAGAAAAGAGCCTCTTTAGTTAAGTTTTATGTAAAAACATCTATAGTCTTTTAAAAGGGAAATGGAATAATTATTTCTATAAAAATAGAAATGGGAAATGAAATATTTTAATGTTAAAATGCGGTATTTTATAAAAACACATTTTTTAAAATAGATAATGGAGTGTACTTGAATGCAGGAAAGAAATTAGAAATTGCACTTAAATCAGGCTTCATTACCGTGAAAAATCGAATACCGAACCTTATAAAACATGTATTTACAAATCAAGGAAAGTAGAATTGGGATTTATAAATGTTATTGTAAAATAATCAAAGTGTATATGAGGATTAATTATTAATAATTAATAATTAAATTTAGGTAAGGAGAGAGAATGTGTATCCCGAATGAAAAATAGAGATTGGGGAAAATCTATTACCGTATGTATAGTTGTATTTTACACTTGATCTTATTGTTCGGTATAATCATATTAAATTAATTACTTAATTAATTAATTAATAACATTTTATAAATTTACTTATCTCATTACCATTTTTTTAATATTATTTATGTTCTTTTGACGAGTTATAAGGTAAAAGTCTAACATTTTTGAGCATTAATTTTGTTGGTTTTCATGATCACTTTACTTGTATACATGCATGGAAGGTCACGTAAAATGGGAAATAATTCCCCTGAATTGAAATTACGTGTTTTTAATGAACATAAATAATATTGAATGGTTATATAATTCATTATTATCTGAATAATTTGGTAAAATGTTAGTGATATCCATATATAAGGACCCGACCTTATACATTACATAATATGGAATTAAATGAATAATTCATTTTGAGGATCTTTTCAGGTTTAGACTTTTATAAAATTAGGACATAAGTATTAAATATCAAAAGATTACAAAGTAGAAACTTCTACACAATATCCATTTTTTTACAAAACAAAAACTCTTGAAAAAAAGTGTCATGTCTAGTTCTATATTTAAGACAACATGACTTTTCCTTGATCCCATCCATGACCTTATTACACATTATTTCCTGAGAAAAAAATTTCAAAAACATGGGGTGGGCTTAAAAATCTCAGTAAGGGATAAACAAAGAAGGAAAACTGTTAATTTTTCAAGACAACAAGTAAACCATGAATATTTTAACATAAGTAATAATTTTCACATTTATGAAGTAGTAAATACTCTTCACTGAATAAAAGATCATTAATTACCCTTTTGTAACCATAAGATTACTATAAAAAACCCATATAAATAACTAATAACATATAAAGGTAACTTGGGACATAACCATACTTAAATAGAATAACAATACGGTCGATTTCCACACATATCACTAAATGGAATAGCCATACGGCCGAATTCCATACCCAATGCATTGGAGGTTATAACATAACCACCCATCCTGGTATTCACGGCACCACCCGTCATATGGTTTATCATGTAACCACCCATCAAATATTAAAGTACCATCATAACACATAAAATATTGAAAATATAAACATTTCACTAAAAACATTTCATTTTAAATCACAAGAAGTAATTTCAAGATATTGAAATAATCAATTCATTTTCATAATCCATTTAATAAAAGATTTTTGAATCAAAGTATCCCATACCACTTTTATGATTTTAATGGAATTTTAATTTTAAAACATTAATGTCTATATAAATAAATAATCAAAACCATTTTTAAATCATGGACATTAAAGATAAATATTTAGAATAATAAATCATTAAAACATTTAAATATGATATTTTTGTTAGAGTTTTTAACAAAATGAGAGGATCTTGAATACAAATAATTGTGGAATATCATTTAATAAAAACATTATAATATCATCATAATAATGTGATTCATTATATAATATGTCAATGGACTATATATAGACCATATAAGAGTGAATTGGTGCATAACAACAATGAAGTCTCAATGGAAATGTAAATTGAGATGAAATCCATTATAAATATGGTATCCTTAAATTAAGAATAAATCACTCTCGTAATTATGCGTGAAAAATATAAATAAACTCATTATAAAAGGAAATTATGTTTAAAAAAATCAGAGGTCATTCACACATATTCATAGGATGACATATTCAATAACTACAAGGTGAACCTAAAGAAATTAAAATTGGGTTAAGAAGTTCCCTTGTAAAAATTCAACAGCCTAATGGTGTCACTTTAAAATTAAGAAAATGAGTTAATGAGATAAAAAGGGTATCTCATCACTTGGACATAAATTTGACATAAATAAAGATATAGAAGAATGTATCCCAACATAATAAGATGTAAATTAAAAGCCATAACAAAAAGAAGTCTTTTAAAAAGATGAGGGTGAAAGGTTCCCTTACCGATTTAGTAACATACAAAACATATGCCACATGAAAGAGGGATCATACAATGACTATGTAAATACTAATAAATGAAAGTATATTACATAAAGAGTACAATCATGGGCAGTAAAAACACCACACAAAAGGAAATAGTGGAAAATATAGCATGAATCTCATGGGAATAAAAAGTGAGACGAAAAACCTTTACCACGTTGTAAACAACTGAGTTGTATGAACAAAAGTTAATAACCACCAAATGAATCATAGAATACCATGAATATAATGATTATCATGATAATATATATAAAATGGAAGTACCCAATACACCACATGCAATGAATAAGTCGATAACAATGGAAATCTCCCGAAATTAAAAGTGAGATAAGAAAATCCCATAAAAAAATTCGGCAGCCTAACGGCGCCACATAAAAATTCTAAAACTTAATTGATGAGAGCAAGAGGGGGTCTGTCATAATATCAAAATAAAAATTACAGTATTTTTAATATAAAATAACATCCTCCAACATAAGAACATGGAGCTTAAAAGAAATGACATAAAAGAGAGTACTTGAAAAGAAAGAGAGAGGTCGGATCCCTTACCTCGTGTCCAACATGACTCGATCATTCTTTAATCTCTGGAATAATAAACTAAAGATAATTTATACTTTATTAAGAACCTTTTCAAGTTTATTATTCCTTTTATATAAATTATTACCATGTTATAAACATTATGTAATCATTTAAGTTAATAACGTTCATTTTGTTGATTTTTGGTACATGAGTCAAAAATAACCACCCTATATTTACAAGTTGTTCATGTGGTAAAAATTCAATTATATCCAGAATTATATTCATGATTTAAATATAATATATATATATCATATATATTCTGTATATACATGTATTTAAAATAGTACATAACATTTAGAGGTAATAAATGAAATGCACCATTCATGGAGACGGTAAGTCGTACGTACACATGAATGCTACATTCATTTATATTTAATATTTTAATGGAATTAAAACATAATGTTAAATAGGTATTTTATAATTTCAGTATAATATCACATACAATATCATTAACTCTATCCTTTATACATCCCACATAAGGACATAACGTATCACATCACTTTGAGGGGGCGGTAGTCCGCACTTCCTCAAATGAGATTATCATATTTACCCCCTATGGAAACCATAAAGGCATGATATAATTTGGAAGTACAGAAGCATAAGGAAATAATAAACATAATATATATCATATATAAATATAGTTCCAACATAATGGACACCATGAGAGGCTGTAGGAGATAATCGAACAATCATCGTTTCGTGAGGCGTTTGTTTGCCATCCACAGAAACATTATGTTCATCATCCATTATATGGAGGTTTGTGTAATTGTAGCTCGAATAATACTCATAACTACATCCTAGTATATTTAGGATACTGGTGTTGTTACAAAACATAGGAAATAAAAAGAGTTTAGGGGTTGGAGAAGTAAAATAAAGGAAAAAAATATAAGAGAAATCATTACCTTCAATTTGGGTAACTCCCTTTGGATAGAACCAAAAGGACTTTGTAAAGTGACTTATTCCTTAGTTAAGGCTTCAAGGAGTAGGAGAGGGATATAGGTAGTGTAATTGGGATGATTTTGGTCCAGCCAAATGTCTTGAGAGATGTGATTAATTGGTTAGAAGTGGTCTCCTTTTAAAAGGGAGAGGAGGGGCTCTTTAGGAAAGTGTGAAACTATTATTTTATAATATAATAATATTCGGTTTCAAATTGTCCAAAAATAATCAAGGTATAAGATAATATAACTGATATTCGAATTAAAATCATCCAATCTGAATTGGACATGATTTTTATAATAATTTAATCATTATAACCTTATTTATTTAAATCATTTATTATTGAGGAAAATACTGTATCATTATTGTGTCAAAAAAAATTTAATTTATATGATGTTTAAAATTTATAAAAAAAATACCATGATGTATTAAATCGTCTTATATTTGCAAATAATATTTGTAGTCGAAAATAGAAATTATATAACACCAGCTAAAAATTAATTACTAAAATATGTTTTTGTTAATGTCAATTTTTTCCTAACATTAAATTAATTAATCTAAAATGTCATTTTCACTCCCATGTGGCTTAATGGGGTCCCAAAATCGACCCAAAGATGCCCATGGTCGTTTATAACTCATCTAATAAGGTTTGGACATGTGTTAAGGTAATTTTGAAATATTATGATATTGTTTTTACCTTGAATTACCCTATTTACATTTAATTGTGGTAAATAAAAGTCAACAGTTACTATTCACCAAAAATTATTTTCATCTTATTAAACCACATTTTATTTATTGATAACAACAATGTAGCTCGTATTTTAGAAATTCAATTCATAGAATTGGTAATGTTTCATTTAAATGAAAAAGTTAGTTTTTTAACTACCACTAAGTGGTTTCACTATTAATCAAAAATTGAAGTTGTTCAGAAAAATCCCAAAAAATCAGCCTAAGCTATATTTGATATTCCAAATTCAAAAATGATGCCTATTTTTCCAAATTAAAAACATAGAAGTGTAATTAATTAATTTTAAAATTCATTCCCATTATCAAAACAGATAGCATGTTTTTAAGAAACAATAACTATCAAAAGATTGATACTTGTTTATATCCAATTTCACAGTGAAATTAATTTCAATGACCAAAATTGTAGTAAATGGTAGAAACATATTTTAATTTCAATTTAAAACCAATTAAAAAGATAATCTATCCATATAAATAAATTATATTAAAAGGAAATTTTGAATTAAAATACAATATTTTTCATTATTCATTAAAAAAATTAACTTTATCGGAAAAATTACAAAAATTTACACAAAGAAAATTTTGATGTCCCCATTATAAAAACGTATTTTATTTGGTGATATATAATGTATTAATGTTAAAAAATTTAAATTTATAAAGGGTTCTCCATTAAAAGGCGGTAAATCGTCCTTTAAATGTCAATTATGCCTAAAATTAGATTCATTCATATTTTAGGCCTCTAACTTTTTATTGGATAAATGTAAATACATTTAAAAATAATTTATAATCATATTGTAGTTAGTTTTGTTGATTACCTCTAATAAAATGTCTAAGAGTTAACTACCATTTAAAATAATAATATTATATTATTAGTATGCAGCGTAAGATTTCAATGAAACTAGTTGTTGCGTATCGGGTACGCTATCGAACATATCAACCCATTTAAAGAAAAATTAATATTTAATTCACAAATATCAATAAATATGAAGATGTCATATTCCTAGTTTATCCGGGATGTTAAACCATATATATTATTTTGTCATTTTTTTATTATCACAAACTAGTTCTAATTCATTAATTAATACTGTGTATTTATACAAGATAAGTGGTTTTAAATATTCTATAATACATATGTTATAATATGGTTTAACCATAAAAATTATATTATGACCATCCATGATGGAGGTAATGTAAAATGGAAACGCATCATCCCTGATGGGAGTAAAACGACACATAACGGATGACATTTTAATTTTTAGAATAAACGAGAGAGCATAATTGGATTTGAAATAACATGTAATTTTATGAATAAAATTCCATTTCATAGGATTTAGTTAAATGTTTTGTAGTTATAGAAAAAACAAACACTTTTTTAATTATATCCATTTTTATTTAAATGACTGTTAAGCATGGTTACTGTAGATAATATAGTCATTGAATTATGATCACATGACTAGAATAAATATAGGGTTCTAAGAAATTATTTTGACGCAGACAAAGGAAGTGATGGATTTAAACATTATAATGACTCCCCAAGAATTCCATTTATCAGAGCATCCTAGTGAGATATCATTTCTGGGAATTACCCTAGACCATGCCCAATCAAAGATCCAACATCATGAGCTTGTGGAAAATCATTTATGGGATAAGTTCAAGCTCGTCGAGATCAGTTCCCAAACCATGTTCACTAAATTTCCCTTGAAATCCACACTATTGTGGACCTTACTCATATATCATAAGTTAATTTAGAAAATGGAAATGTATCAATACCCTAGGAAAATAGATATGGACATTTTTTGGTAAATAATCATGAATATATTTTCATTTCATTATGGTTACATTGTAAATGATTTTTAAAGTAATAATAGTATTTTTAGTTAATATTCAAATTATATTAAGAAATATTTTTTTTGAATTTTTGAAATTTTAAAATAAATAATATTTTAAAAAATCTTACTATTTAATTATTTTTATAAAAAATAAATGATCATATATATTTTATGGAGAAAAATATAATTTTTATTTGGGTTTGAAAACTATTATTGTTAAAAACTCATCATTTAGTATAAATATCAGTTAATATTCTAAAACTGAAAATTCACATGTTTATAAATTTATTTAGATAAAATTATTATTATTATTGGAATAAATACACCAAATTTTTCAAACGATCAATTTTTCATAATCTGCTGAGAAAGTAAAATTTTTAGGTAAAAATTAATTATCCTATAAATTTATGGTGTATTTTAGGATCTCATAATGGACCAATAGTGAAGTGAAAAAAACAATAAAAGGTGTCTTAAGACAAATATATGTTTTCCCATTAAAATAATGTGATTTTTTGTTTATTTTGTTTATTTTATAACGCCACAGTGAATCGTTCAAATCAAACAATATATTTTTTTGATTTTAAATATATTTATTAAACAGTGTGACTCACCTCCACCTATGCATGGGAAATATTTTAATAAGATAGGCCCATGTACAGATAAAATACATCAAAACATTCCCCTATGGTAGAAACCATGGGAAAAACCATATTATGTTTTTTGGATTTGAATATTTTTTATGAAGTGCCTGAAACCAAAATAACAATAAAATTGCACTCCTTTCCTATATAATCCCACCCAATCTCCAATTTCTCCTCATTGAAACTCTTTAAAGATATTACACACCTTTATCACTACCCCCTAGAGTCCTCCAATGTATCCCCCATGCTCCCAAGATTCAACTCTTAAGCCTTTGGAATCACACATCCAAGGGACTTCTCCATTCACTTTTGAATTCAAGCACCTTCTTTGAAATTTGTTTATTTAATTCCATTTGATTTTATTTCCATTTGAATACAATAATTAACATAATATAAAATTTATGTTATTTTTATGAGGTATCATTTATTCCACCTCATTTGGACCCTTAAGCTATTATGAATTCTAAATTCTATAATGGATTATCTCTCTCATCTTTTCACCAAGAAATTAATTTATGATCTGCCCTTTTGAAATCCATTTTAATTAGTTGGGATAAATTCTTACCAATACCCGTTACAATAAATTTCATTATTAAATTATTTTATCCCATTTCACTCTCATTTATCCCTCTTATGAACCCTTATATACACCAATTATTAATCATAAGTTCTGTAAGGAATATTCTACCCTTCTCTTAGATCAATCATTCCTTTTTTGTTATGTCTTATAATTTTCCATTTCCCTATTTTGGGATATTTTATAAAATATAAAACTTATATTCCATTTCATGTATAAATTATTAGATCCTTATTCTTTCTAATGAAACCATTTTATGAACTTCTATATGACACTATTATGCTGCCGAAATTGCACCACTGTTTTCCAGGCCAAAATAAGTTTTTAGTGAATATAGTTCCCATTTCACTATCAAGGGTATTCAACTATATCCACATATACATGTTTATTAGAGACTTAAATTTATTTATTACACATTCCTTTTTAATGTAATAAATTATTAGGTAGAACAAATCAATATTATATAATCTATGTGGCACACTTAAGCATGATAATGAAATTATTATGAAGGGTGCGCCCTGATAGAGCTCTCATGCATTGGGTAATGTTTATTATCATGATAAATCATGTGCAATGAGCTTTGAATCATTATCCTACATTTTCAATGATAATTTACTCATACCAATCCATGTGTAATGATCCTTGACTCATGCTCCACCATGTGTAATGATCTTTGACTCATGATAAAATAAAGTTGTATATTTTTTCTAAAATTCCATGTTATGATTATCATTCTATATCATTCCTTTATATTAATATTTCTTTTATTATATATTTATATTCCTATTTTCTAACATGTATTGTCGTCCTCATGTTATTCCTTATTTAGTCCCTTATTGGACATAATAGCTCACCCCTTTCTTATGTATTCCATTAGGTTATCCCATTTGGTGTTAAGTATAAGGGGAATATATGGTCTTGTGAAAGAATGTTTTGATAAATACATTGTATTTAATGTCTAAAGTTGGTATATAATTTTATTGGACCCCAAATACACTATATATCTCGATCACATGAGTTTTACTATGTAATGTTTTTGGTAATAAATCATGTTTAATAATGAAATAAATATTAGGGTTGTTATAGTTGGTATTAGAGGATATGTTTAGTTATATTGGTATTATGATTAGAAAACCCCATTAAAAACCCTTAACGGAAAAAATAAATTTAAGAAACCGTCCCTAAATTTTGGAGAGTATAAATAAAGTGGTTTATCAATAAAATAGATCCATTCCTAGATTCTACAATTTGATGTGGTTATAGTACATATGTACCTAGGAGTAACATCTTCAACTACATGTTTTGGGATTGACTATGGGTAAACTTCTAAAGAACAACGAGCCATAATGCTCAAATAGTTTGATACTCCTAGGTTAAATTCATTAGTATATTCATAAACTCATTATAAATAATTATTAAGGGAGGAAAAAATCCCATAAGAATATATGTTAGGAAGTAGATCATGGATAACATAGTTTGATGCCTAGAACCTAATAAGTTATAGATATAAATGTAATTCATATGCTATCCATTTATCATCACTGTATTCCACTTTGTGTGTTTAATATTTTAACATAAAAATACCTAATTTCACTATTATTATAATGAATTATTTAAAATTGGAGGAATCATGCTAACAACCGATGTGAAGGGTAGTGTGATGATTTCACAAATGAGATTCCCAACATATTGAGAGCATGAATCACAAAAATTATAATGATAATATTTCAATTAACAGAGGTTCTTAATAGAAACAAGGACTACGAATAGTGTCTAATCCACCCTACCCCCTAAGAGAGAGCAACCCATAGTCGTGATCTTAATGAGAAAAAGGCCTCATACTTTCAATGGATCATCTAATCCCTTAATCTTGAAGAAAGGTGTAAATTCCATTTAAAAGATCTTCTCCATCCACATATTTTAGGAACAAGAGGTTTTTATTCTATTTTTTATCATATATTGGGTGACTCTGATCATTGGGGAACACTGATCCAGAATACAAAAATTGAGGAAGAGATCAAAGAAATGCGGTGAAGGAAATCATGAAAATGGTTTTTGATAAATATTCTCCCAGCACCCTCTATCATATGATATAATTATTTTTCCTTCCAATCCAGCAAAAGGTTAAATAATATGGTGGTGTGTATGAATAAAAAGTTACCAGAATGTGTTGATACACCTTCAGTTTTTTGTATTACATTCCTTAGTGGAATTTTATTCAATTCAAGGTATATCGTAGCTTTCTGTATATAGAGCCAACATAAATTTTGAATATATGGAAATCACTCTCAAAATGGAGAATCTACCCCCAATTAAATACAAGTGTAACAAGTAGGACAAATCATTTTTATCACCATATTCTCAAGAACATATATTAATTCCCTATGAGAAATCCTACCCAGATCAAATGATTGAGTCTAAGGAAAGGCTCATCCTTTGAGAGATGTCCATTATGAGGGAGTATGCTGATTTGAATCTCAAGGAATTTAATAGTCTCCCACCTAGTTGAGAGGTCGAATTTTCAATCGAGTTTATTCCTTGGGCGTTTAAAATTCCAAACAGTATTTATTGAGTGTATTTTGTGGAACACGAGCAGTTAAAGAAACAACTATAGGATAATCTGGATAAATGGTTTATACACACAAGTTCATCACTATGGGGTGCACCAGTCCTCTTCTTTAAGAAGAATCATGGGTCAATGCACGTTTCCATTGACTATCATGATCTCAAAAAAATTATGATAAAGAACAAGTTTCCTTTTCCATGAATGAATGACTTTTTCAATCAGATGTGTGGAGCACAATACTTCTCCCTGGTAGAGCTATGGTTGGGATATTTTCAAGTAATGGTGAAGAAGGATGATATCCCCATGACTGATATCCATACAATGTATGATGATTATGAGTTCATAGTGATTCCATTATGACTCGCTAATATTCTAAAAAATATTCATGGACATAAAGAATAGATAAATTCGTTATTACAACAAAAAATGTTTTGGTTGTCAATATAGTTAATATCCAAATATACTCCAAATCCAAGTAGGAGCATGATAAGTATTTGTTCATTGTTATAAATACCTTTTAAAAGGATATTCTCTATGAAATGAACATGATGTGTGAGTTCTAGGTGAATTAAGTCTCATTCTTGGGGCATATCATCACAAACAATTGGATATCTATAGATCCTTAAATAAAAAAAGAAATTGAGGAATATCCAATGCCAACATCTATGATAAATATTTGTGTATTCCTTGGGTTAGCTGGATATTATCTCTGATTTATGTGAAATTTCTCCGGATTTTCAAACCCTCTTTCAAATATAACTCATAAGTTAGTCAAAATTTCTAAGAATGAATAATGTGAATAAAATTCATGGAGTGGAAAAAGGAGGCTTATCACAACCCTTGTGATAACATTACCCACAAGGGGGGAGCCTTTCGTAATTTTCAATGATGCTTCAATGAACAGATTAGGTTATTTTTTGATGAAAAATGAAAAGGTCATTTCATACGATTCAAGGAATTTGAA
Organism: Viscum album; assembly: GCA_963277665.1. NCBI lineage: Eukaryota > Viridiplantae > Streptophyta > Magnoliopsida > Santalales > Viscaceae > Viscum > Viscum album. The sequence continues at coordinate 1,303,878,323 of OY728127.1, forward strand.
ATTTCACGATCAGAACTATCTCATGCATGATCTGGAGATAGATGGGGTAATATTTGCATCGAAATCAGGTGACATTATATCTATGTTGACAAGTGTTAAATATATATGGATCACAAAATTATCAAATATACATTCACAGAGATAGAGGTTAATATGCACTAAAAAATATGGTTATGGTACTTCAAGGATTACAACTACTCAATCCACATACAACTTGGGAATGAGAACATGGTGGAAGATACCCTATATAGAAAGGACCCATCAATTTTATCATTGATGATAATTAAGATCGATCCGATTATTTTAAAATTTGATTAATATAGACATGGGAAGCATAAAAAAGTAACATAATCAATACTTTAACCAATAACTTCTCAACCGCCTCTTTGGGAATATTTAAATGATGCAAAAACGTTGATGTGGGAATTTAGAAGAAAGTAGAAACTATTAGAAAGGGGAAATACTTAGAGTTTATTATTAATAAAGAAGGAGTTGTGAGATTTTTTGGATGATTATGTTATCCATAAAATCAAAATTTAAATAAATAACTATTGGATGAATCAAATAGTTTAATATATTCATTCAACTTTGAAACATAAAGACGTATCCCGATCTCATGGAGCACTATTAATGGGATAGAATGAATATAGATATTTCAAAATATACATCAAATTTTCTTATATATTGTAAAGTGATGGTTAAAATCCATAACTAGAAGGGGAATATTAAACCCTTACCCATACCAACATAGAAATAGTAAATCATGACCATGAAAATTGTCACTAGACTTATGATTACATCAAATGGGAATGGTCTATTTGGGTTTTTGTGGATCATCTTACAAATACAACCAACATCATTGTGATTACATTAGATTACTCATTTGATCAGGTAGCATAGTTTACATCAAATAAATGGTATGGATGATTGGAGTACCATTGTCTAGTGCGCCAGATTTAGATCCAATATTCACCTCTAGGTTTTTGAAAAGTCTCTAGAATTCTATAAACATTGAGATGAACTTCATTATGGATTATCTTCATCAAATTGATGGCCAATATCAGTGGACTGTATAAACTCTTGAGAACTTGTTGAGAGGGTACTCAATTGAGATCAAAGGTGGAAGGGACCAACATCTTCCATTGGATGGGTTCACTTACAAAAAAAATTTCTACTCTAGCTTCCAAAGGGCCTCCTTTGAATCCCTTTATGGAATGTGGTGAAGAACACTAGTATGTTTGGATGACTTTTGTGAATGATAATTTATAGTTGTGGAAATGGTCGAATAAATAGTGGAGAAATATAACACCATCCAGTAGCACATCAAAGATACTCATATATGACAAAAGATCAATGATGAAAATCATATAGGAGACCTATACATTGATTTTGGAGACATGTTATTCCTCTAGGTATCTCCATGGAAATGGGGGGTGTTATTTATGATGAAGTGGAATCTTACTCAAAGGTACATTGGTATTTTTGAGATCCTTGATCACATCGGAGAAGTGGCCTATAGACTTGAACTCCCACCATACCTATCTCAAGTATTGGATGTATTCCATGTATCACTCTTATGAAATTATATACGAGACATATCACATGTATTAAATCCAGAGGTGGTACCATTTGACAATGAACTATCCTATAAGGAGTAGTTGGTGAAGATATTAAATGAAAGAGAAAAAGTTCTATGACATAAGACAATGCCCTCGTCAAAGTGTTTTGGTGAAACCAAAAGTTTGAAAAATCAGTGTGGAAACTAGAGAGGTGTTGAAATAGAGATACCCTCATCTGTGATAGTGTGGGGTTTAAAAATTTTGAGAGATAAATTTCTTAAGGGGGGAATGTTGTAATGACATGAACATTTTTCAATAAAATTCCCTTCATTTTGATTTAATTAATTGTATTATGGTTATAGAAAACAAATGCACTTTTTTTGTTATATCTAATTGGATTTAAATTATATTTAAGTATCATTACCATTGATAATATAGCCCTCGAACTATGATCACATGACAAGTATAAATATATGGTTTTAACAAATCCTGTTGACACGGAAAAAGAATTTGATTTCCTCAACCAGTATGATCACTCCTTATGAAACAAATTTATCAGAGAATCTGAGGGAGATAGTATTTCAAGGTTTTTCCCTATACGAAGCCCAAATTTATATCCAATAACTTAATTAGGATCCATACCATTTATGAGAGAAGTTATAACTCATCGAGATCAAATCCCAAACCATGTTCACCGAATGACCCCATTAATTTCCCACCATTACAAAACTAACTCTCAGGGAATATGTTGGTTTGATAATGGGATATGTATCAAGACCCTAGAAATACAGATATGTACAACATTTTTAATATAATAATGAATATATTTTCATCCTATTGTTGTTTCTTTATAATGGATTTTTAATGAAAAAATCAAATTTTTTGTTAATATTCTTGTTTAATTAAGAAATATATTTTAATAAATTAATGTCTTATTGAAAAAAACAATATTTTTAGAATTATTTAACATTTAAATTATCTTATTAAATATAAATGATCATATAATTTTTATGAATTCAAAAGTAATTTTTATTAGCGTTTGAAAAATGTTATTATAAAAAACATTTCATTATCAATAAAAGTTTATTTTTATTTTAAAAGTGAAAATTCACATATTTGGAAAATTACTTAGAAAAATGAAAATTATATTTCTAACTAAGATATTGATATTATAAAATTGTTAATTTTATATAATTTTCTGAGTCCGTCAAAATTTTGGGTAAAAATTTAATATCGTATAAATATTTAGTATGCTTTATGACATCATAGTGGGCCAATAGTGATGTAATAAATAATATAAAATTTATTTTCTTCCTAATATATCTTTTTCATTAATATAATGTTATTTTATGTTTATTTGATTAATTTATAATTCTATAGTTATTCCTCCAAAGCATATAATATTTTTTGTGATTTTAAATCCATTTCTTTAAGAGTGTGACTCACCTCCACATTAGCAATGGAATTATATTAATATGTTCAGACCTTTTCAATAAAAAATAATGTAAAAAACCCAAAGAAATTAGAAACCATATGATAAATCTATGGGATGGTTTTTGGTTTTGAATAATTTATTATGAGGTGTCCAAAAGAAAAATAATAAAGAAACCCACCTCCTTTCATATATAAACCCTCCCAATATCTTAGTTCACTTCACTAAAACTCAATTATTCTCTTCCAAAATCTGCTCTCTAATTCCTATATTCCTGATATATTTCCCCCATTCTCTCAAGAAGCCTCTCCAAAAGAAATTGGAGTCACAAATCCATATAATGGATTTTTCTCCTCTCCTTTGAATTCAAGAACCTTCTTTGATATTAGTTATTGTGATATAATTTTTTTTAAATTTCCTTTCATTTAAAATAAGAAAAATTACTATGAATTTTATTTTATTTTTATTAGGTAAATTTATTTACTCTCATTTGGCCATGTACCCATGCTGTTACTATACAGAAAATCCATATGGGATTCCTTCTCTCCTTTTTTTATGAAGCACTTCACTTATGATGTTCCCTTTCAATTTAATTTTCCATAAGTTGATATACATTATTACTTATCCCACATATTTTACATTTTATGGATAAAATATTTATTTTCCTTTTACTCTCATTTATCCCACTTATAAATCATTATTTACACAAGTTATTCTTCTATAATTTTGTAAGGAATCTACAACCCTCATCTTTTATCAAACATTCCATTTTTGATATATCTTGTCATTTTCATTTTTTTCTTGTTGTGATATATTCTTATATATCCCATTTACATTCCATTTAATGTATAAATTATTAGATCCCCCTTTCTCTATCATCAATCCATTTTTATGATCTTGTATATGATGATGTTATGCTACAGAAATTTCTCGATCATTTTTCACGCCAAAATAATTGTGTAGTGAATACCATACAGATTTCTATATCAAGGGTATTCAACTTTAGGAACACATAATTATTTATTTTTGACGTGCATTTATGTATTCCTCATTCCTTTATCGTGTAATAAATTACGATATTGAATGAATCCATGTTATAAAATTTATGTGCACACTTAAGCATGAGACTGAAATTATTATGAAGGGTGTGCCCTGATAACACTCTAACGAATTGAGTAATGTTTAGTATCATGATACATCAAATTTAATTAAAATTTTCTCATTCTCCTCTATATCCAGTGATAATTGGCTTATTCTCCTCCATGTGAAATGATCATTGACTTATGCTACATGATGTCCAATGGGCCTTAACTCATGATAATATCATGTTGTATGATGTTTCCACATTTCCATTTTTTGATTATCATTATATATTATGCCATCATATTCATGTTACTTTTATGATCCCTTTATATTACTATTTTATAATTTTTATTGTATTCCTCATGTTATTTCTTGTTTACTCCCATATTGTGCATTATTGGTTTCCACTTTTTATGTATTTCCTCAAGTTGTCTCATTTAGTGTTATGTATAAAGGATTAATATGGTATTTTTAAAGATGTATTCAATAATGATTTTGAATTACATGTTTTATGTTCTTATGTAATTTTCTCGAACCCTAAATAAATTTTACCTTTCAATCCTATGAGTTGTACTAAGTAAAATTTTATTTAGTAAATCATGTTTAAATATGAAATAAAAAGCAAGGTTATTGTAGAATTGATGATGGATATTCCATTATAAAAAAAAATTAAGTATATATAAGACACTTTAGTTATCATGAATGATTGGATATAGTATATGAGTTAAGTATAATAACATAAAATAAATTTAAAATTTAATAATGAAAACAGAAAAGTGATTTTACATCTTGAATCTATTCTCCATGAGAACCACCTTTATGGGATTATGATTGGTATTTTGGTGTGATAAAAATTTCATGGATATGGGGGGGGACTTGGGAATATTGTTGGGAAGAAATTGGAAAATGTTCAAGCATTAAGATATGTTAGAAGAAGAGGTGGTGGGTGGTCTTTGTAGTGGAGTGGATGAGTGTGTGTTTTTATTATTTTATTCATTGGTTTATTATTTTGGATCAAAATAAGAAATAGAGATGATTATATGAATAAATAAAGTAAATATACCAGGATAATAATATATTATTTCCAATGTTGCAATTTATGGGTCATCCACGACTCAAAAATTTATTTACATGTCAAATATAATAAATTTCAATATTTTACTATACATAAAAAATTGAACTACTTTAGAAAAATTCCAAAAAAATCACCCTAACCATTTTTCGACATTTATAATTAAAATAATATCTCAATTTTATAAAAACAAATTTATAAATATAGTAAATTTAATTTTGAATTAAAATATTCATTTACTAATAAAATACTAACTTTAAAATTTAATCAAATTTTATAACACATATAAAAATTAAATAGGTTATCATAATATTATCTTATGATAATAATAAAACAAAATATTAATTTCTTATCCTAATATAGGAAAATAAATTTTCTTTTAAATTATTATATTAATTATAAAATTATACAAAAACATTTAAGCTATATAAAATATGGACACAATATTTTTCATTTTAAAACTATTTATTTTCATTTAATATTATAAAATTATATCATATTTTCACTTTTAATATGAAAAAAATTAAACATTTATAGGTTATATTACTAATTTATTGTCCAAATTAATATTCTTAAGGGTTTCATTACTATTCAAAGGCCATGTTATTATTTCATTTGTATATGATCCTTAATTTCTTTTAAAAGCCTCTTATTTCATTCATTTGTGATTGATAAAGCTTGTTTTGTCTTCTCTATGTGATTTTATATCATTAATCTCTATGAAATAATTTTTTGTGAAATTTAATCTATCGAATGAATTGAATTTAATTAGTATGATACATATCATAAAATGTTGGGGAGTTATAAATTCTATAAAAAAATACAGAGGGAAATCAATCCATTTTCACTTTGGAATATGTAGAGGTTGTAATATCCCTATAAGGAACTAAAGCACATCTTTCACCTACTTAGAGGTATAACATCTCACCATGAAGCCCACCACCATAATAATCATTCTTTAACACTTTTATTGAGTATGGATGTCACGATACGAATTCATCTAAACAGGATGCACAACCCATATGAAAGAATTAATCTCATTCATTATCTCTTAATACAATCCCATCGGAATATGTACTAAGTAACAGAAAAGAATGTAATTTCCACTACTAAGAGGCTATCCAGCTGTTAGCTCCCCGCTATATAAGTTTTCTCTTATAACTATTTCCTCCTTATCATATACCTAATTTTTCTTGATGCGATCCAAAAAAACTGGTGTGGTAGATGTTAATGTTATATCTACCAGTACCAAGGACTCCGGAATACCATGATTCATGCTTACATAGAGGGATGTCATCTTCAAATCATCATAAGACACCCACAGATCCTCTGTCTACATATTCTAGCTCGAGCTATTGACAACAACATTTTCCCTTGCATGGTCTGTAATCCAACTCAAAGCCAAATTAATATTGATACGCAACCCTCTCACCTGCTGATTGATGTGGTCCTACAAAGAACATATGTACTTGATTCTCTTTTGGCTTGCGTAAACAACAATCCTCTCTCCCATATGATAATTTTTCAGTCTTCTCTAGAAATGTAACACAACCATCTACTATAGATCACGAGTATTGTAATTACTCTCATGGAGTCTCGCTATTTTAAAGCCATAGGAAACCACTTGATTCTACTACATCCGAAATACTTTGAGTTTATATATGGATGAATCACAGAACATGGTATATTCTCTACACGGTATTGGTATTGTGAGTATAGGTTTTGATTATATCTAACTTGTTATATCTTGAAACTCTATCTCACCAGAAAATCACCAGAAAAAAAACACCCTTATCTTGGTCACCCCGAACATTCTTGATATCGTATTGGACAATTCAATCATGAAGCACTAACAATGATGATATAGGTAATGAAAAATCCAAATTCAATATAAAGTATTTTGTATCTCTAAGGATATTACGGCTGAAAATTTTTCTGAGTCCACTAAAACATAACCTTCTTTGATAATATAGCTCATGAAGCATACACTATCAATACAAAAACTACTTTTTTATAGCTTGTAGTGAAGGTGGTGATCTCCCAATGTAATCAATATTATATCATGTTTTTCGGAATGATTTTATTATAACTTGGATTATAGTTATATTTCTTCTAGAAAAAACACCATAAACCAATCCAAAAAATGAAGAATGATATAATTCATCAAGGTTGTGAATACTAGGGATGCGTTATCCAAACCAAATTGCATCATTATGAACTCATGCAATCCATACCTACAACTAAAAGTTCTCTAAGGTATGTATTATGGTATCACCCTCATCTTTTGGTATCTTTATCTCAATTAGATCTTGGAGAAGATTATATATACTCTCAACTATTCAAAGAGATAATAAACACACATAAGGTGATATCGGTTATCAAAAATCATCTGGTTCAATTGATGATAATCCATATATAAGAATAATGTCCCATCATCATTTTAGTTTAGAATAACGTGATAACCCCATCGATATTTTCTATTCCATAAGAAAATCATTCATTCCCTATCATCTATATGAACATTAAACTCTAGAATCTCTTCTAGTTTCATTATATATGGTCAGACAAGAATTTTATCATCTCCCAATAGCAAATAAATTGTGAACATGACCTATCACTTGGGTGGTAAGTCATTCAACTCTTCATAAATGAAATCCGAAAAATATACTACCACTACATGAATGGAATCCTTCTTCATTCCACATTCATCTAAATCTTTGATTTTTAGTATGGTTTGTGATACAATTTCATCTTCAATGAATTAGTCTGGCATGACTATCGTACAAATTTATCTCACACTTGTGGTAATATGTTTCTATTTAAAAAGATATAAAGGTAACACTAACCTTGAAATAACAAATATGATCCTAGTATGGAACTAGTCAATCCAATCAAATAATTAAATTAAAATCTATCATTTCAAGTACGAATAATTACCAATTTAAATGGTAACAACCAATTTCTAGAGGGAATTTCTTAAAACTTTTAATTTAATCTTACCACCCTCCAAATGGTTTATTATTTGTCAAATAACCATCCTTTATTTCCATAACTATTCCAAAAACATTTAAAAATGATTGGATAGAAAGGAAAGAGATTCTCATATATCTTGAAAATTACATGCATGTGTAAATGATACAGTAATAATACCTCTAAAGGATGAAGGTCTTTAATCCACACTATTAGTATTAGTCCACATAGTTTAATCATTACTTGCCCAGATTCCCTATGTTTTAATATCAATCCCCTACATTATTCCGTCAGTCTGGTACTATAGCTCCTACACCAGGGTATCAAGCCCACTATCTTGACCTGAATGACCTATGGAACTCAAGACCCATTTATGTGAATGGGTATTATATTAATTCCCAGACATTAGTACCATTATGATCCCTTTACAATGATCCTCCATGAGATGTTTGTACAAAACTACCGAAAATGACTGAACATGCAACGAGCATCTCACTCAAAAGTAGTGTACAGACACTGAGGCAATTTGTGGTGCAACATGAAACACCGATAGTAATATGGTTCCACATGGTCTTGAGATGGTTTCCCATACCTTAACCACTCTTCCCACTAATTCCCTTGATATAATTTTCATAGAGACCCATCATTCCACCAAAAGAAGAGATATCATTTCTCCCTATAGAATTAACATGGATCATGCTAGGGTCATCTCTCATTTTTTAATTTATATTAATATCATGATTCATCGTGTCATAAAAAATAATCATGAAAAATATTATCAACTAAAATCACATCTCATAATGATTCCCATAGTAAATGTTCCTCACCTTGGATATCTCATCCTTTACTAAAGATGGAATAGTATGTTGTAGGTCAATGAAGTATCTGACGTAGTCCATCCCTGATAAGCTCTCATGTGTATGTTTATAAACATGTGATAATACTTATACCTCAATTTCATTAGATATTAGTGGAAAAAAACCTCACCTTAATGTCCTTGTATGAAAAAACTCTAACTAATAATATTTCTATACAATGTCGAACCAAATTATAAGAAGGTTGATCAATCGTGTATGTAGAAATCATAACCCTCCTATTTGTGGGTCTCTCAAGGTGATTTATGATTTTTTTTACTAAATAAATATAGAATAAGACGTTGTGGTGGCCTCTATCCAAAGTGATTATTGGTTGTGTTTTTTTTGATGAAATGACATTTTCAAATTATTTATCGAAGGCCCGATGTAAATGGTGTCACTTCTCATTTATCGCATGACCCTCAAGACAATGTTACAAATATGAACATTCATCAGGTTCCTAGGAGTCATATGAAACTCGGGTTCAGCTGTATTAGTAGTGTGTTAATTTCCACTCTCATTTCACTCAACTCAAAGAAAACCAGGAGGAATTTTCTCTAAAAATATAATTACACTCCATAGAATACTGGCTAAAATAAGGCCATCCTTAATATGTGAAAAAAGTAGAGGTCCGCATCTCATAGACTATAAATATTTCTTATAGGATTTTATAATGAAATAACAGTTCATTTCATTAAAATTAACATATATAATGTGTATCTCAATTTATATTTCAATGGGTAATATATATATATATATATCTTTTAAAAAAGTGACAATATCATGAACAATTGATGTCAATATATATCCCTATGTTTCTATATAATGAATGCATATCCATCATGTTTTATATTAAGACATGTGTAAAAACAAATGAAATAATAACATCACAAAAAATGTGAATAACTTACGGAGAAATAACATAAATCCTAACAAATGAACATCAAGAACAACAATTCCATCCCTAGGAACTTCAATTATCATCAATTAAAGGTTTAACTACTCCATTGAACAATCTCATTACCATTTCATGAAACATATTACTCTCCTTTGTACCATTCCAAAACTGTAAAGAAAAATAAAAATACATTATCCTTTGATTCCATTTGGTAACATACCCTAATCATTCACTCTCTCACTTGGACAAAATGGATTGTTTACGGGACCTCAAGTACACCACAACATATTCCTGAGGCTACTGACTAGTAGCGGGGTTGTGATACGTATATTGGGGAAATTGTAACCCGTAGTTTAGATTTAAAATATAGTGTAAATTAATTGGTATCATTAATTATCAGAGTTACTAAAATAGAAAAAATAGTGAAACATATAGTTGGGAAGTAAATGAAGGAACCGGTAATCAATAATAATGAATAATGTAATTAAAATCTATAGGTATCAAAATTTTAAACTAAAAATAGTAAAAAAAAACTAGATAAACGTAATCTCAAAAGTCCTTTGGGTCAAACACCATGTCGGTCCCATCTCCAAACTCCAGTTAATCTAGTAACCAATAATCAGAAAAATATATATCCCTTGACCTTGTCCAAACTTGTATCCATGTATTATGTTGGGGTACTATACAACATCTAGAATAGGGTGAGAGTAAAACATAGTAATATGATTCCACCATGTCTAAAGAACCAATTTGATAATTTTTACATGAACTTAAGCTAATAATTTTTGTATTAATTAGTCAATTAATACTACAGATAAATCAAAATACTTTTGGATGATGCTAGAATGTCTCTGAGTATATAGATTGACCTTTCCGACGATAATTATAAAAAATTCCCTAATCACATAACCAGTTAAATCCCTCTGTATTTGAATTTATTCCATATAGAAAGGGCATATATATAATAAATTTAGTGATAACTGTTCCAAGAACAAATATATAATCATTCTAGAATTACCAGGTAAAGAATAATAAATAATCATGTATAAATAATTTAGGAAAAGACCATAATATATAAATTAAACCATCATCAGGAAAATCCCCATATGTAATAATTTTATGTAGAATTAAAACTCATTTTATAACGAAAAAGTTATGAAATTATCTCATCATAATCCTCAATGGTTAATTATTAAAATTACCATTTTTATTTCAATTAAAAATTTAAATATATATCGAACTATCCACGATCATATAAATTGAATATACACTTGTACCCAAGTGATTTTATATCAATCAATCACCTACATTTCATTCCATTCCAAGCACAAATTCTATCATTAACAATTTCAATTTTATCCATGTGTTCACTCACCCAATGTCTATCCACAAGCTATATCGCAACATCAATTTAATTCAATAGGATCAATTTTGTAATAAAATTCCTTGATTTACTATCATTCATCATTGAATTAATTAATTCACATTTAGTGTCAGAAAAATCAAAATTTTGAACATACTAAAATATTAATCCAAACATAGGGTTAGGTTTTTCCACCTACATTTGACTGGTGATCAAAAAACACTTCCCAAATGAATCACCGATAAGAACAGAGCCTATGAAGATCATAAAAATATTAATGACATGGATTTTTCCAAGTTTATTTTTAGAAAATATCTAGAAAACTTTGAAGACGAGGTACTGAGACAGAGTGCACTTCTGAGTCCTGATTTTCCCGGAATGGTCAATCAAAAGATTTGATGTTTTAAATAGTGCACATGAAAAGTTGTCCTAAAAAATTGTAATAAATCATAAAAGGGTCCCTGGATTATAAATCCTAGGGAATCATTGTGTTCATGAAGGCAGGTTTACCCTACACATGACTTAACTGTAGTCGGCGTGGACCTCTAGTGAGAAAACCCAAAAATGGCATAACTTTAAATAAAATCATGTTATTTTTTTAAATCCTTATAAATCACAAATAATAACTCATATATGAAATCTGATATTACCATTGAACTCATGAAGGTTTTCTTTCCTTAGGTAGGGCCTAGGATTGACTGGTATGGTTTAAGTGTAAAAGATAATTTTCATGTGTTTTAGGGAAAAATAAAATAAACAAAATATGTTTATTTTATTCAAAAAATGTTTCGCCGCAATGTAGTGATGAGCCAGCTATTTCATTTCACTAATGGAGCATCATAATGACATGGTGATTAAATGTAACAAAAATATTGAAACACATTTCATCTATTAATTTCCAAATTTGGATGTGGTATATTTTCCACAATATGGGAGTTTTTCATGGAAGCATTGGAAGCTATGTGTCGGTGAACAAATAATGGAAACAAAAAATCTTCTTCCTTTCCTCCTCCTTTAGAGGATCTCCAATGATAATAGTGGATCAATGGATCAACAATAATTATAGAGGATTGCGGATCAAGGATCGAAAAAAGACAACATGTGACTCTATTCTTTTTTGATGAATGATATGATTCTAGGTATGGGTTTATTTATAATTGGTTACCTTTCCCCATTCATCCCTTTTAAATGAAGAATGAAGATCAATTCATAAAACAATTGACCCTAGGATCGATCGTCCATATGGGAATGAGATTTTTAATTGTAGGGATTTAAGTGCCTATTATATCAAGTAAATTATTTGAATGAATTGTCTTTATTTTCTAACAAAATGAATGAATACCAAAAAAAAATCCTACAATTCATTGCCTTGTGTGTTTGTTGTAATGTCTCTTCCTCCTCATGTTATTCACCGACGGACCTTCATGGTTGCATAAAATTCTTACCACGAGGTTTCAAATGTGATCGGACCCATGGATAGATGGAAAGGCAACATGCTTAACATGGAAGTAGAGGTAGAGACCTGAGGATCACATCAGTACCTCTGGATCAGAAAACCAACCACCAGTCTGAGCTCTGTGTCTCTTCGTAGAGGCAAAGGAGGCTTGCGAGATCCACTATTGGCAATGATCAGACAAAACTGGTAGGTTGGTAGCGACAGTGTGTGCAGACATTTCATTCATGTTGTGTCATGCCATTGGAGAGTTTTGGTCTAGTAGAACTGTGGTGCTTGTCCCCACGGTGACACGTAGGGTGGTTTATAAACATGGAACACGTCGTATCTTGGGAAAAGAATATCGGACTAGTCCAGTAGGGTGGGTTGGATAGGCAGGATGTCTTCAACCCGAGCCTAGTTGGGCTGTACCGGGTAGGTTCAGTTGAACCTAGACCCCACCGACTCCTTTTAACTAAATGTCTCATAACATACAAATTGTAAGTCTGATTGACGATTTGGTTGTGGTGTTGGAAGCATCACGATGGGTCAATTATTTTAATGTGCTATATGTGGAAATTCATGGAAGTTGAGATATAACCAATGGAATGAGTATTATATTACCCTAGAATCAATCATGCTATGAGCAAGAACTTTCTTACTGGCGGTGACGGGAATACTGTGAAGAATGGGTCTTGGGTCCCTAGATGACCTATGTGACTAGTGGGTCTAGGGGTCCTAGAAGGATTAACTGAAGACTAGGTCAAGGTTCCACAATATTCCTAAGTGATGAGAGGGTCTACGATCCCTAGTAGGCCTATTTGAGGAGCAGGTCTAGGTGACCGAGCAATCCTAGGTGATGTGTGTGGTTAGGTGTCCCAGTAGGCCTTAGTGACAAGTAGGTATAGGTTCCCCAGTATGCCTTAGCGACTCATTAGTGATGAGTGTCTCAATATTACAGGTTTTTCAATGCTTACAACTAATATTTTTTTAATAAATTATATTTATACCTATGTGAGATAACTCTAGTAACTCTCTTGACTGTACTTCTTAGAGCCTACGCTTCATGTACCTATTTGTTAGTCTCCTTTGTGTATTTATGTGTGGTATACCTTTGTTGTTTGGGATCCTTACTGAGTATTGTTTTACTCACCCCTCCACGGGCTTCACCTGCAAGGGTCCTGTCTTGGGAAGATGATCAACGCATTGATGGAGTCCCTCGTGGACTGAGGCCCGATGGGTATTAGAGTGACTAAATAGATGATATGTGCTTCTATAGCTTCAAACAACTATTTATGTACCAACCCATCAGGTGGGGTTTTCTGGGGAGGATTTTTAGAGACTTTTACTTTTAATTTTTCCTTTTTCAGATGGTCTTGTAATCATTCCACATTTACCATCAGTTTTATTCTATCATACCTTGTGTTTGTTTACATTGTGGTTCCGCATTCCAACATATATGGATTGTAGTTGTGCGTGTGTTTATAGGTTGTTTAGAAAAGGACTCCCATTTTCTTCGGATATTGGAACCTCCGAGAAAGTCACCCCATCGCCCAAGTCCAGCTCCCCATGGTCGATGATATGTGAAGGGTCGAGCTCCTCAGTTAAGATACCTTGAAGTCAGCGTGCACCTGGTGCACCAATCAACAATAGTCAATGGCCTCTTTCCTAAGGGAAGCAGGCTTCAGGTAGTCATGGCATGGGCCCTGGGGGACGGGTCGTGAAAAAATGGTATCAGAGGCGGATGGTTCTACCTTAAGAACCCAAAGACTATTCATTGGGTTTGGGGAATAGTGTTATGTTTTTTGAGTTCGTATTTCTTGTCAGGGAATCCAGTGTTGGTGTGGAGGCTGGCTTATCTATACACAATGACCCAGAATTCTACTTGTCAACTTGGTAAATGAAAACTATAGGTACGGGAAAATGATGGTACATGAATCGTATAGGAATGGGTTTTGTTTTACATGTCCTTATTGAGTAATCCCACCATGTATAATCTATTGACTGTTGGACATATTATTTTACTAGATGAATCCACATAGACAGCTATCCAGGAATCCACCGCGTGATCATGAGGATGATCCACAGGGTTACGAGATGGGTACAGGGGTTCGTACAGGAGAAAGCACCTCCGGGTCTTGTACCATCTTTACCACCACCTATTGAGTATCACATGTTACTCATAGTACTAGAATAAATTATGTTTTGGATGAGTGAACTTCATGAGTTTAAATTACAGATACCCCTCATGTTCCATGGTGAGCCCAACTCATAGGACACTAAGGACTAGCTTGAGGTGGTGACTGAGTTTTTCATCTAGTCAGGTCACCGCTAGATCAGATGGAAGTCTTTGTAGTGTGCCATATATGTGGATCGGTAGGGTGATAGTGTTGTTTATATTACCTGATCATACGATGAGGTGACTCTTACATGGAATTATCTTGATAAGCTTTCTTAGATAAGGGTATTTTTTCCATAAAATCTAATTGTTATGCCTCCCCAAGAGCTTCTACAACTTCTGTAGGACAATATTTCAGTGGATGAGTATTCATTAAGTCATACCATCCTTTCTAGGTATTCTATGAATATGATTCTATTAGTTAATCCAGGATCATACCCTTGAGTGAGGTGTGTTTAGGAACATATGAGAAGGCTTTATTAATCTATGCCCTCCTACTTATGATAGGGTGCTAGAGAAAACCATTACGGTTGAAAGTCCCTTGATTAAGTGAATACTGCTAGTGGATCTTAGTAGTGGTAAAGAAGGAGTTGAAAAACTGAAAGCAAGAATCTAACATTAGTATCAAAGACATAAACTTGTGAGGCATTCTGAGTGGAGTTCCCAGAATATTAGATTCGCAGCTAGAGTCTCATAGGGAGAGTCCAATCAGCATAGAGAGAGGAAATGATTTTCATGAGACGGAAGAGGGAATGTCACTAAAGATTTTCTAGCACGTCAAGGAGCTGATTGGGAAATGGTGTTTAGGATATAGAAGAAGAGACTATGAAATAAAAAAATGGATCCTTCAGGGTGGAAGATGAAGAAGAGGAGTCAGGGGATTACCAGGAGGTGGTAAATATTCGACATTGTACAACCACAACCCCATTGTGGTCCACACTAGGCTCAGGGAGTAGGAGAATAGGGGAAGGGTGTTGCTGCATTTCATCAAGGCATATGACCCATGGGCTCTACGAATGATTCACGTTATGGTATGTGTCTACTCATAGTTTGTGTATTAATAGGAACTTGTGATAATCATTCCATCTTGTCATGAATCTTGTTCAAGATCTAGAGATTCTTGTTAAACATTCGACATGACCCTTACTTATGGAGATACCTATGGGAGGAGTCCAGATAATCAAACCTATGATGACAGTGTGATATGACCATTTAGGTGACTGTTTCAGCTTGAATCTAATTGTGGCAATGTTGATCCCTTACTATGTTAGTTTGGGTATTTCCTAGTAATCAATAGTTTATACCTAGATTGATTATTTTTGGAAAAAGGAAGTGGTATGTCCTCAATTAAGGAATTGGGTTTTCCATGTTCGGAATAAAAACAGAATCCCAGGAAGCACGAGATAGACTCATGCATATGAGGGTGGAACCAATCACTCTTTAGTTGGAAAACATGGCCATTAGTGTGGTGGATGATATGAGTCCTCAATTTCCTGTTGTTGTGGATGAGTACGAGTACATCTTTCTGGAAAATGTTCTAGGACTACCTCTTCACATGGAGGTAGACTTCTACATTGACATGTACCATGGGATGACGCCGATATCTACACTAGAATATCTGAAGGATCCCATTAACTTCGTGAATTGAGGGTACAGTTGGAGGACATGTTGAAGAAGGGCTTCGTGAGAATCAGTGTTTCATAATGGTCATCCCATATATTTTTTCCAAGAAGGATAATGGGAGCTTGAGATTATGTGTGGACATCCAGTACTAGAATCAGGTGACCATGATGAATAAGTATCCATGAAAAAGGATAAATTATCTCTTTAATCAGCTGATAAGAGCGAGATGGTTCTCGATAGTTAAGACCACATGAGAAGAACTATGAAGACCACAACCATAAGTTGGGAATGGTATACTTCGCATTGAATATGTGGTGACACAATATTATCATCGAATAGTTTACCATATTCTATAACCACAAGAGTATCCGTTATATCTTCTCTCATAAGGATTTGAACTTGAGATAGGGAAAATGTATAAGGTTCCTCTATGAATATGACTTTTATGTGGTCTATTCTCATATTTAGGGAAACGTAGTAGAGGGTCCTCCCACTAGGAGATCTAGTTTGTAGTTCATGAATTATGAAACAAAGAAGTTAGACTTGTTACAATTATCCTTTATTGATAGAGATGATAAATAATACCTCTAATTTGTGGATGTTACCCCTCCAATCATTATGTGATTCTAGGAGGCACAACATGATACTGAATGTGAGTCTTTATGTGATTAGTTTTCCACTTAGAATACCCATTATGTGTATTCAAAAGGTGGGGAGCATGTCATTCCATTTAGAGGACGCACAATAGTCATAGTAGATGCACACAATGATGAGATGTATTCGGATATGCATTTGGGTGTCAAGGTAGGATCTGGTAATGATGAAATAGGTTGAACAATAGCTTACATGTTGATTTAAAGGTTTAGTGCTTTTGTAATCATTATCATTATTTATCAACACATCATGTCGAGACCCTGTGCTTGTAAGGGGTTTAACTTTTCTTCCATGGGGTTCCATGTTGGGAGTGAGAAAGTATATTGACGGACTTCATGATGAGTTTATCATCTAATTCTAGGGGAAACTGTACCATTTGGGTGATTGTTGACCAATTCAGCATGTTGGTCATTTCTTATATTTTCAGAAAGAGAGTCCATAGAGTACTCAAGACACCTCTATGTGAAAAAGATACTTCAACTCCATGGAGTCCATTTAATTATAGTCTCGAATCGAGGATCACTCATTGTATACCGGTTGTGGAAGGGATTGCAGGAGGCATTTGGGACTCAGCTGCACTCAAGCTCATCTTTCCACCCACCAAAATATGCCAGATAGATCAGACCATTAAAGTCATAGAGGACACGATAAATTCTTAAATCCTTGATTTTGGACGTAGTTGGGAGGATCTCCTACCTATGGTGGATATTTCATAAATCAATAGCTATTGCTCCACCATCAGTATGGAACCATTCAATCCCTTATTCATGAGACCCTGAAGGTTTCCACATTACAGGACATGCCTGGAGAGTTAGTGCTCAAGGGACAGAAGATGGTGTAGGTTACTACAGGAAAGGTGAAATTCACCCAGGGTTTGATGGAAACTACAAATAGTAGTAATAATTCTTATGCTGATAGATGGTAGAGAACCTCTGAGAATGAGGAGGGGGCCCATGTGTTTCTTTGGGTATATTCTCGATTTGGGATGCAATGATTTGGATGGGGAAACAAGTTATCTCCATGGTTCATTTGACCTTT
Source organism: Viscum album (assembly GCA_963277665.1). Taxonomy (NCBI): domain Eukaryota; kingdom Viridiplantae; phylum Streptophyta; class Magnoliopsida; order Santalales; family Viscaceae; genus Viscum; species Viscum album. The sequence continues at coordinate 1,303,896,480 of OY728127.1, forward strand.
TCTGATACAACATAATGTTGGATAGGTGGTGTACCTCTTGGATCTACCTATGATGTTTATGTATGAGCATGAGGACTTCCACATATCCCATATGAGGAGATATGTACACGACCCATCACATGTCATTGACTGGGGTAGGTTGGACGTTGATGATTAGGTGGCTTTTGCTGTGTTTTTAGTGGAGACCATAGAATGACAAGAGAGGACCCTCTATAGACGATTGGGTACTCTTGTGCACATTCGGTGGAAGCACATTAATCTCCAAGAGAGAACATTGGAACGGGAATCCCATGTTCGTGCTCATACCCTTATATGTTTGGGATTCACTTGGATGGGTTTTTGGGAACGTACAACCATATGGTGGGGAGAATTTACTGACTCAGATGTTCCCAGTTTTATTTTTAAAAAATTTATGGGGAAATTTTGAGTCCCAGGGATAAGACGATGTGCGATTATGAGGCCCAGTTTTCCCTGAATGGTCCCTTAATTTTATTTTGTTTTAATTAGAATGCATGAGATGTTTTTCTAAGAAGTTGAATAAATCTTAAACGGTTTCCCATATCAAAAATCGGATAGTATCATTACATTAATGATGGAGGGTTTACCCTAGGTGCGACTTAACAATAGTCATCGCGGTCCTCGAGTGAGAAAACACTTAAATGGTATAACCATAAATAAAATAATTAAATAAAATTATTTAATTTTTTCAAATCCTTTTAACTCTTAAACGGTAAATTAGATTGAAGATCCTACAGTACCGTTGAGCCTGTGAGGGTGTTCTTTTGTTAGGCGAGGCCTGACCATGATTGGTACATGTAAAGGTTAAAATAAAATTTTCTGCGGTATTAAATAAAAATTAAATAAATGTAAAAAGTTTATTTTATTCAATAATGTTTCACACCAAAATAATTATGGGAAAACTAAATCATTTCATAAATGAAATTTCTTAATGATGTGGTGACTCAATGTAACAAAAACGTTGAAAAAGATTTAATATATTAATAACATAGAATGGATGTGGGATAATTTCCACAATCATGGAGTTTTACTTGGAAGATTTGTAAGATTTTAACTGGGGAATGATGAACAAAATCACACAATACTCTTCCCGTCCTCCTCCTTTATCGGATAACAAATGATAACGGCAGATCAATGGATTTCCAATGATGACGGTGGACTATAGATCAAGGATCAATGAATGAATATGTGAGAATCCATTCTTCCAATATGAATGATCTGATTCCTGGTATGAGTTTATTTTTATGTTATTACCTTACCCCGTTCTTCCCATATTAATGGTGAATGCATATCAATTCACTATAAAATTGACCTGCAAATCGATCATCTTTCCATGAATTGGATTTCCACATGTGGGGATTTATTTGGGAATTATGTTGTGGATATTATTTGAATTTATCCCATTTATTTTCTAGTACAACAAATTAAGTCCAAACGGTCATGGTCGATGTTCGTTTGCTTGGGTGTTCAATGTGATCTCTCTTCCTCGTCGCGTTCGACACTGACGGACCCCTATGGTCTGGTTGGATTCTTGTAGGGAGGTTTTGAATGTGGTCGGACCCCTGAATCGATGGTTAGATGAATTGAATCACACAGGAGTAGGGGTGGTAACCCATGGATCGCATGAGGACTTCTAAATCCATGAATAGACCACCAAAGCATGTCTGGTGGCCCATGGAAGAACCCGTAGGTGCGTCGGAACTAGCAGTACGCTGCGACAGGGAAAGAGTATCGGGGCATCTACCATGGGTGGTGATCAGAGGCCACCTTAAGGTGATTAAAAATAGTGTGGTAAGATGTAGTAGCCACACCACATCATTTTTCTAGAGGGCCGCATCCCAGCCAGACCGTGTCGGTGGACCACAGGGCGATCAACAATGTGTTTCAGAGACACAACACCTGCCACATCTTGAGCAGAACATACAGGCCCATCCTAGTAGGATGGGTTTGATTGGTGGGTTGAGACAAGAACATCGGTCTGGGCCACTCTATTGGGTTGGACAATCATAGCGGACAGGGTCAGGTGTGGCCGGTCTAGGCAGGGTCGCCCCGCCAGGTTGGACCCAGGTTATGTCAGTCTGACCAGGAAGGACTGAAACAGGTCCCCACCAGCCACTTTTACTAAGTGTATCATAATATTTAAACCGTATTTCCATTTTAATAGACATTTATGGCCTTAGGAACCTCATGAAAAGGCGGTCTGTTTGACATAAAATAAGTTGGAATATGTGGAATGTTGAGATATGACCAATGGATTGAGGGGTAGATTCTACCTGAATCAAGCATGATACAAATGGGAATCCTATGGGTGGATGTGGAGATAAAATTATGATCACTGTTACATGGTGCTCAAGCAGACCTAAGTGATGAGTGGTTCTAGGTTCCTATGAAGGTCTATGTGACGAGCGAGTCTAGGTTCCCCAATAGGCCTAAGTGATGTGGGGATAGGTTCCCCATCAAGCCTAAGTGACTAGTGGGTCTAGATTCCCCAGTAGTAAAATGTGATGTCCTTGGATAAGTGCCCAAGCAGGCCTAAATGAATAGTAGTTATAGGGTCCCTAGTAGGCCTCAGTTACTAATTAGGGATCAATATCTAAACAGAACAAGGTGTTCAATATCTATTACTGACAGACTTGTTGACTATACATTATATTTATTCTTATGTGAGCTAACTATGGTTACTCTAATGGATATACTTCTTAGAGGCTACACTTCATATTTCTCCTTTTTAGTCTTCTTTTTGTTTTACATTTTTTATGCATTTGTGGTTTGGGGTTCTTACTGAGTATTATTTTACTCACCCATGAATGGGCTTCGCCCGTACGTGTTGCGTCCTATGCTGACAATCGATGCTTTGATGTAATATCTAGAGGATTGGAACCGGGTGGTTCTTAGATTTAACCAATAGATGAGATGTGATTATGTGGCTTCAGGAAACTATTTCAGTACCAACCCCTTAGGTCGGGCTTTTACAGAGGAGTTCCAGAGACATGTACTTTTACTTTTCAATTTTAGTTGGGCTTGTATGCTGGCCCTATTTACCTTGAGTTTTCTATTTTCTTACCTTGTATTAGTTTAATTATTATATCCACCTTCTGGAATTTGTGGCTTAGAGTTGTGCATGTTTGTATAGGTACATAGGAAAATGCCTCCCAATTGTTTGGGATATCCCCACTCGGTGCTACTCTCCTACCCCTCAACAAAAGGAGGAAGGCATGGGGTAGTAACCGAACGAGCCACAGGTGATAGGTCGTGACAAGATGGAATCCATATCATGAAACAATGAGATCAAAACCTAGAATATCCTTAGTCAATATATTTACACCTTACCAATAGAGGGCAATGGAATAGAGGGGAAACATAATAAAAATAACTTAGTAATGATCAGTTGTAAAATCAAGATGTCCAAAAGAGAGGATAGGTGGAAAAAATTTTCTAGTTCACCATAGGTTTTCTGAGAAGAGACTTTTCCACCAAATGTATATTAAATTCATACATCTTTCTCCCTTAAAATCACTATATCCAAGATATACATGGCATAAAACCCCCTTTCCATTATGTATTTTCATTTTAGAGGTACACTGAAAAACACTTTTCCTTATCATAATTTGACTCCCCCTCTAACATTATGCATCATGTACTGTGTATTCATTATGTGTATCTAGTTATTAACCAGTGAACATTTCTCAGCATCTTTCAAGGGTTAGTTACATTTCATGTAACACATTTAAATGACATACATGTTCCCTAAATACAACTCTCATCTCAGCTTTATTAAAACAATCCAAACCATATTTGAGTCATTCTAAATTCATGTAAAACCATCCTAATACCATTTAAAAAATTTATACATAGATTCTAACAATTCAAATAGTAATTCATCACATACAATTAGATTGTTTTACCCAAAAATACTCTCCAACTATGAATAAGAATTAAACAACAAATTTTAGGGGCGAGGAAAACCCAATGAAAATATTTTTAACACAAAACCATATCAAAGAGGGATATACATGAAAAATGGAAGGTTATTATATATTAATTGTTTATTTATGGTTCATATTTCCATTTATATCAACATTAATGACATAAAAATAGTAAAAACCATTATTATCATGGTAATAATTAAAAGGTGTAACATGGTTGAAAATTAAGATATGATGATTAAAAAACACCTAAGAATGACTAATTATAATTTGAATGAAGATATTTATACTTATACAAATCTTAAAAAATAATTATATCATTTATGAGACAAATTTGCATGAAAAATAATTTATATTTATTTAAAAAATTATATAATTCAAATGGTTCCTCTGCCCTCTATTATATATGCACACCACCAATACTCTCTTCCACACACATAATGAGCCACTTATTTTGAAAAAACCATACAAAAATACCTTTTAATCATGCTTATAAACATTCACGAGGTTTTATTCCTTATTAATGACTATCCCTATTTTATTTTAAGAGATATCTATAAAAGTTTCTTCAATTAGGAGGTAATATTTTCAACTAAACATTTTCATTTTACACCATCTATATCATTGAATTATATCAAAATATAATAAAATATGTAACTCGTATAGAGAAATATTTTATTATATTAACTTCATAACCTTACTCATCATATTTTCTATCTTATAGAGAATAAAAACGTTGTTCATCTGTATGTGTGGACTACCACATCAACAAATTGATGTGTTTCTTTTTTTTATCACCACTTATAAGGGTTGATATTCTAATTTAATTAATAAATATATCTGATAATAATTAGAAAATTATTATTCCATAAATATATTATATTACATACCTTCATATTATTCTACCCATTATATAAATTATAACTTCGCTTGTATGTACGTCTTGAATACCACCTTCATAATGAAATGTGTTTCCCTTTTTAGGTCTACCATTCATGGATGGTTATAAAATTTTATTTAACGTAATAAATTAAAATTATGTTATGATTATTATTCTTGATATGATGAAAAAATTTCCCCTTTGACTAGTTTCATCCAACCAATGTCATATCCCAATTTTTAACAAAGCATCCTTAGAATAATCAATACAGACTTTATGACTATGAAATTAAATATATAATTGAAATAAATGTATTCATATTGAAGTAATATACCAGAGAAATGTTTATTAATAAGTAAATAATTAAAAAATATTATTCTGAGGGGCTTAATGGAAATACATAGAATATATGTACTCATTGAAAGGTGTTTCATACATTAATTTCATTTCATTGAGTTAAAGAACTTATTCATTGAATTTATTATGAAATTATTATGTGATAATTTAACTATAACTAATTTTATGTTTTATTTTAACTATATTTATGTATATTTAAATATCTTTACATAATCAAATCATGCATTAATTATCACATTAAATATAATGATCTTTTAAAGGGTTTTCATTGACTAAAAGTATTTTTAGAGAGCCATGATTCATGGCATGTAGCATTATTTTTATATATGGTGTACTTATTGAAACATGATTGAAATTTGGAAAATTATTCATTTAATTAATTGTATTTAGACTAAAAGCATATTACATCATTAAAATATTTTATTGTCCAATGACAATAATGTAGTTAAGGAATGTTGTTTCAATATAATTTATTTTAGTGATGGTTTATGATAAAGGATCCTTTGTGGGAGTTGTTAGGATCTAAACCACATATATATTGATATAATATGGATATTTATTTGTATTTAATTATTTATTTTAATTTTATACATATTGGTAATTTAAAAGAACAAACAGGCGTTTTCTTTGAAAAAACTGATCATATTTATCTTGGTGGCCGAGAATATTTTCTATTCCATATCCATGACCATTAAAATGATTTCAATGGTCTTTATAATATTCCAAAACGATTTATTAACTTAAATTTTTTCCCATATTTTTTATTTTATAAATAATTTGAGAGGTATTCTATTTATTTTTTTATAAACAAGGAAATTTTTTCCAAAAGTTTCGACAAACTCATTTTTTGTAAATAATGCCACATGAATGTATCCTTATGAAAGAATAAATATTATTTACATTTAATAATAAGTTATAAGTTTCAATTTTTATTTTTAAATATCGTCCTATAATTTATTTATTTTAAATTTTAAGTTTTTTTTGTAATGAACTAAAATGGTATTTTTCTAAGCTTTCAATGAAAGGTTTTATATTATTTTTAGAGGTATTTTCATATATTTAAACATCCATTAATGATTACCATGATTCATATGAAATATGGTATTATGATACAATCAATATTATCTCTTTAGATGGATTATTATTTTTCATTTAAAAATATTATCCTAAAACCATTTTCTTTTCAAAAAGAAGGTACAAACATTAATGTATGTATGTTGATTTTAAAAGAGGGATGAATAAATTGAATTATTATGTGTACTATTTTAATTTAAGGTACTTGTAAATTATTAATGATGTTGGGTGAACCCAATATATCTCATGATGGTGGGTGATCTAGATATTTATTATTTTATTAGATAGCTTGATACAGCTCTCCAATGCTCAGGATATTTTTTTTATTTAAATTCCATAAGAGGGAGTTAAATTTGAAGGATTATGTAATGGATTTAACTAAAATCCATTTTATTTAAAAAAATGTTAAAATGAGTTATAGAGATGATATTTCTAGATGACAACACATTTGATCTTTTCTCTATTTGAGTTGTAAGGGTTCATTTGGTCATCTTTGACTTGACATGACTTAGATATATTGGTTTATACAACTCTTACTTTTGTTAAATATTTATTCCTTGTCACATGATTAATGATCCTGGTTTTTTGGGTATTAATTCTCTTATGTAATTTTCATTCAACTTGAATAGTATCTATTACCCTTAAGCTCATATTGTGCTCACTAAATATATTATTTTTATAATCCCTAAATTTCCCATGCAAATAATTTGAGCTATAATTTATTATATTTTACATTCCCATTTTATAGAGTATGATATTAATTATGACATGTCTAAAAGTATTTACCATTAGGTATGATGAAGAATTAATATGGAGAAAAAGAAAATTGGGCGTAGTGTGAAAAATTCTCCCATAAATACAAGGGAATTATAATGTTTCTAAATATCTAAAACTCAAATCATAAAATGTTCATGTGTATTTAATTGCTCCAATATTATTATTTGAGGTTTTATTTTTTGGATTGATAAAATTGTGTCATGTTGATTGGTATGAAATCCAAAAATGTAATGATTATTGTTTTATCATCATATCTTGATGTGCGGGTTCTTGGGTGTCATAGTTGGTATCAAAGTATGGTTTTGGTAACTTTAGAAATAAGGATGTTTTCACTTGAGGATAACATAATTTTTATTAATACTATCATGTAGTTATATGTTTAAAGGCGATCATATGTTCATAAGAAAGGAAACCCCTTATAAGGATTAATATAATAGTTTTTAAAGGTGATTAATGATATTTTGTGATGTGTTTTTTAGGTTTTTATATATCTAAACCTTAGTTTTAATTTGAAATATTATTTTTGAAGACAAATATTTTATTTCTAAGAAGATTGATGAATCATATGAGACAACCGTTGAGGTTTAAATTTTCTTTAAAGTTTAGGTTATTGATCTTAAATTTAATATAAGATTTTTTGTCTATTTAAATTTCTAAATTGAATGATTTATAAAATTATGATGATTTTGGAGTTTATTTTTTCTTCATATAATGGTTTATTCATTTTTCGTATTATCATATCTTATGATGTCCATTTTGAATCTAGTAAATATATGATGAATATATTATTTTCTTTATCAAAATGTTATGATATATTAAATGTTAATTATTTATAAATTATATTGAATTATAATCTATTCTCATTACTTGAAATATGGGATATGATATAGATGAAAACTTGTTAAAACAAGTGACCCAATGATGAAATCTAATTTATGGATTCCATGAAAATTGTGTTGGTATGTTTTCCAAATATTCATTGTTCATATAGTAAAAGAATAACTTATAAATTAATATTGAAATATTTATTAAAATAATTTTTTGATATATTGATATTAATATTATAACATCATGGTTTTATAGTTTTATTATCATTGACTTTCTCATTTTCTTTCACTTTCTTGGGTACAATTTTTCTAGCCACTACCCATTATTATTTGGATATTTCCTTTCTCATCCATATCAAAAGATTCAGTTCCCACTATTGTTCTCCTTTTTTGAATCCTATTTATATTCTACTCCATATTACCTTCAAAATTCAACCTCTTAGTTTCGATATGTATTTTATATTATCCGTTTCTATTTTGAGTTATTTAAAAAAAATATTTTTAATCAGATTTTCAAAAATATTTTCCATTCATATTCTTTTGTTTTATATTTTTCTACATAGAATGGATATAAACTTATTTTAAAACCTTCTATTGGGCATGATTACAAAATTTTGACAATTTAATTTCCTTAAGTAAATAGGTTTTATTACAATGTGATTTTAAAATAACACAATGTTTGATAGAGTAAATAAAACACAACACCATGATTTAAAGACTTAAAATATTATTATTTCACATGACTATTGTAAACATGTTTTTGAATTGATGGATATGAATTGGAGTAACCAAATTATTAAATATGTCTTTATTATTATTGTTAAATAAATTTCTATTTATTAATGAATTTTAAATAAGTACCCAATTTTAATTAAACATTTTTAATGACTCAAAATTATGTTTTCTTCAAAAATGATTCCTAAATCTTGTTAAGAGGGAATATTAAAATATGTTTATGAAAATTTTATAGTTCACATTTTTTAAAATTAGTTTTCTTTTTTTATCATAATATTAAAATTATCTTCTATTGAAATTTTTTTATTTTTCTAAAAATATGGAGTTTTTAATGAATAACGAACGATACAGATTTTATAGGAAACTATAAATTATTATCAAGAATTTAAAAAATACCAAATTATTTTCAATTAATTTATATAATTTTAGTAGATCACTTTGATTAAAAATAATCAAATTAATTTAACTCAAATCAATATTATGCATAACTTTGATATAAAAATGTTTTGAAACTTAAAAATTATTTTCTTAAGGAAACCTATTCCATCAAATTTTTGTGTGGTTATTTTAAAATTACTGTATACCAAATATAATTATTTAATTTCATAATATTTATTTCATATTTATAATCATAATTTTTAAATTTCTAAAATAGTTCTACATCATTTTTTGTCCCAATGAATAGAAACTTTATTAAATACATTGTTACTAAGATAAGGGTAAAATAGGTAGAACAAGGTTAAAACTGTGATTTAAGGATTCAAAATCATCCATAAAAACCCCTATATAAAAATTCTTGTGTTAAATTCTATAACCCAATTAATTTATAAAAAATTATTATGTTTTGCGTCCATTTTTCTTTGATAGAAACCATTATATTATAGTAAGTAATGTGAAATTCCAAAATTCCTTTTTCTTTTAATAAATAACTATAATATTTTGTTAGAGGGATCAAAAAATTTATATATGTGTATTTTTATTCTGATTAATTATATCTTATGATGATAATTCATATTTATGTTTTAGTAATGAAATATTTACATTAAATTATTCTATAATGCTGATATAGTCCTTGTGCAAGATATAGAAAAATCAAGTAAATGACTTTAAAAAAATTAAATTTAAGATATTTATCCAATAGTTTTTAGAAAAATATAATTTATTAGAGATGATTTAATATATTATTTTAAAATTAAAATTATTTCTTGATATTTGGAATTTTTAACAATGTGAATAGTTCTAAAAATTACTAAAATTATATTTCATGTTGAATATTATTTTATTAATTGATATAAAAATAATTAAAACATTATAATTAAAAATATTAAATTGAAATGTTATAAAATATTTACCACTATCAATTTATGGTCTACTAATCCTTTTATTTTAAATTTCTCGACACAAAAATAGTAAAAAACCATGTTATCACGGTAATCTATAAAAGCATAAATGAGGGGATAAGAGAGATCATAAAAAAGACTAAATTTATTAAATGTGACCATTCAAAAAAATATATATAATAGAATATAAAAACATAATTTTGGATCGCTGTCAACATGAAGAATAAGTTATATTCATTTAATAATTTATGTAAGTCCAAGGGTTACCTCTCTTCCATTATATGAGGATATTGTCCATCTTCTCTTCTTCACAATTATTGATCCACATATCTGGAAAAAAAATCCACAAAAAAATTTATAATAATAATTTTATAAATTATATCTATTTTTACCTTCATATCCAACTGCCCCTAGAGTCCATAAAGATATATCCATATGAGGTTCATCAAAGAGGAGGTTAATGTCTCAGTCATGCATTTTAATTATACTACTTCTACCTCATTTAATTCATTTATAACCATTGAAATATAATAAAAACAATATACACCATATTATAATTTGTAATTATGTTATTTAAATATTCTTATGCTTATTTTTTCCATCATATGGGGAATAAAGACATCATTTTTTCATATGACTGTTCTAAAACCTCAATGGGGTGAGGTGTTTTGTTTTTCTTCATCACCACATCAGGTTTGTTATTATAATGATATATATATATTTTAAATAATTATTAAAATATAAATATAAGATTTATCTTATGTTTATAACATTTCACCTATTAAAAAATGGAACTGTCAAGTGTTTTTGCATGTGGAATGCCACCATAATGAAGCAATATTATTCATTCTTCACAGGTTCATTTTAGGTATGATTGAGAAAGAGAAAATTATTGTATTGAAATGATATTTAAGTCAAGATTTATTTTATTTATATGATTTATCAATGACCCCTTTGACCGTGGTCATCAAACCAATGTCATCATGAAATTTTTAAAAAAATATCTTCACCACAACTCACAAGAACATAACATATTAATTAACAAAACATGTCATCGAAATAAATGAATTAAATTGTTTAATGATAAAATAATAATCCTAAAAAAGGTAGTTAAATACATAAATAATATATAAAATTTTATTTTACATGATTTACTGGACATATATTTAAATTATGGGTGTCAGATAAGTGTCTACGTAACTGTATTTCCTTTAATTGGGTTGTGAAACATATTCATTTCAACTGTTAATATCTGATTATGCGAGGATTATTCTTTAAATAATTTAATAATTTATTAAAAAATATTTTAATTGGATTTATATATTTTAAAATAATAATATCATGGATTAATTTACATTTTAAAGGTTATGACATTTTTAATGGTTTTCTTTTTCTCGATCTCATTTTATTGGAATCTGTTTCTTATCATGCACCATGATTTATTTTTATGGTGTAATTACTTAACAATAAATTAATTTTGAAATATTAAAGAATGTAATCCACCATATTTAGATAATGATATCATATTATTGACTTCAAATAATTTTGATTTGAAGGTTACCAAAGGGGTAAAGGAATTATGTTTCAATATCATTTCTTTTGAAGGGTTGTTAATTTTTAAGGATCCATTTGGAGGGACAATATAATATTAACCACATATATATTTAAATCCATAAGTTATTTTGAGGTTTAAATTATCTTCTTTCATTTTAATTTTTTGTTATATAAGAACATCACAATTATTTGGTTTACTAAAAAAATATATAAATACACTTTTTGGTTTGGAATATTTTCACATCCATATCAAGGATTGTAAAAAAAAATTCAAGATTTTTTTATATTCACTTTTTGTTTATTAATATTAAGAATACCCATGTTTTATATTATATAGAATGGATAAATGGAATCTTTTTTATCTTTTTTCAAATGAGTTATTTTTAACTAAAATTGTTAACATGTTCATTATTTTAACAACTGACACATGAATTATTCTTCCCATTATCAAAATTATTCATTTCATTGAATATTAATACATACTTTATAATAGTAATTTTATAAGTAAAACTATCTCTTAGTGTCATCTAATTTTTTTTATTTTTTTATGGTATACAAAGAAAATGACATTTTCCCCTAATTTTAATGATAATTTTTAAATGTTATTTTAATGAATTATTATTTATGTAAACGTATGTTCATGATTACTATGTTTAACTAGGAACAATATCATGTGGTACCATCAACATTATTTATATAGATGTATTATCATTAATATATTATGTAGATTTTCATTAAAAATTTAACTTTCACCTATTTAGATAAATCTATAATAAAATGCATGTTTTTAATGGTTTTATGATGATAAATAAACAATAAATGTGTAATATTTATGAATGGTAATTTGAAAATATTTTTCCTTATAGGTGTGACTGATGTAGAATTATTTGATGGGGTAGATGGCTATAACATATGTGATGTGTTATCATGATATGTCTCTTTATTGCATTGGGTAATGTATTATGTTATTAATGCAAGGAAGGTGGGATTAACCATAGAAGGTTTCTCGAATGGATTTCACTAGGATTAAATTATTTCTGCCATGAATGAACATTGGTAATGAATATAGTGTTCTACGATAACATAACATTTTCCCTATGGTTTTAGGAGTTTTAATGGTTCATGATCATCTTTGATGGCACATGGATCTTGAATATTGATTCTTATGACTATTTAATATGTCAAATATTGATTCACTGTCACATATTTACTGAATCATGTTTTTGATGTGTATTTTTTCTATGATACAATTTACATGAATCTTGAATATTTTTTTATTTTCTTCTTCTCATCTTGTTTTCACAAAATATATTCAATTTTAGTGCCTATTTTTACCATTCCTCATTATTTGATATCATCCTTCTTCAGTTTCTATTCATAATGATTAAAATAAATATTTCTATAATATATTTCTAAAATAGTTTTTTGAGGGAGAGGATTTTGACTTAATAGGGAATAATAAAATAAAGGTATAGTGGATAAATGATCACTTAAATATACGAATATTGTAATGTAAGTGTTTGTAAAAATTCAACAAAACACTATAAATAAAATTTAATTGTGTTTTTAAGTGATCATGATTTTTTCTATGATTTTGTGCTTTTTGGAAGGATAAAATTTGGTCATTCTTATTGTTTTCAATGCCTGAAAGGCAAAGATTATTTTTTATCATTGGATATGGGTGTATGAGTTTGTTCATTTGATTTGGACACCGCCAATGTTTACTAAACATTAGTGAAAAATGATCTATGTATTGAATATATGGAAATTCACAAATTAGAATGAATGAATATTGTAGTGAGTAGTCATGCACTGACCCATCTATCACGAATCCAAGTCATTGTTACTTCATATTCTTATTGGAACAGCTTTCCAATGAAAAATCATAATCCATGATGACCCAAGGACACCTCATGTACCTTTGTGAAGTCATAAGACAAACATAATTTAGGTTATGAAACAAGGTTTTCAAGCCTCACCACTATCATGGATCTAAACATAAGACCATTATACCCCTAACTTTATATTGAGTTAGTTGGCATGACCATTGTATCATGGTTCTTTTATTAGAAAATAATTCCATAATACCACTACAATATTTATTAGTCCATTTTAGGCATCTTAGTTTATTTCACGTTCTCCCCTTCTAAGGTATAACCAAACCTTGTTGTTTTATTGGACAATTAATTCCATAATGAAATCCTATAAAGGACATAAATACATATATTATAGGTAATAACACATATTCAAAAAACATAAAATATCTAAAATGAATACAAACATCCCTATATGAACCCACAGACAGAGGTGTTCCTTATAAAATATGGGTCTTCAAATATACACATGAATATACATGGGATCAACATCAAATATGGTCCCTGGTTTACATAAATATATGTAATCAAACTCAATGATGTTCTTAAGGAAGATAATAATATACATAAAAACATGCTAATGATCAAATATATGGGATCTCTATGGTATGGGATTTCCTTCTATTAATATGTGGACCTCGATATTAAGATTTTTCTTGTTTAATTACAACATTCACACCCTCGTAGAAACCATAGAAATCCATCACACCATGTATTCCTAAAAATGATTACAAAAAAATAGAATAATGCATCTAGAAATAAAATCAATAAATGGATCGTCCTAAGAAATTAGATCTATATCCCGTACCAAAACAAGCCACTATCAATGTGGGATCTATATTTAGGGGAATAAGTGAACCTATCCCTCATTTAATATTTACTATAGGAGAGAGGATATTACTTCCATAATCCAAGATCTGTGTGATAAATCCCCTGAATGGATGGATCACCCTAGAAATTTTTTTAAAGAAGGATGATAATAAAATATTTCATCCTATATTCGTCATAAAAATTTTCAAGATCTAAGGAATGTAGAATATGATAAGGACCAATCTATTAATATAGTGAAGAGTCATATAAAATTGAATTAAATATCCCATAATTAATAATGAAATTGTTTCATATTTGAAAATCAGGGAATCTCAAAGCCTCAAAATTTATTTCATCCATTTCAAATTTCTAAAAATAATAATAAAATAGTATATTAATTCCCACCTCACCGATGTTGTTATTGATCTCTATTTTCATATGATAACTCCATGAGAATCCCCTAAATTATTGATGAATTTTCTTACCCACTATGGACTCCCCACATATTACACTGTTGTGGTCTAGACACTCTATCCATTGTCTATATAAGTGATCCCATCACTCTATGATTGAGAACAAACCCAACCTGGGAAAGCTATTATTTCTTTTTTACACTAGGTACTCTACTGGAATAAAATATCATATACGACGAAGTGGTCCTTCTCATGTAATTCTATATAAATATAAAAATTCATCCACCAAGAACCCTAAACAAATTCTTAAACAAAATCAATCCTTCATGATTCTCAAAAAAACATTCCATGAAATCTAAGGATGTTACAATTCACCCACTATAATGTCTTTTAATCATCATGAAGTTCCTCTAGAGTCCAAACTTTAACAACTATGTCCACTATTCATGAACATCAGGCTCCCACCACCATGTCTATTCATGCATTCATCCAACCATCTTTAGGACTCTTATAAGTTGCACCACCATCCCTTGAAACACTATATCATACTGGGCTATGCTATATTCTATCCACTCCACAAACAATGCATCAAGATCCATCCAACATCCTTATATCCAATTACATGTGTATCGTTAGGAATATACAAATGAATCTATGAGATAAGGAACACATCAAGAATAATTTTATATTATAATGGATGATAAAAATTGTAGTCTATTATACTAATATTAACAGAAATCTGTAACGGTCAAAGAAAACATGTTTATAACTTCAATTTCATTTATATTCATCAATTACCTAATCTTGGAGTCACCCATAAGAAAAATCAGTCATCCATAGTGAACACCATGGGTGACCTCCTCCTATTGACATATGACATCTATCTACTGTAATTGTTGAATAACCACTTCTACATTTATATCAATATATTTGAGGCCTCCAATACCATATTCATCACCACTAATATTACCTCACCTTCCTTATTACATCATATTTTTTACCAACACAGCTAGCCATCAGTATCCTCATAAGGTTTAGTAAGAATTTATCCCAGAAGATATTATTATACACAAAATAAACCACGGATTGGTGTTCATCCCAAGATCCTAAGAATTCCAAAACACAGAACACAACATGTCCCCTAAAATTCATATGATCCCCATTAAATATCCATCTATCTATAGATGATATGTTATACTCATTTTCATCTAAATACCAATAGAATTTTCTAATCCCTTTTAAAATATCAAAGTGATCTCCACATCTCTATCTGATGTGTCACTCAATGGATCCCCATATAAGCATACAATATCTCATACATAAAGACACCCCAAATTATCCTATAAAATAGTCTTTCCAATTTTAATTAATTGAGTAACTTTTTCATATAGATCCACTACAACCAAAATGGAATCACAACTCTATGAGGTCATAGGTAACCTCGTCACATATTCTATCAATTTGTTATCCCACATCCATATACGCACTAGATTCTCTTTAATAATCCCCCTAGATATTGAGACTTTTTATTTATCCTCTAGTTGGTAATATATATAAAAAAATATAAAGGTTCCCCTCTTTATACAAGGCCATAAAATATATTGTTAGAAGTCATGATGTATTTTTCTCAAACCTGGACACACTACACATTCAAAATAATGAATGTCTCTCATCAAATCCTCAATCAATGAAAGTGATATTAAAAATATCTTAGAACCTAGATCATTCCGTCTTCATCATTGAACAATCCATGAATTGAATCATACCCTATCAAGTGATCCCCCATAACTACGTTCTTGTGATTGGACACATTAAAGGAATTATCCCATCCCACTGAAGAATATATGATAATAAATAAAACATGTTTCATAAACCTAAAATAGTTATATGCATATATAAGAAATTAATCTATAAAACTCATTATTTTCCCCTAAACATGTGATGAACACTCTAAAATCACCTATGACTATGACATATTATTGGTAAGATAATATGTAATCAAATTACCTTTCCAGAGAGCATAGGTCATCCCAAATTTGGATGTCTACTAAAACTCCAAAAAACACCACTCCCTCATATTGAGAGCCTAAAAAGAGAATATATATCATAATATCATATATATATATATATATATGAAAATATATAGACCATATAGATATTATAACCAAAAATTAAGTGCATATACCATCACATCCTACTCTAGGTCGTGTTTTTGGGAGTTTCACTCATGGCGTCATCGCTAGCATGATGCATAAGCAAAAACATAATCTCGCAATATTAACACATCCCTAAGGCAAAAACATGAGGAATATGAATAAATTATGTATCTAATCCAAATCTCTAGAAGAATAAATTATAGAATTATCATTAATCACTCCATCAGATCTATGAAAATTGATTCATAATTAATAGTAAAATGAAACATTATCAATTTTGTGGACATCTCATCCATTGATTTAACTAAATATGTGATGTTATGTAAGAATAATTGATACTACACACCATTGAAAAGAAAATATATCAAAAAAATATCCTAGAGATGATCCCAATACATAATAGATAGTACCTTCTATAGACCCACAAAATTCCCACTTTGAAATCATTTGGAAATGGAAACACACTTCCCGATTCCAAAAGTGTCACTTCGCCATTTTTTATAAATTTTTTTGCAATTATTGTGTAATAAATACAGTATCAATTTGATTATCATGATTATCTGAATTTAGGGAATATATCAGGATATCAACCATTTAAAAATTGTGATGAATACAATATATGGATGGAACATCATGTCCATTAGATTTAGAAACACTGCTACATAATTATTAAACCTAGAATTCATGAAGAAATACTTATACTATCTATATATACTCCTAAAAAATATGTTGGGGATATATTCAACTCTAAATAATATTTGATTCTATCATAAATAAAAAATGAATCTTTGAGATTGATGAGCCTCACTGTAACTAGTCGAACATATTATAAATCTTGGGAAAAGGATACATGTTCATCATAGGTACCTCATTTAGTCTCCTATTGTCTATACAGATCCACAAAATAATATCTTCTTTATTTTAAAATATAACTAGATCCCTCCAAGGACACGTTCTTATTATAATAATTATATTTTCCTCAAAATTTTATTATTTCACGTTCAAATCTACCAACTCTTATCATAACATATAATAAGAAATAATAGATATTGATTGTTCCCCATGAAAAATCACAATAAAAAACTCAATTACCCCATCCTAGGGATACCTAGATAAATCATCTGAGAAAATATCTTAGTAGTGATCCACCACAAAAGGTATGATAAAAGGAATCACTATTGATATTATTATAATATCCATTATTTTTACTAGCACTCTATTATCTCCAATCTTCTTATGTGTATTCACATATTTCTTGATCTAATATATTACTCACTGGTCAATTTAAACAACTATCCTCATTTTTGGTGATATATATAAATCTCAAGTATTAGTAGATATGAGCTTCAAAACATGTCAACTTGTCCCTTTCAGATAAAACATTAAAACTATTAATCTATTAGAAAATTCTCTGACACTCTATCTTATACATAAAACATTCATTCAAATTTTAATAAAACCAAAACTTTTTTATTATACCATAAATAAAATATTATAAGTCCTTAATTATTAATGCAATCCATGAATGGACTCCTAAAATTATCATACCATATAACACCATTTAAGACCATAAAAATATTTTGTTTATCAAATATAAATCCTTGAAGTGATTTCCATAGGGAAAAGCATCTTTGACATCCATAATATTAGTGTTATATTCATATAAGATATATTAGAAAAAACATTCAAATAATTATTATAATAGATACATTTAAAATGATTCATCAAACTCAATACAGTTATTTTATTTGTAGAAATACCATAACAAATTATGATTCATATATTTTCACTCAAACATAAATGTCATATTTAAATTAAAAATCCCAATAACATCATTTGGGACATATATCTTAATGTGGATTAATTATACTTCAAACATTATTTCTATATATGTAATCTATTTTAGATATCATAGCCTCTAACCATTTAAAATAATAAAAAATTTATAACTTCATGAATAATGGTCGGATTTTCTTATACACACTCTGGCCCATTTTTATTGTAAATACACAAGATTCAAATATATATATATATATATAACATTTTTTATAATAAAATTAATTATAACATCCAAATAGATACGAGAGGATCATAATGATTAGTGACTTTCGATATTAGAATCTGATTCTTCTTATATAATCAACGGTGTTCAATATCTACCATAAAGTCCTTACCCTATATGTACTCTACATAAATATAACCATGTTAAAATAATTTATTATACCTATAAAAATTTGAAAATAATTAAAGAGATATAAAATAAATAGTATGGTTAATAATATTCATTAACAATTGAGTTTCATCTATGATAATATGAAGAACATTTGGTTATGATGACATAACAAGAGTTCATATAAAAATTGTAAAAAATCATAACCATAAATACATGGTTCATCAACATGAAACATAGTGAATGGAAATAAAAAAGGAAAGATCCAAAATAATCAATTATCATGATCCATATGAAATCAATATTGATCAAAGGAAACAATACATACCCATAACATGCATAATAAAACTCGACTTATTAGAACATAATATTATTGAACCCTAATAGAACGATTTTAAATTTGAATAAACATATGTCCAAATTACAATATAAATATTTGGAGAACATAATGACAACCCAATTTATTAGAACAATCCCTTGATGTGCCCATAATATAAGCTATATTAGGAATACCTAACACTATATAGGTGCACCAGTTGTTTAATAAAATTTCCAAGAACCATAAATAAAGAACATGTAGCATTAATTTCCACATTAAAAACATTATAACAAACATTATCCCTGTCACCGGAAGATTAACATGGAGAAAATAAAATTTTTTCATTCGCTACTCTTTAAAACATGAATAACCCATGAAATAAAAAAATTGTTTCAAAATAATATCTTTGAAATAATAATAATCCATCCATAAAAAGCAAGAGGATGACATTATTAAAAAATAATCCCACTAGATTATAACTATCAATACGTTTTGTTGGCATTGGTGAATGGAAGCACCATAAAAATATCACATAAAACAAATTTTTAATCAATTTTAATATAATTTTTTTGTAATAAAAATGTTGTTTCAATAGAAGATATAAATAATTATATTTATCTAAATTATTCAGTCAAACTATTTGGTAAACAAATAGAGGAGAATGGAGGAAAAATATTTATTATTATTATATAACTATAAAAGAAAGTAATTAAGGAGTTTCTTGACATAAGGATCATATAATTTCATCCTCAAAAGAATAAAAAAGAACAATCTTGATAAACCATGAGATTGTAACTTAAAACCATTACCACATTAGAAACATTTATTTGAAATCCCCAAGGAAGAGTAACATTATATGAGAACTATAACAACATGAGGATAAATTAATTAATTCAATTTGTATTTATAGGTTATATATATACATATAATTATTTAATTTAGGGTCACAAGATAACATAAGTCTCAAATAAGGAAAATTGGGAAAATAATCCACTACAACATCAGTAACATCTGAATTGTAAACCCTATAAAATAGAGATCACAAATTGGATATGATAATAATAAGAATTTTCATTATAGAAATTATTAAATAAATATAGTTGAAATTATATACATCATATAAAATAAATAGTAGGGGAATATTTCTTGTGTCCCATAAGAGTAAAATTTGAGCAGACCATCCCCTACTACTTGGTAACATTCAAGTAAAACACTATTGGATGAAATAAATAAATTTGAAACCAAAAATACAACTAATTATGAAGGTTTCATGATATTAAATTTATATGGGAATGTATTTAAACTACATATAATAAATTAGGTATAAAAAAATATGTCTTAGTGAAGTGATATTTAAGGGAAACCCATTTAAACGGGTTTTACTTATCACATTTGACATTATCATCATGATTGATAAATATATTTTGATTATATACATTTCTTAACCTTTTAATATCAGATAAACCATTAATTTAACTTATCAATATATTATATATTATTAATTAACCAATATATTTGATGTTGGGTTTTTTATGGAATTCATCTTTTGTGTCAAAAATAAATTCTATAGGTTAAAAAATGGTTAGAGAGGTCATTATTAAATATCTCAAAAAAATAATAATTAAATAATTTGGATAAATATAAATCATTTATAATTATATATCCAAACACATAAGATGGTTATGAAAAATTAACTACATTACAATCAAGGATATGGTAGGTCGTATGTATATACGAGTAACATTTTCATTTTTCAATGATAATTTTAGAAGGAACATATATATATTAATTTATCTATAAATATGACAATAATACCATAAATACAATTTTATTTACTTAAATATGATTATTTAAATCATCCATGTGATGTGGGGATGAAAGAAAAGAATCACATCACTTCGGTGGATGGGATTTTCTAGATATAGCATAAGCGACATTCTAATTTATCAATATGTAGAGAGTTAAGAAAGAAAAAGATATATTATAGTTTAATAATGATGAATATGTAATTAATATCACAATTTTTTAATTTATATCACATATATTCATCACATTTCTCCTTATTACTTTCTATATAGATAGTTACTAAAAATGTATCACATCTTTTCATGAGGAGGTAGTTTGCCGTATACACAAGGGGCGTTATCATATTACTTTTGGAATAGAATGTAAGATAGTTATAGATTATATAATGATTAATGAGGTATAATTATTCTTTAATTATAATCTACTTAAATTATAGACATCGTCATACCCATTCGTGATAGTAATTCTTAGAATACATGTCACATCGATTCGCAAAGCAGTAGTCCACCATAGAGATGAGTGGGGTTTTCATTTCCCATTTAAGGGAAGAGGATATAGATATTATAAATTAACATATAATTATAAAGTATAAAAACATTTTATATTATTTTTTAATTATATAAATAATTTGTATGATATTTTAATTATGTGGAAAAAGAAATAAAACAAAAATTCATTGATAGGAATTTTACCACTTCTCAAACCACATCTTTTGGATTATAGGTAATGTATTTATAGAAAGTATTTATGACCAAAAATGGATTCATGGGTGATTTTATGGATTTTGGTATGTTATTTTTCTAATTATTTATTTAATCAATGGGTTTGATGGTGTGAAGAGGAGAGGAGTGTGGGCAGCCTTTTATAATTGACCTGACTGTCACATTTGTAATTTTTTAATGAAATAATTCCACCTATGTTATTCTCATTTCATTAAAAAAATATTTAATTAATATAAATAATATAATGTATAAATTTAAATATTTCCATAAAATGGGTGTTCTATATGTCTAGGGTAAATTTTAAACCTTATTTTAATGTTTGACCACTTGGCGAACACATTTTTACCAAAATAATAGTGATTAGTATTAACTATTTTCAATACAGATTTTGGAATAAAAATTAATCTATCCATATTATATCATTTAAAATCTTATAATAAGAAATATGGATTCAATGTTTTCCAAATTCCATTCTTATAAGTTGCATAATTTAATTTAAATCATATCCCACAAGTACTATGACAAAGCGTGTTTCCAAGGTGAAAATATTCAGATGTTTACAATGTTTTTATATTAAATTCAACATGGAAGAGATTAAAATAAACAATTAATGATTAATAGATATATAATTTAACAAATAATACTATTAAAACCTTCTTGAAATAAATAAATATTTTAAAATCCTTAAAATAAATCAATATTTTTATTATAATTGGTTATTTTTCCTTATAAACAAAAAAACATATCTTTTTTGAAAATACCCTATAATTCATCCTAATATAATTTAAAAACTATGATTATAAAATTTAATTTTATTTCAAATTGTTAATTTTCAAAAATTTAATAAATTTAATTTCAAAATTGCTTTTAAATTTTTTTGCAAACACGCTTTTTAGAGAAAATGCAGTTTTATGTGTAAAATTAGAAGTTTTTCATAATCATATATTACCTATTAGATGAAGGAAAATTTTTCATTGATTAAATAATATATATTAATATATGTCTCATTATAATATTTTCATTATACTTATTATTTTAATTTATATGATAAAATCCTGTCATCCATTGGAAAAAAGTTTTCATAAAAACATTTCCATTATATTTAGTTGGATTTAATTTACATATCGAATTAATAGATAATATATGAATTTGATTATAAATATATATTTAAAAAATATTTGTCCATAATTTAGTGATTACTATTCAATGTAGACACTTCAAGGACTATAAGATAACTATAATTTTAAATAATAATATTAATAGTAAATTTTTGTTTAGTAAAACATGGGGTTTCCTGTAGCACATGATGGACTCAGTGTTGATTGTAACATGATATGAACTTGGTTTCATGTGGAATGCAAGTTATAAAATGAAAATTTCATTTCCTATAATTAAATATATATTAAATATAAATTATTTTAAAAAAATTATCAAATCTCAGTATTTTACATCCTACACCTTTAAAATGAATATCACCCTTGAAATTCTTCTAGGTCGTCAAAGGATTAAAAATCAAAAGTTACTTCATCAATCCCAAAAGTTTACAAATTATTAACAAAAATTACATTCATATTAAATATTATAAATATAATGGTTAACTAATGTCTCTTAGTACTAGGTTTCCATATAGGGAAAACATTGGTTGCATGTAATGATATGCATAGAGAAGAAAGGATTAAATAGTTATAGAGAGCAATTGAGGGAATTGATTAAAAATAAAGTGAATAATCTTTTAAATGTTGAATAAATCCTATAAATAAATCAATAATGACTTGAAATGCAATTTTTTCAATAGAAAATAAGACACTATGACACTATTTGTTTTACTGGATCATTTTCCAAGAGTTGTGGAATTACTATAATGTTTAAACAAATAACATAATGAAATATTATTACTAAAATGCTATGGTTTTATCTATTAATAAATTTCAAATATAATCCGATATTTTTTTCCAAATTAAATATATTCATGATTAATTTTACAATGTTGAATAAATTTCTGATGGATTGAATGTCCATAAATTAATGACAATCCATTCCTTCTGTACTTTACAAAAAAAATGTTTAGCAGAAGTCATCCAACACATTAATCTTAAATACCATAATATTAACTCCCAAATATAAAATTTATCTATTATTTAAGTGTATATATCTCAAATTGACTATGTAAGGACATTGCATTATTAACTGGAACATCCCACAGTCCAGTGGTAGGAATTGCACCCTTATCTACATTTGGTTGTGGGTTTAAGCCCAACGACCATGTAAGATGTGATAGGATATCACTTCAAATTAAAATTTTTCATTTTTGTAAAACCATAAGAATATAATTATGATAATATTACTAATGTGTAAAAACTCATAATTAACTCATCATCAATGATATGATAGACTCTAAAGCTACCCACACATGTAAATTTATTCCCAAAGTATCTAATGGTATTCTTCCATAAATTAACTTTTCAAAAATCCTTATACTAAAATAAAGAATTTTATTTCAAAAAATATATATATTCAAATATCCTTACTCATGATAAACATCCATCACATAATATCTAAGAAGGGGTGACAAATACATTGATCTTATGATTAATAATATACTCATAAACCAATAATGGTTCTATAAATCATAAGTTAATCTTACAAGGAGACATATATGATTCCAATATGTAATCCTTTGATGTTTAATACTTATTATGACCAAAATAAAATTGGTAAAAAATAATTATACAACGTAATTTCTATATTCACAATACAAAAATACTTATATCTGTCTATTTATGTGATTCATATGCAACAATTCCATCTATGGTCCAGAATTTAACTCTTGGATTAGGTCCTGGAATTTGATAATGTCTATTTTATAAACACATATATCATTTAACTCCCTGAAAATTAATTTCCTCATGTACTTAATTTTAACATAGAAAATATCTTCTACTCTATTTGAGACATTCTTCTAGGATCTTCTTCCAGACTTTCTTGATTATAGAAAGATAAATTACCATTACTCTATGTTCATTTGAATAATAAAATTCATAAAATTAAATATTCTACTTATCTCACATGATATGAGTCTCACTAAAATTTTTATTGTTATATATTTACCACGATAGAACATTAGAAAAAATAACAATATTTTTACCTTTCATCATTATATAATTTGGTTACTCATAAACACATTGTCTATAACCATCAATTTTAATCTAGTTCTTTCTAGTCCCCACCATTTACTAAAAAAGTATGTTTGTGGGTAATAATAATCATTTTGGGAAACCACATAATCATGAAAATCACTTATATGATGTAAAAATCATGACACCTTCTATTAAATCTATGACACCTTATTCTTATAGTAAGTCGTTAATAGTAATTACCTATTTAAAACCTTCATAGTGGTTTATAAATATGTTATTCTTGTATAATATGTTATTCCAGAGCCACATCCAATTATAGTATCTAGAATGTGATTTAATTTCCTAGAAACCACTCAATTTATAAATTATCAAACACTCCCAGACATTTTCCTCTACATTTAATCATCCTTATTCATATACTATGTCATGTAATTAGACATATTCATAGACTTCTCACCAAATGTTTTATATACTAGATTCCAAATGATAACAAAACTTGTACATTAATACCAACTGTAATGACCCTAGATTCTCACACGTAAATATTATATCATTTTATATGAACATTCATTATAATATAGAAAAATATTCCTAAGCATTGAAATGTTTTCTATATATAGATACTATAAAAATATTCTCTTTATTTGGAGAGTGATCATCAATATCTCCCATAATGATATTCTCATTTATGTACAATTCATAAACATACCAAAATTAAAACCTTTATTCAAAACCTGGTAAAATAAACCATAGGAGGGGGAGCTTAAATGCTATATATGGTTAAACATAGGAATTAACAAATGAATTTCATTAGTGAGTATAATAATAGAATATGATTATAATAGAATAATCAAAGTACATGAGAGAATCATAAAAGAAAGCATACCCTTAAATACATAAATCATCAAAATGGAAAGTGGAATAATGATTTAAAAAAGGAATCATCCAAAATTATAGGTAATCATTATCCATGTGATATCAATATTGATCATAGGAAAAATATGAACCCCATGTAATTCATAAATAAAACATGTTTTTATATTGTAACATGATCTCATATAACCCTTATATGACCATTATAAATTTGAATATCTAGAATTACGAGTTCAAACATATTATTCAAGGAACAAAAGCATTACTCAATGCATTGGATCACTCAATAGGTGCACCAAACATATAAGATATATCAAGAACACATGATGATTTATTGGTGAACCCATAATATAAAAGTTAAATGAACTATAAATAATGTACATAAAACACGAATCTCATCACAAAATATATAAAACACATTATATATTTAATAAATTGACTAACCTAGTGGAAAAAATATTTTTTTACTAACAATATCGTTAAAAATGAATAACATTTTGAAAAGAGATGGGTTGTATAACAATCAATTTTAATTAATATATAGAAAGAATGATTATGGTATAATTAAAAAATCTTCCCATTGGACACTAAGAAAAAATGGCTATTAGCATTGATAAATGGATATACCATTAACACATCGCTTGTTTTTTAGATCACATTTAGTAAATATGGGTTTTCATAAAAACAAGATTTCAAATGAAGAGGAAAATTGATATGAATTTTATGAAAAAAATATTTTGAAGTATTGTATAAATAAAGAGAAGGAAAGGAAATTAAAACATTTATTAACATGCCAAAACCATAAAATAAGGAAACATATATGTGTAACAACTTGGTCCATATGATAATAGGGACACTCACCTTAACATGGTTGTCGTGTCCTGGACCACCAGATACCACCAGTTTCCCCATAGGCATGTGGTCCCCACCCTGGGACCCTCCCAAAATCCCGAACAGGTCATCTGTCTAATAACAGTACCCATTGGATAATACATGTTCTTTCTAGTTTGAATTGTTCTCACTCACACACACCTTCGAAATCATCCCCGATGGTCACCCATCCTGATCACTAGTCTAGTCCAAGCATGCTTACTTGCATATTTCTAACAAGGGTTTCTCCTTAAAATAAATTTTCATATTGTTTACATGAGTCATATCATTTAGTCATTTAACCGTTTATAATTTTTTGGGGTTACATTAACCACCCCCTCCCAGAGAACAACATCCTCGTTGTGGTCCCTACATCTCAACCCAGGAAATGCACCGTACTCAAGGCTGGGTACCGCCTTTGATACCAAATGTAACAATTGGGTCTTCGTAAAGACACATAAACCCCGCCTTAACATGGTTGTTGGGTCCTGTCATATATGGTACCAACAGTCTCCCAAAAAACATGTGGTCTCCACCCCGGGGCCCACCCACGTGCCCGAAAAGGTCATCTGACTAGTGACAGTCCCCACAAGGCAACCCATGTTTTTATAGTGTTATTTTACCTCACTCACACACACCCTAGAAAACAACCCAAAATTTCACCAATCTAGACCACTACTCCAGTCGAAGCACACATAACTATAAATTTTGAACCATTCATGCTCCTAAAAAGAATGGTGCACCTTATCGACATGAGTCCTATCATTTAGTCATTTAGATATTTATCATACTTGGGTGTTACAGTCACCCCAAAGAGCACAAAATTCTAATTGTGGGACATACCTCTCAACCTAGGTAGTGCAACGTACATAATGATGGGTACCACTTATGATACCAAATGTAACAACTGGGTCTCAGTGAAAACACTTACACCCCGCATTAACATGGCCATCAGGTCCTGTCCTTCTAGGTTGCACTAGTTTCCTCGTAGACACACGGTCCTCACCATAAGGCACTCCCATGTTCCCAAACAGGTCATCTGACTAATGAAAATACCCATAGGACGACACATGTTTTTTCTATTATGCTTTTTCCTCACACTCACACACCATATAAAACATTCCAGAAGGTCACCCAACCAGATCACAACTCTAGGACAAGCACACTTACTTGCGGAGTTCTACCCAGGAAGGTTTCGGAAAAGAAAGGTAAACCTTATTGACATGATTCATATTATTTTCTCATTTAACCCTTTATAATTATAGATTATTTCAGTATTTTTCTTGAGATATAGATCAAAATATTTCATCATCAGAAGAATAAAAATTATCAATCATAGAAACTAATTAGATTGTGTCATAAAACTATTCTCACTTTGTAAAAATTTATTCATTTGTCCAGTTGTATAATTTCATTAAATGAATCATAGAAATTTATGATTATTAATACATTCAGGAAATTACATTTTAAACATTCTCTTTATACACCGCATAAAAGATGCTAGGTTCAAAACATAACATATATCTCTCTGATTAAAAATATAGATTGAAATCCCTTATGAATTTTGTTTGATTTGAACAATAAAAAACGTGAAATAAAGATCCCCTAATTTATATGTATGTAATCACAAATTTCAACTAAAATAAGTAACTGGTGAATATTTCATGTGTCTCACATAAGTATAAAATGAGATGAAAAACCTTTACAACAAGGTAACTTTCACATAAAACCCAATTGGATGAAATAGTTAAATTTGAAACATAAAATATGATCAAGTAATAATTATTCATTATATTACATGTATAAGGTGAATTATTATCACTATATATTTTAATGTATTTTCATAACAATAAAATATACCACAATGAAGGGAAATTGAGAGGAAGTCCCTAATCACAAGTCTAAATTTTCACGTGTATATTTATCTTCATTAAAAATAATCATATAATAATTATTTATTTTATTAAAAATCATTTTTAAGTATGTTAATCCTTTTATTTAACATGTTACTATATCATATATGTTTACTTATCCAAATAATTTTACATTGGTTTTTTTATGACATTCATCTTATGGGTAAAAAATGACATCCTTGGGTTTTCCATTGGTCAAAGGATATTAAAAATTATTTAAATAAAAATAATTGTTAAATATTAATCATATTTATATGTAATTTATAGTTTTATATCCTTTCAAAAATCATTTTCTTGAAAAATGAACTACGTTTCCACAGTGGAGACAGTTGGTCATTCGTGCGTATATGTAACAATTTTATTTGCATTTATTATTATGGGAAGAAACTATATATAATTTTTGTCTTTAAAAAATATCATAATAAAATAAATACCTTTTTATTTTTTCTAATATAGTTATATGAATCATTCATTTTATGTGGTGATGAAAAAATAATCACATTTCTTCATAAGAGGTGGTAGTCCACACGTTGCATGAATGACATTGTCATTTTTTAGTGTGTGGAATGGTAGTAAATAATATGATATATGACCCATTCAGACTTATAAATATGTCACTAATATAATAAATATTTCATTTCTATCACATATATTCCACAAATTTATCACTATTACATTCACATTAATTCCATAGTAAAAAACGAATCACATCAATTCGTGTGGAAGTAGTCCATCTTACACACGAGTGACGTTATCTAATCCTTTATAGATTGAAAATTAAAAAAATTGATATAATATATAAAAAATAATATCGTATAATAATGTTATTATTAGAATTTATATTTCTTATATACATCATAAAACCCAACAGTGATAGGAATTGATGGAAAACATGCCACATCTGTTCACATGGTAGAAGTATGTCGTACACACGAGCAACATTATAAATTCTCATTTAAGGAAAGAGAATATGTATATAAGAAATAAACATTAAATTAAAAAATATTAGTATATATTTGATACTAGTTTATTATATAATCAATATAGTTCAATATTTTAAGGAGGTGGAAGAAGAAAAAAAAATCAATCACATAGTTAGAAATTTTACCATTTCATGGAGCACCTATTTAAAATTATAACTAATTTTTTCCATGAAAGGGAACTGTTAAAAAAATGGATTATGGAATGAGGAGATTGAATTTTTAATTTTATTTTTGTAGGTATTGGTTGAACAAAAAGATATTTAATGTGTGGTTAATAGAGGATAGGAGTGGCCTTTTATATGTGAGGAGGCATGATGATTTG
Organism: Viscum album; assembly: GCA_963277665.1. Classification (NCBI taxonomy): domain Eukaryota; kingdom Viridiplantae; phylum Streptophyta; class Magnoliopsida; order Santalales; family Viscaceae; genus Viscum; species Viscum album. The sequence continues at coordinate 1,303,926,336 of OY728127.1, forward strand.
TAATTCTTTGAATGAAATAATTCAAACCACATATTGTTTGGTCCCCAGTATAAAATAATTTAAAAATAAAGATAATTAAAGGTATTAGTTCAAAATATGGCTACAAAATGTGTTTTTGAAAAGTTTTTGGTCATTTTGAGACCTTATATTTTATGTTTAACAACCAGGTAAACTCGTTTTTACCCTAATCCAAGTAATTAATTTTAACTATTGTAACAAATTATTTTGGTCAAAAAACTAATTAATCCATATTATATATTATAAATAATCTCTAATTAAAAATATATAATACATTTTTCCAAATTCCATTCAAATAAATTGAATATTTTAATTTAAATCTAATCTTACATATACAAGGATATAATGTGTTTTCAAAGTGAAAATGTTCAATATTTTACATCATTTTTTTCAAAATTCAAAATAATAAATATTCATATTAAATATACAGGGTTAATAGATATATAATTTAAAAAATTTTGATTTTAAAAGTAACATTAAAATATTATTATATTTTTAAAATCATCAAATGGATTGAAAATTCATAAAAAAACATTCATTTTTTAATATACCCTGCTAAAATTTTCTTTCAAGACAATTCCCAAAAATTTATCCTATGATAATTTATTTTTTAAATATCCAAAAAAAAATTCATAAAATTATAATTCTCTAAGTGATATAAATTAATTTTAAACTATGTTTGAAAAACAATTCGATGAAATTGTTTTTTGAGAAAATGTAGTTTGTAATCGTAAAAATTGATTTATTCTATTCTTATCCAAATGGAAACTATTATGTGAAGGATTTTTTTGTTGAATATAATATATATATATATATATATATATTTCATTAAAATAATCTAATAATAGTTATTAATTTATTTTATTATGATAAAATGATATCGTGGGTGTGAAATATTTTTTTCATATAAAAATTTCATTTATATTTTATTGATTTTATATATGATTTATAAATAATTAGTCTTATAAGAAATAAATTATTAGTATTTGTGTATACCATATAATTTTATAATTTATTTAATCACATATATACCCTACATTCCATATTCTCAAATATAACTATTATATTAAATAAAAAAATTAATAGTATATTTTTGTTCAATAAAAATCGTTGTTGCATGTAACACAAGCTGAAATCGATGTTTTTTGTCATTCATGCTATCAAAAAAATAATTAATTTAATGTAACTAGAGATATAAAAAGATTCATTTAAATTTAAAAACTATTTAATAAAATAATATGTTGTTGCAATTTTTCCGATAATAATATCATATCCTAAAAGGACAAGTAGGATATAACTGCAAATATTATTATTCATGTGATATCTAAATATTTTTAGTTTTTTAACCACCTTATGATGCCTATTCAATTTATATACCATATAATATTCATAATTTTTACTCTTCAGCTTCACTGAGATCAATCATTGCCTCGTTGAATCCTTGATAATAATAGTTCTGATTGAGCTAAAAATAGATTCTTCTCAGATTGTTTATAAAAATAATAACTCATAATTTCCTTATTATATTTTAAAAAATGTTAAATTGTCAAATATAATGTGATTTATATAAATAATATTAATTTTAACATAATATTGAAAACAACATATTCATAAAATATAATTATCAATATTACTCTCATTATATACAACATATGGTGTCCATACAACTACAATTGATAGAATTTTCTCATGTTTTTACAAATTATTTTCAATATATTGAAACAATAAAAGATAAGAAGAAGATATTGAATGGCCATAGATCAAAACATAATTAATAAGGTATGATATATTCTTTTACACAAAAAATTACATTGCGGTATGAATAATGGGGTGGATTTTGAAGCAATACTACAATCATTCAAATCACTAAAAAAGTATTATCAAAAGAATAAATCTTCATTATGTAATGTACATTTATTAAAAATCAACCCATATTTATTAAATAATTTTTTTAAAATATCATAAAAATATCAATAGTTTTAAACAATTCTTTAAAAATAAACTCATTATGTTACGAACTAAAAATAATTTAATTCATTGATGATGACCACATTATTATATATTCCTTGGGATTCATAAATCGATGTGTATTATATAGAATAATCCACTATATCTTCAACATTTTCCATTAAATGGTTCATTGGTCAATTTTTCTAAAACAATAATATTATAAAATCATTAAAATCATACAAATCAAAAATCTATCCATATGGAGTATTTGATTCAATTTTTAACATATATGAAAAATCTGAAAACATTCAAAGTAAATTGTAATATATTTATTATAAGGCCCCAGCCATAAACCTTACTTAATCTTGAATTATTACAAGATTACACATTGAGGATCTTTTCGGGTTTAGAGTTTTAGAGAATTAGATCATAAAACCTGCATTACATTCCACATATAAACAAAGTGGTTACATAAAGATAGTATTCTTCTTTCCCATCAATGGAATCATATTTAAAATAAAACATGGATTCTTTCTTGACACTTCCTTGACACTATTATCATATCATGTACCTTTCCCTTGACCTGTGAAAAAAATTTCAAAAAAACATGGGATGAGCATAAAAAGCTCAATAAGAGATATAAAAATATGGAAAGGAAACATGGGTACATATATACATAAGAATGAAATAATAAATTACCCATAAAACATAAGCACTTTAACATACCTCATCAAATCATGAATAAATCATAGAAATCATAATACATAAAGGTAACTTGAGGCATTCATAACATTCTTACGTAGGGAGTAACCCTCTTGGTTACGTTTGGAATACCCATCATAGTATATTCCCTAAATCTCTTCGGAGAAACCTTAACGTTACACTCCTTCGCGTTACCCAATGCATTGGAGAGCTATATCGGGCTCACCCGCCCTTAGTTTATCACGAATCCACCTGTCTTCATAATAATGCCCAAGAACCTCAACATAATCGTATCACATAAAACATGCATAAAGGAAACATAACATTTCCACCTTTCAATCACAAGATATCAATACAATACATTGAAATAAAAACATTATGAAAACCATTTTCAATACCAAAATAATTGAAAAGTAAAACATGGTATTTATTTTTCATTTAAAAAAAGTATGGCTTGTAGAGGAAACCGAAACTCAAATAACGGTCATGGCGGCGGAGAAGTCGTTGTCGCCGCATACGTATGACAAAAACATTACCTTTTGTCGTTTAGTAAAACGCTTCATATAAAAAAAGATTACTTCTGGATAAACATAAAAGTCAAAGCGGTTTATACACCATATAAAAGAAGGTTGTGTATAAAACAAAATATGCCTCAATGAAAGGAGATTGAGACGAAGTCCCATACCTCGAGTCTGACTTGACTCGGTTGTTCTTTAATATCCCGAATAATAAACTTGAGTTAATTTCAACTTGTTTAAGAACCTTTTTCAAGTTCATTATTCCTTTTATATCACTTATTGCCATGTCATGAACACTATGTAATTATTTAAGTTAATAACGGTCATTTTAATGATCATTAGTACTTGAGTCAAAATTAAACCCTTTATAATTACATTTTGGTCATGTATCCATTATATCCAGAATTATTATCATTATGTATATATCATATATATCCAGTATATACATGCATTTATAATATTACATAATCATTTAGAGGTATGAAATGAAATACACCGTTCATGGAGACGGTAAGCCGTACGTACGCATGAACGCTACTTTCATTTCTATTTCATATTTTATAGAATGGAATCATAATGATATAAAGGTATATTATAATTCCAATATAATTTCATATATAATATCATAGTTCCATCCTTTATACATCCCACATATGGAATTTAACGAATCAAGTCACTTTGAGGGGGCGGTAGTCCGCACTTCCATAAATGAAGATATCGCGTTTACCCATAATAGAGCCCATAAAAGTATGCCCAAAATGAGAAATATAGAAGCTTAAGGAAAACATAAACATATTATATATCATATATAAATATAGTGACATCTTAATTTCCACCTTTGAATGTGTTAAAAGAATGTTGAACAATCATCGTTTTGGGAGGCATAAATTCACCATCCACGGAAACAGTATGTTCTTTAACCATTAGATGTAGGTGTGTGTAAGTGTAGCTAGAATACATCTTATAAAAACATCCTAGTATATTGAGGATACTGGATTTGTTACAAAAGAAAATAATAAAAAGTGTTTAGGGGGTTGGAGAAGAAAAATCAAACAAAAGGACTCAAAAGAAGACATTACCTTAAAATCGGGTAACTCTCTTAGATTTGAGCTCAAAGACTTCCTTGGGAAGACTTCTGCCCAAAGTGAGGCTTCAAGGAGTAATAGAGGGATGTTTAGAGACAAAATGGGTAGGGGATGGCCGAGCCAAATGCTTTGGTAGTGTAGGTAATGGGGTAGAGGTGGGGGCCTTTTATAAGAGGAGAGGAGGGTCACTCTTGAAAGGTAAAGAAAAGTAACTTTATTTTAAAATGGTATTCGGATTTAAGAGGTCCCACATTGATGTGTTTCGAGGATAAGGTGATAAGGGTTATAAATCCACCCATACAATAGGTTATTTCCATGTGTAGGTCTTAGATTTTACATTATCATTCCATTTTATTTAAATCGTTAAATAATGAGGTCATCGCTGCATCATCATGATGTCATAAATAATTTAATTTATTTAAAGTCTAAAAATTATAAAACAACTACTATGATGTAGGAAAGCTTTTTAGCTTTCCAATTACTATTTATAATCAAATATCTGATCTTTATAACCCCATGTAAAAATTGTTTTAGTAAAACATATCATGTTTGTGTCATTTTTACGTTATCATTAAATAAAAAGAAATTTATGTCATTTTCCTACCAAAGTGGCTCCATGGAGTCCCCAAGTAGACCCATGGATTTTATTGGTCGGCCATGACACATCCAATGATGGTAGGATATGTGTCTAGGTCATCTCATTTTATTAAAGCATTATTTTTACCTTAAACTACACTAATTATCTCTAATCGCGATAAAGAACTTAAGAGTTACTATTCACCAAAAAAATTATTTTAATCTTATTGAACCACATTTTACTTCTTAATGACAACCATGTATGTCAGATTTTTGAAATTCAAAACACAAAAGTGGTAAAATTTCATTTAAACGAAAAATCAGTTTTTATATAAGTACCACTTAGTGGTTTCACTATTAATCAAAAATTGATGTTTTTTCAGAAAAATACCAAAAATTCACCCTAATCTATATTTGATATTCCGAATTCAAAAATGAAGTCTATTTTAAAAAATTCAAAAACATATAAGTCACATTAACTAATTTAATAATTAATTCCCATTGTCATGACAAATAACGTGTTTTTATGGAACAATAAGTATCAAAATATTGACACCAGTTTAAGTCCAATTTCAAAGTGAAATTGATTCCAATGACCACCATTGGATTAAATGGTAAAAATATATTCTAATTTTACTTAAAAAACAATTCAAAAGATAATCTAATCATATAAATAAATTAGATTAAAAATCAGTTATGATGTAAAATGCAGTATTTTTCACTATTCATTAAAAAATGAACATTGTCTGAAAAATACCAAAAATTCACACAAAGTAAATTTTGATATCCCAATAATAAAGAATAAGTTTATTTTGAAAAACATAGCTTATAAAATTGTCAAAATATAGATTTAAAAATGGTTTTCCATCAAAAGGCAGTAAAACAATCCTTTAGAAATATTAGTGTATTCCATGCTTAAGATTGGATTTATTTTCATTTTAAGCATCTAAAACACTATCTAATTCATTAATAGACATATATAAAAATATCTATTACTCATTACTTACTTGGGATGTTACATCCTTCCCCCCTTTTGAAAATTGCGTCCCCGCAATTTATTTACTTATCGAATAAATGGGGGTACTTATCCCTCATTGCATTTCCATATTCCCATGTTTCCTCTTCCATCATGTGGTTTTTCCACAAAACCTTTACCTGATTAATCACCATATTCCGTAACACTTGCTCCCTGTGGTCAAGAATCTGGACTAGTTTTTCCTCATAAGATAGGTTCTCTTCCAGCTGAACTACCTCTGGACTCAAAACATGAGATGGATCTGGCATATACTTTCTCAACATCGAAATGTGAAAAACATTGTGTACCTGAAATAAACTCGGAGGTATAGCCACCCGGTATGCAACTTATCCAACTCTCTCCAGAATTTCATATTTTCCAATAATCCTTGGACTCAGCTTTCCTTTCTTACCAAATCTCATCACACTTTTCCTAGGAGAAACCTTGAGAAAAACATGATCACCTACCTCGAAAGATAGATCCTTCCTCCAGTTATCCGCATAACTCTTCCGCCTGCTCTGAGCAGTTCTCATGTGATCTTGAATCAGCTGAACTTTTTCTGCCATCTCTTCTACCACTTCTGGTCCCATCAACTTCCTTTCACCCACTTCATCCCAGAAAGCTGGAGTTTGACATCGCTTCCCATATAATTCCTGAAATGGTGCCATCTGTATACTAGAATGAAAACTGTTATTGTATGAAAATTCAACCAAAGAAAGTTGTTGGTCCCATCTTCCCTGATAATACATAGAGCAAGAACGTAGAATATCCTCCAATGTCTGAATCTTTCGTGCGAACTGCCCATCTGATTGAGGATGACAAGGTGTACTAAAATTTAATTCAGTACCTAATGAATTTTGAAGGCCTTTCCAAAAGTTAGAAGTGAACCGGGGATCACGATCAAATATAATGGAGAGGGGAACTCCATGTAACCTGAATATCTCTTTAAGATACAAACAGGAAAGTTGATGTAGGGAAAAATAATCTCGTATAGCTAGGAAATGAGCAGATTTAGTCAAGTGAACAACATTAACCCAAATTGCATTATTACCTCGAGATGTCTTCGGTAATCCCACAACAAAGTCCATGGATATATTCTCCCATTTCCACTCTAGCACTGGTAAAGGCTGAAGCATCCCTCTCGGTAACTGCGCTCTGCATTAACCTGTTGACATGTCAAACACTTCACAGTAAAATCAGAAATATCTTTTTTAATTCCATCCCACCAGTAATACTCCCGTAGATCTCTGTACATCTTAGTACTACCAGGATGAACTGAAAATGGGGAACTATGAGCTTCACATAACAACTCTCTCTTCAACTGTGAATCACAAGGCACAAAAAATCTCTTCCCAAATATCAAAACATAATCATTATCAATGTTGAATTCAGGAAACTTACCCTTCTGAACCAACTCTAACTTTTTCTACAACTCACTGTATTTCTTCTGTGCTTACTTGATTCTATCTGATAGAGATGATCTAACTGATACCTGAAACAAAACAGAAGAACTTCCTGCACCAACAACATCTATTCCAAAGTTCATCAAATCTTTAACAAAAGGGTCATGTTCCAAACGCAACACTGCTAATGAAGCATTACTTTTTCGACTCAAAGCATCTGCCACTTTATTTGCTTTTCCTGGATGGTAATGAATTGTACAATCATAATCCTTGATTAATTCTAGCCATCTCCCCTCTATCATGTTCAATTATTTCTGAGTGAATATATTCTTTAATATTTTGTGATCAGTATATATTTCACACTTTACTCCATACAAATGATGCCTCCAAATTTTTAAAGCGAAAACAACAGCAGCTAATTCCAAATCATGTGTAGGGTAATTCACCTCAGGAGTTTTCAACTGTCGTGAAGCATAAGCAATTACCTGATCATTCTACATTAGGACACAACCAAGTCCTTTCAATGAAGCATCACTGTATCTAACAAACTCACCATTCTTGGAAGGTAGTTCCAAAACTGGAGCATTCACCAATCTTCTTTTTAATTCCTGAAAACAATCATTACATTCTTTCATCCAGATAACCTTAACACCCTTCCGAGTTAGCTTAGTCATTGGACTAGATAACCGTGAAAAATTTCTAACAAACTTTCGGTAATAGCTTGCCAAACCAAGGAATCTACGAATCACTGTTACATTTGTGGGTCTTGGCCATTCTTCAACAACCAATTTTTTTGCAGGATCAACAGTTATCCTATCTTTAGAAACAATATGACCAAGGAAAGAAATTTATTGCAACCAAAACTCACACTTGCTGAATTTCCCAAACAATTTCTTTTCTTTCAAGGTTTTCAAAATGACCCTTAAATTTCTTTCATGTTCTTCTTTACTTTTAGAAAACACCAAAATTTCATCAATGTAAACCACCACAATCTTATCCAAGAACTCATGGAAAATTCTATTCATTAATTCCATGAATACAGCAGGTGCATTGGTTAGCCCAAAAGGCATTACTACAAATTCATAATGGCCATATCTTGTACGGAACGCGGTCTTCAGAATATCTGCTTCCTTTACCTTCAGCTGATGGTACCCCGATCTCAAGTCAATCTTTGAAAAATACTGAGCTCCCTGGAGATGATCAAACAAATCATCGATATGAGGCAAATGGCATTTGTTCTTAACATTGATGTTATTCAAGGCTCTATAATCAATGAAAAGTCTCATAGAACCATCTTTCTTTTTAACAAATAAAACAAGGGCACCCCATGGTGACGTGCTAGGTCGAATTAATCCTTTCTCTAATAAATCATGCAATTGCTCCTTTAACTCTAAAAGTTCAATTTCAGCCATTCGATAAGGGGGTTTTGAAATTGGCTTAGCATCAGGAACTAAGTCAACAGTAAACTCAACTTCCCGATCTGGTATTATTCCAGGCAACTCATCAGGAAAAACATCAGGATACTCATTTACCACTGGCACATCATAAATCTGAACAGTTCCTTTATTTTCAACGATGTGTGCAAGGTAACATTAATTTCCATCTTTTACAAGTTTCTTGGCCTCTTGATAAGTTATCAATAGTAAGGGTTCATTCTTGTACACAAACTGAATGTATTTCTAAAAAGAAACTTCTTTATCTCTACAGTCAATCTTAGTATGGTAAATAGAGATCCAATCCATACCCAAGATAACATCAAACTCTACTAGAGGTATAACAATAAAGTTTGCAAGTAGGTTCTTTTCACAGATAAGGATAGGAAGATTCTTATAAATTCTTTTTGCCTCAACATTTCCCCTAGGTGTTTTTACAAAAAGTTTAGGAGTCATTTCTTGAAATGGTATTCCCATTTTACTAGAAAAGGTTTTAGAGATGAAAGAATGTGTAGACCCTGAATCAAACAACACCTTGGCATAATCTGAAAAAACAAACAAAGTACCTGATACAACATAATTTGATGGCCCGACATCTGCTGAAGTAGTTGCAAAGGATTTCACCACCCCTTTCTGCTTGTAGTATAACTGCTTCCCATCACCCAAGCTCTTTTTCGGACACTTGTTTGCATAGTGACCCATCTCATTGCACTTATAACATTTTACTAACTGTAAATCAAATTTAGTCTTACCATCACCCTAATCATTTACAGTGAAATCACGAGCCTTATGTCCCATCTTACCACATCGGTAGAACTTTCTAGAATTCAGAAGACATTCCCCAACATGCCTTTTTCCACATTTATCACAAACTAGAATAATAGTTTTCTTACCGTCAGACTTTTTTGAAAAATTCTTACCTTTCTCCTGCCACCTCGGTATCTTCTTCTGTTGGTTGTTATAGAACACTTGATCATCGGCACACTCCATTTCCACCTTCTAAGCACATCGAACAAGCTTTTTATAACTTTTAAACTCACAAGAAGCTAATTCCCTTCGATATTTTGGATTTAATCCTGAGTAAAAACAATTGATTTTAATATCAAGGTCTCAGATAAAATTTGGAGCATAACTTGCCAATCGAGTGAACCTTTCTTCATACACAGCCATTGAGTCTTTCTCTTGCCTCAATTCCAAGAATTTCTTTTCCATCCTAAGTCGAACAACCTTAGGAAAATACTTCTCAAGAAACACACCTTTGAATTCATCCCAATAGAGAGCAGCAATCTCATCAGCGTCCCTGATATTTTTAACCATCGACCACCACTGATCTGCTTCACCCTCCAAATGATAAATAGCAAGACTAACCTTTTGATTGTCTGAACACCCCATGACATCAAAAATCTTCTCCAGTGCTTTAATCCACCCTTCAGCTAGCATAGGGTAAGATGATCCTCTGAATGATGGTGGATGTTGCCTCATGAAATGTTCCACCACTGACATGTTCCTCTGCGGTTGATCTGGATGATCTCGTGTATGGATACCACCTCCATTTATCGCTTGAGTCAACTGCGCCATTACTGCAACAAACTATTTAGTTCCAATTCCAACCATCTCAGGATGCTGATTCGGAAGGTTATTTCCTTCTGCATGCCTTCCTAGCAATGCTTCCCTATTTCCTCTGTGGAAAACCATTATGAACAAACATGTCTTAGATGAAGCTACATGGTAATCTTCAAATACTATATCACTTCAATTTGACCATAAAAAAAATATTTTTGGATAATCATTTAATAGAATTCTAACTCCTAATGTTATCTAAGCCGACCTTTGATACCAACTATAAGGCCCCAGCCTTAAACCTTACTTAATTTTGAGTTATTACAAGATTACACATTGAGGATCTTTTAGGGTTTAGCATTTTAGAGAATTAGATCATAAAACTTTCATTAAATTCCACATATAAACAAAGTGGTTACATAAAGATAGTATTATTCTCTCCCATAAATGGAAACATATTTAAAATAAAACATGGATTCTTTCTTGACACTTCCTTGACACTATCATCATATCATGTACCTTTCCCTTGACCTGTGAAAAACATTTCAAAAAAACTTGGGATGGGCATAAAAAGCTCAGTAAGGGATATAAAAATATGGAAAGGAAACATGGGTACATATATACATAAGAATGATATCATACTTTACCCATAAAACATAAGCACTTTAACATAACTCATCAAATCATGAATAAATCATAGAAATCATAAGACATAAAGGTAACTTGAGGCATTCATAACATTCTTACGTAGGGAGTAACCCTCTTGGTTATGTTTGGAATACCCATCACAGTATATTCCCTAAATATATTCGGAGAAACCTTAACATTGCACTCCTTCGCGTTACCCAATTCATTGGAGATCTATATCGGGCTCACCCGCCCTTAGTTTATCACGGAACCACCCATCTTCATAATAATGCACAAGAACCTCAACATAATCGTATCACATAAAACATGCATAAAGGAAACATAACATTTCCACCTTTCAATCACAAGATATCAATACAACACATTGAAATAAAAACATTATGAAAACAATTTTCAATACCAAAATAAAAGAAACGTAAAATATGGTATTTATTTTTCTTTTAAAAAAAGTATGGCTTGTAGAGGAAGCTGAAACTCAAATAACGGTCACGGCGGCGGAGAAGTCGTTATCGCCGCATATGTACGACAAAAACATTCCCTTTTGTCATTTAGTAAAACGCTTCATATAAAAAAAGATTCCTTTTGGATAAATGTAAAAGTCAAAGGGGTTTATACACCATATAAAAGAAGGTTGTGTATAAAACAAAATATGCCTCAATGAAGGGAGATTGAGACGATGTCCCATACCTCGGGTCCGACTTCACTCGGTCGTTCTTTAATCTCCTGAATAATAAACTTGAGTTAATTTATACTTGTTTAATAACCTTTTTCAAGTGCATTATTACTTTTATATCATTTATTGTCATGTCATGAACACCATGTAATTATTTAAGTTAATAACAGTTGTTTTAACGATAATTGGTATTTGAGTCAAAAAATAAACCCTTTATAATTACATGTTGTTCATGTATCCATTATATCCATAATTATAATCATTATGTATATATCATATATATATAGTATATACATGCATTTATAATATTACATAATCATTTAGAGGTAAGAAATGAAATGCACCGTTCATGGAGACGGTAAGCCGTACGTACGCATGAACTCTACTTTCATTTCTATTTCGTATTTTATAGAAAGGAATCATAATGATATAAAGGTATATTATAATTCCATTATAATTTCATATATAATATCATAGTTCCATCCTTTATACATCCCACATATGTTATTTAAAGAATCAAATCACTTTGAGGGGGCGGTAGTCCGCACTTCCTTAAGTGAAGATATCACGTTTAACCATAATGGAAACCATAAAAGTATTCCCAAAATGAAAAATACAGAATCTTAAGGAAAACATAAACATATTATATATCATATATAAATATAGTGACATCTTAATGGCCACCTTTGAAGGTGTTAAAATAATGTTGAACAATCATCGTTTCGGGAGGCATAAATTCACCATCCACGGAAAGAGTATGTCCTTTAACCATTAGATGTAGGTGTGTGTAAGTGTAGCTCGAATAATTTTTATAACAACATCATAGTATATTGAGGATACTGGAGTTGTTACAAAAGAAATGAATAAAAAGAGTTTAGGGGGTTGGAGAAGCAAAATAAAAAAAAGGACTCAAAAGAAGACATTGCCAAAAAATCGGGTAACACTCTTAGATTTGAGCGCAAAGGCATCCTTGGGAAGACTTCTACCCAATGTGAGGCTTCAAGGAGTAAGAGAGGGATGTGTAGAGCCAAAATGGGAAGGGGTTGGCCGAGCCAAAGGCTTTGGGAGTGTGGGTAAGGGGGTAGAGGTGGGGGCCTTTTATAAGAGGAGAGGGGGGGGGGGGCACTCTTGGAAGGTAATGAAAAGTCACTTTATTTTAAAATGGTATTTGGATTTAAGAGGTCCCACATTGATGTGTTTATAGACTAATTCCCCCGCAATATTCATGGATCTAATGAATAGTGTATTTATAGACTATCTTCCGCAATATTCATGGATCTAATGAATAGTGTAATTATAGACTATCTTGATTTGTTTTTTGAAGTGTTTATAGATAATTTTTTTATATATTTGATGGGTAAGGAAGATCATGAAGGTCACCTGAGAATTGAACTGAAGACACTAACAAAGGGGAAGCATTCTGAAAAATTTACCAACTATGAATTGTGGCATTATAATGTTTCATTTTTTGTCTTATAATATCAAGATAGGTGAATAGTATTGATCCATAAAAAACAAAAGTGATAGAAAGTTGGTTGAAACCAACAATGATAACAGAGATCCGATTATTTCTTGGTTTCTCTAGATATTTTAGATGTTTTGTGAATGAATTGTTCACAATTATCAAATCCAATAACCATGTTGACTCAGAAACCTGTTATGTTCATGTGGATAGAGGAATTTGAATATAATTTCAAAGATTTCAAAATAAGGTTAGCTAGGGATCCTATGCTCACACTTCCTTTTAGTGGAGAAAGGTTTCTAATCTACAATGATCCCCCCAAAAGGGGTCAGGATGTTTTCTCATGAATAGTAATATGATGACATCTTATGCCTCATAGTAATTGAAATCCATGATCAAAATTCCCAAACTCCTAATTTGGAGTTAGCTATGATAATCTTTTCACTAATGATATGGAGGTATTATCTTTATAGTGAGAGGTGTGATATTTATACCAATAATAAAAGACTAATGTGTATTTTCACACCAAACGATCATAATATTTGTCAAATATGATGGTTAGAGTGGATTAAATATTATGCCTTCTCAATATATTACCACCCTATGAAATCGAACACGGTGGAAGATGCTTTGAGTTGAAAGGTCCTTGATAACCTATCCATGATGAGGATAAAAAAAGATCCCATATTAAAGTGTGGGTTTTGAAATATTAATGGAATGGAAGAGAAATTATATTTATCAATTGAATTTTCAGCCATATATAGATGTGAAGATTAAAGAGGTTCAGAATGAAGAAGCAGAGCTACAAAAGAAGGTGAGAAATGTTCCTAAATTCATCCATGATTATGATGGAATAATAAGATTCAAGAACCAGGATTCTATTACTCCCATACCATAATTAAATAAGGAGCTATTGGACGAGGAATATAGTAATTCTTTATATATTCATCCTGGAAGAAAAAAGATGAATATGGACCTAAAATAATATTTATGGTGGGATGAAATGAAATGGTTTGTTTCCAAATATGAATATTCATTCTTGGTTTTTAATCATGTTATGGCTATGAGATAGGAGTATAAGCCGATGTTACAACCATTACCTATTCCATAATAAAAAAGGGAAAACATAACTATGGACTATGTAAATAGATTTCCCAAAACATTTAAAGGCCATAATTCAATATGGGTTGTATTTGATCACCATAAGAAGTCATCAAAATTCATTGTTATTGTAAAGGATTAGATATAGACTTGTTTTCCAGTATATATGTAATGGAAGTGGTAAGATTGAATAGGGTACCTTATTCCATTATATCTTATCGGTATCCATTGTTTACCTATAATTTCTGGTGAAGTCTTCATCAATCTTTGAATACATAGTTATTTTTCAGCACTACATATCATCCTCATACTATCTGCTAGTCTGAGAGGAAAATTCATACTCCAGAAGGAATGTCGAGAGTTTTCTCTTGTGATTTCAAAGGTTTTTTAGATAAACACATGACCTTGGTTGAATTTTCTTACCATAATAGCTTTCACTCTAGTATTCATATACATCATTTTGAAGCCCTATATGAAAATAATTGCATCATTCCATCTTTATGGGATGATGTTGGGGAAAGAATGCTATTAAGAGCTGATCTTGTTGATGAAATGACATAAAGGTCATATCTATTCAACAACACATAAGAGAAGGTGACAGTCGACAAAAAATATATTCTAACAACTAATGAAAATTATTAAATTTTGAAATTTGTGACAAGGTGTTTCTATAAATATATCCTTGGAAGAGAGAAATGATATTTGGAAAGAATGGAATGATGATCCATAGGTATATCAGCCCTTTCGAAATCCTAGATCATGTTAGGAAAGTAGCTTAACGATTGGTGCTTCCATAGAATCTCATCATGTTCATGATTTTTTCCATTTAGCTCTCCAAAGAATGTAAATACCTGATCGTTCACATGAACTAAACATAGAAGTTGTACCACTAGAGCAGTATCATTCTTATGAAGAACAATCGATAGAGATCATGGATCGTAGAAAAAAATTTCTGCAAAACAACATCACTCGCTTTGTTAATGTTTCATGATGGAACCCCCAATCTGAGGAAGAAAATTGTGAACTTGAGTATATGATAAGGGTGATATATCCACATATATTCTTATCCAAGTGACGAATTTGGAGGAAAAAGAACAGTTTAAGGAGAGTAGAATGTAATACCCGTACGTTTTTATGAAATATTTTCTCTATATAATTTTAATTCTTCAATAGCCTGCTTTGCACAAAATTATGAGTTTAAATGAATTATAATATTCCCTTAGTATAAAACGACCATTTTAACATATTTATTATGTTACCAAGAATAAATATAACTAACATACGAAAATGTGTGATGAATTTATTCTCTACAAATTATTTATGAAAAATATAAACCAATTATATATTTTTATTTTTGTAATAATATTTGAGTTAAATACTATTAGAAAATGAAATTAATGAAATTTATATTTTATATACGTAATGAAATATTTTTTATTTTCATCCAATATGAATTTTTTTCATAGGTTTAGAATAAACCATATTTGATGTATAAAAAATTATATTATTGTAAAAGGGTAATTTTGAGCCTTTTAATGGAAAACCCATTTTAAATTAAGATTTTAACATATTAATAACTTTTATATGAGATAATTAACATTTTATTTTGTAGCGGGATATAAAAATTTACTTTGGATGAAATTTTAGTATATTTATGAGAACTTTTAAATTTTAATAGATAGTAAAAATACACTAAATTATAATTAAAAATATCTTTTTTATCCAAATAATTTATATGGAGAAATTTTAATATTTAATTGTTTTAATGTATAAATATAATATATTTTTATCATTAAATATAATGTACTTCATTTTCATTAATTTTACAGTGACTTCATTGTTAAAAATATTTCTATCTTTTCCAATGGTTTAATATTTAAAACTTGTTCTCTCTTTCCAACAATGAGATTGATTTTAAATTAACAACTTCAATATTTTTGTTTTGAATTTTGAAAAAGGGATTCCATATTTGGAATCAGTATGTCCAAATTTTGAAAATTGATTTATTTTATTTTTGGGCATTATGAAAAGTTTCATCAGTAATTGTTTATAAGATAAAAAGGATAAATCAAGTAATAACGGGTAAAAATAATATTATAAAATTACCCTAAAACATTTCATAATATCCTTGGATATGTGTGTTTCGACCTAAATAATTATTGGGGAAAATGGGGTGGTATGGTAGCCACATGGATGATATTAAGACATATAATTTATTTCTATTTAAACAAAATTTTAATATCTCTCACTAAAATTTTATTCATTTTTTATATAAGGATCTAAATTAAGATAAATTAGATTATAAATAATCATTTGAATGATAAATTTTTTAATTATCGCGATTATTTTTTTAATTTTTAGTATATAAATAATTATCATAGGGACTTATATTTTGATGATGTAAAAAAGAATTAATTTTTGAGAAATCAATAAAATATATTTTATTAAAATGATATTAACCATAAGAAGACTCAAACACTTGACCAAATATTATTAGTAGAGTATATCATGACCATAACCTTCAAAGAGTTATATAAGGACCCAAACTTAATCATTAAATAGAAGAGGTCCATTTACAGGTCTAGGTTCTGAAGAGTTAGGTACAAAATTTCTATTTATAAGATTTGAATTACAATTAAACAACAAAATTCAGACTTCACATCCACGCGCATAAAAATGATAGCGTCGAACTTTGAACATCCATGTAACATGTGAAAAATAATTTTAAAACAAGGGTTAAGCATGGGATATGCTTAGTAAGGGGTTTCAAAAAAACCATAAAGAAATAATTTTACATTTAAAAAATTTCATTTAAATACATTTTTTTTAATCTTGAATTTATATTTTCTCATATATTTTCATCAAAATTTTCTAAAGAGATTATGAAACAGCTTTTAGGATAAACTCATTCTCAAAGTAGCTAAAATTATTTAAGAGTTACAAATAAAATAAATTATAGAATATGAATACCCTTGATAATAAATGCATGAAATTCCACTTATAAGTTAAATAATTACCGTACATAATTATGTATGACTGGGTAGGTTTGCGGACATATTTTTTCACATGAAATGTTACTTGTTTTGATTTGGTTAGAAAATGGCATTAAAATACATGTATGAAAAACATAAAATGATGGATAATTTCAAAATCATTGATTATTTATTGGAAATTAAAAATTAACAGTTCATAATAAGTGATATACATAAGAATAAATACATTCTTCCATGTGAACTTTAAAATGAATATTTGGTTACTAGATGTTCATAAAATAATGATTCATAACAGTGGTTATTATACTAGTATAATAATCACATGGTCTCTCGTGAACATGATTAGTAATGAGGGAGTGAATAATGAAAGACATCATAAACATTCTATCAAGGCTTCATTCCAAGACCATACAAAACCATTTTGTCAAGGCTTCGTGCCAAGACCGTATATAAATTTTTTTTCAAGGCCTAGTTCCAAGACATAGTTTTTCTAATGAGACATACCAATGCATCTAGTAGATATAGAAGGCCTTTCCCATCACATAATAATTGATATGAATTTTTAGTATGACTAATAAAAATATATATTTAAATATATGTGTCCCATAAAACTTCAATTTATGTAAATCTTAATCATAGATGAAAATAAATTCATTGATAAATTATTGAGGTACATATTCATTAAACAATCCAATGTGACTTATTCCACATTGAAAAGTTTCATTAGTAGTCCATATAATATCATAAAAGGATTAATCCCATACATCAAATAATTTCATTTATTTGTAAGTCATCAATAAATTATTAATCAAATAAATTCACATTTATTCAAAAATTCATTTATAGTTTTCTCTTCCCAAAATAATCTTTTTAAATAAATAAATACATTTTGTAAATAAAATTAGAAATAAAACATTTCAATTCTTTATGAAATCAATGTGTTTGATAGTATTAGAAAATTTATTTTAAAGAATTATCTTATTATGAACGATTTTCTAATGTTACGCTTGGTTCCTGACCATGAATATTTGAAGATGCGACATTCGTGATTTTAAAATAACATAATGGCATTTTATGCATATTTTTTTAAAAAAAATATGACGTTAATTATTATAACATTTCAATAAAAATTTCATCCTTTATATATATATATATACAAATATATATATCATGAGTTTTATCGTAAAAAATCATATATCTTATTGTTTCCCATATATATATATTTAGATGGCATGGTATCTAGAATGATATAATTTTCAGGATGTATTTATACTTAATGAAAAACATGGAAAAACTATCCATATTTTACAAGAGTTAGAATATAGCTTGATACCCTTACAAATAATAATTTTTTGAAAAACATAAATGAATTCGAGTATATATATATATATAAACAAACATTAATTAGTAGGAAGTTATGTTTATTTATAAGTGTGTAAGTATAAATATTCATAGAAACTCTCTTATTAGAAAGTCACAACAAAAACTATTATACATGATATTAAATATTCATATGATAAATTTTTTATCACACATGCACTTTCATATTTCATTTATCAGCACATATATTACATTTTAAAACTTATAAAAAAATTTATTTAAAAAATTTAAATATTAAGTGAACATTTTCTTAATTTATTATAGGAATAAGTAAATGACATGGGAATATAAGATCTTTAAATAGTGTATATGAATTTCAATTCAGAATATATAATATTCTTAAGCGATAACTAATTATGCATCGCACATAAATCAATAAAAGTAACCATTAAAATAAAACACATTCTATAATATCAGTGTACTTATTAGTTTTGAAACTAAATCTTAAAATTTACATTAAGAAGTGAACTTATTAACTATTATACAAGTGTAGATGTAATGCGTACATGCATGACCATGTTTATATGTGATTGCGACATCCATAATTATAATATACATTGATAAAATGATATGGACATTTTATGAAACACGGTGATAATATTAAAAATTTCATTCAGATATATATGTGTGTGTATGAGTGTGTATACTTATGACATGGAATTTATTATACTACTTATCACAGAATAAACTCATGTTTAATCCAAACATTGATAAAAGAAAATACCACATGATAGAATGAATATGTGTACCCAGAAAGGGTAATCCATGAACATATTCAGATTTTTTTGGAACATCACATTCTTTCAAAATAAGTAATGTAGATATTCACCCTATATAATTATACATAATAGTTTATATATACATATCTATGTATATGTGCAAATATATGTATATGTATTAAAAAAAAGTTCTCTAAAATAATTCCCTATCAATATTAACAAAAATAAAACTTATAATAAGGGTTTTATAAAGATAGAATAGCATAATAAAATAAGAAAACAAGAATAGTTAAACATGACATAAAATAAATTTTATTATTCATACTAAAAAACCAAGATTTGAACATAATAATTCCATTGTAAAATTGTAAATCCAATTCAAACAAAATTAATTAAATCATTATAAAATGAATTTGAAAAAAATATTATTAATGTCTAGAAATATTTAATCTCCCTTATAACCGAAAAAATTCATTTGGAAAAAACACATGTATATAAGTCGCATACATAATTCAGCAGAGTAAAGAACCAATAACCTCAGTATAAAATCTAACACAACCATTTTTTAAAAAATCGAAAATAATATAAATCCCCTGCAAACAATTTGGAAAAACATGGAAGTAAATGAACAAACTATATTCGTTAATAAAAAATTTGTGTGGAGAAAATCAAACCAATTAACAGAGAATTACAGTTTCCCTTCCCAGAAAAGCATATCACATCTATAAGTCTTCTGTAGCGCAGCACACACAAACAACCCCTTTTGGGCAGACTATTTTCCCCCCAAATGAAAAAAACCCCGATAACTTAACTTTATATCCAAATGTAATGATATAAATATGAAAAAAGTTAGGAGTACTTTCGAAATAGTGATATATCAAAGATTGTTAATCAGGCTGGGAAACTAGTTGATAAGAAAAATAAATGATACCATAAAGACAACATATCAAAGAGACAAACTGGTGAATTGTTTTAACACAAATAGATGAAAATGGTGATATAATAAATTAAAAAAGACAATATGGGAAACTGATTTTAATATAGTGGGATAATACCTAAAATATAATATTGATAATCCAAAATAAAAAAATAATTGATTACAAGGCTTCAGAAGATGATATGGATTGTAAAACTGATAGACCAAAGTAGATCATAGATAGAGGGTTTTAAAAGAGACACTTACATCCAATTGACACAAAACTAGTACACAAGAAAATATTTATAAAAAATAAAAGATATTTAGAAGGAATTCAACTCAGACAACACCTACCTCCTTGTCGATAGAAACCCTAATCTAATCGAACTCCTCACATGTTCTTGGTTCGGATTGACTATCCCCTCGTCAGCATGACATCACTCCAATTCTTGCCCGCTCACCCCAGACCAACACTCTTTCTCCCGATCGGTACCACCATACTTACTTTGGGTCGATGCTGCCAAACCCTAATATGAAACCTACACCCATTAGTTCAACGTCCCTATGGACTCTCATGAAATGTGATCCCTCAACCCGCATTTCTATTTTTCATTTTCTAATTTTATTATTACTATATTATATTATAATTATTATATAATTATATTTATATAATTAACTACATTAATAAACTCAATTTTTTAAGATTATGTAAAATATAATTGTAACATTTATGTAAAATAATAATTATAATTCATTTAATCATATTTTAAAATTTCCAAACTAATGTTTTCAATTATATATATATATATATAATTTCTAAAATCACATTTATAAAACCAAAAAAATAATATTCAATAATTATTATCCATTATATCATATTAAATAATTATTATCATAGTTACTAAATAATTACAATAGTCAATTTATATTTTTTAGAAATTTATCTTTTAAAAATATATTTAATAAAAAAAATTATTTATTAAAATTTATAAATATATTAATATTAACATATTCCGTAAAACAAAGTAATTTTATAAAATTAGTTTCAAAATTATCTATTTTCATACTTAATATCAATTTAATTAAAATAAATAATTGAAATTATTATTATTTTTAATGAAAATCATCTAAAAAATATTATATGTTTGTTTTTTTATAACTAAATATATTTAATAAAATATATTTTAAAAAATATATTTTTAGAATATTATAAACTTTTATATTTTTCCACTCTAAATAGAATTGGATCAACAAAATTCATTTCGTCAGAATAAAAAATCTGAATTTCTCCCATCATAATTAGGAATCATTAGATCATCATTACAATACCTCTTAGACGTAAATGTCTAATATCTAATGTTTTCTAGAAATTTCCTCTAATATCATTTATAATGACCCAAAATTAATCATTACTATGTAGAGGACCTTTTACTAGTCTAGGGTTTGAAGATTTTGGTACAATCTTTCATTTTATCAGACATGAAATAAAATTAAACAAAAATAGCCAAACTTTTATTCCACCCGCGTAAAAATGATGGCATCCAACTTTTGACAATCAAGTGATCTGTAAAAAATAATTTTAAAACAAGGTGTGATAATTGGACATTCCAAGTATGGGGTTTCAAAACCAAAAAATAGAGAAATAAATTTTTGTTTTAAAACATTTATTTTAAATACATGTTTTAAATGATTAAGATAACATTTCTCATATCCTATCATCACCATTTTCTTGAGAGATTCTAAAATAGATTTTAGGATAAACTCAAGCTCAAAGTATCTAAACGTTTTTATGTGTTACAATTAAAATAAATATTAAATATGCATGCACTTGAGCAGGAATGACTAAAATTCCACTTATAAGTTAAATAATGACCATAAATAATTATGTATGACATTCTTGGTGTGAATACATATTTTTGAAGATGAAATGTCACTTTTTTGGATTTGATCAGAAAATGAAACTAAAAAATATGCATACAAACCATGAAGTGATGGATAATTTCATGACCTTTGATTATGGATTGGAAATTTACAATTAACCCTTCATAATAAATGATATACATAAGTATAATAACATTATTCCAATTGTACATGAAATTGTATAACTGATTAATACATGTTCATAAGAGAATTACAATTAACCATGGTTATTCTACAAGTCAAATAATCACATGGTCTCTCATTTATTAGATTATAAATGAGGTAATGCATAATGAAGGACATCATAAACATTCTATCAATGCCTTGTTCCATGACAATATATATCCATTTTTTCAAGGCCTCATTCCATGATAAACTTTGTTTCATGAGACCTAAAAATGCAATGAAAGGTTATATCATGCCTCACCCATCACAAAATAAGCCCTATACATTACTCATATGTCTAATAAAAGAAATTATTTAAACCAATTTTTCCCATACCACTTTGATTTATTTAAATCTTAATCATAGATGAAAATAAATTCATTGATAAATTATTGAGGTATATATTCATTAAACAATCCAAAGTATACAATAACACGTTGAAAAGTTTAATTTATAATCCATATAATATAATAAAAATATTAATCCCATATTTGATATAATTTAATTTATTTTTAATTCCCCAATAAAATTTTTAATGAGGTAAAATCAAATTTAATAAAAAATGAATATATAGCTTTGTCTGCTCAAAATAATCTTTTTATAAAAAATAAATAGGTTTCACACATAAATTTATATATTAAACATTTCAATTCATTAATAAAACATTGTTTTTTGTAGTGTTGGGTTTTTTTTGAAACACTGAGTTTATTATGAATGATGTGTCGATTTTATGCTTGATGCATGACCATGATTGTATGCTGATAAGACATCCTTGAATTTAAAATAACATGACGGCATGTTAGGAACATTGTTTAAAAAAAATTATCATGTTATCTATTATAATATGTAAATAAACATTATACCCATTGTATATATATACATATACAAATATTTTTATTCCAGTTGTTTAATTTTTTTTTAAAAATAATAGAACATATTGCTTCCCATATATATATATATATATATATTCATTTATTAGAAATGGTGTCAATAATGCTCTAATTCATGGGATAAATTCATATTTAACGAAATGTTTGATAAAAATATATATATTTAGCAAGATTTAAATCAATGATTAATACCCTTAAAAATATAATTTTTTATAAGAACATAAATGACATTGACTATATATATATATGAAAACATTAATTTCTGACATAATTATGTTTATTTATAGATGTGTATGTAAAAACATTCATGGAAACTCACTTATTTGAATTACAACAACGAATCTATTATACAGAACTTTACATATTCATATGATAACATCATTAGAATACATGCTCTTACATACTTGATTCATCACCACATGTATGACATTTTTAAAAGTTATAACTTTTATTATTAAAAACACTATCAAATATTAAATGCACATTTTCTTAATTGATTCTAGGTATAAGTTAATGATATGAGAAGAAAAAATATTTGCATAGTATTAGTAAATTTAAATTCTTATTATGAAATATTCTTAAGAAATAACTAATTATGCATCACATATAAATCTATAAAAGTGACATTTAAAAAAATACACATTCAATAAAATCAGTTTAATTATTAGATTCCAAACTAAACCTTGAAATTTACATTATGATGTGAACTTATTAAAGATGAAATGGGTTTCTATGTAATGAATACAAGCATGACCATGTTTATATATGATTGTGACATCTGTAATTTTAATATACAATGATAAAATGATATGAGTGTTATTTTGAAACATGGAGATAAAAATAACTATTTCATCAATATATATATGTACTTATGTCATTTAATTTATTATACTTGTAATTAGGGAATAAACTATTGTTTAATCAAAACATTGATAAATGAAAATACCCCTTGAAATAATTTAAATTAGTACCCAGGAATATAAAACCTTGAAAATAATTACTGTCTTAATTGAACATCCCCTTATTCCAAAATAAGTTAAATAGGGATTCACCATGTATAATAATACATAGTTTTTTTATATATAAATAACTATTTATATGTACATATATATGTATACATCTTGAAAAATTGTTTGATAAAATAATAACTTGTCAATATTAACAAAAATTAAACTCATACTAAGGGTTTTAATATGATAGAATAGCATAATCAAATTAGAAAACCTGAATATTTAAACATGACGTAAAATAAACTTTCATGATCATAATAAAAAATCTATATTTGAACATAATATCACCATTGTAGAATTGTAAATCCAGTTCAAACCAAATAAATTAAATCCTTATAAAATAAATATGAAATTAAAATCATAATAATAACAAATGAAAATTTTTAATCATGCTTATGACTAAATAATTTCATTTTGAGACAAAAAATGAATATAAGTACCATAAATATTTTAGTACAGTAAAGTACCAATTAAGAGAGAATAAAATTTAGCACAACCCTTATTATACAATTTCAAAATAAAATAAATCCCATAAAAATATTTCTATAAAGCATGAATGTAAACAAAAATATATATTCTTCAATAAAACATTTTTTATGGAAAAAAATAATAATAGAGAAATATTATTTCCCTCACCTGAATAGAATATCATAGCTGTAAGACTTCCACAGTGTAGCATACACACAAACAACCACTTCCAGGAAGACTGTTTTCCCTCCAAAATAAAAATCACACCAAGATAACTGGCCTTAATATTTGAATGTAATGATATAAATATGAACAAGGTTGGTTGTGGTTTCAAAACAATGGTAGCTCAAATATTGTTAAATAAGATGATAAAATAGTTGATAAGAAAATGAAACGAGAAAACGAAGAAATCATATCCGTGAGACAAACTGCGGAAAAAAGTCATCAGAAATAGGTACGAAATGATTATAGAATAAATTAAAAAAACACTATGGACAGGCGATTCCAAAATAATAGGCCAATACCAAAACAAAAACTATTGATAATCCAGAATAAAAACAAAATTAATTACAAGGCTACAGATGGGGATAGGGATTAGCGAATAGATAGACTAAAGTAGATCTTAGACATAGGGTTTCAAAACAAACACCTACATCTGAAAAACACTAAATCACTCTACAAGAAATCAATTATAGAAAAAATTGAAGATATTAAGAAGGAATTCAGCTCAGACGATAACTACCTCACTATCGACCAATTCTCTAATCTTCTTGGACTCCTCACTAGCACTTGGTCCAGCTCGACTCTCCCTTCGTCGGCACGACATTACTCCAACGCTCTACCACTCACCCCATACTACTACCAAGCCTTTTGATCTATGCCTCCTTTCTTCCCTTGGGTCGAAGAAGCCTAACCATACGAGGAAAAATACACCCATTAGGTCGACATAACTACTAACTCTCGTGAAAAGAAATCCCTCAACCCACATTTCTTTTTAATCATTTTTTTCTTCTATTATTTGTATATTATATTATTATTATTATTATATCATTATTACTATTTATTTAATTTCATTAATAAACTCTATTAATAAAATATTATATAAAATATAATTTCAACATTTAAATAAAATAATATTCAAAATTCAACTAGCATTAATTATTATTTTTAATACTATTGATTATAATTTCATATATATATATATGTGTGTATATTTATCATTTCAAAAATAAAAATTTTAAAATCAATAAAATTATATTCAAAAAGTAGTATCCAATATTTTATATTAAATAATTATTAGCATAGTAAATAAATAATTATAATAGTAAATATATTTTTTTGAAATTTATCTATTCAAAATTTATTTTTATCAAATACCCTTATGATAAAAATTAATTTAATTTTTAAACATCCTAAATATATTCATATTAAAATATTCTATATTCTATAAAATTAATTTTAAAACTATCTATAGTCATACTTTTGAACAATTTGATTTAAATACTTAATTTAAATTATTATTATTAATAAATGAAATAAAATAAAAATATATTTCTTTTTTTAATATTATAACTAATTTCTTTTAATAAAATAAACTTTAATAAATATATTTTATAATTTTCTGTGCTTTTAAATTTTAGTTAGTTACCTTTTGGAACCTTATAGACGAGATTGTGATAGTTATATAATTTTATTTAATGTGATGCAAAAGTTTTTACACTCTTAATTTAATAAGAATTTAATTTTAAATTATGGATTTTCTAGAGGACAAATTAGACTACGAATATTATTCTCTAATATTATAGATTTATCTTCATGAATTTATTTTATTTTTAGTTTTTATTCAACCAATAAGTATATTAAATAATAACTCAAAATTTATGTAGTATTATTTTATTAATAGAGATAACAAATAAATGTTATAAAAAATGATAAAATAA
Source organism: Viscum album (assembly GCA_963277665.1). Lineage (NCBI taxonomy): Eukaryota > Viridiplantae > Streptophyta > Magnoliopsida > Santalales > Viscaceae > Viscum > Viscum album. Next base: position 1,303,952,881 of record OY728127.1, read on the forward strand.
ATATAATTTGGGATAATTAATTTGTATACTAAATTATCTAGAAGACCTTGACATCTTATAAATATAATAAAATTGTGTTTTTGATGTTTAGTTTTTCTATAAATATTCTTACAAATCAATGTATTGAATAGTGTCAAAATTGACACTATTTATTGCTTATCAAAATAATGTTTTTATAAAATTATTCAAAAATCATCAAAATTTTAAAAAATATATAACAATTGTTATATGTTATAAAATGTAATAATTTGTTTATTTATTTTCAAAATTTAATCAAATAAGTAAACATTGAACCCTTTCAATATTGAAATATTTGTTACCCTAGTTAAATATTAAATAGAATAACTAAGTGTTAATTAAAATGTTAATGATTAAATTTATAGAACAAATAAAAAAAAATATATTGGTTGATGTTATTAGAACCCTATCTCATATAATCTCATAAATTGGGTGATTTTGTAGTTTTTTATGGGTTTTTATTTCATTATAAATTATTATTTTTGGAGATCCCAAAAATGCCCCAGACTATCATTTTAAAAGGGGAATGCCTCCGACAACTCTTCACATAAATTTGCGACTTCATGATCTGACATACCCATACCCTTTACATTATAAAATTCATTAGTAACATTCTAGAGGTTATGGTCTTCTTCAAAGACCAACTCTAATTCTTTAAGCGGAGATTTAGAGGAAGCATGTCGATGAAGAGGTAATCTCCTCTACTAATTCATTAACACTTCGTCCTTATTATACATCCTATTCTTGAGTTGTTTAATTATAGAGTAATAAATAAAGTATAACACATATAATGAGATATTATTATAATTATTGAATAACAATTTTACACTTTCAACCGGTCCTACAAAAATTAAAATCACCACTTGTGAGTACGTATGACTAACCATCTCAACATCATGGTGTAATCTATTTTTCACCACCACCTTGATTGGATGTGTATAATGATGGAACTAATTACTATATATTATTATTATAAAATTATATTAATTAGATAATATTATACACCATTTCTTAAATACCATTCAATAATAATGGGAATGATTTCAACACTCGTAAATACGTATGACCTACCATCTCTATGACGCGATGTGATTCAATCTGCATGATCTTCATTGTGTAAAGATTATATAACTGTATATAATAAATAAATATGATATATATAATGTTAATATAATTTTTTAATAATAGAACTATAAAATATGGAGGAGAACCTGAACTTATTTGACAAAACATGCGTAAGAAAATAAAGATGTTAATACCCAAATAACAAGTTATAATGAAATGTTATTAACGAATATATGAAAATATGATAATATATAAAGACTATGTTTCTAAAATATGTAATTGAAATTATTTAAACGATTATACATGAGGTTCAGATATAGTCAAAGGATATCAAACATATGGTAAGGGATAATTTCACAATCTCATAATTATCATAGATTATTTATACGTAAGTATTAATTATGGGGTATTTATCTTCTACATCCATGTTTCCTAAATATGTAACATTAAATCTATTCTTATACAATTTTTTTGAAGTCATTTTTACCCAATAGTGAATTTTTATTAAATATCATGAATGAAATCTTTTGTTGTTATTCGATATGAGGAAATCTTTAACATTTTTTCCCAAAGTATAAGGATAATGTTTTTTGACATACACAGAAGGAATAGATTTTTATGTTTTCATATTTCTATATTTCCATCATTCTTGCACTACATTATTTAAAATTTATTTTAAAATAAATTACTTTCTATTAAAATTGCATTGAATTTTCAGAAAAGATAATTTTTTAAGTAATCAATTATATTTTCCTCATGAATTAATTTGAATTATTATATCAAAATTATTTTCCATCTAGGATGAAATTAATTAAAAAGAGAATGATTCATGTATTTTATCCAAATTTTTCCATTTATTTTATTTTTTATCATGGAATTATATTAATGAAATCCATTTGTTTTATATGGATTATGTTATAGTGGAATAATGTCTTAAGAAACCCATTTTATTCCATAGGTTATGATAAATGATTTATGTTATTGTGGCACACATAGTAATGATTTATTAACGAGATGGGTGGGACCTATATCACCATCCAATTCGTTGGGTAATGATTCATATCTCATTAGATAGACATGGCTGCAATGGGAAATGATCATGGTTCAGTAAAACAAGGCAGGAATGAGGAGTAAACTATGTTTAGAAGTTGATGTTTTCCACTATTATGGTCATGGAAATGAAACATTATTAAATATAAAATTATTTTTTATACTCATGTGTATTGCAAAAAATTTCATTTCTTATATTATGAATTTTGGGATTATGTTCATTGATTCTTAAAAACATTCTTTATATATCCCATGAGGTGATATCATGATCATTCTTATATAGGATATGATTTTAAAATGTTATGTACATTTTTCTCTTGATTATGATATGATTGGTATCTCCATTGTTTACCCTTACTGGGCATCTATGATCACCCTTTTATATGTCCCTTTTACCTAGGTCATGAATAAGGCTATTATGTATGATATTTCAAAACGAGTTATAGTTGTAATGGAAGATATGGGAGACAATGAAGATGTCTTATGAACTAGTTTTTTATGTTTGCTTGTTTCTAAAGACACTGTACCTATACAGTCCTTTCGTGGATTTGTTATATTTTTTAATGAATATTCATCAACATGGAATTATTATAATTATTATAATTAATGGTTTATTATAGAAAGAGACATAGGGTGTGATCCTTGGGAATGATGTGAGAAACCCCTATATATTGAAAAGGCAGTGAGCATAGGAATAGATGAGATCTAGCCCAAACATCATTATTAGCAGTGATCTATAGTTAATTTGTTACAATCTCCAGATTTTAATTGTAGACTACGTGGTTGTAGCCCAGTGAGGGTGAACCATGTAATAATCTATATGTCCTTATACTTTCTTTATTTCATATAATTTGGTTCATTATTTTCAGATAAAACTGGAAAAGACATAATATACATTAACATAAATGATCATATGAAGTGACCATGTAATAAAAAGACCACGATCTATTGGGCATGAAGATGTTATAAATAGAAAATCCATACAATAATTTACCCCCACCATATCAGGGGTTCTATGCCCCGTTTTAACCTCACATTTATTATCAAAGGGTATGTATCATTTACCAAATCTATTTTCATTGGCATGGTTAATTCAATTCTCAAAGTTAAAGAGTCAGTATTCTGTTATCATGGTGTTTCATAAAAAGGTATGAACTTTAAGGAAGAATAATAATTTTGGTGCAATTATCCATTGATAAAGTGTCTATGGAATGTGTATTATTCATTTGAGGGAAACAAGCATTGTACTATTGAATGGTTTTGATGAATCATATAGTGAAATTATTTACTCACTCAATGATGTTGCAGGAATGAGGGAAGAACCATATATTTAATGAGATTCAAGAATGACTAACCAAAAAGAAATTCCCTAAAAACCAAGAGGTGAAGAAATTTATTTAACAAATTAATTAGATCAGAATTTGTATGATGGAATTAAATCTAAGGCTATCTAAATCAAATTGCTTGAAATTGGGTTCAATAAGAACATGGTGTCAAATAAAAGGCTATTTGATATGGAAACTGATCTAATGGATAAGAATGATTCCCAGTGTGAATAACTAAAAGGTTTTTCTAAAAATATATAAAAACTAAAAGCTCATGACAAGGGAATGAATATGAACTTATAAGAAAATAAGAATATGATGTCAAGAATTGATGATCTTACTACACATCTATCTAAACATGATCAAGAAAAGAAACATATACAAAAGGAGAATGCATGCTATAATAATTCTGTGTTTCATTTGAATTCTATATTAATGGTGAAATATTTAAATATGGATAATCTCACTCTAGAATTGTATAATAAGATGAGTAGTGGGAAAAATATCAGTATGGAAAATAATGCTCAAAATGAATCAACGAATATGAAGATTAAACAATTATGATGGGAGATATATTTAGTTAATAATGAGGTAGAGGAATATAAAGGAAAAGGAAAGCCTATATTGAAGGATGTTATTCACATGCTATTGGATTATCCAACTAAGTATGATGATGAAATGAAAATAAAATATGCTAATTTTGAGAAGAAACAAGAAAAGATTATGTCATCCCAAAGGATATCTAGTTGGGGAAAATTGGTATTAGATATGATAAATCGGCTCACATACATGAGAGGAAAAATCCATTGAAAATTTATAGAAATAAAAAACATCTACAATGTTCTAAAGATAGACCTAAAAAGGATATTACCAGATGTAATGATGTTATGGTCTATTTATATGGGATTCATGGTCATAAATTATGTTTTTATTCATAGTTATGTAATATATTTCATGATGTGAAAGAAGAAATATTTCTAATTATGATAATAAGAATAATCTTCCTGAAAAGTTTGAAAGGAACACTTCTCAAAAGAAAGTATCCATCAAATGATATTATTGGGGATGATATGTACACACTATGAGTATGTCTAAAGAATCCCAAGAGCTCCATGTCAGATGAAAAACTCAAGTTGTATCAACATCTCAACCGAGAAATGATAACGTGAGGTATGTTTTTAATGGGAGATGTATTACATTTCCTAATCATTGGTATTTGGGATGATATTGTAGCTGGAATAATGAAGGGGGGGGGGAAATAAATTTGAATGGAGATCCATAACACTAGTGGTGCATAAGGAAAAAGCCTTTATTGGAATTCATGAATATAAGTCAAAAAATAGGTGTAATTTATTGGGGGATACAAAAGAAGATCAAAGAATGGTGTATCAATTAGCTTCTATGTTTAATTCACAATAGAAATATCTAAACTAATGTAGAGAAACCTCAAAAAAGGGATTATCTACTCTAATTGTGAGATAGTATAATGTACATTCAGTGAAGGACTCACTCCCATCACATCTATGTAATTCTAATCAGGTGACTTATAAAAGAAAATTGAATAAATAATGTATCGAGAAGTTAACAGGTCACGAAACAAGGTGAGAACTTATAGAAAGTGAAATATCCCTTTAATGTGAGAATAAGAAAGAGAAGAATACCAGTGGATATATTTCTTCTTAGAGAAATATTCTTGAAATATTGCATTCTGAAGGATTCTCAAATAATGAAATTTCTACTAGTGGGTATAAACCAAAAATTGTGAAAAAGACTAAACATAAAGAACACAAATATATTACATAGACATATAATGTTGTTAAATAATGGTTATTTACATAGAATGAACAATTAAGGTTAGCGGGGTAGTTGGAAAAAATAATGAAACAGTACAGTTATTTACAAGAAAGTAACAAAGGGTTGATCCTTCATGATCGACCCCAATCCTCTTCTTGGGGATTCTTGATAAATTCCCCTCCCAATGTGTATAAATTATTTTAACGGATGTTCATGTTTTTTTGAGCCCAAGGGAGAGATATGATCTATGTGGAAGTCGTATCAAAAGATGTAGAATGGTTATCTGATGTACTCCAGAATTACAACACATTCAAATAAATCATAAGAGCTAAATAATTAATTTGGAATAACTCCTTGAAAGGATTTAATGGTTTATGGATCCATGAAATGTATGGAAGTAATTTGGCACAAAAGACCGTGATTATGTTACTAACATTATCTATTTATTCTTACACTAAGTTCGTATTCATAAGTTATTGAGGTTGTTTTGATGTATCATTTCAAAGTGAAACATAAGAAAAAACGATACTGAACAAGAACAATGCTTGTGGGTCTAAAAAATGGGCAAAAAAACATGAAGAGTTTCACATAACAGGGGGACCACTATATCTCTAAATCATATGAAATAACTCAATGGGATATAAACTATGAATCATTATGATATATGACATCAAGAAGACCGATTAGGGAGAAGTATCCAAACTCATGTATTTCATGATTATCTATTATTGAATGACAATATGGTACCAACTAACTATTTTCCTAGTACCATGAATCTATGAGATAATGGAAACAATGTTTCAACATGAGTCTTGAAAATTAGTTTAATGAAATGATTTCACTATAATAGATAATTAAAATAATCTTTACCATAATAGTGAACATTTTCATTATGGTAGAAACAGGGAGGTTAGAAACACATGGAGAGTAGATGTGTAAAATGATGATTTATATGAACATAATAATGATATTAATGAAGTATTCAATGATATATCTATATGAAACCAAATATTCAAGACGAAATAGATAATAGGAGATGAGAACTAGGATAATGCTATGAATAAATGTCTTGACTAGATTGAGAAGAACGAGACATATGATATTGTTTCAAGGAAAATATATAAGAATTTCATAAGCGAAAAATGGGTCCTTCTTATCAAAATGAATGATAATGGTGTTGTGATTCAAAAAAAATCATGACTATTAAAAAAGGGTTACTCACAGATTTAGGGTATTGATTTTGATGAAACATTTTCATCTATTGCAATGATTGAGACAGTTCAATTATTCTTTGCCATAATTGTGAAAATATGGTTCAATGTTTTCCATTTGGATGTTGAGTCAGAATTTTTGGATGGGGTTCTTGAAGAATAATTTTATATTGAATATATAGATAGTTTTTTCATTCATGAAATTGAGAATGTTTTAGTTGAAGAAGGATTTTTATGGTTTGGAGAAATCAATACGAGCATGGTACTCATGGCTTGATTAGTTTCTGAAAATGATCAGTTTCAATCATGGATGAGTTGATTACAACCAATATTTCAACCATGATTGTTATCAATAGATGATGTTGCAGTTAATACAAAATAATAATGGAACATTCTTTTTTTATCTAAATATTCAAGGGAGGTTTTGAGAAGATTTGGAATGAATAATTCCAAGAAGATGATGACTCCTATGGTGACTCGGATGAAACTATCTCGGGATGATGAAGGCAAAGTAGTCAATGTCAAAGAATATAGAAAATTCACTAGATGTATGTTGTATATAAAAGAAACATGACTGAAAATTAATTTTACTCATTTCAAGTAGCATAGTATCCAAGTAATCCCAAATAAATCCACATGCTTGCAGTAAAAATAATACTACCATGTATAAAGGGAACTATGGATTTAGGATTTACGTAAAATGATAAATAACAACCAGAGGTTTTGGGATATACAAATGAAAATTTGGACTATTGAGTAGATGGATGGAAATCAACCGAAATAATTTATTTCTATCTTGGTGGACTGTGTAATTCTTTGATAAGAAATAAAAAAAATATTGCATTTTATTGAGCACCGCAAAAGATGAGTTTTTTGCGGCCACTAAAACATGCACGCAGCTATTTGGATGAAGAAGAAGCTGGAGGATATGGGGGGTTGATGTTAATTCTTCAATAAAAATCCATTTTGATAGTTCAATTGCTATAAATCATAGAAAAATTCTATCACATCACTCAAAGGCAAAGAACATTGAAAACAAATATCATTTTATCAATGAGAAGGTGGAAGAATATATTGTGAAGTGGTATTATGTGCCTATATAAGAAAAAGTTGAATTTATTATGGCAATGGTCTTATCCAAAGAATCATTATAAAGGAATCGACTAGGTCTTGGAGTTTAATCAACACCCAAAAATAAAATGTGGGGATGTGGGACCCCCTCACCCTAAGGTATGGTGTGTTTTTTCCAAATGTTCTAGTCTGATTTCATTACCCAATTGCATACCTTAAATGAATGGCCTTTGGGTTCATTGACAATGTAGGGGAAATTGAGGTTATAAATTGGATAAAATGTCTTCATAAAGACATAGGGAGAAGATTATAGTTAGTGTAGCGGGATAGGGGGAGTTTAAGATATTAGGGGGGATAGTGATATTCGGGGAGTATGAAATTTGATGATTCTAGATTTGATTGATCAAACTATATGTATTATTGTACTTTAAGTTCATGATGAATGTATAAGAGTGGTGTTGGAATGAAACTAAGTTCTTCAATGATGAGAATTAAATTATCCTCATATTTCTCATATCAAGAAAGTCTAATGTGGACTTAGAGTGAGTGTTGAGTAAATTCTAGATCATTATAATAATTGAAAAATGTGAATTCTAGAAGATGTTGGATGAAGATTTAACAAGACATAAAATTATGAAAGTTTTTTTAACAAACCTAAAGGGGGAGATTATTAGGGAAAATCCATCAAGGTTTCATATTGGTATTTTGTGGGTGTGATTGTGTTTGTTGAAAAATACAGATCACCGTATATGAGATTGGTTATTGTTTTCAAAAGTATGTTTTTATGGTGGAACTTTTTCCTAGAGTTTTCCAAATTTTTGGGCATAATAATTTAGAGTTTGGATTTTTACAAAGGAAGATTTTTGCATAGGAGTACATGGTATGTACACTGCGAACCATAGTTCACAGAATGAAAATGGTCTTATGTGTAATTGATTTGGGAAATCGGTAATGAAAGGATTAAATATAACAACACTATGCGTACCGCAAACCACGTTATGTAGACCGCATAAGAATAATGGTTTATGGAGAAATGATGGTTTATATAAAGTCAAGAGGCACATGGATAACTTTTGGTAAGAAAGATGTGTTTCCATTCATGAAAATGAGGCGGGGATTTGAGAATCCTCAAAGGGGGTCATTGGTGAAAATGATATGTTTATTTGGGCCACCATAAGGAATGAAAGGCATTAGACATTCCAAATAGGGAGAATGGTTCGTGGGAGCATGGTAGATGGTGTAGATTTCGGAAATCTTGTATTATTAGTTTTTATAGATCTATTTTCTTATATAAGGAGTGAAAATACAATAATTAAAAAGAGAGATTTCCCTAATAAAAAAACATTTCTCAAACAATTTAGTGAATTATAAAAGTGGTTTGAAATGGATATTTTGGCGAAGGATTAAGTATTTCAGGTGGAAGATTCCACGAAAGGAGATGTAGTGGTCCTTGGAAGGAGTTTTATATAGATGAAGGAATTCCATAGAAGTAGAGGCAGTAGGTGAAAGTGGTACATGGAGAAAATACGAAATGGTAGAACATAGTGGAATAAATGAATGAAACTTGTAGAAGAGGTGGTTTTCATATAATATGTTCTATATGGAACAATGATTAAGTGGGTGGTTCAAGAAGGGCCTTAAATAATTTACGAATGTAAATTAGGGTAACTAACAGAATGAAGAAAAGTGGATTTCGTATACAGGTCAAAAAGAAACATCAACATAAAATCAATTTATAGTTGAGGATTCGTGCTTTCATGAAAATTAGGGGACCTACATGTCCATAAACTATTAGTGGATCCCTTCAATGAGAATTTACCAAAGGAATAGGAAGACAATGATCTTTTTCACTAGCAGTGATCCATAGAAAGAGACATTGGGAGTAACCATTGGTAATACGGTGAGACGGCCATAAATCATGTATAGGCAGTGATCCTGAGCATAGAAGAGGTCTATCACAAACATCTTTATTAGTAGAGAGCCTTGGTGAATTTTTTGGAATTGACACATTTTATATTTATACTTCTTCGATGTAGCCTAGTGAGGGTGAACCTTGTAAAAACATTTGTCATTGTGCTTGATTTATCTCTTAACATTTAGCAATATATCATCACATAAAATTGGAAAGAACACAATCAAAATTAACACTAAATATCGTTAGATGTGACACTTTTAATAAGGAGTTGAAGATCCAATAGGGAATGAAGATATTATAAATAGAATATCCATACCATGATTGAACTACCCCCCCTCTTAGGGTATCTAGGACCCTTTTGGACCTAACACAAGGCAAGGTTGGAAAACTATATGGGACATGTACTGATGATATAAATACCATTGAGATGTGAGGAATGGAATGATGAACCAAATACTCACAGGCTTCTAGACAAGGTGATGTAGACCCAAACTATTAGCAGTGGACTGTTGTACCAAGTTATTATAAAAGTGAATTGAAATTAATAGAAAATCGATGCCCATTATGATATAAATAATTATTCATCAAATATGTGACAAGGTTTGGACTTCATCAAGGTCTGAAGTAGGTATTGTTATTTGGGAGTCTTAAATAACCCACATGTTTATGGGGTTAAATAAATAATTTACTAATAATGTGATAACACTGTAATTTTTCATGGAGTTTTTCATTTATACAACTGCTTAAAATTTTGTAGACATGTTATTGTTTTGATCTCATTGGTGGTGTCCAACTGTGTTATACTCACAAGCTACTTGGTCTCCCTAATTATTACATGAATATATTTTATGTTTGTAGGACAAAATAATGTAAAAGGCCTCTTTTTATATTTCAGAGTATAGATAGAGTAGGAATGAGGGGACCGAATTTGAATTAGGACTTCCATTGGAGTAGTCAGTGTCTTTATTTATTTTTGCTTTTTCATAGTGACACTTGAGATGTTCTTTGGAATGGAATATCTGTTGTTTATTTTCATTATTTCATTTACTGATTGAGTAATCATGTGATTCTTGTTATGATTACATCATTTAGTTATTGTTGTTTATTTATTATCACTAGGGTATTACGCTGATAAAGAGGATATAGAATACTACTGATTGATATATTCCCTCTCTCTAATCATGAATCATTTTTCTTATAGAGAGGCATTCATTAGGTCATGTAGTGGGATGCGTCCGGGCACTGGTGAGTGGAACCTAGGTTCGATCATTACAAATTTATATGAGAGCCAAATTTCTTTTCTTTTCTTTTGTATTAATATTTATGAAAGTTATATATGATAATATGATGAGCTAGACCTTGATTGTGATCTCATTAATGGTAGTATCTTAAACATAATAATGGAGAACCCATCTACATATGGTGGGATTTTTGGTATAATTGGTTTCTATTACAGTTAATAGATATTTTACCTTGGTTGATGTACTTGTTTTGTGATGGGATTGTTATTCCATGTAATTGTGGGGATTGAATCATGGACCAGTATTTCATGAGTTTTGTGTATGAATTTATCATTATATAAATTCAATATTATTTTTTCACATGAATTATTTATAGTCACCCATGGAAAGGTGATTTAGGAGTAATTTTTCTGAACATGATTTATTTTCCCTTTCATGTGAAATTTAACTAAAAATGTGGTCGAATGTGAATTTTGAGAACTATAAAATGGGTCTTTATGTGAATAAATGGGTGTCTAATTATAAAGAAGGATAATGGGAATATGCTAACCATTATTGACCAATACATGGGTTTAGGATGGTGAAGGGTAGTTTTAGTACCCCAGTTTTGATAGTGTGGTAGGGGTTTGGGAAATGAAATGATGAAGCTTACTTTTTTTCCCATAATTGTGTTATGTTTTGGAATGTTACCTATAGTGTCTGTATTAATAGTATAGTTATTCTTTCATGATGATTCTTCTTGAGAGGATAACATGTGTAAAATTCTAAGGATTATCCTTTAGTGGTTTTCCAAGAGGCACTGATAGTGATAGGTGAGGATATTGGAGAGCAGTTCCAAGAGAAATTTTCTTGGTTCATTAAATTCATTGAATGAGACCTAGGGTGGGATGTGAAAAGCATGTCTTATCTAAAAAGGGTGTTTTAGCTTCACCACACACTTACATTCTCTAGAGAGGGTGGACCAACAAAATAAGTATTATAAATTGAGTCCACCTAGATTATAAATTACAGTTTATAGGATCCTTCTAAATAGAGGTTATAGTTGGTAAGTTATATTCTGTGAGGTTCAGAGAAGAACATGATGGATATTTAGGAATGGATTGGATAAGATGAGGGAATCATATTTTAGTAATTTTTTAGATGTTCCTATATAACCTTTATCCAGACACACTCAAGTCGAATAGAGAATCTATGTTCATCATATTGACTTAGAGGAGTATTTCATTGATGGACTATATTCAACACTTTACAAACTTCTAACGATTTTTTCTAATGCTGAAAATGCATGAGGAAAATTAATCAAAATGATTCCGAATGTGATTATGATTGAAATTAATTCCCATATGGATATATTCAGGATAAAAAAGTATTCATAGGTCGTGAATCAAGCTCTCATACCTGGGTGGATCCAAAAGGATTCTTGTAGTGGTAGAAAAGTGGTTTGTACTGGATGAATAGGAGGTATGGATTCTGAGATTAGGAAGTCTCACTGTGATAGTGTTATCCGTAATAGACTAAAGTATAGTTTCTAGTAGGAAATATCATTTACCTATGAAATTACTTTGTTATTACCCCAAGTGTGGTAGGCTGGGACACTTTCATAATCATTTTTCTCCACCAATATTGTGTAGATGATCTTGAAAAAAATGAGACATCATGAGAGGATCCATAAGATCCCACAACAGACTAGGAATAACAGCGTAGCTAGGTAGAATCATAGTGTGTGAAGTGGATCCTCTATACCATACCAATCTAGAATCTAGAGATATACAAGCAGTAGTGGTAAAGGTAGTGGACCTAGAGTATATAAGAAATATTCCATATATTATAAGTGTGGTGAATCATAGAGGATTAAGATTGAATAATAGGAAAGAGCGGTAGGATAGTTTCATGTGATGTAGCCTAATATTGTTGACAGTGAAGCTAGAATATCCATAGTGAGAGGTACTATTATTTTATATTTTTTATTAGTTAGTTCCTCATTTATAATTGGTACCTCTAATTACATTATATCTTAATAATGTGTGAGTGTTCTAATCCTGGAGATGGAGTTTATGAGTGGGGTTATGATGCTATATATATTATTGTAAGTATGGTCTATAAAAATATACTTGTGCAAGGGGTGTTCTCTCAAGTGTGGGGAGTAACATTTTTTGTCGGATCTCTACATCCTTGTAATTTTAGAAATTGACATAATTTTGGTTGTGGAATATCTAGTTTCTTAGAAATACCACGGTTATTGTTATCACAGGAGAGTGATTTTTAAATCTCCTAATGGAGAAAACTATATTTATAGTAGAGAGTGGGATATCCATGTGGGATGAGTAGGGAATATTACTCAACAATAGGTAGAGCTCATAACTCATGTTGAAAATTTGATTCTGGATGAAATAAATGTAAATCAATATGAACTTCCACCTTTAGATGGAAGGTTTCATGATGTGGTTCCTAAATACTTCTCTATGATTCCACATAAGACAGATGTAAAATTAACTATTGAGATCATATCCGAAGATGTGCCATTTTCAATTCCCCCATACATAATGGCACCAATAAAGCATCATGATCTCAAGAATCAGTTCGAAAAGTTGAAGGATAAGAGGTTTATCTGACCATGTATGTCACTATGGGGATCACCTATGTTGTTTGTGAAGAAGTATTAGGAGATTTTGTGCTTCTATGTTGACTAATAAGAACCTCACTAGATAAATATAATGAATTGGTACCCTCGTCCATGTATTGATGATAATTTTGACCAATTGATGGGATCTTGATTGTTTTATAATATTGACATGAGATTAGGTTATCATCAGTTGAGATTTAAACCTTTCAATATATGTGGTACTTTTTTTAGAAGCCTATATAGATTATATGTGTTCGTTCTATTACTGATTGGGTTAACTAAAGAACCATAAGTTTTTATCGGTTTGATGAATATAATCCCCCGGGCATATCTAGATCATATCATCTTTGAGAATCTTGATAATATCTTGTTCTGCTCCATGAATCATGATGATCATTCCCAACTTCAAAACATAATCCTAAGTAAACTAAGTGAGAATCAGTGAAACAACAAGCTATCTATGTTCCATATTTGGATTGATCACGTACAAATCTTAGGACACATCATCTCGGAGTATGGTGTGTTAATGGACATAGAAAAAGTTTTGGCAGTTGTGTTCATGGAGAAACCCACAAATGTTTGGATATCCTTGTATTAAATTTCTTGATTGATATTATTAGAGGGTGAGCCATGACATTTCCCATTTGACGAAACTATTTTAGTATTTACAAATAAGGGGATAATGCTTGAATGTTCTGAATAATGTGACAATTCCTTCCAGGAGTTGAATAATATCTTTAAATAGGTACTAATCATGATCATAAGTGAAGAATAAGAATAGTACATGATGTTTCTAATGCACCTAGAATTAGTATTAGGGTAGTGTTGATGCAGGGAGATCATGTATTATTGTATGGGTCTTATTAGTGGAGGCCACTGTAATGAAATTACCTCACATACGATCATGAGATATCAGTAGTGGTTTATCCTCGAAGTGTTAGTTGTCTAATAATTTAGACGAGAGTTAAATGTGTATAATGATCAAAATATTTTAAATAATATCATCTAGAACAGTGATTTGAATCTTTCTCAGTGGATATTGGTTGATTATATTTAGAAATTTTACTTTGATCTAGTATAGCATATCATGTAATGGAACAGTGTTGCATATTAATTAAGAAGGAAGACTTGGAATCATGTGGTCCAATAGTCTTGGTATGAGTCGAAGATGCTGACTTTTCTAGCTAATATACTTGTTTTGGTTGATAAGATTCAAGAGAATATGAATCTCATATCTCTACTAATGGAGTTGACACTTTTGAGATGCACCATAGAGATGATGAATGGGGATATGGAATGTTTATCCTTATGGGAAAGCCTTGATGGTCGAGAGAAACCATCGGGCTGGATAAAAGAGAAAGATGAAATTATATATGTCACGAATATACTTTTTGTACCTATTATTACACATGAGGAGTTGATGTGAAAACATCATGCCATGAAATGGGTGGTGCATCCATGTGTGACCAAAATATGACAAGACCTATGATAATAGTTTTATTAGTTGGGCATTAAAAAATGATACATCGGGTTTCATGAAATGATGTTTCACCCATGAACAAGTGAAGTAATAGCATTGATGAACTAGTGTTATACATTATCTATTTTCCATCATATAATGGAAGTTGGAAGGCATAAAAATGAACATTGTTGTGGGTAAACCAAGGATTCCTTAAAAGAGTGATGGTATTAGGGTGATTGTAGACTGTTTGAAAAATGTAGTGAATTCCCTTCTTATACAAGAGATAGTCATAGTGATGTATTTGGGAGACAAACATGTTTGAGAGATAGCCTATCTACATGGGGTTTCACACACTATAGTTTCTGAATTGGACATAGGTTTTACTTCGTTCTTCTAGAAGGGAATACAAAATGAAAATGATATGTAGTTTTTCCTGAGTATGATGTTCCACCCATAGAAGGATGGGATGTTAGAGAACACTATACATGTGTTGAGGACAATCTCTATGAATGTGACCTATAAATTAGAATAATTTGGAGAAAACCCTCTATTTGGTATAATTTCTCTATAAAAAAGTAACCAGGTGATGATATAGATCGCACCATATTATGATATCTATGATAGGCGATGCGGATCACCTCTATGTTGGATAGAGGCAAGTGAGTCAGAGTAGTTTGGATTGAGTCTCATGTATGAGATGTCGAGGAAGGTTCTGTTGATTGATAAGTGTATAGATATGGCTTAGAGTAGAAAGTTTTTTATGCATGATGATATAGACCACCCCTATAGTTTATAGAGGGTGATCAAGAATTCCATTGGTTGTCACAAATAATGGGTCACCATAAGATATGAAGATTAAGAATGTTGGCACCCATGTTGGTTAGACAGTTCGATGTTGTGGAGAGAATTGGGTCATTGTTGAACCGACATGATATACTATATATATATGGTTATATTCATTCCATTTTTCATGAGTAAAAAATTTGGTTTTATCACCCCAACACTTTTCATTTTATCGAGGTTGATAATGTTGAGATTGAGATAGATTCTTCCTTTATGGAGCCTCAGATACATGTGTAGGATCAAAGTGTGAATGTTTAATTGGGAAATACATTGATGATAGTTCATATATTTTGGAAACATGGGAATGTATAAGAGGAAAAATAGGAGAGTGAAAAAAATGAGGTCTCAAGGGCCTAATCTTTTTGGCTCAGAAACATTGAGATTCATTGTTATATTGTTTGGGGAAGAGATGTATAATGTGGGTAAACTATAAAATCCTACAATTTTCTCAATATTTCATAGTCCTATTTTCAAGTACTATTTTTTAATTATTAATAATTTTTTGGGGTTTTAAAATGGGGTCAATTTGAATGAAATTATTAAATATTTTAAGGAAAGGGGGACTTGTGTTATTGGTCGAATGTTTTTCTTAACTGTGTGCCCTACACCAGTAATCCGAGAAGTATCTCACAGAGAAAAATTTCATAATTGGTGAATGATTTTCCTAATAGTTCAACATATTAGAATTAACTATTTTCCTTATAATGGAGTGGCACATTATTTTGTCACACTATTTGGAAAATTGTTTACCGCTTCCCAGGACACCATGCAAGGTATTTTTACTTCACATGAAAATTAGTTTTAAAATTACTTGAATGCATGAAAATAACCCAAATTGACTCCCAATTGAATCTTTCCATAATTTCAAGATTTCTTAGCCTCTCGGATGAGTTCCATGCCTTCCTGGTATCTTTTATGGGGTATTGTAATATCAAATAAAGGATCAATACCACTATGAGTAAGAGGATGTCATCCCTATTTGTTCCCAATTTATCTCACTTTCGTTGAGGGAATTTATTATCTATTTTTTAGATTTAGACCTATTTTTGTGGATCTAGATCAATTATGATAGATCTAGATATCTATATAAGAGATCTTGATTTTTTTAAACTTGATTTGTGTTTTATATCCAGATCATGTTCAGCATCCTTATTCCACGAAAATTGGGTATATCCGTTCGATGATCACTTGAAAAAGAATTGTGGTAGGTTTTCTATTATTAAAATCCCATAGTCATGATTTTAATTACATGTATGTAATTTTATAAACTTTTAGTGTTTTTTAACAATTGATATTCCAAATTGAATTAATAAATTAGGGGAATTAAATATTTATTTATTGGAAAATTGGGAATAATTAATTGTTGAATAGATTATCGGAATATAAAATTGTGTGATTTGGAGAATAATTACTTGTTGAATTAATTATTTGTTTCATGGGTTGATTTTAAAGAATTAATTGTTGAATTAATTATAGATATAGTGATATTATTGAAATGTATAAATAATTATTGAATTAATTTTGGGATATTGAGATTATTGAATGATGCTAATTAATTTAGAAATTAATTAATTTGAAGGGTTGAGTTTATAAGATTGATTATAATGGGTTAATTAATTATTGAATTAATTTAATTATTCAATTGGTGTGATATTAAAATTGATAGAGTTGGTTTAATTAATTTATGAGTTAATTAATGGAAGAATGATATGGTGAATTTTGAAAAGAGGAATATTGTTGATTAATATTGATTTTAGTCATATTGTGATACATTTGATATTCAGTTACATGTGACATTGTTAATATTGATATACGAGTATGGGAAATAGACTGATTCTCCAAATACCCTTGGGAAATTGATTGATAAATGGGGTTTGGGACATAAATTGACACTTAAATTAACCATGTGTTCCTAGAATATACATTATGGGGCCCAAGGGAAGCCTGAAAATTTTAGAGGATATGGACTTGTCATCCAAATTCCCATGAGGTGTGAGACAAAAAAATGATTCTTCAAATTCTCCTGAGGTGCTAGACACTGTGACCTACACATAAAATGTTGGAATTGGACCATGGTTACATGTTTCCATGATAATGAATTGAACATAATGGATAATGAAAGACCATTAATTTATAAATAAGTGTACATAGAATATGTGATCTATTTTAGATTCTGGCAAAGGATGATGATAGAATTGAGGTTTGAATGTCCTTATCAACATGGGGGTTTTTGAGGCTAAATAATGAATTAACTGATAATGTGATAACTTTTTACTTATTCACTATCATTATCTCATTATACAACTACATAAATTGTAATATAATTGATATTCTGTTAGACAATGTTTTTGGTGGGATACAATGTTTCACTCCCACCCTACACAGGCTGCCTGATCTATACCTAAATATAATTTATGTTTCATGATATGATAAGGGAAAAAGAATAGTGTTTGATAGATGAGATGATATGGTAAAGGGATGAGGGAATCAAACATGATGTGTATCCCACTTTAGAGTACATAATGAATTTATTACATTGGGTTTTATATAGTGATACCTGACATGTACAATGGAATGAAATATATATTGTTCAGTTTTGGAATTGGATTTCCATCTAAAATCATCATGTGATGTTGTTTATTATTATATCATTTAGTTATTATTATTATTTATTTCTAACAGTGAATTACTCTGATGAATATGGTATACTCTCCCCATGATTGATATTAGTCCATCGCTTTTAGTCGAAAGCCTCTTGCGTTTCGGGAGGCATGCTTAAGGTCATGTAGAATTCTAGATCAAGGAGATTTAGAGTGAATCCCAGGCATGTTCATTACATTAAATAACAACTCAACATTTATTGGAATCATGATCATTATTTCCCGGTCTATATTATATTTTATTGTGCTCAATGAGACCTCATATTTTTAGGATAACATAAAAATTATAGATAGGTTTTGTGAACCTCCCCAATAACACTATGTTAAATTTTATTTCATAATATGTAGTCAAGAAGATTCATATTTTTTGGAACCCATCATTGTTTTTTCTTATAAATAATTTATCATCATATCACCCATTTCACTTTAAGGTTAAATGGGATAATAATATGTCTTTTATCACCATTTAATATTCCATTATTGATACAATCCATTATAAAACCATATAAAAAACACAGGAAACCTAAATATTTTCAATCATTTCTTGTTCATTCTAGGGAATTATAATAATATTCTATATAAAATATTTACTATTTGGGAGAAAGTTCTCTAATACTGATGTTGAAAGGAGAAATATTTTGAATATAAATATAAATTTGATGACCTTTCTAGTTGTTGATTATTTTTTACTATATCCAATAAAAATAAGAGTTATAAATTCATTATTACTAAACTGGAGATATTTATGGTTAATAGAAACTGAAATTCATTATTCTACGACATTGCGGTAAGATTCTTCCCACCATGAATATTTAATTAGTAGCCTTTTGTGGTTAATACATTTATTATTTTTATTTAGAGCCTCCATTTTATTATTTTAAATAATAATGGAAATAATAAGGGTTTTAGAAACCATTTATATGATATATTTTTTCTCGTTACTCTTTCACATCTTTGTATTACATTACTTTAACTCTTAATGAAATTTAATAAGATTTCATGAATCATTTTTTAGATTCATATATTGAAGCTTCATTAAATATATTATAATAATAAATATGATTTATACTTTATAAAACATAAATTCAAAATAGTTATATTTATATTAGACTCTATAATATGTAAATATATTTAGTCTCTAATATGAAAAATGCTCTATCTTATAAGATATTATTCCTAAATTGAAGGGCTAATGTTCATTAGAAAAATGAAGTCCATAAAAACTAAACTTTCATTAATAAGAATATCATATCTCATGATGATATTAAAATTGTTTTCATTATTAAAAATAATGATGGTTTATTGGTTGAGAATGTAGTGGTTATAATGGATATTTTTCCTGACCAATTTTTCAAGATTCATGGGATTCGAATACCCATACAAGATATGAACATTGTATTATATAGTTTGGATAATGTGGTTCATGATTCTGAGTTTATTTGGTATTCTCTCACATTTAAGATAAAGATATTGAAGATTATGTTTTCTAGGAAATGAAATGGCCCCAGAACACCGTGGATTATTTTTTTGATTAAGTAATTAAAAGATATTTCCAACACTAGTATTAATGTAAGAATAATAAATTTCATTTAAATTTATTGAATATTAGTTGGATATATTACCAATATTATTTACATTATACATAAAGTTTAGTTTCCTATAACAATGTAAGATTTTTGAACCATTTCATTCTATAATTTTATTTATAAATTGTTCCCCAATTTCATTGATTTTAGAATTGAATGAGTGTTTAAAAATATTATAATTGAGAATATGGGACTATTTTACTGGTAATGAAATTTATAACAACATCATTCATTTATAATATCATATTAGAAATTATACATGAAGATGAATGATAATGATGTCTTCTATATATATCAATCATTCTATTCCATATGAATCATTCTCATTATCTTTTTTGAGAATAATCTTAAGGAATATAAAATTTCATCTAAATTCATAAATTGGATTATATATTATGTGAATTTATGTAATTATTTGGATATGATAAATATTGATTTGAGTGATTACATATCATGAAATTGGGTTTAAGATAAGGTTTCCCAAATTCAATAATTTGATTTATTCAAGATCTTGAATACCTTTATACACTTCTTCATTAGAAACATCTAATAGTTATATTAATTATCATTATATGATTTCTTTGCTTCAAATATATCATATAATTATCTATTATATTATTTTAATTGTTTCTAAAAATAATTATGGTTCTAATAGAAATTCTACTGGTTATTTGATCGAATTTATCCTTGATTTAGAGCTGTCTAAAAATTATAATAAATGTAACATGTTAATGTTTTGTTGTACCTATGGGATCATGTTGAATATCCTTAGTAACCTTAATTTTATAGAATTTAACCTCCCTACTAATTAACTTTGTTTTCATTTATCTGAAAAAATAATTATTTTAAAACATTAATATAATATGGAACATCCATTTTTTCCATTTTCTTTAAAAATATTTAGATATTATTGGTGTGTGGTTTTAGATGATGAATTGTTGAGTTTTATTTTCCTCTATTGATAATGATTATTTTCCCTCCCCAAGGCCATTATAAATATAATAAATTCTCCCTATAAGATGTTTATTTACTCAAGAAATTATAAATCTTGAAAATTTCCTATTTAATGGATGGAAATGTTTATCTAATTGAGTATATCATTCCTTAGTTTCAAATATGTTGTTAAATATAAGAAATTATAATGATTAAATACATTTGGAAGACAGTTTTGTTAAAATAATTTCATTGGGTTAGTTGGATCCATCATTACATCATGTGGATGATAATTCAGGATAGATTCCCAACTTGAGTTATATATTACAATAACACATTACTGGAAAAAAATTTATGGACGTAATACAAAATTTTCCAAATGTTAATGAATCATTTGTTATATAATTATATTTCTTATTAATGGTTGTTCTTAAAATTGATGATCCACTCCAACATGTATTCATATAACTAAGAATATAATTTTTGTGTTTGTTCTAAAATATATGAGTTCATCTTATATTTACCAGTAATTTTCGAGAACCATGATTGACATCGATGTTAACATAACATGGATAGAATAGACTGACTATGATTTTTAACAAATGAGTCTGTTGTTAAGAATAGGTTGTTAATTATGTTTCATTTTATATTAATTTTGATATTTTATATATCTCTCCTCAATTATAATAGATTTAATGTGACAATGAATAGAACTCATAACATTTATCATGTTATTCATTGTTTCTATTTTTGGTTGGAATTTTATTTCATAATTTTCATTATAGGGCTACCCTTGGTTGGTAGTTATTTGAGAAGACAAAGTAAATAAGGTATGTGGTTTACATATATGGATTTATTAGTTATTTTTTTGTATGTGGATCGTGGATTAAAATTCTAGTTCAGATTATTTGATTTTAGAAGAATGATATTTTTCCTATGTCATCAGGATACTGGTGGGGTCATTATAGTAGTGTCATGGGTATCCTCTTATGGTAGTATATCATGATCCTATCCCTAGGATTATTCTATTCAGATTTCGATGTCGTAGTAGATGTTTCGTGAACCATATCAGATATAGTGGTACCCTAGTATGCAAATAGTATAAAAAAATAGCCATTGGGGCATTACTGATTACCATGGGTTATCAAATAGTACCTATTTTCAAAGAACAATAAGAGGGAATAATAATTCCATAAAATAGTGGAAGATAAAATATTCAGGTCAGTATGATCAACATTCCAAATGGAAAAAGAATTAGAAAATATTATTAAAAAAATACCAAAAATAATGGTAAACATCATAATGGATCATCATTTAATGATGAAAACATTAAACAAGAAAAAATTTCAAATATCTTATGTAATAAGTGGAAAACAACTCTACCAATCACCATCATTGCTCAACGATCCAATGGATCATGAATATCATCCACCAATAAGTAAAGCCATCACTTTTCTTGGACTTGGAATAAGAGAATATAAAAATTCTTAATTTCAATGGAAGGTCGTGATCGACAAATATTGTTAGGGTCGCAATATGTGTTCTATAATCAGCACCAATACCTTTAACCATTAATTCTATCAGTTTATATAAAAAAATTCATGACATTGCATTTAAATATTTTAAAACAAATTCTAAATTCATACTCAATATAAAGGAGGGAATATAAAATAGATTTCAAAAATTATTAAATTAAAATTTTAAATTATAAAATTGTACAAATCAAATCGAATAAATAAAACTGTACAAAAAATAAGGAACTTTTATAATCAAATAAATTTAATAAATAATAATTCAAAAGATCCCAAATATACATTAGTTTCTTGGTAATATTATCCTAAAACACCTCATTTATCAACATGGTTCTATATGTGCGTTCACTAAAATAATAACCCCATTCAAGTATCTTCAATATGTAATCCAACCACACACCATTGTGGGAGACACTAAGGGAAACAAATATGATTCTTTTTTGGTTAGTAATTTTTACAAGTGTTAATTTCAATGGTATTTATATACTATTTTGGTTTACCCATTTACCATATAATTACATATGATTACATGTTATTAATTCAATTAATTAGTTAAAAAAACATGAAATCAATCATTTCAAATCAACTCAAAATAAAATTTCATATTTCCATCTATCAAAATAATGTTCTTATTTCAAAACCAAATCATAGAGTTCCATAACATCATGAAATATTGAATAATTATTCAATTAAATCCATATCAACATCATATAACTTCATCAAAATTATAACCAAATATTGCCTTTATTTTTCACAAATCTAGCAAATAATTTCAATTCTTTTGAAATATGGGGGTTTTAAATTTATATTCCCACTTCAATTCAAAGATAAAATCAACTGAAATAAATTTTTTGTATCATTTAAAACTCATTCAAAATAAATCATAAAATATAGGGTTTCAATTGATTAAAAAGATTTATCAAACCACCAACCTTAAAATCAAGGATTCACAATGAAAAACACCTGTTAGGGGTAATACTAACAAATAATGATGGAATGTAGGATCTGGAAACAAAACCAATAATCAGTATCCAAAATGAATAGAGTATACAACAGTTAGTTACATGATGGTCTATCAAAAACTATATATTAGACTATTATAGAGTGGAAGAAACCATATTCCAGAAGATACACATAACAGGTGTTCATCGAATTAGATTAAAAAAGATTCAATCCACCTTGAAAAGGGATTTGGGGACCTCTTTAGAGCCCTTAAAAACATGGAATTCATGTTACAGTCAAATAGATTTATTAAGAATATTCAATTCAGTGATTCATATATTTAATTTATTTTTTGTGACATTAAAATCCAGCATGCGTAGTATGCTTGGTAGGGAAACATAGTTAAGAAAATTATGCACTATAACCATGAACCCTTACAATATGTGGTGCACAGTTTATCCAATAGCTACAAAGATTGAAAACCCATAAACCATCCTTGAAAACAATCACTAACTATGTTTCCATGGGTTTTTGGGAATGGATACATAGTTTGAACAAATTGTGGGACCCCTTCCAGTGGCTCAAAACCGGGAAAATTATTTACTATGAAAAATATCATGCCATTTCCTAACTAGGATAAAACCATTCACATCACATTTGGTTTCTAAAACTCTCCAAAATCTATTAAAAAGACAAAATAAAAAAGTCCTGACTTTTAGAATAAAAAAAGGGTAAAGGAATCATTCAAATATGCTAACAAGATGTAACAACATCCCCAATAAGTAAAAATTTTATACCAAGAAATCCTATCTTGAATTCTCTGTATCCAAGATTTAGTTACAATTATCTCTCATAAATAACTAATAATCCAACATATCATGTGAATTAGAACCATGTTTAAATAGAATATGTATTAACTTTATCATCTTTATATGAATTAAATTTGTCTCAGAATAAAAAAATGGATGCTCACTCACAAATATATCGACCTCTTCACCATGATCTTTCCCACTCAAGAAATTATAAATTTCAAAATGATACTTTTGAAGCTATGAAATATTAAAAAATTATTTATTAATATCAACATATATGAAAGTTCCATAGGTTATATACTCTCAAAACCTTCTAAAAACCCTCAACAGGACCCAAAAATAGTGGTGCATGCTTCCCTTATTTCTAATATTTTTGGGGACATAACTTCAGTGAAACTATCTAGAACACTACATCTCTAACTAAAAACTAAAATGGTTTATGATGATGATTAGTATAGGATTTATATTATCATTGTTCTATCAACATAATCTAATTAATCAATTGAATCATTTATGTCTTATTTTGAACCAAAATCTATCCAACCAATGACCTTTCCCCAATATATAACCAAAATAATGGATATTTACATGACCATCCATATAGGGAATGAAAATAATTCATCATGAAAAAAATATCAATAAAGGTTATAATAAAATTAAATTAATCCCAAATGTACATCCCATGCCCCACCAATCTCAAGAATTCAATAATGTTAAATTCCATCAAGAATAAATATAGCTTATTCTATCTGGCCATCCATCTATAGATGGTACGCCATACTCAAACGTACCAAATTTTTCAATTCCACCTAAAGGAATATCCAAAAAAGGGAAGTAAAATTTTGGATACCTATCCAAGACTATATAAGATTTTACTCCATGCAATCTATCAATTTTATTCGCGTTGAGAAATCCCAAATCATCATCTTCTGTTGTCTCAAGAATGGGTTTGAAATGAGTTGATTTGGTCTTCTGATTGATCAAAACCCATTTTACATTCTTCTACCATGGGGTATATGGAAACCCACACAAATATTCTAGATATATCTCATCCCAATTCCTAGTCATCATTGGAACCATCTTAAACAAACCAAAATCTATTCGGTGCTCTACCTCTACCAATTTTCATGTATAACAATGAGATACAATGTCAATGAAGTCATCTCACATACCATTCCACCATAATTGTCTCCACATGTCATACAAAATATAATTTTTATTGGGTCCTTTACCAAATATGAATTATGAAAATCCCCCATTAAATCCTTTATTATGGGAAAGGGATCAAAAATATATTCTAAAAATAATGGTTACCATTTGATGTGACTGTCCACTCAAAAATGGTATCACCACAATAATGAAACTCCCTAGTGATATGGAACAACTCATCAAACAAAATTTCAAGAATAATCATCTTGAAAAGTGAATAGGTAAAATAAAAACATTCCATGAAAACCTCATCATCCTCCTATATAAATTTAAGATGAAACATTAACAAATGATCCATAATGATCTACTCCCATGGTGATTCCTTTATAGCCACAGTCGAATATTACCTATCAGAGAATAAATAATGTCATTTATCATCCCTAGGGTGTAGGAAATGTATAATTTAAAAGGATGTAATTACTCCACCAAATGACTCTATTAGAGGATAAAATATTTTTAAGATAATATATAACACATGCTTTTGCAGTCAAAATAAAAATTAATCATTTCTCCAAAAAGTTACTATCACCAAATCTTATGATCCTGAATCATAGCTCTGAGTTTGAGATCATGGGTCGAGTAAATATTTTTGTGTGTTATAAGTTCTATATATCCATAGGCTACAACATGATCATCATGTATAATAACACATCCTAGAAGAAAACTTGACACATCATAGAAGACCAATTAGCCCATCCCATTCTCTGTAAGACTCAACACTGTCACAGAAGTCCAAATAAATTTTATCTAAATATGTTAACAATTGAATTGATAATCTAAAGGAAACATAAACACCTTTCAAGTAAGATAAGACATCAGATAATCCTTCATTGATAAATCCTTAACCAACTATTGGTAGTACCCAATAGAACCTAAGAAACATTGTACCTCAAAAAGATTACACTATTTCTATAATTTCACAAGAGCATAAAACATATCATGATCAAATAGAATTCTATTTCCTAAGACCAATTTTCCAAATTACATTACTTCCCAAATCTATAAATTACACAATGAAATTCTTGTGTAATCTATGTGATCAACTACGGTTTCCATAAATTTTTGTAGATGATGAACATGATCAACATCATAAATAGTGTAATCAAGAATTTCATCCAAGAAAACCACCAATAATATTTCTAGGTACTCAGGATAAATCCTTTTAATAGTATCCATAAATACAATAGTATTATTAGTCTGGACAAGGGGAATAAAATTTTACTCCTCATGAAGAAAAAATTGTTTGAATTCCATATTTGGAATTTCTTATTGTTTAATTCTCATCTGGATATTACCTGATCAATGATTACGCTTAGAGATCCACATTTTCCATTTCATCGGATTAAAAAAATCATAAATATGTGGTAATACATACTTTTAATTTAATGTAACTCATTTGAGTTTTTGATAATCAACATAGTGGTGAAGTATTCCATCATCATTATTCATAAAAAGAATATGTTCTTTACAAGGTGACATGGTAAGGAATATAAATCCATTTTTCAGTAGATCATCCAATGTATTATATAACTCTCATGACTGTGATGGATCTTTAAAAAGGGACAGAATTGATACTGGATGAGAACTAGATATGAATAAATATTGAACTATACCTCTCATACCACTGGAAGACAGAATAAATCAGAATGATACACATAAGAATACCTTTTGATGACTGGTGAATATTATACCTTACAAATTTTCACTCAATGTTAAAATAAAACATAGATATTACCTTACCCAACTCTATAAAAGACATTGAATATCTACCAGACATCTGGTCCCATTCTCTATGGAAGACTCAACACACCCCATTAGGCAGAGTAAATGAGATATTTTGAAGATAATAATAAATGTGTGACTTGTTATCAATAATCCAATCCATCAATAAAATGGAATCAATAGGTTTCATGTTGAGAATAAAAATTTTTTAGGTAAACCCTAATAAATACAAAAGAAATCCATGACACTAAAGACCCTACACTCTCTTCATTAAGAGGGGCATAGTAATATCAATCACATAAAAACAATTCCCAATAGAAATATTCATCAAGATCATATTATGAGTCAATATAAATTAATTATATTCCCTAGTATCAAATTAATTCATCACAAAAGATTGTGTTATAGTTTTGATACCTCTCACAATCATTTGACATGTGTCAGCTTCCATTGGAGAATGTTACCCTATGCGGAGAATCTTTGTTCTGGATTTTTTTGGAACCCCATATATATTGAAGAATCTAGTTTCAACATAGTTATTTTAGGTTGATATGATCCCATTCCACATTGAATATCATAATTGAAAAAGAATAATTTCAATACCTGGCCAGAATGGAAGCATGAATCCCAAATCATGGGTGCCTCTGTGAAAACCTGTTTGAATGACTAACCTTTCCACACTGAAATCAAGTCAAAGGGATTCTAATAGGAACTGCATGAGGTCTTGAAGATGAATGATATCTCAAACCACAATGAGACTCATCATTCAACCACATTATTTTATTGAAATCCCAAAAATTCTACTTGGTGAAAAGGAAACTCCAATCAACTGTAGCATGCCATACTGGTCAAGCACAACCATTAATGCACTATCTATCACATAAACATAAGAATCTACATAAAAATACACATGTAAAATTTTAGGTCAATGACCCATATCAAATATCAGTTCCTTTATTCTTTAATTTTTCGTATCCTTAGGAGAAAATAGGACAAGATCAACAGTGACGTTTACATACTATGTCACAAGTAGTCACACTATTAGAGTTTGAGAAACTCCATGGATTTATCAATGATTATTTCTTATTAGTATAACTAATCAGAAAAAAATAATAAAAATTCATTCCATTATGAACCATATTTATTCTATATCATCAACATAAAATCCCACCCATCTCCTACTAGTACCTTCCATCCAAAATTTTTTACACTTCACATTAATCTCAGAAGTTATATCCATGAAATAAAAAATAAGTTATGTCTTTTTAAACCAATACATCACCTCTTAAGAAAAATTAGATCCATGGAACACTAGTGGATTATAAAAAAGAAACTCATGTGCATGATCACTATATTCATTACTTTAGGGTTCCATTTTTGTTTCAAGAATAATAATTACTATAGTTACTTTTCCTACATCTCATACAACACTCACTACAATCACCAGAATATTTTGGTCCACTGAAGGATTTTGAAATTGTGTTTCCCCAGCTGATTACTCATGGGGACTATTTTCATTCCTTATCAGAGCCATGATGATACACAATATCAAGAAACAACAAAAATGAAATCTGAAATCATACAAAGACTAAAAAATCAGACATGGTATATAACTATATCAATTACATCAATAATGAATTTAATAATTGGTTTTCAATATTATTATATAAAAAGATGCTAATAGAATATAATATCATAAAAAATTACTCAATGAAACTTTTCCTAAGAAAAAATATTGACTTATGTCTTGTTATAGTGAGATATGACAAGAAACTAACTTGATATTACATCTTAAGCCCCATAAAGACATCCCAAACCACATACTAACAACACGGAATGATTCATAACCTATAAGTTTGATACCACTTTTTCAGAAATCATCCAATATACCCTAATACCTTGATACATGACCTGGATTATACAAATCTTAAAGGGGACCCCCAATCCATCTAGATTGATGATTAGAAGAGGGAAATCATACAGGAATAAGATGGAACAAATTTGACACAAAACATCAATAGATAAAAGATATAAGTCAACATGCTACACATTCCAAAGGGGAAAAGTACTAGAAAAAATATGTAAAACATTACCCAATTGAAAAATAAACAACTCAATATAAAAAAACTGGTTAAAAAGGCTCAAAAACTCTTGTTTAAGATGTGGAATACAACTCCATCTAGCACTGTCTTCACACCACAATACAAAGGATAAAAGAAATCCACCACATCCAAGTGGTGGTATCTATATTCTCATAATTGGAATAGTAAAATCAATAAACAAGTAATGTAAAAGGTAGAGTGTTATATACAAATCCTGTTAGAGTCTCTCAATGTGGTCTTGAATCAATACCATTATAAGTAATTATTTCTTCAATTATTTTCAAAAAATCAATGCATGGTATTACATTTTAATATTTTAAATAAAAAATGATATCCAAAAAAAATTATGGGAGTCATATATAATATTTTTTAATTATTATTATACACAAAAATTCATATAACATAATTTAATTGAATAAAAGAGTTCAAAATATTAATGTACTGTATAATCAAATCATGTAATTAATGACAAATACTAAGTTGACCCACAATATGCTAGTTTTTTTTGTTAATAGAATCCTCAAACTTCTCATTTATAAATAAATATCTAGTTACATGTAATCTGAAGTCATTACACCATTTGATGAGGTACTATAGCAAATCAAAATACACACCATTAGTGGAGAAACACATTGGAAAAATAATCTTATATTGTCTTAGTTAGTGTTTTCATCATAAATCCTTTTATGGGTTATCAAGATCTGAGTGTTCTTTCACAAATTATATACTAGTTTACCAAGAGTACATTTTCTTTTAAACATTATTATTTTGTGGTGTGAGAAAACAATTATGTCATATATTAAAAAATAGAAAAGTGGTTATCTCTGACTTTTTCAAGAGAGGAGTGCACAATAATCACAATTTTTTACTTTGAAATAGATGAAAATATCATGTTGTTTTTAATTTTCTTATATTGAAAAGAAAAAAATTCAATAGAGTAAGAGAAATAAATAATTTAAGATATTTAAGAAAATTAAATGAAAAGGGTGATAAATTCCAAGTCCGTATTCCAATTATAATGCTATCCTGGTTCAAATTTATCCATTTCTCTTTTGGTAAAATGATTAAAATGATATTCCATGATGCTTCCTCTCACATATTATGTAAAATAGTGATGTTGAGAGTGAACTTTACTAAGTAATCTTCTTAAAATACTCTCTTCAAAAATTGTGAGAGAGTTGCAGTGAATACATCAAATTGACTTAGGAAATTCCATATCGGGTCATGTTTCTTCCAAACAATCAAGAATATACACTTCCCCATTCATATTCACGGAATATCACTACGTAATTAACCAATTATCATTGGTATATTCCATTACACATAGACCAGATCCAAGAGGAGGGATGTGATAATCATTTATGAAAGAAAAATAAACAACAGAATATGAAACCAAGTACAAATGTACATCATAATAATATTTTATAATAGAGATTGAAAATAAAAATAGAATATATAGAAATATATTTTATTTAATAGAGTTCAAGAACTTAATCATTAAAAATAACAAATATAACCTTCACAAATCTCTCATAATTTTACCCCTCTTAGTTACGGGTAACCTGGTAGAAACTAGAAGAAGAAAACATTACAAAACTAATAAGAAGAAAATTGGGATAAAAAGAAGAAAATTACTAATCCAGAATCTATGCAATGAATAATTCCTCCTATCACACCAAATTTATGGCTGTAACACTACAAGGGTAAAAATTATATTTTTTTATAAATTTATTTTTACCTGAACACTCAAAATTTCAATGTCGTTGGACATGTATAAAAGTAGTGACAATTTAATTAGTGAATTAATTTTTTTACCAATGACACCCTAAATAATCCCCCACATGGAAGAAATTAATGGTTTCATTAATGATCAAATTTCTCCATGAAATTAAATATTCACATGATTCATCATATCCTCATTCTACTCCATATATATTACCTCATTTATAGGTAATTTTCATAATATATTCTTTATTTAAGGTGGTGGGGTCCTCATAAAAAATTATTTTAAACATTGAGATAATGATATGTTTCATGAGAATAAAAATTCAGAGTCATTTTTATGGAATTAAAAAGATGATGAACATGAAAAAAAATTATTTTCAACGTTCATTTTAGCTAAAATTCATTTGATGGGTTGTTTTTTTCATTTACATGGGTTTAAAAAATGATACTGTTTTTCAATTAATATTTATATATAGAAAACTAAATAATAATAAAGAGAAACAAATAAATTTTAAAAAAACAATTATTTTTTATAACCATAAATTCAAAAGTAAAATGGTTCATTCCCCCACTCATACATGACTTGGTTTCCTCAATGAATTCAGTTATATTTTTCCTATATATAGATTTAATATAGAATAACTACATTTATTCAAATGTAAAGGAGAGATTCAACCATATAGGCCTTCATTGGTAATCATGGTGATGGACTCTCATCATGTCCACTAGTTTTTGACACACGTTCTTTAGTTTCCTTTAATTATTTATCATATTTTAGATGATGACGAGAAACTATAAGGAAAACATTGTTGATATACATAATCAGAAAATTATTTGTAAACTTCATACCACTAAGAGCATAAAGACCTTCTCATTTTTGCCTTATATTTCAACACATCAAAAATTTCCCCCTGGGTTATTTCTAGTTTCCTAGAAATAACTCGTTGAAGGAATAAAGATAGGATTAGTAAACATGACAACTGGAATACAAAAAAAATGAATGAAATTATTTTCTTAAAAATTGGTTCCTAATCTATCCAATGTAATGTTGTTTTTTTCATTTAAAAAAAACATATTCATTTTATGGTTTTTTGGCCTCCATTGAATATTCAACCATTCTTTTAAGGTGGAAGATTTCTTTTATTCTCAATAAAATTTTATCTCAATGGTCAGATTTTATCACTCACATACTTCAATATTTTTAATAAAATTTTCTATGACCTTGTTGAATTTTAATTATACATTGAGGTATTTTCAATATATCTCAGATAGTTATTTTTTCTTTCATTATAAGATTCTTCCTGAGATCAGTGAAAGTCTTCTCAAATTCATCTTCTCTCAATTTTTATTTATTGATATCAATATCTGTAAGGGAAATTTCCTCAACACTTTTATAATAAAATATGGTAAAATTCAGAAATTATTTCCTTGTGAAACATGAAATTATAATTACTTTAACTTTGGGAATATACTTGTTTCTTGTTATTTTCAATGAGATATTACCTTCTATAGAAAATATTTTCATGGAATACATGATTCTTAATTAAATTGTGTACCTTATATATGGTTTATTTCATTTAATGAATGGTAAATTAAATGATTATTCATGGAGTCATGTATATTGAAATCTTCTCTACTATCTATGAGCTCCATTGAATACATTCCCTCGTGTACATTGATGATTGTCTTTTCTTTCCATAAGAGAAGTCTCCCTATTATGATGGGTGAGTGTGATGAAATTATATCTTCTTCCATGGATAGCCATTAAATGTATTCCAGTAAAAATAAATATTTATATTTTATAATAAAGTATTCTTAAAAACCTATTAGGAATACAGTGGATCTATTTTCAAGTTGTACCAACACACTGGTGGTTGTTATTTTTCTAATCTACAAGGGCATAAACGACGAATGAGGAAATAAATTTATTGAATCACCTAGATCATATAAGTAATTAATAATATTCAAATATCCAATAGTGAAGGGAATATAAAATTTCCCTGGATCATGAAGTTTTTGTGTTATTGGAGGTGTGAGGAGAGATGTGATGCTTCTACATACCTTATTTTCTCATTTATATCTACTCATCATCACAGGGTGTTTATTTCCTTCAAAAAAAATGTATTTTGTGATTTATCATATTTATTCAAAGAGTGGGATTTTTAAACAAACATTATAAAAGTTATATTGAATTTATATTTGTAGTTCATCCTCTTCAAACAGGACTAAATTTATTAATTTGAAATGGAATAGTTCCTAATTGTTCCTCTTTTCATTATTCTGTAATTATAAGGGAGTTTATGGTATCTTCTTTTCGAACCACATTTTAGTTATTTCATTTTTATAGTCCCATTACTTTTAATGTTTGGGTTGAGTTGTAAAATATTACTCTGAAGTATCATGCTTAACATTTTGGTAGAGACCCAAAGCTTGACGTAAATGGACATTACATTACTTTTTCAGAATACTTAATACATGACAAAAAAAATGACCAAAGACCATATGAGTTTAGTGTCTTTGGAAACTCGGAACACAATATTCTAATCATGGTGAAAGATCTTCAAAATCTCCCTTAAAGATCTTCACCTTTGGTTTTCTTACCTAAAACCTCTCTTTATATCCCGGGGAAAAGAAAACATAAAAAGGGTGAACTCAAATTCTCATTAAGGGAAATCATAGAGAACATAAAACAATCCATAAACATTTGAATGCAAAAACCTGAACATAAAATCTAAACAACATAATATTGAGCAAAGACATAAATCTTGAATGTACGTAAGGAATATATCATAAAGGAACATAAATCATGATAAAATAGCATGGGGATAAAACATATAATTCTGGAAAACCATTAATCACATGATATTATTTCCATAGTAGCCAAGGCATTGCTTCTAAGACCATCTTAGTGGACAAAGTCCCTTTCTGAATCGAGTTCACTCCTCGTTCCAGTCCTGTAACACTGAACCGAATTAACATAAAATTCCATCCATGTCTATCTCATGAGATATAAATCTTTACCCAATGCATTGGTGGGAGATAAAGTTTCCACCCATATCATAATGAAATCATTCTTACTTGTTCCACAAAATAAACATAAACCATTCATCATAACCCAAAGAATAAAATGGGTTTCATAAACATCATCCCATTATCACATAATCCATATAAAACAAATTTTTATCATTTCATCATAAGAAAAGTGAAACCATGTAAATCATAGAGACATTATACTTGAAACATATACATATGAAATAAGGTCATCATAGATAGAAAATGGTTTTGATAAAACACTTGAAATGAATTCTTGAGGAAAATATCCTTTCTTCCTCAAAATAATTTTCTTTTCACAAAATTAAATTAAATTTTAAAAGAAAAGTATTTTGTTGAAAATATTCATAAAATCTTTTCGAGTAATATTTATGAAAATGAGGTGTTATGAAAACGTAAAAAATTGTTCACGCCGTAAAAGCTAAAAATAACATTCTTATCGTACTTGTGTTGGAAAAGTAAAGAAGTTCCCCTTGTGGTAAACAAAAGTATGATTCAATTCCTAACATGTGGTAAATTTAAAAAATGGGTGAAAAGTAATTTAAAAATACATGAACACATTTTTATAAAAACATGGGAATGGATGATACAATAACCCCAGTAAATACTTACGAATAACAATCTCGGATAAGAACGAGATTGGAATAGTTATCCCTTACCATAGGTCTGATATGATTCATACGTATCCGAAAATCCTGTATAATGATTTAAATAATTTCCTTGACTTATTACAGAATCATATTCACTGTTATGATATCATATATGGTTCACTTATGACTTTATATTACCTGTTCTTTTTTAATTTCCATGTTAAAGCAGTGTTTTGTATAAAATCGTTTTATTTATCGTACGTGTTTGGACTTGTTGTTCTTGATATTATTCTCACTTATATATTGATTTAATTACTTCCAGAATTTAAATCATGATTTATATATCATATATATATTCAGTATATATATATAATAGATATATAAATGAAATGAAATACACAATTCATGGAGACGGTAGGTCGTACGTACACATGAACGCTATTTTCCGTTCCTTATTGACTTGAATGGAAGTAATTAAATGACATATATATATATATACAAATACAATAGCTTTATCATGTCATATATTTCATTAATATTCATTATATATACTTTTTAATCATTCTTGAATGGCTAACATGGAGAATGAATCTCATCGCGTTGTGGAGACTGTAATCCGTACGTACGCACGAGAGATGATTGTTGAATTGAATTGGAGTGGATGATATAATATAACAGAATCATTATTATGAAATAATAACTATATATAGTTATTCTTTACACCATTATACCCATCCAAGTAATGTGGTGGTGGAAAAACATATTATACCACGGCGTGGAGACAGTATTCCGTATGTACGCACGTGCATTGATTTTATTTTCCATTGGATGGATAGAAGGTGAAATGGGGTTTTTTCATATTTATAATAACATATAAGTATATTAGTGACACTTATCTTATTACTTAATTTTGAAAACACTAAAGAAGAAGAAGTTGAAGAAGAAATAAAACTTGAAAGAATCGGTAGAAGAGATTACCTCTTCTTCGACCCACCTCTTTTAAACTTCTTCTTAAGGCACTAGAGTTGGTCTTTTGAGAAGACCAGAACCACTATGATATAACTAGATAGGTTTAAGAGAGGAATTGGTAGGGGTTTTCTGACCATCAAGTCTCAAAATGGTGTGAAGAGAAGAGGGAAGGGGTGTCCTTTTTATAAGGTAGGAGAGAGGAACCTTTGGAAAAACTTAAAATATTATTTTATAATAAAGTCATATGCAGTTTATAATAGCTCCAAATTGATTAATTTTGAAGCTAAAGTGGGGATGGGTCTAATTCCTTTCAACCAATAGGATTTAGACATGTTTAGGTTACTATTTTAACCTTATAGTTTAGATTTAACTCTAAGTTAAATAATTTAACTTTTACCGTGTCTTCTTGATTTCTTACACTATATGGTAAATAGACATAATATAACAAGCCAAAATAACCCCAAGTAGTTCATTATTAATATATATAACCTTATCTATGTCATTTGAAAGAAACTTATATGTTTAGGAAAATTATAACAATTAATAATATAATATTTGTTTTAAAAACTATTTATTGTCAATTTTGATACTATTTGGTAATTGATTTTTGTGAAAATCATAAAATCATGATTAGTTCGAAAAAAGTTAATTAAATAAATAAAAACATGTTATATTAACCTATAAAATTATTTTAATTCATAAAAATAATCAAATTACATTTATTTGGGTATTTATAATATCAATTATTTTAATATTTCATTATTTAGGTAATTACTGCATCACCATTGAGTCATAAATAACATAAATTATTTAATGTCTAAAAATTATAAATAAAATACCATTAGGTATGAAATGTTTTTATATTTCTTATGAATATTTATAGTCGAATTTATTTTATGTATAACCCTATATTTAAAATGTTTTAGTTATTAAACTTTGATTTTAAATATTTTAACTCTTTTCTAAATAAAATAAAAATAAATGTCCTAATCTAATATAAGTGGACCCAAATGATAATATTATATTCCTAAGGTTTTTTTGGTCAAATTATACTTATCAAATAGAATTATAACATGTGTTAGGGTAATAATAATATCATTTTTTCCCTTAATTACCATATTTACTTTTCACCGTGGTAAATAAAAATAAAAAGTAACTATTCAACAAAAATTATTTTTATCTTGTTGAACCAAATTTTACCCCTTTATATGAAGCGTGTCTCTCGGATTTTTGAAATTACACTCATAGTAGCGGTAAAATTAAGTTTTATGTAAATTTTCAAATTATCCTAGGAGGTGGGTAAAAGACGGTGAAAAGTTCAATAAATCTTTTATATATCTAAAATTCTTATAAAAAGACTCAAATGAATTAAATTTAACTTATATAGGTATTATATATCAATTTTTTACCTAAAATAAATTTAAATAAAATAAATAATTATTTAAATAATAATTCGGTTTTTAAATAGTAACCTGTGTTTTCATTATTCATCAAAAATTGAAAGTTTTTAAAAAAATACCAAAAATTCATCCTAGGCTAATATCGATATTCCAAATCCAAAAATGAAGTTAATTTCAAATGATAAAATTTATAAGATTTCAAAAAGTGGGTATTACTATTCATAACGAGTAGTTTATATAACATATCGTTGTTTATTGAAACTCAGAATTTCGTACTACACGCGCTTTTTAGGAAGGTCATGATTGCGTGTAATGCAAGCCAAGTCAGGGATGTGTGTAGTAAAATCTCCATTTTGTGTTGGGTATAACATAATCAAAACTTATTTCCTTTATACATTAAACAAAATCTATACTTAATGTTGCGTAGAATAATTTTCACAAAACGAACTTGAAATTGTGTGTAACACGAGCAAAGAATAGTGTTGCGTATACTGCAAGCTAATACGGTGTTGCGTATAGTACATGATAATATTTGTGTAGTGTATAATCGAAGACATCAATGAAATTAAAAATAACATATCTCATAAAATCTCAGGGTGTTACATTCTACCCTCCTTAAAATGAATTTCGCCCTCGAAATTCATCGGGGTTATTAATGGTTTATTACTTGAGAGTTTCTTTAATAGAAACCCACATCGTAAAAAGGAATACTAAAACATACTTTAAAAAAAAGTAATGTTAGAAACAAAACAGATTCCCAAATTAACTCATAACTTGGGTTCCCATATAGGAGATCATAGGTGAAAATATGAATATGGAAGAGAAATCTAACCGTCAAGTTCTGATGGAGAGTGGTAGAGAATAGCGCTATGAAAAATCCAACAGTCACAAAGCCATAAAATTGTGATGATCTAAGGGACCATGTGATTCATCAGATATGAGAGCACTAGGATAACATTTTTGGTTTTCAATATCATTTCTCTAAAGTTGAATAATTTTTGAATTAAAAGAAATACTTACTTGATTTTGGTACAATCTCAACGTTTCTCATGCCTCGAAAAATTTCCACTTCATCTTTTAAAGACATAAATTTGATTTTGTCTTTCGTGAAGTGTTGGCAGATCATGCGATAGAATGATAGGTCATTCCATTAGTCTCAAACATAGAGTTAGCAATGTTTATTTACATAAGTCCATCTATGGTGCAATTAATCGGATATGGTTCCAAAATGGACTTATACTTCATCTATCATCCTTCTTAATAAAATAAAACTAGTTTCTACTAACCAAGGACTTCATGTAGGCCAATGTTAGGCAATAAAGGCATGTCGTACTTCGGTTGTGGGATCTATTCCCACAACCTTGTCCCACGCGACGGGTTATCGCTCGTCCTGCAGGTTGTCCTTTTTATAAAACTACACTATTATAACATTACAGAAATAATTTCAAAAAATTTTCAAGCCTTAAAAATACAATATGTTGTCTGACATAACCCTTCCCAATATTTAGACTTATCCAAAATACATCTGTCAAATCTCATAGTATAAAGAAAATGATTACTGGAAGGGTCACATAACAAGAACGTGAGTACCATCATTTATCATACGATATATCATGTTGGTCACATTCCAAACATGTGAATTCCTTAATCATGTATTCTCTTGAAAAATGAATACACATTGAACCTTAGTGAAAACATGAATGCAGTTAAAAGTTAACTCTTTACACATACCAAAATCCCAAAAATTTGATATACTCAAACCATGATATCACTTAGTCCTTATATCAATAATGAGATCATGAATACTATCAAACAAAATATTTTATCCTTTTCCATTCATTATGCATATATCATATTCTTTCCAAAAATATCTAAATAAACTTTCATGGTTACAGGTTCCATTCAACATATACGTTCAAATACTTTAGGAAAAACAATAGTGTAACAACCCTTAGATGATTCTTTATTCCATAGTACCATTAACTATACAACATAACTCCTGATAAACATAAATCATTCCATTACATTCTTAAACCATTGATCAAGATTCAACACTTATTTCATCTCATATATCATTTTTAGTCTCCTCATTATCATCCAAATAAATACTACCCATATGACCATGATGATTCTCTTCATGAGATTTTCCCTTAGGGAATTGGTTTGCATAACTCCCATACATTCCACATTGAAAACATATAATCATTAATGATGTCGTAGCAATACCATTATCTTTCTCCATGGTGTTAACTTGACCTTTTCCTTTGCACTTACTGGATTTGTGTCCTTCTTTTATACACCCAAAGCATCTTCAAGTTCATTGGAAACATTCTCCTTGATGCCTCTTCCCACATGATTTACATGAGAGAAATTGAACTTTCTTTCCTCTATGATCATCATGAAACTCCATCTTTCTCTTCTTAGTTGAGTCAGGAAACTTACCAAAGTTGAGATTATTGATCATATTATGATAAATCTGATTAGGAATAATAATGATGTTTGGACTTCCAAATACCGTTTCATTTGGTTTCTCATGAAGAATATCATTCCATTGTCCATCATATCCTCTATTATCGTGAATCTTCCTGTTTCCAGCCATTTTCTAAAACCCAAAATGCATTGTTTGAGAGGAAAAAATCATGCTAGGGAAAAAA
Source organism: Viscum album (assembly GCA_963277665.1). NCBI lineage: Eukaryota > Viridiplantae > Streptophyta > Magnoliopsida > Santalales > Viscaceae > Viscum > Viscum album. The sequence continues at coordinate 1,303,992,386 of OY728127.1, forward strand.
ACATAATAAAGGGGGAGTACCATCAATATCTAACATCTTAGGTTAAATTCTATATCGTTACCGTATTTCTAGGACTATAACCTATACGTATACTTATCCTTAGGGACATCCCTAGACATAGCTCAGAAATATCTATGGGGATCTCACTAAAGTGTTCACATCCTTGTTTCTAAAGTTTGTCTAAAACTTCACTCTGATACCAACTGTAGAGACCCATAGATTGACGTACAAGGACATTAAAATAATTTTTTAGAATACTTAATACATGACAAAAACAAACACCCAAAGATCGTATTAGTTTATAGTCTTTAGAAACACAGAATGTAATCTTCTAATCATGGTCAAAGATCTTCAACATCTACCATAAAGTTCTTCGCCTTTGGATTTATTACCTAAAACCTTTCTCTATATCTTGGGGAAAAGAAAACATAAAAAGGTTGAGCTCAAATGATAAGTAAGGGAAAGCATAGAGAACATAAAACAATCCATAAACATTTGAATGCAAAAACATGAACACAAAATCTAAACATAAAAATATTTAGCAAATATATAAATCTTGGAAGTATGTTTGGCATATATCATGAAGGAACATCAATCATGATAAAATAGAATTGGAATAAAACATGTAATTGTGGAAAACCATTAAGCACATGATATGATTTCCATAGTAGTCAAGGCATTGCTACCAAGACCATCTTAGTAGACAATGTACCTTTCTGAATCGAGTTCACTCCTCGTTCCATTCCTATAACACTGAACCATATTAACTTATCGTTCCAGCCATGTCTATATCATGAGATATAAATCTTCACCCAATGTATTGGAGGGAGATAAAGGTCCCACCCATCTCATAATGAAATCATTCTTACTTGTTCCACAAAATAAACATAAATCATTCATCATAGCCCATAGAATAAAAAGGGTTACATAAACATCATCCCATCATCACATAATCCATATAAAACAAATGTATATCATTTCATCATAAGAAAAGTGGAACCATTTAAATAATAGAGACATTATAATTGAAACATACACATATGAAATAATGTCATCTTAGATGAAAAATGGTTTTGATGTACCAGATTCTTTTGTAACTATTGAAATATTTCATGGGTGGGATTGTGGTTGTTGTACCTGATTCTTTTGTAACTATTGAAGCAAGAACGCTATTGTGGAAGTTTCAAAGGATTGAACAGCATGACACCGGTCAGTTTAATTATATGAATAATATCATAGACCACATATTCGAGTCTTGGTATGTTTTCATATTTCTTATGTCCCCACCATTTGTCTTAGTATACTAGTTATTTCTTTTTTCCTTCTAGTAATGGTGAAAATGAATCAGTAGTCCTTACCTCATGGACTCCTCAAGTGATCATACCTCTTCTTCTAAATCGATACGAGTTCTATAATGTCTTCTCAATTAGACCACTCTCTTATACTTGTGATTTATCATTCATGGATTTCTAGATGATGTATCGAGTAGGTTGCGGTCATTGTTGAGCAAGAAATGGTAGAAGAATATAAGAATATGAAATTACACTATAAATTAACATGGGTATCTTGTATTGATATTTTTGAACCTCTCATTGTATTCATAGAGAGTATCTCTGGTCAACTTCTCAAAAGTGTAGATATAGATTTTTTGTACCATTATTTCGTGATGTGGGAAAAATTTTAAATGAAGAATATATTATGTTCATAAAAGTAATTGAACTATCTTGGTTGTATATTGAATAGTTATTCCATATCCACTCCATTGAGGGAGAAGGGTAACACCCTCCAGTGTAATTGATCATCATGAGATTCTCGTGGCTTGATTCTCAAGCATACAAGTTTGAATTATTGAATATGTATGTTTTATTCATATCTTATAAGACTAGGGAATATATGTCGAATTTAAATTAGGTTAGTTAAAAAATAAATATAATTCTTTAAAGAAGGCGCAATGAGTTGGCTATGATGATTTGTGAATTGAGGGGTTCATATGTCTCTCATAGTATAGTTAATATTTCAATCCATTATGTTAGATTCATTGTAAACACTGGGATTTCCATTTGAATTGGGGAGGGTAATTTTATTGAAATATGATTTCAAATTATTTTTTATAAATGAAGTCATTATTCAACCAATTTCATGATTTAATTAAATTTAACATTTAGTTGAACTACATGGAACTCAGAAGAAAATAAATTTTATTGTTATGTGGCACTACATCCTGAGAAACGGTGCTATTTTTTGACATGATTCCATCTGGGGGTGTGAACAAAAAATTTATTTCCAATTTTAAAATGTATTGAATTGGTTAACCTATGTTGTCTCTAGAGTGGATCATGCAACAATCTTGTTTTTCATTATAAATTGTAGGAAAATTGTTTTATTTTTTGACATTGATTTATTTTAAAAATAACAGAATGCAACTGAATAAGGGAATGAAATTATGAAATTTATAGAAAACAATTAAATTAAAATGATGATGAGGTTAGTGGTAGTTTTCCAATAATAATGATATATCAGTTTCTAATTTATCCAATCCAATTTTTATAATCTGATTAATGTTTAAAGTGAGATTCAATGATCACTTCCCCTCACACGCTTGTTCAAATAATTTTGGTGAATGGGAAAATTTATGAGATCTCATATTCATTTACTCTCCATCCAATGTGTGAGAGAGTTTCATAGAATATACCAAATTGAACTAGTTAATTCCCAATTATATCTCTTTTATCCCAATCAATAATGAATATCCAATACCCCCCTAAAATGTAATAACGATAATATATTACATCACCACTATGCTCTATTCTATTACATCATATAATCCCAAAACCTAGTGAAGGGATATAATGATCATTTACTAATGAAAAATCAACAACATAATCTATAACCAAATACAATCTTACTAGATAATAAAAACAACTATTATAAATTGCAATGAACTTTGTGTAAGAGTGAATTAGATTTTATTCTATAAATTGAAATAAATAAAGAATTTAAAAATAGAAATGCACCCCTGCCAAATCACTCATAACTTTACTAATTCTTGCAAGGGGTAACTGCAATGAATGGGGAATAAGACGACATTAAAAATTTAAGAAGAATAAATGTAGGGAAAAAATATGATTGTTTATCATCTAAAATATTTATACTAATGTTTTTATACTATTATTACCTCCATATGGATGAAAATAATTAATTTCCATTCCAAAAAGTTTTTCAAAATTTATTTCTCCATCAACCCTCTAAGCATAATAGTAGTTTTAAAATAATTCAATAATATATGGCCTAATTAAAGAATAAAAAAAATTCAAGACAAGGATACCCAAAATATTCCTCCACATTAAAACATTAAATGGATGAATTAGAGGGATAATATCTCAATAAAATTTAACATTTACATAGGTCATAAAGTCCCCTTTAAAATTTATCTATAATTACCTCAATTTTAAGATGGTATCACAAGATTATTCTCCTTTAATGAAATGGGATCTGTTCTGTATGCAAGAAATATTTTTTAACTTGGTTGACTTTTTTGGACCTCCTATAGGTGGAATTAGATCTTTATTTTGTTTATGATGTTGAATCCAAAAAACAAATTATTCCAAAAAAATAATCAAACAAATTAGACCAATACTAAAAAAATTATTCACAAAATACATAAGTGAAATAAAATAATAAAAATTCTAGAATTAGGAAATTTTTACATTTTATCCCAAAACATTCCTAAAATCAAAAGATGATGGATTTAAACCCAAATTTATATATTTGTGAGGATTAAATAATTTAAATTATTTTTAAAAATAATAAAGTTATTAGATTTATCGTTCTTTATCAATAAATCAACCAATTAACTTAAAAATCTACTCTTTCAAGTCATTTCATAATATATTTTCTTAATTTTAGTTATCATCGTGCTTTTCAATTTTTAAAAAATAAGTCTTTTTCATCATATCATGAAATTTAAAGAAATAATTCAATTTATACCATTTTATTAAGATAAAAATTTATTCATTTCATAAAAAAATACTTCCAAATCAGGACATCATTTTTCATAAAACTACCAAAAAAATTCATTTCCATTTAAATAAATGGAATTCTCAATTCTAATTCCCAATTCAATTGAAAGATCAAATCATCTCAAATCCATGTTTTTAAATAATTGAAAAATTAATTTCCAATAAATCATGTAATATAGAGTTTCAACTAAATGTTAATGTCTTGTTGAACCACATACCATTAAATCAAGGGATCAAAATGTACAAAAACATAAATTGGGAAGGCCAATGTCAAATTAAGTCATATACCATCATGGAAAACAACCAAGAATCCAGATCCAAAAAAGAGAGTTTAGATCCATGAATTACAATATGATATATCAATATTTATGTAAGAGAGAAATATATATCTGATTAAGAAACACAAGGGGAGATATAGTTTCTTATAAGAGAATAAATGAGATTAATGACACTTCAGTCCACCATAAAATGTGGTTTGAGGAGATCTTATCACCTATTGAGAGCCTTCAAAACAATTAAATAAATTTTATGGTTGAATATCATGATTTGAATTTTATATAGATTGTTTGGAATTTAAAATATCATTTTCAAGACATTAAAACTACCTAAGAATGTTTGTTGGGTTGGTTAAAATTTCATAAACAAACTGTGTTCCCTAATAGTGTACCCCTATATTTTTAGGTTCATGGTTTCTCCTTGTGGGGAACATAGTTTGACATATTATGGGGTGACTTAAAAAAACTCACTACTTATGGTTTTTTGGTTTGTACTGGATGGAAGAGTTGGCCGCACAGTTTTGAAGAACCATGTTCCGCCTTCCATTTGATCACTATTGTTCAAATGGTATGTGGGGCCATACCGCATGTTTTTCCTAACCATGCACTAACCATTAAAATCCCCTTTAGCTTAGAAAAATCCAAAGAAAATCTCTTTGACCGACCTGAAAACAACACATAACTTAATGGATATCAAAAAAAGGTTCAATGAATACCTATAATAAGATTTCAGGATGTTACATGATACAAAATACATAGAGTTGAAATTAATTTCAAATCAACTGAAATTTTTTATGATCTTGTAGGTTCCTTGGTTTTCACATTGACTGGTGTAGGATAGAATATTTGTAAGGATTCCAATAATTCCTTTAGTATTTTATTATTTCATTTATGTAATTCTTGTTCTCCTATTTATTATACATGGTTATGTGGGATATTTGGGATTTTCATACAATCATTCTGGAATGGTTGATTTTGGATCATTGGATTTCAGGTTTTTTAATTTAGAAAATGGGATGATTTCTATGAATCCTTATAAAAAACCTTTACCAATTTAATAAAGTTTAAAAATTTTCCAAAATTATATAAATCATACATATTTAATAATTATTCTTATGCATCCATAATAATAAAATGTAATTATAATATAATATATATATATATATATTCGTAGACATCCCTTATATAATATACATAAAACACTTTCATATAATGGAATAAAATAAACCAAAATATTACTCAATATCATATATGGTGAAATTGGATTCCATCCATGCCTATTTAGACAAATTCAAATTCCTAGGTACAATAAAAATTTGACCCAAAGAACAATTATCCTTATATATTTACTCAAGATTTATCTTAATATTTATATAGTTTTAAATATATATTAATACAAATAGTTGTAATAAATCATAGTATTTTAATTATATCAAATTTTTCAATAATTTTTATTAACTATATGTTACAAAATATATTTTATCTATCATAAAACTCCACAAATTAATCATATAAAATATATAAGAAGAAATAAACAAATTTATAATTAAGGATTAAAAATATTCATAATATAAAATAATAATATACAAAAATAATAAATAGTTTCTTAAAAACAGATATTATCAATCTAAATATATATACATAAATGTTATTCATGTGAATAAAAATTGTGAAAATGTTACAATATTTAAAATATACAACCAACATGAATGTTTCATGTTATAAAATTTTATAAATTTTAAATAAATACCATTAAAAGTATTATTTTAATTATTTTAAAATTTATAAAAAAATTAAAATTAGTCATTTAACTCTATATTGCTTTGTATATAAAAATATCAGTTTATTATTATCTCTAAAATTGGAAAAAAAATCAAAACTAATAATGTAGTGTTATAACATAATGTTACCCATGTTATAATGTCTAATTTATATTTCCCTATGTCACATACACTATAACAATTATCACTATGTAAACATTCCTTAGCAGTGGCCATATTTTTTCCCTAGATAGTGATATCTCAATATTGATTCCAGGGATAACCTAAACTATTCATCGTTAATTATAACACATATTGAGATATTTCATTATAATAGTCTTGTTACGATGCATAGTTCTGAATACATGACTTAATCATAACAAAGGTAGTGGTATCACAAACCATTTCACATCTCACCATAATAAATAATATGGATTAGGCCACACCATATCAAGGAAAATGATATTTAAAAATAATTCCTAGACGTATTTACTATTTATTTTTTTTTCATGCTTTTTATTATTAATGGATTATGCATTCTTTTACTACATATGGTTAATTTACCACAAATGGATTGTAATGAAATATAATAAATATAAATTTCATTTATAAATGAAACCCACTTTCCCAAATAAGATTATATAAATGGATGAATAAAACCATTAAGTATATTAAATAATATACCTTCTATATTGTAGCCATATCTCATGTATTTTAGGATAATAACTTCTCAATAACCAATACATTGAAGCCTACAAAGGTGATACAATAGTCATTGAATTTTCAAACATCGTTACAATGACATTTTTCATTGGTAAAGTTATTCTTTTACCCCCTCAGTTGTGTAATAAATATTCAAGGGAGTTCTGACATGTCAAATCACTTACTGATATCTATTAATAATGTTTTTATCTACATTCATCCTAATTAAATTCATCCAAAAATGTATTACTAAAAAAGGGAACCATCTCCCTAAATTGTTACCTATCATTTCCTAGTTCTTTAATTTAATGAACCCACATTGGTTGGTCAGACATGTCACCTGATATGGATAGAAATGCACAACCCATCACAATGGGATATCATCAAGCACCTGGGTACTAGCATAAAAAACATGAAAATGATTTTACCATAAATGAAAATGAAAACATTACTCATATATAAAAAAAGATGATAAATGGTAAATTTAAAATATGGAATAATGATAAACATCCATGAGACATACAAATACATGTCATAATGTTTGAAACTAAATTAAAAAATAAAATAAGTGGAAGACCATGTCTCAATGTGACTATCTATCACTATCATTATAAAACATAATGAGGACATGAAGAGCTAACATAATATTTCATGCCACCTAATTCTCATCCATTTTACTATAAATTAAAAAACCCAAGGATATATAATCTCGATGACAAAAATTAGGTAGTATGAACTGAATCATTCTTAGATACTATGAAGGAATATAAAAAAAGTATAACACCCATAAACCATATCTCTATATTTTAAAAAACATCATTGTTTTATGACTTTTTATATGAAAATATATATTTTTTTAAATCCTTTTCATTTTATTAAAATAATTCATAGTCACAATAGTAGGGAATATTATAAGTACCTGATTGATAATATAAATTCATAAATAATATTTTCCAAGGAAACAACACAGAATTCGTGTTCAAATAATTAAATATATATTGCACATGTGAAGGTACAATAATCATATGATAATGTGTCTTTCCCCAGTCAATTATTAACAATATACCAATTTACTAAAACATATTAATTAGAAGCTATTTATAATACCATGAGGTGATAAAATCCCTAAGGTTATTACATATCCATCCATGATGAACACAATGTTCTTGTTTTGATATGTATTTAAGTACATTTTTATAAAATACGCTCATAATTTATAAAACATTTTGATAGCCACGCACCACCAATTCCATGATTTTAAATCCATTTTTGAGTCAAAAGTATCATTGATATATTTTGTCAAACACATTAAATGATTAGGTATATTTTTAATAGAAAACCCTTTTATAATCCCCTTTCAAATCCATGATGTAATCTATCAAAGAATTTAATAAACCAAATTAATTATATAGGAAAAATGTTTAATGCATGGGTTTTCCTTATTGTATAGAGAAACCTACCGCTTGAACAGATAAATCCCCACCTCCTTCAATAATAATGATTTAAAATCAAGATATTGGTTCATCTCATACATATATATAAGAGTACCAATTTCAATACACAATATAAACCATATATCAGGTCATCATACCCCATTTTTATTTTATTGACATTGATAAAATGAGTGGTAGGAGGTAAATCATGTATGAAGAGAATAATAGAACTAAAAAATACACATACCATTAATTGATCCAACATTAATTAAGGGAAATAATCAAACAAGAAATTGGAGAGGACATTAGAGTGTCAAGGGATGTTTATTTCAACCCTCATGTATATTAGTGTGTGATTGGATATAAAATATATTAATGGAAAATAGGTAAATTCAAATGTTTTAGAGGTTTGTATTTTGGAAAATTATTTGTCTATAATGTTTAACAAATCGTGCCCCAAGCATGTGTGACCTATGTAAATTGTAAAATTTAGGCACATGACTACCTTTTGATATGCACATAGATTGGGGAAACCATTCTTTATCCATGGGACACCTCTTGGAAAACTTCTAAAATAACCACATAGTTTCTATGGTGAGCCACATGGTTTGAATAATTATTCCCAATCATACATAGTTCCACTGAATCCCCATATTTTCATACTATATTAGTACCACATGATTAATTCTAATCTTGAACATAAACCATGATCCTGACCTCTTTCCTCCAAAAATCCATTCTTTATATCTATGAATCTAGGAATAATCAAGAGAAATATAAATGGTAAACCAATATCAAACTATATAATACAAGTGTCCCAGATGGAATCACAATTATCCCCACCAAATGATACTTATTACACAAAAAATTGATCAATTTTTCTAAAATAACAAATATATATATATATATATTATTTCATCAAGAATGATTTCCATTACCACAACATGGGACTATATCGTATTCCCTACCATTTTAAATAGGCCAATGGAATTATGTTCTGTGAATGAAATTATCAAAATGATCCAAACAATAAACTAGATACAATAGAATTATTGTTTTGTCATCATGAACAACATTCTCCCATTTAACCACAATGGAAGGGTTTTGTTGATAACTCCTTAATTTAGGAAAATGAGACACATCATGAACCAATGTGTAGAAAAAATACAAGACCAACTAATAACCCACCATTTTTAATCATTGGATTCTATTTAATATGAAAACGAAAACCTTTTACCCATACCATGTTTACAAAATAGATAATATCCAGACCAAATAAGAATCATGAAGATAGAATTGAATACCCACATAAGAATCCAATAGACCAAAATTATTGTTTTAATAACATCTCATGTTGTTCAAAACCTCATCAAACCATTACTAAGATAACCATACCACCACGCTCACCTGTGAACAAGAATCAATCCTAAAGAAGAATGCTCAGCTACTATTTCCAGAAATCAAGGATATTCACAAGGTCTCTAAAAAATATTTCAAATTGTATCTATTTAATTATATTACAATACTTATTAGAAATAAAAAATCCAATTAAAATAATAACACATTCTTGATACATGCCCTCAAGTGTTAGATAATTTTTCATGTCAAACCATCATTTGAAGATTGGATGAAATGATTACTATGATTGATAATGCATTACTTTAATTAATCCAATTCAAATATATGAATAAAATAATTAACCAAAAAAATATGTTAGAATGAAACACACCATGTATATTCATTACACCTCAGACAAAATAATCAAGACATTCCACCATAACCATCTCTTGTGAAGGAATGACATGTGAAAATGTTCAAAATCAACTCATGATATCTCAAAAAATATAACATTATATACTAGTATTTAGGGATTTGCAAGGGTTAAATCCATAAATATTTTATCCAACATCTATAATGGAAATGAAAATTTTATTATGAATATGTAGGCATGTGTTGTTCTACTCTACTTTCCGAGAGAACATGTCGACGTGAAAAAAATAGTCGATCAGCTCACTTAATGTCAGTAACATCAATGTATCAAACCATGATACATCCTTCTATAAAAAAGTGCATAAAATAAATAAATAAATATATTTATATATATATATTCAAAATCTATAAATTCCAATCTCAAGTCAACTGAAATAGGAAACATGCTTCGAACACTAATGGGTCGATAGGGAGAACAAAACTAGAAACTTAAGGACTCCCATTAAAAAATAGTTCTAATGAAATGTTACCAATCCTTGTAATCTTCATGACTGGAAAAAATATATTTTGATAAGGAAAAATAACTTTCTCATAGTTTGGGAATACAAGAATTATGGATCCTCAAACACACTAAGAATATTTTTGGAAAAGGATCTCTATGTATCCCTCCGAAATTGATTTATCACAAATTGTAATTTTCATTACCATTAAAAAGAGTATGTGACCACACCTCCTTATCTAATATTTTACCTAATATAGAAATCTATTATATGAAACTACATAACTCATAATTTCAATCATATGATAAGATTCATCTAGGTAAATTTATACTTTCAGCATCAATGATATTAATATATCATAAAATTATCTCTAGGTTTATACTATCACTATGATCCAAATTAATTTATATTTATTATCAAATAAAGGTAACTATTAGATATATTTTTTCCATGAATGATTAATTTGGTAAATCCTTAATCCATCACCCAATTTCTGACATTAATACATATCCCAACTCCATTCTATAAGATGTATAGTGAGATTGAAAAGAACCCACTATACATATCACAAACAAACACCAGATTTGTTGAAAACCCCTCTTATAAACATTGAAAGGAGACATAGAATCTAGATTATCCAACATGGTACTCTAATGAAAATAGAGGCCAAACAGAGGACTCCCAAATAGTTATATTCAATCTAAAATGGCGTAATAATAAAAAACACATGTAGAAGAGACAATAAACTAGATAACTAAGGATTTATATTTCAAATAATGAAAACCCCCTATGATATCCACTTAAACCCCAATAAAAAAACTAACCTCATTGGGTGAAGGAAAAAATGGGAAAATGGAGAACTATATAGAAAGGACTCATCAGAAATATAATTTAGAATATGATTTAGTCAAACCACGCCCATGACATTTGTAAAGGAAAAAAATATAAATAACAAAATACACCTCATTTCAATAACAAAGTCCTTAAAAAGAAATGAATAGGATACAATTTTTTTTTGAAACTCCATATATGGTAACTCCATATTAGAAATATCAACTCAGTGGTCCTCAATAACTAATTAATAAAAAATATAACTAATGGATTGCTTTTCAAAATCGTCCTTAAAAAATGTTATTAACCATCCATATACCAAAGGCCCAACATGTATATGTTATAAATCCAAAACACATGGGATCAATGTTTCCAAAAATCTTGCCTATGGTATAATGTTCAATGACTAAGTTGAAATAATGATCAATGATTACTCTATGGATGACCACATCTCTCAATGATGAAGCCTGAGAAAGATATTTATGATCACATACAAAAAAGGAATTCTGATAAATGAAACCACTCTGAAACTAAAGATTGAAACCAAGAAGGGATCACATAATAACATTTAGTAATGATTGAAATTCAACTCTCAATTGGGATCATATGAAAATAATGAAATATATTAATTAATGACCCATCTAACCAACTGAACAAAATAGTTTGAAATATCATGACATAAAAGGATATCATCTTGATTCACCTCAAGACCATTTATAACTATAACATAGTTATATAATAAAACAATTGACACTTCACCAAGAATCTTGGAATGTCTAATGATATGTGAAAAAAGGACCAATCTATAGGAAACAATCACAGTCCAACTCAATAACTCGCTAGATGACTCACTCAAACCACCCTAAAGAAGGAATCCATCCAATTATATCCTTCAAAAAACATGAGATACTCTAACACACAATACACTGTTTAGCCAAACATTCATGATATCAAGTCCTGTAAACAGTTTTGAATATGTTTTCAAATATACCCACTTAAGGAGCAGGAAAATCAATCAATAATTGTTTATTTTTATAACCACCAATAAGAACATGAATGATATTTTCATAAAAAATATATTTCATATGTAAAAATAATTCATTACTATATAAAATGAATAACAATGAGACACATTTCAAAATTCAAAAACTAAAAATTAAACCATTAAATAAAATAAATTAAATGAGATGCATTTACATAATGAAATAAAATTTCCATTTGTGATGATATTATATATAGGAGCATCCATTTCAACTATGAAGAATGGTTTTCCATAAAAGTTGGAATCCTATTTTAATTTAGCAATACACATTTAAACCAAACATACTATTTGAGATTTCATGATGAAAACAACCTTGTATTTTTTATAAAATGAGAATACACAATTTATAACTTTATGGAAAACAACCATTGATTTCAAATCATTTAAAACTATATTCAAAAAATATTCATTCCTATATAATTATTCCACACAAAATTATTCATTGGTTTTGAAACCAAAATATTTTCAATTTTTTCAGGGATAAGAAAGAATATCTAAAATCATAATCTAAAATCAATGAAATAATTTATAGGAAACATATAATTATTAAATTTTTGAGAAAATAAATTTCATGAAATCTATCTTTATAAAATAAATTTTTTATGATTAATTGTAAATAATATAGTTACATAAGTGGTAGTAAAAGTGATATTGAATATCTACATAGCCGAAGTACCACCTTGATTCTTTTCTTATCAATAAGAGTCATTAATAGAGTCAAAGAATCATGGGTTCTAAATAAAAAACAAGAGGACGCAAAGTAATGCTAGACATATAAATTTTTTTTATGGACATGTGATAACCATGCTACAATAACTTTGTCAAATTAAAAACCTTGTTCTTCATCACTGAATTACTTCCAGTACATCTATATAGGCTTCACAACATGATTCTACTTTTATTTTACACCCCATAATCCATGATAACAACTATGGAAACCAAAAAATTCAAATGAGTATCAAAATACATCACAAAAAACAATAACCCTTGGAAAGAATCAAAAAAATATTGACTACCTAAGGTGAATCAAGTGGAATCACAACATTTAGTTATTAGGAAACTACTCTCTATAAACTACTTAAGCCCCAACAGATCCTAGCTCTAATAAACAAAACCATATAGAAAACCCAGGAACATTCATCTCAATTCTAGATGGGTAATCTCCTAAGATCATACAATAACGAATCAATGATGTTCAACCTTACACATCACCATATCTAGCTCTACAGAAAGACCATTTTTCATTATCAATCCTGATGGGCTAGTGAAAAGAACCTAGGTACCAACATACAAAACACTGTGAAATATTTTTATATAAATGTTAACAAAAACATTTCTCCTATATTAGAGAAATATGATAAATAGTAAATTTTAAATGTGGAAGAGAGATACATATCAAATATATATACACAAAATATAAAAGTGTTATACCTGATAGAAAAACTAAAATATTGTAAGACCAGGTCACCATTTGATTATCTTTCACCATCATCCCCCAATAAATTGAGAATAATAACAACCAAGGGAAGTCATCCTATCATATGACACCCATCCCATTAATTATAAATTATATAATCAAGGCTAAAAAACAAAAATATAAATATAGGGTGAAGTCTTTAATTCCCTGTAGTGTACCACCAATGAATCTATACAAGGTTTAACCCCAAGAAACCACTACTTTATCTTTTAATCAAAACTAGTTTAGTAATTATTTTAATATTAATTTTTTTGTAAAATATCCTTTAGTTTATTTTTAAATAAATCATATTCACAAAACCTTGGATTATAAAAAGTTAATTATTGATAATTTTAATTCTTAAATATAGCTAACAAAAAAAATTTAGATAATATTTTTTTCAAAAAATAGATAGGTAATAATTCTAGCACGTATAAATCCATGCAAAAACTGGGCTCTTGCTAATAGGAATACATACTCAAACAATATAATGAGAACAATGATGAAAAATGTGAATCTTATGATATCGAGCCTTAAAATCATATATAAGTATAATAATACCCATTTTTATACAATAGTATAGAGGGAAAATATTTTTAATCCCATGTGGTGTCACACAAAATATGTTTTTCATATTTACATACTGGAAAAATCTAAGGTTACCATTATTCTATATTATCGAAAATTGTTAAATAAATAATTCGAAAATTTCATAAAGCATTTTGAATAGAGTAATAACCAATTCCATGCATGAAAATAGATTTTTATGTTAAACGTTTCCTTAAGACATTTCATCGATCACATGATATTTGTAAACCAATTTTCAATGAAACCCCCTATTAATTCCTTAAATAAATCAATCAATATATATTCTATAAATAAACATATGAAATTATATAAAAACAATAGTTAATTTATCGGTTAGGACCATTGTATAAAGACACCTACATAATGAATTAATAAAACCTCACCATATTCAGTATGATGATGGGAAACGAAAATATAGGGTCCTCAAATGACTATAACTAAGAGAAAAACCATCAATTGTCCATATAAATAATAGAAATTTTCATCATTACCCGTATAGTATTTCATTATATAGATAAGATGAGATTACACAAGGTAGATCAATAAAAAGGAGAAGAAAAGAACTAGAAAACACACATACCTTGAATTTATCCACCACGAAAGAAGGAAAATAACCAAAGAAGAATGAGGAGATTCCTCTTGATCACTAGGGGAGGTTTTGCTAGATCCTCATAATGATTATGGGTGATTAGATATAATAGTCATCAAGTTAAATGATGTAAATACTACATTTCATATGTTTGGATTAGAGAGCATGGTTAGTCTATATAGTTTAAACAACTGTGTACCTAATGTGAACAGAATCTATCTATTGAAAAATGTAGAAGCATGCCTAATAGTGGGGAGATAAGATGTTTGTGGAAATCATGTTGATGTTTTCAAACATCATGAAAAACACACATACATGTTCATAGTTTCAATGAAAGGCCGCACGGTTTGGATAATAATGAAAAACACCACATGAGACCCATAGTCATATTGTATATGTTTTACACATTGTACTAACCATGCTTCTAAACAATACCTAGAACTATTTCCTGAAAAATCAATCTTTTCAACTATAGACACCTTGAAACCTCTAAAATGATACAAAGGATAATATAAACACAAAATAAATCATTCCAATTTCATTGAGTGCATCAGATTCTATAAGATAACACATAGGTAAAAATTATTAACAATATATATTATGTCATTATAATTGGTAATATTTCATTATATAAATCAACTCTACCATATATCCCACGTCATAAAATGAAAATTAAAATCAATTTATTGATAATAATCTTTGAAGAAAATAATTGTATAACCACATCTATATTTTTAATAATTCATTTTAATGAATAATGAAATATCTATAATAAATTAAAATATATATTATTTCCCTTGGATTAATCATTATACATATATAAAAAAAGGAATATTATTTAATTTGAAATTATATACATATTAAAATAAATATATAAAAATATATACTTATTTATCAACCAATATCAAAATTATATCACATATTTTATCACATACCTTCTTTTTTTCAGTTAACATTGATTATTAAATTTAAAAATTTACATAAATTTTCAAATATATATGTGTGTCTATGTTTCTATGTTATCCATATTGATTAATGATAAAATTATATAATATATCCAACACATTAAAAACTCACAAATATAAAATATTTAGTGTTATAGTGATTGACTACCAATCACGACCATTTGATTAAAAATGTTAGAAACCCAAATAATTAGAACTATTCCAATATTTTATGATATAGATCATCATAAATATATATATATAAAAGTGTGATGTGGGATAATGAATTAGATATTATTTAATATAACATTTATGGATTTCATTATAATAATCAATATCATAATAATTCATTCTAAAAAACTATCAATTAGTGATTGAATGGATTAAAGATAACTATAACTATACAGAGATGGTCTAACAATCCATTATAAAAAGCTCAATTTTTGTTAATGGGGTTTTTTGTTAATATTAAACCCAAAACACATTACTTCTATTTCAGTGAAAATTTAGATTTCATGGTTACCTAACCTTTCCAATTAACCATGGTTTATTTTTATATAAATTTTTAGGTATTTTGGATTGAAATTTCATGAATATTTAATTATTCAAATAATTTTCCATTCCCAACATATTTAAAATATATGAAATAAATTGTTATTTAATACCGTTATTTAACTATGCACATAAACATGTATTAGTTTCTTCCATATATAATAGAAAATAAAATGTTAGAATACATTGTTATTTAACCATGAAATAAACCAAGGATTCATATATTCCTCATGATTTCTCATATTCATGGTTCTCTATAATTTTTATATAAACATGCAGTTGAACAATGTTTTTTTTTCAAAAACCACATTTTCTAGAGTAAAATAAACTCAAAAAATTTCCACTTGTTTATGTTGTTTCAATGCACTAATAGATTCAAGATATAAAAATTGTACTTTAAAATTATCCAATGTTGGAAATTTAAAGGTGTTTAAAATATGTACTCCTTAAATATATTTGGTCATAAAAATATATTAGTCTATACCCATAATGAATTTATTATATAAAAATCAAACAATAATTCATTACATAATCATTTAAGATTATAATCCCACCTATCTTATGAAAATCAGCGAACAAATTTGTGATATTGAACCCTCAACATTAATTCTTGATCCCATATACCTTCTCTCACTCACTATGCATCCACACGACTTACAACAGTGATATAATTAATCCATTAAAAACATTATATGATAAAATTCTACATATCAGTATAATGTTCCAAAAATTACATATATTCCTTTCTGTTATGGTATATATGAATAAACAAGTTATATGGAACATGAATATACATTTGAATCCAAAAACACTAATTGATATTATAAACACTATATTGTTTTTATGGTCATAAAAAATGATAAAAAAATGTTACTAGATTAATTAAATATTTCAAAAAGTCTAATGAAACTTTTTGATTACTTACTTCCCATTCAAACCCGTTTTAGTATGTATTTAGAAAAACACATAAATATGAATGGTCCCCCACTATAAACATAAATGATATTTATCTTTTATATAAATATCAAATTTTTATATCATTTATGGTTTCAATTTGGTCTTGATTCATTTTAATAAAATGATCCATATCATACACTATATATCAACCACTATTAGTTAAATCCCCAATATTTTCCCAATATAATGGTGAAGGGAATGTTTTACCATACAATACCATATACCCTTCAATACTGATAGAAAAATTGTATGTATTAAATAAATTAAAAATATTAAATGTTAGATATTTGGGCCATGATCTAGTATAGTAAAAACTAAATGATATCAAGATATCCCCTAATGATTGAATTATGACTCTATAAACAATATAATCTTGGATGAAATGATATACTAAGATACATGTAATTTTCAAAATTATAACTCAATACTTTTCATATATTTATTTTAATCCAACTATATAAATACAGTATAATCAATTGTTTTACTCAATATAAATTACCATTTGTCAACATAATCTGAAGATAGTGTCTCAAATAAAAATTCCAACTTGATAAGTATTAAAATATTCAATCTCGTCATTAAATATAAAATGAAATAAATAAAAAATTTATTTTTAGTTATTAATTTTAATTTTGTGATATAATCAAATGATATATCTTCTCATTTCATTTATTTAATACCCAATGTCTTAAAAAATCACATAGTATATGATGTTTGGTAATTATCTATTGGTTGGATTAGAATTTGGCTGCATGTACTTCTACTGATCATTCCATTCAATGCCACTAATATTTATTCCATATATCATCATATATATCCTTGACAAAATGTATTAATTATAGAGTTTAAATATAAAATTAGTTCATCATCCATCGATGTATATTATGTGGAATATATAATCAGACTTAACAAAGAATTTATGGAATTTTCTCTTCCTTCACCCACGTATGACAATTAGATGATTGAAAGTAACATTTGAATATCGGCTCAATCTTCAAAACTATTTATATAAATAATAAATACATTGTATACAATTATGATTCTTTTGGATCACAAGATTCAAAAACAATAATCAATACATAAATATAAAATAATATTATTCAACTTCGACAATAACAATGAGGTAGGATATGTGGAATGATATACCATAAATATTATTTTAAACATATAGTCTATTTAAAATATAAATTATCAATTCTTAAATGGATTTATCTGATATTATTCCATATTAATAGTAAAAACACCTGGATATAATTTAATACCAAATTTTTACATCCTATTACAAATTTATACATCTAATTTCCTATGAATAAACATTGATATGATGTCATAATAAGATGGGAAATTATTTCACCTATAATTTGTATGCATAAAGAATAAAACACATAAAAATATATGATATTTTTTATGTATAAATAAATCATAATCCATTATGTTGATCCTTCTCCGTAATAAAAAAACACGAAATTCCCATAAAATATTGAAACAAATTTCCCGTCTATAGTAATAGTAACCATATTAATAAACATAGTATATATAATAAATCATAATAACAAATCCATGTTTATTTATTTTTGAAATGAATGTGTCACATATTACATGATCATATTATTTTACAAACCTGTACTCATAAATTAACTTATAAAATATTGACTAATTACTTACTAAAAAGATAACACAATCAGATATTGAATCTTCTCTATTAGAATATCTGACCCATATATTAGGGTTCATGTAAAAAATGTATATAAATAACTTTTTTAAAATATAGAAACATTAATTTATAACATACATATTCTAACTCGCACTACCTTATATTCTTTTACCATATCTACTTTTAATTCATTGAATTTTCCATGACCATCCTATCCACTATATCTTCCCTAATACCTACCTCTACCTCACCTCTAATCAATTATATGCCTCCAAGGATGATAAAATATTAACCCTAATAATATAATCATGTATCATTTTATTCATTGGATCATCAATCCTATGATAGTAAAAATGGATCTGTAGAACCAAAAAATTCGGCAAAATGTCTAATTATATTTTTTAAAGAATAATTCATTAACATAAAATGTGAGTGGTGATCATAATTGTTAAAATGAGAAAAAATAATCCAAAATGTTATAAAATATCTTAAAATAGGGTTACATTAATTTATATATGAGGTAATTCATGAACTACCTATATTATTTATAAATTGTTATGTTAGTTTACAAGAACAATTACCTACCTAGAAAATGAATAAATGAATATTTGGAAATATTCCCATCAAAAACTTTTATAAAAGGACATATCATAAAAACATTATAAACCACACCCCTATTTTGGTTTCCACACCAATATCTAAAGAAATATCCTCCTTAATAAGAGTATATCATATCTGGGATATTTTTATCATGATAATGGCTGCCAAATAATTCATTTCAAAAAATGTTTTTAATGTAAATTTCAAATTTTTAAAATACCTATTTTTTCATTAAGAATTTTAACCATAATCTATATCTACTTATTAATTAATTTTACAAATAAAATAGATATAATTTAAATTAAAGAATTAATAATTTATAAATATGATATTAGAGGAATAAATCATATTAATACACATTCATTTGTTAATGAATATTATTGTTTGGGTTAGATTAACTATGTACCTGAAAGAAGCTATTTAATTTTTATCATATTTTAGTATGAAGAAATAAATATATAAAATACATATTGTTAATAATGTATTTCTTTTTTGTTTAAAATTGTATAATGGGGATATATAAAAAATTACTATACAGATATATCTCATTGACAAATTGAATATCCCCAAATGAAAAATTCATTAATAATTCCTCACAAATTATATTTGTAAACTCTTTGAAAAATAATGAGAATAAATATAACCAAAAAACAAAAATATATAATATCTAAAAACATTTATGAGGCCATGATCACAAAAAATGATCAAAATTGACCTGCTAAAGCAGAAATAGAACTAGTTGAATAATGTGATCATAGTGATTAATAATTTTTTTGAATGATTATTAAATTGAAAAAAATATAAATGAATGGGAACAGTTAAAAAAATTAAATATTGTACTGATATAGTTTAAAAATAAAAAAATTTGTATTAAAAAATACTTAGATTATGCTCAGCTAACACATAATATATTTTAACGTTATTCTTGACTAAATATTGTTTCATTTTATTATATACATTCTTCATTCTTTCATTTTGGGTATATTCGAATCCATTGAGTATATAATATAGTATTTCATCTAGTTTTCAATTATTTTTTACTTTCCTTCCTAGAAACATATATTTAACTTCCCAATATTTTATAATGAATCAAAATTATGTCGGATAACATATAAAATATGATATACCGAGCATAAAAGAAAAACAATATATTATTTTATAATTTTAATAATTGAAACCAAGATGTCAAATTTGTTGGAATGAATAAGAATAAATTATATATGAAATAATTATAAATTTCTGACTTAATATTAATTTATAGTTAAATCATTATAAAATAATCACATATTTTGGTTATGTTCTTTCTTTCTTCAATAATATGTTTTCTTCAACAATGAGTTTCCTTGTTTTTTATAATTAAATAATATAATTAATTTTTAGAAGTTTTATAAAATTTATAGGAAAAATTATCATTATTTTTAAATACAAAATGAAAATATTTTAATTGAATGATTTTGTGAAAATTTATGAATATATTTATTTATCAAGGTATAGTGAAAAATTCATATTTTCATTGAAATTTGTATATTAAATTAAATAATTTACAAAGTAATATTATATTTTGGATTACTTTGAAATTATAATTTTTTAATTATGATTAAAATTAATCAAATTATGGTTTTTTTAATTTATTTTATACTTTATTTTATTATAAAACCATTTTATATTTAGAAAGGTGCATTTCCAAAAAAACTTCTCATTTTATTATTCCATATTAATATTAAATAATATAGAAAATATCTATTTAATGATATAAAAAATATAATCCATATTTGGAATCAATTATTCCATATTTATTAAATATACCCCTTTTATTTATCATCAATACAAATTGTAACCTTGGAAATATTTGTTACTAAGGTAATTAATAAATCAGATAATTAAGCCTAAAAATAACCTGATAAATACTATAAAATACCCAAAAAATTTACCAAAATTTTATTGGATGTATAAATTTCATATATATACATCCATGATTTAGTTAAATGAAAATTATAGGCCACATATATGAGATTATATCCTTTATAATATTTTAGTTTATGAAAATTCCAATATGTCACCCACTTGTTTTTTACAACTGTAAAATTCTAAATGTAGTGTAATTTAGAATAAATTTTTAACTAATATAGTATATTTAAATATAATATAATTATCTTCTAAATTTTAGTAAATTTTTATTTTTTGGAAAAATTTTACCTTCAATTATTTCACAACACTTATGTAGTAACTAATAATAAATTAAATATCAAATAAATGATATTTAAAATATTAAAATAATAAAAATTTAGAAAAATAATGAAATAGAGTAATTTTCTAGATTACCTTGACTTTTTATAGATAAATTATATATATTTCTCTAATTAAATGTGTTATCGTGACATCATTAAAGTCAGACTAATGAATAGTTGTAATAAGTGACATTAATGTTATATTATAATAACTGATATTTTTTAAAATGACATTTATTTTTTAAAAAACAAAGATTCATAAAATCTATTAAGATAAGGATGAAAATATTAAACATGATCCATTTTTTCTATTTTAAATAAATTATATTGAACTTCAATGTGTGAAAATAAATGGCGTCTTGGTAGGAGTTAAATGGGTTAAATAAGTGTTGAAACCAAATGAAAAGTAAAAAATATATATTCCAAAACATATGTAAAAATTTCTAGTAGGGGTGATTTATAAAAGTCCTCATCTTGACTTATAATTAACTATCATTGGGTCGATTTAAATTAAAAAATTAATTTAAATTAATTTAATATTTTGAAAAATACCATGAGTGCCCCTCCACTCTCTTTTAAAACGGATCCCCCTATTCTCAATTCATCATGCTACAAAACCATTTTGGTTCAAACAATATCTACCCAAATACCTATTCTTAATCCAATAACTCATTAATGGGGACTTATTTTTTGGTTTAAAACCAACTATAATGATCAAAATGTTTCAATTAAATGAGGTTTACGAAAGAAGATGTAGAGTTTTTATCTGCTAATTTTTGTTTTATTTCTCATTCTAACAACATATAATATTTTTCAATAATGATGAATTAATTAAAAATTATCACAGAAATTCTTATATATTTTTAATATTTTAATTATCTTTATCAATTTCAAATTAACTGAAATGGGACAATAATTCATCATTTTTGTGTACTGCAGACTGCCACCTTACAAAATGATGTAATTAATTTTCTATAAGCATCATTCATGGATTGATGATAATGATTTAATTAAATTAAATTTATGAAATTAATTAAATATTTATCATTAGGAATATATAATATATCCCTTACCTTCTCACCATTCAATGCACTGAAAACTGATTATGACATTCATGTCTACGGGTGGAATAACTCCTCTATGAAGCGATTTGATTCATTTTTCATCAACTCATCACATGGAATATGTATATATATATATTCATAAATAATTAAGTAATATGATATATATTATATGATTATTATTATGGAATGTTAAAATGATACTTACTTTATTTCAATATTTTATATAAAAAAGAATCTTTACTAATGCGTACATATGTCCTACCCTCTCCAAGAATGTAACATTTTCTTATTTTTTATAAAAATATTTAATGGTATGATTTTAAATTATAATTTATTTATTAAATTGAAATTTTTTTCACGAATAATATTTTGGAGATGGTTTAACAAATGCCTCTTTGATCATAGTCAATTAACCAAATCCATTTTTATCTTATGAATTGAATAAGGTCAAATCATTTGACATGAACATGAATAATTTGTTAATTTTCATAAAATGTTAATAAGTGGAATAAATAGAAAAATTAAAACCTAAAAGGTTCTAAATAATTTAAATAATTTACATAATTATATTTCTCATGAAGATAATGAACATACATTATGTGTTAGACTCGAGGTAAGGGACATTCTTTTAAAACACATCTTTTAAAGTTACTATTAATACTCTATTTATCTTCAATAACCATTTTATTATTTTCTGAAAATATTTTAATGATAGTTATTGTTTTCATTTAATTATGTTTTAATGTTATTTTACCCAATTTTTACATTTTATATAAAAATTTGAATAATTTTTCTATCGGTTTCCAAAAGACGTACTGTGTGAATTTTTTAGCGAAAATATTGAAGGGATTTTTTATTTACTTTACTACATTGATATAATTTCCTTCTATTATGACAAATAATTGATTTGAATATTAATTTATTTTTTATGTGTTAATTTGATTATAATTCTTTTTTAATATACATGAATTTCACATGAATTTTAAAATTAATTTTTAAAATGGAATGGTTAGTTTCCCTAAAAAAATGTTTTTATGGTGAAATCATTTATGTTTTAGGATTATATTACTATTATTTTGAATTGTATATGAGTAAATGTGTTTCTATTTTTTTTAAATATAAATGGACATCTTATTTCCTTATAATGATTAGTGTATGTTTTTGTTGGAAGTTTATTCTAATGGTTATTTTAGATGTAACAATTATGGCTAATCCATGTATAACCATGAGGGTTATATGAAGTATAACCATGAATATTATTTTATTATATCGAATAGGGTTATATCATAAGTAATTATGATGATAAAATGATAACCTAATTTACCTATATGAATTATCAATGGTTGATATTTTTTTTGAGAAATATCATTTTTTCACAAGGTATGTTATTAAGATTTTGTGAAAAGGATATTATATGTTACTTAATAATTGTGGAAAGTATAACATTGTGAAATTATATTCATATGTTTATCATGTTTTTAATGAAACCATTATGGGTTTTATTTTTTGTTTAATATTTCTTATAAAGATTTTTATGGAATTATTTTTTCATGAAAGGTGATTTCTTAGGTAAGTAAATGTTTATTGGGCGTCGAATGATTATTTTTAAAATTGAAGCTTTTTATATGTTTTTATGGAATAATTATTTCATTCATTATTTTTATATCCATTAGTATGTTTTTATGATAATAAATTTTTTTAAATGTTTTTCCATGAGCATAAGGATGTGTAATGTTATATAAGAAGGTATTTTTTACTGATGTGATGGTTTATTTATGAAAATAAACACTGTTTTATTTAAAATGAATTAGTTTGGATGAAAAAATTGATACTGAGTAAAAGTATCCACTTGTAACGTATAGGATTACATTAAAATATTTGGCTGAAATTAAATAAATCTATAAAATAAAATGATCCTCAGGATTTTATAAATAGAATTATTGTTCAATGGAAATTGAATATGTAATACATAGGGTCAGGTACAAATAATTGTTATAAGTGGAGGGTTTAGATAACATTAGAGGGTATAAATTTTTTGTTAGAGTTTATCATGATTTTTATAAACACAATCATTGGTCTATATGGTTTCGGTTTATCATATGTTCAATGTTTTATAAACCCTATTCTGAGGTTTATTTTATGGATTTTTAAGGCGAAAAATGATACTTTTGGAGGATATTTTTATTAATATTGATATATATATATACATATTATGCTTATCATGTGTAAATTTTATTTTAGGATGAATGATATTTTTTGTGGACATACAACTAATGTTTCTGACCACCATTATGGTTAATATGATCATTGACATTAAAGGAATTATGGGTTATTAGATTTTTTGATGAAAAATTAAATTTATGAGATAACATTTATGGATAAAAAATTTCATTACTGATGAATATATTGATCTTATTTCATGAGGTTTTTGATCACATTTATAGCTATTTTATAAATTGTTTTTTTGAAAATGGTTAACCCACGGGTCAAGCAACTACTCATCAGATCAGGAAATGGCATGGGGACATGATCCCACAACCAAAGGGAGACAAGGGTGGAACACATTCCACTGAACTACTTGATTCCACAGTAGTTATGGAATTTTTTTTAGTTAAATGATTCAACAGATGAAGTATAAATTTATTTTTGGAACCCTATAGTCTTAAGGTATATTTAATAATATGGAATTTAATTTTATTATTAATGAATAATCTTTATTTTGGATATAGAAATGATATGAACATGTTTTTTTAGTGATTCAAGAGTTTTTGGGAGAAGTTTATAATATCATGGATATTTTTTCATTTGAGAAATTTCATTTTTATGAGAATTTATGAGTGATCGATTTAATTTATAGATAAATGTTAAATTAATCATGGAAGAATATTTAATCAAATCTTTCTGATTTTTGGTTTTGATTATTAGTCAGGAATATTTTTACAGCATTGATGTTTAGTTATTTATTGAAGTATTAATGTTTAATTTTTAAAAATGTGAGCTTAAAATTAATTTTATTAGTTTAACGGTCTCTCAATTTTCGGAATTATGTTATTTTATGATAACCATTTTTGTTTTGGTTAAGTAATAAATAATATAGGAGTATTTGTTATGGTATTTTATGATCCTTAAAATATGATTCTAGTATTTCGGACATGAAAAATTTATCTTAAATGCTCATCATTTTGATAGTAAGATGAGTTTGTGGTAGAAGTTTATTAAATAATGAGATTATTATTTTCATATATATTTATGTTCATTCATTATTAGTGTAGATGTAAATGTAATTCCTTAACAATAAGAAAACAATATGGATAAAAAACATTATCTATATAGTTTTCATGCAAATAAATCGATATCCATTAAAGAAATCATAGATTTGTGGTTTTGTGATTGTTAACCTTTTTATTACCATGTTCTATATCACCATCAATCCATTATGGGAGATATTCTTATCTTCCATATCCATGTGTCAACTTCCAATGCATGATATCTTATACAGTAACCTATTATGTGTTATTCCATATGATATTTGAACCTTCCTTTCTCTCTTTTCAGGTATATGTTTTATTGATACTTTTAGGATTTAGTTACTCAAAAATGGTTTTGTAGAAATCCAATAATTGATCACATAACCGATATTAAATTTAAAAAGAATAAATTTATAAAATGTTGGGAGAATGTAACATACCAAGATTTTAAAAACAAAAAAACCTATGTTGTATAGCGTACAAAATATTCCACAATAAGCTTATTGAACAATGAAATATTATTATTTAAATGTGATAATTATAACATAGCTATTAAATAATTGGGAATAAATAGTTATAACTATGGTAAGAAAAAAAATACCAGCTTCGTAATAAACATAAATTTATTTATAAATTATTATATTATAATCATATAATTCTTAGTAATG
The DNA here is from genome assembly GCA_963277665.1 of Viscum album. Classification (NCBI taxonomy): domain Eukaryota; kingdom Viridiplantae; phylum Streptophyta; class Magnoliopsida; order Santalales; family Viscaceae; genus Viscum; species Viscum album. The sequence continues at coordinate 1,304,019,206 of OY728127.1, forward strand.
TTTTTACTCATTGGAAATAAATTTTCATCAATATGGGTTTTAATTTTTTTTATTAGAACAAATTATAATTAAATCAGGGAAGTTTTAGATTTTTATTGAAACTGTAACTTTATATTGAAATTCAGTATCATAAAATAATCATAGGATGATATTTTGAGAGTGTTTTGAACATGTAAAATTATCAAAGAATACAAAAAAGAGTAATTTTCACTAAAAATTGTTTTTTCTTTCATGGAATTTACAAATAAAAATTCTATTCTAGATTAGTTTAAAATTAAATTAAGTTATTTTTAATTTAAAATAATGAATCTATGGTTTCCAAAAGGGACTTTATACTTTATTATTTTAAAAAATATATATTTAAAAAGTTAAATTTTTCAGAAAAACTGGTTTTCATTTCCTTTTTCGAGATTAATATTAGATTAAATTTAGAATATTATGTGTTTTGAATTATAAAAATTTGATTCGAAATTTGGAATGTTAATACCTAAAACTAGTAAATGTAGCCCTTTAATTTTTTGGTTGAAATGAATTGTAACCTTGGTAATCTGTCTTACCATGATAAATGGTAAATCAGATAGTTAAGGGAAAAAAATAACATGATAAAGACTAGAAAATGACCCAAAAATAAGCCCCAAATTTATTTGATGAGTAATTTACCTTCAAAAAAATTCACAGTTTCGTTATAAGAAAATTCTAGGCTAGATAGATGAGATTGTGACCCTTATAATAATTTAATTGATAAAAAGTCAAGCATGTCACGCTCTTATTTTTAATAAGTGTAATATTTTTATTACTGTTAAATGTAGAAGATATTTTAGACTATTGATTTTATTTTTAGATATAAGAGATTTATCTTCATCATTTAAATTTATATTTAATTTTTTGTGAATGAAAAATTACCTTAAATAATTTCCCAATAATGATGCATTAATTATTTAAATAATTGAATAACAAAAAAAAAAGAAAATACAAATTTTTTAATAAATAATATTTTACCTAACAAATTTAATCTAAAATTTTTAGAATAATTTTTCTAGTTAGGGATATGATAAAATATAATTTTTTTTCTAAAATAATGTTATGTTTCATCTTGATATTAATAATTTAAAAGTAATAAATAGTTGTATAAAGTCACATTAATGTTCTATTATTATAAATATTATTTCATTAAATGATATAAATTTCATAAAAAATTCAAACTCATCAAATGTATTCCTAAAGATATTAAAATAAAAACCATAGTCCATTTATGGGTCCACTATCATATTTTGGATATTATATTGACTCTTTTAGGGTAAAAATAAATGTTCTCATGGTAACAATTATGATATTAATTATGGGTTAAAACTAAAGGATTATAATAAGAATACTATAAAACTTTATATAAATTCTATTGGGTTTGGTTATTTTGACCTATACCCATTTTATACAATTAATAACTCAAAATGATTCTATTTTTAACTGAAAATTAATATATATATATATATATATATATATAATATTTTTTGTATCCCTCCACTCTCTTATAAAAGGGTTCCTCTTTATCACAAAACATCACTCTTAAAACACATTCTTATCAGTGAATATCAACCCAAATTTCTTCCTAGAATCCCCCCACTCATTCTAGGTGCTTAACTTCTGGTATAACACTATAATAGTGTCCTTAAGGAGTTAATTTAAATGATGTTTTCTCAAGAATAATATTTTTTTATCTTCTTATTTTTGTTTTGGTTCTTATTCTGCCACACAAAAATATTCTTCATCCGTAGTTTAATAATATTTTATTATCCTCTATATTCATAGATACAATTATTTTAGTATGATGATATATCTCCATCCCAAATCCCAAAATATGATAACCTAATTCATATTTCTAATGTACGGTAGGCTACCACCTCATGAAATGACGTAACTCATTTTCCATCATGATATTTCATGGAAGGATAATAGTGATAGAATTAATATTTTAATATTATATCAATGAAATATTTATCATTATTTAATGATAACATATCCTTTATCTTCGTACCATTCAAGCAACTAAGAAATGATATTTTTGTTCGTACGTAGATGTGGACTACCTTCCCCACAAAGTGATGTGTTTCATTTTTCATCACAACATCTCATGGAATATAAATATATATATAAATATATACATATGAATATATAGAAATGTAATATTATATATAGGAAATGATGATTATTATGGAATGTCAAAATGATGGTTACTCTCTTCCATAGTGATCATAGAATACTGGAAAAGTTACTCCTGCCTAGGTACGGCCTATCATCTCTGTGATTGTAAGGTTGTTCATTTTTCATAACCATATTTAATGGTTAGATTTTAAAGTATAATTTATATATATAAATGATAATATGATTATGATTATTATTTAGAATATGAAGGAAGATTTCCTCTTTGACCATATTTAAATCAGTGAAGTTATTATAGTATTAGGAATCAAATATCAACATAACATCCAACATAAACAAAAATAATTACATATAGGTTATAAGATTGTAATAGGTGAAATAATGGGATCAATAAAAATGAAAATGTTTCATTATAAATTAAACAATTAAAATATTTATATTATTTAGGAGGACCATAAACCTACATCACATGTCCGACTCGAGGTAAGTGCCTTTTTTTAAAAATCATCTTGTAATGCTTCCCCTAAGACAATTTTTTCTTCAATATACATATGATTATTTTATAAAATTCTTTTAATGAGGGTTATTACTATTCATCTATTATTTTTTAATTCCATTTTAACCATTTATTAGAATTTGAAAAATGTTTTGAAGAGAATATTTTTGTTTTTTTTCCAAATGAGTTAATTTGGGTATTTTTTATCAAAAATTTTAAATGATTTTTTTTAGCTTATATAAATTCAATGTAATTTCCTATCATAATGATGACTTAATGGTATAAATATTCAACTAATTTTTTCAGGTTTATTTTTAATGAAAATGTTATTTATTATGTGTAAAGTCCATTTGAATTTTAAAAATCATTTTCAGAATTGAAAGGATATTTTTTCTCAAGTAATGTTTTTTTGATGAATGATTTTACATGTTATGATTATGTTATGGTTCTTCAGATTTTTTTAGGATGATATGTGGTTCCATTATAAACTATATAATGGTGGGTATATTATATCACTATAATTCACTGGGTATTTTTATGTTGGATGTTGACAATAAGGGTAATTTCATGTTTAGTTGTGATGGTTATTTTACTTAGAACGAAGAGGGTTATGTCATGTATGACTCTGTGGGTTGTTGTAGGGTTTCATTGATGGTTACATATTTTGTTTGATAATAAAATGAGTCCCCTAGTAACCTATATTATCTATTTATTCTAGTTATGTTTTCATATAAATCTCATGTTTTCACAAGGTATGTTATTATATATATGTTCAACTGACAATATATGTTACTTCATAAGGGTGAAAAGTATAAATTTTTGAAAAAAAATATGATTTTATCAGGTTTTCAAAGGAACCAATATCAGTTTTCATTTTCCATTATGAATTCTTATGAATTCGTTTACCGAATGTTTTGGGATGAAAATGTTATTTTTTAGGTAAGTCAATGTATATTTTGAAAATAAATTTTATTTTTAGAAAAAGGAAAATTTTGTTATGTAGTTTTAGAAAAATAACATAATAATTTTTTAAGCCACTTAGTGGGACGTTATGCTCATGCCATTTTTAAAATGTGTTTAAAAGGTCATATAGATGGGTAATGGAAAATAAAAGGAAATTTATTAATTTCATGAACATTTCTTATGAAAAGAAATAATTTTTTATTTAAAATAATCTCTTTTATGTGAAAATGGATACATAGTATTATTTTCTACTTGTAATATATATGATTAAATTTTAATAGATGGTCTTAATTCCATAATATTTTGAAATGAAAGGATACCGAAGATTGTAGGAATATGAAACTTGGTTTAAGGACTCTATAATTTGTAATTATTAAGGATGATTCCACATATTCTATCAAATTGATTTTGAACTCATAAAATATGACAATGTATTCCAAAAATAGTCAATCATTATTTAGGTTATGTATATTTTATATTGATATAAATACATACCAAAAATCCATTTAATTATGTTTTCTAATGTCATACATATAATTATTTTTTTTCTTCTATACCTATCATACTTTCAACAATTTTATAAAAATTACAATTTTATATCTATTTAATTGATTTATGTAACTTCAAACCATTGAAAGTGATTAAATTGATCATCATTCAATATACAAATTTTTTTACCATTCTGTCTATATATTTACTATTTTAGAATAAATTTTCTACAATTTTAATTTATTAGTTTGTTAAATTATTAAAACTAGTATTTAAAATGAATTTTCTGATTACTTTAAATGATTTTGATAGAGACTTACATCAATAATTTTTCAAACAAAAATGAAAAATGTCAATAAAACCATTTTCATGATTTATATTCCATTTTTATTTTTTATTATACATAAAATAAATTATGAAAATTTATTATCATCCATGTGTCACCCTTTAAATTCACTTATGATATGTTATTTTGGGGAATTCTTTTTATCTTCATATCATGTTTTTTAATAATTTATATGTGATACCCTATTAAAATTGTATATAACCCATTTTATTTAAATTTAATTATAATGGTATGATTTTAATATATGTATATTTTTTTCAATTATTAATAATATTTTCTATTTATTATTATTTGATGGAAACATCCAAAATTATATATCCATCTACTTAATTGTGTAAATATTACATTTGTTAACATGATATGTATGGAATAAGGGACATTATTATAGACTATAATTATATGAATAGAAATGATGCAGATATCCTTTTACACTATGTTTTTATGGTATTATAATTGAATCAATGTATATTTTATTATTTTGTATGCTTATTCATATTTAAAAAATCATATTATATATCACCATAATTACTTATTATTGATTATTACATCTTATGTTATGATATATGTTAATAATATATTATTATTCTATTATAATGCCATGTTATTTTCACAATATATGATTATTATATCATGTATTTTGATTAAATTCAGTAAATCAATGATATTTTTCCACTACTCATCCAATTTATCCCAAGAATATGTTTTGTCACATGTTTCTAATCAACTAAAAAATCATTTTTAATCAATATTTATTTAACTCTTATTAAGACAATGTGATCTTACCTTTTGTATTTTTTACAATTTTTTTAGGTAATATATTATTATATTTTGTATTATTTATCCATATGGGACCATTTTTGAGAAATTCTGTGTAACAAAAATACATTGTATTTGAAATGTCCTAGCCTAGGATCCACTATACCTTTTCCATGAGTTAGTATTCCACAAGATCTCTAGGAAACCACCTCATATTCTAGTGTATTCTTACTAGTCATAGGGGTATAAAGGTTTATAGGGGTGACTATACGCCCCCAATAGATCACAAAATAGTAATATAAAAAACAAATAACCATAAATATCATAGTAGGATGAATGAATAAATAGAGATATATATCTCAAAACTAATTTGAAATAGAAGCATATAAATATACATGACTGTATCAGTGAGGAAATTTAGAAAATCCAAAACACTCAAAACACCCATACATCAAACATCACACTGCTCTAATTAGATAACAAAGAAAAACAAAATAAAATGGATGAAATGGGATGTAAAATATGTCAAATATGATCCACATCTTTTCCCATGATATCATCCATGATATCAATGTCAATCATTCACAACACATCTGAAGCCCTATCAAAAATCTATTTTAGTAATAGACATGTGATATCTACTCGGGTAACCAAGTGTAGTAGAGGGCGATAGGGGTGTGAGTAAAACATAATACCCTACTACTAATGGTGTCTATGAAAAATACTTTTCAAATAAATAGTTTACACTGATAATATTTTGAGTGAATAAATATTATATGAATAAATATATATTTAAATTAGATAACTATCTATCCCGTAACCCATTTTCTAAGGTGAAATGAATTCCAAAAAAATCATAAATCAACTAATGTTGGTCATATGACTAATATAAAAAAGGATGAAATATACAATAAATAAATGAATAAACTTTTCTTACATCATCAAACTCGTGAATGAAAAAATCATCAATTAGTCCCTCTAAACCATGGATGTTAAGTGCCATTTTAGGAATAAAAACCCCTAATGTACAATCCGATATAACTACCTAAACCTTGGATGTGTAGTTAAATTTTTTTCATTTATAATCATACATCATAACAATATTATATGTATCATCAATATAAAATATACTCATATATACACAAAATAGTTATCAAAGCATCAGTCTGCAACTAACCCATTGATACAGATCATAAGAATAAAATCCATTCCTTATGGTATTCCAAAATAATCAGAGCATTATTAATATAATTATATTTTATACAATAAGATCCTAAAACTTATGTTCGACAACTATTCTATATAATATACAACCTATTATAGGATCAGCATCCCAAAATTGAACTGCTAGGTTTTACTACCATTTCCTAGACTATTAGTTTGGAACCTAAACTATTCCTTCATTTCATAATTACTCATGATGAAAATCATGAAATTAAAAAAATAGAAAAATTATATATACTTCATCTCTAATATACCTTTTACAAGGTCTAGTATGACATTTGTATATAGGGGAACCAGCACACCCATTTCAAATAATGATTTTTAATTAACCTAAAATATATTTTCTAAAATTATTGGGATATGAACATCGAATTTTTAAAAAATATAATTAAATAATGGATTTGTTTATTTTTAATAGAAAACAAGGACAAAACCAAACACGTTTGGATAAATTCATTTCGGGGCCCTCTTAGATTTTTCATAAATGCATTTATTTAAAAAAATTCCAATTAATAATATAAAAATATTGTAAAAAATTAATATCTTTTCCATACTATGTATCCATTAAATATTAAACCTATAAAATCAATAATATTATGTGAGATAATCTCACAACCCGCCCAGTTTACTTTTTCAAAACCCTATTTACCATTTCTCAAAAATAGTCCACCTCATGGGAGGACATTTGTTTGGACTTATAAATGTCAATGGATCTGATATAATTTTTGGAAGGTATATGGTATGAATTTAAATCAAAATTCATGAAGTTATCCTGTGGATGAAAACCCACCATACGTAGTCATTGAGTCATGAACCACATAAACAGGTAAATAAATTAACAACACCATGTGTAAATATTTTACACAACCAAACTCAAAAATAAGGATTTCTCAATATTTCCATAGCATGACGGGCTTACCAAGGATTATCCAAGCCCCATGAAAACTAATCAGCAAAAAAATGACCTTTTATCAACTACTAATTTTTTAACATAACATATGGAAGTAAAAAAAGTTAATTATAACAACTATAATTAATTAATTAGGTTATCATCATCTAAAAATAATTCTAGAAAGCTCACCATGTTATCACCACTTCTCAAAACATCCCAAAACTAACATGGATGACCCACATCAGACTCCCAATATCATCAATGGGATACCCCATAAAATAATACCATTATATTGATTAATTAAATTAATTCAATATTGAATAAAAATGAAAATTTCCCATATAGTTATTCAATATAGAGTTATTGTTCATCTCCCTTACTAATAAATTCTATTTCATCATTAATTTTAATACATTGAACTTATTTTTATTCATTGCATAAAAATAATATTATAATATTAAATTATACCGAGGATAAATTCTTTTATCCACATAAATTTATCCAATTGGAAAGACTCCTTTTCACAAACCTTGGACATTATTCCAAATAACCACAGCTTCATCATTTATTTTTTTCTAAATAAAATATCACAATTTTTATTCAAATATATCTGTTCATGATATTCATTATTATATTTGATAAAAATCTTGTCATTAGTAAAATCGTAGAAACATTTAGGCTCTATATGTTATAATATTGCAGTATATTATAAACATTTCATTATCCTTGTTTTCACATGCTATTTCCCATCATTAATGACATTTTTTCATTAATTATAACCCCATATATTTGGATTTATTATTAATGACTAAATTATTCCAATATCTTAATTTTCGATTCTGTCATTGAAATAAAGAGTAATCGCTTATTTTACCACTATATTATTCAACTAATGAACGCATTATTCAAAAACTATATCACCCATTTAAAAAACATACTAATTTTCTTTAATAATAACAATTTTTAGTTTGTTATTTTATAAAATATTTTTTTGAGAGTTTGTATTTATTTAATTTTTTTAAGTATACTAGAAAAACAAATTCCCCTTCTTTATCAATATTTCAAAGTATCTTCACCAAAATGAGTAGGATGTAATTATTTCTATAGATATATACATTTTTTACTTCTTATCATGCCACATCACATATCTGGTTTCCTCTTCTCCAAAGAATAACATGACTCTATTTGTAATAGAGAATAATTTCAACTCTTCTCCGATGCGAAATTTCTATAAAATATATTTATTTATGAGACTCGTCTAATCTATTTCACTGATTGGTTGGTTTCCCCTATCAAATACACTATTTTATGAAGGAGTTTTCAAAGGTGATCTATATATATTTGTATAATATTATTTGAATAATAATATAATTATAAATTTTATAATTTCACAAAATTATCAATCTAAAATTTCAAAAAATTATTCTTGCCACACCCATATTTTCAATTCCATTATTTTTTTCAAATCCAATCTTGGTTCTTAGTTTTCTCTTGGTTTCCGGGTGTTCCGCTTTTGAAATTTTGGTGTGTCGTGTGTTCTTGATCTATGAAAATAGTCTTATGGGTGTTCTATAGTACTTGGACTCCACTTTTTTAAATGAGATAGTATAGGGTTATGGTGGTTTGGAGTTGGATTTGTGACAATCCATGTGGCACCAATTGTGTGGCATGTTGTTGAGTTGGTTTATACCCATGAGTTGGACACATTTTGGGGTTAAAGTAGTTTTTTTTTAATTTTTCTCCCATATCCTTTTCTTACCTTTAACCCATGGTTTCCCCATGGGCCACCCCCAATAATTAGGCAAAACATAAATTTTTTTTTGGCCAGAATAGGTCGCACTGTTTAGTAAATTGTGCAGACAAACCGTGCAACGGTGTCAAACTCAAAAAATGTCTTCCAATTCCATATTTTACATTCTGAAAATAAACCAAATATACCCTCTATTTTACCTTTCATTCCTTATCCCTATGTACATCCTCCATGCACTCTCACCCTCCCTTGGAACTCAATTTTTAAGGGAGATTTGATTAGGGAAAAATCAAAATCATGAAAGTAAGTCTTCATCTCTTTGATTTCATCCACCTCCATAGGGTTTATTCCATTTTTTCATAAATTTAATCTTGAGAAATAACTGGGGCTTTGTACCTAGGATTTTAATTGGGTTTTTTGGTCTAATATTATGGTTTTAGGTTTCTTTTCACTTCCTTGTGGTGTGGTACTGGTGTGGTTGATGTTTCACACCTAGATTTGAGGGTTTCGACGAAAAAGATAGATGATTCTGTATGTAAGCATTTCATGATGAGTTAGATTGTTGTATTTTCCCATTTTTTATATTCCTCATATGTTTTTTGTGGTGTGAAAACCATTTTTGGTTGTATTAGTAAAGAATTTATTTTTAATGATACATTTTTTCTTGATGTTGTGTATTTTTCAAATGTAACTCATGTGATATCTTTTGTGGTAGTTATATAAAATGGAAATGTTTTTTATTTGTTGGTGAAAGTGGCTGCCAATTCTGGTTGGGTAATGATTTAGTTTCATGTGTACCTCAAAAGGGGGGGGGGGTCTGAATGGGTTTTAGGTGTAAAACATTGTTATACTCTTTGAAGGTTTGTTTATCAAAATGTGTGTTTTTCATTTGTACTTTTTTGGAATTACATTAGGTAATTTTATAACACATGAGTGTGGTTTAATAAATTTTTATAGAGATTCAATTTCTTTTTTGGATTGGTATTGGTTTGAATTTTCCCTGGATGAAGTGCTTTGAAATGGGGTTTGTGTGAAAAACATGGTTATACCCCTTGGGTTTGTTTTATAAAAATTGAAAATGATTTAGTGAGATAAAAAAGAAGGAAAATGACGTACATGTACTGTTTTGGTAATTGTTTTCAATTAAGATAGGTTTTTGGAAGGCAAAGAAGTGATTTCAGATGTTATACATTTTCCGACTGTTTTATAAATTGATGAAATGTTTTATCAAATTGCAAGAAATGTGTGAAACACATTTGTGGTCTGTTTCATGTGAGTATGATGATAAAATTATTTTGAAGGTGAAAAGGGTATTATGTGAAATGTGTGTGATATTTTATGTTATTTTCACTATCTTGGAAAGGTTTTAATTTTTTTAATGAATTTGATGATGTTTTAAAGAGATGTGAAATGTGTTGTGGGCTATTTTGGTGTGAGTTGGATTTCAAAATCAGTTTGAATGAAAAGGGGGATGATGTGACTTGTGTGATAATCATGTAGGATGTTTAGTGAATGTTTTATGTGGAAGAGGTATTTTCATGTGAATATTATATTTCATGACTTGTTGAATTTTTTTGAGAACAAGAGGGAAACATAGGTATCTAGGTGGGAGGACGTGTACTAGAATGCAAGTAATTCCATTGGGTTTGGCCTCAATTAGACATAGAAAGATTGAAAATGATAATATAAACTAAACTATGAAGATGATGATGATTATGATTAGGTACCACTAGGTTTTGGGTATGTTCCCTAATAGTGGTTCATGAAAGAGAACATATATTTTGATGGTTACTTTCACTGAGATACGAGGTACTTGGGACCAACAATGAGCTACTGAGTGTGTGTTATTTCCCATTTCTTATGATCATTGGATGATTTATGAATACCATAGTCATATAGTGTGTTTGTCTAGAAAAATTCAGTATCATTGATATTTTATTTAAAATTGTGGATTATTAAAAATATCCAACTTGAAAACTATTTTTATATAAAGTTTCATCTTTTAGAAATTATTAATAGTATTACATGTTTATAAAAACTTGAAGGATTTTTATATTTTAATGTTTATCACATAAAATCAGGTAATTATGGTATCCTAATAGGATTTTGTCTAACTCTTTTCTTACACCAGTGGCTGTCAGTTGACATTGTTATTTTTTTGAAGGGTTGGGTACATAATTTAGTGCCAATGGTTCTGGTTTTTTGCAGTCCATCATGATATGGTGTCATAGAGATGGATTGAGGGTGGTTCATCTTGCCATGGGGAGGCTCTTGTGAAGTCCTTTTTGGTTTTATTCCTTTTTAATGGTCTTTAATTTATTTTTTCAAATTATGTAAATCAGTTCTGAAATTTATCAAAAGATGGTTTTTTAAAAAAATCCATATTTTTTATTGGATTTTCCAGTTATTGTATGTTTATAAACTCGATTAAATAATTCCAAATTCTCATTTTATTATACTAGGTCACTTGTTCCAGCCCTTGGGTATTGGAAAATCTATTTGGGAATTTTCATAGTCAGGGTTTAGTGTTAGTTTTTATGGAGACTAGATTCGATTCATGACTGAATGGTATCAAAGGATGTTCGGTCTCTAGGGTCACGTTGTTTGGGTAAGATTGGGATAGTTTGGATTTAGTATTTTCGAGGCATGGAAATATAATTATGAGTTGGGATCCCAGCCATCACACCTCTAGATGTGATTCAAGTCTCTAGGAGAGGTTGGGATTTATCTTTGTGCTTTGGTTTTCTTGATTTCATGATTATTAGGGGAAAAGAAAAGAGGGTTTGGTTAATGGTCTCAATGATCTCACAAGGCCTGGAAAGCCATATTGTCCCATGGATATTCCCCTAGAGCACTCTCTATGACGGTGAAGTGATTGGTGTATTTCCACCAATCATATATAAATGTCACCCACTGAAACTAGTTTCCTCTCACATTGTCTTGTGTCCTTTAGTTTTCAAATCATGGAAGTTTGGTCTTAAAGAAAAAAAGGCACAGTTTTAAGAAACATAAAGCTTTTTTGAAATTATTTCCTAATAAATATGGAATGGTTTGATTTGCGAAATGTTGGAACCGAATTTTCTAAATTTTATTGAAATTGAAAAAAAATTACACATATTTTGAAAGCAGGAACTATGTTAATGTTGGTTTTGAAAAAGTGTTTCTAATAGAGTTTTATAAACTATAAAAACGTGTTTTAATGGGATGAGATGTTTTAAAATTAATGTGTATGACTTGAATGTGAGTTCTTAATTGAATTATTGTGTCTTTATGAAATATTTCGTATGATATAAATAGGGGATTTTGATTTTTTGGTTAGCGCTCTTCAGAAAAGGAATTATTGGTTGACTATTTTGGTTTTTGAAAAGTTGATTTTTTTTGTTTTAACTGTTGGTATTTCGAAGAGTGATCACATTAATGGGGTTATATGGGATGATGGATGGTTAATGGAATGACAGAATGAGTGCAGGGATGTATTTGAGGAGGGTGCCCGGTGTGGCATGGAAACATTCATGTGTGAGGCCCATGGGGTACCATTGGTGGATATACTAATCGTCGAACTATTCGTTTTCAAGGAGATAATTTTAAAGAAAAACAGGATTTCTTGATGACGGGTTTGAGATAGTGTGTCTTATGTGTCATTGGAAATGTTTTTGTGGGATGTTTGGAGTCTATACAACCCTCTTGTTTGAACAGTGTTTTGGGTTTGTGTTTCTTTGGTAATTTGGGTTGAAGGGATGGTTAGTGGTCTCTTCAAAGAAATGTTTTGGGATTTATTTAAAGTGGTTCCATTCATAATTTTTTTTTGAAATTACATGTTTTCCCTTCTATAAATTAACCACAACCACCACTCTCTTCTCCATTTCAAATCCTACCTCAAAGATATCCTCCATGATCTCTCACCCTCCCTTGGAACTCAATTTAGAAGAGATATTTGATGCAGGAAACATCAAAATCAAGAATGTACATCTTTCTCCCTTTGATTTATTCATTCTCCTTAGGGTTTTTCCACCCTTTTTTGATGTTCCTGTTGTCCAGTTACTAGGGATTATTACCTAGGGGTTGTATTTGGGTTTCTCTATCTAATATTGTGTTTTTAGGTTGCTTTTCACTTTCTTGTTGTGCGACGATGGTGCGGTTGATGGTTCACACCATGATTTTAGGGTTTCAAAACAAAAGGTTTGTGATTCCATGTGTAAGAATTTCATGATGAGTTATTTTTCGGGATTTAATCATTTTTAATATCCCTCATATGTTGTGTGTGCTGAGAAAACCATTTTTGGTAGTATTAGTAAAGCATTTAGAATTAAAGTTACATTTTTCATGAAGTTATGTATTTTTGAAATGGAACTCATGTTATATCATTTGAAGTTGTTTTATAAAATATTAATGTTATTTATTGGTTGGTTAATGCATATGACAATTCTGGTTGGTTGATTCCATGGTGTCATGTGGGTCTCAAAAGATAATTTTGGAATGGTTTTTATGAGTTGATCCTTGTTATACATCGTGAAGGTGTTTAATGAAAATGTCTTTTTTCATATGTATCTTTTGTGGAATTATTTGAGGTAATTTTATAACATCTGAGAGTGGTTTAATAAATTCTTATAGGGCTTCCAATTCTGTGTTGTATTAGTATTGGTGTAATTTTGGTCTGGAAAAAGGGATTTGAAATTGGTTTTTTGTGAAAAACATGGTTATACCCCTTGGGATAGTTTTATGAAAATTGAAAAACATTTCGTGAGTTAAACAATTTGAGAAAATGATTCACATTCACTATTTTGGTGATTGTATTCACTTAAGATGGGTTTTTGGAAGGTAAATAGGTGATTTAGGATGTCATACATTTTTAGAATGTTATATAAATTGTTGAAATGTTTTATCAAATTGCAAGAACGGTGTGAAGCACATTTGTAGGCTGTATCGCATAAGTATGATGATAAAATGATTTTGAAGGTGAAAAGGGTATTACATGAAATTTGTGTGGGATGTTATGTGATTTTCAATATATTGGAATGGTTTTATAAAATTGTTTAAAGTTAATTTTTAAGTGTTAAAGAGATGTGAAATGTGTTTTGGGCTATTTTGGGTTGAGTTTGATTTCAAAATCTATTTGAATGAAAAGGTGGATTATGTGACTTGTCTGATTTACTTGTGGGAATTTTGGTGAATGTGTAATATGAATGAACTATTTTCTTGTGAAAATTATATTTCATGGCTTTTTTAACTTTTATGAGAACAAGATGGATATCCAGGTATCTAGGTGGGTGGACATGTACTAGTATGCCAGTGATCTCATGGGGTTTGGCCTTAGTTTCATGTAGTAAGATTGACGATGACCACACTAACTAAACTATGATTTTGATGATTATGATGATGATTGGGGACCACTAGGTTATGGTTATGTTCCCAACTAGTGGATCATTCATGAGAACAGATATTGTGATGGTTACTATCACCGAGATATGGCGTACATGGGGCCCACAATGAGATAGTGCCTAGGGGTTATTTCTCATTGTTTGTACTTACTGGATGATTCATGCTTATCAATAGAATATGATTTGTTTGGATGGAAATATTCAGTATCTTTGATTTTTTATTTTTAAGTTTTGATTCTTTAAAATAGACCACTTGAAAACTGCTTTTATTTGAAGTTGCATCTTTTAGAAATTGTTACTTGCATTCCATGTTTATGAAATCTCGCATGATTTTCATCTACGAGTTTTTATCACATGGAATATCCTAGTGGTGGTATCCAACAGGGCTTTTCCTCGCACCCTACATAATCCTTTGGGTGTAAGTATAATTGGTTATTTTATTCATTGGTTTGGGTGCTGCATTTAGTCAAAATGGTTCTGGTTTTTAGCAATCTATCGTGATGTGGTGTTATGGATATGGCTTAAGGGTGGTGCCCCTTGCCATGTGGAGGTTCTTAGGATGTACTTTCAGGTTTTCTTCTATTGTAATTGTCTTTAAACATTGTCTTATATTATTTAATTTAGTTCTAAAATTTCTTAAAAGATGGTTTGGTTTAAAAAATCAATATTTGTTTTATTGTATTTGTTTGTCATTGTATGTTTATAAACTCTAGTTAATCATTCCTAATTCTCATCTTATGATACTTGGGTACTTCTGCCAGCCCATAGGGATTGTAAATTCCCTTAAGGCCATGTTATGGGCCAGGTTTGGTGTTGGTTTTAATGATGACTAGATTCAGTTCATGATATTTCCTAAGCATTTTCTCTAATAATCATTGATATCATGTAATAGAATTAATATTTTTTTTATTTTTCATTAATCATAATCAACCAATCCATCGTACTATAATCATCTAAAATGATTATGTTGTACATAATTTTGTTAATAATCCTCATAGGCTTTGACCCATAAACATCAAAATATAAAAATTCTAAAATATCATTTAATTCAATTGTTTTTTATTTTTTTCATCCAAATAACATTTCCCTATAAGGAAAAAATCACATATTAATATAATCATATGTAAGACTAACAAAAACACTTGGACTTTCATTTTTTAAGAAATATTGAAATTATTTTTTCCTGATGTTTTCTTGTCTGTTATTCGAGGTTTTATTTTTATTTAACTCATATGCAAAGTGCATGAGCTCATTTATATAAATAGGGTAGAGATGAACATTTTTGGGCTTCCCTTTTATCACAATTTAACAATGATTGAATTTAACAAAAAAATTACCTCTTATTAAAGCATATAAAATTTCTCGAGTAAAATATATTTTTTATATTTAAAATATTAAATCGGGACATTGAAAAAAGAATACATTCATCTTTTTAATTGATAATTTTTAATTTAAAATCATATATATCTAATAATAATTGGGGATATATCATTATAAAAATTTATTTTCCTACTATTTCATATTAAATACTCTTCAGAAGAATATTATTCCCATCATATGTGAACTAATTATAAATTCAATAATCCACAATAATAATCAATTTAATTACCTATGATTTTAATCCATATTTATCATTTTAAAAAATTCAATAAAAAACATGCTTCAAATTAAAAACCGAAAAAACAACCAAAATATGTTTTATTAAGATAAATTTAACCATTCTGTATATTTTTTGAATTGGAAGGTATAAATTAAGTTAGCCAAATTATAAAATAAATTAATAAATAAATATTAACTACCCAATTAATTCTAATTCACCACATAAATTTAGTTAGTATAACTAAAACATCTAATGAAATTATTTAAAATGTATATTCCAAAATTATATCTTTATGCACTTTGATTTTCATTTTAAAGAAGCTAAGTATATTATGGATAAATGTTGAAAAAATACATTATTTATATGAAAAATATATTAACTCTATTCTTGATTAATATTGATATCAAATAAGAGTAAAAATATTTAATATTTTGAACTGTCATTTTATAACAAAAATAATTTTTCCAAAATAATTTATGAATCAAATTAAAAGTTCAATTCTTACATTTTAAAATTTTAATTAATTTTTTATTGAAAAAAAAATTAATTTTTTTTCAATTTTAATGAACTGATGAATTTTTACTTGAATATTAATAAATAACGATTTTAAAAATGCCAGGACTTTTATTATATCATTAATATGTTACCATGACTTAAAAATAAATTATTTCATTTTCATAAAAAATTATATATTCTTAATGTAAAATAGTACAATTGAAAATGTATAATTAATTTATAAACACATTTTTGAAATTTTAAATAAAAAATTTATATATTTTTTAAAAAAATTGCATTAAATAGTTAATATTTATAATTAATTTTTATAACCATTATAAAATTTACATTATGTATTTTTTTTATTACTAATCATAATATCAAAAATAAAATTAATGATAATTGTATTTTTATTTACGAAAATAAGTTATGAAGGTTAAAAAATAATTACTATTGTAAAATTTAATTTATTAAAACACTTAAAACTAAAGATAAATTTCTAAAATTCAATCTCTTTTTGACCCCAAATTAGTATTTCAGAGGATAATCATCCTAGAATCATCCTTTATACATTATTTTCTACTTTTGAATCAAAATTCCTTGAATATTGAATTGTACATTTATATTATTAAAACAATGTTAGTCTCCCAACATACAAATGGGGACTTCCACCACCCCTATAAATAAACTCTAATATCATAATTACACTTTAACCACTCCCATTTTAACTTCTCCTATATCATTATTTCACCTTTTTATACTATTTATCCATGTAAAATTCTTTAAATATGCCATTTCTAAGAGTTAATCAAAAATATGGTTCAAAACATTCAGTGTGAGTACTAATTATATAAAAATTTCATTCTATATTATCAAACTAAGAATATATATCCTCTAGAAAACATAATTAAATAATTATTATTAATATATTAAAATATTATTATAGTTAGTGTATAAATATTTTCTAACCGTCCACTTTTTAAAATTAGATTGTCATTCATTCTTACATGTGGAATATCACATCCATGAAGAAACATATTTTTGGTTTCCCAAAAAAACATATGTGGATAGTTGAAAAATTATATTTAATTAATAAATAATATATTTATAAAACATTTATTTTTTTCATAATGATAATTAAGTCCCTATGTTTCATTCGTTCTAAGGGAAATGAAAGTGTCTTCAATGTGTAATTGTGGCCTACTATCTCTCTGAAATGATGAGATTTCACCTTGATTACCACACAATTTAGGGAATTATGAAACAATATAGAATGAATTATGAATATTTTCATTACACCATTATGGTTCAATATGTGTTATATTATAATTTAAAATTGTAATAAGCTTACTACTTTTTTTAAAAAAATATAACCTATACAAGTTTTTCAAAAATTGTATCTTCATGAATGATGATTAAAATAATCATAGAGTAAAAGCAACACATTATAAATAATTATAAAACATATAATAATGTGCATTAGGAAATCTAGGAATATTGACCTTTGTATAAATGAATAAGAATAAAAATATACACTATAATTCATTCATGAATCAACTAACACTACTATATGATGATGAATATAATCAATAACTATCTAATAAATGTAAAAATATTAATTATAGTTAAAGGGTAAAAATTCAAATTTATATCAAAAAGGTTATTAAATATGTTATTATTATTTTTAAAATTAATATATTAGATATTAAATAACATTATATGTAGTCAAATTTATAGTTAAGGGGTTTTCATGGGTCAAATTGTTTCTTTAAGTGATAATGATTCCCTTATTTATATAATTTTGAAAGGTAATTTCACCAATTATATTTTGATATTATTATTACATAACTACTTATTTTCTAGGAAATTTCATTGATGTATATATTCCTTCAATTTATATTATGATGATAAAAATAATACCATTTATCTCCAAATTAGCTCTTATTATTCTATATCCTAATTCACTCATCCTATTAAAGTTTTCCTATATTATTTTGAAATCCAAATATTTTTTTATCTGATGAGGTTTAAAATTAGCTTCATCAATTTTTAAATTTGCGATTTATAAATATTTTTCTGATATGAGTTTTCAATAACAGGTTTTCAATATATAGAAAGAAATTACATTTCAATTACATATATTATCATTCACCCCACATTACCCCTAGAAAACCATTATTTATTTTTCTAATCATTATTATTATGATTATTTTTAAACAGTTTTTTTAAAAAAGATTTTAAGTTACCTACTTATAAAATTCTATGATATTAGTACATTCATATCTTTATAACAATGTTATGAAATATTTTCTAAAATATTTCTTTTCATAGGTTTCCATCCATTATAAACATTATAACATAAATCCCATATAGATATATATTTAAAATTTTCCCTATAAATTCTTCTATTAATTTTTTCATTTAGGATGATTTTATATTGTAATTAATAAATCTAATCTATGAATTCGAATTATGGGATACATTTTGGAATTGATATGAAAACCTATTCTCTTTCTTTAGGTTATTTATGATGTGATTAATTATTAATTTCATATGGAACCCATAAAGGGATTATCTATGGGTGGTGTATAATATAGCTAGTAAATTTAGGGTTATTGATTTAAATATCATTAGATAATTATTTATAGAATGGACTATGTTTTCTTTGAAAATGTGCTTATGATGGATTGAATCATGAATTTGATCATTAAACATGCTTATATGTTTGTAAAAGATATTTATTTTGAAATTATTTAGGGGAATGTTATATTTCCATTCCATATTTCTATAAATATGCTCTATAGATCATTTTATTTATCTCATGAATCCACACACATTTTCCAAGTTATATGAGTGTCCATTTGAGATTATCAAGAATTATGGACAACTATTATTGTATTATTAAAAATTTTATTTAGATATTACACTCATTAACATGTTTTATCAAATGATGATAATATAATAGATGGTGAAATGTTGATAAATGTTTCCTTTATGGAGCATTTATGATCACCCTTTTCAAAAGTTATCTTTTCAAAATTTATGAATACTGGTATAAAGTATGATACGTCTAGAATGTATTGTAGTTTTGATTATTTGTTGTGAAATGTGAAAATTTATTCTTAAATAACATTACTTTCACTATAGAAAAAGTAACCTTTTCCAGCATAAAATTACTAACAAATAATATATATTTTTCTGAAAATGATTATTTCCAACAGATATTAAATTTTGTTGATATTAAGTATGAGTACCAACATTTATTTTTAACAAAAAATATATCTGTTTATATTAGTAGTTAAACAGAAACAAATATTTTACCATCATTTAAATCTATTTCCTTTATAATAATACCAACACTTGATTTATAGATAAATGAATCTTCTATTAATAATTATTATTACCAAATAATAATTTACTATACTAAAAACTTGTTATCAATAAATTGTTCAATAATATCAAATATTTTATCAAATATTGAATATATATGTATATATATGTATATATATTATCCACTAATAACATATTATTTTTATAATAAAAAATTATAAATATGGAAGCATCATTAAAAAATTTAATAAATATAATATTAATAAATATTAGTAATGAAAAATATTTTAATGAAACAAAATTGTAAAAAAAATTATGATAAAATTTAATTAAAAATACCCACTAATGAGACCACCACCCCCCCTCCCCCACTACTACCCCCTTCCTCAACCGTACTTCCTTTTTCCCCAACTTTATTCTTCACAGACCTCCTTGCAGCAACCTTCTTGGCCATTTTTCCTCATTGAAATCATCACAAGAACCCCTACACGTTCTCATCCATCATCCCCCTATGATATCATTGTTAAAACTAGCTCCCTATTACTGTTTGACATCCTCGCTTGAAACCCTAGATTGGACCTCTCTATTCCAGGTTTTCCAAGCCATCTTCCTCACTCAACCGCTACAATCCAAATTGCATTAAACCATCATCCCCATGCGACCTCTCAGTCCTCGGATCCCTTACTCAACCATATTTGTTCCATGAATCCCTTCCCATCACCCACAGTCAATACTAAATTACATTCAAAATATTTATTATCATCTCAGTTTATTGTACATTCAAAATCATTATGATAGAAAATTCTTAATACATTTCATAAATTAAATTCTTTGATAACCATACAGTAGATTTCCCTCTCTGGTAATAATTTCATTTTTTCATTTTTTTTATTCTAAATGATATGTATTTAATAATATAATTTTTCAGACTATGTAATGTTCGTGATTCAAAATTAAATCTTTTAATGAAGAGTTAAAACATTTATCCAGTTTTATACTTTTGCAGGGACTATTTTTCTAAACTGTTAAAAGTAATTGAATTTAATTTTTCAGCTTCTATGTTGATTATGTTAACTACAATTACCACACACACATGTCCCTAATATCAACTATCTCCAAAACTAAATTATGATCATTCACTTGATAGTGACATTGTTAATTAATTAAATGGGTACTATCTCTTGAATGAAAAAGTTCACAAATTTTATGTATATTGTTATGAGAATATAATGATTAGTTTTGTTATATCTTTTGTTTCAGTTTAGAATTATTTATTTTTCCATTACTCCAAAGTTCATTTTTGAAATATTTTTTATTCTCCAATTAGATTAATTGATGGTGTTTAATAAAGTCCATCTCATGGCATCACTGAAGGGTTCATGTTATGGATGAATACATTTGGTCCAGGGCACGATCTAAGCTTTATCAGTCATGTATGTCACTATTCCCCACTGAATGATAATTTTGGGTATTTTGGAATTGATTTTGTGTATTTTTGGAAATTTTTCTCATTCAAATATATGACACACAATAATGCCTTTCTGGATTTATCTAGATTTTAATGCCTACACCTTGATTTCTGATATAGATACATGAACCAATTGTGGGAATCATCTATGTTAATTTGTTTTTGGAATCATAGAATACTTTTTAGAAATGGTAAAATGTCATTGAAATTTCTAATCCAGTAAAAATGGTTATTAATAGGTAATGAGATTCCTTATTTATTATCGGAGTGTAAAAATACATTCTTATTTTTTAATTTTTGGATATCAATGATCAACTCAATATTCTGGACCTGTCCAATTTCACCTTAGACCATTATTTGGGTTTGGACTAATCCAGATCAAACCACACAAGATATTTTAGCAAAGCTCCGCTACTAACCATTTAGAATAGTTTTATCCACAAATATTTGTGCATGGAACCTCTAGTTGTGAGGGGATTGTTCCTTAACAATGGACTATATTCTTAGTAGGAAATTGTTACATTTTAGGGGATTTATGTCATTTATGAATAAAAATATTTTTTTAATATAATATCTAAAGTTTATTTATTTACATGTAAATACTTAATAAGCATAAATATGAAATGATACAATAACCAGTTACTTGGAAATAAAAATGCAATTTTGTGAAAAGAAAATTTATCTCTCTCTTGATGGGAAGTAGGTTTGTGTAAAACCTATTTTTGTACAATGTAGATTTTATATTTTTTACTTTAACCATGTCCCTTGTACCCTATCCTAGATATGTGTATCTAATTTTTCTATCATTGGCCATATTTCCCTCAACATCTCAGACTCTTCATAACATGGTATTCTTAAAGAAGTTATCACATATAATGGTAATGCTAAAATATAATCAGTGTTTGTTCTATTTCTAAAAAAACCACTTAAATTCTAGGTTAATCCAGTTAATTACATTGAAAATATCAGGTTTCGTGTGTTCAATATGTGAGGGTGTGTGAAATAAGGTGATTTGGTGCACTAGAAACCTCTATATTTATTTCATTAAGGGATATTGGTTTCATCCATGGATATTGAAGAAGAAGAATGGCACTCTACATGTGTGTTGTTTATGAAAAATTTTGTGCATTTGAACACTTATGTTCTGACAAGAAATGACACTCTAATGAGAGTGTGAACTAGACCCCTCATGATGTTCCTTATTATGTGAAATTATATTCATCTATAGAGGGTCTGTCCTGTAAGGGAGAGTGTGTGCACTAGAACACTATTGTTTTGATTCAGTAAGATAAATCGATTTCATCCATGAATAGTGTTCTAATGAAATTTCATTTTATTGTGTCTTTGAGGTTTCGTTCGTGACACTGTTCTATTTCATCCATGATAATGTTGTGTTTTCATGACTGTGTGCACTAGTACACACATGGAGTGTGTGTTTGGAAATGGAGTGTGTGTTATTCCTGAAAAACACTCATGGAATGTTATTATGAACACACTCTTCCATTCCGCACACACTCCATGTGCATTGGAACACCCAAAAACATTAAAACACTGCACACACTCCCCATTAATTAATTTCCATTTCCCATACAAAAATTTATTTACCTTACTACACACACTCTCTGTGATTTTTCAAGTTCCATTTTTTTTTTCAAAGTTAACCCACAATGTTTATTCTCTATTCCACTATATAATTTTGAATTTTAAACTGTATTTTTTGTTAGAATTGAATTATTATTAATTTATATTCTCAATTAACTAATCTAAAATATTATAATGTTATTTTTGGAGAGCCTTGTAATTTTTTTTGAAATCTAACTATGGCCTTCTTATCAAGGTATGTTATCCAGGTATGTTCACTTTTATTTTAATACAACCCTATTGATAAATTTTAGCACAAATTATTATCCAAGTATGTTAATAGATTATGCTTGTGTGTATATTGAATAATTATGTTTATTCTTATAATCAATGTTGAGGAAGCCACTTCAGATATTATTTTCATTAGACTGGATGCTATTTTGATGTGTGGAGTTGACCTAAGGCCGAATGAGGTACTAGTTTAGTTTTTTCACTATGATTTAAATAGTTTTTGAGTTATAATAACCAAAAATGGTACTGACTTAGTTGGAAAGAAATTATAAAGTAAATTATATCATGGATATTCTATCTTAACCCAGATTATGAGATCAAAAAAGACTAACATAAGACAATTTTTCTATTTAAATTCAATCTATGAAATTACAGTGTTTTTATAAGAAATTATTTTAATTCATTAATTAATTCTTCTATGCTAATATGAATTATATCACATCTTCATCATTTGAGGATTTGTTCTGTCATAATTGTACTAAAGTATCAGTGGATTAAGGTATAGTTTCAATCATGCTTTTCATTTCAAATCATTTATAAAATTAATTTTTTTTTGGATTAGGAAGTTAAGTGGATAAAGATCCAAACCTATTATTCATTCTAGAAAAATATTTTATTTTTGACATAATTTGATAGATTGTGTAGATGATTAAATTTATGCTTTCTCCCCAATCAAATGATAGTTTGATTTTTTGTGATGAGGTCTGTGGGATGTCAAATTTTTGTTTTATCTTAATTCATTTATTCTAACTTAACCCCATTGTTATCCCCATGTTCTAACATTGAATAATTTTTTTTGGAAAGATTTGGTATACCATATATTAATATATGGGTCTCTCCTCATGGTTTAAATCATAAATGTAACAAAATCAAATGATATGTTTTCTATTTAATTTTATGTTCCATGATTTCTATGATTTTCCACTTTTTTTTTCTATTTTTTTCTAGTAGGTTAACAAGTGGTGAGAAACATTGGTTAAGCCTTAAAAGGATATAACATGAAATATATATCCTTTAAATCATATAAAATGGGTAGTGGAATAGTGATTTGGGATCTGTATGTCTTGAATTTTTTTCATTCAAGTTTTTTTGGATATTGAGGTTTTATTCATGTTTATTCATTTTTTAGATCAGTTATGATAAATTTGACATCTATTTACTTGAGATGATGAATGAAAAATGCCCTTTCAATATAGATTATTTTTTATAATTTCATTTATTTATATATGGGGTTCAATTCATTTTTGTATTTTAATTTATTTTTTGGTGTGATCATTTTTTGTGTGGGTTAGATCATTAAGCTGAAGGGTGTGGTATATCAGTGACCTTACATTCCCAACTGGTACTCGAGGTGACTTTATTTTTTATGATTTAATTCTATGAATATCAATTTTTTATAAATTATTTTTTCTTATTTCAATTAATTAATATATCTTTCATTGATTTGTGGGTGTGATTTTTGATTTTATAGTGTAGATCATGGGGTTGAAGGGTGTGGCATAATAATGACTTGAGTTTCCACAATGGTGCTAGCGTTGATTAGGTTTCTTTCTTCTAGTGTCTTACTTGGGGGGTGATGGAAAATCATCAGCTGATGTAACTATACTTCTACCATAATAGGCGCCTGAGGATTGCACTCAAGAGATGACACGATAGTGCAAGAGGATTGCAGTCAAGAGACGGCATGGGTGGTGGGGGTACATTGGTGGAAACTACATAGATGGTTCTGGTGTTTTTGTGTTTTCATAGTTTTTTAGGTGTCAATAAACATCAACTATGTATTGATTTATTTTTTATTAAATTACATTATTAATATGATTAATCTTTTTCTATATTTTAACATAAAAAATCATCTTCAATTTAATAATTAACTAATTTGTATTATATTAATAAATTAATATAATATAAAATTTAAGTAAAATTGTTGAAATACCCAAATATAATGTCTTATATAAAATATAAATTAAAAATAGTTATTAATTAATGATTCTGGTTATTAAAGTTAATAATATTACCAACAGATGAATTTTTCAAAGAAATATTTCTCTATGAATTTTGACAAACATATATATTATATATTGGTGTTATTATAATTATATCCAAACTATTTTATCAATCGCAATAATATTTTGAGATAGCCTATTTACCAACAATTTAGTTACATGACAATTTTTGTTGGTAAAATGTTTTACCAATAGAAAATGCACTTTTACCAATAGATATACCCTAGTTGGGAAAAGATAAATATTTTGTAGTGTTGGTATCCATCCATTATATACACTAAAACTTGTGTCCTTGATATGATAAAATTATTTATGATTTATAATATTTAATATAAATAAATGATTTAAAATAAATATATGCTCAGATAGATTTATATGGTATGTTATTAAATTAATTATACTAATTGCTTATTTTTACTTCTAAAACCAAGAGTATGGTTTTGGGGTTACAAAAATGGTTTCAAAGGAAGGATAGTCATTTTTTGTATCATTTCAATTTTTTCAAGCATTATGATGAGATAACAATAGTTAAAATAAATGGAATAATTCTATGTGTACAATAAAATCATGACGTTTTGGTTAAATAGTTAAAGTTCTATTTTTGAGAAATTTAATTCCATTCTTCATACAAACAAGTACATAAATTCACTAGAATAGATTAACATAGGGGTAATCACCCGAAAAATCATTGTTGGGTGTTGAATCAATCTTAACATGGCTAAAAACATTGGGGCATAATAGTACACCTTGTTTTAAACTTCCTGTGGATATTCTTTCATTAATTCATATTTTATTTAAGGACTATAATGAATGATTAGATAATTTTTTATCAAATCATAAAATAATATAGTATGAAATCGATTGTGAATAACCATTATTGAATCCAAGAAATATATATGATTAGGTATATGTTCCATTAATTATTTATCACTTTTATGTAATAAATTTTCATTTTTAGAATAATTATTCTAACATTTAACAATTATTTATTTGTAGAATAGTGGATGAATGGAAAACCCATTATAGAAATTAGTGTGATCGACTATGTGATGATTACCATAATGAGAAACTAAAAGGGATGGGATCATGAGAACAAACTTTTTTTCGATTCTCACTAAACACCCCCAAACTATGAATTATAATGAAAACCATGTTGACCCTTAGAACACACCATGGAAAGAGAATATTTAAAGAGATTATTTAATGATCCAACATAATAACTCATTTAGTTGGTCATCTGGTCAAAATATTTTAATACAATGAATTAATGTGATGGAAGTGATAGTTTTTCTCTTTTTTACTCACAACATGAAAATGTTATTCTCTCGATTTATAATGTGAAAAGTAAGGCTAACCAATTCTCAAATTTTGTTGAGAATATATTGAAATATGAGGATATGGAATCAAATTAATGGAGGGAGTTGAATAATTTATTATTAATCCTGTATATTCCTAAAAAAACTCAAAAGAATATGCACTGAAATTTTATACAGATTAAATTAGGATGATGAATCCATAGAACCAAATAAGAAAACATCATAAGGGCTGAATTGAATACCTATGGTTTTATCAATATAATTTGGTGTAAATTTTATCATTTCATTAGTTTATTAACACAATGTATTCATAATGTAATTATCTAGGGGGACTTTAGATGACACAACGAGATTTTATGGTGTGCACTAAAAGTGGATATAGAAACTTGAGAATCTCATTATACTATAGAGAGAGAAAAACTAGAATATTATAAAAAATATGATAAAATATCACTTCAAGAAAATATTATTCAGCTTCCTAGATGTATAAAATTAGGGTGGAAACATTAATGTAATTTCTATAGGGGGTCCTGGGAATTTCTTATCAGTGTTAAAGAAGAACATTTACCTCAGAACTAATGAAACAGTACTAAGATAATGATTATTACAGTTGTGGGGAATAATCAATCAACTAATGTTCCAAACATAATACAATGATTAAAATGAAAATAATTTTTGAATTACCAGTCTCAATTCCCTAACCCCACAAATATAAAATAATATATGACCTATACTAGGAAAATGAGTGGCTTTAATATCAAAATTATAACATCATAATATTAAAAAAAATATAATAAGAGTTATGAAGAAAACCATTAAAGTTCTTTTTGAAAAAAAGGACATCAAATAGTATTTTTCATTACATATAATTTCATTCTTATAAAAAATAGATTAAATATTTTTTGGAAGATATTTTAACAATAGTTTCAAAAAATTGATGATAAAAGTTATAAAAAATTAATTAACAATTGGTTTCTTAAAAATAAATTTAAATGAAATATAAACAACACTTTAACATCAATTTTGATTAAAAAAAATAGGTGTAAAACAATTTAACCCCCCTAAACCCCTCATTTTATTTTTTATAGTCGTTTTTATCTTTACTTTTGATAACACCAATAGCCACTCAAAGATCATGGATGATAATTTTAGTTGTGTTTATTCAATTTTATTCATCATTTTATGA
Organism: Viscum album; assembly: GCA_963277665.1. Taxonomy (NCBI): domain Eukaryota; kingdom Viridiplantae; phylum Streptophyta; class Magnoliopsida; order Santalales; family Viscaceae; genus Viscum; species Viscum album. Next base: position 1,304,046,927 of record OY728127.1, read on the forward strand.
TAACTAATTGAAAATATTTCATTATTTATCCTTTTTTCATGATCCATGAAAATATTTATTTCCCAAAAACCCATTCCTATAAGACAAGAATCTATTGTTCTATGTTATTTTCCTTTTTTATTATTTATTTTTATGATAATTTTTTTTCAATATTCCTATTTTCACATTAACACCATCATTGAGGGTGTATATGTATATTCAAGATAAAATTTTAATTATAACAATGTGAATTTTGTAGATATTCTTTATATTATACAGATGAATTATTTATTTGTAGCTATAAATTTGTTTTTTCTATTCATTTGTTTCAATTCATTTTATTAGATATTATAATGTTTTTTATTGCAATTTCTTTAATTTTTAAATTTTTTTCTGTGATGGAATTATAATTTTTTCATAAATGATATATATATATATATAGAAGTTGAAAAAAGTAATAATTATATTATTCAGTTTTTATTATAACCAAATTATATTTTTTTGGACATCATGACAAACATAAACAAGATATATTTCAATATATGTTACAAAATAGTTATTAAAATTTAATTTAATTTTATTACCTAACACATTTAATTTTTAAATTAATATCATTAAATTTCAATATTATATTCAAAATTTCAACCAATATTATTTTTAATCAATATAACTTTGGGTTATTTTTGTGATTTATCGGAATCTCCTCAAAAAATTATGTTGTATGTAAATATTAAGAAAACATAAAATTTATTAATATGAAATAATATTTTTAGAAGTCATATTCTAATGTTAATCGCATTTTATGTTGTTTAAAACAATTTCACTGTATAGTAATGGTTTTCTAATATATAATTATTACATAAATAAGTATGAAAGAAATTTGTGTTTAATAATTTTTAGAATTCATTTTTCTAAATTATTTTACATTATTTTTTGTAGAAAATGAATGCTAAATTGACTTCCCAACCATGTTGTGTTATATTATATGATATCACCTTGTATAAATAATAAAATATATTTGATAAAAAACTATAATATTATCATATCATGAAAATTTTGAAAATATTATTTATGTATTGAAACAAAAAGTCTATGATATTGAATAAATTGATTTTGTTTCCAAAAATGATATGATTCATCCTATAAATGGTTATACATTTTTTTATTTTTATTAAATGTATAAATTTTTCACTAAAATTCCATGTTATATGTTTTTGGTGATATCAATGAATGAGTTTTTTCTTTTATCCTCATATCATACTCAACGCTTAATTTGAACTAGATTTTTTACCATTTAGTATTTAGTGTAATTATTAATAATGAAAATTTTCAATTTGAGGTTATTGTTATTTATTAAGGGTCACCAAATTAGGAATATAGATTTATATTTTTAATGATCTAGGAATAATGGAACCATTGTTTGGTGAATTGTTTTTAACAAAAATATATATTACCTTGACAGAAGTTTCCCTATTCCTTCTCTAACATCATAAAACATAATATTTTATAAATTATTTAAATAAAATAAATAACTATAATAATTTGAATTTTGTTTTATTTATAAAAATTGTTAATATTTTCTTCTTATTAATCAATCATTTTGAATACATTTTATTATTATAAATTAGTTGTTTATATATATATTTAAATAATTATATATTTTAATATATTATGCTTTTTTATTTTGATCTAAGGTATTAATTATATCATGAAAATGTTAAATTACGTTGAATAACTAATGAATAATTTCAAGGAGTTGATGATTGTTTTTCTAATCGAAATCATTTAAAGATATATTTTATTTTCTTTCCATGCATGAATATATTTACTCTGAAAAGGTAAAATTCACAAGAAATAAGGGGTCAGACCATTTTTTAGGGTTATAGCCATAATTACACATTATGGATTTTCCTTTGGGAAAGAATAAAAAATCAACATATATTGTTGAAAAAATCATTCAAAATTATATATTGGATCATATTGATGAAAAAAAAATTAATTTTATTGTTGAAAAAATTTAAAAAAATATGAAATTGTTGAATGGTTGTATAAAAATTTTGAGAAACAATATTATCGTTTTATATTAAATATACTATTTATTAGTATTTCTAAGATGTTATAACTTAAAATAATGAAATGGGTGGAGTGATAAATGTTTCTCTGAGTTTCTTGAACTTTTAAGATAACTACTTTCAAAATAAAATGTGTTCCCATATTCCAATTATAAGGAAATGAAAATATTATACCCAATGGGATTCTAGTATAAAATTATACTTTTATTCCCCATTGATTGTGTCTTGTATAAGATGGAATATAATTTTCTTTATGTCCAAAATTTGGGACATCAATATATAATATTTATAAAATATTAAACATCGATTCATTCTCAGTTACTAGAATCAAACCTCCACCTAAATAAATTTTGTCACTTCCAATAATTTCCTCCAATAATTCAATCCAAGAATTATGATAGTTCAACTAGGGCTCTGGTGTTCTCCATCGGCCACGTCTCTTCAGATCTGTCGTCCCCCGGTGCCGATTGCATTCTGTCTCAGTTCGTCCACTGCATCATTGCCATCCTAAGTGGTTCCGACGGGATTCTGTGGGGCACTACGTTGTTCTTCAGTTTTGGAGGGGGGTGGGAGGTTTTTTAATCATTTTGATGTGTGTTTTCTATAGGGTTTATGCCTGATTTCTTCTAGTTGTGATGTTGGTTTTTTGGTTTGGATTTGGATCTAGATTTATTGTTTGTGTTTGGATTGTTTCGACATTGCGATGGCGGCATGTTTCAAAAATGGTGGAGTGTGATGGATGGTTTTATGGGTTTGAAGGATTATTCTTGAAGAGGCAAGAGGAGAAATTGTGGAGGTTAAGAGGTGTTTGTACTGGATTTTTCTGATCTAGTGGTTGATGATGAATTTTTCTATTGAGTTGTGTTGTTGAAGGCACAGTTGAAGAAGCACAGTTGAGGAAGGGACTGGTTGGTCTCTGTCTGATGTTGGTTTAATTCCTATGATATGTAATTGTCTGATTTTTGTTGAGAATACTTGTTGGGTTTGGGACATATGTTATCCCTCATCCATTTCGTTGTTTACTGCACTTTTTATTTCTCTTTAATAAATGGTCATAGGTTTTGCCTCTGACTAACTTTCCTGGTAAATTTTTTTTGAAGAAAATCATGACAAGCTGAAAAATAATATTTTCACATTTTGAATGAAGTTATATTCTCATCATAATAAAATATATATTTAAGAAATAGTCATTATTCTTCAAACTATCTTATTTCACATTTACTGAGATATAATATAACATCGACAATATCCATGTTTTAAAAAAATGTGATAGTTTTATTGGAACTTTTTTTGTCAGACAAGGAAGGAATATAAAAGTATTTCATGCTATGTGGGAGATGATATCAATGGGAATATATTTCTATTTTTCATTATCTATGAATGTAAACACCACATATTTTCTTATAAATTGATATATAAGAATTGTTTCTCAGAGAGAGTAACTCAAGAGGGGGTGAATTGAGTTCTAAAAAAATTGGTAAAAAAATATCCAATTAATCAAAACATCATATCGATATAAGTTCTATCTTTTTATAATATTTCATAAATATTTATTAGGTCTCAATCAAAATATGGTTTGGAAGTACTTTAAAATTTGAGATAAAATTACATAGATTAAAAATATATAAACACCAGATAAGATTAAGTATCAAATAAATTAGTTCTTTGTTAATGATAAGTTATCTGCAATATTATTGAAAAACAAAACAAACAACACATTGATGTAATACAATAAAAAATAGATTTAGGCTAAAGGTGAGAACGAATCCCCCATTTTAAATCACATAATAATATGAAGATTATAAATTTATTCAATCAAATCCACAACCTGGATTAGGTATGCAGTCAACAACAACAATATTTATAGGAGAAAAAGCCTCTTACACAATTATACGTGGGATGAATGAAAATCACATGTCACATAGTGACGTCTTCTACAAAAATAGTGGGAAACAGATTGAGGAAAGAGAGAATATGAAGTATTCTCCTAGAGTATTCTAGAGGAAATTTTTGTTGGATAAATTAAAATCAACTCACTTTTCAAAAGTAGAACAGTCATTAAAAAATTATAAGCTTAGTCTAATGTGTTTTGTAGCTTCGTAACCCTTAGATTAGAAAATATGAGGAGTCTATGATTTGTTCTGTAATATTGAGGAAGAATAGAGGATCTTATCAATCTACATGAATTATTCAATTGATCTTTTTTTGTTGTCTAAATTAAACATGATAATTAGTTTAGTGATTTTGTGTCGTTGATCTTCATAGATTTTATCTCACCCATTTATTGGTCATTAGTAGTCGTTTTATTAGAAAAAGCATAATCATATTGAGAGATAGATCCTTCATGAATATATAGAAGTTCTTTTTGAAAGAGATATACTTTCCTTGTAACATCTTTTACTAAAAATTAAATACTTTACTCAAACTATCCCGGAATAGATTTTACCATGTGATTCATTCACACTGAAGATCTCAGATAACAAAAAAAATAGTACTATTAGTTATTAACCTTCTATCAGTGACCCCACTTATAGTAACTTATTTCGTGGTAGTGGTGACTCTCTTCTTGCTGTAGCGGTTACTCGCTTCTGTCGGAAGCTCACCCATGTTATAAGAGTGACTCTCTTCTCGTGGTAGCTCATCCTAGTGGTAATAGTGACTCCCCTCTAGAAATAGCTCATTCTGCTGATAAAGATTACCTATAGGCAACAATTTATTTCTATAACTCTGAATATAAATATTAAAGATGTAATATGTTCATATAAATTTCTATAATACAACATTTGAAACATTAGTGATAAATGAATCATAGTTTGTGTTCATTAAAATAAGAGATGTCAAGCACACTCGATCTATGGATGTACCAACATTCTCCCCCTTTTGGATGATCACAAAACAATGAATTTTATAAAACATATACAAAATATGTAATTAAAAATTATTTAATATAGATATGATTATATAAAAATTAAAAATTGCCAATAATATCCCCCATTAAGATTTTCAAAACAATAATAAAAATTTCAGAAAGAAAAATAGTAGAAAAGAATTTCATTAATATTGTTCCAAAAAGTTATAAGTTAAAGATGAAAGAATGAAAGTACATGATACTTATAAAAGATATATCACCAAAATCAGATTCCCTCATTAGAGGTTGATGGTTGATCCGGTTTTTCCTTTCCTTGGTATTTTCCCCTTTCTTTGTCATCATGTTGAGAAATGACTGTCGAAGTTTATGTTGGGGAAAAAGATGTAACATATGGAAGAGTAGTACTAGGAGATAATTCCTCTATATAAAAAATAGTTTTGATCTATCTGATAGATTCAACTAGACACATACTTAAAGAATGTATTTGTGGAGGCATAAGACTGGTTGACTGAGAGATTCGAGTAGGCATGCACAGAACTGTCCATCTAGTTGTTGTTCAATGAATTGGAGAAATAGGAATGGAATCTTGAGCAATAACAGCAATTTAATGGACTTGGCATGGAGGATTCAAAAGATATATTAACTCCATAATTTGGGAACCTCTATATTCCATGGCATTAAATAAATCGTCTTTTTAATCCATAAACCTATGAAGAGCTGGTTTAAAAACTATTATTTGAGTTACCTATTTTTTAAATGATCTTATCACTAGGGGATATTCATGTTATTAGAAATAAACATGAGACTATGTGACATATAATTCTTAGTTTAGATACTTGAAAATTTATTTTAGATAGTATTTTTTATCACTTTCTTATCTTCTATGATATCACCAACATAATATTTTATGAATTGAAGAATATGTTCTCTATGAAGATGTATCTGTTTAATATGGTCTTCCTATATGCTAACATCACCCATTAAATTTCATAATTCTTCTCTAAAAAATTGCAAATGACCCCAATCAGACGTTACTAGTTTACGAGGATGTGAATATTATGTAGTGGAAATAGAATCCAAATTATCTGACTTCTAATAAGTAGAACTCATAAAATCTGAAATAGAGGCTGTCATACTCTCCACTGATGATTTCACACATTTAACCATATATGTTAATCATCTATTTTCATTTTCCATTTATTGAATAAGAAAATGAAATCCGGATTGAATATGAGATATGACCATCTCATCTAAATATATTTGATTTCCTTCATTAAGGAAATAAATATGAGATGGTTGATTGACCAGACATGTGAAAAGTATAAGAACAAATTCTTCTTCAAGGAATACATATCTGAATGAAAGTCTTTATGTAAAGAATATGAATTTTCTCATGTTATAAAATTAAGAGGAACTATTATTGAAGGATTGGGAATATATACTTGTACATATGTTACTGTATCCCCAACTGGTCTTTCTGTTTCCATGGAAGTGAATGATTGTAACTCACTGGATTCATCTATCTAAATCACTAGGAATCCGTATATTCTGAAGATATAATCATCATCTGAATAACCATATGTCAGTATTATTCTTATAAAACATATATAACTATCCAATTATTCAATTTCATTAATTATTGATCTGATATAGAGATTATTTGGAGTGTCTCTCTACATCTGATATCTTTGAAGAATTTTAGTTCTTTGGGGCAGAAGAGTTGTCTCCTAGAGTTGAAATATCAGTGTCTATGGAGTCTAATCCACGTACTGATTAACCAGAAAGGTATTAAACACTAGCATAGTTAAAGCTGGAAAAACTATTGTGGGATTTGTTTCTAAGATCTCCATTGATTCCAACCAAGATAGATCAGATTACTACTCATCGGGATTGGGATTTTTATCACCCTCACTATTTGCAACCTTATCCTTTAAATGATCTATTGGAATATAAGGCATCATTGTGTTTCTAGTCTGACATTATTCCAGGATAGTGGATACAAATCGTGCAGAGTGATGAAGTTGATCTAACTCTTGTACATAATCAGTAGGATCTATACCATTCTGTGCATTCCCCTCATGAGCATTACCACCTTCTTTGTATTGATCAACTCTATGATCAAAACCAAATCCTTTTTTTGCAGCAAAAGGAATCCCAAGATCCATTATCCATTTATAAACTCATTAAGAAAAAATTATTTACACCATCATTACTCTCCTCACTTGAGGTCTCATAGGTAGATGATTTATATCGATATTCATGAGAAACTTCTATATCAGCATCATTGTCATGATCCGTTAAAATTAAAGAGCCTGTAAAACTGACATGCTCACTATATAATGAAGGTGGTGATTTTATGATCTCTAGATCAATTCCTTCATCATATAACTATTCTTATTCTTCTTACTCTTCATCTTGTTCAGAAATAACATTTGTAATAGAGTACTCATGAATCTCATAATGATTATGACCGGGATCCCCCGTATCTTTTGGTCGAGTTGGTTGATCAATATTTTTAAAATCATCAGATTATTTTTTATTATACCTAACCAAACATCCCTTTCAAGGATTATAAATTACTTTCACTCTTTTCATGATTGTATTTGATAAAAAAATCCACACATATTATCATCCACATCTTATCTAGGAATGATATAACCTTTTTCATCTAGGATTTTATAGATCGTTTTGGAAAAAATTATGGGGGTTAATATAGAACTCTTCTTGCACATATCATGCATGCAGATCATAAAAAATATAAAAATATGTATTCTTTTACCTTTCCTCATCATATACAAGTTGTATTCATCTTAAAACTGAAATTCATTGAATTCCCCGTTTCTAAGACATAAAACATGATGTACAAATCTAAACACTAACTTGAACTCACCGTAATGCACTATATTAGTTCTTATCCTATTGGTTTGATATCTAGTAAGTTCTATGAGAGCCAACTATAAAATTTTATTAGGTATACTTCTTTATAAATCTTCATATACCCCATTGTGAGGAATCCGTATAAATTATTCCCTTTCTTTGGAAGAGAATGAATTCTATTCTCCAACTATACTGATATGAATTATACCATTTTTTTTCCTAAAAATGAATCATACATTTTGATAAAAGACAAAAACAGTCTTTAGATAATACTCTCTATGATTCAAGGTAAATTGTTTTCTCCGCTATTGTTTTTCTATTACCTTTAAAACAAGTGTATTGCTAGTTGGATGCCAATGTGCATCAATCTCCTTTTCTACAATAATGGCATGGTTCATCAGATAAGGGTTTATGGAAATGGATTTAAAACTACTTGAGAATACTCATCGTCTTTGGTAAGGCCTCATCTATTTGGGATTTTATTCCATAACTTAGTTCACACTGGCCATTCAAATTGTTTGAAGGCATTAAGAGGAGCATAGAAGTGGGAAGATTGGTTCGTGAGGAAGCATAAGGATTCAGATTTCAAGGGTTAGGAGAAGTGAATGAATTATGAGTAGTCTATATGTTTTTATTATATATGGATTCTAAAAATTAATATAAAAAATCAAGATAATAAAAATTTATATGGTACAAAAAATCACAATGGTCATAAAAATTACAGTAACATAAAAAGAAACAATGACTTATTTAATGGTGACTCATCAATGGTGACTCATCAATGCTGAATCGTCAATGGGGACTAATCAATGGTGTCTCAATAATGATTACTAGTCAATGGGGACTCGTCAATAGTGACTCATTAATGGTGACTCATAAATGATGACTCATCAACTGTTACTCATCAATAGTGACTCATCAGTGGTTACTTATCAATGGTGACTCCTCAACCAAATTTTATCATTTCTAATTCATGTTTAATGTAGTTAAATATATCTTAATTAAAAGGATTCATTAATTTCTCTACTAGCTGATATTATGTTCTAATAAATTGTAATGTGATATCACCCTTTTGATAATGATGTCTCAAAAAGTGACGTCTTACATCAATAAGTTTTGTTCTAGAGTGAGATACCCGTTTTTGGAAATTTTTATTGCACTTGTGTAATAAATATTAATTGGTAGATGTCTAAATTAGTATCCAATGTCAAATAAAGTATGTTTCATCCACAAGATTTGTGTACAGTAACTTCCTGCAGCTATATATTCATCTTTAGCAGTAGATAGTGCAATAGAATTTTCTTTCTAAATACACTATAATACTATAAATTTTCGTAAAATATGACATGTTACTGTTGTTTCTTTTTGACCAAACATAGTACCACAAAAATAGGAATTTGAATAACTAACTATATCAAAAGCTGGTCTCTGTGGGTAGAACAATACTTAATTTGTTGTATACTTCAAGTAAGTAAAAAAATTGATAGCTCATAAATATGACTCTTTTGGATTTTTGTATAATCGAGCACAAATACACACACTAAACATATTATTATTCTAACAAGAAGATAAGTAGAGAAGACTTCCAATCATACCTTTGTAATTGTTTTTAAATTCTGATTTCCCAGTTTAATCAAGGTCTAGATTACAGGTGGTACCCCTAAAAGTATCACTAATATTGGCACTCTCTAAGCCAAAACGCTTAAAAATATCTTTTGAGTATTTACATGTATATAAAATAATTACATCATTTTTTTAAAAATCCGAAATCCATGAATGATTTTTAGTTCACCTATTAAACTCATTTGAAATTAACTTTTCATTAATTTAAGAAAAATCATAACGTAAAAAATCATTAATATATCCAAAAATAATATCATCCACATAAATTTGAATTATTAAAACACTTTTTGAAATTATTTTTATAAAGAGAGATGGGTAATCTATTCCTTTCAAAAAACCTTTTGAGTTAAGGGAGGTGGTAAGCCTATCAAATGGAGCTATTAGAGAGTTTTTTAAACAATACAATTCCATTGTTGATTGAAAATTATAATTTGGAAAATGAGGCTTTCAAAATCATGGGGGTTGTTCAAAAAACATCCTAAATTATAAATCCATTTAATAATTCCCTTTTCAAATCCATTTCAATATGTTTGAAGTCCAAATGTGTTGAATTTGATTTTTTTTAATAATGGATTTATGTCTTGCTACCAGTGAAAATTTTTCTTCGTAATCAATACATTATTCTTGATTGTAACCCCATATAAATATTCTTTCATTATTTATTACTATAGTTCCAGATTCATCAACCTTGTTTCAAAACACACAATTAGGGAGAATAGTCAAGGTATATTTATGTCAGTAAACAAGTTCTAAAATGATGTTTCTTTCAAATTGATTATGTTCTTCTTGTATAGATATTACACAGAATTCATCATTGATGGAATTATTGGTGTTCTTAGGTTCAATTTATGACAAGAAGGAATGATGATCCATTTTATTTCTCAGTGATGCTCTGTTCTAGGTACCTTTGTCTCATTTTCTTATTACTTCATATAAATGGTGGTGTCTATGAGTCATAATTGGTCTCGGAAAAGAGGGTTTGGTAGGATCAGGATTTTCTTCCAATTCAAGTTCTAGTGTATCATTGTATATAGTTTCTATTTGTTTAATAGAACGTTCATATGGTTTGGAATTGAAAATCAATGACAAAATATCCTCCTCAAGGTCTTATAATATAATCATAGCTTCATTGGGATTGATTTCAGAAAATATGATATGAATATATTCTTCTATTGTTTTGTTCTCTTAATTAAATTATATGTAGGCTTTTCTGGAATTTGAATACCCAAAGAAAATTCCTTCAACACTCTTGGAAGAATATTTTTCAAATCTTTCCTTGGATTTAAGAATAAAATCACGACTACCAAAAACTCTAATGTAATTTTACTTTTGTTTTATATTTTTCCATAACTCATAAGGGGTTTTTTGTTAAAAGAGTTATAATGAAAAGTTTATTAATATTATAACATTTGGTATATATAGATTCACCCCAAATTTAAATAGGTAGATCATACTCATTTAACATGGTTCATGATATCTCTTTAAGAGTATTATTTATTCTTTCTACCACACCATTTTGTTTTTCTGTCTATGAGGAAAAAAGTTGTCATTATCTCAATTTTGATAACAGAATGACTCAATGTCTTGATTTTCAAATTCTCAACAATCATAAATCTATAAGGACATAATCCTATGTCCACTAAGGTTCTCTAAATTTTTTTAATAATCAATAAATTAGTAACAAGCTTCACTTTTATAAGCTAGAACGAATACCCAAGTGTATTTAGAGAAGTCATGTATAAGGACATAGGCATATGTTTTCCATTTAAGATCGAGACTCATGAATGTAAAAAGTGGTCCATAGGAATTAACTATAGTGTTTGAGAGGTTGAAAATAATATCTTATATTTAAAATAAATCTTATGAAACATCCCTTTTGGTTTGGGATTACAAACTCAATAATTTGAGAATTCAAGATCTGGTATATCTCTAAGAAACCCTTTCCATTTTATATTTGTCAGTGAGTAAATATTTCAATGGCCTAGTTTCCTATTCCAAAGTGAGGATTTTTTATTAAAGGCACATAATCCATAAATATTATTATAATATAATTAATTAAATTGACAAAATAAATATTATCATTTCCCAAATCTATAAAAATTAATTCATTTTTATTATTAAAAACCTTAGAGGCATAATTTTCAAATTTCACAAAGAAATTGTAATCTAATAAGTGGGATGTGATAAGAACATTATATTTTAAACCATCTACATATAGAACATTGGAAATTAATACTGAATTATAATTACAAAATTAGCCATGTAAAATTATTTCCCCTTATACATTGTCACCAAAATCTACATGTCCACCATCAACATTAATCAAATTCTTGATGTTTGAATAATCCACAGTCATGTGTCTAGAACATACACTATCTACACACCATATGATTTTTATGGAGTTTTTAAAATTGGTTTCCTAAAAAATTAGGCAAAAAATTAATTTGGTACCCAAATTCTCTTGGGTATAGATATGTTTGTGAAAATAGATTTGGTATCCATGATTTTCTAATTGGTTTTTTTAAATAGATTGAAGAATTCATGTAAATTTCTGGCCCCAATTTCTTAGAGCCAGTGCCTTATTTTATTACATTGGAATATAAAGAAGGTAGTCATATCCTGAAGGAATGAATAATTTAGTAACTTTGGAAAACACGATAAATATATAATTTTTACAATACAACTTTAATGGAAATTCAACATATCAACTTCGTTTAAATCACACATAAACTCTTAGATTCTACTTTCATATCATTCATAATATTCACCTTTACCACATGGAGAAAAATAAAACATAATAAAGGGGTCATATCAGATGCTTAGTAATTGTATTTAACACCTAGAATGTTATCATAAAAACAAACACTATACATGGTGAATAAATAAAAAAACATGCCTTTAAAAATGAACATGGACATAATAAGGTAGGAATAAGGGCTGAATAAATAATGACCTAATAATTCATAATCATGGGTATTCTACTTCTTGAATAACCTCATGGACTATCAATTACTTGTTTCATAATTATGGAAATTCAAAATTCTAGATATTTTGAAATATGTTATCAAGTCCTCAGCAAAGACATCTGAAAATGGTTAAGGGCTTGACCCAAACCATATCTAAACATCGGCAGGACCTCAGAAAAGTCCATATCTATTTTTTCCCATGAGACCTACTGATGCATCCAGAGGATATATATGGCTCCACACATAAATTAATAAGTCCAATTAATTCCTCATATGAATTGTGTTGAAATTTAACAATATATACATTCATATTTAATCAATCATATGAAATGTAAATAACTTTTCCCAAACATAAACCCAAAAAATTTAGAGTAATGTTGTGAATGGTTTCAAGAAAGAATATCCGTAGTAAAACAAATCATAAAGAATAAAATATAAAATGGTAGATGATATCATAAATTATTAGTCCCAATTATACATAAAATTCAACAAGATTGTTGAAATAGATAAAATTAATCTTATAAAATCATTGTGTAATTCTTGAGATAAATACTCTTTTACCTTAACAAGAAGAGTTCTATTGTAAAAATATTTGTATGAAGTAAAAAAGTGAAATAATATATTTTTTCATTTCAAATGAGTTATTTTATAAAAATAATGTTGGAAAAAACATTTTATGGATTGACTAACACATATATGAATTTGAGAAGTTCCCTTGAAACATGATTGTATTTCAGGAAGAATTTATGAAAGATAATTTTAAAGCATGTGAAACCTCTTAAAAAAGAATAATTCTAGGTGGAACATGTATATTTAACATTAAAACATAATTTAAAAGGAGTAAGAAAGTAAAAATAATAATTTCATTGATGAAATAATAGAATATGAGTAACAGGAATTAAAATGGAGTTTTTGGTGGAAAATCCTTAACTTTTGTCTGAATGAATTCGAAACATGACTTTAATGTCCTAGATAAAACAATTACTTCAAATAATTAACTAATTGAAAACCCTATATACATATAATATATTCATTATATATTTATTAATCTCATTTATGTCCTTATTTATATGTTTTTATATTGAATTTTTTCATTCCGGAGTGTTCGTTTCCTTAATTTCATGATCAGTTCTATTGATTATAAGTAATGGAGTTCATGTGGAATGGATATAATTCTCCAAAATTTAACATATATATAAGTAATGAATTACCAAAAGTTTTAATGGTTTTATATAAAATTTTGATATATGGTATGAGGTTGATTTATTATATAGAACATTAGTGATAACAGTTTAGAATATTTTGGCGGTATTTTGATGGTTACAAACTTGTTTTTTCGTATGAATAAGTATTATGTAAATATACTGGTTACATGACATTGAATAAGATAAATTACATATAATATGATCTTTGTAAACCATAAAAATGGTTTCATTTCCATCCATGAATATGATAATATAAATTGAAAACCTATAATTCTTGAATGAGATAAATAAACACATCTCGGACGATGTTTTAATTTTTTGTATAAATTGAGGGGAAAGAAGAGATAGTGATTAATTATTCCATTAGAATAAAATAATATAGTATTATAATTATGGTACTATAGTTATCATAACTTTTTTATGAGGGTATTTGAAGAGATAAATTGAAAATATAGAACATGAAAGAAAAAAAATTAGAAGTTGAGAAATCGCTTACGGAAATTCGGCAGTCAAACGACGTCACTTAAAATTTCATAAAATATGATGACGAGTGCAAAGGGGTTATCTCATAATTTTTAAAAAATATGTACATTAAGGGGAATATTTAATTTCATATCCAAACATAATATAATGGAAATTAAAAAGGAATAACATAAAAGGAAATCATGAGAAAGAGAGGGGTGGTAGATTCTAATACATTGTAGAGTAAATCATTAAACAAGAAGGAAGGGACCTTGGGGTCTTGTGTATACCTTGTGAGGACTCTTAGGGAGGGAAATAATCTATAAAATCAAGAAAGATGAATTGGAATGAATCAAATGGAATAAAAGGGCAGGTATTTATTGCTAAAGTGAGGGAATTTTTTGTTAATTTTTTGAGGACACCTCAGCAGTGGTATTTGAAAAACCATGTTCTTGACCAAGGTATTTTCCCAATTTAATGGACACCTGGGAAACATCATACCATATCTTAATGTAACCAAGTCTACCAGAATTTTATATTTATTTTTACATATGTATGATGTCATTATACTTACAGAATGCTCAAAACTAGATTTTTAGTAGTCACGATAAACTAAATTATTTTATAAAATTATAATAATTTCAGTGTAACATAATATCATCCTTGTCAATTCAAAAATTAAATTTATTTTATTATATTAAATCCCTATATAAGAAAATTTTATCTTTTATATATGAAAATAGTTATTTATGAGAAATAATAGTGAACATAAAATACATAGTAAAATGTGTAGTAAAATGATTGACACCTTTAAAAAAATATATTTATTTTATCATTTTTAATTAAAGAAGAGTGTTTCGATAATAATATTTCATTATAACAAACCTTAATATAAATTTTTTTGATATAATAATTGAAATAGCTCTAAAATGTACACTTTTACCTGAATAATCTATTTATCAAATTCTTCATATTTTTTTGAAAGAACATAACTGAAAACAGAAATGCTAGAACAACTATTCTATTTATAGTTTTTTAGAATATGTTACTATTTCATTGGTCTTATTTGAATTCATGAGGTTATGTTACTATTCATAAGGGTAGGTTTTTATTCACCAAAAATTTATGTTGATCCTGTCATACTCTAAATATCTTAATAATTACAACTATGTATTTCAGTTTTTCAAAATTAAAATTACAGAAGTGGAACAATTATATCGAACAGCCAGGATATAAATATCTCATATAAATTTCAATGTGTTTGTTTCACATAAACTCAGTGTTTAATTAATTAAATATTAAATTGATTTTTATTACCATGTTCTATTACATTCTTCCCTCTTACAAAAATTTCATCCTCAAAATTACTAGAATGTTTCCTCACAAAATAATTTTCATAGGTATTCATCCTATGTTCCGCAGGCACCCACATTACCTCTTAAATTTTATGATATTTCCAAATAACCATTACCAGTTGAATCATTTAATTAATCATAATATGTTTTTTTTGTTTCTAGAATCCAGATTGGCTCTTCACAATAAGACAAGTCAGGTTCTAATTTGGTACCATCAGAAGTGACAAAATGCATTGGGTATGACACGTACATTATTAATAAAGAGACATGGAAGACACCATGTACCTTCAAAAGGCTAGAGGGAATTTCTAAATGGTAATCCACCTTTATGATTCTCTATATAATGTTAGAAGGGTCAATGTACCTAGAGATCATTTTCCCTTTCTTTAAAAATCATATAACACCCTTCAAAGGAGATACTTCCCAGAAAACATGATCTACCTTTTTAAATTTAAAATGCTTCCTCCTATTATCATTATAGATCTTTTAATTACATTGAGATTCTTTGATATGGGTTTGAATAGTTTGTACTATCATCGTTGTTTCCTCCACAAGCTATGGGCCCCTTAGCATCCTTTACCGAACTTCATCCAAACACTTTCATGTATGATATCCCTTTCTATACAATACTTCATATAGTGAAATTTGAATACTGGAATGGAAATTATTAGAGTATGAAAACTTCACCAGGGTTAAATAATTATCCCACCTAACTTGAATGTTTAGCAAGCATGATCTCAACATGTCTTCTAATTTTGTAATATCTTTTCTGGATTCCCATCAGTTTTTGTGGTGAAAAAAAAGTACTCAAATGAATCTTTGTATTTTTTATGACATTTCAAGAATTGAAATGTGAATTATGGATCACGATAATTCAATATTTTTATAGGTTCTCCATAAAGTCCTAAATATTCATTGATATAGAGTCGTGCAAGGTGATTTAGTGGAAAATCCTCCCTTATAGAGAGTAAATGTGAAGATTTTGTATGTTGGTCTACAATTACCCATATTGCATCATTATTTCTTTGAGTTTTCCATAATAAAGTGAACAAATTCCTGGTGTTGTTATCCCACTTCCATGTATGAATATGTAGAAGTTTCTTGAATCCCCTATGATGTTGTCATTCATCCTTCACTTGTTGAAAGACTAAACATCTAGAAACATAATCAACAATTTTCTACTTTATGTTGTCCCACTAGAAATGTTACCTCATATCTCTACAAATTTTAGTGACATTAGGGTGTATATAGAAATTTAAGCTCTGGGAATCATCCATTAAATCCATTTTCTCCTCAGGTATATATGGAACACATTGCCTCTTCCCAAATTTCAGAATTCCATCTTTACACATGAAGTCAGCCGAATTCCCATCAATCACACCTATAATTTTCTTTTGAGAATTATCATCATTAGACTAATAAGTGTTAATTATATCTAATAATTATGGTAGGGAAACCAATAGAAAAAGTAATTATATTTCACCTTCTTTGATAATTATCATATCCATCATTACTAGATCCCTGAATATTGGATCCCTTTCAATCTTCACTTTTTTAATAATATGTAATCCTTCCTTCTTACTGCATAATATACCTTATTTTCCATTCATGGGAGGTAGTGTATGGAACAATCATAATCATTTAGTAGTGTGAGCCATATTCTTTGCCTCGTGTTGGGTTCCTTTTGTGAGAAGATATACTTAAAGCTCTTGTGATTAGTATATATCTCACATCTTTCACCATAGATATAATGTATCCATATCTTCAGATCAAAGATTCAAACTACTAACACATCCTCATGAGTGTTATTGTATGGTTAATGAATTTTTAAATACCTTGATTCATAGGTAATAACTCTATCATTATACATAAGGACACAATAGATTAATTTCTTGGAAGCATCACTATAAATCACAAACCCATCATTCCTTGATTGTTGAGTCAGGAGTAGAGAATTTATGAATCTCATTATTAATTCTTTCAAACATTACTCAAATCTTTCAAACATTACTCACATTATTTTTAACATAGAAACTAAACCCATTGACGACTATTTTGGGTTAACAGGTGGGATAATTGGAATTTTTTTTGAATGAAATACTGATAATAACCTACTAAACCAGTCAAACTACATACCTCGATTATGTTTATTTCTTTAGGACATTCTGGAATAGACATTATCTTCATAATATCAATAGATATTCCATCTGTAGAGAAAATATAGCCCAAAAAAAGATGCTATTTGATGATATATTTCTCACTTTCTAAACATCCCATATATATCATTTCTTTTAAGAGTATTCAGAATAATGCGTATGTGATTCTCATGATCTTCATATATTTTGGAGTATATCAGGATATAATCAATAAATAAAACAAAAAATTCATAAAGATATTACTTGAAAACATTATTCATAATATCCATGGAAACTGAGGGTGCATTAGTCATTCTAAAATGCATTACTATAAACTCTTGATGCCCATATCTGGTTTGAGATGATATATTTCGAATACATTACCTCTTCACACACAATTTATGATATCCAGATTGAAGTCATATCATAGAAAAATATAGAGCTCCCTAATGTAGATCAAATAAATCATCAATATCAGGTATGGGATACATGTTTTTTATTGTAATAGAATTGATATCCCTATAGTCAATTCACAACCTCATAGATCCATCTTTCTTCTTAATAAAATAAATTGGTGATCCCATAGATAAAAACTAGGGAGAATAAATCTTTTATCACTGAATTCCTCTAGTTTTTTCATTTATTCTACTAATTCCTCAGTGGAAATTCTATAATTAGTATTTGATATATGCCTTCAACCAGTAATTAAATCAATAGAGAACTTAACAACCAGCTATGAAGGGTCCATGTAAATCCTCTATAAAAACATCAATATATTCATTAACAAAATATACATTCTCAATTTTAATAATTATTTCCTCACCCACTAATATAAATTTATCATCCTCACCAAGAATTTCATTATTTTGATCTACTGGGAGGAGATATAGATATGAATCAGGTTCTGAGGTTTCTTCTCTAAAGATAATGGATTCAATACCTCCCTCACTAATCATAATTTATTTCTTTTTGAAATATATTTACAAATCATATTTTGGAATCCAATCCATGCCAAGGATATTTCATATTTGACCATATTAAAGACAATTAAACTAGAAGATAAAGCATATTTATATGCCATATTGGAGACTGGATGACACATCTATGATTTAATGAGACATCTCTTAGGGGTTTGGACTGACAACTCCATTATTAAGGGGAATTGTAAATTTATAATTTCTAGAGAAAACATGAAATTGATTAAGGAATGTGATGATCCAGAATCAAATAAATAATTGGAAATTTTTGATTAAATTATTATATTACCTACAACCACATCATTGGGAACTTCAACTTCAGTTGTGTAATCGAATAAGATTTCCCTTACTCCATTTTCCTTTTTTGAGGAATGGTCTTTTCATCCACACATTAAGAACACTCCTTTTACTTTTAATTAAAAACCATGGTATTTTCTTCAACAAGTATAGAATTTTGAAAAATTACCATTTTTTATAATTCCCATTACACATTCTATCCTCTTCCACCATATTATTCTCTAGTTTTTTTGTTAAAGTCGTATGACATAGAGAATTCCCTCTATATATTGATAGCACAAGAGAAATTACCTTTGTATGATGACAAACATTGGGAGACTACATCCCTTCATAGGAATGGTTTTAAACCACTATAGAATTAACCAATCTTACTCCATGTATTACGTATATAGTCTGTGGCATGACTTGATAACCTTATGAAGTTAGCTTCACACATTTAAATATTATCATCCTCTTTTTTCCTCATATTTAGATATTTCATTTCCATGTTCACTCGTTTTTCATGAGGAAAATATTTTTATAATAATATTTCTTAAATGTCCCTCTATTCTATTTCATCAATTTTTTCCTACTCCATTTTGTTTTGACTAAACAAAAACCATTGATCTAAATCTTCCAATATATGAAAAACTACCATCAAGACCTTCTCCCTATGATACATCCTAATAAGATAAATATATTCTCTAGAGAACTTATCCACTATTCATCTAACAATTGGTTTGTATTCCCATTGAATGATCAGGGTTTTTGTTGCACAAAGTGGTATGACAATGGTCCTCCATGTTTTGGATATGGATACCCCATATTGGTAAGGTTATTGTTCATAACCTGAGTCAATAATACTAGTATAGTTATATGTTGCTCAGCACCAGTCACAACACAAGGGCTGTCATCATTATCTTGGATTTGGGGAAAAAACCTACATGGGATATGTGTTTTCAAGTGATTTCTATTCTATCAACTAGGCACCCTTTCTAAATAATTTCAAGCACTAAATTAGTTTATGAGTCATAATGTATTATATTAAATTAGAAAAATACTAAACATGACATGAAATCCTTTTCATAGTTAATGTCTAAATAATAAACATGGTTTGTTTGAGGAAAAATTTACATTTAATTCATTCATAATAGTTTATAAATAAAATGTGAATTATCCTAAGCATATCCCTAAGAAGTGTCAAACTAGGTTAACAATAAGGCCCATTTTTATGGTCCAGGATACCCAAGGACATGCCTAAAACTCCTTGTTGGAGTTATAAGTCCTAGGTACATTGGTGCCAGAAATACGTCCACTTGTAGTATTAATACATGGATGTATTTTCAAAAAATATCCACATAACCTACTCCATACCAAAATTCCAATATATTCTTGTATTTTTATCCAAAATCATTATCTTAGTTGTTTGATCCCTAATCTATGATTTCTAAATCAAGTTTCCATGCTTTCTACTAATCTTCCACAGATACCAACTGTAATGACCTGACCCAAGTTACCCAGAGTCAATGCCTTATTTAATTAAATTAGCATATATATAAGAAAGTTATATCCCAAAGGAATGAATAATTCATTATCTTTAGAAAAATGATACATACATAAGTGCAATATTAAAACAAAAAAATGAAATTCAACATTTAAAATTATTATAAATAACACATAAACTCCTATATTATCCTTTAAAGTCGTTCATAATACTCATCTTCAACAGTTGGAAAAAAATAAAACATATGAAAGGGGTGAGCTCTGATTCTAAACAAGGGTATGTAATACAATTAAGGTTATCATAAACATAAACACTAGGCATGGTGAATAACTAAAAACACATGACTTTAAAAATGAACTTGGATATAATATGGAAGGAATAAGGGATGAATAAATAATTCCATAATAAAGCATAATAATGGGTATTCTATATGTCGAATAACCTCATGGACTATAAATTACTTGTTTCATAATGCTGAAAAGTTCATATTGTTGGGAATTCAAAAATATACCATCTATGACCTAGCCAAGACATTTTAAAATTATTAAGGCCTTAGCCAAAACCATTTCTGAGAATGTGCAAGGCCTCAGTCAAGTCAATATCTATTTTGTCTCATGAGACCTACCGATGCATCGAGGGGCTATAGAGGTCCCCACCCATTACTTTCTATTTTCAATGAATTCCATATATGAATGGGGATAAACTAAAATAATATATACATTCATATTGAATCTAACATATGGAATGGGAATAACATTCTCAAAACATAATCACTCACCATTTTGAGTAATATGGTGAATGGTTTCACGATAGTACATCCATTGTCAAAATAATCCTAAAATATTCAATATAATATTTTAGATGATATCATAAAATATTATTCCAAGTTCTACATAATTTTCATCATGTGCGTTGAAATAGATAAAATTACTCTTATAAAATCATCGAGTAATTCCATAGATAAATATGATTATACTTTAAAAAGAAGAGCTATGTTGGATAAATATTTCTATTAAACCATAAATGAAAAAATATATTATTATAATAATATAATTTTAAAATAATGGTGGGTAAAAATAGACTATAGAGTATACTTGATCAAAGATAGTAATTCCATAAGTTCTGTTGAGACGTGGTTGTATTTCATGATGATTTTTTGAGAGATCCTTTTTAATCATGTAACTCCCCATAAAATGAAGATGGATTATGGTTATTACACATATATATAACATTAATGAATTGGGGTGAATAATAACAAATAATAATTTAATTAAAGCACGTATATAAAAAGAGTAACTCGAATAAAAATGATGGTTCGGGTAGAAAATCCTTACCATATTTAGAATGTATTCTGCACTTGAAATTAATATCTTGAATAAAAAATATATATTAATTATATAATTAAAAACCTTTTAAAAATATATTTGATTCATTTTAGTTTTATTGTTTTCATTTATTTCCTTATTTTATAAGTTATAACATTGAATTTCGTCATTTTGGAGTGTTTATTTCCTTGATTTTGTGATCGGTTCGCTTGATTATTAGTAATGGAGTTCATGTGGAGTGGATATAATTCTTCAGAATTGAAATTATTTCTAACTAATGAAAATAAAGAAGTTTAAATGTTTATCTATATCATTTGTATACATGGTATGAGTGTGATTTCTTATATAGAACAATAGTGATAATCATTTAGATTATTTTGGCGATTTTTTGATTCTTACAAACTAGTTTGTCATATGAATTAAAATTATGTGTATATTATGGTTATAGATAATTGAATAAGATAAAATTAATATTTTAGTATATATTCAACCATAAAAATTGTTTCATTATCTTCCATGAATACGGTAATATATATTGAAAACTCATCCTCGTTGAATGTGACAAATTAACAAATCTCAGATGGTGTTTTCATATTTTCTATAAAATGATGGGAAATGAGAGATGATGATGAATTATTCAATTTTCATAAAACAATTATTCTATAAATAACTTAATGGATTTATCATACCTTTTGTATGAGGTATTTTTAGGGTCGGAAAAGAAAATAGAGGATCATGAAAGAAAAAGAGAAGTTAGGAAATCTCATACGAAAATTCAACAGCCTAACGAAGTCACAAAAAAATTCATAAAATATATTGGTGAGAGATAAAGGGGTATCTGATCATTTATACACAATATTTAATGTGTTGGGAATATTTAATGATATCTATCAACATAATTCAATGGAAATTAAAAAGGAATAACATAAAATGAAATCTTGAAAAAGGAAGGGTGATAGATTCCCTTTCCTTGTAGAGTAACTCCTAAAATATGATGGTTGGGTACTTGGGCTCTTTAGGACACCTTGGGAGGACTCCAAGGCAGGTAAACTACCAGAGTAAAGAGGATGGTGAATATTAATGAATGAAATAGAATAAATGGGTAGGTGTTTATATCTAATGTGATGGAATTTTTTATTTATATTTTAGGACGCCTCATTATTGGTATTTGAAACACTATGGGCTTTACCATGGTATTTAGAATGTTATTGGCCACACGGGAAACCTATTATCAAATTATAACATAAAATAGTCAACTGTCATTTCATATTAATCATTACATCAGTATGATGTCATTAAACATACAAAAAACAAAAAACTCTATTTTTACAATTCAAAAAAAAACTAATGTATTTAATAAAATTCTCATGAATTCAGCATAACCTAATATAGATGTTGTGAATTAAAAAATTACATTTATCTTATTATAATAATACTATAAAGATGAATATTTTACCATTTATCTATGATAATACTTATTTTTTAAAAATAATATTGGACATAAAATGCATTGTAAAATGCATTGTAAAATATTTGACACTTTACAAATATGTATTTATTTTTTCATTTTTAATTGAAGAATAGTGTTTTGATAATAATATTTCATTATAATAATCATTAATAAAAGATTTTTTTTCTACAGAAATTTAAATTTCTCAAAAATTTACAATTTTTTCCAAAAAAATCATTTTATCAAATTCGCCATATTTTTACGAAAAAACAAAACTCAAAATCGAAATGATGGAACACCAATTTTATTTATACATTATTAAATTATGTCACCATTCCATATTCATATCAATATTTATATGGGTATGTTAATATTCTTAAGGGTATGTTTCTATTCCCCAAAAATGTAAGTTGATCCCATCATACACGAAATATCTTACTGATCGCAACCGTGTGTGTTAGTTTTTCGAAATTCATATCACAGAAGCAGAATAATTATTTCAAATGGTGAGGTTATAACTATATCCTATAAATATAAATGTGGTTGTTTTTCATTGACTCAGTGTTTAATGCATTATATAATAAATTTATTTGGAAAACCTTGGGGTGTTACACTTTCAATGATAAAAACTATGTTTGGACCAGTTGAGTAGGTGTTTGTAGTATATGAACATTCAGTATTGGAACTAGATGTAATGTAGTTTTTGTAATTTTTCTTTTCCTAGCTAGTAACATATTCCAGTTTTATTATTAGGAGAAAACCTTTCCCCAATATCATAGATGATGCTTTCTTACCATTGGTAAAATTTTCAATGACTTTCATTAACTATTCATATGACAATTTTAATTTATTGCTTTATTTCAACAGTTGATCATTTTTCACTTTTTCAATAGTATGCTTACTTTTAATAATTGTTGTTAAATCAAGATATTTTTTTGAGAGAATTATAAATATATTTTTTTCATGAAAAGTTTCTTCTAGCATGTTACAGTAATCATATAGATCTTTGTTAATCATTTTCCCCATAGTTATTGTTTTCATCACTTTCAGACATGTATGAAGCATTAATATGAGACACCTAAAGACAATTTTGTACCATTGATGTGATTGTTGTAAACCTATCATCATTATTAGTGTCTGATTCACTTGAACTATATTTGAAGGCACTCCATATTTCTTTCATTTATTTTTTGTATCTCCCTTTCTTATCTGCATATTTATTTTTATATTTAAATTTTGGAAGGATACCTTTAATGCAACCTTTCCTATTACATTCAAAATAGGTAACTTCATTTTAGGTATCAACCTTTTTCCAATACTTTTTTTCAACCTTTTTTCCACTTTCCATTGTTAACATAATCTCTTAAAAATTTGACTTTTTGATGACCTTATTTTGCAAGTAGAATTTCATGAATCAGCTATCAATGTATTCCATTTCATCATAAATATCATCAGGAGATCCTTCTTAACTTGAATACTTAATTGGTAACTTTTCATTTTTATAGAGGTACTAGATTTTATGGATGATTATTTTCTTTTTAGTTCATCATCATCAATATCTTTTTGGACATTACATTCCTCTTCATACATCATCATCTTTCATATAAATTTCATGATAGGATGTTTATATACATCAAATGATTCACTGACTGACCCATATGTTCCTCTCTATCTGTCAGGTAAGCATAAAAATAGTCTCATTACATGATCTTTTTTTATCACTTTTATTCCATGATTGGTTATATTGTTCACTATTTCATTAAACTCAAGATACATTTCAAAAATAGGTTCATCAGACTTTATTTTAAAAGTGTCATACTCGATTGTATATGTATTAAATCTCTTTTCATTAACATTTGATGTTTCTTCAAGTGAGATAGATAAGTTATCCCATATTTCAAAATATGTTTGGTATACAGATATTCTATTGAATTCATCATCTCTAAATGCACCTAACAAAGCATTCATAGCTTTACAAATATTTCTAGATGTAGTGTTTGTAGCACTACTCCATTCACTACAAGGAGCTTGTGGAATTTCATATTAATCGTCTATTAGAATCCATATATCCCAACATATACATTTCAAGTGAATTATCTTTTTTATTTTTATTTAGAATAGTTTTTTTTTATATAAATAGGTTTGTTGGTAGCAAATCCTTCTTGTCTACAATCCATAATGAAATTAAAATTATAAAGGATAGAAATTTTAGATATTTAAAATAAATCTAAAATCATAGTTAATAGGGTAAATTTGAATAATTCTATGATGCCAAATGATATTCATATAGCGTAAATAAAGAGGTGGGGAATTGTGTTCCCAATATTTTTTTTAAATAAACTGGCCAATTAATCAAAACGGAAGATCAATATAAGATCTATCTTTTTAAAATATTTCTTAAAGAGTTGTTAGGTCTTAATCAAAATAAGTGTTAGAAATACCATAACATTTGAGATCAATTTACTTTGACAGAATAATATATTAACACTTGTTATGAATAATTATCAATTCAATTGATTTTCTCTTAGTGAAATTTTATCTTGAATAATATATAAAAACAAAAAAACAACCCAGTGGTGAAACAAAATAAAAAAGAGGTTCAGTCTCCAGGTAAGACCTACTCTCCTACACATGGAGATCACCTACTTACAATCATATTATAAAAATAATCAAACAAATCCACAAACTGGCTTAGGTATAAAATCAATAAAAACAATCTATCTAGGTTAAAATTCCTCTTCCACAGTTATACATGGGATAAAAGAGAAACCCATGTCACACATGGACCACTTCCACAAACACAGTGGGAAATAGATTGAGGAAGGATAGAAAAACACATATTATACTAGATTATTCATGATAGAGTGTGTTGGATAATAGGTAAACAACACACTTCTTAAAAGTAAAAAAATAAAGAACAAATATAAAGATATTAGTCTGATGTGTTCTGTTGGTTTGTAATCATCAGATCAAGAAAGGTGTGGTGTTTGTGATTTTTTTGGGAATTTTGAGGAAGAAAAGAGGATTATAGAAATATGAAGAAATTTTTCAATTTTTCTCTGTCTATTGTCTCAGTCAATCTCGGTAATGGTTTCTGTTATTTAGTTTTTTTGATTTTAACATATTTGATCACACACTTTTCTTGGTTGTCCCTAATCTTTGTATTAGAAAAAGGATCATCGTATCAAGAGAGAGACCCTTAAAAAATATATAGCAGTTCTTGGGGAAGGAGATTCACTTTCCCAAAATCATATTTTACTAAGTCTTAAATACTTTTTCAAACCCTCAAAGAATAGATTTTTTCAATTTGAATAATTCAGGCCAAATATCACAGATAATAACGGTTACTGGAGTGTTGGTGCTGAATCGGCAATAGATTGTGACTCCACTGGTTGTAACTTCTTTTACGGTAGAGGTGACTAACTCTTGGTGGTATTGATGACTCTTTTCTAGTGGTAACTCATTTTGGAGGTAGTTGTGACTTGCTTCTAGCGGTATCTCATCCTGGCGGTAATGGTGACATGCCTCTAGCGGTTTCCCATCCTCGCTGTAACAGAGACTTGTAGCTAACAACATCTTTCCATAACTCTTAAAAGAAATATTATAGAAGTAATATTTTCATATAAAGTTCTATAATTAAACTATTTACACATTATTAATAAATTAATCATGGTTTTTTATCGTTAAAATAAGAGATGTCAAACGCACTCCATCCAAAGAGGTTCCCACAAGAAGGAAGTGTGATAAGATGAATTTTCATCTGTTACTAGATGGTATTAAAGTACCCAGTAGATGTTATTCAAATGTGAAGAATTTATTTTCATTGAAGGATTGTAAATTAATAAATATGAAATCTCACGACTATCATGTATGATGAAACAACTCTTACTAGTCCCACTATATGGTTTATGTCCAAAAATATTTAGAGAGTGTATCATAAATTTTTGTATGTTTTTCAAATACATTTTTGTTAGATTCATTTTTCCTCAATTGTTAGATGTGTTGGATAATTAAGCTCCTCTTATACATTGTTAAACATAAATTTATCTTCCACCTACATTTTTTTAAATGGTTAATCTTGTGATTCGACTAGTTTATGATATAAGAATATGTTGGAATGTTTATTTATATTGATTGTATCCATTTGAATGATGTATGATAATTATGAAGAGATAAATTTAAAATAATCATCAACTTGAGGCCTATATTGTTCATAAAAATGTATCCGAATATATTATTATGTATTGTACATATTTTTTTATAATGGGGAACATATTTTTCTAACTATATCTTGATATATGATAGTTGATAGTGAAGGTAGAGGGATTTGATTCATAGAAATATTTTTCATTCCCCGTGATGAAGTGAAACATGTAAATTTATTCATTTTAAACAAAACAAAAGCGGTTCAACCATATATATCATCACATATTGGTGAACTAAATGTATTATATCATGAATAAAATAATTATTGGTTGATAATTGATCCTAAAAAGACAATTCATTCATGGTTTAAAGTCAAATTTATCATAGATATAACTACATCAAGAAAAAATGAAATTTTATTCATGGGGTCTATATCTTAATATGATCACATAGATTGGTTTGGATATTAATTAGTACACATTTTATGAAAAAAAGGATGAAAAAATACCATTAAAAATAGTGGGGTAATGGTTGTCCCTGAAGCCCTACATTTTTTCAAGTGAAATAAACCAAAAAATATTTCATCATCAAAAGAAAGTGTTTGAGTAATTGAGGATATATGTGATATTGATTATTATATATTTTTATTCATAAATATTATGTGTCACTAGGTTCATTGTAATAGAGGTATGAAACATGATTATTATGGGTTTAGAATTGGTTATTTCAAAAGATGTAGTTGCAATGGGGAAGCATTTATCATGGACACACATGAAAATAATTTTTTTGGCATTGATCCATAGAATGATTAGTGGTACATTATTTTGAAAGGGAATGGAATTAAATAGGGTGATTAGGATGATGCTGATAATTTGGAATTATATGAGACATATTCATATATTTTGCGATTTTTTGAAGATAACATTTACTATAATGTAGACATAGTCCATGATGTGTGAAATGATCTTTCTGAAGGGATATAGGAATAAAAATTACACTCCAAATTATTAAGTAATATATATATATATTTTATTTCTTTCTTGAGTTTTATATATGTAAAAACTCTATTTTTTAATTTCATGGATATTTAATTATAAACATATTGATTTTTATATGATTTTTATGTCAAATGTTAACATCAATAATTATGGTTAACCAATTACTGATTGAAACCCCAACATACATCATTATTTTGATGTTTAATTAAGGAATATAAGAACACTTTTTTATTACTATGATATATAAATTGATATCCACTTAAATCCATTTAGAATTACTGTTTATATTTAATAGTTTAACTTGTATATTTACTGGTTTATAATAATTTGAGATTTATTATTTTTGGAAATTGACACATGTGCGACTCTATTTTGGAGTTACTGATTTCATTAATTACTATTTTTAAATATTTATTTTTCAAATAATATGTAGGTATTTCATTACATTTGATAATTGTAATGATCAAAACATGCCCATATGAACCTTTATTGACGTATATGTCTTTTTTTAAAATATTTAAATATTCAATAATATAATTATTTAATGAAATTAAATGTATAATTTATGAAAAAATAGTTGTTGGAAAACTCATACAACTCATACAGATGTGTATACTTCTTTTATATAAAAAATAATTCAAAATTGGTAGACATGTGATTCCAAATTTACCAAAACTGTCAATTTCTCATAGTTACCATCAAATACATGTTAATTTTGATGATAATAATAACCCAACTGGTGCAAATACAATGTAGTTTACTACTTATATCACCACAAAAAATTTCTTTTTATGATTATCATTTTATATACCCAATAGAATACCATCAACCATATGGAGAAAGATAAAGTTTAGGAGTCTATACTGTTAAAATACCACAATTGATTTATTTTAATTTCATTTTTTGAATGATATATATTTTAAATGAGTAATGATTAATTTATTAAATTTTAGATGATATTAAATTTTGAACAAATTAAATAAATTAACAAATGATTTATATCTTTATTGGTTGTTTGATAGATATATTTTAAAATTTTGATAATAGAAATTGTTTTTGGCATATTTTTGTAAGAAAAAACAAAACTAATGTATAGGTTTCTATTATTAGAAGTATTGAAGAACATTTTTATTAGACGCCAAAATGAATCATTTATGGTGTGATAATTAGTTCATATTTTAATATTTACTATATACTAAATCATTACTTTTTAGTTTATTTGAATTTAAAATGCCTCAAGGTGATATCATTAATGGATCCATGTCTATAATATATACCCTCATACTTTTTCATGAGAAGAGTATAATTTATTTGAGGAGAAAATGATCATAGGAAAGTTTGAACCAACAAGAGATCAATCTTGTACTGGATCAGAACTGATCTTTTTTGATTCAATATCTCCACCTATATTCACTAAAAGTTGGAAAATATAAATAAATGAGAAACATAAATGTATCTTAGTATAAATAGTTTTGAAAGTGTCAACAGTTTTTAAAAAATGTAGCATTCCTCACTTAGTTAAAAAAACAAGGGTATATATATTGATCTGTCAGACAAGGAAGTTATTTAACAATGTCCACCTATTTCCACAGGGATAAATATTCATTGTTTTCATAGGATACATGGATACTATGTAACGCCCGGAACCTAGATTCCTAGAGTCAGTGAATTATTTTAATACATCGGCATGATTGCATGGAATCAAGTCCCGAAAGACCGATCAGTTTAGCAGTCTTCAAAAATAGATTACATACATGAATGTTACATTACTCTTTCTAAAATAAAACAAAAAATAATCCTTTGAAAATGCCATTGTTCCCTTAGCTTAACCCTAAATCTCAAAAATAAAACACTTTTTGGGATCCTGGGAAAATAAAACATAAGAAAGGGGTGATCTCAGATGCCTAATAAGGGAAATAATTTAACAGAAGATAACATAAACAATACGCATGGTGAATAATTGAAAACACATGCCTTTACAAATAATAAACATTAAAACCTTATGGTCAAAATATGAGATGAGTAAATAATGCAATAATAAAACACATTCATCAGTATTCTACTAGTCGAATAACCACATTAACCATCAATATTATTTTCATAATGAGGGAATGTTTAATGCCAGACATTCTGAAACATTTTTTCAAGTCCTCAGCCAAGACGTCTAAAAATGATTAAGCCCTTGGCCAAAATCATAAATCAAATTCGGAAAGGCCTTAGCCAATTCCATGTCTAATTGTATCATGAGACCTACCGATTCATCAAGGAGCTATAATGGGCTCCACCCATCACTTACTATGTCCAATACATTTCTCATATGTAAAGGTTGAAACATTATATAAACATTTGTATTAAAACTAGCATACTAAATGTTAATACATTATCCATAAACAAGAATGGTAAAAAAATAACACATCCACAGTCAAACATATCTCAAAACCCTCGATACAATATGGAATATTTTAATCATAATAAATAAACTTCAAACTAGTTTAAAATCAATCAAAAGATGTTGACATAGATGAAAATGATTCATAAAACTCCTTGATGGAAATACCCCTTTTATGATATCATTTTTATGTCCCACAATTTATAAATAAAGTCATTTATATAAGATTTTTGAATCAAAGTGTCCCATACCACTTTGAAATTTTCGATAAGAGTTATCATTTCAAATCATTAATGTCCATATAAATAAATGTTTAAAATCATTTTGAAAATATGGACATTAATTAATAGAGATTAGAAAGATAAATCTTTAAAAAATTTAAAATTATAATCATTATAAAGTCTACAATTCACAAATCATTAAAATATTCATTTTGAAATAATTTTTATGAAATATGGACATGGATGATTAAAATGACCCAGAATATACTTACACATGAACAATCTCAGATAATAATGAGATTGAAGAAATAACCTTTTTCTTGAACTTTCCTTGGGTCTAGGGTACGTTTAACCTCTTATTTAATGACCATAGTATGTTATTAAATTATACAAAAAACATTTACATTAATATGACATCATCTATGATCTTTTATCATTGCTTTGTTAATAATATCTTAGTATTATTGTCGTTTCGGGTGTTAACTAATTTGTTTTCATTTATATTATTTGTTACATAAGTTGTATTTTTTGTGGATAAAATGTATCTTATTCATATCCAAAATTATATCAAGTCATTAAACATTATTTTTAATCATCTAATGAAAATTAGTCTTGAATGGATATGATGGGGAATGAATCTCATCGCGTTCGTGGAGACGGTAATCCGTACCTATGCACGATCGACAATTTCATTATTTTGATATTAAAATAATATATAATTGGATCGTATATTGTGTATAATGATTAATTATCATATTATATTTATTATTTTCATCAATTACACATCATTATTATACCCATCCAAATAATGTATTGAATAACAATAACACCACGACGTGGAGATGGTATGTCGTACATACGCACGTATGGTGATATGTCATTAAAAGGATGGATAGAAAAGTGTATATGGTTGTAACATATTTGTAATAACATCACATTATATAGAATATACTAGAGTTATTAATTTAGTATGGAAACAACAAAGAAATTGGAAGTCAATGAAGAAAGGAACTTGAAAGGGGTGATGAAATATTTACATCTTCTTTGGGTTCTTCCTTTTGATTTGATCACAACAGATCCATAGGTTGGCTCTCTAACTAAAGTAATGTCTCTAAGAAGAAGGGGGTATAGCTGGAAGGATATTATGGTAGTGTTTGGCTGAGACAAAAGGCTTTGAATGTGTGAATTGGAGAGAAGGGGGAGTGCTCTTTTATAAGAGGGGTGAGGGGAACCTTAGGAAAAACTTAAAGTATTATTTTATAATAAATTCATATTCAGTTTATAATGGATACACATTAATTTATTTCGAGAATAACATGGGTATGAGTCGAAATACAATCAACCAATAAGCTTTAGATAGGTTTGGGTCTCTATATTAACCTTATCTTTTAGATTTAACTCTTAGTTAATTAGTTTGACATTTACCAAGTCTCTTTATATTTTTATATTATTTGGTTAAAATACATACTATAAAATACCAAGAGAACACAAATATGTTCATTAATGATATACCAATCATCATATAATTCCTTTGTCCAATCCTTATATTTTTATGAATCTTGTATCAATTAATAAGATAATATATTTTTTAAAAAAACTTTATGTCATTTTTGACACTATTTAATAATTGATTTTTTCTAAAGTAATAAAAACATTATTAATTAGAAATAAATTTTTTAATAAATCATAAAATTTAATATAAACCTATAAAATTAGTTTATGACATCAAACCTTTTAAATTATATTTATTTAAACATTTATAATACCATTTATTTGATTTTTTAATTAATAAGGAAAATATTGCATCATCATTGTGGCATAAATAAATTTAATTATTAAATGTCTGAAAATTATAAATAAAATACCATTGTGTAGGAAGTCTTTTTATATTTCTAATGAATATTTATGGTTGAATAGATATAATATATAACCCTAGGTAAAAATTGTTTTACAAAATGATATATGCTTATGTCATTTTTGTATTTATATTAACGTAATTAATATAAAGTGTCATTGTCACTTACAAGTGGCTTCATGGGGTCCTAAAATTGACCCAAAGATTCCCATGGTCAGACATATATCATACAATAGGGTTAGGACATGTGTTATGGTAATTTAATATTATTATTATATTATTGTTTACCCTTATTTCCCAGATTTATCTTTTTACCATGGTAAATAAAATATTTACCGAAGTAATTAGTCAAAATTTCTAAAAATAAAAGATAAATATTTAAAAATTTTGAACCCACTAATTATAAATATGGAATCCATTTTTTTTATATTCAAAACACAAAAGATGCACAAATTAATTTAAAATTAATTCCCGTTTTCAAAACAAAAAGTGTGTTATTAGGAAAGAATAACTATCAAAAGATTGACACTTGCTTATGTTCAGTTTAAATGAAAAATTATGTCTAATGACCAAAATTGCAAAAAATGGTTAGAATATTATATAAATTTACATTAAATCCACATTATATTATAACATAGGACTATAATTTATTTTTATTAAAAAATTGTTTTGAAATGAAATTTAGTATTTTTCACTATTCATCAAAAACTGAATGTTTTCAGAAAAATACCAAAACTTCACCCAAAGATAATTTTGATATTCCGAATTAAAAAATGAAGTATATTTAACCAAATTCAAAACATATAAGTTTAATTTATTAATTTAAAAGTAATTCCTGTTGTCAAAACCAAAAGGCATATTTTTATGAAATAATATCTATTAAAATATTAACACTTGTTTACGTCCAATCTCAAAGTGAAATTACATATAATGACCAGAATTGGATTAAATGGTAAAATTATAATCTATTTATACTTCCAAACCATTAAAATGTATAATTTTACAATATAAATTTTTTTTATTAAAAAATTTGTTTTCAGTTAAAATATATTATTTTTCACCATTTACCCAAATATGAAAGTTATTAGAAAAGCACCAAATATTTATTGAAACTAAATTCATAGGTCCCAATTCTGAATAATAATTTTATTTTGTCAAATATAATATATAAAATTTTCAAATATTGGATTGAAAAAGGGGTCATCATTAAAAGGCGGTAAAAGTGTATTTTTGAAATAAATAATTCTTTTATCTAAAAAATGAATTTTTTCTTGCACAATGTCTAAGAAACTCATAATATGGATTCTAAAATTATAAGGATTATATATATTTCAATAATCATTTAATATTATTCATAACTTCTTTTGAAAGGCTAGTTTGGTAATCTTGTGGTGTGCTCGAAACCAGTGTAGGGTGTAGTGCAAGTTATTGAATTACATTGAAGAAATAATGTACTATGAAATCCTGGGGTGTTACATTCTTCCCTGCTTCAATAAATCGTATCCTCACAATTTTAAATTGTTCTTTGAAAATAAAATGTTTAAAATAGAAAATACCTTTGTGGGAAAACACACATCAGAAATTGGGTTAATAAAATTTAGTCTTTATAAGATGCAAAGAGGAATGAAAAAGTAACCACCAATTTATGATCTCAGTTGGAGAACATTGGTGGAAATTAAAGACACATAATTGAAGGAAAAAATTAAATATTTATAGAGAGTGATTGTGGTCATGAGTCCAAAACAATTATATAATTGAGGGCCTCAAAGCCATCAATCTATGTTTATTTAAAATCTCATTGGTTCCACAAAACATAAGGTTTTAGGATAACACATTTTTAGTTTTAAGATCCCATACCTAAAGCTTAAGAATTAATTTCTTCGTACAATAAGTGAAGAAAAATATATACATGATAAATATAGTTCCATCCTTTAACTAATTTCTACCACAAACTCATATTTGACTCAAAAAGATAATTGAACTAAAAAAAATATTCTATTTACCCTATTAGTATAGGGTTCCAAAAAAAGAATTTATAATTAATCTACCAGACCCTTTAAAGAAACTATATTATTCAATCCAGGACATCATGTGGGTTATTCATAGGTGATACACCATTGTCTCCTTTCGGTTGAAGGTTCAAGTCTTCTGGCCTTGCCGGACGTGACAGGTTTCCACCCGACCTCTAGGTTGTCCTTATGGAAATACAAAAATAATCTCAAACTTTATTTATCTATAATACTTCTTTCCAAACTCACAATCCAAAATTTATAGGGAATTTAAACATAATGAAGATCCTTTTTTCCATGTAATAACATGTGAACAGCTTTATCTTTTATTCTTTTAAAACACTGCTACATCCTAAATTAATATAAAACCTTATTGATTACATTCATGCTCCCTTATTCAATATAGAATACTGGATATACTCTTTCTATCCAAAAATGAAATAAACTCAAAAAATTGATGGAATATTAAAATCATTAATCAGTTTCAAGGTAGTCAAGAATTTCCAATATAATTTATCCAAATAAAACTTGTATTATTCCAAAATCACTACCTCAGTATCAGAACTATATTATGTTTTATCGTTCTCTCAACCATATATTTTCCAAAAAATTAACCTGCTATTGAGTCACTTTTCTTGGTTCCACACAATCTCAAGTACTTAATGAAATAGTAATATAGTACAATCCTTATATAATCCATAATTATTATAACCAGTACATCATTGATACAACACAAAAATGATATAATTATTTAATAACAACATAAGAAAACTAATCATTCCACCTCATCTGTGGTAGTATCATAACATTATTATTATCCAATAACATCATTTGGGGAATACTATGATGATTTGGTAATTGGTTCATGTTGTTTCCAAACTCCTTACAGATGAAGCATTTTACATTTGAAACCTTTTTCTTACCCTTGTAGTCACATACAAGGTGTCTTTTTTCTCCACACTTATAACAAACTCCCATTCCCTTCAGGGTAGTTCTGTGGTGTTTCTTCCCACAGTTATCAAATATAGTAAAATTCTTCTTTTCCCTCTTCCCTTTATCTATCTTTCTCTATTCTATCATTTTCTTCTCTATATTCCCTTAAAATCCATAGGACTAAGATAGTTCTTTGCTTATCTTTTAAGAAAATGATACTATTTCTGCATATGTTGAGAATACATGGGAGATAATTTCCCATATAAATGATGTCTTAATACCATGAAAGATATGATCCTTCTTTCCCTTTAGATCATATTTATTTCTGGAGTTCACTTTCCTTATAATAGGCACCATTTCTCTACAATGGCATACACTAGTTCAGTTTATGAATTGCAATGAATAATTCCAAACTTGTAAAATACGTAACATAGATTGAAAAGTTTATGGATATAATCCATAATCATAAAAATGTTTTCTTTGATGAAGTATATACTCAAAAAACATTCATAAATGTTTTTAAAGGAAATTATAATTATAATAAGCATATCCCATGGGAGTGTCGTAACCAAGAGTAAAACCCGTTGTAGTGCACTAGTTCCCATTCAAGTCTAGCTCAAAGAGGTTTTTTCAGGTTTTACCCCTAGGTATAACTATGCTAGAGCTGCCTCTAATTGATTATATCCAGATAGGGATATATTTCTCAGAACACTCACAAAATCTCTACATTACCATAATTCATGGATGTTCTTCTATACTAATTTTCAAAGTCTATCTTAGGGTAATGTGCTCTAATCAGAGTTTATCAAAATCTAACTTCCAATGATTGTAATAAATATACTATAATACCAATTGTAATGCCCCAACCCTATATTCCTAGAGTCGGTACATTATTTTAATACATTGGCATGATTACAAGGAATCATGTCCTGAAAGGCTTATCATTTTATAAGTCTTGGAAAATAGATTACATACATGAATGTTACATTACACTTTCTAACATACAACAAAAAAAATAATCCGTTGAGAACTCCATTGTTCCCGTAGCTTAACCCAGCACCTCAAACATAAAACACTTCTTAGTATCCTGGGAAAATAAAATATAATAAAGGGGTGAGCTCAGATGCCCCGTAAGGGAAATAATATAGTGGAAGATAACCAAAACAATATGCATGGTGAATAATTGAAAACACAAGCCTTTACAAATAATATATATAAAACTATATAGAAGAAATATGAGCTGAGTAAATAATTCCATAATAAAACATAGTCATGGTTATTATACTAGTCAAATAACCTCAGGAACAATCAATATTATTTTCCTAATGAGGGAATATATAATTCCAAACATTCTGAAACATTTTTTCGAGGCCTCTTCCAAGACGTCTAAAAATGATTAAGGCCTCGGCCAAAACCATATATCAAATTGGGAAAGGCCTCGGCCAATTCCACGTCTAATTGTCTTATGAGACCTACCGATGCATCGAGGAGAAATAACGGGCTCCTCCCATCACTTACTATGTCCAATATATTTCTCATATGAAAAGGATGAAACATTACATAAACATTATTATTAAAACTAGCATATGAAATGTCAATACTTTATCCACAAACCATGATTGGTATAAAAATAACACATCCACAATCAAACATGTCACAAAACCATCGATACAGTATAAAATATTTGTATCATAATAAATCAACTTCAAACAAGTTTAAAATCAATCAAAGGATGTTGACATAGATGATAATGATTCATAAAAATCTTTGAGAGAAATACCCCTTTTCATGAAATTGTTTTTAGGTCTCACAATTCATAAATGAATTTATTTAAAAGATATTTTTGAATTAAAGTGTCTCATACAACTTTGAATATTTTGAAAAGAGTTATCATTTCAAAACATTCATGACTATATAAATATATCTATAATATCATTTTGAAAATATGGACATTAATTAAAAGGGTTTAGAAAGATAAATCATTAAAACATTAAAACATTTAATCTTTATAATGTTTACCTTTCAAAAATCCTTAAAATATTCATTTTTAAATCATTTATATGAAACATGTAAATGGATGACTAAAATTTCCTAGAAAATACTAACACATGAACTATCTTGGATAATAATGAGATTGAGGAAATAATCCATACCATGAACTTTCCTTTGGTCTAAGGTAGGTTTAACTTCCTTTATAATGACCATAGTATGTTTTTAAATTATACAAGAATCATATACATTAATATTACATGATATATGATCTTTTTCATTGCTTTGTTAATAATATCTTAGTCTTATCATCGTTTCAGGTGTTAACTGATTTGTTTTCCTTTATATTCTTTGTCAAGTAAGTTGTATTGGATATGGATGGAATGTATCTTATTCATATCCATAATGATATAAAGTCATTAAACATTATTTTTAATCATCTAATGGAAATTAGTCTTGAATGGATAAGATGGGGAATGAATCTCATCGTGTTCGTGTAGACGGTAATACGTACGTACGCACGAGCAAGAATATCATTATTTTGATATTAAAATAATATATAATTGGTTGGTATATCATATATACAGAATCATTATATTGTTATATTTATTATTTTCATCAATTACACATCATTATTATACCCATGCAAATAATTTATTGAGCCACATTTACACCACGACGTGGAGATGGTGAGCCGTACGTACGCACGTATGGTGACATTTCATTTAAAGGATGGATAGAATAGTGAATATGGTTGTACCATATTTATAATAAAATTAAATTATATATAATATACTCGAGTTATTATTTTATAATGGAAACAACAATTAAATAGGAAGTGAATAATGAAAGGAACTTGAAAGGGGTGATGAAATATTTACCTCTTCTTTGGGTTCTTTATTTTGATTTGATCAAAAGTGATCTGTAGGATGTCTTTATAACTAAATTAAGGTATCTAGGATTAAGGTAGGATATATTATAGGATATTATGTTAGGTGGTTGTAGATATAAAAGGCTTTGAAGGTGTGAATTGGAGAGAAAGGGGAGTGCCCTTTTATAAGAGGGGTGAGGGTCACCTTTGAAAAAAATTAATGTATTATTTTATAATAAATTTATATTTGGATTATAATTTCTCAGCATTAATTTATTTCTAGGATAAGATGGGGATGAGTCTAAATCCTTTCTACCAATAGGTTTTAGATAGTTTTGGGTCAGTATATGAACCTTATCTTTTAGAATTCACTCTTAGATAATTAGTTTGACATTTACAATGTCTCTTTGTATTTTTATATTATTTGGTAAAAAAATTACTATAAACTACCAAGAGTTCCCCAAGTGGTTCATTAATGATATAAATATAATCATATATGTCCTTTGGCTGAACCATAAATTTTTATTGATATTATATCAATTAATAATATAATATTTGTTTTAATAACTCTTTTATATCAATTTTGACACTATTTGATAATTGATTTTTTCTAAAGTCATAACAACTTTATTAATTGGAAGTAAATTTATTTAATCAATAAAAACATGTCATAGAAACCAATAAAATTCTTTTATGGTATCAAAACGTTTAAAGTATATTTATTTTAACATTTATAATACAATTTATCGATTCGTTCATTAATAAAGAAAATTCTGCATCATAATTGCGGCATAAATAAATTTAATTAATCAATTTTTAAAAATTATAAATAAAATACTATTATTTAGGAAATATTTTTATCTTTCTAAACAATATTTATGGTCGAAGATATAAAATATATTACCCTATGTAAAATTTTTTTTACAAAAAGATATATGCTTATGACATTTTTATATTTACTTTAACATATTTAATATAAAGTGTCATTATCACTTACATGTGGCTCCATGGGGTCCCAAAATCTACCCAAAGATGTATATAGTCGGACATGTATCATAAAATAGGTTTAGAACATGTTTTATAGTATTTTAATATTATTTGTTACCCTTATTTACCGGATTTACACTTTAACCATGGTAAATAAAAATATTTACCAACGTAAATAGTCAAAATGTATAAAAATTAAAGTTAACTATTTATAAAATTTGGACCTCATGATTATAAATATGGAAGAAAATATTTATATATTCAAAACACATAAGTGGTAGAAATTAATTTAAAATTAATTCATGTTGTCAAAACAAAAAAGCATGTTTTTAAGAAGTAATAACTATCAAAAGATTGACACTTGCTTATGTCTAGTTTAAATGTGAAATTATGTCCAATGACCAAAATTTCATTAAATGGTAAAAATATAATCAAATTATACTTTAAAACCACTCAATATTATAATTTATTTCTATAAATTATTTTTGTTAAAAAAGTTGTTTTTAATTAAAATTTAGTATTTTTTCACTATTCATCAAAAAATGAATGTTTTTAGAAAAATAACAAAAATTCACCCTAAGATAATTTTGAAATTTTGAATTCAAAAATGAAGTCTATTTTACCAAATTAAAAACATTTATTTTGCGTTTATTAATTTAAAATTAATTCCCGTTGTCAAAACTACAAGGCGTATTTTTAAGAAATAATATCTATTAAAAGGTTGACACTTGTTTATGTCCAATATCAAAGTTAAACTACATACAATGACCATAATTGTATTAAATGATAAAAATATAATCTATTTATACTTCTAAATCATTAAAATGTATAATTTAACATTATAAATTATTTTTATTAAAAAAGTTGTTTTCAGTTAAAATATATTATTTTTCACTATTCACCTAAATATGATATTCATCAGAAAATCACCAAAAATTTATTGTAACTATATTATTATTTCCATATTCAAAATAAGAAGTTTATTTTGTCAAATAAAATATATAAAAGTTTCAAAGATAGGATTTTAAAAGGGTTCATCATTAAAAGTTGGTAAAAGTGCATTTTGGAAATAAATAATTCTATTATCTGAAAAATTGAATTTGGTCTTATATTATGTCTAAGAAACTCATAATATGGATTATAAAATTATAAGTATTATATATATTTCAATATTCAGTTATTACTATTCATAAACACTTTTGAACAGCTAGTTTGGTAATCTTGTGGTGTGCTCAAACCCGGTGTTGCGTGTAGTGCAGGTTATTAAATTACTTTGAAGAAATAACGTAATTTGAATTATTGGGGTGTTACATACTAAGGATTTTTGATGGATACATTATCATGGTTATCATATCCACTAACCATGTTGTCATAAAATGGAGTGGTTTTTTATTGCATAGATGAATACAATGAATGTTTAAAGTAACAAATGCAAGGGTTTTTCATGGAATGTGTACATACATAACCCAAAAATAAAGAATATTTATTTATATATGATGATTATTAATTAAATCTATTATGAGCCATCTTTAGGAATAATAATTAGGTAATCCCCTATGCCTAATGTAAATTAAAAAGTCATGATCAATATTTCATAACACAATATTTAATGCAAGAAACCATGAAATTTGGATTAAATTATTTACAACATTTTCAATAAGATGAATTATGTGATACATATATTGACCACAATAGATTTAAATAAATAATCACATATAAAGAAAGAACAATTTACCAAAGGAGATTGTCAGAGTTCATCAATTAATATGAATTCATAATACACAACCACATGTGAAATGAGAAAAAGGTGGATGATTCATTGTATACAAACTATCAGGTCCCCTTATCAATGATGAGGGATAAAAAGGACCCAATACACATGGATTTTTAAGGATAAATCTTAAATTCAAAAGGTTATATGAAAAATATTATATATCCTAAATGACATCCCAATAATCCATCCACACAAAGATTAAATAGGATCAAAATATTATATTGATCTCTAGAAAAATATAGTGAATATTCCTTTGTTCAACCATGTTAATGATAGACTTACATGTTTTGAATCCCATTAATCTATTCCATGAAAACGAAAACTAACGATATAACTGCTATATCATTACCATGGACCATCCTTCTCTATTAATCATGGGGATGTGAAGATATATATATATATATATATAAAAACTTATAGTGGGATAATATAGTGATCGAGATTTTGAAATATGTATCTAAATTATTGGTATACTCTAATGATAATTTTTGAACAACTTAAATATAAGGGGAGGGATGAACCATTACCCATACCTGTATGGAAGAGGTAAAATACAACCATTTTTTTAGGAATCCCTATTAAATCTAAATTCTATATTTCCATTCGGGTTGTAGTCGATCTACTTATAAAATTTGAATTTATTATGGACATCAAAGATGATTCATCGCTTGACTATCTCCTATAGTAATGCCTGGGGGAAGAGTTAAAAGGGAATTGATAAATAATATACATTGTTTCTAATTAATAACTAATTTTTACCTATGGGTTATATAAAATTAGTTTCTATGAATTAGTGAATAATATATGTTTCAAAACTACTAATCACACTCAGATCTATTGTTATCCTACAAGAACCAATCAATATAGAAGATAAATAGTGATATATTATTCAGTGGATTTACATGTATATTTTGATCAACACATCACCTAGGTATAGTTATCCTAGATCAATATTTTCTATTATGGAATTCATTTGGACCCATATAAGGCATTAATTATAAAGATATTCAGGACTCCAATTTGATGAGAAATGTTGGAGATTGGATGATAATAAGACATAAACATTGAAAAGAAATGATATATAATATTCAAACAATTTAGTTTCATATGAATATGGTAAAAATTCCATAGATGAGTTATATTTAGAATTTATGAAAATTGTAGAGATTTTTTTGGTTATTACGTGTTCCTATGGCACCTCTATGGAGGCATGCTATTATATTTGGGAGGAAATTAAAGTCAACCCCTTCATATATTTCTAAATATAAGATCATTTATCTTTCAAGGTTTTATCTTATCACTTAGAACATCCTCCCAACCACTTCAGGTGCATGATGTATTCTTTTTATCCCCTTTTTTTTATTACAAAAAAGACCCATCACATTAAGAAAAATCATATTCCAAGCTACTAGAACATGATATCTCATATGAGTAATATAATAACTTTTCCCTTTATTAAACATTAATACTTGATTTATTATATAGAAATAAATATAATATTACCCAGATGATTGATAAGAGTTATATATTTTTGAATTAGGTACATAACATAGCATAATGAATATGGGATACAACAAAATTATTAAAAACTTATTCAACATGATTTATTGAAAAAAACTTTAACATTCCCAAAATACTCTTTTAAAGCTAAAACTGCATGGGATAACCTAGGGACATATATAGGAATCAGTTAAGCTATAAATCCCATTAAGGGAATAAAAATGAAATAATTGATTCATGTTATATAATAGGAATATCAATGAGTAATAAATACAAATGGAATAATAAGGTGTTATATAACATGATAATCATAACATGGGGAATATGGAATCAATATAAAACACTGAATCATAAACTCAATTCAAGGATATTCCACCAAGAAATCAAGGAGGAAAATTCCCAATAAGGAACCTGGTGCACCATTATCCGAACATTATATATCATGATACTAAACATTACTCAATCTGTTGGAGCATTATGATAGAACTGTTCATAACCATTTCATTCTCATGCTTACGTGTGCCACATAGATCATAAGACTTGAATTCATTAATCCTTATATTTTATTCAAAAATAATGGAATATGGGATACATAATTTTAAGTTAACAATAAATAAGTGTCTGTGAATAATGTATAATACACTTAATTTAATAATGGGTAGGGTGTTTACTACATAATTGTTATGGAATTGAAAACCGTGATAAAATTTCTGCGGAAAAATGATGTTATATAAAAATTCATAATAAATGGATGATGATAGGAAACATGGTATCTCATTATTTGGAAATTAAATGGGAAGTATTATGGACATGTAAAATCATATCCTAACATTATAAATTTGGAAATATAAGTCAAAAGTAAATTAATAAACATGAATAATAAAAATAATCCTTATGAAATTTCGGTATGGTAGTAGGGATACATAAAGGATCACGACAAGATTTATTAGAGTTAAAAGAAGCTCTAATAATATATAAATAAAATTGATTGTAAAGAAAATATGGAATATATTATACCATAATAATAAATTGATATTGAAAATACATAAAATAAAAGGGGTCCTTCATAAAAGAGGATAGTGGAAGATCCCTTATGGAATTTCAGCATAGTAACAACTTAGGTTACATTCCAAATTAGGGGGGATAAATGATCCCTCAACCAAATAACATCAATTGGAAATTAAGGGAATGATTTAAAAAAAAGGACATATAACCAATTGAAATTAAATGAACAAATTTCAAAGAAGGTTCTTGAATTTGAAAGGAGGAGAGGAAGTTGAGGACACTTTACTTAAGTTTGTGACTCTATAGGATTGGGGGGATTCATGAAAACATGGGGGATCCTTGAGTGGAATATTGAGAGGGGAATAATGATTAAATAAGTTATCCAATTGTTTTGAGTGAATAGGAATGGGATCTTGTGTGTGATTATATTGGAAAATATAATTATTTCATTCTTATTTTGGTTTTGGTTTCTACATAATAAAATATCAAAAACCAAAAACCACCACTCGTTTTTGACCAATGGTTTCATACAAATCAGATTGGTTTAAATAATTTTATATGTCTGAGTATTGAAAATATTAAAATAATAAAGTTGGTGATGTGGAGGAAAATCACACTCTTAAGTAAATTATTTTAAAATCATAAAATATGTTATAGGTCTGGGAGGGCTCATAATGGCAGTAGAAAATAAATAAAATAAATATATAATCACAATATATTAGTAATGAAAATGGTATTTAGAGAATAATAGGTTTTGATATTTACTAATATTTTTGAATTAGACATTAATTTTACATTAAATGGGATTATATGTTCAATGGTGTACCTGGAATGAAAAAATGGGTTTCTCTGAAGTCTTATGTTGCACACAATGTTGAGTCATACTGAAAAATAATAATTATATAATATTATTATTTTAAATGGTAGTTAATGCCTAGAATTTTTATTTTCAGGAATGAAAAGAACAAACAATATTGTGACTTAGAATTTTTTTTAAATGTTTTTACATTTTTCCAATAAAATTTAGTGATTTAAAATGAGAATTAATTCAATTTTAAGCGTAAATACTCTAATGTTTTTAAAAGTTAGTTTTAAAAGAATTTGATAGAGAACCCCTATTAAATCTATTTTTTGTAACTTTTATATGTTCCAT
Source organism: Viscum album (assembly GCA_963277665.1). NCBI lineage: Eukaryota > Viridiplantae > Streptophyta > Magnoliopsida > Santalales > Viscaceae > Viscum > Viscum album. Next base: position 1,304,091,832 of record OY728127.1, read on the forward strand.
ATAACCAAATAAACTTGTTATTTAGAAATTTTATATAAAAATATACATTGGGTAAATTTTTGGTATTTTTCTGATAATGTACATTATTTAATGAATAGTGAAAAATAATGTATTTTAAGTCAAAACTGTCTTTTCATCGGATTTATTTATATGGTTAGATTAATTTTTTTAAATGGTTTTAAAGTGTAATTGGATTATATTTTTACCAATGAAACCAATTTTGGTCATTTAAGTAATTTATCTTGGAAATTGGACATAATCACATTTTAGACTTTTTATAGTTTTTACTTCTTAAAAACAAGCTTTCTATTTTTGACAATGGAAATTAATTTAAAATTAATTAATGAGAATTATATGTTTTTAATTTTATAAAATAGAAATAATTTTTGGATTCAAAATATAAAAATTATCTTTGGGTGATTTTTTGGTATTTTTCTGAAAACGTACAATTTTTTATGAATAGTGAAAACACGACATTGTAGTTAAAAAACAGACTTTTTAATTTAAATGATATTTTTCTGCATCTGTGAATTGAATATAAAAAATATGACATACATGTTATTCCTCTGTAAGTAATATTTGGGTCAATAGGATGAAATTTGTTTTTGAATAGTAACTTTTGATTTTTATTTAACGCGATTAAATGTAAATCGGGTAATTCAGGGTAAAAATGATATTATAATAATATAAAAATAACCTAATAGTTGTCAAAATATTATTAAATGAGTCATGGATGGCCAATGAAATTATTGGGTAGAACTGTTGGCCTTTGTAAGCCACTTGGGTAAGATAATTACGTTAATAACTTTTTATAAAAGTAAAAATAAAAATATCATAAACATGTATTATTTTGATAAAAAAAAATTAATGTGGGGTTGTATAATTGATATATTATACTTTATATTGTAATTATAAATCTAATAATACTTAATACATAATTTTATATTATTTATAATTTATAGACATCAACTAAATAAATTTATTTATGACCCAATGATGATGTAATAATTACCTCAATAATGAATGTTTTAAATAAATGATATTATTAATAATGAAATAAACTTATTTTGAAAGTTTTTACGACATCCACGAATTTTAGAGATGAGGATGAATTTTTAAATTTAAATTAATGATGGTTTTTATAAATAATCAAGTTGGATTTTTTTTAAAAGTCATGATATGAATAGTATAAAAATTGACAGAAATGAGTTTTAAATCAATCAATATTTTATTAAATGAAAAAATAGTCCTAAAAATATATGATTAGCCCATATCATATATATGATGTTAATAATGTAATTAATGATCCATTTTGGTTCTCGTAGAATTTTATAGTAAATATATTGACCATGTAGTATGAATATACAAGAAGACACAGTAAAAGTTAAATTAGTTAACCAAGTGTTAAAGCTAAATTATAGGTTAAAAATGAAACACAAACATGTCTAAAACCTATTTTTGATAGTATTTAAAATAATAGTTCTATTATATTATAATTTAATTAGTTTGGGACCTTTTGAAATCGACGTTCAGTTTATAATAAAATAAAAGTTTCAAACATTCCTAAAGAGCCCCTCCTCCCCCTTATAAAGGCCATCACCACTAACCCATTCCTCACTCCTCTCAAGACCCTGGGGTCATCTAGACTCATCCCAAATAATCTACCAACATCTCTCTCTTCCTTTTATAATTCCTACGTTATGCATGAGGCAATTTGAGAAAGCTTTTTAGTTCAAACCAAAGGGAGTTACCTTATTTAATGGTAACGTCTTCTCTGAAGTTCTTTTCTTTTATTGTGATTATCCAACCCCCTAAACAATATATATTATATTAATTTATAACAAAAATAGTATATTAAATATAATAAGATTTTTCTAAGATGATTATTATTACTATATACCCACACACCTTAATCTAATAGATTTAGAACATATTGTTTCTGTGGACGGCGAACTACTAGCTCACGAAATGATGATTTTTCAATTATATCTTACTGCCCCTCATGGAGGAAATTATGATGAAAATTTATTTATATGTGATATATATTATATTTATATTTTCTCTATTCCTCTATATTTTTCATTTATATCATACCTTTATGGTTTCCATAATGGGTAAATACGATAATTTCATTTGAGGAAGTGCGGACTACTGCACCCTTAAAGTGATATAACTCATTCATGCCATACATAGAATATATAAAGGATGTAGTTAATGAAAATATATATTTTATTATACTGGAATTAAAATTTACCTATTTCTAATTATTTTTTCCTTCCATTAAATACGAAATTTTAATGAAAGTAGTGTTCATGTGTACGTACGGATTTCCGTCTCCATGTACAGTGCATTTCATTTATCGTATCCAAATGTTATGTACTACTATAAATAAATATATATAATGGATATATATTATATATATTATATATAAATAATGAATATAATTTTTTATATAATGGAATTTTTACCACATGGACAACTTGAAATTATAAGAAGTTCATTTTTGACTCAAGTATCAAATATCGACAAAATGAATGTTTTTAACATAAATGACTATGTAATGTTTATAACATGGTAAAAATTTAGGTAAAATGAATAATATACTTTAAAAATTTTATAAATAAATTATAAATTAACTTTAGTTTATTATTCAGGAAATTAAAGAACGAACGTGACAAGTCGGACACGAGGTAAGGGGTTTTCATCTAAATTTTTATTCCCATGAGATTCATGATATATTAGCAAATATTTCCTTTTGTGTAGTGTATGTACAGACCATGATTGTATTATTTGTGTAATATAAAATAATTTATTGGTATGTACATCTTCATTGTATGATCCTTCTTTCATGGGGTGTATGTTTTGAATGTTACCAAATCAGAAATGGAACCTTTCACTGTACACTTTTAGTTAAAGTCATATTTTATATTATTTATTTTAAATGCCCATTTTCATATGTTGGGATCTGTTCTTTGATATTATTATTATTTTACATTTTATTTCCATGTGATTAGATACCCTTTTATCTCTCATCAACTCATTTTATGAATTTTAAAGTGACATCATTAGGCTGTCGAATTTCTATAAGGGATCTTCTTAGCCCAATTTCTATTCTTTGGGTAAAACTTATAATTATTGATTATTTCATGCTATAAATATGTTTGAATTACATCTGATTGTTTTACACATAATATATACATATATTTGATGTATTTATATTTTTCACACATAATTATTTCATTGATTTATCCTTAATCTAAGGATATGATCGTTGTAAGGGCCTTCTTCTCAATCTCATTACATTGAGGAATATTTTGATTTATAGACGACATTATATTATATGGTTTATGAACCCCTTTTAATTTTCATTTCATTCAAATGGATAATTTATCTATGTATTTTTTTATAAAACTACAAAGGAAATGGTTCTTTTTAACGTATGTCGTGGCATTGAGCTTTCCAACGCCCCTACTGTTATTTTATATTTGGCTTCCTTAACAAGCTGTAATGTTTTTAAAAGGATAATAAATACAATTAAAAATTTTCACGTATTTTGGTAATGAAAATGGTTTTTATAATTTATTGATTATGTCAATATGTTGAAATTTTATATTGTGATTTCAATGTGTAAATTTTATCATTCCATTATACATCTTCGTGTGTTTTGATTATGTTATGGTTCTCAGGCATTGTTTATGAATACGAGTGGTGTTGTGATAAACATAGGGTGGGATAGCCCGAGATAGCTCTCTAATGCATTGGGTAAGGTGACCGAGGTAAATTTTAATGTTTCTATTATGAGATTTAGGGAATATATTATAATGGGTATTCCAAATGTAACTCCCTTTGTAGCTGTGAAAGCAACAATGATAGTATGATATGGATGCCTCAAGTTACCTTTTATGATTTATTATTTATATGTGTTATTCATAAATATTATTATTTCATGAGGTATGGTAAACATCATATGTTTTGTATGTGTTGATGGACTAATGTTTTATTTCTTTATTTTATATCCCTTATTGAGATAGTTATGCTGATCCTATGTTTTTAAAAGATTTTACACCGGACTTAATGATTAATAGGGTCAATGATGTGATCAAGGAAAAGTCATTTTGTCTAAAACATGGAACTAGACATTATTATTTTTGTAAGAGTTTTTATTTTATGAAAAAAACAGATACTGAGTAGAAGTGTATACTTTGTATTATTGGAGATGAAATGTAATAGTTATGGCCTAATTCTCTAAAACTCTAAACCTGGAATGATCCTCAGTGTTAATTCTTTATTTCACATAAGGTTAATTAGTGTTCTAATGATGGAGACTTATAATATTAACTTTAGAACATATATTTTTTATGGTGCCCATTTTCATTACTTATTACATCAATTTGGGGTGATTGTGATATCATAGAAGAGAAAGTATATTTATATGGTATTAAATTTTTACCGAAAAATTTGACCATCTCTTAAAACATGAAATAAATCATGGATGGATAATTTCGAAATTTTGATTATAAAAATAATATCTATTTTATCTAATTTTTTTATAAATATATGAGTCATAAATTTTAAAATATAAATGATATTTATTGATAATGATGGTTTTTTACAATAATTTTTCTAACCCTTATAAAAATCACATTTGAGTTCATAAAAATTATATAGTCTTTTATATTAAAAAAATGTCATTTAATAATAATATTCTATTAAAATATGATATATTTCAAAAATAAATTAATTCACCAAAATAGATTCCTTAATTGAATTTAAATATTACCCAAAAATAAAATTTCCATTTTATTGAATCAAAATAAAAATCATTTATAATGTAAGAATAATAGGATGGAAATATATTCATTATTAAATAAAAAAATAATATAGATACTCATATTATAAGGCCTTGTTATATATTCTATTAATACAGCAGCAAACAACCTAAGGGCATATTGTGTGATGTTGGGACTTTCATCGGGTGGTTAGGTGAACATGGTTCGACCATGATCTTGATGAGCTTCATCGTATCTCGTAAATTGTTTCAATCATGGTAAAGTTGTTGGATCTGAGCTTGGTATTGGTTAAGGAAAAATCCTAGAAAATTAATATCCCTTGGAATATTTGATAAATGAGCGTCAAATTATATGATCTTTCTGGTTGAGTCCATAAGTTCCTTTGTCTATGGAAATTGGATTTTCGAAAATACTCTATTTATACTAACAAAGTTGTCATTTTTCAACAACTATATTTTATAATGGTAATGATTCTTAATAGTAAAAAAAGAGATATAATTAAACCAAATAGGTACATGTGTTTTCTATAACCATATCATATAATTATAAATTGGATAAAAATGTAAATGGAATCTTATTTATAATAGATCGAGTTTCTAAAATATCCATAATTAAGAAAGTTCTACCCCAAAATTATCCTTTACAAAACAAATACCGATGATGGTAACAATGATTAATCACTTCTTCTATTTCCCATTATTCTTCAACAAACATGTGGTTTCTCCAAAATAATTTTTCTAGGGTAAATGACTTATTTTATATGAATTCTTCTATATGATCTAAGATCATCACCGACTACTCCTAATAGTTATGTTCATTCTCTAATCGTACCACCACTGGATTGAGTACATGCAATGGGTTTGGTATACACTTACTCTAGAGGGATACATGTAATAAATCTTGTAAACTAGATTGGTTTGGTGGGAGTTCTAGTATATAGGCCCCCACTATGATGTGATCATAGATCTCAAAAGGATCAATGTGCCTTGGACTATGATTTCACATATTCCAAAATCTCATCACTCTAACATCCTAGAACTGGGAACCACAAAATTGGGTCCCCAAGCTGGTACGTCACATGACCTCAATCATGCCTCCCCATATGCAATAGATTTTCGAATATTATTGAGGGTCAATGAGCCATGGGATGAGACAATACCCACTATACCAGAGTAATACACAATATATGAAATATAATATTCAAAAAAAATTAGAAAAACCATTGAACATCCGTAAGTAACCATCTTCCAAAACTTGGCCCAAACAACAACCAATAGTAAATATGTCATGTTAAAGTACGGTACCAAGTTAATCAAAAACAAAAATAAAGAAAAAAATAAGTATCTTCAAAATTATCTGAACTTCAAATCTATAACATCATCCATGTACCTCTCAAGAATGACTGAAATCCCATGCATAGGTCCCTTTCCCCTTCTTTTTCCTACAAGTGGGAAATCTGCTCAGGTACCAAATGGAGACCTGAGTAGGGTGTCAGTACAACTATGTAGTCCACCAAAAATAGTGTCTAAAAAATTTAATGTCTAAATAGATAGTTCATATATAAATACATAAATTACATTTATGTAAAATACATCTCAATTTCCTTTGGATAACAACCATTATTATTACTATTGTTTCTCGTAGAACAATTCATTGTTTTCATCTTCTTAATTACACATTTCTTCATCATCATGTAATCCATTGGTTAGGAATTTACATCATTCACCCAATGATTCAAGTAATTTATCATTTTTTATAATGGAATCAGTCATGTCCCTATCTCACTGCGGATAATATATCACAACATCAAAACTTCCTCACCTTGAAGCCTTAATCTGGGTGGAATGAAATCATTAGGGGAATAGATCCCTACCCCTTCCCAAATATGTGCATGGTGGTTTTAGTTGATGAATAATTCCAACACACGAAAACCAAAACATATGAAAATAATATTACATAATAATAAACAAATAAATTAACATTAATCCATAACCCAATAACACATTATCAATTTACATTACATTTCCTATTTATCCCAGTTCTCATTCTTCTACTTATCTTTGTAAGCATATTCAATACTTCCCATATATCAACACAATTCAAGTATACTAAATTCCCTTATAAAACACAATTTATCATATTTACCATTTCACAAACCATTTCAAATTTAAATTATTCACCTTTTTATATTCACTAACTCTCTTAGGAATTTCTAACATAATTCATAGGCCACATGTCACTATCTCTTTTAAACCAACTGACCCATTTTCATGTTATGAAAAAAACCCTTATTCCATTACCAAATATACTCAAACTACTAATATTAAAATTCCACATCCATTAAACATATCAACATACTATACAAGGGATCAACATTAACAAGCAATGACCTTGCACTTACTTAACCAATTTCTACGCTTGGGAATGTAAACGCACCCCATGTATGACCCTAGGTCAGTAAAATAATCCTTAATTTATTACATGGGTTCCATGAGGGTTTAAAATCATCATTTATAAACCCATTTTACCAAATATATCCTATAGAATCAGAATCATAAAAAGTGGTATCCAAGAACAAAACCAAACATGTAAAAATATATAACAAAACAATGGAATATAACATGTCAACAACCTGCCTCAAATATATTGATGAACTCATTATTTTTCATAGAATTAAATACTCATTCAACCACCATTTGATATATAAACATATATATCAATGTAAAATTAGGGGTTTTAGCAATGGAAGAATATAATATTCCAATACAAACCCTAATTCAAAACTAGAAGTAAGAGAGGGATTATACTCACCCAGAGTTCTGATTTGAAAACAATGGTGCTACAAATAACATAAGATTGATGCAGTATCACCCCTTGGAAGATTATATTTCTAGGGTACATTACTAGGTTTTAAAAGGTGAAATTAAGGAGAATTCAGAGTTAGAACACAAAAATGGTAAGGCATAATTTTTTTAATTTTTGTGAACAATACCGGGCTGCATGTTTTTCCAAATAGTGTACAAACTATGCCTGAGATAATTTATATGGAATGATGGGATTAATGGTCACATGAGGATCCTCACATTGTTTACAAAAAATTATCCAATATTCCGATATGCTATTATCTCAAATCTCAATGTTTTCCACCACTCAAATGGTTTTCACTAACCATGTTAAAACTGTGCAACATCCCTAGAAAGCTCCATTTTCCTTCTATTTCATGCCAGGAACCCCATAAACACCCACAATAATCCTTAGTATCATCGTAAATATTTAATTATCCAAGGAAAAGATAATTAAACTAAAACATATAGAATAAAATACCTTACAAAAATGATGGATCATACAACCTACCCATCTTATAACAGCTCATCTAAATGTGGTGCTTCCATGATTTATTGAGTATATGATGAAAAGATCTTGGGCCACTGGACCAAAACATCAAAAAATCACTACCATGTATGTTAAAAAAATTCCATGTTTCTATAAAACTCTAACTAAGGGAACAATCTATCCATGAAAGGCCTTCTCTCTACGATCCACAATACAATCAGGATGCTCTTCAAAGGATGCATCTGCCTCAAGCTCCGTATCCTCAACATTTATCACATGGGATGGATCAGGGTGATGTAACCAGAGTTTCGAGAGAAGAAAGACATTGTGCATAACATTAAACCAATGTGGTAGATCCAATCGATAACCCACCAGTTTGATCCTCTCCACTATCTCAAACCGCTCCACATACCTAGTCTCTAACATGCCATGTTTATGAATTCTATGTTGACCCAACCTAGGATACACCTGAATAAAGACATTATCACCCACCATAAAATCAAGAGGCATATGTCACCAATTTTCATATGACTTCTTCCTACTCTGATCCATTATCATTTTCATCTGAATCAAAAGAACTTCTTTTGACGTTTCCTACACAAGGGTTGGTCCCAACAACTCAGGCTCCACAGCTTTTATCCAACAAAACAAAGATCTACATGGTCTCCTAGAGATTACCTCAAAAGGTGGAATCTAAAATATTATCCTTGAAACTGTTATTTTAGGAGAATTAAACAAGTGAAAAATGTTTCTCACACAAACTACAAAAATCTAGGACAGAAGTTGTCATCGTATCCTATAACACTTTAATTATAAGCTCTGCCTTCTCGGTCATCTATTGATGAGAAGTTAAACAGATAATCCAATGTCTACCAAGTGACATCTGTAATTACAGCCTAATGATTGATGTGAAATGCGGGTCATGATATGAAACTATAGTTCTCAAAACACCCTTAAACCAAATAATATCTTGAACATATAACTCACCCAACTGATCAACTATGTAAGTCTCCTATATAGGAAAGATATGGTCCACCTTGTTCTATAGATATACAACCTCAAATACCACATCATTCTTCCATGGTTTCTGCAGAATAACCTCTATGAATTCAATCATTACATTATTCCACTTCCACCCCATAATGGGAAATGATTGTAACAAACCACCTTGGTGATGATTCTCAACCTTCACCTATTGATAGGTAATGAATCATTCCAAAAAACATCACATCATTATTTAGTCTTGGTCACCAATATTACCGACGTAGATCAAGATACATATTATAAAACAATGATTCACTTCCCAATTTGATGTATAGAACTTGCACATCAACTCTTCCTGCATACACACTAGCACAACCGCAATTCTGAAAACACTAGAAATTCCATCATCTCTTATAAACCAACTTAATAGTGACTCACCACCATTTATATTTCTTTCATATCCAAAAAACTCCAGGTCCTCAAACTGATTCTCCATTACCCATCTCATAAGAACATACTCAACTTCTATTGATGAAAGGGTCATTTTCCCATGCTAATCATGTACCTCTAGGTATGTCATAGTAAATAAGGCCATAATTCTCCACATGGAGTTGTATCCCTAGACCACCTAATGTTGTTTCCTTCGGGTTAGATCTTCTGAAACACTATTCCCTTTTATTGGTGTGTGAAATAACTTGAAATCAAAGGATTTTAGGTACTTGACTCATCTTTACCATCTAATAATCAAATACCAATGAGGTAATATGTACATAATACTTGTATGATAGATAAAAATACTGAATAGTTCTCATAACAAGTGATTCCTTGATCAATTTATTGCATAAACCACATCATGTAGCTCAAGATCATGAGTAAGGTAATTTATCTTATATAGAATGAACTATATTGACCCATATTCTACAACCTGAACATATTCTATAAATACATCCTCATGTCCAACATTGGAAGAATCATAGAATTCAAGGTGCCATATACATGGTTCGGTTACGATCGGAATTATTATGGTATTTAACCACAACATTAACTACTAGAAAAAATCTCTCATTCCTCCAAACACTCAAACATTGATCCTTTCTTGGTTAAGCCTAAGTTCAGTGCTTCCAAATGGGATAAATACCTAATGAAACATTGGTAATAACCTGAAAATCCAAGAAAACAATAATTTTTAGAAACATTGTTGGTTTTCATCCAAGATACCATTGCCTATATGTTCTCTAGATCTAATGAAACAAATGACTCAGCAATGATGGGACCTAAAAAATGAACATAATTAATCTAGAAAAAAATTGATAGCTTAGAATAATGAATATGCACTCTTAGTGTACATAAGATGATGTCAAGATGATTAACATGATCATAGAGAGCTCTTTATTTCATAAAAATATCATCCAAAAAAACCACAAACTGATCCCGGTATGGGTGAAATATTTTGTTCATTAATTCCATGATTATAGTTGGTGCATTGGTAAACCCGAAAAACATCACAACGAACTCAAACAACATAAAACTGCTCTGAAAAACTATCTATGGTAGACATAACGTCTCACCCTCAACTGATGGAATCCTGATATCAAATTCATCATGGGAAACACCAAGGCCCACCTCATCTAGTTTAATAGGTAATAAATTCAGAGAAGTGGTTTTCAGTTCTTAACTATCATCTCAATCAACATTCTATTCTAAAGACATAATCTCAACGATCCATCGTCTTTCTTATAAAATTTCATGGGAGACACACAAGGTGATGTACTATGTCTGATGAACGCCTTCATCTCCACCTATTCAAGATGAACCTTACGTTCATGTTGTTTTATCAATGTTATTCAATATGGAAGAATAGAAAATACTTCTACCTCGGATAGTAACTCAATCAAAAACTAAATATATATCTTTAGGGGTATCCCTAATAAATCCAAAAATAAAAACATCATGAAATTGATCTATATTGGGTGGGATGTATGATTTATTCTTTCTGACATCATCTTGCACAAGACAAGCAACTTGGGCCCTGATTTCTCCAATATTCTGGAAAATTATTTCACCACAACTTTCTCGGACGACCGAGTAACCAAGAAATACATAATTATCTCCATCGAGATATTTTAAAATTACATGACATTGTTGATGGTCAATATAGAATCGATACAATACCATCCTGAAATTCTTAAAATGATGTTAAAACCTATTATCTCTTGGAAAAACATTTTACAGAAATTAAATTATATCCATCAAAATTTATAACACAACCCTTTCATTGTTTGATATTCTCAACATGAACCCCCAATGAAGTATCAATTAACATAACCTAACTTGAACATTCCATTTTTAGGCCTAACATAACATTTAACTATGATGAAATAAAAGAATTTGTGGAAAGTAGGTAAAATAATGAACTACAAAGCATGTATTCTATAAGAATTATACCTTGAAGGGTAGATAATCCAACCTCACCACCTCCTAGTTTAGACTAAATTGGGAAAAGTATACATACCCCTCTATCTTGGGTTCCAGCCTATATACCATTCAAATCACTACCTTATATGTATAGACAATCTCCCCCCCCAGAGTTTGACATCCACCACCACTATCAGTACAACATGTAGAACTCCAATTGCCAGCCTGATACAAGGTGATGGACCCCCTTACCACATTCAATATCTACCTATGACCTCCATCTATGCCCGACTATCAAGGGGTCATTCAAAACCATAGCATATTTCCCAACCAAAGACATGATATAAACATGATTGGTAGTCCAAGACACAGGCCTTGTGTGTTCCTTCACCTGCAACACTAGTAACAAACACCTGATCACAACCCTAAGAAACTCGCCTAAACATCTTACTACTCTATGCACTTTCACCCTATTATAATTTCCCTGAACGATGCTTCTACCCCAAGAATATTCTCCACATTTCTACCCTGCTAGCACCACAATCTTGCCCCCTGAATCTCCCTCCAGGTTCCCTTTTGAGATAATATCCTAGTTCAATACCTCTAAAAACATCTTTAAATGTAAGATATTCACTAGAGACCATATCTCGTGACTAATCCCATCCTAGAATCATTTCCCCATTATTTCTTCATCCCCATGCCAATGTCAAAATGAAGTGGAATAAGTTAGTGAAAATAATAGAATAATCCATCACTAATGAAACCCCCTAGGTCAAGATCATAAAAAATTCATTTTTATATTGACTCAAGTTCTCTAGTTAGTAGTTTTCCAGAAAACATTCTTGAAAATCCTTTCATACCATTCTATTATCATTCTCTTTCTAAACCAAAATTTCTCACCCTCACTTTTCATGGCCCCGTAACATATAGGCTGTTAGCTTGACTCACCTATTCAATGGATCTTTTATATATTGAATAATGCTCAATATTTATAGTATCCAGATCATGGAAACCTCTAGCACATCCTCTTAGGTAAATTTCTGAGGGTGCAGAAAGTGAAACTCCCTGGTCAGCTCAGACATACTCGGTACAACCCACCTTGGGTCACATTCCATTATTTTCATAAAATATGAAATTTTCTCATGGATATTACCATAATTATTACATAGAACCTCTATATGTAACACCCTATGTTTTTTAAAAAATATATTGAAATACATGAAACATTTTTTAAGTAGATATTTATAACTAGCCTTTGAAAATAATTTTCCCACTTATATGTTATGAATTATGAAAAAATTTAATCTTCAATTTTGTTCAGTATGTTTTTTGGAGTCTAATAGAACCAACTAAACTTTTGGTGAATAGCAACAAGCCCTTATGAATAGTAACATGAATAGTAATATGGCCCTAATGAATAGTAAGTTGTATTATTATTCTATATTCTTAACAATATAAGATAATGGCATCTTGGATAATTTTTCAATGTGATATAAAAGAAGTTATAGTTTTAAAATTGTTAATTTTTTTAATAAAGCAGGTTTTTATTTAAAAATAAATTTAATAATATTTAGAAAAATAATTTCAAAAAATTAAGTAAATTTTTTAATTCTACACATTGATAAATGGTTAGGGTAAATTTTTGGGAATTTTCTCGAATTCTATAATTTTGGATGAATGGTAAAATAAGATAAAATATAATAAATACAAAATACATGGTTTAATGCGTCATAGATGATGCAAGGATTATGTAAGAACACTTGGTTCAAACTCACATTCCATTATTAATATTTTGGGTCACTTGAATTAATACTATTCATAGTCTTGAGAAAAAAATAATAATAATGATTTAAATAATAATAAATACCCCCTCACCCCCTATAAATACCACCCTCATTCCTATCTTCCTCCCACAGCACTCAAGCCTTGATCATTACCTATGTTCTAACCAATACTACTATCAAGGCCCTTCCCAACGTCATAGAGCTTCTGTTCTCACTAAAAGGCCAAAACCAAATTCCTTAAGAAGGATCTCAAGGAGATGAGATTAAGAGGTAAACATCCTCTTTGGTTTTATTTCTTTTCTTTCATTTTATGTTATAATTTTTAATTTCCTTTGGATTATGTTGCAATATGGCATTCCATATCCCCCCTAATTCCAATATTATGTATTAATGATGAGATACCCCTTTTCTCTCATCAAAATATTTAGTGAAATTTTAAGCGACATCGTTAGGTTGCCAAATTTTCATAAAGGATTTATCATCTTTTCTTTTAATTCGAGATTCATTTACATTATTTTTCGTTCCTAACCTCCCATTATCCAAGAGGAATTAAGGATAAAGTATAATACATATTATAGATTTAATCATGTTTATTGAATACTCAACATTACATTTCTTCTCCTCTCCCACATATTCCTGGTATTAAAACACTGTCCCAGATGTGTCGATTTACTGACATTGTGGACGATGAGAATTCAATTTCATTTCCTTTCTTCCAGACTGGTCATCATACCATTATTACGGTTGATCCAGATTATAATTTATGTATTATATCTTATATGAGGATATCAAATCATTTAATACACATGTTATTAATTTATAAAATAAATTAGTTCATTATGATCAAAGAATCATCAAAATGACCTAAAAAATATTATTAATGATTTATTTTATGAATCATCCTCATGTTAGAATTAAAAATTATTAAAGGTATAATTTATGGTTCAATAAATATATAAATTCCACTCCATTACAATTCTAGAGTTTCACTACTAATCGAAAATAATATCCATCGTTAACCGGTCATGGAAATCATGTAAAAAATGCACCAAAAACAATAGAAGGGACAAAATACTACTAATTACATGGTGGAGTGTGGTAATTAAATGATTATATAAGATGTTATAAACAGGAAAATGTTTCATTAAAATACTAATAACACTCTTTTAACCATTATACATGAGGTATAATCCATTTGAAATAAGACAAACCCAAGTTAAGGGAATTATTAACCTAATTTCCATTCATTGGGTTAACCTTATACTTCACTGATTATGTGATATTAAAATTGTTTTTTTGAAGAATTTTGTCAACATAATGTTAAATTATAATTATTTACATTTTATATAAATATTTCATCCACTCTTTTAAGTCTCACATTAATTATATTATATTTCTAAAGGGATTTTTATTAAATTCCTCTTTTCAAATTTTGTTTTACAAAATTTAAAAGAAATTTTTTTATGTTATTATTCATGGTATGATTATGTTATGGTTATTGGGAATTTTTTATGATAAATGGTGGGACATATATATCCCTCCAATGCATTGAGTATGTGTAATTTGGAGGTCATCTGTATGGTTACTCCATGTGTAACTGTGATGGTTACAGACATTGTAATGTTGACGTGAGGGTTGAAAATAATAAGGTAGTAGATAGTGTTGCATAATTATGTAAGTAATTCCACGAGATTCCTTTATGGTTCTATTTTGTTTCTTATGTATTGTGGGAATCTTGTGTAAATCTCATGTTTCACAAAGTAAGTATATATGGGTGAAAAGTGTGACTTTTGTAATTGATTTTATATATTACAAGTATTAAAGGACTAATGTGTCCTTTTCATCATTTTATATCCCTTACTGAGCTGTTCATGTTCATTAAAAGCATTGAAATTATTTTCACAGGTTATAAGGATGTGTAAGACAAATAATGAAGACAAGATAATTGTTTGAAGAGATTTCAATGAGATTATGTTTTAATTCAAAGAAAATTATATATTGGAATAATACAATAATATTATTAGGTTATCCCCTCTGTATTAATGTGTAATGTTATGAATTTGTTACCTCCCATTTCTATAAATATCTAAACATTAAAAGATCCTCCACGTTAATGGATGTTATTTATGAAAAATTTCATGATCAGGTAATGTAATAAGGTCGGGTCCTTATAGTTGGTATTAGTGGATGGTTTAGATAACATTAGGGGTTAGCATGATGGTAATGTAATACCATAAATTTTTTAATCTATGGTTAATTTGAAATTTTATTGCATTTAAATATTACCATGTTTCTTTGACTAAGATATGTTTTTTCTGAATGGTTGTCCCTAGATGAAATAGGGAAGCTGAAGTGGAGAGGCACTGAAAGAACGATATCCATCTGAATCTGTATCCTGGAATGGTAGGGATTGGAACAGATCCATTTGTTACAATAATTTCTTAGCTAATGTAGCCAATAAATGGTGGTGGCATACAAGGAAGTTGATAACCATAGGTACCACAATGGAACATGAAAATTGTGGAAAAGTTTATGAGACAGAACCCTCAAGCTTTCAATGGATCTTATGACCCTGTAGCAGTAGAAGGATGTATTAATGCCCTTGAAAAGATATTATATGTTATGGGATGTCCAGATAATCAATAAGTAAGTATTTCCATTTATCGTTTTTAGGTGAAGCTAATCAGTGGTGGTAAATGGTAATTAATATCTGGGATGGATTTAATATTAATGCCTTAGAGTGGGACGAATATAAATGTCATTTCCTGGAAAAATATATTCCAATGGTGGTGAGACATAGGATAGAGAAGTGATTCATTGAATTGATGAAAAAGGAGAAAGATTTAGTGTCTCTGTATGAAGTGAACACCACCTGACTGGAAAGGTATGCACCAAATTTTATTCTGGATCATGATATAAAAATCAACTTCTCTTACTCAGGATTGAATTTGAGGTAACTAAGGGAGTTGTTCTTTTATGAATTCAAATGTTTTGAGGTACATGTCTGATGTGCTGAGAGAGTAGAGATGGAGTCTTCTAATGATCACGTGATAATTGAAAACAAAAATAAGAAGAGGACCATATGGTAGGAGATAAGTAAGAATCAACTAATGAAATTTGATGGTATGAAAATCCAGTTTCTAGTTTGTGAAATGTGTGGAAAGAAGCACCCTGAGAAATTTCTTATTGAAACATGGATGTGTTTTCGATGTGGTATGTCTGGACATATGGCTTTAGATTATAATGAAAATTATCCAAAGACTAATCCTGATAATAAAACTATGATGTGTTTTAAATGTGGTGAGATGGGTTATTATGAAAATGATTGAAAAAAGAAGGATATGAATGATGAAAATAATCCATAATAGAAGCATAAAGTTGTAGTGAGATCGTTTGCGACTATGTCAGCAGATGTGAATTTATCCAAGAAGATGAATCAAGAACCTTTTTTGTTTACTCATATTTTTCTAATGTTTTATTTGATATGGGGTCTACACATTCTTTATTTCTGAGAAATTTTTTCATATATTAGAAATATCACCTCAACAAATGACATAAGAACATTTTGAGAAAACACCATGAGAAAATATTATTGAAATGAGGAATTGTAAAAATATTTTATATTGGTATGTGAAAATAATTTACCTGCAAACCATTTAGTTTTTTCCATAGTCAAGTTTGATGTTATTCTAGTAATGGATTTACAATCCTTTTATCATGATAAGATTCACTATAGAGCTAAAGAAGTTGTTTTTTAGAAATTTTATTTTTTTATAAAGTAACGAACCCATACAATTGATAACATATCTGGAAGATGGGAAACTGTTGAATGACTGAAATAAAAATTGTCTTTCACATATTTTTGACAAAAAAGTGAACTATTCATATTAATGATGTGATAGTGGTTAATGAATAAAAAGTTGTTTTCCCTAATGAGTTACCAGTTGTCATACCAGATCAGGAAGACAAATTCATAATTGACTTAGTTCATGATGCAAATCAAATTTCAAGACCCCCATATCATATAGATCAAATATATATTATTGTATTGAAAAGTCAGTTGCAAGATTTTATAGATAAAACCTTCAATCCTGATAGTACTTCACTATGGGGTGCTCCTGTTTTGTTCGTCAAAAATAATGATAGTTCCATGAGACTGTTCAATGATTATAGAGCATCAAATAACATCACTGTTAAAAAAAAGTTACCATTTTCCTCATATCGATGACTTTTTTATCAGCTTCATGGAGGTCAGTACTTTTCCTTGATTGACTTGAGATCTGGATACCATTAGCTGAAGGTGAAGGAGGATGACATCCTGAGAATAGACATTTGAACTAGATATGGGCATTAGGATTTTTTTGTTATGTCATTTGTGTTAACTAATGAACCTTCTATATTAAAGAATATTATTAATAGAACATTTCATGAGATCCTGGATAAGTTCATCATTGTGTTTATTGATGACATTCTCGTAATTTCTAAGAGTAAAGTAGGTAGTGAAAACATATAAGGGTTGTATTACAATTATTTAAGGAAAATAAACTGTATGGAAAAACTAGAAAGTGTGTTATTATGTTACAACATATTTAATTATTGGTAACAATATAAATAAGAATGGAATAACAGTTGATCCTCCCAAAACAAATGTGGTTATTGAATGGCCAAAACCCACAAATGTTATAGAGAATTGAAGTTTTCATAGATTATCAGGTTCTTACTGATGATTTGTTAAGAACATTTCATGATTATCTAGCCCGAAAACAATGTTAACCTTAAATGGAGTTAAATTTATTTAGATATAATAATGTGATGTTATGTTTTCAGGAACTAATGAAGAGATTGGTAAATTCTTTTGTTTTGGCCTTTCCATCCCAAAATGGTGTTTTGTTCATATACAATGATGCTTCTTTGAAGGGTCATGGTTTTTTTTATGTAGAATGATCAGGTAAATCATGAAGCCTCAAGACAACTAAAACCTCATGAGTTAAATTACCCACACATGACTTGGAATTTTCAACTGTGTTTTTTACTTTGACTATTTCTAGGAATCATTATTACCGAGCCAAATGTCAAATTTATAATGACCATAAATGTCTAAAATATATATTCACTCAGAACGAATTAAACATGACGCACAAAAGATGGATTGAATAGATATAGGATTATAATAGTGCAATCATTTACCATCTAGGAAAAGAAAAAAAAGTGGTATATGAATTTTGTTAAAAACAACATGCATCATTAACAATGTTAAGTTTGGAACATTATCCCTTGATTAATGATTTGATTAATTTTGGATCAGAAGTTGTTGGTGTATGAAATGCCTCTATTTTGTTTCAGGTTTTATGGCAGTCATCCTTGTCAGCCAAAATTTATTATGAAATCATAGAAGGAAGACATTGAGAAATAGAAAAAGGTATAATTGGTAAAAATGGGTATGTTTAAAAAAATTTAACCTTGATAAAGATTGTGTGTTAAGATTTTCAAAAAGGTTGTTTGTGCCTTGTGACTCTCATTTGAAGAATGAATTTTTTTGTGTGAAGCTCATAGTTCTCCAATTTTATTTCATCATGGAAATACCAAGAGTTATAGAGAATATCACGAGTATTTCTGGTGGGATGGAATGAAAAAGGATATCATTCATTTTACCATGAAATGATTGAAATGTCAATAGGTTAAAGAAGAGAAAAAGTTATAGAAGGGGATTCTTCTTCCTTTTCCAGTTCCGGAGTTGAATTGGTTTAATTTATCTAATGTGTTAGAGGTAGGAATACCTATGACTTCTCATGGAAACAATGTGATTTGTGTTATTTTTGATCTGCTGAATAAATATGTACATTTTCTTTCTATTTGAGATACAATGTTTTCGGATCAACTTTCTTGACTATACCTCAAAGGGATTGTAAAGTTAGGTGGAGTTCCTCTTTCCAATGTATCTGACCGGGATCCCAGGTTTAATTATATCTTTTGGATGGGGCTTCAGAAGTTTTTGGGCACAAAATTAAATTTCAGTGCATCTTTTCATCCTCAATTATTTGGGAAGTCAGAATGAACAATTCCGACTATGGAGGATATGCTTCAAGCTTCTTTAAGGGACTACTAGAGAAGTTGGGATAAACATATTTATTTAGTAGAGTTTTCTTATAATAAAAATTTTCATTCTTGTATTCAGATGGCACATTTTGAGGCATTGTATGAGAAGAAGTCTCAGACTCCATTGTTATGGGATGAAGTTGGTGAAAGATAGTTGATGGGGCCATAATTACTCAAGTAAGTTTCTCATGAAGTGACTATCATCCTGTATCTTATGGGGACAGCTTATAGTAGGCATGAATGTTTTCAGATAATAGAATAAAATACATCTCTTTCAAGGTAGGTGACCATGTTTCCTTTAAATATCTATGTGGAAAAGTGTGATGTGTTTTGGTACGAAAATAATGTTATGTCCATTGTTCATAATTCGTTTTGAAATCTTAGAGAATGTTGGACCAGTTTCAAATTGAGTAGGTTGTCCTCTGATCTTGTCTCTAGTACACAATATTTTTTATGCTTCGATTTAGAGAAATTATGTGCCAGGTTCATCTTATGTCAAGAGCCCAGAAGCAATTCAGTTAGAAGAGAACCTTTTTTATAAAGAGAAACCTGTTCATATTCTTGATCGAAGGGAATAGATATTTTGAAAAAATGTAATCTATTAGGTAAAGGATTTGTGGAGAAGCCACATGGTTGAAGAACAAACATTTAAGTTTGAAAATTCTATGAGGGAATGGTATCCTCACTTTTTTAATAAGTAAATAAAATTATGAGGATTTAATTTCAAGAATGTGGGGTAAATGTAACACCCCATGTTTAAAAAAAATTAGAATACATGATACTTTTTTAAGTTGATATTTATTACCAGTCTATGAACACAAATTTTCCACTTTTATGTTTTGAATTTTGAAAAATAGACATCTACAATTGTGTTCAGTAAGTTATTCGGAGTCTAATGGAACCAACATAATTTTTGGTGAATAGTTACACACCCTTTTGAATATTAATATGAATAGTAATATGAACCTAAGGAATAGTAAATTGTATTATTATTTTACTTTATTAAGTCTCTAAGATAATGAAATCTTGGTTAATTTTTCAATGTGATATAAAAGCAGTTATAGTTTCAAAATTGTTAATTTTTGAATTAAGTATGAGTTCATTTGAAAGTTAAATTAAAAATATTTAGAAAATTAATTAAAAAAATGGATTCCATTTTTTAATTCTACAAGACAATAAATGGTTAGGCTGAATTTTTGGGAATTTTCTGGAATTCTATAATTTTTTATGAATAGTGAAATAAGATAAAATATGATAAATGCTAAATATGTGGTGTACTGCCTCATAGTTGATGCAAGTATGATGTAATACAACATGGTTCAAACCCACATGTCATTATTACTATTTGGGGTCACATTAATTAGGACTATTCATAGTCTTGAGAAGAAAATATTATAATAATGATTATAATAATGAAAATTACCCCTATCCTCAACTATATATACCACCCTCATTCACCTCTTCCACACACAACTCTCTATCCCTATCTTACCTATGTTCTGCCCAATACTACTATCATGTCTCTTCCCCATGTCCTAGAGCTTTTGGACTCTCCAAATGGACAAAATCAAAGTCTTAAGAAGGATCTCAGGGAGAAGAGATCAAGAAGTAAACATCCTCTTTTGTTTTCATTCTTTTCATTCATTTTATGTTATTATTTTTAATTTCCTTTTGATTATGTTGGGATACTTCATTCCATATCCCTCTTACTGCTAAAATTATGTAATATTGGGGAGATAAGCCTTTTCTCTCATCAAAATATTTTATGTAATTTTAAGCAACGTCGTTAGGCTATCGAATTTTCGTAAGGGATTTCTCACGATTTCTTTTATTTCAAGATTCCATGTTATCTTTTCCATTTACCACATCCTCTTATCCGAAAGGAATGAAAGATCCAGTATCTTACATATTCTAGATTTCATCTGGTTTCTGCAATACTGAACATTACATTTCTCCTCCTCTCCCACTTATTGAAGAAATTAAAATGTCGTCTGTGTTGTGTCAATTTACATTCATCGTTGACGATATGATTTAAATTTCATTTAATTTATTCATGACTGGTCATGAAACAATTTGTATGGTTTAAATAGGTTATAATTTATGTATAATATCTTATATAATGATCTGTATTCATTTTATACACATGTTATTATTTTATATAACAAATGAGTTCATTATGTTCAAAGTATATCGAAAACTCCCTAAATGAAAATCAATAATGATTTAACATATGAATCATGCTCATGTTATAATTAATAATGAAAAATATATAATTTATTGTTTTGGAAATATGTAAATACCACTATATTCTTATTCTTTCATTTCACTTCCAATCAACAATAATATCCATCATGAACCTATCATGGAAACCATGTAAATAACATACCCAAAAACAATTGAAGGAACAAAATAATAATAATTAAATGGTGGAATGAGGTTATTAAATGATCATATAATATGTTATAAGCATTAATTTTTTTCTATAAAATACTAATAATACTCTTTTAACCATTATACTAGTGGTTTAAACAATTTTGAAGTAATCTGAACCCAAGGTATGGGAATTCATAACCCATTTTCCATTATTTGGGTTAACCATCTACTTAATTTTTTACATTGTATTAAAATTGTTTGATTGATGAAATTTGTATATATTAGGATGAATTATATGTATTTACCATGTATATTCTTATTCCATCCACTCTTTTAAGAATCTATTGAATTATATGATATTTTAATTGGATTTTCTTTTAAAATCCTCTTTCAAAATATTGTTTTAAAAAATTCAAAAGAAATATTTTTATTCAATTATTCATCGAATGATTATGTTCTGGTTCTTGGGAATTTTTTATGATGAAGGGTGGTACCTATATATCCATCCAATTCATTGTGTATATGTTTGTTGGAGGTTGTTCGTATGGTTACTTCAAGTGTAACTATGATGGTTACACAAACTATAATGTAGCCGTGAAGGATAAAAATTAAATAGTTAATGAGAGGATTACATGATTATGTAAGTAATTCACCAATATAACTTTTTTTCTCCTATTTATGTTCTAATGTATTGTGTAAATCTTGTGGAAATTTCATGTTTCACAAATTATTTTTATATGGGTGACATGTGTGACTTTGGAAAATGATTTTATATGTTACAAGTATTCATAGTCAAATGTGTCCTTTCTTCCTTTTTATCTCTTTTACTGATATTTTTGTGCTCATTATAAGTTTTTAAATAATTTTCATCGGTTATAAGCATATGTAAGATAATGAAGACACATTAAATGTTTTAAGAGTTTTAAATGAAATCCAGTTTTAATTTAACGTTATATATTTTGGAATAAAACAATAATGTTATTATGTTATCCACTATATATTAATCTGTAATGTTATCAATTTGTTATCTCCCTTTTATCTAAACCTCTCAACATGAAAATATCCTCAATGTGAAAGGATGTGATTTCTTGAAAAAATTCAAATCATGTAATTTTGTAAGGCTGGGTCCTTTTACTATATCTTCTTCCCCCACTGCCAGGGGAGCATTCTCGACAACATCCTCTTATCGCCAAAGTAGCTCATGTCATCGTGGTGGAATTTGTCCACAATTCCGAAAACAAGCTTCAGAAAAAAAACCATAATGGTTTCGAAAAATAAAATGAATTCTCACCAATATCCAAAACAAAACCATTTTTCAAAAACATTTCAAAAAGTTAATTAGCATACTTGGGACACTCCCCTCAAGCGTCCTTACCAAGGTCCATGGTTAATACGGGGTGACAGACTCACATGTTTACAAGCTTTTCGTTCTATTCCATTTCAATACTACTTCCATATCACAACATACATCAAAAACATTTTAATTCATTTTTACCCCCTTGTTAAGAATAATTCATTAATTAATATTTAACATCTCACTTCCCTATTCACTAATTTTCATTATTTATTTAGACATTGTTTTAATGAATTTCAATAAAATTATATGCATCATATCTTGTGTGTCCCACACAACCATCCCATGGGTGTTCCTACATAATTCCTATCACTTATATACACAGATTCCTAGAATTATTCATGCATACATAACCTCACTCCATTGTAGTCATGAGTAAAATGTCATAAAACTATCACATCACACAACAAGTACATCACCCAATGCTGTAATATTATTAACTCTAACAATAAAAAATCAAGAACAATAATACCCACCCTGGGTGGCATGATTTTTTCTTCATACATTGGTTATATACTACCAATAATGAGCTCATTACCATATCCAGACACTATCCTAACCTCACATCTACAACCCCAAAATAGTAAGTCAAAGAAAATAGATCCTCTTATACCTCTTTTTATTTTCCACAACAGGGAGCCACTAAACCAGTTCCCATAGCTAGGTCATCACTAAACATCAAAGCATGCCTCCCCATACACCATATTTTTCTAACTAGAAGTGATGGTTTAAGAGTCTCAGTGGGGAGACTAGACCATATTTACAAAATTAATCCAAAATAGAAAACAAAATAATAGAAAAAATAATATTGTATAACCAATGAAAATGTATATGTAACAATCTCCTAAAATTGGGAACAAACCACCACCAACAATAAATAGGTCATGTTATACATTACTACCATTTTTAACAAAGCCATAATTATACACAAATATTAGAATACTCAAAAGTTTCCTAGCTCCAAGTTTGGAACCTCATCCATGTACCTATCAAGGATTACTCAACTCCCATTCATAGGTCCCTTAACCCTTTCATAACCTGCAAGCATGAAATCTTCATGGGTACCCAATGGAGGCATGAGAAGTGTGTTTGTACAACTCAACAGGCCACCATAAATTGTTTCTATAAAATATCCAGTCTAAATAGATAGTTTATGCATGTATTATATAAATGATAGGTAAATAAATGATAGTTCATGTGCCATTAGATAACAGCCTTTACAACAACTATTATTACCTTTATCAAAATTCATCATTTATATATTCTTCATTACATAGTTTGTCACCAACATGTAATAAATGGGTTTGGAATTTACATCATTAACATAATGAGTAAATGCAATTATAATTTTTAATAAGGGAATGATTCAAGTCCCAATTTCAATAGGGATAATATATCACAACTTCACAATGTCCTCACCTCGAAGCCTCAACCAAGGTGGAATGAAACCCTTAAGGAAACAGAGCTTTGTCCCTTTCACCAACCTGTGCATGGTGGGTGGAGTTAGAGCATCAGTCCAACTCGACCCATGGGAGGAGCATCATTCCTATATCCCACACCACAATCCATCTTTCCATGCATATTAAAACATTCACCATATACAAACCATATCAAAAATAACCACAACAAAAACATATGAAAATCATAATCCATAACAATCAGAGTAGGAATTAACATTAATCGATAACCCAATAACACATTTTCCATTTCCATTACTTATCCCTTTAATCCAAATTCTCATTCTCATTCCTACATCTCTATCCATATTCAATAATAACCTTATATCAACACATTTTTCATATTCATAAATTTCCTTTTGAAACCTTATTTAACCTTTTTCCCATTTCATATACCATTACCAATTTATCATATTCATCATTTTATATGCACTAACTCTCTTAGTAATTTCTCACATACTTCATAGGTCACATGTCACAATATCTTTTATCCCAGTTAATATATTTTCATGTCATTCCAAAAAACCATGTAACCATTGCCAAATAAAGACACACTATAAATATTAAATTTTCACTACCATAAGAAATATCATCATACTCAACAAGGGAACTACATTATCACACAATGACATTAAACATACTTTACTAATTTTTAGTCCCGGGAAAATCGGTGCACCCAACGAGTGGCCCTATGTCATTCAAATCATCCTCAATGCATATCATTAGGACCATTAGTGTTTCTATCCATAATTTAGACACCAATTTTAACAAATCTGACCATATGTATAAAAATAATAACATGGGATAACAAACAAAAAATACAAAAAATGCACACAAATCTATATAGAAACAATGTGATATAACTTGTAGACCCGCTACCTTGAATAAATTATTGAACGCACTCTTAATCATTTACTTAGATCTCAATTTAACCAACATTTATATCCTAAACCAATATGTCTCTAGAAAAAGTAGGATCTAATATTCAGATGAAGATAAGAGGGAGATAAAAACCCTAAACCAAAAAATTATGTATGAGATGGATTAGATTCACCCAAAACATCGATCTGAAATAAATAGTGCTCCCAATGACATTGGATGGAAGGAAAATAATATAATGGGATCTTGGGTGGACAGGTTTCATCCCAGTTTTATAAGAGGTGAAATGAAATATAATCTTGAGTTTGAAAATAAAACCCCAAGAAGGAAATTTTGTTATTTTTTCTAACATTATGGGGCCACATGGTTTACCCGCATATTTATACATACCATGAAAAAACTATGTTCAAGACACTATCCATGTGAATTTTGGTTTTAAAATTATCTTACGATCCCTATATATTTTACCAAATATTCTCCAACCTTGTGATATTCCATGGTCACAAATTGCATGCCCCCCTGTACAGTTTTCACTAACCATGAACCTTTTCTAGAAAGCTCAATGTTCCTTCTCTTTTCTCTCTTGAAACCCCTGAACACCCCTGATCCTCCTCATGAACATGGGAAAAATTTATATATCCAACTATAAGAGTCTTTTAAAACCTATATAAAAAACTACCTTCAACAAATCTGTGATCTTACAATCATTTTCTTCCATGGAGATATGCGGAGGTGTATCATGTATCGAAAATCAAACTCTAGGTCTCGTCTATGATTATTATCATTGATATTTCGTTGAATATGAGTATATTTATTGTTTTTTTGAATGGTTTTAACCCTCTCTACCATTTCATGAACCATTTCTGAACCTAGTACTTTGTGTTCCCCAAATTTATCTCAATATGCAGGTGTTCCCCATATATTCCC
Source organism: Viscum album (assembly GCA_963277665.1). Taxonomy (NCBI): domain Eukaryota; kingdom Viridiplantae; phylum Streptophyta; class Magnoliopsida; order Santalales; family Viscaceae; genus Viscum; species Viscum album. Next base: position 1,304,118,224 of record OY728127.1, read on the forward strand.
ATAAAGGGATTCATATGAAGCAACATTGATTCTCTAGTGTAAAATAATGTTTTAATAAAACTCAAATATAGGAATATATTGGTCCCATCATCCTTTGAAATCATTTTATTATTATCTCAATATTTTCTAATGTGTTTGGAGCGTCTGGTCATATTGGCCAATAGTTTGAGGTCGATAAGCCGTGTTAATGATCTTCGTTGAGTTTAGAGATAGCTGGATACATTTCCAAAACGTATAAGTGAATAATGTATCTAGATCTGATAAAATTGATAGTGGTACTCCATCAATCATCCCCACTCCAATGATCGATATTAATTCAGGTTGATCTAGTGATAAATCCTCTTGAATTACAATGAAGTGTGGAATATTTTTAATATGATCCACAAAAAACCCAGATTGCATTATTTCTATTGGTTGTCTTCAGATGAAATCTAACAAAATACATGGTGAATATTTCCCATTTCCTTTTTGGTATGTGTAATTGTTTTATCATCCCCTTATTATTCTATGTTTCAGCGATCACTTTATGGTACACCATTCACATTGATATAAATTTTGAGATCTCCTTCTTCTTGTTGTCCCACCAATAGTTCTCTCAGAGATCTTAATACATCTCAGGGTTTACTAGGTCTATGAAAAAGTAAAACGTTGTGAATCATGGAATATTCCCTTCTTTAATATGTGATTTTATGGACCACATAGTCTAGACCCAAATCCCAGAATTCTTTCATCATTAACATTGAAATACAATGATTCCACTTTTCTAATAGTTTCCTCTTTATTTTGAACTCATACATCATCTTTCTGAGTGTCCTTTAACCATTCGAAAAGATATATTTGAGACTTTTTTTTTGAAATGAATGATTATTTTCCTTCGTTCATGATTCCCATGTCCATCCTATCCGAATATAAGAAGATCAAATCCCTATCAATTATCATCAATTATAAAATTGTTTGATCCTTTTTACATAGATTGTATACCTATTTGTTTTCCTCGAAAATAGGGTAATGAATTGAGAAGTCATAATATTTGGTACACTCTAACTGAATTTATTGGAACATATTCATCTCTTTCTGGGTGAATATATATTAGAGGCTTTTCTATCATTATATATTTCAAAATTTGACCCAAAGAGATAATGCCAAAATAAATCAAAATGAGGATCATTGAATCCAAATCCAGGTCATGCATTGAGTAATACATTTTGTTATCTTTCAAAATCATTGAAGCATAGTCTACGACATTTTCATTTTTAGTAACACCTAGCCCAATACCTTCTTAAGGAGTTGCTAAATATATCAACAATTTATCTAGGTGTGGGTAGTGTGAGCATGGAGGTGGTGATAAGTCTCTTTTTCTACTCATTTACAATTTATTCATATTCAAAATTCTTATCAAACTTGACTCCCTTATATGTTATCTTGGTAAGAGGTTTTGAAAATTGTAGGAATTTTTTCCCAAATAAGAAATCAAATCCATCTAGCCCAAGGAAATAGTGGATATACATCATAGATTTTGGCCTAACATTTCTATTGTTTGTTTTGACTTTAAAGGACCAAAAAATATCTAATTAGTTTGGATAATATTTTGAAATAATTATACTTCCTTCAAATAGAACACACACTTTCTGTTCATGGAATATAGATTCTCATTTCATAAGGTCTTTATCATAGTTTCCAAATTCTCCTTATTCTCCTCCCAAATTTTTTGAATATATAGGAATATCATATATAAATAAAACAAAAAAAATTTTCGAGCTTCACTTTAGAGAATATATTCATAAAACATACGATGATTTTATGATAATTAGTTACTCTGAGAGAATCATTATAGACTCATAGTGCCAGAAACTTGTATAAAAAGAAGTTTTGCTAATATCTTCTTTCTATAGCCTAACATGATAATATCCTGACCACAGATCCACCTTGTATAAGTATTTTTCTTCACATAGCTATTTTAACAATCCATAAATCTATGGTCGATGATACATAATCTTCATATTAATTTCTCTGAGCTCACGATAATCAATGGAAATGTGCATTGACCCTTCCATATTATTGACCAGAATGACTGGTGCACCCCATAGTGTAGCACATGGGCATATAAATGCTTCATCTAGATTCTCATGATGTTTTTATTTATCTCCTCATGTTATGCAATATCCATCTTATATATAGTTTTGGATATTGTAAATTACCTAGATATAAGATTGATTAAAAATTTTACCTCTCTCCTATGAAGAGGACTAGTAAATTCCACAGGAAACACATCAGTGTATTCACTCACAATAGGAATTTAATAAAGGATTATCCTTTTCTTAGACTCAATAATTTGAAAAGATATTCTATCTCATAGGGAAATTATATCCTTAATTTATATTATGTTGTTAAATAATATTCATCACCATCCATGCACATGTATAGAATTAGGGGTTGATTCTCCATACAAAGACCCATTTCTTTCTTTAAGTAATTTATATTGGCTTTATATAGGGAATGCCAAATTTGTTCCCATAATTTCTTAAAATAAAAAAATAGAGTATAAAAAGGTTTACATGGATGTTTATCCCAAAAATTTTGATAATATATGAGTTATAAACATGGGATGAAATAATTACTCAATTTTTCATTTTCACCGACATCTCAATCTCCATGCTTTAGGGTGTTTGTGGAATAGTTCTACTAACCATTAATGATATTATGAACACATATAACTATGGATTATAACCCATCATAATAATATTTGATTAATATTCTACTTTATACAATATAGGTTTAGGGATGATTAATTTTGAACTATTGACTACATAGATGTAAATCTAGTGAAATTAAAGTGATAGAAAATAAATCACATCTTTTTACATAACTTGGGAATTTATAGGCTTCAGTATATGTTATATGTGATCAATTTAATAACATATATTATTATGGGGGTTTTCTCCTTAATAATTGATTGTAATGATATTATGAATTTACCAAATAATTTCCCATGGGAGTGTCAAACTAGTTGTGAAGTAAGGCCTATTTTTATGTACAATGGTACCCTGAGTCAAGCCTGAGATACCTAGTCAGAGTTACTACTCCTAGGTACATATGCTCCAAAACCATGTCAATTTATAGTGTCCATACAAGGAATTATTTTTTTGATAAACCACATACTCAATACTAACCAAAATTTTGGTATTTTTTCTTATACATATCTTTATACCAAAGGATTTCATCTATATTTTCTAATCTTAATCCCAAAAATAACTAATATTTCTATCAAATACCGATTATAAAAACCATGATCTTTATTAAAATTTAATACATGATCTATTACATAAAACTATACTTAAGAAAACATAAAATATCAATAAGTCTTTTTCCATTGGGAATTTGGGACAAAAAATAACATCTTGAACATGGGATAAAAAACAATATTAAAAAAATTCCATAACATGCTTTATTCAAAACTTCTTTAACATGAAAAAATCATCCTTCAAATAGAAAAATACATGGTATTTCCTGGGGACATTCAAAATAAAGGGGTGTTCAATAAAGCCCAGTAAGGGAATAAATATGAAAAAAGTGATAATTGTTAGACATTATGCATATCAATGAGGAATAAAAGTAACACAATTAATAAGGCATTATATAGCATGATTATCATAACATGAGAAATGTAGGAAATACCTAAAAAATAGAATCATAAACATAGGTCAAGGATAAAATTATAAGGTATCATGATATACAATTTCCCCAAAGATAATTAGGTAAACCCATGTACCAACATGAAATATCATGTTATTAAACATTACCTGATGCATTGGAGCACTGTCCGGGAAAACCCGTCATAATCATTTAATTCTCATGATTAACTATTTCACATAGATCATATGAAATAGATTCATTAAACATCATTGTATATTACATGATCATGTAATTTGGAAGAAATAATTTTGAGTCCCCACTCAATAAGTATATATTCATTAATATAAATACCCTATTTAGAAAAATTTGTATGGTATTCAATATATAATATTTTTTGCATATAACATTTCGTGAAATTTCAATAGCATAACGGCTTTAAATAAAAATTCATAAAATTGGTTGATGAGAGATAATGGGTTGTATCATTATTTGGACACAAAAACGGAATTAATAGGAAAATTCAAAATCCTATACAAACATTAGAAATTCAGAAATAGAAGGAATAATGTTCTGATGAAAAATTAATAGAGAAAATAATTCATACAAAATTTTGGCATGGTAATGGGGGTTATTAACGTGTCATAAGAGGATTAATTAAAGTTAAATTAGTAATAAATAATACATAAACAAATTGGATATTATGAAGAATATTTAATATCATATCCCATAATAATAAAATGAAATTAAAATTACAAAACCTAAAATCAGTGGTTGACAAAAGAGGAGAGTGAAAGATGACTTATAGAATTTTTGTATAGTAACTGCTTTGGTAGGGGTACAAATTATGGTTGATAAATGATCCCTCAGTCAAATAACATCAAAGGTAATGTACAAGAATTATTATTAATTCATTAAAATACATCCAATTTAAATTAAAATAATTAATTTCGAAGAAGGGTCATGAATTTGAATTGGGGAAAGGAAGGTGAGGAATCCTTACTTGACTGTTTGACTCCAAAAGATTGGGAGGGGACAATTCTATGCTTGGGGGGAACCTTGTGAGGACTCTTGAGAGGGGATGGTAGAGTAAGTACAAGGTATAATTATTTTGAGTGAAGATAAATGGTATCGTGGGTGGGTTTATTTAGAAAAAGTAGGAGATTTCTTTATTATTCTGGATTTTGGATTCTATAAAATAAAATACTATCCCATGGTTTTTCCCATGGTTTCATCCAAATGGGATAGTTTTACATTATTTTATAATTTAAATATTCTGAATTTTTAAAAATATTACCCTTGATGATGTATAGGTGAGTCACACTCATAAATAAATGATTTTCAAATATTAAAATAAATTATAAATCTTTGAAGGTTCATCCTGGATTTATAAAAAGAATCAAATAAATGTAAAATAATATTATTTTTAATAGATAATATATATTTGGTATATGATACCATTTATATTACTTATTAAAACACATTTTTAATTCATATTTCATAAAACGCAAATTATTTTTATATGGTTTTTAATTTTTAATGAAAATTTATTTTATCCTCCAAAATTAGAAAATTTCACTATTTGATAATTTCAATATACTAATTCAAAAATAATATTCCATTAAACTAAATGATATATTAATATTTTATTTATCAGTTTTAAAAATAAAAATGTTATTTACTGAAAATGATGGGCTTTGGACAATAACTATTTTTTGTACCCTTATAAATGTTACATATTAGTTCATAATAATTATATGATAATTATTATAAAATAATCATTTTTCAATAATAATATTTTATCAAATTATAATTTATTTTTTTTAAAAGTAATTCATTAAAAACGATTCCTTAATTGAATTTGAATATTAACCAAAATTTCTTTTTTTTATTGAATCAAAATAGAAAAAATTTATAAAGTAAAAAAAATAAGATAGAAACATATTAATTATTCTGTAAGAAAATAATATATATACTCATATTTATAATTCCTTGAGACATATACATTTAATACCCCAGAAAACTCCCTAACAGTAAGGTTTATGATAGTTTGACTTTCGTGGAGTGGCTTAGAAAACATGGTTTCGTTCATGATCTCGATGAGATTGAACATGTCCCTTCAACAGTTTCTCTCACCCATAAGTTATTGGATATCATCATGGGATTGGTCAAGGGAATGGAAAATAAATTCTATCTACCTCCAAATATCTAATAAATGAGCTTCATATGGTATGATCCTAATAGTTGACGCCATCGCATTCTTTGTCTGTGTCAATTGTATTTTTTTAAGACCCTATATTTCTATTAATAAAGTGATCATTTTTAAACCATTATATTATCAATGGTAATGATTATTTATGGTCAGTTTAATATGATATATTTTAACCAATGTTTTCCATCAATTTTTGATATTCATATAACATAATAATAAATTTAATGAAAATACAATATGAATTTAATTTATAATTGATCTAGTCAGTATAAGGAAGTCCTAAAAGATTTTTTGGGTCGAATCGATAACATGATGTTATGACCACCCATCTTGCCAATTTATTATGTGGAATTATATATCTGAGGAATCTATGGGGGACCCTATGGATGTAGTGATTCAGAAATAACATTTCTTTTTTTAATCCTAGTAATAATTTTTTTTTAATTAAAATCATTTTCATGGAGTTTAGAATGAAATGAATCATTTTTTGTGAATAATTTTATCTTAATATACATTGTGTTAAATATATTTTTTCACATTAAACACCAAAATAAAACAAATAATGATCGATTTTATTAAGATAAATATTAATATTCTAAATTAGTTGTTGCATTATAGGGAATAATGTTTTTGTAAACCACATATGAAATATATTTATAGAAAAATAATATCCAGTTTTTATTCTAATACACTAATGAAATTCTGTTATTAAAGCTTAAACAACTCATGAGATGATTTAGACTATATTTTCTATAATTACCTTTTTTCACTATGCTCTATATTTTAAAGAGTAGAGTATATTATTGATAAATTATCATAAAATATATAATTGGTATTAATAATATAATAACATTATTTTAATTAATAATAATTATATGAAGTAATAATAAAATGAGTTAATATTCTAAAAATAAATTTTCCTACAATAAAAATTTATTTATATGTAAGGCTTCCATATAAAATTTATATTACTAAATTTTACGTTTTGAATTTTATAATATGAACATAATTTTATGTTTGTTATTAAAAACAATATCATCATTTGAATGTTTTTTATTTCTCATTAATGGTTTATTTTTATATGAATATAACAAAAAATATAATTTAAAAATACCAGAATAGTAATGAAATAATTAAGATATAAACTGTGAAATAAAAATTTATGAAACCTTTTACCTACTTTATTATATGTTCAAAAAGTAAAATTATTCAATTAGAATATTAGGTTTCATTTAAAAATATATATTTGATTTTTTAGAAAATAATGTTATGTTTTTCTGAAAACTATTTTTGTAAAATAAAGAATTATTATTTTATGTTTACTTTTTTCACTATTTTAAATTTATAGATATTTAATTTCAATAATATTTGTAATGAATATATCCAAATTTTAAAATAAGTTTATTTTTTATGTATATTAATAATTTTCCATAGTTATAAAATAGAGTTACTAGGTAAAAGTATGTTTTGGTTAAAAGTTAGAACTATGTATAAAAATCCTAAAATCACTAATTTTTTCTCAAAATGAATGGTTCATAGGATTATGGAACCAAAATACTTTTCTCTACATTATTTATCACTTTTAGAGCCACTTTTATAGAATTGTGACTTGTTATTTTTTATTTTTACTAATATAACACTCTCCTCACATATATAAAAGGACATTGAACACATAATTATATAAACATTATAATTAATATTACATTTGAGTATATTTCTTAATTTAATTTATATATACCACTATTAAAATTCTTTCAAACCCTTTATCAATGTGAAATAACAAAAAAAACTTTATTTACAATAGTTAGTTTAAGAGACGGTTTAAACTATCTACATGAGTACCAATCACTTATAAACCTTTCTCTTCACTATATTACTCCTCCGTAAATATTCATCACATTATAATACAATAAAATATATAATATTATTTTACTATAATATTATTATTTTTTGGTATAACTATTATCTACTATTCCCCTTAAAAAATGATAATTTCATGCTTGCGTACATGTCGGGTACCTCTTCCATGAAGAAACATATTAATTTTTTTCATAAAATCCATATGTCAATTTTTCTTAAATGTTTTGTTATTATAAATAGTATGTTGAAAAAATGGATATGATTCATAAAATATATAAGATTACCTAAATTACTTCCATTCTTTGGGAAATGGAAATGTCATCCATGGGTTTGTACGTAATACAACTTCTATTAAATGATGTAATTCGAATTTCATCACCACACTACATAGATGACTATTAGAAAATATATGAAACTAAAATTATTTTTATTACATTATTAATATCGTGTAAAAGTAATATTAATATTTAAAAAATATTTAACATACCAAATTACAGTCATCATAAAAATATTAAAACAATATTTTCATTTAATTTTCCTTACTAAATTGTGACAGAATTTATCATGTACTATAGTAGAGATTTATAAGTTAATAAAAATAATATATTCCATTTTTTATATTATATAAATTTTTATCATGGTTTCAATTAAAGATAGTCAACATAGGAAATTTAAAGTGTCCATGAAACTACCAAAATCACAAACACCCAATAATAAAAATATATTAAAACTAAATAATAAATGTATAAAAATTTATCATAATAAGAGACTATAAATGGAAATATATATAAATGAGGTTAATGTATTTGTGGTTAACATTGTTATGTGAATTTTATAGTATAACATGTTTCTTTCATGAATTTCAGTTATATTGGTAAGGGGTTTTCCTGACATAACTGATTTCCTTATGTTAGAATGATTCCATTAATACAATATATTTAGAAGACCATTTTATTTTATAATATGAAAAAAATTAAAATTCATATTATCTTTTTTATGGGAAATTTTATTAATTTATTTCCCGATTCATAAATTTTTATGAACTTAAGAATTAAACATTTTCTCTCTAAAAGACATTTTTTAGTCTTTATACAAATTCACACTTTGGTCTAATATTCAAATTTTTTAATTAAAAATCCAATATTTTTTTATTTTTAGTTGTCCTAAAAGTTCTATTTTCCTATTTTTAGAATGATTATCTACCTAATTTTTCATTATGTGGGTTTTCATTATAGTTATTTTTAAAAATATCAAAAATGACTTAAATTGTATTATTTTATGTTTATCTTATAATCAACATTTCCTATGGAAACCCGTTTTTTTCATGGATACATCTTTTGGGTTAATTTTTTTGTTTTGTCTTAGGAATACAATTATAAATGAATATATGAATTAATAATTTTTGGTGATTGATGTTTGTTATTTATTGGTGTAATCCTTCATGTCAATTTATAAAGTACTTATTGGATAAGATATGAAACCCATATTATTAACATGAGTTTTTATGATATAAAGAATGATTGATTTTAGGTGGCACACATATGCATCGATTATTGATGGATGGGATGTTATATATACCTTAAATGTACTGGTTAAGGATCTATATTCCATGAGATATCAATTCACGGTTATGATTAAGTTCATTTAATGCAAGGATTCTATTGACAGACTCAAAATGTTTTTGATTTCTTGTGCTATGTTCTTTCCATTATTCCTTTTTACTATGTTTTGATTATGGTTACATTTATTTGGAATTATCATATGATTATTATTCATGAAACATTATTATTATATCATGATTCTACATTATTTTACCCTATTATATGTTTTTTTCAATATCATTACGAATCCTTATATCATGACTTATGGGCAACCCTTGTTTATAATATTTCTTTTAAAAATATTTTTATTTTCTGATAATGATTTGTCATGTACTTATGATTGTAAATTTTTTGATGGAGAGTATATTATTCATGTAACACTCTCCATAGTGATTCAAATGTTTCCAATGTTAACCTCTCTTGAAATCTAATTGTGTGAATTCATTCTTAGAAGCATTCCTTATCAACGATTCCTATGAAAAATTTTAGTATGTGATTTTTATTATCCAAAACCCAAATAAAATATGTTTTCAAGATTTATGGAACAACCTCCCAATTCTCATTACAAGTTTGGTTCTCTAGATCATCTGATGGAATTATTTAGGTCATGATTGATTTTGTTAAACTCAATAAGAAACACAAAAAAAATTATTTATCTCCATTTGGGTTATTAATTGTTGCAAAGGGTTGCAGTATGATGAATCCTAGGGATATATATATTTATATATATGAAAATATCCTATCTTGGAGGATTAATAATTTTAAAATAATTCCTATAGAAATATATATGTATTTCCCCGGTAATTTCTATTAGCACCCTCACCCTATATGAGCATTATGTGCCAAACACCCCCATGTTCATGGGGGAGGTGTCATTCCCAAACATCTCTATGGGAGGATGGATGGATTGCCACCCTCTCTTCCCTATCCCCTCTTCTATATGGTGATAAACCAATATTATTATGCTAGGTTATGGTTATTGAGGACCAGGTGTGTGTGGTTGAGTTTTTCTTCCCCGGTGTGTTCAATATGAGATGTCTTGTGCTTCCTATGTATCTTCAGGAGTTGATGAGATGTGTTCATAAGTGTCATTGGGATTTAATGTAGCATGTGGACCAAGTGTTTTTGGGTGATATTTAGTTGTGAGGCCTAGGTGTGTGCTGGTGGTGTGTGATGTGGTATGTAGCCCAGGTGTCAGTGGTCGAGATGTAGTTTGTGGCCCAGGTGTGAGTCGGTGGGTTTTGACATGGTTCTTTTAGAAGAGGTGGGAGTGCTATGAAATTTTCTGTTAGGGTGTGAGAGTGGATAATCTATGGGAATGTGGTGTGTGGTGCCTTATCATTGATTTTATTAATATATAATTTTACATGGCTTAAATTACATGGAGACCATTCCTGGGTGAGGTGGGGATGGTTAAAATTAATTGTTAGTTGTTGTTGGTTCTATTTTTTCCTCATGGTAACATTAGTATGCTTCTCCCACTTATTCCTGGGAGACTTTGGTTTTCAAAATGCATATAATTATATGCTCACCCGACATTACAAAACGAGTTTTAGGTTTCCAAGAGGACTTCATGGATAGTCTTGGGCATTATTAGCTCAGACATTGGGATATTCACTATTTTTCTACTTAGCTTTACTTTTGGTATTTACTTTGGATATTTTCACTATATTTTTAACTATTTTATTTCGTACATGCATGTGTGATGGAATTGGGATTTCTTTTATTTAAATTTATGTAATTTTTTTGGGGTAGATAAATCTTATCTCCCAATAATGGATAATATAAAAGGGTAATGCCTTCATTTTGGTGATAATTTTTTACCCTTGGGGTTAGTCAACACCCTAGGGCCTAATAGAGGTAGGACTCAGGGGACATTATCTCACATTCTTCATTGTCATCTCATGAGGGGTATTATAGGAGGGAGGGGTCGTGATAATAACATTAAAATATAAAATATATCCCTTAACCTAAATTTAACTCCCTCGGAGACAAAATCCCAAGCATTAATTTCTAGAATTTCAAATTTATGGAATACCATTGATAAAATAAAGAATGAAAAATATGTATGATAGTTTTTTAGGATAAATTTGGGAAATGTAAAAAAATATAAAAAACTAAACTCCATTTGTTACCATTGATTCTAGAATGAAGAACAATCTCCATGGGTTATCAAGAGTAGAATCAAAATTGGAAATTGAGAAAATATGAATGCCTCCCTTGCTAGTATACAATCACCAGACAAAAAATAATGACATAATCAAAGAAGAATTAAAAAAATCACAAATAAAATCAGATGGCCTACCTAAATAAGTTTAATAAATTATGCTACCCTCATTTGAACCCCAAACATCAACCGAACACCGGATTTCACATGAGATGTTCAAGTTGTAGTTGAGCAGTGTGATTCGATGTTTTATTCACTGAGGAGGTGCACCGATAACAGGTGGGTTTTACAGAACATATTTTATTTCTCAATAAGTTCACAAATGGTTAAGGGTTTTTTATAGTCTAGGAATATTTTATCTGCGCTTATAAATAAGCACCGATAAAGAGTCCTTCATTCAGAGATTATTACTTAAGTGATGATAAGTTGACTCTTTATCAGTGATTTTTTAGCACTGATAAAAATAATAATTTTTCAGTATTTAAAATGCACTAAAAAAACCAATCTTTTTCAGTGGTAAAATTATAGTGCTTATAAATGTTCATTTTATCAGTTCTTTTTTTAGCACACATAATGCCTCATCTTTATCGTTGCGAAAAATGCAACAATAATGATGATTTGATTCAGAACACATTACGTAAACATAGATAAAGGATTTGTAATTATAATTATAATTAAATAAATTTTAAATATTTATATATACATTCCAAAAATATATAACTATAAATATAGTAAATATATTTCATTTTTAAATATTATTAATATAATTTTATAATTTTTTATTTTTAATAGTAGAAATATTTTTGAAAAGTAATATTAATATAATTACATACATTAATATTATTATTCCTATATATATATATAAAATATATATAAATATAGTAAATATATTTTTTATTTAAGCAAATTTATTATAAATTTAAAAATTATTTAAATATATTTAATTATTTAATTATAATTATATAGTTTCTTTTAAAAAATATTTATTTATTTATAATTATAAATATATATGTTTATAATTATATTAAATCGACATTTATTAATATTTTTTTTATGATTATTTTTTTATAAATATATTTTTTGGATTATTAATGAATATTTAATTATAAGTGCATGTATATATGTTAAAAACGAGTGAAATTGAATAAATTTAGAGTAAGTAAAATTAAAAATATTGAAAAAGCGTATATGTTTTATGCAAGTGCATTGTATATAAAAATGATTGGATTGTTTTTATATTATATCAATTTAACATATATTTGATCTTTATTAAGACGAAAAATCAAATGACATTCAATTTTTTGTCGAGAACTAAGAAATTAGTCAATATTATTAATTCATGTTAATTTTTAATTATTACCCATTATTCAATAAATATAGTTCTATTTAATATAAAGCACATAAATATTTTTTAATATATAAATCATATTTACATACATTAATATATATTTTTATATTTAATATATACAATTTAGTACCATTAATTATCATAATTATCTAATTAATAAAGTATTTAATATTTAATAATGTACAATAAATTTATTCATTTTTATATGTAATTATATAATTAAAAAAATTAATATTTTTTTTAAAAAATCATATTTAATTTTTTTTATTTATTTAATTGTTTCATTTTATTTCTTCAAACCTTTGGACATGCTAAAAAAGCACTGATGGATTAAATATTTATCACTGCTAAAAATAAATCATAGATAAAGGGTACACATTATTATTGATAATAATAAAGCATGTATAAAAGGTTAAATTTATCAAATATTTATGCAGCGTTGATAAATATTCCATTAATCAGTGTTTATTTCTAGTACTGAAAAGTACCAGCACTATTGATCATCAGTTTTGTAGTAGTGAAAATAGATTCGTGAAGATCCACATCCTTTAAGAAAACAGATCGATTCAAACTTTTATCCATTTATTTTCATGTCAAATTAGTTAGGGTTAGCCTCATATTGAAAGGCTTGATCATTATAAATGATCCACCACCTCTTAGAAGATTTTCCAAATCATTTATAAAATATCTTCTCGTAGCTCCTCCATTCGTGAAGCTTCATTGAGGTTTAGCGTTGTCACGAAGCATTTTGTTAAATCATCACACAATCATGATGATCCACTTTTCATATTTGTAGAGAACATTGTCACCATTCACAGTTCTCTACATCATCATTAATATCAAGCTAATATTTTTGTAACCCATGCCATTACTATTTTCATGAGTATTTGATTACAAAATGAAACCTTTCGTGATGCAAGCCTATTCGTATAATTTTTTTCACACTAAAAATTTAGAAAACACGGTGAAAATATGCAACCTTCATTACTATAGCCATCTTGTACTCTATGATCTCTCTCCTTGAAAACTATGAGATATTCCATGTGTTGATTGAAAAAAAACACAAACTAGGTTATATTTCCAGTAATGAATTGGCTTGGTTACAATAGTATTTTAATGTTAAAATTCAATAATTATGGGATGTGAACACTTTATATTCATCATCAGTATCCCCAAACAATGCAGTTGATATTGTTTTGGGTAAGGTGTAACCCTCACATGTATGGGGGATTGGTTCAAGGGATGATCTATTAATTTTATTTTATAGGGAATCATCATCAGTTATAACTATACCCGAGGGGCTCAAGAAGTGTCATTTATTGGGAGGCAAAAATATAAAATTTTAATGTTTAATGATAAAGGGCTATAACATGACTATTAGAGGAACACACGAGATTAGTGGTTGTCAAATAATGAAAATTCATGAAATTCAATATTTCTTAAGATTATGGTCATAATATCCAAGGGAATTTAATGCCTTATAGATCATCCTACTGTGGTAAATTCTAAACTCCATTTATTATTAACTCATTTTTAAAGAAAACATAAAACTTCCATGAATAAAACTAAAATGATATTTTATATTAAAAACATTTACATTTAGTCATACTGACCATATCATGTTCTAGCATGATGTGTGCTCAATTCCTAGACCCCGAAAATAAATTATAGATCATTTTATTATTTATTGAAGAGAATATTAGGTCATTTTATTATTTTTGACTATGTGATATGTGTTTTAAATTTAAATGACCCTTGTATTCAAAAAAAAGGAATGTTAAGTCGTACTGAACACATCATGTGTTAAACTAACATATGTTCACTTTATTAAAATCCAAAATGTATCATAGATCATTATCTTAATGTTTGAAAAGAATATGGTCTCATTTTCTCAGTTTTTACTATGTCAGATATGTTGTAACGTAAAAAATGAAACTGTTATATTGAAAACATGAAATTGGAGTCATATTACCCACTTCAGGTGTCTGATGTTTTTGAAATAATATGACAATTAACATATGTTTATTTTTTAATTTTAAGAACCAACCTCAAATAATTCCAAGTTATGGTTTCTTGTAATTCCAATAAAAAAATTTATAGAGTATTAAATCACTAAAATATGTGTATAATAATCAAAACCAATAAAAAATAACCTCATATTGAATAAAAAATGGGAAAATCATCGATGAATTATTTTGGATATGCACATGTACTAAAAATGTCCATCTTTCTTGTGGTGTGATCAAAATGACTCAATGAATAGTTTTTAAAGATACCAAAGACTTTAAAAAGATATTTGAGGGGGTAAAAACCCAAAAAAACATTTCCAAATGAATCCAAATTAATATGACTTCATGTTATTCAAGGGATTAACTCTAATGGCTCATTAAATAGATTTTAATGGTTTCAGAGTCTATAAAAACATTATTCAAGGACTTAACACTAAAAAATGACTTCATGTTATCATGAAACCAAATGAAAACATTTATAGAATTATTTTTTATAAATAGGGACACATGCACATCATTATATGTTATTGTTTTCATGAAATGTCTATAAACACTTTTTTGTGCATTAAAACATTAAAACATGAGTATAACTGTTAAAAACATAGAAAATGCAATCATATTTATATTAAATCAAGGTAGAATCATTGTTTACTTATTATTTACATGTATTATTAGAAAAAATACATACGATGTGTGTTGTGCTTGAGATGAATCAATAAATAGTTTGAAAATATACAAAAGTGTATAAAATGTATTTTGGGGGGTCAAAACTAAAAAAACGATGTCAGATGGCTATGAAATGAAGGTAAAATGAAAATAGATTTATTTTTTAAATGTAAGAACCAATGCCATGTCATTCGAGTAAACATTTTTCCTATGATTCGCATTAAAATGTTTTTAGTGTTTTAAAACACTAAAATGTGTGTGTAATGGTCAAAACCCTAGAAAAAACATAATATTGATGTGAAATAATGGTAAAACACCTTTTCATTATTTTTGATTTCTACACATAGAATATACATTCAACTGATATGTGGTGTTTTCTGAATGAATCATTAAACAATTTTTAAGGATTTTATAGTCTTTATTAATATGTATTAGGGTTGTAAAACCAGAAAAACAATGTAGATTTTCTATGAAATCTTAAAATTGGCCGTAGATAATTTTTTAAAATTTATTAATTGAATTCATATCATTATGATTTATGGTATTCCCAAAATTTATTTTAACGCATTTTTAGTGTTTTAAATCACTAAATGATATGTGTAATGGTCAAAACCATAACAAAAAATGTGACCTTGATGTCAAATCATGGTAAAAAAAAGTTTTAAATTATTTTAGATGTGTAAGCTTTGAGATCATGTCCATATGACATGTAGTATTCTTGGAATGACTTAATAAACAGTTTTTAAAAAATTTAATGTCTTCAAAAATATGTTTTGAGGAGTCAAAACCTATCAAGTGGAGTAATATTTCCATGAAATCATAGAAAAAATAACATAGATGGATTTTGAAAATCTATAAATGAATCGAACACTAGGTAAATTTATATTTTTCTTAGGATTCGTGTAAAAACATATTTAGTGTTTCAAAACACTAAAAATTGTATGTAATGGTAAAAAAACCTTGAAAATAGACTCATATTAATGTGAAATAATGTGAAATCAAAATTTTTTTATTCATTGAAAATAAATCGATTTTACATGTTTTGTAATCAGAATGACTTATTAAAAATATTCAAATAATTCCAAAGTCATTAAAAACATGTGTTAGGTGTTCAAAAATAAGAAATAGAAGTTAGGTGGCAATGATATTATAGGATAATGACCATATATTGATTACTCATATATAGGAATTTTCATCACATTATTTCATGTTACAATTTTCCCAGGATTCCTATAAACTTGTTTTAGTCTATTAAAACACTAAAACATGCATATAATGGTCCCAAAAATAGAAAATAACCTCATATTGACGTGAAATCATGGGACAACCACCATGGAATTATTTTTTACCTTTATTATTAGACTACACATTCATTAGATGTGAAATATTTTCAGAAGGACACATAAAAAAGTTTTTAACGATATTAATTTCATTAAAAACCTGTGTGATAGCGTCAAAATCTATGAAATGATGTCTAATATCTATGAAATCATTGAAAAATGACCATGTATTTATTTTTTAAATATATTAATTGATGTAATTTCATTCCAAGTTACAATTTTACAATGATAAATATAAATTTATTTTTATTTTTCTAAAACATTAAAATGTTTGTGTAAGGGTCAAAAGCATAAAAACGACCTAAAATTAATGTGAAATAATGATAAAATTTCCATTGAAATGTTTTTTAAATATAGGAAATGATGCGTTATCAAATTATTTCAAATTTTTTTATTAATTAAATTTCAAGCACACTGCACATCGATTTAAGAATTTATTATATTGTTATATACTTATCCCTTTTAGTTCCATGTGTAGAATAATATCATAAATAGGTATGTTTATGATTTTAATGTGTTTTTAAAGATATATTATGTTTTCTATGTAAAAATTTCTTATATTTGATAAAAAAAGTAACAAAATTTATGTGCAACGTTTTGAATATATTTTTTTTATAAACTCTTTTGTATATATTTTCATTAATGTTATTATTTTTCTTCTATGTTAGAGATACCCGAAATAGGCATGAGGTTGATCGTTCTGATCCATTACATTTTTAAAAAGGCAGATATTATAGTTCTTAGTTTCTTTTTTATGATAAAATATCATCAATGATTATGTTGTAATTCTGATTTATTATGATCATTTATAATTTATATCTTATTTTTTTCAATTGATGACAAGATGTGGTTAGTTCCTGTTGATGTCATGATGTAGATTTAGATGGATGTAGTGGAGTTCATGGGATGGACATATATTGGTTGTCTTTTTTTGTTGTTGTTAGACATATTTTATATGTATATGTTGATGCACAAGGTTATGGTTTGACTAAGGTTATATATACATGATTGTGGATGTATGATGGTGTATGTATGATGAGTTTATTACTCATTTATGATTCAGTTTCTTTTATGTATTATTTTTTTATATGCATACTTTTTTATTAAATATTTTAAAAAAAATTGTATATTGTTTTTTGGATGTTTGTGAAAAATTACCCAAAATAGAAACATTATATTCTATTTAGGGTTGGTTTATGATGAATGTATCTAAATATAACTACCTCTATAGTATATAGCACTTGTTATGTTCATTTTCCCTATTGTAATTTTGGCTATTTTTCAAAAAAAATTAAACCACCAAGAATTTAATTAAAAACCACCACTAAGTGCCCCAAAAATGAAAACTATAAAAACCACAAATAAAATGTAAACCCACCAAAAAAAGGATTTCTGGTCATGGAATACACCATTATTTCCACAACTATCACTAATACATTTAGTTTAGGTTTAAATCAATGCCAGTAAAAAAACAAACAGCAGTTAAGCACTCCCTTTTTTGTAGTGAATAACACATATAATGATATATATATATATATATATATATTTATATACCCACAAAATATATATATATATATATATTAATAAATATAGAAAAATATCTATAAATATATATTACTATAAGTTAATTTATTTAAATACATACATATGCATATATTATATATAATTTAATATAATTATATATATATACACACACATATAATTGTATTGATATAAATGAGATGGGGTCTGGCCCCTTAATCAAGGAAAATGAATAAGATACAATAAGAGAAATTGGACCATACATAGAAGAATTTACCCTCATAAAAAATATAAAGAAACAATGAAATAGATAACCAAAACAGTTATAAATAATCAACATCCATAGCTTGATATCTAGTTACCATGTTGTTATGAGAAGCCCTTATTCCCCTATCATGGGGGAGGCTCCCCCTCCTCCATGCCTTTGGTATTATCCCTAACTCTCTTTCATCATCCACAAGAACCTATGAATAAGGTTCTTTAATACCAACCTCCTTTTTTATTGAAATCAAATTAGCCCTCATTGAATGTGATAATTAAATGTTCAATGCCCATGTACCATGATCCCTTGACTTAATCAAGAATCATTTTCCACTAAGAGGGTCCAAATCAGTCTGTAGATGTGTAGTGTTCATCTCTTTACTAGTATCCTTCTAATGAACATTTTTATTTCCATCTCATCAAGCCTCCTTAGACTCACCTAGTTACAATAATGATTTATGAATATGAACTGAAGCCTTATACATATGCTTAATATTCCCAAATTCCTCATGTTGGAAAAAAATATTTTGACCACCATGTCTAGTATTGAATGTCATAACAACAACATATTGTCTGGATCATTCCCCATTATATCTTGGTTTTAGACTAGATATAGTGTTCCTTTAATGATCAATGCCATGCTAGATTAATGATCTTTTAGAAGAATATGGAAAATCCGGAATATGAGAAGGGGATCCGTGCCCCTACGCTTAGCTTTTGACAACCCCTTTGATCCCAACATCCATTGCATCAACATATTTGAAGACAACATCATTGGTCTCCACAGCTCTCCAAGATCACTATTTATGTCCAGAATCCACTACCATCACCTTTTTAGAGATTTTGGATCTCTTCACTCTATCCTTTTCCAATGGTGGTGTCTATATGGCTTGTAGTATTGCCGCGCTATTCCAAAGATTAATTGAGAATTATCTGAAGAAGTATAAAACTTTTTACCACTAACAGAAGGCCAAAATTGTCATCTAGTAAGTCAAAATCATGTAGAGAAACCTCACTATTTTCGGAATTCACATGTTTTGTATCTACCACATCACTCTATATAATCCTCCCACATTGGGTTTCAGAGCTAGAATTAGTCATTAAAACTCCATCGATTAATGGAGTGAAAACATCACCATAGATAGGATTCTCAATAACAACACCTGCCACAAAATTAGGATAATCGGTAGAGAGATTTGTACTATTATAATAATTCCCATAATTCTAGTTGGATGACTCCTTAGATTAATTTTTATAGGGTCCCCCATTCCATTGAATCAATAAGAATATCGTTTTTCCTTTACTAATATCATTGGTAGTGACATCACTATCCAGGGGATTACTCCATATTATACATTTTTATGAACAATAGCCAAATTTATTTCCAAGGGTGCAAACCAAATTTCTTCTGAATTTATCTCTAGTTTGACTCATACATTTATATCACATAAAAAATATGGCATTTCTTCACATTTACAATTTATTATTCCAAATGATTATCCATAGAAACCATAAATACAGGTTTAATTAATGTTGATAAAAGATTAATTTTGATATGGATTCTAGAAAAATTCCCAAATCATACTAATGTAGTTTCACAATCATTCTTGATTGATATCCCAATAGTGGATGAAACGTCCCATATGATTTTTGGATGATAAAAAAAATAAGACCTCAAATTTTGATCCATACATGAGCAGTAGAGTCATTGGATTACTCTAGATTAAAGAAAGGATCACATTATTAAAGCCTCAAAATACATGGCTTGGTCTGGATAATGTCATAGTCCCAATGGTGATACTTGATTTTAGCATAGTGAAAAACAAGATGAAAGGTACCGTTGAAAGTTTTAGTCATTCTCCAATCCCTCGACCGCCCAAAATCGTAAAGACTTCATTTTAGGGCATCAAAATTACAATTTTGATCTCTTAAATTTTTGTTTGAATGATGAACAAAAACCTATGTTCCTCAATTCTCTCAAAGCTGAAATCATGTTACACTTCAACTAGAACTAGGGATATATTTTCTTTGATGTGTTACAGTAAATCCAATTCCTCCCCTCTAAGATTCAAAAATTCATTAGAGTATACATAAGTAGAATTAAAAAAACCCATATAAACCATTGGATTAGAAGAAACGAAATGAGCCTCCATGGAAGCATTTAATCGATCAATATCTCTGACAGATTATTTAACATTCAATGTTGAAATGAAAACCTCCACGATATTGAATTAACATTCAAGAAGGTTTCACATAGAAGATCATAATGATCACTATTATATCTCTTACACATCCTATTTTAACAAAGAAAACTATAGAGATGGGGTGAAATAAATTTATTACTAGTAATAACAATATTTATGGAAGGTTAGAAGCTAAGGAGATAGAGATCCATGAAACTATCACTTTTTTTTCAGGAGATATATACAGTGAGTGATCCCTCTATCTCAAATGATGTTTTTCATGTATTAGGTCAGAGATCACTAAGAAAATTAACCATTTGTTTACATGTGACCCCTTTGATGATTATATTTTGAAGGCACTTAAAAAAATTCACACCACCAAAGAACTGGGACCAGAAAACATTCATTCCCTCCATTCCAGAAAGTCCTTCAATCTTATTGGCCATAATATTTTGACTCTTATGATGGAACTTTGGTATGGGAAAGCTGAATTTTTTTCCATAATGGAAAATATCATAACTCTTAGACCAGAATTCACAAAATCCCTCAAGGACATTAATTTTATGTTGATTATCCTTTGAAATTTGATTTATAAGATTTTCTTTAAGACTATGGTTATCCTACTTTTATCTTCCTTCCCTAATATATTATCTGAAAACCAAATCACTTTTTCCCCCAAAGGCTAGTTATAGATAATACTATCAATGTGTATGAGATCATTCACTCCATGAAATCTCTATCTGTTACAACGAGGGATATTATATAATGGAAACATGACATGATAAAGTATTAAGATAAAGTTGAATGGCCTTTTCGTCAGTTTGTTAGAGAAATAATGGCCTTATGTCTGTAATGGGTGAATATTAGAATGCAATGTATCACATTAGTTCCTTTTAAAATAAATATTAATGGGCTCTATCCCAGAGCATTAACCAATTAAGGGTTCTTGACTAAGGGGATATACTCTTCGCTTTCCTCTTTATTTTTTTCACTTATGTCTTTTCTAGTCATATTTATTAGGAAATAAGGAACAATAGTATTCATGGAGTGAAGGTATACTGGAAAATTCCTCTTGTTTCTCTCCATATATTTGATGATGATAGATTTATTTTTTCGAGAGATACCCACAGAGAATGAATTTCAATATTCCACCTGATCCAAGATTATGATAAGGCAAATATGAAATCAGTTAATGTAAAAAAATATAAAATCTCATTCATCTCTAAAATCCATAAAGGTAAAATTGAGGATATCAATTGGCTTTTGGGTATTCATGTGGTCAAAAAGAACAACCAATACCGTGGACTCCCTATAATTATTGGTTGATCCCAAAGGAGGTTTTTTTTAGTATTCTTCATAGGGTGGAAAAAATATATACGTATAAAAATCTAAGATGATATCCAATGATGGGAAATAAATTATCCTAAAACTTGAAATACCATAGATACTAATATATGTAATTTCTATATCCATACTATAGTTAATAGTTATTATCTCAATCCACACCCCCATTACTAGCATTTAGTGGGGGAAATAATTGGAAAATAATTATCTCACATGGGATATAATTTTTATTACCAAATCATATGTGGGAATGGGATTTCAGGATCTCAACAATTTTAATGATGCAATTTTGGATAAATAGGGTTAGAGACTTATGATTCATCAAGACTCCCTCTCCACTCAAATACCCAATAACAAATATTTTACCCATTTCCAACCTCCATGGATCTTTATTTTTCCCTTTCCCTATCTTCCATTTGAGGTGCCTTTGTGGATATCATACACTATTACATTTCAGAATGGGATGGAGAATTGGTAAGAGATCTAGGGTTTAAATTTGTTTTGATATATATCCTTCTAATGATTTTTTTATGGAATCTAATAAAAAAGTATAGATCATCGAGGATGTCACTGTTAATTCACAGTTAAATATTTTAAGGTTATTGATGGTGCACTGAAATTATTGATAATAGGTTCCATGATAGAGATTGGAAGCCCATTCTGAGTACTCCCAGCATAAAGGATAGGGGTAAAGATAGTATTTACTAGTGAAAATAATTTATATGAGTTTATTCGATTATGTATGGATTGTTTTTTCCACACAGACATCATAAGAATGAGGGAGACTTATTCTTGATATCTCTGTGGCACATTTCGGTCCTTCCTAATTCCTTTCACCTCTCATGAAATAATTGCAGTAGAATTCTCCCTTAAATGTAATTTCTCTCATACCACCATGGAGTTGATGACCATATGTTTTCTCAATGTTTGATTGTGCTGAAATCCACCATTAATTAGATCATTTAATTTCTCAAAGAAACTATTTTGTGGAATTCTAGGAGTCAAAATACTGATCAACATGACACCTTGGCACCTGATCTCCCAGAACTGCTCGTTCTCTCTTACTCCTCTCTCCATGTGAGGTGATTAGAATATTTATGCACAGTTTCATGGATTATTTGGTTCTAAATAACTGATTAAATTTTCAATTAGATTTCAATACCTAACATTTTCTGGGTTGACCAGGCCAGTTATGGCTACATTGATGGAATAAGTCAGAAACACAAAACTGTTTCCCATGTGCTTATTCATTTTTAAGCACGTGGACCCCCCACCAATAGGTGATTTCAAGATCAATATAAATGAATCTCTTCATGGATTTTATTATTTTTACTACTGTTTCTTCCCTTAATTCCTCTAGGTAGGTCCTCATAGTTATCAAGGATTGACACAACATGCACTAGGAATAACATATTGTTTTTCCTCTGTAATTTATCTTTTTATGATCTTGGATATGTAGAGATTATGGAATAATAACATCATTGAATATTATTTTCTCACTATCTTGAACAATATCCATGTGATAGGAAAGGGAATACAGTCTTTGGCCCTCTGATTTTGAAGAATCGGTCATTTCTTCATGACTTCTCAGATTCCTCCCTCTACTTAATTAAAAGAGATGGGAATAATGTAGCTCATTTGATGGTGACTCATGGTCTATCCGGTGATTCTCACACTTGGTTAGATATTTTTCCTTAATGGATGATTTATCGTATACTTATGGATCTATGATCCTTTATTTTAATTCCCCATGAATGTTCTAATTTTTTTTATAAATATATATATTTATATATACGAAAAAAATATATAAATAATTTATAATTAGTAATTAATAAATAATTAACCATTTATTTTTATTTTTATTTTTATAAAATCCATAATAAATAATTATACCGAATAATAAATAATACATAATACATAAATAATAAATAAATTTAAATTTAAATTTAAATTTAAAAATATTAAAATATTTAAAAAATAATAAAAACTATAAAAAGAATTGATAATTATTTATAAAGTATTTAAACCATTGAGAACTGAATTGTCGCCAAATAATGATTATTTCTATTAAAGCATTGTGTGTTACGAGTAGTTTTTTTTTAAAATTCTAGTAAATAAATAGAAAAACTAAATTTTACGATGGTTTTGAGAGCCTATGTTAAGAAATCATTTCTAACCATTATTTTTTTTATAGGGTATACAATATAGAAAAATTTCCCTTAAATTTCAATTGTAAATTTGCATGACAAATTTCGAATGAAAATTTAATTTTTGTTAATATTTATTGTATGTATGTATGTATTTTTGTAATGAATAATTACAATGTAAATTTTTTTATATATTTTTAATTTAATGTGTCACTATATATTTATATTAGTGCATGAGTATGTGTGAATTTTTGTGAAAATTTCAAACTCTACATCAAATACATTAGCACAAAAATTTGATGTGATGATAAAATTTTTCTTTGGGGTGTATGTTTGTATGTGTATATACATACTTAAATAAACACACATAATATATAATGACTTTAAATTAATAATGATAAAAAAATATATATTAATTTCCTAGAAAAAATATTATAATATGAATATTAATTTAAATATATATATATATATAATGTAAATTTGTATTATTAATCACCATCATCATTGAGGATGAAATCATGCACCACTACGAAAATCCATTGAATTATGGCCATAGAAAAAAATCCTAGAATAAAACATTAATTATTAAGAAAACATCACCAAAAAACACCAATACTTATAATAGTTGAAGTAAACTAACACCAAAATAAGTGACAAGAAAGAATCACTCCTCGATATGTCCTTAACCACATTGATGGGTGAATAAGACTATCGAGGGGGAAATAGAAACCAAGAATCAGAACACTAGGCCATCAATAACACATTAATACACTAGGAACCAATAAGTGAATAAGAAAATGTTGAGATTTTGGTTATATCTTTGGCCTAAACCATGGATATAGGCTTCATGGCCATGGCGATAAGATATAGTAAGGGTTTTAGTTTCAGTATCATGTATTGGTGTGGCTAGAGTTAAAATCTATACTTCTGGTTTTATGGGCTACTTCCATAGTTGTCCATTCTGGTAACATAATAACTCCCATAGTTTTCCACTATGGTAGTTGATCTACAGAAATGGTTTAAAATGCGTCTATATGTGTTATTCTACAGTGGTAAACTATGGTTATATCCCTAGTAATCTGTGGTTGAAGCTAAAAAATCATATTTCCCTAGTAGGATTTAATCTCTACACCTCACCTATGGGACTCATCCACCTAACCACTACACCAAAAACAATTTTGGGTATATATATGTATTATTAAATTTTTTTCTATATCATTTAAATCTTTTTTATAGCCCTTACCTCTATTTTTTTGCAGGTTAATTTTTTCACCATGTAAGGGCGGCAAACCTATAGCAATGAGTTTTAGAAATCGTGGCTATAATAATATAATATTGTAGTAGTTTTCTCAAAACCATGGCTATAGCCTTTGAAGAAACACATATAGCCATGATTTGGGGAAGACAATGGCTATAGATCCCATCCATAGACACCATTTTTTGGAAATAATTGTCTAAAGTGATAATGTCTTGTAGTGAAGACATATTTTTATGTGGCTTTTTATATTTTTTTAATTAAAAAAAACAATCGGGTATTCGATAATTGTGAAAATTATATTAGAGAAGCACGAAAAATGTTAATTCTTATCTATTCCAAGATATAATCATGAACAGGGTTCTCGATTCTCCCTCTATCACTAAGGATGCTTAAACCCCGTTCAGGCTTCCTTTAATAATTTTACAAGGGTTATGTGAATGGGGTTCACACCTCCTGGCTTCCCATTTTTTATAAAAGTAGGCCCCCTTCAATTTTTATACTTCACCTTTGGATTGTGATGTGAATCCATGATGGAATTCATTATCAACATATATTTAAGGCATTTAAGAAGGTAAAATTTCAATTTAATTTTTTCATTGTCTAATTGTTTTTAGTTATTTTGTTTGTATGATTTATTAATTTAATATGTTTCTATATATGATTGTATGGATGTAAAAATTATTTTCCTTTTATGGAATAATTTCTAATGAGTTATTGTTTTATATGTTATAATTTATATTTAAATTTTAGTAAATTTAAATATTATGTTTATATTATTGAAATGTTTTGTGTAAAATTTATTTTATATTTAGTAAAATTATATTTCATTAAAACTATTTTTAAATGGTGAGTAATTATATTTTAATATATTTACATGTATATAAAATATATTATATTTAAAATAGCATAATGTTATATCAAGAAATTCTATACATGTAGGTAATTACCTAATTAATATTTTAAAAAAATATAATTAAAAATATATTAGTTATATTAAGTTTCATATTTAAATTTCTTAAAAAAAATATTTTATTATCATTTTTTGAGGATATAATAATTTTATATTAATAAAAAAAATTAAATTTTATTAAGTGTAAATAATTATTATTTCTAGTAACACTATATCAAATATAATAACTTAATTTTTGGAAAGTAAAAATAAGGAAAACAATTTATTCATATATATGTTTTGTAAAAATATATAAGGTTTTATTATATATTCTTCGGTAAAACTATCACTGCCAATATACGTCAACATTGAGGTTATTTATATCGATCAGAATTTTAGTAATTATCGATCAAATGTAATAGTGGAAATTATTTGTGAAATTTTTAATATAAATATATATATATACATTAAATATAGTAAGTAAAGTGACCATATTTAGAACATAATACATATATAAGGAAAACATATCATAAATCTTGAATGTTTACTAATTATGAGATGTCAATCAAATGACTGATTAAAATTAATGGGGTTTTTGTCATGTTATTTAATTTGTAATTACTGGACGATCTTAAGATGCCCGACCAATGTATGATTGAAAAATCTTATCTTGATTTTTTATTAGATTAATTTGTAATATTTTCATTTTCTCCTCATTGATGAACTTTTTGTTATCCCTCTCTCAATATATGTTAGCACCTTCATGTCTGCTTACAAAATTACTTATCTAAAAAACCTTGACCCCTCACTTGAATGTTAGTATCAGTGTAAAAGATGGGTGTTCGATATGAAATCTTTTATTGGAAGCTGAATTTTTACTTCATTCCTAGGAAGAGAATGATGGTAGCTGAAATCTGAGCTCATAGACATGGATAGAGCTCTAATAGGTGTTTGTTGGTTTATCAAATAATGATAAACTAATCCATATAAAAAGTCTCAAGATAATGTCAATTATTTGATCGAAACCAATTTAAAAATTTTCTTAATGTTTCATATTATATTTTATTAATTTTTTCAAGTTAATCATGAATTCGTAAATATATTTTTATGGTGTGGTAATTTATAATGAGGGGGGTTATTGGATTAGTTTTCCTCATGCAAGAGTAAAAAATATTCATGAATTTGTGATATTGGATGAATTTCACAAGAAGATTCATTTTTAGTTAGAACTGAGCGATAATCAATAAATTTCATCAATAAAATTTTTTAAATCATAAATATCCTAAATGTTTATGGAAAATTAATAATCCTATGGTCGGTGATGAGGATTGGATGGATGCATCATTGTAATTCATGAAACAGTGTTGTAATGGTCTAATGTAATTATATGTGGTGATTTCTGATATTGATGTGGGGGTAAACTAAAACTACAGAACCATGTTTTTTTATCTCTTTAGAAGTCGGGCCTTAATAAAAAACTCTTTGACAGACTCCCCATATGACTCCTGTGAAAATGAAACAAATTAGTATTAAGATTATAATTAATTTGAAGGAAATTTCAGAGACATCCATGTGTGTACTACAGAAATACTAAAAGACAGTTTATCTGATGAGGATGTATCTCAAGAGGCATCTGGAGATGATGTGAGAAACCTTGATGTGGGTAATCAAACATATGAGGTTCGTCCGATAGATATAAATCCAATAGTTAGTGATATTCATAATACAATATTTAAATCCTCAGTCAAAGGAATGTCGCGAGAAAAAATTTTGATTGGGATGTCATTAAACTAGATACTAGATTCCCTAAAATTATATGTAATAAAAAAATTTCAACTGATAACACCTTCTCTATCGAGAAGGAGTTTGAAAGTAATGTTTCCCAGAAAAATGGGACAAAAAATGATACATAGTGTGGAATTTCGCATTTTTGTTTGACGAGTCAAAGAAAAATATATATCACTCGATATGAAAAATACAGACTGAAATATAAATTCTGACTAAGAGAAATATATGATAAATTTATTTTAAAGTTGTAAGATAAAAAAATTATAAGTTCCACACACATGGGTATATTTATGCCTGTATTAGGATCACTCTTTGCATGATGTAGAGTTTTTATCAATTGTTATTGTAGATATGTTATGAAATTTTCCAGACATTTATTTGTCCCTTGTTGTGGAATGAATAAAACAATTTCTTAACGATAAGATATCCAATGGAAAATATTTGAATAAAGAAAAGTGTTTTATGAATGTGTATGGTGATTGGGATAAATCATATGAAATTTTCACACACATTCACGAATTTTTATCTCTAAACAATTAGATTATTTATCATTTGGAAAACATTGAGTATTTATCAGGGATGCAAGTATATACCCCCGGTTCTTTAGATCTGTTCTTGACGCCCCACAGCTAGAAGTTTTTGACATTGTGGTTCTGAATACAGAGCGCGATAGATTTGTATACACCCCATCAACCTTAGGGAGGTTCAATGCAAAAGATATCAGCAGCATAAGCGCCCCTCAGGGGCAACGTGAACGGTGGAATAGTATGAACTAGTGTAAAAAGATACATCCAAAACTCAATTTCCTCACTTGGAGGTTCTGGAAGAAAGAAATCCCCTTCGATGATCACATAAAACAGATTGGTATCAGTCTGGCGTCATGTTGCCAGTGCTGCGGGAATAGATCCGAGGAGAGCATGAACCATATCTTTTTCGAGGGAGAATGGGCTCGGCATGTGTGGAGGTTCTTCGGATCCTTTACAGGTTTCCTTCCTCATGAGGGAAATACAGAGACGGTTATGGAACACTGGTTTTAGGAGGATAGTGTGACAGAGGAGGAGATGAAGGTGCAAGCCATCATTTTCAACGCGGCCTACTGGTGCCTTTGGCAAGCTAGGAACTAGGCCAAATACGAGGGGAGTAGTTTCACTGGTCGATCCATGGTGGCAAATACCCATTGCTTACTGATCATCCTGATTGGCACCACGAGCTTTGAGAGTGGGGCGTTCTCCCTTGGGGTGGTGCCGGATACCCGCAGGAGGGGTATTCGGAACAGTGAAGAGGTGCAAGGCAGGTGGTTGCAGTGGTCTCCCCCGCAGGCTGGTCTTAAACTCAATTCTGATGGATCCTCTGTGTTGGGTGACATGCGTGGCGGAGGAGTTATTCGGGACTCCAAAGGATGCTTGGTACTTGCCTTCACAATGCATTATGGCAGCGGTTCCTCGATTCGATCGGAAGCGATGGTGGTCCTATCCAGACTCTCCTTAAGAAATAGAAGGGGCATTTCCATTAACTACATTGAAACAGACTCAATGTCCATCCATGATGCTCTCCAGAATAAAGGCACCATCCCATTGTCTATCATATACACGATTAGACAATGCAAGGCTCTCATTAAGGAAAACGTTAGAATATCGCATACGTGGCATGAGGGGAACAAAGTGGCGGACTATATACCCTCAATTGTGGTACCTGGATCTCAGTTGTTGTGGTTTACTAATGGGTCTCAGCTTAAGCTAGAGGGGGTGAATCTTATCCAGGGAGATGCTCTTGGACTGCATTATTTCAGGCCCCCATAATATGGGTTTCCCGTCCCTTGTATGGTCCTTCTGGGCCTCCTCTTTATTTGAATAAAACATATAATGTTGGATGGAGTATGTATCCCGCAATCAATGAGATTATCAATCTATGGTGACGTTCAAAAAGGATTTTTTTGGTAATTTAGGACATTTATCAATTCTTTCCCCTAGTGTAAATGATTCATTTATGTTGATGTAACTTTTTTTTATTGAATTTATATAGGTGTTCTACTTATTTCTACCAATCATGATCATAATCATGATCCTCAATTCCTAGCATTAACTATTGTTCAAAATGAGAATTTTTTATCCTTGAGTTGGTGTTTGGAATATATAGGCATTCATGTCACAAAAAATGATGGAGTTTTATTATAGTTGATCCCTGTTAATCTATTATAGAGTTTTTTAAGAGTTAATGGGGTTCCTTATATGGTAATTTATTATTATAATTGATATTGCATAAAACATATTACAATTATTGTGCATAATTATATCATAGATGTGTCAATAAACTTGGTTAACATCAAGTTTGTTATGTTTTTTTGAACCAAAATTTTTTAAGGAAAATTTAATTTCCCTTTGAGTACATTATTCAATTACGGTTTTAGTATAGGATCCCTAATAAGAATGGTTTTATCATCTTCTTGAATAAATTCAAAATTCTAATGAATAAGTGTATGATTATATTATATAGATTTAAATGGAAAAATGTTGATTGATATATGATGGTGGTAGAAAAAATGTCCATATGAATACTAATATAGTAGAGTTCATGGATGGGGTCCTCCTGGGTGAGTGAAAATATCCTATCAAAAGGTTTTTGGAGGTGTAATTTGTGAAGTAATTTGTTGAACCATCTCAACATCCCTATTAGAGGATGATAAATTGAATGTGTTTTACTACGCATTTCAAATGTTTGATTGATTAGATTCTATAAGAAGCATTAGGATTTCATGTTATAACATTTCACAAGGTACAAAGACACTTTCATGTAAGAGAGTCCCACGATCTGGTTACATGATACATTGGTCGTGTGCTAGTGGTCATGTTGGATAATAGGTAAGGTGATTGTAGTAACATATAAGCATTGATATATCCATGTGAACCTATTATTTCATCTTTTGCATTGATGAACATATCAGTGGATCACTATGTTGTCCTGGTGTATCACATGAGAACTCTGGTTCACTGTTATAGTGCACCATGGATGGGTGTTGGTGACTTTAATTCTATCACCATTCTTGTTGAACAACCAACTGTCATCCTAGATATTTCTTGGTTTTATATATTGTTTTTATCATTTATTAATCTTTTCATTTCTTTAATTTTTCAATTATTGTCTAGATATTACCAAGTTTTACTCCTTGGGAATCGAAAAGTTTACAAGAATAAGATATGATATGGATTGGTCTCGAAAACAGGCAAGACTATGATGTAGCATTTATTGCATAGAAGGTAATACTTGTAAGAGATGTCCCAAAGTAGGAGGATAGATATCCACTTTCCATAATAAATAATCGAGTATATGTGTATTGTCATGAATCAATATTTTTTAATATGAAGATGCTTCATTAAAGAATCATTTTATTTATGACTTTCTCCATTTCTGACCTATTCCGACTCTGGTTTTCTTTATTTCTGGATTCAATAAAAATTAATTTTTTCATTATATAACTATTAAATAAATGAATATAAAAAATTTAATAAAAATAGGTTCATAAGCTAAATTATTTATATTCACAACTATCATTATATTCAAATGGTCGATTGAATATAGAATTCACACACATATTCATTTAGGGTTATTCAACATGGTAGACATACAAAAATTTTTTTTTAAAATAACTTAGACATCATTAAAGATCAATAAATCAATAAATGGATAAAATAAAACAACAAAATTGGTCACATATAATTTTTTACCTCATTTTCATCATAAGTTTTTATTATACATATTAATTTTATATTGCATTTTTCATATTGTAGTTTTTCAATCAAAATTTTACAAATTTTATTGAATTGACCATATACAAGTTAATATGATATCAAATGTACAAATATAATGTTCTATATTTGTCACATTCCTAGATCGGATGGTTTCATGGATTTTTTTAAAGGGATTTCTATTGTCTCCATTGAGTGTATAGAGATCTTCTCATTTCCATCGGGTTGAACCACCTCCCACAATCATCCCACATCATCGTCATGTTGGGTTATATGGTGTAGAAATGTGAGACATTACATTTTATGATCAACATCTCATTGATTCACTCATATAGAGATGGAGGATAGGAACACAAACATAAAATTTTACATAGGGGTGATGACTATTACTCGCCATGTTGTGTCCATTATTGTGGGTCACCTCATATATTGTGAAGTTTTGACATACTAAGTCGGAGAAGATTAGTTTGAGTTGGTTTACATATTACTAGGTTTTCATGTCCATAAA
Organism: Viscum album; assembly: GCA_963277665.1. Lineage (NCBI taxonomy): Eukaryota > Viridiplantae > Streptophyta > Magnoliopsida > Santalales > Viscaceae > Viscum > Viscum album. The sequence continues at coordinate 1,304,150,699 of OY728127.1, forward strand.
AATGGAAGGTATATCATCGGTGTTTGATTACACACGGCATGGATATACAAACATAGGACTCATCTAGTTGATGATGCTGATGAGATCACCATGTCACGAATTTCAGAGGCATATGTTTTGATGTTGATCAACGGCACAATATTCATTGATCATTCTACTATATTTGTACATTTGATGTATTTACCTTTGTTTGAGGACTTAAACCAGGAATTCCAATATATCTAGGGGAATGATTGTATTTTATTTACATATGGGGTGTTATGAAGTGCATGTCACATCAATAAGATACAAGTCTCAAGATGTCTTATTCTTTTACAGATGTGGACATGGGATCAAATTGCTCACTTAGCAACACATGCACACATGCTACTCCCTACTGATATGGTAATAGAGACTCTATGTGGACATTGATATGTTATTACATCCTTCTAATGTATAAATAAAATGTATAAATTTATATTAGGAAATATATCTATAACAATGTTATCTGCATGTGGATTCAGGAACGTCGACCATCAGATACAACCGGACATGATGTCCACTCTTACAAACGTATGTTGGACAGTCTTTATCCAGAATATGTATGTGGTTATTATTTATATAGATAAATATTTATTTTCTTAATATAAATATTTTAATTTTTTAATTTATTATTCTTTTTTTAGATTACCTAGATTCCATATACTAATGATATCATCTAAATTTTCCCACCATTTTATACAGTGATGCTCGTTGTTGTCTCATTCATTGTTACCACGATTCATTTACATATCATTAACTGACATTAGAGTGATAAGTTTATGAACCAGTTTGAATTATATCATCCCATTCCAACAGTACCATGTTATTTACATTCACTTCATTCCCCAAAGATTTTGTGGAAGCAAGACTTTGATTGGACGATATATCATGTAGGATATATTGACCTATGAGACATATGACTTGTGTCCCAAAAATGAGGGGCGAGAACAATACACATGCATTTATTCAATCAGTTAGACTATGCACCTTGGTACCACATGTATCCAATTAGATTTTTTATGTGACATGGATGGGCTATCATAATTTGGTAAAAATTATTCCTTCCGCAATTAAAGATTTTTCTATTATCCATACTTAACAGAATAATTTGTTTCTATGGGATTCTCATATCACTCATCACCATAATAACTATAATCCATCAGAGGGAGTAGTATTTGATCCGGAATAGTGTCATAGAGTTATGATAGTGCTAAATCCTCCAATGAAATAGATTTATCAGGGCGTTTTCTTGGACCCATAAAACAATGATGAGGCTACTGAGGTGGGTATAGATGTTCCTAGGGGTGACAACCCTTTTATGGATGCATATGTGGCACAAGAGGAGGGTGTTCATACTGATCACCTAGATGCTCAACTTGGTCCTACTATATATGATCCACAATAACATCTTGAGGCATAGGCATGGACATTGGCAATCATTATGTCATTTTTTGTCAAAGATATATACTAACTAGTTTGTGTGCATACTTTATTATCCATTTATCCGTAGACATCTACAACACAACAACCTTCTTGCTCATGTGTTGGCAAGTGTTCCATCCATCCGCAACTATCCATAGAGGTAGGACAAGGCATAATAGGCAAGACTATAAATCCACCTCCTTCCACATATGATGATGTGGAAGTGGGTTCCAGTGATGATTTAAAACAATAGTGTACACAAGAGTAGATACGTAGACAGACACAACATGGATGAATTATGTGTACACCGAGATGTGGTATGGAGGAGAATCCAAGCCACAAAGGTCGATTAGAATAATGATACATGTTGTATGATTTTGAAATCATTATTTATAGATTATTTAAAAACATACTAACATATTACATAATTATATATAAATCACTGAATTATTATAGTTGGCAATTCGTACAAATAATTTTGAACAAATAAGAAACATTAATATTAATAACTAAATTGGTAATATTAATAATTACACTTTTTCATTTATATTAACACTTCTTACTATTATTATTTATTTTATTTATAAGAGGAGATATTCTTAATTTTGTTATTAATTATTAATAATATTATTATTTTGTATTCAATAAATATTATTAATAACTAATAATTAATTTAAGATGATTATTTATTATATATAATTAAGATTACAATACTGTGTTTTAATATCATAAAAAATCATCTAAAATTAATTATTATATATTCTTATTATTATTATTTTCATTTCTATAAGTATTATTAATATTAATAAGAAATATTATCTTATTTATTTTATATGTAATTAATTCAAAATACAACATAATATATAAAGAATAATATAATAATTATTTTGTAAATTTGATTCTAAATACAAATTATTTAGTTGACATTATTATATAATTAATATTATCTATAATGCAATTAATTATATTAATGCCATATTAATATATTTTTAAATATTAATAAATAATAAAATTCATAATAACTAAAAAATTTATGTATTAAAAAATTAAAAAAATATATATCAACACTAAAGTTAAAAAATATTTTTAATCAAAATATAAAAATACTAATATAATTATAAACTAGTAAATATTTTCCTAAATAAAATATATTTTATTTACATTAGTATAAAATATATTTAAGCTATATTGCTATTAATTATTTTAATAAATTAAAAATATATTATTAATTAAGAACAAATAATACAATTCATAATTAATAAAAAATTACATATGAATAAATTAATAATAATTACACCAAAAAAATTAAACAAATATTTATAATTAAAATTTTATAAATTTTTTTTGTTTACTAGTAATTAAATAATATAAAATGATAAAATTTTAATTTGTAAGAAATAAGACAAATTTTTATTGATAAATATATAATTTATTAAAAGGATTGTAATATTATGTATTGATAAAAAATTAAAAAATATTTATATTTAATATTTATAGAAATTAATATAAATAATAAATATCATATATAATTAAATATATGTATATATATATATAAAGAGGCATGAAAAGGGTTCACACATATTTGGTGGAGAAGAAGACGCATGAACCCCAATCACGATTCTTTCTCCAAGTGAGATGCTTGAGAGAGTTTCATGCTTCTAGGGATATATTTTCAAAAATTAATCGTAAACTATCCCTTTTTATAAAAAAATTTTAAAACCCCATTTAAAAAAATTCATCGAATAACCTGAAACACTAAACCATAAAAAGGTGACGATACTAAAGTAACACAATCCCAAATCAATCGAGACTCCCACCATGAATTTTTTAAGATAGGGTAAAGAATGGTAAGAGGAGCAACACAGGGTGATAGAATGAGGAAACACTAATGTGGGTCTTTGCTTCTGGTAGGATCCACCATAAATATCCCCAATCCACCCCTTCTTTAATTGATTTTATATGAAAAAATATTGAAAATAGGTATTTTTTTTTATTTTCATTTAAAACTAGCTGTAAATGTTGTTAAACCCCTAATGTCATTTTCCTCCTTCGGTAGAGGCCAAATAAATCTATGGATTCAACACATTAGGGTCTTGTTCACATCTAACGCCTTTGGATTAAAAAAATAATTTTATTTAGTTTATTTTTTTTATTTTTTTCATTTTTTGTTTGTATATACATATATATATATATATTTATCAATGTATTTAACAAAATTTAACTACTATTATATCTAGTATTACTTACTAGATTTTTTGAAAATATTATTAAAATCGCACGCATTCCTCCCTTTAATAATACATGGTTCCTTATAAATCATTATTAATTTTCATTATAATATTTAACATTCCTCTTTACACCATAGAAAAAATAATATATAATTAATAATAATCATTAATTAATTAAAAATAAATATTAGTTTCTAAAAAATAAAAATAATTATAACTAAATAATAAATAACTATTAATATCAACTATTAAATATTAATAAATAAATAATTGCATACTAACAAGTCAATAATATTTAATAATTATAAATTAATTAGTAATTAATTAATATTTACTTTCTTATTTATAAATGTAATTACCAATTAACTAATTAACTACTAATAAAAAAATAATTGTTAATAATTATAATTAATCAAAAACTAAAAATATTTAAAATTATTATTAATCTCAAAATATTAATAATAGTGTTTAAATTATTAAATTACTAATTAATTATTAATTTTTATTAGAATATTATTAATTAATTTCATAAATGTTTATATATTATAATTATTAATTATCATTATTAATTAAAAAATATCAATTAATATTTTCAAATTTTAGAATTAAATAATATCTAACTATTAAAAATTATTAATAACTAACTAATAATGTTTTATTAAATGTTGTTTAATTAAAATTCACTAATAATAATTAATAATAATTAATATTTATTTCAATAATGTTTATTAATAAATTATAGTCCATAATTAATTACAAGTACCTTCATTTATGATTTACCAATTTTATTTTAAATCATCATAGACTTAAGGATTTTCAGCCTCATAATTGTCAATTTATCTTTCACTAGTTTATGATAAATGACATAAATTACATTTTATAATTATTTACAGTTTTACCCTACTCCCACCTATGTTCTCCTTTCAGGAAAAACAGTTAAGTGTTATTCCATATGAACTTTTTGATTCCCTTTATCACTTGTTGGGAGGATGTTTTATAGATCATTTTTATGTGGGTCTATAACAAAAGTTTTTTCAAATGTCGATCCTTGAATTATAGAGATAAACTTCAAATTATGAGGACATAATTTATTAATGGGGGGAGAATGTAACACAATGATTTTTTTAAAAGAATAAAATTATATTTGATAGCATAAAGGGAACACAATACTGAGTTTATCTTTAATTAAAATCAAAACTCTGTTTATCTTGTGGTGCATGAAACCCCATTATTTTTATCATTGATAGCATATGCAATACACAACATTAAACCTAAAACAACCCACTATATATAATACAGATATAACCTGGTCACTGGATTTATGTGAATGAATAATATTAAATAAATTATAAAAATATTGTTCACACAAGTTTATAGAATGAATTCATTGGTAACAAATTAATTAAAAATGAATTAATAAAATAATTGAATATAATGGCAATGTTTTTACAAATAAAATTATGTTTTTATACAACCAAATTTGTTTTATCATAATAAATTTACATTATCACTATCGTTGAATTATATTAATGAAATATACACATAAATTATATTCAATAGTATGTTTAGTAATTATTCTATGTTTTTTTTGGACATGATATTAAAAAAATAAATCTTACGCATAAAAAATCGTATTTTTATAAATGTAATTTTGCATCCTTTTCATGACGCACTTATTTATAAACTAAATTTTGAAATTTCTATAAATTATATTTGGTAAAATAAAAATCAATATTTAAAGAGTAATTTTAAAATTAATTTAGTTTTAATTTTTTGTATTTTTTTGAGAAGTTTCATTTTCACTTAATGAACAATGAAAACAGTGAATTTTATTGGAAAACTACATTTTTTCTATTTTATTTACCTAGTTAAATTATATTATAAATTTGGTTTATAGTATAATTAGTTCAGTTATACATCAATAAATCCTGTAATTTTCATTTTAATCAATTTCATTTTGAAATTGGATTAAAAACATTTCAATATATTGAACATTTTTACTTTAAAACCCCATAATTTCCTTCATCTATAGAATTAATATCAAATTAATTTCTAACAATTATAGGAATTGTATTTTTATGAAATGGTTCCATATTTGGAAGATGAATTATTTATAAATTATATTAAGTTGAAATTATTTTTTAACACAAAATATTATTGAAATAAATTAAAATTAATTACAAAAATTAAGGTTCAAATGAGTTTACATAGTGGCTAAACAATAATCAAAATGTTAAAAAGGACCAAAATACTTTTCAAAAACAAATATTATTAAAATATACATACCATTGATACTCTAAAATAAACTATAGTTTTATGGAATCTTCTTTTTTATGTAAAAACCTGGGTTCACTTATCTTTTTTTCAAAAATTCCAAATAGGTCCCTTCTCCAACTTAACCCCCCCCCCCAAATCCTCCCCTATTCAAACCTATAAAGTAAATTTTATCATACAATACCTATCCAATTATCTAAAAAAATCACTAAATTAATCCTTGAATCATTAAATGTGGCATAAATTCCTCCATGTAATTCCTTTAGTGGAAACCAAAAAAGTTACCAGAATAAGAGGCAATATTCATCAACGAGAACTTATATTCTCTTTCTCTCTCAAACCCCTTAATCCTCCTTTTATATCATTATTATGTAATAACTAAAATATATTAAATATAATAATATTTTTTTATTACAAGGTTACAACCTAAATCTTCACACACTTCCATCAAATGGGATACACAATCATTGTTTGTTTGTACGACGGACTACCGCCTCACAAAATGATGTCATTAATTATTCCATTACCACCTCTCATGGATGGGAATAATTACTGAAATAATATTTTTTATATGAAAATTATGATATTTACGATATCTTTATGATCCCATTGTTATTATATACAACATACCATCAGTTTTTCCACTTTGTGGGAATAAGATAACATCATATCTAAACATCCGGACTATCACATCTTCAATGTGATGTGATTCATTTACGCTTTACATGGAATTTTATAAGGTTGTTTTTAATAAAAATATGTTATTTATATGAAATCTATATTATATTCATGAAATAATTATTTTTCTTGAAATATAATTTGAAACATTCTTTCATACCTATTAACACACTGAAAAAGTGATAATGTTGTTTGTGGATGAGTTGATTACCGCCTCCTGAAAGCGATGAAATTATAATTTTTTCATCACCACATAAAAAATTATGATATATATATAATTATAATTAAACAATAAATATGATATTTTTTTCATTATTATTATTCAGTAGATATTTATATAATTTCATCTATGAAAATAGTCAATCAGACAAAGTCAATTTTGACACATAATCGAAATATTGTCAATACATCTGATGTATACTTGTGGATTACGTAATTGTTTATAAATTTATAATAAGTGAAATAATATTAATAATAAAAATTTAAATTTTCTCATGATATTAAATAATTAGCATATGTTTATTATTCATGAAGATGAAGACACACATGATAAGTCAAACTCAAAGTAAAGGTTTTTCTAATATCACGTTTATTTCTATGACATACATGTCATATTCACCACTTATATTGTATTATGTGGTTTGTTGAGTCAATATGTTTTCATTATGACTTTTCCATTCCTTCTTATTTTGAATATCAAAAACACCTTATCTTAAGGAAAATTTCACTTACCCTATTTTTTACTTGATATGGAAAATTTACATTCCCCAAGGAAATTTATCCTTAACATGTTTTACATTGTTCATTATTTAATTCTAACTCATTTTATGTCTAAGTATAAAATTTCATTTCATATCTAAAACCTTGGGAACTTATAAATACTTTGATATAGAGCATACCGTTTTCAGGATCCAAATTTCGGTTCTAAATTCTTCTGAATTCAGACTCTGAACATTCTATGTTGACACTCTGATTTCTAATGAATTTAGATTTAGAACTTTCTAACATTAGACTCTGAATTGTTATGAATTTAGACTCCAAACACTAATGAATTCAGACACCAAACATTCTAAGATACGACACTAAATTCTTATGAATTCAAACTCCGAACATTCTATGTTCGGACTCTGAATTCTTCTGAATTAAGACTCTGAATTATAATGAATTATGATTCCTAACAATCAAATTTCAGACTCTGAATTATTATGAATTCAGACATAGAACATTCTATGTTCAGGATCAAAATTCTTATGAATTTAGACAACAACCCTTTATTGTTGAGGTTCTAAATTCTTGTGAATTCAGATTCTGAATTTCCTTGAAATACAGACTACGGAATTCTATAGAATTCTAGTTATGAATTCTTCTACAAAAATAATCTGAATATTCATGTATTATAAAACCTGAATGTATTTTTGTTAGACTTCAAACATTTATTCCTTAAATTATGAAATATAAATTTTTCTATGCAAAAATATTTTTTCTTACTCATTTTTGTGTTATAAAATTATGTTGTGCATTCAGTTACTAACTAACCGTTGTTTGAGTGAAACATGTACAGGTCCATCTGAAATTCAAGGAGAAATATGACCATTGGAGGATGGAGTCGATCATTGGAGTTGTGCCAATAAAGAGGAGCTCATTTTAATGAGCTCAACACTTCGAAACAAGTTGATCAACATAGAGATTACATGTTACTGAAGTGATTTCAAGTGAGAGAGACATTAATGCTTTGTGCATACTGAACATATTGTTCAGAATTACATTGTGTGAATCTTAATGTTTCTGAGTACATTCAAGGGATTTCGTGGATATGAAGAAAGTGGTGTTGACTAACTTAATGTTCGAGGACTTCTATACTGTGGAAGACAAAGGTGCCGACTACCTTGAATTTGAGGGCTTGCGGGGATAGCCAGACTAACTTTGATCTTCATATCAAGGGCTTACCCTGGTGTGGGTAAGACAGACTTTTTTGAAAGTATAAATCAAGGGACTTTTATCCAAGGTTGTTGGATACCCTTCTCTTTGGGTTAAAAGATTTAATACTTGTTACTTGTCTTGTTTCAAGTTTTCCACTACTTATCGGTTGTTAACGAAAGTATAACTATCTTATAATTTTTTATACTTGTATAATCTAATTTAGTAAGATTCTATACTCATTAATGTAGAATATTTATCTTTTAAACTTTTGATATGTTTCATTTCTAGAACCACATTTCTAGAATTAAATTCTCGGAATCACATTAGAGGAATAAAGAATGATTGTAGAACTAGATGTTTTGTGAATTTACCTTGTTTAACGTCGTTAAACATTACCATCATTAAAAGTTACAAAGGAATTTTTTAAAGTGTACAATTCACCCCCTGACTCTTTTATTTTGAGCATCTACATTATTTCGATCCTAAATTTGGTATCTAAGGAGAATTAAATACTACATACCATCTTAACAATTGGTATCAAAGTAGATATCTGAAATACTTATATTTACATATATGTTTTCTTGCTTAAGTTTTTCATTGTTTCATATTTTCCTTGATTAGGATATTGTTTTCCTTGTTTAAAAAAAATTTATTACTGACAAGCTTGTGTGGAAAGTTATTTTCATTTAGATGAAATGAATGAATTTTGGTTCCATTGACAATCATAATTCTAATAGGCCACCTATTTGTGATGGGAATGATTAAAATTATTGGAGATATTGTATGAAGAAATTATTTATTAATACTGGAGTTGAGAGGTCTGTTTTTCTTACTGGAGATTACAAGATTCCAGATATGGAATTCATAACTTTTACTAATAAAGGGAAGTAAGAATTAAACATAACTATAAGGTACAGAATACTTTGTTGTGTTCCATAACCAGGAATATATATAGCCAGATTTCATCTTTTGAAGCCGAAAATTTTAATTGGAAGAAGCTTCATGTTACTCATTTTGGTACTTCCAAAGATAGTGAAACTAGAAGACCTATGCTTAGAGTTGAGCACCATGGTTTTCTCATTCTTTATGGAGAACCTATATTTAAGGTACAAAAAATATTTATTACTATTGTCAATAGCTAACAATATATGGGTGAAAAAGGTTTAGATGATGAGGCACTTTTAGACATGATTATAGAAATCATGCCTAATGAGAGGGAATCCAAGAGAACAGCTATATGTAAGAATAGGAATGTCTCACAGATTAATATTGATGAGATTTTTGGAACTCTTCTTCTACATGAGGCTAGAAGGAAAAGAGATGTTGACAATGTTAAAAATAAAAATGGGAAGGAAGTGTTTCTTTTACAACTATATCAAATCATATGAAACCAAAGACTCCTAAGAGAGTTACAAGATCTAATTCTTAGAAGGATGTTATACAATCCGAATCAGGTGAATGTGAACATTCTAATAATGAAAAACTATTATTGTTGTATGGATGAACAATATAGTTGGGAAGAAATTATTTTAGTATAGATATAAGAAGAAAGAAATAAAGGATAATAAAGACTCTAAAGTCACTTGTTATGATTGGAAATGATCTTGACATATATGGCTAGATTGTCTTATGCTTAAGAGAAAATAAAGAAAGGAAATTCATATTGAGAGGAATAGAAAGAAGTACTGTAAATCAAATGTGAGGAATGTTTTGAAATATAATCACACCTGGAGTGCCATTAGTGGAGACTCATATGATGAATCCTCATATTACAAATCTTCTATATAGAAGAATCTTGGTATACTTGCCATGTTACCTATTGAAAATAATTTCTTAATAGAAAAGGTACACAATGCTAAATCCATAACCAATGTATCCTTGAATGCTAATTATAGTGATAGTAAATATTATGAATCCTCATATGATGAATCTTCTTCTGATGAAGATAATACTTTACCTACCTATGAAGAAGTTTCTTGGTTTGCTATCCTTCTTGAGAATGAAAATTCTAATGTCAATAAAAAGCTTGATAAGGAAAATTCTAGGATTTCTATACTTACTAAGGAAATATCATATCTTTTTAAAGATCATGATTAAAAAAACCTTGATTTTTAAATTATTTAAAAAACCTTGAGGACATAAATTATGAGAAGGATAAACTTTCTATGGATCTAGAAAAATTAATTGATAAGAAATATGTTTTCGAGCCTAACTCTATTTCTAAAGCTAATATTTTGGAAGATAATAAATTAGTTATCAAACTAAAGTTTGAGATATCTTCCTTGATGACGTTTTTGTAAAACTTTACCTTAGGTAAGGAAAATTTTGATAAGATGTATTCTCAAATTCAATCTCTATGGAATAATTCTGGATTTGGTTATAGTAGTTCTAAACTGATTTTTAGTAACAATTATTTTGTTCCTCAAAGTTCTCCTTTCTACACTAAGTGTTAGTGTAGTGGGCATTGGGAAAAAAATTGTTCCTTAAACAAAACTCAGCCTTTAGGATTTCATAAATCATATTATTCAACGAAAATGTGGATTCTTAAATTTTTTTTATGATGTTTCTGAATCCAAGAACTTTTGGGTTATGAATGTCTAACACTCTTATTTTCCGGAAAGTAAAGAAAGTACCTACAAAAATACATGGTACATGTATAGAGGATATTCCAAGCACATTACTGGTAACAAAAACATCTTTGAAAATATTTTCAAGATGAAAGGAGGAAAAGTAACTTTTGGATAAAATGCTAAGAGAGAAATTATTAGTATAGGTTACATCATTCTTATTGGAAAATCATTGATTTCAAATTTTTTATTTGTTTAGGGTCTTAAGAACAACCTCATTAGCGTAAGTCAATTATGTGATTAAGTTTATCTTATGAATTTTAGAAATGAAAAGTGATTTGTACACAATTCCAAGGAAGAGTTTATTCATTATTCTAATAGGCAAGAGAATGTATACGCACTAAACATAGAAGACCTTAGGAGCCAAGATCTACCTTTATTTAGTGCAATGGAAGATCATACATCATTGTGGAATTGACGGTTAGGACATTATAACCATAGGAACCTTTTAAAACTCTCAATCAAAGACTAATTAAGGATCCACTAGAGCATAGATTTGATTCACCAAAAGTCTGTGATCCTTGTCAATATATAAATCAACATAAATCATGTTTTAAATCAATTGGTGAAGTCTAAAATATTGATGCATTATAGTTAGTGAAAATGGATCTTTTTGGTCCGACACAAAATGGAAGCATTGGAGCCAAATATAATGTATTGGTTTTTGTTGATTATTATAATAGATATACATGGTTCTATTTTATAACAAATAAATCCGAAGATTTTTATTATTTAAAAAGTCATAGAGCCTAAGTTAAAAATGAGAAAAAACATCCTTTGATAACTATTCATTGTGATCATGGAGGATAATATCAAAATTCTGATTTTGAATCTTTTACTAGTAGAAAAGGCATTAATCATAACTTCTCAGCACCGAGAACACCTCGAAAAAATGGTGTTGTTGAAATAAGAAATACAAATATTCAAGAGATAACAATAACCATGTTGAGTAAATATTCAGTAGCCAAACATTTTTGGGATGAAGCTGTATGTACTGCTTATTATACTATAAATGATGTTTTGATAAGACCTTTTGTTAATAAAACTCATTATGAGTTATGGGACGGTAGAAAACCTAGAATTTCCTACTTAAAAGTTTTTGGTTTCAAGATAGTAATTATGAATTCTAAATATAATCAACACAAATTCACACCAAAATTTGATGAAGGAATTTTCTTAAGATACATAACATCCTCTGAGGCTTATAGTGTTTTCAATAAAAATAGATATACTATTGAAGAAACAGTGCATGTCAAATTTGATGAAACTGATCCCTTTTTTAAACAACTTCAACCTATATCTTTGGATGTGTTTTAAAAAACTGATTATCAACCATTGATAGAATATCCTTCTGATAAGGAAAATGTTTAATAATTTATTTCTGAAACATTTACCCTAGAATATTTCCTACCCTATGTTGATGAACAGGTTTTAAAAAACAAAAATTAGTTGTTTCTAAAGAATCATCCCAGTGATAGTATCGTTTGTGATGTGAATCAACCTGTAAGGACTAGAAGTTCCTTAAAGAAGGGAATACATCATCTAGAAATTCTTTCCCAATTACCACAAAAATAACTGATGAAGCTTTAGGTGACAATGATTGGATAAAGGCAATGCAATATGAGCTAAATGAATTCGATAGTAATAATGTCTTGACCATGGATGAAATACCTAAGGAAACTTCTGTTATTGGAGTAAAATGGGTATTTAGAAATAAATGTGACGAAAATGTAATCATAGTAAGAAAGAAATCTAGATTGGTCGCTAAAGGATATAATCAATAAAAAGGAATAGACTTTGAAGAAACCTATACTCTAGTCACCAGACTTGAATCGATTCTTCTTCTACATGCCTTTACATCATTCTTCAATTTCAATCTTTTTCAAATGGATGTTAAATGAGATTTCCATAATGGTTTTGTACAAGGGGATGTTTTTGTTGAACAACCTCTAGGTTTTAAAGATCCAAAACATCCTGATCATTTTTACAAACTTACCCATGCTTTGTATTGACTTTATCAAGCCCCTAGTTCCTGGTATGATAAACTTAATGGATTTTTTCTTTAAAAAAATTATGTTAAGGGAAATGCTGATCCAAGCCTTTTCAAAGAGAAGGATAATAAAAATGTTTTGATTGTTCGAATTTATGTTGATGAAATTATATTTTCTTCAACTGAGCAATCATTAACTGATTCTTTTACAAATCTAATGAACTCTGAGTTGGAAATGAGTATGATGAGTGAGTTAACATTTTTCCTTGGATTTTCAAATTTCTCAAAAAAAGAAGGAATCTATATATCCCAACATAAGTATATTAAATATCTTCTTAAAAAGTATGGATATGACAACACAAAGAGTATACGTACTCCCATAAGTACCTCAAATTCACATGATCATGAAAAATATGGGAAACCAATAGATCAAACATCTTTTAGAGGTATTGTATAAAGTTTAATTTACATGAAAGGTAGTCTTCTTGACTTAAGTTTTTCAATATTCTTCTGTGAATGATACCAATCCAATCCTAATGATCTCATTTAATGGTATTGAAAAAATATTTTTCGCTACTTAAAGGGCACTGTGGATTTAAGACTCTTTTATATTTCTGGAAATTATTTTGTTTTAAAGAGTTTTCCAGATGTTGTCTTTGGTGGATGTATAATGGATAGGAAAATTACATTCGGAACTTCTCATTTTTTCAGAGATTCATTAGTTTCTTGGTCATGCAAAAAGAAACACTCGGTAGAACTTTCCACTGGTGAAGCTGAATATGTGGCAGTTGGATGTTTTAGTGCTCAAGTGTTGTGGATGTAAAACACACTCATAGACTATGGTATGAGTTTTACCAAAACACAAACTTTGTGTGATAATACCAGTTCCATGGCCTTAAGTAAAAACCCTACACATCACTCTCGTGAAAAACACATAGACATTAGGCATCACTTTCTTAGGGATCACACACTATGAGGAGATATAATTCATCAATTTATCAGAACACAAGATAACCATGATGATATTTTCAAAAAATCTTTACCCACCAATCGATTTGAATACATTAAACTGAATTTAGGAATGATAACTGTAAGGTAATCATCTTTATTAACTTCTTTTTGAAACCTATATACTTATAGTAACAAACTCCTTCTCATAGGTGGAGTACATTTTCTTTTTTGTTGTTCAAATTGTTTTGTAATGATAATTTTTTGTTGTTCAAAATTTTTTGTAATAAAGATTTATTTTGTTGTTCAAAATGTTTCATAATGATGTTTTTTTGTGTAGTTCAAAATATTTTGTAATGAAAATTTTGGTAGTCAGTTTTTTTAAATTATTTGTAATTAAAATTCACATAGTCAGTTTTCCTAAATTTTTCATAATGAAAATTTTCATAGTCAGTTTTAAAAAAAAATCATAATGAAGATTTTTGTACTTAAAATTTTCGTAATGGAGTTTTTTGTACATAAAATTTTCTAAATGGATATTTTCTTTTCTTTTTTTAAATAAATTTTTTTAATCAATTTTATTATAATCTAAAGTTAATCAAGAAGATTTTTCCTCAATACGAATAATCTTCCTAGAAATCCGAAAGGTATATTTCCTTTCTTAAATTTTCGTTATCATATTTTACTTGCTAGTATTTTCATCTGTTTTTAAATTTCCGTATTCATTTTTTCTTAAATCTTAATGTTTTTATTAAAAACCTTAAAAGACCGGATTCTATCAAAATTTCCTTTCAGCTATCATATCCACCGTCAGATCTGATCAGAACGATTTTCACTCATTCTATTGAGTATGGATGTTGAACCGTCACCTTTGTTGCCAATATAATGGACCGCTGATGGTTGTCCCTGATTGAAACACAGGCCTTCGCGTGTTGAAGCCCTACCCTCCTACATAAGCCCGTTCTAATCTTCTCAGATCTTTCATGCATCCATATGTCTACCGAAGTCTCCTCTCAGAAAGAAATGTCAACATTCAAACCAATCTTGGAATGGAAAATATACATAGATAGGTTATTTGATAAAATGTTTTTCTCAAATTATGATTCTATTATATCCATGAATTTAAATCTGAATTGATGGGAGAGTGTTTGCCTCTCAAAACTAAAAGCTCTAGATTTGGTATATCCGAAGTTTCTAATAGAATTATATGAGTCATTAAGATTCTTCAAGGAAGAAGGAAGAGACAAGATCTTTTTATAGGCTATGGGAAGAAATATTCTTTTTCATATTCCAAGGATGCAAGCATGGTTGTAATCCCTTATGAAGGGGAAATTGAGTTTTTCTCACATAAGATTCCTGATGTTCAAGGAAGTTTTAATAAGGTAAAATCAGTAGATTGTCTTTCTTTTTTAGAGGTAATGACTCCAAAGATTCTTCACCTGTCTACAAATTATCAGATTCTTGAATAGTGTGTTCAAGGATTTATCATACCGAGAAAAAGAGACCAATATACTTTGAAGAAAAGTGATATGTACATTCTGGATTTCTTGGTAAACCTAGGTAAGAAAAATTTAGTTAATCACATCTTGTTTATGATTGAAAATATAATGAATGGAAATCCGAAGTCTCACATTATCATGTATCCAGCCATTTTGTCAAAGAAGATTGATCGGTGTCTAGAATCTTTTAAAATCTCATGCTGATATAAGATGAGGAACTATAAGTAATGTTGTTGAGTGATGACACTCTGAGATGGATGAAAGTTTGATTTTTATAATGAATCTAAAGAATTTTATGATTTTTTTGAGGAGGAGGTAGAATCATTTTCAATGAAACTAAAAGTGGATAAGACCTCTAAAAAGGGTGGAAGAAAGAGGGAGCTAATGGTAGTTAATGGGAAGGAAAAAACCCCTTGTGGCTATGGAAACCCAATCCGCACCATCAAATCCAAAGAAACAAAAAGCCTATCCTGAAGAAGTTATAGAAAAGTGGAGAGAAGACAAGAAAAATCTAAAAGAATGGGAGCCAATGTTTTTCTTGGATCCTACTGAGTCAAAGGCTTTGAAGGAAAAGGCTGCTGAAGAGATTTTTAAGAAAGATAAAGAGAAGAAGCAGAAGAATAAGTTGTGTGAGGCTAAAATAGTACCATCACTTCTGAAGGATGCTAAGAAAACATCCGAGAATATTATGGTACCAGAATCCTTCTTGAAATAACCATTACCTGAGACTATGGGAAAGATGTTTGTGAATTTGTAAAAAGTCCAAGAAAAATTTGTTGAATAAAAATAAGTAGAAGAAAAAGAATATGTTAGTGGTTATATAGATGATCTGATAAAGCATGTTGAGGAATTTCATGAGAAGCAAATCCCTTTTGAGAAATTATCATTCCGAACCTCTCAAGACAAATCATAAAAACATGCTACTCCAAGGAAGGATGAATAGAAGGATTAATACAATTTATATATACCATCTCGAGAAGAAAGCATCATCCATGATTTCAATCACCTAGAGGATACTGAGGTAGGAGCCGAAAAGGAAGAATTTTATGAATACAAGATTGTTTAGTTATCTGATAGTGAACATGAATCTCCTAATCAAGAGAAATCCACTCCAAAGGTTGATAAAGGAAAACAGGTTATTATTGATACACCTACAAAGGATGTGGTAATAAAGAAAGATGTTGGTGGATCTCCATAGAGGAAAGCTGCTGAGTTAGAAAAAGAATCCTCACCAAGAAAAATCTACGATTCGGAATCGTCCTCCCATGGACACGATTTTGTAGTTCAGTCTTTGAAGAAGCTTGTGGGAACTATCCCTCTATTTCCCAGTATAGAATTGAGATGTCAGTTCCTTAAAAACACCTGAAATCATAAATCAAATTCAATATCCATGGTAATGGATAAGTGTGTCAAACTTGAGGTAGACTTCATTAATTTTCTTGTTAACTATGAATCTCACAATAGATCATGTAAAAATGGTGACAAGCTGGTCAAGGAAGACAGTATAAGACATGAGAATTCAAGATGATTTACAACAAAGTGTCTAGGATTCATTTGACACAAAATATGTGATGATCAAGGATCTCCCAAATAGTTTTTTTGGAGACGTTAACTCTAGAAAGAAATTCTCATATGCAAGAGGTGAAAGATCTGAATGGGAAGTTGTACTCAGTTTCTTAGAGTTGGAATAGGGAAAGTGATATTTGAATCGATCCTGAAGAAAAAATTTCTAAAAAAGAAGAATTTATAAAGGTTTTTGAAGAATCCCTTAAGGCTCAAGAAGAAAAAATCAAATCCTTAGAGAAGATATCAGAATATGAGTATCAACTTCTCAAATGAGTAGTGGAAGACCGCAAGGAACTCAAGAAGCTAAAAACCATTGTGAATAAGTTGATGCCGAATGAGAAGGAAGGATAATCCTATTTAATTCCAATCTTTGTTTGTATTTCATTCCTTGTACAAATATTTCCAATAGTAATGAAAATTTGGTTTGATCTTCATATATTTTGGTGAATCGTACTAATCATTTATGTAGCATATTTTCTTCTCCATTGCTTTTAAATCCTTTTGAAAATCAGAAAGGGGGAGATAAGAAAATGGAATGCTAAGTGAAGAATAAATTTCCCAAAGGGGGAATTATTATCAAAGAATATTCCCATATGCAATAAAATGTTTAGTCTCAATCTGGAAATATAGAATATGATCCATAGTGTTTCCAAATCCTATGGGGGAGTTAGTCGTATTCATCATTTCCCATGTGTTAAAGGGGATAAGTTTTATTTTCAGAGTAATTATATTCTTTTTCATAAGGATGTTTGTGCTTTCCAAAAAGGGGGATATTATTGGGTCAATAATGTTTCCTTATGAATTTTCCATTCCTTCTGGTTTTGAAAATAATAAACACATTATCTTAAGGTAAATTTCATTTATGCTATGTTTTTCATGACAAGGAAGACACTACTTCCCCATGGAAATGTATCCTTACCATGTTTTTCATTGTTCATTATTTTAGTCATACTCATTTTATGTCTAAGTATAAAATTTGGTTTCAAATCTAAAACATCAAGATCTTATAAATACTTTGATATAAAGCATTATGTTTTCAGGATCCAAATTTAGGTTCTGAATTCTTCTGAATTCAGACTCAAAATTCTAATGAATTCAAACATCAATCATTGTATGTTCAGACTCTGAATTCTTCTGAATTCAGACTCCGAACACTAATTAATTCAGAATATGAACATTCTATTTTCAGACTTCGAATTCTAATGAATTTAGACTCCAAACATTCTATGTTCAGACTCTAAATTCTTATGAATTTAGACTCAGAATTCTATTTAATTTAGACTCCAAACATTCTATGTTCAGACTCTGAATTCTTCATAATTCAGACATCGAACTTTCTATGTTTTGAGTTTGAATTATTCTGAATTCAGACTCAGAACATTCTATATTAAGTTTCCGAATTCTTGTGAATATAGATTCCAAATTTCCTTGAAATTTAGACTCTGTAATTCTATAGATTTCAGGATCCAAATTCTTTGGAAAACAGAATCTGAATATTCATGTGTTATAAGCACTGAATGGTTTTTGGTTAGACTCTGAACTTTTATTCCTTACATTCCAAAAAATGAATTTGGTTAATCTACCATATTTTTTCTTACGCATGTTTTGGTAATAAAATGATTTCAAACATTCAGTAACTAACTAACCATTGTTTGAGTGACACGTGTACAGGTTCCTCTAAAACTCAAGGAAAAATGTAACTATTGGTGGAGAGATCCAATAGTTGGAAGTGTGCCTATAAATAAGATCTCATTTGAATGAGCTCAACATTTGGAAACAAGTTGATCAATCTAAGGATTACATACTACTGAAGTGATTTCTAGTGAGATAGACTTTAATGCTTTTTGATTACTAAACGTCTTGTTCATAATTGCTTCATGAGACTCCGAATTTGGCTGAGTATATTCATGGGATTCTAGATATAAGAGGACAGAGGTGTCGACTACCTTAAAGTTAGAGGACCTCCTTGTTGACGAAGATAGAGGTGTTGACTACCTTGAAGTTGTGGGATTGTGAGGATATCAAGAAAAACTCCGATCTTCGTATCGAGGTCTTACCCTAGTGTGGGTAAGACAGACTTTCTTGAATGTATAAATCAAAGGACCTTTATCCATGGTTTTTGGATACCCTTATCTTTTGCTTAAAATAATTACTACTTGTTACTTGTATTTTTTCATGTTTTCCACTACATATTGGTTGTTAAGAACAGTATAACTATCATACACTTTCTTATACATGGGTACTCTGATTTATTAAGATTCTATATTCTTTAAGGTGGAATCTTTAGCTTTGTAAACTTTTTTATGTTTAATTTCTCAAACTAAATTTTTGGAATTACATTCATGGAATCAAATTTCTGGAATCAAGAATGTTTGTAAAACTAGGGGTTTCATGAATTTACCTTGTTTAAATTTGATAAACATTACCATCCTTAAAAGTTCCAAAGGAATTTTTAAAGTGTACAATTCACCCACCTCTTGTATTTTGAGAATCTACATTATTTCCATCCTCAAGTGGCTATCTAAGGATAATTTCATACTCCATACCATCTTAACATGGTTTATATATATCCCATGTATGTATTTTATGAATTTTATCTTTAATTTTATTTGTATTTCTAGGTCCATTTTAGTATCTCTATTTTGTGAGGTATACGATTTAAGATTTACCAATGTATTAAGGGATTTCTAACATAATTCCCCTTCTATGAGACTTAGGTCTTCTTATGAACCAAAATTCATTTAAGATATGTATATACATCACCATGGAAATTTAATATACTGAATTATGATATTATCATGTTATTTTATGTTTATTTTAATCTATTATTTTCATAAGGATTGTGATTCAACGTACCAAAGTGGTAAGAGTTTCATGTTACAGTCTCATCGTTTATCGAGATTATTTGTGATTAAGTCTCTAATGTTGAAATTATATGAACTTCTAATAAATAATTCTCATGAATTTTAATCTCCTCTTTTTATGAAAATAGAATAAAATTTTCTTCATCATTTCCCTATCATTATGTACTCAATAGTTCAAATGTATAATTTTGATAAAAACTCCTTTTTGATCAAGAACACTTTTTCTTGGAAAACCATGTTTCATAAAAAAAATTACAAATTTATTTTGAATTTTTTTCCAAATTTAAAAGGATATATTACTTAATTAATTTATTAAATTATTCTTAGGTCGTTATATATTTCAATGGGTTTTTAATAGAAATGTATTTTTAATTTTTTTAATGTTATAAAACTAGATTTAAAAAATGAAAAGTACACTTTCCTCAAGAATGTTTTTAATGTGTTTTTAATATCATTTCCATTGATAAACATCAACATACCTTGTTATTACTTATAATAAACTAGTGATAGATTGTATTTATAATGTTCTCATAATTTTTTGAATGGATTATGATTCTTAATGGGATTATTATGGAACTTGTTTCTTTTTCATAGTATAATCTTGTTTGAAAGAGATTACTATAGAACCATATTATTTTACATGGGTTAATCTAGTTATTAAGGGGATAATGGTTGTTCTGATGATTTTACGAATAAATGATAGCTATTGTGTTATATTTTTTTAAAATTTGAATGGAAATTTTATGGATAGTTATGTTATAAACCAATTATGTGTGGTTCTATGATAATCCAACGAATCATGGTGATATTATTTCCCTCCAATGCATTATGTATGGAATTAAACCATATGGATATTCAATTTGTAAGTGTAATAGTAATAGTGAATTGAAAATGATATACCAACATACGAACATATTTGATATATGCCAATTATGGGTTTATAATGCTTCTCATGATTGATATTGAATTTAAAAGGCTCATGATTATTGAATTTGATGAATCTTTCCATTTTCATGTTTTCATTTTGGATGATTCAGGTATTGATGGGTATGGGTTCTTTTACGATTCATTTATGTGAATTGATGATTTTATCATACCATTTTTCCCTCTTATACTCATTTATGACATTGAATTGTAAATTATTATCATTAACCATAAAGAGAATTTGTGCTCACACATCATATGTTTCCTTTTCTCCATGTTATAATGAATTTTTTTTCAATTTTTTGTATATAAATGATTCCAAAAGAATAATTTTGATGACCTAATGTGAAAACGAATGTATGGGTTATATGGGAGAAATTTTCATTTGATGAATTTTGAATTGTTTTTGTAGGAGTATTTCCAAATTCTCTAAAACTCTAAATCTATATGGCCATTGTGAATGTTTATAATCCATGTTTTAACTATAATGTTGTATGTTTTTTATGGAAATGTTTGGGTCACAAATATTATCATCATATACATAATTGTAAATTTATATATTTCAGTACAAGATCCAATAGTTCTAGTTCTGGGCTATTATAGTTGGAATCAAGGGCTGATATGAATAAATTTGGATATTATGATATTTTCAGGTGAGTTTATCTTAATAATTATATATATCATCATAGATATATAATCCTAAATATGATTATATGTTCAAATTCATAGACCCCCATCGAAGTTTTAAGCGATGATATTTTAATTTGATTTATAATATTTTTGGACTCATTTTATTGTGTTGAGGTATGTAAAACCCCTAGGATTGACGTGATGTGGTTTTTATGAAGGAATTATTTTTTAGGTTTGAAAAAACACTGCACGTATTCTGGAGGAAAGCTCATCCCAGTCAGAAAGGTTTTGGGGGATGAACCCATGAAAGAAAGATGATAAGGGTTTTCACACCAACCACTGGCTTACAAAGTGTCTTGATTTTTATGAAACATTATATAGGTATTTTTATGTTTATTTTTAAAATATATGAGATTTTATTTTAGGAATAATGTTTTATATAACATGGAAGAATATATGTTCACGTCCCTCAAATAATTGATTTTCAAACATAGTATGGAAATGATTGATGAATTTTAAGGATACATTTTTAATGAATTATTTGATTGGAACATTGGGTGATACCATTGAAATTTTGAGACTAATGTATAATGGATTATTTATTTTGGGAATAATAAATCCTTATGATAAACATTTCAGTTTTTATTAACGCATGAATATAGGAGGAATAAATTTATTTCCCTCTATAGTAATATGTTCTTGAAAAATTTTTAGTTCTTCAAGAATGAAAAAATCATCTTAAATACTCATCATTTGGAGAAAAATATCGTATTATGGAAGACATTTACTAAAGGGTGAAATCACACTCATCAAGTAATTATTCTTCAATTTTCTCATAGCCCAAATGGTAAGATAATTCCTTAATTCCTTCAAAATGATCTTGAAACAATATTTTTATCTGAGTAAAATCATTTTTTATGAATTGGTTTTCCTTTCAATCATCATAGATTTATTATTTTTATGACATTAAAATTTAATTAATAATTCACTTGTTTTATTAATGAACTCAATCGCACTCTATAATTATTTTCTCTTTTCCTATATTCCCATATATGTTCCCCAATTTTTAAACATATTTATGTTTTATTCCATATGAAAATTGTGACCAAATATTATTCTTATTAATAATAATTTTTTTGACATGTTTTTGTAGTTGGTTTACAAAAAATGTATTTTCAAATGAACATCCATTGATTATGAAGATAAAGATTATATTATAATGATGTAATTTATTAAAGGGGGAGTATGTAACACCTCCATATTTTTTAAAATAATGAATATATATTTGATAGTGTAAATAGTGAACTAGGATTAACAGACATGGATATTAAGTAATTTTAGATGAATATTAAGAACATTGAAAAAATACATGCTTGAGGATCGTAATAGTTTTCTATTTTTTGAAACATTGGAAAATAATCATCTAACTTGGTAAAATATCTATAGAATTTCCCTTAATTATGATACACTTTTTTCAATCCTACATAAAATCATTGTTTATAACCTAGGGAATGGAAACATAAGAAAGTAGTGGTCTCTAATTTTCAGTAAGGGTAAACAAGTGACATATGTATGTGTAACATTAACATGAGGTTACTATAACATAATCATAACATTAGGATATAATACCATGTATATCAAAGAACATAATCAAGATTCATAACAAAAAGACTAGTAGTTCATGAGACATGAATCATAAGGGATTCATGGGTATAATCTATGAGAGCATAATAGAGGAATATGACATGGAATTGTGGAATACACATAATCATAGAAAATCATATTTCAATTCTACCTACCAAGACCTTCATAACATGATAGTCAGGGTATAATAACCATTGTACCTTCCTTAGGATTTGTATTCCCTGTTATATATCCTATTGTTTCAGGCTAGGGATTATATCCACTATACCCCCTTGTTTTGAGCTTGGGATGTCCACCCTTGTACACTCTTATTTTGGGCTTAGGATACCCCCATGCACCCTCTTGTTTTCGGCTTGGGATTCCCTCTTTTTTACCCACTTGTTTCGGGCTTGGGATGCACCATTTGTACCCACTTGTTTCTAGCATAGCATTCCCTCCCCTGTAACATATTTTTTTGGTCTTGAGATTCCCTCCCATGTGTCCTATTTTTTTGGGATTGGAATTCCCTATATTGTTCCCTCTTTTTTGGGATTGGGATTCCCTCCCATGTACCCACATGTTTCGGTATTGGGATTCCCTCCCATGTACCCTCTTATTTAGATCTTGGGATGGCCTCCAAAATATCATATTGTTTTTTTCTTAGGAATTCCTATTGTTTCAGGCTTGGGATTTAATATCTTGAACCCTTTGATGTCATAAAACATTTATCATTACCCAATGCATTGGGGGGAGATATATATCCCCCCCATAAAATAATGAAATCATACATTCATGTGACATAAGATAACAAAACATTCATCATATCATGACCCATGAAATGAAATGGGTTTCATTAATGATTCATCCTATCATAACATATAGAAAAGATATAGGATTCAAAATCATATCATCAAATCATAACCTATGAACAAAAGCGGGTTTCGAAAGTGTATTACCTGAGGAAGAAATTTTTTTTCATAAACATCATTCCATTATCACATAAACCATTTAGGAAATAATATGAGTTTTATTTTTGGATTACCTCATCATTAAGGCATAATCTATATCAAAACATTTTATCTTATATGTAGAATTATTTTCAATGTTCACATCGAATATTTCTTGTGGAAAGTATACTACCATTGAAAATTCATTTAATAATATCATTTCAAAAATAATTTTATTACTATGAATGATTTACAATTTCATTTAAAACAATTCATCAGTAAAATATATTTTTTCGCTTTGAGAAACGCTTTTTAATACTTCAAATATTTTGAAAACCAATTTCATTTAAAATACATTGAAAACATAAAAATAACTCTGGAAATCATTTTGATAACCCTTGTATAAAAACAGATTGAAAACTTATAAAGAAATCTTCAGATCTTTGAAATCCATTTTTTAAATACAACCCTTCAAAATCATATAAAGTGTGCTTTGAAAATCATTTAAACCACTTTTAGAGATAAAACATTTTTTGAAAACCATTTTATTTGAGAACCACTTTAAAATTAAAAAAATTATATAATATTAGGGGTAATTATCATTAAAAATACCTTGTAATCATACAAAGTAAGATTCAAGAATATGGTGTTAATGAAGGCGGGTTAGTTCATACATGATACACATTTCTTTTTCACCATAAAACGTTTAGAAATGTTCCTCGATGAGAAAATGGCTAGAATATTACTTTCAAAACCATTTTGATAAAAGGTAAAACATGGTTAAAAACATATTTTAAACTTCATAGGATAATAGTAAAACATTTGTTAAAACATTTTAAGAAAACATAGTTCTGAAAGAACATGAATTTTTGATAGAAAGGAGAAAGATATTTAGATTTTAATAAAAACATTTAATTAATTATATTATGTACCAATGTGGGGAAAATGGTTTCATTACATGGATATAACATGAATAACCAGAGGATAATAAAAATTCATAGTATTTATTAATAGATTCTTTATAATATTTTATTAATGGAAGTATAATAATAAAACATCTTGTTAAATGATGATATTATTGCAATAAAAACTTACCAATTTGATAAATTTAAATCATAATCCCCATGAGAGAATAACAATAGAAACTTAGCCTTAAAATACCAATATATTACATTATTTATATGGAATAACTAATAAATTACATAAAGAGAATCCCAAAGACCCAATTAGTTTAATAAATTTAGAAACATGGAAATGTTAACACAAGTTCATAAGTGAGTAATATTATCTCCCATTAGGTTCATCATGACTGATACCCTTCCTAGAGAATTGATATAGAATACATCTCTTTATAACCTATGGAAATGAATCATAAAAATTGGTGAGATCATATGCTTAGTAAGGTCAAAGAAGGGAGATATGTAAGTTTAACATGATCATAAGGGTATGATTAAATAATCAAAATAGTAAAACATCATAGCCTAAATATCAAATCTCATAATCACATGTCATTGAATACATATTTAAAATTCCTAATACAGGAATCGTAAGGAAATAAAATAGAATGAGTGATGAGATCCTAAAGATAGAGAAGAAAAAGACCTTGGTAATGTAGATAAAAAAATAAAAAATTCTCTATAAGTTAAGGATCATATCAAAAACTTATCAAAGAACATCATAGGGACTAAACCAATTGGTTTTGACACACCACCATCCCTAGTCACAGAACTTTATTTATAAGGGATCTGGTTTTACAATATTATTATAGTGGATATAGATTCCCCATATTCCTATAGTGGATAGAGTTTACCAATATTTACATAGTATATTAGGATTCAACATCATCCCACAGTGGATCGAGTTTCCCCATCTTCCCATAGTGGATCTGGAAAAACCTGTATCTAATTTTGAATTAGGATTCACCTCTTTCCCATTTGGGATCGATCCCATTGACTTGTTTCACATAATTATCTCATGAGATATAAATCATTACCGAATTAATTGGAATTGATATAGGTTCCACCCATCAGATAATAAAATAATTTATACATGTTCCACAAGATAATAAAACTTGCATCATATCATGACTCCTAAAAAGAGATGGGTTTCATAAAATTTTTATCATAAACCATGAAATGAAATGGGAATCCTAAGAATTTCATCATATCCTAAACTTTGTAATAAAGATAAGTTTCATAATAATTTCATCAAATAATAACCAGTGAAAATATGTGAGATTAAAAAGCCTATAATCCATGGAAGAGAAACTGGTTTCATAAACACAATGACATCAAAACATAAATAATTCAACAATTAATATCAATTGTATTATTGGATCATATCCCCAGTAACTCATAGACTATAATAAATTATTTCTTCATAAAGGAATAAGTATTTTGAAATATCACATTGAACATTTAATATAAAAATTTTCTTTCAATGAAAATATTTTTCGTAAAACCATTTCAGAGATCCTTTCGTTATATAGAAAAATTTACCATATACTTTAAAACATTTCTTGAGCAAAATATCTTTCTTATTTGATAAATTATTTTTAAAACATAAATAATTGTGAAAATATTTTTGTTTTAAAATATCATTGAAACTATATAGTGGATGAATGAAAGTATTTTTTAACCTTTTTCTTTGAAAAAAATTTAAAACTTATATACAAAAAATGAAAGCATTTTTAAAGAATTTTTACTCGAAAATAAATTCATAACTTATAAATAAATGTTGAAATCATTGAAATCCTTTTCATTGAAAATAACCATTTGAAAAAATATAAAATAATCCATGACAATAATTTAAAACACTTTTTTAAACAGAAAACATTCTTGAAAAGGTTTTTCCTTGAAAAATATTAAAATAGAGAATTTTTAGAATATTAGAGGAATAATTTATATAAAATAAATTTTCAATTCATATAATGTCAAACTAATGAGAATTAAAATCATGATGATGGGTAAATTTTTATATACCAAACAATCATTTTGAACTATAAAAAGTTTAAAAGTGTCTTGATTAGAAAAAAACACAAATATTCCATTAAAAATTCTAAAAAGGAAAATAATGGGTAAAATATTCCTTGAAAATAATATGATAATATGAAATTATTTTTGAAAACAATCATTGATATAATGGTTTTGAAAGAACACATATTTACAATAGAAAGGATAAATAAAGATATATTTTCATAAAAACATTTTCCTAATTATATTAAGAACCAAAGAGTGAAAAATGTTATCATTAATTAAATATAACATAAATTACCATAATTTAAAAGAAAACACGAGTCTTGTTCTAATATGGATCAAAAATTTTCATCAATGGAATCCTAAGAAAAATACTCTCAATAAACAATGATGTTACAGAAATCGACTGTTACCAATGTGGTAAGTTTGAGTCATAATACAGTGGAAAGAATAATAATAAGTGAACCTTTAAATTTCATTAAAATAATATTTTTTAAGATATAACATGTAATTGGTAGTATATAAACCTCATATAAAGATATAGTTTCATAACATGGCATGTGTCTCAAAGAAAGAAAAATGATACAAAATTACTTTACACATTTGGGGAATTTTAAACCTTAAATCCAGTGAAATAAATACTATAAAATGGATATGTAAATAACAATAATCATAAACATTATAATCCTATAATAAATTTATAGGAATTTCATACACCACAAAAAAGAAATTATTGTTGGATAAGGCATATGTCTCACAGAAATAAAATTGAGACTAAAAACCCCTTACTACATGAGATACATTAGAATCATGAACCACATGAAATAAAGACATAAATTAATGATTTTAATATCATTAAATAAAATAAATTAATGATATAACATGTCAGAGGTAATTATATATAGAATAAAAAATAATTCTATGGTGAATATGGAATGTTTCTCATAAAAATAAAAATAGAGATGAAATTATCCTAACTTTAGTCTGGACATTATTCAGACACATTCAATCCTCGTTTATAATAAATATATGTTTTTATTGTTCAAACCAAGAACCATATTGTTATATCTAAAACCATATATTATTATTTAATTACATTATATTACCGATTTATTAAAAACACGATATTAAGGTTGTGTTTTGGGTAATATTTAATTTTGGTTTTATATATGTTTTTGTTTGTTATTATACATCCTCTTACTTAGATAATGATTGACACATTTAAAGAGTGTATAAAATTAAAAAAAAATCATATATATTACATATATATGTATTTAAAATAATATATTAAATATAGAAATATGAAATGGAATATACCATTCATGGAGACGGTTGGTCATATGTATGCATGAACGTTGTTTCTATTTTACTATCATGTTGATAGAAAGTAAGTAAATGAAATATATGTATATATATAATATATTTAAATTATAATTATTATTTCATATATATATATATATAAAGTTTAAAAAAACCAACCATAATGCATTCCACGTAGAGTGTGAACGAATCCCATCGCTTTGCGGAGGTGGTAATCCATACATCCACAAACGAAGTTATTTTATTTAAAAAACGTGGGAACAACGAAGGAATGATTTATATAATTATTATATAATCATACATAAATAATATTTATCATATATATATCATATGAAAATAGAGTTTAATTAATAATTCCAAACTAGGAGATGTGGTAAAAGAAAAAATGAACATCATCATTTTTTGACATTGTAATTCACCATATACAATAATTATAAGTTCATTACCCATTAGATTAAAGTTTGTGTGAGTATAGGTATAAAAAATTGAATAAAAAAATATTAGTATTATTATTTTACAATTTACATTATATAATAATGGAATAAGAAGAGTTGATGGTGTGGTGAATGAAAATAAAATAACGGATCTTATGGAAGGGTGTTACCTCTTTTTTGGGTGACTCCTCCTGGCTTGAACCAAATGGATTCCTCAGGTTGTTTTATGATAGAATTTAGTCCTACATTAATCATTTAAGGATTTTTCGATATTATTTGATCAATTTTTGATGATCTAATGGAATTTAGAGGTGTGAATAAGTGGGCAGGTGAGTTCCTTTTTATAGTGGAGGAGGAGTGGGATTCTTGGAAAAATTTTAAAATGGAATTCCACCCACATTTTTTCTAAGTCAAGTTTCTTAAATAATGGTTAAAATTATATCCATGTTGTATAGGGTCAAAAAATTAACAAAAAATAGTCTTCTGAAAAGTTAATAGGTCATTTTGGGCCTTATGTTTAGTGTTTACTCCTTTGTTATGAAAATTATTCCCTTAATAATTGTAATTATTTTTAATCACTTTCACTAATAATTTTGGTAAAAAACTAATTTTACAATATATTAAACTATAAATTATGATGATTAAAATTATGTAATTAATTTTTCCAAATCCCTACCACATAATATGGGTAAATTAATTTAAAATTAATCACGTGTATGGGATGACAGAGTGGGTTTTTAAAGTAAAAATGTTCAGAAGTTTTCTAATCATTTATATCTAGTTTTTAAGTGAAATTAATTCCAATGACATAAATTTGATTAATTGATATATAATTTATGTCATTAAACTTCAAAAAAAATAAAAAATATAATATAACAGCATGAATAATTTATACCAAAAAGTAGTTTTGAATTAATATTCATTGTTTTCACTGTTTATAAAAAATGAAACTTCTCTAAAAATACCAAAAATTAACCCTATGTAAATTTTGATATTCCTATTAAAATATTATATTTATTTTTTCATATAAATATTATAATAGTTTAAAAAATAATATTTTAAATGGGTTATTCATTAAAAGGTGGTGAAATGACCTTTTAGAAAAATTATTTTTTCAAAAATTTGATTTATTTTAATCTTATAATTATGAAATATATTGGAAGAGTATCCAAAATATTGAATGAATATAAAAAATATATAAATTTTATTGAAATCCTTAATCATAAGTGGATTTTTTAATTTATTTAAATAAATTTTTATTTTACATTGGAAAATAGTTTTCTAAGAAAAGTACTTTCTTTATTTTCAAATAATTATTACATTAAATTATACTAATTGATAAGTAAAGATTTATTTTTAAATTGTATTTTTAAAATTTAGTTAATCTTATTCAAAAATTCCATTCCAACAGCAAGGTGGTATCTATAATAAAATTTGAATAATTTTATTAATAGTACCTTGTTGTTTGGTAAAACTGGACCTTGCTTGTAACACAAGTTGTTAAATAAAATTTATATTATGTGTAATATAAGACAAACATTGTGTTTCATGTACTGTAATCTAATATAAGTGTTTCTTGTAGTGATATCTTGATTTTTGCTTGAATATAATGCAACAATACATATTTATGTTCTATAAGAAAAGGTATATTCAGTGTTGCGTGAAATTAAAAAAAACCAAAAAATAAATTAATTTGAATAAAATAATTCATAAAATCTATGAGTGTTACATTATTCCCCCCTTCAAATTAATTTATCTCTAAAAATTCATCTGGGTTGTTAAATATTTGATACATTAATGTTTATTTCATAAAACCCATATTGAAAAAATAAAAAATAAAACAATCTCTAAAAAGGGAATGTTTGAAATATGACGGTTATCCATAGTAGCTCAAAACAAGGCTTCTATATAGGAAAACATCGGTGGTATGGGATATTGGACATGGAAGAAAAATATAAATAATTATATAGATTGATAAACATCATTTATCACAATCAAGTGAATGGTCAATATAAAATTAAGGGAATCCTAACCATAACCATATAATAATTGATATGACCATTGGTCCAATAGAAATGAAGGTTTTAGGATAAATCTTATTCAACATCCTTTTACAAGAGTTTACAAATTATTTTACAATATAAGAACATAAAGAAATGTATTTAATTTTTTTATTCCTTTTTATATCCACAATATCACCCTTTGGTAGATCCTTGATTGATTTCCACATTATCTGTTTCTCTATGAAATTAATGTGAATTTGTATTTCTTGAAGCACTAACAGATCATGTGATGGAGTGATAAATCATTCCATGTTTCTTTAGATAAAATCACCGCAAAAATGGTTAACAAAAATCATTCAACATGATAAATCCTCATATGGTGAGATAATACATTAATCTCAAAAACATAATCCGAAGTTTAAAATAAATTTTCCATCAATGCTTAACCTTATAAACCTTCCAAAATATGGCAATACAAATAATTAGAAATAACGTTATTAAAATAGTTTCACATTTATCACCCATATATCATAATGTAGATATTGGTTTTCACATTCCCAAAATGTGAATATTGTCATCGTATATTCTCTTGAACCGTGGTAATAACCATAATTACCGTAAATCATTTTGGATAACATGAATTCATTTTTATTCCTAAGATTACTAGATTAATTCCATAAATCCAAAATGTTCTAAGCATCATCCATGAAACATTTACCACTTTTCCCTCAAATCCTTTATCATTTATGAGGTCATAAATACTATCCAATTTAATTTATACATGATAATCATAATTGTAACAATATCTTTAATATATTAAGGTTTCCCTTCCCTTAATTCAAAATATCACCTACCCATTAAATAAATTTTCTTTATTTCCATCACCATTTAACATATCCTTTTCAATAAATTATGAAAAAATTAAACTAAAAATTCATATATATTTCATGATTCATATTACATAATCATTGAATTCCAAAACTTATACACATTAATCATCCAACATTATTCTTAATCTGTTACTATGTCTTCATCATCATATTCTATAATACCTTTTATCCTATAATAATAAATACGAATCATGCCATAATGTTCTTCAACCATAATTTAATAATTCTTCTCATCCATAATGTAATAATACTATTAGAATTCCCCATACCTTTTAATTATCATTTTTGGTCCCATTATCTTCAAAGGTTTTACCAATACACATACTATCTTCTTAATTCTATTTATGGGGTCTCATCTTAGTGAAAAAAATTTATAATTCCCATACATTACATATATGAAACATTCAATGTTATCTTACTTCCTTCTACTTCCTACTATTATCTACCACCATAAATAATAGTGTGAGAAACACTTATCATAAAAAATAACACATAATCATGAAAAATTAATTATAGGATGTCTAAATCATGACACTATAATTAATATATGATACCTAAAGATTTTCTGAGGTTAATATTAGATTTATTTTATTTAAATCTATCATGATGTTTCATAAGGAGTTTATGAATATCCAAATAATTACCTTCAGGTGTGTCAAACTAGGTGTGGAACAATGCTTATTGTTATGCACTAATTCTCGATTGAGTCTTGCTCAATATGGTTTTTGGGGGGTTATTACCCCTACCTAAATATGTTCTAGATCCACATTGACTTTTATTATGTGGATAAGGAAGTATTTCTAGGAACCCAATTACTACATTTTTAACCAAATTCCAGGATATATTCCTATACTTTTACTCATCCTTAGACATATCCATAAAGACATAAATAGAAACATCCTTAGAAATATTCCTACTAATCTCACTAAAGTTAACTCATACTAGTTTCCAATGTATGACTAAGACTTTTCCCTCATACAAAATATACATAACCACACTTACAAACATGGATATATCATCATTTTTGTATAATACTTAATATATTCTAGAAACATACACCCAAAGACTATATTAGTTTAGTCCAATTGGAAATAATGAAATAAAGAAAAATTAAGTGAGATAAATTTTCTCCCATTAGGTTCATCAAAACTACAGGCCTTTATAGACACAAAATATATAATACATATCTTAATAACTTGGTGAGAGGGCACATATAATCATGTGAGACTATATTCTATGTAAGGTTAAAAAAGGGAGATATGTAAGTATAACATGATAATATGGGTATGAGAACAAGATAATAAATATAGAAGATCATAATCTGCATATCGTAGATCATAAACACAAGTCATAGAAAAATTGGTAGTTCATAAGAGACGAATTATAATGAAATTTAATTACCATTAATCATGAGAGCATGAAAATAACATAAGTCATAGAATCATGGAATAGACATGAGAATATAAAAACATTCTATATAAGACTAGGCTCATAGAAAAAATATATCAGGTTATTTCATTGGGCCTAAACCTACAGGGTGGGACACCCCACTATCCCCATTCAGAGTCCATTTCATATAATGTGTTAGGTTTCCCTATCTTCTTATAGTGGACTGTGTTTATACATATTCTAATATGGGATTGGGTACCTCCATCCTCCCATATTATATTGTTTTTTCTATCTTCTCATAGTAGATTGAGTTTACCATCTTTTTATAGTGGATCAAGACACATAAGTTTATGATTATTGATCTGGATTCACCTATTTCTGTTTTTGGATCAATGTTGTAAACTTATTTCCCATAATTATCTCATGTGATATAAATATTTACATAACACATTGCAAAGAGATAGAGGTCCAGACCATCACATAATAAAATCACACATACATGTTCCATAAGATAATTAATGTTTCACCATGAATGGACCATAAAAAGAGTTGTGTTTCATTGACATCAGATCTTATCCCATGAAATAAAATGGTTATGATAAACATATCATCACATTATAGCCTATGGAAAAGAGATTAGTTGCATAATTATGTCATCAAATCATAGCTTATGATATGAATCGACTTTCAAAAAATATAACCCATGTAAGAGAAACAGATGACATAAATAGCATGCCATAAGAACTTGAATCAATTCAAAAATAATTCTAATGGTATTATTAGGTCATATCCCAATTACAGTATAAACTATAAAAAAGTTTTTCATCTTATATGGAGAAGTATTTTGTAATGTCACATGGAACATTTCTAACAGAAACAACCATTCATTGAAAATATTTTTCATACAACCATTTAAAAAATTAATTCAATATAATGATGGCTTTACAATTTAATTTGAAACAAATATCTAGTAAAATATATTTTATTCTCTTAAAAACTATTTTGTTTAAACATAAATCATTTTGAAACTCTTTTTCTTTTTAAAATATCTCTCAAAAAATATAAAGGAAACATGAAAGTATTTTATAAATATTTTTCATATAAAAACCTTGAAAACTTATATAAAAGGGAAAAATTGAAGACCTTTTTTAAAAAATTAACATAAAACAATATAAATAAATCTTAAAATATTTTAAATCCTTTTTTTATATCACCATTTTCAAATATATGAAGGACGATTTGAAAATACATTATAAAACTTTTTAAAATATAAAACATTTTTGAAAAAAACAATTGAAAAAATAATTAAAAATAATAATTTCTATAATTTTTGGGAGTAAATTTTCTTAAAAATAAATTAATCATTTCAATGTAAGCGTAATGATAATAATTTTCATGATATATGGTAAAACTTTATATACAGAACATTTATTTTTCACCGTAAAAAGTTTAAGAAAGATCTATGATCAAAAGAAAACAAGGATATTCCCTTTAAAAAAATTAATAAAAAAATTGGTGAAAATATCCATTAAAAATAATAGTGTCATTGTGAAATATTTTAAAAAATATTATTTTAAATAATGGTTTTAAAACAACACATATTTCCATTCGAAAGGATAAATAATGTTGGATATTCATAAAAATATTTTCTTAACAATATTAAGTAAAAAATTGTGGAAAAAATGGTACAATTACATTGATATAAAATTAATAACCATAGGGTAAGAAAATTAATGATATTACATGAGTGATCGATCATAATATTTCCTCAATGGAAGCATAATCATAAACTGTATCGATAAACGATGAGGTTGTAGCAATAAACCATTAACACTTTGGTAACATTGAATTATAATAAAATGCAGAGACTAAAATTACATGGATCTTCAAATATCATCAAAATAAAGAGATTCATTATATTAAATTTCAAATTCATTATATAAACCTCAAAGAAATATATAGGTGAAAAACATTCCATGTGTCTCAAAGAAGAAAAATTTAGAAAAAATTGCATTACAGATTTGGAATCTTTTGAATCTTAAACCCCAAGAAATAATGGTCATAAAATGGATATTTAAATACCAATAAATTTAAGGATAATAATCATATAATACATTAATGTGTATTATATAAACCACATAAATGATATGGGGGGTGAATAGGGCATATGCCTCATAGAAATAAAATTGGGACAATAAAACCCTTACTACTTAAGTTTCATTCAAATATGATCTCCATGAATGAATAACATAAATTATATATTTTATTATAATTAAATAAATTATATTAATGTTATAAAATTCCATAGTTCAGTATAAACACCACAAAAAAATTATCGAGTGGTGAATATGGAATATATCTCACGAAAATGAAAATTGAGATGAAATTCCCTTACCTTAAGTTTTCACTAATTCATACATGTTATAACATCATTTATAACAAATATATGTTAATTATAAATATAAGATAGAACCTTATCATTATATATAATAAATTATTTTAATTTTTAGGACTTTATATTACTCATTTATTAACAATTTCATGTTAAGGTCCTGTTTTGGGTAATATCTGATTTATTTTTCATATATGTTTCGGGTGGATATTCTTGATCCACTTACATTTATCATGATTTATTTATTTATAGAATGTAAAACATGATATAAATATAATATTTCTTCATTATATATTTATTTATAATAATCAATAAAATATATTAAAATGATATAGAATACACTGTTCATTGAGACTCTAGGTCATAAGTATGCATGATTGATGTTTCCTTTTTATTGTCATATTAAAAGAATGAATGTAAATGAAACATATTTATATATATTGGCTTATTATATTATAATTATAATTTCATATATATCATATAATTTTTATGAACCCAACCTTAATAAATTCCATTTATAGTGTGAAAGAATAACAATGCTTTAAGGTATGGTAGTCCACACGTCCAGAAACACATTTATCTTATTTACAAAAAATAGAAAGAATAAATTAATTATTTATATAATAATTACATATTAAAAAAGAAATCATAAATAATATATATATCATAAATAAATATATTTTCCCTCATAATTACCATCAATTATTTGTGGTAATGGAAAAAACGAACAATATCGTTTTATGAGGCAGTAGTTTGTTGTATACGAGAACGGTATGTTCAGTAACCATTAGATGGAATTTTGTGTAAATGTAGGTATAAAACATATAATGACAACATATAAGTATATATAGTATAATTATTTCATTTTATAATCATGAAATAAGAATATTTTATGGGGTTGAGAATGGAAATAAAACAAAGGAGCTTGAGGAAGGGTGTTACCTCTTCTAGGGATAATAGCTCTTGGTTTGAACTAAAGAGCTTACATGGCTGCATTAATTCCTAATGGGGGACTTCTAGGATTAATTTAGGGATGTTTTGAGACTATATTAGAAGATATTAAGTTAGGAAAATGTCTTGAGAGTTGAGAATGTGTTGGATGGGTGAGTGTCTTCATATAGTGGAGGGGAAGTGGCATTCTTGTAAATTTTTTAAAAGGGAATTTAACCAATGTTTATTCCATGTCTAATGATTCGAATAATTGTTCCAATTAGTTGAAAAAATTTATATAGTATATTTATGAATATAAATTGGATTTTTATCAAGTTTATAGGTCATTATGGTCTTAATTTAATGCTTCAATCCTCTGTTACGCTAATTTTCTCCGCATCATTTTAATAAATTTTTACCACTTTCACTTATAATTTTTGTAAAAAAATAATTTGACCTTATTAGATATTAATATTTTGGAATATTAAAAATATTAAATTCATTTATCTTAATTAAAACAATGTTATAAGAATAAATTATTTAAAAATTAATCTCAAAGACTGGATGACAAAAGAGGTTTTTTAAAGTAAAATGTCCAAATCAATATAAGGATTTTATATCAAATTTATATGTCAAATTTATTCATATTAACTAAATTGGATTAATTGATAAATAATTTATGTAATTAAAATTTAAAACAAATAAAAATATAATATATTGATATATATAATTTATATTTAAAATCTGTTTTGAATTAAAATTCTGGGTTTTTCACTATTCATCAAAAAAATAAAACATCACATAAAAATAAAAAAAATCACAAAAAATAAATTTTGATATTAAAAATCCAAAAATGATTTTTATTTTTTAAAAACATACTAAAATCATAATATCCATCAAATGCGGTAAAATTACCTTTTAGAAAAAGATAACTTTTTATTCATAAAATTGTATTTTTTTTCTTAACTTATACCTATAAAATAAATTGTATGAATAAAAAAAATATTTTTTAAATATATATAATAAAAAAAATTATTTAAATCATTAATAAATATTTTTTTTTGATTTAATGATATAGAAAAAATTTTAACGGAAAACCATTTTTCCTAGAAAAGTAATTTATTTATTTTCAAATAGTTATTACATTCGCTTCTAGTAATTAATAACCAAAGGATTAATTTTATATACATGTGTAAATTATATATTCACAATTTATTTAATCATATTAATAAAATCTATTCCAATGGATATGTGGTAGTTAATATAATATTTTAACATTATTCTTAACAGTATCTTGTAGTGTGGAATAAACTCGACCTTACGAATAAAACAACATATTGAAGAAACTCGATATTATGTTGAATATAAGTAAAACCTAGTGTTATCTGGTCTAGAAGATAATATTATAGTTTAATGTAGCATAATATTGTTTTGGTATTTCATATAATTCATTCTAAACTTGTATCTTTCACAAAATAAAATCTGTATTCAGTGTTGCGTGAAATGAAAAAATATGAAAATATTAAATACATTCGAAAAAACTAATTCAAAAAATCTCAGGGTTTTAAAATAAAATGAAAAAAATCATAAAAAATCACGAAAAAATATTATTCATTATATAACATGTAAAAGGTAAGTATATATATATCATAGAAAAATTTAGGTGCATAACATGGTTGGTATCTCAAACAATGCAATTTGAGAGAAAATTGCATTACCGGTTTTGTAAATTTTGAACCATAAACCCCATGAAATAAAAGTTATAAAATTAATTTTTAAATACCCAAAAATTTTATCATATTAATCACATAATAAATTCATGTAAATTATATAAACAACAGAAAATAAATCGTTGTTGAATAAGTCATATGTCTCACATAAATAGATGCGAGACAAGAAAATCCTTACCTTAAGCCTTGAATATATTTGTACACATTCAAAACTATATAAAATAAGTACATTTTTTTAAAAAATATACAATAAAACTACAATATTTTTTGTAATAAAATATATTGTCTAGTTATTATTCAATAAAACTCATTCATTAATAACTCCTTGTTAATGTTATGTTTCAGGAAATATCCACTTGGTTTTTCGTATATGTTTGGACTTGTCATTCTTGATCCTCTTACTTAAATCATGATTTAGTTATTTATATATTGTAATATATATATATATATATATATAATAATTAAATATATATTTATAATAATATATTAGTTATTGAAAAATAAAACGGAATATATTGTTCTTGGAGACGGTAGGTCGTACGTAGGCATGAACTACATTTCCATTTTCTTAACACATTGTATGAAAATTAAATGACATATATGTGTATGTGTATATATAAAATTTTAATATAATATAATAATTATTTCATATTTAACATATAAATTAGCTAAACTCATCCATAATAAATTCTTTATAAATTTTAAAGGAATCGCATTACTTGGGGAAGGTGGAAGTCTACACGTCCAGAAATGAAGTAATTGTATTAACAAAAATGGAAATAATGAAGGTATTTTTAATATAATAACTCCATAATAATAAATAAATTCTAAATAAAATATACTTCATACAAATATCTTATTTCCATAATAATTCCCACCCATGATAGGTTGTATAAAAAATGAACAACAATGTTTCAGGAGACGGTAGGTCGCTATATACACGAACAGTAAGTTAATGACCCATTAGATGGAAGTGTGTGTATGTTTAGGTAAAAAACACATAATAAAGACATATTAGTATATTTATGATACATTTTTTATTATATAATCATGTAATAATAATATTTTAGGTGATGGATTATGAAAATAATATAAAATATCTTATGGAGGAATGTTATATCTTCTTTGAGTAACTCCTCTTAGATTGCACCAAATGTCTTAATTTATTGGATTTCATAATAAAGGGAGGATTATAGTATTAATTTTGGGATATTTGGAGTTTATTTGGGAAGAATATATGAGAAAAAGTTTTATAGGTGTTAAAAAGTGGGAGGTCTAAGTGCCTTTTTATAGTGGAGGATGAGTGGAATTCAGGTAAATTTATGACAATTGAATTAAATCAACATTTTTTCCATATAAATTGGATTCAATAATTTTAAATTTCAGATAAACGGGATTATTGGTTTGAAATATGAACTATAAATGGCCTTTTCAATTTTATTTTCCATTTTTGACCTTATGTTTAAAGTTTATTACTTTGTTAAGGTAATTTTAATCTTAATGGTTGTAATTAGTTTTAGTAACATTCACTAATATGTATGGTAAAAAAATAAGTTTACATTATTAAATATTATAAATATTTCTTATTACAAACATAAAATCCAATTTTACAATTTCTAATAACATATGTGGATGAAATTAAATTAAATTTAATCCTGGAAACATGATTATAGAGTGAGTTTTTAATGTAAAAATAATGAACATTTTTTAAAACAATTATATCTAATATTGTTTTAAAATTGACTCTAAATACATAAATTAGGTTATGTAATTTAAAATTTATGATATGAAACATTATAATATATTAAAAATATATTTTTTCCCAATAATGTATTAAAAACCCGTTATCAATTAAATTCCGTATTTTTCACTCTTCATCAAAATTGAAACTTCAAAAAAATAAACCAAAGTAAATAATGATATTCCACTTTAAAAAATGTTGTTTATTTTGTGAAATAAAAAATATAATATTATCAAAACATAAATTTAATTTGTGTTCTCCATTAAATGGTAGTAAAATTATATTTTAAAAAGAAACATCTTTTACACAGAAAAATTGGATTTATTATTATCATATAACTATACAATATATTGGATGAGTATAAAAATATTTATTTAATATATAATATATAATTTATATTCAAAAAAATAATTAAAGGTTGTTTATTTAATTTATTGAGATAAAATTGTGTTTTTACATAGAAAAATAGTTTTCTAAGAAAAGTATTTGATTTATTTCCAAATAGTTTATAAATTAAATTATAACTAATTTATAACCAAAGGATTCTTTTTATATACATGTGTCAAAATAAATTCACAATTTAGTTAATATTATTCATAATTTGCATACCAATAGCTAGGCAGTATCTATAATATTATAATAATAATATTTTATTTTATTTTAGTTCGGTGAAACTCTGCCTTGCATATAACGCAAGCTATTAAAGGGACTTAGTATTATGTGTTACACAAAATAAACAATGTGTTTTGTGTGATGAATATTATTTTAATTGTTTCATGTATAAAAATGATAACATGATGTTTCATATAATTAAAGAGAAAAATAGTTATTTTATCTTACAAAATATATCTTCAATCTTGTATGAAACGAAAAAATATCAAAAATATTAAATTAATCTAAAAAATAACAAAATTTTAGGGTATTACATTCTACCGCATATAAAATTAATTTATCCCTATAAATTCATCTGGTTTGTCAATATTTTCATTTGTGAATGTTCCTTTCTTATAAATCCACATTGTAAAAAATTAATAATAAATTATTCATTAAAAATATAAGTTGTTTCCACAATGATTACATCATATAACTAATAAATAGGACCATACATAAGAGAAAATATTTTGGGGTGAAGATTGGCCATAGAAGATATATGTAAATAGTTATAGGGAGTGAAAAAGACCATTGATCATCCACAATTGAAAGATCTATAGAATGTTAAGGTCCTCAAAACCACATATCTATGAGGATTTATCTGACCAATGGTTCAACCCAAATGAAGGTGTTAGGATGTATCTTTTCCAAAATCCATTTCTTATAGGAATTTTTTACATTCTAAGTACATAAGGAAATCTACTTACATTATTTTATTCCTCTTCATATACAAAATATCACTTATTCATTGCGCCTTTCTGGATTTCAACTTCATCACTTACTCCAAGAAATAAAGGTGAATATCTATTCCTGTATTATTAGAAGATCATGAGATCCATAAATCGAATGATAGTTAATTCCAAATTCTTTATCAAAACAAAAAGGTTATCACGAGTTATCTAATTTGCATAAATCCTTATATGTTGAGATAATACCTTAATCTCTAATTCCTTACCCAAATCATAACAGAAACCATTCCATGAAGGGTGAAACTTTTTACTATTAAGAATATAATTCACACATTATTTCATGAATACGTTTTTATCTTATACCAAAAAAAAATTGATACGTGGGTTCATCCTTTCATCAAGAAGATATTAAATTTTGTTTCATTATTCCAAAATCCATTTATAGGGAGGTAATCACAGGAATTATCAAAAAAATAATTTCATTGGGCTTAATAATACAAAATCAATCATGTAATTCCCATATAAGGATGGGAGGATAAGTGTGCCCTGATTATAATGATTCATTTCATCTAGTGTGATCACATAATCTTTCCCTTTATCCTTATTCCTTAGTTTTTTTGTGGATTTTCATCCAAATTACTCCTTAGATTGGGGAACTTGTTATCATATTGGTAAAACTATATGAAATTGAAACACTAAATATTGAGAGGTGCATTATATAGGGATTTCACATTATTCATATCATTAGATAACATCTCCCCAATACATGGACATTCAGTAGCTCGATGACCTTCCCCTCCACACTAAAAATATTTAGTAGTCCCCTTAAAACAATTACCTCTATATTTCTTCCCACGAATTTCACAGAATTGATAGATCATTTTCTATTCTCTATGGTTTTTATATTTTCTTTTCATATCCATTTCACTTTTCTTGTCAAATCCATGAGAATGATATGAAATTAGAACCTCTATTTTCACCTTGATAACACATCCAAAACTTGTTTTTAACTGATGAAGTCACTTACATCGAAATCCATTTGAAGACTAGGTTTCTGGCCATCCAACAGTTGATAAATTTTACATTTAGGTTGGATGATAATACCCATGGATTATCTTTAAATCCTTGTAAAATTTTCTTTATATTCCCCAACTAACCCATATTCCTTCTTCTTAGGCTCAGGGAATTCATATTCCATCATTGTTTGAAGAATATGAGGAAAATTCCTGTGGGAAAATATGTTCTCGATAACCTCCTAATATATGTATAAAATTTTATTTTGTCACCTTATATTCTTAATATTATTTTAATAATGATAATACACACTAGCAAGAAGGTAGACTACTGAAGTAACATTTCACAGATAGAACACTGAAAAACGGAAAATATATTTTCGTTGTTACTGATCATTTTCTCAAAAACTAATGAGTCAGAAGAACCATAGAAAAAATGTGGTATTTTCCTCATGAAGGACTAAAAATATCATTCTTACCTCACTTTATCATTTTCATGTTCAACATGATTCATAGATTCATAAATATATATATATATATATATATATATATATGACAATATCTACAAGATTATTCATTACATCTTACTTAACATTCAGTTTTCCATGAGGAAAATTATTGCATTCTCTCTTTCATTCCTCATTAGCACAAATCCTTTTTATTCCAACCAATTACAAAAACCAATAAATATAGAGTAAGAAACAATCATAATAATGGGGAACCAAATAATCATGAATAAACACTTATAGTATTTCTAAATCATGAAAACTACATGGAATCTTCGTTTTATCCTAGTTTATTCATAGTCATATTCTATTTAAACAATTCATGATGGTGTATAAATAGTTTGAGAATAACCAAATCACAATCACTTCTAGTTTCAAACCAAGTGTTTAGCGAGGCCCATTGTTGTGATGCTATTTTTGATCATTTCTCTCTCAATATGGGGTTTTTTCGGTTATTACCCCTATATACATTTGTTCTAGAGCCAAATCAACTTGTAGTGTCCATACATGGATGTATTTATAGGAAACCACTTGTTCTATCATATACCAAAATTCTTGGACATTTTCTTATAATTTTAATCATCCTTAAACGTATAATATAGACATCCCTAAAAACATATTTAGCAGTATTCCTAGGCATATCACTAATTTTTTCTCATCTAACTTACAAAATTTTAAATAAACCACATTTTCATAACAAATTAATAGATACAGGACTAACATACATGGTACTACATAATTTTATATTAATATTCACCACATTGTAAATGTATATTTATGAGGACCATAATAGTTTAGTTTCTTTTGAAACATTAAAAAATAATCAATTTACATGGTGAAAGATATGAAACATCTCTGTTATGGATCATCCCCTATTATAAATTCTACTTAAAATATTTCTTCTTATCTCAGAAAAAGGAAACTTAAAAAATGGGGGAGATTATATGATTAGTAAGGGTAAATAAGGGAGATATATAATAAGAACATGAACATAATGGTACAAGAATATGATCATAACAATATAAGATCATTCCCTTAAAATCAAAGATCATAATCAAGAGTCAATGCATAACTATTATAATTTTATGGTACATGAATCATAAGGGAATAAAGATCACAATACATGATAGAATAATATATGAATAATAAATGGAATAGTGTAATACACATAATCATGGAAAATAAAATGTCAAAATCACCTACTAAGACCCTCATAACATGTTAAGATTTGGATAATAACCTGTGTACCTACTTCTGGAATGGGATTGCCTCTGGTGTACCCTCTTGATTTGGACTTGGAATTCCCACCTAGGTACCCTCTTATTTTGTGCTTTGGATTCCCAATTATATACCCTCTAGTTTCTATCATTGGAATCCCTCTTGTGTACCCCCTTGTTTCATGTATTAGATGAACACCCATGTACCCTCTTGATTCTGGAATGGGATTTTCCCTTATGTACCCTATTGTTTTAGGCTTGGTATTCCCTCCCATATACCCTGTTGTTTCTATCAAGGGATTACCTCATGTGTACCATCTTGTTTCGAGCATGGGATTCCCCCATGTGTACCCTCTTTATTCAGGCTTGGGATTTCATCCCGTGTACCATATTGTTTCGGGATGGGGATTCCCTCCTATATACCCACTAGTTAAGGGCTTAGGATGCCCCCTTGTTTTGAGCATGGTATTTATTCCTATTTACCCATTCTAATCTTAAAATATTTATTATTACCAAGTTAATTGGAGTAAGATATAGTTCCCAACCATCACACAATGAAATCATACATGCATTTTCCAAAAGTTCAATAAATTTCTTAATATCAAGACCCATGAAATGAAATGAATATCATTAATGTTTAATCACATCATAACCTATGTAAAAAAGATAGGTTTCTTCATCATTAAATCAATGAATATCCCATAAAAAGAATTGGGTTTCAAAAGAATATAACTCATGGAGGATAAACATGTGTCATAAACAATATTCCATAAAATCATAAATCCTTCAATAATGAATATGAATTGTATTATAAGATCATAACCCTAGTAAAGAATAAATGATAACAATGTTTTTCATCTTAGATAGAGAAGGATTTTAAAGGATAACATGGAACATTCCTTATGTAAAATATCCT
The DNA here is from genome assembly GCA_963277665.1 of Viscum album. Taxonomy (NCBI): domain Eukaryota; kingdom Viridiplantae; phylum Streptophyta; class Magnoliopsida; order Santalales; family Viscaceae; genus Viscum; species Viscum album. Next base: position 1,304,195,656 of record OY728127.1, read on the forward strand.
TTAATTAAAATTATATATATTAAAACATTTAAAAAATTATTTTAATATAAATAAATCTTCAATATTTCATTTAAAACATTCATTTAGGATAATATCTTCCCCAATTTTAAATCCCATTTTTTAATAATAAATCATTTTTAAAATAGCATTCATTGAAACAAAATTGAAGAAATAAAATTAAGGGTTAGAATTCTTTTGATAACCCTTTGCTAAAAAATGTATTTCAAAACATATAATTAAATCATGAGATCATTTAAATCATTCCCGTAAAAATAACCTTTTGAAAATATATTATGAATGCTTTTAAAATAACTAAAAAAATTAAATATAAAACATTTTTTGAAAAAATTGTACATTGAAAAACACTTTAAAATCATCAAATTTATATAATTTAGGATAAATATTTTTTTTATAAATAACCTTGTAAAAATATAATTTAATCTTAAATGAAATGGTGTTCATGATGGTGAAGAATTCTATATATACATAACATTCCTTTTTTACCTTAAAATGATTAGAAAAGTTATTCGATCCGAAATCCACATGAATACTGCTTTTAAAAGTATTTTTCAAAAAGGAAAAACATGGTTAATAATATATTTTAAATATAATATGATTATATTAATAAAAGTTTAAAAAAAAATTAGAAAAAATGGTTTTTAATGAATAATGATTTCTGACCGAAAGGAGAAACAAAGTATTGTTTTCATTAAAAGCTTTTTCTTAATTATATTAAGTAACAAATAGTGTAAAATAGTATCATTACCTGGATTTAACATTAATAACCATATTAGAATAAAAATTCATGATATTTATTAAGATATGGTTTATAATATTTCATAAATGTAATAATAATCATAAACAATGTCGATAAATGATGATATTGTAGCAATAAAATCATACCACTTTGGTAAATTTAAATCACCATAATATTGATAGAATAAAATTGCATGAATATGAAATTATAATTTAAATAATGATATTATTTTTATGACATTTCAAAAGGAATTATATAAATTACATTGAAACATTTAGGTTCATAACATGGCATGTAACTCAACAAAGGCAATTTGAGACAAAATTGTTATAACCATTGGGAAAATTTTGAACCATAACCCCTTGAAAGAATGATCATGAAATGGATATTTAAATTCAGAATAATTTAATTATAGAAATCATATAATACATTAATGGAATATATAATTACACCACATAAAATAAATTAGTGGTGACTAAGGCATAACTCTATGAAATAAAAATGAGATGTGAAAACCCTAACCTTATGTCAGGATTTTCTTTGTACATATTCAAAACACATGTATACTAAATATAATTTTATTATAAATCGTCCACATAAGAATTTTATTATATATAATTCTATATATTATTCAGATGAGACTTTATATTACTCGTTTATTAACATATAAATTTTAATGTTATGATTCGAGTAATATCTTCATTTCATTCGTATATGTTTGGACTTATTATTATTGATAATATTATATAGATAATTATTTAATTATTTATATAATGTAAAAATGATATAAATATCATATATAATAAGTATATATATATTTATAGTTATCAATTAATGATGTAAATACTGAATGGAATACACTATTCATGGAGACGGTAGGTCGTACGTATGTATGAACGTCGTTACTGTTTTCTTTTCATATTGAATGAAATGTAAATGAAATATAAATGTTTGTTTATATATATATATAATATCATTATAATAGAATTATTATTTAATATATATCATATAAATTCACTAATCCAATCCATAGTACATTCCATTTAAGTGTGGACGAATCATATCACTTTGAGGAGGCCGAAGTCCACACGTCCACAAATGATGTTATCGTATTTAGAAAAAATGGAATGAATGAAGGCATGATTTATATAATAATTCCATATGCAGAAATAAATTATAAATATAATATATATCATATAAAAACTATATTTTCATCATAATTCCCACTCCTTATAGGTAGTAAATGAAAAATGAATGTCGTCGTTTTGCGAGGTGATAGTCCACCATACACACGAATTGTATGTTTATTACCCATTATATGGAAATATGTTTAAGTGCATGTATAAAAATTAGAATTAAAACATTTTAGTACATCTTGATACTTCTGTTATTATATAATCCTGGAATAATAATATTTTTGTGGTGGATAATTAAAATAAAACAAAATGGTTTGTAGAAGGATGTTACCTCTGATTTTAGTAACTCTTATTGGATTGCACCACCGGGCTTCCTTGATAGGTTTTATTCAAAAAGGGAGGCTTATAAGATTAATTTATGGATTTTCAGAGGATATTTAGGTAGTTCATGACAAATAAAAAATGATTTATAAGTGTGAATTAGTGGGAGGGTGAGTGCCTTTTTATAGTGGAGGAGTAATGGCCTTCTTGTAATGTTTTGACAAAGGGATTACACCCACATTTTTAACATGCAATGTGGCTCCAATATTGGTCCATATCTGATAAAATGGAGTATAGGGTCCAAATAATATGATTCAATGCCATTTGTGCAAGTTTTAAGCCTATTTAAGTCCTTATGTTTAATGTTTAGTCTTTTGATAAGATAAGTTTCCTCTTAAACGTTGTAATTATTTTTAATTAATTTAACTAATATTATTGGTGAAAAGTAAGCTTAAATTAATTAATTTTTTAAATTACTCGAGTTCCAAATATGGAACATATATTTTCAAATTCAAATGATATAAGTGGCATAAAATAATATAAAATTCATCTCTTTAATCCAATAGTTAGATAACAATCTACGTTCACATAACTTCTATTAAAAAAATACAAAATGTGTCTTTTCCCACCACTTAAAAAAGGCCACCACTTATTCTCATATATATACACATATCAAGATTTTTTTATAAAAAAAAATTCCTATCAAAATATCTTCCAAGCATACCACACATAATCCTAGAATACTTAATGCCATCAAAGGAAGTCCATTACAGCAAACCAAATGGAGTAACCTAAATAAGAGGCAATGTTATTCAACGATAACTTTTGTTTTCGTTATTTCTCAAAAAAAATTCATTTATTTTTATATCAATATTATATAATAATATCTAAATCATCAATATAAATATATTGTTTAGGTTTTTTTTAATACCTAAAACACAACACACTTCCATAAAATGGGGTATGCAATAATTTTTCGTGTGTACGGAAGACTACTACCACGTGAACCGATATCATTTGTCCCTCAATTTCCACATATAATGGTTGATAATAATGATGTATAAAATATTTTAAAATTAAATGTATGATATTTATGATTTATGTATACTAATTTAAATATTACATCACACATACCTTCATGATTTACATTTTGTTTGAATATAATTATATTGTTTGGGGACGGGTGGATTACCACCTCCTCAAACTGATATGATTATTTTACACTCTAACTTGAATGTGTTAAGGATGGGTTTAATAAAAATATTTGATATACATGAAATATATATAATATTAATTACAAAAATATATTTCTGTAAGATAAAATATATCACTTTATTTTTTACATTTTCAGACACTAGAAAAGTGATAACAACATTTGTTGACGTGTGGACTACCACCTTCTCAAAGCAATGTGATTTTTATTTTCATCATCACCAAATCAAAAACATTGATATATATTGTATAATTAATGGAGTAATATTATAATTATATGATGATTATTAGTCTTTATAATTTTATATATTGAACTCTTTGACCATAGTCAACCTACCAATGTCGATTTTAACACATAACATAGATATGGTCAAAACAACCGATGTAAATTTAATTGATAAAGTAATTGTATAAAACACGATAATAAGTGAAATATAAGTACTGATAAACATAAATAATTTTATAGATATATCAAATAATCTACACAAGTTTATTAATTTGGGATTATGATGACACATGTGCCATATCTAACTCATGGTAAGGGTTTATCTCATCTCGCTTTTATTTCTATGAGAAATATGCCATATTCACAAATTATTTTTATTGTATGGTGTATATATTTAAAATTAACTAATTTTTTTTATTAATTTCCTTATGGTTATTTTAATTTTCTTCTTAATTTCAGGATATATATTTCATGGGGTTTATGATTTCATAGTTACTAAAGCGGTAATGGATTTTTTTTACAATTTACCTTTTTTGAGACTTGTGTCTTGTTATGCACCTATCTTATTTTATGAGGTGTATATACATACCCTTGTACATTTAATATCGTGAATTTATATATTATCATTGTATTTTCTGTTTCTTTTAATGTATTCACTTCATGGGGATTTGATTCAATGTACCAAAGTGGAAGGATTTTCAAGTTACAATCTCATTATTTATTGTGATTGTTTTATTTTAAGCCTCAAATGTTGAAATATTATGATATAACTATAAAATGTTTTCATGTTTTTTATTTACCTATTTTCATTTCATGAGAATAAAAAATTGTCATTTATTATCCTCTCTTTATGTGTATAATATTTCCAAAGATTTTTTTTATGAAAAATCATATTATCGATTAAAAACACGTTTTTCGTCCAAAATAATGTTTCCCCAAAATCATTTCAAAAAACATTTTGAAAAGTGTTTTTGAAATATATAAGGTTATTTTCCTCAATAAATGTTGTAAATTAATTTTCATTCTTCTTTTATATGGTTCTATGGTTTTTTTCAAAGGAAACATTTTTATAAAAGTAATATGTTTTAAAAAGTGATTTTCAAAAGGAAAAAGATATTTTCATCAAGAGTTTTTTAATGATTTTTTTGGTATTTATATTGATCAATTTCAAAAAAAAATTGTTACTTATTCTACAATATGGATATTATTTATCGATACTATACTTATACTTTCTAGATATATTGAGGCTTTATTAATGATATTTATATGGAACCACATTCTTTTCCATTGGTTAATCGTGATTTAAAAATATTGTTATATAATCCATTTCTTTTCCATGTGTTAATAATGTTATTAAATGGATAATGGTTTTTTCTTGTGACTGTATGATGAAATGAATTATTTTATTTGATATGATTATGTAATGATACTTGTATATTTGATGAGTGGTTACATTATAAACCAATGATGGGTAGTTCTATCATAAAACAATGACAGGTTTGTCTCTGATATCCCTCCAATGAATTTTGGTATTGAATTTGACCATATAGTTATTACATTTGAAATAGTGACTATAAGAGTGATTTGAAAATAATTTCCTCAGTTACATTCATGTTTTCTTTATGCTTGATATTGTTTTATAATGTTTTTCCTGATTGAGATTGATTTCACACTACTAATTATTATTTATTTTGATGACTCTTCCTTTTCCCATGATTTCTTATTTGATGATATATGTATTAATGGGGATAATGTAATTTACGATTCAACCATGAACAAGGAATATGTCATCATACCCTTATGCACTCTTATTCCAATTGATGACATTAAATTTTCAATGAATCTATTTACCCTTACTAATAATTTGATCTCACCCTCCTAATTTATCCTTTTCAAATGGTTATAAAGAATGAGGAAAAATGATTTAGGTCTATAAATGATTTTATGTTGATGATTTTGATGACCTAATGTGAAATAATAAAATCTGGTTTAAATCGGATAAATGTATAATTGATATATTGTGAGTTGTTTATATAGGATCATTTTCTACTTCTATAAAACTATAAACCCATATAGCCCTTAATAATGTATAAGATCCTTGTTTTCCTTTTAATGTTTTATGGTTTTGATGGAAAAAATTGGGTCATAAATATTAATAGTATAGATGAAAATGTAATGATATAGTTTTCAGCATAGGATCCGAGAGTTTGGGGAATGGGATATTATACTTATATAGGGACAAAGAAATAGATACCAATGACACCTTTTTCATATCCCAAAGGTGGCCAATAAAATTATGAGTTTCAATACTTTTGAGTCTTACTTTAAAAAAATTTAAAACCTATACCTATTTTTAATTTTTTTCAAACCTATAAAGAAAATCCTAATCATTGGAATAATCAATCATGCCTAACTAAGGATGGGGATAAGGAATATGGATTCAAGAGAAAGGGTAGATTTTAATTTCAATAAATCCCTTCATAGTGGGTACCAACACTCAAAATAAAAATGAATCTATAGAGAGAATTTAGTATAATTAAATGTGAAACCCAAAACCATAGACATTAAAGATATTTTAATGAATAAATAAACCATGCTGAAGGGATCATAAAGAAACTAATTGAAATTAAAATAGATAAAAAATAACAACATTCATGTTATGGAGAATTTCAGGGAGAAACACTTGGCATCATGAGAACTATGAGTGAGATAGATATAATAGAACTCTAGAGAATGTAGTTCTAAGATGCACACCCATATTGAAAAATGGAAATGAATATCGAGTTTCATAGTTACCTTGGTATAAATTTTCATGAACCAACCCAGTACAACCCCGTACCGGCCACTCGAGCCTACATGTGACATCCCAGGGGCGCATTCTCAATCCACCATGGATATAGACAAGTACTAAGGGAATCATATAGTTATGGGATGAATGATTTCACCCAATATAAATAAATAAATCTATAAGAAGGATAAATGAATATCCAAACAAAAGTAAAATAACCAACAAGAAAAAAAACATAAAGTGAAAATAAAACCAAACTAACCTTGATGAATTACTACATCTCCACATGACCCTATTTTTTCACTCTTTGAAGCCAAATACTAACATCACTCTATGATGATTGAGGTCAATAAGGACATATCCAAGAATCTAAAATCAATTATAGAAGTATAGGTGTGAGTATTAAAACATAGTTGGCATGTACAAGTAAAACTATTCCATATGGATTTTCATTAAGTAAGAGATTAATTCATTTCATGTTTGAAATACAATGGTATAGACAATGGTTAATCATTCATTATGTTTCCCAAAAATCATAGTATAGTACCCTCTATACTTAAAAAAATATTTATTTTCTAAAAAGAGGAGGCTTGAACAATTAAGGGGAATGGGTGAGGGAGAGAGAGTATAAAACATTTTTCAAATCACATTTTACGAAATCCTTTAAGAATCCAAATATTCACTTTAAAAAATTACTACATAACCCAATAAATGGATAGGTAGTGTTAAAGAAATCATGATATAGGAGTCTCAAATATTATCCACCATAGATAAATAGGTATCCATGAAAATGTGAATAACATAGAGGTTAAGGGGAAATATAGAACATATTGTATCCTAATCCATATTTTTGGTGCACTGGATGAAATCAAATATCCATAATGTTCAGTTGTACCCAATATGGCCTAACTGAGGGGAATCATCCCAATTAAATAAAAGTTACATACTATGGGAAACTATCTAGTGCATCCTCCAAAACAAGTGTATCAAACATTCTCTGATATTCCATTATCTATACTATGTTCCCATGCTATGCATATAATGGGGGTGAGCCAAAGAAAATCATATAACAATATGTAAATGGAATGATTATAGGACACCATATCAACCACACATCCAGGAATAACCGCAAACCACCCTAAGTATTATCCCTAATCTCCTCCAAACTATCAATTTACAATGGATGTCCCATAATAAGGACCCACTATTACCTTTAACAAGGAATAAGGAAATAGAACCATCCCCAAGTGAATTTTCCAATGAAATACCTATTTTTGAAGGTGCCAACAAAGCCTTATACATAGTTTTTGTGAAAACTATTTCTAAGATAACCAAAAAAACATCCCATAAATACAATGTTAGTTTAGAAAACCACTTAAAAGCCTGAATCACCATTTAGAAATAAAAACACATTAATAAGGTATAGTTAGGCATTTTTTGAAAAATAATAGGTGTGCAACGTAATATAAAAAAATCAAACAATTTAATTAAAAATAAAAACCACTTGATTTCATTAATTTTTTTTATAAATGTTATATATAACTTATTTGAATCAAAAAATTGTTGGAATATCAATTTATCAATGTTTCTTAAATTTAAAGGCAAAATTAATAGGGAAACCTACCCTAATCCCAAGGTGCTTGGATAACGAAAACCTATAGTGGAATTAAAAACGAAAAAAGATTAAATAACCCACAAGAAAAAAATTATCAAGAAAAAAACCCAAATTATAATAATTGAAATAGGTACTATATTCCAAACCAACCATTGGAGAAGAGGAACCCAAGTTAAAAAGGAATATAAAAAGAGGAACACAGATATTAACTTGAGAAATTGGCCCCATAACATGAATAAATCACATGATATCACATTTGGAATGTTGTTGGATGCATTTAAAAGAGAGTATGAACCTTTCTAGGGTTGCATGATCCAAATGAAGGTGAGGAGAGGATTTTGTGGTAAAAATATGATATGGGAAAAAATGTAAAAAGATACACATTTTAAATGTATCTAAGCACTGTGCATGGATAGCCTGCACAGTTTGAGGAACCCACCAACAATTATATGGTTGGTTTTCTTAAAAAATAAAGAGTTATACACTTTCTTATTTCATGGTTTGGACTAACCATTCTCAAGGAATGCACCCTATGCCAATTTCATCCCAAGACCCACACTGTTACGCATATGGGCCACATAGATTGGTATATAATTATGTGTCACCCATGAAATCATAACTAGGGAATAAAAAATAATTTAAAAAAGGACTTTTCATCCTACTGTCACATGGTTTCCACTTAACTAAAGACACTAACAATCCAATAGAATAAAATCAACCAAAATATAAAAAATTTGATCTGAAACACCTAATACTCAATGGAAAAGTAAAAATAATAATGATAAACCAAAATAAAATAGAGAAATAAAAATTATGGTGTCAAAATTATCCCCTCTATAATTATTTATACCCTTAGAAAGATCCAATGTTTCTTGTTGGTCAGGTTAAAATTTAATGGCCCACACTCTCACATTATTAAACTTATCATACCGAATATCACTTTGAAAAGAGTGATGAATATCCAAAACCATATTCCAAACTACTTTAAAACATAACCAAAACCCGCAGGCCTACTCCGAGAGCCCAATATTTCAAACAGAAGGTAAATTAAAAGTCAAATGACTCAAGATGACATGGGATTACTAACTGATAACTTTTAAATGGAAAAAAAGTAAAAATAATAAGATTGAAAAAAATTATTTACATTAGATGAACCCATGAGGATATGGTGGACTACCTACCATATTATTAATCTATTCAAACATTGATTTCCAAATAAATAATTACTCAAAAATACTCATGAAAACCAAAAGAAAAGTGAAATTATGCAAGGAACAATGAATTCCACCATACAAAGTTTTTCCAAAAAGACACTTATATTAAGTACATAATTACGAAATAGGGTTCACAGCCTCATTCTTGATCCAAAAAAACAACATCAGTAAACAAGAATCCCAAAATATAAATCATTTACAACAAAATATACTTTTAAATGAACCTAGATCATCACCATGCTCCTAAAAAAGGGACGGGGGACTTTTGAAGGGGTAGACCAGATTCATCATTTCTTTCTTGAAACTACTCAAAAACCCCATTTAAAGTGACCCAAATGTTCATGGGTAAGGTATGTCTTTAGTGCTTCCAGAAGAGATGGATTCTTGTGAGTTTTCTTATCAAATTGATTAAAACCAGGGAACTATTCCTAGTATAAGATGATGAAATGCGAGAAGTCCTCTTTATTCCACTACTAACATAACAAACTTTTTCTAATTTTCAAACATTTTATTATTAATCCCTTCACTTCTTCTAGATACTGAATGAGGATTACATAACTAATTTACCCCCTCAAACACAACCTAAACCCTCAGCACATTCCTCTCACTTTGTAAAATGATGTTGGATAGAATTTTGACACCTTAGAATGAATATCATGATGATTACCATTATAAAAATGTTAGGATTTTGGAGAATCGTCCTCAGTCAAATTTGGGAGATAGATAACTAGATCCACAAAATGATGGATGAATTCCAACACCGACTGATTTCTTTTATAAACGAACCACATCTCCATCAGTTTTCCACCATGAAAACCCATGGGAAGTATTTTCATATGAATAAGGCCTTGAATAATTCCTAGCATAAAACTTCTCAAACCATGGTCATAATTATAAAATTCCACCACTTCCATCTTAGAAATTCGAGCATAATTATAGTGATCTTAACCTTTATAAAATAAGTAAACTCATTGAAACTACAGATCCATAATATTTTTATCATCAACTCATGCACTTAAAAATGTTAAATATGACTATAAAATAGAGGAGGGATCAACTTCAAAAACATAATAATGAATTATTTGGGTTTATCAATTTGAGATTCTGCTATTTGTTAACCACTAATAGATTCACCTCAAACTTCCATCGACTCTTTGGTGTGGGTTTACACTAAATAGAATGCTATAAAAATTCAATCAAAGCCAACTCACCCTCAAGAACTCACCGTAATTAAACACCAATCATAAAATAAAATTAACCCACAAATTATACCTAACCAATTAAAAATATCATTCAAAATCACTTTGAAACTATTTTCAAACTCTACAATCTGATCCATTTCATGTTACACAATTATCCTTTGAATTACAACCAAAAATAAAGTCCCCCCCAATAAGAACCACTTTCGTATTTTAAAATAACCTCTAAAGACCAACTTTTTAACAATGGACCCCATATTTTGAAACTCAAATATTTGAAATAAAATCTCTTTAAGATACTATTTTATCAAAATTGATTAAACATAAAAACCATTACCTAATACCTCCTTTTAATGAATTTCAAAAAGTCACATTTCTCTTTGAAAATACAAGAAAATCCCAAATTTAAAATAAAAATCCATGTTTTATAATCTAATAATTTGTATTAAAAAAAATTTAGTTAAGGAAAGTCCCAAAATAAAATTATTAGGGGGACCATTAGTAATGGATGTCTTGACCATATGATTGGAAGCCAAATTTTGATCACACAACTTCTATATGGAGTAATTTAGGCCTACATCCTTGGTCTCGAAATAGCTTTATAGTCCCTTTCAGCTCAACAAAACCAATTCCCCAACTCTCATTGTGTTCCCTAAGTATAGAAACAAAAATAAAAAAGACACAAAATCCAAATTACATGAATATGAACTATAGAACCAAAATGTATAGAGAAAAGAACAAAAACAATGAAATTATCCAGACCAAAATTATCATGGTGACCTATGGTTTAGAATTGGAATTGTTTCCTAGGAACTTCCTCATACCGACACCCCAAGACCTAACATTCCTAATATTTCTACCCTAAGAACCGAAAAAGGGTGCTCTAAAGGCTAGGTCCTCGAAATAAACTATGCCTCTAAAATCATTTTATCATGATCCAACTAAGGCCACCCCCAAACTGGACACCCATGAATTATAGCTACATCATCGAGGTCTGTTCTCAATCACCCTAGGGAATAAATGAGTGAATATGGGAAAAATTTCACCCATTATAAATAAAAAATGAAATATATGAATAAAAAAATAGTCCATCATGGATGAAATATATAACATGAACAAAAAACATAAACTAAAAACCAAAAAACCAAACATAATGACAAACTTGATCTATATGTGACACTATAGGTAACTCTCTAAAACCAAAACCCAATAAAAATATATGATGATCGAGATAGATAATGACATACACCTATATCTAAAATCATTGATAGAATTGTAGGTGTGAGAATTAATAATTAATAAGTGTTCCCAGGTAAAATTATTCCCTATAAATGTCCTTTAAATAAAATATTCATTTACAGAAATTTTGACATACAATGATTTAAACATAGGATTTTGTAAATTTCATTTAAAAAACACCATTCCCCTCTTTAAATGAAAATAAGATTCATTTCTTAAAATGGGAGCCTAGATAATTTAAGAGAAAGATATGGTGAGAGAGGGATATTATAAAAAAAATACAAACATTATAGAAACCATTAAGTATCCAAACAACAATTTTACAAAATAAATACAAGTAATTAAAACATAATGAGGGAAATGGATTGGTAGTTCTCATGAAGCCTTGCACGTTGAAGCACCATGATTGTACACCGTAGATAAATTGTTTTCCAAGAATATTGGAATACCTTGGATCTCTAGGGTGGAAATATAGAATATTTTTTAACTTGATCAATTCTATCATACAACCATATGTAATCAAAAATCCCTAATGCTCCGCCATACCCTACCCGTCCTAACTGAGGGGAATCATCCCAAATAAATTCAATGTCTATATTAAGTTCAACTAGAGATATCATAATACAAAACTACTATATAAAATTTTGTCAAATAATCTTCTATGTATTCTATGTTCCAATGTTATTCCTATTTTGGGTGTGATTGAATGAGAACCAAACAATAATATATTCTTGGAATGAATACCAGTCACCATATAAACCACACATCCAATCATCAACCCCAATCCACTCTAGGGAAGAGTCCCCCTTTCCTTACAACCGTCAATTGAGAGGGGAGATACTATGGAAAGGCCTCAAATTACATTAAATATTTAACAAGGATAGAGAACCATCCCAAGTTGTGTTTTATAAGAAAAAAAACAATTTTGAAGGTGCTAACCAAGCCTCATACATCCTTGATTTTAAAAACCATTTCCATGTGATTCAAAAATGAAACTTATAAATCCATAGTTCATTTAGGAATATAATTTTAAAACTTAAATAACTATTTAGAAACCATAACACAACTAAAAGTTCCAAATAGGAATTTTTGACAATCAATTAGTCTGATAGGCCTTATAAAACAAATTAACACAATTTTATTCTATTGGAGAACAACCTGATTTCATTCCAAATATTTTCTCTAAAAATTGAATATCACTGATTTGTATCAAAACATGTTGAAAACATCAATAATTCAATGTTTCATTAATTTAACAGTAAAATGTATTGGAAGACCTACCTCTAACCCAAGGTTCTTGGATAATTAAAACATGAAATAGATTCAAAAAGGTCCAAAGAGGAATGAACCCCCATAAAGAACCATAAAAAGACACAACCCCCAAATTATAAATAAGGAAACAAGTACCCCAGACCAAAGGAACCAAGGGAGTGGAGGAACCCAATAGAAAAAGGACGAATAAGGAAGAGAAAGAATAAATATAATGATTACCTTGAGATATTATCCCCAATATATGAATAAATCACTTGAAATTGCATTTATTTTTAAGTGAGAGGCATGTATATTAGGGGGGATCCTCCCTAGGGTATACCAATCCAAATGAGGGGGAGAAGATATGTTTTTTGGGAAAATTAGACAAGGGAAAAAAGGTAAAAATCCATTTTTAATAATCATGTGCACTACAAATGGTTTGGCAACACAGTTTGAGAAACTGTGTGCTAACTATGTAGTTGGTTTATTAAAAAACTATAATTATATGCCCATACTTATTTCATGGTTTGGAATAACCATGATCATATAGTATGTCCTAGTCCAAGGTATCCTTAGACATATATAGTTACTCCTAAGACCAACACCTTTTGGGATCTTACCAAGCATTACTCATATAATGGTAACATTATAAGATAAAATTGAATTAAAGAAGGACTCTGCATCTGGTTTTTTCAATATTTACACAGAACCTTTCACATTAACCGTGAAACTAAATAAAATTTCCCAAAACAAAAAACATTGATTCAGAACACCCAAGACTAAAGGGAATATCCATAGGAACAAATATAAACTAAATTAAAATGGAAAATGAAAAAATAGTTTGTGAATTAAATCTATAATTTTCATAATCAATGGGTTGTGGTCCCTATTAAATGTTCACAATAAGATCCACACATCACCCACCAAATAATAATAAATAACATATATAATTATAGTGGTTATTAATATATTTATCATGATGAATTTAAATATTTTATACAAATATTTATATAACTATCAACCCAATCAATACATAACTACAAGGATAGTGAATTAAAAAGTATTGAATGTAATTTGAGTTTAAATAAATCTACCAAAACAATTATCATATTAATGTTTTATTTTTTAAAAAATACATTTATTTAGAAGTAAAAAAATATTTTAATTATAATATATCATTTTCCATGTCAATGTTAACCATGAAAATCCAATAAAATTAGAGAGTGGATGGGTCACGCACCAAATAACCCACGTAGTCATATTCAAGAAGAAAAAATAGAATGGTATTCCACCACTTGAGGTATTTAAAAATTCTATAATAAGTGAATCTATGGATTTTGTTTTCTTCTAATCATGATAGTGGGTAAATAGGGAAAAATATGACTGTCTTGCCCTATATTTTTTAGAATTTAGCTATCACAGTGACTTGGTGAGGGATCTAGAAAACCATGATAGAAGATTCTCCTTACAGATGATGATAAGTAATTAAATTTATTTGGAGGAGCTATATGTGGTTTATATCATAATTATCTTGACAAAACCATTAAAAAGGAAATCATATTATAATAAAAATTACTATTTAGACCTTTATTAGTGATACTTCTTTGGAACATAACTGTTACCCGGTGAGAGAACACTAGCAAGACAGTGGACACTTGGTACTCATTGATAGGTTATTAGGTACCTTATATCATGTATAAAAGGATCAGTATTCCACACCAAATACTAATGTGTTACTGTTAGTAATCAAAAATGTTCCATATTCATCTAATTCACCAAAAATCAATTTCCGCTTATCTGTCTTCCTTCTATTTTCCTTTCAAAAGAACTCTAAAGTACAATTTCATCATTTTAACCCATAGGGAACTAAAATTTAAAGTATATTACTTACTCAAATGACATGGGTCATTAAAAATAGCCAAACATTTGTGTTTCCTTCTTCAATAAGCATCATTTGGCTTCTTGAAATAATAATTTTGGTTATTCAGGTTTAATCTTATCCTCCCACATCTAAATTTAATCATGAATCCTTTTATGAAACTATCTAATAAATACCAATGTAATTAATTTTACACATAAAATATTCTAACTCTAGTTAACGATACAAATCATATCCAAAAAATTTAAATCATCTGATTTGGTATATATATCATGAAACTAAATATCATGAGAAAAATAAGATATATTTCTCAGAAGATGAGAAACATAGAATACATTGTATATAAAATTAAAATTATGATGTAAGGTTAATATATAGTAACTTTTTGTAATACGTGCCAATATTTAATGTGGTCCAATAAACATAATTTCTATTCCTTACATGTCTCTTATGATGAGAAATTTAATGAAATACATTATCACTGAACTATAATTTCATAGGTCATTGGCTATGATATTCAGGTTATTTATAATGGATTTGATCCATAGATAACTATATCATAATCAATTTTAGTAATTCAATAATTTCACCCACAAATCTAGGAAAAATCAAAGAGGATTCACAATACTCCTCTTATAGAGTATAGAATTTTAGGGTATACACTATAAAGCTTCAAAAGGAGAAATATGAATAGATGGAGGATAGATTTAATTACAAGAAAACTCCACCAGTGATAGAGTTTTCCCCCAAGAGAAACTGAAATTTATAATATAGGTCTGGAAAATATCTTCTATAATCCTAAAGGTCGATTTTTATTGGTTATTAGTCTATGGATGATAAATAGTGCTTAGTTTCAGTTGAGTACCAAGAGTTCACTACTACCCCTACAAAAATTTAGAATTAATCCTAGATTCCAAATCATAAATAATTCCCACTACCATTTTATAAACGTTAACACTCTCCCATGTATATAACATCCAAATTAATCCATATGAGAATATTAAAATATGGGAACAAAAATATTTATGTTGATCAAATATTCCATGGTCGCACAAATTGTATCTCATCGATTTGAATATATCAATAATCTATTCATTAAACAAATCATTAGTCCATCCCATTGCAACACTAGTAATGGTAGTTTCTATAAATATATTATAGTTCATTGGCCATCCTCTATCACCTATCGAAAATCGAGGTGTCTAGAAAAAAATAAACTATATATCATTTCAAATCTTGCCTCTATAATTTGGTATTATTATCAAGATACATCTTCAATACACTAGAGTAAACAACCCCCCTAGAAAATTAATATTATTTTAGAAATTATTCTCTCATGATATTTAGATCTACAATTCATCCCTTGAAAAAGAGGGGAAAGTTTATTCTATAAACCATTCATAGAGGTCTTCTCACAATTGAGTTTTACATGAATAATGATATAGATATCGATGATAGATTTGGGAATCCCTGACTCAATCCATAAAGGATTCTATAAGATAAATATATAATAAAAATATCCCACTAATATGTTTAACTACATTAAATTTTAGATCAACATTCAAATAATTTCATCTATTTATCTCCTTTGACTCTTACAAATTGTGAGATAAATCTTTTCTACTAAAAAAATCCCGAAAAAAAATTAACAACTAAAGAATAAAAATAATATCAAAAAAATTATTTTCTATATTCATCCAACCACTGTTTAATATAATTTTGATCCAGTCATGAAATCTTATACTTAATGATTTTGTTATCGGTGTATTCCATGAATCATTCTCTAAAAATAAAATGCCTTTATAACAATAGATCATTCACTAAAATGGACAATTCCTGTTCATGGGATGAATGTTATTTTAAAATTTATAGATTTTAATAGAATGTATAAAACTTCAATATTATATTAAACAAGAACACATCCAATTCCCACTAAATAGGAATAAAAATAGACCTCAAACCATTCACCTATCATAGGTAAAATCAATATTGGATTATAGATAAGCCTCAAATTCTTTTACTGGAAATATATTTCACACTCCTTAGACCCAAAAAAATTACTCCCTTATTTTTTATCTATATTTATAACAAATTTTATCCTAGAAAAGTAAGAAATTAATATATTACAATATATGACAAGTCTTATAAACCATTAGACCTATAATATGTTCATGCACACTTCTCAAGACATTTATACATCTATCTCTTCTAAATCAACCAAAATTATTACTTTAGATACTAATTTCCCAAAAATGCTAACCTAAAAATCAAAAAGGATAATATTGAATGTTTTTAATAGAGATATATAATTTCTTCAGTGTGGTTTATAGATCCATTTCATACTCTTCGTAGAGATCTCATGTAAATGGGGATGTTTTCCATAAATGCCATCATACCAGATTCTATGAATGAAGGGATGGCCATGTTCTTTTATTCCCTAAATGTCATGGAAGTATTGCTGAATCAAAATGGTAAAATCATGTGTTTTAGATGACCATATCTACTTACAAAATAAATTATTTGAATATCATTTTTTGATACATCAGGATGTTTATAACCAAAACTCATGGCAATATTTGAGAAGCATTTTAACAATTCCGGTTGAAAAAATAAATCATCAATCCATTGCAATGGATAATTATTATTGAGGATCACATTATTATTTAGTCATCATAAAATATATTACCATTATAAAATAAGACAACATCTTTCATCATCCTAATCGTGTTGTAAATAAGTTTTCAAGGAAATACTAGGTAGATCTCCTTAGATAAGGTTATGGAGAGGATAATTATGTTACTAATGGTGTTGTTATGTTTTTTTCTTTAATTATTATTGGATTATGGTTTTTTTACTAAATGTAATTAGATATGTGGGTTCTTGCATAACCCATTGATGATTATTTATTTGAAATAAAAAAGTACTAGATAGATGATCACCTAATTAATTTTTTGTACGTATACTTATAATCATAAAATCTTATATCCTTTCATTGTAAAAAAAACTAGGTCACTACATACATATGTAATACTTTTGATAAACCCCTTATCCCAAATCTCCAGGATCAAAATATTCAATTAAAATGGATCAGTTGAATCTAAATGATACAATGAAAGTGGGATAATTCATTTATAATAAATTGAATATCAAAAACACTAACCATCTAATTAAAGAGAAAATAATAAAAAATAATCCATAAAAATAATATAATTGGTATACCATAGGATGTTATACCATATATTTCATGGATTTAACTACTTCTAACATCAAACAATCCATATAAATATTAATAATCCATCATATACATAATAATTTATTACTCTACCTACAATAAATTCCCACTTTTTTGGAAGGGGTATAAGGAATACTAAATATGGTAGATAAAGAAACCCTTATTTGGAAGTAGTTAAAATAGTCTAGAATCTAGGTTATACAGTCCATAACCAATACAAAGTAAAAGATTTTTATTTTTAAGGTTAATAAATACTATATATTCCCACAAATTCACAATATAATTGAAAACAATAAATACTTATTACTCCTCTCTATAATATATCATAACTGAAATATCAATGATCATTATATTAAAATTTACCCTCACATTAAATGAAAAAATATTTTACTACACACTGAAAAATAATAGAATGTGATGCCCCCAAATCGAATAATGAACATATATGAGTAGATTATACTAAAATATCAATTATTAATGTGTAAGGGCCATTAATTATATCAATTGCAGACTAATTAGATGCATATAACTTATTTGATCCCCCAACATTACCCTATGGAAGAAACAAATTACAAGATGAATATTAAACATCCTAAAAACTCTAACTACCTTATCTACCTCCCAAAACTACTCTTTCTATAGGTGGTTGACTTCCCTCCATCATATTTCCACCTAACAATGCATGAGATGCTTCAGTCGATTAAGGTCACTAACCAATCCTTCTTGAATGTTTGATCTTGAAAATATCTTTATATAGTTGAATTATCCAAGTAGATGGAAATAATTAACATTGTAGGATTAATGAGGTTTACTGTTCTTGAAGAATATTCAATAATTGCATCAAAATGGTGGAATTCACAAGCATGGGGTAGAAGGATCACTTTCACCCCGACAGACCAATAATGATACACACCTACTCATCTCTTATTACTCCATTTTCTAACCTCTATAATATCCCTTACAATTACATCAACTTGAAAGAAAAATAATGACACCAATTCTTACCTAGGAACGTATATCTATTAGTATAGAACACGTTATAACCTTTCAATAGGTGCAAATATTGAATAACAACATGATAGTTACAAAATATTAGTTCTAACCCATATCAAAATAATGATATTTTTATTCCTCTCCCTAACATAATTTGGTATTGAAAAGAAAAAAATTAATTAATGATAGAAGAACACTAAATTGGAATTTTTTCCCCGTTCCTACATTTCAGGAATTTCCAAAAAAAATTAACAAATAAAGAGTGTTATGGAAGACATATAATAAGAAATCTAGGAAGAATTTTCAGGTCAATATTTAGTTTTTCATTGCTTCTACCATGACACTCGACCATCAATAGAGACCCCCTTGAAGTATAAAAGTTTCTAATCATACCCTGTGTTCATAATGGTTTTCAATTCTGTAAATGAAATAGTAAATACATTTAATCCATTGATTTTCATCCATTCGTTATATGAAACATAAACATTTTGGAGGATGAAAGAATGTATGTCTTTCAGGACATTGAACAAAATGATCTATAACTAATTGGAATGCATTGGCGTGACATTTCACCAAAACCAACTCACCATAGGGCCTTAAGAGCATCTTTAATATCAATATGTTGGAATCTAGTGTCTGGGTATAAAGTAAAACACCTTTTGGAATGTTTTCACCCTCAAATAATAATTAAAAGACAACATATAATTTATAAAAATTTGTCATGGAGAATATGTATATCTATTTAGAAAAAATAAATAAGTAATACCGAATAAATAGATCAATTAAATGAGTGAAATCCCCAAAACATTGTTCCAAATCATTTATATCAGTATTCGAAAACATCAATAAAAAAATAGAAATTAAAATTAAAAATAATTGAATATAGATAATGGAATGTCATCTTAGATTATACATCCATATCCAAAATAAATTTAAAATATAACAGTACTTTCTAAGTACATCCATACAACCCACAATCACTCTCTCCATCCCAACTCACCCATGAAGTCACGAACGAAACAGAAAAAATAAAACCAAACCTAGAACCTATATAAAATATAAAAACATCATGCACAAAAATTTCTGTTTATATGTGGTATGTGATTGGATGGAAAATAGTTTCTCCATAATTATTCCATGTAATTCCATTAAAAATATTGTATGCCAGTTTTAAATACAATAGAAAATATGGTTCTATTTTTGTTAAGACAAAAACCAAAATGCATGCTCTTAATCCCAATAAAGGTGACAATTTATTCTTTTTTTAACCATATAAATATATTCTTTAAGAATCAAATTAATTTTATTTCATTCAATAAGAGAATTAAAAAATCAACCAAAACCTTGATGTACCCCTTTCAAATCTATTTATATAATATAATTCACACAAACAACAAATAAATGAATAAGAGTTATGAGAAACTTCCTAGGTCCTAATATGAGAAGATCCTAATAGCTCCATGAGGACATGAACCAACAAATGACCAATTTTTCATCCAATAATAACGCAAACCAACTATTTATCCCACACTGGAATTGTCAGGATAACATCCACCCAACCCTATCTCACACAAGAGGGGACATTGAAAATGTGGGTAGTAATTAGTGTATCATCAATCAAGACCTCCCACTAAGACACCTAGGTCCCCATGACCAATTTAATGTTGTAGTTAGTCAACAATTGGTCTATAATCATTAAACAAGGCATAATAAATAATTATCTCGCAAATTTATCACCGTTTATTATAAAATTGGTATTTTAGATCATGTATCTACCACATAATAATAAAAAACCCATAACATGTGAATAAATCATTAGGGTTAAATAATAAGAGTCCCAAAACATCAATAATTTATTTCAGAAGGTAAAAAACATGCCTTGAAAAAAATATTGACTCGGGTTACCAAGTACTATAGTAATTCTTGAAAACCCCCCTTTTAAAAAGCTCTATAAAAACACATAGAAGACCATTTAGAAATAAACACTCTATTATATGAAGAAAACATCCACTTTCAGAATATTTTTTTATATATTTGGAAATTAAAATAAGTAATATGGTCCATATTTGTTATTAAAATATTTAAATAAAATTCATTCATTTTTATCAAGGAATGGCTTGTGAAAACCTTAATGTTCTTAACATAAGATGTAATTACATTAGAAAAACCATTATTCCAAGACCAATTTTATATAAATAAACTTATAAACTCATTATATTTATCATATATTGGAATAATTCAATTTAAAATGAATTTTGAAATATCAATAATCCTATCAATTGAAAAAAAGAATCATAGAAAATATTGCCTTATAAAATTAAAATATTAGTCACAATGTGTCACTTACCATGGAAAACAACTGAATAGGAATGGAATACACTCAATGGGTCAGAAAAATTCAAAATCCTAGGTATGAAGTATCCAAAACCATAACCATATATTGAACTATGATTTTGATTTTTTGGAGATATAATGACCAAGGATAAATAAATATAATCATAGAAGAAGATAATTTAGGATGAAATAGAGATATTTCCATGAGAAATAACATGTGATTCATGAAAGAGAGGCCAAGAATCAAATTAGAGGATGAGGAAACCCTTATAGGGATTAAATAGTGGTATATTCAATGAGTGGGAGGGAAAAGGGAGGATAAATCCATAAAATTTAAAGGGGTAATTAGGGTAATTTCCTCATTTAAGTAAATATGGGTAGACTTCATGTTTTGAAAAACCATGAACTAACCATGAAAATTACATTGTCCACACTTGGGATCACAGATCATTCTAGAAGTATGGTTAGAAAAACCATGTATTGTCCCAAAAAATGTATCTATTAAATGTATCAGGTGCTCTCCCATGGTCATTGAGCTATTTCTTTTGACAGTGCACAAGCTATGCAGACAGACCATGCAAGAAAAAAAATGAATATAAAACCCCCCTAGGTAAGGGTCATCATATGATTTCCCTTATACCATGTGTTCTAACCATACAATGAGGGAATGTTTATATAATTTCAAAAATGAAATCCCAAAATACTCACAACCAAAATTAACCCATAATTACATAATAAATATTACATAATTGTAACACTAGGTGTTACCATATCCTCTCTATGTCACCTTCTACCCTTATAATATACCTGGTGTAAGATCTCAGGTTTTTCAATATGGTTTGGATAAATTTAGTTTTGATTTAAATGATTTTTTACTGTCTAATCTGAATACCCTTTGATTTCATAGAGGTATTGGGGTGCACGAGGATTGTTCAGAGCCCAAATAATTTCATTTAGTAAAATCAGTGTAGGCCACATGGTGAGTAGAAACTATGCGGGGACCGTATCATAGTTACTACAAATCATGAAAGGATAGACAATGGAGAGATACAAGCCACATGGTTTGAGGAAACTGTGTAGATAGAGTATTATTCTTGTGTGTGGAACCAAAAAAAATTAATGGATCCAAATTTCGTGGTTTGTTCATGGTTATTAAAAAAATCTGTAGTGACATTGCAGGTGCCTCTTATCATAGTAGATGTTGCACGGTTGGTTCATGGTCTGGACAACCATGTAAAAAAATCACGTGACCCAATGTTTTTAGGAAAAACAAAAATTTCAATCATAAATGAGATTAAAAATCTAAAAAAACTTCACTTCCCCTTTTTTGAGAAATATTCTCACACAAGGATCTCTACTTGAATCCAATATATAGGCATTGATCCTGTTTTTCTATCTGATCTCATAATCAATCATCGTCGGTCTCATTAGATCTGCGTCGGTGATTACCCAATTATTTTTTTTCATTATTTTTTTATATTCGGATCGACAACATTATTTATGTGAAATATAGTATGCCATATTTTCTATTTTTTCATCCATTCTTCACTTTTCATCAAATCTAATACAAATCAGAAGTTGATATAGGATAATCACTCTACTATGGAAATATAATATGTACTCTATACATTTATCGAGTGGTTTTGTGCATTATATAACATGTTTCCATTGTTCTCCCACATGAAATTCTAGTACGGGCCTGAAAATGAATTCAATAATTGAATTGAATATATTATAACTTGTTAAGTATTCCCACTAGATCCATGATAATTTTTGGTGGTTGAGTCCCCCCACCAATCTCACCCATGGGGTGTGATTTGAGATTTCCATTTTTCATACCATCGATGGGGTGTGTATTTGAGATTTCCATGATAGAGTAAGCCCATTTTTAAATGAATTGACCTGAATTGATTAATTAGGATAAGTTCTTCCTCCTATTCATATTTATTCTTTGATTATATGGTTTATTTGGAATTTTTATATGAGTGGGAAAACCCATTGAACGTAATTGGATATGATTTTTTATATGAGTGGGTAAACACATTTAATGTAATTGAATTTGAATTTTTATATGAGTAGGTATACTCATGGGACTTGAATTCTTGGGAATTGATGAATGGAATGAGGTGTGAATTGAAATGGTAATGAATGAATTTTTTGGTATACCATGGACCTTGATTCTATTAACATACTTTATAAGCCTCACCCATGGGTCTTGATTTATAGTAAAAGAAAGTTGGAACCAATATATTCAATTGATATTGATTCTGTTGGATGTCATGGGCCTATCTACCCCCTTAGATCTGGGTGGTTGGACTGATATCAGACATGATCTATTGACATGATCCTTAGACTCCATGAGTTCCACTACTGAGCTTCTATTGAGATTCTCTTGGGACTCAATGTGGATTCCTTGGACTTTTATACGATGTATTCAGCCGGTTATGTCTAACACATCTAATTAAATGGAACATCTGTGGAAAATGATAAATGTTGGATTTTACAACTTGGTCATGGTTGATATGATAGACAGGGTGTATGGAATGGTTATAGGGAATATGATATATTTTTTATATGGAATGGTTGTGGTATTTATGTATTTTTACTTTACTACTTCCTTAATATGATATTGAGGCTTGTTTTGTAGGGAGCATTTTAGGGATGTACAGGATCACATGTTTTTTAACTTTTTTCTTGGGCACATTACATTTACTATCTTCATAAATTTTATATTATCCACTCTTCCATAGCATGTATTTCATATCCATAATTTTATATAGAAACATTGGGTGGTGACATAGTAGGATTGTATCTCACATCACGTTCAGGCTCTCATTGGGTACCCGAAAGGAAATAATAGATGCAGGTAGGGACTTGGGAATGTTTCCACAGTTCCATGCTTGACAATATTCCATGCTTAGGAGTGTATGAGAATTGGAATGAATAGAGGATTTTGATTCTAGTTCGGATAGTTTTTTTACTTTTAGTAATTTTGTTACAAGCATTGTACTATTTCTAATATACATTTTTTGGCTTCTTTGTACACACATTATATGATTATCATTGTATATTAGATTACTGATGTATTTTCATATACATTCATATATATATATATATATATATCTTTTGGATGTTCACCTATTGTATGGTTGTTTTACTATTTCCACTGTTGATTATATGTTTTCGAACATTGAGTTACACTTTGAAAAGAGGGCATAGTCTCCCCACAGGCACACCGTAGGCCCTCACTAATAGTCTACAACCTCTATAATTTTTGGGATATGAACTTGAGGCAATGTGGACAACTTGTATTAGAGAACCATTCCATGGAATCTAGGTCTACGATGTTACAATGTGGTGTTAGAGTGGTTCCATTGCGAGATTTACTATTTTGAGACAATAGAAAGGGGATTAGGAAAGAATTATTATTTGGTAATGAGTTTATCCAGGGAGTAGCTGACCCACATATAAGAAAAATATAAATTACATCGAATGGATTGTGCATTCTATTTCTGTTTTAACCTGATGAGATGATGGTATTCCATGTCATGAATCATTTTTGGCACTTTATAGGATTCAAATTCCATGAAATATAGGACTCATTTCTTGTCTGTATCATGTTTGAAGATGTTCCATGAGAGATGTACTAGACGACTTTATAGGAATTTTGTACAGGGAATTGGAATACATGGTTAGTACTTATAGTTCTTGTCATAACCTATGTAGTTTTTTCCTGATTAGGCTTTAATAGACACCCTATGCATCTAATTATAAAACATTGAGTCATGGACCATGAGTCACTAGGATTGCAACGTGATGTGGTGTGGATTAGGTTCGGGTTGAATATTGTAACTGAGATGGTAAATTAGTTTCTAATTATTGTGTAGAACCTAAGGAAATCTAGGGGTAAAAAATAGAGTAGTGAAGTCTTTCGACCCAGTGGTTTATTTTATTTAGGTAAAAGGCATCGTTTTGAGGCTTCCCATGCGATGAGTACAACCCAAGACATTGGTTCTTGTAGTGTCAATTTCTATCATCTATGTTTTAGATAGGTCCACATGAGAAATTATTGTGATCGTGAACTAATTGAGTACTAATCCTAGGGCACGATGGGACACATTCAAAGTTTATATAGGTCCTTCCTTCCATCAACGAGTATTTGAGGGCCATATCCAACAATAGGATAAGGAGGAGGTTTCTATGTTCCATGTCAAACAGGGAGAAAGAGAAGTAACAATTGATCATGACAATGTGGTGGCGGTCATGGTTAAGTCATCCAAAAAATTGTAGTACCGAGACAACAGAGTGGGCATGATCCAGGTAGTGAGTTTGTGTCACAGGGATTCTATTTAGAACAGTTTTATATTTTGTAGCCTACCAATGAGTATCAAAAAACTGGACCATCTATAGTGAGAGATACAATATCATTAGCCTCAACTCATGAATCTTATATTTTTTTAATGGTCGATCACAAATTTTAATATATTTACTTGTGGTGTAAATTGCAGGGCTTATGGTACATTTTTCTTATGGAATTATGAGGCTAGAAACAATGTTTGGGATCAAAACATAGGATGTACATTAGTACATGGAGTTTCCCATTCATATTGGTGGTTTCACTTCATCTAGAATCTTTTTTCCCTCGATATCAAATGGGTTGGCTGCATACTTCTATTTGAAGGACTAGTGGAATATTGATCCCACATTGACTTCTATTACGATACGGTGACCTTCACATCACCTCATGGAATAGTTTATACAAAAAACTGTGAATGGGATGCCTAGGAGAACCGATCTAGACTAGAAAAATATGGGTTTGGTAAACAGGAAACCCATATTTCTAGTTTAAATCTACATGATCAGAAAGCGTTTCATAAGGACATACCACCAATGGTTAATCGTTTTAGGGATGAATTCATAGATTACTTATCTTGTTAACCTCATGAGAGAGTGTTTGATTTCGATATATATCTAGTACCAGGAGCATCACTGGTATCCATTATACTTATAGAATGGAAGTGACAATTTTTTAATAGCTCAAGATGCTGCTAGAAGATTTGGAGGAAAACATGTTTATTCATCCCAGTACTTCCTAGTAGTGTTAGCCAATACATTTGGGGAAAAGGAAGATTGAACCATTAAGCTATGAAAGTATTATCATAAATTAAACTAGTTGATGGCTAATAATTATTATACCTTTCAATAGATATATGGAATGTATGATCATTTATGAGGATCTCAAGTGTTCTAAAAAATAGGATTGAGCTCAAGTTATCAACAGGTGTGTTTTTGACAAGCAGACATACCCTATACAACATTTTATAGTATAAATGGTCTATAAATGTATATTGTTTTGTTGTTATATATCATGAACATGCCAACTATTTTCATGGTCCTAATCAATTGAGTTTTCCATCCTTACCCAGATTTTATTCATGGTTTCATTGGATGATATCTTGTTGTATTCTAAAAATTGAAATAACCACGCCAATCATCTTGAGATCATTTTGCATACACCAAGAGAGAATAATTTAAATGTTAATTTCACCATGTGGAACATCATGATGAATAAGATTTACATATTATGCATATTATCTCAAATGCATCAGTATTAGTAGATAAATATAAGGTTATATCTTTTATTTCTTGGTAACATCCCATGAATATCCATGGAATACATAGTTTTTTTTGGATTGATAGATATTACATGTGTTTCATACAGGTATTCTCACACATAGTTGTGACACTTAATAGCTTAACTAAGAAGTGTATGCATTTTTTAAGGATAGATACCTATGAGATAGACTTTTAGTAATTAAAAGGGAGATTGAATTTGTAACTGGTCCCGATTATTCCAAAGTTGGGTAGGATTTACACAGTGTACTATAACACATAAAGTACTAATCACGGAGAAGTGTTGATGTAGGGAGACAGAACCATCTTGTTAGAGTCTCGGTAGCTGGGGCCACATGATTGGAATTACTTGATGCATGATCTCATTTTATCTTTAGTTTTTTCATGATTTTCAATGTTGGAGACAATATTTTGTGGGAGTTAATTTTAGGGTGTACAATGACCATGAAATCTTCAATTACATTAATTCAAATTGTGATCTAAATCAGAGGACAAAATGGTTCTTTGAGTACCTATAGCCTTTCAAATATGAGCCCTCCAATATGTTTTGGAGGGGTAATGATTTTTTTGACACACTCAATAAAGAGGGATTGGTTGCATGAAGTTCAGTAGGTTTGTAGCGAGTGGTAGCTTATGGATTTTTTATTAAATATTCACTTAGAGTTGATGTATTGTTTGGGGATGAAGATTATTTCTTATCTAGTTATGAGATATACTATTCTGGATGGAGTTTTAATGTGACAAAAATCAGATCCATAGTGCCTAGTCGTATGGGAGAGTGTGGTAGGTGAGGACCCACATCCTATTTAGGCTACATGTGAGGATGAGATTCTATATTTCCATGGTAACAAGTGTAAATGGTACATACATCATTATTACTTCTGGTCATGTTTGAAAAGAGGGGTAATTGGTTTTTTTACAATATGTTCCACTTGTCAGCAGGTGTAGAAAAAAGATCAATGACTAAGAAGAAATCTATAACAATTACATTTCCTGATTGGAAATCGGACAATTTCATGATGGACTACGGGATTGGTTTTCCGATTGCTCTTTGAGGTAGTGATTTTTTTTGGGTTGTTTTGGGAAGGATCATGAAGGATGCACATTTCCTAAATATTAATGATACCTTTAGTGTAGATGAGCTTGGGAGGTTTTATTTACATAAGATAGTATGACTTCATTGGGTCTCGTGCACTACTATTTCATATATGGTTATGAAGATTATCTCTCATTTGTGGATGATTTTTAATAGGTATTTGGTTACATAGGTACTTATGAGAACAACATACTACCATAAGATAGATGGTTAGTCTCGGCATATAATGCAGGTTCTTGAGAACTTGTTGTGAGCATGAATCTTGGATTTTTGGGGTTCATGGGAGAGGAATATAACCCTAGAAATGTTTGATTAAAATAATATCTATTATGTGAAGATACAGATTTCTCCTTATGAATATTTGTATAGTAGGCCATGATGATCACCCATGTGCGTGTAAGAAGATGTTTTTATAGCTTTAATGGGAACACATCCCATGAAGGAAACTTTTAGGCAGGTCCATTTGACCTGGAACCTGATAGATACAACATAGTATCAATATAAATCTTATGTAAATCACCTTCTATGATTTCTAGGGTTATATTTTATAGATTTAGTATTTTAATATATCTCATTGAGGCTGGGACATAGGCAGATCGAGAGATAGGATAAGCTTTCACCACGATCAGTCAGGTCATTCGAGATTCTGGAGATAATCAGCCAGATAGTCTCTCAGTTGCAGTTACCTGTTTGGTACCAGTCTATGCTTGACATCTTCTATGTATATTAATTAGGATATTATCACTCAGAGACATATCAATTTCTACAACCCTAGGATGTGGAAATACAGTTTGATGTGTCCTTTTAAGAGCATCTTATTCTTAATGTTGATATGATCATGAAGGTTCTCCATAGATGGTTAGTTCCTCTAGTATTGGTGTTATGTCAGCATATATATTTACTAGAAGATATATTGATGTACGAGGTCGATGTATGTTCTTAGTGGATAGAGATAATATAATACGAATTAGGACCACCCTTGAGATAAAAATTCGTGGATTAATTTCTTTAAGGGGAATATTGTAAGGCCACAGGTTTTCAAACAAGGTAAATATCTTTTAAATTTTGATTTAAATTGTTTTATATGGTCTAATGTCAATATCCATTGAGGAAAAAGAGGTATCATGGGTTTCTGGACCATTTTCGGATCCTGGAGACCATCTTTTTAGAAAATTAGTGTTGACTGTAGGGTTAGTAGAAACCGTACTATGAAGGTCGCACGATTACTACTAATCATGTGTGGTTGGATAATCGAGAACTAAAAGATGCATAGTTTGATAGAAAATTATAAATGGAGTCACATTCCAATGTGGGGAACCTTCAATTTTTAGAATAGTATAATTGCACAGTTTTTGCATGGTTGGTCAAATTGTGTGCACTGATCGTGATGGAGCCCCCTTAGCACAGTAGTTGGCACATAGTTGGAACAAATTTTGGCCAACTATGGGACCCATTTTGTTTGAGTAAAAATGATTATTATAAATTTAATGACTTTACAAACATAATGATATCCTTTTATTCCTTTTCTATGAAACTAATTCAGGTAGGGAACTCCTCTTGATTCCAAAATATAGGCCTTGACCCCATCTCTCCATCTAATATTGTCATCATGCATCATCGACCTCATTGCATCCATATCAGTGAGTATTCAATTCCTTCTGTTCTATTATTTATATAAATTCATTTCGATGGATTTATTCAGTTTTAAGATAACATTCCCTATTTTTAGGTTTTTCATATTCTCTTTCTTTTTCATTATAATCATATCAAAATCATAATCTGATACTGGATGAGCACTCTACTATAGACATATGAAAGGTGGTATATAATTTTCTTGTGTGGTTTTATGCTTTATAGATCCAGCTTCTATTAAGCCTCCAACAAGAAATTACAACACTTCCCCAAAAATTAATTGAATAATTTATTTGAATGTTGTAGAACTTGTTTGGTATTCCCAATAGTTCCTTGAGACTCATTTGAGGTTGTTTCCCCAAACTATGGTAACCCATATAGGGTGCCTTTGAGATTTACCATTCTAATACCACACATGGGGTGTGTATTTTAGCTTTAATAGTTATAGGAATCCCATTTATAAATTAATAATACTAAAAAGATTAATTTTGAGATATTTTTACTCCTTCAAATATTGATTATTTGGTTAAATGTTGTTGTATGGAATTGTTATATGAGTGGTAAAACACATTGAAGGTAATTGAATGTGAATGGTTTTATAAATGGGTAAACTCATTGAATATAATTTATTGTGAAATTTTATATGAGTGGGTATACTCATGGGACATTAATTCTTGTGAATTTATAAATGGAATGAGATGTGAATTAAAATAGTAATGGATTACTTGGTTGGTATGACATGGATACTGATTCTATTTAGATGCGATAGACATTTCTCCCATTGGTATTGATTTATGGTAGAAGATACCATGGACCAGTATACCCCTCAGATCATGATTCTGTAGGATTCCAAGGGAATTTCTACCCCATGGATCTTGCATGTTTGACTCACATTGGACATTATCTAATGACATGTTCCTTGAAATCCCGTTTTTCCATTACCTAGTTTCCATCGAGATGTTCTGTAGACTCAACAAGGATTCATTTGTCTTATATACCATGGATATGGACCTGTGGGGTCTAACACATCTAATTAAATTGAATAGACCATGGTTAATGTGATATGTTTGAATATATACCTCAGTTATGGTTGATATGAGATGGAGGTTGTATGGTGTGGACATGGGTAATATGATAAATTGTGTATATGTTATTGTCATGGTATTTACATCTATTTACTTTATTTATACCTTGATAAGAGCTTGAATCTTATTTTGAAAGGAGCATTGTATGGTTGTATAGGATCATATGTTTGTTTACTTTTTCTAAGGGAAATTTACTTTATTTATTTTCATACCTATTATATTATGAACTCTACCTTAGAATGAATTGTATAAATTGTATTTGTTATTGACACTTTGGGTGGTAACCTATAGGGATTTTATCTCACACCATGTTCAGCCCTGTCATTGGGCACCTGAATAAGCTTTATCGATGCATGTAGGGATAGGGGAAAGAACATACAGATCGACGCTCGAATTTGTGCCATGATGAGGTGTAGGGGAGCAAAGGACCGAGCTAAGGCTTGTAATGCTATCAGGGATTGTTTTTGGTCTTTTTGGTACTTTGTAACATATATTATACTATTGCATATATACATATATTAGCTGTTTTATTGACAGATGACATCATCATCATTGTATATCAGATTACTTCTATATTGTAATATATAAATCTATCCACAATTGAATGTTTCTATATTTTCTCATTGATTTACTACTTATGGTATTGATTATATGTTTTTTACCACTATGTTGCACTATAACAAGATAGAATAACGTCCCCATCCACACACATCAAGCCCCCTCTACTAGTCATAAGCGTTTGGAATTTGGGGAGATGAACTTGGGGACATGTGGCCAAAAGGTCTAAAGTAACCATTTAGTGTCCCTTGGTTTTGAAATGTTACACATGTTCAATGTAGAAGTGGAAGAAAGAGAATAACTGTTAAACCTCAAAATTTGATGCAGGTGGGTCAGGGAAAAATAAAGGGTGTACTCTCTAGGGAAAGACACATAGAATAATTCATCATCAATAATAACCATCTAAAATACTCATTATATAGAAATCCAATTCATCATGTAAAACAAAATAGTCTATAAACACAATAAATCACACTAATCCTACACAAATCTGTAAAGGAATACATATTTTTCTAGGTATCTCAATCCATAATAGGTATCCTAAATGGGTGTAAAGAAAGAAAATGAGCCTAAAATAAACCACCGCTAGAGATAAACATTCTCTACCAACCACAATCAACCCTTGAAAATAAAATCTATCAAAAATAACAAGAGGAACAAACTAAATAAAAACTAAAATAAATTAATGGAACTTATCACCAAACCAAAATGAAATATCCAACCCAAAAATGAATTTAATAAAAAATACACTAACATGATTTAGTGAAACAAACATTGGTTTTAGACATAGGTCACCACACCTCACATGGGTAAACTAGGAACTCAACGATGGAACACAGTCTCATGATGATACCATGAAACAAAAACCATCACACATAGGTTCCCACCAAAAAATCATCAGGTCCTTGTTATCAAAGAAAAAACCCAAAGGGCTCCCATGTTCAACTGACCATGAATTTATATCCAAAATGAAAAACATCTATAACCACACAATACCCTAAAAAAAAGATCATAGTAACTATGCATAAATATAACATCAAATGACTTACAACCCACATAAATTCTTCAAAAAACCCAAATTCTAAACGAGATCCAAATCCTCAAGGTATATATAACCTCTATAAACAAAACACAGTAAATGAACACCCACAAAGAATAATAATCCTAAAAAAAATGCCACCCAATTAGAAAAAAATATTCCCCCATCTCATAAAAAACCACCAAACAATGGAAACCCAAACTCCCCACATCAATCATAAGTCTGAAAAAGTACCTCCTTATATAAAAATAACATTCAATGGATCATCGAAGACCCAATATGAAAAAAAATACACCATGAAATGATCAACACCTCCACCATAGATCTCATGATATAACCACTAAATGACAACAACCTTAAAAATTACCCATGAGAGGATCCATATGAAGGGGATGTTCTGAGTCCACCCATCTATTTGGAGTCTTGGGGGAGTCTAACACTAAAATTATTTAGTATAAAAAGTGAAAGGATTCACATTAAGGATCATCCTCAAAGAAAATACTTATATATATTATTAACTGTTTTAGGAGACATATTTTAAATATCTCTATAATGGAACTCATAAAATTCATGAATAAATATCTAACATAAACAATCACATTGAAACGAATGGAAATATATAATAAGTAAAATAATTTTAAAAATATATATTAATCATAGGTCAATTTTTTTAAATCATTTATTCCTGTAATATAATTTTAATCCCTCTGTTTTACAATGTATACACTTGATATAAAAGAATTTATTTTAAAACATATAACCTTATCATAAAAATACACTTCCATTTTGAAATAAATAAAATAATTTTAACACATATTACCATTTGAAACCATTTTTTAACCAAACAAAAAATTAAATTTAAATCCTATCATTATAAAATTTCAAAACATTTACATGAAATTCCACATTTATAACCATTCCTATTATGAAATTGATAACCTCAAAAAACAATTCTCATAGAATAATTGATAATTATTATAAAAAAATACATAAAAAATAATTTAAAAATCAATGGTTTAAAAAATTACCCTATTTTCACCTAAACAAACTATCAAAGAAACAAACACCTAAATGGAATAACCAGAAATAATACTATATTTCCTTAAATAACTTACTCCTCAAGTTAAACATCATCAAAACCCCTCTTCAATTCATCCCATACAAGTGTATACTTCTATCACGACAAATAGGGACAAAGAGGGACAAACGAATAAATTTTGAGGGATACATAGATGTAAATAGTTTAAAAAAATGACTTTCATGTCATTAACCAACCATTTTTAACCTCTAATAATTTCATATATCATTCCACATGGGATCCATATAGATTTACAAACCATAAAATTTAATAGTGAAACCCTTATTCTGCTTTTGTTTGACCAACAAATTCAAGGGTACCTTCAAAATCACCTACCAAGCTCATTTGGGATCCAAATATCATCTTATCAAATCAAAAAACTTCAAAAAATCAATAACTATATCAAAATGAAACAATCATGTCCCAACTATGCAGGGTAACTCAAGGATCCAAATGAGAAATAGATCATTAGGCTCTCCCCTCTTCCACCTCTCGAGTTCTAAAATCTTTATCACCTTGATTCAATGAAATAATCAAAATAAAAAGTATGTTATCAAGAACCAAGGACATTAATATGAACCTAGGATATAATAATTTTTTTAAGGAACCTTCTTTGGATCATGTATCATGTCACCCAATCTGACTCACCAATGGGCCTTGAGGGAATTCTTGATCCACACTGGATAGAAACTAGTGCATCGGTATCAAGTAAAAGACCTCCATAAATGGTTTGGAACTCAAATAATATTTATCATATAGTGTATTGTTTTACCATAATCCCTCAATGAGAATTTTTATATTAGGAACATATGTAAAACTAAGTACGTAAAACCAAATAAATAGAAAAATTGAGTCACAACCAACATGTATGATCTGTCTCATTTCTATCTACAAACAAAAATAACCCTCATAAGCACATAGAATGCTATAATGAAAATAACTAAATGTAGGTAAAGTAATATCTTCTTGGACGATACATAGGTATCCAAAATAATACAAAACTCGACCAAACTACTTGATCACCACCAAGAAATGAATTTTTTACCTCCACATCCCAACACACTAATTTTCCCAATAAATATATAACCAAATCAAAACAGAACATAAACCCTTATTAAAACAAAAAAATACATAGACACAGAAGAGTGTGTATTAGTGGTATGAGATAACCTACCCAGTAGGATCTCCCCAATGATTTTAGAAATTCCTCTAAAAAAATATTAATTCTATTTTGAAATACAACAGAAAATAATGATTTGGATGTTTTATGTTGGAAGAAAACTAAAACACATGATCTAATTCATAATTAAGGCATAACATCAATATTTTTATAAGACTATATTTAATATTGGCTATTTAAATCAAAAAACTTGTATCACCTTTGAAGAGAGAATTAGAAAATCAAATAAAACATTTAATTTGCTTCCAAATCTATTTAAGAACTCTCATTCATAAAAACCACTGTTACCCTCCCATTTAAAAACATTTTTACAGATTCAATTTTTAAATTAATTTAAGAAACCAAAATAACTATAAAATAATAATTCATAATAGGTACATGAACTACTATATCAAGATAACACAACCAAAAGTTGTCTAAATATTCCAAAAAAACATGTAAAATAATGTATAATAAACAAAGAAAATCTACTACATGAACCACCACTAAATGAAAAATTTTAATGGATAACATCCTAGTTTATTATGTGAGATAATCATAAGATAAATACGGAAAAACAACCAATAACCAGCCTATATTGCATACAAAATAACTAAATCTACTAGAATTTCCCACACTAGCATCATCATGATGACACCCCCTCTATGAGGCCATATCTCAAAATAACGGGTCACGTAGAATTGTTTTTACCATCTAGGGTTTCTATATAGACCTGGAAATTTCAAGGAAATTTTTTTCTTATATAATTTGGAATTTTACGCGTCTGCGGTTTCTGACAGCACTTAATTCCGAGGCCCAGTGTGCCAACAATCAATTTCAGAAGTTTTGTTCTGGTACATTCAGTAAACGTACGTGTGGGTTTTTCTATCTTTTGAACCGGTGCATGGAATT
Organism: Viscum album; assembly: GCA_963277665.1. Classification (NCBI taxonomy): domain Eukaryota; kingdom Viridiplantae; phylum Streptophyta; class Magnoliopsida; order Santalales; family Viscaceae; genus Viscum; species Viscum album. The sequence goes on from OY728127.1 coordinate 1,304,231,245, forward strand.
GAAATCTGAGGGCACCGATGAACTCGTAGCACCAGAATTCGCTTAAGGGTCCTTTACGGTAGCTGCATTTCATGTGGGTTGAAAGTTAATTTTTGGGGTTTAATAAAAAATTAAATAAAATTATTGTGAACAATTTTATTTATCTTCGGTAGTTAAATCCAACATAGGGAAGTTATTGGTGGGGCCCGCACCCATATAACTGCTCATGAGAGGATATTTGTGATGTGGGGCCCACACGACCCCAAGCCAATCACCTCCCCTCAACTCCCCATTAACACCCCCCTTTCATTAATTTGACAACTCCCCCTTATTGAATGAGATCTCTTCACCATGCTCTCTCTCTCTTTAATATTTTCCAACTAATTTTAATAAATTAATTTAAACTTTTCAATTAATTAATTAAAGAGTTTTAAATTTTGAATTACATGTGTGAATTAAATAATATCGTTAGCTATTATTTTATTTTGGGGAATTCATTGTTTTGAGACGATTTTGGGCGAGCTCTTGAGAATTTGAAGAAGGAGTTTCTCCCTTCAACGAAGAACATTGTCCTTCCAATGAAGAACCACTGAAGAATGACGATCCCCTCTTTCGATCTTCAGCCAAGCCAAATGAGAAGGAGCCACCTACAAGGAATGCCGATGACGTACCATCCTCAGCTCCTTATTTCCCGATGACAACGAGTTGAAGTCGTCTCCCTGAAACGTCATCTTCCGTGACGCCTGATTACTGCAAACCTTATTTTGAGGTAGGGGTTTCATATAATTTATAAGTGAATAAATTATCCCATTTGAGTTTTTTTTCATTGGAATAACATTGGCCAATTGTTATCGCCTAACGCGGAGGACGCGGTTCGAATGAACACGGCCCGACGACCCTCTGATGATTTCCTGAATTTATTCGCGATAGTAGATTGTTGAAAGAGGGGGCGACGAGCGAAGGGGCGGCCGCGCACTGGCCACGTGTACAAGAACTGCAGCCCGCAACAGCCGGCCACTCTTCTGACAAAGAACTGGCTGGCTAGGCCGGCCAGACCTAATAGATCGCGGTGTGAGGAGGGTGTCGCGCTGCGGAGGACCGCAGGAAAACAGGATTGCAGCCGGCCTTATGGGCTGGGATGATTCACGACACTAGGAGGTTACAGTGCTGGAGGAACTGCGGCCCGCCCCTGCGGGCTGCTAAGGCCAAGATGACCGGCCGGATTCGGCCGTCCGGACAGGAGGTCGGCACTTTCGGTTCGAGTTACCGGGGGGCCACAACCACCACCTTCTACCCCCCCCCCCCCCGCAGCGCTTGGCCAGCCGGGGTAGGCCTGGCCGGGTCATGCCCCCTCAGGCCAGGCCATGCCCCCTCGGGTCGGGTCGTGCCCTCTCGGGTCGGGCTGCACCCCCTCAGGTCGGGCCGCACCCCCTCAGGCCGGGACACGCCCCACCGGGCTAGGCCGCGCGCTTCACCGAGCCGACTCAACTTTTTGTCGTGTCGAACCTCCCAATCCAGGTCAGGCCGACCCGCCAGCCCACTAGGCTTGATGGGTCGATCCCATTATGCTTAAATGCGAATAACATGAAGACCATGCATCCGATCAATGCGCCATATGCGGCATTGGGAACCTCACGACGATGTGGTCCTTTTGAGTTACTCTATGTGAGTTTTGGACAACATTGGAAAATGACCAGGTTTTGGAATGAGCATATTTCCAATCGGGCCCCTGGAACAGAAAAGCCAATATCTCTCAAACCGGGCGTCTGATTGACATGTCGTCTGTCGCGTTGGGATCCTTTTTATGAGACGGAACTTTGGGATACATCAACTCTAGGATTCGTGATAGATGATGTATCTACCCCTTGGCTCGAGGAGTGGACCCTCCTGGAATCGAGTGTGATGTGTATGGGAAACCTAGAGCTGGCTGCAAATTCGATGACAACTGTACTAGAATCCTCTGTGGGTTCAGTAGCAATGACAATTGTACAAGAATCCTCCATGGGTTTAGCAGCGACAACAACTGTACTCGAATCATTCATGGGTTCGGTAGTGACGACAACTATACTGGAATCCCCTGTGGGTTCGGCAGCGATGACAACTGTACTAGAATACTCTGTGGGTTCGGTAACAACGACAACTATACTAGAATCCATCGTGGGTTCAGCAGAGACGATGAATCAGTGACTACATATGATCATCTATATCTCTATAAGAAAGATGTTTACCTGTGTGAGTTGAGTCTTGACTTTCAATCATTATCATCTATGTGATTGACTTATTTCTTGTGTGGAATGGGTTGTGCTTGGGCTCAAGAGTTGGATCTGAACTGGGACTAATGACTTTGGTATATGTATGGGAATAAACCTATGTAGAGTTAATTGAAACTTTTTTATTTATATTTCCTTTTTGGTTTATCCTTCATGGATTCTGGGAGACCTTCGGGGGTCTCGGGGTCCCTATTGAGTATTGTTATAGTTACCCCTTCACGGGCTATGCCCACACTTCGTTGCGTTGGATACAGACGATGGAAAACACTGATCGTTGTAGAGACACATGGATCTGGATGGTATTCAGAGGTGGACCACTCAGCGGGACGTACAGGGAGCTAACGGACGGACCCGAGGTGTTGATGAGACCATATGTACCAACCCTTTAGGTGGTATCCCAGGAGGATGACTCAATGGTTGTTTCTTTAGTTTACTACTGTTGTACTAGTCTTTCAGTTGTACTGTACTTACTGTTGGGCTTGTATTTCCGACCCCTTTTTTCATAAGTTACCTTTGTATATAGTTTTAGTTTGTGATTACTTCAGTTGTGCACTCTGTTGTGTTTTTTTACTTCTATAAATGAAATGTCTTCCCAGTATAGGGATTTACGCCTTTGGAGCTAGTCGCCAGCCCCCGGACTATGGAAGCTGGGCTTGGGGTAGTCACAGCACAGGCCCCGAGGACGGGTCGTGAAAAATTGGTATCAGAGGAGTCGGTTCTACTGCATAAATCAGGACTCTGATTTTTTTTTCTCTTTGTAGTTATAGTGTTAAGAGTATTGAGTGTGGTTATCAGTCCAGGGAGTCCAGTGTTGGTGTGGCGGCCGACGTATCCATATACCAGGACCATGACCTCAGATTTCCGGCTCTGTGCACGAAAACACTAATTTCATACATCTTTCAATAGTTTTCTTTTTGATTACTTTGTGTTAGCTCATCAGGTATATTGTATGACCGTGGTGCACATGTTTCTTTTTAGGATAGCCCTATGAAGGCAGCCAGCTATAGTTCTGAGTCATAGGCGAGACGGTAGCCCACCGAGAGACGAGGCCACGGTGCAGGGCCCCATCACAGCAGAGGCACCAGCGATACCACTACCCACTGATCCACCGATACTAGCAGCTCCAGTAGCAGAGGGTGCACGCCGCTTGAGTGTGTTTCACGGGTTTCAGCAACAGAGGCCACCCAGGTTCCGTGGAGAGACAGACCCACATGAAGCCAAGGAGTGGTTGGAGGCTGTCGTTAGGGTTTTTAGATTAGTAGGGACACCAGCTAATCTTATGGTGATCATTGCTACGAGTCTCCTAAATGAAACAGAAGGTAGATAGTGGAGATTGATGCTCTAGATGAAAAACGAGGCATCTCTACTCTGGAGAGACTTTGAGAGTCTCTTTCGCTCGGTGTTTTTTCCCACCACCCTTCGTGCGGTGTGGATCCAGGAGTTACTTCATCTGTGACATGGCAGCATGACAGTAACTCAGTACTCAGTGAGGGTTATGGACCTCTCACACTAATCCACAGATATGGTACGAGAACCTTTCTTCAGGGCCCAGACCTTCGAGCAAGGACTCATGCATGAGATCAGAGCTTCGTCGATTCCCCTCAGCATCCTGACACAGGTAGGGGTGCTGGAGCGAGCTCTTCCTGTGGAGTGTTTTCTCACTGTGAAGTCACCAGTAGCGAGACCCTCCACAGGGCGACATGTAGAAAAGTCTTCTGCAGCAGGAATTAGACAGTTGACACAAAAGTCTAAGAGGATCAGGCCATCAGGTGGACGACCTCAGGATACAGGTTCGATTGTGTGTGGAACACAGAACATATCCAGCTAAACAGGTACCAAACATTGCTATGCATGCGACGGGTAGGGTCACATGACTCGAGACTGCCCGACCCATCATGCAAACGACTAGCAGACAGTAGAAGGACCTCCCAGGTAGAGGCAGAGGTTCGACTGTGGTGGTCCACAGGGAGTAGGCGGACAAGGCAGAGGAGCTGGCCAAGCAGTGAGTGGTGGACGTTGTTTCGAGGCTCTACAACCACCAACACTAGGAGGTCCACCCCATCCACATGGAGCAGGCGAACAGAGGCATGCTCATATCTAGGAAGTTGAGGCCTTTGACCATGGGGCACCTAAGATGATTCGAGGTAATATTTTTGTCTACTCCACCCATGCTGCAGTGCTTATAGACACAGGTGCGAGTCATTATTTTATTGTCATTGCCCTTGTTCGGAGCTCGGAGATTCCTACGGAACCGTTGGCTCGAACCTTACGGCTAGAGACTCCTACAGGAGAAGACATGATGATTACACATTGGTTTTGGTAGTGTGATATTAATCTAGGAGGTAAGACCATCGGCTGAGATCTTCCTATAGTGGCGTCGAGGCCTTATGATGTCATCTTGGGTGTGGACTGGTTCTCTACATTCCATGCTTAGATCGACTGCATTAAGTGCAAGGTGTGGTGTATCCACACGGATGGGAGCAGGTTCACCTTCACCGGTGATAAGGGAGCCTTTGCAGCGCATGATGGACTTTTTTAGAGGAGGGGGAATCCGATCACCCATCAGTTGGCTAGTCTTATCCTTGGAGAAGTTGATGTACGGAGTTTGAGATTTCTTGTTGTTGTGGATCGGTATGAGGATGTTTTTTTTTTGATGACATTCTTGGACTACCTCATCATAGAGAGGTAGACTTCTACAATGAACTGTACCCCAGGACAACACCGATATCTACTCCATCATATCGGATGGCTCTCGCTGGGCTTCGTGAGCTGCGGGTACAGCTGGAGGACTAGCGGGGAAAGGGATTCATCTGACCCAGTGCTTCACCATGGGATTCTCTGATTCTGTTCACCAAGAAGGAACAAGGGAGCTTGCGACTGTGTGTCAACTACCGTCACCAGAATCAGGTGACCGTGAAAAAAATACCCACTCCAGAGGATTGATGACATATTTGATCATATCAAGGGAGCACGTTGGTTCTCAAAGATTGACCTCGGGTCAAGCTATCACCAGCTCAGAGTTCGAGATGAGGATGTGAAGAAGACGGACTTCAGGTGTCAGTATGGCCACTATGAATTCTTGGTTATGAGCTTCGGCATAACCAATTCTCCAGTGATATTCATGAGTCTCATCAATAGGATATTCCAACCTTACCTCAATTTTTTTTTGTATTCTTCATTGACGACATACTGATTTACTCAACTACTAAGGAGGATCACGCCTACCACTTGCAGGTTATACTGGATACACTCCGAGAGCACCATCTTTATGGTAATCTCTCATGGTGCTAGTTCGGGATTCAAGAGGTTCAATTTCTGGGACACATCATCTCGGCGGCTAGAGTTGTAGTGGACCCAGCGAATATCAAGGCAATACTTTCTTTAGAGCCACCCAGGAGTGTGATGGAGGTTCATAGATTCCTAGGTCTGGTTGTATACTATTGGAGGTTTGTGACAAACGCCTCCAAAGTTGCAGCACCACATTCAGCTTTGACGATGATGTTGAAGCCCTTCTTGTGGTCAGAGAGATGCCAGTATAGATTTTAGGAGCTGAGACAGAGGTTGACAAGTGCACCTATCTTGAGATTACCAGAGGATGGTGTTGGGTATGTAGTTTACTATGATGCATCAGGGACTAGAAACAGGTACGTCCTGATGTAGGAGGGATCAGTGATCACATACGATTCACAGCAGTTGAGGTAGCATGAGCAGAACATTGCTACCCATGACCTGGAGATAGAAGGAGGGGTCTTCACCCTGAAGATGTGGCAGCACTATCTGATGGGTGAGTGCTTTATAGTCTATTCTGACCACTGGATTCTTAGGTACATCTTCTAGCAGAAGGACCTAAACCTGAGACAGAGGTGATGGCTCGAGTTCTTCCAGGACTATGACTTTGAGATAGTCTATACTCCTGGGAATGGTAACGTTATAGATAATGCTCTCAATAGGAGATCATGCATTCAACTACTAGAAGAGGCGATGAAGAAACTAGCTGCATTGTAGATATCCTTTGTGGATAGAGATAGAGCATATTTTCTATAGTCTCTCATAGTCACTCCTACACTCCTTCAGTGATTTTGAGAGGCATGGCGTGGGGAAGTTGACTGTGTGACATGACATGCTCAGATATCCTCAGGGCAGGCACCTGATGGGTTTTCTGAAGGAGGGGAGCACTTTATTTTTTCAGGGGATGTACTATGGTACCAGTTTCATTACATGAGGAGGTGTTGAGGGAGTTCCACACTTACCCTCTAGCGGTACATCCAGGAATGACGAAGATTTATCAGGACCTCAGATGACAGCACTAGTGGCCGGGTATGAAGAAGGTTGTAGTAACGTTCATTTCACGATGCCTCACTTGTCAGCAAGTGAAGGCAGAGCACCAGGTGCGAGTGGTCTTGGTTCAGTCCTTAGAGGTCCTATAGTGGATGCGCGATGGGATATACATGGATTTTGTGATGGGGATTCCACGTAAATCTATAGGGCATGACTCTATCTGGGTGTTCATTGGACGAGACACCAAGTCGGACCACTTCCTTCTGATTAGAGAGTAGGGCTCAGAAGAGATACTGGGATGCATCTACGTTCAGGAGATCGTACAACTTCATGGTGTTTCGTCATCTATCATTTCTGATCGAGATGCTCAATTCACATCCTGGATATGGAAGGGGTTACAGGAGTATTTTGGGACGCATCTACGTCTGAGCACTACCTTCCATCCTCAGATGAACGACCAGACATAGAGGACCATTCAGAATCTTGAGGATATGCTCTGTGCAGGTGTCCTTTAATTAGGTCGTATCTAATAGGATCACTTAAGTTTTTTGGAGTTTGTGTAAAACAATAGCTACCACTCCACCATCGGGATGGCACCATACGAGGCATTGTATGGCTGACCTTGCAGATCACCTCTGTGCTAGACTGACCCTGGGGGGTCAGCACTTGTACGACCAGAGATGATTCAGGCTACAACAGAGAATGTTCAGATCATTCAGGTGTGGATGAAGACTGCACAGAGAAAACAGAAGTCCTATGCTGATAGGAGACGGAGACCACTGGAGTTAGAGGATGGCGACCACATCTTCTTACGGGTCTCCCCACGACGGGTTCTACGGAGATCTGGCCTGGGTGGAAAGTTATCTCCATGTTTCACCAGACCTTTCTAGGTCCTCGGCAGAGTAGGTGATGTGGCTTACTGCCTGGCCCTTCCACCTCAGTTACACCGGGTGCATGACGTCTTCCATGGATCTCAACTGAGGAGATACGTGCACGACCCGGCCCAAATCATCGACCATGGGGAGATGGATATTGCTGAGGGGCAACATTCACAGAGGTTCCGGTGGAGATCAAGGATCGGTAGGAGCAAGTCCTACATGGACGGTCTGTTCTTCTGCTGCACATTCACTGGTAGAATGGTAACCTCTAGCAGAGCACTTGGGAGTGGGAGGCTCAGATGCGTGTACAGTACTCCCATTTGATTCCCTAGTGTTTGTTGTAGCTTTACAGGGATGTAAATACTTGATGTGGGAGTAATTTAAAGTCCTAGAAATTTAAATGAAAATATTTTCTTAAATACTTTGGAATTTTACGAGTTTGCAGTTTCTGACGGCACTTAATTCTGAGGCCCGGTGTGCCCGACATCAATTTCTGATGTTTTGTTCAGGTACGTTCAGTAAACGTACGTGCGAGTTTTTCTATATTTTGAACCATTACACAGAATTGAAATCTAATGGCATCGATGAACTCACAGCACCGGTATTCTCTTAAGGTGACCTATATTGCAGTTGTGTTTTATGCGGGTTGAATGTTAATTTTTGGGGTTTAATAAAAATGATAAATAAAATTGTTGTGATCAATTTTATATATATTGGGTTGTTAAATCCTACATGGGGAAATTATTAGTGGGGACCACACCCACATAACCTTTCATGAGAGGATATTTGTGAGTTGGGGCCCACACAATCCCTAACTTATCACATCCCCTCAACTCCACATTAACACCCCTTTAATTAATTTGATAACTCCCCCTTAATGTTGAGATCTCTTCACCCCCCTCTCTCTCTCATTAATATTTACAAACACATTTTAATTAATGAATTCAAACTCTTCAATTAATTAATTAAAGAGTTTTATTTTTGAATTACATGTGTGAATAAAATAATAGCCTTAACTATTATTTTATTTTGGGGAATTTGTTCTGTTGAGAATATTTGGTAGAGATTTTGAGAATTTTAAGAAGGAGTTCCTCTCTTCAACGAAGAACACTGTCCTTCCAATGAAAAACCACCAAAGAAAGATGGTCATCTCTTTTGATATTTGGCCATGAAAAAGGAGAAGGAGCCACCTGCAAGGAACACTGACGACGTGCCATCCTCAGCTCCTTCTTTCCTGATGTCAAAGAGTTGACATCGTCTCCCCGTGACGCTGTCTTCTGCGATGCCCGATTACCGTGAACCTTATTTCGAGGTAGGGGTTTCGTATAATTTATAAGTGAATAAATTATCCCGTTTGAGTTATTTTATTTGGAATTACTTTTCCCAATTGTAACTGCCTAACACAGAGGGTACGGGCTGAAAGAACATTGCCCGACGACCCTCCGATGTTTTACTGAATATATTCATGATAGAGGCACGTTGGAAGAGGCAGCAATGACCGAAGGCGGCGGCCGCATGGTAGCCACATGCGGAAGAACCGCGGCTCACAACCGCGGGATGCTCTGCTGACAATGAATTGGCAGGATAAGTCGGCCGGCTAAGCCGGCCGGACCGATGAGACCGCAGCGCCACAAAGGCGCCGTGCTGCGGAGGACCGCGACCTGCGTTCCGTGGGCCGCTTGGTGAGAAAAACATCTAGCATCCAGTTGGCCGAGCTAAGAAGACCCACAGAGCTAGGAGGGTTCCATGCTGGAGGAACTGTAGTCTGACCATGGGGGCCGCTTATGCCAGGAAGACCGGCTGGCTTCGTCTGGCCGGATAGGAATGCGGTGCTGCTTAGCGCTGCCAGTTCGGGAGACCCCCCCCCCCCCACAGTACTCGGCCATGGAGCTGAGCTGCTCGACCATCATGCCGAGCCCCTCGACCAGTCGGGCCAGGCAGCAGCCAGTCGTGCCGCGCCGCACCGGGCCGGGTCGTGCCCTCCCGGATCGGGCCACACCCCCTCGGTTCAGGCCGCACCCTCTCGATCTAGGCCACACCCCCTCGGTCCGGGCTGCACCCCACCGGGCCGGGCCATGTTCTTCACTAGTCCGGTCCAAATCTCTTCCGGGTCAGACCCGCCAATCCAGGTCAGGTCGACCTGCCTGCCCACTGGGCCTGACAGGTCGGGTCCATTACGCATAAATGTGTATAACTTAATGACTGTGTCTGATCGACGCGTCGTCTGTGGCCTTGGGACCCTAGCGACGAAGCGGTCCTTTTTTGTTACTCTATGTGATTTTTGGACAACATTGGAAATGGATGGGTTTTGGAAAAAGTGTATTTTCAATCGGGAACCTAGAACAGAAAAACCAATATCTCTCAGACCGAGCGTCCGATTGATGCGCCGTCTATCGCGTTGGGTTCCTTTTTATGAGAAAGAACATTGAGATACCTCAACTCTTGAATACATGATATTTTATGTATTGACCCCTTGGATCAAGGATCGGACCCTCCCAGAATCGAGTGTGTTGTGTGCGGGAACCCTAGAGCTGGCTGCGAATGCAACGACAACTGTACTAGAACATCTGTGGGTTCGACAGTGACGATAACTGTACTTGAATCCATCGTGGGTTCGGCAATGACAACAACTGTGCTAGAATCCTTAGTGGGTTTTCTAGAACAAACAACTGTATTGGAATCCTCTATGGGTTCGGCTGCGATGACAACTGTACTAGAATCCTCCGTGGGTTCGGCAGCGACGACAACTGTACTCTAATCCTCTGTGGGTTCGACAGTGACGATGAATCAATGAGTAAATCTAATCATTTCTATCTCCATATGAAATATGTCTAACTATGTGAGCTGAGTCTTGACTTTCAATCATTATCATCAATTTGATTGACTTCTTTCCTGTGTGTCCTGGGTTGTGCATGGGCTCGAGAGTTGGAGCCGAACTGGGATTGATGACTTAGGTATATGTATGGGAATATACCTATGTAGAGTTAGTTGATACTTCATGATTGTATCTTTCTTTTTTGGTTTATCCTTCATGGATTCTGGGATTCCTTCATGGGTCTCAGGGTCCCTACTGAGTATTGTTATACTCACCCCTGCACGAGCTATGCCCGCACTACGTTGTGTTGGATGTAGATGACGAACAACACTGATCGTGGTAGAGACTTGTGGAGTTGGATGGTACCCGAAGGTGGACCACTGTGCGGGATGAACACAGAGCAGACGGACATACCCGAGGTGCTGAGGAGACCATCTATACCCAGCCTTCAAGTGGGATTCCCAGAGGATGACTCAGTGGTTGCTGCTTTACATTACTACTATTGTACTAGTCTTTCAGTTGTATTGTACTTACTATTGGGCTTGTATTTTTGGCCCCTTTATTTTCAACACTTACTTTTGTATACAGTTTTACTTTGGGCTTACTTCAGTTGCATACTCTGTTGTGTTTTTTTACTTCTATAATGGAAACTCCTTCCTAGTATAGGGATTTATGCCTTTGGTGCTAGTCACCAGCACCTAGCCTATGTAAGGCGGGCTTGGCGTAGTCACGACACGGTCCTCAAGGAAGGGTCGTGATAGTTGCATGAATCATGGACCCCACCTAGATACCAAGGCTCTCATATCTAGTATAATGTGGAGGTGATTCATCGAAGAATACATGAACAAAAAAAAATATGTAATAAATCTCCCACACCTCCATCACCCTCACATAGAGTAAACATTTTTATATCAAAAATCCATTGTATAATAATATAAACCCATAATGAGTGACATAGTATTGTGGGGAAATAATTAAGGTCTCAAAACATCAAATATTAATTTGGTATGGTCTCAAATAGTACTAGATAAAAATATGAATCAAAATACCAAGTATTTTTCCACTTCTTACAAACCCTCATTTTAAAACGCTTATTGAAAAAACATTGAAACCCATTTCGAAATGAAAACATAATTATAATAGAAAAACCAAATGTAAAAACATAGGTTTCCATTTTTCATAAACCAAAACAATTCCCAAGGACACTAATTTCTAGTAAAATAATTTAAATAATACTCATATAAATTTTAATCAAGTATTGGGACATGAAATAAATTAATTTCAAGACATAATATGAAATTTCATTATAAAAACATGTATATAAATACAAATTTCATAAAAAATAAATTAATAAATAATTATAAATATTTTAGAATGTTATTATTGTATTTAAAATTAATTTTCAAATCCTAATAATTCTATGAATTTTAATACAATGTAATGTAATATAAACACCAAATTCAGAACCATCAAAAACAAGTCTCAATGTCTCACCTTCCATGTTGGAAAACTGAACAATCAATGAAACACTCTCTACTGGTCTTAGAAAACAAAAAAAAATTTAAGAATCGTCAAAAACCTAAACACAATCACGGAATATGATTTAGGGTTCCTATAAGATAATGAACTTAATATTAATAGATAATGGATTATGGAAGAAGAAATTTTAGAATCAAAGGGAGAGGATACCTTGAGAAATCACTTGACATTCATGGAGGAGGGGCCAGGAATCAATGGAATGTAAAATTAAACACTCTTATTTCTCTAAGAGATGTTTTCCAATTGAGTGGGAAGAAGAATAGGTGATAAAATCATAAAAAATGAAGAGGTAATATAATTATATTATCCATTAAATGAAATATGCACAGAAAGGATTGTTGGAAGCATAGTTTTCTAAACTATACATTAACCTAGTGGATAAAACTATACACACATATGAAAACCACATGGCTGGGCAGTATGGTTACAAACACCTTGTTACAACCATATATATGTCTCAGTTAAAAGTTATAGGTGCTATCATACATTCATTGAATAATTTCACTTAATAAAATCAAATTCATTATGATTGACCCTACAAAAACAAAATGAAATAAAAATGTACAAAAATAATTTTCACCCCATGGTTTCCCATGAACCGTTCATGCTAACCATTTAAAAAGGAATAATATAGAATATTTTATAAATAGAATTCCAAAATTCTAAATGCTCATATTTAACCAAAAATAAATAATAATAATTCTTGTAACAATAACTTGTGGTGTTAAAACCTTCCTAATAAACAGACCTCTACCCAATAACCTGTAGTAGCTAAGAAATTCCCTCAAGGACCTAGGTATATATAGAAAGCCTAGTGGGTGGAGAATTCACATCATACCATTCTTATATGGTTGCTGGTGGTTTTTCTGGTATAATACTCCACATTTATATAAAATCACATTATATCTTCTATCTAAAAAAAATTTATGTTATTAAATATTGGATAAAAAAATAATGTTTATAATACACATATACCCCCTCTCATTTATTCTCATTTATCATATACCTATACATAATAAATAAAAAGTCAAAATCTTTCGAAGAACCTTCTAACAAACATAAGAATAAAATCCTAATTAATAATGATAATGTAATGACACAATGGAATTAAATTCTTATAATTATGTCTCACAGTATCATCACATAAGCTTACATATATAACAAAATACAAACATTATAAATAAAAAATAAGTTAAATAAAATGTGTCTCTAGAAGTTAAGAAACACATACCGATGATATAATAACTTGACATTTGGAATAGTAATATAACCCCTATGAATAGTAAACTAGTCAATGTAATAGTAACCTCACCAATGAAGGTATGAATAAAAATTCTCTATCTTATATGTTTCAATATTATATAATATATCATAGTATGATTAAATAAATATTTTAGAAATTATTAAATATGTGTTTCTATTTTTGTTTGTCAAGTATATTTTATTACAATTTTTTGATTATGTTAGTAAATCGAAAAGAAATTATATTTTCATAAACTGTATTTATAAAATAATATTTTGATTTCTAATTATTATATCATATATTTTATGAGACATAAACTAATTTTTTAAAGTGTAAGATAAGCGTTTTTTATTTCAAAATTTGTATCTTTAAAGTAAATTTTGATTTTAATTAAAAATTAAATTTACCTTATTAAGAAAGTTATTTTTCAAAAATGGATTTCATTTTATAATTATACACGTAGAAAAATGGTTATGGTTTATTCTCAGTATTTTTCTAAAATACATGAATTTTTAGTGAATAGTGAAATATGGTAATTTATGATATATGTAAATAAATGAATTTTTTAGCCATGCTTAAATAATTGATGATATAAGTGATAATTTTTTCTAATTAACATCCACATTTTACTGTATTTAGTCGGAATAATCATTATTATTACTTATCTTGAGAAAAATAAAAAAATAATGAATGAAATAATGAGAAAACACTCCCCTCCCCTACTATAAATACCACCCCTCACCACATTTTCTCCTCACACCTCTAAAGACTTTATCCTTTTCTATATTATTCCCAATACTCTTCCAAAACCTCTAACCCACATCTATTATATTTTTTTCTTAAAGAAATACATAAAACCAATCACTTAACGAGGCTCCCAAGAGGATGGAATGAAGAGGTAAAACCCTCTTTTGTTTTTTTATCAATTTCATTTCAAGTGCCATTACATTATTTTCTATCCTCATATATCCTCATAAAAATGGTATGATGACTCCATTACCTTAAATATACTATAATATTTTTATGTTAATGGAATAATTAATCATCATATTTTTTCCCCTCCTTTTATTCTATGAATGAAAACAACATCCGATATGTGTTAATTTATAACAATCAAGGATGATGGGTTTTCAATTTCTATTACCATATCCAAGTATGGTCATGAAGTCATTTTTATTGTTGAAAAATATTATTATATATGTAATGTATCCTATGTAATTTTCTATAATCATTTTGACAAATGTTTTTAATTTATTAATCCAAACAAGTTCGTTGATAAAAAAACTTCTCAAAATAATATAGTCGTTTATCATTAATGATTTATCTAATTAATAAACCACAATTCTAGAAAAAAAGAATTATTTTAATATTTTATAAGTCCATTAATAATAATTAATTTCATTTCTTTAGAAATATACTCATAATATATAATTTTACACCCTCATATACATGTAAACCGATAATGAAACACAATGAAAATATTCCACCAAAATGGTGAAATTGAATTCCATAACTCACAAAATTGGACATAAATGAACTTAATAAAATTTTTACAAATAAAATATATGTTTAAATGTTTCCATATATGTTAATTAATTAATCTAATTTGTTTATTCAGGGAATTAAGATCGATTTTAGAATCGTTTCGGAATAAGGTTATGGATTCTACCCGAACCTCCATTTTTCATCCGAGTTATTGATTCCCTATTTTAACCAAATTATAATTTTATTTTATTTTTATGTAAATATTATAAATTATTTTTATATGTCAAAATAATATATCAAGATCTATTCATACTTCATTTCATGGATATACATGTTTTTAAAGGGTTCTCTACTCAATTTTTCCTGATAATCAAGCCCGATTTAAGGGAACCTCCATAATTCATTCCCATTTTTAACTGTGATCCTTATTATATTTTAAGCCACATTTATTTTTTTTTAAATCACACATCATGAAAAACTATCTTGGATCAATTATTATTTTAAACAAACAATTATTCTTTTTTCCATTTTAAGAATCCTAATATTTTTCAAATAAACCATACTTAAATGTTTTATCTCTAAACTTTCTTAGAAACTCTTTTCAATTATGTTTGACATGACATATCCTGATATATTCTTATATTTCTTTATGAATCTCCATGTATGATTAAATTCCTTTCTTTAATGTACACTTTTATGATACCCCCATTTATTAAACTTTTTACATGATTATGATACCCAATTATTTTCATGGGTAACCCTTATGTTATGTTTGATTAATTATGTTTGATTAATTATGTGGAAGGAATATTCTTGAATATGATATGATGGATGCACCAAAATTTCCCTCAAATGAATTGGGTAAAGTAGAGTCTCATGAGATGTTATCTACAACGGTCTTGGTGGTTAGCCATGACTTGTGATCCTCTATGTGAAATGACCCTTGATTTGTGATCCTCTATGTGCAATGAAGATTGACTCATTATAAATTAATGTTTTATTTTTCTTCTAAATTACCATAAATCTATGATTATATGATCATATGTTAGTATTCCATGGGTTTAATCATGTTTCTGTCATTTTTATATTATTATTTTATGCCTTCTAACCCATATGTTAATTCTTTTTATTGTTTATTCCATTATTGGGATTTTTATCCCATACATTTGTTCATTTTATCACCTAAATATCCTATGAAGATATAAGGGATCAAGTGATATTTTGAGCTCTTTATGGTTATTAAATGAAATATTTTCTTATTTTGGAATAACGATTATTAATTATGTACCTAATTTCCAAGACACTAGACCTTATGATCCTTGTCTTGTAATTTGATGTATAAATATTCTTTAGATCTTGTAATGATATGTTTAAAACACTAGGGTTTATATATTTGTTTTTAGAGAGATGGATTTGTTATTTTTGGAGGCTATTAATAGATAACATTAGAAATAACCCTAGATATAAGACTAAGTATGATAAAACATCCCTAAATTTGGATAAATATAGATTCAGTGGTTTATCAAGAAAATAAATCCATGTCAAGATATTAAAAGTGGATGTGGATCTGGAATAGATGTACATAGGATGAAAAAATACAACAAGGTGTTTTGGTCATGAGTTAAGGAAACCTGGTACATGACAATGGGACTAATTGTGCACTGGGTTTGACACTCCTGGTAGATATTATTTGGTAAATTCATAATCTCATGAAAAATATTGTTTAAGAGAGAAATGAAAATTATCATATTAATATATTCTAGGAAACAAATCTTGGATAACCTAGATTAAAACCAATGGAATAAAAAGATATGAAATAATTTTATTTTAAGTCTTTATCCTTTTATGTTTAATGTTTCCTTTTATTCTTATCTTCATGGTGTTCCATCACCTTAATTGCACTTTCTTTTTCATAGAAAATAGAAGTAAATAGAAGAACACATGACAACAATAAATGTGTTTTGTAATGTTATGACTTACCTAATAAAATTAAAAATATGAGGGGAACATGTGGTCAAATGTTTATGATAGTACTCACTCAAATGGATCACATTATGAATAATAACATGAATTGTGTGGAACTCCCTCATTCCCCATGGGAAGAACAAGTTGTCACTGAATCCTTAATGTTGAAAATCCCTCACATGTTTAGTGTATCTTATGATCCCCTCCTCATGGAACAATGGATAAACTAAATTGAAAAGATATTATTTTTCCTCTAGTGATCAAATGAATATAAAGTTGTGCTAGCGGTCTATCATTTTGATGGGGAAGCTGATCAGTGGTGGAAACAGATCAAAAATATGATGTCCAATGAAGAAATTAGTAACATGGATTGGGTGTAATTAATGAAAACGTTTCTCAATAAATATTATCCATGAAACATCCATTTAAATAAGGAAAGATAGTTCTGTGGACATAGGAAGAAGGAAGATGAGTTTAGCAGGTCGTGTGAAAAAACATTTACAGGGACTTCAAGATACACCAATGGCTTCGTTGTGAACACCAGAACATGGTGGATCACAAATTTAGTGAACTAATGATTTGTCTGTGAAAATAATTAGAGATTAAATACATTGTTAGTTATTTGGAAATTGTACATTGTTCCATCCGAGTTGAAATGGAGATCATATACTCTTACTAATATCATGGCACAGTGAAAAAAAAGATGGAAATAGAGTCTAATAAGGGTGGATCACCAAATAAATCCCATGATTGGAAATAATCCACAATATCCCACATGTCAAAATTTTGGGAAGAAGAATCCTAGGAACTATGTAAAGGGGACTAATAAATGCTTCAAATGTGGAAGAATGGGTCATTTTTGTATGAACTTCTTAAGGTATATGAAGAATCCCACTAGCATGGAAGAAGAAATGAAAGGTTCATATAAATGATTAGTTAGTAGGAAAATGTTTCTACTGGAAGTAACATGGTATTTTTTTCAAACCAATTCCCTAATATGATTATTTTCATAGGCAATCATCATAAACCTCTAAGGAAACAAGGAAGGGCTTATGATACCACTACTAAAAATGTGCATCTAGAAAATGATGTGCTGTCTGGTACACTAGTATTTCATTAAATAAAAGAGAACATATTATTTGATTTTGGTACAATGAATTATTTCATATCTTGAATTTTTATTAGAACTATTCAATCACCACCACAAAATTTTCATGTTGAGTTATTTGTGAGAATAAATAATTGAGAAATTACTACATACAAACTTCATAACTCAACCCCGGTTAATGTCTATAGACTGAACCTCCTATAAAATTTTATCATACTCCCTTTGGTGGAGTTTTTTACTATATTGGGCATGGAATAGATATCATTGTACATAAATAACATCAACTGTAGGAAAGGGATATCACTCTTCACATCCTAAAGCATCCTTCAATTATATACAAGTGAATTAAGGAATATTAATCTCCTTCAGAATCATTTTCTCATGTGTGGATATTTTTTACCTATGAGAATGACTATCTAGATAAAATAATTGATACAAAGGAGTGAATCATACTCGAATATATTCCCATCGTGAGGGATTACACTAATTTATTCGTAGAAGTATTTTCTAGTCTTATACCAGATTGAGAATATTAGTTCTCAATTGAACTTATTCCTAGATCTCAGTCTATATCAAAGACAACATAAAGAATGGCCCATGTTGAGCTGTAAAAGCTTTAGAAGCAGTTATAGGTTAATCTGGCCAATGTTTTTATACTCCTGAGTGCTTCACTATGGGGTGAAATGGTCATCGATGTTAATAAGAAATATGGATCAATGCGACTCTTCAATCATTATTGTCATCTCAATAAAAAAAGATAAAAAACAATTATCCCCTACCATGGATAAATGACATGTTAGATCAGCTACATGAGGCCAGTTATTTATCTAATGTGGACCTTTAGTTGGGATATCACCAATTAATGGTTATGAAAGAAGATATTACCAATACTTCCTTTTGAATAGGGTAAGGACACTAGAAGCAAATATTAATTCCCTTTAGACTCACTAATTCTCCAGCAATATTCATGTACTTAATGAAGATTCTTTAGATATTACCTTGACAAATTTTTGGTTGTTTTTATCGATGATATTTTGATATACTCAAAGAGCTAGGAGGAATAGCAAGAGAATTTTAATTTTGTGCAAAAAAATGGAATGGAGAAACTATATAAAAAAGTAAAGTAAATGTGTGTTCTGGATGGATGAAGCATCATTATTGGGGAATATTACCACTAGAAAGTAGATATTTGTGGACCATTACAAGACATAAGAAATTGAATAATGGGCCATTCAAACAACTGTAATGGATCTCCATAGTTTTCATGGTCTACCTTGGAATTACCGATTATTTTTGAATAACTTTTCATTATTGTAAAACCCAATAACTAATTTGACACAAAATAAAGTGAATTTTAATGTAATCAAGAATGAGATGAATTATTTAAGGAGCTCAAAAATAGGATTATCATTTCACTAGTACTCACTATCTCAGAAAGTGGAGAACTATTTTAGGTGTACAGTGATTCTTAAAATAATTTCATAGGTTGTGTGCTGATGAAAAATGATTTAGTGATATCTTACACCTCAAAGAAGAAACAAATTCATGAAAAAAACAATCCCACACATGATCTGGAGCTGGATGTTGAGATATTTGCATTCAAAATATGGAGAAATTATCTCTATGGGGAGAAGTTTTAGATATATACTAATAATAAGAGTCCCAAATATATATTTACATATGAGGAACATAATTTTTTCTAATGAAGATGGTTGAATCTCACCAAGGATTATGAAACCTCAATCCAAAACCATCCTAGTAAGGAAAATATGGTGGTGCATGATCTAATTATAATGGATCCTAAAACATTATGGATAATGAGATTTGATAAGATTCCAATCATTTTTTTGTTATAATGGTTGGACATGGGAATCCTGAAGGGAGTAAGATCATTATTCCTTTCTCAAATGATTGACTGACCACCCCTTTAGAGAAAATAAAGGATGCTCAAAGGAAGGATGTATATATTTTGAAATGGGGGAAGCTATTAGAAATGATAAGTCCTATGAGTTCAATATTAATGAGTAAGGGGTTGTATGACTTGGATCATGATTATGCGTACAATCCAATACTGAGATAAAGAAGGAGTTGTTGAATGACGCGCATAACTCAATTGTCTTTATTCTCCGTGGGAGTACGATGATGTTTCAAACTATATGAGAGAACTATTGGTTGGAAAATATGAATAAGAATATTTCGAAATATACATCAATGTTCCTGGTATGTCGACAATTGAATGTTGAAAGACAAAAGTCTAAGTGGATGATGCAACAATTACCCATACAAACATGGATGTGGGGGAACATTACCATGGAATTTGTCACTAGACATAAAAGAAAATACATAGGAAACAATTCTATATTGGTCATTTTTGATCATCTTACAAAGAAATCATGTTGAATTTAAATTTTAGAGGACTTATCTTTGGATCCCCTTTCATGGATATACATCAAAGATGCTTTCATGCTGCATGGATTACCACTATCAATTGTATCGAATCGAGATCCTAGAGTCACTTAAAATTTCAGGAAAAGTCTTCAAAATGCTCAAAGTACAAAGATGAACTTCAATACGCCCTATCATCCTCAAAGTAATGTACAATTTGAGAAAACTATTCAGACACTCGAAGACGTGTTGAGAGTAGGTTTTATGAAGTCCAAAGGAGGATGGGACCAACATCTGCCTCTGGTTGAGTTATTTTACAACAATATTTTCCACTCTTGCATCTGAATGGATCCATATGAATAAATTTATGGTAAAAGGTGTATAACACCATAATTTGGGGATGAAGTCAGTGAGCATAAGTTTCTAGGACCTTAAATTATCGAAGAAATGGTGGAGAATGTGAAAACCATTCTGCAACACATCAAGGCATCCAAAAGTCTACAGAAGTGTTATTAAGAAAATAATTGATTGGGCCACGAGTTTAAGGTTGGAGACCTAGAATTCCTCCACATATCTCTGTGGGAGAGGATCATGAGATTTAAGGAGAAAGGTAAACGATGTCCCAGGTATATCGGCCCCCATCGAGATTCTTGATCGTGTTGAGGGTGAGGCCTATTGAGTAGTTCTTCAAAAAAACAATGTCTGAAGTACTTGATTTATTCCATGAATCCTTATTAAATATGTAAAAACCATATCAATAACATTTACTAAATTCATATGAGGTATAGTTGTAGAATGATTTTTCATTCGAGAAAGAACCTGTGAAGATCTTGGATCATAGAGTTAAAGTTGTACGAAACAAGACTACTCACCTAGCCAATGTACTATAGAGGAACCACAACTATGAAGATGCAACACGAGAACTTGAGGAAGAAATGTAGGATAAGTACCCACACTTTTTCATCATATAATTTAAAATGAAATTTTGAGGATGAAATTTCCTAAGGGGGTAGAATGTAACAACCCGATGTAATTACCTTAATATAATTATGTCTTATAGTATAACCACATAACATTACATATAGAACACAATACAAAGATTAGAAATGAAGAATGAGTGAAATAGAATTTAACTCTAGAATAAAAGGTACACATACCGATGAAATAGTAATGTGACCCTTATGAATAGTAAAATGGCCATTGTAATAGTGACCTCAACAATGAAGGTATAAATAAATTTTTTTCCAACTTATATGTGTGAATATTTTATAATTATATCATATTATATGTATATAAATATTTCAAAAATTATTAATTATGTGTTCATATTTTTTTAAGTCATGTATATTTAATTAAAATTTTATGAATAATATAATAAAAGGTAAGGTAATTTGGTTTTCATAAAATGTATTCAAAAAATAAGATATTGATGTATAATGGTTATAAAATAATTTTATAATACCTTATCTAATTCCACATATTTATAAAATTATATTTAAAAAATTGAGTTCATTTTTAAATTCTACACATTGATAAATGTTTTGGGTTAATTTTTGGGATTTTTCTAAAATACTTGAATTTTTGTCAATAGTGAAATACAGTAATTTATAGTATATGTAAATAAATGAATTTTTGAGTCATGATTTAGTCATGGGTGATGTAAGTGAAATTTTCATGGAATTAACATGAAATCATTACCATATTTATTATCCAAAATCAGCACTAATACTTTTCTAGAGAAAAATAATAAAATATTAAACAAAATAATGAGAAAATGCTCCCCTATTCCCCTATAAATTCCACCCCTAACCCCCTATTTCCCCCCACATATCATGAATTAACCTTGTTTATATTATTTCAAATACTCTACCCAAGCCTCTCCCACACATCCATGATATTTTTGTTTTAACAATAGTCTAAAAACCAATCCCTTAATGAAACTCTCATGGGGAAGGAATCAAGAGGTAAAGCCCCCTTCAATTTTCTTTCAATTTCATTCCATGTTCCCTTACATTATTTTTTCTCCTCACCTATCCTCATCCAAAAGTAATAAAAACTATAATATCTTATATATACTTGAATTTTATTATGATAGTGGAATAACTCATCATTATATCTTCCTCTCCCTCCTTTTATACTTGGAATGAAAACATGATCTGAGATGTGTTAATTTTTAGCATTCAAGGAAGTCGATATTTCAATTTTGATTATCGTATTCAATTATAGTCATTAAAGAATTTTTATGGTTAAAAATTATTATATATGTAATATATCTTATTTAATGTTCTGGAATCATTTTTTACAAATGGTATTTATTTATAAAACAAAACTAGTTCGTTGAATGAAAAAGTGCTCAAAAAAATCCACGCATTTATAATTAATGATTTATCTAATGAATCATCCCAAACTCTGTAAAAAATATTATTTTAAAATTTTTTAAGTGTATTAGTTATATATATGTTCATTTATGGAGAAATATCCTCATTCTACATAATTTTCCATACTCATATACAAGTAAACTGATAATAAAACCAAGGAAATCAACTCTCCCAATACGTGAAATTGAATTTCAAAATCCAAGAAAAAGGACATAAATGAAGATAATAAAATTTTACCAAATAAAATAAATATATCATTGGTTCTTGATATAATAAAAAATGAATCTAATTTTATTATTCATGACATTAATATCGAGTGTAAAAGCTTTTCAGACATATGGTAGGGGATTCTACCCCAACCTGCATTATTGCTTCGGGATATTCATTCTCTTTTTTACCCATATTTATTTATATTTTTTATTTAAATAATCTAAATGATGTTTATATATTCCAAAATATTTTATCAATATCCACCCATCCTTCGTTTCTAGGATATACATGTTTTTAAAAGGATCCCTGCTCAATTCTTCCTGATAAGAAAACCCGTTTTTTAGGGAACTACCAAAATTATTACCCATTTTCAAGTATACTCCATTATCTATTTCAATACACCTTTATTTTAATAAAATAATTAATTTTACCTTTATAAACAATCTTGGTACAATTCTGTTTGTATACAATAAATTATTCTTTTTTCCATTTTAAAGAATCCTCAATGTTTTCTCATAAACCATACGAAAATGTTTTATCTTTAAGGATTCTTAAAATCTCTTTCCAGTTTAGTTTGACACAAAATATCAGTATATATAGCTATATTAATTTATTAACTTCCATTTATGATTTAATTATTTTCATTCATGGAAACTATTATGATATTCCCATTTATTATTCTTTTGAAATGATTATCATACCCATTTATTTATGATGGTAACCCTTATTTTCTTTTTGATTACATATCTGTGATTATTTATGTGGAATGAATATTCTTGATCATGTTATGATGGGTGTGCCATGATAGTATTAAAATTCAATGGGTAATGTTTTTTCACATTAGACGTTATGTGAAACGGTCTTAGTGGTTAGCCTTGACTTGTCCTCTACTATGTGATATGGTCCATGACTTGTGCTCCTCTATATGCAATAATATTGGACTCATACTAAAGTCATGTTTTATGTTTCTGTCACATTTATATTGATCCATGGTTATATGATCCAATTTTATGATTCATTATTTTTAATCCTTTTCCATTCCTTTTTATATCATTATGTTCTTCCTTCTTACCCATGTGTTAAGCTATATTTTAATGTTTATTTCCTTACTAGACATTTTAGCTAATCCCTTTGTTCATTTAATCCTCATGTTATCCTATGATGATGTATCGGCACAAGGGATTATAGGATCTCTATAATAAGATTAAATAAAAGATGTTCTTATATTGGAATCGTGATATTTAATTGTGTACCTAATCTCCAAGACACAGGACCTTACAATCCTTGTCTGGTAATTTTTTGTATAATTATGCATAATATAATGTAATTATATGTGTAAAAGAATAGGGTTTCTATAGATAAAATTAGTAATTTCATAAATAAATGAATAACATTGACATTTATATTAATTCAATCCTCACTAATCATTAATTAGGAAAAAAATATCTATTTATTTTATATTTTTTAGTTAATATTAATATCCCATTGATTATTAGAATTAATTAAATAAGATCATAGAAGTATATAATTTCATGTTTTTCTATAACTTCCTATCTATAAGTGTCTACTCATGATCCGTGAGACTTATATTGAATAATTATTAGTTAAAAGGAAAAAAATATTAAAACTATACTACCCTATTAAATAAATCATCCACTATAATTATGATGTGTATTAATAATTATTTCTAATTCTCAAGTCTTGATGTTATCATCTCTTTTATTTTTCAAAACCTAACTACCCTAAACATCTTCTAAAGTCCATTTTTAATAACCTAATCTAGATTTCAATTGTCTGAAATAAATCTCCATAAGATATCAAGAATAATGATTTATCTCCATTAGGCTAGAATAAATGTTGAGGGTAACTATAATGTTGTGGGACTCAATTCAACCTATTTCCATATAAATCAACATCATTACTCAATATTGAAAAAAAATCATGAAAATCTTATTTGTATGTAAGATATTCCAAAAAATATAAACATATATTCTATAGGGTACCTATTAAATATGTATAATAATTTAAATCAATAATCTATGTGTATATATGTGTAAAGAAAACAATATTCCAATCATATATATAATCCATTAGTAATTCATAATTGTTAAACTACCCATGTTTACATATCCCAAAAGAGAAAAAAATTTACCCAATGCATGATTAATTTATAACATCATCTACATATTCTTCCAAAAGAAAACTAAAAATATTCTAAGTTTATCTCCATATTATACCACCATCACCATATCTAAAGAGTTCTATCATAACTCCCATATCCCAGTCCTAGTAACCCTTATGAGTTAGGGCCATACCTTTACCCAACTCATGTAAAAAAGAGATATTTACACATCCCATGGGGACATGTGTATAGTATCAGTACATCAGACCAAGTAGGTAGTCACCACCTGGCCCCTACTTGTCTATTAAAAGTTCAAATTCTTACAATATAATCATATAGTATACAAGTAATAAAATTAAAATATCTATCATTTTATCATTTAAGTGATTAAAATAAATAAACTAATATACATTGGTTGTTGGTATCCCTATGATAAATGGTCCATGGTAGAAACCAACATACTTTCTTCAAGCCATGATCAGAATCTATAACTTTAGAAACCTATAAATAATTAATATTATGATATATTTACAAGTATATATGTTAAGGGGAAAACTATTCATGTTCTTGAATGAACACCCATATAGAAGAATGGGAAACCAATTGAGCTCTGTAGGCCGACCCATATAATTTCATTGTCACTATCGTCAATGGCCAGATGTACCTATAGGTTTTTAGAACAATATTTTCATGTCATCCAAAACATTATAATAATAATAAATCATATATAAAAATATATAAATAATTAAAATATCTATCATGATATATTTTAAAATTCTCTACAAAACAAGATATGACTAATAATCAAAACAACGTTTAACAAGTAGCACAAATAATTTGAAAAAAAACTAGTTACATAGGGATAAACAACTCTACCAAAAAAAACTATCATATTTATGTTATATTTTTACAAAAAACACATACATATATATATACACACTGGAAAATAATTTTAGTTTTAATATTAATATATCTCATGACGTAGTCAGCCAATTCATTTCCAAAATATGTGAGAGAGGTTGTGGCACCTACTAAATAACCTATCGAGTTGTATTAAAAAATTTAAATTAGTATGAGATACCACCACATGATGAATTCAAAAATCCTAGAACATGGGAATATATGGATTTAAATTCTTCTAATGGAGATATTTGGAAAATAGGTAATAATATGGTTTCCCTACCTTAGACGTATCAAAATTTAGCTAATTGGCACACTATTTATGGATCCATAAAACAATTATAAAAGATCTATATTCAATATTAATAGAGAAATGATGAGATAAATTAGAAAATAAATAGGATTTTTATGGCCCAATAATCCTGAAATAACCCTTAAAATTGGCTTTAGATAAATGGTAAGTCGATAACAGTTTATTTTCATTAAATGAACTACTCTTGCACCTATCACGTACTGAATAAGGCTAAAATTGGTACCCATTAGACACTGAGTACCCATTTATAGGGAATTATGAACCCAATATCTGGATCAATGTATTATGAAATTTAAACTAGATACAAAAGGGTACTCATTTCTATGCCACCAAGTAATCTGTATAAATTTTGTACCAGAAATCAATTCATTTCCCTCCCTTTAAATATATATCTTTTCAATACCTATCTAAAATCACTTTTTGATTAGTTTAATAGAAAATAAAATAAACTTTAAATTAATATATTAACTATAATTCCATGGTTCATTAAAAAACCAATCCCTCAAAGTGGATAAGGCACATCTCACTAATAGAAAATGGGATTTCCAGTTTGTTATTACATGTCATCATCATCCCTATGAGTATATTATTCCTTTTAAAAACATGATTAATATTTATATTTAATATAGTATACTTCCACCATTTCTAATTCACCAACTCATTATAAAAAACATTTGGTTTTTAAGTGAATAAATTATTAATATAAAGAGTTAATAATAATGAAATCCTAGTTAATTCAATCGGTAAATAATGTTCTATACAATTTATTTAACAATCCCATAATGAACTTTTTATAAAATTATGAACTAACAAAACAATTATATTTTAAAATAAAAATAAGGGAAAATAAATATCAATATATAATTGAATAAATCCAAAAAAAGTATTCTCCCAATCTATTTTGATATTCATATAGATTTTCCTTCTCATTGGATTTAACCCTATAACTCTGCATTATATTTAAATTTCTCCTCCAGTGTTTACTACTTTAGGTAGGGGTGTCTCGGACCTTCACTTCCTCTCATTTTTCAATAATATTCATTGTCCTGTATATTAGAAAATATTAGGGATTCATACTTTTTTTGGGTAGTGTACAATACCAGAATCTCTACATTCCATTAACATGTCAACTAACATTAACTAGGGAATCTCAGCAAAGAAAATGTTTTGCTGAGTCTATATAACTTAAATCTCCAAATAATATGTTGTATTTTATAAAGAACATTTGTATCCACATAACATGTAATGATGGAAACATATCATTTTTCAACACTTAACATGATAGGTTGGCTATAAAAATAATTTTTTGTAAAAAACATTATTCATTGAATATAACACAATAAAAAATAGATTGACTAGAAAAAGATATATCTTGGTCCAAAAAATCCCCAGAATTTACTCTATTGACCATAAAAATTTTAACTCCAAAGAATATGTTTTTCTAAAACAAATATAACCATAAAATAATATATAATCCATGTAATAATTTTTATACAATATTACCTAGAAATAATAATTTTAACTTTAAATATATAGCTTATTTTTTAGAAAATGAATTTTATTAACCATATAATATATAGCATAAATTAGACATGATGTAAAACAAATCCATTGGTATCTTAATAAAAAATTTCTCCCCAACACATAGCTTTTGTTAACCATATATAAATTTAATCCTATGCATCATGAAACATAGAACTTTATTAAAATTTACATTAATACCATAACAACTTAAAAAAATAACAATAAAATTCAACTTAAGCTGCTTATAAAATATATAGAGAACAATGTTAAGAAAAACATATAACTCTCGACATTAAACATTTTATTAAAATATCACACCAAATATATCCACAGATAAAATTTGAATATAAATTATCATCTTTCCCCAAAAATCATATCAACCTCAAAAATTATACCGCACTTAAAAATAACACTTAATTACAAAAAACATATTTTTCACTATACATGCATGTCAAAAATAAAAAAAAGTATCTACCTAATAACATATAATGCATTCTATTCATTTGAAATTTATGATTGCAGCACAAAATAATTATCTATCTTAATCATAACAAATAACTTTTAGCTATAGCTCATTCCATTTTTATTATGCATATGTCAACAAAATATATAATTATATATCATTTACAACAATTTATTTCAATAAAATATATAATTCCGGACATAGAACATCTGTCCATGTAACATATATAATAATGTCAAAAAATATTGACATTTTGTTACCCATATGACATACACTCTTTAGGAACATTACATATTACACAGATCATGGTTTCTGTAATTATATAATAGAAATGTCAAAGAAGAATATATTTCCCGACAAAACATATGTATAACTCCAATAAGCTTCAACCCATGTTCAGTAAAAATATCTATCAATATATAACATATTCCTTTTATATCATAGAACATTATCAACTGAGGCATGTACTATTGAAAATTAACATAGAATATTTGTTCCAAAATTGATCAAATATTTAAAAGAAAATTTTCTCTAAATCAAAATGTTATTTTAGGATAATTTTATTCATAACAAATTGTATTTATTTCAAATAAACTCCATAAATACATTTAAAATGATACATAAATTATGAAACAATAATATATTAAAAAAACTCTATATTTGAGTTTTATTTATACTTAAGAAGTATTCTCAACAGTTATACCCAAGGGAAATAAACTATTACAGCCATAAACATTATTTCAATGGTGATTCATTAAATAATGTATTTACGTTAATTTTCAAGAAAAAAATCCATGAAATTATTTCGAACAAAAAATTATCAAATAAATCAAAAAAATTAGTACATTATAAAATCTTATTTTACTTGATAATTAAAAATATTACTGATATATAAATTTCAATTTTTTTTATCTATTATATGAAAATCACACATTTTTTATTCCTTTCCAAAAACTTGAAAATATATCACAATATTTTTATTTATTATCATTTTTATATGTATTTTTTTCATCCATTCTGTATTAAATATATTATAATCTATCACATGTAATTATTCCCAAAATTATTTACTTAGTGGGGCTTTTTATTGTATCCAAGACATAAAGATGAGGTGTAAATTTCCATTTAATAATTCCAAATTCAAAAATTTCAATTAAATATAACTAAACAATGAAACAAAAAGAAAACCCATGACTATTTGTTTTATTATATTTAGCGAAACAATAATGATTTTCTTCTCCTAATAAATTTTATACTTTTTTTAATTTTTATATACACTTTTATACACGCACATTCCCAAATTGATATTGAAATGTTAAAATTTATATCATCACATAATCAAATAACATAGAGTAATTCTAATAAAAATTTATCTTTTAAAGTTGGATTTTGAAATATATCACTTATAATTTCTCATCAAATAACCAAATTAATGGATACTCAATAAAATACACCATTCCATAAAAATAATTTATACATGCTCAATTAAAATAAAATTTTTATCAATATTTTGTTTAGAGTAAAGGGTTTATATGAGTCCTAGGAAAGACTTGTATCGCTATAAAAAATTAACAAACATTTAATTTTTATTCCTACTAACCCTCCTCCCTACAAAGGCCAAACATAGGACCTATGTTATTGCTAGTATGAAATAATATGAAGAATATTTTTTAGTGTATGAATAAAAAAAGAATAAAACTAATAAGGTGAATAAAAACTCTTATCATGTGATGAAACTCCTCATCAGGTCATGTTGATTAGATATACTTCATATCTAATAATTTAATATATATATATATAATTAAAATCTATAAAAGAAAAATAGTAATGAATTCTTTTTAAAAAAAATTATAATTTCTCGAGGTTTTCGCCCAAATAGTGTTAATTTTATCATCTTACAATATATGTTTTCATAGGAAAAAATTATTATCTGATATACGTTGTATTTTCATTTCTTAAAACACCATATCTTTGATATTCATTAGGTACTTAGAAAAAATAATTCTATATATCCCAGTATAGAACTCTGAATGAAAAAACTATTCCTTGTAATAATAGTATACATTTATAGATCACTTTCTTAATGACATATAAAAAATATATACCTCATGTTAAATATGATTAATATTCTAATAGAAACAAAATATTTTTGGGAGTAATATATATAATTTCTCTATTTTTATGAATATATTTTCCAAATAAGCATCATACATAATAACACTATATTCAACTAAAACAAGTGTGAAACCAGTTGGATAATTCATATATATTATGGGAAGTAAATTTTCTAACATAATATGAGTTTAATAAAAATTAATTAACATCAAATTTGTAAAATTTGAAAAAATTATTCATCTTGAAAATAAAAATAAGTACTACATGTTTCATGTTCAATAGAAAAATGATAGATAATAATTTATTAATCTTAAAAAATTCCCACGTAATCATACATTATTAAAAATTATGAAATTACTTGGCCATATCCATAATTTTTCTAGTAAATTTCTATTTCTAGTTTCTCCACTCTTAATATAGTGTTATCTGTCTCTTTAGTATCATGTATATGGACAATTTAATTAATTTTATTTCTTAAGCCTCTAAAATATTATTTTCTGACACTATAAATTATATCAACTATAAATAATCAAATAATTATTCATTAATTAATAATTTTTTTTCTTTCACAAATTCATTATCATTTTCATCATTCTAGTCAACATCATTTCACATAATTTAGGTATACTATCTTCATAATAACTTTACATTCTCATATAATTAGTCAAACCAAATTAACTTTTTATCCAATTATATATAATTTTCATCTTGTTAACTCTAATCCCAATATAATTCCACTTATCAAAAATGAATTAAATAATAATTGTAGAATAATATAGTCAGTTTGTTAATGTATTAACATATAAAAAACAAATATTTACATACAGTATCATAAAAAAAGATACATAATAATTAAACATAATTAGATAGATAATAAATAAAGAATGTATTATTTTGTTTTTGTTGTTTCTATGTTTTATCATTTTTTAATAGTTTTATTCTTTTGAATTTGTTTAAATTTTTTAATTTATTTTTTATTTCATCTGAAATAAAATTAAAAGTATATAAAGTTATTTTTAAGATACAAATTCATAGTGGATAACTCAAAAAATAGTGAAATAACCAAAAATGTTCCAAATACATTGACAGTCAAGGTTTTAGACTCCCGTTAGGTTACTTTTTAAAGTAAATAAGGCATTAAATCAATTAGAATATCTAAAACTCTCAATTAACCATAAACAAGTTTTAATTTACAACTACTCAATTCTTAACCACTTTATAAATATACATAGTAATTATGAATGATAATAACAAATCATATTAAGTTAAATTCACTTCTTACTCAAATCAATTTATTTTTCTCATTTTATGATTACATCCTTCCATACACTTCATCAGTATTATTGTCTATAGAAAAAATATATTCACTATCATATTGAATGAAATAGAATCCCACTATTATTAAATGAACAAATACTCATAAATGTATATATAGTGAAAAATCAGATAAAGTATTAAGACAAAGAAAACATATAACCATTATTAACATGTATATTCAAAAAAATAATGTTTTTCATATTTTATATCTTAATACCATGATGAAATTTTAGTGTAATTTCAAAAAAACAGTATGGTAAAATTAAGAAATAAAAAAAATAAAAAAAGAAAAAAATTTGTTAATTTATCTAGGGAAAAGTCCACTCTTATTTATATTTAAAATTCCTCCGGCAATTCCTTTACCCATTAATTCATCCACAATGCTCGATCTTTAATATCTAATTTACCCTTGATTACTCGTTTTTCTTGTCTCAGACTCTTGGAGATGTTATATAATGTCCCTTTAATATCTATATCTATCACTTGGTTATAAGATTTATTATCCATAATAATATAATATATCATGGATTATAATATTTTCATGTAGTCCCATGATTAGGAAATCAGAATATTTGATTTCTATGTCCATTAATATTTCACATGAATGATCATGTTAAAAAATGTTTTGTTAATCCTACAAAACATAAATATATTTAGAACTTGTTTTTTATCCTAAAATAATTTATTCACAAAAAAAACAAGTTTTATCAGTCATGAAAAAATTACATCATAGAACAGACTTTTTAGGAAATAAATTTATCATTATTTTTTACATATATGATTTTAGAATATTATATAGATTATTTTTGGATCCATGTGCTGAGATGGTTTTAGATTTTGGGGACTGGTGATAACAAAATGGATATTTTATGTATATATAATATATTAATATCATGTAAAATAATTTTTTAGAAAAAGTGGATTAACTACTTAATGGTGTATCAAATGGTAAATGAGATATTGTACTTGATTTTTTAAAGTGGGTTTTATCCTTTTCCTGACATTATCATTTTCAGCGTTAGGTGTTTGGAATTAGCACCATGGTGGAAAAGAATATTAAATAAATAAGTTATTCAATTATTCCAAAAACAAATTAATCATAAATATAAACTCAGTTATATCCAAATTCCAATGTCATCCACATAAGCCTTGGAATATGACAGGAGACTATAGATGAGCATTGGAGGGTGATAATGGGGTTGAGGATTAGAATGTTACGACACAAATCATTTATGCCAACGGAGTTCTTGGATGTCGCCAATGAATACAACTCATGATTTTTCTTTGTTAGTGGTTGATCCAAATTCAAGGTATGTAATTTCATTTAGGTTCATTTATCCCATTTTTTATCCCATGTTTAATGTGTATCAATTCCTAAAACACAAATTGATTTTTTGATCGATGTTTGATTTTATAGATATTTTTTATTGTTTTTTATTTATTCCACTATGTTCGTCGATTATACAACCATGGATCAAAGATGAAATGAATAGTGGATGATGTTTATTTCTCACATGATTGTATTATGGTTTTCTCTCCCAATTATTTGGGTGTTCATCATCATCATCCTATTTGACTAAAGATTTAAAAAATTAATGGTGTGTGATAATTGTGCAATTGATATTTGGTATGATGGGTCATCACCATGAGTTCAGGTTGAAGATTGGTAGTATGAGTATGGTGCACATTGGGACTAGTGGTTCGTCATTTTGATTTTGGAATCCCCAATATGTGGGTTTCAATATATAGACTTGGTGGATGAAGGATGGTGATTTCAAGAAAATCAATAGTCAGAATTTGGACACGTGTAACGATTTAGGTCTATCGAGCCTTGATCTAGAAATTGTGGGAGAGATTGGAGGCAAATCAAGTTGTGTTGGAAATGCATATGACCTTGTAAAATATATCTATGTTTCTATGAAAAATTTGACTTCACAATTTGTATTATGAAGAACACATGTCGTGAAGGGTCCCTAGATACGATGGAAAGGGTTTTTGAAAAGATAAGGATCACACGCTGTGTAACACATGTGATATACCATGTGACCTGAGGTTGATGTCTCATCATGTACCCATAGGGTGAATGGGTAGACACATTCCTTGGAAAATATTCCGTTACATGTGAATGAACAGATATATGGGCACAACAAGTTACTCTGGAAAGTGAGTTTGCAAGAATACGTATATCAGAAGGTACACTGGCACAACGAGGAGTACATGAACATAGGTTTCTAGTATGGGGAAGGATACAACTTGGTCTGGTATTCATGTGGGGTGATATATACCCTTTATTCGCATCATTTACCTCTTCTATGTTAGTGAAAATAACATTCACTCTTCACCCTCTAGGAAATTCACTTGGGTGTGTTATGTTTTTACTAGTAGTTGGGTGTGTTCCCTCCCTCAAAACAGTTTGGGTGAGTTCCCTTTTTCATTGGTGAGTTTATCAATCCACCCAATTGAGGGTACGTGTGGAATTTGGTCAAGATTATTTTACATTGAGATACCTTTTGTGGACTAGATATGGTATTCTCTTTGGGGCACAGAGCTGATCCACAAACCAATTATTTTCTATAGTTAGGGTCCTTGGTATTTTGTGACTAACATACATAGGTGTGATAAACATTATAGTATTATAATCATGTAGGTTGTGTGGTATCCCCTACATGACCTGGGTTAGATTCCCTATCTTTTTATTGAGATATTCTAATATTCGGTGTGTAAGACTTCATAGAGAGATACAATAAGAAGTGAACACTCAGATGAGAACAGTCAATTATATCAAGATATAAGGAGTGAGTTCTCCTTGAATCAGGAATTATTTGGAATCCCAAAAGGGTTCCAAGTCTGGTATTAAGGTTGTACCATTTGTTATTGAGTGTATATCTAGATCATATCTATACCTTGTTTATTATATTATTTTCTCACCTATCAATATTGACATGTATTCGTGGTTTTGAGTTGACCCATATTTGATTCTTTGTGTTTTGTGATTTTGGGGTATTCTACTGAGTATGTGGTACTCTCTACTACATAGTCTATTCCAAAACCTTTCATGTATTATGGAAAAGATAGATAGTTCAATAGTATCCTAAGAGGACCAGGAGAAGGTGAATCTTAGTGATTTAGATGGGATGGTTAGTTCTAGTTGTTTTATTTGAAAACAGTCCCCTCCTAATATTTTTAAGTTCATACTTCTTTCATGTTTTTTTGTGGGACAGTATTTTTTCCATTTTTATTTTTTCTATTTTTCATAAATAATTATTGGATAGATGTTATGCAAGAATTTTTACATAGTTTCTCCTTTATAATTATTGGTGTATTGAGATATATCCATATGTATAGGTACTTAGGATAATGCCTCCCTTGTATGTGATATACCTATATAGTGTTGGTCACCAGCCCTTGACCTATTGGAGGTTGTATTGGGGTTGTCACGCTCATGAAATATAAGGTCTAGTCATGATAGAGTTGTATCATAGGATTCATTCCTACAATAGGACCAAATTTTGTGAGATTATTTTTGGTACTATGGAAACAATGATAAAGTGTTCTACATTTTTTCTCAAGCTCTAGTGCACATTATTTAGCCATCGTACAATGTATCTATTCATCAAGACTCTCATAACATTCTTTTTGACACAATACATGTATACGCTTGTTGTAGGGAATATATTTTTACGTGAATCCTTTAGGAATTAGTAGTATTTTTCTTTATTGGGTAAAATCCCCCTATATTATCATTAAACATGGAACTTATTTACTTTTAATGGTTCCTCTATGATTACAACCATCTAGGATTCCATAAAGTTATCATGATGATAACCCACCTAGTGATGAGGATTTGGTACAAGGGATGGTATATGATATAGCACCTCTTTCGGGGTTTATAATCATACCTCCACATGTTGAGCTTTTATATATTGCAGAAGTACCTGAAGATGGTGTGAACATGATAATATCACACTATGTGTTTCGGTTATAGTGACCCCATAGTTTTCAGGGTGATCTATATCCACAAGAATATAAGGATTTTCTTGATATAATGGTTCAATTTTTTCATCTAGTGAGGAAACCTTTAGATCAGATGGTGGTTCTAGTGGTGAGCCTTATACATGTCCCCATAGGGAGATGGTAGAGTTTGGTGACTCATACACATAATGAATCAATATTCACATAGAAAAAGGTTTAGTGCCTCTTCATGGAGGATTTATATCCTGGAATATTTTGTGTATTGTGAATCCAATAGCATTTGGAGCTGGGGAAGGGAACTATGACATCTATACGTATGTGTCGAGGTTCACTGAATATAATAGAAACTCTGTGGACATGGTGTGAGGCACATTATTCTTAGCATATACTTTTGATCACATCCTCTATAGAGATATTAGGGATGGTGTGATGCCTTTTTCATC
The DNA here is from genome assembly GCA_963277665.1 of Viscum album. NCBI lineage: Eukaryota > Viridiplantae > Streptophyta > Magnoliopsida > Santalales > Viscaceae > Viscum > Viscum album. Next base: position 1,304,266,947 of record OY728127.1, read on the forward strand.
CCCCACCAATGCTAGATTGCATTACAATTCTGTAGTGATAGAGAGATTCATGGATGAGAAAACTCTAATAGAGGGTGATTAATGGGGGAACCTAGGGGATAACACCTTTCATGTTGGAAGATGTTGAAAATTTCATGGAACCAAACATAAAATATATTTAAAGAGACAGTCACATGATAGGGGATCTGCTACTCAAGATTCTCTATATAGATCCGACCATCCATAATAAAGTTTTTTTACTACTATAATGGGTGTGCTCATCTCATGTGATATTTCTTTCCTAGTTGTGCAGTAGATATGGAGACTATTGAGGGACCATCCATGTGGAGATAGTATGTGGATTATGGAGGTCAACATGGTGGTAGAATTGGAAGTTGACATGGTAGAGTAGTAGGAGGGGGAAAGATCTATTGTCCCACCACAAGACCAAGGAGGTGGTAGTCTTGGGAGAGGATAGCTATATTCATTGAATGTATTTGAACCTGAATATCTAGGTATGATTTGAGATATGATATACATGTTTTTTACCTAAGTTTTTCATTATTAATAATAATTGGTGAGATTAATTCCCTTCATTCCACATATTTGGTTTGATATATATATATATTTGGTTGAGTCTTTAGATAGAACATTGTGCATGGAGACTCTGACAGGAGAGGACTCAATGATCACACACTTCTGTAGATAGTCTAACTTGGCTCTTGGAAGAGTTCGATTCTCATGTAAACTTATCATATCCAATATGAGGTCATATTATGTCCTTCTCAATATGAATGGGATATCTACAATTCATGTACATATTGAATACATTCATCAGATGATTTAGTCCATTTGTGGAGATGGGATGAATTTTTTTTCAGAGAGAAGGAATCCCAAGTAGATTAGGATGTTATTTTTTACAATAGAATGAAATTTATTACGCTCTATTTGACTATTATGACCCTTGATGTAGTTTATAATATATGGTTTTAGTTTCCTATAGTAGTGACGGGGTATGAAGATGATTTTCTTAATGACATTCAAGGAATACATCCCCACTGAGAGGTTGAGTTCTATATATTCTTTCCCCCAATAATGGACATGATATCTATGCCAACATATTATATGACTCTTGTATATCATCATGATTTGAAGGTGTAGTTCATGGAATTGAAAAGGAAGGGACTTATGAGAACTTGGGTGTCTCTTAGAGAATCCCTAGTGTTATTCACTGAGAATTCAGGTAAGAGATTGAGGTTATGTGTTGATTACCATTTAATGAACTATGTTACAAAATGGAATATGTGTCCACTTTAGAGATTTTATGATATATTCATCTTGATCTAATGAGTGAGATGATTCTCAAATATTGACCTCAAATAAATTCGTCACCAGTCCTGAGTATAATGAGTTGACATGGTAAAGATGACCTTCCGATTTTACAATGGTCATTATGAGTACGTAGTGATTACTTTTTGAATGAATAATTCCATATAAATGTTCATGAGACTCATTACCTATATATTTCATCCCAACATAGATTGGTTCCTGGTATTCCTTTTTAACAATATCCAAGTGTACTCACCATCTGAGGAGGAGCATGTGAGACACTTGGGGATAGTCACGAACCTACTTAGAGAGAACAGTATTTATGGAAAACTCTAAAAGTATTATTTATTAATTTAGGAGTTCCACCTTATAGGAAACATCTTACCAGAAAAGGGAGTGGAAATGAATCCAACCATGGTTTAGGTGGTGCTAACCTAGGATCCACCTATGATTGTGAATGAGGAACAAATTTTCGTTGCGTTGGAAGGTTACAATCATAAATTTGTACCCTATTTCTCCATATTTTCGTCTCCCATGATGGATTTTACCCACAAGGATAATCCTTTCACATGAATGAAAATGTTCCATTAGAATTTTCAATAAATAAGGTAGTGGATGGGGAGATTTCCAATCATGAGACTTCCATTGGAGGGTGTTAAATACAATGTTACTGGTAATTCCTCAAGGAAAAGGCTTTATTGGTTTATGATGTAGATGTAGATAGTGATTTCTTATGAGTTTGGGTAGTTGATACCATCTGAGAAGAAATACACAACCAATGACCTAGAGTTAGAAGTATTAGTCTTCACCTTGAATATATGGAAACACTTCCTTATAGGATAGAATCATATCACCTACTCTGATCATCAGAGTCTCAGATATATCCTCTCATATAAGTATCTCAACATGAGATATACATGATTTCTTGACTTCTATTATGAGTATGAGTTGAATAATTTCTATATATCTAGGAATGGGAACATGCTCAATAGGATATATTGTTTGCAGATGTTGAGTGAGGTGTTGGAGTAGTTATCCTATTTATAATTGTTTTTTATGGCTGAGGTTAGAGAAATTTACCTCCAATCAATTGTTTCTACCCCTCTACTTCTCCAATGAGTTATTAAGGCAAAACATAGAGATACAGACTTTGAGACCCTACGTATATAGATTTCCACTATACATGTTTTTGATGAATTTTTTTAAATGTAGAGAGTATATGTTACTTTTAAGGGGATATATGATGGTACCATTTTTTTGAGATATGAGGTGATAGTAGAGTTCCATACTTCAACCTTAGGTGTACATCACGTCATGGGTAAGATGTAATAGGACCTTTGATTTCAATTATTCTGGATAGTGATTTAGAGATGTTTTTCAGAGTTCAACTCTCAATGATTCACTTTCCAACATAGGAAGGATAAGCACAATGTTCATGTGGGTTTTTCTCAACCTATTAGGGATATACAACGGATGTGGGATTGTGTATCCATGGACTTCATGACAGGGATTCCATGATAATCATGAGGACACAATCCCAACTATGTTATCAAACACCAACTAATAAATTCATCCCACCTCCTATCCATCTGTGATCAGATTGAACAGAGAGATTTGGATTCCATTAGGTGAAAAAGATAGTCTAAATTCATGGAGTTACCTCAAAGATAAGCATGACTATTCCTTCACATCATGATGATTGAGTGGTTTATAAGATGAATTTGGGAATCAAATGTGTTGGTCATGGAGTTTCACCCCTAGATGGATGGCCATACTGACCGAACCATTTATGTTCGGGAGGAAATGCTTCAGTCTTATATGTTAGACATTGGATGAATTTGGGGGGATCACCTACCCTTGATAGAGTGTTCATGCAACAACAGAAACCATTATACTATTGGTACATAATGAATCAAGGCCTTAAGTAACCACTATATTGGGGGAATCTAGGAAATTCATCATGCATGGCCCTTGATTTGGAAAATTCAAAGACAGAGAAGTTTCAGATCATATATTAGAAGAATGGGACATCACAGAGGAATTATACCTCTTACACAGACTGATGAATGAGGCCATTGGAGTTTTAAGAGTGAGAACATGAGTTTCTAAAGGTATTTCCTTGATATGAATTTTATATATTTGGTGTCAAATCCTAACATTTCTAGAGACCTCCCATAGAAAATATCAGTTACCTTTTGATACTTATTTTGATCATTATGTGTTTGGGTTTCACATCAGTATCATTTAACCTAAATTTTGATAATTTTGGAATCACATGGGGTTGTGCATAGTTGGAACGTAGTTAGGGAAAATGGTGTGATTTCATGAGAAAAATGTGTGATGTTTTTTTATATTCAAGAAGGGGCATACGATTAGTCCAAATCGTCCATCCACTCACCCCAAACAGTAAACCATGAGATAGTGTGGAATCACATGGTTGGTGGATAGTTAAAAAAACCATGTTGGAAACCAATAAAAACAGTGTACCCTTTGATAAAAGGGGTGCATATTTAAGGTTCGTGGTGGTTCTAACCGTGCATCCCCACCTAGGAAACTATGATCAAGGTAATTAAAACCTCAAAACAACTTCTTCAACCCATTGTTTATCTCTCTAAACAATCTCACTCAACTTTACTTGAATTATTCTTCCCTTTGAGAATCCTAATAATATTCCTAGGCTCTTCAATCCTCCTGTAGTGAAAATCAAATATTTGATGGATGAAATGAAACCCTTTACAATATGTAATATCTTCTAAATTTATATTCCTATCTCTTACATATTTCTTACCCTTTGGAGATGGATGGATTTAATTAAGTTGTGATGTTTTACATTATATTTCTAAGAAATATGGTTTTGTTGGTTCCCGATCCTACATTTTGATCCTAGATCTTCTTCATAATTATTATTTTTGGAAACTCTACATCAAATTAAAATCCATGTTTGAGTGAGAATTCAACAACAACCCTAAGTTATTTGGTCTAATTTCTAATTTCCATAGTCATGAACAATATCTTCTGTATGTAATTGTTTTGTTCCATTTAAAAATTGTGAAATTAAATTAAAATTGGAAAATATAATATAAATCCCATGAAATATTGAGACCCTTCGTTAATATTGTTTGACATGTTAGAGATTATGGGACTGAACTTGATGGAAACCCATGGGATTTTCCAATATCCATGAATGGATGAATCATTTTATGTAAGAGGGGAATAATTGGTTTATGGAATTTAAATAAATTGTTTTTTGTGTTTGATAATTGGGTTTAATGTGTTGATTGACCTAACCTTAAAGGGTTATTGAGTGGTGTAATAGATAATGATAAATGGATTAATGGGTGAATTGATCATTTTGTTCCTTGTGATAGAAGTGAATAACCATGGTTATTTTGATAAATTAAATGGTAAAGTATATTGTTAATGATTTATGAGATGTTCAGTGATAATGAAAATCATTTATATTTTTATTGAAATGAGAATAATGAGTTGCGGTTGATTAAAGATGCTCTAAGTACCCACGGGGGACAGACTGATGCTCTATTCCATTGAAAATATAAATAATGAGTTTTAGATGGTTGAATAATTCTATAAGAATCCATGGTGTGACCAAATGATTCTCTAGACCCTTGATTGACATTATATTGGTTTTTGAATGATACTCATTATTCTAGATATAATGAATCTAGCCTACTCCTCCATGTATCTCTGATAAAGTGGTTGGTTAAGTAATAATAAATGTGAATCATGTTTGAATTTTTATTATTCATTATTATTTATAAAATTCATTCACTATTAGAGGATGGATATTGATTTATGAACATCAGGTGTTGTCCTACTATGTTGTACTGACACACTACTCAGACCACTATTTAGTACCCAAGTAAACTTCATGTTTGCAGGTCAGGATAAGGGAAAACACCCAGTGTTATATGGATGATTTGGGATTTTGGATAGAGAATAAATGAGGGAACTGGATATGATGTCGGGAAATTATTGGGAGTTATTAGTGTGACATTATTTTTTGTTTTTATTTACAAAAATTACATTTATATGAAATGAAATATTTAGTTCTTTGTTCTTTGATTATTTCCTCTGTTTTGGTATTTTCATATGATATTGGTATTTTTATGATTATCATTCTTATTGATTCCAATTTTACATATTGTATCCATAGTTGGTCACTTGGATAAAGTGGTTATAGTCTCCCCATATATTGTATTATAACCTCCCTGCTAGTTGGTTGCCTCTATCATGCAAGGAGGTGCGACTTAGGTCAAGTGGTGAACAATCTCATGGGATCGATATGTGTCACCTAGGTCTGGTCTTTTCCATGTGGTATCAAAGGATCTTTCATTTATTTAATTTTTTTAAATATTTTTGAATGGTGAAAAATATTCTAGGATGTTCTTGGCCTTAGTCATGAGTTCATGTATGGGAGTAGCCTGCCATTGTACAAGGGAAACCAAAGTACTCAAGGTTGTAATTTTAGTTATTATTGTTTATTATTACAGTTGAATGTTAAATCACCTTGGGTTATTCACATACTATGTGATGTTATTATTTTTATTTATTTTACTTATGTATTGTTATGGAAAAAGAGATAGTATACATGCATCATTTTATAAAATTAGTAATATATGTGGGATGAAACATTTTAGGCATGCATGAAACGGCTGGTTATGGGTGAGTTGTTGAAAATAAAACATCTTATATTAAATGTGGAATTTTAAAACAAATGCTTCATAAAAATGAGTTTAAAATTATTAAAAGTTATTAAATGAAGTAATCTGAAATGTGTAAAATGGGTGTCTAATGATAATATTTTATATATGGATGTTGCCACCGTATTTTATCCATTACCCAAGTGCGGGATGATTTATTTTAATGATGACGTTGTGGTTCTTCCTGTAGGGTACTGAATGTGGGTTGAATTGTTTTAGATTTACGTAAAACTCTCTTTTATAAATGTATAAATGTTGTATTGTTGATCCTAATTAATGTTATTAGAATTATAGATACATGCCTCCATAGTGATTCTTGTAGGTAGGATGATGTGAGGAAATTGATGGAAATGTGCCTCTATTAGTGGGACATTAGGCCATGATAGTTCAGAGTAATGAAACAAAAGAGTTTTTCTTTGAGAAATTGAATCTCTTTATAAAGTTCATGGAAAGACCCCTTCGGTGGGTTATGCAGAGTATGTCTTATCTGGCATATGAGTTCTAGTTTTATCACCTTTTGAAGTTCACCATAGAGGGTGTTCTTGAGGAATATATATTCTATATTGATTCTACCCATACTATTCAGGATCATTTGCACACTTCATCAGATAAAAGAGTAAATTTATCACCCTATATTTTATGAGGAATAACAATGAACTGGTGGGATATTCAGGATTTAGGGGAGGAGTTTTAGGGTATTGTATGGAATGACTTACCTGACCTTTTTTGGAAAACTATTAACTAGATATGTTGTGAAATAAAATGGTGTAAGAGTTTGTGCGGTTAAATTAGGGAAGCAAGTTAATAATTGACAATATTTGTTTCTTCACCGACATGAATCACTTTGTTCCAACACCAGTAGGTGATGAGGAAGTTGTGGAAATATGTTTCCAATATATACTTAAATGTCAGATTATTTCCTACGTTATTATATAATTTGGTTGAAAAATATTTATGAGGTGGTGAATCAAGCTCTCATTTCTTAGGTGAACCTAAAAATGTATTCTAGTGTAGGAAATGTAGTTTTTTCTAGACAATCAGGTGGTATGAATTTAAAGTATATGAATCATCCTTATAAAATCTTTATCTAGTGAAATGGAAAGAAGGGTAGCCAGGGAGAAGGATCAGTTACTCAAGGTGGTAATCGGGTGTTTTTTCACCAGTATTGAAGGTCGGGTCACATTTATAGCTAGTGTTCCAAAACACTAATGGATTGTTGATATTTTTTTAAGGGTGATCATCTTCCTAATTTTTGTAGGAAACCATTATAGATGGGTAATTATGGAGAGAAAATTCCAAATGAGAGTACTAGAATGATATCTTCTACACCATGCAAGTCTGGAAGTTGGAGTATTACTGGCCATGATTTTTGAGGTAGAGAATGTTGTAATTTAGGGATAGAGAGTCCATATTAGTAAAGAAGTTATACATAGGGTACTCATAATATAGAATAATGCAGAGGCATAGGATTGATTCATGGGGTTCAACCTGCACTTATTGAGGGTGAGGTTAGGCTATTGACAGTTAAAGATACACTTCTTATAGCTTCTATAATTGATTTTAATTTTTATGATATATAATCCTACTATAATATTATATCTTCTAAGAATGTGAATTGTTTGGGTCTGATAATGGATTTTTTGTGTGGTATTATGATACATGGCACATCATTGGGAGTGTGGTCAAAGAAATCTTCCGACATATGGTATGTACCATCAAAGTTGGTGAGTATCATATCCTTTGGTATGTATACATAATTGAGATGCCATGTTTTTAAAAGATTTTTGATGTGCATGGGATTGATCATATAATGACACAATCAATTATTTCTATAGAATAGTAACCATTACATCTCCAGAGGGTGAACATTATGTCCCTCGTGGAGAATGGGACATCTATACTGGCTATACAGGTCCAGTTCATCAAAAAATAGTGGAGAACACTACCTAGGATTCAATAATATTATAATATTAAGGAGGTGTCAAACATAGTGCATTTCCATCCATAATGGATCATTTTTAGGATGCTTTCTTTGAGAACATCTCTGTGCAACCACCAGAGAGAGATTTGAGTTTACAATTGAGCTAATTCTTGGAGACAAACAATTTTCTAATCTAACATATAGAATAAAAATAAAAGAGTTTCAAGATTTTATGACACATCAAGAGTAATTTAAGGATAATAGATTTATCTATTCGAGTACGCCACCTTTGGGTTTTTTTAGTTTTGTATTCTAAAAAGGATGAAGGGATATTTCTTTTATGTGTTGTTTTCTATAAGTTATAAAATATAAAACTGAATAATAGGTATCCACTTCTATGTACCATTGGTCACTTTTACTAGTTAAGAGGTATATGTGTTGTCTCCTAAACTGACTTGAGGTCAAGGTGTCATCAGCTAAGGCTGATACATTCTATATATCATAGACATCATTTAGAAAAAGGTATGGACTATATGAGTTTTTTGTGATATTTATTGGATAAGAAATGGCCTAGAAATGTTTATTTGCCTTATGAATAGAATCATATACCTGTAACTGGATTAGTTTGTATTTTTTTTGGTTGAAATCTGGTTTTACTCTAAGACTCATGACAATCATGTCAAACATATTAACATTATCCTCACTAAACTAAGATAGAATCGGTTATAAACCAAGATAAATAATTGTAATTTCTGGATTGACATGGTAAATTTCATAGGGTACATAATCATTGAGGATCATGTTTCAGTAGACCTAGAGAAAGTTCAGGTAGTTTTTTCTTGGGAGCATCCCAATAATGTTTTTGATATCTGAATCATTCTAGAATTGACAGGTCATTATCATAGATTCATCAATTAGTTTTCCCATTTTGAAGCACCACATTAAAGATTGACTAAGAAGGGTATCATGTTAGAATAGTCTGGATCATGAGAAGACGCTTATAGTGATTTGATGTAGTGTATTACTACCACACCAATTAGAATCCTACACAAGCTGGCCCAATATCAGATTCAGATGGAGGGGAATTTCGGTGGGCACGTATTCTTTTCTTCCCTTGAGATTGATCCAATGCCAGATTCAGAGGGTGGGGAATTTAGTACTGAGGTTTTTAAGACCGTTTGATATTGTTGGGAGGATTATACTGGTGGTGTGACAATTGTATCTTCCATAGAGATATAGTTATATAAATAATATTTTTCTTATGTCACAACTTCATTAGTATCACCCTGACCCATCTCAAGTGATAAATGAAAAAGATGTTGATCTTAAGGTTGATGTATCATTTGAGAAGTATTTGAGTCATGTTATAAATCACAGTGAGAATGATTTGTAGGGAAATACCATACCTTTGGTCTATGAATTGTAGTAGAATGGAGGTGATAATAATGAAACATGGGATGGATACACATATATATGGTCCTAGGGGCCCGACCATTTCACCTCATAGTTTTAGTGATTCTTAAGAGTAAAAATAAAGGATACTTATTACAGTTGGGGACAATGTTAGATCAAATATTATTTAGAGATGTCTTATAATCATTATCAAGTACCTTTTCACCCTTTTTTTGATAATACATTGGTTGGGTTCAGTTTCAAGATCGATTTCGAATAATTTAGAGATTTTTGAAATCCAATGGGACTATTCATGGTTGGGGCATGGTTAGGGAAAATATTGTGTTTTTCAACAAAAAACTATGGACCCAATTTTTGTGTTACTAGAAGGGGGAACATTATAAGACCAAGCCATGTTGAGACCCTCCCCAATCCATGCACCATGATATATAGGGGAATCACATGGTTGAATCATAGTTTAAAAAACATGAGGCCACCCATTTCAAACCATGACCCTTTGATAGTATGGGTGAAGGGTTAGGGTGAATGGTCTATCTAACCATGCGACCCCACCTAGGAAACCATTTGCACAAAAAAATAAATCCCTTAATAATTTAATAAAATGTTCTTAGACCCCAAATTTATATCCCTAAACATCACTGATTGATGTTACATGAATTAATTTTCTTTTGGAGGCTCCAAAGAGAATTACTAGGCTCCTCAAAACTCATCTGGTGTGAATTGATGATACGATGACTGAAATTGAATCCTCTATGGTATATAATATCCTCATCATTTATATTCCTCTATATATTATTTATTTTTTCATTTTTAGAGGGATTTATTTTATCTATTTTTGGTGGATTAGATCAAGTATTTAATGGATCTTGTATTTTTATATTGATCATCGGTTTTAATCCTAGATATTCTTCACTGTTGGGATTTTGGCAATTCTACATCAAATTTAGAGCCATGATTGGGATAACATTCAACATCATACCTAAGGTAGGTGGTATAATTTATAATTCCCATAGTAATTATCAGGATATTATTTATGTAATTATGAATTTATATTTCCACATTTTTCAATTTCGTTTAAATTGGAAAATTCCAATGAATTCCCATGAAAATGTGAGAAATTTCAAGAATCCCATTTAAATAATTGATGATTATGAGACTAGGAATGATGGAAACCCATGGGGTGTGCCAATATCATTGAAAATTATGAATTATTTATAGTAAAAGTGGAATAATGGGTCTATGAAATTGAACTAAATCATTGTTGGATGTTTGATAAGGGGATTTAAGGGTTTGATTGACTTGACCTTAAAGGGTTAATGAGTTGTGTAATAAATGAAGTTAAATGGATTAATGGGTGAATTATACATGTTGTTCCATATAATAATAGTGAATAACAATGGTTTCTTTGAGAAATAAAATAGTGAACTGTATTGTTATTTATTTGTTAGAAGGCCGTTGATGATGACCCTTGATGTATATTTATATAAAAATGTGAATAATGTGTTTTGGGTGATGGACTGATGATCCGAGTACCCATGATATGCTATAATGATTATGTAGGGTCCATAAGATTGAATAAATAGTTGTGAGTGATGGAATAAAACTTTGAGAACCCATGCGGTTGAATAATGAAGCTCTAGTCCCTTGATTCATATGATATTATTCACAGACTGATGGTTCAAGTGCCTACGATAATGATTATGGACTAATGCTATAAGTATTCAGGACAATTATACCCAGAATGATACTTCAGAGTGTCAATGGAAAAGGAATACTTAAATTGAATAATGAAATCCCATGAAATTGTTAAATTTATAAATAACAAAGATGTATGGCTGAAACTCTAGCACATGAAAAACATGTATGATTGGTTCAGGTTTCTCTGTGAACATAGGGAGAATGTGGTTGGTTAAAGAATAATAGATGTGAATGTTTTTTCATTATTCTTTATACAACATTATAGACCTTTATAGACTACATATTGATTTTCATTCCATTAGTGGAGGCCTACTATGTTTTACCCACACCCTACATGGGCTTCCACAAGGTACCTATGTGAACATCATGTTTATAGGTCAGGATAAGGGAAACATCAATATTCTATATTGATGATATGTACGATTTATATCTATATGAGAACTTTTAAAATGAGTTTTGGGTGATGGAATGATCCTCTGAGTACCTATGGGGTGCCAAAATGATGCTCTAGGCCCACAATGCCTGAATGTGATAATCATGTGTTGATGACAATATAAGAATCCAAGATAGTGATACTCAAACTAATTCTCTAGGGTACCAAATGAAATTTAATTGAATTGAATAATTTAAGCCCCTAAAAATTAAAAAAAATTGAATCACTAGGATGTTTAGTTCAGACACCTTTATGAGCTGAAATAGGTATGATTGGTTCGGTTGTCCTTATTAACATATGGATAATGTTGTAGGGAAAAAAATAATTATTGAGAAACCTATTTAATTTTTTTCACCATTATTTATACTACTTGATACACTTTGATATACTTTATATTTTTATAGACACCATTGGTGGTGGTCTACTGATTTCTACTCACACCGTACCCAGGCCATCATTTTTTACCTGATTAGACTTAATGATTTTTGGTCAAAATTCTAGATGTTAGATGGATGAGTTTGTATTTGGGATGGAACACAGAGGAGAGATCCATATATTATGTCATGAACCACTTGGGTCTTATCAATGAGTTTTGATTTGGGTTTTCATTTGGAACATGTCGATTTTTTGGCATGCCATATTTACCAATTTGGTTTTTGGTATTGTAATTTTTTTGGGATTATCATACGATGATGGTATTATTGTGATTATTATTTATAATTGTTATGTATTTTCGTATTTTATCATTTTTTGTTCACTTTTATAATGAGGGTATATACTTCCCACACATCATATTAGAACCTTGCATTTAGTCTACAGTCTCTGGCATATAGGGAGGTGCGCTTGAGATCATGTGGAGAATAAGAACGTGGCATCAGTATGTGGCCCCTGGGTTGGGATGTTACATTTGGATAGAAGGATACGTTATCTGTAAGGTTCATCATCCCATTCTATATATTTTTTAGAGCTAGTGAGGGGGTGTACCAATTATCACTAAATTTTTAATTACACAAGGTGCACAGTGTCTTCCATGTGTTACATTTGAGGAGGTATGTGCACGACTGGTCATATATTATCAATTGAGATATGTGAAAATCGAGGATGGAGATACCTTTATAGATTACATTATAGAGATTGAGTATATATATGATAGGGCCTTTCATGGGTGACTGATTCATTTGGGGTGTGTCTAGTTACAACACGAAAATATTCATGAGATCACCTGGGAGATGGAGTCCTAGATGAGAGCATCGCACCTTCACTTGTTTGAGTATGATTTTTCAATTTTCATATTGAAAATACATTTGTTGGAGATAATTTAATAAAACTAATTCTTCCATGTATATATTTTGAAAATTATATAGATTAATTTCTAAGTCAAAAAATGAGAGAACATGAGATTCTAGGACCGGATGAGCCCAGAATTTATATTATAAAATTATTAAATATATTAATATCAGGTGAATGTTGTTTTCCTACAAAAATTGAATAACTCTTTAATGTGAACATAAATGGAATATCTGAGACCACTACTAATTCCCTAATGGTGGTTTTACAATTTCCATCACATAAACATTATCGATGTCATGTGTTTGGCTTGAGTAACATCATGGGAGAATGAATTAATTTAATTTTCCACTTTTTTAATTGATTTATTTTAAAAATACTAATTAATCCACTATTCAAGCTCAATTATACCCAAATACGAAGGTTAGCAGCATAAACATTGATATCTGAGAGGATACCATGGAATATCAGAGGAGAGTGACAATGGGATCAAGGATCAGATCAATACATCATATATCATCTTCACCAATGAAGCTCATGAATCTATATTATAAATATGATACATGATCATTCTTCATTAGTGATTAATCCAAACTTAAGGTATGAAATTTTATTTAGAGGTTTTATCCTTGTTATTTTACCCCATGTTGAATGTGGATCAATTCTAAGAACAAGAATTGATTAAAAAAATGATGGTTGATAATTTAGATTTTTTAATTGTTTCCTATTTATTCCTCTTCTTTTTTTATTATACAAAAATAGATTGAGGCCAAAGTGAACAAGGTTGAGGTTCATTCCTTGTGTGATTGGTTTATGTATTTCTATCCTGGTTCATATGCATTCATCATTGATATTCAATTTGAAAAGTGGTTCAAAATATAACTAATGATGATCATTACATAAGAGATATTTGGAATAATGAATCATCAGTATGAGTTTGGGTTTGAGATTGATGACATTTTTGCTGTGTTTGATGGTTGTAGTGGATCATCATTTTGATTTTGGGATCCATAGCATGTGGGTTTTTGTATCTCAACATGAAGGATGATGCGTGATTGGTATTATAATGACCCATAGTTTACATAAATTGATATTACTTCCATGTTGAATAATATTCATTAACAAATAAAATAAAGCCATTATAGGACCATGTAGTTCTAGTGTCTTTAGAAGCTGGGAAACATAAACAACAAGTTCAAGATATATCTTCATTTTCTCCCACTTATTTCATCGTAACTAGACCCCTTCTGGAAATATCTTACTTAATATCATTCTTCATGACCTGGGGAAAAGAAACATATGAAAGGGTTAGCTCAGGTTAACAATAATGGTAAATAATGGGTATATCATTCATATCATAATCCTAAGACATAAGAACATAACATTTTAATATCCCATCCTCCATAAAAAAGATCATGGTATCATTCCACAAGATAAATCATGAATGTTAATAAGAATAAATGAACCTAATCCAAAAATTCAAAACAATGACATGATGTTTTGGGTAATAAAAATAATAATATAAAATAACTTCATATTAGTCAAGGATCATTTCCAATACCATCATAGCAGACAAAGTCCATTACTGAATGAAGTTCACTCTTCATTCAATCCTTGTATTACTGAACCATGATCATTTCTTATTCTAGTCATGTATATCTTATGAGATAGATATCATTACCCAACACATTGGAGGTAGATATAGCTCCCACCCATCTTATAATTAAATAATTTATACGTGTTCCATAATAACATAAATCATACAAAATATCTAAAGGAATAAAATGGGTTTCTTTATACATCATTCCACCATAAAATAATCAGTTTGATGAAAATGGATTCCATAAGAAACATTCAATAAAAAACACAATAAAATCATGTGAACAACGAGGATATTATACTTGAAACATAAACCTAACAAATAATTACATCTTATATGGAAAATAATTTTTATATAACACTTGAAATTAATTATTGAGGAAAATATCCTTTCTTCTTCAAAAACATTTTATTTTCTCAAAATTCTGTGAAACTATATAAGGAAATAATTTATTTAAAATAAACTAGAAATCATGTATAGTCTGCTTCTTGGAAATAATGAATTTAGAAAATATAAAAATCTATTCATTCATTATAAGTTAAAAAACATTCTCCTCATAAATTTTCTGAAAAAATCAATAAGTACCTCATGTCGAATAACGAAAAAAGATTCCCTTCATACTATTAAAAAAATATTTAAAAATGGTTAAAACTGATATTATAAATTATAATAATAGAAATAAAATTAGATATTTTGGAGAAATTAATGTGGAAGATAAATATAACATAGTAAATAAATATGTACAAAAAATCTCAGATAACAATTAGATTTTGAAATTATCCCTTACCTTAAGTGTAATTTTCTTTTTCATGTATCTCAACCTCCTGTGTAAAAATTTAAATAATTAAATTGCATTATTTCGAAATCATAGTCACCATATATCATCATATTATCATCTTTTGGTGAATAACATTTCATTTTACTTGTTATTAGGGTAATAAGTGCTTTATTTTCTTATTCATTTTTTATCGAATAAGTTCTGGTTCTCCTCCATATATCAAATTTATATAATTGTAAAATGGTATTAACATTATATATATCATATTTATTCATTATATACCCATATATAATCACTCATTAATGAATATCATGTAGAATTAATCGCATCACATTGCGGACACGGTAGGTCGTATGTATTCGTTAGCGACGATATCATTCCCATAATTGTTGAGTGGTAATAAAATGAATGGTATATAATATTTCAGAATGAATATCATGTTATAGTAATGATATAGAGTTATTATATATATCATTATACCCATCCAACAATGTTGTGGTGAAAAACCGATAACACCACAACATGGAGATGGTAAGTCATACATACATAAGCAATGTGATTTCATTTTTCATAGGATGGATAGAAAGTGAAATATTGTTTTCCCATAATCATAATAAAATCATAGTATATAAGTGATAATAGATTTATTAATTTATAATGAAAAAACTTGTAAAGAGTAAGTATAGGAAAAATGATTTTTGAATGAATCAGTAGAGAATATTACCTCTTCTTTGACATGCTTCCTCTAAATCTCTTCTTAGTGCACTACAGTAGGTCGTTCAAGAAGACCAAAACCTCTAGAATGTTAGTATAAAACTTTATAATGTAAAATGGAAAATGATGGATTACCTTTAATGTTCAAATTGAAGTGAATATATAAGAAAGGATGTGCCCTTTTATAATTGAGATGAGGTGCATTTTTGGGATCTCCAACAATATTAATTTAAAATAAAATCATACCCCATCAAAAAAAGCTAAAAATTAATTATTTCAGAAAGATGATGTTACATAGGGTTGATATATCATCAACCAATATATTTTAGAAAAGTTTTCTTTATCAATTTAAACCCTATCATTTTAATTAACTCCTAGTTATTCTATTTAATTTTCAACTAGGGTAACAAATATTTCAACATAAAAAGGGTGAAATGTTCACTTATTGGATTTCAATTAGACTGTATATAAATACCTTAGAATATTTTAGTCCATTTAAAAATTATTATATATTTTTAAAAAGGTTTTATGGTTTATAAATAATATTATATAACATTATTTTGATAAACAATCCAAACTATCAATTTTGACACTATTCAATTCATTGATTTTTAAAAATATTAATATAACAATTTGGATTCCAAAAAAATATTTTATTAAATTTTTAAGAAGTTATGGTCATATAGAATTTTCATTAGAAATATTAATATACCCAAATTATATCAATTTTAACATTTTTAATAACATTTATTTTTTATCTCTATTAATAAAATAATTATTACGACAATTTTGTGTAATTATTTAATATACTTATTTGATAAATACAAATTAAAAATAAAATACTATGACAAAGATAAATCTACTCTATTTCAGTATAATATTATTAATCTAATTTATCTTCAGTAAAATAAAACTTTTAAAATGTTATAAGTATTAAATTATGAATGTGTCAACTTTAACATCACATTAAATAAAATAATATAAGTTTCAAAATCTCTTATATAAGGCTACAAATAGTCACTAACTCGACACATGGATGGTTATGGTCAATATATACTTGGAAAATAAAATTTCGTCAAGTGTTTAGGTCATTTTATGGTTATTATAATTTTAATATAAATATCTTTTTAAATTCACATTAATTAATTAATTTTTACATCAACAAAACATAAGTCTCTAAGGTAATTATTTATTTCCTAAAAATTAAAAAAAAATCATGATAAATAAAAAAAATTATATTTAAAATGAATATTTATAACTAAATTTAATTTCTATATAACCTTATATAAAAAATATTTAAATTTCAGTGAGATATATTTAAATTTTCATTAAATAAAAATAAATTAAATGTTATAATCTCATCCAAATGGATTCCAAAAAATACCATTTCGACCCAATGATGATTTAGGTTGAAAAAAATCATATAATGATATTAATAAACGTGTTATAAAAATTTTATAATAGTATTACTACCCTTAATTACCTGATTTATTCTTTTACCATATTAATTTTTTTTTTCTGAAGTTGATATTTATAATACCAAAAATTAAAATAAATCTGTTCACATAATTTAGACCTTCTGATTCTACATATTGAATCTATTTATTTAAATTTAAAATACATAAGTCTTGTTAATTAATTTAAAATTAATCTCGTTGTTGGAAAGGGAGAACAAGTTTAAAATGTACAAAAATTGAAAAATATTGAAATGGTTTACCATCTGATTTCAATGTAAAATTAATGCTAATGAAATTAATTATATTGAATAATAAAAATATATTATATATATAATTTAAAACAGTTAAATATTATAATTTAACAATATAAATTATTTCAATAAAATAGTTGTTTTCAATTAGAATTTATTTTACTTTTTCTATTCATCAAAATGTGAAAGTTGTGAGAAAAATATTAAAATTTCATCCAAAGGAAATAATTATATCCCTCTTCTAAAGAAAATTTTTATTTTGTCATATAAAAAATATTAATTTGTCAAAATATTAATTTAAAATGGGTTCTCTATTAACAAGATTAACATTACCCTTTTGTTAAAATATTGGTTCTCATACATCAAATTTGGTTTATTCATACCCTATAAAAAAATATATGACGAATATAAAAAATATTTTATTAAGTAAATGAAATATATAATTAATTAATTTAATTTAATAATATTAATTAATTCATGTTACTAATAAAATTTACAAATATATAATTCATTTATATTTTTTCATAAATAATTGGTAGTGAATGACTTCACCATACAATATCCTAAGTTAGATATATTTATTCTCCCTATACTAAAGGCCAAGTTAAAATTGTAATTTTATATTATGGTAATATCATTGTTTATTTAAAATCACAATTTCATGAAATGCAAGCTATTTAAGAATTAGAATTATTTAGGAAAAATATTTTATAAAAAGAGCTTGGTGTTACATTCTACCCCCCTTAAACCAAATTTCACCATATAAATTCATAATTTTGATACAAAAAGATTAGGAAATATCTCCCTCATAATATCCAAAATTTCTCATATAGCTTCCTCAAATTAGTGGTTCCATCACAAAACATTAACCAAGTGAGTGGTCCTATTTCACATAACATTTTCAGTAATATCCAGAATCTCTATTGGTTGTTCTTTATAAGAAATATCATGCTCTAAAGGTACGACTTACATGTTTAGTACATATGATGGATTAGGTATGTAATTTCCATGATAAATACATGGAACACATCATGAATTTGAGATAGGTTTAGTGGAAGCTCCAATTGGTATGCTACCTTTTCAACACCATCAACAATTTATGAAGTACTGATATACCTAGGGCTCAGCTTCCCCTTGTTTCCAAATATCATTTCTCTCTTCTAGGGAAATATTCTAAAAACACCATGACACCCAATTCAAACTCTAGGCCTTTTCTTATGTTGTTTGGAAAACTTTTTTTCAACTCTATGATGCTCTTATATGATTTTTAAAAAATAAATACTTTTCTATCATTTCATCAAGAACATAATGTCCTAATAGCTTTAAACATCCACCCATTGACTTGGATTTCTGCACTTGTTTCCATAGATAGCTTCACAAGGAATCATATAAATAAAGGAGTTAATTATATTGTTGTAATAAAATACCACAAATGGTAGGTGTCTATCCCAACAACCATTGAAATCCCTAGAAAAATCTCCCATCGTTTCTTCTAGAGTTTTAATTGTCCTCTCAGGTTGACCACCTGTCTCAGGATGATAAGAAGTTTTGAAATGTACATTTGTTTCCAGATCCTACTGAAGACTCTGTCAGAACATAGTGGTAAACCTCACATCCCTTCCAGATATAATGGAAATTTGTACTCTATGAAATGTTACAACATCCTCTATATATATTATAGCATGCTGATCAAGAGAGGAATCTTCTCTAATACCAATGATGTGTTACATCTTCATAAGTCTATCAACTATGACCCATATAGAATTATATCATTTAGATATTTTGGGAAGACTGATGAAAATTTCCATAGTGATGTTTTCCCATTTATATTTTCCTGTGGGTAATGTCTGTAACATCATCATAGACTTATATCTCTCAGCCTGAACTAGCTGACAAACCATTCACCGATAGACATATTTAGAAACATCTCTTTTCGTTCCATCCCTCCAGAAATACTATTTCATGTCCCAGTCCATTTTTTTCTTCCTAGATGAATAGATAGTTAATAACTATGAGCCTCTTCAAATAGTCCCTTATTTAATTCTGGTATGGGATTACCAACCTATTTTCTGAACCTCATTCTTCCATCAAAATCAAGGTTCAATTCAGGAACATTTCTAGCTTTCTTTTGTAGAACTGCATCTTCCTTCTACACCTCCTTAATATTCACATGTATAGACAGTTTAACATTAAATTGATAAAGTCATATTTTATCCCCTTTAAAATTTTGGTACTCATCATTTGAAAATCCATAAATATTGGATACTTTTTTATCCTCATTGTGAATATGCTAGCATGGTCCTTTCAACTCAAAGCATCTTCAACCTTGGTCTCCTTCCCAAAGCTGTAATGTATTGAGTAGTCATAGTATTTATCAAATACAACCAACTTTTTTGACACATATTCATCTCCTTTTGTGTGAAATTATACAGAAAACTTTTATTATCAGTATAAATATCACACCTGTCACCATAAAGAAAATTATGTCATATCTTTAGCAAAAATATTACTGTAGCAAACTTCAAATCATGAGTTTGTTAATTTTTCTCATGGAATTTCAATTTTGATTAGGCATAAATATCACCATATACTTTTACATGAGAAATCTTCTCAGCCCTTTTTTGGATTCATCACCATAGATCACAAACCATTCTTAAAGGCAGGGTAGTGTGAGAATAATGCAACTGGCTACCAATCTTTTGAGATCATTTAAACCATCATCACATTCCTCTATCCATATGAACTTAACTCATATCAGAGTCGACTTGGTGAGTGGATTAGATAATCATGAAAAATATTTCACAAAACGTTGATAATATCCATCCAAACAAAGAAAACTTTGGATCGTAGTTATCATTGTTCATCTATGAAAACATTCAATAAATTTTTTTTCTAGATCCACTTATATCCCTTCTCTTTAGAATATGTGAACCAAAAATGAAACCTCCTGAAAATTATGCTTTTCTAGGGCCTTCCATACAATCTAAATTGATCTTTATGCTCTTCATTTCTCTCCAAATAGACAAGAATATTTTTTATATAGACTACAAAAAAATAATCAAGATAGACAATAAATACTTTATTCATTAGATCCATCGAGATAGTGGGGGAATTAGTAATATCAAACTCATCACTATAAATTCATAGTATCCATACCTTTTAAGGAATTTTTTCTTTGGTATATCCTACTTCTTGACCCTTAATTGATGATATCTTAAACAAAGATAAACCTGGGAAAATTATTGAGCTCCACGTAGTTGGTTGAATAAGACTTCATTGAGGAGAAGATGTAATTTTTCTAATAGTGATATTGTTAAGTTATTGATAATCAATGCATAGTCTCATTGATCCATATTTCTTATTTACAAATAAAACTGGTGCTCCCCAAGGTGGCGCACTAGGGAAAATGAATCCTCTATCAAGATTCTCTTGGAGTCACATCTTTAATTCCTACAACTCGACTAGGGCCATTCATTAAGGTGTATTTGAAATTGGAATACCACCCGGTATGAGTTCTATTGAAAACAAAACTTCAAAATTTGGTTGATGACTTAGTAATTATTCTAGAAATACATAATCCGACTCTTGTACAATGGTTGTATTCTTAATTGTGAGTTTCTCCCCAACCATTTGATATAGACAACCTTCATTTATATGGATTAAGACCCATAAGATGGAATAAATTTATACTGGATATTTATATTCTTCATTCCATCGATATATGATCATAAATTGATTTGGAATATGAAATTTAACTTCTATTCCATGTAAATTGTATTGAATACCATATATAGAAAGGTAATTTGTGCAAAAAAATCCCATAAAATTACACTATATGAAGGATAATAAAATTTTAAGGAATCAATATCCCAGAATCATTAACTAGATAAGAAATATAAACATTTCGTGTGACCGTTGTCGATTTAGAAGTTATCACAGCTAACTCAATATCTAATTGTTGAGGTAATATAGAGTTACCCATAAAAATCCATTGAAAATTAAAGAATTGATATATCCAAAATCAAATATAACATTTTTTACTTTAGGGTGGATGGTAAGTGTACCTTTCAACACTTCATTGTCATACTACACAACACCGATAGTGATCACATGTGACTTTCAATTGTATTTGGCCATAATATTTTTCTAACATAGATCATCATAGTAACCCTATGATTGGGGAATTTATTGGAATAACTACACACTTCATTTCACTTGTAACATTGAAGTGTAAGAGGTCCATTCTATGTTTATTTTTCTCTATTGGAATAATTAGACATATTTTCCTATAACAATGGCATTCAACTACTCGATGAAATTCTTTTCCACACATAAATAAATTAATAATCCCTTTAAGACTCTTTCCTCCATGTTTCATTCCACACTTTGAGAATAATGGAAAAGTCATCTTCTTTTTAGTGTGGTCTTTAGATTTTCCCTTGAATTTAATTTTTCACTTCTAACCAAACCCATAGAACTGATTGGTTACTCCAATATCACTCTCAACCTTGAGACCACATAGAATGATTTCATCATAGATATTGATGTCCCTTATGTCTAATTCCCTTCTGCGACATAGTTTTATTCCACTATAGAATCGATAAATTTTACCCTTTGAATGGATAATGATTCCCGAATAATACCTTTCAAGTATTGTAAAATTTTCTTCATAGGTACCAACTGATTCACCTCCAATTTGGTTATGTTAAATGAAGTACTTCTCTGACATTGTTTGAATATTATGAGGAATGTAATTATTGAATAATAAGTTATTGAACTAATCCCATTCCATGGATTCCATTTAATCTCTTTGCCTCATATTCTTGACATGGTTCCACCATTGATTATCTTCTCCTTCCAAATGATAGAATACTAAGATGAATTTATTATCTTCTAAACATTAGAGAACTGAAAATCTATTATTATTTTTACTGATCCATTATTCAGCCACTAAAGGATCAGTAGACCCACTGAATGAAGGTGCAGAGTACCTCATGAATGACTCAACAGAATGTAGTTCCCTCCTTTGCTCATTTGTAAGTCCTGCATAATTCATATATTGAGAAAGTTCTGTAACCATAGATACATGATTTTTCATTCTATCTCAAATAAAATTGTGTTAGTCATGAGGACAATCATTTCATTACCCATCACATTTATCATTAATGTGGTTCCTTTTGGTTCCAACCATTGACTAAAACCAATAATCGTACTTCGAGAAACACTAATCATAATGGGAAAACCACATAATCAAGAATAAAATATCAATTTTGGAAAAATATGTTTTGTAAAATGTTACTTATTATCCTTTATAAAGAATGTGTATTGTACCTTATACTTTCACATATTTTTTGGGATCTTACTAAGGTTTTCTCAACCATGTTTCCAAATGTTAACTATACCTTTTCTCTGATAATAACTATAATGACCCATAAATCACATACATTGATATTACTTCCAACTTAATATTCATTATAAAATATAACAAACCTGTGACAGGACCATGTTAGTATGGTGTCCTTATAAATTCTGAAACATAAATAATTGGATCATAATACATCATCATTATCTCAAACTTCTTTCATCATAACTAGACTCATTCTCAACATATCTTACATAAAGACCTTATTCATGACCTGGGTAAAAGAAACATATGTATAGGTTATCTCAGATGATCAGTATGAGTAAAATAGGGAGATATCAATCATATCATAATCATAAGACATAAGAACATAACATTTGAAAATTGTGTCCTACATATGAAATATCGTGATATCATGCCATGGGATAAATCATGAAGTTTTATACAAATCAATTAATGTAATCCCAAAAGTAATAACATAGGAAATGAATTTTTTTATCATACAAATAATAATATGAAATCATTTCATATTAGTCAAGGCTCATTAAGGAGACCATCAAAGCAGGCAAAGTCCAACACTAAACCGAGTTCACTTCTCATTTGAACCTTGTATTACTCAACTGATATCATTTCTCATTCAAGCATTGTCTATATCATGAGCTATAAATATTTACCTAATTAATTAAATGGAGATATAGGTCCCACCCATATCATAATTTAATCATTATTACATGTTCCACAATAATGTAAATCATTCATAATAAACCAAGGAATAAAATGTGTTTCTTTAAACGCCATTCAACCATAACATAATCCATGTAAAATAAATGGATTTCAAAAAAATAATTCCATCATAAACATATTAAAATCATAGTGTAAATAATGATATTATACTTGAAACATAAACTAATTAAATAATTACATCTTATATTGAAATTAATTTTGATATAACACTTGAAATTAATTCTTGAGGATAATATCCTTTCCTCATCAAAAACATTTTCTTTTCTCAAATTGTTCTGAAATATTAAAATAAAAGAAATTATTTGAAAATAAACATGAAATCTTATAGGGTAAGATTCATGGAAATAAGGTTATAGGAAAATGTATTAAATTCATTCATGTCTTATAAGGTTAAAAAACATTTTCTTCGTACTTTTCAAAAAAAAGTCTAGAAGTACCTCGTATAGAGTAATGAAAAAATATACTATACATATTGTTTAATAAAAATTCCCCAATACGTAAAGTTTAAATTAAAAAACTCTATAAGAATATCAATAAAATTTAATATTTAGGAAACATGGATGTGGAAGATAAATATATATCAGTAATTTCATATGTATAAACAATCATAAATAATAATGAGATTGCGAAATTATCTCTCACCTTAGATCTGATTTCCGTTGTATATATCTGAACCTATTGTATAATGATTTAAATAATTTAATTGAATTATTTCACAATACTATTCATTATATTTGATCATATTATAATCTTTTTCTTATTAATATTTCATTATTACTTGTTATTCGGGTATTAACTGCATCATTTTCTTATGCATGTTTTGTCAAATAAGTTATGATTTCGCTTCATAGTTAATATTTAGATACCTCAAAAAGGGTAATAAAATTATATATATATGATATATATTCTTTCTACACATTTATATAATCATTATTTAATTAATATCTTGTATAATTAATCGCATCACTTCGTGGAGACGGTTGGCCATACGTACGCACAAGCGACAATATCGTTACCATTATTGTTGAATGGTATTGAAGTGAATGGTGTATAATATATCAAAATGATTATAATGTAATATTATTAATATATAGTTATTATTTCCATCATTATACCCATCCAATCAAGGTGGTACTGATAAACATATTATATGATGGCGTCCTAATGACAAGTCGTACGTACGCACATGTGGTGATTTCATTTTTCAAAGGATGGATAGAAAGCTGGTTATTTTTATTCCATAATCATAATAAAATATAATTATATATGTGATAATGTATTTATTTCTTTATAATGAAACAAATCAACCATAGGATTTAGAAGAAGAATAATGTCTGAAAGAATTGGTAGAGGATATTGCCTCTTTTTCGACGTGCTTCCTCTAAATCTCCTCTTGGAGCACTATAATTAGCAATTATAGAAGACCAGAACCTCTATAATGTTACTAGATAAATTTATAATTTAATATGGAATCAGATATCATAGATTTAGTTCCTATATTTATGTGAATAGGTGAGAGAGTATGTTCCCTTTTATAATTAAGGTGAGGGGAATTTATGGGATGTCCAAAAAAATTAATTTATAATAAAATAAAACCCCATAAAAAAGCCATAAAAATGAAAAATTTTCTAACATGATATAATATAAGGTTTTAATATCATCAACCAATAGATTTTATATTGGGTTTCTATCAATTTAAACATTTTCATTTCATTTTACACTTAGTTATTAAATTAAATATTAACTAGGGTAACAAATATTTCAATATTAAAAGGGTGACATATTTAGTTATTTGATTTCAGTAAGAACATAAAAAGATACCTTAAAACATTTTAGATCATTACATAATTATTATATATTTTTCAAAATAATGATTTACAATTTTTAAATTATTTAATGAGACATTATTTCGATAAACAAACAATAATGTCAATTTCGACACCATTCAATTCAATGATTTTTTAAAATATTAATATCAAAATTTAACATCAAAAAAATATTTTATTATATTTATAAAATATATAGGTAATATATAAAATTCATTAGACCTATTACTTGACCTGAATTATATTTAATATAAATTTTTTAATAACATTTATTTTTTATCCCGATTAATAAATTAATTACTACAATAATGTTGTGTAATTAATTAATATAATTTTTTAATACAAATGAATAATAAAATACTATTATGAATATAAATCAACCATATTTTAGAATATTATTTTTAGTCAAATTGATCTTTAAAAAAATTGATCATTTAAAATGTTATGCTTATTAAATTATGAACATGACAGTATTAACATCACATTAAATAAAACAATATATGTGTCACAATATCTTTTATCAGGCTTCAAATGGTCACCAACTATAACATTGGATGGTTATGGTCGATATATATCCCACCAATAATATTTTTACATCTCATTGTGTCTTCTGATTGTTATTATCATTTTAATAAAAATCATTTTATTGATTTCTATACAATTAAATAATTTTTACATCATCAAAGAATAAATCTCTAAGGTAACTATTTATATCCTAAAAGTTAAAAATAAATTATCATGATAAATAAATAAATTTTAACTTTAAAATTAGTATTTATAATTGAATTTATATTTTGTATAACCTTATATAAAAAATATTAAAATTTTAGCAAGACATATTTAACTTTTCTTTATGTAAAAATAATTTAAATGTGTGAATCTCATCCAAGTGGAATCCAAAGGGAACAATTTGGACCTAAGTATTATTTAAGATAAAAAACACTCATAAAATCATATTAATTCATGTGATGGGGAATTTAATAATAGTATTCTTAAACATAATTACATGGTTTTCCTTTTTACTATATTAATAAAAATTACCGTAGTTTCTATTCATAATGCCTAAAAATAAAATAAACCTATTTAAATAATTTGGAAATAATTATTCCAAAAATGGAATAATTTTTTCTAAATTCAAAACAAATCAGTTTCAGTAATTAATTTAAAATGAATCATGTTTTCAAAAAGAGATAAGGGGTTTTCAATTTTAAAATATTACAAAAGATTGAATTTTTTTACATCTAAAATCAATGTAAAAATAATCCTAAAAACATAAATTATATTGAATTATAAAAATATATTTTATTTAAACGTTTAAATAATTCAATATTATAATTTTACCCTTAAAATTATTTTGATGAATAAATATGTTTTCGATTAGAATATACTGTATTTTTACTATTCATTAAAATTTCAATGTTATCTGAAAAAATGTTAAAATTTTATCCAAAGTATGTCTTTATGTAACTCTTAAAAAGAACATGTTTATGTTGTCGTATAAAAAATATTAATTTTTCAAAATATTAACTTAATGTAGGTTCACCTTTAAAAGGTGAAAATTTACCCTTTTGAAAAAATATTGATTTTAATACATCAAATATGATTTATTCATACCCTATGAAAAAAATATCTATTATATGAATATGAAAAATAATTTATTAAGTATATAACATATATATTTCATCAATTTCATTTTCTGAAATTAATTCTCTCAATTTATTAATACAAAAATAAAAATATATAATTTATTTATATTTTTTATAAATAATTTGTAGTGAATGACTTCACCATAGATTTTCATAAGATAGTTAAATTTATTCGTGATTACCTAATGGATAGGTCAAAATGGTCATGTTATACTAAGGTAATCTTATGTTTCATTTAAACTCATGATTTTGTACAATGAAAACTATTTATTAATTAAAATTATTTTGAGAAAAGATTTAATAAAGACCTCTGGGTGTTATAGGTCCAGAAATATCAGTATACAAAATCTAGCCAACAGTCATGGCTTAGAGAAATAAAGCATGGATTCAAGAATTATGGGTGTGAATGGTGGTTGATCAAGTGTCAAGGGAGGCATGTAAAATCTTGTAAAATTGATCTTAGTTTATGTGAAAATAGAGAATACATAGCATGTATTCCAAATAACACACACCGTTTAGGGGACCTGGATGTGATGACTATGGTTTTATAAAATATAGTGATCACATGTTTTGTGACACATTCCACACATCGTCTGACCAAAGGATGATGGCTCGGCATATACCCCTAGCTTTCAGGAGTAGACACATGGATAGTCACATGGTCAATAACACATGCACAAATAGGTACACCTGAACAATCGGGAACTCAGATTGGTATATCGGCATGACCATGTTTATGGGAAGGTTCATGGGCATGACTAACAGTACATGGGCATGGGCTGGTTGCACGAGGAAGGACACGACATGTTCTGACTTTCAAGAGAAACAAAAAGTCCCCCCAGTAAATATATATTTATATATATTATAGGGTAGTTCATGGTCCCTTCTCTATTTATTCATGATGAGATTTAGTTTGGTGAATTCTCTTTCGAATAATTTTTTTCTGTTACCTCTCTCAGATCATTGTTCTGGGATCATTTCCTTAGTCCACTACCATATGGGTTAGTGTAGAATAGGATCTTATGAATTAGACAATTAGATCCCCTCATTGAACTAGATCTCATAACCTATGAGTGGCCCAGATTTGATCTGTAATCCCATTATTATATCTTGTTAGGGCTCTTGGTACTGCATGACCAACATACATGGGTGTGATCCTAATTCAAACAGTCTAATCCAATATGGTTTGAGGTATCACCTA
The DNA here is from genome assembly GCA_963277665.1 of Viscum album. Taxonomy (NCBI): domain Eukaryota; kingdom Viridiplantae; phylum Streptophyta; class Magnoliopsida; order Santalales; family Viscaceae; genus Viscum; species Viscum album. The sequence goes on from OY728127.1 coordinate 1,304,295,307, forward strand.
GAGGACCTGGTTGAGGTAACATATTTTTGTTTTGAAATATTTAATGTTTTAGTGCATATGAATTCATGGTGAAGTGACTAATCGGATGAGCTCCATCAGGGAAAGAGATACATGAGTAGTGAGTTATCCTAGAATTTCAAATTATCATAAAGCCTCAACATAATCCTTTGATGGAAGTATGTTTTTTACCTTTGAGATTGAGTGTATATCATGTCTATATCTATATCTGGATAATTTAACTATTATCTCACTTAACCTAATTGAAATATCTTCATGGTTATGAGATGAACCATATATGATGATTTGTGTTTAGTGATTTTATGGTGTATTATTGAATATATTGTAATCACCCTGAAATGGGATCTTCCTACACATTTAATGTTTTATATAGATCAAGAAATGTGCATTTGTGTCCTAGGAGTACTAGGATAAATAAGATAATAGCAAGCTAGACAAGATGGATACTTCTAGGTGTTTAATTTTACAATAGTTCCCACCATACATTTAACATTATTTATTTCATTCCATTTTCATGGGGGGGTATTTTTAGCCCTTTGTACTTTCTGTAGTTTTTCATATTCTACAATGGGATTTATTTTATGAGTTCATTGTTTAATATTTTATCTTTATCATTTGTCATGTATGGTGACTTTTTATTGTGTATAGGTACTTAGGGTAATTCCTCTCATATGTGTGACATGCCAACTTGGTGATGGTCTCCATCACCTATCTATTAGAGGCTGGTTTGGGGTTGTTACACTCAGTCCCTGATAGGTCGATTCATGATGATAAAAAAAATTATCCCAAAAATATTTTATATTTGTCCAAAAAATATTATTTTTTCTCAAATAATATAACCAAACCCATTGAATAAATAAATTTGATAGAGATTATATTTTAAATATAACAGATTGCCCTATAGAATTTACCAATAAAAAACATGCTTTATTGTACATAGATTGGGTAGCATCCACAAAAAAATATCCTTGGAAATATTATTTATAGAAAATTCCCTACCATAAAACATATTACATAATGTAAATATCATTAGTTATAAAAAAACCGATAACAAAATATCATCCTATGTCATTACTAATTAACTCTTCATATTTCAATAGATCATATTTTTTTTGCCAAAAAAATATGTAATTGAATATATATATATATATTCTAATAACATATTCATTAGTAGCTTTAAAAAACATGTCTCTAAAACAAAATTATTCATTTCTTAACCAAAAATTGTTTTCATCGTAATGTCGAAAGAACACATGGATTCACAGAAACTTTACCTTTAACCAAAAAACAACATTGGAATCTCCATGTAACATTTCAACATATGGAATTTATTGAATATATAATAAGATGAATTTTGTTAAAACTACACATAACTCATTACACACCCTATACCACTATCATAGTACATAGAATATATCCACACATAAAATATCAATATATTAGGTCTTCAAAGATCAATATTCATTTTCAGTTTTCCTCGCAAACCATATCTCAATGATATAGAATACATATTTTCACATAACATATATTATCTCTTTACATATACAATGAATATATATAAATCATTAATATTCCTCATAACATATATTCTAGTAAAATAAAATAAAATTTATTGTTGTAATATATAACATTTATGAACCTAGAACATAACACATAACATGTATTTAAATCTTTAAGCATGATCATTTTTCAATTTTACCAATAAAATATATGTCAAAATAATTTACTATAGAACATTTCCACAAAACCTATAGCATCATCCTTAGAACATTTATACATGAAAATTATAATATCATTCAATAAAACATGTTACACAAATCATGGATTCATTAATCATAGAAAATAACATACATAATAGAAAACAAAACCTCACAAAACATATGAAAATAAACATTACTCTTTACATTCGGTCTACAAATCATATTCATTAACATAGAACACATTAATTTTATAGAGCATAATATTTTCAAATTAGGAACAAAACATTTTAAATCAACATTTAATATTTCTTTATTGTAATCGAATATCCATAATAAAATTCACCTTGTCCAAAAATTACAATTTATGACATCCAAATTACCACAGATCTATTTTTTTAATTACTTATCATAAACACGTGTAAAATTATATGTGAATTATGGAAAAAAATCCATTAGTAATAAATAGGTGGAAATGATGATATGAAAATGTGTATTTGGATATAAAAATATAAATGTCAATGAAGATATAAATGAAATGTATTTTTCATATATATTCATAGAATAAATAGACTTAAATGATTAGACTAATCAGTCAAAATTGATATATATATTTCCTTTATTGAATTGAGGATCAAATTATTTGTGATGACAATAATTCAAGTTACCAAAGCACTTACCATTAGGGTAACAATGGTTATTATATAAGTTTACATGAAATTATCAAGGACTATTTTCTCTTATTTCTTTAAAGAGATGTATATATTTCATTTCATGAGGGTTTTCCATTTTATAAGAGTATCATTTTTATAACGTGGATGATGATAATGGATATCAATAAATTAAATGTATATTTTTATATGTGAATTTTGGATTATTGTGAGTGTAAATATTATATGTTTTTAATATTTAAATAATGGTTTGTATTTTTTGTTCACTATACATCTACCACCTGATATTTGAGTCTAGGATCAATAAATGACTAGTTAGGTAGTGGAATATTTAATAGTTACCCAAATATGGTTATCTTATACTCTCCCATCTTAGTTTCATAATAAAAAATTACATAATAGTGGGATTATATGAATTATATGTAATATAGTTGGTGTGATAAAAAGTATTATGTGATGATGTAGTTGAACGGACAACGTTGGATGACATGATATCTATTATATGTGATTATTTAATAGATGAATGACATTAGGAATTAGTAGTGATCAAACACTATATATATTAGAGTGAGTGGGATATATAATTACTATATATTTTATATTTTTGTATTTGTGATTGTGATGATATATGGGAATCTTTGGATATTATAATTTCATTTGGGATGGGATTATACTTCTTGGTTTACATTATTTATCTTCATTTTCAAATTTAGTATTTTTTATTTACATTGATACATGAGGGTTTTAGGGTATGAGACTGTTGAGTATTATTATACTCAAACCAAATATATAAATATTCATAGGCTTAAAATATGGTATAATTAGATATGTCAAGTGATGTTAACTTGAACATAGAATTTTTCATGAGTTGAAATTATTTTACATTCATTTATTCAAGGTATCATAGAGTTTAGACATGAAGTTCTTTTTCCTCAGTGGTTTACATATAAAATAGAATTATATAAATAATTTTTATTTGTTTTGATTTATAATCATTAACATTATTTCACTGTTCATATTATGGTGTTTTGTATTATATTTATTATATGAATCTAATATTGTTAAATCCCCCCACCCAGATTTAAGAGTTTATATGCTTAATATTCTTCATCGATCTAGGACCTACTGGTGGTGGTCTTGGTAAATATTACTTAGTCATGTTATTGGAAGAGTATAAATATCATCAATATTTGATAATGGAAAATGGGAAACTCAATAAAATATAAAATTTATTATTAATTAAAAATATTATTGAAATATTGGTACCAATCCTAGAATTTCTTACCATTTTACATTTAACGTATGATAATTGATTTAAGTGATGGGTTTGCATTATTTTTTATACGATATTTTTAAGGAAAAAAAATTAAAAATCTTTTTATTGGTCGATAAAAACCGTATGTGAATATAACTGAGGTGATGACAAAAACATGGTGCTTCATCATGATATAAAGTAAAAACATGAAAAACATGACCAATAAACACTGAAATTTTAGGCAAAATTATCCCTCCTAATACATCAAAAAAATTAGAAAATTTATAATTGAGCTTTTAAGAATGATAGATTAAATAAGAGAAAAAATAGAATCATTAAGCTAAATAAATTTATACAAATTTCTTCTTCTTATGTACAAACCATATTTTAGTAAAAATATTTATTTTGAATCTAAATTTAATAAAAACTAAACTTTAATGTTACTCCAAATTTGATTCTTTTCATCATCATCCACATCTATAAATTTTCTAACCATTTAACATTTAGTAATAAATAATTTACAATTTTTTAGTAACAATAATTTTTCATGTTAAACCCATTTGTGATATATTATTATTTTTTATCAATAAGAATTATTTAAATATTTGTTTACAATAAAATTATATTAGAAGGTAAAGTGAAAGTGAAAAATAAAAGGATTTAATATATTTTAGGATTTGGATTTTAGATAAAGTTTGATAAACACCTAAATGTATGAAAGTGAGTTTCTTCTATCCATTATATGTTAGAAAGAATACTATGAGATTCTATAATTTGATATATTATTTGAGATCCATTCACTTTCATAAAAAGATGAAAAATTTATTAGGACATCCATGTATATATTTTATTATTTAATAATTTCTCCCTATGATTAGGAATATAGTTGTTTTAAAAATAGTTTAATAAAAAAGGGAGTTTAGAAGAAGATAGAAATGAAGACCCCTAATTATGAATAGTATAAAAGAAGGATATTATTCTTATGGATATATTTCGAGAATGATGACTTATTTAATAAATTGAAATAGAACTAAAATCTATTTTGTAATGTGGGTAAATTAGTTTTGATGATGTTTTGAGTTTAATGTAGTTATCAATGTTATAAATTCTATGAAAACTAATTTGAAAATATTTTAGGTGGTTTACTAATATTTTGTGGTCATTTAATTTATTTTTAATCAAATTAAGTGGGTGAGATGGATTGGACCTAAGTTTAGAATCCAAAAAATCAATTCTGGTGATTCATTTTTTATCAAAATGGAAAATACATATGTAATATCTCGAAGTCATTATTTGGAAAAGTAAAAGGAATTTTTCATTATGATACAAAACGTCTCACATATAGTTTGTATGTGTTTACTAGATGATACATCATAACTCCCAAAGTACTAGGATTTGGAAAAGGTGAATTTCAGCATTATATATAATATATATTTGACGGTATGTAATATTTTCCAAAATGTATGAAATTTTTTAAGGTGTATATGTTAAAATAACACATAATGTTTAAGGTGTTACAACCAACTTTAAACATGGTTTTTCACTTTTCGAATTCCATGTCCCCCACTGGTAAAATTCATCATTGAGATATTTTAATGTTTTCTCATGGTGATTAGAGACCATATTTTGAGAATAATGATATCAGAGAAGAATATTTTCATGGACTAGCTCAGATACCCCCCCCCCAAATACATTAATACCCAAGATGGTCCTAACATATCACAAATATAATTCCTAATTCCTATGGGTTGGAGAATAGAAATTAAAATCGACAAGAGAATAAAGGGAATTATTTTAACATAAGTATATAATAAAAAAAATAAAAGATAAAATAGTAAACATTTCTACATTCTAAACATGACCCAAAGAGAAAGTACCAAAATAAAGCAGGTAAATAAATACTGAAAATGGTACATCATTAAAAGACACAACATCGTAGAAATAAAAAGTCTCAAAAAACCATGTTTCATTTGCATCACACCTCCACTAGTAACCTCCATAACTTCAGTTCCAATGAATCATGTACACTTCACACTTCCAAGGACCACATTCCCATAAATGTTATGTATCATAATATAATATAAAAATATCTGAAGGAAAATGTATGGTGTGAGAAAAAACACCAAGATGGATACCACCAATTATTCTATAATAAATTTCATAACAATATACCATTTATGATTTCTATTTTAATAAAAACTATTTGAAATGAAATTACATATTTTCAACAAGAAAATATTTTTAATCAAAAGATAAAAAATATATCCAAACAATTTTAAATTCCCATTTTATATAAAGCATTGATATGAATTTGTTGGAATGAATAAAATACTTATAAATCATTGGAATCTGTAATCTAGTCAAAACAAATCTATTACAATGGTAATGTTGCAAAAGATAAATTATATTCTAGTTATAGGATCCTCACACTACTCCATCATCAATAAAGAATCGAATATGTGTGGATATATCCCTATGTATCATGTCAATTAGACTATTCAATCAACATCCCATTAGGGACATTTTTTATATATGTTTATTTAGTGTTGTAATTAATCAATACATTTCTTGTGATTTAGAGTCCTAGAATGTTTGTATTACTCCCCAACTAACTACTCGGGCTCACATGTGCTTCAAATATTAAATTAATAAATCATTAAAGGGTAAATCATTCATTTATAATCAATGCATCTTTTATAATTCAATTCCCTAATTCTCTTGTTCGACATGTCTTTTAAATTTATAAAAAATGTCATGGGTTTTCATAAAATTCATTCCATTCCATATCAACTTTTATTTCAAGATAATTTATCAAGATTCATCATAAATCATAAAATCAAATCAACAATCAATTTTAGCCATCTTTGTTTTCAAAAAATCCACACAAAGAATTCAGTGCTGTGAAAATTGGTGTTTTTCTGAACATCCATTCACTTTTTAAACCAAAATAAAAAAATCTCATATATTCATTTTTAAATAAATTAAAATTTATTTTAAAATCATTTAATAAATTGGTGTTTCAATTATTGGGTAAATCCTCATGGAACAACCAGCCTTTAATCACATTGTCAAATCAACACCTGCAACAAGAAACGCCAATCAACAAAGAGATGAATGAGATCCATGAATCCATTCTAGAATCAATATTCAACAAAAAAGATATTGGATCCATAAATAACATGATTATTCATCACTGTATAAGTATATAATATGATAAAATTAGAACCAGATGATTGTATATTTACCTATTAGAAGGAGATCTAATGTCATCACAGATGCCTCAATCGAAAAAGAGAATGGGTCGGAGGAGTAAAAAATACCTATTGATAGCCTTCAGAGACCATAGAATCATATTATGTACTAATGGAGATAATTAGGAGTCAATCCAACTGTATGAATATTTAAAAAATAGTTCTAAGAAGATATTAAACTCAGACACATGGTTTATTGGGCCAGGTTTCCTAGTTTTTAGTTACCATACACCCTGACTGGGCTTCTAGATGGGGTTCATAGTTTGTCCACAGGATTAGTTTAACCATGTGATAATCATAAAAAGACACCACTATCCATGGGTACATGGTTTGGATGGGTGATATAATAGTTTGGAAAAATCATTTCCCCCCTTCTAGTTGTTGAACCTAGGCTACACAGTTTTCTAGGATAAACCACATAGTTTTCCATAATCATTCTCCATCCACGCATAACCCTAAAAAATATTCATTGTTTTTAAACCATCACAGAAAAAACAACCCAATTAAATACCTTAATAGGTGGATATGGAATAGGGTCTTATAAGTATCTTAAATCAAGTAACGATATGTTACATCCTCGACACCATAAACACGTTTTGTCCCCATAAATCTTATCAAGAGTATTCCATATCAAAGATACGACATCCTGTACCCATCATTAGTAAATCACACTACCATTTATCATGTGAATCAAAACAATGTTTCCATAGAACATGGAAAAAAGTTATATACAACCCTTGAATAACATTTTTCCAAAATTAATAATCCGGACTAGATGCTCATTCATGTATGATCAGGTACCACATCCATATTTTCCCATCTCAGGACAAGAGAAATTCTAGAATGATACTTCCTCGACTATGATACATGAAATTAAATATGGATTTATGATATTTAAAATGGTATGTCTAATTGGTAAGCTACATTACTAACCCATTAAACAATCTCAAAAGGTCCCACACTCCATGAAGTAATTGATCCCCATTTCTTAAGTCTTTAGTGTACCAACAAAGGTGAAAATATGAGGAAAACATGGTCACTAACTAAAATCCCAAAAGGTAATAATTTATGATCAATTTAGAATTTCTACCTTCTATTATCCAACACAATTCTCTGAAGAATAACTAATTCTTCAATGTCAACCCTTGAGAAAACATGGTCCAGCCAAGGAGGTTTCTCCAATCTCTAGCTAAAAAAAGAGGAGATCTATAAGGAAAAACACACAAGGACTAAAAAGGAGCTATTTTGAAAAATGACTATTAAAAGTATTGTATGAAAATTTAACAAGTTAAAATTGAATATCCCATGGTCCATCAAAGTCAAGAATGAAAAAAAGATGCATGTATTCAAGAATCTATATAACTCATTTTGTCAATCCATCCTTTTAGAGATGACATGTTGTACTCAATCAAACCTTGGATCCTAGTGCTTATTGTAATCCCTTATAAAACCAAGACATTAAATGTGGATATGCATTTTATACTATATCAGAAGGGACTTTGTGAAATATGATTGCCTCATTCACATTGAGACAACCCAAATCATCATCATTGGTTGTATCTCAAATAGGAATAAAATGGGATAATTTTTTCATCCAATTGATCAAAACACCGACAACATTATTCCCTTGATGGTTATATGGAACACCATCCACTAAATCCATGTAAATATAATCCCACTTCCTAGTAAACATAATAAGTGGTTGAAGAAAACCTAAAGGTTTCTAGTTGTTAACATCAACCTGCTGATAGGTATAAAAATGAGATAAAGTCATCCAGGTATCATATCATACATGACCACTATAATTTTAAACACATATAACAGAACATATTCATCATTACTAGGTTAACCACCCAATATCAATTAATACAATACCCCAATCATATTCATTCTCATTATGAAAGGTACAACATTCTTATTCTGTAAAAATAATACATCCTCAAAAGAGAGAACCCACTCACCAGTGGTCTCCCTACTATAAAGTGAGTACCTAATCATATTGAATTCATTATCAATCTAATATTCCAAAATAATCATCTAGATAATATTTGAGGTCAACTAAACACTTATGAAAACAACATTTATCATATTCACATGAACTCCCAAATGAAACTGAGTAATGCGAGACATCATACTCTATTATTTTGATGATTCTTTCATGGAGTGGGTTAGAAGTTTCCTAATAAATGAGTCATCAATTAAATTAAAATTTCTAGGGTTTTTTGAATTGATAAAATAAAAATATTACATCTAATCCTTCCATTGACTTAATTGAAGGTTGAAATATTTTCGAGAGAATGTATAACTCCATATTTTTTGTTTGAAATAAATGGTAATGAATTCTATGAAACAATAACGATGAATACATTTTGGATCATGCATCATGATTGTGAGACTAAGATAATGGGTTAGATAGTTATTCTCTTGTGGACTAAGCTATCTAGAACCATAGGCTACAATGTGACCACCCTACATAAAAACATATACCTGCCCTTAACTGGATGTGTCATAAAAGAAAAATATACATCCCCAATCTATTTAAGATTCAACACTAGTGTAGAACTCAAAATAAATTTCAAATTACAAAATTAACATTGGAATTTCAGATACCATAATAAACTCACTCCCTTTGAACTGATAGAGGTCATCATAGAATTATTCTTCGATAAATCATTGAAATCCCTATGGTAATACCCCTCTAAAACCAAGAAGTGTCAAATCTTTAAATCATTACATGGTTTCACCCATTTCATAAAAGCCTTCACCTTCTCAGGATTGACTAAAATACCATTTTATAATGCCACATGTACCAAAAAAGTCTCTTAAAATTTCTAGAAATTAAATTTTAGAAGATTATAAAAATTTCAATGATCTATAAATATTTCTTGAATTGATCTCAGATAATTCCCATGATCGTACTCAATTTTGAACTAGACCAAACTATCATCCATAAAATCCACCATGAATGAGTTTAGGTACACAATGAATATTCTATTCATAAAAACCATAATGACTATAGTATAATTGGTTGGAGAAAAAGGTATAAAAAGGTACTCATAATGTTTATAACTACTTTAAAAGGTTGTCTTAGGTAATTAGAATTCTTTGATTCTTAACTGTAAATAACCATACTGAAGATAAATCATTAATAGATACTTTACCCCTTTCAACTAGTAAAAAATCATCAATTTGTGATAATGGATATTTTTTATTTACCATAACTCGATTGAGATTTTGTTAATAAAAAAGTTGAAGTGTCCCTTAATATTTCTTTGAAAAGAGAATAGGATCCACCCAAGGTTCCACACTTGAGAGTATGAATAATTTCTATAATAGTATATCCAAATGAGAATTTAACTATTTCAATTCATGTTGATTAATAAATTAAGAGGCAGTGAAAAGTATCTGAGTACTAGGTACCAAATAAATAGATAACTCTACTTCCCTTTCTAGTGGAAATCCATAAAATGCACCTTGAAATACATCAGGAAACTCAATGTAAACTGGAGGGAGAAAACCACTCGAATATTTTCACACTATTTAAAAAATAAAAATCCATATTAATCTTCAAAGTTATTTAAAATAATGCCCTTATCTAATCAACCTTGGGTCCCATTAACCTTGAAAAACATGGAAAACCCCATCAGGGGCAGTAAAGGAGACCGTACAAAGAGAAAAGAAACTTAAATATTTTTTAAAATTCATCTAATCCATCCCAAAAATTATTTCAAGAGGTTTCATATTGAGAAAATGAAAATTAAAAGTGTTTTAAATCTTTGATAAAGAGAAAATAAAATAGGGACATAAAATACCTTTCTCACCCTACATTCTAATGGCCATATTAATATCCATCACATAAGACAAAATATCCATAAGAAGGTTTATAAATTCTGAAACATGAGTCAACATAAATGGTTGAGATTCACCAGAATAAAATAATTCTATCACTAAAAATGAATCCACTGGGATAGTAACTCTCATATTTTTTGAACCCTCGTCATCTTCTTATATAGGCTCTTCCACTTCATAAAGAATCTTCATTATGGATACCATCCATCAGATCCCCTTAGTTCATGAATCATATGGAAAAAAAATTGTACCTTTTAGTGTTGGTGATCCCATTCCACAATTTATGGAGGAAAAATTTGGACAAAAATTCTTTAGGTGACCTGATTTTTCATATTATCTACTGATCATGGGTGCCACAATGCCAACCTATTTTTAATTACAAATAAAGATAAATTAAAATAAATTTAAAGGGCCTCTACCAAGAACCATATAAGGTTTGTATAAACCTTTTTATTCAGATCCACTATGAGAATTATCACACTTACTATTTCCTCTAAAGTAGATCCCATAATTTCCACTATGAGATAAGGGATCTCCCATCATACATGACTTTATAGCTATTTCAAGACCAACCATCTATACTATATCGTGTACATCAACATAATAACTGAGCTTCATCATTAAAATATAATACCAGATAATATATCATAGAACCATATCAAATATTTCATCCTTCATTTTCTCATTCCTCACAACCTAAATAGAAAATTGAACATGTTCAAAAAAGTGGTTCATGTACCGTGTCATGGTATTTTCACCCTATTGGATGCTAAGAAACTCTATAAATTTTCAAGGACCATAGTTTCGAGATATAACTAATCCTTGAAAATATCAAATTTTTATTTCTATTATAAGACCTCATATTTCTTTTCCACCACTATCAAATCCAACCATCTCCCACAAGTCCCTTCTAGCATGAAGGTAGCACACTTCCCCTTTATTGAGATTGGTGTTCCAAGAACTCAAAAATGTAGCTCAATTATTTTTGACCAATCATCATCCACTTTAAGATCATTATATCTTTTTAAACTATGTATTTTTTTATGATGAAACACTAGACCACAGTCTCTGAATTCATCCCATTAAGGTTCCTCTATCATAACCTAAATGGAAACTGGTACAGGTACTTGTCCTAGTGGGTAGACATCAAACAACTCTATCTCAAAAAGATTTCAGTCCACTAGGGGATTTTATCATAGTGGTTCGCTAAAAACATCCTCTTATGTCATATTCAAATTTATTCTCAGAGGCATCATGATATGAAAATTCCAAAATAAACATCAAAACACAAGAAAGGATACACATATCATAAACTCAATCAAGTGATACAACAATATCAATTACATAACATGTAATTAAACATTCAAGTATTTCAGAATAATTAGTACCAAAGGTAGTGAAAATACTAGAATCAGATCAAAATATTCCTCTATGAAACATTTTTCCAAAACCCAAAATGTGACATAAGGTTCATTATAATGATAGATTCCGAAAAACATGCTTATAACTAACTTTTAATGACCAATAATACAACCACCTTTTTACAAAGAAAACTCAAAATAGATACCAAAATCAAAGAATGATACTCTACTTAACACATTGATAATATTTTCTCTAAAACCTACCCATGTACCCTAGTAAACTAATACCGAATACAAGAATAACATTGCCTAACATATGTTTCTCATCCATACATGTTGGAGACTAGAACATAACATAAAAAAGATAACATAAGGAATGATTTTTTTAAAAGGATATGATAAAATAATGGAAAATAAAATATTAGATATTCGTAATGAAAAATAGTCCACATGAATTATGTACCAATATAAAGTAGTTAATGATATACTCAATACGGTACATCATCAAAAGAGACAACATCTAATAAAGAAATGGCCTTATAAAAACCCCTTATAAAAGGTGGATTGCATCTACATAAATCAATTCCATTACAACAAGTCACACAAATCATGTCAATCATGTACACCTGGAACCTCTAATATTTATTTTCTATTTACATGGACTTGACATAAGATAATATCTAAACTCTTAATGGAATGGGTATGGTGTATGAAAAATAGCCTTGTAGTTTACCACTAACTATTATATAAATAATTTCATAACAATAAACCATTTATGATTTTAATTTAAAAAATATAAGGCATGGAAAGGAAATTATATATTTTAAAATGAACAATATTTCAAATAAAAATATATAAAATACATAAAATATTGGATTAAATGAACATTATATATAAAGCATTTAAATAAATATTCTAGAATGAATAAAAGATATCTAAATCATTGGAATATATAATCATGTCAAAAAAATCATACCACCATGTTCATATTCCTTATGAATCCTTAGTTTCTATATGAAGGATCCTAACACTAATCAATAATCATTCATGACTCAATTTGGTATGCACACATCCCAAGGGCATACACCAATAAGACTTATCAATCAACATCTCATTGGGAATAACCATTCCAAACTAGGTTTAGTTAGTATTGTCAATCATTAATCGATTTATGGGGAGTGAGGGACCTATAATACTTTGTCCTAATAACCCACTAACAACTTGGGATATCATATTCTTAAATTTATAAATCGATCACTCATTCTTGGGAAAATTAATCATTTCAAATCAGTTCACCTTTCACAATTCAATTCCCAAATTTCATGTTTAGCATGCCTTTTCAATTTCAAACACAAATCATAGGTTTCCCTTAAAGTCATAGATATTACAATCATCAATAATTTTACAAATATTTTCCCAAGAATGAACATCAATAATTTAATCAAATAAACATTCCATTCAATCTATAATTTAATCTCAAAATCAACATAACTAATTAAATTCCATTGAAATTATGATTTTTAAAGCCCTTTCATATAAAAGTAATACCTTCTAAAATAAATTTTTTTAAATCAGTTAAAAACTCATTTCACATCAGTCATTAAATCATGGTTTAAATTATAGGGTAATGTATTAGGGAACCACCTACTTTTAATCACATGGTAAAATTAACACCCGCAACAATAAATATAAATAAATAATATAGTGAGAAGATATAGGAACCAAACATACAATCATGATCTATTGAAACTAATATTAGACCCATAAATAACATGATTATATACAACTCTATATGAAACTTAGGATAAGATATAATGAGAAACCATATGACTTGAGATTTACTTACCGAAAGGAGATAAAATGGAATCACCAACACTTTCATCCCCAAATAGAAGTGGTTAGAGGATTTTAAATTACTTCTTGAGAGCCTTAATAGACCAAGGAACCATATTAGGGTTGAATTGGTCAATGTAGGGGTTAAACTGTGGACTTTATATTTTTAAAATAAATTTTTGAGGCATCAAAATTTGCACGCACTGTTTGTTGGGTCTAGTCAGACAGTTAGTAGTAACTGTGTCCATACCTATGCACCCTCACTAGTATTATAAATAGGGTGAATTATTTAGATAAATAGTTAGATTAAATATATTTTTACCATGAAAACCCCCACTATCCTTGAATGTTTTATTTTGAGGGGTGTCTACATGGTTTGGAAAAACCACATGCCTACTTCTAGTGGCTCAACATTGGTTTCCTGGTTTGTTAGGACAAATTGAATGGATTTTACTAATCGTGTGACAATAATTCACAACCCTACAAATCATAATTTTTTATAAAACATCACTTCAAACAACCCAATTCAGTAAAAAAATATTATCATATCAAAATAAGTTGTTATAGTTTCATGAAATCAAGTAACAAGATGTTACAAAGCTAGGTTATGTTGTGGTAGTAAACTGCCACCTACTATGTAGTTGACTCTACTAGATTATCAGGGGAGTTATTATAGGTATGCAGATTTATTCAGACACCGCCAGCAAATAGATGGTTATAAAATAACCTACGTGGTTCTTCCTTACACACTGGAAAACCAGTGTGGCCACTTGCTCTCCTGTGTAGCATGGCTGGGTGTACATAAAATTCTCCACATGGATTTCAGATTCCTTCATATTCTACCATAATTAATTCCAAAATTGAACCATAAATCCCCTTTTTTGAACTATATACCAACTTTATTGATTCTTAAACACTCAAATCCCCCATCCCATTATATTTTTAACATTTGATCAAACTGGTTAAGTTATATCGGTAAGTTTTCTCTATATCGAAACCAAATTCGTTTTCATCCTTGTGATTTGTGAATACTTCAGTGAAAAATATATGTTATATTTATATATCAAATGATGAATTATTCCCCCCTTCATAGATTAGTGGTGGATCAAGAATTTTTATAATGTCTGTTAGTGGAATTCTGGTCTAAAATCAACTACGAGCATCTCATGGGAATATTTTTATGGTTATTATTTATATGCATCTTCCTGATGGCAGATTAGTTGTAGTAAAATAATTTTTTGGAATGAAATTTCTGAACCATCTAGATTTAATATGAGTTTGATGACCCTTGATTATATTTATGGTGGATTGGATGTGTCAACCATATCCCTTTGACCATGTCTATATCTCTCATGAACATAGGATGTTTCTGGGTAAGTTATAATAGATCAATCATCTTGAAACATCTTCTTGGATATCAATTTTTACGAAATATTGATTGTTGATAAGTTTTATTTCACTAGATATGTTGTTATCTTCCATAATTTATTAGGTATTCATGATATGATCTTTAAATGACAATGGATCCAATGAATTGGAATCCACTTCTTTGATATATCTCAAAAATAGTTTTCTTGGAGGACTTCATGTGGAATGTGCTTCTAGAACACTCCTTCTTTGTGAGTAATATCCTCATGACTCTTTCCAAAACCCCTTATTTAATGAACCATAATCTATTATATGAATTCTTGGTGTACTAAATAGTTTTTCACTGCTGTAAAATGTTATTTGGGGTTCAATAATTTAATAAATATTGGAGTAATTCAATAACTATATTGAGGTCGGAATTTCCTTTCCATTTTGGGACCATTTATACACGTCTTTAATTCATATGATTCATGTGATAGAATATATTTCTTTATAATGCTTTATAGTGATCATATTTTTGTGTAGCCTATGAGACCCATATATGATGTTGATTCCATGAGTATGCCTAAGAATATTTTTATCTGTATTTTATTGGATTATATTTATTTTAATGTTTCTATATATTCTCATGATTATATTATATATTATTTCTTAATAATATATTCCATGTTATGTTTATTTACCATGCCTTTAGATGTATTGTGTTAATACTCGAAATAGGTTGACCATCATGGTATGGTTATTCCTTAGAGGGGGAGTGCACACAACATGTGGTGATAAAGATGATAATGTACACATATATAAGGTAAGGTCATATTAGCCTTATGGACAAACATGAAACTCAATGCCTTGAGGATTCGGAGTAACATGTTCACTAATTGGATTTGTGGCCAAACCTGAAACATGATTCCTTAATAATTTTGAATAACATGTTCATATTCTTCCTTATAGACTAAACCAAAACTCGATGAATTGTGGGTATGGAGAATCATATTTATCATCCTTGTGATCACTTCAGGATCACCATCTATATATTTTTAAAATAATTTTGGCATGGAGTATAAGCAAGTAAGGTCACGACATAGGGTGGCTTGGTTAGCACATTATTTCTCAGTATAGTATTGTTTATAATTTCTAGTTTATTTATTTATATCATTGAATACAAAGCTTATACTTGTGTATATAGGTTAATTATGCACTAATAGTTTCCTAAAAGGTTTTAATACAGAAAACCTACATGAGAATGTCAATGACAGTGAAATATTCATGTTTAGGTATCTATGTAATGGAAAAAGTCATACAATATGTTGTTGGTTATAGGGAATGGATCTGGTAGTAGTACTACGACAGGCTCTAGAAGACTCCCATAGAATTTTCCAAATTTATATTCTTTGAACTTTATTCTTTGGTTTGGATTTCAACATTAGGATTCCAATTTATTTATTCATATGACATGCATGCTATATGATATTACGTTATGATTCATTATATCATTTCTTGATACTCTTAGCCATTTTCATATACACATAGCTATGATTATCAATGAAATAGTCACCCCATTGATGGTGTTCAGACCCTCACTACTAGTCAAAAACCTCTTACATATGGGGAGGTGTGCATGTGATCTTGTGGATCTCCATATCTAACCCAGTGGTTTGGGTTAGGGTATTACAAAATAGATAAGTAAGATCATTCTAATGTATGCATAATATTTATCTACGGATATAAAATATATTTTATATAATAGCTAAGATGTTATAAGTGACTCGTATTTTTTTTATAAAACATAAAAAAATATTATTTATTTTTACATAGTATACATAATATGCTTTAAGGAACTTAAATGATTTACAATTAATTTCAGCAAGTTTTACCGAGTAATCATAAATTATATATAAGATCTATTAGTTCATGAAGTGAATTATTCAAGGTAAAAAGTGAGTAAAAATTGTAACACCTCAGGTAAATAAAGAATATGACAATTTCATATTTATCCATATTTGTGAATAAAATATTAATATGACATTAAATTAGATGCTATGCTCAATGGCGTACCCAACACGCTACAACGAGTTTCTTGGGAATCTTACGTTGCACTCTAATAATAAAATAAGATTATTTTAAATGGTAGTTAATGCCTAGCTGTTGTGATGGTGGGAATGAATGGAACTAACTACAAAATTATTATATATGTTTTTCAAATATTTTTACTTTTTACAATAAATGTTATAGGATTAAAAATGCGAATGAATCCAATTTTAAGCGTAAACATTCTAATATTCTTTAAAATGTCGATTAACCGCCTTTTGATAGCGAACGTATTTTAAATCAAAATTTTGACAATGTTATGTGTTATATTTGAAAAAATAAAATTCTTCTTTAGAATCGGGACATCAAAATTTACTTTGCGTAAATTTTTGGTATTTTTCCAAAAAAGTTCAATTTTTAATGAATAGTGAAAAATGATGTATTTTAATTCAAAACCTCTTTTTAATCTAATTTATTTATATTATTAAATTATCTTTTGAATTTTTGTTAAAGTTAAATTAGAATATATTTTTACCATCTAATCCAATTTTGGTCTTTGGAATTAATTTCACTTTGAAATCGGACTTAAACTAGTGTCAATCTTGTAATACATTTTGTTTCATAAAAACACGCTATTTGTTTAGACATCGGGAATTAATTATTAAATTAATTAATGTAAATTATGTGTTTTTAATTTTGTAAAATAGACATCAGTTTTTAATTTGGAATATCAAATATAGCTTAGAGAGAATTTTTGGTAATTTTCTGAAAAACCTCAATTTTTGATGAATAGTGAAACCACTAAGTGGTACTTATAAAAACTGATTTTTCCATTTAAATGAAATTTTTTCATCTTTGTGTTTTGAATTTCAAAAATCCGACATACATGGTTTTAATTAATAATTAAAATGTGGTTCAATGGGATAAAAATAATTTTTTTGGTGAATAGTAACTTATTAAGTTTTTAATCGCGATTAGAGGTAATTAGTGTAGTTTAAGGTAAGAATAATGTTTTAATAAAATGAAATGACCTAGACACATATCCTACCCTCATTGGATTTGTCGTGGACGACCATGAAAATCCATGGGTCGACTTGGGGACCCCATGGATCCACTTTGGTTGGAAAAAGACATAAATACCTTTTTATTTAAATGTTAAAGTAAAAATGACACAAACATGAGATGTTTTACTACAAAAATTTTTACATGTGGTTATACAAGTCATATGTTTGACTATAAATAGTAATTGGAAAGATAAAAAGATTTCCTACATCATAGTATTTTTTATATAATTTTTAGACATTAACTAAATTAAATTATTTATGACATCATGATGGTGCAGCGATGACCTCATTATTTAATGATTTAAATAAAATGGGATGATAATGTAATATCTAAGACTTAAACATGTCCAAAACCTATTGGATGAGTGGGTTTAGAACCCTTATCACCTTATCCTTGAAATAAATCAACGTGGGACCTTTAAAATCGGAAACTCTTTTGAAAATAAAGTAACATTTTGTAACATTACAAGAGTGCCCCTCCTCTCCTCTTATAAAAGGCCCCCACCTATACATCCTTACCCACACTCCCAAAGCCTTTGGCTTAGCCAACCTCTGCCTATTGTGTATCTCCACTTCCCTATCTTACTCCTTGAAGCCTCACTTTGGGCAGAAGTCTTCCCAAGGAAGCCTTTGAGCTCAAACCAAAGGGAGTTACCCAATTTTAAGGCAATGTCTTCACTTGAGTGCTTTTGTTTTATTTTTCCTCTCCAACCCCCTAAAGGATTTTTAATAATTTCTTTTGTAACAAATCCAGTATCTTAAATATAATAGGATTTTGTTATAAGAAGGATTCGAGCTACACTTACACACACCTACATCTAATTGTTAAAGAACATACTGTTTCCGTGGATGGCGAATTTCTGCCTCACGAAACGATGATTGTTCAACACTCATATAACACCTTCAAAGGTGGCCATTATGATGTCACTATATTTATATATGATATATAATATTTTTATGTTTTACTTAAGCTTCTGTATTTTCCATTTATGGAATACCCTTATGGTTTCCATTATGGGTAAATGAGATATCTTCATTTAAGGAAGTGCGGACTACTGCCCCCTCAAAGTGATGTGATTCGTTAATTCCATATGTGGGACGTATAAAGGATTGATTTAAAGTTATTATATATGATTTTATACTGGAATTATAATATACCTCTATATCATTATTATTTCTTTCCATTAATGTATGAGATAGAAATGAAAGTAGCGTTCATGCGTACGCACGGCTTACCATCTCCATGAACAGTGCATTTCATTTCTTATCCCGAAATATAATGTAATATTATAAGTACATATTTATAATGAATATATATAATTTATGTTACATATAAATGATGAATATAATTCTGGAATTAAAATATACATACCTCTCATTTAGTTTTAATTCAATTAATATGACAAAGAAATGAAAGTAGCGTTCATTCGTACGTACGACTTACCGTCTCCATGAACGGTGCATTTCATTTCTTGCCTCTAAATGATTATGTAATATTGTAAATAAATGTATATTCTGGATATATATGATATATTTTATATCCAAATCATGAATATCATTCTGGATATAATGAACTATTGACCACACGAACAACATGTAATTGTAAGAAGTCCACTTTTGACTTAAGAACAAAATATCGACAAAACAAACATTAATAACATAAATGATTACATAATTTTTAAAACATGTCAATAATTGAAATAAAAGGAATAATGAACTTCAAAAAGGTTCTTAGGAAAGTAGAAATTAACTCAAGTTTATTATTCAAGATGTTAAAGAACGATCGAGTCAAGTCGGACCTGAGGTAAGGGATCCTACTCCTCTCTTTCATTTTAAGTATGCTCTTTATGTCATTCCTTTTAAAGCTCAGATTTCTTGTTATTGGGATGTTCTTTAATATTAATCTTACTTTAATTTTTATTGTTCATATGATGAGAGACAATATTTTCTCTCATCAAACCATTTTGGATGTTTTAAGTGGCGCCGTTAGGCTGCCGAGTTTTCGTAAGGGATTTTTCATCTCACTTTTATTCCCGTGAGATTTATGCTACATTTCCCACAATTTCCTTTGAGTGGTGTATTTAATTTCCATTATTATACTCTTTGTGTAATATACTTTCATTTATTAGTATTTACATCAATGATGTATTGAACTTCTTTCATGGGGTGTATGTTTCGAAAGATTCCCAAGTCGGTAAGGGAACCTTTCACCCTCATCTTTTTAAAAGACTTATTTTGTTAGGTCTTTTAATTCACATATTTTTATGTTGGGATATGTTATCATATATCCTTATTGATGTAAATTTTAAGTGATGAGATACTTTTTTTATCTCTCATCAACTCTTTTTCTGAATTTTGAAGTGACGCCATTAGGCTGTAAAATTTTTGCAAGGGAGCTTTTTAACCCAAATTTGATTCTTTGGGATAAACTTGTACTCCTTGAATATGTCGTTCTATGAATATATGTGAATAAACTCTGATTTTTTACACTTAATATCCACTTATATTTGTTTTATTCGTTTGTCACACATAATTATTCAATTGGTTTATCCTTAAACCAAGGATACCCTCTTTGTAAGGGTTTTCGTCTCAATCTCCATTCATTGAGGAATATTTTGTTTTATACACAACCTTCTTTTATATGGTGTATAAAACCCTTTTACTTTTACGTTTATTAAAAAGGAATATTTTTTCTACGAAGCATTTTACTAAACGACAAAAAGGAATGTTTCTTTTACATACGCTGTGACAATGTCCTTTTCCGCCGCCGCGAGTATTATTTGATCTTTGGCTCCCTCAACAAGCCGTAATGTTTTTAAAATAAAATAAATACCATATACTTTTTTTGTATTTTGATATTGAAAATGGTTTTGATAAAGAATTACATTATGTCAATATATTTGAATGATATATTTTGATTGAAATGTGGAAATGTTATCATTCCTTTATGTTGGTTTTATGTGTTATAATTTTATAATGGTACTTGGACATTTTACTGGTGGTTATGTAATAAACTATATGACAGGTGGTGTCGTGAATACCAGGACGGGTGGTTACGTTACAACCTCCAATGAATTGGGTATGGAAGTCGGTCGTATGGCTATTCCATTAAGTATGTATGGAAGTTGGCTAAATGGCTATTCCATTAAATGATATGTGTGGAAGTCGAACTTATGGTTATTCCACTTAAGTATGTTTATGTCCCAAGTTACCTTTATATGTTATGTGATCTTTATATGGGTTTTATGGTAATCTTTTGGTTACATAAGGGTAAGTAATGAACTTTTATTCAGCGAAGAGTTTTTACTACTTTGAAAAGGTGAAAAGTATTACTTTGATAAAGTATACATGGTTTACTTGTTGTTTTGAAAAACTAATAGTTTTCATTATTTGTGTATCCCTTACTGATATTTTTATTCTCATCCCATGTTTTTGAAATGTTTTTCATAGGACTTAGCGTGGAATAGGGTCAAGGATGGGTTCATGGGAAATTCATGCTACCTAAAACATGGAACTAGACATGTTTCTTTCTAAGAGTTTTTATTTTATGGAAATTTTAGTAGAAGAGACTACTTTGTAATCTTTTTAGATGTAATAGTTATTTCCTAATTCTATAAAACTCTAAACCTGAAATGATCCTCAATGTGAATTACTCATTTAATTCAATATTAAGTAAGGTTTAAGGTTGGGGCCTTATAGTTGGTATCAAAGTTCGGTTTAGATAACTTTAGAGGTTAGGGTATTCATTAAGCATAAGTGACATGACCATAATGGTTAGGATTTCAAAAAGAGTAATAGTTTTTAGATAAAGTGAATGAGTAAGTATATCTTAGTGTTTATCTTCCTCTTTAGTACATGATGGTTTTGTTGATATACTCAAACTGACCTTCTTGGTTTTAGTAAATGGTTGTATCTAGCGGGCACCAAGGTAACGGTGGATGTGAAGGAAACTGTGACAGTTTTCTGAGCGAGCAACTGAATGATATGGGAGCTGCAATGAGAACTCTTGTGTTTATCCTCAACAAACTATATAGAGTCATGATTGACCACAAAACCTTGGTGATTTCTATAAGGCATCATATATGCGAGAAACAAATCCCTATGGAACTACAGGTAATAATCATAAAGGTAAGTGTGTACAAAAACCTATGTGTCAAAGATGTGGAAAGAAACACCTAGGAAAATGTTTCAATGGGACTGAAATATGTTATAGATGTGGAAATGAAGGTCATAAAGGAAGAACCTTCCATGGAAAAAGGAAGCATCTAGTTGACTCGAGGAAAGGGAAAGAAGTTATTTCTGAGGGATCAATTGAATGTTTTAAATGTGGTGTGCATGGTCATTATGCAAACACATGTCCTATGAAGAAGTTTCGGGAATAGGATCACCAAGATCGTACAAATATTCATTTACCAATACTTAATGCCATTCCGATTGGGGATGAAGAAACTGACAATGACCAATCAAAGGTATGTATTATTTCATGACTATTGTTTTCCTATTTTGGAATCTTAGGATATGATTCATGGTTTTGTTTGTAGGAAAGAGGTATTTCAGAATAAGTTGGAAAGGAATGGTTAATGGATCATAAATAATGTTGAATGAGTAGGATGTCAACATATAAGGGCTTCAAGAGTTATGGTGAAATTCTTAAGAGTATTAAGTCCATTTTGATGATGGGGTTACATTAGAAGACTTTTTATATTATTTATAACTCTGATGTTTAATATATGAGAATTTTATTCAAGGAATAATTATCTTTTCTTTTGTCGACATAGTTATAAAGAACCATTTGGGTTTATATGATCCTTACTTTTGAGGTAATTATGGGTTACTATATGTTATGATTCAAGAGAAAGGCATGAGACAAAATTAAGGTTAAATTATGTTATGGTTATTTTTTATGATTTTATCCTCTTTTTGGGGAATTATTTTAGAATTATATAGTTTTGGAAAAAGGACAACACGCAGACCGTGTGACTACCCGTCGCGTTGGACAAAGCTGCGGGAATCGAACCCACAACCAAAGTGTGACTGGTATTTATCGCCTACCACTGGACTACGTAAAGTACCTGGTTAGTTTGACTGATTATTTTTAGTTATATGATTTTATGAATTAAGAGTAAGTCGATTTTGAGTTTAGTTATGAAAATGATTAACCTATCATGGAGGATATGTGATTAGGTTAATTACTTTTCAATATGAGACTTTAGGAGCAACTGATGTTGTTTGGAGATAAATGTTACGATTTAACATGGAAGACTATTTGACTAAATCCTTCAAATATTTGGGTTTCAATATTAGATTGGTTTACTTTGAATAATTTTATGGACAAATTGTTTATCGGATGGTCCTCGTTGAACTTTGGGTTTTGTTGGAAAAATTTTGGTGAATAAGCATAGATTTTTTTAAAGGATTATCCTTTTCTAGATTATCTGATCTTGTACTAACCTTTTTTGTTTTGGTTTTGGTTAAAGCCTATAGATACGGGAAGTATATAGTTTCTTTGGTGGATTAGGCGATTCTCAAGAAGTTTATTATAGTACTCTTAATCTGAACAAGTCTTCCTAAATACTCGTCTTTTGGAGAAAATATGAGTTTGTGTAAGGAATCTAATAAAAGTTGAAATTCAACATGATAAGGGAATATGTTTCCTTATGAATAGATTCCTCAATATAATGTAACTTAAAACAAAATGTTTTCTATTAACTTTTCCTACTGGGGAATCAAATACCGTTTAACCCATCACAAGTTTGTGATTTTATTATGGTTAACTTTCTACTAGACATGTTTACTATCACTCTCCCTCAAGAACATGACCCTTTGCTTTTTCTTCCATGTCCATGTTTTCCTACACGGAATCCTATTACGGGTTAACTCGGGTGACCTCTGTACTTTTCTTTCTTTATTTTAAAGTGATTGTTTTACCGACTCTTGTTCTGATGTGGGACTTTCAAGGATGTTTCCAAGCTCAATTTTAAAATTGCGAGGACGCAATTCCCAAAAGGGGGGAAGGATGTAACACCCCAGGTAAATAAAAAATATAACAATTTCATATTTATCCATATTTGTGAATAAAATATTAATATGACATTAAAGGGGATTCTATGCTCGATGGCGTACCCAACATGCAACAATGAGTTTCTTGGGAATATTACGTTGCACTCTAATAATAAAATAATATTATTTTAAATGGTAGTTAACGCCTAACTGTTGTGATGGAGGGAATGAATGGAACTAACTACGAAATAATTATATATGTTTGTCAAATATTTTTACTTTTTACAATAAATTTTAGAGGATTAAAAATGCAAATGAATCCAATTTTAAGCGTAAACATTCTAATATTCTTTAAAAGGTCGATTAACCGCCTTTTGATGGAGAACCTCTTTTAAATCAAAATTTTGACAATGGTAGGTGTTATATTTGAAAATATAAAATTCTTCTTTAGAACTAGGACATCAAAATTTACTTTGTGTAAATGTTTGGTATTTTTCTAAAAAAGTTCAATTTTTAATTAATAGTGAAAAATGTTGTATTTTAATTCAAAACCTCTTTTTAATATAATTTATTTATATGATTAGATTATCTTTTGAATTGGTTTAAAAGTTAAATTAAAATATATTTTTTCCATATAATCCAATTGTGGTTTTTGGAATTAATTTCACTTTGAAATCGGACTTAAACTAGTGTCAATCTTTTGATACATTTTGTTTCATAAAAACACGCTATTTGTTTTGACAGCGGTAATTAATTGTTAAATTAATTAATTCAACTTATGTGTTTTGAATTTTTTAAAATAGACATCATTTTTGAATTCAGAATATCAAATATAGCTTTGGGTGAATTTTTGGAAATTTTCTGAAAAACCTCAATTTTTTATGAATAGTGAAACTACTATGTGGTACTTATAAAAACTGATTTTTCCGTTTAAATAAACTTTTGTCATCTTTTAGTTTTTAATTTCAAAAATCTGACATACATGGTTTTCATTAAGAATTAAAATGTGTTTCAATGGGATAAAAATAATTTTTTGGTGAATAGTATCTTATTAAGTTTTTAATCGTGATTAGAGGTAATTAGTGTAGTTTAAGGTAAAAATAATGTTTTAATAAAATTAAATGAACTATAAACATGTCCTACCCTAATTGGATGTGTCATGGCCGACCAATAAAATCCATGGGTCAACTTGGGGACCCCATGGATCCACATTGGTTGGAAAATGACATAAATACCTTTTTATTTAATGTTAATGTAAAAATGACACAAACATGAGATGTTTTACTAAAACAATTTTTACATGGGGTTATACAAGTAATATATTTGACTATAAATAGTCCTTGGAAAGCTAGAAATATTTCTTACATCATAGTATTTTTTTATAATTTTAGACATTAAATAAATTAAATTATTTATGACATCATGATGATGCAGCGATGACCTCATTATTTAACCATTTAAATAAAATGGAAAGATAATGTAATATCTAAGACCTACACATGTCCAAAACCAATTGGATGAGTGGATTTCGAACCCCTATCACCTTATACTCGAAATACATCAATTTGGGACCTTTAAAATCCGAAACTCTTTTGAAAATAAATTAACATTTTGTAACTTTACAAGAGTGCCCCTCCTCTCCTCTTATAAAAGGCCCCCACCCCTACCTCCTTACCCACACTCCCAAAGCCTTTGTCTCGGCGAACCTCTACCGATTATTTTGTCTCTCCACTTCCCTCTCTTACTCCTTGAAGCCTCAATTTTGGAAGAATTCTTCCCAAGGAAGCCTTTGAGCTCAAACCAAATGGAGTTACCCGATTTTAAAGTAATGTCTTCACTTGAGTCCTTTTGTATTATTTTGCCTCTCCAACCCCCTAAACTCTTTTTATTCATTTCATTTGTAAAAACTCCAGTATCTTCAATATACTAGGATGTTTTTATAAGAATTATTATAGATACACTTACACACACCTACATCTAATTGTTAAGGAACATACAGTTTCCGTTGATGGTGAATTTCTGTCTCACGAAACGATGATTGTTCAACACTCATATAACACCTTAAAAGGTGGACATTAAGATGTCACTATATTTATATATGATATATAATATGTTTATGTTTTACTTAAGATTCTATATTTTTCATTTATGGCATACCATTATTGTTTCCATTATGGGTAAACGCAATGTCTTCGTTTAAGGAAGTGCGGACTACCACCCCCTCAAAGTGATGTGATTCGTTAATTCCATATGTGGGATATATAAAGGATGGATTTAAAGTTATTATATATGATTTTATACTGGAATTATAATATACCTCTATATAATTATTATTTCTTTCCATTAATGTATGAGATAGAAATGAAAGTAGCGTTCATGCTTACGTACGGCTTACCGTCTCCATGAACGGTGCATTTCATTTCTTATCCCCAAATGTAATGTAATATTATAAGTGCATATTTATAATGAATATATATAATTTATGTTACATATAAATGATGAATATAATTCTGGATTTAAAATATATGTACCTCTCATTTAGTTTTAATTCCATTAATATGACAAAGAAATGAAAGTAGTGTTCAGGCGTACGTACGGCTTACCGTCTCCATGAACGGTGCATTTCATTTCTTACCTCTAAATGATTATGTAATATTATAAATACATGTATATTCTGGATATATATGATATATATGATATCCAAATAATGAATATCATTCTGGATATAATGAACCATTTACCACACGAACAACATGTAATTGTAAGAAGTCCACTTTTGACTTAAGAACCAAATATCGACAAAACAAACATTATTAACTTAAATGAATACATAATGTTTATAACATGTCAATAATTGATATAAAAGGAATAATGAACTTGAAAAAGGTTCTTAAGAAAGTAGAAATTAACTCAAGTTTATTATTCAGGACGTTAAAGAACGATCGAGTCATGTCGGACCCGAGGTAAGGGATCCTACTCCTCTCTTTCTTTTTAAGTACGCTCTTCATGTCATTCCTTTTAAAGCTCGTCTTTATTTTTATTCGGATGTTCTTTTATATTACTCTTACTGTAATTTTTATTGTTCATATGATGAGAGTCCCTATTTTCTCTCATCAAACCATTTTGGAAGTGTTAAGTGGCGCCGTTAGGCTGCCGAGTTTTCGTAAGGTATTTTTCATCTCACTTTTATTCCCGTGAGATTTATTCTACATTTCCAAAAATTTATTTTGAGTGGTGTATGTACTTCCCATTATTCTAATCTTTTTTTAATATAATTTCATTAATGAGTATTTACATCAATGATGTATTGACCTTCTTTCATGGGGTGTATGTTTTGAAAGACATAATTATTCAATTGGTTTATCCTTAAACCAAGGATACCGTCTTTGAAAGGGTCTTCATCTCAATCTCCATTCATTGAGGCATATTTTGTTTTATACACAACCTTCTTTTATATGATGTATAAACCCCTTTGACTTTTACGTTTATTCAGAAGGAATCTTTTTTCTACGAAGGGTTTTCCTAAACGAAAAAAAGGAATGTTTCTTTGACGTACGCGGTGACAACGACCTTTTCCACCACCGCGAGTATTATTTGATCTTTGGCTCCCTCAACAAGCCGTAATGTTTTTAAAATAAAATAAATACCATATACTTTTTTTTATTTTTTTATTGAAAATGGTTTTTATAAAAGATTATATTATGTCAATATATTTAAATGATATATTGTGATTGAAATGAGGAAATTTTATCATTCCTTTATGTTGGTTTTATGTGTTATAATTTTATAATGGTACATGGACATTTTACGGGTGGTTACGTAATAAACTATATGACGGGTGGTGCCGTGAATACCAGGACGGTGGTTACATTATAACCTCCAATGCATTGGGTATGGAAGTCGGTCGTATGGCTATTCCATTAAGTATGTATGGATGTTGGCCGAATGGCTATTCCATTAAGTGATATGTGTGGAAGTCGACCTTATGGTTATTCCACTTAAGTATGTTTATGTCCCAAGTTACCTTTATATGTTATGTTATCTTTATATGGGTTTTATAGTAATATTTTGGTTACAGAAGGGTAAGTAATGAACTTTTATTCAGCGAAGAGTTTTTACTTCTTCGAAAAGGTGAAAAGTATTACTTTGATAAAGTATACATGGTTTACTTTTTGTTTTGAAAAACTAACATTTTTCATTCTTTGTGTATCCCTTACTGAGCTTTTTATGCTCATCCCAAGTTTTTGAAATGTTTTTCACAGGACTTAGCATGGCATAGGGTCAAGGAAGGGTTCATGGGAATGTCATGCTACCTAAAACATGGAACTAGACATGTTTCTTTTTAAGAGTTTTTATTTTATGGAAATTTTAGTAGAAGTGACTACTTTGTAATCTTTTGAGATGTAATAGTTATGTCCTAATTCTCTAAAACTCTAAACTTGAAAAGATCCTCAATGTGAATTACTAATTTAATTCGATATTAAGTAAGGTTTAAGGCTGGGGCCTTATAGTTGTTATCAAAGGTCGGTTTAGATAACTTTAGAGGTTAGGGTATTCTTTATGCATAAGTGACATGACCATAATGTTTAGGATTTCAAAAAGAGTCCTAGTTTTTAGATAATGTGAATGAGTAAGTATATCTTAGTGTTTATCTTCCTCTATAGTACATGATGGGTTTGTTGATATACTCACACTGACCTTCTTGGTTTTAGTAAATGGCTGGATCTAGCAGGCACCAAGGTAACGGTGGATGTGAAGGAAACTGTGACAGTTTTCTTGAGCGAGCAACTGAATGATATGGGAGATACAATGAGAACTCTTGTGTTTTTCCTCAACCAACTATCTGGAGTCATGATTGACCACCTAAACCTTGGTGATTTCTATAAGGCATCATATATGTGAGAAACAAATCCCTACGGAACTACAGGTAATAATCATAAAGGTAAGTGTGTACAAAAACCTATGTTTCAAAGATGTGGAAAGAAAAACCTAGGAAAATATTTCAAAGGGACAGAAATATGCTATAGATGTGGAAATTAAGGACATAAAGAAAGAACCTTCCATGGAAAAAGGAAGCATCTAGTTGACTCGAGGAAAGGGAAAGAAGTTATTTCTGAGGGATAAATTGAATGTTTTAAATGTGGTGTGCATGGTCATTATGCAAACACATGTCCTATGAAGAAGTTTCAGGAATGGCATCACCAATATCGTACAAATATTCATTTACCAATACCTAATACCATTACTATTGAAGATGAAGAAACTGACAATGACCAATCAAACGTATTTATTATTTCATGACTATTGTTTTCGTATTTTGGAATCTTAGGATATGATTCATGGTTTTGTTTGTAGGAAAGAGGTATTTCGGAATAAGTTGGAAAGGAATGGTTAATGGATCATAAATAATGTTTAATGAGTAAGATGTCAACATATAAGGGATTCAAGAGTTATGGTGAAATTCTTAAGAGTATTAAGTCTCTTTTGATGATGGGGTTACATTAGAAGACTTTTTATATTATGTGTAACCCTGATGTTTAATATATGAAAATTTTATTCAAGGAATAGTGATCTTTTCTTTTGTGGACATAGTTATAATGAACCATTTGGGTTTATATGATCCTTACTTTTGAGGTAATTATGGGTTACTATATGTTATGATTCAAGTGAAAGGCATGAGATAAAATTGAGGTTAAATTATGTTATGGTTATTTTTGATGATTTTATCCTTTTTTGGGGAATTATTTGAGAATTATTTAGTTTTGGAAAAAGGACAACACACAGACCGTGTGACTACCCATCGCGTCGAACAAAGTTGCGGGAATCGAACCCACAACCAAAGTGAGACCGGTATTTATCGCCTACCACTGGACTATGTGAAGTCCCTGGTTAGTTTGACCGATTCTTTTTAGTTATATGATTTTATGAACTAAGAGTAAGTTTATTTTGGGGTTATTTATGAAAATGATTAACCTATCATGGAGGATATGTGATTAGGTTAATTAATTTTCAATACGAGACTTTAGGAGCAACTGAAGTTGTTTGTAGATGAATGTTACGATTTAACTTGGAAGACTATGTGACTAAATCCTTCAAATATTTGGGTTTCAATCTTAGATTGGTTTACTTTGAAGAATTTTATGGATGATTTTTTTATCGGATGGTCCTCGTTGAACTTTGTGATTTTTTGGACAAATTTTGGAGATTAAGCATAGATTTTTTTTAAAAAAAGGGTTATCATTTTCTGGATTATCTGATCTTGTAATAACCTTTTTGGTTTTGGTTTTGTTTAAAGCCTAAAGACACGAGAAGTATATTGTTTCTTTGGTGGATTAGGTGATTCTCTAGAAGTTGATTATAGTACTCTTAATATGAACAAGTCTTCCTAAATACTCGTCTTTTGGAGAAAATATGAGTTTGTGTAAGAAATCTAATAAAAGTTGAAATTCAACATGATAAGTAATTATGTTTCCTTATGAATAGATTCCTCAATAAAAAGTAACTTAAAACAAAATTTTGTCTATTAACTTTTCCTACTGGTGAATCAAATACCATTTAACCCATTATAGGTTTGTGATTTTCTTATAGTTAACTTCCTCCTAGACATGTTTACTATCACTCTCCCTCAACAACATGACCCTTTGATTTTTCTTCCATGTCCATGTTTTCCTACACGGAATCCTATTATGGTTTAACTCGGGTGACCTCTGTACTTATCTTTCTTTATTTCAAAGTGATTGTTTTACCGACTCTTGTTTCGATGTGGGACTTTCAAGGATGTTTCCAAGATCAATTTTAAAATTGCGAGGACGCAATTCCCAAAAGGGGGGAAGGATGTAACACCCCAGGTAAATAAAGAATATAACAATTTCATATTTATCCATATTTGTGAATAAAATATTAATATGACATTAAAGGGGATGCTATGCTCGATGGCGTACCCAACACGCAACAACGAGTTTCTTGGGAATCTTACTTTGCACACTAATAATAAAATAATATTATTTTAAATGGTAGTTAACGCCTAGATGTTGTGATGGCGGGAATGAATGGAACAAACTACAAAATTATTATATATGTTTTTCAAATTTTTTTACTTTTTACAATAAATTTTAGAGGATTAAAAATGCGAATGAATCCAATTTTAAGCGTAAACATTCTAATATTCTTTAAAAGGTCGATTAACCTCCTTTTGATGGCGAACCTCTTTTAAATAAACATTTTGACAATGGTATGTGTTATATTTGACAAAATAAAATTCTTTTTTAGAATCGGGACATCAAAATTTACTTTGAGTAAATTTTAGATATTTTTCCAAAAAAGTTCAATTTTTAATGAATAGTGAAAAATGTTGTATTTTAATTCAAAAACACATTTTAATATAATTTATTTATATGATTAGATTATCTTTTTAATTTGGTTTAAAGTTAAATAAGAATATATTCTTACCATCTAATCCAATTGTGGTCTTTGGAATTAATTGCACTTTGAAATCGGACTTAAACTAGTGTCAATCTTTTGATACATTTTGTTTCATAAAAACAAGCCATTTGTTTTGACAGCGGGAATTAATTATTAAATTAATTAATTCAAATTATTTGTTTTGAATTTTTTAAAATAGATATCATTTTTGAATTCGGAATATCAAATATAGCTTAGGGTGAATTTTTGGTAATTTTCTGAAAAACCTCAATTTTTGATGAATAGTGAAACCACTAAGTGGTACTTATAAAAACTGATTTTTCCATTTAAATGAACTTTTGTCATCTTTGTGTTTTGAATTTCAAAAATCCGACATACATGGTTGTCATTAAGAAGTAAAATGTAGTTCAATGGGATAAAAATAATTTTTTGGTGAATAGTAACTTATTAAGTTTTTAATCGCGATTAGAGGTAATTAGTGTAGTTTAAGGTAAGAATAATGTTTTAATAAAATGAAATGACCTAGACACATGTCCTACCCTCATTGGATGTGTCTTGGCCGACCAAGATAATCCATGGGTCAACTTGGGGACCCCATGGATCCACTTTGGTTGGAAAAAGTCATAAATACCTTTTTATTTAATGTTAAAGTAAAAATGACACAAACATGAGATGTTTTACTAAAACAATTTTTGCATGGGGTTATACAAGTCGTATTTCTAACTATAAATAGTCATTAGAAATAAAAAATTATTTCCTACATCATAGTAGTTTTTTAATAATTTTGAGACATTAAATAAATTAAATTATTTATGACATCATGATGATGCAGCAATGACCTCATTATTTAACGATTTAAGTAAAATGGAAAGATAATGTAATATCTAAGACCTAAACATGTCCAAAACCTATTAGATGAGTGTATTTTGAACCCTTATCACCTTATCTTCGAAATAAATCAATGTGGAACCTTTAAAATCCGAAACTCTTTTGAAAATAATGTAACATTTTGTAACTTTACAAGAGTGCCCCTCCTCTCCTCTTATAAAAGGCCCCCACCTCTACCTCCTTACCCACACTCCCAAAGCCTTTGGATCGGCCAACCTCTTCCCAATTTGTCTCTCCACTTCCCTCTATTACTCCTTGAAGCCTCACGGTTGGCAGAAGTCTTCCCAATGAAGCCTTTGAGCTCAAACCAAAGGGAGTTACCCGATTTTAAGGTAATGTCTTCACTTGAGTCATTTTGTTTTATTTTGCCTCTACAACCCCCTAAACTCTTTTTATTCATTTATTTTGTAAAAAATCAAGTATATTAAATATACTAGGATGTTGTTATAAGAAGTATTCGAGCTACACTTACACACACCTACATCTAATTGTTAAACAACATACTCTTTCTGTGGATGGCGAATATCAGCCTCACGAAACGATGATTGTTCAACACTCATATACCACCTTCAAAGGTGGACATTAAGATGTCACTATATTTATATATGATATATAATATGTTTATGTTTTACTTAAGCTTCTTTATTTTTCATTTATGGCATACCTTTATGGTTTCTATTATGGGTAAACGCGATATCTTCATTTAAGGAAGTGCGGACTACCGCCCCCTCAAAGTGATGTGATTCGTTAATTCCATATGTGGGACGTATAAAGGATGGATTTAAAATTTTTATATATGATGTTATACTGGAATTATAATATACCTCTATACCATTATTATTAATTTCCATTAATGTATGAGATAGAAATGAAAGTAGCGTTCATGCGTACGTACGGCTTACCGTCTCCATGAACAGTGCATTTCATTTCTTATCCCCAAATGTAATGTAATATTATAAGTACATATTTATAATGAATATATATAATGTATTTTACATATAAATGATGAATATAATTCTGAAATTAAAATATACATACCTCTAATTTAGTTTTAATTCCATTAATATGACAATGAAATGAAAGTAGCGTTCATGCGTACGTACGGTTTACCATCTCCATGAATGGTGCAATTCATTTATTACCTCTAAATGATTATTTAATATTATAAATACATGTATATTCTGGATATATATGATATATATGATATCCAAATCATGAATATCATTCTGGATATAATGAACCATTGACCACACGAACAACATGTAATTGTAAGAAGTCCACTTTTGACTTAAGAACCAAATATCGACAAAACAAACATTTTTAACTTAAATGATTACATAATGTTTATAACATGTAAATAATTTATATAAAATGAATAATGAACTTGAAAAAGGTTCTTAAGAAAGTATAAATTAACTCAATTTTATTATTCAGGATGTTAAAAAACGATCGAGTCAAGTCGGACCCAAGGTAAGGGATCCTACTCCTCTCTTTCTTTTTAAGGACACTCTTTATGTCGTTCCTTTTAAAGCACATTTTTATTGTTATTGGGATGTTCTTTTATATTAATCTTACTGTAATTTTTATTGTTCATATGATGAGAGACCATATTTTCTCTCATCAAACCATTTTGGAAGTTTTAAGTGGCGCCGTTAGGCTGCCGAGTTTTCATAAGGGATTTTTCATCTCACTTTTATTCCCGTGGGATTTAAGCTACATTTCCAACAATTTCCTTTGAGTGTTGTACGTAATTCCCATTATTCTACTCTTTGTGTAATATAATTTTGTTTATGAGTATTTACATCGATGATGTATTGACCTTCTTTCATGGGCTGTATGTTTCGAATGATGCCCAAGTCGGTAAGGGAACCTTTCACCCTCCTCTTTTTAAAAGACTTATTTTATTGTGTCTTTTAATTCACATATTGTTATGTTTGGATATGTTATCATATATCCTAATTGATGTAAATTTTAAGTGATGAGATACTATTTTTGTATCTCTCATCAACTCTTTTTCTGAATTTTGATGTGACGTCGTTAGGCTGTCAAATTTTTGCAAGGGAACTTTTTAACCCAAATTTGATTCTTTGGGATAAACTTCTACTCCTTGAATATGTCGTTCTATGAATATGTGTGAATAACCTCTGATTTTTTTACACTTAATATCTAATTATATTTGGTGTATTCGTTTTTCACACATAATTATTCAATTGGTTTATCCTTAAACCAAGGATACCGTCTTTGTAAGGGTCTTCGTCTCAATATCCATTCATTGAGGCAAATTTTGTTTTATACACAACCTTCTTTTATACGGTGTATAAACCCCTTTGACTTTTACATTTATTCAAAAGAAATATTTTTTCTACGAAGCGTTTTACTAAACGAAAAAAAGTAATGTTTCTTTTACGTACGCGGTGACAACGACATCTTCCGCTGCCACGAGTATTATTTGATCCTTGGCTCCCTCAACAAGCCGTAATGTTTTTAAAATAAAATAAATACCATAAACTTTTTTTTGTATGTTGGTATTTAAAATGGTTTTGATAAAGGTTTATATTATGTCAATATATTTAAATGATATATTGTGATTGAAATGTGGAAATGTTATCATTCCTTTATGTTGGTTTTATGTGTTATAATTTTATAATGGTACTTTGACATTTTACGGGTGGTTACGTAATAAACTATATGACGGGTGGTGCTGTGAATACCAGGACGGGTGGTTACGTTATAACCTCCAATGCATTGGGTATGGAAGTCGTCCGTATGGCTATTCCATTAAGTATGTATGGATGTTGGCCAAATGGCTATTCCATTAAGTGATATGTGTGGAAGTTGACCTTATGGGTATTCCACTTAAGTATGTTTATGTCCCAAGTTACCTTTATATGTTATGTGATCTTTATATGGGTTTTATGGTAATATTTTGGTTGTAGAAGGGTAAGTAATGAACTTTTATTCAGCGAAGAGTTTTTACTACTTCGAAAAGGTGAAAAGTATTACTTTGATAAAGTATACATGGTTTACTTGTTGTTTTAAAAAACTAACAGTTTTCATTCTTTGTGTATCCCTTACTGATCTTTTTATCCTCATCCCATGTTTTTGAAATGATTTTCACAGGACTTAGCGTGGAATAGGGTCAAAGATGGGTTCATGGGAAAGTCATTCTACCAAAAACATGGAACTAGACATGTTTCTTTTTAAGAGTTTTTATTTAATGGAAATTTTAGTAGAAGCGACTACTTTGTAATCTTTTGATATGTAATAGTTATGTCCTAATTCTCTAAAACTCTAAACCTGAAAAGATCCTCAATGTGAATTACCCATTTAATTCAATATTAGGTAAGGGTTAATGTTGGGGCCTTATAAAAATGGTCAATTCTAGTGTCATTTTTCTAGATATAAACTTGATACTTTGAAAAAAAATTCATTCAATATGGGATATATTTCACATAATAATAGACTACTCTATGGTTAGAATGTTTAAACTATAGTGGGTTAGAGTTAGTGTTCCTGAATACAAAGAATAATAAATATTATTTTTTTAAAGTATATTAAATGAAGGTAAATTTGAGTTTTGAAAAATAATTAAATAGGTAAATATTCAATGAAAAAGTTCATGTGGATTTAGTGGAAGGTTAATGATAAAGAGATAAATAAGAGGCTGATATTAAGAAAAATCAAAACTAAAGAGCCAATATTAAAGGTATTCAACTTTACTTATTATTTTATAGTAGTTATTGAATATCTAAAAGTATTACATTAAATTAATAAATAATTTCATGTCTTTATAATGTATTCCATGCATTTAATATTGAAGAAAAATGTCTTTGATGAGATAAAATGAGAGAAATGATTATATAAGGTTGAATGATGAGATCATGATATTGAAATTTATTAGGGTTTTTATATTTATAATATTTCAATAATGGGAAAAAATAACAAGATTATTCTAGGATTTTAAAATAGAGTTTGTGTTGAAGAATAAGGTGTTTTTTAGATATACTAATGTTTACTTTTGAATGCATGCCTATTATAGGGTGTGAAAAAAGGAATTAATAATAATTAAAATATATTAATAGTGTTTAACCTACATTTTATCTAAAAGAGGTGTGGAAGAAATCCTATTATCATATTAAATTTGAAAATTATGTTTTTTCATTTTAAAATAAAATCAAACTATGAAGTAAAATATTTAAAATGGTTAATGATAAGGGAAATCATGTCTGGGTTGGGTTTCCCCAGGAAATTATATCATATTCCAAAAATGGTTTTACCTAATTCCTTGTATAATTAATTAGTCAAATATGCCTAAATAAATATATCTAAACACCATATGTTAAATAATATTTTTGATATTGGCCAAAAAGTTATTTCTTCTTGGTCAAACTCCCTAATTTTTGTATGAAAGTCCACAAGACACTTTCAAAATTACCTTTGAATCCCAAATATGGTGTTTATGCTACAAGGAAATTTTAAATTCATTTATTACCCACACACACGTTCTAGAAATTTCCAGACACTCATGCCTAATACCATCAACTTATTCGAGACAAATTTCTCTAAGTGGATGGAAATTATTGATTTTCAACCTAGACTATAATAGTGAACTAGTTTAAACCCATTATGAATAATTCCATTAAAAAAATTTAATTTTCATTAAGAACTAAAATAAATTAATAAAAAAATATGTTCATTCAACAATGTGCTAGGATTCAGTCATTAAAATGGGAAACCATCCCTTCCTAACCACTCTCTGGATTACCCTTCCATTAGAATTGAAATATAGAATAAATAGAAAGGAGTAGGAATTATAAAACTATGAAACATATTAAATTGATTAAATAAAGTGGTAGAAATTAATTTAGTAAACATGAATGAGCAGGTCCTACAAAGGTCCCATTCTTTAGTACACAAACGACTTTTTTATAAGTTATGAATTCCTTATTAAAACATTAGTACTTCCATAATTTTTCAGTAAGTCAAACTTATAAAATCTAATTCATACCAAGAATATTTATATTTCCTTATTCCTTATATCATTCCTTCATTGAGATTTTGTTTTTGAACAAACTTGTGACATTATTTCCATGGTTCTTTAAAAATATCATCAATGAAAAATCCATGTGTCCACCTCTGAATGGTTTCATTAATTATTATGTGGCATCCCAAATGTTCGGTTTGAAGTGCATGGGAGTTTGATGATGTCTGATCCTGATCTTCAATAATTGATTTGTTGTAAAGTTTTACATCAGTTGATATGTGGGTGAGTGGTCTTAGAGTGAAGTTACCACATGGAATATTGAGTGGCGATGTGGTAGTATATGTGACCATGAAAAAGGCTCACTATGTGGTTTGTTAGATGGTCACTCGGTCGATGGATCTTCACATGAAAGGTTTGATAAATGTATGATTGATTGATAATTTATTCATGCAATATGTTATAAATTTATTCATTCATTAGGTTGATATTCATAGTCAATAGATTAAGGACATAACCTGATACTATAATATATTGGCTCAATATGTGGATAAGGGATTTATCGCATGAAATGATGCTTAAAATAGCTATAATGATTTATACAGATGAATTTACCAAGGTCTTCTCATGCTTATAGAGGTAGATCTAGGACCTGTCAACTGCTAACACAAACATTGATTGATGTGTTATGGTTACACAAGGTTATATGATGATCAAATAACACTAGATTCATGCTTATTAAGGATATGAATTACGGTTACATATGAATTTATGGGTCATTTTTTATGCATACACAAGGGAAAATGATCCCTACGTGGATCCTCAATGGTGCTTATGCAACCAGTTCCATTCTAAAATTTCCAGCTTCCCTCAATATCTTCTCTGTCAAGTATGACATCCCATGTAACACTCTATGCTCTAAATCCTACACAATAATAATATAATCAGTGCCAATCTATTCTGAAAATTATGTAGGTGAATTTTGTCTCCAGTTTGGCCACATTAAACAATACTCTCAAAATCACCACATTTTTTTAATTTAATTCCAAAACACATTATAACACTCTGAGTTGATAAATATGTGGGAAGAACATCAATTCAATTTCAACAAAATATTATGAATTTATAGGCAATTTAAATTCCACCACACATAAACCTTTGACTCTAAATAAGTATATTTAAACAAATAACAAAGAAAAAAATAAAATTCTTACGAAATGTGAGTCTCATTTTTTGCACCATATTTATAAACTTATCATGAATTTGTAATTTTATTGATTCCATTTTATTAATTAATAACATTAAATCAATTCATACTTATTTTATCCTATCATACACACTTAACCCTACCTTCCCATAATATTTCACTACACACCCTAGTATGCTTTTCAGGAAATATTTTCAATTAATACAAGTTTCATCCTAGGAATTATGAATTTATTCATCTCAAAGTAATTATTCAATTAATTTTATATACAATTAAGGATTAATTAGGGTTTTATGTGCCTCATATAATGGAATGGGTTTGAATGTTAAACTATTGTGGCTAAATAAAGTGGTTTGGCTTCAAGTTGAAGCGCAATGCATAATTTATAGTTTCATTATAGAATGGATTACCCGTTAACATTACCTTTAAGAACTAATATTCACTTATATTAATTCAACATGGAAAACCAAAACCATTTATTAATGTAACATTTGTCTGAGTTTTTCTCACTCATTCCTTCAACAAGTTTTGAGTATTTTTTGCTATTTTTTCTCTTAAACATAGAGACATACATTCAAATCAATATGGTAGGAGTGGGATAAATACTTCACCAATATAAGTTATATATTTTCTAATTTTTTAATATTCCCATGGCTAGAATAAAATTTCTCTAGTTTATATACTTATTACACACACAACTTTTCCAATATAGACTCTGAGGACTTTGTGATTGTCAAACAAATTTCATCTACCACTGGCCTGCAAACTATTTTTATCTTTATGGATAGTCCAACATGTTTCAACCTTGTAATGATTAGTATATTCTTATCTGTTTCCTTATTCTGCATCATTGTTTCTTTAACTATTTAGAATTTGTAATTTTTTTGAATAATTTAATTTTCTTAAGGAATAAAGGGTTTTTCACTTAAAACAGAGGTAGACTTCCCTGGGAAGATTTGGGTGACATAAATAACATTATTAAACTGACCCCATCCTAATTTTAAATCCAAAATAGTGTTATAAATTTTTTTTCTAATTATTCATTATATTCAAATAGAATCATCCAAATATATTTTTCCTGCTCTATTTCTCTTACTCTATACATGAAATCAACTTAGATCAAACACAAGCATCTAGACCACAATATATAGGGAATTTTTAATTTAAAATTTATCATAAAAAATAAATCCATAGATACATAAGGTTATATGTATTAATGTATAGGTAGGATTGAAAATATTTTTTTTTATAAAAATTATCATTAAATTGAAATTATTCCGCGATAATTTTTATAGGCTTCTGGAATGATCTATGGTTTTCTAAATATTACTCTTCATGTTTTTTTTATTCAATAATATCTTGGTTTTATGAATAAAAATGTATTGAAATTAAAATTTAAAAAATGTTTTAAAAGCCTCAAAAATTTTTTAATTAAAAATATTGAACAATATTTCATGACATGAATTTCAAAAATTAGTGGGAATATCAAGAAATTCATTTTCATAGCATTTATAAAAAAATCATTGTGAAATTCATATAAAGTGAGTTAATATGTAAAATTATTTTTCTCAAAATTGTTATAGATTTAACGTTTTCAATGTTATTCTACTAAACAACACATGTTGCAAAATATTACTAAAAATAGGAAAGAAAAGAAATAGAATTTTGAAAAGGAAACAAAATATTTGAAATAAAAAAAATTTGAAGACTCTTAATCATTAAAGTTCCATACCCCAAACATAAAATATATAGTTTCATTCACTAGTTCAAACTAATTAATAATGTAATAATATTTTAAATAGAATCACAACATGAAATCAAATGTTACGAATATATAAAAACTGGTGCATTTTCATTGAGAGAAAAGATATAGGAGTGTGATCTCATCCACTAGTTCTTGGGGTAAATCCCTTTTGTAAATATTCATCCAATTTCCATTGATAGGGAATGGGCTATTATTTCCTACATTAAGAATTTTCAAAACACCAAAAGGGGATATATTAATAAAAATAAATGATCTTTCAACTCTAGATTAATTTTTACATAACATCAACATCAGCCATGAGTTGTATAAAAACCATTGGTCTCTTGGTTTCAGGCCCTTATTGTCACGAACCGTCCTCAGGGCCGGTGCCGTGACTACCCCAAGCCCACCTTCCATAGGCCAGGGGCTGGCGACTAGCACCAAAGGCGTAAATCTCGATAACTGGGAAGGCATTGCCATTATAAAAGCAAACAAACACCACAGAGTACAAGCGGAAGTAAAACACAAAGTATAAAAGAAAGTGATGAAAATTAAATGGGCCAGAATACAAACCCAACTGAAATTACAACTACAACTAAACAAAAGTACAACAGAAAAACACAACAACTGTAAAAACAGAAGCGGCTCCTGGGTCATCCTCATCGGATCCTACCTGAAGGGTATTTACAGATAGTGTAGCTCCTGGATCATCCACCACGGATCCTACCTGAAGGGTAGGTACAGATAGTGTAGCTCCTCAATGCTCTTTCCCGTCAACCTCCTCTGTGTGTCATCTCGTCGTGAAGTCCACCTCCGGATAATGGCTCGTCGTGTGGTCCACCTCTAGGTACCGTCCAGTCCTCAAACACTCGGCCTCCGTCAGTGCTGCTCGTCGTCTGCAACCAACACACCGAGGTGCGGGCATATCCCGTGCATGGGTGAGTATAACGATACTAAGTAGGGACCCTAAGACCCTCAAGGTCTCACTAAAACCAACATGTATAACCACAATGAAGATCTCAACAGATAACCTCTACTTAGGTGTATGCCCATACATATACCTAAGTTATCAGGTAAACCATCTCAATCATGAGGAAACACAAAGATCATGAAATAAATGGATAACCACTACCCAGGTATATGCCCATACATATACCAAAGTTATAAAGTCACCCATCTCAACCATGAGGTAAACACAATGTTCAAAAAGTCTCAGCTCAAACCAGGATTTTCATTATCGAAACCGTAACTGCTGAAGAGCCCCGTCTCTGGAGTGTTCAGTGGTCCTGTCACAACTCTGAGGTACTGCTCACTAACATAAGACTGCTGAGGTACTCCTCCTGTCGAGTATCGCTGGCCATCCACGCAAACACAGTAGTTCTTCCCATCGGGGTATGCCACACAAACACAGTAGTGCACACCCCCTAGTAGCCTGCAGAGGTACTCTCCAGACGAGTACCGCGGGTCTGCGCTGTCACACAGGTAGTGCTCCGTGCGCCATGGGTCTGCAACCAAACAAAGTAGTTCTCTATCCACTGGGTTAGTCGACTCACTCCAAGTCGAGTCGGTCAAGCAGTCGTCAGGTCTTAGTCGGCTACACGGTCTCCGTACCCTGCACGCTGGTCTCTAGGAGGGTCCGCTCCACGGGCTACAGGTTGATACTCCAAGTAACTCAAAGTCCCACGAAGAAGTATCTCAAAGGAATGCCTCGTCATAGGGGTCTCAACGCAACAGATGGCGCGTCAATCGGACGCCCGGTCTGTGAGTTATTAGCCTTTTCGTCCCAGGGGCCCGGTTGGTTTCGTAAGAGAACCATCCCAGCCGTATCTCAACTGTACCCCAAACTCTCATAGGGTATACCCATAGGGACCATTTCTCTATGTTATCACCAACGCCGCTGACAGTTCGTCAAATGGACGTCCAGTCAGAAAGATATCAGCTTATCCATTCTAGGGGCCCGGTTGGATTTCGGGTACAATCCAACTTGGACATACACCAACTGCATCCAATCCTCGGGCGAGGTATGCCAAAAGTTCTGTCTCCTCAAGTGGAATTCAACGAGACAGACAACACGTCAATTAGAGGTCTACAGCTCATGATATGGGTGAAATACCGTGAGGGGTCCGAAAATGGGGTGTCTGGGTTTCGGAGAACTCTGGGTTCGGCCGGGTTGGTTCGGATACGAAACCAACCGGGCCCTCGGAGCAGAAACGCTTATATCTTGAGCTTCGGGCATCCAATTGACGTGTCGTCTGTCTCGGTAAATTCCTCTTGAGGAGACGGAACTTTTGGTATACCTCGCCCGAGGTTTGGATCCAGTTGGAGGATGGCCGAGTTGGATTGCACCCAAAATCCAACTGTGCCCCTAGAACAGATAAGCTAATATCTTTCAGACCGGACGTCCGTTTGACGAACCGTTAGCGGCATTGGTGATCACGTTGAGAAACGGTCCCTATGAGTATACCCTATGAGAGTTCGGGGTACAGTTGAGATACGACCGGGTTGGTTCGCTCACGAAACCAACCGGGCCCCTGGGACGAAAAGTCTAATAACTCACAGACCGGGCGTCGATTGACACGCCGTCTGTTGCGTTGAGACCCCTATGATGAGGCGGTCCATTGAGATACTTCTTAGTGGGACTTTGAGTTACTTGGAGTATCGACCTGTAGCTCGTGGAGCGGACCCTCCCAGAGACGAGCGTGCGGAGTACAGAGACCGTGTAGTCAACTGAGACCTGACGACTGCTTGACTGACTCGACTTGGAGTGAGTCGACTAGCCCAGTGGACGGAGCACTACTTTGTTTTGGGCAAACCCATGGCGGACGGTGCACTACCTGTGTGATAGTGAAGACCCGTGGTACTCGTCCGGAGAGTACCTCTGCAGGCTACTAGGGGGTGTGCACTACTGTGTTTGGGTGGCATACCCTGGCGGGAAGCACTACTGTGTTTGGGTGGCTGGCCCGTGGTACTCGACAGGAGGAGTACCTCAGCAGTCTTAGGTTAGTGAGGAGTACCACAGAGTCGTGACAGGACCACTGTACACTCCATAGACAGGACTCTCCAGCAGTTACGGTTTTGATAATAAAAATCCTGGTTTGAGCTGTGACTTTTTGACCTTTGTATTTACCTCATGGTTGAGATGGGTCACTTGATAACTTAGGTATATGTATGGGCATATACCTGGGTAGTGGTTATCCGTTGATTTCATGATCTTTTTGTTTCCTCATTATTGAGATGGGTTACCTGATAACTTAGGTATATGAATGGGCCTACACCTAAGTAGAGGTTATCTATTGAGATCTTCATTGTGGTTATCCATGTTGGTTTTAGTGAGACCTTGAGGGTCTCTGGGTCCCTACTGAGTATCGTTATACTCACCCCTGCACGGGCTATGACCGCACCTCGTTGTGTTGGTTGCAGATGACGGGCAGCGCTGACGGAGGCCGAGTGTTCGAGGACTGGACGGTACCTAGATGTGGACCACACGACGAGCCAGTATCCAGTGGTGGACTTCATGTCAAGATGACACATAGAGGAGGTTGACGGGAGATTGCATTGAGGAGCTGCGCTATCTATACCTACCCTTCATGTAGGATCCGTGGTGGACGATCTAGGAGTTGCGCTATCTGTAACTACCCTTCAGGTAGGATCTGAGAGGACGACCCAGGAGCCGATTCAGTTTTTCTAGCTGTTGTCTTTTTCTGTTTTAATTTTGTTCAGTTTTAGTTGTACTTTCAGTTGGGTTTGTATTCTGGCCCATTTACTTTTCAGCACTATCTTTTGTACTTAGTGTTTTACTTCCTCTTGTACTCTGTGGTGTTTT
The DNA here is from genome assembly GCA_963277665.1 of Viscum album. Classification (NCBI taxonomy): domain Eukaryota; kingdom Viridiplantae; phylum Streptophyta; class Magnoliopsida; order Santalales; family Viscaceae; genus Viscum; species Viscum album. The sequence goes on from OY728127.1 coordinate 1,304,339,767, forward strand.
TTTGCTTTTATAAAGTCAATGCCTTCCCAGTTATCGGGATTTATGCCTTTCGTGGTAGTCACCAGCCCCTGGCCTATGGAAGGCAGGCTTGGGGTAGTCACGGCACGGGCCCCGAGGACGGGTCGTGACATTTTGTATCAGAGTTAGCCTTGTTAAGGTGGGGTGTATGTGCTGTCACCAGGACCCAGTTGCCATAAATGGTATCAGAGGAGGAACCTAGCCTTAAGTGTGGTGCACTGCTTGAGTTCAGATGTAGGGCCCAAAACAAGGGCATTGTGCTCTAAGGGGGGGGGGGGGTGATTGTAACACCCCCAAATGATAGAGGGTTAAATGACTAAATGATATGAATCATGTCAACAAGGTGAACCTTCCTTTTCGGGAGCCTGTCTGATTAGAACTCCACAGTTATGCGTGCTTGGCTTGGAGTAGTGATGAGGATGGGTGACCTCTTGGGAAGTTTCTCAGGGTGTGTGTGAGTGAGGACAAAGCACACAGGAAAGGACATGTTTTGGCCTATGGGGACTATCATTTGTCAGATGACCCGTTCAGGCACGTGGGTGGACCCTGGGGTGGGCCCCATGTGTCTGCGGGGCAACTGGTGGTACCTGGTGGTCAGGATCCGACGACCATGTTATGGCGGGGTGGCTATGCTATCACCGGGACCCTGTTGTCACACTTTTGTTGAACAAAAATTTCATGAGACACTCTTTCCCTTTTTTAGATTTTTAATTCCCAAATGATTATCTAAAAATTTCATATATATCTTGTAAATATAATTTCCCCTCTTTTAAATCTTTATCTAGATCCATATTCACTTCTTTAACATACCAATAAAAATTGTGTTCAAGTTATATAGGTAGAATAAAATATTCCTTAAAAATTAATTATTAGGTGTTCATTCCTATGGGTGTCTTATAGGCTATCTTGTAATACATTATGTTTCTTCCAGAACTAGATTTTCCTTTCCTGTTTGGTTTTATGGTCTTCTCTAAAATTCTAATTAATTATCTATTTAAAACTTTTGTTTTCTCTTTTTTATTTGGATGGTAAGGTGTTATTGTTTGGGGATATACTCTATATTTTTTTATAAAATCCCCCATGATTCAGTGTAATTTTTTTTCACTTGATCATTGATGATGTCCCTTGGAACTCTAAACCAAAAAAATAAGTTATATCTAACTAAATCACACACATATTGGAAATCATCGGTTTTGGTGGATTTGGAATCCACTAAATTTAAAAGATAATATATAGAAGGACAAATATATGTGATTACATAATAAAATGGAATGGGAATAATAAATTATATTTCCAAGAATTCAAAAACATTAAAAAATATGATGTGTTTTGGGGGATTTCTTATCCCTTTGTAATATTTTTATTATTTTGTTATTTTTCATATTTTTTAAAAATATCATTTGCATATTTTAACAATATGGTTAAATAAATTATATATTTCAATACATTAAATGTAGTATTTTGAGATCCAAATTGGACTCCATGTGGAAGAGTATTTCATAATTCATAAATAGAAACAATTTCACCTATAGGAAAACATCTTCTTATTACATTATGATTGAAAATTATCAATATGTATGGGTTTTATAAAATATAAAATTAGGACTCATGTTTAGGTATTGTATTTTAATGGAAATTTAAATGAGATATCAACTAGGAAATTAAAAAATATTTTACCTCGTATGCATACCTGGGAACTTCTCCTACAACCAAATACAATTGTTCTCTTCGAAGGTGGTTAGCCACGTTGGGTAATTTTCTCAGGTTAAAAAACCAAATTTTAATCTCCCTTATTATCCATAATGTCATGGTTGAACTATTAAATCAATCACATATATATTATCAGCCTACTCTTTTCATCTTCCTACTTCATCAAATATATAAATATTGTATGATAAGAAACCATAATAACTTTAGTTCTAGGAAAATAATATGTGATGTTATCGAAAGAAAAAATAACGTTAAGTATAACCTTTTCAGTGGTTTTATAGTAAACTGTGAAATATCTAGTAATTTTGATACATAATTAATGAATTTTGGTTTTCATTAAATTATTTGGGAAGGAAATACTCCCACATCTTGGTTAAAAACATAAATAAGTTACTTAGAGGTAATCTCCCATCATTATGATCACATCATTGGTTGTGTGATTAATCTTCTTATTAGATCATCAAATGTGTCCTTTTATTTGAAATTAAAATAAGAAAATTATTATTTTAAAATGAGACTAATGATGGGGATAAAAATATTATTTAAATCCTTGATAAACATCCTATAAAGACATGTTTATCCTATATAAGATTTTATATGTTTCTCATAGCTTGTGTATGGAAATAAATTTTTCACTTCAATTTTGATTAATATAACTCAATTTATTTATAGGAGATTACATGCCCTAAGAATATTAATCATTCCCAAAGGAATTTAAGCTTCTAAACATTCAAATGCATATTTTTTCATTATATATTTTCAAAACTACTTCCATATTTCCTAAAAAATAAAGAAAAATTCACAGAAAATATTGAATTCATCCTTGAATTCCTCCAAAAGGCCTCAATGTGGTCTCAAAAAATATGTAACTAGCACATTTAAAATAAACCTGGGGTATTACACAACCCAAAAGGAATTATATTTTAACAAATTGTTCTAATGTTACATGTGAATGTGGTCTTCTCTTGGTCCTCTGAAGTAATGGGTACCTGAAACTATCCTAAAACAATATAATAAAGAAAAAATGCTTTATCACTACCAACATAATTGTCTTATGATCAATTAACTAGATTAATAAGTCAACTTTCATAGTTACATTGTTCAACATTTTATAATCTAAACACACTCTCCAATTGTTTTGAATTATCACATGGATCAATTCATTTTGTTCATTTTTTTTCAATAATAAAACTTTTTTACCATTAAACTACATGGATTGGAATAATATATTTTTAGTAATAAAAGGTTAAAAACGATGTATTCTTACAATAAATACTCTATATTTTTTAATAACTCTAGTATAGTATGATTTAACCTTTATTAGGGAAACTAAATGGCTATAGAATCTCATTCGGGATGAATTACATATGAGCATATTTTTCGAATAATGAATATAATATCATTTAAACTCCAATATACTTCATTTAAATTCTTAATAATAATCTAAATAAATTACTCTTTTGGGAAATACACGTGAAATTATCAATTATAACCAGTTTTTTTTCTCTTTTCATTGCCTCCACATACTTGAGATTAGTATATGAAGATTTAAGTTCCTTATTTGGTGGTTGTTTGAGAAAAGAAATTATAATGGTTTTTTCGTTTATATTTTTGTTATTTTTGACACAAAAGATAATTTAAATCACCCTAATAATTAAAAAAATTGACAAAATATTCAAGGAATTCAAATGTTAGTTCATCCACCAATCTGAAAATAGATTCATCAAAATTTGGGATAGCTTTTTCCTCTATGCAATTTTCAATCATTAAATGTTCTGCTATGGTCAAGATATCATGAAGCATTATTTAATCTTTGGTAGGATTAATTTATTCCAAGTGGAAAATTATAAGGATTTATTTGTCAGTTGAAGTGTGTTTCCGGGAGTTAGATATGTTGAAATGGACTATATTGTCTCTAGAATACATAGTGCTTTTTCCTTCATGAACATTCGTGATTATATGGGTGCCATAAAATATGGTGTTTATAGAATAATGGGTGAGCTTGATGGGATATTATCATACACAATTTTCAATACATATAAATGTTTTGGGATGATTCGATATTGGATTTTCATGAAGACATCATCCAACACTCCTATTGATAATATAGTGGATCTATTTTGAATTTCTACTACCACTCTTATGGGATTAAAGTATCTGATATTAAAATATATAAAAAATTTGTGAGGAATGAAATTATTTTCTAAACCTTAACCAAAAAATAATATATAAATTTAATAGATCCTGTGGTTCAAGGGATAGAAAATATACTAGGATCTTGATATTTTTTAGGTAGTTATAATATGATTAAAGCCAACAAACTTTTCCTAAATAAGCTATTTCATTCCCTTGAAGTATTTTGTTTTTGGTTAAAATTTAATTACTAAATTTAATATAATTTATAATTTATATGAGTGATTCGAGAAGGAGGATACTAATCTCTACTTTATTAAATATTTCAAAAAATATTCTTTGGAGATCTACTCTTCGATTATTTTTGTACATAATTATAATTGATAGGAATGGATGTGGGAGATCCTTCCTCTCCCATTACTATATATTCAATGGTTTCTCTAGTCTATTATTTCTTTGTCCAACCCTTATTCTATATTCTATATTTTCATAAGCCTTCTTTTATGTCTTAGAGAATTCTCTAAAAATTTATTCCTCTTGTTTTTATTCATCATCCTCTATATCTTGTTATTTAATGTTGGGATAATGATGTTTAGGTCCTAGGGTTTTTTTGTTTATTTTAATTCATTAATAAATTTATTTTTTAAAACTCTGGTGTGTTTATGGGTTGAATATCCTTTCCACTACATTTTTTCTATATTACTCACATTTTACTTCAACTTAGGGGCTATTTGGTAGAATAGTTTTACTCCGTACCTTGAAACAAATTCCATCAAACTACTAAACTAATTTATTATCTCCTCCATTTTAGTCCTCATATTTACAATTACTAGTTATCATTATTATTTTAATATATTTAGTTCATTATTAGATGACTACTCATAGGGTTTCCATTCCTTATAAGGGGTGTTTTGGATCATGGGATGGTTATATATATGTTTATAGGTTTTATAAAAGGGGGTTCATGTTTTTATTGTTAGTTTTTCTACTAGAATGGGTGTGGTGGTTGAGGATTGTTTTTATACGGGGCCCGACCTAGTTTTTTTGTTTATAAATTCTTAATGAATGTTGTTAGTCTCTCTCTATCCTTTAGTTTTTTGGAATTGTCTTCGATGAAATATTTCCTCAAAACTTTTCGTGATTTTCACAACAATTTAGTAGTCAATGAAATGATTATATAAAGAGGATAAACCATATATATTAGTTGTAACTTTTAGTTCAATTACATACATCAGAGCCATATATCTCACAAGGACTATTATCTCTTAAACTATGGATTATAATAATATATTTGATTCAAAATTTCTTATCTCATGAATACCTCTTTTCCCAGTACCTTTTGAGAAAAATATTTATGAGTTCAATGAAATAATCTCAATCAAGGTCCTTTAATTATGACTGTGACTTATTAGTAAAATCACTAGTTGATTTTGTATCCAAAATGTGATTATCATTTTATAGTAGTCATAGGTAAAAAATAAAAGGAATTATATATTTCTTACTTCTTGATGGGGCCAATTGGTAAAAAAACATTATAAACCTTTCGGGGAACTAATAATGGTTCTCTCTAGATACATTCATGATTGAATATAACTCCTTCCTAATATTTATGATCCTTATAGATTTTAATAATATTTAATGGAAGTGTCTTTGATGGTCATTAGAGTATTGGACGTATCCTGGTTGTATGTGGTACAACAATTCCTTTTTTTCTCCTTCAAATGAGAAAGAAAATATTTTCTACTTCACTTCATCCTCATTTACTCCTTTTGGTCTAAAAGTTGAGTAGAAAAATATAACCTCTTTAATATGATTGTTTTATTATTCTACTGTAAAAAAAATGATATTTAGAATGAAATTGAATTAGGATAATTTTCATCTCAAATTCATTTTTTAATTGTTGGAATAAAAATTTATTTATTCTGATTTCTGAACTATGGTTCAAAAAGATCTATATGGACCAAGTTGAGATTTGGAGCCATGAATACACGAATTAAGTGATCACTTGAAGCCTTAATTTAGTATGTATGGGTGGTCTCATCAAAATATAATTACCAATTTTGGTTCTTAAGTCTGATAAAAGTTCTTTCTATTTAGGGGTCAAGTACAAACAATTGGTTATTTAAATAATGAGCAATGTAAATTTTTTTATATTGTTATAAATGCCTCCCCCAAAAGGCTGATAACTTTTAAATGAAATCCTATCATGTGGTTTGGAAAATATATTATTTTTCAATGTTATAAGATTTTATTATGGAAAACCTAGGTTATATCCAAGAGATGAGTTCACACAAACCTATTTCACAATAAATTTGAAAAGAAGGGTTCTGTTTTTATTTTGTGATTCTGAAAATAAAATAAAACTAAGAAGTGTAATATTGAAAACAACATATGAGAAGGGTGGTCATGGTTGGTTTGGTTTTCTAAATATAAATTTATTAAGGTAAAAAATGATTTTACCTCCTTCTTTAATTAATTAGTGTAATATTACTCATTTGATTTATCTAAACAGCTTAGGTTGAAGGTTATTTTATAGATTGACCAAATAGGGATTGTTTTGGGTTAATGTCCCTCCCCATTATCAAAAACGTTTTCAATCCTATTCAGAAAATATATATTGAAAACCCAATTGATAGTTGAATTTCCCAGTTAATTCAAAATTCTTTCACTTCCCTCACACATATCCCAAAAAATTATAGAAACTCACCCCTAATAAAACCTACTTATTTGGTAAAAACTACACCATGATGATGGAGATTAGTGACTATAAACCTAATAAGTAACCATGAACATGTTTAAATCCTTAAAAATAATTACATTCAATGAATTAAATATTTAATATAAACGAAAATTAATTAACATGGAAATATGTTCATGAATAATGAGTGAGGACTCATGCATTATAATGGAAAAAATTATCTTCACCAATCACACCTTGGAATACCCCTCCATTCAAAGGAAAATAGAGAATAAAGGGGAAGGAAAATGAATTGAGAGACTAAAATAGAAAGTAAATTTTGAAATTAGAAGTGGTAGTAATTCCTCTAATAATCACATATGAGGAGTTCAATCAAAGATAGGCTAGTTCAGTGTGTTGTCCCTTTTATTTTAATAAGTGATTTCCTTCTTACAGAAATTATACATCACATCATCTTTAGCTGTTCAAACCTCTAGAATATTCTTCTCCTAAAATATCTTTATTTTTACTTATTTTCCATATATTTACCCCTTGACAATTTGGTCTTCTATGAAACCCATGACTTTCCATCATTGTATCTTACGAAATATCTAGTATGAAAAAAATAAAATATGAAGTTTGATTGGAACATTAACACTGATGTGTCAACTCAAGGTTTTGGTACTAATTAAAGGTTATTTTTATGATTTATTCTATTTGTATTCATAAGTTTATTTTTGGTAAAGTGTTTGATCAACCATATAGTAGGAAAGTTTCCATCGATTCAAGTAACCACATGATAGATCAAGTGATCATGTTTATGTTCAAATGACTATGTGAATCTTTCACCATGCAGTTGTTCGGATAGTCAAGTGGTCGATGGATCTTCACATGGTAGTTCATATCAACGTGCATTTAGTTGATAATTTCTTCATAAGGATGATTGGAAATTTATTTAATTTTAAATTTGAGACATACAATTAATGAATTATATTCATGGAATGATACTATAGTATCTTGTCTCAACATGCAGTAAATGGATTGACCACATGAAACGATTCTTATTGTAGTTTTAACAATGAAAACATAAGAGTGTCTCATGCTTGTCACATTCTTACATAAGTATATCCAACATTTTTATGATGCGTATGTAGACAATGAATGATATTTAATGGCTATGAAGGGATGTATCTTGGTTGTATAACACTATATTCGTGCTTATTCTAGTTTTTAATTATTTCTATATAGGATTACTTAGGACTTGTATTAGTCATAGGTTGGGGTATAACAGTCCCTATGATTCTCCTAAATGATGCTTACAGAGAAAATCCATTTTTCAATTCATAATTCATCCTTTAAAAACATTTATACCATGTAGGACATCCCATGTATCCCTCTATGATCCAAGTCCTTTATAATAATAATATAATTAGTATAAATCCATTCTAAAAATTATTTTGTGAATTTATTTCCCAATATGTCCAAATTAAACATTATTCTCAAAGTCATCATATTTTCCACATTCATTCCTAAACTCATTAGAACTCAATTAATTGATAGATTAATAGAATAAAATGAATTAACTATCAATAAATTTTTCTTCTTATTTGGAGTATTCTAATTACATTTTTAATGTTGTCATTGAAGGAAGAGGAGATAACCTAACATTTTATTGTTAAACATCCTAATGGTATAATAAAAGTAAGGAAGAGATATCTCAATTCAACTATCATATTCATTGAAGATGGATAATATGATAATATGAGATAGTTATTGACGTGCATACTCATAGTTAAATATCACCAAAATAATAAAGAATATAATGAGATGTCTAACCAATAATTCTTTATATCATAAGGATAAATGAATATAAAGAAAACCATTCTATATTTCTATATATGAAGCATCCTTGGGGATTTCTGCATATATGAGGAAGAAGATAAGAATAATTTATTCTAGATGATACTTTTTCATACATTGATGATTAAAAAATAAAAGGAACTAGCTGAATCTGGATATTAAAAGAGGATGGCCTAGTTAGTAACATGGTTATACAAATATAAATTGGGTTCTTATTTTACAAATTATTGTCATAATGTCACTTTATTAGTTCCATTAATATCTAATCATGGGTATACCCTTTCCTATTCTTATTCTTAATAAGAAAATATAAGCAGTGTCTGATTATAATAACAACCAATATATAATGGGGACATTTTCATCCGTAGTGGATGGAAAAATAATTAACAAATTCACATGTGTCTTGTTATTTCCCTTCCTGAATATATTACATACATGAAAAATAAATGTAAGAAGTGTGTGTGATATTATTTATCCTTAACAAGTGCAGAGGAAAAAATAAGAAAGGGTTTAAATTGGTAAATGTGGACCACACTAATTCCCCCTATCCCATATCATTTCAGTTTCACTGATCTTAGTTGAAAAAAATGGGTATTAGATCCCATCTTCCACCTTTAATAAAGAATCATATGATAAAGAATTTGATTATTCATGTTCTTAGTTGATGAAAACTCTATAATAATTTTACAAATATATAGTTATTTTAATTTATGCATCTTTTAGAATTTCTAAGTAAGAGATCACCCATATTGGAGAATATGTTGAAGTAATAGAGGGAGCATTGGACCAAAAGATATTATCAAGTATATATCACACAATAAAATTTGATTTGAAAATTATTATAAATATAATTTATGAATATATATTCTTTAAAACTAAGAAGGAATTTCTTAATGCAGTCCAAGAGAAAGAAGATGATTTAAGTTTCCTAATTATAAGATTTATACACTATAAAAAAATAAAAGGATTTCATTTATGTCAGGAATGCATGAAATAAAATAAATGAAAAATATAATAAAGATCATGAAAATCATTTTCGAAAGAATAATAAAATTAATAAAAAACATTATAATCATATTGATATAATTAAAAGAGAATTTGATTGTGGAGTGAAATAAATTAATCCTAAAAACACTATAAATATAGATTTTCTTGAGTTGGACGACAAACTAAAAAAATTGGAAGTGAAATGAGTTTAGTATTTACAAACATTTTGGAGAATGGTTTCTTACATATGTACTCATATATTTTTTTTCAAAAACTATGCTATTTTATGGAAATATGATCTTTATATCATTTGATGAAATACAAAATCTCCAAGAAAAGATTACACTTTGTTCAAATAAATATTATTTTCATTAAATATATTTACATGAACAGTGAATGTTTTAATTTAAATTATATATATATAGATAAACCATGATAAACCCACCATTAAATAAATGGTGAATGTAAGAAATTATAGATGAAGATTCTCCTCAAAATAATCCCAATAAAATGAGAAATTGATGGAAAAATAGAAAAGACCAAAATCATGCCAGACTACTTTTCAAAATGATGAAACCGTGGTTTGTGGGCCACTGTTGGCACTGTGAGATTTTAGATCACAATTTTATATATTTTTAGATTAATAAAATAATCCATATAAAAAAAATTCACATATCAAGGGGTTAAAAACCGAGTTGATGAAAAGTACACATAGAAAAGTAATAATCTATTTATCACTAATATATTTTTAGTCTTAGAGAATATATTTTTTATATTTCATCAAAAAGATATTGTGAATAAACATGTTAGCATTAATTAACCAACCATATCTCAGAAAATAATAATGAATGAAGATGATAAATTTTTATTAAATTTGAGATAATAAAAAAATTTAGTAACCCTTGGGATTGAGGTAAAAGATAAGTGATTGAAAAAACACCCCCATGATGGTAAAAATGGATGATACAACAAAATTAGGTGGTTCATTTTTTATGAAATAAGGATACACAATAGAATATTGTAATAAATTCATGTGTGTTGGTATTGATGGAGGAAAGCTAAATATACAAATAATAGAATAAATACATTAATTATATAATAGGATTAGTTTACTGGATTCCATTCATAAAGAATAATTTTAATCTCATTATAATTTTCCAACAAAATAGTAACATTAACATTAATGGGAACCCATATAGAAGACTAAGAAAGAAAAAAATATTCATAAAAGACTCATGATTATTTAACTAGATCAATTAGAAATATAATTAATGATGAATAATCCACAAGAAAATTAATATTCTATATGGAAGTAAGAAAATCATCATGCATAATAAGAATAATTTCAACAAAGGTTTTAAAAAGGTGACATCCTAATAGTTTCTAAGATGTTGTGTGGAAGGTGTAAGAATAGCGGTATTATCATGGAGGATTATATGATTATACTAGGAGATCCGGTATAGATTCTATCTAGAAAAAAATATCATGTTGTTTTTTTGATGAAATAAGGTAAAATAATTCAATAAAATTAAATATTTAAGATAAAAAGAATAAATTCTTCCCTAAAATCCTATTATATTTAAAATTAAAAGATTAAGAATGAAGATATCTCTCTAATTATTTGTGATGAAATGAAAATATTTATTAGGTTGTGAAACAAATCTTAACCTTATAGATATCACCAAAAAATTCTAGATAATCACCTTATTCCCATATATATTATCTTTTCATATATAAAGAAAATTAAAGGTAATGGATGAATAATATCTAGAATGATAATAAGAACAAGAAATTTTGACAATGAGAAGAATTTTTCATCTTGGGAGTGATTATATAAATTGGTATCATGATGTTTCATTAATTTAAGAAGTGTATTATCCATGATGAATAATGCTTTTGAATGCACAAATAAAGGGGGAGAAGCATGAGAAGCTACCTGTATCTATTATTTCATGTAAATATTAATTTCTAGTAATTTTTTCAATAATTTAATTAAAAATTTATATTTATATTATTCTCTTTTCCTTTATTTGAATGACTAAATTATGATTTTATGGGGTGTAATTTTAATTGGTTACTAACTTGACAAGAGAGGATATTTAGAGAAATATGTGTCTAGGAATTTCAAGTGTTCATAAGATTATCTATCACTACGGTTTTCGACATTGATAATGGACCATGTGCACTTTGAGTTGATTAATATATGACTTATAAAATTATCACCATCCTTTATATTTATTACCAATAAGGGGAGGTAGAATATAATGTCATAAAACATATTCACATACATATTTAATATGTTCATTGAAATCAAATCCAAAAGGGTAGATTATTGAACCCGTTAGTGATATGTTATATCTATTATCAATAGAAATGATGTCTATATGTGTTGAGATGAATATGATATGTTAATATAAAGAGGAAGTAACCAATAAAAGTTTTACAAAATATATGGAGTTGTGAATATTTGATGAATAATGATGAACATCATGGATCTTGGGAGTGAGTTTTTTCGATTGTTTATATGTTTCAAAATAAGAATTGTTATTTTTTTAATTGTATATATTATTATATATCCATTCACATGATTAAAAATTTGAAGAAATCGATGATAAGTTCCATGTATAATAGTTCTTTTTGAATAATATATCTCTATAAAAAAGATTGAATCTGGTAGATAAATAGTATAATGAGTTATTTAGTTGAGAAGAAGCTAGTTGTAAAGATCTACCCATATGAATATCATATGCGAATGATGCTATTTATTTTGATATATATCATTGATTATGACATGTCAATGAAATATAATGGAATCCAATATTGGTGTTGTAATAATTTTAAATTAGTTTTCATGAATTTTTCAGTTTAATAGGGTTTATAAATGTTCTAAATGCCTTGTAAACTGAGCCAAAAATATTTAAGAATGTTTTATAATTTACAGAGTCTAAATGAAGTATTTTGAATCAAATTAATTTTTCTGAAATGTATTAATAAAAATATTAGAATCCATAAGAATAACACTAGATTTTAATATTTTGATGAAAATGTAAAAGAAATTCACAGGATCTTAATGGAATGAACTAGAATCATATACGGAATTTTTTATTATGATATGTAACATATAAAAAATTGTACATAATTTTTTCTTGATAATATAACATATCTAATAGTTTACTGAGATACAACAATGGAAATTATCACTACGTTACGTAAAATATTTTTTATGGTATATAAAACTTTTACTGTGGTACTTATTATTTTCAATAGAATGTGTTAGAAGAACACATAATATTCAAAGGATTTGTATGATCTCTCCAGTGCGTGCATAATATGTTTCTAAGGATACATAACATATTTTAGATGATTTATATGATATTTAATATGATTCATATATCTCTTTATATAAAATACATAATATTTTATCAGGGTATCCATAGTATATGAAAGATACATCCAGGTTCACCTAAGATTTACTCTAATGCATGGTAAGTTTTATCTTGAAATCATATCACATTATTGTGATGAGGTAAAATACTATACTCCTCTCTTAATGACTTTCTGATAACATTATATGCACTATGGTAAAACACAAAAATATTTTGTCTATTTTACCACTATAGAATCCCCCACATATCATAACATTTATAATAACACATCCCAATAGTAGTAAATTAATAATCATACAACTATGTCTTTAATGAATAATCATAATAGGATTTTCCCATATAAAATTATACATAGAGAATAATATCACACCACATATTATATATAGCATTACAAATCCCATCACATTCCATGACATCAAACCATAAATTATGTTACATATTCTCCCCATGTATCACAACATCATATAACTGGGATCATAACACCTTCTTTGATTTCATATCATCTCATTTATTATATAATTATATTAATAAACCATAATATCTTTTTTCATATTTAACCAAAAATTAATATGTTATCCATGTATCTAATTTTCTTTTATTTATAAAAATATTCATGTCTTTTAAGTCATATCTTCAAATCCCTTGTGAATAATGAAACATGGTATTTCTATATATATATATATATATATATATATATATATATATATATTTAAAAATTTACACACATGAGCTTTATAAGATATACCATTCTCTATGAGAATCATCTTACCATTTTAAGTGTCCTATGATTATCATGATCTGAAATAAACATTAATATTTTTGATTTACTATAGGAGATGTTTCCAGTCACGGTTTAACAAATTAAGTAGGTCGTATCTATATGTCACATACATTAAAGTTTATTGAGTGATTTCACAAATATCATAACTATATAGGTAAAATGAGATAGAAATAGAAATACTATGTGTATATTTATAATACGTTTATTTATATTTCATTTTAGGTCATGTGAAATTTTCTCAAACATCCTAATAAGTTTAATATTAATTTAATAAAATTATATAATCCTTTAATATTGAGTGATAAACCCTTAAATAAAGTCACACCAATCCTAATAATACACAACCTATCCATTACTATCCCACAAATTCCTTGGCTAATTAATTTATCACTATATACCATTTAATGTGTCACTAAATATTATTATATTAAATTAAATTAAACTAAGAACCATTATTTATTAATAAATACCTATATAAAAACATTAAGTGTCAAAAAATTATAATTAATTTAAATAAACCAAAAATATCAAATTCAACATCACTTATCAATATACATAAAATATGTGAGTCCACCCACCTTCATATATCCTCTTGAGATTATTCTATTTCACGGGAATTTATAAATATCTATATATTTACCACTTATTACTCAATCTATCAAAGAACCACAACATAATAGTAACCACTAAATATAAATAATCCCATGACTCAACCTAGACCAAGAATACTCACCTCCTTGATATTTGGATGTTAGTTCCTCTATTTATTGGATTAAACAACCTCTATTCATCCTCATTGACTAACAGAGATTAAAAAACCCCATTTTTGGTGGGGTTTCATCCTTATTTGTTGAAACATCCCACCTATTATCTTTAAATACATAAAACAATTCATAATATTTTAGATATGAATGAAATTTATGAATCAGAGATATTATATCTGTGACTCTCTCCTTGATTCCATTTGAAAAAACCTCCATATTTCATCCTTTTGAAATTAGATAAACAGAGGAAAAGAGATAAAAGGAAGGATGATGGTTTAAATGACTAGAGTCAATATAAAATTCTTGAAAAAAACTGAAACATAAGGTAAAAATAACAAATCTCTACTCACATATAAAATAGACTTAGTAACCAATAGATCTCTTGAAGCATTGGTAGGGCTTAGTCTATATCCTCGGCCACCAGAATATGGATAGTCCTCCACCATAATTCTAGAGAAGATTATTACTACAAAATATTTTGTTCCATTTACCCTTATTATAATTTTTTTCATAAACCCATCAACAATATTTTACCAAATAAACATCAAATTTTAAATAAAAAAAATTACAAAAAATCATAATTTACATCTCAGAGATAATTTTCAAATTTACCCCTATTTTTTAAACAATTTGACTTATTAAAATTATAAATAACAATTGTTTTTTATTATAATATCCTTAGTAATTACAACCTTCCCACCAAAAACCTTTTCATCATCAAAACAGATATAGAAATAATAAATTTTCTACTATACTTTTAAATATATAACATAATATTTCTCTATTTATACCCCTAGAAAAACCTCTCCTTATAGAGGTTTTTCCAATAACATCGCACTAAACTCAAACAGTATCCTAATTTAAGTCCATCACATAGAATGAATTACTTATATATCCACTATATAGGTTTAAAAATATTTCTAAATTTCTTGTCTATTAAATCCTGAACACATGGTGTTTTAAATAGTTTAGAAATAAAACGAGGTAAATTATGGTTTTTCTTCCCTCTCCAAACAGTATAACCCTTCTCACTATTAATTTTGAAATTAACCATCATATATTCTATTTTATAATTAAATGGTAAAATTATAATTAAACTATTCCAATTTATTTGATGATTTATACCAATAACTCACAACTGCATGTCTAATGAAATATAGTAATTTCAAGAACCCTTAACACTACCTATATTTTTATAATACATTCTATATTAATCTCAAAGGGTTGATTTCTATATCACATATCCACATGAAATATATAGTAACACTTCCCAAATATTTCCTGGGTAAGTCCCCCTATTCATTAAAACTCAAAATTAGTAATTCAATATTTACCACATGAGAATTTTAAAACATACATTCATGATATATAATTTACCACACTTTTCTCTAATATAACCCATGGAATTTATATCCCCGTGATTATTTAAACCATATTGTCTCCTATAAGAAATATAAACACATTTATCCCTATTCTCACTTTATTGATAAAGCGTACACCAAACGATAACATAAACATAGAATTAAAAAATAACAATTCCATAAATAATATAAAAAAATGTTATGCATCCATTAAAAATTTATTAATTTTAAATTCTACATGTAAACAAATTATAACACTCGCAATATACCATCTTATTTACTGTTTTTTTATTTTTACCCAAAAATTCACAATTTTTAATAATTTCTAATTTAACATTATTTTATTCATCTCAAATATCAAGTTATGAAGAGAAAATATTCCTCAAAATAAATCCCCTTAACTTATGTATAAAGGTCTAATTCTTCTCAACAAACATTACATTCCCAAATCATAAAAACATTAAAAGGTTATAGAATTAAATTAAATTTCAAACGAGTTTCCTAAACTTTTTTCAATTTCATCCTATGATCATTCACTTAAAAAATTTGTTCCAACTCCCTATATAAATTTAAATAAATTGGTTCTTCCAATTTGAATTGAAGCAAGAAAACATTCAATTTAGTAAAAATATTAATTTTTATTTTCCCTATTATAATGTATCAGACATGTATGTTAACACATGTCATCATGTCACCACATGTTCACACATATAATTTCACAGCCCCTAAACATATAATAATGTAATCATGGAACTTTAGAACCATTTAAACTTACTCAATTGAAATAAATAGGGCCATTATTATAAATTCTCATTTTCAACTATTTAACAAGGTATATTCATTAATTTTTTTAATAATTTATATAAAATTTATATAGTTATAACATAAAATATTTCACACTAATCATATCATAAATTTAAATTTTTAATGACTCATATTCATCTAAATACAATACAAAATCACTACAATTTTAATTTTTCATAATTTCAGAAAATTCACTTACAAATTTTAATTAAATTTTCCATTTAATCCCTATTTAAATCAATTAAAATAAAATTTTCACCCCATATTAATTTAAAAAATATATAAAGATCCTAAAATTCTATTTATATTCAAAATCTATTACTGAAATATGTTTGTTCATACATTTAATGGAATTGAAAAATTTTCAACACTTGGTTTTCCAAATATTTATTCAACTGTGTTGTTTAACGTAAATTCAAAACTCATTTTTTTTATATATATTTCCAGAAAATAACCCCACCAGTTGAATATTTCAAATTAAACCCAAATTTTTTAAAATTATTTAGCTAATATTTCATCTAATTTCAATTATTACTAAAATATTTTTTATCTGATCCCATTTTATATTCATAAAATTTTAAAATTTAAATCGTATGAAAAAATTTATTATACATCTTAAAAAAAATCAAAATTGAGCATGTGTATATCCATATGTCAAATGTTTCAATATTTGATATAATATACTAACACATAACTCATTCCATCCTTGAGCATTGACTTCATTATTTTAGCCCATTGGTCCTATAAATTTAATTTTCAAACCAATGCCTCTATCATACTAATAATTAAAACACCCAATATCTATATAATAGTGGTAACTATGGATTTAGTCATGTATTTATTGGTCAGAAATATTCAAAACATAAAAATAAAATCCTTATGTCCTATATCATGAACTATATTTCTACTGACTTTGACATTATCCCTCTATCTTATGATGATAAAGAAAACTATAATGGGATTATATGAATCATATGGGGGTTATTTTTATAATTTTATATCATTTGGATTATATGTGATATTTTTAGAATATATTTGGAATGATCTATCCAAAACTCAAACATACTCAAAATAACATCATATATAAAAACCATACATTGGTTAATAACATAATCCCATAACATCAACATGTAAATATAAAATTTATTAATTCATAATAAAATACATAAAAATGTATATTAAATGTACATATAAATCATTGTAATAATGTTTAGTATATAAGAAAACCACATTAAATGAAATAGATTATTTAGGGATGAAAACAGACCAGGTACCCAAAAAATTAAGGTTACACTGACCATGACTCATTAAGATTTCCAACATTTAAACCAATTTATAACTCATTTATTTTTATAAATCATTGTCCAAACCTTTACCTATTATACTTTTAAATACACATTTAATAACCCAATCCTATTTAAAAACCCCTTTATAATTTCAAATTTTCAAAACTCATTTTGAAATTTAAAATGAATGGAACTCAAAATATATATATATTTTATAATTCATTATTAATTAACAATTTCTATTTTATTAACTCAAAACACATTTATTTTACATGAAAATAATAATTGTGAGTTATTTCGGGATGTTTCCATGTAATTTTATATAAATGGGCTAGGTCATAAATTAATTAACGATATGTGTTTCTAGATACATGAAACATGAACACATAAGATAAATTTTTTTATAGTTTATATGATCATTGTTCACCCAAGCCTTGTAAAGATCTATTAGATTATTTTAACCACATTCTGATAGCCCAGTGCCACCATAAAATATTCAATACACATCCCATGTAAATGTGGTTTACATAGGTTGTATAACACTCACATAACTTTCATAAAACACATTAAAATTATATTATTAGGAATTTGTTAGGATATATGAATGGGTTTCATGCATATTAGCCAACTCTGGTATAAATGGTATCATTTCGCTAATTACTACACACAAAATATAACATTATTAAAGGTATTATTCATGGTAATCATTCTAAATCATTTTTTCTAAATTTTTCAAGGTGTGATGTTTCAAAAAAATTAAATTACTTTATCGATTTTTTATTTGTAATATTTCATTTTTTGTTATTTTTATTTAATTAGTGGTTATTTTGGATGGTTTAATTATTTAGCAGTTTTTTGTGTGGAATTAATAAAAAGTACTTTGTTTAGAGATGTTTAATTTAATTAATGTTTGTGAATACATTTTTAATTGAATTATTAAAAGTTAATATACATATTTATAACTAAAAATTATGAATAATAGTATTAATTGTTGGATGTATTAGGTGTGTTTAAATGATAAATGAGAATGGGTAGGCTGACCAATGTATGTTATTATTTCTTAATTATTTTTAATTATAATTTTTAACAATTATTCTTAATTTTATTTTTTTGTGATCTTTGTATCAAAAATTTACTATATAATGTATAGAAAAGTATTTCCATAGTCGATTTATATATCACCTTACCCCTAATACCCCATACATTCATGTGTGTATCATTGTAAAAAAAATATTTCACAAGAGGTGGGGAAGTATGATTATATAGTTGGATTAAATAAAAACACAATGACTCAAAGAGAACTGTGGTTTCTAAAACCAGATCCACAAAAGAATCGTTGATAATTACCTATAATGAATGTCTATTTTATCAATCATTGATAAACCAATCCATAGATAATATCTCAAAATTATGTAACGTTTATTTTTTATTTACTGGTTAATATTTATCTCCATGTAATGATGTATAGTAATTATGATGAAATTAATTTAATAATTTTATTTATATGAAATTATGTTTGTTTACATATACTATAGAAAATTTAGAATTTATAATGATCATGGAGTTAGTGATAGTTTAAAATTGATAAGAGTTATTAATTATTTATATTATAAATCATTAGAAGAGTTTCACATTAGCATTCATAATCACCTAAAACTAATAGACCATAAAGTAATAAAATAAATTGCCCATTAGAATATGTAATTTAATAAGTGATAAAATAATATTATATATAAATTACGGGATCAAGTGGATGGGGTGGATGTATCATCATTTCCACACAATAATTTGGCATGATTTAATGAAATTATATGTAGACTTATATGTTGACAATGAATGATAAAAAATGCTACAAAACCCAATTATGAGAAATTTTTTGAAGTTGGTTAATCCCAATAATATGATACAATGTATTATTATTTGTCTTATATGATGTATAATCAAGATTATATTTTTTTTAAATCTCAAATAATAATTGTTTCTAATTATTAACAGTGTGAGAAAAAGAAGAGAGAACCATAAGAGACATCCCTTTGGATACACTTGGTTTAATGAATGTGGATTTAACAGATGTGGAAGTATATAATTGTGGTTTGGGAGATGAAATTGTTGGGAAAGATGTGGATATGTTCTCAAAACTAGACTCGATTACCAAAGAAGAACACTATGTTAATGGTACAACCTAAGTTTGTTTTTTGGATAATCAATAGGAAATAAATTTTAATCATCATCTATTGATAACTTAATTGGTATATAAAATATTGTGAGTGTATAATTTTTATTATAATGTAATTACACAAAGTACTAAATTCCCATGCATCGTAGGTACGACATCTATTGTACTAACAATACATTATATTTTTCAAAAGTATTTGATATCCAATGTGTGATGAAAAAAATTATTAATTAGTATCACATTGAATATCAATTTAACTATTTGTTTGAGGATAAAAATGTGGAAAATATTTAACATGGTTTGATAAACGTGGTCCAATATAAAAAAATCTTGGGAGAAATATGTGAAAAAAATATGGATATTGGAAGACATCAAAGATAGATTCCCCCAAACACTTGTCTCATCAAAATATTATGGTGTGATCATTTTAAATTAGGAATGGAATTTATATATGTATATATATTGTTATTATTTAGATTATTTGAACATTTCAAGATGTTCCTTCATCTATAATTCAATAAATAATTCACTAGTTTTTACAATAAAAAATATCATATTAAAATCTATGTTGGAAAAAGAAAAAGGAGATTATAAAAATTTATGGTGATGGAGATGAATTATAGAATATTTTTCCATTATTGATGGGATTTTTATACCATAAAAATCATGTGATTTATCATCTCCAAATTATTGAGTATGTACCCCTAATTAATTTTATTGATAATTCAATGTTAATTCCTCAAAGATTGATATAGGTATTCAAAAAGTGTATTTTTCATTTCCATATGAAAAAAAGTTAATCTAGGTAATTGGAAAGATTATTTATAAAAAGTATATATTTATCTTTCCCATTTATACTACATAATATAGGAATCATTCACTTATCCCATGGATATTCTCTATTTTTTAGAAGCAAAATTTTGAATGTTCGGGTTAGTTCTTGTAATGTATATGTACTTATGTTATGAAAATAAAATAATTGTGCATGATATTTGAACATAATTGGGTGATTATTGTGGTTTATAACTCTGATAAAATATCAGGAAGAAAACCTAATGTTTATCATTGATATTAAATCAATCATATTATCAGTAATGTATGTATATATTTTCATGGAAAATTAATAATGA
Source organism: Viscum album (assembly GCA_963277665.1). NCBI lineage: Eukaryota > Viridiplantae > Streptophyta > Magnoliopsida > Santalales > Viscaceae > Viscum > Viscum album. The sequence goes on from OY728127.1 coordinate 1,304,360,840, forward strand.
ATGAAATCAATAATTTGGGTATATAGTTTTTGATATTAAAAGAAATATATTGAATTTAATTAAATTATCCATTTAATTAAAATACTAAAAATGTGTTTCATCATACGATCTTAAGAAGATAAAATTAAATGAGGGGATTGAAACAATTTGATGGGAAATCCAAAAATGTATAACTATATGATGTATATATTAGAGGAGTTTGATGATTTATTGTTATATGTATAGATTACCACTAATATTTTATGTTTATTAGATGGGATATTAACGATGTTTATAAATATCCCACCATTATATTTATGTAATAAGAATTTTATAAATAAATGATTTACATTATCTAATGATCTCAATGGGTTCATCAGGCGAAATAGTTTGGTTAAAAGTACTAGTTATACATAGACCAAAATTTATTGGACTAATTATCATTTCACTTATGTAGTTTTGACCAAAAAGGAATCCAATTAGAGGTACGAGAGTTTCTTGTCCCATTTATCAAAAATATAGTGTAGTGACCTAGGTTTTTTCCAAATAAAGCATTGGTCAATTTTAATTTTTTGAGTCTTAAGAACATTTCAAAGGTCAAATGGTAAATTTAACTTATAAAATTACCTATAAAAATAATATGATGATCAAATTGATTGTAGGGTGTTTTTATTACCTATAATATAAACCAGAGTAGAATTATGATCTTGGTAAGGACTTAAAATAAATATTCAGTATGAAAATATTATTTTCATTTCATTTACATGAATTACCATAAATTATTGTTTTCCTTCTAAATAGATATTTTGATGGGAAAATGGAAAATGTGGTTCTATATGATATGTGGGTTTTAACCAATGGGTGGTATTGTTTTGGTTTTCTTTAGATAATCTAATTTAGGCTATCATGGGTGGAAATTTCTTAATTGGATTAAATTAATTTAGTGAATTAATGAAGTTATTTTAATTATAGAGAAACCTTAATCTCACCTTATAAAACCCATGCTACCCTTAACTTACTATTTTTAGATGAATAACCTAATCCTTATAGTGAGGTAGAGGAAGTGGAGTAAATTTTTGGGTGAGGTTGGAGAATCTAGTGAACACGTTAGTTATGAAGGATTGATAATAGAATTATAATTTTTCATGTTATTAATCCATAAATTATTTGAACCTAATGTGGATATTTTGAATTTACATTCCTCCATTATTTATGAATTTCATGTTTGAAAATATTTAATTTTTACATCGATATACAATGATTGTTAATTATAGGGTGAGGATCATTTAATAATCCTTATAAAATTGTCCCTTTCATTTATAAAATTCCCACTACTGAACTTCTTATCATCATTTCATGCTTATAACTAAGGTTTCTGAAATAATATATAACTTTTACTTATGTGTGTTTGCGACATCAATGTCAGATCAATGATGAAGGGGTTCAAAATTATACCGTATTTATTCTCCCTCTTTTCAATAATCATTAGAAAACCCTATTTTTATCATTCTAGCCTAAAATGTAACAACTTAAATTAATGTACACTCTTTTTCTTGTTTGAGAGTATGTATTAAAGTTAATAAGGTATTGGATTTAGTTTGAGAACTTGAAACAAAAAATTTTATTGGTGATTCATATAAAACACATTCATTCCCTGAATGTGATTCACTACATAAATATATTGCTGGTCAGAATCCATGAAATTTGTTTAGATCATGAAAAAATTACAAACCATGAAACATGTTCACATTATGAAAATGTTGATTAGGATAATTTAACCTGAGGTGAAACCTTTTTTTGGTGGGCATATGAATCATGGGAGCCACATCATGAAAATTAATTTCACATCATGAATCATGCATGACCTATAGGTTTTCTACATTGCATGCATAACATCATCTTATTATATTTTTGGTGAAGCTCTACTCTCTCAAACCATAAGCTCTTACAGGGTATTTTGGGTCTCTTTTCTCCTTTAGAATCACCTCGTTTGACGATTGGTCTTTACAGTGATGCATGTTTCTTCACTTTAGTAATTATTATTTCTATTTATTCATTTCTTTTGGTCATGAAAACTATGTAGGATATATTTTTATATTTGAAATCATGTGGTTTTGATCATGTATTGATGATTCTTGTTTGATTCTTCTGGATCAATTTTTTGATATTCTTCTGGGTTACATTCCTTTCTATGTTCGTGGTGTGGAATGTGTGGTTTTTGAGGAATCTCTAAACTAGTCCTCAATTATAACCATCTTATTTATGGGATTTGATTTTGATTTGTGTTAATTTTTTCTTTTTCCTTCATGATTTTCACTACAAAACATTTAGTATAGGTGGATCCTGTTGTAGTTAGAATTCAACCCAAGTATGGGGTGGGTGGTTTCATCTCTATCCTATGTTGAATGAACTGTATTAATTTTGTTTTTATAAATTGTATTATAAATGAATTTGTATGAATTTCTTAATGAAAAAATGGATTTTGGGAAAAAGGATGTTTTCCCTTACTTTTGTGTAATGAATAACGTTTTTTTCAAAAAATTATAAATGGGTACATAAATGGGATTTGAAATCATTTTTTATGGAATAAAGGGTTGTGGTTTTTTTTTAAATGTTAAAACTTTTAAATTATTTGAGAAATTCTATGCTTAGGAAGCCTTGGGTACTTAGGTGGAAGGTGTAACTTAGGACCACTGTCCATTTTATTTTTAGGTGGTTTACTCATGGGGTGTTATTCTTCTACCTAGGCCTATTTTTCATGGGGATTTATATTGACATTGTAATGGGGTTAACTCGTGGTGTATTCCTTTACTCATTATTCCTATGCTATAAGGACTTTTTTTCACACTGTTGATTGATTATGTTATGCATTGTCTACAAACTTGGCCTATTGTGATCCTCGACCAATTTACAATTTTTCATGTATTGTATTATTTTTTATTTGATATACTTTATTTGGATATGGATAAATGTTATTGAAATTATTTATTGAAACTATATTACATGGTTTTTTAGGTTTATCTAAAAGGAAAATATTTACCATGATTTTGATGTTAAATTTATTTACTGCTTATCATGACATGTTTTCTTTGAACTGAACATACATGGATTTCTATATAGGTACTTGATATGGAACATATGTGTTGGATCCTACTGATATTGTTTAGCTCACACCCCACAGAACGCTTTGATGGTGTGGGTACTAAGTTATTCCTTTGCATTAATGGAATGGAAAGACATCATAGTGAGTTAGAGAGGTTTATGTCTGCTAGATTTGGGAAGATGGTGTTGAGTTATTGGCATATTTCCAATATACCACACGATTGGTTGTATTCTATTTTGACTTTCCTTTTTTGAGCTATATTTTTATTTGTTTTTTAGTTTGTATTTCATATATTTTTTTCTTTTTGTTATCGTATATATTTTTTCAATGTTTTCTTCAACTACCATTTTTTTATGTGTATATTCTACATATCTTATTTAGCTTATGTGAAATAATTCCATATAGTTGTTGTGTGATGGTTGGGTGCTAGTGGTCAGCACTTAGGGATTTGGAACCCCCATTGGGAACTAGTTTTTGAGGGAAACTCATGTTAGTTAATTCAAAATTATTATTAGACATAGCCTAATCCTCAAGAGTCAATGTCATGGGTTTTATAATATATTGGATATTGGAGTTTTATAACATGATAGGTTGGTTTTGACGAGTGTTAGACCATCTCTCACTATGATAGGACTCATGTTATGTCTCATGTGTTATTTTCTTGATCATAACACAAGTTATTATTATTGTTTTTGGGTTTGAACATATATTATCCTATTGTCTAATCATTTCTTTCTCTTTCCGTGTGAAATGATAATCCTTAGAGACATTACCCATAGGTTCCATAGGAGGGTGTAGTGGATGCTCATCAAGGGAATGGAGCTCTACATTAGAATATTATAGAGGTTATCATGTGAGTAGATCATTTCAGTGAAAAAATATACCAAAGGTATTTAACCCAACCATTAATGTACAGCTAGGAGTTATTGGAGATAGTGGTCAATCTCAATATTTCTTACATGGTAATTTCGTATACTTTAAGGGTATGAATAAGCCCCAGGAGGCAGAGGATAGGCTGGGTAAAATTAATCAGATCTTTGACATCCTGAATATACCTATGTTCAAAAAAATGAATTTATTAGTGTTCATAATTAATGGTCCTAACAAGTTATGGTGGGATTTTATGGTACAAGAGGATAGGAATATGGGCATAGATTTGAAGGGTTTAAAGACCCTATTCATTAACATGTTCTTTCCAGAGTTTTTGATGATAAATGTTATAGACTGGGCATTTCATAAATAGATATTATATGTTTTTATATTAATATTCAGTACATTACACAAAAACATGCCTATGAAATGTAATAGTTTGGTGTCTCTAGAAGAATGTGACATTATCTTATAGTCTGATGAAATATCTTCAATGTTTTACAAAAATATCTTCCCCTATATTTGTCCTCATTCAAAGAATTCTTTATAACCTAGGGAAAGGAAACATAATAATGGGGTTAGATCAGATGCTCAGTAAGTATAATCTAATGAGATATTAAGAAAACCATGAGTATAATTATATAAAAAGCTTGAAAATAAATTTTTAATATCATACCATATATAACATATATTCTAATCTTGATTAATGGAAAATATCTTCGTATTTCATAAGAAATAAATCATAAAATAACATGAGCTATGAGAAAAAAACATTACAGTAAAACAGGGTATTAGGGAAAAATCATAAACTTATATCTTTATAAACATCAATAAAAAGAAATATCTTCACTCATTATGTTATGGACATAAAATCCATCCCTTTCATAAACTTATGGTCATGAGACTGGGTCTATAGAAAATCTAATCGACATGAAATTCAATTCCATGCATAAAGTTATGTACAAGAAATACAGGTCCTTTCATAATCTTATGGGTCGAAAAAATGGGTCCACACATAGAATTGTTATAAGGAAATATGGTTCCTAGATAACATTTTTTCCTCATGGGTTTTCCATCATTACCCAATGCATTTGGTGAAGATATAGATCCAACTATCAGAAAATAAAATTATACATACATCTTCTACAAGATAATAAAACATTCATCATATCATAACCCCTAAAAAGAAATGGGTTTCATATGAATTTTATTATGGTAAAACCCATCGAAGATAAATGGGTTTCACAAACATCATAACATAAAAATAAATAACATTTAGAGAAATAATATGAATTATAACCTTGTATAATATCCCTGGTAAAGTATAAACAACACCAATGGATGTAATAGTAGATGTAAAATAATTTTGAAAAAATATTTAATAATTTTTTTGACTAAAATATCTTTTAGAACTTGGAGAACACAGATTAAAACATAATACATTAGGAAAACCTTTTTATTTGTAAATAAATATGAAAACATATAAAGGAACCATGAAAAAAAATTGAAAATATTTTTCTTTATAAATATTATGCATAAATATATGTGAATAAAAAAAGGGTTTTCTTCAGAGTTTTTTTTATAATATTTCATCAATGTATGCATAATTTTAAATAATCCAAATAAATGATGAAATTATAGGAATAAAATCTTATGAATTTAGTAACATTGAATCATAAAAATCATGAGAGAATAACATTACATAAATCTTATAATATCATGAAAATAATTATATTAATGAAATAATATTTCAAAGGTAACGTATATACACCTCGTAAAAGAATATAGGGGAATAACATAACATGTGTATCAAAGATGGATAATTGATACAAAATTTACTTAATGCATTTGTAATGTTTAAACCGTAAACCTGATGAAATATAGATCCTAAATTAGATATTAAAATCCATATAATTATTAGTATAATAGTTATAAAATACATCCATGTTCATTATACACACAAAATTCTAGAAATAGGTGGTGAACATGGCTTGTTTCTCACAGAAAATTAATGTTAGATGGAAATTCCTTACACATATCATATCATTGATGTGACAATTAATAAATTTATTTGATTATGTGAATTCACTATAAATATAAATAAAAAATGATAAAAGAAAACATAATATAATCAAAATTAATTTCACACATTATCTAAATATGTCATACTTAATGAAATTGTAGTTTAACCCAATGGATCAAAAATTGAGTTAAGAATTCACTTACCTTAAGTCTTTAATTCATTCATACACATTAAAACCTCATATAAAAATATAAGTGTATTATAAATCAAAAATATAACCATATTCATATATATAATACCATATATGATGTACTTGTGACATTATATTACACATTTTTAATAATTTCATGTTAATCCTTTATTTTCGGTAACAATTTCTTTGTCTTTCGTACATGTTTTGAATTTATATTCGTGGTCATCTTAAATATATCATTATTTAATCACCTAAATAAATATAAAAAATATAAAATATCACATATATTCAGTATATATGTATTTATGGTGATTTATAAATGTTAAAGGTGTAAGATAAAATACTTAATTCATGGGGATGTTAGGACGTACATACGCATAAACGTTTTGTTCATTTAATTGTTGGATTAAAAGAAATGAAATTATGTGATATATTATAATTAAATAATAATTTTTATTTCATATATTTCCCATACTTCTATTAAAACTATACATAATACATTGCATTTAATGTTTGTACGAATTACATCGCTTCAAGAGGAGGAAGTCTGTCGTAAAAATGAACAACATTATCACATTCCCACAAAATGGAAATCCTGAAGTTATGTGTGATGAAAAAATTAAAAAATTATAATAACACAATAATATATATTTATATATATATATATAATACTTAAATAATAATTTCATCATTATCCCTAACCATAATGGGTGGTAATGGAAGAATGAATGATATTAGTTAACGAGGCGGTACTCCACCATACACACGAACTATGATTGTGTATCCCATTTGATGGAAGTCTGTGTTATTTGAGTTCATAATCATAACATAACAACATATATGTATATTTAATATTCATAATTTATTATATAATAATTATTGAAAAATAATTTTAGGATTTTAATAATAAAATAAAATAAAATTGTTTATGAACATTACCTCTTATTCATGTATCTCCCTTTGGTTTTCCCCAAAGGACTTTGTTGGTAATATTTAGGTCCAAATAAAGGATTCTTGGATGAAATGGTCCATTTTGAGAGGATATTTGGTCTGGTTTTGTCCTAACCATATATGTTTTGAAGTGTGAAGAAATGAGAATCATATGTTCCCATTAATAATTACAGTGATGGGTAATTTTTGTAATTTCCCAAAATATTAATTTATAATAAATTCAATTGCAATTAAAAAATCTCTAAAATTATGTTTATTAAAAGATAAGATAATATATGTTTTTAATATCATTAAAAAATATATTTTATACATGTTTTGTTTTTATCTTAAACATTATCACTATGATTAACTCTTACTCAACCTTTTTAAATTTCAACAATAATAACAAATTTTTCAATATTAAATGTATGTAATTTTTAATTATAATTTTTAAATTAGATCATAAATTTCCAATTGAATATATTTTATACCATATCTCACCCCATTTTCATTATATAATTCATTTTTATTATTAATTAATTTAATAAAAAGAAATTTTCATAAAATATCGTTTCTGTCAATTCACACACTATTAAATTCATTGAATTTAATAAAAATATATAAAACCAAAATATATTAAAACCAACTATTTTAACTCAACCCCAAAATTTAGTGGCCATCTATAAAAATTCTGGATGCCATTAATTATCTAAAATTGTATTTATTTTAAAATTTTTAATATCATATATTTGATTTTTTCCATTAATAAAATAATTACTACATCAGCGTTGTGTAAGAATTTGAGGAAATTATTTATTCAATAAAATTTAAAAATAACTTTCCATGATGAATATAAATATTTTACCATTCAAGTGAATATTTATATTCTAACATATCCCCTATATAACCACATATTATAAATATTTCACTATTTAAAATCATGAGTACAATAGGTTTGACTTTTTTTAATAAAATATTATAAAGGTTATAGTCTCATACAAATGGAAATAAATGGTCACATTACCAATAATTTAAATATTATGGACTAAAAATACTCATCATATAAAATTTGGGCATGTTTTAGGGACATTTTCTAATCCTTAACATTTTATTTGTACACAAAATTATTTGGTTTACCTTTTACAATTATAATAAAAATTACTAATGCTAAAATTCATATTAGCTAAAAAAGGGAAACAATAAAAAAAAGTATCTTATAATAATAATTATGTATAAAATTATTCAAAATTCAAAACATATAATTGGCGATAATTAATAAAAAAAATATTCACATAGACTGAGCGAGAAAGTGGGTTTTAAAGTAAAATTGCTTAACATTTCACTATGTATTTATATATAAATTAAATATAAAAATGGTTATAATGAAATTAATTGGATTTATATATGTATAATTGTTATAATTTTACTAAAAAAATTTAAAAAATAAGATAATATTATAAATTATTTAGAAGAAATGTCCATTGTCAAATAAAATACAATATTTTCACTATTCATAATAAGGTGAAACTTTGTAGAAAAAACCCACAAAATATAACCTAATATAATTTTTAAATCCATATTTCAAAAAAAGTATTTTTTTTCATTTAAAATTTATAAAATTTTCAAATGTTTTTTTAAAATAAGTCTTACATTGAATGATGGAAAAACTTCCTTTTAGAAAAATAAAAAAATTTATGCATAAAAGCAGATTTATAATTAGTTTATTCATATAAAAGATATTAAATGAATTTAAAAACAATTTATGGAATATATAAAATGAAAATTTCATTAAAATCATAAAAAAAAGTGATAAATTTAATTTATCAATATAAACACCATTGTGGGAATAAAAATAGTTTTCCATTAAAACACATCCTTTATTTTAAATTTGTATTTATCTTTGTTTATATTTAATTGGTTAACAATGAATTAATTTAATATTGTATTTAATCTTATAAATTCTCTCAATTACAATGGCTTGGTGATAACTATCATAATAGTAATATTATATTTTTTTCTGTAAGGGTTCATACTTGTGTATAGCACAAGAATAACATTGTTTTGTATACCAAGAAAGATTGGATTGATGTATTGTGCAATGAAGTCCATAAAATAATTTTACTTTATTATTAAAAAAAATCCAAAAAGCATGGGGTGTTACATTCTAACACTCTTAAAATGAATTTCACCATCAGAATTCTTCTTGGTCACCAATGTTTTAATACATTAAATTCACCTTCACAGAAACCAACACTATAAAAATGAATCCAAAAACATCTTTTTAAAATGGAATGTAGTGAACATAATGGTTACCTAAAGAAATAAATAATTAGGTTTCCAGATTGTAAAAAAATTAAAACATAGATTTTGAATCAAAAAACTAATCCCCAATAACTAATAGATTGTGATAGAGAACATGGTCAAAATAAGGATAATAACCACAAAACCATAGACCATATAGGTATAAAAAGGTCATTTATATAATGAGAATCATTGATATTAGGATAAAATTTAATTTCAAAATACTTTGAGTAATATAATAATATGATTAAATTTTATAATTATAATCATACTCTTTGTTTTTTTACCTTTATCAATTTATACTTCATAAATTACTCAAACAAATGAAGATGAAATTTTATTTCTTAAAAACTAGTGGATCATAAGATCCTTAATGAGATGAAAAGTCATCACATAAATCATCATAGGGTGAAGTGATAAATTAATCTCTAAAAAACATTCAAATATCAACATAAACATTTCAATAAATGTTTATCCTATTTTCCCTTATAAGATATGAAAAATCAAAATTTTAGAAAGAAGGGCACTAAATTTCTAAAAATCTATTTATCATTAATTTCCCATATATCATAACGTACATCTTGATTATCAAATAACAATAAATTTTACACATCCATCACATATTTTCTTGAAGCCTAGTGATAACCTTAAATATAATAAATCCCCACTGAAAACATGCATACTCACGTATTATTTATAGATATTATTGGATATATTTATTAAATCCCAAAATACTATAAACTCTATCAATTCATTAATCAGTTCTAAAGTAATCAGTACTATCCAATTTTCGTTATGCAATTTAGTTATATCTTTATCCTAAAATTATTACCTCAATATTAGGAACCAATTATGGGTTACCTTACCTTAATCATGTTCTTTCTATAAAATGTCACCTTTCTATTAAATTTATTTTCTTCGTAATTAGTAAAATTATACATACTCTTTCAAATCCCAGATGAAGTACTTATTTTGTATAACCCTTATATATTTCATAATTCAGAAAATACAGTATTTTAATTCCAATACATAAGTAATTCATATATCCAACTTCATTCTCAAATAATTAACTAAGGATAATCATATTATTCTTTAACACTTATTTCCGTTCATATTTCATATGTAGGTTCCTCATCATTAGAAATACAAACATTACTCATGATACGTTTCTGATTTTCTTCATTATATTTCCCGATAAGACATTGATTTTCTTAATGCCCATAATTTACACATTTAAAACATTTATCCATTGATCATACTATATATTGTTCAATATTCAAATCCATTATGTTAATCTAATTCTTATTCTTTATTGTAGTTACTTTTTTGTGTCTTTCCTTTCCACAACCAAAACATATTCTTATTCCAATAATACATTGAGTTGGGTGTTTCTTCTCACATTCTCATCAAAATGTAAATTGAGTATTCTTTCCCCATGGTCTCCACTTTCCAAACTCTTAGTTAACTCTTTCCTTCTCTTCTATGGTGAGTTTGAGAGTTTCTCAATGTATAAATTATTAATAATGTTCTGTGAAACTTGTTTAGTCTTAATCAAAACATCCTTCAAACTAGTCATCATCCAATTTGATTTCCCATTAGAAAATTTTCTATTACATGAAATGATAACCCAGTTCCTTATGGTTCCAATAATTTACATAAACCAAAACTCATAGTGTGAGAAACAATTATCATAGAAGAAAACCATATTATCATGAAAAACCCCAATAGGTTGTCTAAGTGATGACACATACTTTAGTATATGATTCCTTTGGTTTATCCTAGTTTACTCATTTTCATATTTTATTTATGTTATTCCTGATGGTTCATAAAAATTTTCTAGGTTTCTGAATCATATCCAACGAGTGTGTCAAACTAGGTGTATAGTAAGGTTCATTATTGGGCATCAGTTATTAATAGAGTATAGCTCAATATTGTGTTTTCAGAGTTTTTACCCCTAAATATATATTTATCGGAGCCACATCCAATTGTAGCATCTAGATTAGGATGTGTTTCTATGAAACCACTCACTCTATCCTTTTCCAAAATTCTAGAACATTTCTTATACTTTAACTCATCCTGCGAATTATCCTTATTGACATCCCTAAAAATATCCTTATAAATATCTATAGGGTTCTCTCTAAATTTTTATTATACTTGTTTTTAAAGGTTGACTTAAAATTTATTCGGATACCAACTATAATATCTGAGGTTTTTCACACATATAATTTAAATCCTTTTAGATGAATATTTATTATATTAAACAAACATGTTCCTGAGGACCATAACAGTTCAGTTCCATTGGATACATGGAACACAATCTTCTTCTCTAGTGAAATATCATTAACGTTTCCCTAAATATCATCCCTTTAGAACTAATAATTAAATCTTTTATTCATAATATATGGAAAGGAATCATAAGAATGAAGTGATATCAGATTATTAGTAAGGAATAAAAGGGAGATATCAAGCAAAACATGAGCCTAAAGATATATAAAAACCTTGAAATAACATTATAATATCATACCTTGTATAACATATATCCAAATATTGAGTCATGGAATAAATATTACATGTTCATAAGACATAAATCGTAATGGAACATGATCCATGAGAAAATAAAATTTTCACAAAACATGGAATTGTGGACGACACATAAACTTGTGACATTGTGAACATGTATAAATTGAAATAGGTTTATTCATTAACTTATCACAGTGAAATCAGTACCATGAATAAATTTATGGAAATGAAACTAGTTCCATGAATAATATTACGGACATCAAAGCAAGGTACACACATAAAATTAGGGACATGAAATCAAATTCAACACAAAAACCTGTGGGCATGAATACTAGGTCCACACATATAATTGCAAACATGAAATCAGGTTCATGAATAACATTTTAACTCATCAGTTATCTATCTATACCCAATGCATTGGAGGGAGATAAAGGTCCCAACAATCACAAAATAAAATCTTCAATACATGTTCCACAAGATAATAAAACATTCATCATATCATAACCCATAAAAAGAGATGTGTTTCATAATCATTTTATGATGGTATAACTGATGGAAAGTATATGGGTTTCTTAAACATCAGGTCATCAAAACATAAGATATTCATAGAAAGAATAATAATTGTACCATTGGACTATATCCTGAGTAAGTCATGAGTAACACCAACAGATTTAATCTTATATGGAAAATTATTTTGGAAAATTATTGAAGATATTTCTTGAGGAAAATAGACATTCCACTTTGAAAAACACTTGTCAAAACATGACATATTTTTAAAACCTTTTTTATTTTAAAATAACATTCAAAACCAATAAAGGAAGCGTGAAAAAATTTTGAAACTTATTTTCTATGAAAATATCATGTATAAATAGTGGAAAATATAAGATATGAGAGTTATTGGGATATGGATCGTAATATTTCATCAATAGAAGCATAATCATAAAAAAATCCAAATAAACGATGATAATATAGAAATAAACTCTTACCAAATTGGTAACTTTGAATCATAATTCCAAATAGAGTATAAAATTATGTGAAGATTAAAATATCATTAAAATAAGGAGACTCATGATATAACATGTAAAAGGGGCAGTATATACACCTTGTAAAATATTATAGGTTCATAAAATAACATGTGTCTTAATGAAGAAAAATCAAGACATAATTTCCTTATAGCTTTGGTAATGTTTTAACCATAAATCCCATGAAAGATAGATCCTAAAATATATTTTTAAATCCCAATAATTATAATTATAATAATCATAAAGTACATCCATGGGAAATATACACACCACATAATATAAATTGGTGGTGAACATGGCTTCTGTCTCATAGAAAATAAAAGTGAGAAGTAAATCCCTCACAAATATCATATCATAGAATTTAGAAATAAAAAAATGAATTTATTATGTTTATTCACTATAAATAACAATAAAACAATTATAAATACAACATAATATAATAAAAATATAATTTACACATTATTATAGAATGACATAATTGATTAAATAGTCGTTTAACCCAATGAATCAAAAATTGATTTAAGAATTCATTTACCTTAAGCCTTGACTTCCTTCATACACATTAAAAACTTATTTATAATAAATATTATATTATTGTAAATCTCCCATATAATTAAATTCATATATATAATACCATATATGATTTACTTATCACATTATATGAATCTTTAATTTCAATTTCATGTCAATTTAATGTTCTGGGTAATAACCGCTTTGTTTTTCATACATTTTGTGATTTTTTATCCTTGGTCATCTTATATAGATAATTATTTTAACACCAAAAGATGATTAAAATGATATAAAGATCACATATATTAACAATATATGTATTTATAGTGATTCATAATAGTTAAATATAAAAACTAATATATGCCATTCATGGAGATGGTAGGTCATACGTATACATGAACATTCTTTTCATTTTTTGGATTAAAATAAAAAAACGTACATGATATGTTATCATTACAGAATAATTTTTTATTTCATATATATCACATATTTTTATAAAAAACATACTTAATACATTTCATGTAATGTTTGAATGAATCACATTGCTTCATGAGATGGTAGTCCGCCGTACACATGAACAAAGTTAACATATTCCAAAAAAAATAGAAATACTAATGGTATGTGTGAAATAAAAACATCATAATAATAATAAACATATAAAAAATATATATATCATATAGAAACTAAAAATCCATCATTATTATGAACTTTCAAAGTTGGTAATGGAAGAACAAACGACATCGGTTCATGAGATGAAAGTTTATTGTACACATGAACGATGATTATGTATCCCATTTAAGGGAAGTGCAAGGATTTTTTTCCAATAAACATTACATAAACACATACCCTTAATTTTAATTTATTTATTTTATTATATAATAATGGTATAAAAATAATTTAAGGGGTATATGGAGGAAATAAAACAAAAACATATGTTGATGAAAACAACCTCTTCTTTAGGTATCTCCTTTTAGTTTGCACCAAATGACATCCTTTGTTGGATTTCAACAAAAGTGAAGGCTTTTAGGATTAGTTTAGTGATTTTTTGAAGATATTTGGATTGGTTTTGGAGGAACCAAATAGGTTTTTATGTGTGAAGATATTAGAATAAGGGGTTCCCTTTATAATTAAGGTGAAGGGATCTTTTGGAACATGTCAAAATATTAATTTATAATAAATTAAAATTCAAACCACAAACCTAAAAATGAAATTGATTAGAATATTAGATAATATAGGGTTTAAATCTTATCATCAAACATATTTAATACAATTTTTCATTTTATTTTAAACATTTCGATTTTGATTAACCCTCAGTTAACCAATTTTAATTTTAACTAGGGTAACAGCTTTTGCAATATTAAAATGATGAAATTTATCATTTAAAGATTCAATAGGACCATTAATTCAAATTTAATGATATTTCAGACCATATCTCATTTTTATTTTTTTATTGAATCGTTGTATTATTTTTAAATAATTTAATAAAATATTATTTCCAAAAATGATCATTAGTGCCAATTTTGACACTATTCATTATTTTGACACTAATAAAATCAATCAAATATTTATATATTAGAAAAAAAATCCTCCAATGCATCCCCAATATTTCATGTTAATCTATAAATTTCCTGTATTATATTAATTATCTCAAATTATATGTATTTTAATAATTTTAATATTAATTATTTTATTTTTCATTAATAAAATAATTACTCCATCCACCATGTGTTACCATTTAAGGTAATTTTATTCTATAAAAAATAAATAAAAAATTCCACTATTAATATAAATGTTTTATATTAAATTTTACTATTTATAGTTGGAAATATACCCTAGATAAGTCCATATTAAAAATATTTCACTAGTTAAAAATAAGATTATGACAAGTTTGACTTTTCTTTGAATAAAATATTGTAAAGATTATAATCTCATCAATATAGTAATAAATGGTCACATAAAAGATCCATTAATTCCTAAGGATGAAAAATTCACATCCAATAAAATTTTGGCAACACTTACTCTAATTTTTTAATCCATATTATATTACATTCACCGCTAATTACCTAATTTATCCATTATCATGGTAACAGAAATTACCAATGTTATGATTCATATTGGAAAAAAAGTAACTATTTAAAAATTTTGGATCATATGATTCTAATTAAAAAAATACATTTTTCACAATTCACTACATGTAAGTGGATAAAATTAATTTAGAATTAATCAGGTAAACATTTTGAGAAGGTATGTTTTTAAAGTGAAAATGCTAAAAATTTAATGAAGTTTTTATATATAAATTCAATATAAAAGTTATTCCAATTACCATCATTAGATTAATGGATGTTTATTTTAACTATTTTCACATTAAAACCTATTTAAAATATAATTTAACATTTTAAATTATTTAGAATGATAGAAAATTTTCAAGTATTTTTACAACTCATCAAGAGATGAACCATTTCTAAAAAATTGTAATAATTACTGTAAGATAATATTGACATTAATCCTTAAAAAATAGGTTTATTTTTTCAAATAAAATTTATACAAGTAAAAATATTCTTTTTTAAAACAACTCTATCATTAAAAGGGGTAAAAAATTCCTTTTAGAAAAATACCTATTTTATGTTTACAAATGGATTTGTTCTTTTTTGTGGTTATAAATCGTATTGGATGAATTTTAAAACATTTTAGCGAATATATAAAAAAATAAATTAATTTTTTCCCAAAAACTGATTAATTTAATTTATTAAGATAAAATCACTTTGCAGGAAAAAATGTTTTTAATAAAAATACATCCTTTATTTTTAATTAGTTTTTATATTCATTTATAAATAATTGTTTACCAAAGAATTAATTTTCGAAATTAAATTAATCTTATTCATTCAGGACATTCAAGTGGCTAGTTGAAAATTATCCAAATATTAATTTTATATTATTTTCTATTAAGACTCTACCTTGTGTGTTGCAAAATATTAACATGGTATTGTGTATAAAGAAAGCTCGACTTGATGTAGCATGCAATAAAATCCATTAAGAAATTTTGATTTACTAAAAATATATAATTCATAAAAAATAATAGTGTTGCAATAAAGAAGTTGTTGGAGTTCCTATCATTGAAGGTTGGATATAATTTTGTATTACGGTACACAAATTGGTATGTACAGCTAGTTCAATGTACTCCCGAAGTGGTAAATAATAATTAGCTAAAATCTAAAAAGTACTTAAAGGGTTTGCAATCTGATATCTGATCATGGGTATTTGTGATGAATCTTTTACCTATGTGGAGATGGTAGATATTTATATAATGGAATTTAAAACAGGGGAGGTAGGATTGTTTTTTATTCCCATTCTCTTCCACCTAGTGGTTTCCTCAATGGAATGTAGGGAAAGAAGAGAAAGTTCAATGATTATCACAAGAGGGGTGGATTTGGTTCATAGTAGAAGGCATCCAATGAATTATCATTTATAGCCAGTATTGTTCCCTAGACATATTATTAGTGTCTTAAGGTTGTTTACTCCCCATGTTCTTGTTTCATTCATACAAAAATGTGCAATATTTTGTCTGCTACACCCATCTTCATTCATTCTTCCATGCTATGTATATGCCTCTCTATTGTTAGGGATCATCCTCTCAAAAGGCCATTATGGAATTTTCAGAAGCCTCAAATTCTATACAGTTACAACCATAGGCCTCAAGAGTGAATAAATTTCACATAGTTTTTGATTTCCCATCAATGGTTTTTTTGGGTCTGACCATAGTTAGAGGTTCCATCTTGGTTGAATCTTCCCTAGAAACTACTTTATTCGATACATGAGCCACACACTCATTTATATATTCTTTTTTTTGATGTGTTGAAACATCCAATGTAGATTATTTCTCTTTTTATAGAGTTAGTGAACCCTCATTTAATGAGAAATTAAAAGATATTTCAGAGTCATTATTGTTCTCTATCGATAGTTAAAACAGATTTGGTCTACAATTTTCTTGTTCTGGATTTGGATCTGTGCGACATCATTATAAGGATGGATTGGCTTGTTAATCTCCATGATAATATTGACTTTTATCATCCTCATGTGTCATTCTCTTCCAAAAATAGATCTTTTAGATTATTTTAAGGAGTTGGATTCACATTATTATTGTAACAACCCGATATTTTATGATAAGTATTCTTTTGAATTTATTTGATGTCATGTGTTTTATGCTACAACAATATTATCTTGTTCTATACGCCACACTGTATTAGCTTGTAGTATACGCAAAACTATTCTTAGATTGTGTTACACACAATTTCAAGTTTGTTTGATAGTAGTTATTCTACGCAACATTGAGTTTTTATATATATATATTCAATGTATTAATGAAATATGGTTGGATTTTTTTTTACGCAACAACAAAGGAGTCATTCACTACATGCAACTCTGACTTTTCATGCATTACACGCAATCGCGACCTTCCTCGATAGCGTGTGTTGTACGCAATACCAGGTTTTACTAAACAACGATTTATTATTATAATATTATTATTAACTAGACGTTATGAATAGTATTAAACACATTTTGAATTTTATAACATTATTATTCATCTTAATCATTCTCTATAACATGGTATAAGAACAAAATAAATTTTTCGGGTAAAATAAGTATTTTTAAAAAAATGCAGTTTAGCCGGCTTTTGATGGCGCACCCAAATTAAATCTAGTTTTTGACATGTTTATAAGTTCAATTTGAAAAAATAAAATTCTTCTTTGGAATAATGATATAAAAATTGACTTTGGATAAAATTTTCATATTATTCTGATAACTTTCATATTTTAATGAATAGTAAAAACACGCTATATTTTAATTAAAAACAACTTTTTTCATCGTAAGAATTTATGTGGTTAAATTATAATATTGAATGGTTTTAAAGTATAAATAGAATATATTTTTACCATTTAATATAATTTATGTCCTTAGAATTGATTTTACATTGAATTCGTAGGTTAAATAAATTCAATCTTTTGCAATGTTTTAAACAAAAACCCATTTTCTTTCGACAACGGGATTTATTTTAATTTAATTTCTGCAACTTTTGTGTATTGAATTTAGAAAAATGGATTCCATATTTGGAATCAGTGGGACCAAATTATGTTAATAAGCTACTTTTTATTTTTGGGCTTTATGAATAGTAACAACGGTAAATTTTATTTACCATAGTAAAAGGTAAATTGGGTAATTAAGGGTAAATATAATATTATAAAATTATTATAATACTTGTCATAATACAATTGGATGATTATAATTTGTCATAAGTCATATTTGGGACGAAATGGAATCCATTAGAACCCACATGGAGGTGATTAAGACCTTTAGTTTATTTTATTTAAAGGAAAGTGAAATATGTCTCACACAACTTTAATAATTAAAGTATTTTTAATATAATATAATACAAAATATAAATTAGGTTATAAATACTCTATTTAAAGATAAATATTTTTTCTTTGTCATGGAAATTTATTTGTAATTTTTAAGTTTTATTTATTTACTTTATTATCTTATACATTAATGATGCAGAAATTATTTATTTAGTGAAAAATCAATAATATAGTATTTATTGAAATATTAATACATATCAAAAGGCCCAAAAATCTGCACAAAAATTATTATTAGTGTATATATAAACACTAATCGTCCACTGGCCTAATTCGTGACCATTTGGATCCTTATTAAGGTGATTATGACACTTATATTATTTTATTTTAAATGATGCCAAAGTTGTCACCTTCATAATTTAATAAATATAACAATTTAAATATTGTGAATTTAAGTTGATAAATTCGAGTAAAAGTATTACAGTTAAATTTAAAAGATTTAACTTCATCATAGGATTTTATTTTTAATTTTTATGCAATAACTAAGTATATTAAATAATTATACAAAAATGTTGTAGTACTTATTTTATTAAGAGATAAACCAAATAAATGGTTTTACAAATAATAAAATAAATATTATATGAACCATTTAATGTGCTCCACTAATTTGATAGACACATATGACATTTTATAAATCTATTAAAGCTTTTATTTCAAACATATATTCGGTATATATTTTATTTATATTCAAATAAATGAATAATGTCAAAATTGACACTATTGTTACTTTATAGAAGTAACATATAATAAAATTTTTAAAAAATCACAAAAATATTTAAAAATTATAAATTTAAATTTATACGGTCTAAAATTTTATACTGTATCCAATTATGGACAATTAATGGCAAATAAGTAATTATTTTTTATAATTTAAAATTTAGAATGTTATTACCACAAATAAAATTAAATTGATTAAATAAGGATAAATCAAGTTGATAATGTTTAAAATAAATTCCTAACAAATATAAATTTTATCGGTTGATGAGATTACAACCCTATATCATATAATATTCGAATATGAGTCATTTTAGAAGTTTTTATGTGGGGTTGAGATTTAATATAAACTAATATTTCTTATATTTCCAAAGGTGCCCCTCTCCTCTCTTATAAAAGGGCACCTCCTCCATCTCTTCCTCACACCACATTGAGCCTTTAATCTCGGCCAACCCCTGAAAAATTCTCTTCTCCACTTCCATAGAAACATCCTAGAGGTTTTGGTCTACTTCAAAGACCAATTTTAGTGCCCTAAGAGGAGATCTCAAAGAGGCGCTTCAAAGAAGAGGTAATGTCTGTTACCGATTCTTTCAACTCTATTTCTTCTTCCACTTCTTCTTATTTAGTTGTTTAATTATGAGGTAATAACATCAGTATAACTCATATACTTATATGTTATTATAAGTATGAAACAACTCTATTTCCCCATCTATACATCCTACGGAAAACAAAATCACCACGCGTGCGTACGTACGGAATACCCTCTCCACGCTGTGGTGAAATCTGTTTTTCCACCAACACCTTACATGTATGGGTATAATGGTGTAAAGAAAAACTATATATTTTTATTATAACATCATACTTATTCTTATTTATTATACCATCCACTACAATTCTATTCAATAATTATGGGAATGATATCATCACTCGTGCGTACGTATGGACTACGGTCTCCACGACGCGATGACATTCATTCTCCATGTTAACCATAAATGAATGATCATAAATATTATATAATGAATAATAATGAAATATATGAAATAATAATTCTACTGGATTTATTTATATATATATGTATGTCATCTATTTAGTTTCATTCAATTCAACAAGGAAACGAAAACAGCGTTCATGTGTACGTACAACCTACCGTCTCCATGAATGGTGCATTTCATTCCATTTATAGATATATTATATATATATATGTATATTATGAATATATATTATATATAAATCATTTTTTATATTCTGGAATTAATTAATCATGATCTAAGTAATCATATGATTAATTACAAGTCAAAACACGGACGACAAATGAAACCATTTTACCCAAAACGCTCTTTAACATGGAATTTACAAAATAACAGGTAATATAAAGTCATAAGTGAACCATATATGATATCATAACAAAGAATATGATTCTATAATAAGTCAATGATATTATTTAAATCATTATATATGAGGTTCGGATACGTACGAATCATATCGGACCTAAGGTAAGGGATAATTTTGCAAATCTCATTTTTATCCGAGATTGATTATTTGTAAGTATTTATTGGGGTTATTTCTATCATCCATGTCCATGTTTTATAAATGTGTTTTCATGTATGTTTAAATTCATTTTTACCCATTTTTGACTTTCACTACATGTTATGTATGGAATCTTTCTTTTGTTTATGTTACGAAGTATTTTTGACTTTTTCGGAAAAAGTACGAGAAGAATGTTTTTTTTAAACTTATACGGCATGAAAGGATTTTTATGGTTTTATAAAGCCTTATTTTCATGAATCTTCATCCAAAATATTTCATGACTATTTTCATCAAAATCCTTTTCTTTTAAAATTGCATGACATTTTGTGAAAAGAAATGATTTTGAAGAAGAAAGGATATTTTCCTCAAGAATTCATTTCAAGTGTTTTATCAAAACCATTTTTCATCTAAGATGAAATTATATAATATGTATACATTTCAAGTATAATGTCTCTATGATTTACATGGTTTAAATTTTCATATTATGAAATGATATCAATTTATTTTATATATATTATTTGATGATGGGATGATGTTTATGAAACCCATTTTATTTATTGGGTTATTATGAATGATGTATGATTATTTTTCGGCACAAGTATGAATGATTTCATTATGAGATGGGTGGGAACTATATCTCACTCCAATGCATTGGATAAAAATTTATATCTCATGAGATAAACATGGCTGGAATGGAATGTTAAACTGGTTCAGTAATACAGGACTGGAACGAGGAGTGAACTCGTTTCAGAAAGGGACTTTGTCCACTAAGATGGTCTTGGAAGAAATGCCTTGGCTACTATGGAAATAATATCATGTGCTTAATTGTTGCCACAATTACATGTTTTATTCCAATGCTATTTTATCATGATTGATTTTCCCTTATGATATATTCCTTACGTACTTCCAAGATTTATGTCTTTGCTCAAGTTTTTGATGTTTAAATTACATGTTCATGTTTTTGATTCAAAATGTTTATGGATTGTTTTATGTTATCTATGTTTTCCCTTTCTGATCATTTGAGCTCACCCTTTTTATGTTTTCTTTTCCCCATGATTTAAAGATAGGTTTTAGGTAAGAAAACAAAAAGGTGAAGATCTTATGGTTGATGTTGAAGATCTTTCACCATGATTAGAAGATTATATTCCGAGTTTCCAAAGACACTAAACTATTATGGTCCTTGTGTGCCTATTTTTGTTATGTATTAAGTATTCCGCTAAAGTAATGTATTGTCCATGTACGTCATGCTTTGGGTCTCTACAGTTGGTATCAGAGGAAAGGATTTGTTATGCTTTGGAAACTAGGATGCGGAAACTTTAGTAAGATCCCTAGAGATATTTCTAAGGTATGTCTAGGGATGTACCTAAGGTTAAGTATAAGTATTGTCTATAGTCCTAGAATTACGGTAACGATATTAGAATTAAACATAAGATTTTAGATATCAAAGGTACTCTCCCTTGATTTTGTTATTTTCCTTGTATGATTTCTGCCTCTCACAGAATTCTTTTTGTCTTTTAGTCAATGGAGTGAACCAGAAGAAATTCGGTTAACATTGAATCCAAGGGAAAAATTGGTGACTTTGAGAAACAAAATTGTGTAATCCCTAGAGAGAAAGAAATAATGATTATGCCGAATCAGTCATCGCGATATATGATTAACAAGGTGAAATTTAGTGGTATGCCTAATTCATCAAATAAGAGGAAGGTATAATTTTATGCATGTTCGCAAGTTGAGGAGAATAAAGAAAAGAAGATTGATATTTCTAAAGAAGGGAAGAAGAACCTTTAAGAATACCTCAAATGGAGGGGAAGATGTTATCTGTGTGGAGAAAAGGGTCATAGAGTGACAGACTGTTATGGAGTTCAATGACTTATTTATGGAGAACATGGGCATTACCCAACTCAATGCACTGACCTAAAAAGTTACTTCTAAATCAAGGAAGGACTTATTCCAGGACAATCATTGAAGAGGATGGATTGAAGTGTTTACATATTGGTATTCAAGAATAATGTTTTTGGGGTACTTTTATGGTGTATTAGAATATTTTTTGTATTAGTCTATTGTGGTTTTCAATAATTTTATGGTACTGGTAACCATGAAAAGTGATTCAAATATTTTGTAAAGCATATGATATGCGAATAATGAAGGGATAATGAGAAAATGAAATGTTTGACAGTATTCATGAGCTCATTATTGTTATAAGGACTAAGTGACATCGTGGTTTGAGTGTACAGAATTTTGTGATTTTGTTATGTGGAAAGAGTTAACTTTTGACAACACTCATTTTTTCACTAAGATTCAATTGGTATTCATTTTTTTCAAGAGAATACATTATTAAGGTATTCACATGATTGGAATGTGACCAACAAGATATATGGGGGATAAATGATGGTATTCACATGCTTGGTTGATGACATTTCATGTAATCATTTTCTTTATACTATGAGCTTGGAACGAAGTATTTTAGACAAGCATAAAGATGGGAATGGATTATGTTGGACATAAGTTAGTATTGTTTAAGGATAAAACTTTTTTGATATTATTGATGGGATGTTATAGTAATGTAGTTTTATAAAAAGGAAAACCTACAGGACAGGTGACAGCCCATCGCGTCGGACAAGGCTTTGGGAATCGAACCCACAACCGAAGTGCTACTGGCCTTTATCACCTACCACTGGCCTATAGGAAGTCCCTGGTTAGTAGAAACCAATTTTATTTTTTTAAGTAGGATGATATATGAAGTATAAGTCCATTTTAAGAACCATATATGATTAACCTCACCATAGATGGACTTGTGTATATTTGATAACTTTTGATAACATTTTTCTTAAACAGATGGAATGACCCATCATTCTATCACATGACCTATTAACACTTCACGAATAACAAATTCAACTTCATTTATTTAAGAGATGTAGTGGAAATTGTTAAAATCATGAACAAAAGTGAGATTGTACCAAAATCAAGAAAGTATTTCTTCTAATTAAAATTTTTCAACTATAGGGAAATGATATTGAAAACCAAAAATGTTGTCCTAGTGATCTTATATCCGAAGAATCCGATGGAACCTTAGATCATCACAACTTTATGGCCTTGTGATTGATGTCTTTTTCATAGCCATGTTCTCTACCACTCTCCATCAAAACTTGATGGTCATATTTTTCTTCCATATACATATTTTCAACTAAGTTCTCCTACGTGGAAACCCATTGATTAGTTAATTTGGGTAACCGTTATTTTTCATACTTTATTTTTTAATGTTGAGTTTTGGTATTTCATTTTATGATGTGTCTTTCAATTAAAGAAACTTTCAAGTAGAAATCCATGTATAACCCCGACGAATTTCGAGGGAGAAATTCATTTTAAGGGAGGTATAATGTAACAACCCGATATTTTATGATAAGTACTTTTTTAATTTATTTGATGTCATGTGTTTTATGCTACAAAAATATTATCTTGTGCTATACGCCACACTGTATTAGCTTGAAATATACGCAACACTATTCTTATATTGTGTTACACACAATTTCAAGTTTGTTTGATAGTAATTATTCTATGAAACATTGAGATTATATATATATATATATAATCAACTTATTAATGAAATATGGTTGTATTTTGTTATACTGAAAAACAAGGGAGTCATTCACTACATGCAACTCTGACTTTTCTTGCATTACACGCAATCACGACCTTCCTCGATAGCGTGGGTTGTACGCAATACCGGGTTTTACTAAACAATGATATATTATTATAATATTATTATGAACTAGCCATTATCAATATTATTAACCACATTTTAAATTTTATAACATTATTATTCATCTTATACATTTTCTAGAACATGGTATAAGAACAAAATAAATTTTCGGGTAAAATAAGTATTTTTCAAAAAATGCAGTTTTGCCGGCTTTTGATGGAGCACCCATATTAAATATAGTTTTTGACATTTTTATAAGTTCAATTTGACAAAATAAAATTCTTCTTTGGAATCAGGATATAAAAATTTACTTTGGATAAATTTTTCATATTATTTTGATAACTTTCATATTTTAATGAATAGTAAAAACACGCTATATTTTAATTAAAAACAACATTTTTCATCGTAATAATTTATGTAGTTAAATTATAATATTGAATGTTTTTAAATTATAAATAGAATATATTTTTACCATTTAATATAATTTATGTCATTATCATTGATTTTACAATGAATTCGTAGGGTAAATAAATTCAATCTTTTGCAATGTTTTAAACAAATACCCATTTTCTTTCGACAACGGGATTAATTTTAATTTAATTTCTGAAACATTTGTGTATTGAATTTAGAAAAATGGATTCCATATTTGGAATCAGTGGGTCCAAATTATGTTAATAAGCTACTTTTTATTTTTGGGATTTACGAATAGTAACAACTGTAAATTTTATTTACCATAGTAAAAGGTAAATAGGATAATTAAGGGTAAATATAATATTATGCAATTATTATAATAATTGTCTTAATACAATTGGATGATTATAATTTGTCATAAGTCATATTTGGGTTGAAATGGAATCCATTAGAACCCACTTGGAGGTGATTAAGACCTTTAGTTTATTTTATTTAAAGGAAAGTGAAATATGTCTCACTCAACATTAATAATTAAAGTATTTTTAATATAAGTTTATAGAGAATATAAATTCGCTTATAAATACTCATTGGAAAGATAAAATGTTTTTCTTTGTCATGGTAATTTATTTGTAATTTTTAAGTGTAATTTAATTACATTATTATCTTATACATTAATGATGCAGAAATTATTTACTTAGTGAAAAATCAATAATATAGTTTTTATTGAAATATTAATACATATCAAAATGCCCTAAAATCTGCAAAAAACTTATTATTAGTGTAAATATAAACCCTAATCGTCCACCGGCCGAATTGTTTACTATTTGGATCCTTATTAAGATGATTATGACACTTATATTATTTTATTTTAAATGATGCCAAAGTTGTCACCTTCATAATTTAATAAATAAAAAAATTTAACTATTGTGATTTTAAGTTGATAAATACGAGTAAAAGTATAATTGTAAAAGTTAATATATTTATATTAATTATAGGATTTTATTTTTAATTTTTATGCAACAAATAAGTTTATTAAATAATTATACAAAAAATTTGTAGTAATTATTTTATTAAGATATAAACCAAATAAATGGTTTTAAAAATAATAAAATAAATATTATATGAACCATTTAATGTAGTACACTAATTTTATAGATACATATAACCTTTTATAAATCTATTAAATCTTTTTTTAGAACATATATTCTGTATATATTTTATTTAAATTCAAATAAATGAATAATGTCAAAATTGACACTATTGTTATTTTATAGAAATAACATATTATAAAATTGTTTAAAAGTCACATAAATATTTAAAAATTATAAATTTATATTTATATGGTCTAAAATGTTATAAAGTATCCAATTATGGAAAATTCACAACAAATAAAAAATTATTTGTTATAATTTAATATTTAGAATTTTATTACCACAAATAAAATTAAATTTATTAAATAAAGATAAATGTAGTTTCTAATGTTTAAAATAAATTCCTAACATGTCTAAATTTTATTTTTTGATGCGATTAAAACCATATCTCATCTAATCTTCATATATGAGTCATTTTTGATGTTTTTAAGTGCGGTTGGGATTTAATATAAACTAATATTTCTTATATTTCCAAAGGTGCCCCTCTCCTCCCTTATAAAAGGGCACCTCCTCCCAATCTTCCTCACACCACAATTGAGCCTTAAATCACGGCCAACCCCTGAAAAATTCTCTTCTAAAATTTCATATAAATATCCTAGAGGTTCTGGTCTTCTTCAAAGACCAATTTTAGTGCGCTAAGAGGAGGTCTCAAAGAGGCACTTCAAAGAAGAGGTAATGTATGTTGCCGATTCTTTCAACTCTATTTTTTCTTCCACTTCTTCTTATTTATTTGTTTCATTATGAAGTAATAAAATCAGTATAACTCATATAATGATATGTTATTATAAGTATTAAACAACTCTATTTCACCATCTATCCATCCTACAGAAAACAAAATCACCACACGTGCGTACGTACGGAATACCGTCTCCACGCCGTGGTGAAATTTGGTTTTCCACCAACACCTTACATGGATGGGTATAATGGTGTAAAGAAAAACTATATATGGTTATTATAACATCATACTGATTCTTATATATTATACCATCCACTCCAATTCTATTCAATAATTATGGGAATTATATCATCGCTCGTGCGTACTTACTGACTACCGTCTCCACGACGCGATGAGATTCATTCTCCATGTTAACCATAAATGAATGATCATAAAGTTTATATAATGAATAATAATGAAATATATGAAATAATAATTCTACTGGATTTATGTATATATATATGTATGTCATCTATTTAGTTTCATTAAATTCAATAAGGAAACGAAAACAACGTTCATGCATACGTATGGCCTACCGTCTCCATGAACGATGTATTTCTTTCCATTTATCGATCTATTATATATATGTATATTCTGAAAATATATTATATATAAATCATGTTTTATATTTTGGAATTAATTAATCATGATCTAAGTAATCATATGAATAATTACAAGTCAAAACACGGATGACAAATGAAACGATTTTACCCAAAACGCTCTTTAACATGGAATTTACAAAAGAACGGGTAATATAAAGTCATAAGTGAAACATATATGATATCATAACAATGAATATGATTCTTTAATAATTCAATGACATCATTTAAATCATTATACAATAGTTTCGGATACGTACAATGCATATCGGACCTATGGTAAGGGATAATTTTGCAAATCTCATTTTTATCCGAGATTGCTTATTCGTAAGTATTTACTGGGGTTATTTATATCATCCATTTCCATGCTTTATAAAAGTGTTTTCATGTATTTTTAAATTCCTTTTTACCCATTTTTTAATTTTATTACATGGTATGTAAGGAATCTTTCTTTTGTTTACATTACGAAGTACTTTTTGACTTTTTCGGCAAAAGTACGAGAAGAATGTTTTTTTAGCATATACGGAATGAAAGGATTATTACAGTTTTATAAAGCCTTATTTTCATGAAGTTTCCTCCAATATATTTCATGAATATTTTCAACAAAATCCTTTTCTTTTAAAATTGCATGACATTTTGTGAAAAGAAAATTATTTTGATGAAGAAAGGATATTTTCCTCAAAAATTCATTTCAAGTGTTTTATCAAATCCATTTTTCATCTAAGATGACATTATTTAATATGTGTAAGTTTCAAGTATAATGTCTCTATGATTTACAGGGTTTAACTTTTCTTATTATCAAATGATATACATTTATTTTATATGGATTATTTGATGATGGGATGATGTTTATGAAACCCATTTTATTAAGTGGGTTATTATGAATGATGTATGTTTATTTTCTGGCACAAGTATGAATTATTTCATTATGAGATGGGTGGGACCTATATCTCCCTCCAATTAATTGGGTAAAGATTTATGTCTCATCAGATAGACATGGCTGGAACGACAAGTTAAACCAGTTCAGTAATACAGGACTAGAATGAGGAGTGAACTCGATTCTGAAAGGGAGTTTGTCCACTAAGATGGTCTTGGAAGCAATGCCTTGGCTACTATGGAAATCATATAATGTTATTAATGGTTTCCACAATTACATGTTTTTCCCATGCTATTTTATAATTATTGATGTTCCCTTATGATATGTGCCTTATATACTTCCATGATTTATGTCTTTGATGAAGATTTTGATGTTTAAATTTCATGTGCATGTTTTTGAATCCAAATATTTATGGATTGTTTTATGTTATCTATGTTTTCCCTTACTGATCAGTTGATCTCACCCTTTTTATGTTTTCTTTTCCCCAGGATTTAAATAATGTTTTTAGGTAAGAAAACAAAAAGGGGAAGATCTTATGGGAGATGTTGAAGATATTTCACCACTATTAGAAGATTATATTCCGAGTTTTCAAAGACACTAAACTATTACGGTCCTTGTGTGTCTATTTTTGTTATGTATTATTTATTCTGCTAAAGTAATGTAATGTCCATGTAAATCAAGATTTGGGTCTCTACAGTTGGTATCATAGGAAAGGTTTAGTTAACCATTGGAAACTAGGATGCGAAAACTTTTGTAATATCCCTAGAGATATTTCTAAGGTATGTATAGGGATGCCCCTAAGGTTAAGTATAAGTATAGGTTATAGTCCTAGAATTACGGTAACGATATTAGAATTAAACCTAAGATGTTAGATGTCAAAGGTACTCTCCCTTGATTATGTTATTTTCCTTGTATGATTTTTTCCTCTCACAAAATTCTTTTTGTGTTTTAGTCAATGGAGGTAACCAAAAGGAATTCGGTTAACATTGAATCCAATGGAAAAAATGGTGACTATGAGAAACAAAATTGTGTAATGCCTAGAGAGAAATAAATTGTGATTATGCCGAATCAGTCATCGCAATATATGATTAATAAGGTGAAATTTAGTGGTATGCCTATTTCATCAAATAAGAGGAAGGTAGAATTTTATGCATGTTCACAAGTTGAGTAGCATAAAGAAAGGAAGATTGAGATTTCTAATGTAGGGAAGAAGAACCTTAAGGAATACCTTAAATGGAGGGGAAGATGTTATCTGTGTGGAGAAAAGTGTCATAGAGTGACAAACTGTTATGGAGTTCAATGACTTATTTGTGGAGAACATGGGCATTACCCAACTCAATGCCCTGTCCTAAAAAGTTACTTCTAAATCAAGGAAGGACTTATTCCAGGAAAATCATTGAAGAGGATGGATTGAAGTGTTTACGTATTGTTATTCAAGAATAATGTTTTTCAGGTACTTTTATGGCGTATTAGTGTATTTTTTGTATTTGTCTATTGTGGTTTTCAATAATTTTATTGTACCGGTAACCATGAAAAGTGATTAAAATATTTTGTAAAGAAGATTAAATGTGCATAATGAAGGGATAAAGAAAAAATGAATTGTTTGATAGTATTCATGAGCTCATGATTTTTATAAGGACTACATGATATCGTGGTTTGAGTATATAGAATTTTGGGATTTTGTTATGTGGAAAGAGCTAACTTTTGACAACACTCATGTTTTCACTACGATTCAATGGGTATTCATTTTATTTCAAGATAATACATGATTAAGGTATTCACATGATTGGAATGTGACCGACAAGATATATGTGGGATAAATGATGGTATTCACATGCTTGGTTGATGACATTTCAAGTAATCGTTTTCTTTATACTATGAGCTTGGAATGAAGTATTATTGATATGCATAAAGATGGGAATGGATTATTTTGGACATAAGATAGTATTTTTTTAAGGATAGAACATTTTTCGATATTATTGATGGTATCTTATAGTAATGTAGTTTTATAAAAAGGACAACCTGCAGGACAGGCGACAGCCCATCGCGTCGGACAAGGCTGTGGGAATCAACCCACAACCGAAGTGCGACTGGCCTTTATCACCTACCACGGGCCTACAGGAAGTCCCTGGTTAGTAGAAACTAGTTTTATTTTATTAAGTAGTATGATATATGAAGTATAAGTCCATTTTAGGAACCATATATGATTAACCTCACTATAGATCGACTTATGTATATTTGATAACTTTTTCTAACCTTTTGTTTGAAACAGATGGAATGACCCATCATTCTATCACATGACCTGTTAACACTTCACAAATAACAAAATCAACTTCCTTTCATTAAGAGATTAAGTAGAAATTGTTCAAAGCATGATCAACAGTGAGATTGTACCAAAATCAAGCATGTATTTCTTCTAATTCGAAATTTTCAACTTTAGGGAAATGATATTGAAAACCATAAATGTTTTCCTAGTGCTCTTATATTCGATGAATCAGATAGTACCATAGATCATCACAAATTTATATCCTTGTGATTGATGGCTTTTTCATACCCATGTTCTCTATCACACTCCATCAGAACATGTTGGTCAGATTTTTCTTCCATAACCATATTTTCTCCTATGTTATCCTTTGTGGAAACCCATTGATTAGTTAATTTGGGTAACCATTACGTTTCATACTTTATTTTTTAATGTTTAGTTTTGGTATTTAATTTTATGATGTGTGTTTCAATTAAATAAACATTCAAGTAGAAATCCATGTATAACCCCAATGAATTTTGAGGGCGAAATTCATTTTAAGGGGGGTAGAATGTAACAACCCGATATTTTATGATAAGTATTCTTTTTAATTTATTTGATGTCATGTGTTTTATGCTACAAAAATATTATCTTGTGTTATATTCCACACTTTATTATCTTGAAGTATACGCAACACTATTCTTAGATTGTGTTACACACAATTTCAAGCTTGTTTGATAGTAGTTATTCTATGGAACATTGAGTTTTTATATATGTATTCAATGCATTAATGAAATATGGTTGGATTTTGTTATACGCAACAACAAAGTAGTAATGCAATACACGCAACTCTATCTTTTCTTGCATTACACACAATCAAGACCTTCCTCGATAGCGTGTGTTGTACGCAATACTGGGTTTTACTAAACAACGATATATTATTATAATATTATTATGAACTAGCCATTATGAATAGTATTAACCAAATTTTTAATTTTATAACATTATTATTCATCTTACACATTTTTTAGAACATGGTATAAGAACCAAATAAATTTTTCGGGTAAAATAAGTATTTTTCAAAAAATACAGTTTTGCCGGCTTTTGATGGAGCACCCACATTAAATCTAGTTTTTGACATTTTTATAAGTTCAATTTGACAAAATAAAATTCTTTCTTTTGAATCAGGATATAGAAATTTACTTTGCATAAAATTTTCATTTTATTCTGATAACTTTCATATTTTAATGAATAGTAAAAACACGCAATATTTTAATTAAAAACAACTTTTTTCATCGTATGAATTTATGTGGTTAAATTATAATATTTAATGGTTTTAAAGTATAAATAGAATATATTTTTACCATTTAATATAATTTATGTCATTAGCATTGATTTTACATTGAATTCATAGGTTAAATAAATTCAATCTTTTGCAATGTTTTAAACAAAAACCCATTTTCTTTCGACAATGGGATTAATTTTAATTTAATTTCTGCAACTTTTGTGTATTGAATTTAGAAAAATGGATTTCATATTTGGAATCAGTGGGTCTAAATTATGTTAATAAGCTACTTTTTATTTTTGGGCATTATGAATAGTAACAATGAAATATTTTATTTACCCTAGTAAATGGTAAATTGGGTAATTAAAGGTACATATAATATTATAAAATTATTCTAATACTTGTCATAATACAATTGGATGAATATAATTTTTACTATTTCATATTTGGGTCGAAATGGAATCCATTAGAACCCACATGGAGGTGATTAAGACCTTTAGTTTATTTTATTTAAAGGAAAGTGAAATATGTCTCACTCAACATTAATAATTAATGTATTTTTAA
This sequence comes from Viscum album, assembly GCA_963277665.1. NCBI lineage: Eukaryota > Viridiplantae > Streptophyta > Magnoliopsida > Santalales > Viscaceae > Viscum > Viscum album. The sequence goes on from OY728127.1 coordinate 1,304,393,487, forward strand.
TATACGTTTATATAGAATATAAATTCGGTTATAAATACTCATTTGAAAGATAAAATGTTTTTCTTTGTCATGGTAATTTATTTTCAATTTTTAAGTGTTATTTATTTAGTTTATTATCGTATACATTAATGATGCAGAAATTATTTATTTAGTGAAAAATCAATATAATATTTTTTATTGAAATATTAATACATATCAAAAGGCCCAAAAATATTCAAAAAACTTATTATCAGTGTATATATAAACTATAATCATCCACTAGCCTAATTTTGTACCATTTGGATCCTTATTAATGTGATTATCACACTTATATTATTTTATTTTAAATGATGTCAATGTTGTCACCTTCATAATTTAATAAATATAACAATTTAAATATTGTGATTTTAAGATGATAAATTCTAGTAAAAGTATTATTGTGAAATTTAATTGACTTATATTCATTATAGGATTTTATATTTAATTTTTATACAACAAAAAAGTATTTTAAAAAATTATACAAAACTGTTGTAGTAATTATTTTATTAAGATACAAACCAAATAAATGGTTTTAAAAATAATAAAATAAATATTATATGAACTATTTAATGTGATCCACTAATTTTATAGATACATATGAACTTTTATAAATCTATTAAAGCTTTTATTTTGAACATATATTCTGTATATAGTTTATTTAAATTCAAATAAATGAATAATGTCAAAATTGACAATATTGTTATTTTAAAAAAATAACAAATTATAAAATTGTTTAAAAATCACAAAAATATTTTAAAATTATAAATTTATATTTATATGGTCTAAAATGTTATAAAGTATCCAATTATGGAAAATTCAAAACAAATAAGAAATTATTTGTTATAATTTAAAATTTATAATGTTATTACCACAAATAAAATGAAATTGATTAAATAAAGATAAATCAAGTTGATAATGTTTAAAATAAATTCCTAACATGTAAAAATTTTATTGGTTGATGATAATAAAACCATATCTAATCTAATATTCGGATATTAGTCATTTTGGATGTTTTTAAGTGGGGTTGGGATTTAATATAAACTAATATTTCTTATATTTCCAAAGGTACCCCTCTCCTCCCTTATAAAAGGGCACCTCCTCCCTCTCCTCCTCACACCAATTTGAGCCTTAAAGCTCGTACAAACCCTACCAAATTATCTTCTACGCTTCCATAGAAACATCCTAGAGGTTCTGGTCTTCTTCAAAGACCAATTTTAGTGCCCTAAGAGGAGGTCTCAAAGAGGCGTTTCAAAGAAGAGGTAATATCTGTTACCGATTCTTTCAACTCTATTTCTTCTTCCACTTCTTCTTCTTTAGTTTTTTAATTATTAAGTAATAACATCAGTATAACTCATATACTTATATGTTATTATATTTATTAAAAAACTCTATTTCACCATCTATCCATCCTATGGAAAACAAAATCACCACGCGTGCGTACGTACAGAATATCGTCTCCACACCGTGGTGAAATCTCTTTTTCCACCAACACCTTACATGGATGGGTATAATGGTGTAAAGAATAAAAATATATGGTTATTATAAAATAATAATTATTCTGATATATTATACCATCCAATCCAATTCTATTCAATAATTATGAGATGATATCATCGCTCGTGCGTACGTACGGACTACCGTCTCCACGACGCGATGAGATTCATTCTCCCTGTTAACCATAAATGAATGATCATAAAGATTATATAATGAATAAAAATGAAATATATGAAACAATAATTCTACTGGATTTATGTATATATATATTTATGTCATCTATTTAGTTTCATTCACTTCAACAAGGAAACGAAAATAGCGTTCATGCGTACGTACGGCCTACCGTCTCCATGAACGGTGTATTTCTTTCCATTTATCAATCTATTATATATATGTATATTCTGAATATATATTATATATAAATCATTTTTTATATTATGGAATTAATTTATCATGATCTATGTAATCATATAAATAATTATAAGTCAAAACACGAATGACAAATGAAACGATTTTACCCAAAACACTCTTTAACATGGAATTTACAAAAGAAAGGGTAATATAAAGTCATAAGTGAACCATATATGATATCCTAAAAATTAATATGATTCTGTAATAAGTCAATGACATTATTTAAATCATTATACATTAGGTTTGGATACGTATGAATCATATCGGACCTAAGGTAAGGCATAATTTTGCAAATCTCATTTTTATCCGAGATTGATTATTCGTAAGTATTTACTAGGGTTATTTATATCATCCATGTCCATGTTTTACAAAAGTGTTTTCATGTATGTTTAAATTCATTTTTACCAATTTTTGACTTTTACTACATGGTATGTAAGGAATCTTTCTTTTGTTTACGTTACGATGTACTTTTTGACTTTTTCGGCAAAAGTACGAGAAGAATGTTTTTTTAAACATATATTGAATGAAAGGATTTTTACGGTTTTATAAAGCCTTATTTTCATGAATCTTCCTCCAAAAGATTTCATGACTATTTTCAACAAAATAATTTTCTTTTAAAATTTCATGACATTTTGTGAAAATAAAATGATTTTGAAGAAGAAATGATATTTTCCTCAACAATTCATTTCAAGTGTTTTATCAAAACCATTTTTCATCTAAGATGACATTATTTAATATGTTTATGTTTCAAGTATAATGTCTCTATGATTTACATGGTTTAACTTTTCATATTATGAAATGATATCCATTTATTTTATAGGAATTATGTGATGATGGGATGATGTTTATGAAACCCATTTTATTTATTGGGTTATTATGAATGATGTATGTTTATTTTTTGGAAAAAGTAGGAATGATTTCATTATGAGATGGGTGGGACCTATATCTCCCTCCAATGCATTGGGTAATGATTTATATCTCATGAGATAGACATGGCTAGAAAGGAAAGTTAAACCAGTTCAGTAATAGAAGACTGGAACGGGAAGCGAACTCGATTCCAAAAGGGACTTTGTCCACTAAGATGGTCTTGGAAGAAATGCCTTGGCTACTATGGAAATCATATCATTTGATTAATGGTTTCCACAATTACATGTTTTATTCCCATACTATTTTATCAGGATTGATGTTCCCTTATGATATATTCCTTACGTACTTCCATGATTTATGTCTTTGCTCAAGATTTTGATGTTTAAATTTCATGTTCATGTTTTTTCTTCCAAATGTTTATGGATTGTTTTATGTTATATATTTTTTCCCTTAGTGAGAATTTGAGCTCACCCTTTTTATGTTTTCTTTTCCTCAGGATTTAAAGAAATGTTTTAGGTAAGAAAACAAAAATGGGAGGATCTTATGGGAGATGTTGAAGATCTTTCACCATGATTAAAATATTATATTCCGAGTTTCCAAAGACACTAAACTATTATGGTCCTTGTGTGTCTATTTTTAGTATGTATTAAGTATTCCGATAAAGTAATGTAATGTCCATGTATGTCATGCTTTGGGTCTCTACACTTATCATGTAGGACCTTCATCCCCAGAAATGATGAGTTTATTATCTAATATTTCAATTGATACCATTATTGTTTCTTCTAAAGTAGATCATCCCAGAATTGTTTGGAAATATCTTAATGTTATCCTAGATAACATCTTTTGTCTTACATAAAACATATATGGGGAGTTTATGATTGATCTAGTGTCAGGTATGCATCTTATCTTGATTCCATCATATCATATCAAACTAGTGGAGGTAAAAGAGCTTAATATTTAGTTGGATAATCTGATAGAGAAATATTTCTTTTCCCTAAGTGTTTCACCATGGGTTTCCCTAGTTCAATTTACCACTAATATAAATTTTTCAATTTAGTTCTAGATAGACTATAAGAAGTTTCAAGGGTAATTGTTAATAATATGTATCATTTTTTCCCACGTGGAAGACTTCTATGACTAGTTAAAGGGGGAAATTGGTTTTTAAATGTTGATATTTCATTGAATTTACATTACCACAAAGTTCAGGAGTCCAGTATTTTAAATATGATGTTCATGAATAGTTTTTACCATTATAAATATCTTATTATTCCTTTTGGGATTACCATTGCTTCTTTAGATTTCATGGATTTGATGAACTGAATTTTACATCATTATCTCGAAATCTTTTTCATCATTTTCCTTATGATATTATAATTTATTAGATGAATGAGATTGAGCATGAGTATCATATGTGTTTGGTTTTGGTAATGAATTGAATTATTAATCTATAAGGAAATATTTAATAATTCAGTTTATATATCAAAGAAGTGATGTTTTTGGCATCATTTGATTTCATAACATGGATTTTAAGATGATCCATTAAAGGTGAAGTATTCCTTTTCATGGGAAGGGCTATTAAATTTCATTTGGATTGGAAGATTCCCTGGTCTTACTAGATACTATCTGTGGTTTTTCAAGGGGTTATAAAAGTTGGAATTACCTTTAACTTCTATTACCATGAATGGTGTGAAATTTATATGGGATGGAAAATGTCAGACATCTATTAATGATTTGAAATGACTTCTAAAATAGACACATGTTCTAATTGTATATGATCCAAGTAAGGGTTATATGGTGTATTGTGATGCTTTTGGTGCTGTTATGGGTTGTGTACCCATGTAGGATGATCATGTTGGGGGCTACATCTCTCATCATCTTCAGTCGCATGAAAAGAAATACCCCACTTATGATTTTGATCTTGTAATATTTATATAAGAGATTAATTGTTGGGGGAATTATATTTTAAAAAATATATTAAAATTATTTTCTATCCATAAGATTATGAGTTATATATTTACATAGAAGTTATAGAATCTCAGATAGAGATTGAGGGTATAGTAACTTCAGAAATTCAATTTTGATATTGCCTATACCCCGGGGAAGGGGATTGTCATCATGGATGCTCTCAGTATGAAAGTACCGTTGGAATTTATATTGTAATCGAATGACAAGTGGAACCTTATAGGTATCTTCTCTCAACTTCATCTGAATACTTAGGAGGATGTTTTATGTGTGGGTTTATCTAGTGTATAGTTATCATCATATCTCTTTGAGTCTATATCATAGGGTCAAAAGAAGGGTGATAAATTTAGTGGAATTCAGGAAAACATTTATAATGGGGAGACCATTTCTAGTTGGTCTCTCTATTCAAATGGTTCTCTCCATCTTAGGGAATGGTTTGTTATATAATCATTTTTGAGAATGTGAGTTTTTTTTAATATCATATTTCATCATGTGTCATTCATCCAGATACTATAAAGAGGTATTATGATTTTAGATGGTGTTTCTACTGGTTGGGTATGAATAATGACATTTTAAATTGTGTGTCCCAATTTTACAAATACAAGTAGATAAAGGTAGAGCATTAGAAATGTTCTGTTTTACTTCAGTCTCTCCTAGATCTAGTTTGGAAATGGGATTAGGTGTACATGGACTTTGAGGTTGGATTACTATGGACTCCCTAAGGGAACAATTATATATGGGTGGTGGTTGATCAGTTGATGAAATAAGGTTATTTTATTCTGATCCGAGAACCTACTAAGATTTAATATCTGTATAAGGTGTATGTGAAAGAGATCGGGGGTTACATGGGGTTTCATCAACCATCATTTCAAATAGGGATCCAGGGATTACAAAAATAGTATGGAAGAGTCTCTAGGAGGTGAATTGGACTTAGGTTAGGTTGATTATAGTTACCATCTACAAACATATGATAATAAAGAGCATTCTATTTTAATCATATATGATTTTCTCTATTCCAACAACTTGGAATTGGTTGGATCATGTGATAGCCGAAGGTGGATAGTTGATATTTCATATAAAAATTGTTACCTATCATCGATTAAAATGGATCCATTTATGGATTGGTATTTTCAGCCATGAAAATAAATTATTTATTAGGAAGACATGGGTGGGGATTCTATTGTGGGGCTCGGTATTGTTTTGGAGGCCTTCGTGAGGATTCATGACATATGTCGACATCTGGTTACAACACCTTATCAACAGAAAACATATACAAATTTTCGGCATCATCCTTTAATTTTTTCTTTATGTGGCTTGGTTTTCCTAAAATTTTCTCTTAGATTGGGTCACTTTCAACTTGGTAAATAGTGGAAGCATGCTCTGAGAGGTGTTTTACCATTTCGATTCACAAGAAAACATGGGTCGGTTTCTTAAAGGTTGTAACTATTTGTTAGTTGATAAACATTCATGAAATCTTCCACATATCCCAGCTAAGAAAGTATCATCTTGATCCCTCTCACATTTTGATTTTGGATGAGATCAAGTTGGATCCAGAAGATTCAATTTTAGTGATAGCAATGGATCTTATTGATTATTCGGAGAAAGTATAGTGTGTTAATTCTACCTTGTTTTTTAGAGTGTTATGGATACATAGATCATATTCTCATGATACTTGGGAGAGTGAGTTAATAATGAGGGATTATTGGAGTTACTTCATTATAGATTACCCTTATTATGCAAGATTTAGAAGTATAAAATGTCATATGGTGGGGATATTGTAACTTTTGGGTTTAAGTTACATTATTTTTCATATTTGAGAGTGTTTTTTGGGTTTTGTGGGAAGTGGTGTTAGTTTTGGAACTTTCTATCAAACTTGTTCTTGGAACTGCCTACAGGACACATTCACATTTTGAATGTGTTTCAAAATGTGAATATGTCCCCAGAAAGGTCCCATAAAACTATATCATAGCATAAAAACATACAAACTATGAAATATTTTCAGTTCATGAAAACATTAATTAGTATTATTTAACTCAAGGAAAGGCCTTTTTTGGTCTTCATGTGACTCATGGGATTAAAATCATTAATATGAATTTCACATCATTAATAATACACAACCTTTGGGTTTTGGATGCTATATATGTAACTTCCTTTCATTCTTTCCTAGGATAAAATCTCCTCTCTTGAACACTAAGTTATTAAAATTAATTTTGGTTGCCTCTAATCCTTCTGGATCTGTTCATTCTATTCTCTATCTCTATGGTGGTTAAGAATATCTTATATTTGGAAATTGACCTTTATGATTATTTTTTTCTATTGATTGTGAAAGTCATATTGACTTTTTTCATGGATATATAATTATGTGGTTTTGATAATGTTTTTGATATTCTTATAATATTATTCTAGATATTTTGTATCATCTTAACCTAGGTTCTAGTCTTTACTTTGGTAATGGTGCAGCATGTGTGGTTCTCAAGGTATATGTTACCTAATCCTTTCCACCATACAATTTTTTTTGGAATTTTATTAGGATCTCTATGAATTGTTTTTAGGGACTATGCAGTCATCTCTTTATAACATCCAATGTTGGTGGATCCCATTGGGATTAGCATTCAACCTGAGTATCATGTAGGTGGTTCCATGTCTATCCTACATTAGATTAAGTTTATTTCTATGCTCTTTAAAAATTATTTTATAAATGAATTTACATGATTCTTTTGTGTGTGTAAATGTATTTGGTGTAAAAGATCAGTTTTCCTTGGTTTTGAGTATATTAAAATGGTACTTTCAAAGAATTTTAATTTTTTTGGGAAATGGGTTTTCAAAGCATGTTTTGATGGAATTATTAGGTTGTGGATTTTTTTGTGAAATTTAAACCCATTAAAATTATTTGAGAAATGGTGCACATGGGAATCCATGGGCACTAAGGAATAAGGTGTATCGTAGTTCCATCGTCCAATTCATTTTTGGGATTTTCACTCATGTGGTGTTCTTATTCTCCCTAGGTTTATTATTCTAGGGGATTGATATTGAAATGGTGGGGGGGTCCTCATGGGGTGTTCCTCTACTCCTTAGGCACATGATCTAAAGACTTGGTTCACACTAGTCATTGATTATGGTATGAGTAGTCTATCATCCTGACCTATTGTGATCCTTGTCCTATTTACCATTATTTTTGGACTTTAAATATTTGGCTTTGACATACATTCTTTTTATTTAGACAAATTTTATTGAAATTGGAATTTGAAATAGATTTAACATGTCTATATTATTATAAATATACTTGATATGGATCATCTAGGTGGGATCCAGCTGTTATTGACTAAAACACATCACGTACAACCTTAAATGATGTGTATACATAGTTATTTAATTTGATATAAAAATAGTATGGAACCTCATAGATGCAGTGTTGTTTCTTTCTATTGGTTTTTGGTAGCTAGTTGTGAGATGGAGGCAGATTTCCCATATATCACAAGATTATTTGTTTTTATTTCTCGGTTGCCTTTCATTTTTGGATGCATACTATTACCTCATTTTAAATTTTTACCATTTCAGATATTTTATTTTAGATTAAATTTTTCATCCACATTTGTTCTTCTATTTTTATATTCCATTTATCTTTTTAAGGTTTGGTGGAATAATTCCATATATTTTTTATTTGATTCATTGGATCAATTCATTAACCCATGAGGATTGGGAACACCCTTCAAGTATGTGCCATATTTTTTAGGAACCGGATTCATAGGCTAACTCGGGTAGGTTCATTATATGAAAATAAAGGACCATCACATTATTAGTGGTCATCAATAGTGTTTTGGGTGACAGACAGGTGTGGAAGTGATTTTGTGTGATGGTGGTGAAAGCAGGTGATGTGAGGGGATTATTTGAGGGGAGAAAAAATGTGTTGTATCAATGATATCTCAAGAATACTAATAATTTATTAATGGATAATATGTTGTGCATGGTTTTGGTTGGGAGAGACACAACAAGGGTTAGCTGTAGATGTAACTAGAAGTTACACAGAAGATGGTCGGATTTTTCAATGGATGGAGGGTGATGTATGTAGTGGCTTTGAAATCAATCACTATATGAGGATAAGCAGGGGATATAGGGTTCTTCATTCAGCATATTACTAAAAATGAGGGGGGAAAGTTATAATAATAAATTTTAAAATAAATTTAGAGAATAATATTGGGGTGGTATGATTTGAGAGAGAGGGTTGTGTGCACCCCTCCCTAGTTATACATATACATAATTTCATATTAAACAATGCTAAAAATATTTGTATATATATTTTTCGGTTGTTTCTTCTTTGGGTAATTTCAAATTGAAAATATATCTATGGAATTATGATCGTGAAATTTAGATGAATTATTCAAGACCAATATGTAATACATAATTCCTACATATGCTATGAGTCGCATGTCACATCATATAGTTCCCCTCATCTATGATATGATTAAAAAAAAATTTATTATCTAGTGTATGTTATATGTTAATGAATAACATATCTTGTGTATTTTTCAATGTTGATATAAATGAAGTGGTTTATTTTTCCATCCATGTAAATTTTATGGGTGAGGTAGGAATATTTCAAATTTGGATCTATAGGATGAATGATGTTGTTCGAACATGACTATTAATTCTTTCACGTGGTCAGGTGTTTTCACATAATCTTCCATGTGCTTCTTGGTGGGGTGTATGTTGTAGTGACATTAATGGAGTCAAATTATCTACCCCCATATGATGTGTGTTTCTTGTTTACTTCATGTGATGAAAGACTTCTTTCAGGCCTAGTTATTACCTTTTACCTATAATTTTTCCTTAGTGTGGTTTGAATTTTCCCACTATGGATCTCTATAATGGGTCATGGGTTTTCAGATAACCTAGATGTTATGAAGGTTGGGGTTACAAATCTCTATAGGGACATCTATTAATGGAAAAACATTGTATTCCAATAGTTTTCTAGAATTATGATGCCATATTATTGATCAGTAAGTGGTCTAATTTCATGACTGATTCATGAAATTCATGGTGTTCATATTTTCCATCATTTCTAATCAGATAATAGAAGATTCTTGGGTAGTTAAAATACATCAAGACTATTGATTCCCCAAGAACCACTTCGTTTCCTTTGAGAAAAAATTTAGAAGTGGGATATGAACTATAGAATAGGTGTGTTCTTTTTGGTACATTAAGAGTCCTAAATTTCTCATGAGATTTCAACCTTTATGGGTTGAAGCTGGGAGAATCGATACCTCTCAAAGTCCACAGGTATAGTTTAATATCATATCTAGATTTATATTTTATGATTTACCCTAATTAAATCCATATTCCAAAATCATTAAGATATATTTTTTTGTATTTCTACTGTGGTTTTGGGGTGTCCTACTAAGAATGTTTTCACTCACCCTCATACATGATTTTTTTCTTATTCATGATTTGATTGTGTAGTAGAAAAAAAGGATGATGATGTTCATGGTGAATATGCATCTAATATGACATGTTCGTAGTTTATTCTTGGTGGTGACCTTGGCAGATATGATATTTTTGGGGCTTAGTGGTGACATGAGTTGATAGTAGTGGGAAGAGTTCATATTTAGATCCATCATACTACAAAGTCTTCATCTCATTTTCTTATTTTATTTTTCCTCGTTGGTTTTTGGGTTTGTATGTTTCCCTATTACATTATGTTATATGTACTTTTTATCTTTGTGGATATTAGTGGTTTTCTCTTGCATGCATTTTATATAATATTACTATTGGTTTATATTATATAGGTATCGTTAGTTGTATTATACATTAGAGATATGAATCTATTTTATGTTTATATAGGAAAAGACCTCCTATATCATGATATTTTTCTAATTGGTGTCAGTCACTAGCCTCTTTCTAATTGGAGGATGAATTGGGTTTCCACAAATTGGCTTACATTCTATCTAAGTGGGTCCCTAGTAGCATGGGTTGTGTCAGAGACTTATTTGAGTTTATTTTTCATAAGGATTAATTTTGGTTTTATACATTTCATGGGGATTGGTTTGTAAATTTAGGGATTTTGTGTTAAAAGATATCAAGTTCATTTTTTAGGATAGGGAATCCAAGGATGGTGTGGTATCCAACATATCAATCCACTAGGACTCTGATAAAAAACTTCTCAACTCGGTACATTGAGGCACCTATTACTGGAAATAATAATGGTAGATGAATCATATTGGAACAAGTTCTTTATTTCCATTTTATTCCAGAGTATGTTCCTCGTATTCGCTATATTTACCATAGTTCACTTTCTGAATTTTTTTATGCCTCCACATAGGAAACAAGGTGGGATTATGAGGTAGGGGATCGGTATACATGTAACTTCAATTCTACCACTTATTGATGACCAAATGAGTAATGAGGTTTTCATTTAGGGGTCGAGTATCTCTCTTTATCACCTATATTGTTCAATAATATATTGTTTAATACTCTCTATTATTGTTTACTAAAATTATCCATTGTTTATTATCTGATGACATGGTGGTTCTGTCATCTACCATGTGCTACACTAAATATTTTTTAGATTTCTTTGTATGTTTATGTTCTATATAATGAGGTGTGGGTTCTCCATTATGATTCTAGAGGGGAGATGAAGTTTTGTTTCTAAAAATTTATTGAGAGAGATAATTTACCTATGATCTAAGGCCATCAATATCCTCATGAAATTATTTCATAACGTCCTTATATATTATATTTTAATTTCCCCAATAATGGGAGAGACTATTCATTGGTTGAGAACACTTTATAAATTTTCTTAGTAGAGGACTCATGGGTTTTTTATTTGATCTAGATCCTTTGGTGATATATGATTGGTTGGAGTCTAATTGTTTCATTATCATTTACTCTAGAAATTCACTTACCGGATTAGGATTCATACATTGATGTATTTATATAGTATAATTAACCATTAGTGGAAAATTTACTTCTAGACCTCATGGGAAACTGATATACCATTGTTATAGTTTGTGCCCCCAGTTCTGGATGAAGTTTTATCTTAGGTTATTTATACCCTTTATAGGGATGTGTATCCAAATTAATGTATTCATTAAATGTAATGACCCTTTCATGTTATTTATTATACATGATTCACGGTGGTATGGTAGAGATTATTGATTTGGGAAGAGACTCTAAGGGTTGCTTTGTCATGCATGGTATTGTTTTCATAAAACACTTCCAATGACAAATCCCAAAAGTGAGCATTGAAATTTCAGGGAATAATTAGAAGATAGAAAACCTAGATATAGGAACAAGTTAGAATTCCTCATAGAAATATCATCATTAGTGTCCTGGATGGTCAATGTGGGAGATATCTTTGAGATCCAAGAATGCTTTTTTGTATGTCCAGTTTTCCAGTGGGGAGTTATTCAATGGTAGTACCATTGGTTTATGAACAAATAGAGGTATACTATGTTATGATCTTATCCCATCATAAATAGCTTTGATTAGTTAATATTGTTGGTTGAGTTTTTATTGTTAGAGTTGTGGAAATATGACTGTTATGGATTCATAGGGTTAGACATTGACAGTTGTAGTTCATAGTATGATTTATGTCCTCTCTTTATTGATTCTCTTACTAGAAGAACTATGATTCGGTAACATTTTCAGCATTATGTGTTCAATAGTTAGAGATTTAACTGCAACCCCTATCCAGATCCTTCCCCACTAGAGAGTTTCTACTGTGGATTTCCATCGTTCACTCATAAATTTAGGTAGTGTTAGTTATTCCATGGTGGTGAAAGAGGTATTTTATGATATTCCTATATGGTGGAGATGAGATGTGATGGTAACTACCTCATAATGGATTAGTTACCATTTCTAATATCATGGGTTGTTTGGATTAAGTTAATGATGCAGGTTCCACCATTAGCATTGATCAAGACCCTCTCAGGTGTGGTGATCAGAACCTAACCTATTTAAGATGAATTTGACAACCCATCAGTTAGGAATAATGGATTAATACAATTTATGAATGGATGAAAATTCACTTCCTATTGAGTATTATGTGGATGATTTTGAAGCATGGACCATGGTTTACACATGACAAGAGGCTGATAAATGAACCTAATTTAATTTTAGAGATGGTGTTAAAAGTTTTCTAAGTTGGTTGATGAAAACCCTTGTAGAGTTTATGGATCTTATAGACTGAACCTCTACTTGAGATGATTTCTTATGGGGGACTATTAGGTATATAGGGATTTCCATAGTCCTATCATGAGAGAGTCAACTATGTTGTAATGTCTTATCGTGGTAGAATTTAATTAAAATTTATTATTTGAATTCATTATATTTAAGTCATGTTGATCAATGAGGTATTAGTTATGTATTAGTGATAGAGTGGTTAAAGCATTTAACAGATAAATGTTTCTCAAAATGTGTGACAAATAAATTGAGAAACTGGTCTTTGTGATATTGGTTCTTGTGTGGAGAGATATTTTTATCATATTTAATAAATAATGGTTTCCCAACCCTCTTCTTATATGTAAAATAGTTCCATTGTGGAGATTTCAACTTAGTAGTCCTCTGTGACGGGATGTTCTCCTGAATCATACTCAGGGAGTTTTTCTGAAATAGGGAAGCGTGAAATTCACTTCCCTATGTAGATAATAGTTTTCCCTTGGTGTTCCTATTGATTATCAGGGTATAAATATAAATTTCAGACTTGACTATTATAGAAATACCATTATTTTATATGGTCTAATGGATCTCAATGGGAGTACACATTATATATTGACTCTAGTTATATAGTGGATAAGGTTATCTCAAGATTTTGTAAACTTTTAAACTTGATAAGGTGTTTTCATGGGTTCAATAGTTGATAGATAATAGATATTAGAATAGTCATTACTATCCTCTTAGGATTGTGGTGGATTGGTACAACTTATAGGATACGGTGTGTTGTTGAGCAGTTGGACTAGGTTGATGTTTTTTATGCTCTCATCAATATAATTGTGAAAGAGCGATGACAACACCACCATGTTATCAATGATAGTGGGTTCCATTATTTTGTAGATTAGGGTGTGGAAAAAGTATTCTTATGGATGTTTGTATAGAAGTTGGAAAAGAAGACATGTGTTTCTCTTGTTCCATGAGATGTAATTATTGTCTCATGATCCTTACTACTATAAGACATCATAGATACTGATGTTGGACATGAGGAACATCCTTCCTTGTGAATTTTCTAGTTTCAATGTTGAATAAGGTAAACTAATATGAATTGGAGTTCTCAATACATTGATATTTCTCATAGTACAACCATATATAAATACCATTAATGTTCGGGGAAAATGTTCTCATCAATTATATCTTTGCAAATTGACCATGTTAAAATGGGTATCTATGTTCTGAATTTTCACACTACCACGTCTGTTAGAGTGTCCATCAGATGAGAGAAGTATTGGGTGACGGTTTATGTCAAGACCCTCCAAAAGTTGATTCATGGTTCCTATAAGTTCTTATTTTAATATGGGATGTTTTTGATATCTTCATGGGTGTTTTAAGATGTATCCATATTGGTTGGTGGAGTATTGATATCACTTAGGTCTTGTATCATAATGAAAAAGAAAGGGTGTGATAGGGTGTTTTGTTTTCTATATGAGGGGTCTGTTATATTTTATTAGTTAATAGATCATGTTATTTCCTTTTCATGGATTAAATGATTTAATGTTTGAGAAAATTATGTTACATAATTTTTCAAAAATATAAATTAGCTCAATTTTTAGTCTTTGAGTCCTGAGACCTCATTAGTGCTAAAATTGTAAATTTATCATTGTAGATGGCCTTAAATATTGTTCAACGATTTCATTGATTTAGGGTTGTATTGTTTACCCCATGTCTGAGCTAAAATTTAATTTTGAGCATGTTGGGGACTTGATAAATATATATGAAGTGTAAAAATATTTTTTTTACCCCGCTCACATACATTCTCATGAATTATTCCTTTACTTATAAATGGATCATTGGATAGAAAAACTAATATTTTGGTTGCATCCCTTATAATATTTTTACTATTTGTGTGTTATTATTTTGGTTCCTTTTAGAGTTTGTGAGTTCATCCATCCTGGCTAGAAACTAATTATTTGGATTAACCTAATTAATTAAATTTATTTAGTTGTCTTATTTGTGATGAAATTACAATATGTCCTTATAAATATCATGATATCCTCCTATCACTAGGGTTAATTACACAACCCTATCCCAAGTCTGATGTATTGGAAGTGGATGAAATTTATGGGTGAGGCTGGAGAATCTAGAAAATGTGTTATTCAAGGTGGATTGAAAATAGAATAAAATATCTGCATTTTATTCATCAATGAATGATCCAAACATGATGTACGGATTTATTATTTACACTACTCCATTATTAATGAATTTTATGGTTGAAAATAATTATTAAATCACTAAACATCCATGGAAAATTAATTATGTTGTATGGATTATTTAATTATCCTTCTAAAATTATTTTTCAATTTTTTCATATAAAATTCCTTGTTTCGTTAACCTCATTCCACGTAACTTTAAATATTTTTGAAATGATCTATAATTATATTTTATGTGTCTATGTGGCTTCAATTCTAGATCAATAATTATGTTCTTAAAATTATCCCATCTATCTTATCTCTATTCTCACCAATCATTGAAAAAACTATCCCACTATATATAATGTGTAGATGTAGTCCATCAGCCTTAAAAGTGGCTAACAATAATGATAGGGTTAATGGGTTGGTACAGAATCAATGTTGGGTGATGGTGGTTTGAGGATGTGGAGAGATGGGTTTGGGATAATAACTATGTATTGTTTGGTTGTGTAGAAATCTAAAACATGGTCATTGCACAGTGACAGAGAAGGTTGTATGGGTGATTCTGGTTGAGGGATACCCATTAGGTGTTAATCCCAATAACAGTTAGAGGTAACATTGAAGATAAATTATAGAATGGGAGATTGTTGTAGTGGCTATACATGAGGTGAGCATGGAATTCCCTACATAAATATTACATCATTTTAATTTAATATTAAATATATCTTAAAATAATAAATGATGCAAAATAGCAATGGAATAGTGCCTTTATATACTAGAATTATTGTCTTCTAATTTTATAAAATATTTAAAAATATCCCATAAGGTTCTTCTCATCTAGTACACTTCATATACATACCCTTCTTAAAACCATTCTTCATAACATGGAAAATAGAAACATAATAATGGGTGATCTTAGATGCTCACTAAGGAAAAATATTAGATATATCAATCAATGATCATAAGAGAGCATAAGAATAAGAGTATAAAAAATGATCACAACTTATGAAATTATTACCCAATTTTTCAATGATCTTTAATCATGAATCATGGAATGAGGTTTTCTTATAGAAAAAGGCATAGGTCATAAGAGTATGATTCATCAATAGTCCATCATGATCCACATGAAAAAATCATAAGAGTATGAAATAATTTTTTTGGAATACACCAAATTAATTTTTTTCCCTTATTCGAGGATCACTTCTAATACTATCATATTGAATAAATTCCCAAAATGGATTCAGTTCACTCCCCAAACTCTTTTGATTATTATAATGGGTTTAATACCCATCCTCTTTTCATTTTTTTAATTATCCCACAACCAATCCTATTTTCATTATTAGAATAGTTTCACTCACAATAATATCATAGTGGATATTGTTTCTTATTGAACCAAGTTCACTCCCCATTCATGTCTATATTATAACCTACGATACCATTTTTATCCAACGCATTGGAGATATAAATAATTACGATCCAAACCATTATATAATAAAAATCACAAATATGTGTGCCAAGATATCATAAAAAATAAATCAACTTATCAAATCATAACCTATAGAAAAGAAACGGATCGAGAAATATTCCATCATTTCATAAAATAATAACCCATGGAAAGTAAACACATTTCATAATGATTTCATCACAATTTTATTAAGCAATGAGAAAGAAATGGGTTTTAAAGAGTCTTCAATAAATAACCCTTATAATAATTGATCTCAAGAAGTAAATCAGATTATATGGTAATAAGTTATACATGGTGAAATAAAAAAAATCCTTAAAAGATGATTACATATATAAAAAATATCTCTAAAATATGATCTGAACATTTCCTTGAAAAATAAGGAAAATATCATTTTCATTCTGTATTTTTAAAAACAAAAAAATTATTAACTTGAAATTATTTTCTATTAATATATCCATTTAATGTTGTAAACGAATTTAAAAAGAATAATAATCATTGAAGTGGGAAGATTCATTTTTGTGGTAAATGTTAAAACAATAATTTTATTTACATTTTTAAAATAAAATTAAATAATAATTGGTTCGTAGAAATTAATATTATTGAAAATTATTTTTTAGAAACATATGCAAAGAAGAAAATTTTCATCAACCAAAGAGGAAATAAGATCAGTTATTCACAAAATCAGTTTCCAGATAATTTATATAAAAAAGAGAGGGAAATGGTAATATTAATTAAAAATTAAAAGAATAAATAAATTTTAAGAAACTATATGTGTTTTAAAGGATAATAATTATATATTTTCACTTAATATGAATTTACTGCATATAATTCCAAATATAAAAGAGATTGTAACATGAACTCTTACATCTAGTCCCAAATTGTACATACACATTCAAAACATCTATAAAATAAATATTGATTTATTATAAATATATTTATTAATAATATTCACTCATAAATATTTATTTCTCATTCATTTATAATTTCGAATTGTCCTTTTATTAATAATTCTTCATTAAAATGAACATTCTCGTGAAAATTAGTATGCTTTCCACATATGTTTTGGTTAGATGGTTCTAGTTCATGCACCTTGTCTGTGCTAAAATAATATATTTAATATTAGTCCTTAAATAAGTATAATATTTATTCATTATATTCAATTTTATAACCATTTATATATGTGTGTGTTGAATAATGACTTACATCACTTTGTTGAAACGGTTGTTCGTACAAACGCATAAGTGATGTTTCCACTTTTTGATAGATTCATTGAAATAAGGTCAAGTAATTATTTAAATATATAGAAAAATAATCATATAATATATCTATAATATATCATAATTATCATATATATTTTTTAAATATATACTTGTAAATGATCAAATAAAGATGAATTGAAAAATAAATCATATCTCTTTGTGGAGGTGGTAGTCCACACAAACGCATGGGTGACATTATCATTTTATAATGGATGGGATAGTGATAGAAAATAGATATAAAATTAAAATAAAATCATATTATTATATTTAATATATATATTCACTTATGTTAATGTGGTTATATTACTTTTGTATTTATTTTAACAATAAAGGAGAAAAAAAGACTGGTAAGAACATATACCACTTCTTTGGATATCCTCCTTTAAAAAGAACCTTAAAAATTCTTGTATGGGTATTTTGGAGAAAAAACCTCAATTTAATATATATTATTTTTTGGAGAGTATTTGGGTATATCTTATTCTATATAAATGTCTCAAGTTTTGTGAATAAAATAGGATATGAGATTCCATTTTATATGTTTGGTGGATGGAAAACTTGAAAAAACATAAAAATTTATTCTATAATGCAAGTCTTACTCGAGTAAAATTTCTCCAAAATAAAAACAATACTCAAATATAAGAAGTATAAGTTATAAATACAGTAAAAATTGAAAATTATATAACATTTTTTTGTGATATTTAAAACATTATCTCCTAATTTAACCCCTTTTATCACTCTATTAACCCTTACTATGGTAATAATATTTTTACCACGGTATCTATTCATTGTGAAAAAAATAAGTTGAAATTATTAAATATTATTAATTATTATAATTCCAAGTGTATAATTAATTTAAATGATTTAATTTCATAAAATTTAAAAAATAATTTTTTTAAAAGGTCACATAATAAAATGAGAACTGTTTTTAGAAAAAACACATTTTTAATAATAAGATTGAATTTATTATTATTCATTTCATAGTAAATTTTTTTGATGAATGTTAAAGTATTTTATTAAATAAATTATCTACACATTTAATTATAATCATTCATAAATAGTGTTTAATTTAAACAATTTTGATATAAAATATTGAACTCTTAAAAATAGATTTTAATAAAACATATCATTTTAAATTAAAATTAATTTTAGTTTCATTTATAACCAAATGATAACCATTGAAATAATTTTATAAATGTGTAAAAAATAATTTTTGTAGTTTAGGTGATTTTATTCATAACTTTAAATCCAAATACTTGGATATAACTGTAACATTTGTTAATATTATTTCAATAGTATATAATAGTTCATTTTAACCCATTTTTGCATGTAATGTAATAAATAAAAGGTATCAAACTTATTTAAAGATAAATACTTCATAAAATGTCAGAGTTCTGCATTATACCCCATTATAATAATTTTACACTAAAAATTTCATAACATTGATTAAAATGGCTAAGGAATCTTATGTTTCATCACATCCTTTGGTTCACATGTAGAGTCCCAAAATTTATGGTTTTTTCACAATACTTTGACTAGGTTATTGGACTTTTACCCAATACCATCTATATTCAATCCAAAATCCACATTTGTTATTACTAAGAAAATATATCAATCTCCCATGGTATGACCTCTGAGTTCATTATTTTTCAAGGATCATGTATGTACATACTCATGAGTGATATGTGGAACCCATCATGAACTTGAGAGAGATTTATTTTATCCCCTCTAAAATAAGAAACCATCTTGTTACAATCAATAATTTTAAATAGAATGATATATATCTTGCTCAGCATGAACTTATATCCAAATCATACAACCTTATTCCAAGGATGAATCAATAAGAATAATTTGTGATAAAATTAAAACTCTAGACCTCACCAATTATTGTTAACATAAATTTCCTATCGAATTTGAGTTTCTTGAATATGATTATGAATAGCATTAACATTCTATTCCATTTCCCCAAATATATTATATATCAAAATCATTAATTATCCAACTTAATCCTATAACATTATAGTTCATTACTTCTTAAAATATATTTTTTATAAGAATATATCTAAATGCTTTTGTAAAAGCTATAATTTTTAGAATAATTGATGAGTGAATGGTATTCATCTCAAACTACATTGAAATAAATATAACATGATATCAAAATATCTTATATGGTTTTAATGGTCATCTCAGATAGACCGTATATCTATGTATGATATACAATTCTAAATTTTAAATTTATATTCATTAAATGATTCTTTAGCACCTCAGGGTAAACCTTATATCTCGATCCGATATAATAAAATTAGGTTGTAAATGAAACATTACCACTGCCTTAATTTATATCCTATCAAGTTCATCAAGACATATATATTATATGATTTCAATGAAATGTGTTAAATCATTATGTAAATTGACTACAACTCAAATATCATTATGGATTTTAGAGGTTTTAGGGGCTCTAACAATGAAATGAAGGGTGATTTTTTCCATTTATATTATGGTTTTTCTGGTGGTTGTAACATCCCCTTAGATATATTTCTCTAAAACATAACTTGATGAAATACTAGGAATTGGGATACATACTCTACGATATCCCATTTTAAATTTTACCACCATAAATAATCTTTCTGGTCTCTTTACATCTTCATACGTCAAATATAAATAGTAAATTATTAATTGTGGGATTCACACAATAACTCCTTCAAATAATTTATTGATTTGAAAAAAACACAGTTCTAGAAGATTATTATTCCATAAAAATCATGTTTGAACTTTTGGAACATTATTCTCATTCTTCATTTGTTTCATATCTTCCCTACATGCCTCTTTAATCCTTGTGCAGATGGATTGTTTAACATTCATCAGTGAATGATATGATTCTTCCACCCCTTCAAATAATTTCAAGATTCATATTATATAAATCCATAATTATTATATCACTTTAAATAATGGTCCTGATAAAACATTCATGGTTTTTTTGAATTAGATCATTATCCACCTTGTTCACCATCCCAAGGTGGTAATGTATTGATTATTCATAATCATTAATCAACTAGAACTATATCCTTTGGTAAATATCAATTATTTCCCTAAGTATATATAGTTACTTATTGTATGATCACAATATATATCACATATTTAACTATAAACAAAATGCCTTTATATTTTTACTTCAAAAAATATTATCTTCAATTCCAAATCATGAGAAAAGTAATTTTTCTCAAAAAAAACAGTTGGCATGAGACAAAACCTATCACCATATCTATATGAGGATCTACCCCATTCCCATATTCAATGCATCACTACAAATCAAAAATTTGTCAACATTGTAGAATAGTTTTAGCACATGTGTACTAAACAACCTTCTTTTTATCTCCTTAAACTTTTCCTCACATTCATCAGTTCTAATGAACTTTACTTCCTTCTAAGTAAAACATTTTATTAGATTTTAAATCCAAGATAAATCACTCAAAAATTATTGGTAGTATCTATCCAACTTAAGAAAACTACATATTTCATTCCCTGTTGTTGGTATGGTCTATTTCTCAATAACACCCATCTTTGAAGTATATACTAATATACCCTATATTGAGATTATATAACCCAATAATAAAAAAATTTAGATCCTAAAATTAAAAAAAATTAATTTTAAATACAACATATCCTTCCTCATGGTCTTCAACACAATCCTTAAATGATGTCTATGATCTTTATTTCTCTTTGGATATAAAATAATAACATTTATAATGACTAAAATCACTGATTGAGGTATCTCAAAATAAATTATTCATTAAATCCATATTAATAAAAGGGATCTTGGTAAGTACAATTAGAATAATTATAAATTCATAATGATCATACCTTGTAAAAAATTTGTTTTAGGGTATATCCTCTTTCTTGACCATCAATTGATGATATCTAGAATAATGATCATCTGTGAAAATTTATAGATCTCAACACTTTCGAATAAAAAATTAATCATTACAGAGTATATGATTCTAGTTCTTGATAGTTATCAAGTTAGGTTCCCGATAATCAATGTAAAAACACATTGACCCAACATTATTCTTAAAAAATGAATAGGTTCACCCCATATTGATGCACTTCTATGTATAAATACCTTATCAAAATTCCCCTAGATTTTATTATTCTATTCCTACAATTTAATTAGGTACAATCTATACAGAGTCTCTAAAATAGGTGTAATATTTGGTATGAGTTCTACTAAAAATTCAAATTCATAATTTGTGGGAAGACAAGGAAATTATTTAGGAAATATGTTAGCATATTTCTAAACTGTAGAAATGTCATCAATGTATATTTTCTCCCCAACCATTAGAGATAAATATCACTCTTGAATATGTAGTAAGACTCATACAATGGAATTAATTACCATTGAAATTTCTTATTCATTCATCCACCAAAAGAGGACCATAGGTTTATTCAGAAGAAAAAATGTGACTTAAAGTCCTTATATATTGATATGGGATCTATATAAATAAATATAATCAAAGATAAAACTCAAATTAAAATCAATTAAATAAAGAATAATAATATTTCCATAGGGAATGTTCTTAAAAACATTAATATGACATCCCCAACATTGGCATGGAGAACAAGTGTTCCTTAACCATTATGATCCACTTCAACGAATGATATAGCATAGTCCCCTCCTTCATTTAGGTGATATCCCATTGGTTAATCCATTAAAATGGATAATTCCAAATCTCCCCTGAAAAAATAAATTATACTATTAGTGGTACCTAAGGATTACTTTATTTTCTTCCACAGAAAAATTCATTTTTCGTCATCAATTAATAACTTTATGCCCTCATTTTATACACATAAAACATCTTATTATTCCAATGATACATTTTCCATGGTTCTTCAACCCACATTATTGACAGGTAGGAAGTGTAATAATCTTCCCTCCATGGTTCTTATCATATTAAAATTCTTGAAATTCCACTTTTATCTTATTTGGAGTGTTTGGAAATTAACCTATGTTAAATTTTTTAATCAAAATTCAAGATACATTATCAGAAATAATAATAAAGTTTCATATTATAGCTCTAATTTAATTTGGTTTCTCATGAGTATGTGCATTGTATTGGTTATCACATTATTTTCACATGATTCTTCTTGGTTCCAACAATTTATTAAAAGTAAAAAATGTATTGTGGGTATCAAATATCAATAATTGAAGTAATTAATCATAAGATTATGAAAATAATTCATATAATGTAATAAATATTTACACCTTAAACAAACCCACAAAACACTATGTTCTTTTCATGTCATTATATCTTATCATATATTTTCGTGGATTCTATCTGTAAGAACCCGGACCTTCTTTTCAGGTATGTTTTCCTTTTCTGGTCATTTTTGAGAAAAATTTGTTTTTCAGTAGGTTGTGCAGGGGTGCACGATCTTGACAAACCGTGCTTCCAACCTAGGAAACCGTGCACCCTTGATAGTGGGCTCTGCACAGGCTACACATGGTTTTTTAGACCATGCGGGAATATCATGTGAAGTCGCTAGCTAAGACAGGGGCAACCGCACGGTTGGCGCACGATTTTTCAAACTGTGTGGTGTAACCATGCGACCACTTAATGCCTAGGTTTCTATGTCCCAGGCCACTTGAGATTTTCCATTCCTCCACCATTCTTCCTCATACTCATGGATCATGTGGGAGTTTCTATTTTTAGAGGTTAGGGCTGATCCTTGTCTCGTTTTAGGGAAAAATTGAAGGGGTTTCTTGGCGGATCGAATGCGGTTCGCCTCAGTTAAGTACCTATTTTGGTTATTTGAAGTTTTGTTTAGGGTTAGCATTCTTCCTCTCTTAGTTTCCTAGATCTATAAGGGATTCATGTAGATCTAGGTTTGTGTTAACTTTGTGTGTTAATGTTTGACCTTATTGTTGTTAGGGAATAGTTTTTAGGCGGTTTCAAGGAGGCGTTAACCTGGTTGGGAGTGCATTTGGGCGAAGAGGTCAATTTTTTTAAACTCAAAGAGGTAGGTGGGTAGTGCCTTTTGGTTTAAGTACTTTGAATTGTATTTACAAAATCACCAATACCCCTGAACGGGGTATAGTGAATTTACCGTTTTTAACCCTGTAAATTTCCTGCTTTGCCGGTGTGTGTGGGTAGAGGTTATTTGTATATGAATAGGGTTGATTGCTATACTTTGGAGGTGTTTCCCATGCATTCTCTTTTTATGACTGTCTGGTTCTTCTTATCCTGTTAGGCTTCTTTGTTTGTTTCCCATGCCTTGTATTATAGGATGAAGTGATCTTGTTTATCTGATAAGCTGATATGTTGTAGACTACTAGCCAAGTAGTTATTGATGTTTAATTTGGCTGATACATGAATCTATACATGTTTTCCTTACATAGGGTCATGAGAACCTGGTGTACTAGACCATATGGAGAATGGATGTAAGGGATTCTCTAGAGTGTCTTTATAATTTATGATGCGATACCATAGGGGGAATTGAAATTGAGAGCTTCCCTAGAGAGTCTGTAGTTCCTCTAAGAGGGCCACAAAGGGAATGTGACGTAAGTGCTTCCCTAGAGAACCTTTAGATACATTACGAGACTATAGGGGGAATTGACGGTGAGTGCTTCCTCAGAGATTCTATAATTAAGCTGATCTATAGGGGTTGGACTGAGTGTGTTGCCCATAGGGTTTCTTTTACTTGATAGGTAGGACCAGAGGGGATAGGCTGTGGGCACTTCCCAGAGGGTTACCTGTTTGTTAGCTACATTCTTGTATCTATTATGTAGGATTAGAGGGGATAGGTTGTGAGTACTTCCAGGGTTACCTGTTGTGATTATCTACTTTTTTTTGTTGTTGCCTGATATCTGAAACTATGTATTGTTACTGTTGAGTACATCCTTGTTTACTACTTTCTACACTTTTACCTATAATATATTCACTGAATGTTAAGCATAGATCTTGTGTTGGATGCCAACTGGGATTCATCTCACACCCTGTTTGGGCCACATATTTGGTCCCAAACATATTATATTGTTGCAGGTATAGACAAGGGCAAGCGCCCTTCTACTTTAGGTACTTGATTTGTTGTGGAGCTAGAGAGAAAGGGACCAAGCTTAGTCTTGCAATGATGAGGAGTTGTTTATCTGTTTCTTTTTGTACTTTGTTTTAGTACTAGTTGTATTCATCATTGTGACTTGTTTGGAAATCTTCCTCGACATATATGTATCGTGCATCATTCATATAAATATATGCTCCAGTTGTTTCTATATCAGTCTTCTGTTGTTATTGTTGTTTGGTGTTATTACTACTTCCTCTATTGTAAATTTTTTTCTCTTCCACTGTGTTACTCTTCCAATCATGACATAGTTTCCCCACGATCACACACAAGGCCCTCGCTGCTAGTCTGTAGCCTCTGGCATTTGGGGAAATGCTCTTGAGGCCATGTGACCAACCAGGTACGGGGCACCTCTGGGTTGCTTCCAGAACCGAGATGTTACAAAGTGGTATCAAATGATTTATTTTTCACTTGACATACTATTTGGATCCATTAGGCATTGATAGAAAGGAATAGGTACATGGTAATAAGTTGTACCTAGGAGTAGCTAACCCATGTACATGGAAAAGCCAATTTTCTTCGTTTATTGCAATTTTCTTCTAGTATGCAATTTTACTATTGAATTGATTTCACCTTTGGGTGATTCACATATATTATACTGTTATCATTGATGTTATTTTGGTTCTATTTCTGTCACAGCCTAATGAGATGATGGTATTCCATCTCATGCATCATATAGGCACTTTTTACAAATCACATGTCATGCATTCTTTCCATGCCATTTATGGTGAATTAGCAATTTCATGTTGTTGGGATAGATATTGTGTGGAATATGCATGTTGTGGTGTTAGATGGCTTGATAAAAAAATAAATTATGTTTGATAGGGTATTTTTGTGTGATGTTTTGTTTAATTGAATTCCAAACATTGGTTATTAAGGTGTTATGGGCCCTCATGGACTGGAATTTGGTAGATCATTGACTTACTTACCTTTCTATAACATGTATATGATGCCATGTTTTGATTCACATGGAGTATGGGCCCCCATTGATCGGAATTTTTCACTTACAACATTCATTTCATTGTTTTTCTGGATTTCGGTGTTGTTTTTAAGGCATACTGTCTGGAAAATCACAGAATACACCATTTTTAGTCTTGTCTTAGGGGAGCCATGTGGCTTAACCATGTAGTAGGACTCAGACAGGGAAATAGCATTCAAGTAGATGTTGTGTCTTAAGACAACACACTACATGATTAGGGTGTTACATGACCTAGTTTGAAAAAAAGTACACACCCATGTAAATGACTTAAGGGAACATGTCTTGTAGGGATTATACACATCATGTAGTCATTTTTTGAAAAACATGAATTCCTTCCTTCTCTAACCCCCTCCTTACACTACATTGTTTCAGTCCCTGCTAATCTTGATTTGAGGTGTGTGTTGACCTTGCGGAGTCATCCCACTGAGATGTCCTCCTGTTGTACGCTATCCACAAGGTGGTGATCAGACACTAGATATGGCTAATCCAGGACTTCCTGTAGGTCCTCTTGCTGTGCCAGTCTTGGACATAGTAGTTATACCTGACCTAGGTGCTGATGCACAGTTTAGGGAAGGCTTTATGAGGAAGATGTAGACCATTCAGGGAGCACGACCTCCTGCCCTGTCCATGGAAGATTTGACTTAGGTCTTTCAGAAGCAGCATCCTCCCACTTTCTCAAGGGATGGGGGACCCCAGGCTTTAGATTCATGGCTAGAATCAATGATGATGATCATCGAGCATCTGGAGATTCCTCCAGAGAGGAGGGTCAAGCTCACTACCAATATGATTTGGGACTCTGCCAAGAGGTGGTGGGATGTGATCTCACAGGTGGGACGCCAGCAGGTTATGGAATGGGTTGAGTTTCAGTGCATCTTCTTTGACATCCTCAATCTGGAGACCTTAAGGGCCAATCGAGCCCAAGAGTTTATGAGTCTGGAGTAGGGTAATATTTATGTTATGGAGTATTCCTCTCACTTTACCGAGCTGCAGCGTTCCACGCCTATTCTAGGATGTGATCAGTTATTCTTGGAAAAGAAGTTCATGGATGGTCTGAGGCATGGAATCCGATCACAGGTGAACATCTTCAGGTTGAATTCAATCATGTCTATCATCAACCAGGTGCTAATCATGGAGCGTAATCTAAGTGATTTTAGAGTTGGGATCCAAGGAGGCTCGGCATCTGTAGTTTGTGTTCCCTCTACGGACAGCAGGAAGCACCGTAGTGTGTCTTCGCGCGGTGATCAAATGAGGCGAGACACATCATTTGGTTGCCAGGTGGTATGCTACCAGTGTGGGAAGAGTGGGAATACAAGGCTGCAGTGCCTGAAAGACCTAGTGGAGTGCCAATCATGTGGCAAGATGGGTCACCTTTAGCATTTCTATTAGATCTTTTCACTGGATGCTGGTGATATGGGTTATTCTATGACTCCTCATATTGGATCAGCTAAACCAGTTTCTCACCAGTTTGGGAAATGGAGTTATTCCGGCCATTTAGGCCAAGGTGGAGGTCGTGGCTGTGGCGCTGAGTCACCAGTATTTCATTAATAGTAGGTTGGATCAACTCTGAGTGGTCTGGCAGGGTCATAGGGACGTGGAATAGGCCTCACTTTTGCAGTGGAGTAGACCCAGCAAAAGAAGGATCCTGTAACCTCTACAGTTAGAGGTACGATCTTAGTAGCCTTAGTATTATCTTCAGCTCTTTTCAACAAAGGGGCTTCACATAGCTTTATCTCTATTGCTATTGTGGAGAGCATTGGAATCTGAATCTTTTCCTATGCTGATACCTTGACGCTAGACACTCCATTGGGGACTAGAACGGCTAGTGTACGTCAGTGCAAGGAGTTCCCTCTAGAGGTTTGTGGGTGTCACTTTTTAGGGGACCTCTATGTCCTAGAGATGATAGGCTAGGATGCCATTCTTGGAATGGACTAGCTGACTCCCTTCCAGGAATTCGCCAACTGTTATTACTGCAGGGTGAGCTTCAAATCACCAGAGGGTGGATCATTTCTTTATAGGGTCGAGTGGGATGTCCAGCCAAGAAGAGTGGTTCCAGAGCATCATGGGTTTAGAGGAGTTACATCCTAGATTTCTAGTCTCTATCTGGATGACCTGGGGACTTCACTGATGGACATTACTCCACTTGTGGATTGCTTTGGGGATGTTTTTCAGAGGAATTTTCGGGTTTTCTTCCAGAGTGCGAGGTAGACTTTTCGATTGAGCTTGTGCCAGGAGCAGCACCATTTTCCATTCCACCTTATAGGATAGATACAACAGAGTTGCAGGAGCTCAATAAGTAGTTGGAAGAGTTTTAGTCAATGGGTTTTATCTGACCCAGTACTTCTCCTTGGGGTTCGCCAGTCTTGTTTGCGAAGAAGGAAGACAATACCCTCAGGCTTTGTGTGGTTTATCGGAAGCTGAACCAGTTGACAGTCAAGAACCGATATCCCTTACCTAGGATTTATGATATCTTTGACCTGCTTTGAAAAGCCTAGGTGTTCTCAAATATTGAGTTGTGGTCTGGTTATCATCATTTTCAAATTATACCATTTGATATATCACTTACATCTTTCCAGAGCAGGTATGGTCTATACGAGTATATGGTCATGTCGTTCGGTCTCACAAACATGCTGACAGTTTTTATGGTAATGATGTACCGAGTGTTCCATCCATACTTGGATTCCTTCATGGTTGTTTTCGTGGATAACATCTTGGTATACTCTCACACTCGAAATGACCATGATACCCACCATGAGATCATTCTGAGTACACTGAGAGAGCATCATTTATATGCTAATATCTCAAAATGCCACATTTGGATGGACCATATTCACTTCTTGGGTCATGTTATCTCAGATACAAGACTATCAGTAGACCTAGAGAAAGTGGGAGTTGTAGTTTACTGGGAGCATACGAATAACATCTAAGAGGTGCGGAGTTTTCTAGGGCTAGCTGGATACTACAGACATTTCATTCAAGACTTTTCGCGCTTAGCAGCACCACTAACAGGTCTGACTAAGAAGGGTTCAACCTTCCTTTTGTCAGATTCCTATCATTAAGCCTTTCATGAGATGAAAGGAAGGTTGAATTCAGTAAAAATACTAGTATTTTTAGATCCGAGCAAGATCTATATTATTTATTGTGATGCTTCAAGTATCGGGATAGGAGTTGTGCTTATGTAGGGAGAAGGAGTTGTTGCGTACGAGTCTCAGTAGTTGAGGCCACATGAGAGGAACTAATTGACGCATGATCTTGAGCTGGAAAAAGTTTTTCATGCCTTACTCTATTGGAGACATTATATTCCGGGAGAGCATTTTGTGGTTTTCACCAACCACAAATGTATGAAGTCCATATTCACATAATGTGATCTGAATTTGAGACAACAAAGGGGGGTTGTGTACCACAAGTATTTTGACTTTGAGCTTTCTTGTACACCTAGTAAAGGCAACGCAGTGGTTGAGGCATTGAGTATGAGGACTCATATACAGGTAGTTCAGGAGTTAAGCAGTGGGTGGCAGCTTATGGCCCTATTCTTTGAGATGCATTTGGACGTGCATGAATGACAGCGGTAGAATTTCCTTTCTTCTGTAGATGTTACCTCTAGCCTTCTTGATCAAGTAAGAATGAGACAACTATCAGATTCTGAAGTCCTAATCTTATGGAAAATTGTGTCAAGAGAGGACCATATTCCTAGATGGACCATAGGAGAGGATGAGATCTTCCGTTTCTAGGGGCGCGTATGGGTGCTAGAAGAAATACGCAAGGAGCTGATGCGGGACTTTCATTCCTCAGTTTTGGAAGTTAATCCTGGTGTCACCAAAATGTATCATGATATACACCATCAGTATTGGTGGCCAGGTATGAAGAAGGATGTTAATTGATTCTTCATGAGGTGTTCCAGCTATCAGCCAGTGAAGGCGGAGCATCAGCGGCCAGCAGGCATCTACAACAATTACCCATTCCCAAGTGGAATTGGAACGACGTCATGATGGATTTCATGACAGGGTTACCAAGGTCACCTTGAGGGAATGATGTAGTTTGGGTTGTCATTGACAGTCTTACAATGTTCTATCACTTCTTTCTGATCAAGGAAACAATCAGTATTGATGAGATGGGATGGTTGTACATCCATCAGATTGTATGTCTTCATGGAGTTTCACACTCCATCATTTCAGACATGATGCACATTTTACTTCTCTGGTCTGGAAGGGGATTTATAAGGCTTTGGGTACATAGGTACTTTTGAGTATAGTTTACCACCCCCAGAAATATGGTCAGTCTGAGCGTACAATTCATGAGCTTGAGGACATGCTCCGAGCATGCATTCTTGATTTTTGAGGTTCTTGGGAGAAGCACATACATCTTGCGGAGTTTTCCTACAACAATAATTTTCAAGAAACTATTTAGATGGCACCTAATGAGGCTTAGTATGGTAGGCCATGCTGATCACCGTTAAGTTATATAGAGGCAGGAGAGGAAGATATTCTGGGACCTCAACCTGTTCAGGAGACCACAGAGCAGATAGAATTGATTCAGAAGAGGATGAATACTGCACAGCCTCGTCAGAAGTCTTATGCTAATCATTAGAGATGACCTCTGATGTTCGAGGTTGGGGATCAGTTTTTTCAACCTGTCACACCGAGGTTGGGGAAGAGAAGGATTAGGAGACAGGGTAAGCTTTCTCCAAGTTACATCAGGTCATTTGAGGTGTTGAAGAGATTTTGGCCGGTTTCCTATCGATTTCAGTTACATCAGAGGTACTGGGATATGCACGATGTCTTCCAAATTTCACAGCTTCGATGTTACTTTTCATACTCGTCTCATGTTTTCCAACCTAAAGTGGTTGAGTTGGAAGTGGATGCATCCTTTGAGGAGAATCCTATATGGATTATTGATCAAACTTCAAAGGTTCTCTGTGGATAGTTTGTTCCTCTAGTATGGGTGTTATGGCAGCACGGGTGAGTACAGGATGAGACTTTCGAGAGGGAGGATGATGTACGAGCTCAGTGGCCGGAGCTGTTCATGGATTCTTCTTATGTGCCACTCTAGGGAAATTCGGGGATGAATTTCTTTAAGGGGGGAAGTTTGTAAGAACCCAGACCTTCTTTTCAGGTATGTTTTCCTTTTCTGATCGTTTTTTTTTTGAAAAGAAAGTTTTTTTGAAGGTTGTGCTGGGGCGCATGGTTGGCGCACAGTCAGAACAAACCAAGCAGCCAGCCCAGGAAACCATGCACCCTTGATAGTGGTCTTCACACGGGCTGCACACAGTTTGTCAGACCGTGCGGGGTAACCATACGGCCAATTAAAGTTTTGGTTTTTAAGTCTCGGGCAACTCAGGATTTCCCATTCCTCCGCCATTCTTCATCCTACTCATGGATCACACAAGAGTTGCGATTTTGAGAGGTTGGGGGAGCTCCTTGGCTCATTTTGGAGGAAAATCAAAGGGGTTTCTTGGTGGATCGAAGGTGGTTCTCCTCAGGTAAGTCCCTTATTTGGCTATTTATGGTTTTGGGTAGGGTTATCCCTCTTCCTCTCTTATTTTCCTAGATCTACAAGGGTTTCTTGTAGATATAGGGTATTGTTTCCATTGTGTGTTAAATGTTGACTTTTTGATGTTAGGGAATATTTTTTAGGTGGTTTAGAGGAGGGGTTCACCTTGTTGGGAGTGATTTTGGCTGAATAGGTTGATTTCTCCAAACCCTAAGTGGTAGGTGGTTTGGGCCTTTCAGTTTATGATCTCTGAATTGTATGTGAAAAATCGCTAATACCCATGAATGGGGTATTTTTCATTTACTGTATTTAACCCTGTTACTTGCCTGCTTTGCTGGTGTGTGTGATTAGAGGTTACTTTTATGTAAATAGGGTTTATTGCTATGCTTTGGAGGTGTTGCCCCTGCATGTTCTATTTATGACCGTTTGGTTTTTCTTATACTATTAGGTTGTTTTGTTTGTTTCCCATTCCTAGTATTGTAGGATGGAGTGATCTTGTTTATCTGAGATGTTGATATGTTGTAGACTGCTAGCCAAGTAGTTCTTGAGTTTTTCTTTGGGTGATTCATTTTTTTTATAATTTTTTCCTTACAAAGTTCCGTGAGAACCAGGTGTAGTAGACCATAGGGAGAATGGATGTAAGGGCTTCTCTAGAGTGTCTTTATAATTTACGATGTGAGACCATAGGTTGAATTGATGTTGATTGGTTCCCTAGAGAGTTTGTAGTTCCTCGACATGGGACACAGAGGTAATGTGACATAAGTGCTTCCCTATAGTTCCTTTAGATACGATACGAGACTATAGTTGGAATTGATGGCGAGTGCTTTCTCAGAGAGTCTATTCTTAAGCTGAACCAGTGGGGTTAGACTGAGTGGGCTGCCCAATGGGTTGCTTGTACTTGATATTTAGGACTATAGGGGATAGGCTGTGGGAACTTCCCAGAGGGTTACCTGTTTGTTAGCTCCTTGCTTGTATCTAGTTGGTAAGACCAGATGTGATAGGCTGTGAGTACTTCCCAAAGGGTTACCAGTTGTGATTATCTGCTTTGTTTAGTTGTTTCTTGATATCTGAAATTGTGGATTGTTACTGTTTAGTACTTCCTTGTTTACTTCTTTCTACACTTTTACCTGCCATATATTCACTGATTGTTAGGCACAGATCTTGTGGCAGTTGCCTATTGGGATTCGTGTTGCACCCTATATGGGTCATGCTTTTGGGCCCAAACAGATTATATTGTTGAATGTATAGACAAGGGAAAGCACCCTTCTACTTTAGGTATGTGATTTTATATAGAGCTAAAGATCATGGGACCAAGCATAGTCTTGGGATGATGAGGAGTGGTTTATCTATTTCTTTTTTTACTTTGGTTTAGTACTGGTTGTATTCAGTATTGTGACTTGTTTGGATACTTTCCTTGACATATTTGTATCATGAATCATTCATATAAATATATACTCCATTTTTTTCTTTATCAGTCTTCTGTTGTTTGGTGTTATTACTACATATGATGTTGTATATTTGTTTCTCTTCTGCTGTTTTACTCTTCCAATGAAGGCATGGTTTCCCCACTATCACACCCAAGGCCCTCACTGCGTGTCAGCAGCATCAAGTGTTCGATGAAATGCACTTGAGGCCATGTGACCAACCGGGTACTGGGCACCTCTGGGGGCTTCCAAAACTGGGATGTTACACTATCCTATCATTCATAATAATTTTTTATAAATAGAATATGAGTTAACTAACGAATATTCCATAGGATTTTCTATAGAGGTGGGAATTCTTATGCTCACTCATCGTGCACCAATTCAATATTGAGTTGATACTCAATAAGACTTTTTCCGTGTTTTCCACTAGGTGTACCTTTACTATAGCCCCATCCACTTACTAGTTTCTAGAAAATAATTTAATTATCAGGAAACCAATCACTTAACCAAAACATCGTGATATTATCCTATAATTTAACTTATACTGAATTTTGTTTTCCAATGTTATCTATTCCTAATATTTAAAAATAACTAAACAATACATTGATGCCATCTAAGTTAGACCTTGAATTTCATACATAAATAATACATCATTTTAAATGAATATTCAATAAATCTTATAAAAATACATCTTTTAAAACCATAATGGTTTATTGTTTTTGGATACTATCCATATAATCATATTATTTCCTTAAATATCACCAATATTTTACATAATGTTACTCTCACATAATAAACTTCTTATATATACCCTACATAAATCCATTATTCATAACCTAGGAAGAAGTAAGCATAAGAATGGGTGATCACATATACTCAGTCAGGGTAAACATTTGAGATATCAATTAATGATCATAAGTTTTAAAAAACATAAGGGTATGTTAACATGATCAAAAATTATGATGTTAAACCTAATCAATCAATTATCGTTACGGCCTTCGGGCCACCCAAGCCTTCGGGAAAAATTTCTGGTTGGTGAGGACTCTTAAGTGCTTCTTGGTGACTCGAGATCAAATCCAGGCGGAGGCACAATTTCCGGGTACTGTAGTAGGTACAGTAGAAGTACTGTAGCAGGTACTGTAGTGAAAACTATGTTGTACTGTTGCAGGTACTGTAGAGGGAACTATAGAATGCACTGTTTGGCACTATAACAGCCGGGAATTTGACCCCTATTAGGGCCTTCAGGACACTGATTTACTCCCCGATTCCTTTAAGGCCTTAGGTCCACCCAAGCCTTCCATCCAATAAGGCCATTGGGCCACCTCAAGGACTTCGGTCCACCTTAAGTGCAGATGAAAACCAGACAACCTACAAGGAACAAGCTCTATAAAAAGGGATGAGCAAGGAGCTTTCACCACAGCATAAGCTACACGGAATGAAAGAATGAAAGGGTATGTCACCTACCATCGGGATAAGCCTATGCATGCACGAGATAGCCTAGCTGAACAACCATGTGAATGTGGATAGATAATTTCATGATGAAGATGCTGGGGAGGAGCAGTTCTAAGTAGTTAGTATGGGTTGTATGTAATGTTTGAAGCATACAGGAAATTAATTTCTCTAAGGCCTATGGTTCATGTAATAATTATTCTTATGGGCCTTGTAAGGGTTCCACCTCACCACTTGAATGGTGGATTATCAAAAATCCATAAAAAATAAATACCTTCGGGCCATTGGATGGTATGGGTTAACCATTAATATTTGAAAAAGTATTTTTTATAAAAAAAATACATAGGTCATAAGAGTGTGGAATCATCAATAATCAACATGATGCATGTGAACATGTCATAAACATAAGGAAGAATTTGTTTGAATACACATAAACATAGAAAATAATTCCCATTATAAAGTTTGAATTCCAATACTATCATTGTGGAAAAATTCATATAGTGGATTGTGTTCACTCCTTAACAACTTTTCATTCTTAAACTGGGTCCACTCCCCATCCTATTTTCATTATTTTAATATATTCAATCACTATCATAATTTCATTCTTAGAATGCGTTCACTCCCAATAATATAAAAGTGGAAGGATTCCCTTACTGAATTGGTTTCACTCTCCATTCCATTTCATATTGTCATAAGAGATATCTTTCTTTACCTAATACATTGGAGGGATATATAATTATGACCCCGCCCATTAAATAATTAAAAACATACATATGTGTTCCACATGATCATAAATCATTAACTAATTAGTCATATTATAAATCATGTAAATGAAACGAATTTGATTAACATTATGTAATTTCTTCATAGATTAATCCATAGAAATGAAATTGGTTTCATAAATATTTCATCATAACTTAATTTACTCATGGGAAAGAAACATGTTTTATAGAATCACTCATAAATATTCACCATCATAAGACATCTTGAGAAATTAACTTAATGGTATTATAAGATAACACCCTTAATGAAGAATATCAATCCTTAAATATTGTTTAAATAAATAAAAAATACATCTAAAATGGAATATGAAAATTTGTCTAAATACAGAGAAAATATCCTTTTTTAGGTATAATTTAAAAATAAAAATTCATAGAATATTGAAAAAATATTTTTTTTATAAAACAGTAATGTAATTTTTTTTATTAATATTTTAATTAAAGAATTGTCATGCTAGTGGGAAAAATTATTCATGTGGTAAACATTAAAACAAAGATACATTTCACACATTTTGTAAAAATACATAAACTAAAAGATAACAAAAAATTTTAAATTTTTTTTTATTAAATTAAAATTTATTTAAATTAGGGTTCAAAATGATTTTTAAAAATCATTTTATTATAGTAAATAACATTATTCAAAACATTTTAAAGATCATGGACATTGATGAAAAGGTCCATCGACCAAATTGGGAATAATTTCATCATTTATTAAAAACACTTTCAAAATAAATTTATGTACCACAAAGATAGAAATGGTACTATTACATAAAAATTATAGGAATAACCATAGTATAATAAAATTCATTTTTAAGGTTAATAACCATATAATTTCCCTTAATGTAAATTTATCATAGAAAACCAGAAAAAGAAATGAGATTGTAACTTAAAATATTACATGAAGTGATGTATTTCATTAGACTTGTTCAAACCTACTATATAATAAATATATATTTATTATAAATATATTGAAACAAAATCATACATAACTTAATATGTATCATTCCTTTATAATTCTCAATTATCTTCGTACTAACAATTCTTCATCAAAATGATCATTCAGGTGAAAATTAGTTTGTTTTCCAAGTATGTTTCAGATTGTTGGTTCGGGCCCTTATACCATAATCATAGTTTCATTATATATGTTGTTTTTGAGAAAAGATAAAAAAATATCCAAGAGAGGGTGAATTGGACATTTAAAATTAATTAATTAATTAATGGGTTATAACATATTTATAATGATAATTTATTATAAAATAGAAGGAAATGAACACAAGATGTTTTATAGTAGTTTGAATCTAAATGCTCCTATATCTACTCTTCACCCCTCTAACGAATTGAGAGTGAAAAAAAACTCTAACCAATATAATGTGATATTATAATGGATTTTTCCCTTATGGAGTCACAACCTGATTATAAAGAATTTTCCCCTTGGAGACATAAAACCAAAACAATCCTTCATTTTTCAACCTGGAGGTACAACCCGAACAAACCTTTATTTTTCCCCTAGAGGTACAACCCAATATATATATTTTAATTAGGAGTCACAACCCAAAATACTAACTTTTAATATATAGTATAACCTTTTATAATTACTCACAAATAAAGAGTATATGAAGAAGTAAAAACATAGATCCATATGAATTGACAAGGTGTTTGAGTTTTTAGGTAGAAAAGAACTCTCTGTTAGAAAAAAACCAAATAGTTATAGTCCTGTTGAGGGTTGTTGGAAATCCTCAATGTCTGTATCCCTTTTATAGTTCAAGAATATCCTCCAACTCTTCTTCTTGATCTAGATCTATTAGACTCCATATATTGAGTTCATCTATGAATAAATAATGTAACACTAAAAGTATATTGTTTTTCGCCTTTCCTAATAAGGCATATAATAAACATGTAAAGAATACTCATGTGGGTTACTTCGATAAATTATAAACCATTAATGTATTCTATATGGTGATAAAATGATGGTAACATTAATATAACCATAATGAATAATTATAATCAACATTAATATTACATAATATAATCAAATAAAGTATGTGAGACAAACTGTCAACATTCTTGTATTATTTAATGTGGAACACTTGTTTTCCTATAAAATCAATGTTAAACATTAACCTATGTGATAACAATTTAATAAAAAAAATTAAAATCAATTAACATAGAATCTAAGTAATTAAAAATTAATTAAATAAAAAATAATACATTATTTATATTCATAATAAAATTTAGAAAATGGAAAAATGAAATATTTTATAAAAGAGAAAATATTTCCATATTTTATAACATCATGTTGGAAAAAACCCTATATAGGAAAACAAAAATATGAGTTTCATGTAAGATATTTTTTGTGTGGTTCAAAAATTAATCAATATACCCAATTTTACTTAATTCAATACATGTACTAGATTTCACATAGGCGAATGTAGAAATTTATCGACAGGTTAACATATAAAGTTTCAGATTTAGAATATTCATTCAAAACAAAAAAATCAGTTTTATCGCTAGGGAAATTTCAATTATATAATTTCATTATCATTTAATATAATAAATAATCATCTAAATTTTACTTCTACATATCATTTTTCCATAAAAATACATTATGAATACTATTTTAGAAATCTGAATAATTCATACTAAAAAACATGATGTGAATTTAACCTAATTTCTATAGTAATAGAAATCGATTTAGAGTTTTATTTATTATAATTAAATATATATAATTTTTTATCATTTGAACTAAATAAAAATCACAAAATATTTAGTTATATATCCCATTTTATAGTCAAATTACATAATAAAATTTCCCTCATATTAGGTTCCATGGTAGGATAACATGGTCAGGTGACACAGTTAGTTGACTCCCACATGGAAGTTATATTTTATCCATACGGTATGTTGACATGGTTATGTGAATTTATCTGTTGAATCCTAGATGATTAGTGCAATTTTTCAAGTTGTTATTTGACAGGATCAATTGACTCCCACATAGTTAGTGTAATTTGTTCATGTGGTAGGTTGATGTTTAGTTTAATTCTAAATGGTAGGTTCTATACTTTTTAAAATTTTCATTTTCTAGACTATTCAAAAGTTTAGTTCTAGAATAAGGAAAATGATATTATAAGTTCTCAATTGAGTTTTTTTTAAAAGTAACACTTCATGAATATTTTATTACCTATTATGAAATATAAAAACAAAAAAAACAAAAAATATTTTATGTAAATAATTGTTAATATATGATCATGATTAAGAATACTTGGATTAATACATAATTCAAACTATTATTTTAATTATCAAAAAAAATTTGTTCTAGGATCCACTCAAAAATATATAAAATATTAATCATTACCTAGGTATTATATTTAATCATTATATATAATTTTATAACCATTTATATTAAGTAGTGATAAAAAATGTCTTATATAACTTCATGGAGATAATAGTCTATACATATGTGCGAGTGATGTTTCCACTTTTCAATGGACTAAACAGAAGAATGTTAAATATTAATTTATCTTTAAAAATTCATAATTATTTCATAAATATCATATAAATTCATTAAATTTATCCTTATTACAATCCCTATTGAGAGGAAATGATAAATAAATCACATCACTTCATTGAGGTGGTAGTTTACACATACACATGACTAACATTATCGTTTTCTAACAGATTGGAAAGAAATAGAAAATGGATATAACATTATGATAAAAAATATAAATATATTTAATATGTTTATGGAATCATTATAATATGGTAATAGAATATTTAAATAAAATTTAAGAAGAAATAAAATGAAAAATATCAGTAAGAACATATAGCTATTCTTGAGGCATACACCTTATTTAAACCATCTTACATCTTCTTGTATGGGTATTTTTTGGGAATATCAATAAATAAATTTCATATATAAGATTTTTGAGACATTATTTTCTTATATAATAATTTATATACATGGCTCAATATTTAAGTCCAATAAAGGAGAGGAGGTTCCCTTTTATATATGAGGTGGTCAGAAAACATGAAAGTCCCTGATACTGAAATATATAATATATGTCCTACTCATTTAAAGTGGATAAAAATATTGAAATCATCAAATATAATAATTATAATTTCTAAATAACATCAAATAATAAAATTAAATAATGTTTTTTGTAATATTTTAAACTTTATTTCTTAGGTTAACCCCTCTTTTAACCCTATTAACCCGTATTGTGATAACAAGATTTTGACCATGGTAACTATTCATTATGGAAAAAATTTATGCTTAACCTATTATATTATAATTATTATACTTATTCAAAATATGGAATACATTTTAAAATATAAAATTCCTATAAGTGTTAATAATTAATTTTAAAATAGTGTGCAAAGCGCAATGAAAACCATTTTTAGAGAAAATCATTTTTATGCATAAAAATGAATTTATTCATATTCCTTTTCTGGAAAAATATTATATTAATCTTAATATATTTTTATCAAAATATTATCTTCACATTTAATTAACATAATTCATAAATAGTTATTGTTTTAATTTATTATGATAATAAAACAATGCGCGCATAAATATAGTTTTCATAAAAACAACTAATTTAACATTCAAAATGTTTTATTTTAATTTCATTACAATTTATGACTAATGATTTAATTTTATACATGATTAAAAAATAATTTTTCATACTTTAGTCAGTCCTATTCATTCACACCAATATAGCTTCTAAGAAATAATTATCACATTTAATGATAATATTTTAATAGTATATGACATTTCATTTAAACTCGATGTTTTATATAAAACAAGAGTTCAAAGATATAAAAATAATTTAAATTGATATATATCATAAAATATCAGTGTTTTTTATTGAAATCATATGTGGTTTGGGGAAATTTTGGTTGATTATATCACCCAATAATTTTATTAAAAAAGGAGAAAAGAAAATTGTTAAGTCAAAAGTCCTCTTATAAATTTTATGACTTTGGTTTTGGAAATCACAAATCTATTTATGTTATTTTATCTTACTGACTATGTTTATAATACTTACTATGTATATCATATTGAATATTTTTATCATTTTGACTATGTTTATTGCACTGACTCTGTACATCGTACTAACTCTGTCAATCTTAGTGACTCGGTCAATCGTACTGACTCTCTCAATCATACTTACTCTGTCAATCACACTGACTATGTCAATTGTTATAACCCTATCAATCGTACTGATAATTGTGTATCATACTCAGAATGCATCATATCAATAAATTTCACTAAGTAATACTAAGAGTACTCATATTTTACCTTTATCACATGCATGTTTTTTCCTTTTATCAAAACACATGTTTTATATCAATCGTATTCTTGAAAATCTTTTTCATATATCTTTTTTTAAACCAAAACGATATCATGGAGTCAGTTATAAACTAATAAAAATTATTTCATGTTTTCTATTTCAATATGACCGTTATAATTCCAGTTTTCCAAGCCCTTCTGAGTTTTTCATAGAAATATGACCGTTGGAGGAAATATGACCGTTGGAACCTGAGGCCTATAAATAGGAGGTCATTTATTGTTGGGAAAAGAACTGATATAATTTGATCATTATTTTCTTATATCATGTTATAGAGATAGATTTTGTGACTTCCCTCTTGATTCGTGTGAAATCCTTGAGATTACAAAATGTGAACAGCTCGTTCTTAGTTTTTATATTTCAAAAAGTGATTAGTTTTCTTTGTGCATATGGTTAGGTGACAATGATCGAGGGCTGCTGGGGATATGCAGATGGTGATACCAATCTGTGTATGGAGGGCTATCAATTGTTTGAAAGATAGAGTTATAGATTACCTACCATATCGAGGGCTTATAGGGATAGAAAGACCAACATACTGATCATTGTAATAAGGTCTTGTGGGGATAGAAAGATAGACATACTGATCATTGTATAGAGGGCATACCATGGTGGTGGTAAGAGAGGCCTTTAATCCTAGGTAAAAGGATACCCTTATCTTTGGGATAAAATAACTGTAACACTTTTACATTTCCTCTACTGTTTTTATTAGAAATGAAATTGTATTATTTCCTCTTTCATATGATATTAAATTGTAACTGTTCAAATTATGATTAATCTATTACATAATGTATTAATAGATTATATATGACTTATGGTAGAATATATCACATTTTTATTACTCTGATTATTATATTCATTTTGAATACAATTGATTTACATTACTTATAGTATTACATCATATCATACCTTTTATACCCAAGACAATTGTGCTTAATTGTATAGGTCGTGAATGTATTAGTTTATGATCATTTAAACTAATTTATTATTTGTTTAAATAGAATTTTTTTAAACCAACAATTCACCCCCTTTTGTATTGTTCCATCTAATATTCATATACCTCTATATTTCGATCCAACAATTGGTATCATCGGAGGTTTCCACTGATTTGTTTTACTTTATATATAATTGTGTTTTTATCAAAAAATTTATAACTACTTACTGCACTAACTTGAGGAGTGGAAAGGATTTTGTTTCATTATATAGAAATAATGAATAATTGATTAATTTAAAATCTGAATCCAACTAGACCACCTATTTTTTATGGTAATTATTATGAGTACTAGAGAGATTAAATGAATACATTGGTTACTAATACTGGTGTAGACAATTTTATTATGCTTACTGGAGGTTACAAAATCCATGACAAAGAAGTCAGTACATTCACTAATCAAGAAAAACATGAATATAAACTAAATTACATGGTACAAAATACCTTTCTATGTTCTATGACCAAGAATATATATAGCCAGATATGCTCATGTGAATCATCCAATTGTATTTGGAGGAAATTGTAATTCACACAATTTGGTACATCAAAGGTCATAGAAACAAGAAGAGAAATGCCACGAGCAGAA
This sequence comes from Viscum album, assembly GCA_963277665.1. NCBI lineage: Eukaryota > Viridiplantae > Streptophyta > Magnoliopsida > Santalales > Viscaceae > Viscum > Viscum album. The sequence continues at coordinate 1,304,435,447 of OY728127.1, forward strand.
TATCATGGATTTCTTTTTCCTTATGGAGAACCAGTATGTAAGGTGTAAAAAATATTTATGACAATTTTCAACTGTTTTCAGTCCATGGGAGAAAAATGTCTGGATGATAAATCTCTTTAAGACAAGATTGTCCATATAATTCCAAACGAATTGGAATAAAAAAGGACAGCTATTGATGAAAATAGGAAAGTTTCTCCGATTACTCATGATGAACGTTTTGGAGCTCTTCTACATCACGAGATAGGAATGAAATGAGGTGTTGATTACAATAAGAAGAAAAAAGGAAATGACATTGTATTCTTTAATACAACATCTAAAGCTAAAACACCGGAATGAATAACAAGATCCAATGCTAAGAAAGATGTTATGCTAGAATCAAGTGATAGTGGTCACTCAGATAATGAGTTAGCCAATATTTCTCGATGGATGAACAATATTGTGGGAAAAAATAATTTCAATATATATTCAAATAGAAAGATAGGAAGGATAAGAAATACGCAGAAGTAAATTGTTATGAATGCAAGAAATAATGTCATATAAGACCTGATTTTCCTTTACTGAAAAGAAAAGATAGAAAGGTGAAACATTCTGAAAGAAATGATAAAAAGTATTACAGACCATTGATAAATAATTTCTTAATGGAAATAGATACTTGGAGTGAAAGTGGTAGCGATTCATCATATGATTCTTCAGAATATGAATTTTCAAGACAGGGGAATAATGGACTTATATCTAGAATACCAATTAAAGATCATTATTTCATGGATAAGGTACAGAAAGTTGAATCCATCTTGAATATATCATTGAATTCAAATTATTGTGATGTTAAATATTAGTAATCCTTTAATGAAGAATATTCTTCTGATGAAGATAATACTTTACCTACCTATGAAGAAGTGTCTCGATTTTCTAAGCTTTTTGAGAATGAAAATTCTAAAGTCAGGAAAAATATGGATAAGTAAAATTATAGGATTTATATTCTTAATAAGGAATTATCATATCTTTATAATGATCTTGATAAGAAAATCCCTGATTTTGAATGTATTTAAAAAAACCTTGAGGAAGTAAATTCAATGAAGAATAAACATTAGAAGGATCTATAAAAATTAATTTATAAGAAAAATGTTTTTGAGCCTAAATTTAGTGATAAAAATAATGTCTTTTATGATATGGAATTAGTTATTAGAATAAAGTCAGAAATATTTTCTTTGAGGAAGTTTTTGTCAAACTTTACCTTAGGTAAGAAATTTTTTGATAAGATGTATTCTCAAATTCAACCTCTAAGGAAAAATTCTGGTTTTGGTTATACTAGTTCAAAATCAATTTTTAGTAATAACTATTTTGTTTCTAAAATTTCTTTTTTATGTATTAAGTCTCAATGTAGTGGTCATTGGGAAATAAATTGGTCTCTTAACAGAACTCAATCTTTAGGATTTAATAAATCTCATTTTAAAAAACAAATGTGGATTCCTAAAATTCTTTTATCTTACCCTTTTGGATCCAAACAACTTTGGGTTCCAAAAAACTAATAGTTTCATTTTCTAATAAAGAAGAAGTGAACCAATAAGAATATTTGGTACATGGATAGTGGTTGTTCTCGAAAAATGATCGGAAACAAATATTTCTTTGAAAAGATTATGGAAATAAAAGGTAGAAAAGTTACCTTTGGAGATAATTCTCAAGGAAATATTATTGGGATAGGTAATATTGTTTTTCTTGGAAAAGCTCTAATTTCAAATGTTTTATTTTTAAAAGGTCTTAAGAACAATCTCATTATCATAAGTCAATTATGTGATGAAAGATAAACTATGAATTTTAGAAATGACAAGTGCTCGGTTCACAATTCCAAGGATGAATCCATTCTATCTACCCAGAGGCAAGAGAATGTATACAATATTAACATAGAAGACCTTAAGACCCAAAACATACCTTTCGTAAGTGTAATAGGAGTCCAATATTGGCTATGGAATAGAGGACTAGGACATTTTATCCTTATAAACATTTGTAATCTTTCAATGAAATGACTTGTGAATGATCTACCGAATCATAGATATGATTCATCAAAGGTTTGTGATCTGTATCAATTTGGAAAGAAACATAAAACTAGCTTTAAATCAATAAATGAAGGTTCAACTCCTAATGCATTGCATCTATTGAATGAGGATCTTTTTGGTCCTTCACAAACTGGAAGCATTGGAGTCAAATATTATGTATTTGTTTTTGTTGACGGCTTTACTAGATTTACATGGGTCTATTTTCTAATAAAGAAATCTGAATCCTTTTTCTATTTCAAAATTATCTAATCCCAAGTAAAAAATGAGAAAACCCAACCATTGATAACTATCCATAGTGATCATGGTAGTGAATTTCAAAATTCAGTTTTTGAATATTTTTGTAGTAAGAAAGGTATTACTCACAACTTTTCAACTCTAAGAACTCCTTAAAAAAATGGTTTTGTTAAGAGAAGAAATTGTATTCTTTTTGAAATGATAAGAACCATTTTTAGTGAATATTCCGTAGCCAAACGTTTTTGGGATGAAGTTGTAAGTACTTCTTGCTATATTATAAATCGTATTTTTATTAAGAATTTTCTTAATAAAACACATTATGATTTATAGAATGGTATAAAACCATGACTTTCCTACATCCAGGTTTTTGGTTGCAAAATATTCATTCTGAATACTAAATATAATCTACATAAATTCTCACCAAAATATTATGAAGGAATTTTCTTGGGATATTCAAAAACATATAAGGCTTATAGAGTTTAAAATAAAAATACTTGTACTGTTGAAGAAATAGTACAAGTCAAATTCGATGAAACTACTCCTTTTGTTTTTAAACAACCCCAACCTATATCTTAAGATGTGTTTTCAAAAACTGATTATCAACCCATGATAGAAAATCCTTCTGATAAGGAAAATGATCAAGAATGTACTTCTGAAACTTTTACCGCATATGATTTTCTACCATATGTTGATGAACAGGTCCTTCAAAACCCAAATCAATTGTTTCTTAGGAATCTTCTCGGTGATAATATCACTGCTGATATAAATCAACCTTTAAGAACTTTTAAATTCCCTGATAAATGAAATAGTACATCTTCCCTTTCTTCCCCAATTTGAACCTAAAAGTCCAATTGAGGCCCTAGGTGATAAAGATTGGATTAAAGTAATGCAAGTTGAACTAAATGAATTTCAAAGGAATCAATTATGGACTTTAGTTGAAAGACCTAAAGAAACAACTGTAATTGGTGTAAAATGGGTCTTCAGAAATAAATATGATGAAAATGGATTCATTATAAGAAATAAAGAAAGACTTATTGCTAAGGGCTATAATCAACAAGAGAGAATAGACTATGAGGAAACATCTGCTCCATTAGATAAACTTGATTCTATTTTTATTCTAGTAGCCTTTGTAGTATACTTTAATTTCAAACTATTTCAAAGGGATGTGAAATGTTCTTTTTAAATGGTTTTGTTGGAGAAGAAGTTTTTGTTGAACAACCAAATTCTTTTATAGATTCAAAATATCCTAATCACGTTTTTAAACTTACAAAAGCATTAGATGTCTTTAAACAAGCCCCCAGAGTATGGTATGATAGACTTATAATATTTCATTTAAAAAACAATTAATGCAAAGGTATAGTGGAAACTACCCTTTTTATAAAAATAGAAATTAAAAATGTTTTTATTGTTCAAATGTTTTTTGATGACATCATATATGGGTCAACTCAGCAATCTCTAACTAGTTCCTTCATGAATTTAATGAAATTGGAGTTTGAAATGAGTATGATGGGTGAGTTAACATTCATTTTAGGTTTTCAAATTTCTCAAAAACCAGAAGGAACCTATATATCTCAACATAATTATATCAATGATTTACTAAAAAAGTATGGATATGAAAATACTAAAAGTATTAAAACTCCAATTGGTACCTCAAATACACTTGATCTTGATGAAGCTTGGAAACCAGTAAATCAAAAAACATTTAGAGGTATGATAGGAAGTTTGTTATACTTGACGTCTAGTAGACTAGAAATAATTTTTTTCATATTCTTAAGTTCAAGATGCCAATAAAATCCAAAAGAGTCTCATTTAAAAGATGTAAAAAAGATCTTTGGGTATTTAAAAGGAACTTTTGATTTAGGTCTTTTTTATTCTTCTGGAAATGATTTTATTTTAAAAAGTTTTTCATATGCTGACATTGGTAGTTTTAGAATGGATATAAAGAGTAAATCTAGAACATGTCATTTCTTAGGAGATTCCTTAGTTTCTTGGTTATTCAAGAAACAACCCTCTCTAGAACTTTCCACTGTTAAATATGAATATGTAGCAGTTGGAAGTTGTTGTGCTCAACTGTTACGGATGAAAAACACACTCACTGATTCTAGATTGTGTTTTTCTAAAACAAAAATTATATTTGATAATACATGTGCCATATCCCTTAGTAAAAACCCAACACATCAGCCTTGTGCAAAACAAATAGATACTAGAAATCACTTTCCTATGGACCACACAATAAAGGGAGATATTATTTTACATTTCATCGGAACACAAGAATAACTTGCTGACATTTTTACAAAACCATTACCCTCTAATAGATTTGAGTTCATAAAACAGATCAAGGAAATATTACATTAAAATAATCATTCATATATAATTCATGTTTTACACTTATCCTTAAATTAAAAATCTCCTCTTAAAAGGGGGAGAACATTTTTTATTGTTTTACTTAATGTATTTCTTAACATTTTTTATTATATTTTTATTTTCTTATTCTTTGTATTTTCTATTATGTCTTTCTGATTATCATCTTGACTATCTAGTTATTGTTTTAACTTTCTGTTTATCATCTTTTCTGCCTGGTTACCGTATTGATTTTATGCCAATCAGCATAACAACCTTTGGTAATGACACAATTTTCCAACGGTATGACAACCTATGGTAACCACTTTTTTCCATCAGCATGTCAACCTATGGTAATAACTTTGTTTTCCATCGACATGAAAACCTATGGTAACAAAATTATTTTCCATCATCCTAACAACCTATGGTAATGAATTTGTTTTCCATCAGTATAAAAAATAATGGTAACAACTTTGTTTTCCATCAGCATGACAACGTATGGTAAAATCTCTGTTTTCCATCGGCATGAAAACCTGTGGTAATGACTTTGTTTTCCATCATCATGACCACCTATGGTAACAAATTTTTTTCCATCACCATGTTAACCTATTCTATCTACATTGTTTTCCATAGGCATGACATCCTATGGTAACAAATTTGTTTTCCATCAGCATGAAAACCAATGGTAATAACATTGATTTCCATCGGCATGAAAACTTTTGGTAAGGAGTTTTTTTCCATCAGCATGAAAACCTAGGTAATGAATTTTGTTTCCATCATCATGACAAACTATGGTAATGACTTTATTTTCAATCATTATAACAACATATGGTAATGCCTTTGTTTTCCATTAGTCTCACAACCGATTGTTTTTTTCTTTCCATGTATGATTGTATTTTCTTTTTATTATCATACTTTTTTTACTTTCATAATTCAATGAAACCAACAACTTCTTTAGAATTTCTGGTAGGTACATTCATTATTTTCAGTTTATTTTTTTTCATACATTTTATTGTTTCTCATTTTTCTAAAAAACCCCTTTAAATCCCCACCATTATTTTTTTATCTTCTAATCTCAACCATAGAAGGCCACCAGTTTTTTATCTTAACCAATAAAAAAACCCCCATCCCCCCTCCCCTAACACACATTGTTTTTTCATATTTCTTGGTGAATCGATACCTCTTTGTTTTTAAGACACCTTACAATCTTCTAATTGTCTCACATTTATATCTTAGTCATCTACCAACACTCCTGCCGAAATGTCTTCAAAGACATTTTTAAAGAAATATTTCTTCAGAAAAAGGGATGCTTCTTGGGATTTCTTTGACACATATGATTCAAAACTCAAGAGGATTATTTTTTTTTCAACGATGGGAACATCTTTGTGTTAAGAAACCTGTATCTGAAAACAGAATTCTTGTTGAAGAGGTTTGTCAATTCTACGAAATGGTGTCTTTTGACAAAAATATGATCATCAACTTTACTGTGTACGATATAAAAATCTCAATGTCTGTGAAATAAGCAGCTCATTTTCTCAATGTTTCTATGGTAGGAGATTCTTTTTGTCAATGTCATAAACTACTAGAGGATGATGGTACGTTTAATAGAGAAAGGGCTGAAAATCTCTATTCCTCATAAATGAAGAGAAGAGAAAAGTAGCCCATTTATCTCCAGATAACAGGTTTGTTGTGATTTGGATGCAAGGTTTTCTTATCCCAAGGAAAGTGGATAGAGAAACCCTTCTTTGACTTCTTTATACTGGACTATATTATAAACATGAGAAAGGTTAATCTCATGGGGTATTTCTTTGAAACAATCAAGAATGTCAAGTCATGAGTGATCATGTCTCATATGATTATGTATTTATTTATTCATACAATTTTCGTTTTTGAGAGTTTTATGTACTATAATATTCCTCTAAAAGGATATTTGAAAGAACTAAGGACTTATTGGATTAGTAATAATATGTTGAATAAGTTATTTGTTTGTTTTTATAAGAATTAAAAACCTCTTATTAAAGATATTGAAGCTCAATCGTCACAAAATCAATCGGCACAAAATCAATTGGCACATATACCAATTGAATAATTTCTAAATGTTTCTCCTCAAAAGTCAGATATGAAAATCATTATTAATCCAAATAAGAAAACAAAATATAGCTAGGAGGTTGTGGCCAAGTGGAGTAATGATAGAGAATAATGAATAAAAGGTGATATTAAGTTTGGTCTTGATCCAGCTGAAGCTTTAGCTGAGAGGATAAGGGTAGAGGATACTCTTCAGGCTGAGAAGAAAAAGAATACTATTTTGAAAAGGAATTCTCAATATATTGATGTTACTTAAATCATGAAAATGGTTGAGCTGGCTAGTGCTCAACTATCACAAGATGTGCGACAAGAACCAATCGAATAGAGTCTTCCAGAAAAAGAGAAAGGGAAACAAACATTGAAAGATGTTCGGGAAGATGAAGAAAATGAATAATATTTCCTTTTGTAATTTCTTCAGAGCTCAAAGAACAGTATAGAATAATATTTTCAAAATCCAAGTGAAGCTATTCAACAAGTTCCTCATGTCGATTAAGCACTGGCTAAATCTCTTGAAACTCTTTCAGAAAGATTTCCTTCTCAAGTAAATCAAGGTTATCAATCTTCTCATACTAAAAAATTAATTGTTATTAAAGAAAAAGTGGATGAATATAGAAAGTAAAAAATAAAAATAAAAAGGAAAATAGCCAGTTGAATACTCAATCCGATCAAGTGTACTGTATTCATACGATGAGGATAATGATTCAGAAAACAAATTTTTTTTCAAGAAAATTGATTACATTGTTCATGTATTGATAAGAATTGAGAATAATATTCCTTATTTTCCTATATCTAAAGAGAAAATTGATTTCATCACAGATAGTCCAATGTAGATGTTTGGTTCTGTAATAGAACTAAGAAATAGAGTATTGTCAATTGGAACTAATTTAAATGTACTGTTTGAAAGTTTTTTTTCCCATAAGAAGGCTTGCAATAAGATAACTAAGTGGTCATACAAAACAAAAAGCTCAGTGAATGATCCTGAGGTTTTAATTTAAGACTTAATGAGGCTTTAAAATTATCTTCCTATTGCTACCAATAAGCATGATAAATAAACTATTGAAAGTCTGAATCACATGTCAAAAACTCATAGAGTCGATAACCCTTCAATAGAAGAGTTACAAGAGAGGATAAATGCTTTCCAGTCAGAGTTTTCAAAGGTTTCATCTTTCAATGATGAAATATTTTTGTTGAAGAATCAAAATTATTTGTTTCCTCAAAATAATAAGAATTTGAAAGAAAAAATTGATACTCTTGAAGAAGTAATCAGTGTTCAGTAAGAGACTATCAAGAATAAGGATCATCTTTTTGACGATCAACAAGAGCTTCTCAAATCCTAGAGTGATTCTATCTCCGATGACAAGAAAGAAATCAAGAAGATTAAAGCTATTCTTAATGATTTGATCAATAAAGAAAAAGAAATATAAAACAAATAAATGTTTTCTTATATCCTTATTTCTTGATTCACATTTCGAATTCTATAGTCTTTTTTCATCTCAATGAGTTTTATGTTCTCTTTTCCATTTCCTTGCATTTTTTTTCTGTCTATCCTTTTCAGGTAACTCAAGATTACCCCATTAATTTTGGAAACCACAAAGGGGAGAATGTTTTATAAAAGGTTGATAATGTTTTAGTAAAATATAATAAAACTAAATCAAGGAGAATATATGAATAAAGTACTTAGGAAAGTACATACCTAAGGGTGAGTTAGTTGTATTCAATTTCCTATTCAAAAGAGTTTTCATAACTCAGTGGGAGATAATTATTTCTTTATTGTTTTACTTTGTGTTTTGTGCTTTCCAAAAAGGGGTTGATTATTAGGTCAAAAGTAACCTTTTGACTTTTATGTATTTTGTTTTTGAAATCAGAAATATCTTTATATTATTTTATCATACAGACTTTGTTTATCATACTGAATATGTTTATCATAATTACTATGTTTATCGTATTGACTATGTTTATAGTATTGAATCTGTCCGTCGTACTGACTATGTCAATCGTACTGACTCTATCAAACGTACTGACTCTGTCAATTTTACTGACTCTTTCAATCGTACTAACTCTATAAATCATACCAACTATTGCACAACATACTCACTTTGCAACATATAAATACATTTCACTTGGTAATACTAACAGTACACATATTTTACTTTTATCACCTGGATGTTTTTTCCTTTTATCAAAACACATATTTTGTATTAGTCATATTCATGAAAAAAAAATTCATATATCTTTTATTTTAACCAAAACGATGTCGTGGAGTTAGTTATAAACTAATCAAAACGATGTAATGTTTTCTATTTCAATATGAACTTTATAATGCCAGGTGTCCAAGCCCCACCGTGTTTTCTGGAGAAATATATCCATTGGATAATATATGACCGTTGGAACCTAAGGCCTATAAATAGGATGTCATTTGACACTGTGAAAATAACTGAGAGAATTTTATCATTCTTTTCTTCTTTCATGTTCTATAGAGATACGTTGTGATTTCTCTCTTGCTTCGTTTGAAAGCATTGAGGTTACAAAATGTGAACAACTCATTCATAGTTTTTGTATTTTAATAAATTATTAGTTTTGATTTGTGCATCAGATCATGTGATAGCGATCGAGGGCTACTGGGGATAGTAAAATGGTGATACCGATCTTTATATCGAGGGATTTCAAGTGTTTGAAATACAGAGGTACCAATTACCTACAAAATCGTGGGCTTGTGAGGATAACAAGATAGGCGTATCGATCATCGTATCAAGGGCTTACCATAGTGGTGGGAAGACAGACCTTTTAGGCTAGGTGAAAGGATACCCTTCTCTTTGGGATAAATGAATTTTAATACTTTTATATTTCCACTGCTGTTTGTATTAGAATAGAAATTGTATTGTTTCCTCTTTCATTTCATATTCAATTGTATTTTTTTTTAAATACGATTATTCTGTTACATATTGTATTAATATATTTTATTAGATTGATGGTAGAATCTTTCACATTTGTATTACTATGATTATTGTATTCATTTTAAATACAATTTATTTACATTACTTATAGTATTACATCATATCGTCCCTTTTATATCCATGAAAATCATGGTTAATTGTATTTACTGTGAATTGTATTAGTTTAATACCACTAAAACTAATTTCTTAAGTGTTTAATAAAAGTTTTTAAACCTAAAATTCACCCCCTCTCATTTACTATTCCATCTAATATTCATATACATCTATATTTCGATCAAACAAAAATGAGATAATATTTAATTTAAAAATAGATGAGAAGATAGGGGAAGCATGATTGGAGAGAGAGGGTGATGCTACCCAACCCCAAATTTTATTTATAAATTATTTTATATTAAATAACTAATTTTTCCATTTTTGTTTTTTTATGTTGTGTATAATAATGATTTTGGTTTTGGTGGTAGCTTCTTTATTTGATGTCACATTGAAAAAAAAAATATAGCATTAAGATCATATAATCAAAATGAAAAATTCGGGAAAATTATGTGTTACATAATTCCTACTCATGGAATGAGCTCCGGGTACCATAAAAAATCACTCATCTACTATGATATGTTGAAATACATATTTTTATCCATTTTGGTTTTTTTAATAAATGAATTGCATATCCAAGGAATTTTTTGATATAGATCACAATTATCTTGTCCATATGGACATATGAAATAATTTTAGAGGAGAGTTAAATAGATTAAAAAATTGTCTTTATAAGAAAAATGATTGGGTTCAAACCTGATCATCAAGATTTCATAGTTTCAGGTGTTTTAAGCTCATGTCATATGTTCAATTTGGTGTGGTATAGGTTCCTATAACTATAATAGTGTTATATTATCCCTTATCAATTTTTTTCTTTTACTGTCCTTGTGGCACAATACTTATTATAGGGTTCATTATTACCCTTGTCTGGTACTTTTCCCTCAAGGTGGCATGAATTTTCGCACTACAACTCTTTGTGATGGGTTTTGGCTTTTTAAATAACCTATGTTATTATGGAAGTAGGGGTAAACTCTCCCCAAAATGAAATCTATTATTATTCAGGAATATTTTCCCTATATTTCTATAGAATGATGATATGATATTGTTGAATATTATGTGGGGTAATTTCTTGATTGATTCTCATACTTCAATGTGATGTGGTGTAACATACCTAGTAAATAAAGAATATAACATTTTCATATTTATTAAAATTTGTGAATTAAATTTTAATTTTACTTTAAGGGAGATTCTACGTTTGATGGTGTACCCGATACGCAACAACTAATTTCTATGAAAATTTACGTTGCACACAATGTTAAGTTATACCAAAAAATAATATATTAATAGTATTAATTTAAATGGTAGTTAACGCCTAGATATTTTATTGGAAGGAATGAGTATTACTAACTACAATATTATTATATATGTTTGTTAAATTATTTTACATTTATCCAATAAAAGATAGAGTCTTAAAATGTGAATGAATCTAATTTTAAGCATAAATAATCTAATATTCCTTAAAAGGTTAATTTACTGCCTTTTTATGCAGAACCCTCTTTAAATATAGTTTTGGTCACTTCTTTATGTTCTATTTGAAAAAATAAAATTCTTCTTTATATTCCTAACATCAAAATTTTTATTGGGTAAATTTTCTGGTATTTTGCTGATAAAATTCATTTTTAATGAATAGTTAAAATCATTGTATTTTAATTCAAAACTACCTTCTAATCTAATTTATTTATATGATTATATTATCATTTTAATTGGTTTTAAAGTGTAATTAAATTATATTTTTACCATTTAATCCATTTTTTTCATTGGAATTAATTTCACTTTGAAATTGGACATAAACAAGTGTTAATCTTTTGATAGTTATTATTTCTTAAAGACAAACTTTTTGTGTTGACAACGGGAATTAATTTTAAATTAATTTATTAAAATTATTATTATTTGTATTTGGAAAAATAGGAATCATTTTTTAATTCATAATATCAAATATTTCTTTGGCTTAATTTTATTTATTTTTCTGAAGACCTTCAATTTTTGATGAATAGAGAAAACACTGAGTAATCGTTAAAACAAGACTTTTTCATTTTAATGAAATTTTACCACTTCTGTTAATTGAATTTCCAAAATCGTACATACATGTTTGTTATTAGTAAGTAAAATTTGTTTCAATGGGATGAAATTAATTTTTGTTAAATAGTGACTATTGGCTTTTATTTAACGCAGTTAATGGTAAATAGGGCAATTCAACGTAAAAATAATATTATAATAAAATGAAAATAATAAATTATCATAAAATGTGTCCTAATTCTATTTATGGATATATTTTTTACCATGGGAATCCTTGGGTCGATTTTGGGACCCCGTGGATCCACTTAAGAGTGAAAATGACACTTTATATTAATTAATTTAATGTAAAGAAAAAAATGACATAAACATATATCTTTTAGTAAATTAATTTTTACATGGGGTTATATAAGTTATAACTTCGACTATTAAAATTAATTTTGAATCTAAAAAAATTTCCAAAATCATGGATGTTTTTTATAATTTTTAGAAATCACATAAATACAATTATTTACGACACAATAATGATGCAATGTTTACCTCATTAAAGAAATGATTTAAATAAATAATATTATAAAAATTAAAACAATATCTAAAACCTATATAATTATTATTGTATGAATTTATTTCGAACATGATTCATCTTATCTTTGACTTTAAAGAGTTTTGGATCTTTAGAAATAGAACATTATTATATAATAAAATAATGTTTTCAATCTTTACTAAAGAGCCCCTCCTCCCCCTTATAAAAATCCCCCACCTCTAACTCATTAATAACACCTCTCATTCCCATTTTATCATACAAAATCTACCCAAATAATCTCTAAATATACCTTTGTTCTACATATAATCCTTACCTTAGGAAGAAGGCACTTCATGAAATCCTTTTGGTTCCAAACAAAGGGAGTTACCCGATTTAAGGATAACGTCTTCTGTTAAGTTCTTTTCTTTTATTTTACTTCTCCAACCCCCTAAACTCTTTTTATTCCATTATATTATAACAACACTAGTATCCTCAATATAATAGGTTTTTTATTATAAGGATTCTAAATATACTTACACACACCTCCATCTAATGGGTAAAGAACATACTGTTTTTGTGGACGGCGAACTACTGCCTCACGAAATGAGAATTGTTCAATATTCTCCCATCACCTCATATAGTGGCACTTAAGATGGAACATTATTTATATGTGATATATATTATATTTATATTTTTTATATTCTTATGTATTTTCCATTTATCGAATACCTTAATGGTTTCCATAGTGGCTAAATATGATAATTTCATTTGAGGAAGTGCGGACTACCACCCCCTCAAAGTGATATGACTCGTTCATGTCATACGTGAAATGTATAAAATATAGAGTTACTGAAATTATATATATGATATTACACTTTAATTATAATACACTTTTGTATCATTATGTTTTCATTCCATTAAATATGAAATAGAAATGAAAGTACCGTTCATGCGTACGTACAACTTACCATCTACATGAACTGTGCATTTCATTTTATACATCCAAATGTTATATACTATTATAAATACATATATATACTAGATATTTATGATGAATAATATATCTAAATCATAAATCATGAATATAATTCTGGAGATAATTTACTTTTTACCACATGAACAACTTGTAATTATAAGAAGTTCATTTTTGACTCAAGTACCAAATATCAAAAAACGACAATTACTAACTTAAATGATTGCATAATGTTTATAACATTGTAATTAGTGATATAAAAGGAATAATAAACTTGAAAAAATTTCCTTAATCAATTATAAATTAACTTTATATTATTATTCAGGAGATTAAATAACGGACGGGTCATGTCAAACACGAGGTAAGGGGTTTCTTATCTCACTTTTAATTCCGTGAGATTTTCATTATTCACCAGTTATTATTTATTACATTTAGTGTATTGTGTACTTAAAGATGATATATTTTATCATGATTCTATTTATATTCATGGTACATTCTGATTCATTTTTTGGTTATTAAATTTTGGTCATACGACTCGATTGACTACAACATGGTAAGGGGTTTTCGCCTCACTTTTTATTCTTGTTAGATTCATCCTATATTTACCAATAATTCCTTTTGTGAATGGTATATACATCCCATGATATTATTATTTGTGTAATATAATTTAATTTATGTGTATTAACATATTTATTGTATGATCTTTCTTTCATGGGGTGTATGATTCATAAGATACCAAATCGGTAAGGAACCCTTCACCCTATTCTTTTTAAAAGACTTCTTTTTTGTTATGTCTTTTAATTTAAATATTATTGTCTGGGGATATCTTATTCAATATCCTTATTGATGTAAATTTTATTTCCAAGTGACGAGATACAAATTTCTCTCTCAACAACTTATTTCCTGAATTTTAAAGTGACTTCATCAGGCTGTCAAATATCTGTAATAGAACTTCTTAACCGAATATCAATTCTCTGGGAAAAACTTATACTTCTTGATTATGTCATTATATGAATATGTGTGAATGTCCTATTATTTATTTAAACGTAATTCCCACTTATATTGGGTGTATTCTAATTGTTCACACATAATTATGTCATTTATTTTTCCTTAATCTAAGGATATGATATCTGCGCTAGACTTTGTCTCAATATACATACCATTGAGGATTATTTGTTGTTATACACCAAATAACTTTTTATATGGTGTATATATTTTCCTTTTTCATATTATGTCATGAATAAATTTATTCTCATGATATTATAATTTTTTTGATTAAATGTTATTCCTCAATTATTTGTATTCAAGAATATCTCTTTTTTTTATGAACTCCTTACCTAAAATATTGTTTTAAATATTTATTATTCTAAATATTTATCATTAATATCCATGTTTTAAAAATGGTTTTAAGGATTTATTTATATGTAAATTAATTTTTTCAAATTATAATTCCTTTCAAATTTTATAAGTGGAATTGGACACTTTGAAACAAAATTCACTTTATAAAATGTTTTAAATGGTTTTTGAAAATGGATTGATAAATAATTGATTATGTCAATATCCTGAAATGATATATTGTGATAGAAATGTGTAAATTTCATCTTTTATTTATTCTTATTTCATGTTTTATGACTACGTTATGGTTCTTCATCTATGTTTACAAACACAGAAGGTTATGTGATTAACGTAGGGTGGGTGAGCCCATGATTGCTCCCCAATGCATTGGGTAACATGACAGAGGTTAACATTAATGTTTCTCTTGATAGATTTAGGTAATATACTATGAAGGGTATTCCAAATGTAAATACCTACATATCTTTGAATGCTAAAATGTAAGTTTGATATGGATTCCACAAGTTAACTTTATGATTTATGATTTCTATGTGTTTTTCATAAATCTTATGATTTCATGAGGTATATTATGATTAAAAAGTATGGTTTTATTGATTTGTTTTTATTGATGGTTTAATGTTTCCTTTCGTTATTTTATAACCCTTAATGAGATTTTTATGCTCATCCCATGCTTTGAAATATTTTTCATAGGACTAAAAGATGAATCGGGTCAAGGATTGGATCAAGGAAAAGTCATGCTGTCTAAAACATATAACTAGACATGAATATTTTTTTCAAGTGTTTTTATTTTATGAAAAAAAT
The DNA here is from genome assembly GCA_963277665.1 of Viscum album. Classification (NCBI taxonomy): domain Eukaryota; kingdom Viridiplantae; phylum Streptophyta; class Magnoliopsida; order Santalales; family Viscaceae; genus Viscum; species Viscum album. The sequence goes on from OY728127.1 coordinate 1,304,450,867, forward strand.
GGAAACTGGGTTGAAGTGTATACTTTATAATTTTTTAGATGTAATGTAATTGTTATTGATTATTTCTATAAAATTCTAAACCTGAAAAGATCATCAATGCGAATTGTTAATTTAACTAAAGATTATGCAATGTTTAATATTGATGCCTTACAGTTGGTATCATCGGTTAGTTTAGATAAATTTAGAGTATAGGGTGTTATATGGGTGTAGGTAATGGATCCCATATATCTAAGAGGGTTATTAACATGTGGAAACATCTGGAGGGTTCTTGTAAAATATTTGGATTTGATAGAAACTTAAACAACGAAGATATAAGGAGGTTGATGGATTAAAGTAATACAAAAGTTTTTATGTTATCTTTAACCTATAAAGGATTATTTTTATTATTATTATAATATTTTATTTCATGTTTATGTGTTTATTATTTTCCGCAGATTAAGGATCAATTTTCAAGATAAAAGGAAAGAGATCTTGCACAACCTTCTTATCCCTCCCCGATGATTTGATCATAACTATTATGGAAAAAGCCAATTAGAATGACTTGGAAAGCCTCTTGAGTATTCAAATCATTGGCATGAAATTTTTTGAGTTATCCCACACCTACACTTTTCTAATACAATTTAGTGGGACATTGTATCTTTTTCATATGATTTCAAGATATCAACATTTCCAATTATATCAAAAAGTGAAATTATAGAAGTGGAGTGAATGTTTTACTTTTTAAATGTGTGACAACATGCCGAAATAGAAATTTATCATCCTGAGGATTATGATATTTGGATTAAAAGATTGATATATTTTTCCTATTCATAATGAGTGAAGCATATTTGGATTGATATTTATAAATAATGAGGATATTCGATCAGCAGGAATGATGTATTAAAAAATAAGGTGGAAATGAATAGTTAATAGATCATGAAGAACATTGAATGATTCAGAAGTCTACATATAAGGGATTCAAGAGTTATGGTATATTTTAGGATGATGAAATGATTAAAAGTATTAAGATTTTTTTATGATGGGATTACTTTGGAATACTTTTTCTAGTATCTTTTACCCTAAATCTTGATATATGAAAATATTATTCATGGAATAATTATCATTTCTTTTGTGGATATAGTTATAAATAACCATTTGGGTTTATATGATCCTTGAATTTGAGGGAATTACAGGTTATTTCTTTTTGGATGAAAATGCCAGGTATGAGATAACATTTTTGGTTAAAATATGTTATGGTTATTTCTGAGGTATTTATCTCATTTTTGGGAATTATACAAAATTAATTAGTTTTTGAAAAAGAAAAACCATAGACCGTGTGACAACTCGTCACGTTGAAAAAAGATGCAGGAATCGAACAGAAAATCAAAGTGCAACTAAGATTTATCACCAACCACTGGACTACGTGAAGTCTATGTTTAGTAGGAGTAACTCTTTTTAGTTAGATGATTTTACAGATCAAGAAAAAGTTGAATTTGGGAACATATTTTGTCTCAAATGGATATACTTAGTATCAAAATATGATTTTGTGATTAATTGATAATGGTTATTTTGGAATACATTCTCTCTTTTGGGAACACAATATGCTTTATGAAAATATAAAACTATGAGATTTAATTTGTGGAGTAATGGTTGAAATATTATTTTGGAAGAATCTTTGTTTTTATTGTGGACATAAGGTGATTTGGGTTATTTATGGGAATGATTAACCTATCATAGAGAATATGTGATTATGGTAATGACACTTCAATATGAGACATTAAGAGCAGTATTTCTTTTTATAAATGATTATCATTTTGGGGATTATCTGATATCGTACTAACCAATTTTGGTTTGGTTAATGCATAAATATTGGGGAAATATACGGTTTATATTTTGTGGATCATGATACTCACTAGAAGTTTATTTTAGAAGTTTTTATGTATCTATGTCATCTTTAATACTCATCATTTGGAGAAAATAAGGGTTTGTGGTAGAAATTTAGTAAAGGATGAAAGTCTACATGATAAGTATTTGTCATTAAGTTCTTAGTCAAGCTCATAAATAAATTCCTCAACTTTATGAAAAGGAACATAAAACAAAATAATTTTCAGGTTACGTTTCTTACTGGGAAACTAATAATCATTTAACCCATCAAAAATTTGTGGTTCTATAGTTCTTAAATTTCTCTTAATAATGTTTTCTATCACTCTGCATCAGATCTTGATAGTTATTTTATCTTCCATATCCATTTTTTTCTACATGGAATCCTTGTATGGGTATCTCGGGTGACCTTTTTATTTCTCTTTATTTATTTTTAAGTGATATTTTTATTGAATATTTTACTGATGTGGGAAGTTAAATTATGTTTCCAAGCCCAATTTTAAAATTGTGAGGACGTAATTCCCAAAATGGGGAAGGATGTAACATCCCAGGTAAATAAAGAATATAAATTTTTACTAGTTATTAAAATTTGTGAATTAAATATTAATTTTACTTTAAAGGGGGTTCTATGTTTGATGGATTATCTGATATGCAACAACAGTTTTCTTTGAAAACATACATTGCACACAACATTGAGTTATACCAAAAAATAATATATTATTATTATTAATTTAAATGGTAGTTAATTCCTAGCCGTTGTATTGGCGGGAATGAATACATCTAACTAAAATATGATTACATATGTTTTTTAAATTTTTTTAAATTTATATAATAAATGATTGAGGCTTAAAACATTAATGAATCTAATTTTAAGCATAAATACTCTAATATTCCTTAAATGGTTGATTTACTACCTTTTGATGGTGAACCATATTTAAATATAGTTTTGGTCACTAATTTATGTTCTATTTGATGAAATAAAATTATTCATTAGATTTGGGATATAAAAATTTACTTTGGGTAAAATTTTGGTATTTTTCTGATAAAATTCATTTTTTTATTGAATAGTGAAAAATATTATAATTTAATTCAAAACTGAATATTAATCTAATTTATTTATATGTATTGATTATCTTATTAATTGGTTTTAAAGTGTAATTATATTATATTTTTACCATTTAATCCAATTTTTTTCAGTGGATGTAATTTCACTGGGAAATTGGACATAAACAAGTGTTAATCTTTTGATAATTATTATTTCAAAAAAACAAGCTTTTTTTGTTGACAATGGAAATTAATTTTAAATTAATTAATGCAACTTATATTTTTTGAATTTTTTAAAATATACATAATTTTTGAATTCAAAATATCAAATATAGCATTGGCTGATTTTTTGTATTTTTCGGAAAACCATCAATTTTTTATAAATAGTGAAAAAGCTAACTAGTAGTTAAAAACTGGATTTTTTCCATTAAATGAAATTTTACCACTTCTATGAATTGAATTTAAAAATTATGACATACATAGTTGTTATCATTAAGTAAAATTTTTATCAATGGGATGAAAATAAATTTTCGTGAATAGTGACTTTTCAATTTTATTTACCACCGTTAAAGGTAAATAGGGAAATTGAAGGTAAGAATAATATTATAATAATATTAAATTACCCTAAAATATATATTAATCCAATTGGTTGATATACTTCAGACCATGGTCATCCTTGGGTCGATTTTTGGATTCCATGGAGCCACATAAGAGTTTTAATGACACTTCTTATTAATTAATTTGAAGTAAAGAAAAAAATGACATAAACATATATCATTTAGTAAATAGATTTTTACATGAGGTTATATCAGTTTTCTCTTAGACTATAAATATACATTTTAAATATAAAAATATTTCCAACATCATTTAATTTTTTATAATTTTTAGACATCAAATAAAAAAAATATTTATGACACAATAATGATGTAGTGTCTACCACATTACGAAATGATTTAAATAAATAAGATCTAAAAGTTAAAACAACATATAAAATATGTCCAATTCTTATTTAATGCTTTTATTTTTAACATGAGTCCTATTATCTTCATCTTTATTGAGTTTCGTATCTTTAGATACATAATGTCAATATATAATAAAATAATGTTTTCAAACATTCCTAAAGCTTCCCTCCTCCCCCTTATAAAAATCCCTCAACTCTAACCCATTACTCACACCCCTAAAGCCCCTTGGATCATCAAATATATTCCCGAATAATCTCTAAATATCCCTCTATTCCTCCTAGAATCATTACCTTTGGAAGAGGGAACTTCAGGAAAAATCCTTTCGGTTCAAACCAAAGGGAGTTACTTGATTTAAAGGTAACGTCTTCTCTTAAGTTCATTTCTTTTATTTTACTTCTCAACCCCCTAAACTCTTTTTATTAATTTCTTTTATAAAAACAACAATATACTAAATATAATTGTTTGCTTTTATGAGAAGGATTCAAACTATACTTACATACACCTCCATCTAATGGGGAAAGATCATATTGTTTCTGTGGATTGTGAACTACTTCCTCATGAAATGATGATTGTTCAATCTTCTCATATCACCTCTTATGGTGGCCATTAATATTTAAATTTATTTATATGTGATATATATTATATTCATATATTTTATATTCTTCTGTATATTATATATATATAATACATTTATGGTTTTTGTAGTGGGTAAATGCGATAATTTCATTTGAGAAAGTTCGGACTGTAGCCCCCTCAAAGTGATATGACTCATTGTTTTCATACATAGACTATAAAAAGGATTGAGTTACAGAAATTATATATATTATATTATACTATAATCATAATATACCTATGTATCATTATGTTTTCATACCATTAAATATGAAATGGAGATGAAATTAATGTTCAAGCGTACGTACGGCTTACCATCTCCATGAACGGTGCATTTCATTTCATACGTCCAAATGTTATGTAATATTATAAATAAATATATATATATATACTGGATATATATGATATATATAATATCTACATCATTAATATCATTTGGGAGATAATATACTTTAGAACACATAAACAACTTGTAATTATAAGAAGTTCATTTTTTAACTCAAGTACCAAATATCGACAGAAAGACCATTATTTACATAAATGATTTCATAATGTTTATAACATGGAAATAAGTGATATAAAAGTAATAATAAATTTGATAAAATGATCTTAAGAAAGTAGAAATTAATTTTAGTTTATTATTCAGGAGATTATAGAACGAACAGGTCAAGTTAGACACGAGGTAAGGGGTTTTCTTATCTCACTTTTAATTCCGTGGGATTTCCATTTTTCTCCACTTATTATTTATTTAATGTGGTGTATTGTGTACTTACACTATAAATATATTATCACTATTCTATTTATATTCAAGGTATTTGGTGATTCATTTGCTGTTTATTAACTTTTGGTCATACAACTCGATTGATTACAACGTGGTAAGGGGTTTTCACCTCACTTTTTATTCCTGTGAGGTTCTTGATATATTTACCACATGTTTCTTCTGTTTGGTGTATGTACTTCCCATGATTGTATTTATTGTGTAATATAATCTAATTAATGGGTATTTTAATCTTCATTTAATGATCCTTCTTTTATAGGGTGTATGCTTCGTAAGTCGCCAAATCGTTTAGGGAACCTTTCACCATATTCTTTTTAAGAGACTTATTTTTTGTTATGACATTTAATTTACATATTATTGTGTTGGGATATGTTCTCATATATTATTATTAATGTAAATTTTATGTGCATTTTATGATATTCCATTTTCTCTCTCATGAACTTCTTTTATTAATTTTAATGTGACGTCATTAGGCGGCTGAATTTCTGTAAGAGAACTTCTGAACCCAATTTCAATTATCTGGGTTAAACTTATGCTTATTTATTATGTCTTTCGGTGAATATGTTTGAATGTAATAATATTGTTTAACACTTAATATCCACTTATATTGGTTGTATTCTTATTGTTCACACATAATTATGTCATTTATTTGTTCATAATCTATGGAAATTATATTGGCAAGGGACTTTGTCTAAATTTACATTCTATTGAGACTTATTTGTCATTATACTCTAATTCACTTTTATATGGTTTATATATTGTCCTTTTAAATATTATATCATGGATACATTTATTCTAATGATATTCTATTGTTTTGATTAAAAGTTATTCCTCAATTATTTATATTCAAAGATCTCTCATCTGGTTAATAACTCCTTATCTAAAATATTATTTTAAATATTTATTCATCTAAATAATTCTCATTAATGTACATGTTTTAAAAATTGTATTAATGATTTATTTATACGGACATTAATGTTTTAAAATTATAATTCTTTTAAACGTTTCAAAGTGGAATGGGACACTTTGACTGAAAACTATCTTTATTAAATGTTTGAAATGGTTTACGAAAATGGTTTGAAAAATAATTTATGATTGAAATATCATGAAATAATATATTGTGATAGAAATGTGGAAATGATATCTTTCCTTTATGATTTTTTATGTGTTATGAATAAGATATGGTTCTCGGTAATTTTTTACGAATACGAGTGGTACTATGATAAACCTAGGGTTGGTGAGCCTAAGATAGCTCTCCAATTCATTGGGTAACATGAAAAAGGTAAATGTTAATGTTTCTCCTAATATATTTTGGGAACATGCTGTGATGGGTATTCCAAATGTGACTCCCCAAATAGTTGTGAAATCTATAAAGTATATTTGATATGGATTCTATAAGTTACCTTTATGATTTATGATTTCTATGTGTTATTCATAAATCTTATGATTTCATGTGGTATGTTATGATTGAAATGTATGGTTTAATTGATTTGTATTTATTAATTAGTTAATGTTTCCTTTCATTATTTTATAACCCTTACAAAACCTTTTATGCTCATCCCATGTTTTGAAATGTTTTTCACAGGACTTAAAGTTTAATAGTGTCGAGGATGGGATCAAGGAAAAGTCATGTTGTCTAAAACATGGAACTAAACATGAATTTTATTTTTAAAGTTATTTTTTTCATAAAAAAATAAAAAATGAGTAGAAGTTTCAAATTTGTATTTTTCTTGAGATTTAATGTAATAGTTAGGGCCAAATTCTCTAAAAATATAAACCTGAAAATATCCTCAACGTGAATTATTAATTTAATTCATGATTATGTAATATTTAAGAATGGGTCCATACAGGTGGATTTCCCATATTAATTATGGTTTTTACATTAGGTAATGGTTAGAAAATTTAGATAAATGAGTACTTTTGATTCTTCTTGGACTCCTTGGTCTTCTTTGAGAGATAATGTATATATGCATTATTGGATAAAAACAATGAGATAAATTTTAAGTACTCTAAGATTCCTTTATTTTTCTGGAGATTCATACCATTATCGGTTAGAGATTGGATGACCAGGACCACTCTTAGTTCTTATGTCTAATTATTTTGTATATCTGGATTTATCTCTTTTTCATTCCTTAATTACCCCTCAGTACACATAATTTTTAATTGAATTAATTATTAGCCTTTTATTTATGGTTTTAGAGATTCTATTTGAGTATTTTTACACTCAACCATGCAAAGTATTTTCCCCCACATGTGGTGTATATGTGATGTTGATGCACAAAAAGATGATGTTCTTTGTGGACAAGGATCTTTTATAGATTTTTTGGAGTTGATTCTTATCGTTGGCCTTGGTGGACATATTATTGGTGGGTATTAAGGATCCTTTGAGTTCATAATAGTCATAGACCTTAGTATTTAGATCTATATTGTTGTGAGGTCTTCAACTCAATTTCTTAGGTCGGGTTTCCACTTTAGTTATTGGGTGTGTATTTTCCCACTTTTTCATTATGGTGTATACACTATTTATCTGTATGGATCTTAGTAGTTGTTCCATGAATTTTTTTTATATAGTTTAGTTGGTAATAAATATTATGTAGTCATTAATAGATGTATTATATAATAGAGATATGTATCAATTTTAGGTTCATATAGGAAATTACCAATTATAATGTGAGAAATTCCTACATGATGCTAGCCACTAACCCTTAAAATATTGGAGGAAATATGAGGGTGGCACACATGACTTACTAATGGCCTAGGGTGCGGCCTCTATGTGTTGGAATAATAAGTGTTAGGGGTCTTTATTGAATAGTTATATCATAGTTGTAAAGACCTAAACCCTAGTAGGACCGAATAGTTTATTAGTATTTGAGAATTATTTACATAATTGAATATAACATTATAATTGAAAGTATAAAATACCACATATTATTTCTTCTGAAAACATCATTTTTCTCTAGTTTATTCATGCATATAAAACAACAATATACATCATGGAATACTGGGGAAAATAAACATGAGAAAAAGGGTTATATCAGATGTCTAATAAGTTTAATCATACAAAGGAATCTATACAAGGCACGAATAATATGGCATAAAATAAATTGAAATCAAATAGTTCCATAATCACATGAGCTAAAAACATATCCATGGATATCATAGATGATAAAATAATCACATGAAAAAAATATATCTAATCTCATAATGAGATAATGAATAATGTGGGAAATCATAAACATTCAATTTGGGCTTCAACTAAGACATCATACAAGAATGAGTAAGGCCTCGTCGATTACTCAAACTAGTTTGTCTTGTGATACCTACCAATGCGTCGATGGGATATAGTGGGCCCCAGCCATCACGTATTAAAAAAAATTCTTTATATGAAATAAGTGATAAATAATCAACATGGACATCCATATTAAATATATCATATGAAATGTAAATAATTTCCCCTTTCTATAAACATAAACATAAACTATCCTGAGTAATAAGGTGAATGGTATCAAAATAGTAAATCCTCAATCAAAATGATCATAAAACATTAAAAAAATATGGTAGATGGAATCAAAAAATATCAACTACAATGGATCATAATATTTATAAAATAATGTTGACATATATGAAAATAATTTAATAAGATCGTTAATATATTCTTGTGGAAAATACCTTTTAACTTTAAAAATCACTTATTTGAAAATGTTGTGCAATTAAAAATGAAAACCCATTATTTGAAAATAACCTTATAAAATTATAACATAATATTCAAAACATTGATGAATCGTGATTATGGGAGAATATACCTATGCTGTAAAAGTTAAAAAACATTCCACAGATATTTTTGTCCCAAACGTCACAAAATACCATATTTTGGAAAATGAAAAAATTATTCATTTCATACCATTTTTTTAAAATTAAAATATTGGTAAAAATTAATTAAATATTCATTGTATAAAAGTAATAATATTTTTCAAATATTTTTAGAAAACTTATATATGGAAGATAAATATACTTTAGTTCATACATAAACAAAAACAATCCTAATCAGTAATGATATTGTGAAACAAATCCTTATAAATATGGTTTATTTTGAATTATAAGTCCCTTAAAATAAATAACTTCAACATAAAATTTTAATATCATAAAGATAAATATTTTAATTATTTAAAAAAATAAATTTTTCTTTATATAAACAACATAAAAGGAATAAGTGGTGATTATGACATAAGTCTTATGGAAGAAAAATTGAGACAATAAACCCTTACCTTGATATAAATATTATATTTATTGACTTAATACATTTTTATAAACATGATTTAAAGTTGGATATGGTGGATGAGTCGCATCACATCATGGAGACGGTCAGCCATATGTATTCACGGGTGATATTATCATTCCCTTAATGATGAATGGGTAGAGAAATTGGTGATATATTACATTTAAAGAATCAATATAATGTCATAATTATCATAATTATATATTATTTTAATCATCATAATCATCCAATTAATGTGGGGATGAGAAAAAAATTACACCTCTACGTGGACAAAGCAATTTGTACATACACACACATGGTGCTTTTGTTTTTTTAGGATGGATAAAAGGATGAATGTGGTTGTATCATAATAATAATAAAATATTAGAATATATATAACAATGTATTTATTAATTTAGTAAATAAACACTACATGAAGTAGAATTAGACGAAAAAATAAACTTTCAAGAGTTGGTAAAGATGAATACCTCTTCTTGAGAAGACTTCCATTAGATCTCTTCATAAGTGATAAAGGGTTGGTCTTTTGGAAGGACCAGAACCTATATAACATGGATAATGATGTGGGGAAGATTAATGGGTATTATTATTATTATTATATAACTCTCATGTTCAGATAAATAGGTGAAGTAAGGGGTTACCATTTATAATTGGGATGAGGGGTGCTTTTGGAATTCCTCAAAATATTAATATATAATAAGAATATTCTAGATTCATATGCTTATAAATGGAATCTAAATAAACATGAGATGAAATTTTAGACCATATATTATCCCCTTTGTTCTTATTTAATAATATTATTATTTTTAAATAGTTTTATAAAATATTAATCCCATAAATAACATTATTTTCAATTTTGATATTATTTAATACATTGATTTTAAAAAAATAAAGACGAAAATAAAATTAAAACCCAATATTTTATCATATCCAAAAAATGTTTTGGTAATCCATATAATTTATGTATCACATTATATATGTAAAATTATGTTACTTTTAATATTTTTAATATCATTTCTTTTATTTTTCAGTTACTTGAATAATTACTACATTAGTGTTGTGTAATAATTTAAGTAAATTATTTCTTCACTAAAAAATAAAATTAAAATACCATTATGTAGATAAATTTTTTTAATTTTAAAATTCTATTTATACATGAAAAAATTCTTTAGATAACACCATATTAAAAAATATTATACTTATTAAACACAATAGTGTGACATATTTGTATTTTCATTAAATAAAATCCTATAAAAGCCATAATCTCATAAATGTGGCCATTATATTTATATTATTTATATTTGGGTAGGTTTGGACGAAATAGACTTATATAATAATATTTAATCAAGTGTTAGGTTACTTTTCTAGTCCATATCACTTTATTTCTAACTTTAAATGCATGATTTACTTTTAACTTGGTAATAAAAATTACTAAGGATACTATTCATATTGATAAAAAGGGAAATGTTTTATAAATGTTTCTAAAAAATAAAAATATTAATTCTATTATTCAAATTGGAAACATAAAAGTGGTCTTATTTAATTTAAAATTAAATTTTTAAAATGAAATGGAAAACAGTTTTTCTAAAAATTAACATTTAAGTATAAAAATGTTTCCCTACCAAATACAACAATAAAATTTATTTAAGTGAAATTAATTTTATTTTTAATAATATAATTGAACTAATTGTATATTTTACCCATTTTAAAATAAAATATTAATTTTTAAATATTTAAATAAAAATAAAATTTTCAATAAAAATATTACTTTTCACCATTCACTATAAAATCAATCTTTTAAGAAAAATATAGCAAAACATAATCATAAAATAATCTTGATATTATAATTTCGAAAATTAAGCCTATTTTATGAAATAATTTTTCTAAAAGTTTTAAAAATTAATTATATTTATTTTCTAAAATGAATAAATATAAATCATTTTATGATGAAAACTTATTTTTGAAAAATAAATTGACTTATTAAAAATTTTGTGTTTATTTCCTAGGAATTAATAATTAAATTTTTATTTAATATAACCTTCACATATATTATATAATATGGTTATTCCTATTCATACCCACTAATTCATTGTCTATGTTATAACGGGCATGCTAAAATAATATTTTAATAGTATATCTTGGTTTGTTTAAGCTCGAAATTGTGTGTTGTATATTATATATATCATAGAGTTCTTTTAAAATATGAGGGTTTTTTGAACCAAAATATATCAAAGAGATTAAATGTATCTAAAGTAAATATTCCATAAAATCATGGGTTGTTACATTCTCCCCCTATCCAAATTTTATCCTCACAATTTACAAAATGTCACCTCAAGAATATATTTTGGTAGTTTTTCATCATTATTTCTTCATATTACCATGTACCCTCTTTTATCTTATTTTTTCCTCTAATGTAACTTTACCAGATGAGTTTTATGATTCATAAAAACTTTTTCTCTAGTATCCATAATTTATATAGGCTCTTAAGAGTAATATAAATCTGGTTTCAATTCTATTTCTTCATAAGTGAGAACATGTGTCAGGTATGACATGTACATCCTTAAAAGAGATATATGGAACACATCATCTACTTTAGAAAATCTTAGTTGAATTTCACAAAAATAATCCACAAATCCAGTAATTTACCTGATTTCAAAAAGGTCTAATGTACCTATGGCTCAGTTTTCCTTTCTTACTATATCTTATAACACAAATCCATAGAGATGCCTTCAGTAAAACGTGATATCCCCCTTGAAATTCCAAATATTTCATCAATTGTCTACATAAATATTTTTTAATTCATTTATTTGTATTAACATGGGTTCAAATAGTCATTAAATTAGATGATTTATCCTCTATAACTTATGGGCCTATAATATTCCCTTCACCAACTTCATCCCAACAAGTTAGAGTACAACATCTCTTTCCGTATAATGCTTTATATGACACCATCTGAATACTTAAATGGAATCTATTTTTATAGTATAATTCTACAAGAGATAAATAATGATACGAGATACCAAAAATTTAATGTTATCATGAACTCAATAGGTCTTGTAATGTTTTTATAGTCCTTTGTGATTTCCCATTTGTTTGAGGATGATAAGCGATGCTCAAATAAAGTTTAGAATCAAGATCCTTTTGAATAATTTTCCAAAATTTTGATGTATATCATTGACCATGATCAGACAAAATTGAAATAGCTCCACCATGAAGTATTACAACTTCATTAATATAGATTCCTTCTAGGCACTCTAGTGTCAAATATTCTCTTATGGTGAGGATATGTGCATATTTGGTTAGTTAATCAAAAATGAACCATATTTCATCAATATTCCTTAGATTATTTGTTAATTGAGTGAAAAAAACTTTTTAATGTCATCATATTTCCATGTACTAATAGGTAGAGGTTTCATGATTCCTCTGGTTTTCTATCCCACAGCCTTCACTTTTTGAAAAATCAAACATCTTGAAACATAATAAACAATTTACCCCTTCATATTATTCCCCCAAAAAGTTCCTTCAAACCCCTATATATCATGGTGATACTATGTTTTATAGAGAAATTTGAGATGTGAGAATCATCCAATAATTCCATTTTAATCTCATTTTTATATGAGCCACGTAATCCCTTTCCAAATTTAATAACTCCATCCTCATAAATGAAGTCCTCCAAATTTCCATCATTCACAGCTATAATTTCTTATTGGAAATTCTAATAATTATATTGAGAAATTTTTATATTTTATAATAAATATAGACTGGAAACCATTTGAAAATGTAGTGATACTTCACATTCTATTATAATTACTATATATATCATTACTAAATAAATTAACACAATATCCCTATCAATACACATTTTTTATAACTTTATGATCCTTCTTACTCAATACATCTGCAACCTTATTTTTATTCTATGTGTGGAATTTTATTGAGTAATAATAATCCTTAAGTAGCATGGTCCATGATATTTTCCTCCTCTTCAGTTATTTTAATGAGGATATATATTTCAATCTCTTTTGTTATGTATATATCTCATAACTTTCACCATAGAGATAGTGTCTCTATATCTCTAGACCAAAGATTATGGATGCTCACTCAATATATTTGGTTGGATAGTTTTTTTCATGAGTTTTTACTACCTTTAAGCATAGATAATAACTATATCATTCTACATAAGGATACATCCAAATCTTATCCTTGATGCATCAATGTAAAAAAATCCATCATTTCCGGATTGTAGATTTAAGATCAAAGCATTCATCAATGTCTTCTTCAATTCCTCAAAACATTCTTCACAATCATTAATCCAATTAAACCGAACCCCTTTATGAGTAAACTCTATTAATAATTTATATAGATAGTAGTTTTTTTGAATTAATCAATGATATTAACCTCCCAAACCAATGAGACTATGTTCCTTGGTTTTTTTGTTGGTATGGGCCTTTCTAGGATTTTCTATGTTTTCGCAAGATCAACTGAGAATCCAACCTTGGAAAAAATATGGCTAAGAAGAGAAACTTTTAGAATCCATAATTCACACATGATAAATATACCTTATAAAAAATTTCTTATATGAGTCCCATGAACAATCCACATGTTGTTCTCATGGTCCACATAGTTCTTGTAGTACACCAAGATATCATTAATAAATTCCACAATAAAATTATCAAGAAATTCCTCGAATACTCTGTTCATTGGATGCATAAAATCATAGGTTCAATTAGTCAATACAAATGGAATTATTGAAAACTCATAATATCCATACCTCTTGTGAAATGTTGTGTTCATAATATATTCCTTCTTTACTCACAATTGAAGATATCCTGAATAAATGGAAATATTTGACAAATATTGAGAACTATAAATTTTGTTGAATAAGTCATCAATGTGAGGTATAGGATACTTTTTCTTTATCATATTATCATTGATGTCCCTATAATCAACACACAACCTCATAAATCTATCATTATTTTTAACTAAAAGAATATGGGGTCCCCAAGGTGAAACACTAGGGTTGATAAATTCATTATCACACAACTCTTATAGTTGTTTCTTCAATTCCACTAATTCCAAAATGGCCATTCTATATTGATTATTCAATGTAAATATTTGATGAGGTACTAAAACAATGTAAATATCCTTATTGCGTTATGAGGGATGTCCAGGAAAATCATTATGAAATACATTAATATAATTCTTATAAAATAAGTACATCCAAAATTTGGAGATTTCATTTTTTCAATTATTGATTGTCTGTTATCTTCTTCCCAAAGAATATCATTGAGAAGACCTATTATTGGTGGATCTAGAAATTACTTTTGTGATGAAGTATCAACTCTAATGATAAAAAAAATCCATATCTTCATCACAAATCATAACTTCCTTCTATTTGAAATAATTGTTTACATCATATTTTAAAATCCATTCTATACCAAGGATTATATCAATGTAAACCACAGATATGATAATAAAATCCTCATATAGATAAAGATTATTTGTCATAATATGAACATCTTGACACATCCCTAATTCAATGATGTTTCAACTTGGAGGTTTGACTAAAAAAATCCTTATTAAGGTGAATGTAATGTGTATAATTTATTAAGAAAACTGAGTAAATATAAAATATAATGATGACCTCAAAAAAAAAAGAATTAGAATTTTTTTAAGATATGATTAATGTACCTACCACACATCATTAAAAACTTTAACCTCATATATTTTGATCACATAATCTTTTCTTTATATCTATATACTTTTTTGGGGTTGGATTCCAAGATTCATATGAAAATCATGTTCATAGTGTCCAATCTATATATAGAATAAAAATTAAAACTTATTTCCTTACCTTATAATCATGGGATTGGTATCCTTTTTCTCCAAACATGTAACAAACTATCATTCCCAACACGCATGTATCATGATGTTTCTTCCCACATATATTGTATGTTTGAAATTAAAACATTCATTTATTCACCTTTTCTTTATTTCCTTTTCAAGAGTACAAAGCATCAATCCTCTTATATTTTTTCCATTCAAAACCATAAGACGTAGAGAATTGTTTCTATATCTTAATCACACATGATATGATATCCTCATATGTTGAGAATATTTAGGAGACTATTTCCATTTAAATAACTGTCTAAATCCCATCAAAGAAACTTTCAATATTCCTCTTTAAGTTACATACATAGTTCACATCATTCCATGCTAAAATCTTAATGTTTGATTCATATTTATCATTTTTATCATCATCCTTTTGTATGAGGATCAATAATTTCCTTTCCATATCCACTATTTTCTCCTAAGGAAAATAAATTTCCAAGAGAATATCTTAAAAATTATTCCATTCCATGATTGTTATTTCCACATCATCATTAGTGTTTGGAATCAATGACAACCATTGATCGACATCCCCAAATAGATGATAAACTTCCAAGACAACCATCTCCATTTTATTACTTCCCTGGGCAATAAACATCCACTATTCGGAACTTGTTCATTGATCAACTACAAATAGATTTGTATTTTCCTTGAATGATGGAGGTTACAGACAAATGAAACGGTCTAACATTGTTACACTACATTGTAGATATACAGAATGATCCATATTATCTAGGTTATTTGTTATAACCTGGTTCAGATGTCCCAATATAGTTATAATTTGTTTAGATCTAGATGTAGATCATACTACAACTTCCTTATCTTTTCTAAGAGTAAAATACCTTCATGGATTTTGTGCATTGACATGGTTTCCTTTTCTTCCACTATGAGACATACCTAAATAATGGCATATAATATATTATAACATTAAATTATGATTCAAAATGAATAATTTCAAGACTATTAAAACAAATTATGTAAATTGAGAATCTATGTATAACTAATCTGAGAATCATGAGATTTGATTTTTTGGAATATTCTCAATGTATATCATGGGGTTATGCTCCAAAATCTATCGTTTCATAAATCTAGTTTTCATGGTTTCTACCGGAATTCCTATAATACCAACTATAAATACCCCCAACCTAGTATCCTTGATTCAGTGTTTAATTTATTACATTATACTAATATAAAATGAATCATATCCGAAAGGAACAAATAGTTTATTATTCATGGAAAACTATATACATACTTGAATCTTACAATACAATTGAAAGTATGAAATACAACATAGTATTTCCTTTAAAAACCATTTTTTTCAAAATATTATTCTTTTATTTAAATCATAATATACTTATTAGCATCTAGGGGAAAGGTAAACATAATAAATAGGGTGAGATTAGTTGTTTAGTAAGTGTAAGAATTGAACTTACTCTAAATAAGGATTGAATAATATCTTAATAAATAAATGGAAATAAAATAATTTTATAATCACATGAACTTAGAACATATCTATGGATATAATGATTAATATAATAATCACAAGTAAATCTATAAATAATATCATAATGAGGGAATTCATAATGTGAGACGTCATAAGCATACCATCAAGGATTTGACCAAGACATCATATATAAATCAGTAAGGTGTTATCCAATACCCAAACTAGTTGGTCTCGTGAAACCTACTAATCCATCAAGGGGAAATAGTGGGACCCACCCATCACTGAATAAGTCTAATTCATTTTTAATATTAATGGGATGAAAATAATTAACATAAATATTCATTTTCAAATTAACATATGAAATGCTTATAATTACCTAAATCAATAAGCATAATCATAAACCATCCGAAGTAATATGGAAAAGGGTATCAAAATAGTACATTCTCAATCAAACTCATCATAAATAATTCAATAAAATATGTTATATGTTTCATAATATATCAACCTCAATGAAGTATAATATTAAACAGTGTGTGACAACTTATATAAAATTCTTTAATAATATTGTTACAAATTTATTAATGAAAATTCCATTTTCCCTTTAATGATCACTTATTATTAAGAAAACTATGCAACAATAAGGGGAAAATTTTGTTTTAAAATAAACTTGTAAAATTGTAATCTTTAAAAAATTGAATAATCATTCCAGTGGGAAAATACACTCATGTTATATAAATTAAAACAACATTTCATCCCTATTTTTGTGAGCAACATAAAAAGTCACCTTATTTGGAAAATAGAAAAAAGATTCCTTTTAATCCATTTTTTGTAAGAATTTCAACACAGGTAAAATGGATTAAATATTCATAGGATAATATGAAACACGTTTTTGAAAATATATTTAGAGAACATGGATATAAAATAGAAATATTCTCTATTGGATAAATAAACATAAATAATCTCCGATAATAACGAGATTGTTAAATAAACTCTTACAACTGGTGTTTCTTTTGAGTCATAATTATCATAAAGGAGATAAATTTAATTATAACATTGGATACCAGGAAGTTAAATATATTAGTGATATAAAATATTAATGGTGCACTCTATACCCCACACAAAGGAAATAATGGTTGAATATTACATATGTCTCATGGAAGTAAACGTGAGAAAAGAAACCCTTACCTTGTGTTTTAATTTAGTTGAATATGATTTAACATCCTTTATAATGGATTAAATATGGTTATTAATTTATAGCATAACAATATATATATTCATTATATTATATATAATCCTTTTATAACTTCTTACTACCATCATGTTAAAAATATTGTTTTATTACCATTGTTTCAGGTGTTAATTGCTTCATTATTCCATGCATGTTTGTCACAAAAGATCTGGTTCGTATGCATGGGATATTGGTTTTTCAACTATAGAATGTTATTAATTCTATATGTATAATATTAAATGATTTATTACATTTTTTAACAATTATTTTATGTTGTTTATGGAAAATGAGTTGCATCGCTTCATGGAGATGGTAGGTTATATGTATGTACGAGTGATGGTATCATTCCATTAATGGTGAATTTATAGGGAAATGAACGATATATTACTTTTATAGAGTTATTATGAATTCATAATTATGACATATTTCAACTATTTTTATCATTATAACCACCAAAGTATTGTGGTGAAGAAAAAAAATACACTAGTACGTGGAGATGGTAAGCTGTAAGTACGCATGTGTAGTGATTTCATTTTTCATAGGATAGATAAACAGTGGAACATAGTTTTATCATAATCATAATAAAATCAATTTATCTATATGATATAGGATTTATTTATCTAGTTTTTAAACAATGCATTAAAAGTAAGTAGAATAAGAAATAAACATGAAATAGTTGGTAAAGGTGATTTCATATTTTTCGGAAGACTTCTTTTATATCTATTCTTAAAGGATCTTGGATTTGTATTTTGGAAGTACTAGAACCTCTATAACATAGATATCAATTTTTCGAATAGTAATTTTTGGATTTTTTTGATCTATATGGCTCAATGTAGTGTAAAGAGGTCAAGGAAGGGGTGCCTTTTATAATACAGGTGAGAGGAACATTTTGGAATTCCTCAAAATATTAATATATAATAAGAGTATTCCAAGCCATATACTTCAAAATGGAATATAAATGCATAGGGTATTAAATTATGTACCATATAATATCCCCGTTGGTATTATTTAATGTTTTTAGGATTTTTATATAATTTAATAAAATATTAATCCCATAAAATATTATTATTTTCAATTTTGATACTATTTATTATATTGACTTTAAAAAAATAATGAATACAAGTTAAATTCAAAACAAATACTTTTAACTTCCTAAAAATTTATTGTTAATCTAGATAATTCATTGATATCCTTAAATATCTCAAATTATTATAATTTTAATATTTTTATTATCAGTTATTTGATTGTTCTATTAATTAAATAATTATTACATTATTGTTGCATAAGAATTTAGGTTAATTTTTTAACAAAAAAATAATAATAAATTACTAGGATGAATATAAATATTTTATATTTCAAAATTCTGATTAAAATAATTGTTATCATTGGGATAACACCATGTTAAAAAAATATTGTACTTATTAAACACAAGAGTGTGAAATGATTGACTTTTTGTTAAATAAAATACTATAAAAGTCATAATCTTTTCCAAGTGGTAATAAAATTAAATATAATAGATTATTGTTCTATTTTGGATGAAATTGAATTATCCAATAATATTTAAACATGTTTTAGGTTCATTTAATAGTCCTTATCAATTTTTTGACATTAATTACCTAATTAACATTTTATCTGGGTAAAACAAAATTACTAAGGTTACTATTCGTAATAACCAAAAATAAAAGGGGAATATTTAATAAATTTTTACATAATTATTCAAAATATGGAATAAATTATTCAAAATTAAAAATATAAAAGTGTCACAATTTAATTTAAAATTAAACTAGTAAAATGAATTATAAATTTTTTTTCTTCTAAAAATGGCCTTTTAAGTATAAAAATGTTTATATGCCAAATACTACAATAAAATTGATTCAATTGAAATTAATTATATTTTTAATAATATAATTTTACTAATTTCAATTTTTAATCCTCTTAAAATATAATATTATTTTGTAAATGATTGAATTAAAAATTTAGTTTTCTTTAAAAATAGTATTTTGAACTTTTCACTAGAAAATAAATATTTTAAGAAAAAAAATATCCAAAAATAATCATTGGATATTTTTTAAATTATTTTCCAAGATAAAATTTATTTTATTGAAAAAATATTTTAAATGTGTAAAAATATTAATTATATTTATTTTCACATTGGAGGAAATAATAAAGTTTTCTAATAAAATGTATTTTTAAGAATAAAATGACATTATAAAAAATTGTGTCTTTATTTCATAAGAATTAATAAATAATTTTGAATTTAATATAATATTCAAATATATTTAAACATATTTTTATTATTATTCATACCCACCATTCAATGGCTAGTTATAATTTTTATGTTAAAAGAATATTTTAATAGTATGTCATGGTTCATTTAAGCTTGATGTTCTGTGTTCTATTCGCTATCGAACATAAAAATATTTTAAAATATTAGGTTTTTTTAAACCAAAAGATATAAAAGTGAATAAATTTATCAGAAATAAACATGCCTTAATATATTGGTGTGTTAAAATATCTATTAAAACATCCATGTCTTAAGGTATCCCTGTACAAATGTTATTATAGTATGTGAATAGATTAACTTATCCTAAGATTATTTGGTCTAATTTACCCCATGACCAATTTATTTGGTCATTATAGTGCACAATAGAATCATATTAAAGAGTTTATCCATTTTATTTGTCATGTAAATGATCTTATTGTCTGCTATAAAATGGAAAGGTTACAACCAAGGGAGAGGAAAAAGTCTACTCATTTGAAAAATGAGAGTGATTGGCCTCGATAATGAGGCATGAGAATATGATAAAATATATGCCACAAGGATGGTAAAAATGATAAAAAGTATCCCAATAAATTTGTAAAAGGCCTCAACTATCAAAAAAATGGCAGTCTACTATGTGTTGTATCATTTTTATACAAAAAAGTCATTTTATTTTAGTATTAATTATTTTTTGTTATTTCATATGAATGAAAACCTATATTTTGTACTTATAATTAATAGTTTTTTAAAATAAATAGTAAGATTGATATCATATAAAAATATGGAGTTTGTTCCTTTTCTAATTGAACACGATACCCATGTTCCATGTCATATCTTAACAAATCATCCCATTTCATAGAAGATCACACATAGATACCAACATCTCCTTCACATTTCACTATCACCTATAATCATCCCTTATCTTTGATGTATGAGATTACATGGTATAAAGATGTGTGATTTCACATGTTATTTATCAATATCTTATTGAATCTCTTATTGATAAGGTAAGACCTAAGGTGTATATTTCCAGTATAATCAAATGGGAGATAAGAATCAAATTGATGTTTCTTTCAATTAGGTTAGGAATACCTATTCAAGACAAATCAATGAAATTACTGGTAGTCAATGATTGGACTACATTGATAGGAAGATCAGTAGGCATAGTAATTCATGATGTTGTTGGTCCCATCATCATCAGTCGTCTACATATACCTTGTAATAATGAGTACATCACTCATTGGGTTGATGATATTGATGTTGTCAATGTGATGTGATATACTTGAGATTACATTTTACTACTTGTTGAAGTAACATTATAAATCATCCACATTTTTTACTTATATTTACACGATAACCATGAGAAATTTGGGAGATATATCTGGGGGTCATCTTTTTTAGCATATACATACATAACACCATATTTGGAAGGTCACTATAATCATGTGAAAATTATAGGATGTGATATAATTATACACATTTGGTTATGGGATCACATACCTCACTTTTCTCCTCATGCTCGTACAACACTGCCTATGGATATTTTTCATGATTGTACACATAGATGGTGGTACGTGTAAATAACATTTTTATTAGAAGTTAATTCGTTAATTTTTTTATTAATAAACTAATAGTTTAAAAAATTTAAATTATAGTTCAATCTAAGCTCATTGTGATGCTCATAATTACAAACATGATGTTTATATTTATAAATTTATTGCTGAAAATCTCCCACCAGATGATGTATATGAATTATAAATCATTTTAATATTTTAATTTTTGAAAATAAAGGATTTATATTTAATTTTTTTGAACCATGTATTATCAGTTTATATTTCTTGGGTGTTGTATTTTTTCTCATACTTTTTCTAGTCTTATAACATACTAAACAATGATTCTTGATATTTTCACATCCATGGAACCACTCATCCATTATTATAATTCTGGGTAAAACATGATTAACCATTTATCACATAGTTTGTATTTATTCACCCCATTCCTACTGCACCTAAACAAATTTTGTAATATCATGTTTTTAATATGTTATGTAAGCAAGAAATATAGTAGAGGTGATTCCATGTATGATGCATTGAGATATGGTACATACGTGAGGAGTCCAGTTTACATGGGGGGCCTGTGATGTTCTTGTGTCTATTTGATGAATTTGATCATGATGCCTAATAAAAAATAAATTCATTTTTGTTTCTTACATGACATAGGATAGGACATCAGGACTTGGTAGTAACTCGTTCCTCCACTAAATTACTCATTATTTTTAATTATAATCAATTTATATTTCTTTTATTTATAAAGTGATCATGTCACATGCCTCATGTAGATATCTATCCATATAGAAATGAAGGTATTTTTCAGATAGTCTTTCAGAAATCAACAATGTTGTTGCAATAACTCATTGATGGGACATATCTTGGAATATTCTATTATGTGAAAAAATATGTTGTTCGATATGATGATGTTGCACATTATGTTGTGTTATAAGATGAGAACATCAAGTAGGATCAACTAAGTATACCTTTAGGTTATGTTATCAATCATACATGACCATGACATAGATGTCAGAGTAGTATTCACACTATAACAACATTTTACCCTATAGTGGTTTTAGTTTCATCATATTTAACAAAACATATGGTTATAAGGTGTCAATGAAAATTTTGTGGTCATTCAGTTTCACTATCTATGTCTCTATCAACATATACAGTAACATTAGTTGGTGATATTGACATGAATTTATTTGAGTCTCTATTTTTTCCTTGTTGTTAGTTTCTCATGTCAAAGCATCCATAATATTTCTATGTGCGGGGAGGTTCTAGACAAAAATCATCTTCTTTCTAGGTGTAACAAGGATCTGGATAGGGGACTCCAGACCCGCTTCCTATGAAACAAAAGGATGAAGCAGTATCTTTTGGGCATATAGATACGCATGAATATGACACCCCAATGTAGAAACATTGCTGAAGCATATATAGTAATATTATTCATAATATAGGATGTTACATGGAGAGACCTTATAGTAATTTTGGTATAAATGATTGATTTTATTTTCAAAAAAAATTATATTCTTTTAAAAAAATAATTCAATTTAATATTATATAGGATATTATATTCTGTGAAAAAAAAGTTATTAACTATCAATGATCAAGTTAGAATTTTAAATTGTTTTGTAGTGTTACAATATTTGTATGATATATTTAAAATATTTTTGATAGTTAATAAATGTTATAAATTTATTTGATATCCATTTTCTTTTTTAGCATACCACAAATATATATAAATTATATATATTATTATTTCAAAAATTACATAAAATTATCTAAAACCCATGTTGTTTAAATATAGATAATGTATATATTTATATAAATTTACATACAATCATAACAATATCAAAATATATATTCATAAATAAATTAAATCTTAAATATTAATTACTGTTCCAAAAAAATATCATTATAATAATATAATAAAAAAAATTATAAATTATAAAAAATATAATTTATCAAGAAAATAGAAAAATGTTAAAAAACATAAATATGGTTCAGAAAATCAATCTAGATATTATATAGCATTTTCAAGCATCATTCATGCAAGAAAGAAAGATGTATTACATGAATGGTGAATGTAGGGTCCCATATAAGAAAATGTATTATAACGTATCCCATTAGTATAAATAAAAATATTTAAAACCCAAAATATTAAGGGATATATCAAAGGATATTAGTCCTCATTAAAGAAATAGAACCACTATAGAAATGGATGTAAGTTTTCAAAGGTCTATAGAAAAAATAAAATAAAAAAATACCAAATCCTTGATATAAGAAAATAATCATTCCTCGTACTGAACCATTGTAAACATCTAAAAAATTGCCTCAAAATTTACAACCAATATTATGAAACATCATCCAAAAAACCTAAGTCACTTTGAATTACAAAAAAAAGAGATAATTAATCCACTTTAATCAATCTAGTGAAAATATTTAACACACAATAGAGATAAACATGAAAATAACATCATCTAAAATGACATTCAATACTCTAACTGTAGACCTACAAAAGAATACAAAACACTTATAGACCTAAACATAAATTATAAAAATTATGGGAAGCAACATGAATGTCGAAATAGAATGTTGATATCCATAAATAACTACAACACCTGAATGATCCTCAATAATATATTCAAGTGAAATGACCGAAATTTAGTTATAAATTTTTTATATAGTTAAAGGAATTAACTAATAAATACCAAGATCCTACTAATATCATGATATGATAGTGGAAATAGAATCTAGAAGGTAAAACCCATCATCAGATGTCAATCTCTAAGTCAAGAAAATCAACCAGCCAGCTGCAACCTTCTTTGTTTACATATAAATTGATCCTCAATCATGATAGAGTAGTGATGAAATCCTATTTATATACATACAAATCAACCCCTTCATTTTAAAAGGATGGTATTTATATTCCCATAAACCAATTCCTTTGTAAAAGGACAAGAAATGTTTTTAATGGTCATAAATGATTAGGTTTCGTTCCCAAAGTAGTTTTTTAATATTAAATTTCTTATTCTTATATTTTAATAATATAATAAATGATCCTAAATATTTCTGAAGGAGGTTTGAAAAATTGATGAATAAAACTAACCAAGATATTATTAATAGATTAAAAATCACCACACCATAATAATGTGATATAAGTTTTGACAAGGCCAGGAGAAAATTGATCTCTTTTGCATGTAAATTTAATTCCACGTCTATTTGATAAATTTACAAAAAAAACATTTCAAAATAATTAAGAGTAATAATATATATTTTTATATCCTTAAAAATTAGAATTATTATTAATTTCTTTTTCCCTAATTTGGATGGAATATCTAATCAACCACTTTAAAATTTATCTTCTTCACTATAGATTTTTGACTGGATGATAGTTTAAGATTTCATAGTACTAAACAATGATAAATAAAAAATATTTTCCCATTATAGTATCATTAATGACTTGGTACATCATTCTAAAAATATCATTCAATGAAAAGGGTAGTCCATTATCATAACTATATTATCCTTTAGAAAACTAAATACAACACATAATAATAGAATTAAATAAAAATAAAAATTCATAAATAATAGAGTGTTTTTTATTAATATACCAATACATAATTTATACATAAAATATATATTGTCTTATAATAAAACATTAAAAACGCATTCAATGCAATTCAAACATAGGATGATGATGTATTATCATGAAAAGTGATGATCAATGTTTTAAAAAACACCAAAACATCATCGAAAAATTAAATGAAAACATAAAATAATATTACAAAATATTTCTAGAAATAATAAATAGATATTTAATATAATCCAGGTATGGATTGAATTTTTTTTTGGATTATTTTTTTTAAATGAAAATAACTTCCATGTTGTGTCACAGATCCCATTATAAAAGTCAAAAAAATATTTATCAATTATAGGTGAATTAAACTTCTCTAAAACATCATTATTAAGATAATAAAATCTATAAATTAATTTAAACATGATGAAATCCAGAATTTTATAATCTCTACTCTAATGGGATTCCTCGAATTTGATCTATAAAGAATAATTAAAATTCACTTTCCATCAATTCTTAAGGGAAAAATAATTCATAAAAGTACATTGATTTTAAATTCATAGTTGATTCTCCTTTGAGTGAAATAAAATTCTTCCATTATTAATATTTCAACTTAGATTAATCCACAACCTCCCCTAATTAATGGTTTTCATGTCTTTTATCAATACACTATACCAAAACATTACAAAATAGAAAAATCTATATAAGTTAAATAATAATAATTAATGAAAAATGTTTGATGAGGATAATTTGGATTTCTCTAAAAAAACTATATTCTTCCTCTATCCCAAAAGGTAATTGGGTAACTAGGAGAAAAACCTAGAATTGGTTTCAATTTCATCATATTAAATTTACAATTAAAATTATTAGTCATTCTCAATTTATTTTAATGATTCTAACTCTTTCCACTTAGAAAACATACAATCCAAAAATATGTTTTCTTTAAATTGATGACATTCTAAAATCATTTTTGAAACTTTTTGGTAGAAAATAATTAATTTCATGGTCTCTTTCACAACACCACTATAGAATATAAGATTATTATATATAAAGTAAAAGTATGAAATATGAGTTTATTTTTTGTGAATTTTTAAATTATACATTCTCCATTATTCAAAAAATACTTTTAACACCACTTCATAAAGATTTTGATGCTAACAAAAATAGAAAGTGGGAGAGGGGTTTCCTTATTCATCTCCCCTTAAATTCATGAAAAAACTACATGGTTTCACATTTATTATATTAAATAGGTAATTCGAGTAAAATTTTCTTAAAATATGACTCAAAACTATATAATTAAATTCCTTACATTCTAGGAACATTTTTAAGAATTACCATGAAACTTGATCAAAATAATTGTTAATTTATAGAAATAAAATGAAAATAATACAACTAATTTTACTTCAAATCAACTAAGAATTTTCAAGAATAAAAATTAGATGTTCATGACAGATATACTTTTTTGTAACAACATTTTATCCTATAAGGTAAATACTACTACCCATATTTATTATCACATTTAAATTATATATTATTTTTCATTTTTGAACTATGGTTTTTATTGATATTAGTATTCAATTACCCAATGGTTGGTAAAGAGTAATGGTTCTGGGAAAAAGAGATGACACATCATTTGAATGGTGATGGCCAGATAGGCGAAAAAATGTATCTTGGATTTTAGTTTTGGGTGGATTCATATAGGAATTTCTGTGTAGGAATATAAAAATATTGATGGGTGAGCTTGAATATAAGGACCCTACCTTAAACATTTCATAATCTTGAATTAAATGAATAATTCACATTTAGGATCTTTTAATGTTTTGAGTTTTAGAGAATTAGCTATAAAAATTACATTACATATCAAAAATTACAAAATGGACACTTCTACTCAGCTTCCATTTTTTTCGTAAAATAAAAACTCATGAATAAATGAGACATGTCTAGTTCCCTGATTTAGAATGCATGAATTTTCCTTGATCCCATCCTTGACCCAATTCCACTTTATGTCCTGTGAAAAACATTTCAAAAACATGGGATGATCAGAAAAATCTCCGTATAGGATAAATAAAGAAGGAAAACTGTTATATTTTCAAAAAAACAAGTAATCGATGAATACTTTATCATAAGTAATACTTTTTCCCTTTATGAAGTAGTACATACTCTTATCTAAATAAACAATGACTGCTTACCCTTTTGTAATTAAAAGGCTACCATAAAACCCATATAAAGAACACATAACATATAAAGCTAACTTGGGATATAAAAATTATTAAGTGGAATAACCATACAGTTAACTTCCACAAATACAACTAAATGGAATATTCATACGGCTGACTTCCATTCCAAATGCGTTGGAGGTTATAACGTAACAACTCGTCCTGGTTTATCACGGAACCACCCTTAATATGGTTTACCATGTAACCAGCCGTCAAATGTACAAGTACCACCATAACACATAAAATATTTCAAATATAAACATTTCACTAATAACATTTCATTTTAAATCACAAGAAGGAATTTAAAGATGATCAAATAATCACTCCATTTTCATAAGCCATTTAAAAAGAGATTTTTGAATCAATGTGTCCCATACCACGTTGATACTTTTAATAGAATTATAATTTTAAAACATTAATGTCCATTTAAATAAATACTCAAACCTATTTTTAAAACATGGACATTAAATATAATTATTTAGAATAATAAATATTTAAAACATTTAAAAGGATATTTTAGATAAAGAGTTTTTAACAAAATGAGAGACTCTTGAATAAAAATAATTGATGAATAAAATTTAATATGAACATCATAATATCATGAGAATAAATGTGTTAATGATATAATAAGACAAAGGATAGTATATACACCATATATGAGTGAATTGCTTCAAAAAACAATGAAGTCTCAATAAAAGTGTAAATTTAGATGAAATCCCTTATAAAGATGATATCTTTAAATTAAGGATAAATCAATCACATAATTTGTGTAAAAAAATATAAATACACCCAATATAAGTTGATATAAATTTTAAAACAATTTTAGGTCAATCACATGTATTCATATGATGACATATTAAATAAGTACATGTATAAACCAAAGAATTGAAATCGGGTTATAAAGTTCCCTTGAAAAAATTCAAAAGCATAACAACATCACATTAAAATTTTGAAAATGAGTTGATGAGATAAAAAGTGTATCTCATCACTTGGAAATAAAATTTACAACAATAATTATATATAAGAACATATCCAAACATAATAATATGTAAATTAAAAGTCATAACAAAAAAAGTATTTTAAAAAGAGGAGGGAGAATGGTTCCTTTACAAATTTGGCAACTTACAAAACATACACCCAATGAAATAAGAACCAAAAAATGTAGATGTAAATACCCATAATTGAATTTATATTAAACAAAGTGTATAATCATGGGCATTACATACACCACTCAAAAGAAATAGTGATAAATAGCATTAATCTCACAGGAATGAAAAGTGAGATAAAAACCCCTTACCTCGTCGTAATCAATCAAGTTGTATGACGAAAAGATAATAACCACAAAATGTGTAGATGCCCAAATATTGATGTACGGAAACATTACATTAATTTTGTGGAATATATAATACATAACAAAAACAGACACCAAAGGACCATAATAGTTTAGTGTCTTTGAAAACTCAGAATATAATCTTCTAATCATGGTGAAAGATCTTCAACATCTCCCATAAAGATCTCTTTTTTTACCTAAAACATTTCTTTATATCTTGGGGAAAATAAAACATATAATGAGTGAGCTCAAATGCTCAGAAAGGGTAAGCATATAGAGAATAAAACAAACCATATACATTTGAACATAAAAACTTGAACATAATGTTTAAACATCCAAAGCTTGAGTAATGATATAAAACATTGCAGCACATAAGGCATGGATCTTAATGGAACATAAATCATGATAAAATAGCATGGGAATAAAACATGTATTTTTTTAAACCATTAAGAACATGTTATTATTTCCATAGTAGCCAAGGCATTATTGCCAAGACCATCTTAGTTGAGAAAGTCCCTTACAGAAACAGGTTTACTAGCCGTTCCAGCCTGGTATTACTGAACCAGATTTACTTCTCATTCCAGCCATGACTATATCATGAGATATAAATCTTTACCTAATGCATTGGAGGGATATATAGGTCCCACCAATCTCATAATGAAATCAATCTTACTTGTGACACAAAATAAACTTATAACATTCATCATAACCAAAAGAATAAAATAGGTTTCATAAACATCAACCCATAATCACATAATCCATATAAAAAATGGATATTTCATCATAAGAAAATTGAAACCATGTAAATAATAGAGAAATTATACTTGAAACATACACATATAAAATAATGTCATCTTAGATGGAAAAAAGGTTTTGATAAAACACTTGAAATGAATTCTTGAGGAAAATATCCTTTCTTCTTCAAAATCATTTTCTTTTCACAAAATTCCATGTAATTTTAAAAGAAATGAATTTTGTTGAAAATAGTAATAAAATATTGTTGATTAAGCTTCCTTAAAATGAGGCGTTATGAAACCGTAAAAATCCGTTCACGCTGTATAAGTTAAAAATAAAATTCTTCTCGTACTTTTGTCGGAAAAATAAAAAAGTTCTTCATAGGGTAAACACTAGAAAGATTAATTGAATAACAAAATGTAGAAGTCAAAGAGGAGTAATAATGACTTTAAACATAAACTGAAGAATATTACACACGTTATTAAAAACATTTTCATGGACATGGATGAAAAATATAACCCTAGAAAATACTTATGAATAAACAATCTCGAATAAGGGCGAAATTGGAATAGTTATCCCTTACCTTAGGTCCGATATGCTTCATACATATCTGAACCTCCTGTATAATGATTTAAATAATGTCATTGATTTATTAAAGAATCATATTCATTGTTATGATATCATATATGGTTCATTAATGACTTTATATTACCAGTTCTTTTGTAAATTCATGCTAAAGTCGCGTTTTGGGTAAAATTGTTTAATTTATCATCCGTGTTTTGACATGTAATTATTAATATGATTACTTAGATCATGATTAAGTAATTACATAATATAAAACATGATTTATATATAATATATATTCATAATATAAATATATATGATAGATTGATAAATTGAAAGAAATACACCGTTCATGGTGACGGTAGGCCGTATGTACGCATGAACGCTATTTTCGTTTCCTTGTTGAATTGAATGGAATTGAATAGATGACATACATATATATATATACATAAATAAAGTATCATTATTATGTAATATATTTAATTATTATTAATTATATATACTTTATAATCATTCATGAATGGTTAACATGAAGAATGAATCTTATCGCGTTTGTGGAGACGGTAGTCCGTACCTACGCACGAGCAATGATATTGTTCTAATGATCATGGAATTGTATTGAAGTGTATGTATACTATTTCAGAATCAATATCACTTTACAATAATCACATATAGTTATTCTTTACACCATTATACCAATCCAATTAAGGTGGTGGTGGAAAACAGATTACACCACGACGTGGAGACGGTATTCCGTACGTACGCATGCGCGGTGATTTTGTTTTCCGCAGGATGGATAGAAGATGGAATAGGGTTTTTTCATATTTATAATAAAAAATAATTATATGAGTGATAATTATGTTATTACTTCATAATTAAACAACTAATTAAGAGGAATTAGAAGAAGAAATAAATTTGAAAGAAACGGAAACTGATATTACCTCTTCTTCGAAACGCCTCTTTGAAACCTCCCCTTAGGGCACTAAAATTAGACTTTGAAGAAGGAAAGAACCTCTAGAATATTTCTAGGGAAGTTTAGAAGGGAAATTTTCAGGGGTTGGCCGATATTGAAGGCTCAAAGTTGTGTAAATATGAGAGGGAGGATGTGCCCTTTTTTAAGGGAGGAGAGGGGCACCTTTGGAATCCTCAAAAATATTAGTTTAATATAAATTCAAACCCTATATAAAAACCTCAAAAAATGACTCAATTATAATATTAGATGATATAGGGTTATAATATCATCAACCAATCAAATTTAGACATGTTTGGATCTTATTTTAGACCATGTCATTTTGATTTATCATTATTTAATCTATTTAATTTTATTTGTGGTAATAAAATTATAAATTTTAAATGATTATAAATATTCACTTATGTGTTGTTAATTTTCCATAATTGGATACGTTATGACATTTTTTACTATATAAATTTCAATTTATAATTTTTAAAAATTTTTGTGATTTTTAAACAATTTAATAATATGTTATTTTTATAAAGTAACAATAGTGTCAATTTTAAAACTATTCATTTTATTGAATTTAAATAAAATGCACAATGAGTATATATTAGAAATAAAATATTTAATAGGTTCCTAAAATTTCATATTTTTCTAGAAAATTAGTGTATCACATTAAATTTTTCATATAATATTTATTTTTCTGTTTGTAAAACCATTTATTTGATACTTCTCTTAATAAAATAATTTCTACAACATTTTTTTATAATTATTAAATATACTTATTTGTTGCATAAAAATTAATAATAAAATACTAGTATTAAGGTGAATATTATAAATTTAATAATAATACTTTTAGTCGGATTTATATTCTAAAACAACCATCTTTTAAAATTTTATATTTATTAAATTATGAAGTTGACAACTTTGACATCATTTAAAATAAAATAATATAAGTGTCATAAGCACTTTTATAAGACTCAGAACGGTCATATATTCGGTAATTGGATGATTATGGTGTATATATGCACTACCAATAAGTTTTTATCAGGTTTGTGAGCCTTTTATTGGGTATTATTATTTCAATAAAAACTATATTACTTATTTTTCACTAAATAAATAATTTATGCATCATTAATGTATAAGATATTAAGGAAATTAAATATCTATTAAAAATTATAAATAAATTACCATGATAAAGAAAAAAAATTTATATTTCAAATTAGTATTTATAACTGAATTTATATTCTGTATGAACTTATATTAAAAATACATTAATTATTAAAGTTGAGTGAGACATATTTCACTTTCCTTTAAATAAAATAAACTAAAGGTCTTAATCACCTCTAAGTGGGTTACAATGGATTCCATTTTGACAAAATATGTCTGACGACGAAATATAAGCATCAAATTATATTGAGAAAAGTGTTATGGTAAATTTATAATGTTATATTTACCCTTAATTACCTGATTTACCTTTTACTATGGTAAATAAAATTTACCATAGTTATTATTCATAATGCCCAAAAATAAATATTATCCTATTAACATAATTTTGACCCGCTGATTCCAAATATGGAATCCATTTTTCTAAATTCAATACACAAAATTATCAGAAATTAATTTAAAATTATTCCCGTCATTAAGAAAATGAGTTTTAAAAGTTAAAACATTGCAAAAGATTGAAATGATTTTACATATGAATTTAATATAAAATCAATCCTAACGACATGCATTATATTAAATGGTAAAAATATATTCTATTTATACTTTAAAACCATTCAATATAATAATTTAACCATATAAATTATTACAATAAAAAAAGTTTTTTTTAATAAAAATAAACCGTGTTTTTTCTATTCATTAAAATATGAAAGTTATCAGAAAAATATCAAAACTTTATCCAATGAAAATTTTTATATCTTAATTCAAAATAAAAAGTTTATTTTGTAAAATTTAACTTATAAACTTGTCAAAAATTATATTTAAAAAGGGTGTTCCATCAAAAGGTGACAAAACTGCATTTTTTTAAAAATACTTATTTTACCCAAAAAATTTATTTCGTTCTCATACCATGTTCTATAAAATGTGTTAGATTTATTATAACATCATAAAATTAAAAATTTATTTACTAATATTAATAACGGCTTGTTTATAAAAATATTATAACCATATATTGTTGTTTAGTAATACTCGATATTGCATATAACACACGCTATCGAGAAAGGTTGCAATTATGTGTAATGCAATCTAAGTAAAGGTTGTGTGTAGTGAAAGACTCATTTGTTGTTGCATATAACAAAATCCAACCATATTTCATTTATACATTGAATATATATATATATACACTCAATTTTTCGTAGAATAACTACTATCAAACAAACTTGAAATTGTGTGTAACACGATCAAAGATTAGTGTTGCATATAGTGAAAGTTAATACGATGTCGCGTATACTGCAAGATAATATTGGTGTAGCGTACAACAGAAGATATGAAAGAAATTAAAAAGAATATATCTTATAAAATCTCAGGTTGTTACATTCTACCCCCCTTAAAATGAATTTCACCCTCGAAATTAATCGGGGTTATAAATGGTTTATTACATGAGAGTTTCTTTCATAGAAACCCACATTGTAAAAAGCAATACCAAAACATTTCTTTAAAAACTAATGTATGGAACTTAAAATTTAACCAAATTAACTAATCGTTGGGTTTTCGCAATGGATATCATATGTGAAAATATGGATATTGAAGAGAAATATAACCATCAAGTTTTGATGGAGAGTGGTAGAGGACATGTCTATGATAAAGCCAACAGTCACAAAGCCATAAATTCGTGATGATCTAAGGTTGCATCTGATTCATCAGAAATAAGGGCACTAGGACAACATTTTTTTGGTTTTAAAGATCATTTCCTTACTATTAGAGAATTTTTGAATTAAGAGAAATACATACTTGATTTTTGTACAGTCTCACTATTGTTCGTGCCTTGAATAATTTCCACTTCATCTCTTAAAGAAATGAAGTGGAGTTTGTCTTATGTGAAGTGATAGAAGATCATGCGATAGAATGATAGGTCATTCCATCTATCTGAAACATAAGGATAGTATTAGTTATATGCATAAGTCCATTTATGGTTAGATTAATCATATACGGTTCCAAAAATGGACTTATATTTCAACTATCATACCGCTTAATAAAATAAAACTAGATTCTACTAACTAGGGACTTCCTGTAGGCTAGTGGTAGGCAATAAAGGCATGTTTCACTTCAGTTGTGGGTTCAATTCCCATATCCTCGTACGACGTGGCGGGTTGTCACCCATTCTGCATGTTTCCCCTTTTCATAAACTACACTATTATAACATTCCATCAATAATATTGAAAAAAAATATAGCCTTAAACAATGCTATCTTATGTCTAATTTAATTCATTCAAATCTTTAGGCTTATTCAAAATACATCTGTCCAATCTCAAAGTATAAAGAAAATTATTACTTGAAATGTCACATAACAAGCACGTGAATACCATCATTTATCCCCCATACATCATAAGATATATCTTGTTGATCACATTCCAAACATGTGAATACCTGAATCATGTATTCTCTTGAAACATAAATTATCATAGAACCATAGTGAAATCATGAATGCTATCAAAAGGTAACTCTTTCCACATACCAAAATCCCAAAAATTAGATCTAATCAAACCATTATATCACTTTATCCTTATATTAGTCATGAGCTCATTAATACTATCAAATATTTCAGTATCTCTTTATCCCTTGTTTATGCGCATATTAGGTTCTTTCCAAAAATATTTTAATAACATTTCACGGTTACCAGTACCATTCAATATATACTTTCAGAAAAATAAGGAAAAAAATAGTGTAACAATCCTTATATGTCTATTTATTCCATAGTACCATGAGATTACTTATACAACATTACTCTTTATAAACATGTAGTCATTCCACTGCCTTCTTAAACCATTAACCGATATTGAACAATTATTTCGTCTCATATATCATATGCAGTCTCTTCATCATCATCAACATAAATACTACCCATACGACCCTGCTTATTCTCTTGATGAGACTTTCCCTTAGGGAATTGGTTTGAATAATGCTCGTACATTCCACATTAAAAACATCTAACCATTGTTGATGTCTTAGTAATACCATTATCATTTTCCATGGTGTTAACTGAACATTTTCCTTTACAATTAAAGGATTTGTGTCCTTCTTTTCCACACCCAAAGCATCTTCCAGTTCCTTTGAAACATTCTCCCTGATGCCTCTTCCAACATGATTTACATGATGGAAATTTAACATTATTTCCTCTATGATTATCATGAAACTCCATCTTTCTCTTATTATCTAAGTCAGGAAACTTACTAAATTTGAGATTATTGATCATATTATGAGATTTATGATTAGGTATAATAACGATATGTGGACCTCCAAGTCCAATTTCATTTGGTTTCTCAGGAATAATATCATGCCATTTTCCATCATATCCTCCATTATCATGCATCTTCCTGTTTCCATCCATTTTCTAAAACCCAAAAAAAAAATAGTGTGAGTGGCCAAAATCATAATCAAGGGGGAGTATCTTAAATATATAACATCATAATTTTACTTCTAATATCGTTACCGTAATTCTAGGAATATAACCTATAGTTATAATTAACCTTAGAGACATCCCAAGACATACCTTACAAATATATCTAGGGATTTCACTAAAGTTTTTGCATCCTAGTTTCCAAATGATGACTAAAAATTTTCCTCTAATACCAACTGTAGAGGACCAAAGCTTGACGTACATAGACATTACATTAATTTTGTGGAATATCTAATACCTAACAAAAACGGACACCGAAGGGCCATAATAGTTTAGTGACTTTGGAAACTCTGAATATAATCTTCTAATATTGGTGAAAGATCTTCAACATCTCCCCTAAAGATCTACTTTTTTGCCTAAAACCTTTTTTTATATCTTGGGAAAAAGAAAACATATAATGGGTGATCTCAAATGCTTAGTAAGTGTAAGCATGGAGAGAATAAAACAAACAATATACATTAGAACTTAAAAACATGAACATAATGTCTAAAAATCAAAATCTTGAGTAATGACATAAAACATGGCAGTACATAAGGCATAGATCTTAATGGAACATCAATCATGATAAAATAGCATGGAAATAAAACAAGTAATTGTGGAAACCATTAATCACATGTTATGATTTCCATAGTAGTCAAGGCATTGCTGCCAAGACCATCTTAGTGGACAAAGTCCCTTACTGAACCGAGTTTACTTGCCGTTCCAGCCCTGTATTACTGAACCAGATTTACATGTCGTTCCAGCCATGTCTATATCATGAGATAATAATCTTTACCCAATTCATTGGGGGTAAAATAGGTCTCACCCATCTCATGATGAAATCATTATTACTTGTTCCACAAAATAAACTTAAAACATTCATCATAATCCAAAGAATAAAATGGGTTTCATAAACATAATCCCATCATCACAAAATCCATATAAAAAATGGATATTTCATCATAAAAAAATTGAAACCATGTAAATCATAGAGACAATATTCTTTAAACATACACATATGAAATAATATCAACTTTTATGGAAAAGTATTTTGATAAAACACTTGAAATGATTTCTTGAGGAAAATATCCTTTCTTCTTCAAAATCATTTTCTTTTCACAAAATGACATGTAATTTTAAAAGTAAATTATTTTGTTGAAAATAGTCATAAAATCTTGTTGAGTAATATTCATGAAAATGAGGCGTAATGAAACTGTAAAAATCCATTCACGCCGTATAAGTTAAAAATAACATTCTTCTCCTACTTTTTTCGGAAAAGTCAAAAAGTTCCTCGTATCGTAAACACAAGAAAGATTCTTTCCATAACACAATGTAAAAGTCAAAGAGGGGTAATAATGACTTAAAAATACATTTAAGAAAATTAAACACTTTATTAAAAACATTTTCATGGACATGGATGAAAAATATAACCCCAGTAAATATTTACGAATAAATAATCTCGAATAAGGGAGAGATTTGAATAGTTATCCCTTACCTTAGGTCGGATATGATTTGTACGTATCCAAACCTCTTATATAATGATTTAAATAATTTCATTGAAATATTACAGAATCATCTTCATTGTTATGATATCATATATGGTTCATTTATGACTTTATATTACCCATTCTTTTGTAAATTCATGTTAAAGTAGCATTTTGAGTAAAATCGTTTCATTTATCATCCGTGTTTTGACTTGTAATTATAAATATGATTACATAGATCATGATTACTTAATTACAGAATATAAAACATTATTTATATATAATATATATTCAGAATATATATATATATATAATATTGATACATGTAAAGAAATACACCGTTCATAGAGACGGTAGGCCGTACATACGCATGAACGCTGTTTTCGTTTCCTTATTAAATTGAATGGAATTAAATAG
Organism: Viscum album; assembly: GCA_963277665.1. Classification (NCBI taxonomy): domain Eukaryota; kingdom Viridiplantae; phylum Streptophyta; class Magnoliopsida; order Santalales; family Viscaceae; genus Viscum; species Viscum album. The sequence goes on from OY728127.1 coordinate 1,304,488,648, forward strand.
ATTTCATAAAAAATTATATATATAAATAAATCCAGTAGCATTATTATGTCATATATTTCATTGCTATTAATTATATATACTTTATAATCATTCATTAATGGTTAACATGAAGAATGAATCGTATCGCGTTCGTGGAGACGGTAGTCCATACATATGCACGAGCGACGATATCAATCCCATGATCGTGGAACTATATTGAAGTGTATGTATACTATTTCAGAATCAATATCACTTTAAAATAATCACATATAGTTATTCTTTACACCATTATACCAATCCAAGTAAGGTGGTGGTGGAAAATAGATTACACCACGTCGTGGAGACGGTATTCCATACGTACGCACGCGCGGTGATTTCATTTTCCATAGGATGGATAGACGGTTGAATAGGGTTGTTTAATATTTATAATGAAATATCAATATATTATTGATACTGATTTTATTACTTCATAATTAAAAAACAAAATATGAGTAAGTAGAAGAAGAAATAAATTTGAATGAATCGGTAACGGATATTACCTCTTCTTCGACACGCCTCTTTGAAACCTCCTCCTAGGGCACTAAAATTGGTCTTTGAAGACGGCCAAGACCTCTAGAATATTTCTAGGGAAGTTGAGAAGGGAAATGGGCAGGTTTTTTCTGAGCTTGAAGGCTCAATGTTGTGTAAAGATGAGAGGGAGGAGGTGTCATTTTATAAGGGAGGAGAGGGGCACCTTTGGAATCCTAAAAAATATTAGTTTAATATAAATTAAAACCCCACATAAAAACCTCAAAAAAAGACTCAATTCAAATATTATATGATATAAGGTCGTAATATCATAAACTAATCAAATTTAGACATTATTTGATCTTATTTTAAACCTTATAATTTTGATTTATCCTTATTTAATATATTTAATTTTATTTGTGGTAATAAAATTCGAAATTTTGAATGGTTATAAATAATCACTTATTTGTTGTTAATTTTCCATAATTGGATATGTATTACATTTTATACTATATAAATTTCAATTTATGATTATTAAATAATTTTGTGATTTTTAAAAAATTTAATAATATGTTATTTTTATAAAATAACAATACTGTCAATTTTGACACTATTCATTTATTTGAATATAAATAAAATCCACACAGAGGATATATTCGAAATAAAATATTTAATAGGTTCCTAACATGTCATATGATTCTAGAAAATTAGTGGAGCACATTAAATAGTTCATATAATATTTATTTCACTATTTGTAAAACCATTTATTTGATATTTCTCTTAATAAAATAATTTCTACAACATTTTTGTATAATTATTAAATATACTTATTTTTGCATAAAAATTAAAAATAAAATACTAGGATGAAGATGAATCTTATAAATTTCATAAGAATACTTTTAGTCAGATTTATATTCTAAAACACCTAACTTTTAAAATGTTGTATTTATTAAATTATGAAGGTGACAACATTGACATCATTTAAAATAAAATAATATAAGTGTCATAATCACTTTTATAAGACTCCAAACGGTCATATATTAGGTCATTGGATGATTATGGTATATATATACACTACCAAAAAGATTTTTTCAGGTTTGGGATCCTTTTAATGGGTATTATTAGTTCAATAAATACTATATTACTTATTTATCACTAAATGAATAATTTCTGCATCATTAATGTATAAGCTATTAAGGTAATTAAATATCTCTTAAAAATTAAAAATAAATTACCATGATAAAGAAAAACATTTTATCTTTCAAATTATTATTTATAAACGAATTTATATTCTGTATAAGCTTATATTAAAAATACATTAATTATTAAAGTTGAGTGAGACATATTTCATTTTCCTTTAAATAAAATAAACTAAAGGTCTTAATCACCTCCAAGTGGGTTCCAATGGATTCCATTTCGACCCAAATATGTCTTAAGACGAAATATAAGCATAAAATTATATTAACAAAAGTGTTAGGGAAATTTTATAATATTATATTTACCCTTAATTACCCGATTTACCTATTACTATGGTAAATAAAATTTACCGTAGTTACTATTCATAATGCCTGAAAATGAAAAGTATCCTATTAACATAATTTGAACCCACTGATTAAAAATATGTATTCTAATTTTCTAAATTCAATACATCAAAGTAGCAGAAATTAATTTAAAATTAATCTCATTGTTAAGAAAACGAGTTTTAAAAATTAAAACATTGCAAAAGATTGAAATGATTTTACATATGAATTTAATATAAAATCAATGCTAATAACATACATTATATTAAATCGTAAAAATATATTCTATTTATACTTTATAACCATTCAATATTGTAATTTAATCATATAAATTTTTACGATGAAAAAAGTTTTTTTAAAATAAAATATACAATGTTTTTACTATTCATTAAAATATGAAAGTTATCAGAAAAATATCAAAACATTATCCAATGTAAATTTTTATATCCTGATTCAAAATAAGAAGTTTATTTTGTAAAATTTAACTTATAAACTTGTCAAAAATTATATTTAAAATGGGTGCGCCATCAAAATACGGGAAAACTGCAGTTTTTGAAAAATACTTATTTTACCCGAAAAATTTATTTTGTTCTCATACCGTGTTCTATAAAATGTGTAAGATTAATTATAATGTCATAAAATTCAAAATTTATTTAATACAATTCATACCGGATAGTTTATAATAATATTATAACCATATATCATTGTTTAGTGAAACCCGTTATTGCGTACAACACACGCTATCGAGGAAGGTTGTGATTGCATGTAATGCAGGCCAAGTCAGGGTTGCGTGTAGTGCAAGACTCCTTTGTTGTTTCATATAACAAAATCCAACCATTTTTTATTTATACATTGAATATATATATATATACACCCAATATTGTGTAGAATAACTACTATCAAACAAACTTTAAATTGTGTGTAACATGATCCAAAATTAGTGTTGCATATACATCAAGCTAATACGGTGTTGCGTATAGCACAAGATAATGTTAGTGTAGCGTACAATAGAATATATGAAAGAAATTAAAAAGAATATATCTTATAAAATCTCGATTTATTACAAAATGAATCACAGAGTACCGTGAATATAATTAGAATCATGATAATATATATCAATGTCAGTATACATTACACCACAAGAAATAAATAAGTGGAAAACAATGGAAATCTCATGGAATTAAAAGTGAGATAAGAAATCCCCTTACCTCATTTCCTGCTTGACTCCTATGTTTCGTGTACTTCCATAATAATAAAAATAAGTTAATCTCTACATCATTAAAAAAATTAAATATTATTATTCATTTTATATCACTTTTTATCTTTCAGTAGCAACTAGTTAATTATTTGAGTTTGTATTGGATATTTTATCAATGTTCGGAACATGGGTCAAAAATGAACTTGTTATAATTGTAATTTTTCCATGTGGTCAAAATTCCATTATCTCCAGAATTATATAAATGTCTTATATATCATATATATCACATATATCCAGTGTATATGTATTTATAATATTCCATATCATTTGGAGGTAAGAAATGAAATGCACCATTCATGGAGACGGTAAGCCGTACATACGCATGAACCCTACTTTCATTTATATTTTATATTTAATGGATTGAAAACTTAATGAAACATTGGTATATTATAATTTCAGTATAATATCATATGATATTTTATTTTACATAATTTCATTAACTTAATCCCTTATATGTTCCATGTATGTCCTTAATGAATCATATCACCTTGAGGGGGCGGTAGTCCGCACTTCCTTAAATTAAATTATTGTGTTTAACCATAAAGGAAACCATAAAGGTATGAGATAAATGAAAAATACATAAGCATAAAGAAAAAATAAAAATAATATATATCATAAATAAATATAGTTTCATCTTAATGGCCACAATGAGTGGTGGTAGGAGATAATTGAACAATCGTTGTTTTGTGAGGTGTTAGTTTTCCATCCACAGAAACAATTTTTTATTCACCCATTAGATGGATTTGTGTGTAATTTTAGTTAGAATAATTATCTTAAAAATATCCTAGTATATTAAGGATACATTTTTTATAAAGGAGTGAAATAAAAAGAGTTTATGGTTTGGAGAAGTAAAATAAAAGAAAAGAGGTTAAGATAAACTGTTACGATTAATTTGGGTAACTCCCTCTGGTTTGAACAAAAATGGTATGTTAAAGTGACTTATCCCTAAATTAAGGCTTTTAGGTGGAATAAAGGGATGTAGGGAGAATAATTGTGTAGAGTTTGGATGATCCAAAAGGCTTTAGAGGTTTGTGTAATTGGTTAGAAATGGTCTATTTTTAGAAGGGGGTGGAGGGGCTCTTTATGAAAGTGTGACAATATTATTTTATTATATAATGATATTATGTTCTTAAAGGTCCAAAAATAATTAATGTCAAAGAAAAGATGACTCATAGTCGAAATAATATCATCCAATTGGAATTACATAGGTTTTGGATAATATTTTAATCATTATAATCTTATTTATTTAAATCATTTATTAATAAGGTAAATACCGCATCATTATTGTGTAATAAATAATTTAATTTTTTCGATGAGTAAAAATTATAAAACAAATATCATGATGTATTAAATCTTTTCAGATTTCCAATTAATATTTATAGTCAAAACAATTACTTATATAACACCATATGAAAATTAACTTACTAAAAGATTTTTGTTTACGACATTTTTTCTTTTACCTTAAATTATTAAATCTAAAGTGTCATTATCATTCTTAAGTGGCTCCATTGGGTCCCAAAATAGACCCAAGTATGGACATGGTCTACCATTACTCATCCAATAAGGTTAAGATAAGTTTTAAGGAAATTTTGAATTATTATAATATTCTTTTCACCTTGAATTACCCTATTTACCTTTTACCGCGGTAAATATAAGTCAAAAGATACTATTCACTAAAAATTGTTTTCATCTTATTGAACGAAATTTTACTTAATAATAACAACCATGTATGTTAGATTTTTTAAATTAAATTAACATAAGTGTTAAAATATCATTTAAATGAAAAATTCAGTTTTTTTAACTACTACTAATTGGTTTCACTATTTATCAAAAATTGAAGTTTTTCAGAAAAATACCAAAGATTCCACCTATGCTATATTTGATATTCTGAACTCAAAAATAATTTCTATTTTACAAAATTCTAAACATAGAAGTTTCATAAGTTAATTTAAAATTAATTCCCATTCTTAAAACATATAGCGTGTTTTTAAGAAACAATAACTATTAAAAGATTGACACTTGTTTATATCCAAATTCAAAGTGAAATTAATTCCAATGACCAACATTGGATTAAATGGTAAAAATATATTCTAATTACACTTTCAAACCAATTAAAAATATAAATTTACCTTACAAATAAATTATATTAAAACGTTGTTTTGAATTAAAATTGAATATTTTCACTATTCTTTAAAAACTGAATTTTTTCTGAAAAATACCAAAATTTTACCCAATGTGAATTTTGATGTACCAGTTCTAAATAAGAATATTATTTTATCAAAAATAACATATAAAAGTGTCCAAAATTATATTTAAGGAGGGTTTTCCATTAAAAGGAAGTAAATCAACCTTTTAGAGTATTTATTCTTAAAATTAGATTCATTCACATTTCATTCCACTAACATTTATTGGATGAAAGTAAAAACATTTAACAAAAATATATAATAATATTTTAGTTAGTTATATTCATTCCAACTATTACAATATCTATGCATTAACTACCATTTAAAATAATAATATTAAATTATTAGTGTGCAATGTAAGATTTCAAAGAAACCTATTGTTGCATATCAGGTAAGCCATCAAACATAGCATTCCCTTTAAAGAAAAATTAATAATTAATTTACAAATAAAAATAAATATAAAAATTTAAAATTCATTATTTACCTGAAATGTTACATGCTTCCCTCCTTTTTGGAATTGCGTCCTCGCAATTTTAAAATTGGGCTCGAAAACATCATTAAAAGTCCCACATCAGAAAAAGAGTCAATAAAAATATCACCTTAAAATAAAGGAAGATAAGTATAATGGTCACTCGAGAAAATCCCATACTATGATTCTGTGTAAGAAAACATTGATATGGAAGAGAAAACAAACCATCAAGTTCTGATGGAGTGTGATTGAAAACATGGATAGGAGAAAGTTAACCACTAGAAAATCGCAAACTTGTGATGGGTTAAACCGTCATTGATTCCCCAGTAGTAAAAGATAACAGTTAATGTTATTATTTTAAATTATATTTTATAATGATGAGAAATTTATTTATGAGCTTAACTAAAAACAAAAGGAAACGTAAAAAACTGTCATGTTGACTTTCATTATATACTATCTTTTTAAAACAAACTCATATTTTCTCAAATGAGGCATATTTAGGAGGACTTTTTCACATTAATGGAACTATAATCAACTTCAATAGAATCACATAATCCACATAAGTTGAACTATATATCTCCCATGAATTGGTACCTTAACAAAAACCAAAAAGGTTAGTACAAGATAAGATAATCCCCAAAAGGTTAATTCTTTATAAAAAGAAATATTATTCCTAATCTCAAAAATTCAACAAATAGTACCCTACGTTCAAAAAAGACCATTCAATAAACAAAATTTCATAACATTATTCAATATAATCCAAACTAACATTGAAAACCAAAACTCATATGAATTTAATCCCATAGTCTTCCATAGTAAATCTTAACATTTATCTCCAAATAACATCGACTACTTTTAAAGTGTCATCCTGAAGTGTAATTAACCTAATCACATATTATCTATGATATATTAATAATTTATATAAGTAAACTAAAATAAACTTGTTCATAATATCATCTAACTAAAAATAATTACTCATACTAATGTTGGACTTCACGTAGTCTAGTGGTATGTGATAAATCCTCGTCACACTTTGGTTTTTGGTTTGATTCCCATAGATTTTTCTTACGCGACGGGTTGTCACATGGTCTGTGTGTTGTCATTTTTCAAAAACAATATAATTTTATAACATTCCCAAAAAGAGATAAATTCATCAAAAATAACCAAAACATATTTTCACCACAAAGTTTATCTAATAACATTCATTTTTCAGGCCAAAATATTCTAACCTGTAATTGTGTCAAATTCAAGGATCATATAAACCCAAATGGTTCTTTATAAATATATCCACAAAAGAAAAGATAATTATTCCTTGAATAAAATTTTCATATATCAATCTTTATGGTTATACATAGTATAATAAGTCTTCTAATGTAATCTCATCATCAAAAGAGCCTTAATACTTTTAAGCAATTCACCATCCTAAAATCTACCATTACTCTTTAATCCCTTATATGTTGAATTATTACTCCTTCGACATTATCCATGATCCATAAAAAATTATTTACCAACTTATTCTGAAATACATCATTCCTCCCAAAAAAATCATGAATCATATCCTAAGACTCAATAATGTCATAACATATGTTGAGAAATAATCCATACCTTTCATTAGTAATTTTCAGTTTCTTCATCCTCAATTGGAATCTCATTAGGTATTGGAAATCATATATTTGTATGGTCATAGTAATCCCATTCCCAAAACATCTTTTAAAGGATATCTGTTTTTATAATGATCATGAACAGCACATTTAAAACATTCAATTATTCCCTGAGAAATAACTTCTTTCCCTTACCTAGAGTCAACCGGATGCATCCTTTTTTCATGGAAGGTTCGTGCTTTATGACCATCATTCTCACATCTATTTCATATTCCCATTAATTTTAATAATTTTCCTAGGTTTTTCATTCCACATCCTTCACACATTGGATTTTGAACATACTTACCTTTATGATTATTACCTAAAATTATGTATGGATTTGTTTCTCGCATATACGATGTCGTATAAAAATCACCAAGGATAAAGTTTTCAATCATGTCTCCGGATAGTTGGTTGAGAATAACTACCATATTTCTCATTGCATATCCCATTCCAATGAATTTTTCATTTAGAAAATTGTCATAGTTTTCTTCACATCCATTGTTACTTTGGTTCCTGCTAGATCTAGTCATTTACTAAAACCAAAAAGGTCAGTGTGAGTATATTAGTAAAATCATCATATAATATCTTATGAGGAGGTTAAATACTTATTAATGTTATATTAAACTCATTCAAAATAACTAAGACTCTTTTTAATATAATAACCATTATGGGTATGTAACTTATGCTTAGATAACACCTTAACCTCTAAAGTTATCTAAACCGACCTCTGATACTGACTATAAGGACCTGGCCATAAACACATCATAATCTTGAATTATATGATTAATTCACATTGAGGATCTTTTCAAGTTTAGAGTTTTTATAGAATTAGTTATAACAATTACATTAAATCTCAAAAATTACAAAGTGGACACTTCTACTCAGTTTCTATTTTTTCCCATAAAATAAAAACTCTTGAATAAATGAGACATGTCTAGATCCATGTTTTAGAAAACATGAATTTTCCATGATCCCATCCTTGACCCTATTCCACTTTATGTCATGTGAAAAACATTTTAAAGACTTGGTATGAGCATAAAAAGATTAGTAATGGATACACAAAGAAGGAAAATTGTTATATTTTTAAAAAAACAAGTAATCAATGAATACTTTATCATAATTAATACTTTTCCCCTTTATAAAGTAGTAAATACTTCTCTCTAAATAAAATATCATTGCTTACCCTTTTGTAACCAAAATATTACCATAAAACCCATATAAAAACACATAATATATAAAGGTAAATTTGGGAATTAACTTTCTTATGTGGAATGACCATACTGTTGACTTCCACAAATATAACTAAATGGAATAGCCATACAACCGACTTCAATACCCAATTCATTGGAGGTTATAACCTAACCACTCGTCCTGGTTTATCACGGAACCACCCGTCATATAGTTTATCACGTAACCACCCATCAAATGTCCAAGTACCACCATAAAACATAAAATATTTCAAATATAAACATTTAACTAACAACATTTCATTTTAAATCACAAGATTTAATTTCAAGATATTGAAATAATCATTCCATTTTCTAAACCATTTAAAAAGATATTTTGAATCATAGTGTCCCATACCACATTGAATCTTTTAATAGAATTATAATATTAAAACATTAATGTAAATAAAAATAAATAATCAAAAACCATTTTTAAAACATTGACATTAAATATAATTATTTAGAATAATAAATAATTAAAACACATAAAACAATATTTTAGTTAAAGTGTTTTTGAAAAAATGAGAGGCTCTTGAATACAAATAATTGAAGAATAACATTTAATCTGAACTTTATAATATCATTATAATAAATGGATTCATGATATAATATTACAGAGGATAGTATATAAACAATATAAGAGTGAATTGGTTTATAACAAAAATGAAGTCTCAATGGAAATTTAAATTGAGATGAAATCCCTTATAAAGACGGTATCATTAAATTATGGATAAATCAATCACATAATTGTGTGTGAAAAATATAAATACCCCCAATATAAGTGGATATCAAGTGTCAAACAATTTTAGTTCATTCACACATATTCATAGGATGATGTATTCATGAAGTACTAGTTTAACCCAAAGAATTGAAAATGGGTTAATAAGTTCCCTTTTAAAAATTCTAAAGCCTAACAATGTTACTTTAAAATTAAGAAAATGATTTGATGAGATAAAAATGGTATCTCATCACTTGGACATAAAATTTACATCAATAAGTATATATAATAAAATATCCCAACATAATAAGCTGTAAATTAAAAGACATAACAAAATGAAGCCTTTTAAAAATAGGAGGGAGAAAGGTTCCCTTACCGATTTGGTAAGTTAAGAAACATATGCCACATGAAATAAGGGTCATACAATGTAGATATAAATACCCATAAATGAATTTATATTACACAAAGTGTATAATCATGGGAATTACATACACCACTGAAAAGAAATAGTGACAAATATAGCATGAATCTCACGAGAAAAAAAGTGAGATAAAACCCCTTACCTTGTTGTAATCAATTGAGTCGTATGACCAAAAGATAATAACCATAAAATGAATCACAAAATACCATGAATATAGATAGAATCATGATAATATATATCAAATTCAGTATAAATTACACCACATGCAATAAATAAGTGTTAAACAATGGAAATATCACGGAATTAAAAGTGAGATAAGAAATACCCTTACCTCGTGTCGTACTTGACTCATATGTTCCGTGTTCTTCTTGAATAAAAAAATTAAGTTAATCTCTACTTCATTAATAAAATTTTTAAATTTTATTATTCATTTTATTTCACTTATTATATTTCTATAACAACTTTTTAATTATTTGAGTTCATATTTGATATTTTATCAATGTTCGGAACTTGAGTCAAAAATGAATTCGTTATAATTACTATTTGTCCATGTGGTAAAAAGTATATTATCTCCAGAATAATATACATGTATTATATATCATATATATCATATATATCCAGTGTATATTTATTTATAATATTCCATATCATTTGGAGTTAAGAAATGAAACACACTGTCCATGGAGACGGTAAGCTGTACATACCCATGAATGCAACTTTCATTTCTATTTTATATTTAAAGGAATGAAATATTAATTATACATTGGCATATTATAATTCCAGTATAATATAATATGATATTTTATTTTAAATAATTTCATTAACTTCATCCTTTATAGGTTCCATGTATGTCATGAACAAATCATATCACCTTGAGGGGGCGGTAGTCTGCACTTCATAAAATTAAATTATCACATTTAAACATAATGGAAACCATAAAGGAATCATATAAAAGAAAAATACATAAGAATAAAGAAAACATAAACATAATATTTATCATATATAAATATTGTTTCATCTTAATTTCCACCAGGAGAGGCGGTAGAGGATAATCGAACAATCATCATTTCGTGAGACGTTAGTTTTCCATCAACAGAAATAGTATGTTCTTCACCCCATAGATGGAGGTGCGTGTAAGTGTATTTCAAATACTTCTCATAAAATAATCCTAGTATATTTTTTATATTGTTTTTTTTATAAAATAAATGAATAAAAAAAATTTAGGGGTTTGAGAGGTAAAATAAAAGAAAAAAAGGTAAGATAAATTGTTGCCTTTAATTTGGGTAACTCTCTTTGGCTTGAACCAAAATGGTTTGTTGAAGTGCCTTCATCCTATAGTAAGGATTCTATGTGGAAGAGAGAGATGTAGGGAGCTTAATTGGGCATAGGGGGGATGTTCCAAAAGTATTGAGAGGTGTGTGGAAGTGGTTATAAATGGTATAATTTTATAAGGGGGAGGAGGGACTCTTCAGGAAAGTGTGAAAATATTATTTTATTATATAATGATATTTGGTTTTTAAAGGTCCAAAAATCATTAAAGTCGAAGAAAATATGACTCATAGTCGAAATAATATCATCCAATAGGAACTGGAAAGGTGTTAGATAATATTTTAATCATTTTAATCATATTTATTTAAATCATTTATTAATGAGGTAAATACTACATCGTTATTGTGTCATAAATAATTTAATTTATTCGATGTCAAAAAGTTATAAAAAAAATACCATTATATTTTACATCTATTTATATTTCCAATGAATATTTATAGTAAAAAATATTACTTATATAACACCATAGAAAAATTAAATTACTAAAATATTTTTGTTTATGTCATTTTGCCTTTACATTAAATTAATTAATCTAAAGTGTCATTGTCATTCATAAGTGGATCCATGGGGTCATAAAATCGTCCCAAGGATGTCCATGGTTGGACATTACTCATTAAATAAGGTTAGGACAAGTGTTAAGGTAATTTTGAATTATTATAATATTCTTTTTACCTTGAATTACCCTATTTACCTTTAAATGTGGTAAATAAAAGTCAAAAGTTACTATTCAAAAAATTTTATTTTCATCTTATCGAACCAAATTTTACCTGATAATAACATCCATATATGTCAGATTTTTGAAATTCAATTCACAGAAGTGGTAAATTTTCATTTAAATGAAAAAGTCTGTTTTTTTAACTACTACTAAGTGGTTTCACTATTCATCAAAAATTGATGTTTTTCAGAAAAATACAAAAAATTCAACCTATGATATATTTGATATTATGAATTAAAAAATGATGTATATTTTATAAAATTATAAACATAGAAGTTGCATCAATTATTTTAATATCAATTCTCATTGTTAAAACAAATTGCTTGTTTTTAAGAAACAATAACTATCAAAATATTGACACTTGTTTATGTCCTAATTCAAAGTGAAATTAATTCCAATGACCAAAATTGGATTAAATTGTAAAAATATATTCTAATTACACTTTAAAACCAATAAAAATGATAATCTGACCATATAAATAAATTAGATTAAAATGCAATTATGAATCAAAATACCATATTTTTCACTATTCATTTAAAAAACTGAATTTTATGAGAAAAATACCAAAATTTTATCCAAAGTTAATTTTGATGTCCCAATTATAAATAATAATTTTATTTTCTCAAAAATAACTTATAAAAATGACCAAAACTATATTTAAATAGGGTTCTCAATTAAAAGGTTTTAAATCGACCTTTTAGAGTATTTATGCTTAAAATTAGATTCATTCACATTTTAAGACAATAACTTTTATTTCATAAAAGTAAAAATATTTAACAAACATGTATAATCATATTTTAGTTAGTTCTTTTCATTCCCACCAATACAATGGCTAGTCATTGACTACCATTTTAAATAATAATAATATATTATTAGTGTGCAGCGTAAGATTTCAAAAAAACCTATTGTTGCGTATCATGTAAGCCATCGAACATAGAATCCCCTTTAAAGTAAAATTAATAATTAATTTAAAAATGTTAATAAAAATGAAATTTTAATATTCTTTATTTACCTGGGATGTTACATTGAACATATCATATGGCCCTCTTCCAAGATGTGGGTTAAAGAGGGGTCCTCTACTAGGACTTCACAGGCGACAGTACATTGAAATGGGTGATGGAAAGAGGGGAATCACAACATAAGGAATGAGATCTTGATGTGAATATTTTTTATCGTATTGGTCCTTATGTTAATATAATTTGGATTTCATGACATATGGACTTTGGTCCATCAAATTGTAAAGGCCTATGTACCACAAGGCCTTCGGGTCATGTATGAGTTACCTCTAAACTATGTTTAAAAGAGGGCTACATTTCCTTAAAAAATAGTGTGTTTCCCATACCCATTTATGAAAATTATTTAAAAATAATTGAATAAATAATAATTAAGATCCACTTATTTTCATTATTCCATGATAGATGGACATTATTTAAAAATAATTTGGAATAATTCTAATAAAGAAGGCCAATTTGCATATTATGTTGAATAGTTTAGTGGATTAAAATTAATACTCCATGTGTTTTATACATATAATTAGGATACAATTTGGTGATTTTATCTCTAACTGTTTGTTTTAAAACATTATATAATATAAAATAACCCACATTCATCCATTTTGAGGCTCAAACTATAGAAATATTAAAATTAATCTCAATTTTTCACAATTAAGAAACAAGTTTAGTAATTATTACATATCTCTTACCATAAACCTACAATTGAAAGTAAATTTTTTGTAGTGATATTAAATATGCATTAGATAAATTTGAACATTTTAAATAAATATAAGAAATTAAACATTTCTAAAACATCAAAATAAGTGCAATTGTAAATATTGTGCATTGAAACCACCTCCCTCATTTTCTATAAAGACATACTTTCAATATCTCATTAGGAAATTTGTTATAATTTTTGTGAGATAAACTTTTTTTAATCATCTAATATGTTATATATCTCCATATCCTTATAGGTGGAGCTAAATTAAATAAGTAGAACCACCCTATTCTTATCCTCCTCTCTATTACGAGAAAATTTTTGAGTGATTTTTTATGAAGCAATGTGATTATAAAGGGAGTTATAATGATACATGAAACTTTTGTTTTGATTTATTCGAGTTGTTAAAATATTTATTTTATTATTATCTTGTTGTAGTTCTGATGATGGCATTTTGTTTTTCTACTTTAATTGAAATGCATTTTTTAACCATTCAAATTTATGATATTTGAGTAGAGAAGTTGTATTATTATAATAATTCAATATAAGAATAATTTACTTTCACATAAACCTAAGATATTATTTTACCATTTCATCCACAAAACCTTTCAAAAACTATTGATCTTGGATAAATAATACATATACTAATATTTTTGTCATGGTATACCATTTTAAAAGGACTAGAGGAAAATTTATATTTTGGTGAAACCTCAAAATAAGAAATTAACCAAATCTAATGAATTTGTAACAAAAAATAGATTTTCATGATTTTTGGTAAAATTTAATGGTAACCTCATCATATCACTATTGAATAAAAAATTATTTTAAAAATCCAAAAGTTTAATTCAGGTTGTTTTTTTGTTTTTTCTACTTTGAACCATTATAACCCCTATTTTTTTAATCATTTTTGAAGATTTTTTAAGAAATATATACTCTATACCTTCAGTACACCTCAATATATATCCAAGGTTGTATATATTGAAATAATCCATCATTTAAAACATTATTAATTTTATGTTTCCAAACAACATGGTCAAATTTTTTACATCATTGGTAAGAATTAGCAACATTTTGATTTTGTAATTTTCTATAAGTGCATTATGAATTATATAAATATTTATTAAATTTCTTCTTATTTTTTTAAATTATTTTTTGTGATAAATTATTTTTTTAGTATTTATATATTACATGTTTAAATCTAGGAAAAATACCACCTTTCATATGTAAACTAGAATATATTATTTATCAATAATGGAAAAAACAATAGATCAATCCTTTAAAAAAGGAAACTTGATATATCTAAGCACCCCAAGATTGTTATATCTATTTAAATAATTTTTATCTATAATTAATAATTTATAAAATGGTTGAAAGTAACATGAATTTTATAGAGTTAATTTCTACTAATGAAGCTTTGTTAATTATCATGAGTGATTATGTTTGTAATTTATAAAATATATGTTTATAATAACTAATATTTAATGCTTATAATGTGTCGAGATCATGGTCAAACACATAGAAACTAGTGATACCAAGAATTTTACATATATTCAAAATTAAATATGATCAAATTTAATGATATAACTATAACTAGTTGATTGGTTTTTTTATACAATAATGTGAACTAAGTTATTTTATAATTACAAGGTTATGGGATATTAAAAATTCAATGTCCTTAACAAATGCTCATGGAATTTTTAGAAATAAAAAAAATCCTTATTTATTATGTTATTTTATAATTACTAAACTATTATTTTATTATAATTTTGTAATTTAGTTCATTAAATAATTAATTGATCCAAAACCAGACTTAAACATAGTGTGTGAAAACTCATTTAATGATCAATAATTAATTAAATAACCTAATTCATGGATTAAATAGTAATGCCTTTTTCAATAAAAATTGATTATGATTATGGAATGAAAAATAGATATTAAATAAAAATTATAGAAATATCCCAGTAGGAATAACGATTAAAATTAAATATCAATTCAATATATCAGTCACCCTTCATTATAAAACTCGGTATAAAATTTTTACCCCTATAGGTGTTTACAAAAATCAAATATTTGATTCATGTTATTCGTGTATGAAATTAAAAATCTATACTAAATAAATAACACCAGATATTTTCAAACTTCTTGGATTTCTAAAAATAATTACTCCAAATGATTGATGATTTCTCCAAGAAAAAACCATTTTTATTTATTTATTTATTTATAGAAAACATAAATCATACTAAAATAGTGTAATTACACCATAATATATGCATCTTTATAAAATCATAATTCAATATCTAAATTATTCAGTCTTCATATATCTTCCTATATATTTCTATATATTTTGGTATGAAATAATACATTGAATCATAAATTTATCACACCAAAATTATAATACAATTCTCCCCTAGGGCTACATCACTCCATCCATCAAGGATATAATTAATATTTTAATTCTATTTCTCATGCAATTACCATTCCACCACATTCATTATGATGTAAATTATAAATCCGTGCTGAAAAAAATAAAATTATTCCATAATCACTCCTCATGAATCATTTTCCTACATATTTTTACATGGTTGGTCATTCTACTCACTTTATCATACCATAATATCAATCATGTTTCTTAATTATTCATTAATATATAGCAGACATGGAATTAAATTTTACCATTATGCAATAAAATTTTACATCAATTCCATCCAAATTTCATCAAATTAATAACCCTAAAAACATTTCAATTATGTTTTTATTTTATTATTTAAGAATCAGTTTATTCAAAAATTATAGAAATCCCCCATAATGCTCAAAAAAAGAATAAAATATCAAAATCACATATAATTAGATATTTATAACCCATTGAAATTTCATAATTACATATATTAAAATATGAGTTATCAATTTCCTCTAAACATAAACTCATTATATCCCCATGAATAAACCTTCAAGTCACCATAAATAAAATCCACCATATCAAATATTTAAAAATAATAATCAAAAAATATGAAATAATTTTCAAAGATGAAAAAATTTTAGGCATAACATAATAATATATTTTAAACTCTTTTCTTTTTATGAAAATAAACAAATCTAATATTTTATTTTTCTTCTAAATATTGAACTTTTCTTCCCCAATATTTACATTTTTAAACTTACCAATAAAATTCATTCTAATATACCATATACCATATAAGAATTTATTTACCTCACCACTCTGGGATCATTTATTTTGACTTATGATTAATCTTAATTTACATGAATTATGATCAAAGTATTTAAAATTTCAAAATATCCACTTTTATAGAAAAAATAAACCCTAATCATTATAAATTATTAACAAACAAATCTTTGAGAAAAAAGGGTTAGTAAATATTGATTTGAAAATTAAAAAACATCAATCAGAGTGTTTTACTCTTAATACATTAATTAATTAATTCAAATTCAAATTCGATAAAAATACATCATTCATTTCTTATTTTAAAATAATTTTAATTCATATCGATCACTTTTATTTCCTTCCATTCATTTCAATGATTCGTAAGTCCTATTGATGAATCCAAAAAAATACTCCCCCTCTATTATTTATTTTTATCATTTTATAAGTTAGATGTAATATCCCGATATTTTATGATATATTTTTTAAAATAAATTTAAATTTTTTTAATATTTAAATTATACACAACAATGAGTTTATCTTTCATTACACGTGACAATGATCTTCTTCTATAACATGTCTAACATGCAACACAGAGCTTCAGCGAACCATGAAATAATATTATTTAAAATATGACCATAATAACCAAGATGTTAAAAAGGTGGGTATTAATATTATTAACTATTTTATGAAATATAAATATTAATTTCATACTCAATAAAAATTTATTTATAAATTCTTGGTAAATAATTAATCAATTTTAGTAATGTAATTGTATTCATCAAAAATATGTTTTCTTCAAAATGATTTTATGTCTCTTTCTATGAGAAGACATTATATTAAAATAATAGATATTTTAGGAAATTTATTTCATAAAATTATATTAATTTTTGAAATCAACTAATTGAAGCTAACTTTTGGTGAAATTTTGGGATTTTTCAAATAATAATGATTTTCAGTGAATAGTGAAAAATACCAATTTTTGAAAACTGTCATTTCTTTTCAAATATATTTAATTAATTTAAAAGTATGATAATATTTTGGATAAAATTTATTGTAAATTAATTATTATTTTGTTTTATTTAGTCAATAAAAATTCTTTCTAATCAAATTTATATTGTATTTAGAATAAGTTTTTTATTTTGAAACGATTTTTTATAAAAATAGTGTTAAAGTGAATAATGTTTCTACATTTTAATAAATTAAAATATTCCATAGTGAAGAATGTTTTTAATGAAATTTATATATTATATATCAATTAATATTAATTTATATTCATACAATGATAATTATTATTCATTTAGTTCATATAAAACCATATTTTTATTGAAAAATAATATTCTTCAAAACATGTTTCTTCACCGCGTCTGTGGGTTTTTTTTTAAATTAAAAATTTCAAATTATATTAATTGAATTAGTAAAATTGATAATATATTTTTAATAATAACAATTCATTTTATATACTAATTTCAAAACAAATTATCTTAATGAATAGGAAAAATAGAAAAATTAATTACGGTAATTAAGGTAAAAACAGATTTACAAGGGGGTTAAACTAATTAGGTAAGGGTTAATAATGGCATCCCAAATTGTCAAAATATTATTATATGGCCATATTTTGACCTTATACAAACCTTATTGTAGTATAAGGTCATTTGGAAGCTTTTTTGGGCGTAATGACTTTATTATTTAGGATTCTTTTGGGAACTTCCCAAGTAATTTCAATAATAGTTCCCTTTCCCCACTTATGAAATGGAACTCTCTACCCTCAATTAATCACAAAAATAAATTAATTAATATAAAAAAACAAGTAATAATTCTCTCACAAACATCCTTAGACACATTTTAGAGCTATTGTTATTTCTAAAAGTCAAACCATATGGTCCGTAATAGGATATCCGAGGGAGGTTTATCTTAGTGAGGGAAATTATTTTAACAAAGACCTTTAATTTTATTTCTTATTTTTACACCATCAATTATGTAATAGAATATATAATATAATAAAACTAGTATCAATCATAAACTAAGGCGTTATTATGATGATGAAAAAATATATATCTTTCTCCACTTTCCTCAAATGGGTTAAAAAATCATCATTCATGTGTACTGAGGACTACCGACTCATGAATTGATGTCATTAATTTTTCCATTACCACCTATAAATGATAGAAATAATTGTATATTTATTATTTATATGTGATATTTATGATATTATTATTCTTTTAAAATCATTATATCAGGTTTTCTTTCTTACATTCCATTCTATGGAAATATGATAACATTATTCATGTGTAAGACAGTCTACCGCCTTATAAAGTGATGTGATTCATCCTTCATGTACAATTTACATGGAAGGTAAAAAATATATGTTTAAATAAAAATATTATATATATATATATATCACCAAAACAATTTCCCAATTGTTAATATATTGTTTATGTTTCTTTATTTCTTTCCTTATTGAAAATGGAAACAACATTCATTGTATGTATGACATATTATCTCCATAAATAGTGTATTTCATTTTCTATCTCTAAATTTTATGGATCACTATTAATAAATTAATATATAAAATATATGATATTTATATCATGGTTAAAATTATTTATACTATATAAAATTATCAAGGTAAGAGGATGGAAAATAACAAATCAAAACATAAATGAAAAAAAGTAGTAATTGCCTAAAATGTGACTTTAACATGGATTTATTAATAAATAGATGATAATATATCATAATTAACTATTATTAGGTATTATATATATAAATATGGTTCTGAAATAAATGTACAATAAACATATATTTATAATAAATGTGGTTTGACCAATTATTATTGAAGTTGAGACTTAAAGAAATGGATTTGCATCCCACTTTTATTTCAAATGAGACACAAGTCATATTCAACACATTTTTCTTTGATGTGGTGTATATAATTCCAATTAATGTCTTTATGATACCTATCTATAAAATTATGTGTATTAAATATATATGTGATTTTGCCTTTTTTATGGGGTTTACGGTTCAAATGTTACAAAAGTGGTAATGATTTTAGGTTATAATCTAATTGTATATTTGGATTGTTTATGATTAAGCCTCCAATGTTGAAATATTATGATCTGACTCTCAATAAAATCACTAATTTTATTATCCTATGATTATTTATTTAGAAGAAATTTTTTCCATTCACTTCCCTCTATTTATGTACCAAAGAGACCAAAAATGGGGTTTTTAAGAAAATCGTGCTTTATTTCTCTCTTTGGTTGGAAATTCACTTTCATTAAAAACCATATTTAAAAAAAATCAAAATTTTTTTAAAATAATTTAAATTATAAAGGTTTTTTTCCACTTGAAACTTATTTAAATGGTTTTTAAATCTTAATTTCAATGAAAATGAATTAGAAATAGTTTTATGTTTTAAAAAAATCAAATTTGAAAGGCTATTATTGATAAGATATTTTTCTAAATTATTTTTGAATATTATCCTCAATGAAAAGTAACTTGGAAATGTTTTATGTTTTCATTTTTTCTAATGTTCAGAGACATTTTTCCAAAATAATTTATTTAAATTAATTTAAAATATTATTTTCAAGGAAATGTGATTAGAATATGTTTTATATTTTTTAATTTTTCTTTCAAAGTAGAAATGATATTTTACTTATGAAATTATTTTAAATTATTTTTATTGTTTATTTTCAAAGGAAATGAATTTAAATTTTTTTATTTTTTAATTCTTTTCAATGTGAAAATGTAAATTTCATTACAAAAGTTTCTAAGTGATATTTCAAAATAAATTTCCATCTATAATATCATCCTTTGATATTACCTATGATTTAATATGGATGAGATTGAATGATACCATTCTTATTCATTATATGGATGGTCAATGTTTATATTGATCAATTTTTTATGAATACCATGTATTTTTATTGGGTTATTCTACGGTGAATTGATGAAATGTTTATAAATCCCATTTTCTTAACTTGGGTTAGGACATGATGATATGTGGAATGTTATATTATTTCACGTCACACATTTTTATGATTTTTATTATATAAATAGTGAGACCTATATATCCCTCCATTGTGTTAGGTGGAGAAAGATAACTAATGATTAAATGTGTTATGTGTGAACCAAATTACATTTTCACAATGTAATGCATACACCTTGTAACATGTTCACAATGTTATACATGAACCTAATTAATTATTCAAAATGTTATTCCAAAACCTGATTATATGTTCATTGTGATTTACATAGACCTATATTTCATGTCCTTAATGTTATATGTGGACCTATTTTCAGGTCCCAATGTTTATGTGGGAGCCATATTTTATGTCATTAACTTTATATGTGAAGTTATATCTATTTATACAAGTTTACAATATTATAATAATATTTTTATTCACAAATTTTTGTCTAATTACAGTGATATTATCTCATGGATAGTGTTATTTGATTACATTATTATTCGTGTCATATGAACATCCAATCTTTATTCGATGACTCATGAATAAATATTACGATAAATTATGTATGAACTTCTTAAGTTATGTTCATAAACTCATACCCTTATAATTATCATAGGATTTAACATTATAATTGTTTGATATCTCTATTGTTTACCCATAAGAAGCATCTAATATCACCCTTTCTTATGTTTATTTTCTCCAGAATATGAAGATATTTTTTATATAGGATATGTGTATAGGGAATACTAAAGGGGAAGATATTTATAGGAGATATTGAATATGTTTCAAAAAAGTAGATGATGGTGTTTCTGGTCTCTAACTACACTAAACATTTGAGATCCTCAGGATTTTAATTTTTTAATGTATTGAATATTATTCTCAATGATGCAATATTTTTGTATGAAAATAGTAAGCCTTCATATTTGGTATCAGATGATGAGTTTATCTATCCTTTAGAAACTAGGATAATAGAATTTTATTGAGAACTCTTAAAATTATCCTGAGTATAAGAGAATATCATAATTTATAGTAAATAAAAGAGTGTTGTTTTCCTAGAAATATATCCTTGTTTGAAGATAATAAGTGTATGGGGTTATATCATAGAGGTACCTAGGTGAAATAACTCTAAAAAACGTGCATTGGGATTGACATGAGATTTACCTGGTACATGAACATGGGCCTTATTGCACACCTACTTTGACACTCATATATTCTTTTGTTAATCACATTTTCATTATAAAACATACTGAAAGATTTAAATAGATCTTGTTCAAGGAGAACATATTTTAAACCTAAGTTCACATAGATTTAAAAGAATGTGTCTTAATTTAGTCATCCTATAAATTATTTTTCAGACTGTGTGTTTTTCCACAATGATTATTTTTGTTCACACTACTAATTTTATTTTTATTCAATGGTGGGAACTATAAGGAATTTGGTTACATTGAATGTGATAGAAATTTTTTTAATGCTCATCCAAATGGGATGATGACTGGAGTGAAGGATATATTGTTTCTTCCAAATCATTTATCACAAATCATGATTTACAAAATGAACCTTATCCAACTCTTGTACTCAATAAAGAAGAGAAATATATAGTTTTTTAAATTTGGGTAGTGAATTCTATGGAGTAAAGAAGATTAAACTTCTTATATGTCAAGAATTTGGGAATAATCACTCAAGGAAACATCTTAGAGGGATTAGATGATGTTATAGGAGGGGAAAAGGATAGAAAAAAAGTAACTTGTAATGACCTATAATTTATCAATGGAATTTTTGTCTTATAACTATGTCATAAAACACATATATCATAGAGATAACCCAATAAAGACATTATTTTCAAATAAACCAATAATAATTTCAAATATTATAGTGTGATAATAGATAGAAAATAAGATAATAATTGTTGGAAAATTTGGATCCACACGTTACACTATAATAACTACACTCACAAACATAGATGTTGAAATAAAACATAATGTTAATAATTAAATATTAATTTTTAAGATTAAAGAATATATAACCTTGAGAGAAAATTGACTTTAAAAAATAATGAATGAAATAAGATGTATTTGTAGTAATAAAAAACCTATACCAATGGAATGTTAACCTAGTTATTAGAATAGTAATATAACTATTGGATATAGAAATACAGGTGTTAGAATAGAAACCTCACCAATGAATGTATAATATAAAAATTTAAGAATATTATAAATGATAATATGATAAATTTTTGTCATTGTATAAGTAAATAATAGTTTTATAAATGATAAATTATGTGATGGATTTTTTGAAAATGTAAATGTTGATTTAAAACTTCAAAATTAATAAAATTATTTAAATAAAAAATTATTTCCATAAAATAGAATAATAAAATAATAATAAGTTTTATTATAACTATAAATAATTTGATGTGCCATTGATTAATTTTTTAAGGGGCCAAAAAATCTATTACAATATAAAAATCGTTATTTTTCGAGTTAATATTGATTTTAATTAAAATTAAAATTTTCATATTTAGAAAATTATTTTAGAAAAATTTATTCCATTTTTTAAATATATATATAGAAAAGTGGGTAGTGCTAATTTTTTTGATCTTTCTAAAATATTTTTGTTTTTTTGGGAATTCCAAAATATGGTAATTTACCGTATATACTATTATAAGACAAATACATGAATATTTGTGTCATGAATTAGGTAACAACCCATTAGTTGGAACTATCTAGAAAAATTTACTTTATTTATTCATAATAATCAACACTATTGATTTTCTAGAGCCAAAATAATAAACTAATGTGTAACATCCCAGGTAAATAAAGAATATTACATTTTTAAATTTGTTAATATTTGTTAATTAAATATTAATTTTACTTTAAATGGGTTTCTTTGTTCGATATAGTACCTGATACGCAACAATGAGTTTCTTTGAAATCTTACGTTGCACACTAATAATATAATATTATTTTTAAAAATGGTTGTTAACTCCTAGCCATTTTATTGGTAGGAATGAAAAAAAATAAATACAATATGATTATACATGTTTCTTAAATGTATTTACATTTATCCAATAAAAGTTAGAGTCTTAAAATGTGAATGAATCTAATTTTAAGCAAAATTTACATTAAAGGCCGATTTACAAACTTTTAATGGATAACCCACTTTAAACATAGTTTTGGTCACATTAATACATTATATACGACAAAATAAAATCCTTCTTTAGAATGGGGACATCAAAATTTACTTGGTGTAAATTTTTTGAATTTTTCCGATAAAGTTCATTTTTAATGAATAATGTTAATATTGTATTTAATTCAAAACTATGTTTTCATATAATTTATTTAATATGGTATATTAACTTTTTAATTGGTTTTAAAGTTTAATTAGAATATATTTTTATAATTTAATCCAATTTTGGTCATTGTAATTAATTTCACTTTGAAATTGGATATAAACAAGTGTCAATCTTTTGATAGTTATTATTTCTTAAAAACATGCTATTTATTTTAACAACGGGAATTAATTTTAAAATTAATTAATGAAACTTTAATGTTTTGAATTTGGTAAAATAGACATTATTTTTGAATTCAGAAGATCAAATATAGCTTAGGCTGAATTTTTGGTATTTTTCTAAAAAACATCAATTTTTGATGAATTTTGAAACCACTTGGTAATAGTTAAAAAAATGAATTTTTCATTTAAATGAAATTTTACCACATATGTAAATTGAATTTCAAAAATCTGACATAAATGGTTGTTATTAGGTAGTAAAATTAGGTTCAATAAGATGAAAATAATTTTTGGTGAATAGTAACATTGGACTTTTTTAACCACGATTAAAGGTAAATAGGGTAATTCAAGGTTAAAAAAATATTATAATAATTCCAAATTACCTGAACACTTGTCAAAACCTTATTGGATGAAAAATGGCCGACCATGGGCATCCTTTGGTCGATTTTGGAACCCCATTGACCCCATTATAAATGCCTGCAATTCATTTTTTTCCATTTCTCGAAGCCGGTTTATGGGTTCCCAGTACCCAAACATACAACCAAAGACAACTCAGACAGCATAAAACAACATAGACCTTACACATCATAATAACCAGATTCATCTCCACATCCCAAGCAGGAGTCCTCTTCCCCGGTAGATGATTCTCATTCCGGATGCCTCCAAAACCTTCCACTTTGGACACAGCTGTAAAGTTGTTCCAGAACAGATTGATTTGAGCGATCCTTCTTGGTCTTGCTACCCTTATTAAAAGCCAAAGTCACCTAATTATTCCTCTTTGATGAAGATCTAGTCTGCATCGTCCTCGGAAGAAATGAGTAGTCCTTTCTTGGTCTTCTTCTTAGAGTAGTAGACAAGGGTCCATCAGCTGTGGCTATCATCTGATTCCCACTTTTAACAACATCACTAAAGAATCAACCAAATAGACCACTCATGCTCTCTTTCCCTCCCCCCGGATCCTCCCTTCCAATTCCATCTTGATCCCTTAATGAAGTAGCTTCAAACTACACCTTGATTCCTAGATTCTGGCCTGGAGTATTACACTCCATCAAAGGGGGTCGCCGATCTTCAATAGGAGTATTTTCCACAGGTGCTTTGACATTGTCTGCCTACCTCTGGTCCGTGCTCTCCACCGAAGGGCTGCGCCTTGCCCCATTAGAATTGTTCTCCTCATCCATGAAACCTTCTTCCTATCCCAGACATTCGGCATGTTGATCCTCCCTGGCTTCTTCACCAACCGAATCAGGATCATGCACCCTACGTTCAACCTTCTGGTCATCTATGATCTCCGGACAAACCTCATCTCCCATCATAATAGCCTCCTCCAAACCCACATCCAACAAGTCTTCAGAAAGCCCCTGAAATCTGTTATTCAAAGCTAAAAAATATTTGGCCAACGGATCAAGGCCTTTAGTAGCCTTAACATTCATGGAGACAAATTCCACAGCACTGACCACTCTACCTTCCACAATTTGCAATGAACCTAGATCAACCATGGTAGAAACAGGTACTCCCAAGTCCCTCCATAACCTTTGGAAAACCTCAGACACCAATGGATTAGCCTGTGCTGCCTTAGCACCGGAAGCTTCAGACACCCGACGAGGACTCGAAGGATTGGAAGCCCCCTTGTCATCAGAACAACCTTGACCCCATCATTTTTCAACCTGTTCTATATCTCTTGAAACCATACCCTCTTTAATGCCATTACAAGACCCAAACTCAGATCTCACCGAAGCAGAATTCCCATTACAACGACCCTGCCTCAACCAAGACTGACACTCCCTTCGGCAAACTTCAACCGAATGACCTAATATCTTGTAATATCCACAAAACTCAGTCCAATTCTCATAAACGACCTTCTGTTTGCATTGATATTCCTCACCAATAGTGATCCAAACAGAATCAAAAGGGATGTGGGATGCATCCATCTCGACACACACCTGGGGGTTCACCGGATGGAAAACCACCTCGGTATGGCTATCCGAGCAGAGGTATCTACCAAGAATATTTCCTAACATGAATATAATCAAAGGGTTTTTTAATGGTAAATAAAGAGACAGAAAACTTACCCAGACTGCAATTTAAGGCGTGTCGCGGTTCATATGGAGATCAAAGGACCAACGCAAAATAATATTTTCACACTTTCCTAAAGAGCCCCTCCTCTCCCTTATAAAAAGATACCACTTCTAACCAATTCCTCACACCTCTAAAGCCATTTGTCTCTTCCAAACTCTTCTCAATTAAGATCCCTACATCCCTCTCCTCCACCTAGAAGCCTTACCTTTGGTAGAAATCACTTCAAGAAGTCATTTTGTTCAAACCCAAGGAAGTTACCCAAATTAAAGGTAACAGTTTCTCTTAATTTGTTTTCTTTTATTTTACTTCTCCAACCCCTTCATGCATTTTATTCCATTATTTTGTAACAACAATACTATCCTCAATATACTAGGATTTTTTTATGATAGGTATTCAAACTACACTTACACACACCTCCATATAATTGGTGAAGAACATAATGTTTTTGTGGACGGAAAACTAACGCCTCACGAGACGATGATTGTTCAATTACCTCTTACCTCCTCTCATGGTGGCCATTATGATGGAACTGTATTTATATATGATATATATTATGTTTTTTTTCTTTATTCTTCTGTATTTTCCATTTATAGCACACCTTTATGGTTTTTATAGTGGGTAAATATGTTAATCTCATTTGTGGAAGTGCGGACTACCGCCCCCTCAAAGTAATGTGACTCATTAATGCCTTATGTGGGATGTATAAAGGATAGATTTAATGATATTATATATGATATTATACTGGAATTATAATATACCTAGGTATCATTATGTTTTAATTCCATTAAAATATGAAATAGAAATTAAAGTAGCGTTAATGCTTACGTACGGCTTACCATCTCCATGAACGGTGCACTTCATTTCATACCTCCGAATGATATGTATTGTTATAAATATATATATATATATATATTCTAGATATATATTATATATATGATAACTAAATAATTAATTTCATTCTGGATATAATGGATTATTTTCCATATGGACAACTTGTAAATATAAGGTGTTTATTTTTGACTCAAGTCCCAAATATCGACAAAATGAATGTTATTAACTTAAATGATTACATAATGTTTATAACATGGTAATAAGTGATATAAAAGTAATAATAAACTTGAAAAATGTTCTTAAGAAAGTATAAATTATCTTTAGTTTATTATTTAGGATATTAAATAACGATCGAGTCAAGTCGGACACGAGGTATGAGATTTCTTATCTCACTTTTAATTCTGTGAGATTTCTATTATTCTCCACCTATTTATTGAATGTGGTGTATTGTGTACTTAATTTTGATATATATTATCATGATTATCATTATATTCATGGTATTCTATGATTCATTTGGGGGTATTTAACTTTGGGTCATACGAATCGATTAATTACAACGTGGTAAGGGGTTTTCATCACACTTTTTATCCCCGTGAGATTCATGCAATATTTTCCACTCCTTCATTTTGTGCGGTATATTTAATGCCCATGATTGTATTCTTTGTGTAGGATAATTTAATATATGGGTATTTACATCTTCATTGTATGATCCTTCTTTCATGTGGTGTATTTTTCGTAAGTTTCCAAATCGGTAAGAGAACCTTTGACCCTCCTCTCTTTTAAATGGCTTCTTATTGTTATGTCTTTTAATTCAAATCCTCTTATGTTTGGATGTGTTATTCTATATCCTTATGGCTTTAAATATTATGTCAAAGTGATGAGATACCCTTTTATCTCTCATCAAATCAGTTTATTAATTCTAATGTGACATCGTTAGGTTGTCAAATTTTTGCAAGGGGACTTCTTAACCAAATTTTGATTCATTGGGTTCAACTTGTACTTATTGAATATGACATTCAATGAATATGTGTGAATGGCCTATAGTTGTTTTACAGATAATATCCACTTATAATGGGTGTATTACTATTTTTCACACATAATTATGTGATTGATTGATCCTTAATTTATGGATACCATCTTTATAAGGGATTTCATCTCAATTTACATTTCCATTGAGACTTCATTGTCGTTATGCACCAATTCACTCTTAGATGGTGTATATACAATACTTTGACATATTATACCATGTATCAATTTATTCTCATGATATTATAATGTTATAAATAAATTTTATTCTTCAATTATTTGTATTCAAGCGTCTCTTTTTTTTAAAAACTCGTTAACTAAAATATTGTTTTAAATGTTTTAAAGATTTATTTATCTAAATATTGCTCAATAATGTCCATGTTTTACAAATGGCTTTTAGGATTTTTTTTATACGGACAAAAAATTTTTTATATGATAATTCATTTAGAAGATTCAAAGTGGTGTGGGACACTTTGATTCAAAAAATATATTTTTAAATGGTTTTGAAAATGATTTGATAAAACATTATCTTGATTAGTTATATTGGAATGTGGAAATATTATCATTCTTTTATATATGTGTTATATTTTATGATTGTGTTATAGTTATTGGGCATTGTTTACATATATGGGTGGTTCGGTGATAAACCTAGGGTGGGTGAGCCTGAGATAGCTCTCCAATGCATTGGCTAATCTAACAAAGGTAAACGATATGTTTCTCCTAAGAGATTTAGGGAATATACTGTGATGGGTATTCTAAGTGTAACTCACTATGTATCTATGATAGATACAATTTATGTTTGATATGGATTCCGTAAGTAACCTTTATGATTTATGATTTGTGTGTGTTATTCATAAATCTTATGATTTCGTAAGGTATGTTACGATTGAAAAATATAGTTTCATTTATTTGTATTTATTGATGGGCTAATGTTTTCCTTCCTTATTTTATAACCCTTACTGAGCTATTTATGCTCATCCTAGATTTTTGAAATGTTTTGCACAGGACATAATGATGAAAAGGGTCAAGGATGGGATCACGGAAAATTCATGTTGTCTAATACATGGAACTAGACAAGTTTCTTTTTAAGAGTTTTTATTTTATGAAAAAAATGGATACTGTGTAGAAGTATATACTTTTTAAGTCTTTTGAGATGTAACAATTATGTCCTAATTATCTAAACCTATAAACCTGAAAAGATCCTCAATGTGAATTATTAATTTAATTCAATATTATGTAAGGTTTAAGGTCAGGTCCTTATAGTTGGTATCCGAGGTTTGTTTTGATAACATTAGAGGTTAGGGTATTCTTTAAGAATAAGTGACATTGCCATAATGGTTAGGGTTTCAAAAAGATTCATAGTTTTTTTAGATAAAGTGAATGAGTTCAAGATAACATGAATAGGTATATCTTACTATTTATCCTCATAATAAGATATTATATGATGATTTTACTAATATACTCACACTGAGCTTTTTTGTATTAGTAAATGGCTAGATTTAGTAGGCACCAAAGTAATAGTGGATGTGAAGAAAACTGTGATGGTTTTTTGAACGAGCAACTGAATGATATGGGAGCTGCAATGAGAACACTTGTGTTTATTCTCAACCAACAATCTAGAGTCATGATTGACCACCTGATCCTTAGTGATCTTTATAAGGCATCATATATGGGAGAAACAAATCCCTACGGAAGTTTAGGTAATACTCATAAAGGTAAGTCTGTTCAAAAACCTAGGTGTCAAAGATATGGAAAGAAACAACTATGAAAATGTTTCAGAGGGACGAAAAGATGCTATAGATGTGGAAATGAAGGTCATAAATCAAGAACATGCCATGGAAAAAGGAAGCATCTAGTTGACTCTAGGAAAAGGAAAGAAGTCCTTTATGAGGGATCAATTGAATGTTCTAAATGTGGTGACCATGGTCATTATGCAAACACATGTCCTATGAAGAAGTTTTGGGAATGGGATCACTAGGATCATACAAATATTTTTTTACCAATACCTAATTCCATTCCGATTGAGGTGAAGAAACTGAAAATGACCAATGAAAGGTATATATTATTTCTTAAACATATGTTTTCCTATTATTGAAATCTCAGGATATGATTCATGATTTTTTTTATAGGAAAGAAGTATTTCAGAATATTTTGGAAAGGAACGGTTAATGGGTCATGAAGAATGTTGAATGAGTAAGAAGTCAACATATAAGGGATTCATGAGTTATGGTAGATTTTAGGATGGTGAAATGCTTAAAAGTATTAGGGCTCTTTTGATGATGAGATTACATTGGAAGGATTTTTATAGTATGTGTAACACTGATGTTTGATATATGGAAATTTTATTCAAGGAATAATTATCTTTTCTTTTGTGGATATTTTTATAAAGAACAATTTGGGTTTATATGATCCTTGAATTTAAGGTAATTACCAGTTAATACTTTTTGGGATGCAAAACGAAAGTTAGTAGATAACATTTGTGGTTAAAATAAGTTATGGTTATTTTGGATGAATTTTTCTTTTTGGGGGAAAGTTATAAAATTATATAGTTTTTTAAAAAGGACAACACGCAGACCGTGTGACAACCCAGCGCGTCAAATGAAGATGCAAGAATCGAACCCACAACCAAAGTGCGACAGGTATTTATTGACTACCACTAGACAACATGACGTCTCTGGTTAGTATGAATTATTAATTTTATGTAACTTCCCATGTAATTAATGAGTAATATATATTTTTATCTATGTCTATTGATGAATTAGATAGTGTTTTAGAGGCTTAAAATGAAAATAAATCCAATCTTAAGCATGGAATACACTAATATTTTTAAAATATTGTTTAACTGCCTTTTGATGGAAAACCATTTTTAAATCTATCTTTTTTACAATTTTATATGCTATTTTTTTCAAAATAAACTTATTATTTATGATTGGGACATCCAAATTTACATTGAGTGAATTTTTGGTATTTTTCGGACAATGTTCATTTTTTAATGAGTAGGGAAAAATACTTCATTTTACATCAAAATTTCTTTTTAATATAATTTATTTATATGATTAGATTGTCTTTTGAATTGGTTTTGAAGTAAAATTAGAATATATTTTTACCATTTAATCCAATGGTGGTCATTGGAATCAATTTCACTTTGAAATTGGAATTAAACTGGTGTCAATCTTTTGATACTTATTGTTTCATAAAAACACACTATTTGTCATGACAGTGGGAATTAATTATTAAATTAATTAATGTGACTTATATGTCTTGAATTTTTTAAAATAGAATTTATTTTTGAATTTGTAATATCAAATATATCTTAGGGTGAATTTTTGGTACTTTTCTGAAAAACTTCAATTTTTGATGACTAGTGAAACCACTAAGTGGTACTTATAAAAACTGATTTTTAGTTTAAATGAAATTTTACCACATCTATGTTTTGAATTTCAAAAATCCGACATAAATGGTTGTCATTAAGAAGTAAAATGTGGTTCAATGAGATTAAAATAATTTTTTGCTGAATAGTAACTCTTAAGTTCTTAATCGCGATTAGAGGTAATTAGTGTAGTTTAAAGTAAAAATAATGCTTTAATAAAATGAGATGAGCTTGGAACATGTCCTACCCTCATTTCATGTGTCATGGCCGACCAAGAAAATCCATGGGTCAACTTGGATACCCCATGTAGCCACTTTGGTTGGGAAATGACATAAAGAACTTTTTATTTAATGTAAAAGTAAAAATGACACAAACATGACATGTTTTACTAAAACATTTTTTATAGGGGTTTATAAAGATCAGATTTTTTATTATAAATAGTCATTGGAAATCTAAAAAGATTTCCTACATCATAGTATTTTTTTATAATTTTTATACTTTAAAAAAATTAAATTATTTATGACATCAATATGATGCAGTGATGGCCTCATTATTTAACGATTTAAATAAAATGGAATGATAATGTAAAATCTAAGACCTACACATGGCCAAAACCTATTGGATGGGTGGATTTATAACCCTTATCACCTTATCCTCGAAACACATCAATGTGGGACCTCTTAAATCCGAATACCATTTTAAAATAAAGTGACTTTTCCTTACCTTCCAAGAGTGCCCCTCCTCTCCTCTTATAAAAGGCCCCCACCTCTACCTCCTTACCCACACTCTCAAAGCCTTTGGCTCGGCCAAACCCTACCCATTTTGGCTCTCCACATCCCTCTATTACTCCTTGAGCCTCACTTTTGGCAGAAGTATTCCCAAGGAAGCCTTTGATCTCAAATCTAAGAGAGTTACCCGATTTTAAGGTAATGCCTTCTTTTGAGTCCCTTTGTTTTATTTTGCTTCTTCAACCCTCTAAACTCTTTTTATTCATTTATTTTGAAATGAATAAAGTATACTCAATATACTAGGATGTTGTTATAATAAGGATTCGAGCTACACTTACACACACCTACATCTAATGGTTAAAGGACATACAGTTTCCGTGGATGGTGAATTTATGCATCCCAAAATGATGATTGTTCAACATTCTTTTAACACCATCAAAAGTGGCCATTAAGATGTCACTATATTTATATATGATATATAATATGTTTTTGTTTTCCTTAATCTTCTGTATTTTTCATTTTGAGCATACCTTTATGGTTTCCATTATGGGTAAACGCGATATCTTCATTTAAGGAAGTGCAGACTACCGCCCCCTCAAAGTGATTTGATTCATTAAATACCATATGTGGGATGTATAATGGATGGAAATATGATATTATATATGATATTATACTAGAAATATAATATACCTTTATGTCCTTATGATTCCATTATATAAAATACTAAATAGAAATGAAAGTAGCGTTCATGTGTACCTACGGCTTACCGTCTCCATGAACGGTGCATTTCATTTGTTACCTCTAAATGATTATGTAATATTATAAATGCATGTATATACTGGATATATATGATATATACATAATGATTATAATTCTGGATATAATGGATACATGAACAACATGTAATTATAAAGGGTTTATTTTTTACTCAAGTACTAATGATCGTTAAAACGACCATTATTAACTTAAATAATTACATAGTGGTCATGACATGGCAATAAGTGATATAAAAGGAATAATTAACTTGAAAAAGGTTCTTAAACATGTATAAATTAACTCAATTTTATTATTCAGGAGATTAAAGAATGACCGAGTCAAGTCGGACCCGAGGTATGGGACTTCATCTCAATCTCCTTTCATTGAGGCATATTTTGTTTTATACACAACCTTCTTTTATATGGTGTATAAACCCCTTTTACTTTTACGTTTATCCAAAAGGAAACTTTTTTATATGAAGCATTTTACTAAACGACAAAAGGGAATTTTTCTGTCGTATGTATGCGGCGACAATGACTTCTCCGCCGCTGTGACCGTTATTTGAGTTTTGGCTTCCTCTACAAGTCATACCTTCTTTTTAAAAGAAAAATAAATACCATGTTTTAATTTTCTTTTATTTTGGTATTAAAAATGGTTTTCATAATTTTTTATATCAATGTGTTGTATTGATATCTTGTGATTGAAAGGTGGAAATGTTATGTTTCCTTTATGCATGTTTTATCTGATATGATTATGTTGAGGTTCTTGGGAATTATTATGAAGACGGGTGGTTCCGTGATAAACTAAGGGCGGGTGAGCCCGATATAGCTCTCCAATGCATTGGGTAACGCGACGGAGTGTAACCTTAAGGTTTCTACGAATACATTTAGGTAATATACTATGATGGGTATTTCAAACGTAACCAAGAGGGTTACTCCCTACGTAATAATTTTATGAATGCCTCAAGTTACCTTTATGTCTTATGATTTCTATGATTTATTCATGATTTGATGATGTATGTTTAAGTGATTATGTTTTATGGGTAAAGTATGATTTCATTCTTATGTATATATGTACCCATGTTTCCTTTCCATATATATTTTATATCCCTTACTGAGCTTTTTTTGCTCATCCCGTGTTTTTTTTTTGAAATGTTTTTCATAGGTCAAGGGAAAGGTACATGATATGATGATAGTGTCAAGAGAGTGTCAAGAAAGAATCCATGTTTTATTTTAAATATTTTTCCATTGATGGGAAAGAAGAAAATTATCTTTATGTAACCACTTTGTTTATATGTGAAATTTAATGAAAGTTTTATGATCTAATTCTCTAAAACTCGAAACCTGAAAAGATCCTCAAGGTGTAATCTTTTAATAACTCAAGATTAAGTAAGGTTTATGGATGGGGCCTTATAGTTGGTATCAGAGGTCGGTTTAGATAACTTTAGGATTTAGAATTATATTAAATTATTATCCAAAAATATTTTTTTTATGGTCAAATTGATGTGATATAGTATTTGAAGATTACCATGTTGCTTTATCTAAGATATGTTTGTTCAGAATGGTTTTACGCAGTGGAAACAGGGAAGCAGTGCTAGGAAGGCATGCAGAAAGAAATAAACTTTTGAATCAGCATCCTAAGATGGTCGGAATTGGAACTGAACAGTTTGTTGCAGTAATGGCGCAGTTGACTCAAGCGATAAATGGCGGTGGTATCCATACACGAGATCAGCCAGATCAACCGCCGAGGAACATTTCAGTGGTGGAACATTTCATGAGGCAACATCCCCCAACATTCAGAGTATTATCTGACCATGTGCTAGCTGAAGGGTGGATTAAAGCACTGGAGAAGATTTTTGATGTCATGGGGTGTTCAGACAATCAAAAGGTTAGTCTTTCTATTTATCGTTTGGAGGGTGAAGCAGATCCGTGGTGGTCGATGGTTAAAAATATCAGGGATGCTGATGAGATTGATGCTCTCGACTGGGATGAATTCAAAGTTATGTTTCTTGAGAAGTATTTTCCTAAGGCTGTTCAACTTAGGATGGAAAATCAATTCTTGGAATTGAGGAAAGAGGAAGACTCAGTGGCTGCCTATGAAGAAAGGTTCACTCGATTGGCAAGGTATGCTCCAA
The DNA here is from genome assembly GCA_963277665.1 of Viscum album. Taxonomy (NCBI): domain Eukaryota; kingdom Viridiplantae; phylum Streptophyta; class Magnoliopsida; order Santalales; family Viscaceae; genus Viscum; species Viscum album. The sequence continues at coordinate 1,304,523,879 of OY728127.1, forward strand.
ATTTTATCCGAGACCTTGATAGTAAAATCAATCGTTTTTACTCAGGATTAAATCCAAAATATCGAAGCGCATTAGCTTCTCGTGAGTTTAAAATTTATAAAAAACCTTGTTCTATGTGCTTAGAAGGTGGAAATGTAGTTTTCTTGTAATCAAGTGTTCTATAACAACCAACAGAAGAAGAGACCGAGGTGGCAGGAGAAAGGTAATAATTCTTCAAAAAAGTCTGACGGTAAGAAAACTAAGTTTCCAGTTTGTGATAAATGTGGAAAACGGCATGCTGGGGAATGTCTTCTGAATTCTGGAAAGTGATACCGATATAGTAATATGGGACATAAGGCTCGTGATTGCACTGGAAAAGAACAGGGTGATGGTAAAACCAAATTTGATTTAAAGTTAGTGAAATGTTATAAGTGCAATGAGATGGGTCACTATGAAAATGAGTGTCCGACAAAGAGCTTGGGTGATGGGAAGCAGTTAGACTACAAGTAGAAAGGGGTGGTGAAATCCTTTGCAACTACTTCAGCAGATGTCGGGCCATCAAATGAAGTTGTATCAGGTACTTTGTTTGTTTTTTCAGATTATGCCAGTGTGTTGTTTGATTTGGGATCTACACATTCTTTCATCTTTGAAACCTTTTCTAGTAAAATGGGAATACCATCGCAAGAAATGACTCCTGAACTTTTGGTAAAAACACCTGGGGGAAATGTTGAGGTAAAAAGAATTTATAAGAATCTTCCTATTCTTATCTGTTGAAAGATCCTACTTTAAAACCTTATTGTTCTACCTCTAGTAGAGTTTGATGTTATCCTGGGTATGGATTGGCTCTCTATTTACCATGCTAAGATTGAATGTAGATCTAAAGAAGTTTCTTTTTAGAAAGACTTTCAGTTTGTGTACAAGAATGAACCCTTAATATTGATAACTTATCAAGAGGCCAAGAAACTTGTAAAATATGGAAATGAATATTACCTTGCACATATCGTTGAAAATAGGAACCGTTCAGATTAATGATGTGCCAGTGGTAAATGAGTATCCTGATGTTTTTCCTGATGAGTTGCCTAGAATAATACCAGATCGGGAATATGAGTTTACTATAGACTTAGTTCCTGATGCTAAGACAATTTCAAAACCCCCTTATCGAATGGCTCAAATTGAACTTTTAGAGTTGAAGGAGTAATTGCAAGATTTATTAGAGAAAGGTTTCATTCGACCTAGCACGTCACCATGGGGTGCTCCTGTTTTATTTGTTAAAAAGAAAGATGGTTCTATAAGACTTTGCATTGATTATAGAGCCTTGAATAACATCACTATTAAGAACAAATATCCTTTGCCTCATATCAATGATTTTTTTGATCAGCTTTAGGGAGCTCAGTATTTTTCAAAGATTGACTTGAGATCGGGGTACCATCAGCTGAAGGTAAAGGATTAAGATGTTCTAAAGACCATGTTCTATACAAGATATGGCCATTATGAATTTGTAGTAATGTCTTTTGGGATAACCAATGCACCTGCTGTATTCATGGACTTAATGAATAGAATTTTCCATGGGTTCTTGGAAAAATATGTGGTGGTTTTCATTGATGATATTTTGGTGTTTTCTAAAAGTAAAGAGGATCATGAAAGACATTTATGGGTTATCTTGCAAACCTTAAAAGAAAAGAAACTGTATGAAAAATTCAGCAAGTGTGATTTTTGGTTGCAACAAATTTCTTTCCTTGGTCATATTATTTCTAAAGATGGGATAACTATTGATCCTGCAAAAACAGAGGTTGTTGAAGAATGGCCAAGACCCACAAATATAACTAAGATTCGTAGCTTCCTTGGTTTGGCAGGATATTATCGAAGGTTTGTTAGAAATTTTTCACGGTTATCTAGTCCAATGACTAATCTATCTTGGAAGGGTGTTAAGTTTATCTGGACAAAAGAATGTGATGATTCTTTTCATGAATTGAAAAGAAGATTGGTGAATGATCTAGTTTTGACACTACCTTCCAGGAATGGTGAGTTTGTTATATACAGTGATGCTTCATTGAAAGGACTTGGTTGCATCCTAATGCAGAATGATCAAGTAATTACTTATGCTTCACGACAGTTGAAAACTCATGAGGTAAATTACCCTACACATGATTTGGAATTAGCGGCTGTTGTTTTCGCTTTAAAAATTTGGAGGAAACATTTTTATGGAGTAAAGTGTGAAATATATACTGATCACAAAAGTTTAAAGTATATATTCACTTAGAAAGAGTTAAACATGAGATAGAGGAGATGGAAGGAATTAATCAAGGATTATGATTGTACAATTCATTACCATCCGGGAAAATCAAATAAAGTGGTTGATGCTTTGAGTTGAAAAAGTAATGCTTCATTATCAATGTTGCATTTGGAACGTGATCCTTTGTTTAAGGATTTGATGAACATTGTCATAGAAGTTGTTTGTGCAAGAATTTCTTCTGTTTTGTTTCAGGTATTAGTGAGATCATCTCTTTCAGATAGAATCAAGCAAGCACAGAAGCAAAACAGTGAGTTGCAGAAAAAGGTAGAGCTGGTTCAGAAAGGTAAGTTTCCTGAATTCAACATTGATAATGATTGCGTTTTGAGATTTTCTAAGAGATTTTGTGTGCCTTATGATTCACAGTTGAAGAGAGAGTTGTTATTTGAAGCTCATAGTTCTTCGTTTTAAGTTCATCCTAGCAGTACTAAGATGTACAGAGATCTGCGAGAGTATTACAAGTGGGATGGAATGAAAAGAGATATTGCTGATTTTACTGTGAAGTGTTTGACATTTTAACAGGTTAAAGCAGAGCAGCAGTTTCCGAAAGGGATGCTTCAGCCTTTACCAGTTCCAGAGTGGAAATGGGAGAATATATCTATGGACTTTTTTTGGGGATTAACGAAGACATCTCGAGGTAATAATGAAATATGGGTTATTGTTGATCGCTTGACTAAATCTTCTCATTTCCTTACTATAAGATATACTTTTTCCCTATATCAACTTTCTCATTTGTATCTTAAAGAGATATTCAGGTTACATGGAGTTCCCCTCTCCATTGTATCTGATCGTGATCCCAGGTTCACTTCTAACTTTTGGAAAGGCCTTCAAAATTCGTTGGGTACTAAATTAAATTTTAGTACAGCTTTTCATCCTCAATCAGATGGGAATTCAGAGCGAACAATTCAGACATTGGAGGATATGCTACGATCTTTCTCTATGGATTATCAGGGAAGTTGGGACCAACATCTTTCTTTGGTTGAATTTTAATATAATAACAGTTTTCATTCTAGTATACAGATGGCACCATTTCAGGCATTATATGGGAAGCGGTGTCGAACTCCAGCTTTCTGGGATGAAGTCGGTGAAAGGAAGTTGATGGGACCAAAATTGGTAGAAGATATGGAAAAAAAAGTTCAGCTGATACAGAAACACATGAGAATAGCTCAGAGTAGGCAGAAGAGTTATGTGGACAACGGGAGGAAGGATCTCTCTTTCGAGGTAGGTGATCATGTTTTTCTCAAGGTTTCTCCTTGAAAAAGTGTGATGAGATTTGGTAAGAAAGGAAAGTTGAGTACAAGGTTTATTGGACCATATGAAATTCTGGAGAGAGTTGGATCAGTTGCATACCGGGTGGCTTTACCTCCGATTTTATCTCAGGTACACAATGTTTTTCACGTTTCGATGTTGAGAAAGTATATGCCAGATCCATCTCATGTTTTGAATCCAGAGGTAGTTCAGCTGGAAGAGAACCTATCTTATGAGGAACAACCGGTCCAGATTCTTGACCACAGGGAGCAAGTGTTACAGGATAAGGTGATTAATCAGGTAAAGGTTTTGTGGAAAAACCACATGATGGAAGAGGCCACATGGGAATCTGAAAATGCAATGAGGGATAAGTACCCCCATTTATTCGATAAGGAAATAAATTACGGGGACGCAATTTTCAAAAGGGGGGAAGGATGTAACATCCCAAGTAAGTAATGAGTAATAGATATTTTTATCTATGTCTATTGATGAATTAGATAGTGTTTTAGAGGCTTAAAATGAAAATAAATTCAATCTTCAGCATGGAATACAATAATTTTTTTAAAAGATTGTTTTACTGCCTTTTGATGGAACACGATTTTTAAATCTATATTTTGACAATTTTATAAGCTATGTTTGTAAAAATAAACTTATTCTTTATTATTGGGACATCAAAATTTACTTTGTCTGAATTTTTGTTATTTTTCAGACAATGTTCATTTTTAATGAATAGTGAAAAATACTGCATTTTAAATCAAATCTTCCTTTTAATCTAAATTGTTTATATGATTATATTATCTTTTGAATTGGTTTTTAAGTAAAATTTGAATATATTTTTACCATTTAATCCAATTGTGGTCATTGGAATCAATTTCACTTTGAAATTGGACTTAAACTGGTGTCAATCTTTTGATACTTATTGTTTCATAAAAACACGCTATTTGTCATGACAGCGGGAATTAAATATTAAATTAATTAATGTCACTTGTATGTTTTGAATTTTTTAAAATAGAATTAATTTTTGAATTCAGAATATCAAATATAGATTAGGGTGAATTTTTGGTATTTTTCTGAAAAACTTCAATTTTTGATGAATAGTGAAACCACTAAGTGGTACTTATAAAAACTGATTTTTCGTTTAAATGAAATTTTACCACTTCTGAGTTTCGAATTTCAAAAATCCGACATACATGGTTTTCATTAAGAAGTAAAATGTCGTTCAATGAGATTAAATAATTTTTTGGTGAATAGTAACTCTTACGTTCTTAATCGCGATTAGAGGTAATTAGTGTAGTTTAAGGTAAAAATAATGCTTTAATAAAATGAGATGAGATTGACACATGTCCTACCCTCATTGGATGTTTCATGGACGACCAAGGAAATCCATGGGTCAACTTGGGGACCCCATGGAGCCACTTTGGTTGGGAAATGACATAAATAACTTTTTATTTAATGTAAAAGTAAAAATGACACAAACATGAGATATTTTACTAAAACAATTTTTACAGGTGGTTATAAAGATATGATTTTTGATTATAAATAGTAATTGGAAATCTAAAAATATTTCATACATCATAGTATTTTTTTTATAATTTTTAGACTTTAAATAAATTAAATTATTTATGACATCATAATGATGCAGCGATGACCTCATTATTTAACGATTTAAATAAAATGGAATGATAATGTAAAATATAAGACCTAAACATGGCCAAAAACTATTGGATGGGTGGATTTAGAACCCTTATCACCTTATCCAAAAAACACATCATTGTGGGACCTCTTAAATCCGAATACCATTTTAAAATAAAGTGACTTTTCTTTACCTTCCAAGAGTGCCCCTCCTCTCTTCTTATAAAAGGCCCCCACCTCTACCTCCTTACCCACACTCCCAAAGCCTTTGGCTCGGCCAAACCCTGCCCATTTTGGCTATCCACATCCCTCTCTTACTCCTTGAAGCCTCACTTTGGGCAGAATTTTTCCCAAGGAAGCCTTTGAGCTCAAATCTAAGAGAGTTACCCGATTTTAAGGTAATGTCTTCTTTTGAGTCCTTTTGTTTGATTTTGCTTCTACAACCCCCTAAACTCTATTTATTATTTTATTTTATAACAACTACAGTATCCACAATATACTAGGATGTTTTTATAAGAAGGATTCGATCTACACTTACACACACCTACATCTAATGGTTAAAGGACATACTCTTTCAGTGGATGGTGAATTTATGCCTCCCGAAACGATGATTGTTCGACATTATTTTAACACATTCAAAGGTGGCTATTAAGATGTAACTATATTTATATATGATATATAATATGTTCATGTTTTCCTTAAGCTTCTGTATTTTTCATTTTTTGCACACCTTTATGGTTTCCATTATGGGTAAACGTGATATCTTAATTTAAGGAAGTGCGGACTACTGCCCCCTCAAAGTGATTTGATTCGTTAAATACCATATGTGGGATGTATATAAGATGGAACTATGATATTATATATGATATTATACTGGAATTATAATATACCTTTATGTCATTATGATTCCATTCTATAAAATACGAAATAGAAATGAATGTAGCGTTCATGCGTATGTACGGCTTACCGTCTCCATGAACGGTGCATTTCATTTTTTACCTCTAAATGATTATGTAATATTATAAATGCATGTATATACTGGATATATAGGATATATAAATAATGATTATAATTCTGGATATAATGGATAAATGAACAACATGTAATTATAAAGGGTTTATTTCTGACTCAAGTACCAATGATCGTTAAAACGACCGTTATTAACTTAAATAATTACATAGTGTTCATGACATGACAATAAGGGATATAAAAGGAATAATGAACTTGAAAAAGGTTCTTAAACAAGTAGAAATTAAATCAAGTTTATTATTCAGGAGATTAAAGAACGACCGAGTCAAGTTGGACCCGAGGTATGGGAGTTCGTCTCAATCTCCTTTCATTGAGGCATATTTTGTTTTATACACAACCTTCTTTTATATGGTGTATAAACCCATTTGACTTTTACATTTATCCAAAAGGAATCTTTTTTATATGAAGCATTTTACTAAACGACAAAAGGGAATGTTTTTGTCGTACGTATGCGGCGAAAACGACTTCTCCACCGCCGTAACCGTTATTTGAGTTTCGGCTTTCTCTACAAGCCATAACTTCTTTTTAAAAGAAAAATATACACCATGGTTTAATTTTCTTTTATTATGGTATTAAAAATGGTTTTCATACTGTTTTTATATCAATGTGTTGTATTGATATCTTGTGATTGAATGGTGGAAATCTTATGTTTCCTTTATGCATGTTTTATGTGATATGATTATGTTGGGGTTCTTGGGTATTATTATGAAGACGGGTGGTTCCGTGATAAACTAAGGGCGGTTGAGCCCGATATAGCTCTCCAATGCATTGGGTAATGAGAAGGAGTTTAACGTTAATGTTTCTACGAAGAGATTTACGGAATATACTGTGATGGGTATTCCAAACGTAACCAAGAGGGTTACTCCCTACGTAAGAATGTTAGGAATGCCTCAAGTTACCTTTATGTCTTATGATTTATATGATTTATTCATGATTTGATGAGGTATGTTGAAGTTATTATGTTTTATGGGTAAAGTATGATTTCATTCTTATGTATATATGTACCCATGTTTCCTTTCCATATATATTTTATATCCCTTACTGAGCTTTTTATGCTCATCCCAAGTTTTTTTTAAATGTTTTTCACAGGTCAAGGGAAAGGTACATGATATGATGATAGTGTCAAGGGAGTTTCAAGAAAGAATCCATGTTTTATTTTAAATATGTTTCCATTGATGGGAAAGAATAATATTATCTTTATGTAACCACTTTGTCTATATGTGGAATGTAATGCAAGTTTTATGATCTAATTCTCTAAAACTCTAAACCCGAAAAGATCCTCAAGGTGTAATCTTTTAATAACTCAAGATTAAGTAAGGTTTAAGGGTGGGGCCTTATATTTTAGTTAAAAGATCTTATGAATCAAGAATAAGTTGATTTTGGGTTATCTATAGAAATGATTAGCCTGTCATGGAGGATATGTGATTAGGTTAATTACTATTGAATATGAGACTTTAAGAGTAACCAATGTTATTTGGAGATAAATGATAAGATTTATCTTGGAAAACTATGTGATTAAATCCTTTGGAGATTTGGGTTTCAATCATAGTTTGGATTACTTTGAATAATTTTAAGGAAAACGTTTTATTGAATGGTCTTTGATGAACATTGGGTTTTGTTGGACAAATTTTGGAGATTAAGAGTAGTTTTTTTTGTAAAAGATTATCGTTTTTTGGGATTATATGATCTTCTACTAACCATTTTGATTTTTGTTAAGGTCTAAAGACATGGGAAATATATAGTTCATCTTTTTTGGAATAGGTGATTCTCTCAAATTTGATTATAGCCTTCTTAATGCGAACAAGTTATCCCAAATACTCATCTTTTGGTGAAAATATGAGTTTGTGTAAGAAATCTTATAAGAGATGAAAGTCTACATGACAAGTAAGTATATTTCCTTATTATTTAGTTAAGTTCATAAATAAATTCCTTAATGAAATGTAACTTAAAACAAAAAAACTTTGTCTGTTATCTTTTCCTATTGCGGAATCAAATACAGTTTAACCCATCACAATTTTGTGATTTTCTGCTGGTTAACTTTCTCCTAAAAAAGTTTTCTAACACTATCCATCAGAACTTGACACTTTGTTTTTTCTTCCATATCCATGTTTTCATGTAATCCTAGTTTCAATTGTCTCAAGTGACCTTTATACTTTTCTTTCTTTATTTTAAAGTGTCAGTTTAATTTACTCCTTTTATGATGTGGGACTTTCAATGATGTTTCTGAGCCCAATTTTAAAATTATGAGGACGCAATTCCCAAAAGGGGGGAAGGATGTAACATCCTAAGTAAATAAAGAATATTAAATTTTAATATTTTTTAATATTTTTTAATTAAATATTAATTTTACTTTAAATGGGTTTCAATGTTCGATAGTGTACCTGATACGCAACAATGGGTTTCTTTGAAATCTTACGTTGCACACTAATAATATAATTTTTTTTATATTGTTGTTAACTCCTAGAAATTTTATCGGCAGGAATGAAAAAAATTAAATAAAATTTGATTATACATGTTTTTTAAATGTATTTACATTTATCCAACAAAAATTTAGAGGCTTAAAATGTGAATGAATCTAATTTTAAGCATAAATTACATTAAAAGGCGGATTTACTGCCTTCTAATGGAGAACCCTCTTTAAATATAGTTGTTGTAACTTTAATAAATTCTATATGACCAAATAAATTCCTTATTTAGAATGGGGACATCAAAATTTATTTTGTGTAAATTTTTGCAATTTTTCCGATAAAGTTCATTTTTAATGAATAATGTAAATATTGTATTTTAATTCAAAACAATGTTTTAATATAATTTATTTATACGGTAATATTATCATTTTAATTGGTTTTAACAATTAATTATAATATATTTTTACTATTTATTCCAATGTTGGTCATTGGAATTAATTTCACTTTGAAATTGGACATAAACAACTGTCAATCTTTTGATATTTATTGTTTCTTAAAAACACGCTATTTGTTTAAACAACAGGAATTAGTTTTAAAATTAATTAATGACACTTTTTTGTTTTTAATTTGCTCAAATAGGCATCATTTCTAAGATTGGAATATCAAATATAGCTTAGGCTGAATTTTTGGTATTTTTCTGAAAAACTACAATTTTGATGAATAGTAAAACCACTTAGTAATAGTTAAAAAACTGAATTTTTCATTTAAATTAAATTTTACCACTTCTGTGAATTGAATTTAGAAAATCCTAAATACATGGTTGTTATTAGTAAGTAAAATTTGGTTTGATAAGATGAAAATAATATTTGGTGAATAGTAACTTTTGACTTTTATTTACCACGGTTAAATGCAAATAGGGTAATTCAAAGTAAAAAGAATATTATAATAATTCTAAATTACCTTAACACTTGTCCTAACTTTATTTTACGAGTAATGGCTGACCATGGGCATCCTTTAGTCGATTTTGGGACCCCATGGAGCCACTTATAAATTATAATTGCACTTTAGATTAATTAATTTCATGTAAAGGCAAAAATGACAAACAAAAATATTTTAGTAAATTTATTTTTATATGGTGTTATATAAGGAATCTGTTTTCCTATAAATATTCATTGGAAATATAAGAATATTTCACATATGATAGAAATTTTTTAATAATTTTTAGACATCTAATAAATAAAAATATTCATGACACAATAATGCATCAATATTTACCTCATTAATAAATGATTTAAATAAATAAGATTATAATGATTAATACATTTTCCAAAACCTGTCAAATTCCTATTGGATGAATATATTTCGACCATTAGTCATCGTATCTTCAACTATAATGATTTTTGGACCTTTAGAAACCGAATATCATTATATTATAAAATAATATTTTCACACATTCCTAAAGAGCCCCTCCTCTCCCTTATAAAAGGAGAACACTTCTTACCAATTCCTCACACCTCTCAAGCATTTTGTCTCATAAAAACAATTCCCAATTAATCTCCCTACATCCCTATCCTCCACTTTGAAGCCTTACCTTAGGTATAAGGCACTTCAATAAGTCCTTTGGTTCAAACCAATGGAAGTTACCCAAATTAAAGGTAACAGTTTCTCATAATTTGATTTCTTTTATTTTACTTCTCTAACACCTTCACTCTTTTTATTCCATTATTTTGTAACAAAAATAATATCCTAAATAAACTAGGATTTTGTTATGAGAAGTATTCAGACTAAAATTACACACACCTCCATCTAATGGCTGAAGAACATAATGTTTCTGTGGATGGAAAACTATCACCACACGAGATGATGATTGTTCAATTACCTCTTACCGCCACTCATGGTGTTCATTATTATGGAAATTTATTTATATATGATATTTTTTTTTCTTTATTCTTCTATATTTTCCATTTATATATTTCATTTATGGTTTCCATAGTGGGTAAATACGATAATCTCATTTGAGGAAGTGTGGACTACCGCCCCCTCAAAGTGATTTGACTCATTAATTCCTTATATGGGATGTATAAAGGATAGATTTAATGATATTATATATGATATTATAATGGATTTATAATATACCTAGGTATCATTATGTTTTAATTCCATTAAAATATCAAATAGAAATGAAAGTAGTGTTCATGCGTACGTACGGCTTGCTGTCTCCGTGAATGGTGCACTCCATTTCATACCTCCAAATGATCTGTAATGTTATATATATATATATAATGGATATATATGATATATATGATATCTAAATAATTAATTTCATTCTGGATATAATGGACTATTGACCACATGGACAACTTGTAAATATAAGGTGTTCATTTTTTACTCTAGTACCAAATATTGAAAAAATGAACGTTATTAAATTAAATGATTACATAATGTTTATAAAATGTTAATAAGTGATATAAAAGGAATAATAATCTTGAAAAATGTTCTTAAGAAAGTATAAATTAACTTTAGTTTTTTATTCAGGATATTGAAGAATGATCGAGTCAAGTCAGACACAAGGTAAGAGATTTCTTATCTCACTTTTAATTTCTTGACATTTCCATTATTCGCCACTTATTTATTGCATGTGGTGTATTTTGTACGTCCTTTTGATATATATTATCATGATTATAATTATATTCATGGTATTCTGTGATTTGTTTGGTGGTTATTTTCTTTGGGTCATGAGACTCGATTGATTACAACGTGGTAAGGGGTTTTCATCTCACTTTTTATCCCCGTGAGATTCATGTTATATTTTCCACTACTTCCTTTTGTGTGGTGTATGTACTGCCCATTATTGTATTCACTGTGTAAGATAACATAATTTATGGTTATTTACCTCTTCATTTTATGATCCTTCTTTCATGTGGTGTATGTTTCGTAAGTTACCAAATCGGTAAGGGAACATTTCACCCTCCTCTATTGTAAAAGGCATCTTTTTGTTATGTCTTTTAATTCACATCTTCTTATGTTGGGATATATTCTTCTATATCCTTAATTCTGTACATTTTATGTCCAAGTGATGAGATACCCTTTTCTCTCTCATCAACTCAGTTTTTGAATTGTAATGTGACGCCGTTAGGTTGTCGAAATTTTGGAAGGGAACTTCTTAACTAAATTTTGATTCTTTGGGTTCAACTTGTACTTATTGAATATGTCATCCAATTAATATGTGTGAATGAAATCTGATTGTTTTACACTTTATATCCACTTATAATTTGTGTATTTCTATTTGTCACACATAATTATGTGATTGATTGATCCTTAATTTAAGGGTACCATCTTTATAAGGGATTTCATCTCAATTTATATTTCCATTGAGACTTCATTGTTTTTATGCACAAATTAACTCGTATATTGTGTATATACTATACTTTGACCTATTACATCATGAATCCCTTTATTCTCATTAAATTATAATGTTCTGATTAAAAATTATTCTTCAATTATTTATATTCAAGCATCTCTCTTTTTGTTAAAAAACCGTTAACTAAAATTTTGTTTTAAATGTTTTAATGTTTTATTATTCTAAATAATTCTCATTAATGTCCATGTTTTCAAAATGGGTTTTAGGATTTTTTTTTTATATGTACATTAATGTTTTGAAATGATAATTTATTTAAAATCTTCAAAGTGGTATGGGACACTTTGATTCAAAAAAATCTATTTTTAAATTGTTTTAAAATGATATGATAAAACATTGTCTTGATTAGATATATTAGAATGTGGAAATGTTATCTTTCCTTTATAAATTTGTTATTTTATGATTATATTATGGTTATTCGGTGTTGTGTATGTATACGAGTGGTTTCATGATAAACCTAGGGTGGGTGAACCCGAGATAGCTCTCAAATGCATTGGGTAACGTGACAGAGGTAAATTTGATGTTTCTCCTAAGGGATTTAGGGAATATACTGTGATGGGTATTCCAACCGTAAATCCCTATGTAGCTACGATAGCTAAAATGTATGGTTGATATGGATTCCATAAGTAACCGTGATGATTTATGATTTGTGTGTGTTATTCATAAATCTTATGATTTCGTAAGGTATGTTATGATTGAAAAATATAGTTTCATTGATTTTTATTTATTGATGGGATATTGTTTTCCTTCCTTATTTTATAACCCTTACTGAGCTTTTTATTCTCATTCCATGTTTTTGAAATGTTTTCCACAGGATTTAAAGATGAATAGGGTCAAGGATGGGATCACAGAAAATTCATGTTTTCAAATACATAGAACTAGACTTGTTTCTTTTTAAGGGTTTTTATTTTATGAAAAAAATGGATATTGGGTAGAAGTGTATACTTTGTAAATCTTTTGAGATGTAATAGTTATGTCAAAATTCTCTAAAATGCTAAACCTGAAAAGATCCTCAATGTTAATTATTCATTTAATTCAATATTAAGTATGTTTTAAGGTCGAGTCCTTATATAATGAATATAATAAAAAAAAACCCTCTCCTCATATAAATATCAATCCTCGCCACCCATTCTCCTCACACTTTATATACCTTATAGACCTTGAATATTCTACCCAATTACCTTCCCAAGACACTTTCCTACTTCCAAGAGCTACCGGTCTCAAATATATACCAATTCCAAGTTTCTTAAAGGGGTCCTTCAGGGATGTGATATTCAAGAGGTACCTTTCTCAAACCATCCCTTTCAATTTCATTTCTTCTTCTACCTTCTCATCACCTCCTTCATCCATGAATTAATAATAACTCTAGAATCATGTATTTATGCCTATTTTATATTTATAATGGAATATCTTATATAAACCTCTTCTCTCGTATCCTCTTATTCAGTGAAATGAAAATGTTTTCTAAATTATGTCAGTTTACCATATCCATGTATAATGAGTTGTTGTTTTCCATTATTTCCTTAAAAGACGGTCATAAAGTCGTTATTATAGTAAAATAGGATTTTAATATGTATATTATAACTTTTTCCATATCTTGGAACTAATATATAGACATAATATAAAGTTAAATGAAACTAGTTCAAGATGGGTAGATTAGCCCACCAATATAAACTAAGCATCTATCATTAACATTTTATCAAATTAATCATCCTCATAACAGAATAAATGATATATAAAACCATTCAAACATATATATGGTAATTAATACAACTTCATTTAACTTCTATATAATTATTCTCATTTTGAATGAAATTCCATAATTATACATAGGTGAACCAATAATGAAACCATGAAAATGATTGCTCCTGGAATGATGAAATCGTACTTTATTTCTCATAAAAATTTCCATAAATGAGGTTGATAAAATTATGATAAATAAAATATATATAAGATAGATTCTGTAATAATTAATTATTGAATATAATTTTATTATTTTGGACCTCAACTTCTTGTGATGAATGCTTTTGGACATAAGGTAATATGATTCTCAAGGCCAACTCCCTTTCTTTTGGTTTTCCCCCTTTCTCATCAATTTCAGTATGAATATTCCTTAAAGCTCATAAAATAGCTTTTCATTATTATTAACTTTTATTTTCATGGATATTCGTGTATCCGCCCTGATTTTTTATCCAAATACAATGATTCTCCAAAAATTCTTTTCTTTCAGAAAATAAGTTTTCAGCTCCTCTTGTGTTGTTCCATACCCTAAAAATGGACTTTTATTCTAAGGTATGATCTTCCTTTTTCATTTCGGTGACAAAAAAATTATTCATTAAATCATGATATATCTCTTACCTATGAAATAAATTCCCTTCCATGGTTTATTTCATGACTTTGATTTTGTTACTTCTATGTGGCATGCATGATTATGTAATATTATGATGTGGTAGGTGGACCCAAAATTATATATCCCGTCAATGCATTGGTTAATGTGATGTATCTCATGATATTATGTGTATTATGTGTGATCATGATTCTATATTCTAGACAAGGATGATGTTGTGATTATGAACATATGTTATTTATAAACAAGATGTTATTATTGTTCACAATTATGTGTGATATTTGACCACTATGACCCGATGTTTCAATTTTACGAATTTCCACATTCCATTCCATTATCTAATGTCTCCCTTAATTATTATGATTATGATCTAATTCTTATGATTTGATGATGGAGATTATACTCACCCATTTTATATTGATTTATGTCCCTTATTAATCATCTTACTAGTCTCTTAGTTCACCCATTTCATTTAAATATATCTTTAAGTGACTACATCTACCAAGGAGAATATAGTATTTATAAGGAAAAAATAATAAGGATTTAAATAAATTTTTATGTTTCATTATGTAAATGTTATGAATGGGCATAATTTTCCCATGAAAATAAAATATTTTATCCTATATTTATAACTTTATTATATTTTTTAACTTTAAAATGATATAATAGTCATGTAATAAAAATTATGGTCACTATTTTTGGTATTAGGGAATTGTTTACATAATTTGGAAATTAGGATTAGAAAAGAAGATTCAAACTATAATCATTAATCTACATATATGTAAATTATCCTAAAATAATTGTTTTTGAAAAAGGCTAAACATAGGGATCCCATAAGATATTGATTTAGAGTTAATTGCATAAAAAATAAATTATCCTTTCTTGTTGAAATACATTTTTTTAAAAAAAATTAATTTTTGAAAATGGTTGGAAATATGAGATACCAGGAAAATAAACCATATGGGGGACAATGCACCAATTGTTTGAATAACATCCACAATTCCATGAAAGGTAGAGTTCAAAACATTATGGTGACTCTTACCCACCAATATCTATCTATGAACAATAATTTGAACCACATAGAACATCTACCATCACCTAATTAGGAGAAACTATCCCTTGATTTATTTATTCAAAAATGACCACTGGTATTTAGTGGATATTCTGATCTACTAGTCATAGAATAGTGGGTGAACTCATTGGAGGGGATATTTTCTATGCTCCACTGTTTGGATAAGGAGAAGGTCACTCTAGAAATTTTTCTTTTAGATATAGAGGTTGATCAATGGTGGTACTTGATTAAGAACACCACGTTGAAGGATGAAATAGAATATATGGAGTGTGAACTCTTTAAGTAATTATTTCTTATTAAGTATTTCCTTAAAAATATTTAAATTAATATAGATATATTATTCATAGAGATAAAGATAAAGGAATGAGAATCAGTCAGTGCTTATGAGGAAAACATCACAAGGCTTTCAAGATACGTCTCAAGATTTTTTATCAAAAATTAATGAAAGATAGATAGATTCATTAGTGGATTGAAACCACACCTTTGAAAAGCTCTAACTATCCAAGACATTGGTAATTATAAAGAAGTTCTCTAGGGTTCTCTCAATGTTGATATAGAGTTTGGAAAATGGTCCCATATTTTTGTAGATAAGAAAAGAAGAATGGAGTTTCATGATGGTTGTTCATATCAAAAAATAAGAAAAGAGGATCCAACCTTAAACATGTCAAAAATAAAGGAATAATAATCTCTGAAATTTCCTTAAAACGATGGGTAAATTAATTTTGTATGGTAGGGAAGGCCACAAAGCTCATTAACGTTGAATATACTAGAAGAATCTAGGAAAAAGGATGGAGCATATGAGGGAACCTTCTAATTCATAACATATGGTTCAATGCTTTAGCTATATAGAGAAAGGGAACCAGGAAAGCCAGTGAACAAAACCCCAGGTCTTTGAGGGTAATTAGAACCATAACCACTAAATATAAAGTAGAAATAGAAAGGTTATTCCATCACCACCACTAAAGTTGAGAAAGAAAATGAATTCCTACAAGGTACACTTCCTATTCACTGAATAATGGAAAAGGTCTTATTCGATTCTAGTTTTACTCTTTTCTTTATATCCTACAAGTTTACTAGAACTATCAAATCTAATCCTTGATACCTTTAAGTTGAGATATCTGTAAATACACATAGGGGAATGATCAGTTAATCTCTAAATACTTCCATTACTAGAATTTGATGCTATATTGGGCATGGATTGGATCATGATATGTATATCACACATCAACTATCAGGAAAAGGAAATACCTATTCATATTCGGAACCATCCAGTGTTCCTCTAAAAATATATGGAATATCATTAATATCCATTGTAAAATACATAAATGGTATGGGTGACAATTACCAATTGGGAAGAATACCATTCCCAAATATTTGATTCAATAGATGGTATCAAACTACAGGAAATTCACATTTTTAGGGAATATAATATGGTATTTCTTGAAGAGTTGCCCAAAATTCCCCTAGATCATGAGGTAAATTTCTAAATATATCTCATACTTGGATCCACTACATTCCCAGATATCCCATATAGGATGACGCTAATCGAATTGAAAGAGTTAAGGAATTAGATGAAAGAGTATTTGGAGAAAGGGTTTATACACCTTAGTGCATCACCTTTGTCTACGAATGTGATCTTTGCCAAGAATAAGTATGGATCAATGTGGTTGTGTAATGATTATTAGGAACTAAACAATATCACCATAAAGAAGTATCATCTTCTAATGATTTATGACTTTATTGATCTACTATAAGGAGATCAGTACTACTCAAAGGTAGATCTTCATTCTGGATATCATCATATAAAGTTAAATAAGGATGATATTTAGGATACTAATTTCCATAGAATGTATGGGCACTATGATTTTATAGTGATTCCATTTGATCTTACTAATTCCCCTAAAATATTCTTGGATTTGATGAATAGTATTTAGATACTGTCTCAAAAATATTTGGCAGTATTTATCAATGATATACTTACTTACTCAAAGAGAAAGAAGCAACACAAAGATCATTTATGTATTTTAGTGGAAATATTAAAGGAGAAATGTATGATAACTTCATTATGTGTTAATTTTTGATGCAGTATGTAACATTCATGGGGAACATGATCAAAAGTGATGGAATTTTTATGGACCCATCAAACACAAAAGTAATTGAGGAAAGACTCAGACCCAGTAGTTTCATGTAATACAATATTTTTATTTGTTTACCTGGGTACAACATATGTATTATAAAGAATTTATTTTGTTTATCTAGCCTGCTAAAAAGTTACAAAGCAAAAGGTTAAAGTCTTTCTGGACAAATGAATGTGAGGAAATATTTATGGAGCTTAACTAAGGGCTAATAACTACACATGTACTAACACTACAAACAAGTGATGAAGTTTGTTTGATATTCATTGATGCTTTGAAGATATTATTGGGTTTTGTACCCTTGTATAGTGATAAAGTGATAGCATATGCCTCACGAAAATTGAAGATAGAAGAGAAAAACTACCAGATGAATGATCTAGAGTTAGAAGCTATGATATTTTCCCTAAAGATTTGGTGTCACCACATATTTGGTAAATATTTTGTTATATATACTAATCATAAGAGTCTAAAGTATATTTTCACACATAAGAAACTAAAAATGAATCAAAGAAGGTGGTTATATCTAATCAAGGACTATGATGAATTCATTCACAAAAATATCAGAAAGACGAAGATGGAAGATGATACTCTTAGTAGAAAAGAACCTACTAATTCATCCATGATACCGATTGAGAAAGTACCGATCTTCATAGGCATTCAAAAGATGGATATAGAAATTATAACTCTAGGGAATACATCCTAAATTTCCCAAATTATTTCTGATCTATCAATTAAATAGAATACCAAGGAGGCATAAAGGGAAGATCTAGAGGTTCAAAACAAGGTGAATGTAGTAAAATAATAGAAGCTACATGAGTTCCACATTGATGAGGATGATTTATTCAGATTTGGAACTAGACATTGTGTGTCTTCATCACTTGAGATAAAGAATGTTATATTGTATACTGTGTATAGTTCATATTTTTCCATTTATCATGGAAGTACCAAGATGTCTCGCAATTATTAAGAAAACATTTGGTGGGATAACATGAAGAAGGATATTGTTGAGTATATATCAAGGTTCTTGATATGTTAGTAAGTTAATGTGATTGAAAAAAAGTACACAATGATGATACATCCATTTCAGAAACCCACATGGAAATGAGAGAAAATCACTATAGACTTCTTCACTTTTCTCCCAAAGACATCTAAAGAAAATAATTATTTATGGGTTGTGGTGGATTGACTCACAAAGACAACCCACTTCTTTTCTATTCAATAATTCTTATTTATTGAAAAATGTAATGAACCCGACCGGAACTGTCACCCGAACAGTGCTAAACGGGTTGGGTGTTACTACCATAGGCGCACCTCCCCGAACACCAAAGGCTTCCAACTAGCAGTGAGGGTCATTTAGTTATAGTGGGGAGGCTATACACTCTTAGAGGATAATAAGGGTATTGGTCTGAGGAATAAAACATAACATACAGCGGAAATAAATGACTCAGCAGACTCAAACTTGACTCGCAGAGCGGAAGCAAATTCAATATCAATAAATAGCGGAAGCAATAATTATAGACAACAGCAGCAGAAATAAACACAACAACATGTTGATCACTTGTAACTACCACTGAACAACAAACATGCATCCATTGAAGGTCACACATATCAATATGTAAAGGCACCTATGGCTAACCAACTATAGCTACAAAACATGTAAGCATGTTGATACAGGAACGTAAGAAAAATAGAATAACTCCAGCTAGGCAAGACCTCACGGTCCATACCATCTCCATACCACAGCTAATGCAGCCCAACTCTTGAAGTTGGTCTCTTTTCTGCCTGTAAATCCCTAAAGTCTGGAGGAATCCTGAAGGTCCCATGCAAGGTGTGAGACGAATCTTAGTAAGATACCACCCAATGGTGCGTACCTAATATAATTGTCAAGCGAGAATGTGTTTGCAAGGAAATAAGTAAACATTACGATGAAAAAATAAACACAAAGCCTACTGGTGCTCAGCAACCACCATGGAGTGTCATCTGCTTGGGTTAACGCTAAAATCTCTATCATATAACATGGCACCATACGCCCCCTAACACCATGTGTCTCAAGTACCGACGTCAAGAAGCCATGCTGGAGAAACAGTAAACCGGAGGAACAGCGATGCCTATCCTCAATAAGTAACCAGAGGTACAACGATGTCTGCCCTCAAATAACATATTTGGAGGGACACTGGTGTCTACCCTCAAAGTAAAGTATCTTGAGGGACAACGATATTTTCCCTTAAAAAATGGTGTGCCTCTTCCCCCAACCTAATAGCCTCAATTCTATCCCCTGAAGGCTCATCACCTTCCATGTGGCTTCCTCCGGCAAGCACCCCCAAACCGATACCACCTAAACTGCAACTAACGAGGGCCTCTACACACACGAGTGGTCAAAACCACCTCATCACAGAGTCTCTATGTGTGCACACTACTCAAACTTTTCGGGTGAGTGGTAATCACAATATAGTACCCAAGCCACAACATCTTTGACACCTCATGTCCCTACAAACATGCCGCTCAAGTCTGAAGTCCTTGCCATCCTAGTAACCTGGGCTATGCCCAACCTGACAGTCATCCTGCCTCAAATTGATTCCCAATCTCGTGGTCAGAACCACCCAATGTAACCAGGGCCAATCCCAACATGTGATCAGCATCACTCGAGAATATCCGAGCCACACCCAACACAACCCAAATGGTTCCATCATATGAAATTCATCAATTACATACATAATCAAAATATTTACTTCTAAACAGCCAAAACACTAAACAGCAGAAATGCACTAATTATGTGTTGTCCCATACCAACACTTATGTCTATAAGGCCTCTAACAATACATATGAATGTTCAATAAACTAAACTCAATAGTTTATAACAACACAATTCAATTAATACTATTTTGGCACCCCAACCAAAAATGCCCCAATTGAGCAACGACCCCTCACCCAGCCCTGCTCAAGAAAAACCGGTAAAGGGAATACCCAAAGGCATCCCACAATTCTAATAAATAGTTCAATATAAAATAACAGATAAAAATGGGTTCTTCTCAAAATACCTGAAAAAGCGTCGAAGGCTGCGCCACATAAATGACAACAAAAAGAGGTATACACCACCTACCTGATACTTGTACGATGTTACTCCTCCGATAATAGCCACCAATTAGGTATAAAATGTGGTAGATCTAGAAAATAATCAAAACATCTCAAACCCCAATAACTCATTCTAGAAAATAAATTAAGAAAAACGGATCAAGAGGAGTCAAGGCCTTAGAGAGGGGGTTCCAATGGATCAAACTGTGATCAAAACAGAGTTCGGACGAAGATCCAGGAAGGATTTGAAGTCCTGGTTGGCTTGGTTGGTGAAACCGAGCGACACAAATGAGGTTCTACCTCAAAGATGAGGCTAATGCCTGTTTTAACGAAAAAATAAATTACACGGCATGTACATCATGACTACATGTTGTGTATACCATTTAACTATTCATATAGAAGCTAGAATTCCACTGAATTACTTTCCAGAACCTGCAGACATGAGTACACGGTGTGTATTAGGCAGAACATGGTGTGTACTTGGTTTTCCATCCCTTCCTTACTGACTTACCCACACACCATGTATATCCCTCATACACGGCTAGTCTACACGGTATGTCCAAGGGGAACACAGTGTGTACTTGGTTCAACGATTCTACCCGGCCAATAGGCCCACACGCCTTGTATGGCCTCCACACAGTCAAGGGTAAATGGCATGTATATAACTACAGGCCATGTAGTATGAATTTCTACATGGTCATCACACGGCATGTACTTGGAGAGAACACGACTGGTACTCGCCTAACCTATACACATCGTGTACTTTAAAGTACACGACGTGTAGTCTGGAAATTTCCAAAAACTTTCCAGTTTCTCGATTTTTCTTAGGAACAACTCAAAAATTAAAACATTTTCGAGATTTTGACCCGTTCTAAAAACTCGAGTTCCTACGATCTCCCCAACTTAACATAGCTCATCCCCGAGCTACCAAACAAAAACCAGAGATGGCAATGAACATACCAACCCAATCAAAGTATCCTGGACTTTCCAGTCTCAAGTGTCCTGGATAAATTCTTCAAGGGGATCCCCACCTTAGGAATTTTATAACTCAGTCTCAACACAACAAAACTCAACACAAACAAAGGTTCACTAACATGTTTTTTAGATGCATAGTCCTTCTGTGACGCATCATCACCCCTGCGCCTCATTGGTGCTCATGTGTCATTCCCGACACCCAACGTATCCCACACTGCATCGGTATCCGCCTACACGAGGACCTTCATCCCATGGATGCTCAAAGACAAACCTGGTGCCTAGAACCTCATGTAACCTGCATCATCGATGCCTCAATTCCCATTACACAACAAGTAACATGCATCCTCGATGCCCCAATTCCCACGAAACCTCATGTAACCCGCATCCTCGATGAACTGAATGATATGCATCCCATATATATATATATATATATATATATATATATATATATCACACTCCAAATATGGTTCCAATCCCACTGACTAGCATTTATTCAGTCCACATAGATTCTATGCATCACGTTCACTCGAAACAGACATGCCTCTACTGATCATGCCAAAATGGAAACATGGTAATCATAGCGACACCGTGGTGTACCTCTAACCATCGTCAGCTCTCCAGCCTGCTAAGCCTCTGGTAGCTCCACAGCGTGCACCTAGCCTAATGCACGACTGCCTGATGCCTTACCTCCATGCAGTGCTTCTCTAGTCACCAGCCATTGACTCCTCAGTTGGATCTCGCTGTCTCTATCACGTCCTTCGTATGCAATTGAACCTTGGATACCCTCTGCTTCTACCAAACCTGAACCAACTCTAGATTCCACCATCTGTTCTGGTCCCTACCTTCCAGCTGTCTATGAAGGTTGTCTGCAGAACCTCTCGAGATGCCCGACCTTTCCACATGCCTTTCACTCCTTTGGAGGCCTATCACACTGAGTACGAACATTCCCTGGTTGTCCAAACTGAAAGGAAACCACTGAAGAACTACTACGAGGTGGTTTTGCTGAGTGCTTGGCCTCACTGCCATACTAGAACTCATCCCATCCTCGCTTCCTGTTGTCCAAAACCTCACCTGAAGCCGTCGTCCGGCCAACCTGAGGCATATCCCACTGGTTTCCCTCTACTATGATTGCCTGATTCACGACCTCTAAAAAACAACCCAGCCTGAAAATATTCACCTAGATCTGAATGATGTGTCATAAGTCATCCTCGAAGTGTCGCACCCTTGTCACGTCATCACTTACAATACCAGGTGCAATGTGACACGGCTTAGTAAACATAGATGCATAGTCCATGACAGACATGTCTCCCTACTGAAGACTCAAGAACTCCTGAGCTCTCTCTACTCTCAGTGTCTCAGGGTAAAAGTGCTCAAAGAATCTATCCTCGAAGTCCATCCATGACAGCCCCTCATGCCTACGAGCCTGAACCTGCACATCCCACCAATGCATTGTCGATCCTCTCAGTATGTTTGTTTCATGCTTGACCCTCCACCCTGGAGGTATCTCGAGATTCTCTAAGATCATATGCATACTCTCTATCCAGTTCTCAACCGCTTGTGGACCACCCTCAACCTAAAAAAGTGGCGGGAGTTGCGACTGGAACTACCTCGTCAGATTTTCCATAGATGGCTCTGTACCCTGCACTCCTCTATCGATTCCCTGCAAGACATTTACTAGGCTAGCTCGGAGCTGCTCCTCAATCCCTGGTCTGAACGCTGCCAAACCCGACTATTGTCCTAACTACACTAGATCCTGAACCAGATCTTGTCCATGAGCTTGTACCTGCGGCTCCTATTCTTCCTGTATCAGATCATGAACCTGATCCAACACCTGTGGAACTCTATCCTCAATTTCTTGATGCTCCATCGAGATGTACAAGAGGGAGCCATTGAATACCATAAATGGTCACATAGCTCATATATATATATATATATATATATATAACAATATATATTCAATGCAGATAAGAAAAGAAGTAAAAGGCAGTGCACAACTACTACCATTACACTCCCCCATCATAACCCATACCCCACGACATCCTGGCCTCATGTCCTCCTTACCCAATATTAACATAGCAAGGTATCATAAGTACATCAAGAAATGCCAATCCTGACAACCAACATTGCCTCAAACCGATGACCGAGTCTCCCAATCCTTGTGATCAAAATCACTTCAACCATAGGACCTGCCTACTTGTATAAGAACCAGACCAAAATATCCAGCCACATGCAATTCTATAAATATACTAGCATGGCATAAGACAATGAAATAAACCATCAATTCTATCAGGAATTTCACCTATTCACATTTCAAAGCATATAAATCTTGGCAATTGATATTATTCCTAGGGAATTATCACTTCAAAAAGAATACATGTAGTTATGAAATTGAAATACCCTAAAAATGTGCCTATCAAAAGCCAACAAAACAAGACTTTCCATACCAGGCCAAGGTCCAACGCTCCCTTACCACACTAGGTCAAGGGCCACATATCACAATAAATTACATCACACACAAAGCACGCCACCGAGGTGGAAATCATATAAACTGTAATCTAAGAAGAAGCACAACAGCAATTCCCACCCAAGTAAACTTGGTTCATCCATTATTCCTGGGGCTACAGGCACCCAAGAACAAGATAGAAACCAACTTCCAATATCAACCTATCTCTAGTCTACCATATCCGAAATAGTAAAACCAGCAGAAAATAAAAGAGAAGTCTCAATCTCTTTAGTAGCCAAAAAAACATTGCTACCAAATCCCTTTTAAGAACGACTTTGATACCACATTATAATGACCTTGACCCAAACAGCCACCAGAATAGTGCTAAACAGGTCGGGTGTTACTACCTTAGGCGCACCTCCCCATATGCCAAAGGCTTCAAACCAGAAGTGAGGGTTTTTTAGGTATAGTGGGGAGGCTATACCGTCTTAGAGGATAATAATGGTACTGGTCCACGGAATAATATATAACATTCAACAGAAATAAACGACTTGGCAGACTCGAACTAGTCCCATAGAGTGGAAGAACATTCAATATCAACAAACACAGGAAGAAATAAATAAAGACAAAAGCAGCAAAAATAAACACAACAGCATGCTTATCACTTGTAACAACCACTAAACTACAAACATGCATCCAAAGTAGGTCACACATATCCATATTTAAAGGCACCTATGGATATCCAACTATATATACAAAACAAGAAAGCATGATGATATAATAAAGTAAGAAAAACAGATCAACTCCAGCCAGGAAAGACCTCAAGGTCCATACCATCTCCATGAAACAACTAATGCAGTCCAACTCCTGAAGCTGGTCTCTTTCCTGCACAAAAATCGATAAAGTCTGCACGCGTCCCGAAGGGCCCATGTAGGGTGTGAGATGAATATGTGTAGGATAACAACCAACGGTGCATACCTAATATATGTTTCAAGCAAGAATTAATTTGCAAGGAAAACAGTAAATAGTACGATGCACAAATAAACACAAAGTCCACTGGTGCTCAGCAGCCACCATGGAGTGTCACCTGCTTCAGCCAACGCCGAAATCTCTGTTATATAACCCGACTCCATGTTCCCCCTAACACTGCGTGTCACAAGTACCGACGTCCCAAAGGCACGCCTAACAAACAGTAACCCGGAGGAACATCGATGCATGTCCTCAGTAAGTAACCAGAGGGACAACCATGTCTGAACTCAAATAACATAGCTGGAGGGACATCGATGTCTGCACTCAAAGTAAAGTATTCTGAAGGATAGTGATATCTGCCCTCAAATAACGGCGAGCCTCTTCCCCCAACCTGATAGCCTCTATAATATCCCAGGAAGGCTCCTCACCTTCCACGTGGCTTCCTAGGGAAAGCACCCCAAAACTGATAGCACCAAAACCACAACTAAAGGGGGCATATACAAACACAAGTCGTCAAAACCACCTCATCACAAACTGACTCAGTGTGCACACTACTCAAATTTTCCAGGTGAGTGGTAATAACCAAGTAGTGTCCAAGCCACAACATCTCTGAAACCTCATGCCCTTATAACCATGTCGCTCATGTCTGATGGCCTTTCCATCCTAGTAACCCGGGCCATGCCCAACCTGACAGTCATCCTACCTCAAACCGAGGCACATGACGTCCAATAACGTTGTCAGAACCACGCAAAGTAACCATGGAAAAGCCCAACCTATGATCAACATCACTTGAGAATATCTCAGCCATGCCCAACAAAGGAAAAATGGTTCCAGCATCTGCAATTCTGGAATTACATACATAATCAAAATATTTACTTCTAAATATGAAAACAAATCAACAGTTGAAATGCGCTAACAATGTGTTGTACCATACCAACATCGAGGTATCTAAGGCCTCTAACAATACATATAAATGTTAAATAAACAAAACTCAATAGTTTATAATAACACAATTCAATAAATAGAATTTTGGCGCCCCCATACAAAATGCCCCAATTGAGAAATTACCCCTCGCCCGGCCCCGCTCAAGAAAAACAGGTAAAGGGCATACCCAATGGCATCCTACGGGTCTAATAAACAGTTTAATATGCAATACCAAATAAAAATGGGTCTCACTCAAAATACCCGAAAACACGCTGAAGGCCGCGCCACCCAAATGAACAAAATTACAAAAAAAAGAGGTATGCACTAGCTACCTAAGACTTGCAGGATGTTACTCCTCTGATAACATCCACCAATTAGGTTTAAAACGATGTAGCTCTGCAAAAGATTCAAAACCGCTCAAACCCCTATAACTCGTTCTAGAATAGAAATTAAGAATAACATCTCATGAGGAATCAAGGCCTAACTGAGGGGGTTCCAATGGACCAAATTGTGAACCAAACGGAGTTTGGACGAAGATCCTGGAGGGATATGAAGTCCTGTCTGGCTTGGTTCGCAAAACCCGATAACAGAAATGAGGTTTTTCCTAATAAACAAGGCTACTTCCCATTTTAACGAAAAAAAGAAAGTAAATGGTGTTTTCGTCATGAATTCATGTCATGTATATCATTTAACTATTCATATAGTGGCTGGAATTCCTCCGAATTACATTCTAGAACCTACCGATCTGAGTACACTGCATGTACATGGTTTTCCTTCTCTTCCTCACCAACTTACCCACACGCCCTGTATATCCCTCATTCATGGATAGACTATACTGTGTGTCCAAAGGGCACAAGACATGTACTTGGTTAAATGATTCTACCCTACCAACATGCCCACATGCCATGTATGGCCTTCACACAGTTAAGGGTACACAGCGTGTCTATAACTACATACCTTGTAGTATGAATTTCTACAGAGTCATCACAGGGAATGTACTTGGCGAGCACAAGGCCGGTACTTGCCTAACCTATACACGACATGAACTTTAAAGTACATGGAGTGTAGGCTGTAAATTTTTAAAAACTGTCAAGTTTCTCCAATTTTCTCAGGAACAACTCAAAAATTCAAACAGGGTTGGGATTTTGACCCATTCTAAAAACCTAGGTTCTTACAAAAAACATTGTAATATATATGTGAAGGAAGTGGTGAGGCTGTATGGGGTACCACTTTTGATCATTTATGTTTGTAATTAATGAATCAAATCTAAATTATAGTGAATTCTTTAACATTATTTGAATACTGAATAGCATTTTGGCATGTCCTATCACCCCTAAACTAATTTTCAATCTGAAAAACCAATTTGGACACTTAAGAACATGATAAGAGACTGTTCAATGGAATTAAAAGGTGGATGGGATCATCATATTCCATTAGTTTAGTTCTCATACAACAATAGTTTCTAGTCAAGTATTTAAATATCTCTATATGAAGATCTGTATTGGAAGTAATTTAGAACACCAACTTATTGGGATGACATTGGAAAATGAATGTTACTTGTACCGGATCTTGTGTAAGAGACGAAATTGAAGGTTTAATTCATCCAACAACACATAAAAGTTTCTTAGAGTAGGTAAAAGAGCTATGATGAAAACCATCAAAGTGACATTGATTTTGAAGTTGGAGACAAATATTTCCTTGGAATGTCACTATCAAATGGATTCATGTTGTTTGGAAAGCAATGAAAACTTATCCCATGGTACATTGGCCCCTTTGAGATACTTGATCACATAATAGCTATGGACTATCATCTTTCACATCCCAAAAATTTGGCTCATGTTCATTATTTGTTCCCTGCATATCTCTTGATGATTTACATACCAAATTCCTCACATGTGCAGGACTTATAGGTGGTATTAATGGAAAATGATCTCTCTTATGAGGATTGGCTGTTGAAGTTTTGGGATTATAGAGATAAGGTTCTATTCAACAAGACCACTCACTTGGTAAAAGTGCTATGGAGAAACCATAAGTATTAAGAGGAAACATAGGAACTAGATAAAGATATAAAGGAGAAATATGCTCAATTATTTTCACCTTAAATATGTAAAACAAATTTTTGGGGGGAAATTTTAATAAGAGGGAAGTATATAACGACCCATAATTCATAAATGGAATTTAAATCTTATGTTTATATCATAAAACACATACATCACATAGAGAAACAATGAAAACATTATAATCAAATAATCTAATAATAATTCCAAATATAAATATAGGATAATAAATATAAAATATGATAATAATAATATGGAAATTGGGATCCACCCAATCCACCAAAATAACCCCAGTCATGAACAATGATGTAGAAATAAAACATAATATTAATAATAAAATATTAATTTTTATGTTTAATGTATATATATCCTTGAGAAAAAATATAATTGAATGAAGAATAAATGAAATAAGAGGTATTTAGAGGAATAATGGAACCTATAACATTGGAATAGAAACATAACACTTGCAAATGTAATCTGATTATAAGATATAGTAATCCAATGATTAGAATAGTAAACTCACCTAGAAAAGTATAAAATAAAAAATTATATATCTTATAAATTAAAATATGATATATTTATATCATGGTATAGGTAAATAAATTTTTTAAAAATAATAAATTATGAGTTGGTGTTTTCATAAAACATAAATTATTATTTACATATTTATAACAATTATAATGATTTAAAAGAAAATTTATTTTCCTAAAATATATTTCTAAATTAATATTATGTAGTATAATAATTATAATGTAATTTTATGTGAACTTAATTAATTTTTAATGTGTAAAAAAGATTATTATATTAAAATCGTTACTTTTTGAATAAATGATGGTTTTATTTAAAATTTAAATTTATTATATTTATTAAATTATTTTCATAAAATGGATTACATTTTTGAAATATATACTTGGAAAATTTTCTAGGGTGAATTTTTGTTATTTTTCTAAAGTAGTTTATTTTTTGGTGAACAGTGAATTGTGGGAATTTATGTTATTTAACATTATAAGAATAAATATAGGAACATTTGTGTCATACTAGTTGTATGAGCCCATTTGAATGAACTATCATGAACCCTTTACTATATTTAGTTATAATAATCAACAAAATTTATATTCATGAGCCAAAAATAATAAACAAATGAATATAATAATCGAAAACATCACTCTCCTCCCTTATAAATACAACCCCTCGCCACCCTTTATCCGCACACCTTCTAATCCTTGTAGCTTGTCAATATTCTTCCCAATTACCTTCCCAAGACTCTCCCATAATTGTGATAGATTCTAGTTAGAAATAAATACTAATTCCAAGTTAATTAATGGGATCCTTCAAAGAGGTGATATTCAAAAGTTACCTTTCCCAAACCATCCATTTTAATTTCATTTCTTCTTCAAACTTATCCTCACCTCCTTCATCCATAAAATCATAATAACAAAAATATCAAGTATATAATTAAATTATATGTTACTAATGTAATATATTTTATCAACCACATTTATCATCTCCCCTTATTCATTAAAATGAAACCATTGTCTAAATTATGAAGGTTTGTCATCTCCATGGATAATGAGTTTTAGTTTTCCATTAATGCCTTCATGTCTGGTCATTAAACAACTATTATAGTTAAATAAGATTTTATAATTTATATTATAACTTTTTACATGTTATTTAACTAAAAAATAGACATAATATAATGTAAAACACAACTTTTTTTTGATGGTCATAAAAAACCCTCCAAAATATTCTAAATATTTATCATTAACATTTTGTCAAATAAATCATCATAATACTAGAAAAAATGATATATGAAATCATTTATAATTATATAAGTCCATTAATACAACTTAATTTCACTTTAGTAGAATTATTCTCATTTAAAAATAACTTCTTTAATTATACACAAGTTTAATAATCAAGAAACCATAAAAACAACCGCTCCAACTGTGACAAAATTGAACATTATTACTCATCGAAATGGAAATAAATAAACTTAATATAATTATAATAAATATAATACATGTATAATATGTTCTTAATTTAGTAATTAATGAGTCTAATTTTATTATATTGGATATTAAGTGAAATTTAATAATATATTCATATATTAGGTAAGTGGATTCTTGAAACCAACTCCTTTTCTTTGGGTTTTCCCACTTTCACATCAATTTAAGTATGTGTATAACATCAGTGTTCCTAAAATATCATTTTATTATTCTTTCCCTTTCATTTTGGGTATATAAATGCATCTAAATTTATTTTTAATCAAAATACAATGATTTTCCCAAATGTATTTTCTTTCAAAAAATATTTTTTATACTCCCCATGTGTTGTTTCTTACCCCAAGAAAATGGATCTTTTATTCCAAATTATGATCTCCATATTTCATTAGGGAACCAAAAAGTTTATTCCTGAATTCATTATTTATGAAATCTCTATGAATCAAATTCTATCCCATGGGTTATTTCAAGGATATGACTATGATACATTCTATGTGGGATACATGATTATATATTATTATGATGTGATGTGTGAGACCATAATTATATAACCCAATAATGGATTGGGTTATGTGATGTATCAAATTATATTATGTTTATTATTCGTGAAAATGATGATATATTTTTTCACAATGATTATGTTATGATTATGCACATATGTTATGCATGAACATGATGCTAGATTTGTTCATAACTATGTGTGTAATTTGACCACAATGACATGATGTTTCATTTTTATGAGTTTCCAAATTCCATACCTTTATCTAATGTTTCCCTTCATGATTAAGATGATGATACTATTTTTATGATATTATTATTATTATTCTCATCCATTTTATATTGATTTATTTCCCTTATTCATCCTCTAATTGGGAATTTAGTTTACCGCTTTCTTTGATGCATATCTATAGGTGATTAAATGTAATAAGGAGGACACAAGATGTATAAGGATAAAGAAGAAGTATTTAAATAAATTATTTTGTTTTATTATGTAAATTTTATGTATGATCCTTGTTTTTTCAAGATAATAAACCTCTGTATACAGGATTGGTAATGATACTATGTTGTTTACCTTTAAAATTATGTAATAGTCATGTAAGAAAAAGTAATGTATCTACTTAACTGTAAAAGAAAAATGAAAAGTTTGGTTAACAAAATTGG
Source organism: Viscum album (assembly GCA_963277665.1). Taxonomy (NCBI): domain Eukaryota; kingdom Viridiplantae; phylum Streptophyta; class Magnoliopsida; order Santalales; family Viscaceae; genus Viscum; species Viscum album. The sequence continues at coordinate 1,304,555,038 of OY728127.1, forward strand.
TGTTAATAATTTTATCCCTAAGGTATCATCTATGGTGGAATGTTTTAATTATGGAAATTATGTGAATTATGTGAATCAATGTCCTTATTAGAAATCCAATGAATTGAATCAGAAATTTTGAATAAGTAATGCTTATATTACTAATAATGACGATATTAAAATGAAATATGAGAGGAAATAAGTGTTAAGGAATGAGATGAGGAATCTGGGTTAATGGTGTATAAATAAAGTAGAATTATTGATGTTTTTATTTATTTGGATTCATATAAATAAATTTTAGAACATTTTTTATCAGTTGTGTTATGGTTATAAGAATCATTAAACGTTTTTGGATTTATCTCCAAAAGTTTTTTCAAGGGTTTAAAAGCCAATATTAATGGTACTGATAAACAAGAAATTGGATTTAGTGGTAAGGTGATATTTTTTTAGAAAAAATAATTAAGTAAAATATAACCATTAATATATGCAGGATTATTGAGATGAGATAAAGAGATTTTTTATTATGGAAAATTAAATGGGATAATATTGATTACATTGGAACTAATTAGTGATATGATGATAATGTGGTTATGATATCATTGCTGGAATTCATTGAATTTTTGGATTTATAAAATAATAATTGGTTTTATGTAAATAATGAAGAAATAATTAATTTTTTAAGGAATACATGTTTTCATTATGGTTTGATAGTAATTAAGGATATTACCGTATTTTTGGATAATATATGATCAATTTATTCACATATTTGGTATGTGATATAAAAAGATAAATTATATTGTCCGAGGAATATAATGATAATTTTATTTTCTAAATTTAGCGACCTTTTAAATTTGTGGAATTTTAATTTTTGGAGACATATTTTAGAAGGGTCTTAAGGTTAGAAATTTTTAAAATGTTTTAAGTTAAACTTTTTATAGGTTTTATAGATTAATATATGACTTAACCCTATGAAAATTTATGTATATAGGATGAATTTTTCTAATCATTTATTATGATGTCAACTATATATATAAAGAATGATTTATCATTATATTATAGATCATATTATCCATTAGCGCTCGGGAAAATATCGTCTTCATTTCATGGAGTGAGATAATTAGTAGAAGTTGATCAAGGCACAAAAAAATGGTGATATTGTTCTTATGAAATAGAATGAAATCAAGTAAATATATATTCTCATTAAAATTACTCATCTTTAGTAAGAAGATCTTGAAATAAAATGTTATCATGTTACCATCATTTCCGATGATATTTGTGAGAATTTTCTTACCTATTTGGTTTATGGTTTTGGGGTCGTTTATTTTCACATGATCATTCACATTATTATGATACACAATCTATGTCTTCCTCTATCATTATTTAGACATTAAATTTTTCTTCCATGTACAAATCTTCAATTTCTGCCTATATTATTCCTATGTGGAAACCTAGTTATGGGTTACTTCAGGTATTTATAATGTTTCTAAATTTACCTTTTCAAAGGAATTATAATTATTAATTTGTATGATATGGGTTTCAATTAGGTAATACTCAAAAGTTAAGCCTTTAATGAACAAGATGAATTTTGAGAGGGAAATTAATTTTATGTGGGTATAATGTTAAATCCATAAATTTTATGAAATATTATTATAAAATTAATTAAAATTTTTTAAAATAAATTATTATATGAAAAAAGTATTTTAGCTTACATTACACACTACAATGTGTTTATTCGATATCATTCATGACAAACAACATAGAGCTTTAGTGAACCATGAAATAAAATTATTTAATATATGACTATTATAAGATAGCTAATAAATATGATAGTATAAATAGTATGACATATTTTATGAAATATATATAAATTTACTACTGAATATAAATTTATTTAAAAATTCATACTAACTAATCATTCAATTTTTAGTAAAGTAATTATATTCATCAAAAATATGTTTTCATCAAAAAAAATTTATTGCTTCTTATGAGAAAATATTATAATTAATTTATAAATATATTAAAAAATGTTAATTATAAAATTATTTTCCGTTTTTGAAATCTCCATATCTAAACTAACTTATGGTGAAAATTTTCTAATTTTCAAAAAATATTAATTTTTTAGTGAATAACGATAAATATCAATTTCTTTAAAAATGACATTTTATTTCAATATATTTAAGTAATTTAAGTGTAATTTTATTTTTGAATGTTATTTCTCATAACATATTTATTATTTGTTTTTATTTATTCCACATAAATTATTTCTAATTGTATTTATATTGAATTTTTTTATAAGATTTTTTTGGGTTAAAAATTTCATTTTTCTGAAATATCTATTAAAGTATATATTGTTTCTACATTTTAATAAGTTAAAATAATCCATAATGAGAATTTTATTAAATTAAATTTAAATCTTATATATAATAAAAATTTAATTTATATTCACACCGTGATTATTATTAGTTATATATTTAATACAATGTCATCTTTTTCTTGAAAAATACTCCTCTTAAAACCCCCTTTTTTATCGCGTCTACAGGTTTTATTTTAAATTTATTTTTTTCACTTATATGAATTGAATTTTCTAATTTATATTAAATATTTTGAATCAAAATAATATATATTATCTAATAATTACAAAATATTTTTTACCATAATTAAAAGTTAAAATAGAAAAAATATTATCGAGTTTAAGGTAAAAACACATTTATAAAGGGGATAAACTAGGAATATAATGGTTAAAAATGATCTAAAAACTTGTCAAAATAATATTTATTGGAAATATTTATACCTAATACATCCCAAAATCGAATATAAGTTCATATGGAAGATCTTTGTTGGGTAATGACTTTATAATTTTGGATTCTATTGGAAATTTCATAGTAATTTCTAAGAGGGTTCATTTTCCCCACTTATAAAAGGGCACTCCATCTCATCACATATTCATGCATCGCATGCCATTTTTATAAACCATAACCTTCCAGATTATCTACCCAACATCCTTAGACACATTTTATACCTTCTTTTATTCCCATAATAAAAACCCTATGGTTCTTAAGAGGACATCCAAATGAGGTTTCTCTTAGAAAAGGTAACTATATTAACAAATCTATTTCATTTTATTTTTTATTTTTCCACCTTAAATTTTGTCTTAAAACATAAAATATAATAACACAAATATATCTCATTTAATTATATGTTTTTATGTTGATGTCATAATATTTATTCAACTCCTCTTCCATCAAATACATTAGGAACTCATTATTTATGTGTACCGTGGACTACTACCTTGTGAACTGATGTCATTAATTTCTCAATTATCACCTTTCATGGTTGAAAATAATGATAGATTTATTTTTATTTTTTTTTGATATTATTATTCTTATGGATTAATTATATTAAATTATCCTTATTATTTTCCATTCTGTGAGAATATGATATCATCTTTTGTGTGTGCAGTGGACAACCACCTCATAAAGTGATGTGATTCGTTCTTCATGTACGCTTTTCATGGAAGGTATTAAGGATAGTTTTATATAAAAATATGTGATATATATATATATATATATATAATACATACAAATTATTCTACAATTTTAATATATTATTTACCTTTCTTTCTTTATTTCCTCCAGAAAAATGGAAAAAATGTTCATGTGTACATCGGACCTACCGTCTCCATGAACAGTGTATCTAATTTCATATATATAACTGTTACGGATTCATATAAATAAATTTTTGTTGAATATATATTATATTTATATTATTTTTAACATTATATAGATTAATTAACCCTGATTATAGTAATAGGACCAAAAAAATAAAAACATGCCTAAAAACAAAGTAGTTATTTCCTAAAACAATACTTTAATAATGGAATTGTTAATAAATCATTAATAAAAAGTCTTAAGTATATAATATACGGTATTATATATATATATATATTTATTAAATAATAATATATTTATAAAAAAATTATATTTATTTTAAAGGTGGTTCAAATTGGTATAAAGGAAGTCGAGACCTAAGGTATGTGATTTTCATATCACTTTTACTTGCTCTGAGACAGATGTCATATTCACCATTTGTATCCTTGATGTAGTGTATATATTTCCCATGAATTTATTTTATTATTATTTTAATAAATGTTATTAGGACTTCATAACTATTTTAAAATATCACATTCATCAGGTTTACAGTTCAAATGTTACCAAAGTGGTAATGATTTTATGTTATAATCTCATCGTTTATATCGATTATTTATAATTAAGTCACTAATGATGAAATATTATGATCTACCTCTCAAGAACATAATTATTTTTCTTCTAATCTGGTTATGTATTGAGAATAAATTTTTCCCTTGATTTTCCTCTCTTTAAGTTATTAAGAGATCAAAGATATGTTTTTAAGAAAATATGACACTATTTATCTCTTTGTTCATAAATTCATTTCCATCCTAAAGCATGTTTATAATACTATTTTCAAAAAAAAATTATATTTTGAAAAACATTCTTTGGGGACAAAATATTTTCCACAACATATGTTTTAAAATTATTTTTAAATATTATTCTCAAATAAAATGAATTTGAAAATAGTTTATGTTTTAAAAACTATTTTTCAAAGGTGAAAGTCTATTTTCTATAATAATTTTTTAAATGATTTTTAAATATTATATTTAGTGAAAATTAATTTGATAATTTTATATGATTTAAATTTTTTTCAAAATGGAACATCTATTTTCGTTAATAAATGTGTTTAAATGATTATTAATTCTTTTTATAAATAAAAATGTTTTGAAAATTTCTTCTATTTTAAGAATTTTTTTCAAATTGAAAATGATATTTTCCTATATAAATGTTTTTAAAATATTTTTAATGATTATTTTCAAAGAAAAGTAATTTGAAATATTTTATTTTTAATTTTATTTCAATATGTAAAGGTTAATTTTCTCAATAAATATCCCAAGCGATATTTCCAAATCATTTTCCATGTTAGATAACATCTTTTGATGTTACTTATGATATATTGAGGATAATATTGAATAATATCATCTATATTCTTTTTCGGAATGGTAAATGTTCATTTTGATCTAAATTATATGAAACCCATTTATTTTTCATGGATTATGCTATGGTGAATTGATGAAATGTTTATGAATACCATTTTCAATACATGGGTTATAATGTAATGATATGGTTAATGGTTTATGATATTTTGGAAAAAAAATATTATATTCATTATATGAAAAGTGAAACCTATTTCACTCTACATTGAATTGGGTAAATATGGATAACTCCAGATTAAATATTTTATGCGTTAATATCATTTCCTTTTCACAATTTTATGTGTGAACCTGATTAAATGTTCACAATTTTATATAATATTTGGAATATATGATCACACTATTTTGACTGAACCTTATTAAATGGTGAAAATGTTATGCATGAACTGGATTACATGTTCACAAAGTTATGCATGTACCGGGATTTCACATCCATAAGGTTTTTATTGACCTAGATTCATGTCCATAAGTTTATGTGAGTGTATGATTTCATGTCCTTAACATAATGAGTGAACTTGATTGTATTTATATTTGGTCACAATGTTATAAGATTATGTATATGCCATAAATATATGTCTTATTATAATTTGATTCTCTCGTGGATTATGTTATTTTATTCCATTGTGATTCATAACTTATGAACTCCCATAATTAATGTTATGACACATGTTTATGTTTTATGATATATTGGGCATAAAATTTATAACTTATATTAATGACCTCATACCCTTATAACTATATTATGCATTCATATGATTATATATTTATATCTCTCTTTTATACACTTACTAAGAATCTAATCTGGACCCTTCTTATGCTTCCTTTCCTTAGGATATGAAGAAATGTTTTAAGTAGGGTATGTTTATAAATCATGCTAAAAGTGAATATATTAATGGAATATGTTGAAGATATTTCGCCAAATAAGAAGATGAATTTTTTAGTCTTCAATGAAACTAATCTATTTTGTTACTCAAGAATGTACTTTCTAATGTAATGAATATTAATATCAAATATTCCATATTTATGCATGAAACCCCAAGGTTGTAATAGTGTTTATGGATGTATAATTTAAAATAAATTCAAGAACCTTTCTGAAAAAAATCATTATAATTCATCAAATTAATAATTGTTTCATATAATTCATCACATGAAAAAATATGAAACTAACTCTTCCCCTACACATAGATAGTTTATAATAATAAAAAATACCATGAGTATAGTACGAGAAAGAAAATCTTTTATTGTGGTTTTATTATCAGTTTATTTATAGTTTATAAGGGCTTAAATAATGATAAGGTATAAATGTGGCCTCAATGATTTTAGGGTATGAATTTCAATAACATACTCAGTAGTATTAATGTGATTTTTCTTTTATAGTTTTAAAAAATATTTAATAAAATTTCTAGTAGTCTATATATCGTATGTATCTCTAAAAAATTGGGTATTATATAGAATAAATTAAATGGTTTAAAATATCTTGAGTGAATTGTAATTGAAATAGTGATAAATCACCCATGGAATAAATAAAAATAATTATTCAATTAACACCATTTTTAGAAAATTAGTTCCTAAAGGTGTATGAGAAATTTCATTTACACAAATCAACCAGTCTCCCGAAATCATAATTTGACAAATTAATGTTTTCATGTTTATATTTACTCATCAAATCACCATCTTAATCACATACATTTTTCAAAATTATTATTTTTAATGAGGTTGGGTGGTATTCTTAAGAAAATACATGTATCATAGATAAGAAAGATGTCTAAAAACCAATGTGTGTCATGCAATTTCCTACTTAAAATAATTATATATATTAAAAAATTAAAAATATAGGGAATGAAAAGGTATAAACCATTAAAAACTCCCCAATATATTTAATATCAACCTTATTCGATCTTCATTTTTATGTTCCTTCCTCAATCAATATTATATACCCATATAATAAAAATAGATAACTTATAGTAAATGAATCTTCCATTAAAGATCAAAATGATAAGGTTATTTAATTTTATCCTAATATAATCCTAAAATATATAAAATAATAATAATTTATTAGTTTTCAATGAATAACATAGATTCTCCCCTCCCCTCATTATATTTTTTAAATTATTTTATCAAAAAATTACCCCACCAAGTCATATAACATAATAATTGAAATCTATTATATATTCAAATAATTGTATGGTGTCAGTGATGTATCCTCCACATATATAGGTCCTATTCATTTTATTAAAATTATATTGACTATTACTTTAGGTAGAACATTCTATAATTATGTAGGATAAATCCACTAATCATTACATATTTCTAAAAATGTAAATTAATAATCTAAATAATCTTTTTGTCCCTATTTATATTCTTTTTCACAATAGTTTTTTAGAATCATCCATACTCTTAATTAACCCCATTTTTCATTATTATTTTATATTTATCCCTATTTATTATTTTCCTTTGTATCAACTTCCATTATCTCAACAATGATAACAACATTATTAGTTTTTGGCTCGCTTCCCCCACTCTAAACCTCTAATTCATCATCAAAATTTTACATCACGTGATGAATGTTTATCTTCACTTTATCACCACTAAATCATGAACATAACTCTCCACATTGAAAAATAATTAACACTCTTATATTTTTTTAACAACCTTAAATGTATAAGGGTTATTTTTTCTTCATCCATATCAATCATAATAAAATCTACCAAAATTTAAAATTTATCCGCATTAACAAGAGAATACTCAACCAAAGCTCATGGATATAAAACCATTATATATACCAATTGAAGAGAAACATTTATGGGATCCATTTCATGAAATCCTAATATTTTATGTACAGTGTATGACATGATATTCAAACTCTCACTTAAATCACATAAGGACATTATAACCTCAGAAGATCCAATATTAATAGGATTTTAAAAACTACTGAAATATTGTTACTTATTTGGTAAACCCCTTTACACCCGAAATGAATGTTCCCCTATGTGTGCTATTATAATCATCTCATCAATATTCTTTGAAACAAACAGATAAAAATTTCCTTTATAGAAACCTTGTCGGATTTCCACAAGACCTCAAGCACACCTCCCCATATGGTAGTGGCCACCGATTAGTGGAGAGATTCTAGATGTGTCATTGAGAGAATACACTCTCAATACCATCACATGCAATAAAATGTAAATATATTATTAATATAAAATTATAGTTTAAGTGTAAGGAATTGTGTATAGATACCAACCATCAGTTGAAAAATAATATCATCGTGTTATAATATAAATTAAACCCATTCCCAACTTGCATATATATATCATGGGTCACCCACTGAGTAGTCCAATATGAATTAAACATAAAATAATAAAAAGAAAGAACCAACAATGAAACTCTGGTCCCTACTCACACCAATTTCCTAACATCCATATAATCATTCCATTTGAATCCCATGTACTACCTATCACCTAATAGTGAAACATAAGGTATGGACAGGCACTGAGGTGATCGTGTAGGGTATGAGAATAAAACTCAATAGTGTATCACCATATTTACTTCATATAATCCATCATATACTATTTATACACGAATGAAAAATAAATTTTGAATAAATAAACAACACACAAGAAATCATTTTAGGTCATCATGTGCTAACTAGGGTACCATGATTCTTGTCGTCACCTGCTTCAGCCACATCCTGAAGATAATTCATCTTCAAACACAACCCCAAAACCATTACCTATAATCCAGGTTAGGTTCGTTCATTTGAGTTTTGACCACTACCCACTCACTCAGGGTATGGTCTCATACCATGTCCTAATATCATATCCAATCACATACTTAGACCCTCTCAATCACGGTGAGGTTTAATACCAAGTGGAATACAATTTCTTATACCACCACCCTCTCACTAATGGTTAGGTCTCATAATACATCTTATCTAACCACCCTCTCACTCGAGGTGTGGTATCATGCCACATCTGATACTACATCCCTCTTATTCATGGGGAAATCTCATACCATATCCTGACCACAACTCTCTTAATCAAGGTATGGTTACATATAACATCCTTACTGCTACTTAATCACTCGTGGTAATCTTACATACCACATCAAATACCACAGTTCATACCTCATCTCTCCAACCCATGGTGATATATCATCAACACTAACAAACATGGTCACAAAATAAATAAAAAGATGTTCTTTATATACATCGCATATAGTTTATCCATTAGTTATCCATACAAACATCCCCACCTAGATCTCTATTTTAGGGATCACATATGACACAATATATACACACACAAAAACCTCATAATCCCTTACCAAAAACTAGTTTCATAGTAAAAAAATTACAATAATGATCTTATACCCCTAGGCAATGCCCAACTCAAAAGCCCAGCACATTACTCACACATGGCCACACTGAACATCAAGCCTCTGACCAGGGACACACACTATCACCTATACTAAGTCTTCATAAAGACTAACCAAAACCTACTCACTATACACATATCCATATCTCATTTAATACTATACGAGACTCACATAGCTCCTCTCATCTATTCACACCCATCATGTGTTCCCACCCCATTCCCATAAAATCCACATTCCCAACAGTGTCCCCACACACTATTTGTAGTAATAAAGATCCATTGGGAACACCAAAAGGGTTTATATATCCTATTATATGACATAACAATATGGTTAACCTGAACATAACATCTTATCATGACCACCAGATCCATTCATCAGTATCTCACTCCTCTCCCTTAAGAAGACCCAAGTTTCCATGTCTATTTCAAAAGCTTTTTACATGGAATTTTCATTCCCCAAACCTAAATGGTCTATTACCTAATATATTAAAACTTTTATTACCCTAGAATAAAACCATGGATTATCCCTTATCAAAATAAAATCAACTCATGTTCCGAGACAACTTGTGGTCCCTTTAATCAAATCAAGACATCACACCCCTTAGTGGAATAGTCTTAAGCCATATACCAAATCTCAAACCCATTCATGAAACACTCATAACACTATAAAAATTATTAAACTAATCATATAACATCATTACGGACTCACCTTGGAAAATTTATATATTTCTTATTCCAAACCTAAGGCTCACACTTGTAGGGCACATGTAGAAATGCGTATATGTTAGTATTAAAGAGACCACCTTTATAAGGCCCTAGCCTTAAACCATACTTAATATTGAGTTATTACATGATTACACATTGAGGATCTTTTCAGGTTTAGAGTTTTAGAGAATTAGATCATGAAACTTGCATTACATTCCACATTTAAACAAAGTGGTTACATAAAAGACAATATTCATTCTTCCCATCAACGGAAATATATTTAAAATAAAACATGGATTCTTTCTTGACACATCCTTGACACTATCATCACATCTTGTACCTTTCCCTTGACCTGTGAAAACATTTCAAAAACTTGGGATGAGCATAAAAAGCTCAGTAAGGGTTATAAAAATATGGAAAGGAAATATGGGTACATATATACATAAGGATGAGATCATACTTTACCCATAAAACATAAGAACATTAACATACCTCATCAAATCATGAATAAATCATAGAATTCATAAGACATAAAAGTATCTTGAGGCATTCAAAACATCCTTACGTAGGGAGTAACCCTCTTGGTTACGTTGGAATACCCATCACAGTATATTCCCTAAATCTCTTCGGAGAAACCTTAACATTTCACTCCTTCACATTACCCAATGCATTGGATAGCTATATCAGGCTCACCCGCCCTTAGTCTATCACAGAACCACCCGTCTTCATAATAATAACCAAGAACCTTAACATAATCGTATCACATAAATCATGCATAAAGATAACATAACATTTCCACCTTTCAATCACAAGATATCAATACAACATATTGATATAAAAACATTATGAAAACCATTTTCAATACAAAAATAAAAGAAAATTAAAACATGATATTTATTTTTCTTTTAAAAAGAAGGTATGTCTTGTAGAGGAAGCCGAAACCCAAATAACGGTCACGGCGGCGGAGAAGTCGTTGTCGCCGCATACGTACGACAAAAACATTCCCTTTTGTCATTTTGTAAAACGCTTCATATAAAAAATATTCCTTTTGGATAAACATAAAATTCAAAGGGGTTTATACACCGTATAAAAGAAACTTGTGTATAAAATAAAATATGCCTCAATGAAAGGAGATTGAGATGAAGTCCCATACAAAGACGGTATCCTTGGTTTAAGGATAAATCAATTACATAATTATGTGTGACAAACGAATACACCATATATAAGTGGATATTAAGTGGAAAATAATCAAAGGTCATTCACACATATTCAAAGGATGACATATTCAATAACTACATGTTGAACCCAAAGAAATCGAAATTGGGTTAAGAAGTTCCCTTGACAGCCTAACGGCGTCACATCAAAATGAGTTGATGAGAGATAAAAAATGTATCTCATCACTTGGACATAAAATTTACATCAATAAGTATATATGAGAACATATCCCAACATAAAAATATGTAAATTAACAGACCCAACAAAAGAAGTCTTTTAAAAAAAGAGGAGGGTGAAAGGATCCCTTACCGACTTGGGTATCTTTCAAAACATACACCCCATGAAAGAAGGACAATAAATAATTGATGTAAATACTCATAAACCAAATTATATTACACAAAGAGTAGAATAATGGGAAGTACATACACCACCCAAAGGAAATTGTGGCAAATTTAGCATAAATCTCACGGGAATAAAAGTGAGATGAAAATTCCCTTACGAAAACTCGGCAGCCCAACGACGCCACATAAAACATACAGAAATGGATTGATGAGATAGAATAGGCTCTCTCATAACATGAACATAAAAATTACAGTAATATTAATATAAAATAACATCCCAATAACAATAAATATGAGCTTTAAAAGGAATGACATAAAAGAGTGTACTTAAAAAGAAAGAGTGGAGTAGGATCCCTTACCTCGGGTCTGACTTGACTCGATCGTTCTTTAATCTCCTGAATAATAAACTTGAGTTAATTTATACTTGATTAAAAACCTTTTTAAAGCTTATTATTCATTTTATATCACTTATTTCCATGTTATAAACATTATGTAATCATTAAGTTAATAATGATTGTTTTGTCGATATTTCGTTCTTAAGTCGAAAGTGGACTTCTTACAATTACATGTTGTTCGTGTGGTCAAAGGTTATTTATATCTAGAATGACATTCCTGATTTGGATATCATATATATCATATATATCCAGCATATACATGTATTTATAATATCACATAATCATTTAGAGGAAAGAAATGAAATGCACCGTTCATGGAGACGGTATGTCGTACGTACGCATGAACGCTACTTTCATTTCTATGCCGTATTAATGGAATTAAAACTATATGACAGGTATGTATATTTTAATTCCAGAATTATATTAATCATTTAGATGTATCATACATCATATATAACCATTATATATATGTACTTATAATAGTACATAATATTCTGAGATAAGAAATGAAATGTATCGTTCATGGAGACGGTAATCCGTACGTACGCATGAATGCTACTTTCATTTCTATTTCGTATTTTATAGAATAAAATCATAATGATATAAAGGTATATTATAATTACAGTATAATAACATATATAATATCATTAACTTTATCCTTTAAACATCCCACATATGGTATTAATGAATCAAATCACTTTCAGGGGGCGGTAGTCCGCACTTCCGAAAATGAAGATATCGTGTTTACCCATAATGGAAACAATAATGGTATGACATAAATGTAAAATACAGAAGATTAAGGAAAGAATAAACATATTATATATCATATATAAAAATAGTGACATCATAATGGCCACCTTTGAAGGTGTTAAATGAGTATTGAACAATCATCGTTTCTGGAGGCAGAATTTCACCATCCACGGAAACTGTATGTTCTTTAACCATTTGATGTAGTTGTGTGAGAGTGTAGCTAGAATAAATATTATAAAAAAATACTAGTATATTTAAGATACTGTTGTTGTTACAAAAGAAGTAAATAAAAAGAGTTTAGGGGGTTGGAGAAGAAAAATAAAACAAATGAACATGAGAGAATGAATTACCTTTAAAAGTGTAACTCCTTTTGATTTGAGCCTAAAGGATTCTTTTGAAAGGATTTTGCCCAAAGGGAATCCTCTAGGACGAGGAGAGGGATGTGGAGAGATTAAATGGGTAGGGTATGGATGAGCAAAAGGCTTGAGGAGTGTGTGAAATGAGGTAGAGGTGGGGGCCTTTTATAAGAGGAGAGGAGGGGCACTTTTGGAAATCATGAAACTATTATTTTATTTTCAAAAGTGTTTCGAATATCTAAGGTACCACATTGATATATTTCTAAGATAAGATGATAAGGCTTTGAAATATTCCCATTCAATAGTTTTTGGACAAGTGTAGGTCTTAGATTTTATATTATTGTTTCATTTTATTTAAACTGTTCATTAATGAGGTTATCGTTGCATCATCATGATGTCATAATTAAATTAATTTATGTAATGTCTAAAAATTATTAAAAAAATATCCTGATGTAGGAAATCTTTTTATGTTTCCAAATATTATTAATATAAAAAAGTATTATTAGTATAACCCCTTATAAAAATTGTTTTAGTAAAACAATTTATGTTAGTGTCATTTTCACCTTTATTTAAAAAAAAGGCATTAAAGTCATTATCTCACCCAAGAGGCTCCATAGGGTCCCCTAAATTTACCCATGGGTTGTATTGGTCGGCCATGACTCATCCAACAGGGTTAGTACAAGTTTCATGGTGTTTTCATATTTTTATAATATCAGTTTTACCTTAAATTACACTAATTACCTCTAATCGTGATTAATGAAAAAAAGTTATTATTCACCAAAAAATTATTTTCATCCCATTGAACAACATTTTACTTCTTAATGACAACCATTTATGTCGGATTTTTGAAATTAAAAACACAAAGATGGAAAATTTTCATTTAAACGGAAAAATCAGTTTGGTTGACTACCACATAGTGGTTTCACTATTCATCAAAAATTGGTGTTTTTCAGAAAATTACCAAAAATTAACCCTACGCTATATTTGATATTTCGAATTCAAAAAATAATTCTATTTTACAAAATTCAAAACATATAAGTCAAATTAATTAATTTAAAAATTAATTCCCGCTGTCAGAGCAAATAGCGTGTTTTTATAAAACAATAAGTATCAAAAGATTGGCACCAGTTTAAGTCTAATTTCAAAGTGAAATTGATTCCAATGACCACCATTGGATTAAATGGTAAAAATATATTCAGATTACACATTAAGACCAATTCAAAATATAATCTAATCATATAAATAAATTATATTAAAAAGAGGTTTTGAATTTAAAATACAACATTTTACACTATTCATTAAAAAAATGAACTTTATCAGAAAGATACCAAAAATTTACACAAAGTAAATTTTGATGTCCCAATTCTTAAGAAGAGTTTTATTTGGTCCAATTGAATTTATAAGAGTGAACAAACCTATATTTAATGACGATTCGCCATCAAAAGGCGATAAGTGACCCTTTTGTGAAAACCAGGGCATATACACCTAAAATTGAATTCTTTCCGTATTTTAAGCCTTTATCTTTTATTGGATAAATGTAAAAACATTTAAAAACATATATAATCATATTTTGGTTATTTCTATCCATTCCCGCCAATACAATGGCTACATGTTAACTACCATTTAAAATAATATTATTTTACTATTAGAGTGCAACATAAGATTCCCAAGAAACTCGTTGTTGCGTGTTGGGTACGCCATCGAGCATAGCGTCCCCTTTAAAGTCATATTAATATTTTATTCACAAATATGGATAAATAAGAAAATGTCATATTCTTTATTTACCTGGGTTGTTACATCCTTCCCCCCTTTTGGGAATTGCGTCCTTGCAATTTTAAAATTGCGTTTGGAAACATCCTTGAAAGTCCCAAATCGGAACAAGAGTCGGTAAAACAATCACTTTAAAATAAAGAAAGATAAGTATAGAGGTCACCCGAGTTAACCCGTACTAGGACTCCATGTACGAAAACATGTACATGGAGGAGAAAACATAGGTTCATGTTCTGATGAAGAGTGATAGAAAACATGTTTAGGAGAATGTTAACAATAAGAAAACCACAAACTTGTGATGGGTTAAACGGTGTTGGGTTCCCCAGTAGGACAAGTTAATAGACAACATTTTTGTTTTAAGTTACTTTTTATTGAGGAATTTATTCATAAGGAAACATAATCACTTATCATGTTGACATTCAACTTTTACTATATTCCTTAATCAAACTCATATTTTTTCCAAAAGATGAGTATTTAGGGAGACTTGTTCGCATTAAGAGTACTATAATCAACTTCTAGAGAATCACCTAATCCACAAAAGAGAACTATATACATCCCATGTCTTTAGGCTTTAACCAATACCAAAACTAGAAAGGTTATTACAAGGTTAGATAATCCAAAAAAGGATAACCCTTTATAAAAAGAAAATCTATTCTTAATCTCAAAATTTGTCCAACAAAACTCAAAGTTCAACGAGGACCATTAGATAAACAATTTGTCCATAAAATTCTTCAGCGTAAACCAAAATAAGATTGAAACCCAAATATTTGAAGGATTTAGTCACATAGTCTTCCATGTTAAATCGTAAAATTTATCTCCAAACAACATCAGTTTCTCCTAATGTCTCGTATTGAAAAGTAATTAACCTAATCACATATCCTCCATGATAGGTTAATCATTTTTATAAATAACCCAAAATCAACTTACTCTTAATTCATAAAATCATATAACTAAAAAGAATCAGTCAAAATAACCAGGGACTTCACGTAGTCCAGTGGTAGGCGATAAATACCAGTCGCACTTTGGTTGTGGGTTCGATTCCTGCAGCTTTGCCCGATGCGACGGGTTGTCACACGGTCTGCGTGTTGTCCTTTTTCCAAAACTATATAATTCTCAAAACATTTCCCAAAACGAGATAAAATCTTCAAAAATAAACATAACATATTTTAACCTCAAGTTTATCTCATGCCTTTAATTTTCCATCATAACAAATAATAACCCATAATTACCTCAAAAGTAAGGATCATATAAACCCTAATGGTTACCTTTTTAATTATTACCTGAACTTCCACATCGATTTGTCATCTCGTACATGATGCATTACAGAACATACCAAGGTTCAAGTGGTTGATCATGACTCCTTGATATTTGGTTTAGAACAACCATGAGTTTCCTCATTGAATCCTCCATTTTATCTAGTATCTTAATCAGAGAACCACCACAGTTTCCTTCAAACCTGTTGTCTCTTTGGTGCCTGCTAGATCCATCCATTCACTAAAAACAGAAATGTCAGTGTGAGTATATCAACAAAACCATCATGTACTAATGAGGAAGGTAAACACTAAGATACACTTACTCATTCACTTTATCTAAAACTAGGACTCTTTCTAAAATCCTAACCATTGTGGTAATGCCACTTATGCTTAAAGAATACCCTAACCTCTAAAGTTATCTAAACCGACCTTTGATACCAACTATAAGGCCCCAGCCTTAAAACTTACTTAATCTTGAGTTATTACAAGATTACACATTGAAGATATTTTCAGGTTTAGAGTTTTAGAGAATTAGATCATGAAACTTGCATTACATTCCACATTTAAACAAAGTGGTTACATAAAAGACAATATTCATTCTTCCCATCAACGGAAATATATTTAAAATAAAACATGGATTCTTTCTTGACACATCCTGGACACTATCATCACATCTTGTACCTTTCCCTTGACCTGTGAAAACATTTCAAAAACTTGGGATGAGCATAAAAAGCTCAGTTAGAGTTATAAAAATATGGAATGGAAACATGGGTACATATATACATAAGGATGAGATCATACTTTACCCATAAAACATAAGCACTTTAACATACCTCATCAAATCATGAATAAATCATAGAATTCATAAGACATAAAAGTATCTTGAGGCATTCAAAACATCCTTACATAGGGAGTAACCCTCTTGGTTACGTTGGAATACCCATCACAGTATATTCCCTAAATCTCTTCGGAGAAACCTTAACGTTTCACTCCTTCACGTTACCCAATGCATTGGAGAGCTATATCAGGCTCACCCGCCCTTAGTCTATCACGGAACCACCCGTCTTCATAATAATAACCAAGAACCTTAACATAATCGTATCACATAAATCATGCATAAAGGAAACATAACATTTCCACCTTTCAATCACAAGATATCAATACAACATATTGATATAAAAACATTATGAAAACCATTTTCAATACCAAAATAAATGAAAATTAAAACATGATATTTATTTTTCTTTTAAAAAGAAGGTATGTCTTGTAGAGGAAGCCGAAACCCAAATAACGGTCACGGCGGCGGAGAAGTCGCTGTCGCCGCATACGTACGACAAAAACATTCCCTTTTGTCATTTTGTAAAACGCTTCATATAAAAAATATTCCTTTTGGATAAACGTAAAATTCAAAGGGGTTTATACACCGTATAAAAGAAACTTGTGTATAAAATAAAATATGCCTCAATGAAAGGAGATTGAGATGAAGTCCCATACAAAGACGGTATCCTTGGTTTAAGGATAAATCAATTACATAATTATGTGTGACAAACGAATAAACCATATATAAGTGGATATTAAGTGGAAAATACTCAAATGTCATTCACACATATTCAAAGGATGACATATTCAATAACTACATGTTGAACCCAAAGAAATCGAAATTGGGTTAAGAAGTTCCCTTGACAGCCTAACGGCGTCACATCAAAATGAGTTGATGAGAGATAAAAAATGTATCTCATCACTTGGACATAAAATTTACATCAATAAGAATATATGAGAACATATCCCAACATAAAAATATGTAAATTAAAAGACCCAACAAAAGAAGTCTTTTAAAAAAAGAGGAGGGTGAAAGGTTCCCTTACCGACTTGGGTATCTTTCAAAACATACACCCCATGAAAGAAGGACAATAAATCATTGATGTAAATACTCATAAACGAAATTATATTAAACAAAGAGTAGAATAATGGGAAGTACATACACCACCCAAAGGAAATTGTGGCAAATTTAGCATAAATCTCACGGGAATAAAAGTGAGATGAAAAATCCCTTACGAAAACTCGGCAGCCCAACGGCGCCACATAAAACATAAAGAAATGGATTGATGAGATAGAATAGGCTCTCTCATCACATGAACATAAAAATTACAGTAATATTAATATAAAATAACATCCCAATAACAATAAATATGAGCTTTAAAAGGAATGACATAAAAGAGTGTACTTAAAAAGAAAGAGTGGAGTAGGATCCCTTACCTCGGGTCTGACTTGACTCGATCGTTCTTTAATCTCCTGAATAATAAACTTGAGTTAATTTATACTTGATTAAAAACATTTTTAAAGCTTATTATTCATTTTATATCACTTATTTCCATGTTATAAACATTATTTAATCATTAAGTTAATAATGATTGTTTTGTCGATATTTCGTTCTTAAGTCGAAAGTGGACTTCTTACAATTACATGTTGTTCGTGTGGTCAAAGGTTCATTATATCCAGAATGACATTCCTGATTTGGATATCATATATGTCATATATATCCAGCATATACATGTATTTATAATATCACATAATCATTTAGAGGAAAGAAATGAAATGCACCGTTCATGGAGACGGTATGCCGTACGTACGCATGAACGCTACTTTCATTTCTATGCCGTATTAATGGAATTAAAACTATATGACAGGTATGTATATTTTAATTCCAGAATTATATTAATCATTTAGATGTATCATACATCATATATAACCATTATATATATGTACTTATAATAGTACATAATATTCTGAGATAAGAAATGAAATGTATCGTTCATGGAGACGGTAATCCGTACGTACGCATGAATGCTACTTTCATTTCTATTTCGTATTTTATAGAATAAAATCATAATGATATAAAGGTATATTATAATTACAGTATAAGAACATATATAATATCATTAACTTTATCCTTTAAACATCCCACATATGGTATTAATGAATCAAATCACTTTCAGGGGGCGGTAGTCCGCACTTCCTAAAATGAAGATATCGTGTTTACCCATAATGGAAACAATAATGGTATGCCATAAATGAAAAATACCGAAGATTAAGGAAAGAATAAACATATTATATATCATATATAAAAATAGTGACATCATAATGGCCACCTTTGAAGGTGTTAAATGAGTATTGAACAATCATCGTTTCTGGAGGCAGAATTTCACCATCCACGGAAACCGTATGTTCTTTAACCATTTGATGTAGTTTTGTGAGAGTGTGGCTAGAATAAATCTTATAACCAAATACTAGTATATTTAAGATACTGGTGTTGTTACAAAAGAAGTAAATAAAAAGAGTTTAGGGGGTTGGAGAAGAAAAATAAAACAAATGAACATGAGAGAATGAATTACCTTTAAAAGTGTAACTCCTTTTGATTTGAGCCTAAAGGCTTCTTTTGAAAGGATTGTGCCCAAAGGGAATCCTCTAGGATGAGGAGAGGGATTTGGAGAGATTAAATGGGCAGGGGATGGCCGAGAAAAAGTCTTGAGGAGTGTGTGAAATGAGGTAGAGGTGGGGGCCTTTTATAAGAGGAGAGGAGGGGCACTTTTGGAAATCATGAAACTATTATTTTATTTTCAAAAGTGTTTCGAATTTCTAAGGTCCCACATTGATATATTTCGAAGATAAGAGGATAAGGCTTTGAAATATTCCCATGCAATAGTTTTTGGACAAGTGTAGGTCTTAGATTTTATATTATTGTTTCATTTTATTTAAACTGTTCATTAATGAGGTCATCGTTGCATCATCATGATGTCATAATTAAATTAATTTATGTAATGTCTAAAAATTATAAAAAAAATATCCTGATGTAGGAAATCTTTGTATCTTTCCAAATAGTATTTATATAAAAAAGTATGATTAGTATAACCCCTTATAAAAATTGTTTTAGTAAAAGAATTTATGTTAGTGTCATTTTCACCTTTATTTAAAAAAAGGCATTAAAGTCATTATCTCACCCAAGAGGCTCCATAGGGTCCCCTAAATTACCCATGGGTTTTATTGGTCGTCCATGACTCATCAAATAGGTTTAGTACAAGTTTCATGGTGTTTTCATATTTTTATAATATCAGTTTTACCTTAAATTACACTAATTACCTCTAATCGTGATTAATGAAAAAAAGTTATTATTCACCAAAAAATTATTTTCGTCCCATTGAACAACATTTTACTTCTTAATTACAACCATGTATGTTGGATTTTTGAAATTAAAAACACAAAGATGGAAAAATTTCATTTAAACGGAAAAATCAGTTTGGTTGATTACCACATAGTGGTTTCACTATTCATCAAAAATTGGAGTTTTTCAGAAAATTACCAAAAATTCACCCTACGCTATATTTGATATTTAGAATTCAAAAAAGAATTCTATTTTACAAAATTCAAAACATATAAGTCAAATTAATTAATTTAAAAATTAATTCCCGCTTTCAGAGCAAATAGCGTGTTTTTATAAAACAATAAGTATCAAAAGATTGGCACCAGTTTAAGTCTAATTTCAAAGTGAAATTGATTCCAATGACCACCATTGGATTAAATGGTAAAAATATATTCAGATTACACATTAAGACCAATTCAAAAGATAATCTAATCATGTAAATAAATTATATTAAAAAGAGGTTTTGAATTTAAAATACAACATTTTACACTATTCATTAAAAAAATGAACTTTATCAGAAAGATACCAAAAATTTACACAAAGTAAATTTTGATGTCCCAATTCTTAAGAAGAGTTTTATTTGGTCCAATTGAATGTATAAGAGTGAACAAAACTATATTTAATGACGATTCTCCATCAAAAGGCGATAAGTGACCCTTTTGTGAAAACCAGGGCATATACACCTAAAATTGAATTCTTTCCGTATTTTAAGCCTTTATCTTTTATTGGATAAATGTAAAAACATTTAAAAACATATATAATCATATTTTGGTTATTTATATCCATTCCCGCCAATACAATGGCTACATGTTAACTACCATTTAAAATAATATTATTTTACTATTAGAGTGCAACATAAGATTCCCAAGAAACTCGTTGTTGCGTGTTGGGTACGCCATCGAGCATAGCGTCCCCTTTAAAGTCATATTAATATTTTATTCACAAATATGGATAAATAAGAAAATGTCATATTTTTATTTACCTGGGGTGTTACATCCTTCCCCCCTTTTCGGAATTGCGTCCTTGCAATTTTAAAATTGCGTTTGGAAACATCCTTGAATGTCCCACATCGGAACAAGAGTCGGTAAAACAATCACTTTAAAATAAAGAAAGATAATTATAGAGGTCACCCGAGTTAACCCATACTAGGACTCCATGTAGGAAAACATGTACATGGAGGAGAAAACATAGGGTCATGTTCTGATGGAGAGTGATAGAAAACATGTTTAGGAGAAAGTTAACAATAAGAAAATCACAAACTTGTGATGGGTTAAACGGTGTTGGGTTCCCCAGTAGGAAACGTTAATAGACAACATTTTTGTTTTAAGTTACTTTTTATTGAGGAATTTATTCATAAGGAAACATAATCACTTATCATGTTGACATTCAACTTTTACTATATTCCTTAATCAAACTCATATTTTTTCCAAAAGATGAGTATTTAGGGACACTTGTTCTCATTAAGAGTACTATAATCAACTTCTAGAGAATCACCTAATCCACAAAAGAGAACTATATACATCCCATGTCTTTAGGATTTAACCAATACCAAAACTAGAAAGGTTATTACAAGGTTAGATAATCCAAAAAAGGATAACCCTTTATAAAAAGAAAATCTATTCTTAATCTCAAAATTTGTCCAACAAAACTCAAAGTTCAACGAGGACCATTAGATAAACAATTTGTCCATAAAATTCTTCATCGTAAACCAAAATAAGATTGAAACCCAAATATTTGAAGGATTTAGTCACATAGTCTTCCAAGTTAAATCATAACATTTATCTCCAAACAACATCAGTTGCTCCTAATGTCTGGTATTGAAAAGTAATTAACCTAATCACATATCCTCCATGATAGGTTAATCATTTTCATAAATAACCCAAAATCAACTTAATCTTAATTCATAAAATCATATAACTAAAAAGAATCAGTCAAACTAACCAGGGACTTCATGTAGTCCAGTGGTAGGCGATAAATACCAGTCGCACTTTGGTTGTGGGTTCGATTCCTGCAGCTTTGCCCGATGCGACGGGTTGTCACACGGTCTGCGTGTTGTCCTTTTTCCAAAACTATATAATTCTCAAAACATTTCCCAAAACGAGATAAAATCTTCAAAAATAAACATAACATATTTCAACCTCAAGTTTATCTCATGCCATTAATTTTCCATCATAACAAATAATAACCCATAATTGCCTCAAAAGTAAGGATCATATAAACCCTAATGGTTACCTTTTTAATTATTACCTGAACTTCCACATCGATTTGTCATCTCGTACATGATGCATTACAGAACATACCAAGGTTCAAGTGGTTGATCATGACTCCTTGATATTTGGTTTAGAACAACCACGAGTTTCCTCATTGAATCCTCCATTTTATCTAGTATCTTAATCAGAGAACCACCACAGTTTCCTTCAAACCTGTTGTCTCTTTGGTGCCTGCTAGATCCATCCATTCACTAAAAACAGAAATGTCAGTGTGAGTATATCAACAAAACCATCATGTACTAATGAGGAAGGTAAACACTAAGATACACTTACTCATTCACTTTATCTAAAACTAGGACTCTTTCTGAAATCCTAACCATTATGGTAATGCCTCTTATGCTTAAAGAATACCCTAACCTCTAAAGTTATCTAAACCGACCTTTGATACCAACTATAAGGCCCCAACCTTAAAACTTACTTAATCTTGAGTTATTACAAGATTACACATTGAGGATATTTTCAGGATTAGAGTTTTAGAGAATTAGATCATGAAACTTGCATTACATTCCACATTTAAACAAAGTGGTTACATAAAAGACAATATTCATTCTTCCCATCAACAGAGATATATTTAAAATAAAACATGGATTCTTTCTTGACACATCCTGGACACTATCATCACATCTTGTACCTTTCCCTTGACCTGTGAAAACATTTCAAAAACTTGGGATGAGCATAAAAAGCTCAGTTAGAGTTATAAAAATATGGAAAGGAAACATGGGTACATATATACATAAGGATGAGATCATACTTTACCCATAAAACATAAGCACTTTAACATACCTCATCAAATCATGAATAAATCATAGAATTCATAAGACTTAAAAGTATCTTGAGGCATTCATAACATCCTTACGTAGAGAGTAACCCTCTTGGTTACGTTGGAATACCCATCACAGTATATTCCCTAAATCTCTTCGGAGAAACCTTAACGTTTCACTCATTCGTGTTACCCAATGCATTGGAGACCTATATCGGGCTCACCCGCCCTTAATCTATCACAAAACCATTCGTCTTCATAATAATGCCCAAGAACCTCAACATAATCATATCACATAAAACATGCATAAAGGAAACATAACATTTCCACCTTTCAATCACGGATATCAATACAACATATTCATATAAAAACATTATGAAAACCATTGTCAATACCAAAATAAAATAAAAGTAAAACATGATATTTATTTTACTTTTAAAAAGAAGGTATGTCTTGTAGAGGAAGCTGAAACCCAAATAACGGTCACGGCGGCGGAGAAGTAGTTGTCGCCACATATGTACGACAAAAACGTTCCCTTTTGTCGTTTTGTAAAACGCTTCGTAAAAAAAAGATTCCTTTTTTATAAACGTAAAAGTCAAAGGGGTTTATACACCGTATAAAAGAAAGTTGTGTATAAAATAAAATATGCCTCAATGAAAGGAGATTGAGACGAAGTCCCATACAAAGACGGTATCCTTGGTTTAAGGATAAATAAATTACATAATTATGTGTGGAAAACGAATACACCATATATAAGTGGATATTAAGTGTAAAATAATCAAAGGTCATTCACACATATTCAAAGGATGACATATTCAATAACTACATGTTGAACCCAAAGAAATCGAAATTGTGTTAAGAAGTTCCCTTGACAGCCTAACGGCGTCACATCAAAATGAGTTGATGAGAGATAAAAAGTGTATCTCATCACTTGGACATAAAATTTACGTCAATAAGGATATATGAGAACATATCCCAACATAAAAATATGTAAATTAAAAGACCCAACAAAATAAGTCTTTTAAAAAAAGAGGAGGGTGAAAGGTTCCCTTACCGACTTGGGTATCTTTCAAAACATACACCCCATGAAAGAAAGACAATAAATCGTTGATGTAAATACTCATAAACGAAATTATATTATACAAAGAGTAGAATAATGGGCATTACATACACCACTCAAAGGAAATTGTGGAAAATGTAGCATAAATCTCACGGGAATAAAAGTGAGATGAAAAATCCCTTATGAAAACTCGGCAGCCTAACGGCGCCACATAATAATTAAAAAAAATGGATTGATGAGAGAGAATAGGGTCTCTCATCACATGAACATAAAAATTACAGTAATATTAATATAAAATAACATCCCAATAACAAGAAATATGAGCTTCAAAAGGAATTACATAAAAGAGTGTACTTAAAAAGAAAGAGTGGAGTAGGATCCCTTACCTCGGGTCTGACTTGACTCGATCGTTCTTTAATCTCCTGAATAATAAACCTGAGTTAATTTATACTTGATTAAGAACCTTTTTAAATATTATTATTCCATTTATATCACTTATTTCCATGTTATAAACATTATGTAATCATTAAGTTAATAATGATTGTTTTGTCGATATTTGGTTCTTAAGTCGAAAGTGGACTTCTTACAATTACATATTGTTCGTGTGGTCAAAGGTTCTTTATATCCAGAATGACATTACTGATTTGGATATCATATATATAATATATATCCAGCATATACATGTATTTATAATATCACATAATAATTTAGAGGAAAGAAATGAAATGCATCGTTCATGGAGACGGTAAGCCGTACGTATGCATGAACGCTACTTTCATTTCTATGTCGTATTAATGGAATTAAAACTATATGATAGTTATGTATATTTTAACTCCAGAATTATATTAATCATTTAGATGTATCATACATCATATATATCCATTATATATATGTACTTATAATAGTACATAATATTTTGAGATAAGAAATGAAATGTACCGTTCATGGAGACGGTAACCCGTACGTACACATGAACGCTACTTTCATTTCTATTTCATATTTTATAGAATATAATCATAATTATATAAAGTTATATTATAATTCCAGTATAATAACATATATAATATCATTAATTGTATCCTTTACACATCCCACATATGGTATTAACGAATCAAATCACTTTCAGGGGGTGGTAGTCCGCACTTCCTAAAATGAAGATATCGTGTTTACCCATAATGGAAACAATAATGGTATGCCATAAATGAAAAATACAGAAGCTTAAGGAACGAATAAACATATTATATATCATATATAAAAATAGTGACATCATAATGGCCACCTTTGAAGGTGTTAAATGAGTATTGAACAATCATCGTTTCGGGAGGCAAAATTTCGCCATCCACAGAAACCGTTTGTTCTTTAACCATTTCATGTAGTTGTGTGAGAGTGTAGCTCGAATAAATCTTATAACAACATCCTAGTATATTTAAGATACTGTTTTTGTTACAAAATATGTAAATAAAAAGATTTTATGGGGTTGGAGAAGCAAAATAAAACAAATGGACATGAGAGAATGAATTACCTTTAAAAGTGTAACTCCTTTTGATTTGAGCCTAAAGGCTTCATTTGAAAGGATTCTGCCCAAAGGAAATCCTCTAGGATGTGAATAGGGATGTGGAGAGAGTAAATGGGTAGGGTATGGCTGAGCCAAAGGCTTGAGGAGTTTGTGAAATGAGGTAGAGGTGGGGGCCTTTTATAAGAGAAGAGGAGGGGCACTTTTGGAAATCATGAAACTATTATTTTATTTTCAAAAGTGTTTCGAATTTATAAGGTCCCACATTGATATATTTCTAAGATAAGATGATAAGGGTTCGAAATATTCCCATCCAATAGTTTTTTTACAAGTTTAGGTCATAGATTTTATATTATCGTTTCATTTTATTTAAACTGTTCATTAATGAGGTCATCATTGCATCATCATGATGTCATAATTAAATTAATTTATATAATGTCTAAAAATTATAAAAAAATATATCATGATGTAGGAAATATTTTTATCTTTCCAAACAGTATTTATAGACAAAATTATTATTAGTATAATCCCTTCTAAATATTGTTTTAGTAAAACAATTTATGTTAGTGTCATTTTCACCTTTATTTAAAAAATAGGCATTAAAGTCATTATCTCACCCAAGAGGCTCCATAGGGTCCCCTAAATCGACCCATGGGTTGTCTTGGTCGGCCATGACTCATCCAATAGGGGTAGGACAAGTGTCATGGTGTTTTCATATTTTTATAATATCATTTTTAACTTAAATTATACTAATTACCTCTAATCGTGATTAATGAAAAAAAGTTACTATTCACCAAAAAAATTATTTTCATCCCATTGAACCACATTTTACTTCTTAATGATAACCATGTATGTCAGATTTTTGAAATTAAAAACACAAAGATGGCAAAATTTCATTTAAACGGAAAAATCAGTTTGCTTGATTACCACTTAGTGGTTTCACTATTCATCAAAAATTGGAGTTTTTCAGAAAATTACCAAAAATTCACCCTAAGCTATATTTGATATTCCGAATTAAAAAATGAAGTCTATTTTAAAAAATTCAAAACATATAAGTCACATTAATTAATTTAATAATTATTTCCCGCTGTCAGAGCAAATAGCGTGTTTTTATAAAACAATAAGTATCAAAATATTGGCACTAGTTTAAGTCTAATTTCAAAGTGAAATTGATTCCAATGACCACCATTGGATTAAATGGTAAAAATATATTCAGATTACAAATTAAGACCAATTCAAAAGATAACCTAATCATATAAATAAATTAAATTAAAAAGAGGTTTTGAATTTAAAATACAACATTTTACACCATTCATTAAAAAAATGAACTTTATCAGAAAGATACCAAAAATTTACACAAAGTAAATTTTGATGTCCCAATTCTTAAGAAGAGTTTTATTTGGTCCAATTGAATGCATAAGAGTGAACAAAACTATATTTAATGACGATTCTCCATCAAAAGGAGATAAGTGACCCTTTAGTGAAAACGATGGCATATACGCCTAAAATTGAATTCTTTCCGTATTTTAAGCCTTTATCTTTTATTGGATAAATGTAAAAACATTTAAAAACATATATAATCATATTTTAGTTATTTCTATCCATTCCATCCAATACAATGGCTACATGTTAACAACCATTTAAAATAATATTATTTTATTATTAGAGTGCAACGTAAGATTCCCATGAAACTCGTTGTTGCGTGTTGGGTATGCCATCGAGCATAGTGTCCCCTTTAAAGTCATATTAATATTTTATTCATAAATATGGATAAATAAGAAAATGTCATATTCTTTATTTACCTGGGGTGTTACAACCTTCCTCAAAAAGGACTTATCTTCCACAAACCAATATTTCCATAGATATAAAATCTCCAAACAAGCCCCCATAATTCTCTGATGACACTATATCAAGACACAATGCATTAGTAATTGATTATAAAAAATTAATTCAATGAGGCATAACCACCAATATCTTATTGGGCAACCTCCCATGGATGGAACCTTAAGAAATAGAATTTCATCAAACTATGACCTTCTTTTGGAATATCTATGAACATAATACCCATCATAAGATACATTATTATCCACTAAATTCAGAACAATTCAATGAAATCCATAGAAAAATACACCATCTGATGTACATTAAATGATTTGGTGAGAAACATGTGGCATCTACCCATATTACATGTCCACATGCCACTGCAACATGAATCCTAATTAAATCATGATTATTCAACCATGATTATATATAATCTTAATAATAACACATAATTAAACCACTAGAAATCAGATATTAAAACAAAATGAAGAATAATTAGAAGAACATAGATAATGTTTTACCTATATTCGGTGCTCTTAAAAATCCCCGATCAACAATGAATTTACATGGGTTCATGGTTATTCCATGGGGTAGAAACCATGATGGAGAAGACTACCAAAATTACCTCTATTAAGTTGAACATATATAGAAAAAGTGGTTTCGACCCTAAATTGTAGGTCTAACCATATACAAATAGATCTACGGGTTTCACTACTACAAATATGGCTTATAATAGCGCTAAAAACTGCCTTTAACAGCGTTAAAAAAGCGTTGTTAATCTCGGCGAAGATAAAGGGGGTTCCCCTTTTTAATCACTAAAACTAGCGATGATAAAGGTTCACCTTTATCAGCACTAAAAAAAGCACTGATAAAAGTGATCCTTTATCAGCGCTAAGCAAGAACTAATAATGGTAGTCTTTATTAGAGTTATTTTCAGAGCTGATAAATGTATAATATATCAGCGCTAAAAATATCGCTGATAAAATATAACCTTATCAGTGCTATTTTCAGCGCTGATAAAAACTACCTTTATCAGCGCTCAAAATAGCGCTGATAAAGGCCAAATATCCTATGTAAAACCAAAACCTGCACATAACTTTCACAAATTACAGCACCTGTACACAGCACAAACAACACCTACACACAGCACAAACAACACCCACATACAAAGCACAGGAGAACAAAAATGCTACATCCATTTACTTGAAATCATGAATATAAAATAACACACTTCTATATACATTTAAGGCAATGTTTAATTTGGTAACAATTACAATTATCCTACACAGTTCAAAAACAATCATGTTCCATCCATTTTGCATCCATCCGCTCTAAAAAATTGTCATCTATGGCGGCGGTTTCCGAAAAAAGCATTCGAACTGAGGAAAAACATTTCACCAACATAATAAAACAAATATTTTGTTAGTAATACAATAATGAAATAAATAATGGTGTTTCTAAATGGAATTATACTAGTGAGGCACAAAACATAAAATAACCAATTAACGAAGAGACACAATTAGGTCAACGCCCTTACCTCAACCTGAAGTCCAATAAATTACCATTAGTTCATACCAACCACAATTGAGTCCATGATCACATGTATTAATTTCCAACAACATTATACTACATAATTAGTTAATTTTAACCAAAAATCTATCATGGTATAATAGGCTCCAAACACATCGGTTAATCTAATAAAGCTAGAATGCTGAGAAACTAGGTGTGATCCACTCCTGACGCACCCCTAATCCTATAAAACACTAAATTCCCAATCTATATTACTAAATTTATGACAAATTAGGACTAAATTTTTTAAAACCCATAAATAAATCTTCCACAAAATTTAATCTGCATCAAATATTGATTGATTACTAGTTTATGAAATTTTGAGACATGCTCTAAGAGTCATATATAAAAGTCCCATGAAGAACAATGATTTATCCATACTATGGTAAAATAATTACACCAATAACCCTAAAAACTAAATGAAAATCTTTTACTAAGAAGTTAGAGAAGCAAGGAAGATTTAGGAGAAGATACCACATTGATTCGAAATGATGAACAATCGATAATCCACTTAGGTCTAAGGGTAAGGAAAGAGGGGAATGGGGTTTGGCCACCCCCTAAGAACTTGGTGCCCAAGCAAAGAAACCCGAGGAGGTTTATACTTTTTAAACCCATCACCCACATAAAAATATGTTTTAAATCATGTTACATGAAATGAACTAAGTGGTGACATCACTATATTTTGGGTCCAAACCCTTACTTGACCCCTTTTCCCCATCCACGACCATTATCACCCTATTAAATGCATTCATGTTGTGAATTACCCTTTCACACTATGAGTATCCTAATGATACTACATTTCATTATAATGACTACCCAAATCATCCTTGATATCCTCCCAAAACCCAATGACATCCCTCTCTCCCCAATACATGTCTGAAGCACCTATTAGAACTGGTTTATTGTACCTTTTTTGATGATATTTTTTGTTATTATGGAATTCCATAATTCCCCATTGGAAGTGTACTAATGTACTAATTAGATGTTATATGATATACCATGATGATTCTTGTGTCCATGTATTAGATGATATATGAATGAAAATTTATCTCATTATTATACATACCAACACATCAAATCTAAGCATTAGAGACCTTCAGGTTTTATCCACCTACTTCTAGTTCTGACATGGAAGTGGGACAAGATTTCTATGGGATATTAGGTTAGGTTTTCATGTACCCCTTGGTGGAATAATTAAATATGGTTTTTGATAAACTAGATGACCAAATAATCTAAATTTATATACATTATATATGAAACAAATTATAAGAAAATAAAAATTCAATTCTTAATTGAGATTATATTTTTACATGGATTTAATTATATTATAGTCTTTTATAGGGAACATCATTTTACATCTTGTTTTTGGAGAGGTCCCTATGATAAAATGGGATGCCATGTATGATTGAGAATGACATATGTTTATGACACTTTCTGCAGGGGCACGTTGCCTGGAGCATGTTGATGTTCGATGGTGGTGAATTGTACCACACATTCATTCGTTACAATGGTGAGTGACATTCATCACTTATAAAGATATTTCTTCTACTTGATTGAAACAGGGTGATGGGATGTCGTTAATTCCATCCATGGATTCCTCCTCAGAATTCATTACCTAGTATGAGTCTCCCTTATAGAATAAGATGTTGTTCATGAAACTTGTTCCTGGTTCCATCTCATTATGGATGATGGTTAATTACAATGATTATATCAGGACATTCCAAAGGGTCATTTCAGAGCATAACACTTTGGTTACGAAAGTATTCACATTGGGAATCTATGGAATGTATGTACACTAGAACATTGGTCACATGTATTCATCATCATCAAAGAGATTCTCAACGAAATGGAAACCCACATTTAACTTGTGTTATTCCATGAGTTTAACATCCCAAAAGGATAGAAGGACATGATATAATTTCTTACAAAGATGTAATGGGTGGATAAAAACGCATATAAAGGTGGATCAGGTAGGTACATCTCTATGAGGGAGCACCTGGAATGTTTACCTGATAGATGGATCAAAATGCCCAATGAGGTCTGACCCAAGTGTGGTGCATCCAATAAAGGTAGGTTTCTCATTTTGAAGATTTATTCAGATTCCACTAAGGGAAAAACATGAGGGAAAATAATAAAAGTAGTACCCTAGTGAGGGGGTCACCATGGTTTACAATTGGTTGGGATTTAACCTCATGGAGGCTTCCTACGTACCCTATTTATAATACAAGGATCAAAATGCATATATTTAAAAGAGGTATGGTGTGGGTATTACCCATGGTTAGCTTCCCTTCACACTAGGAATACTCTTGGTTGGATGAGTATGGGTTTTGTGGGCCTTATGCATTGTCAGATTCCCAGGTTCTTCCAAGAGTAGCAATGGTATGAATGGGACATATGTGCTAAGATGGACCATGTGAATGGCATGACCCTTGTAAAGAGGCATGAGGCACAAAAAACATGTGGAGCTATCTGTAAACATTATTAATGGTGACCGTGTGAATGGCGTGATCCTAGAAACATGATTTTCGATGAATGTTTCAACCTAATTGAATCTTTACCTTATTCTCAAACAGGACACCCTTGAGTTCCTTTAATGTTATATCCTGACAAATTTCCATAAGCAGGAAAGTCATTTATCATCCTGTACAACATGGATTTCAAAGTAAAATGTTCATTTTTGTAAGCATCATACATCATAACACCTAAATCTCACAATATTTTCAAATCCTCGATCAATGGGGCCAAATAATCATCAATATTATTACCCGGTTGTTTTGGTGATAATATAAGCATAGATAACATGATGTATTTTTGTTTTATGCATAACCACTGTGGTAAGTTATAGTTTACCAACATAACCAGCCATGTACTGTGACTACTACTTTCAAAACCAAAAGGATTCATCCCATGTGTAGATAACACCAGATGAAGGTTTCTTGGCTCGTTCCCAAATTCAGGATACTCGTGATCAATTCTCTTCCAATGACAGAGTCTACTGGGTGATGTAGATTACCATATTTAATTCTTGTATTTGGATGCTATGTCAATTGTCCTGCAGTCTCCTCACTTCCATATAGGCGTCTAAACCTAGGAATGAATGGAAAGTACGATACAACGTTCATAGGACTAGAATTATCTTTATTGTATTAGGAATCACCACACTTTGGGCATTCTTTAAGTGATTTTTGGTCCTTAAAAAACAATATACAGATATTCGGGCAAGCATGTATTCCTTCAGAGATCATACCCATCGATCGTAGAATTAGTTTGGCATTGTATGTTCAGCTTGGGATTTCATTATCTTCTGGGAGCATGTCATTCAGTAGAGCAAGTAGTTCCGTAAAACTGGCGTCACTCCACCTGTTGCCTGCTTTCAAATTATACATCTTCAATACAGCTGACAATGCTATATATTTAGTGCAACCAGCATAAAATGGTTTTTTTTCACTACTCTTTAATTTCTCAAACAATTTTGGGCAATCACGAAGTTCATCTTCAACTTTCCTTGTCATTTCCTTAATACGATCTTAATCATCATTCACATTTGTAATCACACCCTCCATATAATCGTCTTCATTGTTCATGCTTCTAATCATATCAGATGATCTATAAAATGTCGTGTTCTCTGAGTCACTACCTACATTCATTTTCCCCATGTTTATTCCAACATGTATAACTTTGATCTATTCTGGGATAGATTAGGTGTTCTTCCAACTCCTCTGGACTAATTTGTCTTGAATAACAACAGCTTAAACATGAACCAAGGATTTGAGAAGGGTCACATGCATGATCTTTTGCAAACTTGATAAACTCTTTCACGCCATCTTCATACTCTTTTGTCAACTGATTTCCATTCATCCATTCTTTATTCATATTCATCATCTTTATGGGTTCGATCTCGAATCTTCCTAATATTATGTCTTAATTAATCAGGTAGCATTGTTTGGGTTTTATAAAAACAAATCATGGTAAAAATGCCTTTAAACACATGTGAAATCCATATACATGGTGTGTCCAGTAGGGTGAACATCATGTATGTATAAGATACTTGATTTAATATGACATATATCAAATTTATTCCATGTTAGTCTTACAAAGACTGAATGATTCCTTTGAAAATACATGACATTTAGAACAAATTGAGCTAAAGTCATGTACTTTAGATAGATATTGAGTCACCTCACCAGCAATGCATCACATTTTTGTGGAATACACGGTGTTTAGTCCTTACATGACCACTAGGGGTTTATAGACTATACACATCAAGTCTCTATGGTATCTATACATGGTGTGAGTGAAGTAAAACACATGTCATATGGTTCTACCATTATTTCATGGAATGTACACTATTTCATGCTGAAGTATATGTCTTGGAGATACATTGTGTGTGACCTAGGTTCACATGACATGTAACATTTAAAATGAATCTTATTCCACGTTTGAGTCAGAAGATTATTCCAACAACCGCAACACCATACAAAAACACAATCGTTATCACAATCGCAAAAACATACAAACCAAAAAATCAAAATTTTAGAATTTACAAAACATCCCTTATTTAATTGTTTTTGTTAATTAAGGGGTTATCACATAAGTTTTATCATCCTCGAGTGTTCATTCATAAGTCAAGTATACTTAATTTACCAATTTATATATTCTAATGTTCAACAAGAACCAACCAACATTCAATTCATTTAGTGTGCAAATAAGGACCACCAACGGCCACAATTTTCAGGAGGACGTTTAGCCCATAAATTTCAAATTATAACCATCTATATCAAATAGTAATAACCTGTGAACAATAGGAAACAAATTAATAACAGGAGAAGACTCACCGTGAAGGTGTCATTTGGAACACGGAAGAGGAGCATTTAGGCATAGGAGAGGCACACAGCAGAGGAGATTTCCAACTGAAAAGAAAACATAAATTTGGGGAAACCCATGACAATAAAATAATGTAAAACCGAGTACACCATTTACCACATCCCAAAAACCCCAAAAGACAATGTATGAAAATAAATGATAACCACCAATTATCTTGCATCATAACTACTTTGTGTCTAATTCCTAATGCAACTTAGTACACATAATATTATTTACCAAGAATAGGTAATGTGGGGGGTAGATGCAGAGGTCAACCTGCCTTTGATCACCTAAAAAGATCACTAACATGAATTTCAGAAAAAAGAAACATCACTCCATTTATGGTCATCCATAACATCTGTGCTACAAGCTGTGAGAATGAATGGATATAGTATAAATAATAACATGGTAAACCAAGAAATATCACAATTTCATATACATTGTTGATATTCTACCACGCTACCAAACTACAACTTCATATGGGACCACTAGTAATCTAGCATTTGAGATGACATGGACCAAAAAGTCCACTTTATCAATCCAGATACTTCATTTGGTTATCTTGTCATAAATATGATGATATCTCAATGTACTCAAGGTGATGATAAGATGTTGGTAAATATCAACTCTGGGTTGGGAGTATACTAATATTTAATTGAAAAAAACTACAAAAACTGATCCAGCAAAGGATGAAATATCCTATTCATCAAGTCCATTAATACAACAAATGCATTAGTTAAACCAAATATCAATGCTAAAAATTCATACAGGCCATAACTACTCCTAAAAGACGTCCATGGTAGGTACATCGATGTCCAACTCATATAATGGTATACTAATGTCAAATCTATCTTGGAGAAGATCATATAACCTCATAGATGATAAATGTGACTATCAATGCGTGGATGAGGATACAGATTCATGACTCTCATAAGGATCAATCTACAATAGTCCAACAAAAGAATAAATACCAATCAACCGTCTATTATAGAAAACTATAAAATCCCATGGTAAAGTACTATGCCATATAAATCCATTATATTCTATATCATGAAATTGTAATTCATACAACTGATGATCTTTTGTTGTTATTTTAGTAGTTCTGATAGAAACTGAATTTTCTCCCAAAACTAACTAGATTATAAAGTTTATCTCTTTATTAAGAAGTAAATTTTATACCTCATCACTGAAAACATCATCAAAATGTACTACCATTTGGGAAAAAGAATCCTACTACATTCTAGCAACATCTACAATATTCCTGACTATGTGAGCTATGAGAAAATACAATATAGATTGAATTGGTTCTACATGACCAGATAGAAGATTCCTCCCATCCAAGTGAAAATATCTTTTTCTATTTTGGAGATAAAAAGCTAACTCTCATCTGGGAACAAATGAGTTTGAATTTTTATAAAACAAACTAATCCATAAGAAAACTAAAATAAAATATTATCTTATAAATCATAGTTGGTTCATAAAATAAATGATAACCACCTATATCTTGAGATCCTTCCTTGCAACATGTGATATTCTTGGACTATAATACAAATAGTGTGTCGATGGTGATAATAATATTCAAGATTTACACCTCCAAGCCTAAAACATTTACAAAAAGAGTGGAAAAAAGGAATGTGATTCTATTTTATAAAAAATAAAATAAAGGGTAGATGATATAGGATTTATACCATTGATAGTAGATGATCAAGAATCCACAATAGCCATAGTAGACTGCATAACATGCCTATGACCAGCCCTTAAACCCAAGGTTGGATCCAGAATCCCTATGTTATATACTCTTCCTTATACTGTCATTCCTGTATGGTGGCACAACATCCACTCCCTTGACAAAAACATCCAATGGGACTCTAGCTACCTATTATCATAGGAGTGTCTGGGTCCTTCCCAATATCTGGTTCCATTCATGTTCCCCTACAAAGGATCTATTGCTTCATGCCCCTATAAAACCACATTAGGTGGATGAATCTTGTATAAGCCTGACACCTCAAAGTGGTGTACAAACACACATGCCTTTTGTGAACAATATTAACACACTAATTGCACTATAATGGAACATGATCCTGAGATGGCTTACCACTACCCTAATATGATTTCCAACTATTTCATTAGATAAAAATTTAATAACAATGATTTTACCTCTACAAGAAGAGTTTATACACTTCACGATAAAACTGTTTGACTACTTCTCAAGGACACTCCTAGATTTACTTCGGTGATGGGTGCCTGATTCATGTCGTCTACATAAATGATCAGATAGAACAGGTTCCCATGAAACTAAATCTCACAGTGAAGACCATCCGAAAACCACTTTCCCAATATATCTAATTAGAAACCAAAGATGGAGCAACAGACCAAAGGTCAGTGAAACATTCGTCATATTTCAATACTAACATGGCCTCCTATGTTAGGTGCTGAACTAATAAAGATTCCCTCTCCTAAACATCATGTGATAGAAGTGGCTCAAGAAATAAATGTTGATGTCCATCCAAGATAACTCCTCTTCCTAACCAATCTAATCTTGATTGTACCTCCAACATTTGGCTGGTCCACTACGCATATTTGAAGAAATAATCATCATCATATCTATGTGTATCTCAATATTCTTATAGATCATCTAAACTGACCTTATCCAAACAATTTGTACATAAGGGCCTCCCTTCCCAGGGAATATAGGCGGAAGCTGCATCAGAAATCTATCATCATCTAAAATATTAAATGAATAGTAAAAAATATCTCTTCCCTAGGATCTCAGGACCCTCAATAAGATACCATTATAATGACCATCCAAATGATCCATAAGATATACATGAAGCTATGTTTATATAATGTTTAGAGTGTGCTGATTACCAATCACTTGGAACTCAACCTAAGGAAAATCAAGATGAATCTTTTCTAAAATACAAAAACAATCCTTAGAGCACTAGCGATAAAAAAAGTTTCAACCTCAACAGTTAACATAAATAGATAACCAATATTTGATCATGTTTCTTGAAGTGAAACCAAAAATAGAAGAACCAACATAGAAAATAATCTAACCACACCCACCTGGTCAGCAGCGTTAGAGGAGGAGGCAGAGGTGGCGGCGGCGGCAAAGGCAGAGGCGACGGCGGTGGCAGAGGCGGCGGTGGTTGCGGCAGTGTGGGTGGAGGCGGTAGAGGCATCGGCGGTCGCCGCAGTGGGAGAGGATGTGGAGGTGACAGTATTATAGTAGGAGGAGGGGGACAAGGAGGAGGAAGGAAGAGGAGGAAGAGGACAAGGAGGATGAGGAGGAGGAGGATGAGGTCGCGACAGCGAGGGGCCTGGTTCAGCTTCCACGAAAGCTTGACCGAGTGCGAGCGAGGATGGCCTATTAGGGTTATTAAATAAAAACCGATGGAACCTTTATCATCGATCGTTAAAGTAGCTGATAAAGGTATGTTTTATCAGTGCAAAAATAAAAGCGCTGATAAAAATTTCATTTATCAGTGCTTTTAGATAGCGCTGATAAAGGCATACCCCTTTATCAGCGCTTTCTTTTTAGTGCTGATAAAGGTAAGTGCTTCCTTTTCCTTGTTTTGTGGTAGTGTTTGTTCTAGCAAAACCCCCTTATATCACAG
Source organism: Viscum album (assembly GCA_963277665.1). Taxonomy (NCBI): domain Eukaryota; kingdom Viridiplantae; phylum Streptophyta; class Magnoliopsida; order Santalales; family Viscaceae; genus Viscum; species Viscum album. Next base: position 1,304,592,908 of record OY728127.1, read on the forward strand.
TGCAACATTCCCCTTCTAAGGTTGAATTGTGTCATGAACCTAATGGATCTAAGTGTCATCTTCATCCGTAGAGCAGTACCCAGGGCCTCTCAGTCTCATATTGCTACATAATATTGGTTTTCTATGCAACCAACCACTTGCGGTGGTCCAATACTCCACCCCTAACACCCTTCATAGTGTGATACTTTTAAATATTAAATAACCCTATCCCACATGACCATCCATAATGACATATAATCTTAGGATATCGCATGATATCTCACTACTTATAGGCTATGAGGAACCACCCCTAGTTTTATCGTGGTGTGCCAGCTGCAATTGAATTTCTACACTAAATTGTGGCCAACTCCTGTAAATTACCGCTGACACCTCCATAAATCAAAAAATATCCAAAATATACATAAAATATACAAGATATTTCCAAAATTAATATTTAAATTCTGAATATCAATTCCCCCAAAAATATTTGATTTATATCTCAAAATTTCAAATTTCCTCTAAATTTCACAACCTGTAATGATTTAAGTCATTACAACCTCCCCAAAATATGGATTATCATCCCCAAGAAAAATATAGAATGATCCATTAATCCTTTATCCAACCATTAGGATTATATTTAATCACTCAATCTCAATTATGACTTGTAATTTGGGTCTATCACCATAGTCTTTTCTCTTAAAAGACAAAACCTGAAACTACACAAGCATCAATCATCCTCTGAATGACGTATTTGATGCCAAAAATGACTTCTTACGCCCAATTACTCCTACGAATTCCCATAAACTCACCAATGTATCAATTTTTATAAAATAGACATTGGAATTTTTTTTATACATAAGTCTTCATCCAAAACATGATGCCTCCCCATAAATGGAATCATTAAAAACAAAATATTCACCTAATGAATTTAACAAAACATCCCCCTCATCAAGAAAAAAACCCTATATTAGTAACCAAAACTGTAGATGAACCATTAATAATATCTTAGTTATTAATCCATGTTTGTATTTTCACACCTCCATACCAATTCCATGGTATACTTTGACATACTCGCTACAACCGTCAATACTCAATTATGCCACCAACCACCACCAAATAATGTAAATTTCAAACACAAAAGGCCGGTAGAAATATTCCCATCATAGAATTATCTATACCATCATCCCAAAAACACCCCCTCACTTAGAAACCACCAATATATAATGATTCCCACCCATGGGAAATACTCATTACAACCTACAAAATTTTACCCATTAATCTTACCTTTGAGTATGTTGAAATCAAATACCCACATTGTTACCTTTATTAATTTATCTGAACTTTGGTCAACATCACAAAAAAGCAACATACATAAACCCCTAAGGTTAAGTCAACCTCATCCATGGATCTGAACTTAATTCTTTAGAGCATACTGAATTATTATCCAATATTTCTAAAACATACCTAGTGTAACCAATATTCCTCATGTAAAGGGACTAATAAGACAATCCATTATCACAATTTATTCATGATAAGAATATGTATACGTAACCCACTCTAAATAGGCTTCAACCCATGAAAAAAAACCTTGTTTCCCAATTCTAAATCATCACCATTACCATTCCTCATTACTGAATCAACCACCACATCACAGATTTACCGATGATTCCAGAAATCATCCCAAAATCCTCTAAAAATCTAGAAATATTTTCTTAGGAAACTAAATGTTGCAAAACCTTCTCCCTATTCAAAATCTCACAACTAATAGTTCTAAAAATTAACAATGTTCCAACTCTAATGGTAGTTTCACTAGTAACTGCAGATCAAAGATATTTTCTAACTTCACATGATTTCTTGGAAGAAATTTCCTACGGGAATTTTTCATCAATTCCAAGATTCACACCTGATGGTCACATTAATGTCCAGCTCATCAAACATTTTACTTTAACTATAAAAAATCTAATTGTTTTTTGAAACATTCACAAAAAAAATCTATCAACATAAAAAAACCTTGTTTTTTTAAAAAAGTACATCTCCTATCTACTAAAAACAACATTCCTTTCATAGTTTTTGAATTCAAAATCAATGAACAAGAAATAAACTCAAGTTTCCATGTTGAAACCATCATGTAAACACCATTTTCTTAATTCTATAAATTGAACCCACCCCTCATGTTGCACCCATGGTGCTTCTAACTCCAACATACCAGATACAAATCCAAACACGATCAAACATTCAAACTCACCATGCTTGACTTTTAATCCATTATCCAATAATATGACCATGTTTACCTCAACCTAGATGAAATCCACTCATTCACATAGAACACAACCCAAAATCTACATACCATGTAAACCATAACCATCATCCCATTAGGTAAACCCATGAAACATTACTCTATATACCCTCTACTCACTCTAGAGAGTGCCACCTCAATATCCCGCACTAAAATCATTACAACCATATTGACCCACTTAGGAGTATCTCATTAACCAATGCCTCCTATATTGGTACTAGTTGCTCATACCCCAAACTCTACATAATTAAACTTATACCCATAAAAACTAAAGAGACCCATTCTGTTCATACATAAATTTTACATCATTTTAGATGAATATTCAATACATTTCATAATAATACATACCTGAGGACCACATACATTTAGTTTATTTGGAAACATACATATATAAAAAACTAGTAAATAAACAATATAAACCATTTTTAATTTATTTCATCACAACTAGAACCCTTAATAGACATAATAGTGTTACAACCATTATCCATAAGGTTTTTTCATACATAGAATAATAGAAAATCATTTCCTTATTCAAGGATAAATTCCAATACTATCATAGTGGTATGGGTTGAATCCTTGTTCCATAATATCCCTAATAAATATTCACTCCTAAGACTATATTACTAGAAAATTCCCTTATATAATTGGATTCACTCCCCATTACAATCCTCATTATCTCGTGATATATTCATATTTACCCAATGCATTGTACAGCTATAACAAACACACCCAACCATGGTTTATAATGTAATCACACGTATATATTATATAATGAAACCATCCATCCATCCATAAAAAGTTAAAAAATATATTCATATGGACTAAAGGCCCCCCAAGATCACAGGGTCCTAAAGTAGTGGAGCCTAAGTGAATCTTCTCGTACAAGTTCAGCACACTCAGGAGTTATGGACCTCATGTTAGAAAAATAATACAAGAGTTCTCATGAGATACTTTTCAATCAAATTTTTCTTCCACTTTGTTACCTTATCATTATGTATATCTCATGTTCACATGGTTGATGAGACCCATAAATATACCACCCATCACATTATAAAAACCATACATAGGTGTTCCACAAGATCATAACACATCTATCATATCATCATGGCATAACCAGTGGAAAGGACATGGGTTTCATAAAAATTTCATAATAATAATCATAAACCATCCAAATAAAGAATATATATGTTAGCATTGGATCATATCTATATTAAATTAGAATAAACATTATAGGATGTTTTTATAGATAAAGTTACCTTTAAAATATTTTGAGAACAATTCTTGATGAAAAATACTATTTTCATTTGAAATCACATATTTGAAATCTAAAATTTTACAAAAATATTTATGAATATATTTTCATTGAAAATAAAAAAGGAAACTTATAAAGTAATATTTAAATATAATACTATTCATGATGGTAGGGAAAACCATTCATGTACTCTACATTAAAACAAAAAAATCCTTTTAAATTTTATGTAAAAGGCCAAAAGGGCTATGTTTATAAAATGTCAAGAAAATTCCTTCTAAAACATAAGAAAAATGTAAAATACAGTTCAAAATTATTTTAAAAAATCTTTTTAGAATATTAAAAAATTATTGATAATATTTAAAAAACATATGGACATAGAGGAAACGATTCCCGACCAAAGAGAAAAACATGGTCAATTTTCCTTCAAAACATTCATTGAGTATCTTCAGTACATAAAAATAGGAACATGAAATGAAAACATGAAATCTACCTAAATAATAATAGGAGAATAAAATTAATAATAATTTTGAGAGATATATCATATAATTTCATCATCGGAAAAAAATTTCATAAGAAATCCCGATAAAATTGAGATTGTAACAGAAAACCCTCACAGAATTAGTAATAATTGAACTAAAATCCATTAGAAGCATGAAAATAATATAGATATATAAATATCATAAATTATATAATCTATTATAACAATATAAATTATTGATTATTATATACACCATATAGAAAATAAATTGTTTCCTAATAATTAGATATGTCTCAATGAAGAGAATTTGAGATGAAAAACACATACCTTATATCTGACTTGATTTTGTTAGCACTCTAAACGCAAATATCATAAAGTTATCTTTTTTATATTTATATAAAAGAATAATATTAATATATTTAATATCGTATATGATCCACTTATATCGTTCAACACCTATTTATTAACAATTCAATATTAAAGTTATTATTTTAGGTGTTAATTACTTCATTTTTAATGTATGTCTTATTTAGTCATTTATAGTCCTTTCAATTTGATCATGGTTCATCCATCTCCGAAATCATAATAATGATATATTTTATTATATAATATCACTATATATATAACCATTCAAATAATATGGAGATGAATAATTAATTACATCACTATATGGATATGGGAGTCTATACGTACGCATTAGTGATGTTTCCATTTACGATTGATGGAATAAAATAAAATTAAATGATAATTAAAAATTAAATAATCATAAATATATTATATTATAATTAAATATATTAATGTTCCCATCTATGTAAATCATAAATTTTAAACAAATCACTTCACTTTGTGAAGGTGGTAGTCTACAAGTACACACAAGAAATGTTATAGTTAAACAATGGATTATAGGGTACGAAGGTAGATATTATATGATAATTATAGAAGATTAATTATTTAAAAAATATCATATATAAATATTAAACCCATCACAATAACCAAAAGTGAATTATATTGGTGTAAAATGTGTTGTCTTGGTACATGGAGACGGTAGTACACATGTACACACAAGCGATGCTTTTATCTATAAATAGAATGAAAATGGCCGATAAATTATTTTGAAATCCTCGTAATAAAATTTTATTATATTTAAGATACTGTAAGAATAATGTTTTCATATATGCAACAAATTTAAATAATGTATACGAATAAATGAAATTAAAATTCATTAGTTAAGATCTATACCTCTTCTTCGAGACACCTCCTTTGGATTACTCCCTTAGCCTTAAAGGATTGGTCTTAGAAGAATAAAATAATATATATAATGAAAGGGAATAATTATATTAAGGCTTTTGATTAGGTTTTTTCCAAGATATAAGGCTCAAATTGTGTGAATAAGGGAGGAGGAGAGGTGGCCCTTTATTAGAGAGGTGAGGGACAAACATGGAATTTCGTTAAAAAAATCAATCATTTATGGTCACCATCATGTGAAAGTGGCTCAAAATATAATTTTTTAAATATTACTATGGTATAAGGTTGAAATATCTTAAAATATTATTAATATTATAGGATATAGTGGAAATAATTCCCTTTTCTTATGGTTTAATCCCCTAGTAACTCCTTATAACCATAACTATGGTAAACAAAATTTATGTTTTTACTATTCACTATGGCCCAAAATTTAGGTCAAACTATGGAATTATCTTAATCATATGATCCAAATTACTAAATTAATTTTACTTTATTAAATTTCTATAATTTTTATATTTTAATCTTAAAAAAGTGCAGAAACAGTAATGAAAACCCATTTTAAAAAATTAATTTTTAAGCGTAAAACATAATTTACATGAATTAATTTCCTTGTAAAACAAATAAAATGAATGTTATAATATATTATTAACAATATATAATATATAAATTTCATTAAAAAGTTACTAAATATATATATAATTATTTTATTAAAATATAAAATCATTGCGTGTGTGAAAATAGTTTTTAGACAAATGTGTTTTGATGCCAAAATATTAACTAACACCAAAATCATGTAAAATGATAATTCATATTTAATTAATTAGATTATTTATAATTAAATTATACATAGGTTACTTTTATATTAAGTCCATAATATAGTGGAACAATTATTTGAATGTAATTGATAATTTCATAAAAAATACATATTTTTCACTATTCAATGAAAAATAAATATTTTTAGAAAAATCAAAAAAAATAACTCTAAGATAATATAGAATTGATTACATGAAAAATAATATTTATTTCCTCAAATAATTTTTTAAAAAATTATATAAATAAGTTATAAATTCTTCATTGAAAAAAAGGATAAAACTTATTTTAAAAAAACATATTTTTGAAGTATAAAATGACTTTACTGAAAATTTAGTACATATTTATTATGAATTAATAACTAAATTTTTTTTATTAAAAACCATTAAAGTATTTTTCATAAAGTGTTTATTACTATTCATACCTACCAATTTAATTTTTAGGTTATAATTATTTACAATATCGTGATTCATGTAGACATGGGGTTGCAAGAAAACAAAAAATTGAATAATTCATGTTTTATTTCAAAGGAAATACGTATAAAATATTAGGATGTTACGTTCAACCCCCGTTAAAATTTATTTTTACGTTCCAAATTATTTCACTCTGATATAAAAAAAATGAGGATATATATTCTTCATTAACTCCTCATGTTTTTATGAAGCTTCCTCAAATATGTGATTTCTCAAAAGAACATTAACCACGTTAGTTTTCTTGTTCCATAGAACTTTATCTCTAAAATCCTTGATTTATACCATTAGTTTTTCATAATAAATATCATGATATAATTGGATAACCTCTGATTTCAATACATGTGAAGGGTCGGATATGTACTTCCTTAGGAGAGATACATGTAACACATCATGAACATAATATAGGTTTGGTGGGAGTTCCAAGTGATAAGATAAAGTACCTACTTGATCAGGAACATAAAATAGAACAATATAACTAGGTCTCATATTTCCACTATTTTTGAATATCATAACATTCTTCTATTGATAAACTCAAAGTAAACCCTTCTCAACACTTTCAAATTATAGAAATCGCTGATCATTTTCAGCCCAACTTTACTATCAATATTGAGCTTCCAAGTTGTGATGCTGAATTGATCTAAACATATCTATCATTTACTTAGATATCTCAAGTCCTGATAGATTTATTTATCTAAATTATTCTAAATTGTTCATATTTATACACTTGTGTTTATATATGGCTTCTTTATAATCCATCTAAATTATCTACTGAAATCTATTTTTATAATAAATATCGACTAGGGGAAGGTGTTTATCCCAAACACATTTAAAATAAAGAGAAAAGTATCTAAATATATCCTCTAGGATTTGAATGTTCCTCTCAATTATACCATTTTTTCAAAGAATAATAAATCATACTAAAACAAAACATAATATTTATATCATGCAAATGACATCTCCAGAACTATGAGGTAAACCATTGATCCTGATATAATATAATAGAATTTGATACCACATGTTACCTAACCACTATGAAGAGAGAAATATTATATGATAGAAATGATGTTTTTTTTACTTTGTACAGAAATTTACTAAAATCTAAATAGAATTATGGACTTTAGATGTTTTTGGGAGTTTAAAAATGAATTCAACGGTTATGTTTTCCCATTTCCTTTCTAGTATTGGTAGGGTATGTAACATGCCATTTGAATTTTATCTCTCAATATTAACTTCATGGAATACCAATCATGATGATAGATAATATTAAATATCTCTCTTTATTATGTTGAAATAGAAATACCCATTCCAATCTTAATACATCTATGTAGTTCAAGGATGAATAGATAATGATGATATATGATATTATTCTAATGGTTCCTTCATTATGTAGAAACATTATTGGATTCATACTCAATTATTTAACAATATCATTCCATCACAATCAAGGTTGAACACATGAATATTTATCGTCATATTTTGTAGCTCTATATCCCCTTTTTGTGCCTCTTTAATATTTGCATAGTTAGATGGTTAAACACTCATTTGAGAAAGATAATATTTCTATCCTGCCATAAATATTTCAAGGTCTATCTTTTCTAATTCATAAATGTTGTATCTTTTAGGATCCTTATCGTTGATAAGCTATCATGATCCTTTTGACTCAAAGTATCCTCCCCCTAGTTCACATTCCTATGGTGGTAGTGTATTTAATAGTCATAATCTTTAATCAACTCCAACGATCTTATATGGTTAATATTTATCCCTTTACCTAACATATACATTAAAAATTTATTAACATTATATATTTCAGACATTTATTTTTAAATATATTTCCTCCACATGTGTAATGAAAATATTACCACTTGTAACTTCCAATTAAGAGTCTAGTGATTTTTCTCATAGACCATCAATTGGAATAAGTAATAATTTATCACTATCTAATTATTAATAATAACACACTCTAACCCATATTTAGATTCATTATTTTGAATCACAAACCCTTCTCTACTAAAGGGTAGTGTGAAAAAAGGTACACTATCCAACAATATCTTCAGTTTCTTGAAATATTATTCACATTCATCAGTTTAGAGAAACATAAGTCACTTTTGAGTCAACTTTGTGAGTGGATTAGATATCCATTATAAATCCTTCACAATGAATTTTTAATATCTACTAAATATATTAAAACTATTGATTTCAGTCATAGTGGTTGGTTTGGACCAATTTTCAATAACTTACATCTTTTATTTATCTGCTGACATACCCTCGCTTGAGTTTATATGACCCAAAAAATGAAACATTATATGGCTCAAAATTACACTTGGTAAATTTTTCATAAAACTTATCCTTCCTTTTCATATTTAGTACAATCCTTAAGTGATATTTATGCTCTTTACTTCCCAATATATAAGAATATTGTCTATAAATAAATCCAAAACATAAATAAGGTAATCTATAAAACTATATTCATAAAATCCATGAAGATAGTGGTGGAATTTTTAAGGACAAATGGAATCACTATAAATTCATAATTTCCATACCTCAACTATAAATCCATATTGGGTTTATTTTCAATTTTGAGCCTCAACTAATAGTATCCAGATTAAATATCAATCCTTAAAAAATATTAATCTCCTCATAATTGATCAAAAAATCATCAATATGGGGTAAATTATAATTATTATTGAATTGGATATTTTTATGTTTTTGATAATAAATGTAGAGTTGCATTGATCTATATTTATTCTTAATAAAATGAAATTATATTCCCCATGGTTACACACTTGGATGAATTAATCACTTGTTAGGATTCTCTTGGAGTTCCTCCTTCAATTTCAAGAACTCTATTCATTCCATTCCATATAGAGTCTTTGAAATAGGTGTAGTGCCGGGTATGAGTTCTATTGAAATCTAAACATCATGATTTGGAGAAAAAATTGTAAACTCTTCCAGAAAGATATATATAAACTCGCATACAATAGGCATATCATTGATGTGGAGTTTCTCTCCAACCATATGAGATAAATACCAACTTTGAATAGGGATAATGACCCATGAAAATGGTGTAATTTCTTTTTGAAGTTCACATTTATCCTCACACTGATATAAAATCAAAGGTTGGTTTATAATATCAAATGAGACTTCACTTCCTCGATAATTGATTTGGGATTATGTAAATAAATCCAATCCATGACCAAAATCATATCAAATTCAAATAGTGGGAGAATATTAAGATTTTTAGGTAGAATATTCCCACAACATGAAATCAGATATGAATCATAGAATTTATATCTGATCATTATATCATTAATTTTTCTTCATAAAAACTAAATATATATTCATTAATAATAGAAATTCACATTCCAATATACTTTTAAAGATTTTATAGAATTAAGATGACTAATATAAAAGAAGAAGCTTAAATATTTTAGTGAAACTATCACTAGGTCAACTTTATCATTATATATTAAATCCCTTAATAAAACCATATTAGTATTCATGACTACCAATAATCATATATCAATGTGGTTAATCATGAAAAATAATTCATAGTATGTCTAGAATAAGACCCTTTCTTTTCATCCTATGAAACCATAGGTTTGACCTAGGTGGTCTATAGTTATTATCAACTCAAGTCCTTTATAATGGATCTTAAATAAAATGTTAATTAAACTAATCATATCCCTTGGGAGTGTCAAATTAGGTTTTTAGTAACGTAACATTCACCATACAGTAGAATTATGGATGGCATATACATGACCATATATTTTCATGGTTATCACCCCATAATACATATATTCTAAAATCACATCCACTTTTAATATCTAGGTATGGATGTATTACTCAGAAAAATAACACTCATTTATATACCATAATGTTGGATTTTCTCCAATAATTAGTTTTATTCAAAGGGTTGTCACTAAATATTTCTCAACCTAATTTTAAAAAAGATACTAAACCTTTACTTTGATACCAACTATAGTCATACATACTATTCACATATAAATATTGGAAAATTTTAGCAGAATACTAAATATATTTAACAATAATACACTCTTGAGTACTATGGATCATAACAAACATCAAAGGATGCTGTTATAGATAAAAATAACAATAATGGATCACTAGAACATTTCTTGAGGAAAATACCCTTTAAATTTTAAATCACTTATTTAGAATCCATGAAATTCCAAAATTATTGATGAAAAAAATTTATATGAAAATATAAAAGGAAAAATATAAAATAACATTTAAGGAAAATAGTATTATTTATTGAAGATAAAGTCATTTATGAGGTGTATATAAAAAAATATTACTTACACATTTTATGTAAAAACTAAAAAGTACCACATTTGGAATGTGATAAGAAAATTGAATTTAAACCTTTCTAAATACTGTATAATATAGATAAAAATGGATTTCAATAATATTTTTATAATATTAAAAAAATCAAGAATACATTTTAATTATAATAGGGAAATTGGATGAAATATTTATAACTGGAGAGAAAAACATTGTTGGTTTTCCTTAAAACATTATTTCTGTCTCTTGAGTACATAAATAGAGGAAAATTAAATGAGAGAAATTAAATCTCCCGAAATAAATAAGAGAGAATAAAATAAATATTACATGGGATATATGGATCATATAATTTTCATCGTCATAAAATTTAATTATTAATAATCCTTATAAATTAAGAACATAATATAAAACCCAAATGACTTTATTAATCTTTGAATAAAAATTAATTGGATGCATGAAAATAATATGGATCTAAAAAAAATTAATTAAATTAAAAAAAATTCTGAAAAAATTTATTTTCCAATATATACACCATATAGATAATAAATTAGTGCATAACATTAAAACATCTCCCAATGAAGATAGATTTAGATGAAAAACACTTCAATTATATCTGACATGATTTTTAAGTGCTATAACCTTTGGTATAATAAATTTAGATTTATTTTAATTATATATAATTTTAATTTCCATACATATATTATATTATTTTATCAACTTATAAAATTTCAAAACCCTTTTATTAACAATTTTCTATTAAAGTAATCATTTTGAGTGTTAATTGCATCATTTTTTATTTTTTTTAGTTCAACAGTTATGATATGTCCAATTTGATCAAGTTTCATCAATTTATATAATTTATATCATGATATAATTATTATATAAAATAATTATATATGTATTTATAACCATTCACATAAAGTGGTGATGAAAAATGAATTACATAACTATGTACAGAAGGTAGTCTGTACGTATGTGCGAGTGATGTTTCCATTTTTCATATATGAAATGAAAGAATTATATAACATAATTTAACATTATAGAATAATTATTAAATCACAAATATCATATTTTTTAATTAAATCTGTCCTCTTTTCCATCCAGGTAAATTGGACAGGATACAAGAAACCACCTCGCTTTATGGAGGTGGTAATCCACACTTACGGACGAGCGACATTATAATTAACCAATGGATCGGAGGGTAAGAGGATAGATATGGTATTACAATTAAATAAAAAGATTTATTTCATATATATATTCTATAAACATCCAACTATTCATAATAACCAACCATTAATTATGGTGGTGGAAAATGAGTTGTATTGCTATGTAGATGCAATAGTCCACACGTATGAATGAGTGATTATTCTTTCTCCAACTGGATTGATAAGAGGTGATAATTTTTTTAAAAATAATATTAATAACATATAAATATATTAACGATATTTTTTAGTAATTTTTTTATATATAAGAAAATTTTATAGGAATTTTGAGAATGAATAAAATTGAAAGATCTCGGTTAAGTTCTATAGCTATTATTTGAGAGATCTTCTTTTGATTACTCTTTAATACATGAAGGATTGGTCTTTGGAGAAGAAAATACATTCTATTGCGAAGGGAAGGATTATATGAAATTATTTGAGTAGGTATTTACTGAGCTAGAAGGCTCAAATGGATTGAATAATAGAGGAGGAGAGGTTCCCTTTTATAGCTTAGGGGAGGGACACACATGAAATTTCATAAAAGATTTCAATAATTTTTGGTTACTTTAGTGGTAGAATGGATCAATATGGATAGATATTTTTGGTATAAAAATATAAAGTTGAAATATCTTCAACTAAAAATAATTATACAGGTTTGGGTGGAAATAGTACCCTAATCTCATGATTTAACCCCCTCGGTAAACTCATTTTAACCATATGTGTGGTAACATAATTTTACAGTTTTTACTGTTGAATTTGACAAAAAAAATAATTTAAACCTATTAATTTATATTAATTTTTTTATGATTATAAATATTAAATCCATTTTACAAGATTAAATTTATATAAGATGCATAATTTAATTTGAATTAAGCATGCAACACGCAACAAAAACATGTTTTTAAAAAATGAATTTTTAACCATAAAATGCAATATAATTACATTATTTTCCTTTAAAAACTATTAAAGTAGTGTTAAAATATTATAATTAATATATAAAATATATATATTTCATTAAACCCATTAAATAATAGTTTTTAAATTAATTTATCAAAATAAAAATACATTAGGTGCATAAAAATAGTTTTTAGAGAAATTTGTTCTTAATCACAAAAATTAACTTATACCAAAATAAAACAAAATCCTAATTCCTATGTAATTAATTACATTATTTCTAGTTAAATTATAACTATTTTACATTAATATTAAATTTGAATCATAAGGTAACATTTACTTGAAAATAAATGACAGTGATTACAAAAATCTGTATTTCTTACTATTCACTAAAAAAATAGGTCTTTTTAGAAATACCATAAAAATAACCATAATATATATTTAAATTCAAAATTAAAAAATAGTATTCAATTTTAAATACATAAAATGGTAAAAATTAATTATAAAGGTTTCATCCAAAAATATGATACAAAATATTTTTGAAGAAAACATATTTTTTAAGTATGAAAAGTGTTTACTGAAAAATTAGTACTTATTTGTGATGCAATAATAAATTCATTTGAATTATTAGAAAAATTTATATATATATTTTTAGTAAATTAGTTATTAATATTCCTACCTTCTAATTTAATGGTTATTTTATAATTTTTTACTGTATTGTGGTTCATATAGACTTAGGCTTTCATGTAAGGAAGGTTATCGAAAACATCACGTTTTATTTCAAATAAAATACATATAAAATTTTGGGGTGTTACACATACTTACTAAAGGCCTATCATCTTGCATGATCATAACTACAATAACATAAAAATTAGGAAAATCACCTCAACAATCTTAATTAATTGAGGATCCATGAATAAGTTAGTCACTAAAATGATAAATAAATTATTATTGACACTTAAATTAGTAAAGTCATATTCCACAAAAAAAATTAATTCGTTTTATAATATTTTGATAAAACCATTTTTCTATTTTTGATAAATATATCACAATAAAAAAATATCGGGCCTCCTTGTATTGCATATTTTGGAATCTCTCTTATTTTAATGATCAAAATCCGTGATTCTTTTAATATTAATGTTTCACATGTTGTATCATAGAATATTATTTGATAAGACTGCTTCTATGTTATTTATTTTATGTATTACGGAAATTACCATTGGTTGGAGATATCATTACTGTCGGGATGAGATACTGACAGACTTAGTCTCCATCACCATCAACATGAGCTACCTTTAAAAGTGATTCACAATTACCACTAGAGGATTCATCACTAATAGTTTCATGACTAGAGGATATTCACAGTCAGCTGCTGAGTTGCCACCAGCTTCTGGTTACCATTGTTGTTCGGGGAGTTTTACTTGAATTTATCAAAAGAAAAATCTATTCATGAATAGTTTTACCAAGTCATCAAAACCTAGTAAAAGATGATCTAATGATTTTTGATTTCCTCCAACCGACACTACTATATATTTGAAAAGGATCTCTCTCAGGGGAATAAAACCAAAGATACTATAGATAGCTGATACGATCTCTTACTGATGAAAAAACCTACAGTGGATTGTGAAACCGAATTTGTGAATTCTCATGATCATGATGATTTACATTTTGTTAATATCAATGACACAAAAGCACGTAACACATTACCATGGTTGATTGAGATATCAGATAGAGATCAGCTGATGTATACCTGTAGATTTATACAATCCTTCGTTCTGTATCAATTTTTCCAAAACAACGAATAGACTCCTCAATAATGCTGATATGAGTACTAAGAACATATAGAATACATCATACTGAGCTTTTACTATTATTATTTGTTTTAGATGTTTTACTTTTGATTAGTGTGTTGTTTTCCTGTTATAGAACACACACTATCTCCAGCACATTACTAGAGAATACTAGTTATTCTCTACTTCCTCAATATTTTTCCCATTGTGTTTGTGGAAAAGTCCCCTCTATGATCTTTTCTATTCTAACATCCCAAGAATAACTATGGAAGATTCTTTTTCTCTTGTACAACTTATTTTTGTTGACTATATACGTAATCCATGTTGTGGATTTATTTGATTATATTTATAATCAACATGGCAGTGGGTGATTTCCAAGTGGAGGGGATTGAGTCTCACCTTGAGACTTGACCCCTTATTTCTTCTGTTGTGTCATTTTGTTATTTTTTTTGTTTTACAATCATATTATAGATAACATTTTTCTAACACACAAAACAATTTCATTTATAATTAATCATAATTAGTGATTATATATGTTTCTATCTAAGTAAATTGATTTTGAAATTTAAGGTATTTCTAAACTATATTTTTTTCCTAAGACCTAATCACTCATTAATAAATCTTATAAAAGGTGAGATCTTATATCGATCTAATTTTTTTGATTAATTTTCTGAATTATTTTGAAAGAGGGGTTTTATTTTAGTCTATTTGTTTAAAGAAATTTTTATGTGGAAATAAACTCACCCCTTTTTAAGTTAATCACTCCGACCAATATTTGGTATCAGAGGATAGTTTCTTTTATAAATATATTATCATTTTTAATAGTGATTTTAGTTTTATTATAAAGAACTCAAATTTCTCGCATTTTTTAGTTTTATATCATTATAAATAGTAGATAAGAAGGATCTCCTACCAATAGACGTCCTTATTTTAATGGTAAAAATTAGGCTCAATGGAAAATAAAGATGGAAATTCATTTTGAATGTATATTTTTTGACATATGGACTGTAATAGAATATCAATATGAAATACCAACATCTTCTAAAAGTGAATGGATTATTTCAACAAAAACTTCTAAAAATAACAATTGTAAAGAGATTAATTTTTTTGTATTGGGATATAATGAATTCAATAGAATATCTACTTGAGAATCTACTTTGGAAATATGGGATACATCTTGTGTCTCATATGAAGGAATATGAAATTTTCTAAAAATGAGATTTAATACATACACAAAAAAATATTATAATTTTAAAATAAAATATGATGAACCTATTTTTGATATGTATCTCAAGTTCATGAGATAGTCAACCCCGTGCACTCACTAAGAAATAAATTGACAGAAAAACGATCATGTGATGAGACTACATAGATGCTTACCAGAAAGATGGAGAGGAACATATGTGTCAATCAGCGAATCATTTGATGTAAGTAAACTACATATCAAGAAACTGATAGGAATGTTTTTTATTTTTGAAGAATAGCATGTAGTTAACAAGGTGATTAATGAAGATAAACCAAAAAGAAAATCATTAGACTTTAAATCTACTACCTATGAAAAAATTGAAAAGGTAAAAATTAAATATACTAGTGAAGAAGAATATTTTGATGATAATGATGAATAAATGGAACATAAGGCCATAAGATTCAATAAATTTTATAGAAAAAATAAGATCTCCAAAAAGTCATATTTTAGAAGATATTATGGAAACAAAGGAAAATTGAAAATGGATTGGAAAAAGGATGACACTCAAAATGAAATCACCTTCATTTAATGTAAGAGGAAAGTGCACATTCAAAATTATTGTCCAAAATTTAAATATAAAAATAATTATTAGGATAAGGATATAAGATAAAAAATCCTTAAAAGCAACTTGGATTGCCTCTAGTGATAGCCCAAGTGACTCGGACACTAATCATGAAAGTAAGTCTGATTGAGCCAATATTTTCTTTACAAAAAGAATATCAGAGGTAAAAAAATTCATGTTTCTCTTAAAAATGTTTTATAAATTTATGAAAATGAAGAAAATAATGAAATTGAGGAAAAAATAGTAAGAAAATGTCTATATTATTAATATAACATGATGGAATATACCTTTCATGAGTTGAAAGATAACTATATTTCACTCATGTAATAGATTTCCTTAACAATAAATGTTAAAATAACCTTACTATTGAATAGGAGAAAAATTATCAACTAATAATATTAAACAATGAAATAAAATAATCAAATGAACAGTTAAATAGTGAAATAGAAAAATTTACTAATGGTAAGAAACAGTTAACTCATTTACTAGGAAAGAATTTTTCTCCCAAGTATACAAATGGAATAGGTTACCAACCCAGACCAAGAAAAATTTTAAAACCCAGATTTACATCAAGTAACAGTTTTAAAAGATCATATACTAAAAATAATGACTCAATTGGACCTAATAATTCTTTTATCTCTATATGTCTTCAATATTTTTATAAGAAACCTATTAGAAAAATATGGTCTCCAACATATATTATTACTAACATAACAGAACCCAAGATGATTTGGGTACCAAAATAATTTTTGGTATAAACATTTTTTGTAGCAAACATCCAAAAAAATATTATGGTATATAGAGAGTGGATATTCAAGACACATGTCTGGTGTGATTTCAAACATCAGGAATTTGGTCAAAGTTGAGGGTGGACCTATCACTTTTAGTGACAATGAAAAAGCAAAATCACCCTCCTTAGGCAAATTGGTAATTCTAATTTAGTATTAATTTCTATAGATTTATATATAGATGCTTTAAAATAAAGTCTACTTAAAATATCTCAATTATGTGAGGATGGATTTTATATAAAATTTTAAAACAATGCATGTCATATTTTTAATGATAAAAATGATATAATTTTTACTGCTTAAAAAAAGATAATATTTATTCTATTGATTTAAATTATATATCTTTTATATATATTTCTTGCTTTAGTTAATTTCAAAAATTATCTTGGCTTTGGAATATGAGACTAGGCCATTGCAATATTCATTCACTTAAAAAGATAACTGGGAAATGGTTAGTTAGAGACCTACCAAAGTTGAATTCTCAAATGATAGAATTTGTATTCCCTATAAAAAATGAAAAACGTATAAGATTTATTTTAAATAAATGAAAGAAGTTTCAAACACATAGACTTTAGATTTAATCCATATGGTCCTATTTGGACCTTCTAGAGTCTCAATTATAAATGGAAAAAATTATGTATATGTCTTTGTAGATGACTTCTCTAGATACACCTGGGTATTATTTCTATATCACAAAATTAATCTTATTCTTAAATTATTAAATACCCCAAATCTATAGAAAATTTTAGTGAACTAAGGACTAATAAATTAATAATGGATATTTTTCTAAATTTCAAAAATCCCATCTTTGGATATTTTTTTTCACAAAATGGTTATAATAACAACATTTCTGCACCTAGGACACCAGAGAAAAATAGTGTGGTAGAATGACTAAATTGAACTCTTTAAGTGATAGTAAGAACTATCCAAAATTATTATGACCTACATGTCAACATTTGGGTTGAAGATTTTAATACAAACTATTACACTATTAACCAAGTATTAATTATACCTCTATTAAAGATAACTCCGTATGAATTATTGAATAATTGAAACCCCAATGTAAATTACTTTAGAGTTTTTGGATGCAATGTTTTTATTCAAAATACAAAGGTTAATTTGGAAAAAATTCCTTCCAAGAGAGATTACAGAATTTTTCTTGGTTATATTACTTCTAGTAAAGCTTATAGAGTGTTTGAAAAGAGAACTAGAACAATGAAAAAATGTGTTCACCTTATGTTTTAGGAATTTGATCCCAATGAACTAAGACTATCTTAGAAGTCCCTAAGGATGATCTGTCAAATCTGAATCTCAATTCTAAACCTTATGAGAGATCTGTTAAACAAATATATAGATCATCCCTCAAACTTCTAGAACATAAACAAGAAGAAGACCTTGAGTCTACCAGTCCCTCTTCTCAAAGAACAATTAGGATTTATATACACAACCGTTTAGATGCAATAATAATAAACCTATGTAGATTTTCACGGACAAGAACTTCCCTGATTAATAAAATTTAACATAAAGCCTTATTATCATTGATTGATCCTAATAACCACAAGGATTCCATTATTTATGAGTTCTGGGTAATAGCAATGCAAGAAAAACTTAATCAGTTTGGAAGAAACAATGTTTGGGAACTTGTTGACTGACCTAAAGACACATTAACAATTGGAACTAAGTGGATGTTCAGAAACATGGTTAATGAGTCTGTAACTATTATAAGAAATAAATGAATATTAGTTGCACAATTTTATAATCAAAAAGAAGGTAATGATTATGATGAAAATTTTGCAACTGCAGCCAGACTTGAATCCATTACGATATTTATTTCCTATGAAATGCATTTAAATTTAATAATATATCCAATAGATGTTAATTTTATATTCTTAAATGGATTTTTAATTGAGTATTTTTTTTGGTGAAAACCCCCTGAGATTTCAAAATACATAATTTCTAAATTGAGTTTTTATATTAACAAAATCATTATATAGATTAAAACATGCTCTAAGAGCTTCATATGATAGGATTACCACTTTTCTTATTTCAAAACATTTTCCAAAATTTATAGCTAATCCAATTCATTTTATAAATAGAATTTTAAAAGTTGTTTTAATAATAAAAATATTTATAGATGATATTATTTTTAGATCTTCTAAAGATTCCCTTTGCACTGATTTTTCAATATAAATGAAATATAATTTTAAAATTAGTTTAATGGGAGAACTCAAATTCTTTATGTGATTTCAGATTTTTCAAAATAATGAAGTAATTATCTTAAATCAAAGTAAACATACTAAATAACATTTAAATTTTGTTCCCTAGATTGTACAAAAAATAGAGATACTCTTATGAGTAACACCTATAAACTAGATATTGATGAATCTTGTAAATCAATAAATTAATCTATTTATAGAGGTGTGATTGGAAATCATTTTTACGTAACTAATATTTATCTTGATATTATGGTTACCATGGTTCTGTGTTCACTCTTTCAAGAAATTCAAAAAGAGCCTCATTTATTAGCTACCAAAAGAATTTTTAAATACATCTAGTATACAACCAATTTACGATTGTTCTATCAAATAATACATGCTTTTAATTTAGTTAATTATTCAGATTCATATTATTGTGGTTGGAAGTTATATATAAGAAGAAAATCTAGAACATGACGTCTTTTTGGAAGATCTCTAGTATCATGGTGTAGTAAGAAAAAAAAATTTATCGCACTGTCTACTTTTGAAGCTGAATAAATAGCTGTATAAAGTTATTGTGCACAAATCCTGTGGAAGAAACATACTATAGTAGACATTGTATACAAATTTACACATTTACCTATAAATTATGATAACACAATTTCGATAAACATTTCTAAAAATCTAGTATCTCACTCTAGAACAAAACACATTGATGTAAGAAATCAATTTTTGAGAGATCATTATCAAAAGGGTGATATAAAATTATAATTTATTGGGGATGAACATCAGCTATCTAATATATTAACAAATCCTTTGAATTATGAAAAATTAAACTACATAAAACATTAATTAGGAATGATAAATTATGGTTCATGAAGTCAATATTGATGAGTCCCCATTGATGAAGTCACTATTGATGTTTTCTCTATTAATGAAGACATTGTTGATAAGTTACCATTAAAGAAGTCATTGTTAATGTAGTCGCCATTGATGACTTCAACATTGATAAGTCACTATGGTTGAAGTAACTGTTGATGATTCATCATTGATGAAATCACAATTCATGATTCATCGTTGATGAATTCATTGTTGAATGAGTCACCATTCCTTTTTATGATATTGTTTCTATTTTCCTTTATTAATTAAATTTTAATTATTTTAATTTTGTTATTATTTTTTTAGAATCCCTAAATGATAAAACCATTGGGATAACTCTATATTGTTTCATTACCTCTAACCTTTGATCTCCCAACCTTTTACCTTCCTCTCAAACTGATCTTCCTTCTTCTTTGTTCCACATAAAGCCTTCAACTGATATGAATGGCCCATGTGAATAATGTTGTAGAGTCTCATACAAAAGAGGTGAGGCATTCCAGGAAATAAAAATTTTCTAAAAGAAATTTGGATTCCATTTCACTAAAAACACATCTGACAAATCGTGTAGTCGAATAAATAAAAAATATTGATGCTCAGTGGTATTCAACTAGAAATATTCTAGTGTTAAAGCTAATAGAAAATAAGAAGTAGATGAACTGGTTTACCTCGAATCATCGAGTGTATTATCCAAGGGTTGTCCTAGAATTTTATAAGATTTTGAGATTTATTTTT
Source organism: Viscum album (assembly GCA_963277665.1). Lineage (NCBI taxonomy): Eukaryota > Viridiplantae > Streptophyta > Magnoliopsida > Santalales > Viscaceae > Viscum > Viscum album. Next base: position 1,304,614,031 of record OY728127.1, read on the forward strand.
GGGAATAATGTAAATAGAATTTAATGAAACATAGATGGATAATATATTTCCTTCCTTTTAAGAGAATGTGAAAAGTGTCTAAAGCTTACTCATAAAGAAGTATATGAGTATTTCCAAGGATATATACCAATTGATTGTCAAATTTTCAATTATGAATGCTCTATCTTATAGTTAACCAGAGATAGAACACTACGAAGACCTAATAATTCCAATCGTAATGGGGAATATAAGTTTCTTTTCAAATTTGAATAGTATTTTTTATGTCCAATGAAAGGTAATTTCAATAGAATGAGGTCTCATGATGTGTATTTTCTATATATGAAGATGAAATGGAAATGAATCAACCTATATTGATTATTAATGGTTCATATGCATTAAATGTGTAAGTTTAACTCAACTTTGAACTCTATAATATATCCCAAAATGATTTCATCCATTTTATATGGAAAGGGATATGTGAAAAGTGGAGATGAAGATGAGGGAAAAATTGGTGGTTTTTGAGTATCAAAAACAATTTTTAAAACGGTATTATTACGTTGGAACCCATGGAAGTAATGAAATGTGAGAGATTATGATAATTTTTATGACGAGTTCAATCAAATAAATCATCCTATAAGACCAAAGGACGTTTGGGATCCTAGTCTCGAGTCTGATGAAGTAGTTGAATACACTAATCAAGATGTTTAAAGGGGTAAACCTATAGTGGAATAATAAGAAGTTGTTTCAATTTAATAAGGGAGTGATATAGAGATCATTAAATCTCCCCCTAGAGTGTCAATTGGACATATCAGTTCATCAGGCTCTCTACCTACCGGATAAACTCTATTACCTGAAAGTGGCGATGAAGAAGATACTGATGTTTCTGGAGAATTATAGTTTAAATTTTATACCACTATGACTTCAAGTAATGATAATGGGAATGTAGTTAATGATATTGTTTCTAAAGAAGCAGATGAAGATATTATAGATCTTGAAATGTCTGATGCATCTTCTAGTGAGGATGATGGGGATCAGAATGATGAAGCTCATGTTGATAATGATTTTGATGATGGAAAAAAAATGATGTACCTGATCATAGAGATTATCAAAAAGGTAGTACTAATCATGAGGGATGTTTTGATAATGTAAATGGAACTTAGCCCAAATAAGAGATAGTTAAACATAAATTCTCTTCACCTATTGTATCTTGTTCTCATAGAGATGAAATTCAACCAAAGGATACCACAATTCATGATGTTTCAACAGTTCCTACAAAAGGTGTGGAAAATTCAAGTGAGGGGGAGTTGACATCAATTCTTGTTAATCGGTCAGTTTCAATGGATTAGTCTCCATAGACACCCAACATGAAACTGCAATAGACATCACTTGTGCCCTTAACAGCTACAATTGGTCAAAGTTCTCAAGTTCTCAGAGACTCACCCATACTACCTTATGTTAGACCATTAGTTAAATATTTTGAATAATGGTAGAAGTATCCATGTTTTGTTAGACTTGGTCTTACTTATATTGAATCAGAGGATAAAAATTATCTTCCTCCTATTCTACCTATTCTACTTTATAATGTAGTGACCCAAGATGATTTTATTTCTTTACAAAGAAAATGTTAATTCAGATTTAGACTCATTTAGAAGGAACTTGATTTCATATTTTAAATAAATTTGAGATCTCAACCGTATCCAATAGGAAAACTTAGTCAAAAGAGTACCAGATATTTTTTTGAGTGATTTATATCACTTATCCAACCTCAATTAAGTTTTCATATTTAGTAAATTTATTTTGTAATAAGTCCTTGGAAAAAAAGTTGAATGTTTGAGAAATACATTAGAGGGTATGCCATCCTTTATTTCAGAGTTTATGAATTCTCTATCACAAAAGATGGAAAATTTAGATGCTACTACCTTTACTTCATCTGAACCTCCTCCAGCTTTAGTAAAACTTGATAGAGATCTGCTGCAATAGATAATCAGATAAGAAATCAGAAATTCTATGGGTGATGTGATTAATCATAACAAGAAAAATTGGCAGACACATCTTCATGGCGAACATATCCTTGATTTCATAGGACGCTATGAAAAATATATTTGAAAAGATAAGTAATCCATGAATAAAGATATCATGTACTGATTTTCAAGGATCTATACCATGTATGAAATGTCTAATAATTTTTAATTTCTTTGCTGATAAATTATGGATACCACCAATGAAAAGAGCCTTCAATGAATAGGTGATTCAACTAAAGCTTCTCACACCAGCTCTTCAATGGTTTATGGATGAGAAGGAATACTTCATTAATGATATGTAAAGGGGAGTTTATATAATAATGTACTACATCAATAACCTGAAACCCTAACTTATTTTCCATCAAACAATGGTGATTTATTGAGAAGCAATCCATATTTCTAAAATTATTTCAACCACATCCACTAATTTAGTTTAGTATATGCCTTCTATAATCACTCAGTCATATAGTCTTATGCCCCCACTCACCTGGATACTCCTGAGCTCTCGGCTCCTAGGGTTTACGCTATCCCCAACAGTGATGGTTTCTCTGGGCTTCTCATCTCAAGTTCTTCTCTCTCACTTGATATAGTATACGCTCTATCTCATATTATCTTTCTATATTTCTCGCCTTACTACTACATTGGAGATCTATTTTTCTTCTTCCGTCTCATTGCGCTCTTCTCTGGCATTCCTGAACTCCAATCCAGGTCGGATTTGGAGCATGGGATGTGATGAGGGTTTGGGAAATCTATTTGGAGGACGATAGATTTCTAGTCATTACCATAGTTTTCTCTTCTTTCTAATGTTTCAACCCACGATCCTTTTTGGGTTTTATCCTGCTTTCATTTGCTTATGTTCAGGGTTTTTACCTATTCCAGACCTCTTTTTATGTTCATTTTAGGGATTAATTCCAACGTTCCTCTTCCTTGTTCCATGGTGGTGTGGGGTTTGATTATATTTATATTGGGGGGTTATGATGGTTTTGTAGTTTTTTTCTGTAGTTAAAGGTTCGTCGATGTTCTTTTATTGTAATTAGGATGGTGTTTTCTCGGTTGTGGATTGCTTTGGAAGGCATGGCCACTCATATTCCTCTCTGGTCTCTAGATCCACTTCTCCCTTCTAGGTCGGTCAGCTACGATGGTTTCTAAGAGGCTTTGGGCTATGTTGTGCATTGTGGTGGAGGGTTACAGGTAGCCCAGACTGCTTTCAAGTGGTGGGGGATCTCAGTTTGGTTGGGCGATGTTTGAACGATGACAATGAGGGTGGTGGTGGATTGACATTTACGACTATCAAGAGGAGGTAAGTCATGTGAAACAACATGGTGTTTGGTACAGGAGGTGGACGTAAGAGAAGAAGCCTGCGAAGAAGAGATGATGAGTTCGGATGAGGACGATGGAAGTGGCGTTATGAGGGTGTGATGTTTCGTGATTCGAGTACAGTGGTGACATGGTTTTTATTCCTCGGTGATGGCAGACGCTGGTGGAACTGGCTGGTGATTTGGTTTGATGTATAATGGGTGGTTCTCATGTTCGTTGTGTGTCTCATGGTATGGTGTGGGACTCGAGGCGACGCATGAATCGAGATGTCTGGATGGTGATGCCTTGGATTCTGAATTTTGAATTTTATGGATTTCAGATGGCTGTAGTGGTGGGGTTATTGATTTTGAAATTTGTATGCTCTATGTTGATCATCATGTGGGGTATGTGCATGTAATTTGTAGAGTTTTTATGGTTCACAATTTTCCAAAAAGTTTTTTTTTAAAAAAAATGGATTACGGTCAGTCCCCGACATACACTTCTATAGTCTAATTACATGATAGTGACATAGAAAAAGAAAAAGACAAAGGGACGGAGAAATTTGATTAGACCCAATATTCTACATAGAGAATCTATTTTGATGTTATTTTTTTATAGGAATCACTTTCCTTTTCCCTTTCATTCTTATCTTTTTGTACTCATATGTTTTTGGAACCTAGATAATGAAAACACCCTGAGTTATTTTATATTCTCTCAAATTTTGACAACTATTTTTAATTTTTGATAATCTCATTGGGAGAGATAAGATAAATTGGGAATTTATTTCTATATTGGTAATCAGATTGTTTTTAAACTCAAATAAATCTTTGATTATTTATGATTACTCATTTAGTACATGACTTATAAAATTCCATGTTTTGTGATCATCAAAAAGGGGAAGAATGTTGGAATATCCTTGTATGGAGTATGTTTGAAACTCTCTTATTTTAATGATCACAATCCATGATTCTCTTTATACTAATGTTCCACATATTGTATGATATAATTTTATATGATAAGACTGCTTCTATGATATTTCAACTACGTGTTATGGAAAGTCACTATTGGCGAGGAGACACTGTTACCGTCATGATGAGATACTGCTAGACCGAGTAACCATCACTGCCAACATGAGATACTGGAATAAGTGAGTCATCAATACCACTAGATGATTCACTGCCATCGGAGTCACCGATAAAGGAAAGTCACCACCAGCTGCTGAGTCACTGCCAGTTTCTTTTTTTGTTGTTTTCCAAGGACTTTGGCATGAATGGATTAACAGATAAATATATTATTTAATAGTTTGACCAAGTCTTCAAGACATAGTAAAAGATGATATGATTTATGGATCACCTCTAACTGACGTTGTTATATATTCCAGAAAGATATCTCTCTTAAGAATAGATCAATATATACTATAGAAATATGATATAATCTATTCTTATTGAAAAACGTTACATTGGATTGTTTGAAAGAATATTTTAATTCTGATTAACTTGATGATTCACATTATGTGAAGTTCAAGGACACATAAGCACCAAACCCATTACTAAGGTTGATTGAGAAATCTGATAGAGATCAACTGAAACACACCTACAAATTTCTACTATCATCTATTGTGCTTCAATTTTTCTAGAAAAAAAATCAAAGACTCCTCACCAATTCTGTTCTGAGGACTACAAAGATATAAAATACATCACACTGATATTTTTCTATTATTATTTATTCTTTTAGTATTACTTTTGAGTACTGTTTTTGTAACATCCCAAGTAAGTAATGAATAATAGATATTTTTATCTATGTCTATTAATGATTAATATAGTGTTATAGAGGCTTAAAATGAAAATAAATATAATCTTATGCATGGAATACACTAATATTCTTAAAAGATTGTTTTAGTGCCTTTTGATGGAAAACCATTTTTGAATCTATATTTTGAAAATTTTATAAACTATGTTTGTCAAAATAAAATTATTCTTTATTATTGGGACATCAAAATTTACCTTGTGTGAATTTTTGGTATTTTTCTGACAATGTTCATCTTTTAATGAATAGTGAAAAATACTGCATTTTACATCAAAACTGATTTTTAATCTAATTTATTTATATGATTAGATTATCTTTTGAATTGGTATTAATGTGTAATATGAATATATTTTTACCATTTAATCCAATGGTGGTCATTGGAATCAATTTCACTTTGAAATTGGACTTAAACTAGTGTCAATCTTTTGATACTTATTGTTTTGTAAAAACACGCTATTTGCTCTAGCAGCGGGAATTAATCATTAAATTAATTAATGTGACTTATATGATTTGAATTTTGTAAAATAGACTTCATTTTTGAATTCGGAATATCAAATATAGCTTAGGGTGAATTTTTGGTAATTTTCTGAAAAACTTCAATTTTTGATGAATAGTGAACCACTAAGTGGTAATCAAGCAAACTGATTTTCAGTTAAATGAATGTTTTCCACTAATGTGTATTGAATTTTGAAAATATGACATACATGGTTGTCATTAAGAAGTAAAATGTGGTTCAATGAGATTATAATAATTTTTTGGTGAATAGTAACTTATTAAGTTTTTAATCGCGATTAGTGATAATTAGTGTAGTTTAAGGTATAAATAATGCTTTAATAATATGAAATGACCTAGACACATGTCCCAACCTCATTGGTTGTGTCATGGCCGACCATGACATGCCATGGGTCAACTTGGGGACCCCATGGATCCACTTTGTTTGGGAAATGACATAAATTACTTTTTATTAAATGTTAAAGTGAAAATGACACAAACATAATATGTTTTACGAAAACAATTTTTAAGTGGGGTTATACAAGTCCAAATTTTGATTATAAATATTCATTGGAAAGCTAAAAAAATTTCTATATCATAGTATTTTTTTATAATTTTTAGAAATTAAATAAATTTAATTATTTATGACATAATAATGATGCAGCGATGACATCATTATTTGACGATTTAAATAAAATAGAAAGATAATGTAAAATCTATGAACTACACATGTCCAAAACCAATTGGATGAGTGTATTTCGAACCATTATCACCTTATCCACGAATTATATCAATGTGGGACTTTTTGAAACCGAAACACATTTTCAAATAAAGTAATATTTCTTTACTTTCCAAAAGTGCCCCTCCTCTCCTCTTATAAAAGGCCCCCACCTCTACCTCATTTCACACACACCTCAAGCCTTTGGCTCGGCCAACCCCTGCCCATTTACTCTCTCCACATCCCTCTCCTAATCCTAGAGGATTTACTTTGTGCAGAATCCTTTCAAAGGAATCCTTTAGGCTCAAATCAAAAGGAGTTACACTTTTAAAGGTAATTCTTTCTCTCATGTTTATTTGTTTTATTTTTCTTCTCCAACCCCATAAACTCTTTTTATTTACTTCTTTTGTAACAACACCAGTATCTTCAATATACTAGGATGTTGTTATAATATTTATTTGAGCTACACTCTCACACAACTACATCAAATGGTTAAAGAACATACTGTTTCCGTGGATGGCGAAATTCTGCCTCCCGAAACGATGATTGTTCAATACTCATTTAACACCTTCAAAGGTGGCCATTATGATGTCACTAATTTTATATATGATATATAATATGTTTATTTTTTCCTTAAGCTTCTGTTTTTTTTTCATTTTGGGCATATCTTTATGGTTTCCATTATGGGTAAACACGATATCTTCATTTTAGGAAGTGCGGACTACCGCCCCCTAAAAGTGATTTGATTCGTTAATACCATATGTGGGATGTGTAAAGGATAAAGTTAATGATGTTATATATGTTATTATACTGGAATTATAATATACTCTTATATCATTATGATTCCATTCCAGAAAATATGAAATAGAAATGGAAGTAGCGTTCATGCGTACGTACGGCCTACCGTCTCCATGAACGGTGCATTTCATTTCTTACCTCTAAATGATTATGTAATATTATAAATGCATGTATGTACTGGATATATAAGACATATATGATATCTACATCATGAATACCATTCTGTATATAATGAACCTTTGACCAAATTAACAACATGTAAGTGTAATAAGTCTATTTTTGACTTAAGAACCAAATACCGACAAAATGAACATTATTAACTTAACTAATTACATGATGTTCATAACATGGTATAAAAGGAATAATGAACTTGAAAATGTTCATAATCAAGTATATATTAACTCAAGTTTATTATTCAGGAGATTAAAGAACGGTCGGGTCAAGTCGGATATGAGGTATGGGACTTCGTCTCAATCTCCTTTCATTGAGGCATATTTTATTTTATACACAAAATTCTTTTATACGGTGTATAAACCCCTTTGAATTTTACGTTTATTCAAAAGGAATCTTTTTTTTATACGAAGCATTTACTAAACGACAAAAGGGAATGTTTTTGTCGTACGTATGCGGCGACAATGACTTCTTTGCCGTCGTGACCGTTATTTGAGTTTCGGCTTCCTCTACAAGTCATACCTTCTTTTTAAAAGAAAAATAAATACCTTGTTTTACTTCTCTTTTATTTTAGTATTGAAAATGGTTTTCATAATGTTTTTATATCAATGTGTTGTATTGATATCTCGTGATTGAGATGTGGAAATTTTATGTTTCCTTTATGCATGTTTTATGTGATATGATTATGTTATGGTTCTTGGGAATTATTATGAAGACGGGTGGTTCCGTGATAAACTAAGGGCGGGTGAGCCCGATATAGCTCTCCAATGCATTGGGTAACGCGAAGGAGTGAAACGTTAAGGTTTCTCCGAAGAGATTTTAGGGAATATACTGTGATGGGTATTCCAAACGTAACCAATAGGGTTACTCCCTACGTAAGAATGTTATGAATGCCTCAAGTTACCTTTATGTCTTATGATTTCTATGATTTATTCATGATTTTATGAGATATGTTAAAGTTCCTATGTTTTATGGGTAAAGTATGATTTCATTCTTATGTATATATGAACTCATGTTTCCTTTCCATGTTTTTTTTATAACCCATACTGAGTTTTTATGCTCATCCCAAGTTTTTGAAATTTTTTTCACAGGTCAAGGGAAAGGTACATGATAAGATGATAGAGTCAAGGATGTGTCAAGAAATAATCCATGTTTTATTTTAAATGTGTTTCCATTGATGGGAATGAAGAATACTATCTTTATGTAACCACTTTGTTTATATGTGGAATGTAATGCAAGTTTTATGATCTAATTCTCTAAAACTCTAAAACCGAAAAGATCCTCAATGTGTAATCTTGTAATAACTCAAGATTAAGTAAGGTTTAAGGCTGGGGCCTTATAGTTGGTATCAGAGGTCGGTTTAGATAACTTTAGGAGTTAGAATTCTATTAAATGATTATTATTATTTTTTAAATGGTATAGCATTTAAAGATTACCATGTTGCTTCATCTAAGACATGTTTGTTCAGAATGGTTTTCCGCAGAGGAAACAGGGAAGCAGTGCTAGGAAGGCATACAGAAGGAAATAACCTTCCGAATCAGCATCTAGAAATGGTCGGAATTGGAACTGAACAGTTTGTTGAAGTAATGGCGCAGTTGACTCAAGCGATAAATGGCGGTGGTATCCATGCACGAGATCAGCCAGATCAACCGCAGAGGAACATGTTAGTGGTGGAACATTTCATGAGGCAAGACCCACCATCATTCAGAGGATCATCTGACCCTGTTCTAGCTGAAGGGTGGATTAAAGCACTGGAGAAGATTTTTGATGTCATGGGGTGTTCAGACAATCAAAATGTTAGTCTTGCTATTTACCGTTTGGAGGGTGAAGCAGATCAGTGGTGGTCTATGGTTAAAAATATCAGGGACGCCGATGAGATTGATGCTCTTGACTGGGATGAATTCAAAGGTATGTTTCTTGAGAAGTATTTTCCTAAGGCAGTTCGACTTAGGATGGAAAAGCAATTCTTGGAATTGAGGCAAGAGGAAGACTCAGTGGCTGCCTATGAAGAAAGGTTCACTCGATTGGCAAGGTATGCTCCAAATTTTATCCGAAACCTTGATAGTAAAATCAATCGTTTTTACTCAGGATTAAAGCCAAAGTATCGAAGGGAATTAGCTTCTCGTGAGTTTAAAAGTTATGAAAAGCTTGTCCGATGTGCTGAGAAGGTGGAAATGGAGTTTGCCGATGACCAAGTTTTCTATAACAACCAGTAGAAGAAGAGACCGAGGTGGCAGGAGAAAGGTAAGAATTCTTCAAAAAAGTCTAATGGTAAGAGAACTAAGTTTCCAGTTTGTGATAAATGTGGAAAAAGGCATGCTGGGGAATGTATTCTGAATTCTGTAAAGTGCTACCGATGTGGTAAGATGGGACATAAGGCTCGTGATTGCACTGAAAAGGATCAAGCTGAAGGTAAGAACAAATTTGATTTACAGTTAGTGAAATGTTATAAGTGCAATGAGATGGGTCACTATGCAAACGAGTGTCCGACAAGGAGCTTGAGTGATGGGAAGCAGTTAGACTACAAGCAGAAAGGGGTGGTGAAATCATTTGCAACTACTTCAGCAGATGTCGGGCCATCAAATGAAGTTGTATCAGGTACTTTGTTTGTCTTTTCAGATTATGCCAGTGTGTTGTTTGATTCGGGGTCTACATATTCTTTCATCTCTGAAGCCTTTTCTAGTAAAATGGGAATACCATCTCAAGAAATGACTCCTGAACTTTTGGTAAAAACACCTGGGGGATGTGTCGAGGCAAAACGAATTTATAAGAATCTTCCTATCCTTATCTGTGGAAAGAACCTACTTGCAAACCTTATTGTTCTACCTCTAGTAGAGTTTGATGTTATCCTGGGTATGGATTGGCTCTCTATTTACCATGCTAAGATTGATTGTAGAGCTAAAGAAGTTTCTTTCCAGAAAGACTTTCAGTTTTTTTACAAGAATGAACCCTTACTTTTGATAACATATCAAGAGGCCGAGAAACTTGTAAAAGATGGAAATGAATGTTACCTTGCACACATCGTTGAAAATAAAGGAACTGTTCAGATTAATGATGTGCCAGTGGTAAATGAGTATCCTGATGTTTTTCCTAATGAGTTGCCTGGAATAATACCAGATCGGGAAGTTGAGTTTACTGTTGACTTAGTTCCTGATGCTAAGCCAATTTCAAAACCCCCTTATCGAATGGCATAAATTGAACTTTTAGAGTTGAAGGAGCAATTGCAAGATTTATTAGAGAAAGGTTTCATTAGACCTAGCACATCACCATGGGGTGCTCCTGTTTTATTTGTTAAAAAGAAAGATGGTTCTATGAGACTTTGCATTGATTATAGAGCCTTGAATAATATCACTGTTAAGAACAAATATCCTTTGACTCATATCAATGATTTGTTTGATCAGCTCCAGGGAGCTCAGTTTTTTTCAAAGATTGATTTGAGATCGGGGTACCATCAGCTGAAGGTAAAGGAGGCAGATATTCCGAAGACCGCGTTCTGTACGAGATATGGCCATTATGAATTTGTAGTAATTCCTTTTGGGCTAACCAATGCACCTGCTGTATTCATGGACTTAATGAATAGAATTTTCCATGAGTTCTTGGATAAGTTTGTGGTGGTTTTCATTGATGATATTTTGGTGTTTTCTAAAAGTAAAGAGGAGCATGAAAAACATTTAAGGGTTATCTTGCAAACCTTAAAAGAAAAGAAACTGTATGGGAAATTCAGAAAGTGTGAGGTTTGGTTGCAACAAATTTCTTTCCTTGGTCACATTGTTTCTAAAGATGGAATAACTGTTGATCCTGCAAAAACAAAAGTTGTGGAAGAATGGCCAAGACCCACAAATGTAACCGAGATTCGTATATTCCTTGGTTTGGCGGGCTATTACCGAAGGTTTGTTAGAAATTTTTCACGGTTATCTAGTCCAATGACTAAGCTAACTCGGAAGGGTGTTAAGTTTATCTGGACAAAAGAATGTGATGATTGTTTTCAGGAATTGAAAAGAAGATTGGTGAATGCTCTAGTTTTGGCACTACCTTCCAGGAATTGTGAGTTTGTTATATACAGTGATGCTTCATTGAAAGGACTTGGTTGCGTCCTAATGCAGAATGATCAGGTAATTGCTTATGCTTCACGACAGTTGAAAACTCATGAGGTAAATTACCCTACACATGATTTGGAACTAGCTGCTGTTGTTTTTGCTTTAAAAATTGGGAGGCATCATTTGTATGGAGTAAAGTGTGAAATATATACCGATCACAAAAGTTTAAAGTATATATTCACTCAGAAAGAGTTAAACATGAGACAAAGGAGATGGCTGGAATTAATCAAGGATTATGATTGTACAATTCATTACCATACGGGAAAATCAAATAAAGTGGCTGATGCTTTGAGTCGAAAAAGTAATGCTTCATTAAAAATGTTGTGTTTGGAACGTGATCCTTTGGTTAACGATTTGATGAACTTTGGCATAGAATTTGTTGGTGCAGGAAGTCCTTCTGTTTTGTTTCAGGTATCAGTGAGATCATCTCTATCAGATAGAATCAAGCAAGCACAGAAGCAAGATAGTGAGTTGCAGAAAAAGGTAGAGCTGGTTCAGAAAGGTAAGTTGCCTGAATTCAACATTGATAGTGATTGTGTTTTGAGATTTGGGAAGAGATTGTGTGTGCCTTGTGATTCACAGTTGAAGAGAGAGCTGTTATGTGAAGCTCATAGTTCTCCGTTTTCAGTTCATCCGGGCAGTACTAAGATGTATAGTGATCTGCGGGAGTATTACTGGTGGCATGGAATGAAAAGAGATATTTCTGATTTTACTGTGAAGTGTTTGACTTGTCAGTAGGTTAAAGTAGAGCGGCAGTTACCGAAAGGGATGCTTCAGCCTTTACCAGTGCCAGAGTGGAAATGGGAGAATATATCCATGGACTTTGTTGTTGGATTACCGAAGACATCTCGAGGTAATAATGCAATCTGGGTTATTGTTGATCGCTTGACCAAATCTTCTCATTTCCTTGCTATACGAGATACTTTCTCTCTTAATCAACTTTCCCGTTTGTATCTTAAAGAGATAGTCAGGTTACATGGAGTTCCTCTCTCCATTGTATCGGATCGTGATCCCAGGTTTACTTCTAACTTTTGGAAAGGCCTTCAGAAGTCGTTGGGTACTGAATTAAATTTTAGTACAGCTTTTCATCCTCAATCAGATGGGCAGTCAGAACGAACAATTCAGACATTGGAGGATATGATACGAGCTTGTTCTATGGATTATCAGGGAAGTTGGGACCAACATCTTTCTTTGGTTGAGTTTTCATATAATAACAGTTTTCATTCCAGTATACAGATGGCACCATTTCAGGCATTATATGGGAAGCGGTGTCGAACTCCAGCTTTCTGGGATGAAGTGGGTGAAAGGAAGTTGATGGGACCGGAATTGCTAGAAGAGATGGTAGAAAAAGTTCAGCTGATTCAGAAACACATGAGAATAGCTCAGAGCAGGCAGAAGATTTATGCGGATAACCGGAGGAAGGATCTATCTTTCGAGGTAGGTGATCATGTTTTTCTCAAGGTTTCTCCTTGGAAAAGTGTGATGAGATTTGGTAAGAAAGGAAAGTTGTGTCCAAGGTTCATTGGACCATACAAAATTCTGGAAAGAGTTGGATCAGTTGCATACCGAGTGGCTTTACCTCCGAGTTTATCTCAGGTACACAATGTTTTTCACGTTTCGATGTTGAGAAAGTATATGCCAGATCCATCTCATGTTTTGAGTCCAGAGGTAGTTCAGCTGGAAGAGAACTTGTCTTATGAGGAACAACCGGTCCAGATTCTTGACCACAGGGAGCAATTGTTACAGAATAAGGTGATTAATCAGGTAAAGGTTTTGTAGAAAAACCACATGATTGAAGAGGCAACATGGGAATCTGAAAATGCAATGAGGGATAAGTACCCCCATTTATTCGATAAGTAAATAAATTACGGGAACGCAATTTTCTAAAGGGGGTAAGGATGTAACATCCCAAGTAAGTAATGAATAATAGATATTTTTATCTATGTCTATTAATGATTAATATAGTGTTATAGAGGCTTAAAATGAAAATAAATACAATCTTATGTATGGAATACACTAATATTCATAAAAGATTGTTTTAGTGCCTTTTGATGGCAAACCATTTTAGAATCTATATTTTGACAATTTTATAAACTATGTTTGTCAAAATAAAATTATTCTTTATGATTGGGACATCAAAATTTACCTTGTGTGAATTTTTGGTATTTTTCTGACAATGTTCATCTTTTAATGAATAGTGAAAAATACTGCATTTTACATCAAAACAGCTTTTTAATCTAATTTATTTATATGATTAGATTATCTTTTGAATTGGTCTTAATGTGTAATATGAATATATTTTTACCATTTAATCCAATGGTGGTCATTGGAATCAATTTCACTTTGAAATTGGACTTAAACTAGTGTCAATCTTTTGATACTTATTGTTTTGTAAAAACACGCTATTTGCTTTGGCAGCGGGAATTAATCATTAAATTAATTAATGAGACTTATATGATTTTAAATTTGTAAAATAGACTTCATTTTTGAATTCGGAATATCAAATATAGCTTAGGGTGAATTTTTGGTAATTTTCTGAAAAACTTCAATTTTTGATGAATAGTGAAACCACTAAGTGGTAATCAAGCAAACTGATTTTTCAGTTAAATGAAAGTTTTCCACTAATGTGTATTGAATTTTGAAAATCCGACATACATGGCTTTCATTAAGAAGTAAAATGTGGTTCAATGAGATTATAATAATTTTTTGGTGAATAGTAACTTATTAAGTTTTTAATCGCGATTAGTGATAATTAGTGTAGTTTAAGGTAAAAATAATGCTTTAATAATATGAAATGACCTAGACACATGTCCCAACCTCATTGGTTGTGTCATGGCCGACCATGACATTACATGGGTCAACTTGGGGACCCCATGGATCCACTTTTGTTGGGAAATGACATAAATTACTTTTTATTAAATGTTAAAGTGAAAATGACACAAACATAAGATGTTTTACGAAAACAATTTTTAAGTGGGGTTATACAAGTCCAAATTTTGATTATAAATATTCATTGGAAAGATAAAAGGATTTCCTATATCATAGTATTTGTTTTATAATTTTTAGACATTAAATAAATTTAATTATTTATGACATAATAATGATGCAGCGATGACATCATTATTTGACGATTTAAATAAAATAGAAAGATAATGTAAAATCTATGAACTAAACATGTCCAAAACCAATTGGATGAGTGGATTTCGAACCCTTATCAACTTATCCACGAATTATATCAATGTGGGACTTTTTTAAACCGAAACACATTTTCAAATAAAGTAATATTTCTTTACTTTCCAAAAGTGCCCCTCCTCTCCTCTTATAAAAGGCCCCCACCTCTACCTCATTTCACACACACCTCAAGCCTTTGGCTCGGCCAAACCCTGCCCATTTACTCTCTCCACATCCCTCTCCTCATCCTAGAGTATTACCTTTGTGCAGAATCCTTTCAAAGGAATCCTTTAGGCTCAAATCAAAAGGATTTACACTTTTAAAGGTAATTCTTTCTCTCATGTTCATTTGTTTTATTTTGCTTCTCCAACCCCATAAACTCTTTTTATTTACTTATTTTGTAACAACACCAGTATCTTCAATATAATAGGATGTTGTTATAAGATTTATTTGAGCTACACTCTCACACAACTACATCAAATGGTTAAAGAACATACGGTTTCTGTGGATGGCGAAATTCTGCCTCCCGAAACGATGATTGTTCAATACTCATTTAACACCTTCAAAGGTGGCCATTATGATGTCAATATTTTTATATATGATATATAATATGTTTATGTTTTCCTTAAGCTTCTTTTTTTTCATTTTGGGCATATCTTTATGGTTTCCATTATTGGTAAACACGATATCTTCATTTTAGGAAGTGCGGACTACCTCCCCCTAAAAGTGATTTGATTCGTTAATACCATATGTGGGATGTGTAAAGGATAAAGTTAATGATGTTATATATGTTATTATACTGTAATTATAATATACTCTTATATCATTATGATTCCATTCCAGAAAATATGAAATAGAAATAGAAGTAGCGTTCATGCGTACGTACGGCTTACCGTCTCCATGAATAGTGCATTTCATTTCTTACCTCTAAATGATTATGTAATATTATAAATGCATGTATGTACTGGATATATAAGACATATATGATATCTACATCATGAATACCATTATGGATATAATGAACCTTTGACCAAATTAACAACATGTAAGTGTAATAAGTCTATTTTTGACTTAAGAACCAAATACCGACAAAATGAACATTATTAACTTAACTGATTACATGATGTTCATAACATGGTATAAAAGGAATAATGAACTTGAAAAATGTTCATAAGCAAGTATATATTAACTCAAGTTTATTATTCAGGAGATTAAAGAATGGTCGGGTCAAGTCGGATACGAGGTATGGGACTTCGTCTCAATCTCCTTTCATTGAGGCATATTTTATTTTATACACAACTTTCTTTTATACGGTGTATAAACCCCTTTGACTTTTACGTTTATTCAAAAGGAATCTTTTTTTTATACGAAGCGTTTACTAAACGACAAAAGGGAATGTTTTTGTCATACGTATGCGGCGACAACGACTTCTCCGCCATCGTGACCGTTATTTGAGTTTCGGCTTCCTCTACAAGCCATACCTTCTTTTTAAAAGAAAAATAAATACCTTGTTTTACTTCTCTTTTATTTTAGTATTGAAAATGGTTTTCATAATGTTTTTATATCAATGTTTTGTATTGATATCTCATGATTGAGATGTGGAAATTTTATGTTTCCTTTATGCATGTTTTATGTGATATGATTATGTTATGGTTCTTGGGAATTATTATGAAGACGGGTGGTGCCGTGATAAACTAAGGGCGAGTGAGCCCGATATAGCTCTCCAATGCATTGGGTAATGCGAAGGAGTGAAATGTTAAGGTTTCTCCGAAGAGATTTTAGGGAATATACTGTGATGGGTATTCCAAACGTAACCAAGAGGGTTACTCCCTACGTAAGAATGTTATGAATGCCTCAAGTTACCTTTATGTCTTATGATTTCTATGATTTATTCAGGATTTTATGAGATATGTTAAAGTGGCTATGTTTTATGGGTAAAGTTTGATTTCATTCTTATGTATATATGAACTCATGTTTCCTTTCCATGTTTTTTTTATAACCCATACTGAGTTTTTATGCTCATCCCAAGTTTTTGAAATGTTTTTCACAGGTCAAGGGAAAGGTACATGATAAGATGATAGAGTCAAGGATGTGTCAAGAAATAATCCATGTTTTATTTTAAATGTGTTTCCATTGATGGGAATGAAGAATACTATCTTTATGTAACAACTTTGTTTATATGTGGAATGTAATGCATGTTTTATGATATAATTCTCTAAAACTCTAAACCCGAAAAGATCCTCAATGTGTAATCTTGTAATAACTCAAGATTAAGTAAGGTTTAAGGCTGGGGCCTTATAGTTTTGTTATTCGGTTATCTAAGGAACATTGTTTCCTACACATTCCTAGAGAATAATTGTTATTCTCTTCTTCCTAAATCTATTTCCTATAGTGTTTGTGGAAGAGGTCCTTGTGAGACCTATTCTATTATTACATCCAGCGAATAACTATGCAAGAGTCTTTTTATCATGAGCTTCTTGTTTCTGTCAACTATATATCTAATCCAAGTTTTGTATTTATTTTATTATATTTAAAATTTACATGAAAGTGGGTGATTGACAAGTGTAGGGGATTATGTCTCACCTTGAGACTAAACCTCTGGTTCATTACACTATGTCATTGTGTTATTTTTTCTGTTTTACAATCATATTCATGAAAACTTCTTGTTAACATATTAAAAAAATTCTATGATAATTAATCTTAATTAGTGTTCATGAATGTTTCTGCCTAAGTAAATTGATTTAAAAAGTTAATAGGTTTCTAAAATATATTTTAACTGATACATAATCACTCTTCATGAAATATTTTAAAAGGATATATCTTATATTGATTTTTTGTTTTGATTGATTGACCAATTTTCATTATAAAGGGGTTTTATTTTAGTCTATTTATTTAAATAGATTTTTCTTGGGAACCCAATTCACCCCCCTTGAGTTACTCACTGCAACCAAAAATAAAAATCATGCAGATTTTTAGGTATACTTACATTCATGATATCATGCATAAACATATGCTCTCCAACTACCCCAGGATAAGACTAAAAATTATAAGAAAAATCTCACTCCATAAAATTATCCATGATCATTCACCTCAATCATAATAGTGAATGAAATGAATAAAAATATCATGCCCTAAGTATCATGGACATTCCTTATACAGGGGTTTTCTAAGCACAACAATATGGTGGGTCCTAAGTTCCAATAACTAATTATACCTTGAACCACAATAAAGTAATTATAAATCACCCATATCAATGATCAGATTACACTTTGTAATTCTTTAACTAAAATCGCATGCATTGAACCCGAGAAAGAGTCTAATAAGACTTCATAATTTCCTCATCATATTCCCAAAGTTTTCATCTAGAGTGAAATTTCTAAAAGTATCATTGGGAAACTATACTATCAGTTCCATCACATATAATAATAATTAATTTACAAGTAAACATAAAAAATAAAAGTACATGTTTGGAATTCTTTGTAACATCTATCCATCAGTAACAATAAATAAAATCATTCTATAACAAAAATGAAACACTTGATCAAAATACATACATTCATAAAGGGTCACCCACTATTCCATCAAGTATGAAATAAATAAAAAACAAAAACCAGGAACACTCAACTATAAAATATGGTTCCCTCCTCGGAATTGGATCTGAACATCCATCCAGATACTCTAACTAGATCCTACATACTAACTATATTCAAAAAGTTAAACATAAGACTTTCACATGCATTGGGGTTTATTTATAGGTTGTGATTATAAAACTCAGTAGGTTCTCATTATGTTCTACTCATATACACCATCATGTACAATGTATTCATATATAGAAAATAAATCAGGTGAAAATTCACAACATGAAATAAATCACATCTATTCATTGTATGCTAAATAGGAAACCATGATATCTAATCTTTCCAACTTCATCCAACACGGGAAAAGAATTCAAATCCCAATAAAACCCCAAACCCATGCCCTTTCACCCTAAGAAGCTTCATATATTTGAGTCTCAATTACTACAATCTCAGTCATTGTAAGGTCCCATACCCTAATTGAATCTCGTATCCATTAACATACCACCACCAACTCACTTGGGGTGCTATCTAATACCAAATTTCATACCATGTCTCATAGCACCAAACTCTCCCATGGGATGATTTCTCACAATATTATTCCTACCACATCTTTTAACACCACCCTCTATCTTAGGGTGAGGTCTCTTAGAAAGTTGCATGCCATATATCATAGGTCCATCCTATCACTCATGGTTTGGTATCATACCATATAATGACTATTACCCACTCCCTCATGGTAAAGTCCCATGTTGCATCCAAATCCCAACCCTCTCACTCATGCTTTGGTATCATACCATATAATGACTATTAACCACTCACTTAGGGTAAATTCCCATGTTGCACCACAATCACAACCCGCTCACTCATGGTAAGGTATTTGACAACATCACATACAATAACTTGAACCCCCACACTCTCATTCAGGGTGAGGGATGATCATTACTACATAACATGGTTAGAGAATAAATAAAAAATAAATGCATTGAATAAATGGCCCATAATGTATCCCTCAGTTAGCTTCACGCATACCCACCTCTCTCTCTATAATAGTGAAGCTTGTATAAATCAACATATCCACCTGGATCAACCTATTCATCCCTACCCACCCACTTGTTTCATGTCTAAATAGTTATCCAATGGATCTTAATACCCATCAAACATCTAACACAATCCTTCAATTATCATATTCACTAAGTCATAACATAAAATAACGAAAACCTATTCAGTTTACCCATATTCATATCGTGTTCAATACTATCCAATGCTCACATGGATCCCTATTAAAAATTCATAACAATATTTTTCTCTAACCTAACTCCCATAAGATCCACAATCCCAATATATTCCTTTCCTTTTATTTGTAGTTATCGAGTTCTACTAAGAACATCCAAATGGTGTCTCAACCCTCTCCAATGATCTAACAAATCAGTTAAAACAATCCAAATGGATTATCACAACCACCAAGTCCATTCTTGATATACCACATCTCCCACTCAAGGAATACCATGGTTCTAGGGGTATTTACATATACTTTCCCAAGTAATTTACATGGATCAGCCCTAACTAGTACATTTCTAAAAGGATTTCCCCTTATAATCCCATTCACATAATCACTAAAGATTTCACCCACATCCTGAACAATACAACACACAACGTAAGACCAATTTTGGGTCATTTGTAAAATCAAATACCTCGTTCTCATTAATGGAATGGACATGTGGATTTTCCTTAACAAAAACAAGGAATAATAATTCCAGGAACATACATAAATACATATTTTTTAGTATCAAAGAGAGAACCGACCACTAAAAATTATTTTCCATACATAAACCAAGCTCACAGCCACCATACAATCATGATCCTAGACTTCACCATGCTCTTGATCCCAAATATCAATCCAAAAATACTTAATAAGTAATTATAACCATTTATGACTAATTATGCAAACTAATCCAATGATAAATAATCAATGAAATCTAACTGAGTATCCTCATAAGGTTAAAACATCATGAAACGACATTCCATTGTCCCATTTCATGATTATAGAATACATTTGAACAAAATAATCACTATAATCTACTCATTCAGTCATTAATTCCATGCCAATTTGGTGACAACCAGAGAAAGTCCATTTATCAATATATCTCTAACAAAGCAGTGAGAAACAAGTGACATCTCCTCTCTTTAGGCATCCAAATTACACTGAATCATGAATGCCCATCATATAAGGATGATTCCACCATACATAAAAGGAATAATAATCAAAACCCTTGATACAACTACTTGAGCATCCAATGGTGACCATGATGAATAAGTAGAATAATAGATATATAAGTTTAAATAGATAAATCATTCCAAAACATGACCAAATGAACCATGAATCAAGGGGGATAAAGGGGATTCCATGGGGGAGAACAAAGAGGGTATGGCTTCCCAAATTCCCACTCCCAAGTGGACCTCTGATAGAAGAAAGGGGGATCAACCTGAAAATAATGATTCTACCCCTCCAAAAAAACAACCTCAGTGGTAATTTATAGCATGATCCCCTTGATCCAGGATACAATTATCCCCCTCTAGGTTTGAATTGTAGTGTGACCCTAAGGGGTATATGTTGAACCTACATCCTCAGAGAAACACCCAAGGCCTCTTAGTCTCATTTTGTGATGTTTCTAGTGGTTTTTGATACAACCAACCACTAGTGTAGCCTAATACTCCACCCATTAACAACCATCAAGAAACAAATCGTCTAGTTATGGAATAACCAAGCCCCCTTGAGCACACATAATGTTACATTTCCTAATGATGGGATTGATTTATTACAACCTACCATCCATGTTGCTACATCAGCTACTACAGTGCGGTCTATCACCAGCAATAGAATTTCTGACTAGAGCATGGTCCAACTCCGCGAAAAAATATTTAGCACCTCTAATAGAAACCAAAAACCAAAAATACGTGTAAAAAAGCCTCATATGGTTGTTTAAACTCAATTATTTGTAATTAATATCTCAATTATTAAAACACCCCTGCTTCAGAGCTCAAAAAATGAAGTTTCATTTGAATTTCACAACTCTTAACGATGTGCATCATTATATTCTTATTTTTCGACGATAACTCTTTCTTAAAATTTATATATATTTGAATGTTTACTAAATAAACCACCAAAAGAATGTAAATATGACATTTCTTAAAAATTTCCATAAACATACCACTTGTTCCTCAATTCTAGGTTGAATCGTCATTTCTAGGTAATGTTGTGGTTTCAAAGGTAATGGGGCTTATTCTCTAACTAGAATCTCACTTTATCTTACATTATCCTTCTTCGTAACCTATTATGTTTTATATTTTTCTCATTTATTTTATTGTTTTATCCTCAATGTTTCCACATTTTCCTCCATGGGTTTTCTACTTAATAAGGTTATTTCCTTCACTTTTCTACTTGGGTTGATTTTTATATAACCTAGTGATACTATTATTGGATTGTCTATGAGTTAATTAATAATTTATCCTACCTAAAATTAAAAATATTCTCATATTGTTTATTTTATCTTTAGAATTCTATTTTAGTTCCGTAAGAAAATCTATTGTACCTATAATGAATGTCACCAAGGTCTCATTAAATAAACTTATATAGTTTTGATGTGTTATTATTTGTTGTTATTATTAAAATCCTATGGATCCTCTTTGTTGAAAATATTTTCCTTTCCATCCATGATTTCCATATGTCCACCATCCTTAAAAATTCCGTTATCAATTAACATCTATGTTATCTATATCTTTAATATACATTCCTTGAGGTTTATTAATCTTTATAATCATTAATAATTTCTTCATTGAAGCCTATAATTAATTAGTTATCTATTCATTTGGATATACCATGTAAACATATTATATTTATTACACTCCTATGGTTTTCATTGAAAACTGATTCTATTTATCCCACCCTACATCCCATAACTCTCTACCAGTAACTTCTTTATCAATGATTCTCGAGTGGTAATATTTATTATCAACCTATTTCTTTCATACAAACCTTTATAAAACATATAAATTAGAATATTAATCTCTAATACATGATTGGTGAACTTCCTTAATATGTCCTAAAACCTATCCTAGGCTGCTTTAAGTTATTTTTCATCAAATTGATTGATATTTACAATATCACTGTTAAAGTTCATTGATTTTGAGGGAAGGAATAATCCTATTAAGAACCGTGTTTCTATATAATCCCATGTTATGATTAATAATATTGAATATATTTAAATTCATAATTTTCAAATTTATCTCAATGAATATTTAAATAACATGAGCCTTACCATATCTTCTTACATATCATTAAATTGAAATATATAAAAATATTCAAGAAAATTTATCATATGTGTGTTCGAATCTTTTTATGGTATCCTAATGAATTAAATCAAATTTGAGATCAGTTAAATGACCACTAGTTTTATTTTAATAATATTTGTATTGACTGAGGTTATAAGTATTCTTGGTTGTACCCCCACCTTTTATGGTAAACCTTACTCCATTAACATTCTTTTTTAAGGTCGTATACCTTACAATTCATGTTCCATTACTTTCACTTGATCAGCTTGATACATGTTATATTCATTCTAATATTTCATCATAATTGTATCAATATCATTATCATATTTAAATATTATCATCCTTAATTAAATAAATTCCTATAGAGTTGAGTTATCATGCATAAAAAATGACTAATCTAAAAATAAAAACATAAACACATCAATCATAACAAAAAATTGAATGTGAAAAATCTAAAAGGGGATAAGAAAGGAAGTATCTTAATCTATAAATCTTAAGATTTTTCTGAGTTCACTCATCCCAAGAATAGAACTAAATACTTTTTACACCTATGAGTTATTCTTAATTTCCCTAAAAAATCAAGTTTAGAATTTATAAAATATCTCTTCCAAATCAATAAATATTATTTATTAGTATGGGGATAGTCTAATTGAAATACCATAATTACTAGTGATCCCTAGAATGTAAATTTTATTCATAATTATAGATGAATGTTTTTTATGATAAAAACATAACTAATTTAGTAAGGATATAATGGAAAAATTATTACTGAGTTCCTCTATAAATCTAGGGTTATTTGATAATTGAAATTTTAATCTTCATAATGAATGCATATGATATTTTCAAAATTAAATCTAAATAAATTCTAAGTCATGATGTTATAATATAGTTATTATACTCATTTTTCTTATATCATGTACTAAAACCCATTTAAAAAATATTTCACCCAAAACAATACTTAAACATATTGTACTCAAACTCTTTCCATAATTAGGAACAAATTCAAAAAATAGGTTCATGAATTAAAAAAAAATCTCATAATCAATAAATAATGAACATGAGTAAGGAAAAAATAATAGATATGAAATCATAAATTAATTTCAAAAAATAATATAAATCATTATTTAATGTAAAATGATTCTTTAACTCAATCACCATTTATTGTAAAGATCAACACTAAACATTTAACGCTCAATGTGTTCACAAAAACTATAAATTTTATTAATTTTATAATGGAATAAAGTCCAAATAAAACTTAGTTAAATAAAACCAGAGGGTTTTATCCTTTCTTAAAATATAAAAAAATTATTACTCCGTGATATTAAGGATTTTAACAAGAGATTACCTCATGTGTTCATATTTTTTTCTAATCTAGGTAAATTACATTGATATAATATCATTATTCTATAGTATATTTATCATTAAAAATTCAATGTAAAATATCTAAATTCTTCAAATTTGATATATCTCCCTATATAATTATATATTTTTGGATCTAAAACACAACACTTTAATGTAATTGTGTCCTTAAACAATTCCAATGTAGTCCTACCCTTTATCTTCATCAGTTCAACCTGTATGGAAAAAACATCATATTGTAATACTATTGTCTCCCCACATTCTATTGTTCGTTAGTCATTATGTAATAGATCATATATCCATGTCACAGCATATTAAACTACAATATAATTAATTCTTATGAATTATTATTCTATAAATTATTTTATATCCCTTTATTATTCCCAATTGTCATATAAAAAAGTATCCCTTGCTTATTTATTCTTCATTCATATGAAATAAGCATAGAAAAATATATTACCCTCACATTGAAATATTTTTCTATCAATACTACCATTAATTACTCAAATTATTATTCCATGAAATTTTTTTTACCCAATGATTTCCTCTCCCAATTTTTCATTTCTTACAAACTTCTCTAAATCTCTCCATTAGCTCAATCCTACCATAAAACATATAATTGTTTCATAATTAGGTTGTGATAACCAATTAAAATATTTAAATTAAATATGTAAAAATATTCAAAAATTTATGTTATCAATTAATCTCACTGGATTTTGAATATCAATATGGTTATATTCAAATACTTGAAGAAGAACTTAATATTTAATTAAAATATGATTTAAATAACTTTTTTTATAAATTAAATATATATGAAATAGAGGTCCCATATAGAAACATTAATAAATTTTATATCTTATTATCAACTATGAAATCTATTGGAGTGGTTTAATAACTAAAAACCCCATGTGCTATCACATTTAACAATATGATTCTATAAATAACTATCTCTAATATATAAACACCACAATTAAAGGTTTGGTAAAAATGAATTATCTCTTTTAAAAGGAAAATTTTCCATCCTCTTAAACCAAAATAATAAGAAAAAAAATTAATATGACGATCTCATGGTGGAATATTACATGAATATTGGTAATGATTTAGAATTTTTTTCATAGATTGTCCAAATCATTAAATAATTGAACAATTATTAATCAAATATGTTTATGAAGGCGTACTAATAATGGATTTTCTTATGGTTTAATAAGATATTAATGGTGAGCTAATAGAATGATCTTTTTCCACAATGAGGGTACTCATTGAAAACATGGGGTCAAATACCCAATAGTTTAGTTCAAGGTCAAGAAATCCAATAAGAGGATTACATGTGATGAAAACATGTGATTTTTAAAAGAATATGGAAATAAAGTTATAATAGTTATGTATCATTCTCCAACAACTTTCTATTTCCCATGGTAAATCCCAAACTCTTTCTTTAACACCTTATGACTATTATGTCATTAAAAATCATTACACAAACTATTGTATTCAATAGATATATGAAACTAATAATTTCCTTGAAATGTTTCTAATTAGAACATACCATAACCCCATTAGTTAATAACCATACCACCCTTTTAATTTTGGCTAGAAGGGAAACTAAAACATTATGAAAGGTAGGATTATATTTATTCACAATAGTTATGGAATCCATTAGGTTATGGTAGACATCCTATAACACCACCACAAAATCACTAACCACCTCCAAAGAATTTCCAATCCCCCAACTCAAATACTATATTTGATCCTAAAATATAGAATAAATTAAATAGGGTCTAATAATAATGAATTATTATAAACCACTAGGCTTTCATAAATGACCATTGAACTCAATTGGGGTTGATAACCATTTCTATAGAAGAATGAAAAATCTAATGGTTGGGTAACATCATTTCTCAATCATAAGTTAATGGAATGGATACAAAAAAATATTAGTTCTTTTACTCTATAAATAAATAATAATATAACAACCTCATGGTTACTACACTCAGGTCTTCCTAATCCAAGGAAACAACCACTATAATCATCCCAAAAAATATAAATCAAGAAAAATAAATCTTGGATGGAGAACCAACTAAATAAAAGAGAGTATCCTTTGCTGATACCTCAAAACTACCCTTACCTTTAGCCTTCCCCACAAGACTCCCATAATGAAAAGAACTAAAAGAAAAAAATATTGATAAATTAATTCTACAAAAAAAAATAAAGAATTATATGTTAACATCCTTTTCATTTATCTTATAAATAAAATTCCACAAAACACTATGTTTTTAATGAGTTTTTTACCCATAGTTAATGAATCCATAGGGATAAATGGGTAAAATTGGGTCGGAAATATATCCAAAATAATATAACCAGAACATCCTATTAAACCCTTGAATATTAGATTATTTTTATTTTTCATACTATAGGGGGTTATTTTATGATGGAGTGATTCATTTAGGTGATTTAATAAATGTGATGTATCACACCATATTCTCTTATTAATTGAAATATCTTTACATAATAGGGCTCAAAAAAATATCAACGATTTTACTCAACTTTTAAAATATAATTCCTCATCTGGGAATATTACCATTGAGCTGAATTGTGTGATCATATATATTCTTATAACTCATTCATTCTCATTAATCTAGAATCCTTTGAAATAGAACTAAAACTACTACTCAAAATATAAAATATTAATATCTTGGGAATACCCAATAAATATATTCATTATTTATAGTTCACTCATATAAAATGATGTTTTATAAAAAAAATTATTTCCATGTTTTTAAAAAGAAATTTGGGTGAATAATTTTTTATATTTCCTATATTTTCCTATTAATTTCTTGCAATGTATATTATAAAATAATGTGGATAAATTTTGGAGGTGGGTATAAAGAAAATTAAACGCAAAAATCTTTGATGTTATTATAAATTTTGAAATTAAATTATTGGTTGATTGCATCATTTGTCTAATTTATGATAGCTAGTGATTCATCCCATAAAATGTATTTCCATATAAAACGGGTTTGATATTTATTGGAAATTAAAACAATGAATTATGACCAGCATAGGTGTAAAAATATCATCTCACAAGGTGTAATTAATTACTATGGGTAATTTATTTTATAATTTATAAAGTACTAGTCCAAAATACTAACAAAAATAATATACTATGTGGTAGTCCATGTAACACCCCAGACCCACACTCTTAAATGCAGAACCAAACACATATACTTTACATGTTTGTTTGGATTTTAGTTAGAAAATGATAATCTATTTTAAAAATAATGATTTCATGAGTGTTGATTTAAAAAAGGGAATGTTCTTTTTGTTTATTAAAATTAGAAAAAACCTATTTTTATATAGTTACTAAAAACTAGTGTTATATGGACTATTTTTAGGAATGAAAATT
This sequence comes from Viscum album, assembly GCA_963277665.1. Lineage (NCBI taxonomy): Eukaryota > Viridiplantae > Streptophyta > Magnoliopsida > Santalales > Viscaceae > Viscum > Viscum album. Next base: position 1,304,641,246 of record OY728127.1, read on the forward strand.
CAAGGATTCAGTGGTGTTTTCCAACTGAGTTGCTAAGCTCACAACCAACTTGTACCATTCTGTGTTAGTAGACCTGAGATTTTTTGCTGGTTCAGGTTTCTGGTTTAGTTTCTCATGGAGAAGGTTGGTCCTTTAGATGGTTGTGACCCTGAGGTCACATTGATATCTTGGAAACATTGTCTATTTTATTTTATTATTTTAGTTTCTTATTTTTTCAATTTTATTTTGTTCTTGGATCAGTTTGTATTATTGATTTCTGCTCAATGGTTATATTTTTCTTATTGTTCACTTATTCTATTGGTTCTTGTTTTATTGGTAAAAAAATAATTCACATAATGATTAATTTTATTCTTAGAACTTATTTCTAGCCTGTAGGGATTAAGAAATTCCTTTGGTCCATGTCTCAGACCGGTTCAGATTTCAGATTAGATGGAATTTTGGTTTGGTTTGTGGGAAAATGGTATAAGTGATAGGTTATTATTATTTGGGGTTTTAGGTAGTTGGACATTAGTACTATTGGGACTCAAGAGGTTGGTATAGGAAGGGTGTAATGAACCCTTTATTGTTATGACCTTTGAATTTCTAGGGGTAGTTTGGGATTTGAGTTTTTTGTATTTTCTTTGGATTGAAGAATGAGAATGGAGGTGAGTCGATGTCATTTTGTGGTCTCACCTGGAGTAGTGACACATGTGGAGTATAAGAACACAGTTAATAGTCTTCATATTTGATAGTAACTACTTAGTACAAGTCCCACTAACAATGTTGTTGATTCAGGTATGTACACTAGTTCTTCATTCTGGTATTTTTGTATGAGTTGTTTTTTGTTTCTGTATTACTAGATGTGAGTAATATGTTCTAATTAAAATAGTTTTTGGGAGTTAAATTATTTCTTTCAAATAGTTTTGGATTAGAATCAAAATAGGTTTCAAAAGAGAAATTGATTTTTTGGCATGGGTTTTGTTGTGAAAATGGATGAAAACAATTTGAAAAATTCATTGATTTGAATATAAAGTGGTAAGTGTGACCCTTGGTGATCTTTATGAATGTTCTCATATGTTTGGGTATGTGTGGAAAGTGCATGTTGGAACATCTATGTGGATGTGTTAAGTGGATCTGAATGAACACATATGTAAGAGTTCATTGGATATCATGGGTGCGTATTTAAAATTAAATAGTTTTGGTTTGTTTTCCCAAATCTTTTTTTAGAAAAGGGGATGTGATTTCAGAAAAAAAAAATTTCCTTACAAAAATGTTTTCTGGTGTTGGATAGTGGCCTTGTAAGATGGATGTTTTGAAATTGAAATTAAAGGGTGATTTTTTTAAAATAAATGTAGATATTTGGTTGTTCTTGTATGTATTTTTCTTATCAACTCGTCATTTTTCCTTGAGGTATTCTTTTTTAATTTCACATTGGATTAATGTTGGTTTTGGTTTCATGCTCTTTGTTTTGTTCTAGATATGACACCTAGAAAGGTCATAATGTTTCTAATGAGTCATGCCTAGTTTTTTGTTTTTCTTGGACGTTTCTTATCTATTTGGTGATTGTGGTCTGTTAATGGACGTTTTTTGGATTGAGGAAGTCATTCATGTATTCATATCATTGTTAACATCTAATGATTTTAGAGTGTGAGCTGTTCTGGGTTTGTTTGAGGGTCCATATTTGGTCAAATAAGAGATTTTTTCCCTATCATTGATGCAAGTTGGGATGACCAGGGAAGAGTTCAAATCCATCTTTGTCCAATGGTTTTTGGTTTAGGTGGTGATGATAAATAAACTGTAAAAGATCATGAGTGTTCATCATGGCCAACAAATAGTGAAGACCTATGTTGGCCACATCAATGAGTTGGTTTCCTCTTCTTTAGATGTGTTGTCATAGGATCTATTGGATGCTTCTCTTTTAATTGGTGGCCTTCATCTAGGGATTAATGAGTGATCCCTCTCCTATAAGTATCTTTGTTTTGAGAAGTTGGTGGATGAGTATTTTTTAGATAAGTTTCCTCTCAGGGTGTAGTCATTAGTGGTTGGCACTTGTGAATGTTCCCCATCTATCAAGAAATGCATACCAAAAGAACATATCTTTGTTGAGTATCCTTTGTTGGCACTTGATATCTAGTTCATTAGACTGTTCACTTCTGTTCCCCCAATGTGTCTGGTTCAGGAATTCAAAGCCATCTTGTGAAAATACTATAATTAATTTATCTCATAGTGTCTATTTGGGTCATCTGGATAATTTTTTTATGAACCATTGTCTAGAGAAGAAGTCTTGGTCAATGGATATTGGTTTCTAGCTATGGGGTAGTAGATGATTCAAACATTAGGGCTCCAACCATAGGCCTCAGAGTGAATTTATTGTGTAGTAAGTAATTTCTAGAGTGTGTGGGGATACTTGGCCTAGATTGTGTCTCCTGTGTTTAGGTCGAGAAATTTTCAGTATCCGTGTGTTAGTTTTTTTGTTGTTTTAATTTCATTATTTAATTTTAAAAGTGATATAGAATTGATCTATTATAATCTGAGTGGTTTAGTTTATTTCAATATGGCTCTTTGAATTTTTCATTCTTCTTTGAATGTTCTTAGTCCTTTCGTGGGTTGGTTTTAGTTTTATCTATGCTCATTTGGAGATTATTGAGTTTTGTACAATTGATGGATTGTGGGTTCGGTTTCGTCATTTAGCTCATGTTCCTTTAATGGGTTTCTCGTGGGGTTGGGGGTCCTGGCTAGTGTGGAAAATTTTTAGTGCTGGTGTTGGTGTTGTTTCAATCACTCGATAAGTGTGGTAAGTTCGTTTGGAGAGTTCCTAGTCATCGTGGGGGTGTTTCTAAGGGATTTTAAGAAGTTTTTTTCCCCAATCATAGTTTTCCTAGTGTGGGGATTCAACTCTAGTGTATTCATATTGAAATTTTTTATGTTTTCCATGTTATTTTACTTCTTGTGGTGGGGAGAACCATCTCATGTTCTATAATTGTTCACCATGCTGTTATTTTATTTATAATCATTAAGGTGTTACTTTTGGAATGAAGTTCACCATGAGGTTTGTTGTTTCTTTTAATTTTGAAAGGGCATGAAATTAAGTTTTGGATAACCTTTGGTTGGGTGACTTTTTGGGAGGAATAATGTGATTATGGTGGGGATAATTATTTCACCTTGACCTTTAGAATCCATTATTTTATTAGTTTTTTGATCTTGGATCTTTTGGTCAAGGTCTGGGTTGATTCACTGTTTGATGTTTTCAGTTTCTGGTTGATAAATTGAAGTTTTTATCTTAAAGGAAGGGGAGAATAGTTTAAACAGGATTTTGGGAAACTGTACAACTTTTCATATGTAACTGTTTGGCCATTGTTGGTGGTCAAGTGGTGAGGAGCACAGGTTTCACACAATTTATTAAACTATAAAAACCATGTAGTTTGTTTCTAGAATCATATAGAGGCATTCAATACAGTTGGCACAAGGTTTGGAAACCGTGCGGCAAGCCCGTTAAGGGTTACCATCTTTTCCAGTGGACGGATCATTTTTGGTGAATTTTTTATCAAACTGTTTGGCCAAACCATGCTATCAAACCATAATTTCAAAATCATAAAATCCTTAATCCACCCTCCCCTCTTTTTACCCAAATCGATCCCCCCTTCCCTTGGTTCTTTTTTTTTGTGTGTGAGAGGGTTCCCAAAATCATCTACCCTTTTTCTCCTCCCTCTATGGATGCATATCCAAGCATCCATGGTGATTTTCCATGATTTTTGGACTTATTTCCCTCCCTCCATATCCTCTCATAGTTTCTTGGTACTTCCTTTGGTGGGTTTCTATTTTGGCGGAACCCTAGATATTAGGTTTGGTGTTTGGTTGGTGTTTCTTTAGAACTAGGGCATGTATATTGTCTGTTGGGATCAGTTCTTCCTTCTCTTGAATTTTCATCATATCTGCACTCCATTTAGGTATGTGTTTTTTCCCAATTCCTTTCTAATGCATTCAATTTCATTCTTGGGTATTTTTAAATGATATACTAATATGTTTCACAAAATTGTGGTATGAATTATTTTCTTGGTATAGTGATCTCATGTTGTAGAAAATTAGCATAACTGTTTTTAAAATAGGTTTCTTCAAATATGTTCTATATCCATGCACATAAGGCATCTATTAAAATTAAAATTTAGTTTTAAAGTCAATTTGAGAACTTTTGGTGTAATTTTGACTTGTATATGTTTTTATAACTTTTTTATAGTAATAAATTGTTCTTAATGTGTTCTTTAGATTCAAATTTATCGTATAGTTGTTTTTTGTAAAAAATTTGGAAACATTATACTAGTTTTAGAATGCATAATGTTGATGTTGAAATGGTGTGACTTGTTTTATTGGTTTAAAGGAAAGTATTATTTCCAAAAAATTTCATGCTGGAAGATTTCATGGACACTCTAAGGGTGTCATTGGATGTTATCCCATCCATGGGTTCATAGTGTACACACAATGATGGGCATACAAATGAAGATGACACTTAAAATTGATCCTCTTTTTTCACCAAATGTCTCATTTGATTCTAAATGGTGAATTGTTTCCCTTGTGACCTTAAAATTGGATTCAAATTAAATCTTTAAATTTTTTACCATTTGGAAATTGAGACATGTTTTGGTATTTGATTGGCATAAAGGCTCGTTTGACCCATTTCATAATAATGCAAGTGTTACTCTAGTTTGAAAATGGTTTTCTCCTATTAAAAATGGAATTCTCATGAGTGGAATTTTCGAACCCTCAATACAAGAAAACCCCCCACACCATGAAGGGGTCACTTCCTATAGGTAGAGCCCCAATCAAGACGGTGCATTTTCATCCAAGACGGTAGAGCATCCCGAAGGGTAGTAGCCCGAGCGGTGACAGTTCACAAAAAATCCATCAGTATGTGTGGGTAGCTCCTCGTTTTTCCACCTATCATGATACTGGGTGACCCAGCATAATAGGTGGATTCCATGGGAGAGGCTCACCACAAAAGAAGACTCTGACGATTTGAAAATGGTTTTGTAAATTTCTTTGAATTTATAAAGTTAAAGGCTCATTTGGCATTATTACCATTAAAGGGGTTCTTTATATTATTTTGGAAATGGTTTGGATAATTTTTTAAATATATTGTAATTGATAGTGTTGAAGGCTTGGTTGTCTATTTATATTGTTTTGGGAAAGAGTTGTGATTTTGGAAGTACATATATCGGATTAGTTTTTTAACGTGTTTTAGGAAATTTTTGGAAAGATTGTATGATACGATGGCTTGGTAGGCGCTTTTGTATGGATACTTTTTGAATGGGAACACATGTGGTGTATTTACCCAATGTAGCTTATTGCATGGGTGGTATAAGTGTTTAGGGAAGGAAAGTGTAGTAGCGGCACGTAAGGAGAGTCACACATGCAAGGGACTCCGGTATTCAGAGTTTACTATTACCATGGGTTTCCTTGATGTCTTTTAGAGGTTACAGTTATGGTTTCTTTTCAAACTCAATGAGATGAATCTGTGCCCTTTGGATTTTTTAGAGGCTGGGTGGGTTATGCCAGAGGATTGGAAGTTAAACTGGCTTGTTGGTTATTGAATTTGGAGATTCCCTATATATCGGTAGGTGAGTCTGACCCGAGTACGTCCAGGGATCACTCTAGGTATTTTTAGGAAATTCCCATGGTTACTATCAATATTTATTTGTTTATATTCTGTTATACTTGGTTTATTATTTATACTATATTTTTAATTTGATAAAATATTGAAAAAAAATTTGGTTTTTGTTTTGGGTTTTAGTTAAAAAATGATAATATATTTTAAAAATGGTGATGTGGTGGTTATTTTTTAAAAAAAGGGAATGTTGTGTTTGTTTATTAAAATGAGAAAATACTAATTAAATATATGTATTCTAGAATACTATTATGGGGACTATTTTCAAGAATGTATATTCATTTATTCTATAGTGTATTCTTACTAAGATGTTAGGCTCACACCCAACTTATACCATATAGTTTCGGTAGACCCATGTTGATTTTTAGGTGCAGGTTTCTAGTTCGGTTTCTCATGGAGTAGGTTAGTCCAATGGATGGTGGTGACTATGAGGTCACCTGGAGATACTTTAGGCATGGTCCATTTTTTGTTTTGTATTTTAGTTTCTAATTTGTTCAGTTGTATTTTGTACCTGGATCAATTTTCATTATTTATTTATTCTCAATGGTTGGATTTTTCTTCTTTTTCAATTATTCAATTTGATCCTAGTTTATTGGAAAAAAATTCCCATAATGATTACGTTGATGCCCGGCACTAGTTCCCAGCTCGTGGGGATCAGGAACGCACTTGGGACCATGTCTCACATAGAGTTGGATGTCTGGTTGGATGGCCTCCTGGTTTTTTTGTTACACCAACTTTATATTTTGACACATAAGTATACCATGATTACACGAATTAAAGAAAATATTATATTGCATCCATTCTCAATAACTTTTTATTTTAGAGCTTTAGAGAATAAATAAAAAAATAGATTAATAAAACCCATTTCTATCTCAACTGGAGTACATTTTTTCTACTACATAAGAAACTAAATAATCCATAATAAGTCTTAAATATCTCCTTAAAATTCTCAATACATTATATTTTCTTTTAGATATATCATTTTTAAGAATTTTCCTTATAACTTATTGAAATGAAAATATAAGAAGAGTGAGATAAAATGTCCAATAATGGAAAATGTATATCTTAATATATCATGGAATGAATAATATTATAAGAGTAAATAATTATTAAAAAATTCCATATAACTGAAAACATGATCTTGAAATAAATCTATGGATGACATAACAATATAATCAATCAACTATATAATAAAAACTGAGTTCATGGTGATGGAATGAAAAATGTAGGAAATATGTCACTATCAAAGCCTCATCCAAGAAATAATTCTTGCAATAAATGTTTTTTCCAAGACAACATTCTCATAATCAATGTCTCTACGAATACATTATTCTTAAATTTGGTAGTCATAAACCAAATAAAGAAAGCATTTGTATTATTAGACCAATCAATTTAATGAGGGGATATATAATATCGAGCACCGCCTATCACTTCTTTATGTCCAATGCATTCATCATATGAAATATATGAATAAAAATACCATGAATAATCAAGTTCCCTTCATATAAATATGTATTGTAATTACAAATTATTGGACATAAATACTTTTTTAGAGGTTAATAAAAGTGATAACATGCTCATATATCACCCAAATAAAGTAGTTATATGGTTAAACAATAAAAAATCAACTTTTATAAGTAGCCAAAAATAATTTGTATCATAATAAAATTTATATGGATTTTAAATATTTCCCCTATCAATAAAAGTAATAGCTTTCTATGTAATGATACCTCAAACTGACACTGTATAGATTACGCGGTATTCAATTAATGTAACACCCTGAGATTTTTTTGAGATAATTTTTTTCTTTGATGTCTTGTGTTATAAGGAACACCATGATAATCTTGTGCTACATGCAACACCGAATAAACTTGCGGTATACACAACACAATTAATCTCTTCTGTTACACACAATTTCACGTTCTTTTGAAATATTTCATTTCACATAAGACTGAGTTTAAGTGAACAACTAAATATTATTTTGTTACCTTATAACATAGACATTATAATGTATAGTACAAATACTGTTATGTGAATTGGGAAAATATTCTTTACACATGTATATATAATTATTTATTTTGTGAAAAATTAATTATAAATAAAAATAAAACCCTTTTTAAATAAAACAAATTGTTTTTCTTAAAAACAATTCAAATGAAAATAAGTGAGTTTATAAAATAATAAAATTACTCTTGATAGATTTTATTAATAAATATATATTAAGTATGTTCAATATATTTTTTAAAATTCATCTTATATTTTCTTATACTTGATATAAGAACAAATTAAAATTTTCGGGCAAAATAAGTATTTTTTTCTGTAAATGAAAATTTTCAGCCTTTTAATGGTGCACCAATTTTAAATCAAGTTTATTACACATTTTTAGATTCTATTTTACAAGATAAACATCATATTTGAAATTAGAGTATAAAAATTTACTCCAGTATAATTTTTTATATTTTTCTGGAAAATATTATCTTTTGATTAATAATAAAAAAATAATACATTTTAATTTAAAAATATTTATTCATAAAATGTATTTATAGTCATAAATTATATATATGAATGGTTTTAAAGAGTAAATATATAATATTTTCATCAATTAATATAATTTAGTTCACATGAATAAATTTTACATTGAATTTATATTTAAAAACATTTCAATATTTTTCATGTTTTTACATTCAAAACTCATTTTCTCATTCTGTCCATGGGATTAATTTTAAATTAATTTCTATAACATATGTGTTTATAATTTTGAAAAATAAATTACATATTTAGAGTAAGTGGGACCAAATTATGTAAATATATTTATTATATTTTTGGGAAATATGAATAATAACTTCATTAATTTTTATTAGCACTATAAAAAGGTAAATTTGATAATTAATGGGTAAAAATATAATAAAATTACCCTAAAACTTGTCTTAATATCATTGGATGAGTGTGTTTTGACTTAAATCATCCTTGGGTATAAGTGGTATCCTTTTTAAGCAACTTGAATGAGATTAGGACATTCAGTATATTTTATTTAAAGAAAATTAAAGATATTTTACACAAATTTTAATAAATATATTATTTTTAATATAAGTTTATACAAAATATAAATTATACAATAAAAACTCATTTTAAAGTTAAAATTATTTTATTTATCAAGTTAATTTAATTGTAATTTTTTGAAATTAAATAATTACTTTTATGTCTTATACAATGATGAGGCAGAAATAATTTAATTAATGAAAAATATTTAAAATAATTTTAATTAAATTATTAATAAACATTAAAAGACAAAAACACTTGACCAAATATTATCGGTCAAGTATATATACAACAAAATCAACCAATGGACATGTTATTGAACATTTTTAGTAATATTGAAAATATTATGACATTTATAATAATTTATTTAATCTGATGTTAAACTTATCACATTTATTTTTTAATATATATATAAATTTTTTAATATATTCTTATCCATAATATATATTCTATTATAAATATTCCTATTAAATATAGAAGACTTATCTTCATCATGTTAATATATTTTTTATTTTTACCAAAAAAAATATATATTAAATAATTAAACAAACCTGATGTATTAATTATTTTATTAATGAAAATATCAAATTAAGATTAATAAAAATATTAAATTAAATAAAATTTAAGACAATTAATATATCCGACTAATTTTATAAAAAATCATGACCCCTTAGAGATATAATTAAAAAATTATAGGTTAAAATATTATAATGATATTTTTAAAAATCCATGAAATGAATAGTGTCAAAATTGACCCTATTGATTTTTTGACAAAATATTGTTTTATTGAATTATTTAAAAAGAATAATATAGTTTTAAAAATATAAAATAATTATTATATGGTCTAAAATATTCTATATGTTTCATCTTTTCTCCAATTTAGATAAAATTATTAAAAATTACACTCATTTAATATTGAAACATTTATTGCCTTAGTTAAAATTCAAATACAATAACGAAGGTCTATTTAAAATGATAAAGTTTAAATTAACAGAAAAACATGTATAAAATTTATTGGTTGATGATATTATAACCTTATATCATCTAATATTTGAAAATATAAATTTTTTTAGGTTTTCTATGTGATTTTATTTTATTACAAATTAATATATTTTGATGATTCTAAAAGTTCCCCTCACCTCAATTATAAAAGTTCACCTCCTAACTCACTTATTTACCTAACATTGATCCTTCATTATAAGACTTAACCTACCTATTTACATTATTAACTTCCATTGTTAAATTTTATAGGTGTTTTAGTTCTCAAAATACTAACTCTTGTGTCACTAATAGGAGATCTATAGGGAGATCATCCAAAAAAGGCAATCTCTTCTAATGATTATTTCAAATTTATTTCTTATTCTAATTCCTCTTCATGAATTTTTTCCACTATAACGTAAAAAATATAGTATCAATTATATTTTGATATTTAATTTTATGAACCTGGATCTTATTTTTAGGTATGGATCTTGTTTTCTCATCTATTTGCAGAAAAGTGGAGGTTTGGGAAATTTTAGGAGAACACATCATGTACTGAGGAGTACTCGTCGAGTACTCTGTTACCGCTTACGACCGAATCTTGGGCATGTAACATCTGAGACATGGCCGTGTGGGGTGACCTAGAGACCACCAAAAGCGGGGCCCAGTTATACACGATGTGTATCCTTAGAGAACACACCATGTATTTTTATTTTTAATTAATATATCATACCAGGACCACGTCTCATTTACAGAAACAACTTTTTCAAAACCTGTCTCATCCTGGAGTGACCTAAATCATCGAACATTCACTGAGCCACTAATTGGTTGTATGTTCTCTGAATCTAACATCTTTTATTGTGTTGTAATAACTATGATGAGTTATTAATTCTTCTAGATCTCATTCCCCTAATTTCTTCTCTTTCGTGAGATATCCATGGTTGATCATTTTTTATATTTTTGTAGATGAAACACTTTCAAGGTCGATTCAAAGGCTAAGGTTCAACTATATTGATTTTACAATGTTGATGAAGGTGGTTTGTGCCTTTCTATAGTTTTCTTTGAGTTATAAGTGACAAAAGTTATTAATAACCTAGTTTAGGGTATTGCATCTTTTGGAAACATAACCCTGATGATGCCCGTATTTATTTAGTTTCCAGGTTAAGGGTTGTTGATTTTGAATTAGGATTATTACCTTGCTTATGAATGTGATTTCCCATAATTTTTTATATTGTTCAATGGGTCTAGAACTTCTTGTTAGGTTGTTATGCATTCCATGCCTAGTGTTGTTAGGTTGGAGTTGATATTACATGACTTGCATCTGATATTCATTGTAGCTGTTTATCCAAGTAGTACTTGAGTTTTACTTTGGATTCTGGATATCGTTTGTGCACAATTGTATTACACAGGGTGGTAGGAACCTGGTGTTGTGAGACCATAGGGGTAATGTATACTGAGGGATTCCCCATAGTGTTTGTTACTTTACACGTTGCAATACCGTAGGGGGGGATAGATGTTGAGTTCTCCCTCAGAGTGTCTATAGTATACCATTGACAGACCATAGAGGGAATTTGACATTGAGTGCTTCCTCAAAGAGTCTATACTTTACCATTAAAATACTATAGGAGGAATTGATGGTGATTTCTTGATCACAGAGTCTTTTTCTAAGCTAACCTAGAGGGGTTTCACAATGAGAAAACCCCATAGGGTTTCATGTGTTGATTGGTTGAATAATTGGTAGATCTAAATGAATGTAGTTAAAACTGTAGGATTGATTACTTTGTGTACTTCCTTGTTTATTACTTCATTTTTCATATTTTCCTAATATATATATATATTCACTAATAGTTAGGAATAATTCATTCGGTGGTTTCCTGTTGGGATTCATCTCACATCTATTTAGGGCATGATTTTTAGACCAATCATTTTATATTTTTGTAGGTATAGGTAAGGGAAAAATATTTTCTACGTCAAGTACTTGATTGATGTGGAGCTGGAGAGCATGGGACAAATCTAAGGCTTTCGTGGCTCCTAGATTTTACTTATTTGCTTTGAAATTTAGTTTACTACTGTATTTACAGCATTGTGAAATGTTTGGATGCTTTCTTAGACATATGTGTCAAGCATCATTTATATATGTTCTCCAGTTGTTTATATACTTTCTGTCTTCCTCTATTTATTTATTGTATGGTATTACTACATCCTCTATTTTATATTGTTGCTATTCCTCTATGTTACTCTACATATGAGGGAATAGTTTCTCAACCATCACAACCAAGACTCTTGCTGCTAGTCAGCAGCCTCTGGAATTTTGGAAAATGCGCTTGAGTTCATGTGACCAACTGGGTACGGGGCACCTTTGGGTGGCACCTGAAAACGGGACATTACAATGTGATATCAGAGGATTTATTTTCTTCTAGACTTATATTTTAGAGCCTATAGACAGAGATAGGAAGGAATAGGTACTTGGTAATCAGGTTTTCCTAGGAGTAGCTGACCTGTATATATGGAAAAACTAATATTCCTCGATTATTGAAATTTTCTGATTTTTCAATTGTTATAGTATATTCGATTTCACCGTTGGGTGATTCACATGTTTTTTGATGTTATCATTGATATTATTGAGGTTCTATTTCTGTTTCAACCTATTGATATAAGGGTGTTCCATCTCATGAATCATATAGGCACCTTCTATAGATCACATTTCAGGCATTCTTGTCATGCCATTTATTGTGCATTCTTAATGCATCTTGTTGTCATAGATGTTGTGATTAGTATGCATATTGTTATAATAGATTCCTAGATAAAATATGATCTAATTGATAGGGTGTTGGTAATATGAAATGTTTCGTTTGAATGAACCCCAAACTTTGGTCCCCAAGGTGTTATGGGACATCATGTATCAAAATTTGGTGGATCATGTGATTGATTGAATTGTTATACATTGTGATATGAATTAATATGATTCCATATTTGTTTCATGGGTATTATGGTCCCCAAGAATCATAATTTTTCATTTTAATTCTTGTTTTAGTTTTTATGGGGTTCTGGAGTAGTTTCTGATGCTTACTATCCTGAAAAACCCAGAATACATGGAATTTGATGATAAATGCATGCCATGTGTCCTTATATTCTAAATGGAATTTTTTTTATTAAGTACCCATTGTGTACCATATGGAAAAGACTTGTAGTTATTGACTGTGTGCCTGACTGTGTGGGAAGAGACACGAGGTTGGGTTTTGTTTGGTGGAACACATTGTGTACCGGCAGCACACATAGTGTTATAGTGACCTTGTATCCAGCTGTGTGAATGAGGACACATATGGATGAAACTCATGTTGTACACATCATGTTCTCTTCATACATTCCATGTAGATTCTACCATGTGACTAATGAAACAGATGGTTATGACCTAATGGATACACGCCATTTCCATGTCACACAATCCATGTATAGTAACCTAGATGGGAGCCTTGTGTATAGTCGTGTAGAGGAACTCGGGCTGGGGGAAAATGATTCAAGTATATGTCGTGTCTCAAGGAGAACATGTCATGTGTATCAATGTTTCACTACCAGTTTTGGGCAGAATTACACAGCCATTTAAAGGGTTAAGGGAACATGGAGGGTAGGGGTCATACATGTTGTCTATCATTATTTCGTAAAACATGAATGTTCTCTTTATCCTATTCCCTTCCTGCACACATTCATGAGCAGGACCACCAGTTTCTCATCAGTTAGTGAACTGGTGTTAATTCATCTATTTAAGCTAAGGTAGAGGTCATACTTGTAGTACTTAGAAGAAGGGTTTTTAACAGTCGTAGTGTGGATCATCTCAGGGATCACAAACATCTTCACTAGGCCACGACGCAGGTTGGGCTTTTTCTCTAGACAAGATCCAGCAGGATAATGATCTCAAACCCTCTACAGTTGGAGGTACAATTCTAGTTACCTAAATTTTATATTCTTCAGTTTTTGATATAGGGGTTTCCCACAGTTTAATATTTGTTGTTGTTGTGGAGATACATGCTCTCTGTATCCTTAATTCTTCTAATATCTTGATGTTGTACACTCGTTTTAGAACTATGATGGCTAGTGTGCATTAGTTCAAGGAGTTATCTCTTGAGCGTGTAGGGTGTTACTTTTTATGGGACCTTTATTTCATAGAGATGATGATCTATGATATCATGATTCTTGGAATGTACTAGTTGGTTCCCTTCTAGGATATTACCGATTTCTATCATCTTATGGTGAGTTTCATGTCACCAAAGGTCGGGTGGTTTCTACATAAGCGCAAATTGGATGTCCAAGTGAGTAGAGATGGACCCGAGCATCATGGGTTGGGAGGAGTTACTGCCCAGATTTCTAGTCAGTATCTGGATGACCAGGGGACTTCATAGATTGACTTTCATCTAGTGGTGGATGGTTTCAGATATTTCTTTCTATAGGAATTTCAGGTTTACCTTCCGAGCTTGAGGTATATTAATCTATTGATCTTGTTCTAGGAGTAGCATTGGTGTATATTCCTCCTTTTGGGATTTCTACACCAGAGTTACAGGGGCTCAAGAAGCAGTTGGATGAGTTGTAGGAAAAGGGTTTAATATGACACAGTACTTATCCTTGGGGTTCAATTGTCCTTTTTGAGAATAAGGTGGATAGTACCCTCATACTAAGTGAGGATTATCGGAATCTAGACCAGTTTATGGTGAACAAATGATATCCCTTACTAAGGATTGAAGATCTCTTTGATCAGATTAGAGGATCCCAGGTGTTCTCGATGATTGACTTGTGGTCCGGTTATCATCAGTCACACATTAGACCATTCTATATACATCTTATAGCCATTAGGAGCAGGTATGGTCTATACGAGTAAGTGGTTATGTCATTCGGTCTCACGAACGCACCTGCAGTTTTTATGGAACTGATGAACGGAGTGTTATATCCACACTTGGACTCCTTTTTGATGTTTTTTTGGATGATATATTGGTGTAATATCACACTCAACACGACCACAACACACATCTTGAGATAATTTTGAGTAAAATGAGAGAGAATATTTTATATGTTAAGATCTCAAAATTCCACTTTTGAATAGACCATATCCACTTCTTGGGTCATGTTATCTCAGAGACAGAAGTGTTAGTAGTCCCAAAGAAAGTGATGGCAGTAATTTCTTGAGAGTATCCAAAGAGCTAATTTGAGGTGTGGTGTTTTCTAGGGATAGCTGGTTACTACAAACATTTTATACCAGTCATTTCACGCTTAGTAGAGCCTTTGACAGGCCTGACTAAGAAGGGTGTGAAGTACCTGTAGACAGATTCCTGTGATTCAGCATTTCAAAAGATGAGAGGAAGGTTGACTTTAGCACTGATTGTAGTTTTTCTAGATTTGGACAAGAGTTACACTATTTAATATGATGCATTAGGTATCGGGCTAGGAGAAATGCTTATGTAAGGGGAAAGATTAATTCTGTATGAGTCTTAGCTGTTGAAACCACCTAGAGGAATTACCCGATGCACAATCTTGAGTTGGCTGTAATTATTCATGCATTTCATTGTTGAAGACATTATCTTTTGGGAGAGAATTTTGTGGGATACACTAACCACAAAAGTCTCATGTATATATTTATATAGTGTGATTTTAATTTGAGACAACGAAGGTGGGTTGAGTACCTTCAATCCTTTGAATTTGAGATTTCCTACATGCCTAGAAAAGTCAATGCAGTGGTTGATGTGTTGTGTAGGAGGACTCAGATACAAGGAAGTTAAGAAGTCCATTAGTGAGTGGTAGCGTATGGCTCTATTCTCTGTGATGCATTTTAAGGTACCTGACAGACATGGATATTCATTCCTTTCTTCTGTAGCTGTTACCTCTACTCTGCTTGATCAAGTGCGAATAAGGTATCTATCAGATGCTGAAGACCTAGTTTTATAAGAGAGTGTGTCAGGAGAGGACCCAATTCCTATATGGGCCATAGGCGAGGATGAGATATTTCATTTTCATGGTTGTGTATGGGTGTCAACAGACATATGTGCAGAGATGATGTGGGATTTTCATTATTCAGTTTGGGTAGTTCGTCCTGGTGTCACCAAGATGTACTGAGATTTACACAGTCAGCATTAGTGGCCATGTATGAAGAGAGATGTCACTGGTTTTGTGATGAAGTGTTCCACCTGTTAGCAAGTGAAGGTAGAGCATCAGTGACTGGCTGGGATTTTTCAGTTGTTACACATTCCTGAGTGGAAGTGGTATAATGTTGTGATGGACTTCATGATATGTTTTCTGAGGTCTCCTCGAGAGAACGATGCAGTTTGGGTTACCATTGACAGACTCACTAAGGTTTCACACTTCTATCATAGTAAGGAAACCATCAGTGTTGAGGATTTGGGAAGGTTTTACATTCAAGAGATAATACTTTTATATGGAGTTTGGCAGTCTGTCATTTTAGACAGGGATACCTGTTTTGCATCACAGGTTTGATAGGCACTACAGAGGGCTTTGGGTCAACAGGTACATCAGAGTACAGCTTACCATCCTTAGATAGATGGTCAGTCTGAGCATACAATTCAGGTATTGGAGGACATGCTTCGAGCATGCCCCATATATTTTAGAAGATCTTGGGAGAAGCACATACCTTTGGTAGAGTTTTCCTAGAATATTAGTTTTCTAGAAACCATCCAGATGGCACCTTGTGAGTCTTTGTACGTTAGTCCATGCTGATCACCCCTATCTTAGCTAGAAGTAGTAGAGGCATCTATGCTGAGACCTCATCTTGTCTAGGAGACCATAGAGAATGTGATGTTTATTTGTAAGAGGGTAGCTACTACATATTCACTGTATATGTCTTAAGATGAATGATGGTGATATCCTTTGCAATTTGAGGTTGGAGATCAGGTTTTTCTACATGTCACACTGATATTGGGAGACATGAGGATTAGGAGATAGGGAAATCATTCCTCAAGATACATCGGGTCATTTGAGATTTTGGGGAGAGTTCTGTTGGCTACCTATTGATTGCAGTTACCTCATAGGTACTAGGTTATGCATGACGTCTTCCACATTTCTCAGTTATGGCATTACTTCTCACACCCATATCATTATTTTTAACCTGAGGAGGTTGAGTTAGAGGTACACACATCGTTCGAGGAGTATCCTATCCTTATGGTTTATCGAAGTGCAAAGGATCCCTATGGCTGGTATATTCCTCTATTATAGGTGCTATAGTAGCATGGGTGAGTAAATGATGAGACTTGGGAGAGGGAGACCGATGTGAGATCACTGTGGACAGAGCTATTCGAAGATTCATTTTTACCACCTTCATAGGGAAATTTGGGGAAAAAATTCTTTAAATGGGTAGTTTGTAAGATCCCAAATCTTCCTTTCATGTATTGGTCTTGTTTTTTTGGTATTTTAGGGGAAAATTGGATATTTTGGAAATTTTTGGAGTACATGTCATGTACATAGGACTACACACCGTGTACCCTATTACAGCTTACGACTACAACTTGGGTGTGTAATGGCCATGACATGGTCGTGTGTGGTGACCTAGAGACCACTGAAAGCAGGTCCCAATAAAGGCTTATAAACACTGTGTATCCTCAAGTAACACACTATGTATTTTAATTTTTAATTGATATACCATACCGGGACCATGTCTCATTTACAGAAACGACTTCTTCTAAACCTGTCTCGTCAAGGAGCTACGGGAATCTCCAAACTTTCACCGAGCCATCGATCGGTCATCTGTTCTCCAAATCAAGCATCGTTGATTGCATTGGAATAACCATGGTGGGTTCTTCCATCTTCTATATCATCTCCTCCTAATTTCTCCTCTTTCGTGAGATATCCTTGGTTGATTGTTTTTGACACTTTTGTATATCTACCGCATTCTAGGTCTATTAAAAGGCTGAGTTTCAACTATATCAATTTTATAATGTCATGGTAGGTGGTTTGTACCTTTCTATTTTATTATTTGAGTTATATGTGAAAAACATTTTGAATGCCCTAGTTTAGGGTTTTGTGTCTTTTAGAAACATAAGCCAGATGATGCCTTCATTTGTTTTGTTTCTAGAGTAAGGGTTGTTGATTGTGAATTTGGTTTATTACATTCCTTATGGATGTGTTTTTCCCATGATTTTTCATATTGGACGTTGGGTCTAGAACTGCTTAGTAGGCTATTATGCTTTCCATACCTAGTGTAGTAAGGATGGAGTTGATATTATATGACATGCTTGTGATATGAATTATAGTTGTTTAGCCAAGTAGTAATTGAGTTTTTCTTTGGCTGCTATATATCTTTTTTGTACAATTATATTACAAAGGGATATGGGATCCTAGTGTAGTAAGACCATGGTGGAAATGGATGTTGAGGGCTTCCCTAGAGTGTCTATTACCTTACACATTACGAGACTGTATGGGGGGATGGACGTTGAGTGCTCCCTCAGAGTGTGTGTAGTATACCGTTGCAAGACCACTATGGGAATTTAACGTTGAGTGCTTCCTCGAATATTCTATAGTTTACCATTAAAATACGACAAGAGGAATTTATGGTGAGTTCTTCCTTAGAGTGTCTTTGTCTATGCTAAACTAGAGTGGTTTCACTGTGAGAACTTCAAATAGGGTTGCTTTTGTTTATTGGTTGAATAATTGGTAGATGTAAATGAATGTAGTTGAAATTGTAGGATTATTTACTTTGAGAACATCCTTGTTTATTACTTAATTTTTCATATTTCCCTATTATATATATATTCACTGAATGTTAGACACAGGTCTTTTTGTGGTTTCCTACTGGGATTCGGATCACACCTATTTGGGTCATGCTTTTGGGCCCAAACAGATTATATTGTTGCAGGTATAGGTATGGAAAAGATCCCTTCTACTTCAGGTACTTGATTATAATGGATATAGATAGCATGGGACCAAGATGATGCTTGCAATGATGTTGGACTTTACTTTTTTCTTTTTACTTTTTTTGGGTACTATATTTCTAGAATTGTGAATTGTTTGGCTAATTTTCTAGACATATATGACATGCATCATTTATATAAGTGCTCTAGTCATTTATTTACTTTTAATCTTCGACTGTTTATTTATTTTATGGTACTACTGCATCTGATTTTATATATTTTTGTTATTCCACTGTGTTACTCATCCAATGAGGGCATAGTTTCCCCACCCTCACAACCAACGCCCTCGATGCTATTCGGCAGCCTTTGGTGTTTGGGGAAATGCACTTGAGTCGATGTGACCAACCAGGTCTGGGGAACCTTTGGGCGGCACCTGGAATAGGGAAATTATAGTAATTATGATTATGTTACAGCTATATTCCACCTTTTATCCAATCTATGAAAAATAAAATCCCTACATGTGCGTACTTACGTATTACTGTCTCCACAATGTGTTGTAATCTGTTTTTGACCACCACTATACTTGGATGTGTATGATGATGGAAATAAAAACTAAATATGATTATTATAACTTGATATTTAATATATTACAAAAATGAATACCATCTAATTCCATACCATTCCATAATTAATGGAATGATAGTGTCACTCGTGCCTACGTATATCAAACCGTCTCCACGATGAGATATGATCCATTCTATATGATGATCATTGAAGTAGTATTATATAAATATATATAATGAATAATTATTATATATATTACATTTATATCATTCTGTAAATTATATTACTACAACCTAAGAAGTATAAGGAGAACATATATGACAAAATATTTCTTGATAAAATGAAGCAGTTAATAACTAAAAGGCGAGTAATAATGAAATATTATTAACAAATGAGTGATAATATGATCATATTTGGTATCAAAAATATATATATGGTTCGGGAATAAGTTAATTATATTATTTAAAACATTATACATTTGTTTAGAATTCATACCAATGGAATTAGACCTAAGGTAATGGATTATTATTTTTCTTGCCTTTATTCCTATGAGACACATATAGTATATACTACTTGTTTCATCTATATGGTGTGTATATAGCCCATGAATATCATTACAAGTATTATCCAAAAGAATATATTATTTTCCTAATTTTATTTCATTCATGGGACATAAAATTCTGTTGATTATAATGTGAAGATAATTTATTTCACAATCTCTACAAAATTTAAAATTGTTTCATTTTAGGTATATATTGGGGAATACTTACCATCCATATCCATGTTTTCTAAAAATGTTTTCATAATATGTTTTAATATTGTCCTATGTATATTTCAATTCATTTTTACCTTCTACTACACCATTTAAAAGGAATCTTTCTTTCGTTTTCTTAATGAGGAACTTTTTGACTTATATTACAAAAGTTTGAGAAGAATGTTTTCTTTTAACATATATAGAAAGAACTGATTTTTTTGTTTTCATAATTCCTTATTTATATGAAGCTTCCTTTATAATATTTCAAGTTTATTTTCAATGAAATTGTTTAATTTAAAAATTTCATGTCCTTTTGAGAAAATTAAACATTTTTTTAGAAGAAATTATATTATCCTCAAGAATTAATTGCATGTTTTCTATAACATTTTTTTCCATCTAAGATGGAATTATTTAATACGTTTATATTTCAAGTATACTATCCCAATTTTTCCTATGGATTGATTATGTTTATGATTTAATTTTATTTTTCAACTCCATTTTTTTACATGGATTATGTTATGATGGAATGATTTTTCGAAAACATATATTATTCCTTGGTTATGGTATGATGAATGATTTATGTTTTTGTGGAACATGAAAATATGATTTCATTTGGAGATTAGTGGTACCTATATATCCCTCAAATGAATGGGGTAAAGATTTATATCCCATGAAATAGATGTGACTAGAATGGGAAATGGTCTGAATTCAGTAATATAGGTCTAGAAGGAGAAATGGTCTTGGTTTAGTAATACAGGGCTGGAATGGTAAGTAAATCTGGATCAATAACATAGGAATAGAATGATAATTGAACTGAGTTAAGTAAAGGAATTTTTCCACTATGTTTTTGGAAATGATCCTTGGATAATATGGAAATTATTTTCTATCCTTATATGTTTTCCACAATTCTATGTTTTTTTTCAAATTCTATTCTCTGGTGGATAATGTTACTTTATGATTTATGTCTGATTAACTACCACGATTTATATCATGACACATGATTTTGATATATGTTATACGTTTTATGCATTTCAAAAGTTATTTTCATGTTTTTACATTTTTATGTTCATGTTTTGTTTGATATTTTCATTTATTACCATAACTAAGCATCGAAGCTCACCATTTTTATATGTTTTCATTTTCCCAAGATAAAAAATAATGGTTTTACGTTTGAAAACTAAAGGGGTTTATTTTTATGGGATATGTTGAAGATCATTCACTAAATTATAAAAATATGTTCCAAGTTTCCAAAGGCACTAATCTAATACGGTATTTTAGCATCTATTTTTGTAATTTTTTATGTATTTAGAAAAATTAATGTAATATTAATGTACTTCAATCATGGGTCATTAGAGTTGGCATCATATCAAAGGTTTATTCAACCTTTGGAAACTAGGATGTGAATATTTTAGAAAGATCCCTAGATCAATTTCTACGGATATGACTAGGGATGTACTAAGAATAAGTCTAATAATAGGTTACAATCCTATAATTTTGGTAATTATCATAAATAACCTATGATTAAAACTAAGATATCAAACATTGAAATATTATAAATAATTTATATTAATTATGTATTTTTAAACTATGATATGTATTTCTCACAATTTTCTTTCTAGTCTTAGTCAATAGCCAGAACTAGATAGAACATAGTTAACATTGACTGTTTCATATGTGAAAATCATGGGAATTACATTCCCTAAGTGGAAATCTCATAAACAGAATCATGATGGTGGAATGATTATTGGTTATACAGTTGAGGTTAAAGAAACTACAAATGACATGTGAAAGTTAAGTGATGATCTAACCATATTATTTACCATAAACATAAGAATCATGATTAGATTCAGGTTGATGAACCTCAATACATGATTCAAATTTCATATTCATAGAATCAACAAAAAATGAAGCTTGATTAATGGGTTAAGAATTAAGTTGGTTGATGAAAGCTTATATGTTTTCGAATTCAAGGATTAAATATAAGTATTTTTAGTATAATTTTTTCCTTAAGGATTGAAAAGGATGTGTTGAATGGTGATGAAGAAATAGAAAATTCATTTAAGGGGAATGTAATGTTTTGATTAAGGGATGGAAAACCTTAATGTGTTCAAGATGTGGAGAAAATTATGTTAATATTGGACAAATATATGTTGGATATGATTAATTAGATGATACTAATTAAGGATTTGTTGGCATATCGGTTATGCTATCATGGATGAATTTTACAAATTTTTTGGACTTAAGGAATATTTCTAATAAAATTTGGAATAAGGAAACCAGAATGTTTTCAAAACGAATTTATGTTAATTTAGGTTATTACCATGTTTCAAGAAAATACATGATGACGGGAATCATATGTTTGAAATATGACCCTCAAGAGCTACTTTGTGATATATGGGGGATAAATGTTAAGCTGATCTAGTTGAACTATTCCTAATGTTTTGTATTTTTAAATTTTAGAAGGATTATATATTTATCCATTTATGGAATTTTTATGATTAAATTCAGATGAATTTTGGATGATTAAATTATTATCTCATAATAGGTGGATTTTTTTTATATTTAATAACGTGTGATAAACATTTTATTATAAAGATAGATAGAATTACTTACAAATATATATATGGATCTCACGATCTGTTAGTATTTCATGAATTTAAAATTAAACATAATTTCATGGAATTAGATATTAAGTGGAAATTGATTAAGGCATGACAAATAGTTATACTGTACTGAAATCAGGTAAGTATGTCTTATCATGAAAATTATTTAATATTATAAAAAAATCTTTTTGTAAAAATGTTTTTCTTATTTTCATCAATTTGATGATATCAATGACCCATTTCACAATTCTTTAGTATATGATTTTTTGGTTGTTTAATTTCTCTGGATCTCCCACTTTTTTTATCAATGATCTTTATCTATCTCAATGATTATTAACTCTTTTCCTCCATACCCAAACCTTCACCTATGTTCCTCTATGTAAATACTTATTTTTGAGTTACATTAGGTAACCATAATTTTTCTAAGAATAATATTTAAAATTAAGTTTTATAATTCATTTTTATGATGTGGGTTTTTATGAAAGAAACTTTTAAGTATTAATCCTTTTATAACCTAGAAAAATTTTAATGGTGAAATTCATTTTAAGGGGGGTAGAATGTAACACCTTGAGATTTTTATGAGATACATTTTTTTATTTTATTTCTTACGTTTTAAAATAAACCAATATAATATTTCTCTACACACAACACCATTTTATCTTGAGTTATACAAAACAGTATAAATGGATTTTTTTTCACAAAATTTCAAGTTCTTTTGATAGATTTTATTTCATGCAAGACTGAGTTTTAGAAAAAAACTAAATATTATATTTTAACTTATAACCAAGCCATTATAATAGAGAGTATAAATATTATTAACTAAATTATGAAAATATTCTTTACAATTTTATATATAATTAATTCTTCGATGATCTATTAATTATAAATGAAAACAAAACATTTTTTAAATACAAGGAAATATTTTTTCTCAAGAAATATTTAAATAAAAATAAGTGGGTTTATAAATTAAAAAGAATATTTTTGAAGGATATTATTAATGAAATATATATTTAATATATTCAATATAGTGTTTAAAATTCATCTTATATGTTTTCTAGACTTTATATAAGAACAAATTCAATTTTTCATACAAATGAAGTATTTTTCAAAACATTCAATTTTTTCACCTTTTGATGGAACTCCCATTTTTAATCTAGTTTTTGAAAAAACTATATAATATTTGAAAAACTAAATTTATTATTTTAATTTTCAGAATCAATATTTACATTGGTTGAATTGTTTGTATTTTTTTGATAAGTTTGACCTTTTAATGAATTGTAAAAAAAATAATGCATTTTAATTGAAAAATACTTCTTAATAAAATTTATTTAGAGTTAAATTATACATTTGAATGGTTTTAATATATAAATATATTATATTTTTATTATTTAACATAATTTTGGTCTTTGGAATTAATTTTACATTTAATTTATTGGTAAAATCATTTTAATCTCTATCATGTTTTAAGTTTTAAAAATTGTTTTCTCATTCCGACCACAAGATTAATTTTAAATTAATTACTAAAACTTATGTGTTTAGAATTTTTAAAAATGGTTTCCATATTTGGAATCAGGGGTTTCCAATTGTGTAAATATATTTCTTTTATTTTTGGAAAATATTAATAGTAACGTAAATAATTATTATTAATATGGTAAAAAGTTAAATTTGGTAATTAAGGGTAAAACAAATATCATTAAATTACCCTAACACTTGTTATAATATCATTGGATGGGTGTTTTTCAACCTAAATCTTCCTTTTTTCAAAATAGTATCATTTTCAATCCACTTGGATGTGATTAATATATTAAATATATTTTATTTAAAGAAAATTTAAAGATGCCATACTCAAATTTTGAAAAATATCACTACTTAAAATTTTACACATATCATTGGTTCAAACCATTGCGAAAGGGCCTAAAACTGTTGGGATATTCTGTACCAATGATTTTCTGAACTGTTGGTGTGTTATCCATTGCAGTAGCTCTATGCCAATGGTTCATTAGAAACTGTTGGTATAGGATGTCTGAATGTAATCTATGCCAACGGTTTAAGTAAAACTGGTGGTATATATGTGTACTAATGGTTCTTAAATTGTTGGAATATATGTATACAAACTGTTTTTGATCCATTGGTATATATGTGGTATATATTTATTCCCAACGGTTTCATAAACCGTTGGGATATATGTTGACTAGTAAACATAAGTTGGAACCCACTACAATATAACAATGGTTCTGTAAACCATTGGGATATCCTGTAATCCATAGAAAACATAAATTTCCCCCCACTGTACAGCTGCACCTCCCATAAACCTTCCCCCCACTGTAAACCTGCACATCCCATAAACCTTCACCTCCCACAGCAAACATAAGTTACAAACATAAGTTGCAAACACCCTCGGTATTCTAAAGCTAGGAAACCCCCCCTTGTAAACCTACACCTCTTAAATCCATTGTAAACAAAAACCTACACCTTAGTCTTCCAAACCTGGGAAACCCACTATAAATCTGCACCTCTTAAACCCGCTACAAACCGGAACCTTTTAAGCTGGACAACCCACTGCTCTTAAAACCTCTGTAAACCAAAACCTGCACCTTAGTCTTCCAAATCTGAGTAACCCACTGTAAATCTATGCCTCTTAAACCCCCTGCAAACCTGCACCTCTTAAGCTGGACAAGCCACTATAAACTAAACAATTTCTAGTCTTCCAAAGCACATGTAAACAACCCACTTTAAACTTGTAAACATGAAAATATTCTAGATATAGAGGTTATAATAAAACCCATCATATATGAAACTAAGCTTATTCAAGTACTAGTCCAGTCAATAATATCCTTTTCATGGTTAATGAATGATCCTATATAGTTCCTTCCTCATCCAATAAAAATTTTCTTTATAACTAAAAAATCAATGTGTATAATTCTTATTTATGTAATCAATTTATAAATTAAAATTTTATGTCCATATAGAATACCATTAATCCCCTCTATGTCATCATATCAAATTATACATTAATTTTTTCTAGTCTACCCACTGGATGAAATATCTCATCTAAAAATATACCATCAATCTAGGAGTATCTCTTTCACACAATTCATGAGGTAATTATTTCTTTTTTGGGTATGAGACTTATTTGTGTCTCAAAGACTCTAGTGGATTCTCTAGTGTAACATATAAGAGTACCCAGAGGACTGACATTTTTCACTTGGATAGTGAGACATTTTTTAGATGGGGGTATAGGTCCGAAGTTACTAGAACCTTGTACCTATATGGTGAGCTATGATATAGACCAAATTCCCTTGTTTTTATTTCATACACATGTTGGGTGACAAATTCTAACAAGTATAGTGATATATCTTAAGGAATGACAACACCTTGAGTGATAAGGTGTTTCAAGGACCCTTACTTGAGTGATAATTATGTTATCATATTTTAACATGATATCTAACCCTACCATTATTGATAAGGTAGAGGTAAAGATAATGGCCTCACCTTGAGTGATAAGGTTTTAGATTAACCCAACCATGAGTGATAATAGAGCACTTGAAATGTGATATTAGACCTATCATGGTTAATATGGTATTATTTTAAAATATGGATTTAAATTGATCATAATGTATTAACATGTATGTTTGTAGAGTGATAAAGTTTTTTTGTGATATATAGTGGTATGAGACAATACCTTTAGTAGTATGGTAGATGTTGGGAGTTGAGTGATTACCTGTATTAAGTGATATGTATTAGTCTAGGTTTGGATACATGACTCTATCTGAAACATTCAGGTTGTGGTTGAGTAATCATTAATACTCCCTATTTAGAGTATTTGGGTATTGGATGGGTTTCATGTATAATGGTACAATGATGCAAGTTTTTTTTTCAGAAAAAAGTATCTATGGTTGGGTATCATGGAAACCTACTTATCACATGATGACCTAATACACATGGAGTCTTGGTGTCCTAGTTGGAGCATGACATCTGACACGATATGTGTGTGTATTTACTTTTATAGCATTTACTTCTCTCAGTTATACATATATGTAAATATATATTAGTGTCTCTTCTTGAGATTCTAAAGTCATATATTTCTAACACCTAGCATGATCAACCTGTTTTGTAAGTATATCTTATGATATTTTTACTAATCTATGAAAAGATTATGTATAGAATTTGGAGGGAGTAGCTCAACAGGGATTGAAGGAGATGATATTAGGGGGGTGATCAAGGATGGAAATAGATCCTATTGTGTATTTTTTTTATTTTTTTTATTTAGGTCATATTGGGGGGAAATTAGTTGATGTCTAACTGTATGAATCCATAATGTTTATTATTATAAAATTATGTTTTTTTATGATAATACCATTAAAATAGAGATATATGTGTGTTTGTTGTGTGTGTGTGCTGGTCATTTTCATTCACAACTATGAATGGTGTGAATCACACCATGATTCTATATCAATATAGAAGAAATATATGTTGCAATGTTGTGTAGGTATCTCCCCATATCATAATTGAATCATGAAATATATAAATATCTGTGCGTGTGCTGGCCATTTTCATCCACAACTATGAATAGTGTTGATCCCACCAGGCTTTTATAATCTTTTCAGTATTCCTGACGTTTTCATGCAAAGAACATATTTTTTAATTCAAATAAATATACTAAATAAGACTCCAAGAAAATTCACTATAGTTTTCTATTAACTTATTCATGTTTTCAATCATCATCCATTGAAAACTATTATCTATCAATCCACATAGTCTACAAATATATCCTCTTAAATCCACAACATAAAAATCCAAATATCTTGTGAGAAAACCTCCAGATATATTCTCCATGTTGTCCATAACATGGAATGATTTTAAACCTCAAACTGAATATCTGTGGCATAAAAAAACCATTCAAACTTTCCTTTTAAAATCTTGAACCGCAGAACATCGAAACTCACTTTTTAATTGTGTTTCCAAAAAAAATGCCATTGCCCTTAACACCAAGGGGTGAAACAAAACTTCTTTATGCAATATTTCCTTCAAAACGTCATAAACCTTGACCACTTTCCCATTTTTCTCAACTAAAAAATCCTGATACACCAAAACACCCTGCATTCCAATACACAGGTCCACCACAGTGAGCAGAATGCCTTTAGTGAGTATCCCTAGTATAATTCTTCTCATTAGGACATGGGGGAAATGTTTCAATATGAATATTAAAAATAGGAGGCACTAAATCATATGAATTGGTGGTGGTACGATGAAGCTTATGGTTGGTAGAACCATAAGCCTGAAAGGAGTTAAACAATGACACCAATAGTGTTTTTAGATATATGGGCTCAGGTAAACACCCAAAGGGATGGACAAGAGGTAAGGAAAACACCCCAAATGGGTTTCTCCATAAGATAAGGTCACAAAGGACATGATATAATGAATAATCAAATTAATATTCTATAACAAGGGATCGCTGGAGGTTGTAGTGAGCAGCACAAGAACACAATGTCTAAATGGAAACGAAACAACGGAAAAGAATCATACACCCTACACAAACCATTTACAAATTCATTCACTTCACCTAAACATGGAAATTTAATTTATAATATTCAAAGGGTGAAAAGAAAGGTGCCATGATCAAGGAATATGGCTACTTGGACTATGTCATTTTTGCTAAATGAGTCTGATAAGACAATTTATATTATTCAAAGAAAAAAAATAACTAGCCACAAAACAAATAGCTATAAGAAGCATATGGAAAACTCAAAGCAAATCTAAACATGATACAAACAACTATCACTACTCTTTTTTTAAAAGACAGTGCACCACTGTTTCAGGGGTTTTATTATAAAATCATGGAATTGCTTTACCTCACAATTCATTTAATTATATTTAACATTTATTCTAAAACTCATTCAGCACAAAACAAATGCAATAAGTTAAGGAACTAAATCTACATAACTGTCACTGTGAGTTTTCACAGATATCGCAGATCTGTTGGAGGGGTTTTATTATAAAAACATGAATTTATTTATCAAATGAAACAATTATATTAAATAACACTTATTCAAGATATGCAATTAAATATAATTAATCATAATTAAGAAAGGAGATAAATTCAATTTAAAGAATTCTTAAATTAAAGACGCTACGAGAGGGACTCTAACTCAAGGTGGAACCAAGCCATCCACTTCAGATCTTGGAGCTTTCTAACTAAAAGTTGATGCTCCTCCACTGGGTATACGCACCTTCACACTCATGAAAGGATACCTATCCCCTATGCACACACCTGAAAGTCCATGAGCATGTGCAAGGGGATCATTGCACATATACTTATTTGTATATACCAGTCTCCAATAAACAGAGTATAAATTTATATATATATATATATATATATACATGGGCACACCTAGCCCCATAAGTGCATAATCACTTCCATGAGTGACTATACAAATAATTGTGGAACCCACATACATATACTTATTTACTTATGCACACATAGGCGAGTCGCCTTTAACTTGGTGACTCGATACCAACGAGCAGGGATCAGCACACTACATAAATGATATTAAGAACCTCAAAAGAGATGAAGGACACTACATAACCTATGAGAAACCATCCAATGGCATTAAAGCCTTACCAAGATTGGCAGTGGATAACCAAATCCACCCAAACCAACAAAAAATGATCCAACTCACTATCAAAAACAAAATATGGAGTTATAAAAACTAAATCCCCAAATACATGAGGTGAAAGACAAGTAGTAACCATAAAATCTTACCTCAGATCAAAGCTGGTGGACTGAATCAATCTAAACTCCTTCTGGCCCCCTTCGCATAATATAACCACCCCTTATCCATAGAAAGTAGTCAAAGAACTTAGTGTCCAATGTGATAAAAAAAACTAAACTAAAACATACATGTCTCCTATGACTATACATGTCACCGCCCGAAATAATAGAACCACAACACCCCATGGGTCAAATCATGTTCCTGCAAGAAATGGGGAAACATATCAATGTTTCAAAATGATACTATCAAGTTGTAAACTTATATTAATTAACAAATACTCTTCCTATTAATTGTATATAAACAATTTTCCCGATATTCAACATAGTTTCATTTTGTTCAATACAAGGGATGAGGTCTTATTATTCTAGGTTTTTTTGTTTAAAGTTAAGATATTTATTTAAAAATGTTGCATGTATTTGGCATTATTATTTATGGTTTTTGTTCTTATCCAGTTGGCATGGGGCCTATCCACATGAATAATTCATGGAATGTAGGGTTCAGTTGACATTTATGCACTTTAATGTGATTGATGTCACTAACGATGAGGACTCTAATATTTAAATTAAAAAAAACCCTATATGGTGTTATCCTGTCTAACTAATTGGAAGTATTCTACACATTTGAACCATAATATTACTTCTAATTAATAGTATTAGGGATCATATGTTGATATTTTCCTTAATGGCTACTACATAGTCTCTCTAAGTAAGAAATGTATATCAACCCTTCGTGGATACTGGGCATTAGTGTCTGTAGTTATAGAGCTAATAATCATTTGATATTACAAGATAAGATTCAATGAGTTATCTATAAATTAATGATTTAATTAGGCCATTATTGATGGATAGATTAACACTATATAACTTAGGAAATCCTTGAACATCTCTATATGGATTATGAATGTTTTTCATATGAATCTGATATGTGGTCTCACCATGTAAAGGATGTATACCTCCGCTGGTGCCACCTCCAACTCATTAAATGCCATCCCCTTCCGAAGGACTTACCTCAAAGAATACATAAGAGGAGAAATGTGTGAGGTAGTCAACTAAGAATCCTCTCCCAAATTAATCAAGTAAGTAGTGGGTTTTGTGACTTTAATAATCAAATTTCTTTAGTATATCTTTCAGTATAATGAAAGTTTTAAGATCCTCTATAGACCCATAAACACTAACATGATTTTTCGGTCATTTATTGCCATCAAATTGATTATAACAATGTTCCATGGGAGTCATGGACTCTAAGGAAGGTAAATGAAAGGAAATAGATTAACATAGTGGACCTATAGATATGGTGTTCACAAGCCACCTAGATTTAGAGAATGTTATTTAGTGATTTTATGGAAACTAAATCACACTGTCACTAGGACTCCAAGTGGATAAGATATTGATTGGGATATGAGTGGTGTAACATATGTCTTAAAATTGGGATGATATTTGTATAGACTAGATGAGGATTTATATCAAGTAAAATCTTCCCAAAAGGATTGGGCCTTGTAGTTATAGGTTTAAAAATTGTACATCTAGCATTTGATGAGGAAATACTTATGAGGATGGATTGGAATCTTGGTAGTTTATTAGAGTGGGATGGTCCCATGGAGTATATAAAATTTATTATGAATGTTTTTACTCTATTTAATGATTCAAGAGTTCAACTAAAGAGATGAAGGATGAGATTAAAGTGTGGGTATTGTGTATTTTCAGAAAGATTGGAATTATAATTCCAAGAGGTATGGTGTGATTCATCTTTGGATGGAACCTAGTTAGTGGGACTGGGTTATAATACAAGATTTTGATGAGGTTGTTGACCGGATTATTGAGAATATAATTAAGTAATGGTAGACATTCCGAGAGAAGACTATAGTGTGTGGGATGAGGATTATTGTCAATGAGTAGTGATAAGGATGGGTCCGAGAGACCCTAGAGGATTCCCATGTGGATAAGATAACAATTTATATGGGTTCGACATGATGTTCTTTTGTGACAAGGATAATCATGAGGTAAAAAATCCACTTTTTCTAGTTTGATGATGGCATGTCCATTGAGGCATGGGATAATCCTCGAGAGATGATTCTAGACTATGTGACTGAGAGGATAGAATAGGAAATGTTTGATAGGATTGGGTGAGTTGACAACCCATGCGAGGATGATACGATATGTGGAGACACTTAGAGACACTTAGGGTTATTTATGCTATCTCATGGAGACACTTGGGGATATTTCATGACTCCAACATACCCTTGAAAAGTTCCCACACAATGTTTTAGAAAAACAATTCCATCTCATAGAAGACCCCAAGGCTCCTATAGCTTCCAATGTTTCCTCACACTCACACCTCACAGTATTACAGTATGCAAGTGATCTACGTCAACTAGTCAGGATAGCATCACTACCCTCCATCCATAGAAAGAAGTTAAATACCTAAGTGACCAATGAAATAAGGAAAATAAAATAAAAAATAAAAAAAATCATACATGTATCCTGTGAATATATATGTCACTGACCAATATATAATAACCACAATGCCCCATGGGTCAAATCATGTTCCCGAATGCAAGTGGAAATAGTTCCATTTAATAATCTCTTCATTTTTAGTTATGTTTTCTATATATCATGTAGTTGGAAACACCATACTAGTACACATATCCATCGAATATGCACCTATTCTATATTTATTGAATTGAATATTGTGCCCATAACCCTCTTCGATATGGAAAGAACTTCATAGGGCCCACAATCAATGTTTAGTAGTTGATCCTACTCTTGAACGCGGTTGGGAACAAGTCCATAAACTAGATGGTCTACTCGGTCATGGGGGTTAAAGAATTTCATTATAGTATACTAAGAATAAAGGAATTTGTATCTTTTCTACTAACAATGGTAATTTCTCAAGGCTTGAGTGCCAATCAACTTCAGTTCCTTAGTTAATGGATCCTTAACTATCTTTAGATGTCAAGGGGTGTCTCCCATGGGTGTGTTGTGGTGTGTAGTGTTTATATATTATTTATCTGGTGATTCCATATTGTTGGAACTGTGTATTTCATGATCAGTTTAATAAATACATTGGTCAACTAGAAAATACACCCATAGTCAATAGAGATATACCCACTTTTGATAGAGAATATCATCTAAATAACCAACTTGAAAATCCAAGACCAAAATTTTTCTTTACCAATTCCAATTACATAATTTATGCAGAACCAACTTATGTTTTTTAACAAATCAATTAAATGTAAAGAAACTCCTCACAATAACCCATAAAATCTAATATAGCATCACTCACCTCCAATTAACCCACATCATTGCACATCTTAATGACGATGCAACCTCATCACATATATATCATGATTAACAAAAAATCCAACACAATATAAGGTCTAATAGGAGTCTATAGAAGAATATATGTGGTTTTTAAAAAAACATGAAATTTTTATTGAATGCACTATTTGAATGAATGGAATACGACCTGTGAATCTAACCCTACATTTCTAGAAGACTCTATTTGGAAAAAATTCAAAATTTACCCAATAATTCACCACACCATGAGTTGGTTACTACCCAAAACTATTGAAAATGAATGATTATTATGAATGGTTATCTTCACTATGAACCTAACAAGGAATTCCTTGTTGAATCATTTTGTAAAAAAGAAGACTAATACTTACCTAGAAATACCGATCAAGAAACCTGGTAGGAGGAGAGGAGCCAAAAGTGGGGGACATACCACTGGGTGTTCGAACATGGGGGGTCTCGCACACAACTAGAGAGGGGGAGAGGTAAGTTTTCAGAGTAGATTTATCCAAGAGGGGAGGGGGATGTCGCTATGAGAGGGAGATGAGAGGGGAGGGGGGAACATTGTCGGGAGCGAAGAGGGGAGGGGGACGTCATCATCAGAGAGGGAGCAGAGAGGGGAAGGGGAACATCGCTGGAGGAGAGGGAGGGGGTCTAGGAGGGAGAGGAGGAGGCCAAGAGGATATCGATATCAAGGAGGGGATGTGGGGGTTGGGAGGCAGAGGTCAGGGATGGTTCACGTGGGATGAAAAGCTGGGAGGGATCCCTAATTGGGTGGCTTTTATTCTATTGTTAATAAAAACCGTATATAATATTTTTCATTCCCAACAGTTTTGTTAAACCATTAGGAAAATCCAACATATAATACCGTATACCAATGGTTTACTAGAACCATTGGTATAGCTTCTTTATCCCAACGGGTTTTTCAAACCGTTGGGAAATAAGTGTTGGTAAAGGCCAGAAATCCACTAGTGTATATTATTTTTAATATAAGGTGATACATAATATAAATTAAACTATAATTTCTCATTTTAAATCTAGAATGTTTTTCTATATGATTTTAATTTATTTTTAATTTTTATAAAATAAAAAATTACCTTAATGGATTCTACAATGATGATGTAGTAATTATTTAATTGGTGAAAAATACATAAATTAATTTTAATTAAAATGATAATTACCATAAAAAGACCCAAATAGTTGATAAAATATTATTTTTTGAGTATATATCAGCCTTAATCATCCAAGGGTCGAGTTATTGACCATTTGGAGTCATATGGAATAGATTTTGAAACTTATAATATTTTATTTAATGTTATGTTAAATTTGTCACATTCATGTTTTAAAAATATAATTTTTTACATAGGATTTTATATGAGATATATTAAACTAAAAATATACCAATTAAATATATAAGAGTTACTTTTCCATGGTATTTTATTTTTAATTTTTTCCAAAATAATAAGTATATTAAATAAAAACACAATACTAATGTAGTAATTATTTTATAAATGGAAATTTCAAATTAATGTTATTAGAAATATAATTTTAATATAATTTGGGATAATTAATATATCCAATAAAATTTATAGTTGACCATAAATTTTAGGGATATAATAAAATATTTTTTTGGTTAACATCTTATCTTGATATTTTAAAAAATCCATGAATTCAATAGTGCCAAAATTAACACTATTGATATTATTTCCAGAATAATGCTTTGTTAAATTATTTAAAAATAATAAAATAACTTTAAAAATATAAAATAATTATTATATGGTCTAAAATATTATATATGTTTTATTTATGGACTAATTGACATAAAATTAATAAAAATTATACTCTTTTAATTTTGAAAAATTTATTACCTTATTTAAATTTACAATAGAATAATTAAGGGTTAATAAAGATGATAATCCATAAATTGACATAAAAACTTATCTATAATTTATTTTTTATGATATTACAACCCTATATCATATGAGATTATATAATATATGAAATCTCCAGAAAATTTCCATTCTAAAATTCCCTAGTTACATTATAGAGGTTTCGGTATTCTACGAAAACTGACTCTTGTTTCCATAAGAGGAGATCTAGAGGGTGCTCGTCAAAAAAGAGGTGATCTCCTCTACCGTTACTTTCAAACATATTTCTTCTAATACATAATCATCATGAGTTGTTTACATTATAATGTAATAACTATAGTATCACTTATATTCTTATATGTTATTATTATTATGTAATAAATATATTCCACCTTTTATCCATCCTATGAAAAACGAAATCACCACACCTGTGTTTGTACAGTTTACAGTCTCCATATCGTGGTGTAATTTTCTTCCACCACCACTTCACTTGGATTGGTATAATTGTGGATGAAATAACTAATTATTATTATTATAAATTGATATATATTTTTTAACAAAATATATATCATCTAATTCAATACCATTCCATGATTAGGGGAATGATATTCTCACTCGTGCGTACGTACGACCTACCATCTCCACGATGTGATATGATTCAATCTAGATGATATTAATTAAATAATGATTATATAAATGTATATAATGAAGAAATATTATATATTTTACATTAAGTTACTTCTAGAAATGATATTACTATATCCTAGGAATAAGAACCAGAACATATATGATGAAACACGTCTAATAAAATGATGAATTTAATACCCGATAGATGAGTAATAATGAAATCATATTAACAAACGAGTGATATTATGGTCATATTTAGTAACATAAATATAAATATGGTTATGGAATAAGTAATTGACATTATTTAAACCATTATATATGAGTTTTGGATACGTACCAAGGTAATTAGTCCTATGGTAAGGGATTATTATTGTCTCACCTTTATTTAAGTGAGACACATACCATATGCACTACTTATTTCTTCAATATGGTGTATTTACTTACCATGAATATATTTTATTATTCCTATCAATAATTAAACGTTATTCCATAATTTATTTTCTTTCATGGGGAATACCATTCTATAGAATATAATTTTAAGATTATTTAATTCAAAATCTCAATAACATTTATAATTGATTCATTTTATGTCTTTGTTGAGGAATATTTATCATCCATGTCCATGTTTTCTAAAAATGCTTTCATAAATTTTTTAATATTTTCCTAAGGATATTTAAAGTAATTTTTCCATTTTTCTAAATGGTTAAAAGGGAACCTTTCTTTCTCTTTCCAAATAAGGTACTTTTTTTCTTATCCGACAAAAGTACATGAAAAAAATTTTCTTTTAAATTATATGAAATTAATAGTTTTTTACATTTTCATAACTCATTATTTATTTGAATATTCCTGTAAATAATTTTAATTTTATTTACAAAGAAATTATTTTCTTTTAAAATTGCATGGAATTATTAAAAAATAAAACAATTTTTTAGAAGAAATGATATTTTCCTCAAGAATTAAATTCAACTGTTCAATCAAAATTATTTTCAATCTAAGATGTAATTTTTTTAATAGGTTTATGTTTTAAGTATATTATACCAATTATTCCCATAGTTTTATTATGTTTATTTTGGAATTATATTTATGAAATCCATTTGTTTTTCATGGATTATGTTATGATGGAATGATGTTTAAGAAACCCATTTTATTCATTGGGTAATGCAATTATTAATGATTTTTTTTGCACATCTAAGAATTATTTCATTATGAGATTAGTGAGACATATATCACCATAAAATTAATTTGTTAAAGACACATATCACATGAGGTATATAGGACTGGAATGGTAAATGATCTTGTTTCAATAATACAAGGACAGAATGGGAAATAATCTCGACTTAGTAATACAGGGTTGGAAGGATAAGTAAACCCGATTTAGTAAAACATGACTGAAATTATGGGTGAACTTGGTTTATTAAAGTACATTGAACACTATTATGGTCTTATCAATTATAATTTTATAATATGGAAATTATTTTCTATGAGTATATGTTTCCTACAATTCAATGTTTTATGTCAATGCTATTTTCTCATGGCCCATGTTACTTTATGATTTATACCTTATGAACTACCAATATTTATTTAATGACTCAATATTTTGATATATGTTATACATAGTATGATTTTCAGAAGTTATGTTCATGTTTTTACATTATTATTTTCATGTTTTGTTTGATATTTTCCTTGATTACCCTTAATGGTCTTCTAAGATCACCCTTTTCATATGTTTTCTTTTCCCCAGTATATAAAAAATGTTTTTGGTAAGTAAAATAAAGGGATATATCCTTATGGGATATGTTGAAGATCATTCACAAAATTAGATGAATGTGTTCCATGTTTCCAAAGGCACTAAACTAATATTTCCTTTGGGTGTCTATTTGTGTAATGTATTAAGTATTCTGTAAAATTAATGTAATATTCATGTACATAATGCTTGGGTCATTATAGTTAAGTCAATAATTTCCCTTATAAATTGATGTATGGAATATAGGTGAACACCCTTCAATAAAATAAAGGAAATATATAGTGTTTATAGAGGAAAGGCATTATAAGGAGAATCATACCTATGTCATAGGATGATTTGGAAATATAAAGGTGGTGATGGATCATTTCTTTGGTATAAAATAACACTACCTAATTCATATATAAAATAAGTTTAATGGTATTATTTTATAAATTTCCGCAATAAATCATAAGGTATGTCAAAGGGAAATGACATAGTTGAAAAAAAAACGTTTTTAGTAATTTAGAAAAATCAATTTGGAAAAATGAAATATCCCTTATCTTTTAAAAGTGTTTTAAAATAATTCTTTTATAAAATTTTGAGAGTAAGAATTATTTTAAAAAAAATGAAAATATAGATTGTAATATTCAAAAAAAATTGGAGGAAATCTGTGTACACATAGAAAATGATAAAAATTGATTATTTTCACACAAAGGTGAAAATAACCCATATGAAAAACATTAAAATTTTATTTTAAAACTTTTAATGAATGTAAATTTTCAATATAATGACCTCAATAACTTATTTTGGAAAATATAAGGACATTTAAATATACATCAAATGAATACATATATGGAAAATGGGTGGTCCTGAGGTGAGAAGAAAAAATGGGGTAAGTCTGTTACAAGAAACACATCAGGAGAATATGAGTCAGGTGAAAATGACATTTTGAGGAGAAATAAAAAATTCATGAATATAAAAATAAAATAATGAGGTATTTAGATAGAAAATAATTCCCTATATGTATTATTTTTTGGAAAAAATCATGATTTTAAATAGAAATGAAACTCTTATAGTTTGAGTAACATTTTAATCAACCCCCCTTTAAAGAATGGGATTGAAATTGAATATTATGGTCCATGAATAAAATATAATACTTTATATAACATCTAAAATGATCTATCTCTACATAATATAAAAAATGGTGTGAAAAATAAAACATGTTTCATGAATTTGGAAATGAGACAATAAAACCCTTACCTTAATTCATAACATTCACTAGAGTGCTCAAATATCATGTATAACAAAAAATTATATTAATGTCCTATTTTTTAATTTTTTTAATATCTATAACCTCTTATGAAGTTCATTTAAAATCATTATATAGATGTATATTTGTTATTTAATATCCATTCCAATATTGGGTGTGAGTAATCATGATTGTTTTTAACTAGTTTTGTTATAGTGGTGTTGTTATTCATTATTTTTCCAAATTTCATTTTTAAAATATCATAAAATATTCATGGATTGATTTTTTATAAATTTTTTATCATATTCTTAATTTTCTTTCATACATACTTTAGTAATAATTCATTATGATGAAATCAGTGATATGTTTTTTTTAGTTTATAATGAATGGATTGTATGTATTAATTAATGAGTATAATATTATTATTATCATTACATAACTAAAAATATATATTAATTTATTATTTATATTATATATTATCATTAAATATGTTTTCATAGTGATCCATTATATTATTTTATAGCATTTTTCAAGTAGGTTGTTGGATCGACCTAATCTTTAACATATCATAATTAATGGATTATTGAGATTGGGAAAGTGGTTTATTTTTTAAAAATTTCATTTTAAACAAATAATAATTAAATTATTTAGATAATTTTAAATTTTTTAATCATATTTTATGTTTTTTTAATAAATAAGAAGTAAAATATATCAAAATTTATAAATGTTACTTAACGAAGGTGGTTATCTGCCCAACGCATGATTTGCATTTTCATTTCATGACGAATGAGAGATAAATAAGCTGTATTATAATTTTACTCTTAATAATAGTAATTATATTACATATTTTAAATTTGTTATTTTATTTCACCCTTATAATCATTGTAGAGAAGAAGTGGTGAAAAAATAATTTGTCACTTCGGGGTGGTGATATTCTGCAAAACGCATGAATGGTGATTTTTTTATTAATAGAAAAAGGGAAAGGTGGTTAATAGTTATTAAATTATGAGAATAAAATTATTTATAAAAATAATAATTATACCATTATATAGGAGTTATATAATTATATTTCCAAAATTATGAAATAAACAGAAATAAATTAGGAAAAAAGTTCTCATGTCGAGGACTTGGGATTTCCCTTAGAAGACTCCTGGGAAAATGGATGTATTGGGATAATTAATTTTAAGATAATTCTCAATGAAAAAACATATTATTATATTATTACTTAAAAGGGAATGTTTTATAAATGATACCAAATTTTGGGAGTGGTCTTAGAGGGGTTATGAGAGGCCCATTTTATAAGTGGTAAGATTGGAATTTTTTTAGATATTTCAAATTAATATAAATTTTGATCATGTTTCACATGTCCAGAAGGGCTCTAAAATACATAATTATAGAGTGGGATATGATATAATGTCTGTAATACCTAAAAATTTCTTTTGAATAAATTTTTTATACATATTTTTAAGTCTTTTACTCAAATATTGTTTACT
The DNA here is from genome assembly GCA_963277665.1 of Viscum album. Classification (NCBI taxonomy): domain Eukaryota; kingdom Viridiplantae; phylum Streptophyta; class Magnoliopsida; order Santalales; family Viscaceae; genus Viscum; species Viscum album. The sequence continues at coordinate 1,304,680,688 of OY728127.1, forward strand.
TTTACTATTTTTCGGTTTCACAGAGTTATCATGTTTTTACGTTAGTAAATCATTCTTATGTCTAAAAATAGAAATTATTAAATAATTTATAAAAATTGATTCCAAATATTAAATTCATCATATAAAATTTCTATGTGTGTGAAATAAAAATTTTAACATTATCAAATGTAAAATGTAAATACTCATTTTTAGAATTAAGGTATTTTTCATATTAAAATTTATGAGTATGGTAAAATTGTCAATGTATTTTATTTTGATTATATAAATTGTTTTATCGTAAAAAAATATATCTATATTTAAAATAAATTAAAAACCAAATTTCAAAAAAATAATCTTTAATTAAATTAAAAGGGAAAAAAATAATATTTATTAGAAAATATTACTTATGTCCCTAAAATGTTAATCATAGGTTTCATAAATTCAATGTAGTATTTTTTTAATGTTTATTTTTACTTATTAAAAACGTATTTTATAAAATAAAATCTTTAAAAACTATTAATTATTACTTATATAGTTATAAATTTATATATTTTGTAAAAAAATATTTTTACTATTCACCTAAAAAAACTATTTCAAAAAAATCAAAAAAAAATTACCATAAGGTATAAAAATATTATAAATCCAAAAAAAATTATTTTAAAAAAATTTAAATTATATAATTTAGAAATTTAAATTTAAAATAACAAACATAATAACATAATGAAAAATGCTTTCATCAGAAAATAACCATTTAAAATATTATCCATTCTTACATTTAATTCTTATCAATTACTAATTAGTGTTAATAAATTATTATTATTAAAAATATATTTTATTCATAATATATTTAGTTTATTAAAATAAATCGAATATAAATAATATTTTTGGAAAGGCTATATTTTTAATCATAAATTAGTTTTCTCTGTTCTTTAGATATACTAAATGAATTTTTATCAATACCTTAGTATTAATAATGACATTTATCTTTATTTCTAAATATATTTAATAATTACTTTAGCACTATTTTTACCCTTCAATTCTGTAGATATATATTATTATATGGCATTCTATGATTCATTTTTTTGGTGTTGCATGTGAAGGAAGCTATTGAACACAATTTGTTTTAAAGAAAAATTTATAACTTAAATTCAAGGGGTGTTAAACTATCCCCCCACTATATAAATAGATTACTAATAATTTTAATTATAATTATCTAATGGAAGAATGTAATGGATCCATAAGAAAATAAATATATATATTCTACTAAGATATCCGCCTCAGTATCCTTTTTCTAACTAGGAAACCATTGATCCCAAGTATTCTTCCTTAGAGGTTATTAGGGATATGAATTCCATAGCTTAATTTTTGTGGTCATTTTTAAAAACAAATACTATAACCAAAAATTATTCGATAATGTCTATGAAAATCATAGTAAATGATCATATGAATATTAAAACTAAATCATAATATATATTCCCTAATGACACCTTATTTTTAACTTGTGATACTTTTATTTCAACTATATCACACTTGGTTAATCGAATAAATATCTTGTTTTAATCCTTGGATGCATTAAGTTTTGTTATATCATAATTATTAACTTAATTCCTTATCATAATAAATCATTTTTAATGGATTGTAAAGAAAATGTGCTTTAACAAAGCATGTCCCTCGGGAGTGTCTATCAATGTGTGTAGTCTTAGGCCCACTCATCATGAACCAATGTGATGATAAAGTTAATACTCAATCAATATTTTAGTGTGATTAACCCTAGGTTTATTTGTTCTATATCTGCATTCATATTCCATTATCCAAACAAGGATTTAATTTCCATGAGAACCACATAATCTCTACTTTAGTATGTTATCTTATACATAGACATATCTCTTATATTATCCCTATGGTTTTTACTAAATTTAACTTATCTTAATATCTAAAATATTTAATACTAATCCATCAAAAATAAAAGGTTATCTATAACTTTTAAATTATGAAAAACCTTATCTTATAAACCATTAAATTATCCTCAACAAACATTATAACCTATAAGATTATCAAAACCCAACTCTGATGACATATGTGATGTGTCAGACCCACAATCCTAGATACAATGGTAAAAAAAATACATTACATATTATCTTTGATACCAACTATAGATTCATGGACATAAAAATCCCATAATTTCACGAATTAATAAAAATATTTCATTACATACGTTCCCATGGAATTTTAGGTTTATAGATTTAGAGAATGAGTATTAAACACTAACTAATAATGAACATGTCTTTCTAAACTAATGTAAAATTTTACCACTATATATGAAAATACATAATCAGTAATTAGTCTTTAACATCTCCCACAAATTATACAAAAAATCTATTTTCTTATAAATATAACATGTGACATTTTTTCCTTCATAACCCAAGGAAATGAAAACATAATAAGGGTGCTTAAAAATGCACAATAAGGGAAAATGTATATCAGAAGCTGTCATGGCATGAATAATATGGTAAAAATAAATAAGAGTAAAATCATTCCATATAACATAACACATGATCTTGAGGTAAATCATCAGATGACATAGTAATATAATCAATCTCATGTATAAAAATAACTAAAATCATAGTGATAAAATGCATGATGGTGAATTTATTTTACCATGAAGGCCTTAGTCAATACATCATTATTTTCATAAAGTCCGTAACAAAGACACCATTCTTTCCTTTTATGTTGAAACCAAGAAATATTTCGTACATTGGGTAGGAATACATGAAATAACCAAACCTTTTGTCTTATGAGACTAATTGATGCATCGAGGGTCTATATAAAACTAGTACCCACTTATCACTTCTTTAAGTATAATATAGTCACCATATAAAATATTTAAATAACATTATCATGTATGATTTACTTAACATCATAGACATCCATATTGGAATAACAATATACAGAACATCAATAATTTTCCGCATGATATTAAAAGGGATAACATAATCATAAAACATTTAGAAAAATAATGTCAATGTTTAAACAATACAAAATCAACTTGTGTAATTAGTTAATACACATTCACATCTGAATAAAAAAATAGATTTTGAATATTTCACTAATAAATATACTGAATATATATATAAGGATACCTTAAACAAACATAATATAGAGAAAGCATTGTATGGTGAAGTAAAAATCTTCCCTAATCAAATGAAATATGATATCTTGTTGAACACACTTTAATAAAAGGATGGAAATATTGAATGTTAATTGAGGAAATGCATTGTAAGGAAAATAAGTCCTATAATAGGGGATGATTTGGAATGATGGACTCATTGATAGATCATTTCCTTGGTAAATGTAACATTATATTATGAATCAAAATAAATAATATAGAAGGTATTATTTTAAAAATGTCCTCAATAAAGCATAAGATATGTCAAAGGGAAATTAATTTGATGAAAAACATGTTATGATGTTTTTGAAAAATAAAATTTGAAATAATAAATATCCTTGGTCATTTGAAAGCATTTTTAAATAAATATTTTACAAAAATAAGAGTTTAATAATTTATTTTCTTGAAAAAGTATCATAGATAAGTGTTTGGATAGAAAAAAAACAAGGAAAATACATTTTCACATAAAAAATGTTAAAAAGAGTTTATTTAGACAATATAAAAAATGGGCCATATACAACAAATATTTGTTTCAAACTTTTTAATAACTTTAAATATATTGTAAATTGTACTTAATTAATTTTTTAGGCATATATATTAACATTTTCAAAAATATATAATGAATATATAATGGAAAAAAGGGAGTTTCCCAACCAAAAAGATTATATGGGGTCAGTTTCACTTACGAAAAACACTTCATGAAAAAATTAGTCAATGAGTGGACATGTAAAAACCCATGAATATAAAATGAAAATTATTAGGGTTTCTAGAAATAATGAAAATTTTCCATATGGATTATTTTTTCAAAAAAACATGATTTTAAAATATTATTGGCCACAAAACCCTTATGGTTTGAGTAACATTTTAATCAAAACCCCTTAAAAGAGAGGGGTTAAATTGAACAGGATATTCCATGAATAGAATATAATTACTAATATAAAAAAATAAGATTATTAGTGTATAAATCATTAAAAACCCATTGTTGGAAAAATCAAACACATCTCATGGACAAGAAAATGGGACAACGAAACCCTTACTTTAATTTCTAACTTCCTAAAGTGATTGAATATCCCATTTAAAAAATAAATATCTTAATATCTTATTTTAGAAAACCTTTAAAATAAATATCCTTCAATAAACTTCATTTATAATTATTCCCTACATTTATATTAGTAAATTATTATCTATTTTCAATTTCAGGTTTGAATATTCTTGATCATTTTGAACTATTTAGATATTAACGGTGTTGTGAATCAATCTTCTTACAAATTTCAACATTACCATACCATACAGTTTAATATAATTGATTTTCTGTAATTATTTATAATTTTTTCATATCATAAGTATTTGTAGTTATTATTCATGATGATGAAGTAGGTGATGATCTAGTTTTGGAAATTTAAAATGAGCAAATAATGTTTTCTTAATTAATGTGTTGAATATTATTGTTAACATTCCATAACCAAAATAAAAGGTTTGTTTGATTATTTATTCCATATAGTAACATTAATTATTTTTTTCATACATATCCCAAATATTATTTTATATCATTGTTCAAATAGATGGTTGGACCGACCAAAACATGAACATACTATAATTAATGGATGATTATTATTATGAGATTGGATTTTCTGGCATAATATTATATTTACAGATGAATAATTATATTAATTATATACATTTAAGGTGTCCAAAATACTTTTTAATACATTATAAGGAATATTTAATCTATATAAAAAACAAGATACATGAATCCATGGCGGTGGTAGTCTACACAACACACAATTAACATTTTCATTTCTTAAACAATTTGAGGGAAGGAAGTTAGATTTAAAATTTTCCCTTCATAAAAATAATTGTCTTTTATATTTATAATTTATTCTTCAATTTAACCCTTATAATGAGTAATTATTGGAGGTAGTTAAAAATGGATGTTATCACTTCATGAAGGCGGTAGTCCACATAACACAAAAATGAAAGTTTTTTTATTAATATAAAAGAGGAAATGTGGTTAACAGTTATTTCCTTGGAGTAATAAAATTCAGTATACACACAATAATAATTACATTATATAGGAATTAAAAAATTATATATTGGAATGTATTAAAAGTAATGAAGATAGGAAAAAATTAATCATGTTAATGACTTGGGCAGTCCCTTGTAAGAGTCCTTAGAAATAGAGGTCTTAGGAAAATATATTGTAACTAGAGGATCAAGGAAAAGGAATAGGATTATATTGAAAATAAAAAATTAATATCTTTTAGTGGTAATTTAATTTTGGTAGTGCCTTTGATGGTGTGGTGAGAGGTAGCTTTTATAAGTGGCTAGAATGACATTTTTGTAAATATTTCAATTTAATATAAATGGAGAATATGTTTCACATGTCTAGAAGACATAAAAATGGAAATTTATGTATTTGAAAATTAAATATATTCTATAATTCCTCAACTATTTATTTTAACATATGTTTTAAACATGTCTCTAACTCTTTTACTCTTAGAATTTTCACCATTACCACTCTTGGTTTTACCATGGTAACTAGTTTTTACCTAAGTAAATAATTTTTTATTCAAAAAATTAAAGGGAATTTTTTTTAAAAAAATAACCTTATAGTTAAATATATTATATAAATTTTATTATATAATATTTATATCTGTTTGAAAACTCAATTTTAATAATCGTGCATATAACATGTAGAAACCCATTTTTAGAAAAAGTGTATTTTTATTCTTAAAATTTCTATGAAGGGTAAAATTATCAATGTATTTGATTTTCACGATATAAATTGGGTTTTTATAAAAAAATAATTTTTTTTGGATTTAAAATAAATATAAAACAAAATTTTACCAGAATAATATTTAATAAAAAAAATACCAAAAAAAAGTTTTATTGCAAAATATTACTTAGGTCCTTAAAATTTTAATCATGGATTTTATAGATTCAATATTTCATTTTTTTTTATAAATGCATATTTTATAATTATATAAAAAAATATTTGACTAATTAATGGTTTTATAAACTTTTAGGTCTTAATTATATAATTATAATGTCATAGTTTTGGTGAAAATGATATTTTTCAATTCACCTAAAAATAAACTATTTCAAACAAAATATCAAAAATATATCTTAGGATAATATTCTCAACATAAATAAAAAATAAATTAAAATTTTTAATATTAAAATTGTAAAATTTATAAATTCATCTATTAAATAAAAGCATAAAAGTATTTTGAAATTTGTCTTCAGAAGAATATTACCTTTAAATGAAATAATTGTTCTTACTTTAAGTTCATATAAATTACTCATTATTGTTAATATATTATTAATGTAATAAATATATTTTATCCCTAATATATTTAATTTCATAAAATAAATTTCATAAAAAATACATTTTTAGAATTGTTACATTTTAAATCATAAATATTCTTTTTTAGTTATTTAGTTTTACTAATTGAATTTTTATCAACACCTTATTATAAATAATGAAATTTATTTTTTTCTATATATATTGTATAAGTCAATTAACTCTATTTTTATTTGAAATTTCTATAGATAAATATTGATGGTTATATAACCATCTGCATTTCATTTTGGCTTGGTGTTGTGTATAAAAAAAGATATGGTTCATGTTAGTTTTTAAAGGTAAATTTATAATTTAAATTCTCAGGGTGTCATTATCCAAGTTTGAACCCATAATGAAAATATTGAGGAATCCACTTGAAAAATCGGAATGATTGAAAATAAAGAAAATATGAAGTGATGGAATCACACCAATATTTCGTAAATCTAGTTCCATGCATTTTTTAAGTAAGAACGATGAATTAATTAACCTTGTTTTCATCAGAGTCGGGTCTCAGAAAAACCTGGGTCATGGAATTCACTATTTAACTAAAAAACCCCAATTTTTTATGTTCTAGTAGTTCAGTTAATTTAAAAGGTGGGTGAAGAAAACCAAATTTTAACGTGGTATTTAACACACCAAACAATAATGAATAATCCTATACACTAATCAGTGAATTTAAAAATAAATCCCTCAATTCGAGAAACAATGTTCATATTCAAGGAATTGTGAAAAGTTAGTAAATAAATGACCAATGGAGAAACCCAAATTGTACAAATAAAAAATTAATAACTTACTAAATATATTCCACCTTTATTACATTTCTTGTAAAAAATTAACTACCAACTCATTATAATAATCAAAGAGAGTATGAAAAAAAAAACTAAACCCCCTCTCGGAGAAGAAAACAACAACTAAATAAGAGTTTATGGGATTTCATTCTTGATATATGTGTTAAGAGACTAATATAATGTGTATAGAACTATAATTCCCCAACCCCAAAAGCTCAGATCCTATGAATTATTACATTAAATTGGAATTATTAAAATGAATAAAATCCAGAAGGACCGTGAAGTTTAGCAGTCTTGGAAAGACAGATTACATAAATGATACCCATTATACATTGGGAAATAAAAATAGAACAAGGTAAACAACCAAATTAAATAATCTAAATACATAAACACTTATTAAAAGATATGTTCTTCATAACATAGGGACAATATAATAAGGGTGAGATCAAATACTTATTAAGGTTATGAAATGCCAAAGCAATAATGAACCAATATGAATAAATTCACATAGAAAGTCGAATAACTGAAAAAACATGATATTAAAATAACATTATAAGGCAAGATCAAAATAGAAATTTTGCAAACTATAAAACATGACATTTAATCAATGGACTGAAAATGTATTTTATCCAGAGATATATCGATGCAATATCTCAAGGATGAATAATATCTAAATCTTGAAAATGAATTGTATCCATAGATATGCCAATGAAATATATCATGGATGGATAATAACAAAATATAAATGAGGGTAATGCATAATAATTGGACTCTATGTTTCTTAGTTACATGGTACCTTTACCATCAATACATTTCACATGACCTTTTACAAAATATCATGTTAAAGCCCATCTAATTGTACAAATGATTCATCTCATGAGACTTTTGGTTTATCCATGGGATATATATAACAGGGAACCACCTATTTTGTACCAGTATAAAGAATTTATCATATTCATGAAAAATTTGCCTTAACACGATGTATCCGTATTGAATAGAATATATGGATTTATCAATAATTCCCATGTTTATCCTATAATGGTAAAAGTGAATATTTCATGAAAATGATATGCAGTTTAGTAAATAACAATATACATTTTGTGATTATATGGATATAAAAGGTAAATTAAAAATAAAAATTATTACAATAAATTTATTGTTTCCAAAATAATGTTAATAATCACAAAGTGAAATGATATTTCGTAAATATTTATTAAGAATATGTTTTTGGAAATTTATCATTAAACATTCCAAAGTGTCTTGTACCACTTGTAACATTAAATTCATAATCCCTATGAGTAAAATTGTTTCATACCATGAATAAAATGTATTCCTGACATAATTTATAAAATGTGCAGTAGATACACTATACAAAATAAGTAACTTGTGTATATGAAATAGGCCTTACGAAAATAAGTAAGACAATAATCCCTTACCTTATCCATTATTTTTGGTGTGTGGTCATTATACTCTTGTATAGTGGTTTAATATATGGTACTAGATAATAACATGAACACACCCATGTTTACAATATCATATATCAACATTTTATAATATTTTATTACCCATTTTTTAACAATATTTTATTATTTTAACTGTTTTTTGGTGTTCATTTCCTGGTTTTCACAAGTACATTTTTACTTTTTATTTGTTATTATTATTAAATATATCATGGTTTCATCATCTCAAAAATGTAAATAATTAGTAAAATATCATATATATTCTATAAATATGTATTTAAAATAGTCCATGGCATTTGGATATTAGAAATTAAGTGCACCGTTCATGGAGACGGTAGCCCGTATGTACACATGAACGCTACATTAATTTCGTTTTTGAATTAAAAGAATTAAAACTAAATGAAACATATATATATATTATAACTTATATTATCATATTTATATTATATATGTTACATAATTTTATTAAAAGTTTCTTTTATATGTTCCTTGTATGTAACAAATGAGTCATATCGCTTTGAGGGGGAAATAGTCCACACTATCTCAAATGTAATTATTTTATTTACACATGATGGAAAAATAAAGGTATGTTTCAAATAAAAATTAAAGAATCGTAAAGACATTATAAATGATATATATATTATATATTAATATAGTTTCCATCATAATGGCCAACATGAGAGGTGGTAGGGGAATGTTGAACAATCATCATTCCGTGAGGCAGTAGTTCTTAATACATAGAAACATTATGTTTGTTACCCATTAGATGGAGGTGCGTGTAAGTGTTGGTATAAATATTAACATAAAAATATCCCAGTATATTTAGGATACTGTATTTTTATGAAATCATATAATAATAAGAATATAGTGAGTGGATAATGGAAATGAAACTAGAGATCGTGAGAGAAGGCGTTACCTCTTAATCGGGTAACTTATTTTGGTGTATACCAAAAGATTATTTGAATTTATTTTCAACAAAAATGAGTCTTCTAGGTAATGATGAGGGATTTTGGGAGACAAATTGGGTAGGTCTTGTCTGAACTTCAGAGTCTTGAGTGGTGTGAGGAATAGGTAGAAGTGGCGGCCCTTTTTTGGGAAGGAAAATGACTCACTTGGTATTCTTGTGAAGAAGTTAGGTGTACACATGTTCTTACCTAAAAAAATCTATAAAAAATCACACAAAATTAATACTATAAGTTTAATGTCTGATATATTTCCACAAAAGTGGTGTTAGAAATGTGTATATATTATTTGGGCCCTTAAACATAGAGTTTTAGTCCATTTTAAGCCTAATTACACGTTAATCATTGTAATTAATTTTAATCACTTTCACTAAAAAAATTGTCAAAAATTAAATTGATATAATTAAAACCCAAATATCATCTTTATGAAAAAAATTATGTCGGATTTTAAAAATTCAAATAACAGAAGTTGAAAAATTAGGATAAATGCTAATCTCGTAGATATACGGATTAACATGTTTTAGTAAACAAATGTTCAATGGATTGTTATGTTTTTATATTAAATTTTAAAGTTAAATTGATTATAATGAACAAAATATTATTAATAGATTTATAATTGATCTAATTTGACATTAAATAAATTTTAATTTAATTTAACATTAATATTTATTTAAATGAAAATGCAGTGTTTAACTAAAAACGCACTATTTTTCATTATTCACTAAAAAATGACGTTTCATAGAAAAATCACAAAAATTAAGAAAAATATAATTTGTACATTATGAATTAAAAATGATGTTTATTTTATAAATTAAATTTATAAGAGTTTCAAAATTAAAATTAGAAATAGGTTCTCTATTAAAAGGCGTTAAAAGATCCGTAAATATATAGTATTTAATGTGTAATATTGGTTTTGTTTTAATCCTATGCATATTATATGACTATAAAATTATTATTATTTTTGATATAATATATATATATATATAAACTCTCTAAAAGTGATATTATTTAGTAGACTATGGAAAATGTGAGTAAATAATGTTTTGTTTAAATCAGGTGTTGTGTGTATTGCAAAGATACGTAAAGGTAAGTATGGTAAGGTCTTGGGGTGATACAATGTCCATCCTTTATTTATAGAAAGACAGATCTCTTGAATATTTATGTATATTAATAGATATATTCCACATTATATATAACTCCAAATCCACTTAAATAAGCATAAAAATACAAAGTGAAATGACACCTCTATCTCTGCAAAATAATATTTAATATTGTACAAGGATAGAGAATAATAGAATATATATATATATATTTTAAAAATATTCACAAAATATCATTGAAGTGACCTTTATGGTGAAACAAAGAATCACACATATCCTCCATCAGATAACCATTATGTGGCACCATGCATCCAAATTGAAACCTTCAATTATATCTCTTAAAAAATTTGTATCTTCCAATTCACATCGCAATAACATTCTCAATGCATGTGAAGATTATTCCTATATAAACCATTGAAAACAAACAATGTGACATGAATGATATATCACTTGATCTTGGCACTATCTCCATTTATACTTCATCATCATGACCAGGAATTACTCCAACATCGAATAGAAGACTCCCATAAATGTCTAACACCTATGACCACATTTAATATCCTCCATCACCATAGTGTGAAAATTATTGTCCAGGTCTGGTACATATTCCATGTTGAACACCACATCAAATCAATTCTATTTTCTAGTTTTGAACAACCCTATAATCCATAAAATATTCCTCAATTTGTTTAACAATCACCATTCTATCAACATACAATCTTCTTTATGTTAGATCTCTATGATCATGTTAACAACTCAAGTAATTTCATGTAGAATTTTAATGGTTATTTCACATGCATGAAACCATCATAGGGAAATTCTCTAGTCCATGATCTGATAAATTTTCTCGTTTTGTAGTAAATTGAAAAACCTCTTGAAGGAAAAACCATTTTTTATAAATAGGGTTATATAATAAAAATATTACATATAAAATGATTTCCATCATGGGATTTTATAAAAAACATCTACTAGTAAATAAAAAAATTCTACATCAACCCCAAAAATTTCATTTCTATATCTTCACAAACCATTTTTCTTATATATTAGGTATTAAAACATTACATATCAATTTACTTTCCCAAATTTATTTTTAAAACCTCAAAATTCCTCCATTCCCAAAATTCAAAAAAATATTATCCAAAATCTATTTTCATAACATAAAAACATAAAATAAATAAAAATAAGTCAAAATAAATAATTAAAAAATAATATCAATGTGTTCAAAAATTTAAAGAAAATTTTGGAAATTTTAGCCATAAAATTCCCCCTAAACACAATCACTTTATCTCTTTCTTGTCCTAAAGCATAAAATTTCTACATCATCCAAAATGAAACTCATCGTACTAATTTTTTAACATAATAGTATTTTAAATTAGGTAATTATGAACATTGAATAAAATTTCATCAATCACATACAATATATCTCTATAACTTCTCACTTTTCAAGAAAACTAATCAACCATGAATTTTGATTTTACTATTGAAATGATGATTATTTTCATAACAAAAATTAACATACTTTAACACAATAATATTATGCATGCCACTTATGGTCTACCATACCAGAAAACATTCTCTTTACACTCATGGCACATTTAACTTGAATTTTTCTAAAATCATTAATATAATAATCCTAAAAATAGGTTTTAAAATCATATTAATAAATTCCCATAAACATAAAAATTAACATTAATCATGAGGGATTTGATAAAAGGGTCATATGACTCAAACGATGAGGGTTGGTGGATAATTGATTTGAATAACCGAATGGCTCAAAAAATATGTTAAACTCAAAATTTAAAGGCATGATAACCAAGAGAAATCATAATAAAAACTCCTCATAAAAATATGATATAACCTGATAATCCTATTACTCATCTCATGGGCTTAAAAATCCCAATAGTAATAAAAGTGAAGTATAAAACCATTTTTCAATAATATATTCTTTTGAAATTAATATTTTTTATGATTTTTTTCTTCTCAATGATAACTATTTAATTTTATTATTATTTTTTCCGTATAGGGTATTCAATAATGCACAATGAGAGGATATTTATGATACTATTCCCCACATCCAATGACAACTCCTCGTATATTCACTTTTTTCAATAAAATCATACCCTTGAAACCATGGAACAATCTTTTTCCCCCACGTCCAATGATAACTCCTTATAGATTCACTGTCAAGTTAATTCATGGATTATATATTCTTAAAATAAAGATCAAATATAGAGGTAGGTATTAATGGTATAAAGGGATCAAATAAAAAATCCTTCAATCATCTTAATGCAAATTTTTTATTACATAATTTTGACAACACATCAATGAAACTTCTAGTAGTCTATATGCCCGAAGTATCTCTCACAAAATATGCTATAATAAGGAATATATAAAAATGTATTAGAACACTATTGGTAATGGGAAACATAAAATTTTACACAATCGCTCATCATAGTCATGATAATAACAAATAAATAAATTTAAAATATAAAAAATCAAAGCATGAAAATATTAGAGTAATTTTATCAACATAAATCAACCAATCATCTATATCATGATTCAAAAAATTAGAACTATAAATCTTATCTTTAATCATAAATCCCTTATATTACTCACTAAATATTCTCAACAATAATATCTAAAACATGTAATGATATTTTTTCTATGAAACTCATTGCATCATAGATCATAGATATAGATAGTCATCTAAGTATGGAATGGTAATTTCCTTAACATAAAAACTACAAAAAAGTATGGATTGTAAAAGAGATACATAATTCAAGGAAATAACCCCCAATCTAATAAAGCCTTTGCCCTTTATTTGTCTGCATCTTCATATTTTATCCTATTTTACCATCATCATGGACCAATAAATCAAAAAACCAAGTTAATGTATGATATTTATTATATTTCATATAAAATTGTATAAGGGTGATTGAATATACATCCTAAAATGGTTAATAAAGTAAATCATAAAAATTAATTCATAAAAAGCATAAAAATAAAGGTTTCCTCCTAAAATAACATTATTTAATGTATTTATGTATTACATTACCTCATCTTGTAAGGTAATAAAAGATTGTAAAGAAGATACTTGATATGGATCAATGTATGGTTAAACTTTAGATTCATCCAAATATATGGGTCTTATTTCTTTTTCAAAAATCAACTTCACTCTTCCATAAGGAATTACCATATCCACTTCTATATAGCCAATCCACCAGTGTTTAGTTACTCCAAAAAATAATTAAATTATGGAATAACCAAACTTTTTTATCTTATTTGAACTTATATTTCACAATATTTTCTATAATATTCTCAAGATTGTCAAATAGCCTTATTACCTCCCTAGTTTCCTTAATTTTACATTATTCTTTCTTCTTCATTGTAGTTACTTTTTTCCTCGCATCAATGCTTCAAACATCCTCTAATACTTGTAATTTTTATCCAATTTCATTATTTTATAGTGAATATAAAGCATTAAATTCTCATGGAAAACCCTTGAAGATAACTCCTCACTTTTAACCTTAATCAAGGGCCTTTCCATTTCAAAAAATAACAGCCCCGAAATAAGGGTTTTTTTTTCTATTCATCAATCTCAAGCATATGGAAATACACTATAAAATATAATTTATTCAAGTTAACTAAAATATATTTAACTATCCCATGTAGATATATAACCAATTTTCCTTCCAATGAAATATAAACTCTTTTAGAATTTATATCCTCTAAACCCATGCTTCTAAATGTTGAGTGTGACATAATGTTCACAGTTATTGCTAGAACACAGAAAGAATTTCCAAACACAAAATTTCCACTATTTATAGTAATTGAAAACCAACTTTTATATTGTTTCTTCTCTCATAAACTAATCAAATACATGAGCAATAATTCTCCTATGAGTGGTATTATTCTCATCTCTTCAAATTCCCTCTTATTTGAAAGAAACACTTTCCTTAAATTTTCATATATAAGAATAGTCATTAAATATTTATAAAATTGAATGTTAATATGAAATTTCTTAAAATTTTATAGAAATTTTCCCATTTTAACCTCAATATTCCCTTTATATGTTTATTGATTGTAAGTGGTGGGTTTTATGGTTGTGGTACTTCCTTTATATCTTCTTTTTTAGCTTCGTTTTCCTTTTCCTTCCACTTTTCCTCCATTTTATTTTTTTTCTAATAATTTCTTGCTTTTAAAATTTATTCCATATTTTCATCCATTTTTTTAACTCCTCTAGATGATATCATTTAATTATTTATAAGGTTTGACTTTTGTGTTTCCTAGTAGCACGCTTTTTCCCTCACCATGAGTTGTATCACAATCTACCAAACATATAATTATATATGCTTCATGGAAGGAATTTAGTATTTTTAAATAGATTTTAACTAATTGATGGTAGTCATGGGGGTTTTCATGAATAATGATAGGCTGTCCTTTAATGAAGTGATTTTGATTCTAAGAGATAGTCCTTAATTTTTTTAGAACCCTGATTCCATTTATTGGTATCCTTTATTCATTTTTTGTGTCGTTGAACCCTAAATTTTTTTTATTGTTAAAATCAATATATTTTTCATCCTTGTTATATGTAACAGGTTTTTAGTTCATAACCATAATAGGGTCCAACTTATTTTACTAGGATTACATTTTTGTAGCCGCTCGTATATTATTTTGAACCCTATGAACTCCTCTCCTATAAACTCATTACATTTTTAATTGGATGTTATTTCTAGACATGTCATCCAATAATTCAAATCTATCTCCTAGTAACTTCTTCATCAATGAGCCTATAACAACAATATACACAATTAAACTATTACCTTAAAATAGTCCCTTAAAATTTTTGGATTATAAACTAAATCTTTATTCCATGATTGGGAAAAAATTTAAAAAGTGCTTAAAAATGTACCATGTTTTTTAAATTGATTGATCATAAAATTGATAATATTTTTAAATATAAATGTGAATATTAATATATTTTGAGAGAGAAAAATTCATTGTTAGATATTTCCTTTTTCATATCAAGCCATACAATAATGGAATGTGGTGCCAGGATTTGGATCCACTCTCTTTCTTTTTCATTTAATGAAAATATAAATAGTCTTAAATGAAATGCATTATTGAAAACATTATTGAATTATAAAGTATTATATATCTTAAAGAATCTTCCTAACTGTGTGTTCAGATCCTCAGGTGGTAACCAACTAAACTATATTGAGATTGAGATCTTTTGGATGAATTTTGGATTAATTTAAAAGTGGTTCACATCCACTATAGGATCTAATATACTAAACTATACCCCCACACTCAATTATATATAATAATTCAAGAGTTTCCTTTTCCTAGTCTCTCTCCCATTCACACCTTGTTCTTCTCCTTTTCTTTATTCAACTCCTGCCATATTTTCTTACTTATTGTCTTCCCTTAAGTTTCTTTCTAACTCAAAAACATAGTCAATAATATATTTTCCTTTAACCATAGTTGAATAATCATACTGTAATAATTTTAAGATAAAATTACAACATGACCAACCAAATTTAAAAATGGAAAATAATAATTTTAAAAAAGATCCCTTAGTCACCTAATCTCCATAAACAAATGTCCTGATAAATAGAACAAAAAACATTTCCCAACAATGAGGTTTTATTAATTCATATGGGTAATAAAATTTATAATTTATAAATTAATCTTCCTTGATACTAAATAAAATAATATATTATGTTATAGTTCGAGGTCGAATCAATAGATATTATTTTTAGGAATTAAATTAAGGAAGTAAAAATAACTAAAAAAAAGAAATAAAAAGTGAATGAAGAACGCCAAGTTTTATTTAATACTTGTTCATTTAATAATTAAATAAAAATGATGAATTTATTAGCCATGTTTTCTTCTGGGTTGCATCTATGAAAATCCTTGGTCATGGAATTCACTCTATAATGTAAAAACACTTATTTTCATTTGGTCAGGTACATCGATTAATAGAAACTTTAGGTGAACCAAAATCATTTATTAAAAACCCATATAACCCACAAAATGTTCTCTAACAAGGGTATAAACTAGTAAATTAGTTTTATAATAAATCCCTCAATCAAATAAATAGTGGTCTTGTTTAATTAATGAGGAATATGTTTAAAAATATGACTAAAGAAACCCAAGTGGGACAGATAAATGAATAATAACTCACTAAAGACAATCCCCCCCATTACATAGCTTGGAAGAAAATTACTACATACTCATTTTAATAATTTTATGGTGTAGAAATAATGTTTGACCTTGCTCCAATTATAGAAAAATCTAATGGAATACTATTACCTCGGATAGATTTATAAATTCTCATCAAAAAATATTTATCCAGAGTGTGTAGTAATGACTATTATTTTTAAACATAGAAACCAATTTAATATCTATGTATCATAACATATATATCCCATATAATATATAACTCTAAATTCAATTTAAATAAAAATCAAAATACTTATTTAAATAGAGAATCTATCTCATTAAAACAAATCTTCAAAAGTATCACAAGGTTAGAGAATAATCACATTTCTTTATACCATAGATATCCAATACATGTTGTAAAAGTTACTCTCATGGTACAATAAGTCATACCAATACAATGTATTTTCATAAAAAAGTGTAAAACCATGAAACCATTTCACAAATTTCCCTCAAATTTCTCAGAAAATTTTTATCTTCTCATATATGCCATTAAATCATCCACATAGAGTGTGAAAATTTCAACCCATTGTAACCATCAAATAGCCACAACATGATATGAACCTCGGTAATCTTAAACTCTACACCATATTCATATCTAAATCATAAACATGTACACGAATTCATCTAGAATAGTGTTGATAAATCCTATGAAATCCCTACATGTGTGACCAGTCTAGAGATACCTCATCACTAAATAATGAAGAGTATCAAGAAGGACCAATACTTCTCAAAATAGTAATAACACTCTTCCATGGTTTTTTTAGTTGGTCTCTTACATAAGTATCTATCCTAATTTTTTGAACCATCTACCACGTTGAAAAACACAAAAAACCCTTAATTTTTTTCCGAATGTCCATGTGATTCATGGGAATGCCACCAATGAATGCAATAGTCAAAATATAATCATTATACAAACTCCTTCAAGCCATCTCATCACACTCTTCCAAGCCATGTAAAGAATTTAAAGTGGAATTTCAGTAGTCATTTACCAAGTGTGAATTCTTTATGATTCAATACTCTAATCCACAAAAAGATA
Source organism: Viscum album (assembly GCA_963277665.1). Taxonomy (NCBI): domain Eukaryota; kingdom Viridiplantae; phylum Streptophyta; class Magnoliopsida; order Santalales; family Viscaceae; genus Viscum; species Viscum album. The sequence goes on from OY728127.1 coordinate 1,304,698,747, forward strand.
GATCTTATCATTTTTCATTAAAGTGAAAAAACAAATAAAAGAAAAAAAACCTTATATATTCTTAGTGTACTCCTGTAAAAATCATACATATACATAAAAATTCCTCTCTATAATTTTTCAAAAGAAAAAACACTATCTATTAATTAAAAAACTTATACATCATCTATTGTATGGGACCATTCCACATTTCTTCCAACCAAACTTATTATATATTAGGTATAAAAACATTATGTATCACTTGATTTTTCCAAATTTTAGGTCCTCATCCAAAAATTTTCCTTTTCCCAAAATTCACCAAAACAATCCAAACTCAATTTACCTACCTTAAGATAATATAATCAATAGAAAAAATGAAAAATAACTAATTAAATAATAAAATCAATGATTTCATAAATGAACAATATTCATGAAATTATATGCATCCAAACTAGTTGGTACATATATATATATATATATAATATTTCCAATAAAACTAACACATGAGTAAGGAATATTTCCCATTATCATTCATTGAATAGGTACTATAAAAAATATGGCAATGATAAAAAAAGAATGTTTTGAAATTATATTTTCCTTTATTGAATTTAAGTTATATATTTTAGGGTTTAAGATGATTATTTTCTCAAACAATGAATCCCTCCGGTATATCCTTATCAAGATATAATTCAAAACATGTCACATTCATTTGATTTTTGTCCTTTAAGAATTCATTTTATAAGTTAGGGATAATAACATATTAAATAATGTGGGGCATAAATATATCAGTATGATCCTTTCATAATAGTATATTGAATCATACCCTTTCATTCATATAAATGGAATGCTATTTGTGGAAAAATATACCTATTTCAATATGATAAAACATGGAATGTTAAAATTTTATATTATATGGTGGAATCTTACATTCCTTCTGGATATAATAAAAATCATGGAAAACATTTAAAACATCATCCTTGTTGGAATATGTTTTATTGACCTTACCTATGGTGTCCTTATAATGATAATTTCTTCAGTTGTTGTGTTCCCGATATTAAGTTTCAATATATTTTCATGTTTTTTCATGCCCATGCATATAGGGGACACTTTAGTCCCCAACAGACTCTCTGAATGATCTTGGATTTTTCTCTATTGTGGGAAATAATGTTTCATGTTGGCTATAATTTTTTACAATATTGTCCAAGATTTCAGTTGAAATAGAATTTATACAACAGAATTTTAACACCCAAATAATCCTTTTTATTATAAGGGGTTTTTAATATTTATGGAATTTCATCTATTGGTATGAGTTTTTGTTCCATTAGAAATATATATATATATATATATATATATATATATATTTCTTTCAAATGATTATTTTTACAAAAGTTTATAAGAATAATCCACTTTGATTTATGGCACAAATGTTATAATAGATATTATGAGTACCTATAACTTTTATAGGTTTGTATTACCTTGGTTAATTGTTAGTGAAAATGATTCTCTTTTATATATATATACAATGAAAGATATTTTTAATAGGTATGGGGTCCAACAATGATTTTCTATAGCTTACCACCACAAAATAAATGGAAATTTATGGTGTTAAATGGATTGGTAAAAACCCATGGAAATAAGGGTGTAATATAATAGAAATTTTTTTATTCTTATACCCTATTATTTTTATAGGCCTACCATACTTTTTTCAAAACTCACTTTTTAATTTCATCTTATCATATACTTTTTTGTAGTTTTTATCATCTACCAAATGTGGTGGATTGTAGAAAATAGTGGGTTATAAATAAATGAAATTATAACCATTAATGTATAGGTTCTCAAAGGATATTATATATTAAAATGTTAGAGGTTGTTTTTTAAGATATATATAAACAATACTAAATCTATAAGGAGATAACCAATATTGTATGTTATCATTTAATATTTCATCACTAGTTAAAAAATAGTGAGAAGGATATGTTGAAAAATTAAAGGCTAATGTTGCACCTTGGTAAGCTCCATTCCCATTGGTTTTTCCCATACACAAAAATTAATATTTATCCTTATAGGATTGTTTAGGTTAAGAATAAAGAAACCAAATAGACATTCAACATAAATGTGAATTATTCATATAAATTTAATTAAATCCATATAGAGAATTTATTATAGAAAATCCACCTTCAAGAAGAAACCTGTCCATAAAACCATCCAAGTTGTACCTTTGCTTCCCATAAAATAATCTATATTCCTAATAGTGAGGACACTTTAAAATATAGGTGTGGTGTTGGGGATGTTGTAATGTCTCATATTTTGGTGTGTAATACTCTTGAATATTTCTATAAATATGTTTGTAGTCAGTCTCTAATACACCATGAGATTATGAGCCCCTGTGTGCTAGGAATTATTTTTTGGAAATATATTAAATATCATGTGTGTGGAGCTTTCCTAAAAATGTTTAATAACTCCAAAAGTGTGTCATGTATCAAAAATAAGATGGATCTATTGAGTTTAGAATGTTTATTTTCCCTTAGTATGAGAATACCTTTTTTGGAGTCACACTTTTGTGAAAAAGTTAACATGTGCGGAAATTAATAAAATAAAAACTCATCATTGCTTCAGGTGCAAGAAAAGAATGAAGGAATTAAAATAATGTTCCACATTCACACATATGTCCAAACTATTAAAATAGTAACATATTATTATATGTATCTATTTAAAAGTAATTTTTTTACCATCTTTGAGAAGCTTCTATTTATCTATTTTATTACCCTTTTTTGAAGATTATGATACCAAATGAAGGCATTCAATACAAGGAGGAACCATAAATCATCCAATAGGATATCAGTGTTTGTTGGAGTTAATAAAACCAATGTGTAGGGCTTCACAAGATTGAGCTCCAGGTTGAAGATGGTGTTGAGAAATGACTTGTACTATTTGGATTAAAGTTATCAATTGACCATGACTTTATCCAAAATATAAATGGTTGGATGAATAGTGACGCTCACCCCCATCCCAAAAAAAAGAATAAAATTATAGGCACGACGTTTTATATCAAATAGTGAAAAATGATCCCTAGAATAAAAAAATATTCCTTATACATGGGTCATGTGGGCTCTCACCTGATTTAGGAACTCTGTGATTTATACACAGGCATGAACACTCTTTGAGGTCATTATGCATAGCAGATACTTGAGTCTTACACGGTCTCACCCCAAGACAACCATGGGATATCTAGGAGCACTGGTTTCCACCTAAGTAGTGGTTTCAGATGTACTTGACAACCTTGGTTGGAAAAATAAAATATTTTTAGAACAAAAATAAAAAATTATAATAAGAACTGTTGAAATAATAATAAAATTTGATATACTTGATTAATGGTACAAAAATTCTGATAACTTTAAATATATATATCTAAAAATAAACACACGTACTTATTGTACAAAGTTGGTTTTCAATAATTATTAATACATTTATTATTATTAAATATTAAATATTTTATTTTCTAACTATCTAAAACAAAATTATAATTACATTAAAATTTTAATTATCTAATATTGAAAATATTACTTCCGAGAACAATTATTGTACGTAAGTTATAAAAAAATATGTTAAAAAATAATGATTTTTTTCTAACATGTTAATATTACATTCAATTATTAATATTTAAAAAAAACAAATATGTTTTTCAAAATATTTAATTTGTACTTTATAATAAATTATTTAAATTATCTACTTAACTATAATTTTAAAAATGGATTTTATAAACATGTAAAATATATTTACATATAAATTATATAAAATAGTTTTTATCTTTAAAAAATAATATATTCACATATTTTAATATTAAAAGTTATAAAGAATGGTATATTTTAGCATATTTTATGAATAATACCTTTATTTAAAGAATATTTCAATTTATTTTCACTGAGATAAAAAAATATTATTTATTGAAATATAAAGTAATATTTTAAAAATTGAATCGAAACTTATTTTTATTATAAAAAAATATACTTGTTTTATAATTTTTTTATTTAAAACCTTTCTTAGTTAGTTTCAAATTATAAACAATCTATTAAATAAATACATAATTTAAATAAAATTACAATTTTAATTTCTTGGGATATTATATTCTCCCCCCCAAATAATTTCCCCCTATCAATTATTTTTTGGGACATAAGAAAAATTATTGAAAACTATCTTTGGGATTAAGAAAAACTAGAAATGTGAAACATGTATATTTTTATGATTATTTATTTTCTGAGAGTTTCCAAAGAAAAATTGCATTGTTTGTTTTAAGAAAAAAAATGACTAATCTCTAAAGATGTCTAGACTGTTCTTCTGATACCAAATGTAAAGAACTAAACCTGCACTTCTATATTCAGTGTAAAAATATGCTATTTATTATTTTAATAAAAAATAACTGATTAATAAATAGTTTTTTATAAAACTAGGGACATTTTCTAGCCTTTGTTTTGTAGAATTTTACAAAACAAAAAAATTTATAATAGTTTTACCAAAAATAATTAAAAAAACTAATTGTGTCCACTAAATACTTAAAAACTCATCCATTTTATAACTTCTAAGATAACTGTGAAAAAAAATTAATACTTGGGATGAGGAAAAATAGCATTAAAGGGTTTTAAAACTAATGAAAACCTATTTAAAAATATTTTTTCAAAAACTCTTTAAAACTCTTTCATATAAAATATATATATTTGATATATATAATACATTTTAAAACCCTTTTTAGATTAATTATATTTTTTTTGAAATCCTTTCATAAATTATCCTTTGAAAAATATTTGGGATTTATCCTTCAAAATCATTTTAAAATAATACATTGTGTATTAAACTGATACTTGAAGATCCTATGAAAACCATGGGGCCACACGAAATATCACTAGTAAGACAATGTTGCATTGAGGTTTTTGATTAACTCTTCATTCCTTATTAACTCATGTGGTACCCAAGTATCTAATTTAATTTTATGAAAAATAAATTTTTAAAGAACTATCCTTCTCAATCACAATCCATTAGAAGCACTTTCAAAACTATTATAATTATTTTCAAAGAAGGAAATAATTATGATTTTAAAAAAGTGTTTTTTTCCAAAAAATCAATAAGAGTTTAGAGAAATCCATAATTAATAAGAAATTTATAAAATTAATTTAAAACACATTAAAAATTAAAATTAAAATAAACACTTAAAGATGCTTTGATAATTAAAAGAATTCTTTAAATATTTGGAAAAATAAAAATTTCCTTTAAAACATTGATAAACATACTGTAAATATTTTATAATTATAGATAGAATGATATAGTGAATGGCCATACCTATATGTATTTGCAACAATCATAAATTTTGTAAATACTTTCTAAATACAAAATAATAAAATTTATTATTAAAAATCATTACTTTAAGCACAGATAAAGTAACAAATGTAGTTTTTTGAAAACACATACAGATTTTGATAAATTCAAAAACCCTTTATAATTAGATTAAACAATAACAAAATAAGTTTTTTTACTGTTTATGATAGAGAAAAATAAAATAAATTTGGAAAATATAATCTTTGAAAAAAAATCACTTTACATAAATTTGTAGAATAATTTATTTATTTACAATGTTTTTCTAAATAAATATAATTTCATAAAAAACAAAAAACCATTAAAAAAATTTGTTTAATATAGATGAATGAAACAGAAAATAATCATCTCCATGCTAATTTAAAGATTAAATCATTAATTTATACAATATGTATATACAAAAATCATAAATAAGTATTTTTTGAAGATATTACTTTTTTCCCTTACCTTACAGATTTGTAGAATAATTCTTCTCCTTACCCTTCAGACCCTCTCCCTCCCTTCACTTTTCTCTCTATCATTCCATCTAAATGGGATGGGTTTTTCTAAGGGTATTCACACAGTGAATAACCCAAAGTAAAACCATATATCTCTCACTCAACATAACTATTTACATATATATATATTGATATATACATGAAAGAGAGATTTGGATAACTCTAGATTTATCAAAATATGTTTTTCGACTTTCATTATTGTTGGAAAATCATATATATTTTTTATATATATTTATAGTCACTAACTTGTTTTATTTCAAATTAGAATATGTTTAATTATAAATATGATGGTTAATTGTATTTATTTATGTATATACTCATCGTTGTTTTAGGTGAAAGTGAATAATTAAGAAATTAAGATAATATACCAACCTATTGTACAAGTCTAAATGATTAAAAGAGTACCATATTATTATATTTAGTTATTTAGAACCAATTTTCTTGAATCTTAAATAAGAATCTATTTGTTTATTTGGTTACCTTTTTTAATCTGTTTTGAAGATTTTGATACTCAATAATGGATTTTGACACTGGGATGATCCATAAATCATTAAATAGGATAGAAGCATTTGGTGGAGTTGAAGAAATCAATTTTGAGGTTTTCACTGGATCGAGAACTAGGTTAAAGATGGCATGGATTTATGATTTGGATGGTTTGGATTAAAATAATTAGATGACCATGATATTTTCATAAATTTTAAAGGTCTGATGAATTGTGACACTCACCTAATATCCCACATTGAATGAAGAAAATTATAGAAGCATCCTTTTACATCAAAAGGTGGCTGATTCTCCCCAAAATCAAGTGATGGGCCTTATATATGGGCCATGCGTGCTTTTTTCCCACCCTATGCATGCACTCTGGGCCTTAAAAATGGGAATGTGTACACTTTGAGGTTACTATGATCAGCTGATACTTGAGGATTACACAGTCTCACACCAAGACCATCATGGGTTTTCTAGGCACACTACTTCCAACCTATATAGTGGTTGCACATGCACCTGACTACCTTTGAAGGTAAAATAAATTTTTTGAAGAACAGAAATAATTATATTAACAATTACTCAAATAATAATAATATTCATTATACTTGATTAATGGTATTAAAATTTTAATAACTATAAATAAATCTGTATAAAAATAAACATAATTATTTATTTTACAAATTATTTTTTTAATTACTCTTTAATAAATTTATTATTACGAAATTCTAAATATTATATTTTATAATTAAAAAACCAAAAATAAAATTAATTTAATGTTTTAATTATCTTATATTGAAAATATTGATTACCAAAAATATTATTTTCAATAAGTTATATACATTTTATTTTAAAAATAATTTTCATTTCCACACATATTAATATTCCATTCTATAATTAACATTTTTCAAAATAAAAAATAATTAATTATTTTCAACAAAATATTAAATACTTTTTAATAGATCATCAAAGTTATCTACTTAGTTTTAATTTTAAAATGGGATTTTATAAAAATGTAAAATATATTTACATAGAACTTATATAAAAAAATATATAAGAAAATATTAATATATTCACAAATTTTATTATTAAAACATATAAGGAATCATATGTTTTATCATATTTTATTAAAAATAAATTTATTTGAAGAATATATTAATTAATTTACATTAAGATATAAAAAATATTTTCTTGAAATATAATGTAATATTTTATAGTTTGAATCAAAGCTTATTTTTATTATAAAATATATCTTATTTTCATTAAAAAAATTATTTAAAACCTTTATTATTTAGTTTCAAATTATAAACAAGATATTAAATGAATTCTTTATTAAAATAAATTTAAAGTTTTAATTTCTTGGGATGATACATAACCCTAAAAAATTGAGAGGAACCTTTGGGAGAGCGTTGGAGGTGATCATCGTGAATGAAGCTATATAAGATTAGGATCGAGGACCGTTGTGTCATTATACTTTGTGGATCTCACTAATGAAGGAAATGTATAGTTGTTTTTCATCAACGATAAATCCAAACACCAGGTACGATGATTAAATTTCCTATTTAGCTCTATTTTCTCATCTCATGATGAACATGAATCAATATATGAATGTATTTATTTGTTGATCAATTGTGTTGTGGGTATGGGTTATTTTCAGGATTTGGGGATAATAATTTATTTTTTGTTTTTTGATTTCTATAATTCCTCATTCATCTTACCTATGAAAATGTATCGAGGCTAAAATTAATCAATGTTGGGGTTTGTTCCTCATTTTTATGTTTTATGGTTTTCTCTCTGTATTCTATAAGGGTTCATCATTGGTGTTTATTTTTTCCTATGATTCAATGAATACCCAGTGAATGATCATTGCATGTTCAATCTTTAGCATGAAGGATCATTACCATCGGTGAGGGATGGAGATTTGATGATGTGGTTTTGGTGCACAACTATTGCAGTAGATCTATGTAAAAATTGAGGGTTCCCAATACTGGTTTGGGAATATGGTACTGACGATACATGAAAGTGGTGTTTCCTGAGTGGTGGATACAACCGGTTTTGGCTAGAATCTCTAAGAAATATGCAAAGAGGTTTGATTTACCTAAAATCCACATATTATGGTGATATTTAGGTTGGAATCCTCGATTGAGGACCGATCAGGAAAATTTGTGAGAACTTTCTGGAGTTTCTATAAAAAACAAACTTCACGGCATGTAGTCCTATGATCAAGCATTATATAGTGCCTTTTGTGTAGCGCTAGGGTTTCAATGCAGATATAATTTTCACATCTCATGTGACATGTGTCACACATTATGTGAAATATAGTCAACCAGCTCGGAATGTACATGGAATACATGCCCAGGATGTCGGTGTCCTTACACGAAATGTGGACAAGGCCACACGCCATGTATACCCTAGTATGCAGGTTAACGTATAAAGAGAGTACACACCCAGGAGATTGGGGGTCCTACATTTTATCTATTTAAATACACATTCCATGCACAAAGAAAAAAAATTTGAATAGATAGGCTAAATAATAAGTGTCATCCCATACATCTACACATCGTTTACCTCAGAGACATGCTATATATTGAGAATGGTACATGCTATTTGAGAATGAGACACATGAAACACCTGACATTGTGAGACATGCCATGTACCATGAGGGATATTCCATTTGCTTCTTTTAAGATAGGTTTGTTTCCTTGTACATCTCCACTCATCTTTTTTGTGATCTTCTGTAATCAAACTTGTACTAGTGTTGGGTTTGTCTGTTCCCTTGGTATATTCCTATGAGGGTTCGTTGAGGAATCATTTCCTTGTTATAAAGGGTGAACCCACAACAAATTCATGTGATTAGTGTAGTGTGGGTGAGTTACATTATTCTGGAATGAGTTGGGTCCATCTTCTTTGATGGATATCACATCATCTTGGAGCATATATCCCTCCGAGAGGCCTGGAGTGATCCTCATATCATTCATGTTACTATAGATTGGGTTGTTGTAATTGGAATGGCTAATATTTTTCACATTGATCCTCTATCTAAGAGGATATTTTTAGTAGGGACTGGGTACCCCTATAAATACCTAGGCATTAACCCCCAATCTATCTATTAAGATCTGATCTTTCTGATCAGGTATTAGTCTGATAGAGTGTGTGTCTCAGAAGAACCCTCTCATCTTTTCAGTGTGATTTTTCTTAGATAGACTTAACCAGCATGGTCACCATGATGTGTGTCTTTTTTAGCTCTATAGTTCATATTGTGTTTCATCCCAGATGAGCATTATCATGGAACCTCAAAGTGAAAGTATGGCTAGTGATGGTTGGACCTTTGAGACTCAGAGTATTTTATGAGAATATTTGGGTCCTTATTTGTATATATCGAATTATAATTCACTTATCCAATGATGATGTGAATAATATTAATTCTTTATGCTTAGTGACTTAAGGTTTTTCTACTATGTATTTTTATACTCACCCATGTATGGGATCTACCCTTAAATTTCATGTCTTATGTAGATGATGGATCCTTTCTAGAGTTCTTGGTGGACTGGGAGTTGGTGGAGCTAGTTTTAGCTAGGCAGACCTAGGTGTATACTGGTGTTTGATTTTACAACATTCCCTTCCATCTAAGTTAGAAATAATTTACTTTCCAATTTTGGGTGGGCTTTTATTTAGACCCTTTTTATTCATTCCAATACATTTTATCATGCTCTAGTTGTGGGATTATAGATGTATGTATGCATTATTATCATTGGTTTACATTTCATCATTGTATATTCTTAGAGAAGTGTGTTTTCATATAGGTACTTAATATAATGTCTCCCATGTGTGTGACATGACGTCTTGGCACTGGTCTTCATCCCCTGGACTATTGGATATATGATTGGGGTAGATGTGTCTTGGGCCCTGTCAGGTTAGGTCATCGTAGAATGGTATAAATAAATTACCCGTCCAAAAGGATTATGACACTACCTAGGTTTATGTTTATAGTTTGTAGTTTCTTTCTTCAATTTTTGATGTTCTATTTGGGAAATTTTACAATAGTTTAAAGTATTTTGAGTATGTCTCTCCTACCATGGTGTCCAGAATTGGTGTGGTGGTCGACGTATCCATTCACCAGATCTTTTATAACCATGTTTTTGACTCAGAATATATAGACACTGGTTTCAGGGAAAACATTTGTACCTTCTTATATAAGATTGAGTTGTAGTTTCCATGTTATTTTTGAGTTATCTCTCTAGATATACACATTAAAAATGGTATATAGTATATTTTTTCAATATTTATTAATGACAAAATCCAGTGATATTTCCATAGGATGGTCAAGAGTTTGACCTAATAAGTGATACATTACCCATGTAAGGGACTGGTCATGAGGTGGATTTTCATCCAAGTGGATATTTGGTAGAGATTCCACCCATTGAGAAACACATAGATCTACCTCTAGTGGCTCAGTTGGATGTGACTTATCATACTGAGCCATGGATGGATCCTTTATTACTGGACGATGATTCATAGAGTTTGATCATGTATAGTGAGCTTCCAAGTAAAGGATCTCCTAGGATACAGGGTCTGTAGGACCTACCTATAGCAGGCGTGTAATGAAAGTCACAAAACTGTCGGTATCATCAGAGATATCGGGGGAATATTGGTACACTGAGGTAGAGACATTTATTTTCTTATGATGGGAGAGGACATACTGTGTAGGATTGTCCCACCCATCCTTCTATAGTTAGAGATATATTCTATGAACTGTAAAGGAAGAGTCAGTGGATGGATCAAGGAGGTATGTGGGTCGGTAGATGTGATTGAGGAGCTGGTTGTCAAACTCTTGGATAGATGTAGGTGTTGGAGGTTCATTACCCAGTGGATCTAATAGTGTTTTGAGGTATGATTTGTGTTCCCCCTAATCTTGTTGTAGTAATATTATACATAAGTATGATCCACTATTTTTCTTTTATTACTTGAGTTCGTTTCTAGCAATATGCGGGGAATTAGTAGAGCCTTGTGTTGGTGATATTTGGTTTGACTTTGGAAATTCAAGGAAGTGGGAAAATTCCTGGACCAAGAAGAATTATTGGAATGAAATCAAAAACTATGTAGGTGAGTCAGTGTCACCCACAGAGGAGAGTGTTATGGTTTGGTGGATGATTTTCTCCAACTTGTGTGTTTGAGGTTGTTTTATGTACTATGGTATTGGAGAAAATCACTAGTTGTGGGAAACATTCCATAGTGGGAAAAAATTTGTTTCATGTTGTAGGAGCTTGTAGGGGCTTCAATTATGGTTGGAGGTACGACATGTGTCCTCATTTCCCCAGTTACAGTTTTCACAAAGACCTTTGAACCACCTTTCCCTGAGTGTATCCTCTATTCAATACCTAGTGATACTAGTGGAGCCTTTTTTTTCTCAAACCTTGTCTTATATGCTCCTTCAGAGAGGGCCATTGATTGCACGCTTATACTAATAGTTTGACTTGAATGTTGGAGGAGAGAGATATCCTTGGATGGAAATATTTCCATAGGAGTAGTGGGACCCTATGATGTTTGCCTTGGTATGGACTGGTTCCATACCATCCATGCCCAGATGATTACAACCAGTGAGTTTAGAAGTCCTTCTAGTTTTTAGAGATGGATATCTCATCTTTTTATAAGGAATAATACCCATATAGTTCATAATGATCTCATTTGCAGGAGATTACAACCACTTCCCTATTAGTAGGCAAGTTTTACCCTTACAGTAGCATAATCTATGAGGTTTCATTTCCTCTGATAGTGAAAGAGTATGAGGTCTTCCTTCTTAAGGACGTGTTGGTTGTACCACACTATCATGATATTGTTTCTTGGATTAAAATGAACTAGGTATTTTCTGATAAATATTCTTGTATATTGGATTACCCTAGGTAGGTGGAAGAGATAAAGGTGAAGTTATGAGTTTACAGAGAAAACAGCTTTGTAAGACCCAATGTGCTTTCTTGGATAGCCCTGTGTTGTTCACATGAGATGTGAATGATGGTTTTAGGTTGGATATGGATTGGTTTCCCATAGAATAGGTGACACTATGGAAATTATACACTCTTAAAAATCTGTAACTACATCATTCAATGGATGGAGGTTATGTAAATCCCATAGTTTGACCTCGGGATGGGTTATCTCCAGCTCTAGCTTTGAGAGGTGGATATACCCAGAATAGCTTCCAAGAGTTGTTATGGTTACATTGAGTCTCTGTTGATACCTTTTGGAGAGTTATACTCCACATTAGAGTCATGAAACTTATGGTCTAGATCCTTAACCCTTCTTAGATCAGTTTTTTATAGTCCCCTTTGATGGAATCCATGTGAGCATGACATTCGAGTTAGAGAATACATGATACCTGAGGATGGTATAGTGTACCTCTAGTCAATGGTTCTTCCACATTTTATAATTTAGTGAGTTAGGGAGGCATGACTCAAGAATATTGACTAGGAGGTCATGCATGATTAGGTATCCACTAGAGACATTCCATATGGAATTTCTTAAAAAAGGTAATCATTTAATCCTTTTTCCATGAATTGATGGTGATTCTGGTCATGATGTTAGAGGAGCTGATAATGAGTTTATTTTCCCTTAGTGGTACTCCAAGTGGAGTTACGGATTTATCGAGATCTCTTGGAATTGATTGGAAATACTTGAGAGTTTCAGTGAGTTTTCATGTTAATCTTTTGTTTTCTCAAATACCAAAGGGTGAAGACCAAGAGAGATTTGAATCGATTTTAGGACACTTGTTCATGAAGGAGGTAGTCTGGGTTCATCGAATTCCGTCAAATATCATTATATACTATGACTCTTAATTCACATCATGATTTTGGAGAGGATGTGGGAAGCCTTTGGGGACTCAATTACAATTGGGAACAATGTTTCACCACATCCAGCTGGCTAGGTTAAATAAACCATTCATGTAATAGTGAATATGATTCGGGTTTTCATGTCCTTTTTGAGTCATATATAGGATGATCATTGACCGTCATTGGGGTTTTCATATCTTTTTGATTACCACTCCACCAAAAAAGTATATCCTTTCTGAGTTCATGAATGAGTGACCTTTAGGGACACTATTATACTAGTCGGAACTAGTAGGTAATAGTTCTTGGTTCTCAGTTATGGTGTTTGTGATGGGTTTAAAGGTTACAATTCATCCATGGGAGGATGGTGACTAACTGTTAAATGTCAAGAGTCTTTAGTGGACTAATGATGGAAGCCTTTGGATTTAGAGAGTTACATAGTCTTATCAATGGTGGTAGGCTATCTCATAGAATCTTATACCCCTTATTTTATTAATTCACTATTAGGCTAGTGAGGTGGTGTACCGCTAATCCTTGAGGCCATTGTATTTTTGGGTTGTTCAGTGTTCTCCACATGTTGCAACTAAGGAGGTATGTGAAAAACCAATTGTACAATATCAACCTGGGTGAGATCAGTTGTGAGAGTGGAGTTTCCTTTTCAAAGAGCTGATGATGTTGAGGAATAGTAGGTGGAAGACCATTAGTGGTCATGTTTTTCCCTTGGGTTAATGTTTTTTAATATCACAGGGAAAGGTTGGGAGAGCTCACTAGAGTAATAGGCCCAATTGGAAGCTCAGTATCCCCGTATTTCTCATAGTTGATGCTTTTCTAAGATGAAAACCTTGAAGGAGGAAATAATGTAATGTCCCAGATCATGGTGTATACGAATTTTGGAATATTTGGATGAATATTTTTGGACCCCAGAACTGATATGACATTTGATTCTAAGACCTAGTGTTCTCATAATTGTAATTTTTTAAATATAATAAATACCACATTCATGTAGGTTTCAATAAAAAAGTGTTATAACTCCCAAACGGAGTCTCAGGTCAGAAATATGAGGGCTCCATTGACTTTATAATGTGGGTTTTACCCTATCTATGACATAACCTTTTATCAGCACCATATTTTTTTGAAAAAGTTATCACAAGCGTGAATTAATAAAATAAATTGATTTATTCATTTTTTTCATTGAAACTGGGACCTATATTATCCTCTATTTAAAAGCTGTTATAGATAATTTTTACGGTTATCTGCATAACCTTAAAAATTCAAAAGGATACTACATGTGAATGTTGGAGGAGATCATGGAGAACGACACAAGATTAGATCAGGATCAATTATCTTTGTGTCATTGTAGTTTATGGATATCGCTAATGACAATAGCGCAAGATCTTTCATCATCGATGATCAATCCAAAATCAATGAATGGTTTTTCCTTTTGGTATTTATACCTATTTTCTTATCCCATGATGAGCATGAATCAATTGACTAGCTGACTGATTCACGGATAGATTGTTTTTGTCGATATAGGTTATTTGATGGATTTGGTGATAATAGATTATTTTTTATTCATTTATTTCTATAAATATTCATTTATATTACCTATAACAATATATTGAGGCTGAAGGAAACAAAGGTCGAGGTTTTTTCATCATTTTTATTTTTTTTAGTTTTCTCTCTTTACTCTAGTTGTGTTTATCATTGGCATTTATTTTGTCCTGTGATTCGAGGAATACCCAATGAATGATCATTTTTATTTCGATCACTAGAAAAATATATATAATTATGATGTGTTTTTTATGGAGGTTAAATGATGCAGTTTTAGTGAATGACTATGGTAGAATATATTTTAATGAATCGGGGGTTCACAATAATGGTTTGGGTGTGCAGCACCAACGACGCGTGACAACATAACTTCCCGATCGATAGTTGGATTGATCTAGAATCTAACCAAAGGTGGAAAGGAGGTTCATAAAACCTTGGATCTATATACTATGACATTATTCAGGGTGTAATTAGCAGTTTTATATTGATTGAGCACATATGCATGAACATTCTAGAGATTTTGTAAAAAACTAAACTACATGGTGTGTAATACTATGAATGCACACTGTTTAGTCCCTTCTATGTCGAACTAGGGTTTTATCATGGAGAAAAGTATCACATGACATGTGACATGTTTCACATGTTGTGTCAACCTTATCCAACCATATTGGCATGTATTGTAAGTACAATCCCTTGAAGATGGGTGGCCATACACAGTATGTAGAAAAGGATACGCATTTTTTATACACGAGAAGGTGGCTCAAAAAGTACAAAGAGTACACACCTAGGAGATCATGTGGTCCTACACCCCATGTATGGAGATCCACATGTCATGTACATTGTAAATTACATGGTCGTGATCAGGCTACAAATTGAGTTATATTCCATACATCAACACACCATATACCTTAGTGAAACACATCGTATTAAGAAAAAGTACATGTCTTGTGATCACAAGACACAAAAATCACTATACATGGTGAGACACATTTTATAACCCCAAGGACACATAATTTTATCCTTATAGGATAGTTTGGTTTCCTCTTTCTTCTCATCTCATCTTCTTTGTAGGCTTGTGTAAACTACTGTAGACAAGTATCATGTTTTTTTGTTCCCTTGGTTTATTCCTATGAGGGTTCAGTGTGCCATCATGTTCCCATCATAGAGGGTGATCCCACTATAGCTTCCTATGATTAGTGTAGTTTAGGTGAGTCCCCTTTTTCTGGAATGAGTTTCCTCAGTCTTCTTTGACGGATATCTTATCAATTTGGAGTATGTATCCCTCTGAGAGGCCTAGGGTAATCCTTATATCCTTCAAGAAACCTTAGTTGGGCTTTTTGGAATTTGGGTCTCTAATATTTATGTGGGTACTGATCCCATATATAGGAGGATGTTTCTAGTAGGGTCAGGTGTTCCCCCAGTGATCTATGAGCATTGACCCCCTATATGTGTATCGAAATATAATCTTTTTGATGGGGTATTAGTCTGATGGAGTGTTTATATCAGATGATCCATCTCAATTTCTCATTGTGATTATCCTTGTCTAGAGAAGACAAGTGCAACCTCTGGCATTAGTTTCATTAGTAGCATTATAGCCTCGGCAGCGGTTCCTCCCAGATGAGCATTGTTACGGATCCTCATAGTGGAACTATGGATAGAGGTGGTTGAAAACTTTGAGAATCAAAGTCTTTTGGGAGTATATCTATATATTTATTTGCATGTCTTTCATTATGATTGAAATATCCTTTGATGAGATGAGTACTCTTGATGATTGTTTCTTAGTTATTTTAGGTTTCCCTTTTGGGTATTGTTATAATAAACCCTACATGGTATCTTCCCACACATGTCATTTCTTAGGTAACTGATGGACCTTTTGTAGATTTCTTCATATTCTAGGAGTGGGTGGAGATAGTTTGGTCTAGGAAAATTGAGGTATAAACCGATGTTACATTTCACAGCTATCTCTTCCTTCTTAGTAGGTCAGACCTTACTTTCTTATTTGTTTGGTCTGGTATTTGATGCCTTTTTAGGCTTTCCAATACTTTTTAGCATACTCAGGTTGTGGGATTATAGATGTATGCATAAATTATTATCTATTTTTATATATTTTATATTTTTATATGATTGGAGATGTGTGTAGGCATTATTGTACTAAGGATAATGCCCCCAATGTGTGTGTTTTGCATTCTTGGTGCTATTCCCCATCCCCTGGTCTATTGGATGTGGGATTGGGGTAGTTGTGTCTGAGGCCCCATGAGGCCAAGTCATGACATATGCTTTTCCAATTTATTTTTTTATTTCTGTTTTTTCTATTATTACATTTTCTTGTTTTTTGGTGTTTTTTCTTATTTTTATTGACTTTTTTACTATTGATATTTGAAATCATGTTAACCATATCTTATGAATTAATATCCCTTATTTCTCATGCATGATGAATTTTCCCTTATCAATTTTTTTTGAACATTCAAAGTGATTTTATTTCATTATTTAAATACAATCATGGGTAAGAATTAAACATTGATGGTTGATTTTAGTAAAAATATATATTTTTCAATGATATTTTTCATTATATCTTTAAGAAATATTTGAGATGTTGAAACCACCTATGTGATATTTTTATAGAAAATTATATTATTCAATATCCCTAAAATCATCACACACAATCATGACTTATGAATTTTATATACTCAATTAAAGGTATATGTAAGTTAAGTAAATATTTATAAGATTTCACAAATGGTTTTCAATAAATTAATTTATTATTTGATTGATTTCATAACTATAAAAAATTTACCTAACATGATTCTTAGTGAATGATATTATCAAAAAAAATATCATTCCTCAAATTTAAGTATATATATATATAAACACATCACAATATATAGTATAATATTTAAATGTTTTGATTCTAGGGATTCTTAAGATAATGGGTTTTTGAAATTTTATTATAATTCATAATAGATGTTTTCGTGGAAAATAAATATATAAGTTGGTAATTTTTAAGTTACCTCTATATAATTAATAGAGATTTGAAAAACAAGCATGAAATAATTGTTACACTCAAACAGTTTGTGATTTGGTGTCATATTTGACACATAATTTATTTCATTCATATTTTTATCATGAATATCACTGATTTTTTATGATACAATTTATGAGATATTTACTTCTATACTTATTAAGATTAGCTCTCTAGTGTTATTAATTTTTTATTTTGTTTTCATGGATTGAGTTAACTTTTGATGTATAACATTCCTGGATTAGAAATATGATAATGTATATTTCATAATTTTTTAAAATAAATGGAATGTAACATTTCCCATGAGTTGAAAATTTTAGTGGTTTTCACATGATCACATTATGATTCACTATTGTTTTCCATCCTTATCATGATGTTCTTAATTGATTATGAATTTTAATTTCCTAAATCAAATAACATTTTAAAATTATATCACATAGTTGTTCAATGATAATTAATTTTAAAATATAGTAATTTCAGTTTTTTCATGCCTTCATCGTAGTGGGAGATGATTTGGAATGCCCAAAAAAATTAAAGAAAAATCTGTTAAATTAAGTATAACCCATAGTAATTCTTTGGATTAAAATTTATATTATAACAATTGTGTACATTTAATTTGAATAACAATTTTTGTTTGGATCCATAATCTTGTGTGATACAACTTTCTAGAAGATATTAAAGATCATTTCATCCCTTTAGATTCCCAAACTATATAAACATTTGATTTAATACAAAATATTCATAGTCAGAATAATTTATCATTAATTATAAAATATCTCTCACTCTAGATCATATTTTTTTATAAATAAGTTAATTTTGTATCCTTGTATAAAAAATTAGTTGTGTAGTCTTGAAAATGTTATTTTATAAAAAAACTCCAACTTTTTCTATAAATATGTTAATTGGGTTCATCATTTCTTGAGTTATGAAAGGATTTAAATAAGGAAATTTGTGATCTGGATATAGTGTTATAAGTGTTGTGGGATTATTCAATGTTTAAAGTTTGGAGTCTTCAACAACATGAATTTGACTCTTTTCTCCTATGGTAGGAATTTTTTACTAGGTAGAGGTCAAGGGATCTTTTTATTAAGGTCGGTGGAAGGAAAAAAATACATTTCCATTCATGTATTCAAGAGAGGCAATTTTTAAGATGAACAGCATTTATAGGGAGGATAGGTTTATCATCTCTGAACCTTTTTATTTTCATAAGTTTTAATTTTTCCAATTTCATGATTTATTTTATGGAGTATAATGAGTATACCCTTCATAATGGGAATCATTAGGGAGGTGTGGATACATAGGGTTTCTTTAAAATTATTCTTTATTCTATTATTTAGGAGTATAATTGTATCAATAATAGGATTCCAGATGATGATAAAATTTTAAAGGATGTTAAATTCCTAAAAATATATAGTTTTATAAGAGTATATGGTGTCTAAGAGGCTTTCATTATCGATATATGGGACACTGTTAAAGAGTTGGTGGTCATGGAAATGCAAAAATTATTCATGCAAGTCCATATTATAAGATAAATGGTAGTTAATACTCTTATTTAGATGTCTAATATCCAAAGATCCAACTTTGATATTATTATATCTTGATTAGTTTGTGAAACTATTCTTGAAATTTTCAGAAAAATTTACTCAAGGATTGGTTATCTCCCCTCATTCATTACCTTATTTCAAAATACCAACAACATTTTGTTGAGGGTTAGAGAATTAATGGAGTTGTAGGGATTCTACATGATCTTTTGATGGAAATTTATAGAAATTTTGTTGGTGTTATTATGATAATTAATATCAATACAGCGAAATATTAAGATAAAAAATGGGAGGGGTTTCATCCAGAAAATGTTAAGAAGGATAGGTTTCTCTAGAGGCTTATACTGATAGGTTTTTTAATGCTTCTAATCTCCTTGGGTATCTATTTCCATTATGGAGAGATTTTTAGGATTTTTTAAAGTGGCTATATGTTTTTATAATGATGATCGTATATCCCTCATTATTTTTATTCTCCACTAGGATTATCTTAGTATAATCCTCAACCATAGTACAGTGGATGGCTTTGTGGTGCAATTTATTATGCTCAATTATTTACCTTTTGTTTCTCACCTTTCTTTTTTATTATTGTTTTGTGTCTTAATGTTATTAAGAGGTTTTTAAACTCCTTAAATAATATTATTCTTGTTTATAGTCAATAGATTGGATTTGTTACTGTTATTTCTAAGAGTATCTTGTTGTTCTCTAATGAGTTTTCTATCTTGTGGGTTCACATATTAGAATACACATCAAGTTTCATCCTGGAGTGTTTTCATTTCTCGTAATTGAGAGTAAAAAACATAAAATGGAGGTTTCTAATATCATATTTTTATAATATTATTGAAAAAATAACCAAGAATATTTAGAACTATAAGAAAAGGTTACTATCATTTGGAG
Source organism: Viscum album (assembly GCA_963277665.1). Classification (NCBI taxonomy): domain Eukaryota; kingdom Viridiplantae; phylum Streptophyta; class Magnoliopsida; order Santalales; family Viscaceae; genus Viscum; species Viscum album. The sequence continues at coordinate 1,304,718,887 of OY728127.1, forward strand.
GAAAAATTATCTAAATTCAAAGTGTTTTAGATTCAAAACTAATATATCATATATCTATGGTCATGGTTCCATGAGTATTATTATGAATGTTGTAGAATATTTTTATAGGTTTATTATGGTATGCAAGTGATGAATATAATATACACTAGGTGAGTTGGTTAAAAATTTTCTTACTACTTGATAAAGGGGGTATCAACCCACAGGGATTTGACTACGTGATGAAACCATTGCCTATTAATTTCTCGTAGATTTATCTAGAGAGACCATATTTATGGGATCCTTTTTCTTGGTTGAATTATGGGAACCCTATTCAACTTCTTAAAATGGTATAGGATCAATATCTTCTTGGATATGAAATTAAGTGGTTAAAATTATTCTTACTATCATTTAACAATCCAAATTGATCATTGGTGCTATAAATATTTATTTTTAGAATGGAAAACGGGTTTCATTACCTATTTTCTTCCATGAATATCACATCCCTGATATCAATTTAAAAAACATTCATAAACAATTTGTCAATTTATTTATAAATACATATCAATCATATCTTATGTTATTTCCTTTATGTGTTTTGACATACACAGAGACATCTGAAGCTGGACAAAGTATGTTTTCTAAATCCTAGGTGCAACATTAGAACCTGAGGATTGATAGTGATTTATATATGTATTTATTTTATTCAAATTTTTATTTAATAGGGTAGGTAATATCACGTTAATAAGAAGTTTTTTATGATATAACATATTAAGTACACCTTTAGGGGTGGTTTATTGAGTATTTTTTTCTCACCCCCTGCAGGGGTACCCTAGTGTGCATGCATACCTTATTTCTACTTTTAGCTTGATCGTGGGATGTAATATAGATATTGAAGTGGCTCGGTGTTACATGATCATGTGGATTAGTTCAGACAGGATTTTAGACTAGGTTTAGGTATGGATCATTGATTCTGTTAGAACCTTTTTTATTTTTATTTATTTCATTTTTATATATTTCTAATTGTATTAGTGAGTGATTAGTTAATATATGTTTTCATTACCATGTTTCTAAATGACTCATTAATTTTTCATTGAGATTTTATATAGCATGTTATGTTTTATTACTTCATCGTACTCTGTTTTATTATATTTGATATTGTTTGATTATTTTCATTAAGATTTACTATAATATTTGGGTATAGTCTCCCTACTGTAACACCATATACCCTCACATCTAATCGATATCCTCTAGTATATGGGGAGGAATTTTTGATATCATTTATTTACCATCGATCTAGGAACCAGTCGAGTGTTCAGTGAAGGGATGTTACAATGTGTAATCAAATATTTTTTTGTATGTAATTTTTGGGAGATAGTGGGAAATTAATATATGAATGTGCCAGATCTTGTGATATAACTCAGTGTGGTTCATCATTAACTCCTTTTTCGAAGATTATTTCAGGTTACTATGTATATTTGATTATTGTTATTGGTTTCTAATTTTATTGATATATGATTTCACCTACTGTGACAAACTTGGGTTATTGAATTTCTAATTTATGGTTTTTGGATCATTCCCTATTAGTAAGAGGCATGTGTTTATGAATCATTATTGGAATTTATGATTCACATGAAATAAGTGTCTGTACTTATGTATGAATAGTGTCACTAATTATATTGGGTTTATCTATTTAAAGTGTCAAAAAAATATCTGGTGTTTTCCTATATATGTTATTGGTGGAATTCTACTCAACTAAACCATAGTATAATTATTTAGAGGAAGGGCTATGTAAATCTTATGGAAAGATGTTCTGCAGTGAAAACTATTTAGTTCCTTGCATAAAGGATGCAAATTGACCCTTAGTGGTTCTATACAAGAATTTGATACCTTGGTTCTGGTTTCAAAAATAATTTAGTTTTGGTTATTTAATATTTTGTAAAAAACAATATGGTGTTTTCCCATATATATTTTTGTTTCCATTTTATTTTAACAAAACATATATATATGGTTTCCTTAACATAGATCACCATGGAATGATTTCATTATGTTTACATATATCAGTTCTGTAATGAGGTTGCAATCCTTGATGTGGTAGTCCCATGTGTGGATACCCAGTTAGGGGTTAGTGCCCTAGAGGCATTGTGGTTTAGCATGTGATGTCGGGTATATGTATGTGAGAACCCTATAGTGGGTGTTTCGGTATGTGATTATCATGTGACATTTGAGATATGAGTACTGGTACTACATATGGGTTGTGATCTATGTTATATGGTCTTTATGGTCCATGTGGGAGAGCCTAGTTCTTTGGAGATATTACTCAGGATATTAGTGAGATAAGTAATATGGTTGAGATAAGTTGTGTTATGTTTGAGGTTAACCCAAGAGAGAGGTTACCCAAGAATTTTGAATGACTAAAATATGGAAATAATTGGGAGATTCTTTGGTTTATGGGATAATCTATGTTATATTTTTGTGTAACCTAAGAGAGATATGAACCAAAACTTGTGAATGATTTAAATATGGGAAACTTGGGTAGTTTATGTGAGTTATGAGATAATTTAAAGGGATGTGTTATTGTGTATACGGTATAGACATGGAAATACCATGGCCTTTTATGTTGAATCACTCCATGTGCTACATATTTTTGTATTAAGGTGGGATTTGGAGGGAAGGTTTCGTTGGATGCCCATACCTATAGATTTAGTGCACATGAGCATAGTTTCAAAGATATCTTAGTCATGTGAGTCTGATTTGGGTTCATTCATTGGGTGGTATTGGCATTTACACAATTGGTCTGGATGAGAATGAGGTAGTATGTAAGGTTTCAAATGGTATTATTGATATATGGATCTGTTAATGGTTGTTTTTGATCAAATAACTAATGGATTTAATGAAATTATTATGGGCTTGGGTGCCTAAGGTTTTGATATAAATTAGATGTGTCACTATGAGCTAATAGATAGCATAAAAAATTGGTCAAAGTACTTTGGTATGGTCTAAAAAAGTGTGCTCCATGACAACTATTTTCATGGAGGCATAATGGTGGAGCTTTTTGAGGTCTCTCTTAAGGGGTGATATAAAGGTGTATTTAAGGTGTGGACAGATCCATAGGATATTAGAGTGTGTGACCCTCATCATGGATAGATATTGAAATATACATAGGTGGATATTCCTATAATATGGGAATAAGTAGAATTTTATGTATTTAGTTAGCACTCAATTATGATGGTGATAGTTACGTCAATCATTATGTGTGGTAATTGATGGTGCATACCCAAAGATTCAGACCCATGTTGGTATGTTCACAATTGTTATATGACTATTTGTTGGATTGTTGAGGTGGATTTTGTATCCAAGTGATCAGATGGTTCTATTTTTGTCCATTTCATTGGTGAATACTATATTTTAGGTCTCCATGTGATATTGGATGGAACATGAATAACAACACCACACTCAAGATGGTTTTGGATGTAATTCAAGAATGTGTCATATCGAGGGTGCACCAATGCTTGGGGTAATATCATGGTGGTTGGGTTGGTTATATTGTTGAGGATCCAACCATTAAAGTAAACCAAATATCAGGTTTAGAATTCATTGTGGGTGTTTTGACAATCATTTTCTGCCTCTGTGGATAAGGCGTTGAGATCAAGTGATGTCATGGTAAATTTTTGGGTGAGACTGAGATTTTTTAGGAATAGTTGTACAAATGTGTAACACCTCAAGATTATAGTATGTATTATTTTAAATAAATAATTGGTTAAATAGATTTCTTCTCACACAACATCAAACTAAAATGAGTTGAGTAATATTATATTAACATAAATAAGAAAATCATTTTTCTATTGTTCCTTACCTAATAACAAGTTACCTGATAGTAATGTGCCCTATAACAAGTTACCCTACAACAAAAAGTCCTATAACAAGTTACCTTATATAAATATACCATATAACAATTTACCATATACCAACATAACCAATATAAATTTTCCTTATAGAAATATACCCTATAATAAGTTACCCTATAGCAATGTACCAATAGAACGTTACCCTATATTAACTTACCATATAGAATTTTACCCTATAGAAACATACCCTATATCAAGTTAACCTATAACAACATACCCAATAGAAATTTAACCTATTAATTTTTCTAATTTATTTTTTATGAAATGAACCCTATTTTTATATTCATCATGTCAAAATTATCTTAGAGTAAATTTTCAGGATTTTTCTAGAATTATTGACTTTCTGGTGAATAGTAAAAAATATAGTCACTTTTTTTACATCAAAATGATAAAATAATGACTTAAAAGTTTCTAAATCATTTTTTCATGACCAAATATGTTGATACAAATGAATTAATAATTAATAAAATTAGGATATCTGTGAAATGGTTATATAATATATATGGAATACAAGTCAATAATTTTTGGCTAAATGGAAATGTTTTATTTATAAACATTGTTTTATATGTTTTAATTTTAAATTTATTTTTTATTATTTAAATTATTATACTTATAGAATAATATTTTTTATACATATATAAAAATTAATTATCATACATTTATTTATTAGCAATTGTGTATAAATTATGGTACAATCATTTGATTGTAGTGCCCCGAAATTCTAATGTAAAAACATTGTATTTGATAGTGTATGTTACACATAGCATAAATTTTATATTGATCTTCATGTAACATTACTATTATATTACATTACACAAAACAATGAATCTGTTCAATGACTTACATCACATACAAGATAGAGTTTCATATAACAACACTATATTAATAAAATATTATTTTTTAATATAATAAGATATAACCTAACCGTTAAATTCAAGGTTATGAATAGGATTAAATACCATATCAAAATATATGGTTCACAAAAATAGAAAATCAAATCTTTGGTTAAAAATTAAATAGAAATGAATATCAAAACCAATTGAATATATAGGAAATGTTTTTATAAAGAACTATTTTTATACTTCTAAAGGAATGTTTTCTTAATAAATTAAATTAATTACTATTAATAAATTCTATTAATGAAATATATATATTATATATTAAATAAAATATTCTTCACATTCATCCAATATATTTTATAGGAATATTATAAGAACAAAATCAATATTGTGCATAAAAATCCATTTTTTGTAAAGGTAGTTTGGACGCCTTTTAATGGAACACCTTTTTTACAAATAAATTTTATAAATTTTAAAAAATTTATAAATATTATATTTCAAAATAAAATAAATTTTTTAAATTTTAACATCAAAATTATCTTATGGTTATTTTTTGTATTTTTTTGTGAAGTTTCATTTTTCAATGAATAGTGAAAATACTGAATTTTAATTGACAACTTCTTTTTCATCTATTATTTTTAAAAATATTTAAATTATATTTTCATTAGGTTTTATATTATATTTAAGTAAATTATAAATAAATTAATCCTATTTATGTAATCGGATTCAATTTCACAAATGAAATTGGATATAAAAATATTTCAATCTTTTGAACATTTTTACTTTAAAACGCCGCTTTATTGTCCCATCTATGGGATTAATTTTAAACTAATTTCTAAAAAATATATGATTTTAATTTGTAAAAATGTATTACATATTTTTAATCACAATATTTTATAATTCCTATTATGTTTAACTTTATTTTTACCAAAAATATTAGTGAAAGTAGTTAAACTTAATAACAGCGATTAAGATAAAAATTAGTTTAACAAGGGACTAAACCATAAACATATGGGATAAAAAGACATATAAACTTGTCCAAAATATTTTTTCTGGACATATCTAGACCATATCCTCATGATTATCTAATTGTTTCATAATTGGATCCACTTTACATGGAAAACTAGGGGTGTAATTCCCTCTTTCAAAAATATATAAGAATGACACTCCTCCTCCAATATAAAATTGAACTCACCCATACCAATTATAAAAACATATAAATCTATTTAGATCATTATAAATATACCCAAATAATAACCCAACATCTCTACCATAATCATACAAGCCTCACTTTTTGTGGAATGAAAACTAGTGAATTATTTTGGTGTAAACCAAAAGGAGTTACCCGAATAAGAGGTAACCTTCTTCAATGATCACTTTTGATTCATTTACTTATTAACCCCTTAAATTATTTTTATATAATTATAATATAATAAAAATAGTATCCTAAAAATACTGATATGATTTTATGAAAATACTTTTACCTATACTTTCAAACACATCCATCAAATGGGCTATGAAATCATCGTTCGGGAGTATGGCGGACTACAGCCTCACAAACCTATATTGTTCGTTCTTCCATTACCATATATCAAGGTTAGAAAAAATAATGTATTTATATATTATATATTATATATATAATATTTATAATTTATTTATACTTCTTTAATTTTTATATATTGCATTCCTTCATGCTTTCAATTTTTTGTGAATATGATGACATCTTCTGTGGACATGTGGACTACCGCCTCCTCAAAGCGATGTGATTCGTTCACACATTGCATGGAACTTATTAAGGGTGTTTTTAATAAATATATGTTAAATATATGACATAAATATGATACATTAATTATAATATACATATATATATCACATACATTTTAAACAAGATATGGAAATGGATGTGGCGTTCATACGTACGTACGGTCTACTGTCTCCATGAATGGTGTGTTTCATTTTATATCTCCAAATTTCATAGATTACTATAAATAAATATATTCTAAATATATATAACATTTAAATCATTTTTTTATTAAATATATTTTAAAATCAATATCTAAATAATGTGATCAAAATTAATTTATTAAAACATACTTGAAAAACATAGCAATTAACACTTGAAACGATGAAAATGATGAAATATTATTAATGAATTCATAATAATATGTTATAGAAGGATAATATATGATATAAGAAATATTAATATGGTTGTATAATAATTTATTAATTTGTTTTAATCAACTATATAGGATTTTAAAAGATTTTCACCCAAAAGGAAAGCCAAGGTAAGGGATTACGTCTCAATTTCATTTCATTAAGGCATGTCATAATATTATGCAACTAGTTTATTTTATAAAATTTATATACTACCCCATTGACATTTATTGTCAATAATAATTCTTTATTCATGGTATTTTTTGTTTCAATTTTAAGTATTTCATTTAAGGAGATTTTAAATTAAGGTTACCAAGAGGTATAGAAATTTTATAACTCAATTCATTTTCATTAGGTTATATTACTTCTTCGTTGTCATTAATATTCAATGATTATGTGTATAAAAAATTTGAATATATATTGATTAATTTCCAATTCATTTTTATAGATATATATTAGATACACATAATAAAATCCTTGATTAATTTACACTTCAACATTATGTTTTTTCTCTAAGGGTTTATTTCAAAATCTGATTCTAATGGATATTATTTATTCATGAATTTAAATTAAAGTAAATTATATAGTAATTATTTAATAAAATCCCTAATTTTATTCTACTCTAGTTATTAATTATGTTTTTCAAGTAATATTCCAATTTTTACACTCATTGGTACCTAAAATGTTTTATAAAATGTTCTTAAGAAATCCCGAATCCATTTCTCTCTTCAATTAGAAATATGTTTTCTCCTAAAATAATGCTTTTGAAAAATTATTTAAAAAATGTTTTTAACATTTTCAAAAAAAGTTATTAATGAAATTTTTAGATTTTTTTTATTTTAAAAAAGTTTTTAAATTAATTTTTTTTCACTTTTCAATGAAGGGAATTTTCTAACCTTCACCATGGAAAAGGAGTGTCATTTTAACCTTGTACGGAATATACAGATTTTCCCACTATCATTCCATTGAATCTTTAGTTGAAATTTCATATGGTTAATTTTTAAATAATTTTTTTTTAAATTTTATTTTCAATGAAAATTATTTTCAAAATGAAAGGGATCTTTTCAAAAAAATGAATTTAAAAGATATTTTTACATTATTTCTATTAATAATAAACAAAAACCCATTATTTTTTACACTTGGAATATATTTTAGCATCCCACATTTTTATTACATAACTTTTCATTACATTTTGGAATCCTATGATCTTTAAAGTATAGTGTCTTGGAAAAAAGGCACATAATACATGAAAACATATAAAATTATTTTAATCCTATTGAAAAGATTCTTGAATTTTATATCCTAAGTGAAATTACTATATATTATAACATAGGGACATACATTAAAGGAAAGGGTTATCATAAGTCCTAGTCGAGGAAAATAGAGAAAACTGTTTACATGTGAACTTGAGAGAATACAATAAGAACATGGAGAAATATCATAAAGTTAGGAGAAGAGACATATCATGATAATAAGAACTTAAATGATATCTTGAAAGTGTGGCTAAAACATTTAATTTATACATTTATAATCATATCACTAAGGTCCATCCCCAAGGTGTCATATAAATTATGACGGTTATACACCAAGGTATCATAAAACATGTCATCTATAGAGATTACTTTCTTTACCCAATAAATTGGAGTGTTATTAGGGATAAATATTAATAGTTATTTATTTTCATGTTACCCACATAGTTAACAATCAAAAATTTCATAAATAACCCAAATAGAATAAAAGAAATGGGTTTTGTATCAAAATCATGATGTTTTAAAAAAGTGATTAAAAACATGATCATTATGTCATTCATAACCCACAAAAAGGGAATGGGGGTTTTATATATGATAATTATAGAATCAAATATATAATTTTTATCTATTGATAAATACCCCTAGAAATGAAATAGTTTTTGGTATTCAAGTAAAGAAAATAAGTTAATTTCATGAGAAAAAAGAGAGAGATTTTGTGACCAAAATTCTATAGAAAAACAGCTATGCAACCTGGTTTCAGAAAATAATAAAAATAAATAAGAAAGTGTTAAAAAAATAAAAAAATAACTCATAATATGATATAGGGTCATTCTAAAATGAAAATAAGAACATGGTATGGAAACTTTAATGGAATACCACATAAAAGGGAACTTGATTGTAAAAAAGAGAAGTTGAGAATTCCCTTACCTTGAAGTGTAACATCTAAAACTCTAGAATCGGGACCTTGAGGGATTGGTAAAACTATAGGAGGACTAATTGGGAGGTGACACTACCATATAATATAGGATAATTAATTTTTAATGAAATAAAACTAAACAATGTCTTGGTATTTATAGAAAAAGAGAGAGAGTTTTTTATTAATTTTCAAGGACACCACATTGGTGGTATTGGAAAAACTGTGGTAATTGCCATTAGTTTTGGCCAAATAAGACACTTCATATAAAATTTTAATCTAAATCAGTCAAACATAATTTTAAACTACATATTACAGCGTTATGATGTCATAAACCACAATGAAAACTCAAAAATTGTATTTTCACTATTCACCAAAAAACAAAACATTTTATAAAAATCTCATAAATTCACCCTAAACTAATATTAATGTTCTGAATTGAAAAATGAACTCTATTTTATGAATATAATTTTATAAATATTGTAAATTTTACTTTTAATTAAAATCAATTTTTACCTAAATAAATACTAATAGTTAACTAATAATTTTTAAAATAGTTATTTACTTATACTATTATATAACATTAGCATTCAAGATGCCTAAATTATATTTATACTTAATTAAGTGTGTTTACTATTCCATTGGTCACATTACTATTCATAAGGGTAATATTATTATTCATAATTTACTATTCACCAAAAATTAAGTTGATCTTAGAAGACTCTAAATTTCCTACTGATCACAACTGTGTATGTCCATTTTTTGAAAATTATTTCACATTATTAATTATTTAAAGTATAAAAAATATTTTAAAATACTTTTTTTATCAGTATTCATTAATAATATGAAACTACTTATAAGAAAACTAAAAATTCATCTCAGGTTTTTTTGACATTTGAAATTCAAAAATGATGGATATTTTACTATTATAAGTGATACCAATTTTATTTATACAAAAGTATTACAAAAAGTAACTAAGTTCCCATTACAAATCCCCTTATAACACATGAATAGGACCTAAGAGTAAGGTGTGTAATGGATATAGAATCTTGGGACAGATCAAACAACAATGCATGAGTGGGGATTTCTATCAAGTTGAACTTTTACCATATGTGATTACGTTCAAGATTAACATGTTGAATCTCGGCATGGGATTGGTCTAGATAAAATCCCAATTATGCTACATCCATCATAACCTTTGACAAATGGGCTTCGTATAGCCTGAGTCTACTATATGAGGCCATCGACTCTTCTTTCTACATCAATTATCAATTAATATTTCTATTTTAAACAACATTTATAATGTTAAAAATGATTATTGTTTCCAACTATCATAATTACCCATGGACATATAGTGGTTAATACCCGATAGTCACATTTAGTTTATACGTATATATATATTTTATTGATTATGAAATTTTAAGGCATAAAATTTTAGGAACGAAAATATTATTCAGATGTTCAGGTTGTTACATTCTTCCCCCTTAAGATATTTCATCCCTGAAATCTCAACTCATATACTCAGAATAGAAAAGGTGTGGGTACATATGCCTCATAGACTTCTTTGGCTTCAACATGGCTTCTTCATATTTGTGGTTCCTCCACAATAATATAACAACGTGGGTAGTGTTGTTGCATAGAACCTTGTATCTACAATCCAAGATCTCCACCAACTTCTCCTCATAAGATAGATCATATTCCAGTAGTACCCCCTTTGGATTTAGTAATTTTGAAGGGTTAGTTATGTACTTCCTTAAGAGAGATACATAGAATATATCATGAACTTATCCTATATTTAGAGGAATTGCAAGCTGATAGGCCACTGCTCCTACATGATCAAGGATTTAATAGGGGCCAATGTACCTAGGGTTGAGCTTCCCTTTCTTCCCAAACCTTATGACTCTCTTCCAAGGTGAAATTCAAAGAAATACTTTTTCACCAACCTCAAACTCGAAGCCCCTTCGACAGTTGTTACCATAGATCATTTTCTGAATCTGAGGATCCTTAATGTGTTGATGGATAGCATGAACCTTTTCAGTCATGTCTTTCACAAGATCAGTCACAAGAAGCTTTCTCATACTAGATTTATCCCAAAAATGACGAGTTCTAAATCACTTCCCTTATAGAGCATTATAGGGTTTCATTTGAATACTTGAGTAGATACTATTTTTGTAAGAGAACTAAACTAATTAGACATGTTTATCTCATCCACCGTTAAATTCCATTGAGCATGTTCCCAGTATTCCCTAGAGTGATAGAATATTCCTTTTAGATTGGCTATTAGTTTGGGGGTGATAGACCATACTGAAATTCAATTCCGAACATAGATTGTGTTGAATAATTCTCCAGAATTGTGATGTGAACCTTTTATCATGATCAAATATGATAGAAAGTAGAACTCCATTCATTCTTACCACATCCTTCATGTATATCATGGAAAGTTGACCAAGAGATAAATCTTCCTGAATAGAGATAAAATGGGCAGTCTTAGTGATATGTTCCACTATAACCCATATTGTATTGTTTCATTCAGAAGTTCTCAGAAGACTATAGACAAAATCCATAGTGTTATTGTCCCACATCCATACTGGTATGGGTAGTGGTTGTAATACCTCTTTAGGAAGTTATTGATCTACCATCACTTGCTGACATACCAGGAACATTTTAGTGTATTTAGCAATCTTCATTTTCATATTATACTCCAAATAATGATCACGAATTCCCCTATACACTTTCCTGCTTCTAGGATGTATAGATAAAGTAGAGCTATGAGATTCATCCATCATCTCTTTCTTTATTTATAGAATATATGGAACATATAATCTTGTACATAATTTCAATACACCTACTTGATCAATATTGAACTCATGTAACTTCCCATCCTTTACAGTCTCAAATTTCTTCTGTAACAAATGATCTTATTTCTGATATTTCTCGATCTCTTCTACAAATGGTGTTTGAGAAATCATTTGGGATAGGGTTAATGATATACCATCCCTTACAGTTCCCATGTCCAATATCACTAGGTATTTTATCTAGGTATCTCCTTGAATCCTCATCAAGGACAGAACTACATGTTTTTTCCTACTTAATTCATTAGTTTCTTTGTTTTCTCTTTGGGTATGATAATCAATTGAACAATCATTTCTTTAATATGATTCAAACATCTCTTCTATCTCATGTTAAATTAATTTTTTGTGAAAATATACTTCAAACATTGATGGTATGTGTTTATATCACACTTCTACCCATAAAAAGAGTTCCTCCATATCTTTAGAGAAAAAAAAAACTACATCCAGCTCCATATCATGCATAGGATAGTTCATCTCATGAGTCTTTAATATTCTATATGCATATGAATTAACCATTTCATTTTTCATGAGGCTAAACCCAAATCCTTTTGAAGATTCATTGAAAAAAATAATGAATCCTTCTCCGCTTAAGGGCAGTGTTAACCTGGGTGAAGTAAAAAATCTCTTCTTCAGCTTTTAGAAATACTCCTCACACTCCTTTTTCTAGATGAACAAGACCCCTTTTTTAGTTAAATTTCTTAGTGGATTAAAAGGTCATGAAATGTTTTCCACAAACATACTATAAGATATTTTCAATATAAAGAAACTATGAATATCATTTATTTTGTAGTCTGAGGCCACTCCTCTAAAACCTTTGTCTTTATAGGGTAAAATGTGATTCTTTCCTTGGTTAAAATGTGGCCCAAGAAAGAAACGTTTTGTAACCAAAAATCACATTTTCTAAAAATTCCAAAAACACTCTCCTTCTATAATGTTTGAGAAATATCCCTTAGATGATCCTCATTCTCCTCATGACATTTAGAATATATCATAATATCATCAATAAAAACTACCAAAAAATTATCAAGGTAGTCCTTAAAGACTATATTCATAAAACCTGTAAAAATATAAGGTGAATTAGTTAGTATAAATGGTATAACAAAAAACTCATAATGCACATATCTTGATTAGAAGGTGGTTTTGGGAATATATTATTTATTCAACCTCAATTGATGATAACCATATTGAAGATCAATCTTGGAGAAGAATTTATCCCCACAAAGTTGGTCAAATAAGTCATAAATTTATGGAAGTGGGTATTTATCATTCATTGTGATCTCTTTCAGTTCTATATAATCAATGTATATGTAAGAACCCGGTTTTTTCTGTGAAAGACTTTGAAATATTCTTGATGATATTCCAGATCAGCGCCTTCAGACGGTGTGTGATTCCGAGCCCCAGAGTGGCCGGAATTAAATTTTCTATGTCTTCACATTGGAAACGCCAAATAAATGGTATAACTCCTAAACGGTGCACCAGATCAGGGATCCTAGTATACAGATGGGTCCGGAATGGGGTGTTTACCCTAGGAACGACATAAAACTTGTCGGCGCGGGGTGTTTGGACCCCTCGCCCGCTCTCGGAACGTTAAACAGATAAACGGATAAATTAATTTATTCTTTTAATGGTTAAACTCGAGTATCTCTTAAACAGTAGCTTGGATTGGAAAACCGAGGGCACCGTTGAGTTTAGAGCATACAGTTTACCCTTGTAGGGGTGTATGTTTCACGGGCGCGAGCCGTTTGTGAAAAATGGCCCTAGGGGCCTTTTCGTAATTTGGCGACCTCGGGCTCAAAGTTTAATAACATTTAAACGAAAGAACGGAATCATGTTTTGAGACCACCATTGTGCTCGGGAGGTGGTGTTTACCCCAGGGGAGGTTAAATTTTGACCCCTCCAAAAGTTTCGGATGCGGGTTAAAATTGAGGATTAAATTAATTAAAATCTAATTAATTTAATTTACTTTTTTAAACCATTAAATCACCCCCTCCGCCTCCCTTTTCACCCCTGGAGAAACCCTCAAGCCCCCTACCTTCCTCCACTCCAGCAAGGTATCTCCGGTGAGGTAGCTCCGGCAAGGCGGCGTTTTGGCGACGAAGCTCCGGGCAACGCCCACGAGGTAGGGTTTTGTTGTGTTTTTCTTTTCCAAACCTTCTTTGAACCCATTTATATGTTTCAAATTGCTCTTTAATTTCCGAGAAAAGACCACGGTTGTTTAGTAAATTTTCTGAGATTCCCGACGCATGTATTGGATTTAATTTTTGGGGTTCTGAGGCATCCGTAGTTACGAGTCGAAGTCCGCGGTGTTTGATGGTTTTTTCTGGCGGTTTCGGTTTCTCTGGTGAGGTCTAGTGGCAGTGTAGCAGGGGCTCAGGCGAGTCGGCGGTTCACGACCGTGGGTGGTTGGGTGAGCCAGAGAGCAAGCTGAGGGGGGCCGAGGTTCTGATGGTGGACCGGCGGCTTTCCTAGGCGGCGCAGCTCAGGTCTTCAGCGGTCGAGCAGCAGGCCGATCGCTGCAGGCAAGGTCAAATGGCCTTCAGCAGGGAGCTGCGGTGTGACCGGGTTAAGGCTGGTCAGATAGTAGGGTGTCTTCGGGCGAGGGCGGTGAGCAGTAGGGCACTGCGGCGAGGCCGGTCGTCGCCGACCCGGGTCACGCGGGAGGAGGACCTGCAGGTCTTTGTGCTGGAGAAGAAGACCGATGAAAAAAAAGGAAATGGATTAAAAAAATGAAGAAGAAGAAGAATCGGCCCCTGGGAGGTTTTGGAAAGAAAAAAATAGATTATTTAATTAAATTAAATATTAAGATTAAAATAATAAATAATAATTTTATTATTATTTTGGGAAATGATTTATTTTTAATAAATCATAGACCGGGCATCCGTTTTGAGCGTCGTTAGTGGCAACGCGTTAGTTAGTGTGAGACGAAAATTTTGAGATGGTTTCGGGGATTTTTAATCCCTGAAACAGGGGCCCCGGTAGCACGACACGCCTTTAAGTGGACGTGCGCTTTTTCTCTGAGGATCTTTTTTTGGGCGGCGTGGACACATCTGATGTTTAAATTGAGCGGCGTCAGTGGCGTTGTGACCCTGTCACCCGGGGGAAGCATTCCAGGGTGGTTTCGGGCGTTGAATCCAGAGTTGAGGCATGGGCCCCACGGCCCGTTGTTTCCTCGACGGATTTCAGGGATGACCTCCTTGACGGGATATTCAAACGTTCCGATCGGTTTCTAGCAGGTTTGTTCGTAGAACCGGAAACATCCAATGATTCCACATCTGTTTGGACCTACTTTCCAAAGGTAGGCGCTCATTAGCTTGTGGACTAATGAGGCTTAGGAATTTGCATTGGTCGAGAGGATGGGAGGTCGGACTCATCACACCTTTTTTAGGGGAATTATTGTCTACTCCGGGACTCTCTTTATAGATTTAAGTTATGTTCGTGAATCCTTATTACATTACCAAGTATAAAATGTGCTTTCCTTTAGTTTTAACAACCATTGATTAAATATGCATGAAATTTAGAGAATCTTTTATAGGTATTCGAGGATCTTCATTAATAGAGAATCATCTATATTTGTTTAGAGATTCTTGGTCAATGGTATCCTTCAAAACATTTATATAAAAGTCTCTTGGTCATTATGATGACCAGGCTGGTTTTAAAGCCACTCAGTGGGGCACTTGAAGTTTATCATCATTCATAAGGACAGGGATTATTTCAAAGATGGGATCGAACCCAAAAAAAATGGGCTACCTACGTATCCTTTGTTTTGGAAAAGGAATCAGAACCCACGTAGTTCGAGTAATGGAGTATGATGTTTATGATTGATGGATCAAAGAAGAATGTCATAATTACTTTTACACTCTAAGCTCACGTGAGTCATGCTCGGTGTGAGAAACAAGAGGTATTGGTAAAAATTAGACAATTGTTCCATGAAAGATGCAATCATAAGAATTTGTTTGGGGCTTATGTATGTATGACTGCCCAGATAGATGAAGGTTTAGGATTCACTTTTAGGGAGAAAATCCAGGAACATGGTCCATAAAGATATATGTGCTTTATGGAGATTTGAATACTCTAATCTTGGGGCTTACTCCTAAGGAGGATGCCCAAGTTAGGAGGGGACTTATGATTGGGTTTTACTCCTGAAAAGGAAACCCAAATCAAGGGTAAATTAGGACTGGTTAAGAGAAATTTAAGGGGGCTTGGGGTTTACTCCTGAAAATGAAACCCAAGATTATGACTGAGTCTTATTCCTAAAAAGGAGACCCCGGTTAGGGGACTTGGGGCTTACTCCTGAAAAGGAAGCCCAAGATTATGACTGAGTCTTATTCCTGAAAAGGAGACCCAGGTTAGGGATTAAGGTTTGGGGCTTACTCCTAAGGAGGATACCCAAAATTAGAGGACTTGATTGGGGCTTACTCCTAAGGAGGATGCCCAAGTTTGGGAACATTTAAGAATTTGGGGCTTACTCCTAAAGAAGGATGCCCAGATTTGAAATTGGGGCTTACTACTGAGAAGGATGCCCAAGTTAAAGGATTATGATTGGGGCTTACTCCTGAGGAGGATGCCCAAGTTAAGAATTCTCTCATCTTAAAGGATGAGGTTGAATGAATGAACTCTCTATATTTAGTGACGTAAGGATATTTAAATCACTAGGTTTTGAGAGATATTCCACATAATTCCTTTCAGATAAGGAAGTCAAATCAAGAAATAATGCCATAAATGGATTTGAAGAGTGTCTTGAAGACTGAATCTTGAAAAGGAACGGTGTAATGGCTTAAGAGGGGTAAAATGGGCAAGATGGGCACCCAAAAAGGTAGGGGCGCTCAAGTCTTGAAAGGCGCGCAAGTCTTCCGTGGGCGCGCAAGTTTTGGTCGTGCAGGTATACCTGCGCGACACATGGTGTACTTGCGCGATTTTCAACCAGCATTGAAATATTTGAGCGACTCTTTTTTAAACCCTTTAGAATCTTCTTGAGGTTCTTCCAGAAAAGGGACGCGCAAGTTATATTGAAGGAAATAAATCAGCGCGCAAGTGTTTGATAAGTTTCAACACTTAGGCCTTCCTTCTTCTCTTTAGATCTTCCGTTCTAGGTAAGAAATTACCTTAGAAGTGTTCCGGAAGCTTTGAGAAGAGACTTGGGCGTCGGGAGCTTCAATCCGAGTTTCTGGAAAAAGATCCTCTTCGAATGGGGGGGCCACAGGGTCTATTTATAGGCAGGAGAAGACCCCGAGCGGTTACCGGGCGGTTATCACTTAGGTCGCGAAAGTCACTTTCACGACCATAAGGCGTCGCGCAAGTAGACTTGCACGACCACTAGGCGGTGTGCAAGTGTACTTGCGCGACCATGAGGGAACTTGCGCGACCTATCGGAAATGTTCTCCTTGTTCATCCCTTTGTCGATTTTTGATGTTTCTTCAAAGGATGAATCACATGGGACTCAGATATTCCCCTTTTCCGATTTTTAGATTCTGTGACGAAAGGAGCGTCAACAAAAGTCCCCCCCTCAGAGTTGGATCCGGAGAGAAATGAGGATTTGACTCTGAGGAAATTGAATCCATCCAAAGGAAAAGGGGGCGCGCAAGACTTTAGGGCACAGAGGGCAGTGCGCAATTGTGCTGGACCATGACTTTTATTCAGAGTTCCTTTGTCTTTTGTGTGTGCAGTTTAAAGTCATGCATGCTGGACATAAAGGGGCTAATGTTTAAGGTTGAAATAGCTTTGACCGAAATGGATTAAAATTGATTCAATTCCTTGACAATTTATCTGAAAACAAATTACCATACTCAAGTATGAGAGAAAATATGTAAACTATGGCTTAAGAATATTTGAATCTGAGGAATGATATGAAAAAGAGCTAAAAGGCATTAGAAGAAGTAGTTTCCAAGAATGAAGTTACTATTATTTAACAAAACCCGTTAGGGGGTTGAAATATGCAGGGCCACCTATGGGCATTGGCTGCATGGTCAAATAAATAGTATCTTTCGGCTGACAAGTCTGTTATGTGGACTGTTTATGCAAGGCCACCTATGGGCACGTACTGCATAGTCAGGCAAAAGAACTCCCAGAAATTTACTTTCCTAGTGCTAAAAGCCAGTGAACGTTTTTGGAGATTCAAATTTTCTAAAGTATAGAGTTTGTTGTATGGAAAGAGGTACTTGAATATGGAGAAGATATTTCCAAACAAGAATATCGAAGAACTGGATGAATATCACTCCTACGAAGGTCTGACCCAAACGTAGGGAAGAAGAATAAACCATAGACTTTAATACTTTCAGATCATGAAAAAGGATATGGGACAAATATGTTAAGGATGGCTATTTTTTGCGGATCCCTACATACTGTCGTTTAAGACAAATAAGGACAAAAGAGGCATTCTTCCCAAGAATGAAGTTACCATTATTTAACAAACCCGTTAGGGGGTTGAAATATGTCGGGCCACCTAAGGGAATTGGCTGCATGGTCAAATAAATAGCATCTTTTGGCTGACAAGTCTGTTATGTGGACTGTTTATGCAAGGCCACCTATGGGAACGTGCTGCATAGTCAGGCAAAAAGAATTCTCAGATGTTTGACATTTTTGTGACTAGAAGTCATGAAATGGGTTATGAAGATCTGAAAATATTTTAAGGTTAGGATTATAACACATAAAGATGGGTATTGTCCAATGTATATAGAGATACATAGGTCAATGAAAACCATAATCATGTTGTGGCTGGGTCCTGAATTGAAATTTTGGACTTCACTACGTATCTCATAAGAATGAGAATCAAGCCATACGTAGTTCTTGAAATGCAGTTTAACGTCGTGCAGGACGAAAGTATGAGTGATCTTAGTTTAGGGTCATAGAATTCGGACCATAATAATGAATAAACAGTGTGTGTTTTCATGAGGAATTTTCAGCCAAGGGACTGAAAGTGAAATTTGGGGTTAGGCCCAAAAGACTTGGGACTGGATTCGAGGGACACTCGAATGTTCCTACGTATCCCATAAGGATGGGAATCAAGTCCACGTAGTTCTAGAACTACCCTTTGTACAAATTCGGTTCGTACATGTGAAGGGTGAAAGGGGACTTTAGTGCAATGATGGTTTAACCTAAGATAAAAATTTTAGGCATTACCATGTATGCGTGTAGTCTTTTGAAAATGAAAACCATGATTGAAAAATCAATGTCAACAATAGTTCTCTCTCAAATGAGGAAATCAAAGAATATTGTAGTTTATTGTCGTACCAGACGAAAGTGTTGGATAGTTTAACGTCATATAACAAGGACGAAAGTGAATCAATGTAAAGATATTGATTCCAGGGGCGGTTTCACGAATCAACATCATATGAGATGGTGGTGAACCGATGTGAAGAGATTGTTTTTGGGCTTGAACCTTGGGAGGTTGCCTACATACCCAGCCTGGAGGGCAAGGATCAAAGTCCGTGTAGTTCAATTAAAGAATGAATTAATGATCAAGTTGTTCTTGTGGACAATGATCTAATAAAAAATGTTGTTGGGACTTACACATGGTTAGTGGCCCAAAGGGAGTGTTATGGTTGATGTTCGCTCTAAGCTCACGTGATTCATACTCGGTGTGAGAAACAAGAGGTAATAACAACCTTAATGATGCACAGTTTAATGTCATGTAGGACATAAAAAAAGAGACTATGCAGTTTAAATTCTTGCAGTTAGGACTATTGGTGCTGCACAGTTTAGTGTCATGTAGCAGGGACAAAATACAGTTTAATGTCATGTAGGACATATCAAGGACTTTCTGTATAGTTTAGCGTCATGTAGTTAGGACGATGGGGACAAAATTGTTTAACGTCATATTGGACGAAAGGGGGACTGTGCAGTTTAATGTCATACTGGACTTTTGAGATTATATAGTTTAACGTCTTTCCGGACGTGAGGGACTTTTATACAGTTTAGCGTCATGTAGTTAGGACGTCACAGTTTAACTTCTTGCTGGACATAAAGTATTTGCAAATAGTTTATGGTCATATACATGGACCAGGGATGATGCAGTTTAAGGTCATGCTGGACGGTTTAGGGAACTTTTTCACAGTTTAATGTCATGTGGGACGAAGTTGCAGTTTAAAGTCATACTGGACCATTGCTGTATAGTTAACGTCATATAGTAAGGACTAAGGTGAACCAATATGAGAATATCAGTTCTGGGGACTTTTTACAGTTTATCGTCATGCTGGACCATGAAAAGTTCCACACAGTTTAATGTCATGTTGCTAGGACATAATATAAGTTTAATGTCATTTCGGACAAAATATAGTTTAATGTCATCTCGGACAAAATATGGAACTTCTGTACAGTTTAATGTCATGTAGATAGGACATAATACAGTTTAGTGTCATGTAGGACATAATATAGGGACTATGCAGTTTAAAGTCTTGCAGTTAGGACTATTGGTGCTGCACAGTTTAGTGTCATGTAGTAGGGACAAAATACAGTTTAATGTCATGTAGGACATATCAAGGACTTTCTGTACAGTTTAATGTCATGTAGTTTGGACGATGGTGTTGCACAATTTAGTGCCATGTAGTAGGGACAAAATAACAGTTTAATGTCATGTAGAACATATTAAGGACTTTATGTACAGTTTAATGTCATGTAGTTAGGACGATGGTGCTGCACAGTTTAGTGTCATGTAGTAGGGACAAAATACCATGAATCAATGTGATTGTTTTGGATCTGGGAACAATATTTTGTGTTTATACAAAATACTTCTTCAGAAATCTGGCATTAGTTGGAGTCGTAATGTGTTCTCCATCCATTGAGATTAGAGAATATGCTCCATTGGAGTAGACCTTATGTATTGAATAAGGTCCTTCCCATTTTGGTTCAAGCTTGGGAGGCTTCTTTCCTGGTATCACTGGTGCTCTGAGAACCATTACCAATTCTCCCTGAATGAATGAACGAAGACGAACTTTTTTGTTAAAAGCTCGTGCTATTCGATTCTGATAGATTTCCAAGTGGTGCAAAGTGCACAATATCTTCTCATCTAACTGTTCCAATTCATTCAACCTCTTTTAGGATTGCTCATCTGTAGATAACTGATCACAAATGGCTATTCTGAGTGAGGGAAATTGAACTTCAATTGGCAAGACTGCTTCTGTTCCATATACCAATGAATATGGAGTTGACCGCGTTGCATTGCGAGTGGTTGTCCGATAAGCCCATAAAGAATGAAAGAGTTTATCATGCCATGACCTCTTATCTTTATCCACCATCTTTTGCAGTATGTTTGAAAGAGTCTTGTTGAAGGCATCTATCTGGCCATTAGCCGCTGCATGATATCGAAATGAATGGTTGGACTTAATGTTGTATTCTTGATACAATTTCTTTACCTCAAAAGAAAAGAAGTTGGTGTCGTTGTCCGTCAATATGGTATGAGGGACACCAAATCTAGTAATGATGTTAGACTTGATGAAGTTAACAATGCATTTAGAACTGACTTCTTTGAGAGGTACTGCCTCTGCCCATTTGGAAAAGAAATCAGTAGCAGTAAGAATGTACTTAAACTGCTTGGCCGTAGCTGAAGGGTAAGGTCCCACCACATCCATTCCCCATGTGGAAAATGGCCATGAGTATTTAGCTGTATGAAGAAACTCTGGAGGTTTATGAATGAAGTTGGCATATACTTTGCATGAATGACACTTCTTTGTGAAATTAACACAATCTTGTATCATTGAAGGCCAAAAGTATCCAAGCCTTCGAATTTGATCAGACAGTCTATGTCCAGACTGGTGGGCACCACAGACTCCTGCATGCACTTCTTTTATGACAGCCATTGTCTCTTCACCATCAATACATCTGAAGAGAACTCCATCAAAACCACATTTGTAGAGAATTTTATCGAGGTGGTTTGGGCTATCATAAAGAGTAAAATTGACCACATGTCGCCGAATTTTCTCTTTCTCGGCTCTATCAGGTGGAAGTGTTCCATTTTGAAGGTATTCCCTGATAGGTGACATCCATCCTGTAGTATGACCATAAGGTTCAGGAATGGGACTAATTTCATTAATTTCCTCTGTTCTGACTTGAACATAAGGTGAAATTGCACGACGGTGGGAAATACAGATGGTTGTCTCATCCCGATTTGGATCTGCTAAAGCTATGGCTATATTAGCCAGTGCATCAGCTTGAGCATTTTGTGATCTTGGGACATAAGAAAATGTCGGTTCTGAAGGGAATTCTGACATTAACTCTCTGACGTAATCATACAAAGGGATTAATTCTTCTTTTCTGATGGCATAATCCCCATTGACTTGTTTGATTACCAGGTCTGAATCACCTTTCACCTTTAAGTGATTCAATTGTTCTTGAAGCGCTAACTCCAAGCCTGTAATGAGAGCTTGGTATTCAGCTACATTATTGGTACCACCTTCCCACAACAAAAAGGAATAAGGTAACACTGCCTTATCTGGAGAATTGAGCACAATTCCTAAACCAACTTTGTTGAATTTAGTATTTTCCATTTTCTTCCCTGTTGGACTTCTAGAAGCACCATCAAAATACATTTCCCATGTTTGAGGACTCTCTTGAATAGAGAAAACTTCCTCATCAGGGAGTTCGATATTTGAATACGTGTCTTCCACTGAAGGATGTTCATCCAGGAAATCAGCCAGAGCTTGGCCCTTAATTGCCTTTTGAGACACATACTGAATGTCGAACTGCTGTAGAATAACCGCCCACCTTGCCAGACGTCCTGTAAACATTGGACGACTAAGGATGAATTTGAGCGGATTATTACGAGATACCAATTGGACCTCATGATGTTGCAGGTAGTGTCTCAGTTTCTGAACTGCAAAGATTAATGCTAGGAAGCACTTTTCAATACTTGAATACCGGTTTTCTGCTTCAAGCATAGTTCTACTGAGATAGTAGAGACTATTTTCATTCCCAGCATCATTCTTTTGAGCGAGAAAGGCACCCAATGATCGCTCTAAAGCTGTCACATAGAAGATAAGAGGTCTACCCTCAACAGGTGGCATGAGTACTGGTGGACTCAAGAGGTATTTCTTGAGGACATCAAATGCTTCTTGACATTCTTCATTCCACTGGTAAGTGACTCCTTTCTTCAATAATTTGGTAAAGGGTAAACTTTTGCCTGCCAAATTGGCGATGAAACGCCGAATATAGGCTAAGTGTCCTTGAAGTCCTCTTAATTCTTTCAAATTCTGAGGAGGTGACATACCAAGGATTGATTTGGTCTTCTCAGGATCGACTTCAATACCGCGATGGCGTACAACAAAGCCGAGGAATTTTCCTGAGGTTACCCCAAAAGCACATTTTAAGGGGTTCATCTTTAAATTATGTTGTCAAAGCTTGTGGAATATGACTTCCAAATCAGCCAAGTGATTAGAACGTTGTTTGGATTTAACCACCAAATCATCTACATAGCATTCAACAAACTTCCCTAAAAGAGATTTGAAGATACGATGCATGGCGCGTTGATATGTTGCACCTGCATTCTTTAAACCAAAGGGCATCACCCGGTAACAAAACACACCTTGAAGAGCTCTGAAGGCTGTATATTCCTCATCTTCTGGGGACATTCGGATCTGATTATATCCAGAATATCCATCCATGAAAGAAATTACTTCATAGCCAGCCGTCGCATCAATTTAGAGTTCTGTAATCGGAACTGGGAAATCACCTTTAGGACAATACCGATTAAGATCTCTATGCAAACCCTAATTTGTCCGTTCTTCTTCTTTACAGGGACAATATTAGCCAACCACTTGGGATATTGAACTTCTCTAACGAAGTTAGCTTTGATCAGCTTATCCACTTCAGCTTCAATTTTGGAAGCATAGGTTGGCTGTGTTCTTCTCGCGGCTTGCTTGAATCCTCAATGTTCTTTTGGCAAACCCAAATGATGGGTGGCAAAATCAGGATCATGGCCAGGAATTTCTGTATAATTCCAAGAAAAAATATCTTTATTTTTCTTTAGAAAAGAAATATACATCTCTTGCTCTTCAAGGGTCATGGCCGCACTAAATAAAGTGGGGCACGGATCTTTCTCTATACCCAGATTTATTTCTCTGAGTTCATCCACAGTGGTAGAGATACCCTCTTCAAATGCTGGAGGAGCATCTCTAAGATCTTCCTCTTCCTCTTCATCATGTGTTATTTCTTCCGTTTCTACTTGCAAAGTAGATGAAAAAACGAAATTCTCATGATCATAAGAGATGTCAGAATTTTCACATTTTGAAGAAGAAGCTTCCATTTCCGACCCTATTGATGATAAAGGGTCTTCTTTGGGAAATAAGGAGGAGATGATGGATTGAGAATCGACATCATTATTCACCTCTGGTGTTGCTATAACTTCTTCTGTCCTGATTAGCAAAGTATAGACTTTTTGGATTTCAGAAGACGAAATGAAAACGTCACCACTTATGCTTTCATCACTGCTTGGTAAGTTACCAATTCCTCCCATGTTGTCTGGCTCGATTGCCGTAATTGACATTATGGATCTTTCCATAAGAGTATTTTGATTTGGGCCTATTTTGTCAATTTGACTGATAGGTAACACATAATATGTACTCACATGTAAAAATGGATTTATTGGAATTTTTTCCAAACCATATGAAGCATTAACTTTGGTAATTTCCTTCATTGTAGATTTTTCTCTTCCCTTCATGTGATAAAATTCAGCCTCAATGTATTGAGACTCACATGTCTTGAACGGGGCCTTATCACCATACAATATTACAACTTGACCATCGAAACAGTATTTGAGACATTGATGGTATGATGAAGGAATAGCTGCATGCTGATGTAGCCAGGGTCTTCCAAGCAAGATATTGAAAGCTGAGTCTTGATCAACAATCATGAAATCCGAATTGGAAACAAGATCTCCAAACTGAGTTCTGAGTGTAACTTCTCCCAGTGGTTCTTGTTCATTTTTATCATATCCTTGCAACATCATGGTAGAAGGAGATAAATCAGATTCCGTGAGGCCCAATCGACAAAGTGTACGAATGGGCATGAGGTTGACTCCTGAACCATTGTCAATGAAAGCTCTTCGAATATCTACACCATTGACTTTTCCAGATAAGTACAAAGGTTTTATGTTCCCATGCACAACATCATCTTCTTCTTTATCAGTAAAAGATATCACTACATGGCATTCTGTAGGATTATTCTCTATGTGATAGATTTCAGCTGCAGCAATTTCAGCTTCAAACTCATGAGGACTTGACAAAGCTTTGATGAGTGCTTCCCGAAGATCTCTTGACAGATTCAAAGCATCCAAAATTGATAACTTGGCTGGTACTTGGGCCAAGTGTTTCAATATTTCATACTTTTGATCTAGAGGTCTGCGTTTCCCAATAGGAATATGCGGTTTAGCAGGTACCTTGGAAGAATATGCTTTGGAAGCTGATGTATCTTGTATTGAAGCTGGAAACATCCTTGGTTTTGGCATATTAGACTGATTAGATCCATTTACTTGCTGAGATAAAGAAGATGGAACCTTTAATCGGTCTTCCAAAATAACTGTGTCAAAACTGAGTTGGCCATTGGCAGAAGAACATGCTTGTTCTTTTTTAGCTCGCTGAAGGGCTCTACCACGAATTTCTGCTGCATATGCAGTGCTAGCAGGGGTAGAATTAGAGTAGTGGCTTCGGAAAGATCCACGTCTTCCCCTGTATCCTGAACCTCTAGAACCTCTTCGGATTCCCCTATTTGATACAGAGAATTCAGGCTTATCAAGACTGGAATATGAATCTGTTAATTGAATCATATTAACAGAACCAAAGATTAACTCTTCGTCTGATAAAGACTCTGCCTGGTTAGCCTGTTTAGGCTGTGTCATTTGATGGGGCGGTGCCCGTTGCTTTGAGGTAGATGGCATGAAATCTGCCAGAGTCAAAGACAATTTAGGCTTTGATACATACTCATATTCTCCTGATTCCTCTTTCTTCATTGAATTGCGCTGCCCTTTTGAGGATTTGTATTTTGATGGAGGCTTTACTACAGCTTTTGTAGGAGACACAATTGGCTTCTTCAATTGTGTTCGCAAAATGGAATGGGTCTGATTGATTGTCTTTCTGACCATCCAATCATCATATTTTTTTTCAGTTTTGCTTTTGACTTCCTGCCACTCGCCTCCTTCCTCTGGATCTGTAGCGGTAATACATGCTACATGAGCTGAAGAACCCTTCAATTTGACTTGTCCCAAGTCGACCATCTTTTACAGGAGGTCTTTAAAGACAAAACACTCCTGGATGGGATGCCCCAACATTTGATGAAAGGGACAATAATTGGGACGGTCTTCATCTCCTTCCTTGTTTGGCCTCTTCGGCACTGGTAATTGAACCAAATTATTTTCCAGAGCTGAAATGAAGTAACCAGGAACTTGCTCACTTCGGAAAGAGTATGTTTTACTCTTCATATCCTCAAATTGTTTTTGTCGTTGATCTTTTTGATCATTTGGACGAAACAGCCTTTGTTGTTGGCGTTCAGGAGGTGGAGTCCTTCGAGAAGATGAAGGTTTTGAAGTAAATATAGGTACAGGTGCTTGTTTAAGCATAACTGTAGCTGTTTCTGCTTTACCCATTCTTCTTCCTGGAGCTGATGGAATTACACGAGATTTAACCTTAGCCTGTATAAGGGAATCTTCAATCTGTTGAGCGATTGAAGTAAGGTCTCGAAACCCTCCTGTGTATTTCACAGGGATCAATGGCGTGCGTAATTCGTCACGCAAATTTGCCACACAGATTGGCAACAATTCCTCCTGAGGGAGTGCTAAACTCAGGGAATACGTTAATCCCTTCCACTAAGCAATGTAATCAGAGAATCTTTCATTCTCCCTTTGCTTGCAGTTTGTAAGATCGAAAACTGTCGTTTTTGGAAAAGTTGAGCTAAACTGAAGAAGGAATTTTTGATGAAGATCCTCCCATCCGATGACTGACCGGGATTGAAAGCTTGTGTACCATACAAAAGCTGGTCCTTGCAAGGTTCGCACGAAGCATCTGAGTTTCACTGCTTCTTACTGCTCTGGAGTTCCCATCATAGGATCACAACAAGACACGTAATGCGTCAAATGTTGTTCAGGGTCGCCTGATCCATTGAAAGTTGGGAAAACAGGATTTCCAAAACTGGATGGAGGAGAAATTGAATCTACCCATTCAGGGTAAACTTTCTTTTCAGGTTGAACTTGTTCCCATTTTCCTTCCATAGTTTCTAACCGAGCTGTTAATGACTCAATAGTAGTTATTAACTTTTGAGAAACATCAGGATCAACTTGGTTTTGAGTAGGTGCAATAACTGGAGCTTGGACAGACGTGGTGATTGGTGCTGCAACTGATAGTAGTGCTGCCAACCGTTGTTGCGTTTGACCCGTAGGATTAGACCTCTGAGGGTGTACTGATAAAGGAGGATATTCCTGATCCATCTCAGTAGTTACAACAAATTCCTTCGGCTGTCGGACTTCAGCATTCTTAAGAAGAAGACTACTTTGAAGTAGTTCTGCATTCAACCTTCTTAATTCTTTCATTTCTTCCTCCTGTTGTGCAAACCTTTTCTCTAATGAGAGCGATTGACCTCATTCAGAGGAAGGGTGAGAAGTAACCTGATTCTTTCCTTTCCCCTTATTGGATCCTTTTCGGAGAGGGGGAAGTGGGTTACTTGAAGGAATACCCAGATTTTGGGTAAGCCTTTGATTACGTGTGCGCACACCTTCTTCATTTAAGTCTGTGTGCGCAACTTCTTGAGCAGGAACCTCTTCGTATGATCCCTCTGATTGAGCCTCATCTGGTGAATCAGCAGCAACGACATTGATGACATTAATGGATGCATATTTCATGGAATCCTTTATATCAGCATTTCTGTGATATTGTCTTCTTCTATGTCCATGATGAGACATGGCATTCCGTTGACTTGATCCCTCAGGAACTTCTTGGAGAACCATCACTTGGAGAGAATCTCCTGATAGCTTGGCTCTTCGTTCCTCTTGAGTCTTATTCCCTAATCGAGAGAATACTGACTTTCTCTGAGGGAGGGATTGAGGATTTGAAAAAGTCCCCAGTCCGGTGGACTGGGGATGTTCCTGCTGCTTCCGCTCAACTCCTCGAATCCCATTTGTTGACTCTGAGGGTTGGGTTAGAGAAGTCCTCAGTCTGGCAAGCTGGGGTGTCTCTTGACATGCAATGTCTGAGATCTTTTTAAAATCTCTCTTGATCTTGCGAATCTTAGTTTGGAAATTAGCTGGATGCATTAACCTGTATCCACTTTTATCACCTGGTTCAACAGACCATTGGATGATTTCCGAAACTTCTGTCATTTGATGAAGTGTTTTCTCCAGACGAGAGGCTTGTGCAATATTCTCGCCTGCTTTATGTAGGAGCAATTCAACAACTTGTTCTCTATATACTTGATTTTGAGAGGAACTAGTTGAAGCCTGTTCTTGAGCAAGATTTTGATTATGAACAAAGCCCATTGACTGTGGCCGGCTATGGGCAATAACATTGCATGAGACCATTTTTGGCGGGCTTTGCTGACCGGAAAGCACTGTGAAATGTAGTGCTCCGTGAACACCACATCCTCTGATATGAACATCAGATGGAGAATTGGCAATTAACTGACGCAATTTTCTTAGTGCACCAAGGCAGTAATGTTGAAGGGTTCTTTGTTACTTTTCAGCCTTCGGATACGGAGAGACTGATAGAGATGCCAAATCAATCTGGCGTTGTAACCCTTCTATTATCTTAATATGATTTTCATAATCACCATAAGATAATACTTTCTTTTTCAATTGACAAAGAGTCTTCAATATGTTGAGATGAATATCATGGATTCCATCATCCGTCAACATCTTTGGAATGTCGTACTGGGAGTCATCCAAAGGCCAAAACATGACTGGTACTTCACCTTTTGCCAGTTTTTTCCTCATGTTTAGCATTTCCTCTTTATCATTAAATGAAGATTCTTCTACCTATTTTGACTAGAGTTGGTGTTTCCTTGTTGCTTCATCGGATTCAACAAGACTGGTAGAGATATCACTATTCATGCTGGAAGATGAATGACCCAAGGATGGTTCGGAGAATAACCTGAACCCCAGGCTATCTTCTAATGGAGAAATAGTTTCACCTACCGATAGTAAATCATCAGACATGACTGGTTTTACGTTTGCAAGTGCCTCGAGATAGGAGGGCTTTCTCGTCACTACATTGCCTTCTGAAGAATTTTCGAGACAATGTGAATCACTACTGCGGAGAGGACTTTTGCAGCGAAGTTCATCACCATGAGGAGGACCGTCCTGATGGGTTACAGCAAAAGATGAAATCTCTTGCTCCTTGGTCTTCTGACCACACAGAGGGTTCCTGTGGATCTCATCTGAAGAAGAAACTTCCAGATTGACCGAATTTTCATGAAGCAAGTCTTCATGAGGAAGTGTCTGTTGAAGACCTTCAGAATTAATGTTCCTGTTATTGGGAACTGAGGGAGTAGAATCTTGAATTCCGACAGATAAATGTCTGAGGGCTTCAAGAACTCCAGCATCGAGCAAGGCTTGGTTACATATTGGCCTTTGATCTCCTGACTGTGCTGGGCGGATCTTTTTCTTAGATGCCTTCTTACTCACATTAGAAACCACTTGATGACGAAAGTGATTGCTCTGAGCAGGTGTATGTGCCTGATCAGGAAAGATGGTCAGGTTAGGCTGATGATCTCCACTCAAATCAGGTGTATGTGCCTGACTTGGTTGTCCGTTTGATATGGGGGAGTATGCCCCATAACCCTCTTGGACTGGAACAGATGTGTGTGTCTGTTCCGGAGTGAATCGTTGATGTGTCACTCCATTGCTAGGGATAGATTTATGTATTTGTCCCTGTGATGATGCTGAAGCTGTTATGATATCCTGGCAAGCATCCAGAATATGAGCAGGAATTTGCTTCTGCTTTTTCACCATTGACAAAATATGTTTGGTGACTTCAGCCGCCGGAACGGGGATATACGTCTATTCCGGGCTTGGAGTAGGTGTATGTGCCTGCTCCTGTCCTCCTTTTCCTGTTAGTGAATCCTGACAGTACTCAAGTGTGGAGGCAGAGAGTTGAGTCTGCCTCCTGTTTGTTGTCGGGACTTTCCGACTGACTTCTCTGTGCGCTACCAAGCGAGACTATTGGTAGGCTTGATTAGTATTAGCAGGTGTATGTGCCTGCTGATTACACTTCTCCAAACGTGGTTGACGAGATCCATCATATGTAGTCAGACGAGCCTGCTGACTAACTGGTGATGTATAAGCAGGTGTATGTTCCTGCCTACAGTACTCCGCCAGAATTTCCTGGCGGGATTGGCTTGATGCTGCCAGACGAGTCTGCAGGACAGCGGAATTAAAACGGGAAGGTGATTGTGCCTGCTCATTATTTACCACCATGTTAGGTTGGTAGACCTCTCTGGAGATGGTAGGGATGACAACCTGCCTATTGTTAACCAGATTCCGTCTCTGGCGGTTCATCTTGCCTGCTTGGGTTCGAGGAACCTGAGCTGAATGCCTGGAGTCGGTACCCTCATCATGTTGAGGGCGCACTACCGCACGAGTCTAGCGGCGATTGTTGATGGGATCCCTTGAGAAGGACTCCTGTATTTTTGAATTAAGGTCATGCGGGACCTGCTCATTCACTTCCTCAGAGTAAGGGAGTGAATGGAAATTGCGTTCCGGGGATTACGACCCGAAACGGTTGGAGACGGTAGTCAGCACCGCCTGCTTCTTGATCGTTGGCCGCCGTTGTCCGGATGACCAAGTAGAGTTGTTAACTTGGAGGGCTTGATGAGCGGCCTCCAGAGTTGGGATAGTACCGTTACGACGGTACTCCTTAACCAGTGCATTAGAAACCCTGCGTTGAAGATGCTGAGTTGGTGATGTCATCGTCAGAGCGGACGACGTTCCAGCATGAGTAGTAGCATTGGTTTTCACAGCAGCAGACCTCACAGTAGAGGTGTTCACAGCAGCAGTATTCACAGGGGTGAATTTAAGGAAAGCCATTTTGCAGAAGATCTTGAGAAAAGAGTGCCTGTTCCATATAACAGACATAATCAAGATGAATCTGGCCACTGCATCTTTTGGATGAGCACATGTCAATGATTGCTTTGTTGGCCCAAGGGGCCTAACAAATAAGAAGAACATCACTTTAACTTGGTTAAGGATTCACGTCGGGTTCACCATTTTTGTTTCCTCGACGGATTTCGGGGATGACCTCCTTGACGGGAGATTCAAACGTTCCGATCGGTTTCTAGCGGGTTTGTTCGTAGAACCGGAAACATCCAATGATTCCACATCCGTTTGGACCTACTTTCCAAAGGTAGGCGCTCATTAGCTTGTGGACTAATGAGGCTTAGGAATTTGCATTCGTCGAGAGGATGGGAGGTTGGACTCATCACACCTTTTTTAGGGGAATTATTGTCTACTCTGGGACTCTCTTTATAGATTTAAGTTATGTTCGTGAATCCTTATTACATTACCAAGTATAAAATGTGCTTTCCTTTAGTTTTAACAACCAATGATTAAATATGCAAGAAATTTAGAGAATCTTTTATATGTATTCGAGGTTCTTCATTAATAGAGAATCATCTATATTTGTTTAGAGATTCTTGGTCAATGGTATCCTTCAAAACATTTATATAAAAGTCTCTTGGTCATTATGATGACCAGGCTGGTTTTAAAGCCACTCAGTGGGGCACTTGAAGTTTATCGTCATTCAGAAGGACATGGATTATTTCAAAGTTGGGATCGAACCCAAAAAAAATGGGCTACCTACGTATCCTTTGTTTTGGAAAAGGAATCATAACCCACGTAGTTCGAGTAATGGAGTATGATGTTTATGATTGATGGCTCAAAGAAGAATGTCATAATTACTTTTACACTCTAAGCTCACGTGAGTCATGCTTGGTGTGAGAAACAAGAGGTATTGGTAAAAATTAGACAATTGTGCCATGAAAGATGCAATCATAAGAATTTGTTTGGGGCTTATGTATCTATGACTGCCCAGATAGATGAAGGTTTAGGATTCACTTTTAGGGAGAAAATCCAGGAATAGGGTCCATAAAGGTATATGTGCTTTATGGAGATTTGAATACTCTAATCTTGGGGCTTACTCCTAAGGAGGATGCCCAAGTTAGGAGGGGACGTATGATTGGGTTTTACTTCTGAAAAGGAAACCCAAATCAAGGGTAAATTAGGACTGGTTAAGAGAAATTTAAGGGGGCTTGGGGTTTACTCCTGAAAAGGAAACCCAAGATTATGACTGAGTCTTATTCCTGAAAAGGAGACCCAGGTTAGGGGACTTGGGGCTTACTCCTGAAAAGGAAGCCCAAGATTATGACTGAGTCTTATTCCTAAAAAGGAGACCCAGGTTAGGGATTAAGGTTTGGGGCTTACTCATGAGGAGGATGCCCAAAATTAGATGACTTGATTGGGGCTTACTCATGAGGAGGATGCCCAAGTTTGGGAACTTTTAAGAATTTGGGGCTTACTCCTAAAGAAGGATGCCCAGATTTGAAATTGGGGCTTACTCCTGAGGAGGATGCCCAAGTTAAAGGATTATGATTGGGGCTTACTCCTGAGGAGGATGCCCAAGTTAAGAATTCTCTCATCTTAAAGGATGAGGTTGAATGAATGAACTCTCTATATTTAGTGACATAAGGATATTTAAATCACTAGGTTTTGAGAGATATTCCACAGAATTCCTTTCAGATAAGGAAGTTAAATCAAGAAATCATGCCATAAATGGCTTTGAAGAGTGTCTTGAAGACTGAATCTTGAAAAGGAAAGGTGTAATGGCTTAAGAGGGGTAAAATGGGCAAGATGGGAACCCAAAAAGGTAGGGGCGCGCAAGTCATGAAAGGCGCGCAAGTCTTCCATGGGCGCGCAAGTTTTGGTCGTGCAGGTATACCTGCGCGACACATGGTGTACTTGCACGATTTTCAACCAGCATTGAAATATTTGAGCGACTCTTTTTTAAACCCTTTAGAATCCTCTTGAGGTTCTTCCAGAAAAGGGACGCGCAAGTTATATTGAAGGAAATAAATTGGCGCGCAAGTGTTTGATAAGTTTCAACACTTAGGCCTTCCTTCTTCTCTTTAGATCTTCCGTTCTAGGTAAGAAATTACCTTAGAAGTGTTCCGGAAGCTTTGAGAAGAGACTTGGGCGTCGGGAGCTTCAATCCGAGTTTCTGGAAAAAGATCCTCCTCGAATGGGGGGCCCACAGGGTCTATTTATAGGCAGGAGAAGACCCCGAGCGGTTACCGGGCGGTTATCACTTAGGTCACGCAAGTCACTTTCACGACCATAAGGCGTCGCGCAAGTAGACTTGCACGACCACTAGGCGGCGCGCAAGTGTACTTGCGCGACCATGAGGGAACTTGCGCGACCTATGGGAAATTTTCTCCTTGTTCATCCCTTTTTCGATTTTTGATGTTTCTTCAAAGGATGAATCACATGGGACTCAGATATTCCCCTTTTCCGATTTTTAGATTCTGTGACGAAAGGAGCGTCAACACCCGTCTTTTGAGCTGCATGCAGCATTTCAAAAAAAATTCATCGGACATTCGTTCGGTGCATGCGAGTAGTCATTTCGGTTTGTTTTTTCGAGGTGATTGCAACGGTGAAATCCGCATGCTCTAATTCGGCACGATGGTGCGAGGCCACAATGGCTATTTGGGCGTCGACGGTGATTTTCCATCTTTATCACCAGGTGACCGTTTTGGACAAGTGAATAGTCTATCTTGTGTGCTTTTTCATGAGGATCGCAATGGTGGGATCTGTTTGTTGAGTTTCGGGACCGGGTTGTGGGACCCACGAAGCACCGCATGTGTGCGATGCGCCGGAATGCACCTTTTTCTCCGAATATCCGTTGCACTCAGTGGGTAGTGCATTTGACGTGTTTTCCTGAGAAGATCGCATTGGTGCGATGTTCCCAACTGTTTTCAGGGCTGAGGCTCGGGATCACGGGACGTCGTGCGGGAGTGAGGCGGTGTTGGCGACCGTTCCATTGGATATCTGTTTGAGGCGAGTAAGTAGTCTATCTCACGTGTTTTTTCGCGAGGATTACAACGGTGCGATACGTTTGGTTGTTTGGAGCCTCTTGCGTGAAATTATTAAATATGAATGCATGAATGGTGCTCCGGGGGTGGTTCGTCCTACCATGTTTGTAGCGGACCGTTGGCGTGTGATCGCGTACTCTTAAGAGAGTGATGTAAATGTTCATAAGATGTGGTCGGTCGTGCCTGGGCCTTTGAGGTGGATATGTTACGTTCATGCATTCGCGTTGACGTTGGGTGTTGTGTGCACGATAGCATTAGGGCTGGAGACGTGGTATACTCTGGGAGTATGGGGGAATGCTTGGAGGTACATGTGGATGTTGGTACCTGAGAATGTTTGTGCACTTGGACGGGTTTAAGTTGGTTCCACACATCGTGTGGGCCCCAGAAGTGTGACGTGTTCTTCTTTGCATACTTTTGACCCCTCGCGATGAAGAGGGTCCTTCGGTTTCCGATTTTGGACCAACGGGGTTGAGGTTTTTCCCCTGGCTCTGTTCTCGATGGTTTAAATCAGCAGGGTTGAGTGGTTTCCCCTGGTTTTGTTCCAGAGTCGGGTGGTTTCATGATACCCACTCTGTGTTCGGTTGGCCAGTGTTGTACCCTCTAGTGGATATGGCCAGAGCAGTTTTGGGTTTCTCACTCTGAGGGTCTACCATCCAGAAGACACTGGGTAGTGGGTCACCCGACCACTTAGGGTCTACCCTCCAGCAGAGACTGGGCAGTGGGTCACCCGGCGACCTCTTAGGGTCTACCCTCCAGTAGAGACTGGGCAGTGGGTCACCCGACCTCTTAGGGTCTACCCTCCATTAGAGACTAGGCAGTGGTTCACCCGACGACCTCTTAGGGTCTACCCTTCAGCAGGGCTGGGCAATGGGTCGCATGTCATCTAGTTCCAGGTCTACCCTCCAGCAAGGCTGGGCAGTTGGTCACCTATCGACTTATTCCCGGTCTACCCTCCAGCGGGGTTGGGAAGTGGGTTGCCTGATGATGTATTAAGGTCTACCCTCCAGCAGGGCTGGGCAGTGGGTTGCTTGATGATGTATTAGGGTTTACCCTCCAGCAGGGCTGGGCAGTGGGTCGCCTGAGGATGTATTAGGGTTTACCCTTCAGCAGGGCTAGGTAGTGGGTCGCCTAATGTTGTATTAGGGTTTACCCTCCAGCATAGTTGGGCAGTGGGTCACCAGATATCTTTTTAGGGTTTACCCTCCAGTAGGGCTGGGTAGTGGTTCACCTGATATCTGGTTATGAATTACCCTCTAGCAGGGCTGGGCAGTAGGGCACATGTTGGAATTCCTGGCTCAGTCCTTTTCTACTAGGCTAGCCTGTGGATTTCCTCCGTGATTACTAGAGCAGTACCCTTGGTTATACGGGTCAGTGTTGTGATGGCTTTGACTTTGAGAAGACCTCTCGACTGTAGGGTAGTGATGAGGTGTGGTTTGACATTCCCTAGAACTCTCAAGTACGAGGGGCGCTTTCCCAACCGAGACACGTCCTTGTGACGTGATCTAAAACCATGTGGGTGAGTCAGTACCTCCCAAAGTGGATAGTGTCAAAGTGCGGTGATTGAGCCCCTTGGCTTGCGGTTTGGGGCAGACATGCGGGATGTTGGGCATCGATGGAGTTTACTTCTGAGACTGTTGGCTACTCACTTCCTTGGGCTGAGCTATGGGATGGATATCCCCTTACGAGCTTGTTCGGGCTTCTTGTTGAGCATATGTATATGTATATACCTTGTTCCAGTACCCACTCCTTGGGTCTTGGCTACTCACCTTCCAGGAGAGGTGAAGACGCGCGGGGTATGCCACGTGCTTTCCGTGTCTAGCTTCTCATGGTTGGACGAGTCTACTCTCCATCTATAGGTAACGAAGACTCGACGAGAATTTCATCTTCTCACCACTTCCATCTCCTTGTGTCTGGACAAGTCTACCTCTATTCTTTTGTTGGGTTGAGCTGGACTCTCTACTGGTATTCTATTGCACTCTCTGTTGTACTCCTTTACTTTTCATGTTCTCTCTACTCCTCACCCTCCGGTACCTCCTTTGTTGCTCCCTCTAGCTTTAGAGGAATCCTACTGAGTATTTTTATACTCACCCCTGCTTGGGATTTGCCCGAACATGGTGTGCCCTTGCAGACGACAGATAGGTTGGTCGTGACTTCAGTGGAGCATAAAAGTTCAGGAGCTTGGACCGTGTGTGGTGGTCGTGGTCGGGTTCTAGGTGGCGAACCCTTCCAGCTGTTTGTTTGGTTTACATGTTGCCGGGTTGTGGCACTTTTCTGGTTAGGCGGGTGTTTTTCCCCATTTTCCTTTTAAGCACTTTACTGGTACTATTTAGAGGTAGGTGCACATTTGTGGTATATATATATATAGCTGTTGTTAATTTTACACTATTTTTTCTTTCTTTTACTCTACACTTTTTCATTGAGCGGGCTGCGTGTGTGTGTACAGGTACTTAGGAAAAGGCCTCCCCGAGTTGTTGTGCCTTCGGCGCTGGTCGCCAGCCCCTAGCCTATGGAGGTGGGCTTGGGGTAGTTGCGGATCGATCCTGGATAGGGTTGGGTTATGACAAAGTTGTATCAGAGTTGGTTCGTTCCTTGGGACGTTCTTTGGACGTCCCTAAAAGAGGAATTGTTTGTGATCTAGGGAAACAGTGTTAACGTGTCTCGAGAGCGGCTCTCCGGCCAGGGAGTCCAGTGGTGGTGCGGTGACCGATGTATCCATTTACCAGGACCTTGATAACCCGCTTGTCAACTCGGCCTTTTGAGACACTTGTTGCAGGGAAAATTGGTTTGTGCACCACATAGGATTGAGTCTTTGACTGTCCTTCTTGAGTCATCTCTCCATAGTTGTTGTATTGGTATATACATATATGCTCATCTGACCGCGACACTCGTTGATAATTTTCAGGATGTCTCTGCGAGGACAGCCAGCTAGGATACCAGCTTTGGTATGTGACGACGACCATGTGAGCTATGAGGCCACAGTCCAGGCCCCACCATGCGATCCCCATTCTCCGAGTGGGCCGGTAGCAGCACCCCCACTTATTGAGCAGCAGGCAGTTTCAGCAAATCAGGCTGAGCTTGAGTGCAGGTTGAGCATGCTCTGTGAGTTCCAGCGGTAGAGACCACTGAGGTTCAGTGGTGAGCCAGACCCTCAGGCAATAGAGGTTTGGATCGAGGTAGTGGTTCGCCTTTCCAGGCTTGTGCAGATACTGATAGATTAGAGAGTGGCTTTGGCAGCCACCCTTTTTCGTGGAGTATCTTGTCGTTGGTGGAGTCTGGTGACTCAGCTTCTTGACGAGTCGTCGCTTTCATGGGGCGACTACCAGTTGTTGTTTCATGAGGAGTTTTTCCCCTCCTGCATGTTCTCCATTCGGATTCAGGAGATCCTTCATTTTCAGTAGGGAGGGATAACGGTGGCCGGGTACGCGGCTAGTTTTGCAGACCATGCACGCTTTTACCCAAACTTGGTCCATGACGACAACTTCCGAGTGTGGAAGTATGAGCAGCGTCTCTGCCAAGAGATTCGTGCTGTCATAGTACCCTTGGTCAATTCCACATATTTCGAGGTGCGAGATCAGGCGCTGGTGACAGAGAGCTTCCTGTCACGTTCTGGATTCGGTGGTTGCAGTAGGCACGTTGGGGCCGAGACGTCTGTCGCAGCTAGTGGGCGTTGACAAGTAGAACCTTGACGTAGGTGGATTTCTGACAACCAGACTCAGGGGCGTGGTCGTACACCATAGTGGCACCGGAGGGCACCAGTGCAGCCCAGAGGGAGTCGGTGCTATGATTGCGATGGGCTAGGTCACCTGGCACGGGACTGCCCAACCAGGCATGCAGAGAGTTTCGGGTAGGCAGGAGGTGCACCACCACGACAGAGGCAGCGCCGTGATCGGAGAAGTACCCAGAGAGGTGGTGCTATCAGAGGAGAGGGAGGAGCTGGTAGTGGTGGATGGATTTACGAGGTCTTACCATCACCACTAGACGGTCCACGTCAGGATCCGGGAGCTGACAGTTAGGACCACGGAGAGCCACGAGCTTTGGATCTCTACAATCCTGCAGAGAATGAGGTGATAAGAGGTACCCTCAAAAGCTCTTCTACCTTTTACAATAAAATTTTTAATCTCTTCCTGTGAAATTCTTTCCTCTCTGCTCCTTTTTTGGGGTGTTACCAGGGTGACACAAGGCGTCAGTTGTAACCCTATGTTGGTAAGGTAAAAGGCGTGGGACCTTTTTCTTTAGTCGATGGTGTCAACTCCATCGCTTCCTAAGTGTGTAAGAGAGTCTTGGTTGCGAGACACTGACGGTGAAACCTTTCATGACCAGATATCCTTAGGTGTTCCACCATATGGATATTCTGAAGGAGGGAATCGCAGGGCCTTGTTCCAGGTGCGGGCGGGGATTCTAGTCGCAGCATGCGACGTAGGGGTTCGGTCGGGGAGGTGAGCTACCCCCGAGGTCCTACAGACCGTTTGAGACCGTGCAGAGGGATGACAAGGTTCCCTACTACCTTTCTCTAACCCCAAAGACTGGAGTGGTTGAATGACATCAGCAAGGGCCGACCTCGCATGAACGGATCAATCATTTGGTCTGTGTGCAGTGACGCAGAGCTGTGCGTGGGTTCTTCTAGGTATGGGAAAGCCAGGTGTGGGATTAGTACCCTATGTTACTCCCTAGTTCTTCTTTTTGGGGATGAAAATCTTGAAGGATTGAATGATGTAAGAACCTGGTTTTTAATGTGAAAGACTTTGGAATATTCTTGATGATATTCCAGATCAGCACCTTCAGACGGTGTGTGATTCCGAGCCCTGGAGTGGCCGGAATTAAATTTTCAGTGTGTTCACACTGGAAATGCAACATAAATGGTATAACTCCTAAACAGTGCACCGGATAAGGGATCTGAGTGTACGGATGGGTCCATAATGGGGTGTTTACCCTAGGAACGACATAAAACATGTCAGTGCAGGATGTTTGGACCTCTCGCCCACTCCTGGAATGTTAAACGGATAAACGGATAAACTAATTTATTTGATTAATGGTTAAACTCGAGTATCTCTTAAAAGGTAGCTTGGATTGGAAAACATAGGGCACCGTTGAGTTCAGAGCGTTCCTTTTACCCTAGGTGGGGTGTATGTTTCACGGGGGCGGGCCGTTTTTGAAAAATGGCCCTAGGGGCGTTTTTGTAATTTGGAAGCCTCGGACGCTAAGTTTAATGACTTTCAAACGGATTATCAGAATCAAATTCTGAGACCACCGTTGTGCTCGGGTGGTGGTTTTTACCCCAAGGGAGGTTAAATTTTGACCCTGCCAAAAGTTTTGGATGCGGGTTAAACTTGTGGATTAAATTAATTAAAATTTAATTAATTTAATTTACATTTTTAAACCCTTAAATCACCCCTCCTCCTCCCTTTTCACCCCCTGGTGAAACCCTCAATCCCCCTCTCTTCCTCCACTCTGGCGAGGTAGCTCCGGTGAGGCAGCTCCGGCAAGGCGGTGGTTTGGCGACGAAGCTCCGGGCAACGCCCATGAGGTAGGGTTTTGTTGCGTTTTTCTTTTATGAACCTTCTTTGATCCCATTTATATGTGTCAAATTTCTATTTAATGTCCATGAAAATCCCATGGTTGCGTAGTACATTTTCTGAACTACCCGACGCATGTCTCAGATTTAATTTTTGTGGCTCTGAGGCGTCTGTCGTTGTGAGTCGAAGTCCGGGGTGTTCGAGGGTTTTTTCCGACGGTTTCGGGTTCTCCGGCGTGGTATAGCGGCGGTGCGAAAGGGGCTCAGGCGAGTCATCAGTTCACAGACATGGGTGGGCGGGCGTGCCAGACAGCAAGCAGAGGGGGGCCGGGGTTCTGGTGGTGGACCAGAGGCATTCCTAGGCGGCGCGGCTCGGGTCTTCAGCGGCCGAGCAGCAGGCCGATCGCTACAGGCAAGGATGGAGGGCCTTCAGCAGGGAGCTGCGGTGAGACCGTGTGAAGTCTGGTCGGACAGCAGGGCATCTCCGAGCGAGGGCGGCGAGCAGCAGGGCGCTGCGGCGAGGCCAGTCGTCGGCGACCGGGGTCGCGCGGGAGGAGGACATGCGGGTCTTTGTGCTGGAGAAGAAGAACGATGAAAAAAAAGGAAATGGATTAAAAAAAAGTAGAAGAATCGGCCCGCGGGAGGTTTAGAAAAGAAAAAATATATTATTTAATTAAATTAAATATTAATTTTAAAATAATAAATAATAATTTTATTATTATTTTGGGAAATGATTTATTTTTAATAAATCAAAGACCGGGCGTCTGTTTTTAGCGCCGTCAGCGGCGACGTGTTCGTTGGTGTGAGAAAAAAATTTTGAGATGGTTTCTGGGATTTATAATCCCCAAAATAGGGGCCCCGGTAGCACGACACGACTTTAAGTGGACGTGCACTTTTTCTCCGAGGATCTTGTTTTCGGCGGTGCGGACACATCTGATGTCCGAATTGAGCGGTGTAAGTGGCGTTGTGACCCTAGTGTCGGGTCGAAGCTTTCCAAGGTGGTTTCGAGCGTAGAATCCGGAGTTGAGGTGTGGGACCCACATCCCATCTTTTGAGCTACGTGCAGCGTTTCATATCGGACGTCCGTTCGGGGCGTGCAAGCAGTCGTTTCTAGATGTTTTTCCAAGGGGATTGCAACGGTGCAATCTGCCTGCTCTAATTCAGAATGATGGTGTGGGGCCACGAGGGTCGTTTGGGCGTTGACGGTGATTTTCCATCTTTATCACCGGGCGACCATTTTGGACAAGTGAATAGTCCATCTTTTGTGCTTTTTCGTGACGATCGCAATGGTGTGATCCGTTCATTGAGTTTCCGGACCGGGTTGCGGGTCCCATGAAGCACCGCTCCTGTGCGGTGTGCCGGAATGCACCTTTTTCTCCGGATATCTGTTGCACTCATGTGGATAGTGATTTTGACCTATTTTTCCGTGGAGATCGCATTGGTGCAATGCGCCCGACTGTTTTCGGGGCCGAGGCTCGGGATCACGGGGCGCCGTGCGGGCGTGAGGCAGTGTTGGCGACCTTTCCTTCGGATATCCGTTTGAGGCGAGTAATTAGTCTATCTTGCGTTTTTTTCCGTGAGGATTACAACGGTGTGATCCGTTTGGTTGTGCGGAGCCTCTTGTGCGAACTTATTAAATATGGAAGGATGAATGGTGCTCCGGGGGTGGTTCATCCTACCATGTTTGTAGCGGACCGTTGGCGTGTGATCGTGTACTCTTGGGAGAGTGATGTAAATGTTCATTAAATGTGGTCGGTCGTGCCTGGGCCTTTGAGGTGTAGATGTTACGTTCACGCCTTTTTGTTGACGTTGGGTGTAATGTGCACGATAGCCTTAGGGCTAGAGACGTGGTATACTCTGGGAGTATGCGGGAATGCTGGGAGGTACATGTGGATGTTGGTACCTGAGAATGTTCATGTGCTTGGACGGGGTTAACTTGGTGCCACATGTCGTGTGGGCCCTAGGAGCGTGACATGTTCTACATTGCATACTTTTGACCTCTCACGATGAATAGGGTCCTTCGGTTTCCGATTGTTGACCAGCGGGGTTGAGGTTTTTCCCCTGGCTCTCTGCTCGATGGTTTAAATCAGTAAGGTTGAGTGGTTTCCCCTGGTTTTGTTCTGGAGTCGGGTGGTTGCATGATACCCACTCCGTGTTCGGTTGTCTAGTGTTGTACTCTCTAGTGGAGATGGCCAGATCAGTTTTGGGATGCTCACTCTTAGGGTGTACCCTCCAGCAGAGACTAGGCAGTGGGTCACCCGACCTCTTAGGGTCTACCCTCCAGCAGAGACTGGGCAGTGGGTCACCCGATGACCTCTTAATGTCTAACCTCCAGAAGAGACTGGGCAGTGGGTCACCTGACCTCTTAGGGTCTACCCTCTAGCAGAGACTGGGTAGTGGGTCACCCGACGACCTCTTAGGGTCTACCCTCTAGCAGGGCTGGGAAGTGGGTGGCCTGTCGTCTAGTTCCAGGTCTACCATCCATCAAGGCTCAGCAGTGGGTCTCCTGTTGACTTATTCTAGTTCTACCCTCCAGCAAGGCTGGGCAGTGGGTCTCCTGATGATGTATTAAGGTCTACCCTCTAGCAGGGATGGGCATTGAGTCACCTGATGTTGTATTAGGATTTACCCTCCAGTAGGGCTGGGAAGTGGGTCGCCTGATTATGTATTAGGGTTTACCCTCCAGTAGGGTTGGGCAGTGGGTCTCCTTATGATGTATTAGGGTTTACCCTTCAGTAGGTCTAGGCAGTGGGTCACCCAATATCTTTTTATGGTTTACCCTCCAGCAAGGCTGGGCAGTGGGTCAGCTGATATCTGGTTATGAATTACCGTCTAGCAGGGCTGGGCAGTGGGGCACCTGTTGGCATTCCAGGCTCAGTCATTTTCTACTAGGCTAGCATGTGGCTTTCCTCCGTGATTACCGAAGCGGGACCCTTGGTTATATAGGTCAGTGTTGTGACAGCTTTGACTTTGAGAAGACCTCTCGACTACAGGGCAGTGATGAGGTGTGGTTTGACTTTCCTTAGATCTCTCAAGTACGAGGGGAGCTTTCCCCACTGAGGCGCGTTCTTGTGACGCGATCTAAAACCGTGCGGGAGAGTCAGTGCCGCCCAAAGTGAATAGTGTCAAAGTGCGGTGATTGAGCCCCTTGGCTTGCGGTTCGGGGCAGACGTGCGGGATGCTGGGCATCGATGAAGTTTACTTCTAGGACTATTGGCTACTCACTTCCTTGGGATGAGCAATGGGATAGAGATCCCCTTACGAGCTTGTTCGGGCTTCTTGTTGAGAATATGTATATGTATATACCTTTTTCTAGTACCCACTTGTTGGGTTTTGGCTACTCTCCTTCCAGGAGAGGCAAAGACGCACGGGGTATGCCACGTGCTTTCCGTGTTTAGCTTCTCATGGTTGGACGAGTCTACTCTCCTGCTATAGGTAGCGAAGACTCGACGAGAAGTTCATATTCTCACCGTTTCCAGCTCCTTGTGTCGGGACGAGTCAACCTCCTTTCTTTTGTTGGGTTGAGATGGACTCTCTACTGGTATTCTACTACACTCACTTTTGTACTCCTTTACTTTTCCTGTTCGCTCTACTGCTCACCCTTCGGTACCCCCTTTGTTTTTCCATAGAGCCTTTGGGTTATCCTACTGAGTATTTTTATACTCACCCCTACTTGGGCATTTCCCTCACTTGGTGTATCCTTGCAGACGACAGACAGGTTGGTCGTGACGTCAGTGGAGCATAGGGGTCCTCGATCTTGGACCGCGTGCGGTCGTCGTGGTCAGGTTCCAGGTGGGGAACCCTTCCAGCTATTTTTTTGTTTACCTATTTCCGGGTTATGGCACTTTTTTGGTTGGGCACGTGTTTTGCCCCTTTTTCCTTTTCAGCACTTTATTGGAACTATTTAGAGGTCGATGCACATTTTTGGTATATATATATAGCAGTTGTTCTTTTTACTTTGCTTGTTCTTTCTTTTACTCTGCACTGTTGCATTGATAGGGCTGCGTGTGTGTGTTCAGGTACTTAGGAAAAGGCATCCCCGAGTTGTTGTGCCTTCGGCGCTGGTCGCCATCCCCTGGCCTATGGAGGCGGGCTTGGGGTAGTTGCGGCTCGAGCCCGAGTAGGGTCAGGTTGTGACATTATAACTGTTTTGAATCATCCTTCTTCTTCAAAAGTATAATAGCTTCTCCCCAAGGAGACAGACTCGGTCAG
Source organism: Viscum album (assembly GCA_963277665.1). NCBI lineage: Eukaryota > Viridiplantae > Streptophyta > Magnoliopsida > Santalales > Viscaceae > Viscum > Viscum album. Next base: position 1,304,762,550 of record OY728127.1, read on the forward strand.
ATAAACCCTTTATCCAATAGATCTTGGAGTTGTTATTTAATTCCTCCAAATCCACATTTTCCATCGTATATGGATTTTTCTATATCAAATGAGATTTAGTTACGAGTTCAATAGATAACTCTACCCCTATTTCTGGGGGGCATGAGTAACTACTCAGTAAATACGTCAATGTATTTCAGAATGATGGGGAATTTTTTTATCCCTATACTCTCATTTCCTTCTTCTTCTTCACCAATCAACTACAAATATAAGGATACAGGATGTGATTCTAGAAAAATATAATGTTAATATATCTCATTGTAAGGTTTCTATAGGTCATCAATTCAAGACTATGGTTATTTCCTTGCTTCTACATTTGATCTTAGCATTATACCATGATAACTAGTCCATCCCTATTATAATGTCAAATTTTAACATATGAAGGACAAATTGATTTGTGATTATATTTTTATCACTAATGTAAATACTATAGTTTCCAAAATTTGATGATTCTAGGATAATCCCACAAGGAGTCTTGATTGATAACACTACTTTTAGAAATTTGGGGGTGGATTATAAATTCGTTGCAGACATTGAGAAAATAAAAGAATGCGTAGAACCAGAATCAAAAAATCTACTTGCTAGCTTTGAGAGAACAACCAAAGTAGCTTCCACCACTTCATTTAGAGCTTCAACATCAACTGTCGTGATAGAAAAATCATGACCTTACTCTCATGGCCTTTTCTAAGGTGGATGGTGATTCCCCTCCACTGCCCTCAGATTTGGACAGTGATTGGAAAAGTGACCAAGTTTTCCCCACATGAAGCATTTTACTTCAGGTTGGGCCTTCACCATCTTCCCTTTTTCATTTTTGATGGGAATTTGAGTCTTTACCTCACTATGAAAATTCTGCGCGATATGGACATCTCTACCACACTTTTAGCACTTCCTTCTCCAAAGCATGCAGTTCCCCAAATGCTTCTTCCCACACCAATTACACATGGGAAGTTTCACTTGCTTTCCTTCACATCCCTGATCAAATATCATCCCTAATCTTGGATTCATTTATCTCTTGTTTTCATTGGATTTATGAGACCACTGCGTCTCACCGAACACTATTCTGACTTTCATAGCACTCTGAATGATCTCCTCATAGTTTTCATAGTCTTGGTTGGCTATATTCTTCTGTTGATGAGGTCTTTGTCTACCAAATAATTTTTAAACCTTCCCATTGGGATCTATGAAAAAACATGAGGTGTAATGGAAAAGTATTTTGAAGTTCAACTCGTATCTTCCTACATATTCATTCTCCTTATGCTTCAGCTTAAGAAACTCCTTCTCCATTTTTCTTCTCATAAAATGAGGGAAATACTTCTTGAAGAAGATCCCTATGAACCCTTCACAATTAATATCTTGAACCTACACTCATGGCCTTATGTTTTTAATCAGTTCCCAACACTGATCAGCTTCTCCCTCTAAGTAGAAAACAACCAGGGTGACCTTATCTTATTCTAAATAGTAGAACACAAAAACGATCTTTTTGATAGAGTTGATCTATTGTTCAGTAATCAATGGTTCAGTTGATCAACTGAAGGTTGGTGGTCATTGACGCATAATGGAATCAATATAATGGTGTTACATTCATGGTGAAATCGGTCTCTCATCTTGATTCAACTTATTTACCATAACTTGAGTCAGTTGATTCATTATTCTCATGAAATTTTCCATTCCAGCTTCCATTGGATGGACATCAACACATGGTCTATTACGGTCACCATTTTCATGGTTCCTCTTATATCCCTCCACTTTATAAAATAATAAAACCTTAGTGAGAAAGTTATTTCATTTACGAATCTTTTATCTATAAAGGATTTTTATATCATAAAATTTCCGGATTGATCATATTATTCTTTAACAACAATTACATTTCTCTATAAATCCTTTATAATGATTCATAAAAAAACTTGTGATTAACTAAACATATCCCTTAGGAGTGTAAAACCAAGAGTGAATCAAGGCCCATTATCATGCACTACTTCATAATCGTGTCTGGTTCGATGGGATATTTTCAGGTTTTACCCCTATATATATTTGTAGTAGAGCCACATCCACGTTTTTATATCCAAACATAGATTTATTTGTCTAGAAACCACTTAATTAATATTACACTAAAATACCGGGAAGTGTTTCCATATTTAAACTTTTCTATAGGGTTATTCATAAGGTTTTAATATCCTAATTTCCAAAAATATCTAAACAATACTTTCATACCAACTATAGTATCCCACCTTTTTATTACATAATGTTTCATTAAATTTTACAAATAGATTATCTTTAAAGTCTAGTGTCTTGGAATAAAGGTACACAAAACATGAAAATATAGAAAATTATAATAATCCCCTTGAAGAAAACCTTGAAATTTTCATCTTATGTATAATTATTACATCTTATAACCTAGGTACATACATCAAAGGAATGGGTGACCATAAGGCTTGGTAAGGGAAAACAGGGAAAACAGTTTACATGTAAACTTGAGAGAATAAAATAAGAACATGAGGAAATATCATAAAGGCATGAGAATAGACATATAATGATAATATGAACTTTAATAATATCCTGAAAATGTGGCTATAACATTTAATTTTCAAATTCATAAGCATATCACCAAGTCTCATCCCTAAGGTGTCATAAAAATTACCAAGGTTATTCACTAAGGTATCATTAAACATTTCATCTCTAGAGATTAATTTATTTACCCAATAAATTAGAGTGACATCAGGGATGACCCTTAATATTTATTTATTTTCATGTTATCCATATATATCATAGTCAAAAAATTCATAAATAACCCAAATATAATAAAATAAATAGCTTTCATATCAAAATCATGACATTTTAAAAAAGTGATTAAAAATATAATCATTATGTCATTCATATCCCATGGAAAGGGAATTGGTGTTTTTTGTATGTAAATTCCAAAATAAAATATATAATTTTTATTCCTTGATGTTTAAACCAATAAATAAAATAGTTTTGGGTATTCACATAAAGGAAATAAGTTGATTTCATGACAAAAAGGATAGATATTTTGAGACGAAAAATCTGAAGCATAACATCTATGCAACATGGTTTTAGAAAACATTAAAGAGAAAGGGGAAAGAGGTCACCCTGTAATAAATGACTATTAATATATTATAGGTACATAATTATATGAAAATAGGAACATGTTATGGAAACATTAAAGACATATCACATAAAATAGAACTTGAATGGAAAAAAGAGAAGTTGATAATTCCCTTACCTTGAAGAGTAACATCTAAAACTCTAAGATCAAGACCTTGAGGGATTAGGGACACTTTTTGAGGACGCATTGTGAGGTAGGGCTATCATATCATCCTGTATAATTAATTTTTAATGAATTAAAACTATGTAACTTATTGATATTTATAGTGAAAGAGAGTGATTTTTTTATTAATTTCCAAGGACACCTCATTAGTGGTATTGGAAAAACCATGGTCTTTCCAATAGTATTAGCCCTTGGTTTTGTCCACTTGAGAAACCTCCTATAAAATTTTAATCCAAATTAGTATACTAGAATTTTAAATTACATATTATATCATTATGTTTTCATAGACCCCATTGAAAACTCAAAAACAGTATTTTTACTATTCACTGAAAAAACATTTTATAAAAATCTCATAAATTCACCTTAACCTAATATTGATGTTTTGAATTCAAAAAATGAACTACATTTTATGAAAATAATTTTTTATGTATAAGAAATTTAATTTTATGTAAAATCACTATTTACACAAAAAAAAAATACTAAAACTTAACTAATAATTTCTAAAATTGTTATTTACTTATAATGCTATGTCACATTACCATTCAAGATGCCTAAATTATATTTACATTGAATTAAGTGATGTTACTATTCCATTGTTCATATTACTATTCATAAGTGTATTATAACTATTCATAATTTACTATTGACCAAAAATTAATTTGATCTTATCAGACTCCACTGATCACAAGTGTATATGTCCATTTTTTGAAAATCATTTCGCATTATTAATTATTTAAAGTATGAAAAATATTTTAAAATACTGTGTTTGTAAATATTCATTAATAATATGAATCTTCTTAGAAAAAAATAAAAATTCATCCTATATTTTTTTGACATTTGAACTTCAAAAATAATGGTTATTTTAAAATAATAAGAAATAAAAATTTTATTTATACATACGTATTGAACAAATTAAATAAGGCCTCGTTACATAGCACCTTATAACACCTACATAAGACCTAAGAGTAAGGTGTGTAATGGTTATATAATCTTGGGGTGGAAAGGACAACATTTCCGGAGTGGTGATTTCTATCAACTTGAAAATATCCCATATGCGGTTACATTCAAGATTAACATGTTAAAGCTCATCTTGGGCTTAGTCTAAATAAAATCTCAGTGATGCAACCTTTTTCCCAAGATCCAACAAATGGGATTCGTATGGCCCAAGTCTACTGGATGAGGAAATTGACTCTTATATCTTCATTAAGTATCCATTATTATTTCTATTTTAAACAAAAAATATAATGTTAAATATTATTATTGTTTCCAACTATCATATTGACCAATGGACATATAATCGTCCAAACATGATGGTAACATTTCATTTATAATTATATATTTTTTATTGATTATGACATCGTAAGTCATACATTTTAAGGAAACAAAATGTTATTCAAAACATTATATTGTTGCATATATTATATTGATATCATTCTTATACTTAATCTGGATGGTTAATAATTGATTTGATAAAGTATAGTATTTAAATCCACTTCCATGATTCATTTTTGTAGTCCCCTTGAATTGTCCACCTTCTAGTGATCATTGAACATTAAATTTACCCTAAATATTCACATCATTTATCATAAATATGATTATTTCGTATGTTGTATACCATTTTTAAATATGTTGTATACTTGATATTAATTTGATTAACTAGGAAAATATTGACAAATCTGTATCTTTTACTAAAAATGGATAAATATTGATAAGGTTCAGTTTTTTATTAATTACATCGATTATGAGATATTTATGGAATGCTTTATACTGGTATGACATGGGTTGGGTATAATTTAAAGTAATCCCCTTGATGCATCGGAAATCTCATGAGATGAAAACACTTGGGCACAAACACTTTGAGTTTGTAACAAATCACATTCTATATTATCTTATGAAAGGTATTTCTAGTAGTATGTGAAATTGTCTTGTGAATGGTCTTGATGGTAAAGGTACAATGTACCTGGGACATAAGGTGTCCAATAATCTATCATTTCCTTTAATATGATTCATTTATTATTATCCATTAGATTTTCACTATGAAAAAATAAATGGATTCATTTCATTATCAGTTTATTGATTAAGTAGAATGTGTGTTCAGATATTTACCTTCCCATAATGATTATTCTCATTTATTCATTATTTATTCTACTAGATCATCCTTTACTAAGTATTTAATCTCACTCTTATTTTTTCCATTTCCCCATGATTCCCTAAAGTATACTAAGAAAGATATGAAAGGATACAATAGATGGAATATAGTTATTAGCGAAAAAAATATTATGTTAGATTTTTTTTATTGATTTTTAACATAATACTCATGTATATATCTAGATTACCCAGACTAATAAATGGTTCAGTCCTTTGGGATGTGTTTTAATTTTTTCTTATTCCAATGTAATGGTAGCCTGACACTCGCTCTGGGCTAGTAGGGTTGGGGTCACTACAGTTCGTATTAGATGAAGTTTAGTTGAAACCTTGGAAACTAGATTTAAGGAAACATAGATTAGGAAACATTACCTGAAGATATACTTTGAGGATTATTATAAATGAACATCCTAGAATTTTTGTAACGTAGATATTATGTGGTTCTTCCTATAAATATGTCTCTATCTAGATACTAAAAGTTTATGTAGTTCTTTAATATATTTACCTAGGGTTAACAACACTTAGAAGGGTGTGTTAGGCTTGAAACGAGAGTAAATGGGTACACGATAACAAGCCTTATTGTGCACAAAGTTTGTCACTCCTAGGGGATATGCTTAGGATAATTTACATTTCCATTAAAATTCATTATAATGAATATGAATAGATAATGACAATTAATGAACTAGGTTAAACCTAATGTATCTTAGATTGAAAATAAGGTGTTATGATTTAGATATCCTATAAATGATTATACATTTTCTCATTATGACTATTGTCACTTAAACTATGATTTTTTGTTTTAGTTAATGGATAGAACCCGAAGGATTCATGTTAATATTGAACATGAATAAAAAGGTGGTGATATTGAGAAACAAAGTGAGGTGTTGATAAGACTAAAAGATATTGTGTTTATGCCTAATCATTTTTCATGAAATATGATTAACAACGTATACCTTAACCAACCCCCAAACTCACCGAAGAAGACGAGTATGGAGGCTTCTAAGAGATCGAGTGGTTGATACCATATAGAAAAGAATGCTTGATTACCATCATGAATGAAATTTGGAAGGAGGAACCTAGTAAAGTGTCTCACTATAATATAGAATTTATTTATATGTTGGAAGTAAGGACATAAAGTAGGGAATTTCTAAGGATAATTGAATAGTATTGTGAATGTAAATAAAAAATATCCAAAGGATCCATTTATCATTTGTTTCCTTAAATGTGGGGAACTTGGGAATTAGCCGAGTAAATTACCTATTCTAAAAGATAAAATCAAGACCAAGGAAGGACCTATGTGGAAATAAATGGATAAAGTATTTATGTATTAGGGTGTTATTGAAAACCTTATTTAAAGGATATTTAATGATTACATTTAAAGTGTTTCCATAATATTTATTTTGAAATTATATTAATATGGATTTAGAAAAAGATGACCTATATTATGGGTGACAACCCATCAATTCCTACAAAGTATTGGGACTTGATCCCATGATAGAGGGATAAAAAGGGTTTAACGGCAACGATTGACCTATGAAATATCCTGGTAAATATGTCATTAATTTTTGAGAAAAATATTTATAAATATTAATGATGATATTGTAGTTTTACTTTGTAGGTTTATAGATTAATGTATTAAAAATATTGAATTTGGAAAATAGTTATTGGAAAAAGGAATGACTTTTCACTCTTTTATGGTCCTTATGATCCGTTAAAAGTGTATTTTATTTCCTTGGGTACCAAAGTTAAATTTTTTATGTGTATTTCTTGAAGTAAAGGATGAATTAAAAATTGATCAAAGAAAAAAAATGATAAAAATTGTGTTTATAAAAATTTGTCAAGTATTTTCTCTTATATTCTTAGGCAGTAAAATAATTACCCAATATTGGGAAAATGCTCTTGAATTAATATGGTTTCCTAATACATTAATTTTTGTTGAACCGATGGTCTTTTAAATCATCATAGATTTATAGTTTTGATCCCCAAAAAAATCCATTAATCATTCAATTATCTATGATCAATGACCTCAATCACTCCATATAAATATTTATGATTTTCCTCTATTCCCTTATCCTCACACGCCACAAATGTTGTCATACTTGGAAACCTAGTTATGTGATCTTCTATATGACCATGGTACTTCATACTATATCTTTTAAAGAAGATATTTTAAAAACACTTATAGTTATGTGGGATTTAAACGATGTAACATACAAATATCAAATCATTTTTACCAAGATTGGGTTTAAATTGTGAGGACAGAATTTAATTAAGGTGGGGGAATGTAACACGCTGAAATTATGATGTAATAGCACTATACCTGATATCATATGTTACCTGAAACATAATGTTTATATTTCTCTCTAGGAAAACCAAGGATATCTTGAACTAAATGCAATAATTATTTTCTTCAATGACTTGCGTCTCAGGAAAGACTGAGTTTTACCAAACTACCATATATTATTAAAATAATATTATTTAATATAATAAGATATAACCTGGTTGTTAAATTTATAGATATGAAAAGTATTAACTAAATTATAAAAATATATGCTTTACAAAAATATAAAATGAATTCATTTGTTAAAAATTAAATTAAAATGAATATCAAACCTAATTGAATATATAGGAAATGTTTTTTATAAATAAATATTTTTATGTTTCTAAATGAATTTTGTCTTAATAAATAAAATTAATTACTATTAGTGAATGATATTAATTAATTTTATATATTATATATTCAATAAAATATTTTCTATATTCATTCAATAGATTTGATAGGCATAACATAAGAAAAAGCCTAGTATTATGCTTTTAAATCCATATTTTTATAAGGGATGTTTTACCGTCTTTTAATAGAGTACCTTTTTAAAAAATAAATTTTATAAATTTTTATAAATTTTATTTTTTTAAAATAAAATTTATTTTTAAAACTTGAATATCAAAAATATCATATGGTTAATTTTTGGTATATTTCTATGAAATTTCATTTTTTTATGAATAAGGAAAATACTGGATTTTAATTGAAAAATTCATTTTCATATAATTTATTATTATAGATAAATTATATTTTAATTGGGTTTCAATGTATATTAAAATCAATTATACATAAATTAATACAATTTATTCTATTTTAATCAATTTCACATTGAAATTGGATGTAAAAACATTTCAATCATTTCATCTTATTACTTTAAATCCTCTCTTTGTTGTCCCATCTATGGAATTAATTTTAAATTAATTTCAGCCACTTATACAATTATAATTTCTAAAAATAGATTACATATTAGGAATAATAAAAATTTATAGTTTATAATTATTTTAAAATATTTTATTTTCGAAAATATTAGTGAATGCAATTAAAATTAATTGTCATGATTAAGAGAAAATTTTGCTAAATAAGGGACAAAACCATAATCTTAATGGAAAAAATAAACTACGTACTTTTTTAAAAGCCCTTTTCTATCCATATATTGACCATATAATCTCCATTATCTAATTGTTTTCATTATTTGAGCCACTTTATTTGGAAAAAACATGGTCAATATTCCCTCTTTCAAAAATTTAAAGAATGCCACTCCTCCACTATAAAAAAGGAAATCACTCCTCCAACTTATTCACACTAATGAAGCGAGTTTTATCATCCAAAATCTATCCAAATAAGTTGAAAAAATCCCTAACATAATCTTATAATCCTCACTTTGTGAACAAATAAAACCAAGGAAGTCTTTTGGTATAATCCAAAAGGAGTTACCCAAATAAGAGGTAACCTTATTCAATAATAACTTTTATTTCATTTACTTATAAACCCCCTCAGTTATAATTATATAATTATTATATAAAAACATTATTATATTAAATATAATTATATGTTTTTATGCTAATATTTTGACCTAAACTTGAAAAAACATCCATCAAATTGGATACACAATCATCATTTGTGTGTACAGTGGACTATCGCCTCGCATATCGATGTCATTTATTATTCCATTGACACCTTTCATGGTTGAGAATAATTATGGATTTAATGTTTATATATGATATATATAATATTTATAATGATATTAGGCTTCTTTAATTTTTATAAAATACATACCTTCTTGATTTTCATTTTGTGGGAATATGATAACATTGTTTGTGGACATGTGGACTATCACATTCTCATAGAAATGTTATTCATTCACACATTACATAGAATGTATAAAAGATTGTTTTATTAAAAATATGTAAAATATATGACATAAATATGATAAATTAATGATAATATACATATATATATCACTTACTTTTTAAATACTATAAAGAAATGGAATTAGAGCATGTGCACTCACCAAAGAAGAACCAATGGATTTAGAATAATGAGAGGGTATGGGTATGCCATTAGGACTAGCTTGTGCTTGCATGGGAAGCTTAACGAGATGGCCATGTGAAGGTGGAGAGCTAACATCATGATGCAGATGCTATGGAGGATCATTTCCTTGTTGTTATAGTCTGGTTGAATTTCCTAAGACCTTCAGGTCATGTAATGTCTCTTAAGCCTACATGCCATGTAATCTCTAAGCCTATTGGTCTTCTAAGGGTTCCCCATCATCCCTTGAAAGGGGGTTATCAAAAAACAATAAAAAGGAAGGCCTTCGGGCCATTTAGGTAATGAGATATTATTAACGAATTGGAAATAATAACTTATATAATGATAATAAATGATATAATAAATATTAATAATGTTCTATAATATGTTAGTGGCATGTTTTAAACCACTACAAATTATTTTAAATGATGTTCACACAAAAGAAAGTGTGTTCAAAAGGATTTTGTCTCGATATCATTTTATTGAGGAATATTGTATTATTATACACATAGTTCCTTTTATATGGTGTATATACTGCCCATTGTAAATTTAATATCATGAATACTTCATTATTGGTCAAATTTAAATTTTTATTCTTAATTATTTCATATAAGGGTATTTGAAATTAAATTTTACAAGTGGTAAAGAAATTTTATAACTCATTACCTTGTCATTGGTTTATAATACTTTCTCATTGTCATTAATATTATATTATTAAGTTTATAATTACTTTGACTATCTATTGATGTATTTTAAATTCTTTTAAATGGATTTATAGTTTATACACATAATCATTTCATTTATAAATTCACACTTCAATATTATCATCACTATAAGGGTTGATTTAAAAATATTATTCTAATCAATATTGTTTATTCATGAATTTACATTAAAGTAAATTGTATAATAATTATTTAATCAAAACAAAAAATTTCTTATCCCATAGTTATTCATTATCCTTTTCATGTAATATTATCATTTTTACACTCTTTGGTATGACTTCATTTCTCCCTTCGATCAAAAATCTATTTTCCCTCAAAACCACTTTTTCTAAAAACGATTTCAAACATGTTTTTATCTTTTCTAAATGATTAATTAAATACATGTTTATCCATTTTTTATTTTAAATTTTTATAAAAGGAATATTTTGTCGCTTTTTAGTCAGGATACTTTTTTTATATTTTTAATGTGAAAAAGAAATGTTCTTTTTTACCTTTTTTAGAATTTTTGAATTTACCCATCTTCATTCCTTTGAATCGTCCTTTTTATGTTTTAAGAATTAATTTTTAAATAATTTTTATAAAAAAATTATTTTTAATTAAATTTTTTTAAAAATGTTCTTCAAAATGAAAAGGATATTTTCCTAAAAAATGTTTATAAAATATCTTTTTATAGTATTTATATACGTCAATGAAAACAACCCTTTATATTTAATACACATGAAATATGTTGTAATGATACAATCTTTATTCTTCCTCTAGATGGTTTATGATTTACTTTTCCAAGGAAATTATTTGCATTCACTTACATGATTAATTTTTTTAGTACCCTTAAATTAATCACCTTATAGTGGTCATTGAAAATTAAATATAACCTAAATATCCATATCATTTATCATGGATATGATCATTTCCAAAATGATATAGAATTTTTGCATACACCTTGTTCTTGACAATTATTTGATTGACTGGGGAAGTATTGATAAATCTATATATTTTACTGAATACAGATACAATTTGATAACTAACATTGTTTATGAATTAAATATATTATATGATTTTTAAGTAATGTTTTTGGATTGGTATGACACAAGTTGGTTTCCATTTAAAGCAATCCACTTGCTTCATCAGTTGTCTCATGAGATGAAAATAGTTGAGGGAAAACCCTTTGAGTTTGTAACCAAGAATGTTATATACTATCTTGTGAATGTTATTGACAATAATATGTTAATCTGTCTAGTTAATGGTCTAGATGATAAAGGTATCATGTTCCTAGAAAACATGCAACCCAATAATTATGAATTTCATTCATTTAGATTCAGTTATTATTATCAGTGAGATTTTCACTGTGAAACAAAATCGATGCATTTCATTCTCAATTTATTGATAAATGGAATGTGTTTTTAGTTATTTACCTTTAAATATTGATTTTTACTTATATTATCATGATTTTCACTTCATTTAATTAGAATTTGTTTTTAGTTATATACCTTTCCATATTTTTTTTATGCACTTCATTCTCATTTTTTTATTACATGGCATGTGTATTCAGATATTTAAATTACCATAATGATTATACTGATTGATTAATTATTACTTAATATATATTAACCCTTACTGATCATTTGAGATAACCCTTATTTTTTTTCCTTTCCCTAGGATTCTATAAAGTGTACTAAGAAAGATATGAAAGTATTTGATAGATAAAATACAGTTATTATAGAAAAAATTATGTATTAATTTATGTAATTAATTGGATTATAATACTCATTCATGTATCTAGTTTACCAAGAATACTAAAATATTTGGTCCTTTAGGATGTAATTTACTTGTATATTATATCAATATAATGATATCACGACATCGGCTCTAGGCTACAGGGGTTGGAGTCTCTACATGGTGCTTAAATGATATATTTTCCAAAAAATAGTTTTTATTATAGAAAATGTATTTATCTAAAAATTTTAAATTAATAACTATTTATGAATTAATATAATTAAATTTGTATATAGTATATTAAATAATATAATTTAACATTCATGTAATTGTTTTTTCTAGTAAATGAAGAAGAATAAATTAATTTTATTCTCCAAAAATAATTTTTTGCAAAAATGGTTTTTACTTATTTTGTTGCCTGATATTGGAATTACCTTTTAAGAACTTTTGAAATTGAAATTGATAAAATAGATTATAAATTATGAATCATCATGTACAAATTTTTTTTATAATTTAAATTTTATTTTTAATCATAAAGAATATTTACGATGGTAAAAAAATTAAATCATCATGGTAAACGTTAATTGGTTCAAAGTTGTTAAACTAAGGGATATAGAGTAAAATGTCATGAAAAAATTATATTTATTTTATTTTTTAGTGGATTTATAAATATAATCACATTATATTTGAAATTGGAATTATTTTTTACCACTTTCACAAGAAAATTAATTTATATTATTTCAATATTAAGAGTATTTACAAGGTTAACACTTCACTAACTTATAAAAGGCCACCTCATATCCTCACTTATTCACACATTGAGAGATTTAGCTCAATAAATATCTACCTAAATCAATTAAAAACTCTCCTCCTAAATTCATATAGTTTTTTTCTCATCATAGTATCAACTTAATAATTCTTAAGGAGTCATCCAATGGAGGCTATATAAGGAAGAGGAAATCATGCCAACCTAGTGCTTTCAAGTTTTGATTCTTATTCCACCTCCTCAAAATATTATATAAACACCTAAACATTATTTAATCGGTATCACTAGTAAACTTAAATTTAATTATTTTTATGTAGAAACCATTATATACATCTCATCCTTCTAAGGGAAAATGAAATTGTCGCTCATATGTATGTACGGACTATCAGCTCCACGAAGTGATGTATTCTAGTTTTCATCACATACTTGTATAAATGGTTATAAATATGGATTTAATGAATATATATTATATTTATAACATAATTATTATTCTATAAAGATAAATTATTACTCACCTTACATTATTCAAATCCATTAAAAAACGAAAACACTACTTGGTTGTGTGTGTAGATGACCACCTCCACAAAACGATGTATAGAATTTTCCATAACTAACATACATGGATGGTTATAAAACTGTATTTAATAAATAAATATGATATTTATGATATTATTAATATTTTTAAATGTGACCAAATCCCATGAATTCGAATCAAAAAAATAAAACATGCATGTAAAGTAGAACTGTTAACACATTAATATTTATTTTAGTGAAGAATTATTAACAAATAGATAATTTGAAATTATAGGAGGATGATATATAGTAATATAAGTATGAATATGGTTCTATTATAAATATATATAACTAATATAAATTTATTACACATGATTTTAGAGTGTGTATGAAGAATGTAAAGACTTGATGTAAGGGTATTCTTAACTCAATTTCCATCTATTGGGTTATATCACTTATACATGAACTCTATTATGCCATGATTGTGTGTGTTGTGACCATTGACTGTTTTATGTTTAATTCCCAAATTTTATATATGGATTTAAATTTTTCTCAAAAAATAGCTTCATTAATTTATTCTAACTTCAAATGGTATGATCTTTTTAAGGGTTTCTTATCTCGATTTCCCTTTATTGATATATGCTTTATATTCACCTCTTATTTTCTTTTTTGTTGTATGTATACTAATCATTTAGAACATTTGAATGAATATTTAGAAAAAAATATTCTAAACTCGTATATATTTTAGGAAAATAAAACAAATAAGTAAATGTTAAAAATGTGATATCTTACAAGATAGAGGGAGTATGCATTTCTTATTTTCCAAATATAAGTTTTTCATTTATTATTTGTGGTTTTTTCTTCTAAAAAAGAAGGATATTATTGAGTCCAAATTTTCCATTCAACACTTTATAATCTAATTTTAAAAATCAAAAACCACATTTTTAAAATTTATACTTCACTAACTTTTATACTAACCAATGTTTTTAAGTTTTTTTTTTTAGAAAATATATTTTACCGGAAAAAAATTTTAATTAGAAAAAAATTTAGTAATTCGAAAAACATATATATTATACATCAGATGCACAATTACATACATTATTGGAAAAATATTTCTAAAATTTTATAATTTTAAATATAATAAATTCCAAAAGAAAAATTTATATCAAGACCATCATATAAACTTCATCGGATAGAGGTATAAATTCTTTCTGGTTGAACATTTATTTAATCCATTGGATGAAGAAACTAAAGTTTTAGAATAATGGAAATACATTATATTTGAAGGAATTCAAATTCATTGTAATGGTTCTTTATTAAAGTGACCATCATATTGAGAAGTGTTGTAGAAATTTTATAGTGAAGGAATGGTTTGGTCAAGGATGTTGCAACCACCTCTAAGATATAAAAATAAGGACATTAGGGAAATAATTATAAAAAATTTCATCATTCAAGTGTGAGGAATATTATTCATCACTAATGATCTAAATTTGTTTTGAATCTTATTCTAAAATCTTTTTACTTTGGTAGTGCATAATTTTAATTATATAGTTAATTTTTTATTTAATCTCGAAAAATATAGCCATATATATCCTTGATTTTTGCATTCATATCATACTATCTTAGAAGAATCCTTCTTATTTGTTCTTTCCTTAGTTGATTTCTTATACTTATATATGAAATATTTCTTTCCAAAAATCTTATTAATCCTATTATAAATATTTTTAATTTAATTCTCTCTTTGATCGGAAGAACTACCTTCTCCATCAAATTTTATTTTCTTCCTATTTTTAGACTTGGAAACTTTCTCGGATGATCTACTTTTCCTTACTATTGTAGACATAGAATAAAATTAAAGCCTATTTTTATTCATCACTATTCAGAATACCTTTTTATTCTACCCTAATATTATATGAAGCTTCCATTAAGATCATATAATCTCAACTTTGATAGAGTTTTTGTATCATCCAGAGTTGTCCACTTAGACTCTCATTCATTAGGCATAATATCAATAATATTTTCAACCGAATTAACATCATTAAAATCTTCATAATCAATAGATTTAAGATTATTTACAATTTTCATAAATCACTGATTAATTTTTGAAACATTTTCAGCAGTAAAGAAATATAATTATCTATAATAATATTTAATCATTGCTCGTCTAGTTTCAACAGCCTTTGTAATGTCAAATTGAGTAACTTCTAATTTCCTCTAAATACAGTTAGCATTATCACATGAATAAATTTGACTCTATGAACTTTTTTTCATTGAGAATTATAAAGTATCTCTCACATGATATTTTTTCTTATAATAAACTTTCTAATATTTGGAAAAAAATATTTATTTTCTCATCATGAACTACATAGTTTCTAGCTATCATCAAAAAATCATATACTCCAATGTCTATCATGAAAATATACCTATAATCCCTCCAATATTCAAAATCAGACCCATAAAATGTTTGTGGCCTACTATGATTTAGATTATCTAAAGCCTCAATATTTAAACATTCTATATTTAAAAACAAATATATTATTTTATACAAAAAAACAATATTTTAGACAATTTATAACAATGTATAAAAGTATAAACCTCATATAATACCAAATGTATGATGCTAAGAGTATAAAGAAATGCTCTAAGAGGAGGTGAACGGTAGATTATAAAATAAAACATTTAATTTTCACAAACTTACATATGTTTATTTATTGGATGAATATTTATCTAATTCTGAGTTTTACAAAATTTTATAGACAATAATATAAACTTTTCTTATCATGAACAGTGGAAAAAAACTAATAAAAACAAGTAATAACAAAACTTATAACAATTAAATAATAAAAACATATAGATATTTTTATAAGAATATCTACAGTTTAAGCTTAAATTTTAAGGAATTTAATAAACCTGAATTTTGGTATCCATAGTTTTCACCTAACTATAATGGTCATGCTTTCTAATAATAATAAAAACATCGATAAAAATATTAGTATAAATCTTTATCTCCCTAGACCCAGGAACCCTTAATCTCACCAAATCAGATAGACCTATATCGCTCAAGAACCTAAGATCCCTCAATCAATATTGATCGAAAAAAATTGAAAAACATAGAAATTATTTTAATTTATTTACATAAAATCATCAAAGTTCATTCCTTAAGAAAAATACTCACTAAATAATTAATATAAAGTACTATCAATGTAACAAAAAGTTGTTAATGGATTCAAAGAAACTCTAGATCATCGGTGGTGAAAACTATTCCTCCTTAAATATTTATTTTATTTATAAACATATATCCAGTGATCATATATTTATAACTAGGAGGCGATTTTAATGGACTAGAATGAACTCCTCCATCACTTGGAATATTCTTCACATCTTCCCCATTCGAAGGTTTATTTAATAAAGCACCATTACAATGCTTCTGAATTCCATCTCATAGAAATAATTTCCTTCAATTATAAAATTGGGGTTTATTTGATGGATTTAATAAAAACAAATCAAGAAAAAATTTATGCCTAATTCTAATGAACATCATCTTATAGGCATGATATAACTTCACTTGATAGAATTTTTTATATCTAGACATATGGACTTTTAAAAATATTCATCATATGAATTATTTAATCATACATCAGATGTATAATATACATATTCATCTAATTATTGAAAATAAGTTCATCTAATGAATAGTAATTTTATATCTAGTAAAATAGATTTTCTACAAATACATACTTACAACTTTTGGTAAGTATAAAATTTAGTACAGTATTAACATTCAAGAAAGTGGTTTGTGATTTGAAAAATTAGGATAAAAAGTGTTGAAAGAAAATATTTACTCAAAATATATTTACCATTAATAAATTTTATAATACATTACATGAATTTCGTGTGATTTGAAATTCCATATAAGGTTCACTTCAATTATATTTTATTGAAAAGTTACAAATATAGTAAGTGTTTCTTAGTCTCGATTTCTATTCTTTGAGATATCTTTCATATTATGCATCATGTTTCCTTTTATATGATTTTATTTTGATTTACTAGACCATGAATTTATTATAATATGTATTTTATGAAATTAAAGGGATTTATAAATCAAAATAAAATTATTTCTTTAACTAAATTTTGTTTCAAATTTAGTGAAATATGTAAGGTTTTCTCATCTCAAGTTTCCTAATTTTTGATATGTTTTGTAATATACACCTATTTTATTTTATATAGTTTATCTAATACCTATTTTACATTATATATTAATATTATCTATTTAATCATTAAATTTTATGTTTTATTTCAAGTTATTTCTTCTAATAAATTTTTATTTTAAAAACTTATAATGGGTTTTCTTTAAAAAAACATTATTTAAAGGATTTAAAGTATTTTAACTAATTAATTTTCCTTCGTATAAAAATTATTCATACTATTTTAATAATTGTATTCCCTACACTTTAATGATTTATTAATATAATCATCAATTATATTTTAATTTTTACAACAGTTAAAAAGGAATCATTTTATCATTTTTTATATGGGTCACTTTTAAATTTCATTATAAAGGTTTGAAAAGATTTTTTCTTAACATATACCAATTGATAAATATTTCATACAATCATTTCCATTCTAAATTATTAAAAAAAAATCTGAACTACCATATTTTTTCAAATAAAATCATTTACCAATATTTTTGTGAATTTTTTATTTTTAATGGTTTCAAAAAGAGAAGGATATTTCTTCTTATTTTTTAATGAATATTTCTAATGATTTTATAAAATTATTTTTTATCTATTTAAACAAAATTTATTGTTTCTTATTCCCAACTAGTGTATATGTTCTAATGATATAATCCAACTTCTTTATTTGGATGGATTCTAATGATGTTTAATTGAAAATATCATGGAATTATGGATATTTTTATTAGTTTAATGATAATATAAAAGAATTATTTTTTCATATTAATGTCTATAAACATTATAGATGATGTTGGGTGAGTCCAATATATATATCTACAATGCATTAGTTACATATTCATTCTCTAGAGGAATGATGATTGAATGTAATTGATTATATGTTATTATAATACGACTGAACATGGATGATGAATATAATTTATCAAGTTACCTTTACATTTTTTTATTTTTATTAGTTTTAATTTTTTTATTCAGAAAAGGATGATTTCACATGGATTGAAATTATTGACTCATATGATTTTCATATTATTTTATACCAAAGATTTATTCCCAAACTCATTAATTATAAATCATGTTTTTTTGAATGAATTTATTATGATATAAACTTTTATTATTTTGTACTATCCTTAGGCCCATATAATACACATTTATGATCTTCAATTTTTAACTCCTTTATTTAACCTTATTGAACAATTTATGTCTCCATTTTTATGTTTTGATTTCCCCATGTTTTGAAGAAAAGTACAGAACATGATATTTTTTAATCGGTATCATGTGCTAAGAATTTCATTGGAGATGTTGTAGTCTTCTTAGAATATAATAAGATCTCAGTATAGTAGAAAAAATTATTAATAGATGAGAATGATATTCTTTTTTATTGTGGAAATTGTTTCCTAATTCTCTAAATTCATAAACAAAAATATTATTATGTATATAAGTGACTCAATTTTTTATTCTGATAATGTAATTTGGGATGTTTAAATTTTTAGGTTCTTATTATTTGTATCAAAGATAATATGTAAAGAATTTTTTTTATCACTGAATCCAGTTGTATGGATTTAGGAATTATAAAAAAGAGCACAAATGGTATTTTTATATATAACTAGGTGTTTTGAGTTTTAAACTACAGTAAATGTGTCATTAAACTTCTAGAATTTTCTTTAGTAGGTTGTTCTAATGGTGTGGAGAACCATGGATTAGAATCAGCCTTTATAAGATGAGTTTTCTGGTACAAATAACTATAAGTTCATGGATGAGGTGGTTGATTAAAATTTAGTGTCTTGTGATATATGCTTATAAGTAATTGAAGAACCTTTGTGTTTTTTTTTGTTTTAACAAAGTTTTGTATTTTTTGACAACTATCCTTTTTTTATAAGAATTTTTTTATCTAGAAATCAGATCTAGTCTATCATAATGAGATTTTTTAATAAAGTTTATAGTTTCTAAAATAATCTAATCCATATGCATTGTATTCATATCATTAGATCCAAAATAATCAAAGGAAAAAAGATATGTATACTGAATTTTTTCTTTCCCGTATTTAGAGAAATAATTATGTTGTTGAGTTATAAAGATAAAAGTTATTGAGTGAATAAATTGTATTATTACTGTATATTTTTGGAAGAAGATATTGAATTTAGGAGTTTGAAATTTTCAAAACTATCTAATCAAAATAATATGATGCTTTTTTGGTCATGAAGTTATCATAGATCATTAAAACATTCATCATAAAAGATTTTGAAGAAATGATGTATTTGTTTGATGAAATTCAAAATTGTAGAGATAATAATTCCATCATAATGAGAAATTCTATCATAATAAGGATTTCATTATAATTGGATTCCCATCATTAGGAATAAATCCAATGAAGGAATAATTTTTTAGAATATTGGATCCTGAAGTCATAATGTGTGAGGCAATTGAAGTGTGAATAATTTTGAAGTTGAAGTATGGAGACACCATCGTAATTGAAATTTCATCATAATTGGATTTCAATCATAATGGGGAAATCCATCATAACAGTAATTCCATTTTAATGGTAATTCCATCAGAAAGAGGATTCCTTCAAACTGATCTAAGAATGAAATAGGGATTTTAATTAGCTAAAGAATGAAAAAAAAATTGTAATGAGATGAAGAATGAAAAACTCGTAATGAGTTAGGAAGGAAAAATAAATCATAATGATCTGAAGAGGAAACAAAATTCATAATCATTGAGATGGATATATAATTTGTAATCACTAAGAATGAGAAAGATTCATAAAAATCTAATTATGAAGAGGAATCAAAAATATAATTCCATAAGTTTTATGAAGATCTAAAGTGCTCAAAATTGAAATCAAATTTTTCATAAATCATAGATAAATATAATTAGGTTTTAAGATATGAAAAATGAATTTTAAATGTGAGAAAGTTTCAGAGTTTTTGAAATTTTAGGTAGCGGGAAAAGTTTTCATGTTTCCCATCTTTTATTACTAAGTCGCATATAAATACTTGCTTAGATCATTCATTCAATGTAAACATTCACCTAATCAGAATGGGTGGAGAACTAAATAAATAAAGTGAAATTCATTTTCGGCTAGAGATCTCAGGAAGAGGATTAGATAGATGGATGTTTATTTACTGGATTAACCTACATCGTATTGAGAATATCATATTCAGTCAATCAGATTGAGTCAATCAGACTGGAGATGATTGTATAAAGAATTTGAGCAATGTTTGAGTTATGTAGATTACGAATGGGTTTATCGTATTGATTACATCATATTGATAGAATCAGATACAGACTCATCATATTGAGACAATCAGATATGGACTCATTGTACTGAGAGAATCAATACAAGACTCATTGTATTGATTGAATCAAATCCAAACTCATTAGATTGAGAAAATCAGATCCATCCAAATCGAACCGATGATTCTGACTGAGCAATAGTGGAGAAGTTTCAAAAAAGTATTTATTATTTTGATTGGATCAATTGTTTTATAGGAAAAAATATATATACTGATGGGAGTCAGTATAATCATCCCTATCATGAGATAGAATGTGTCTAATGGGAGTTGGAACAATTTGTATTCACTACATCATAATAGTTTGTTTTCATAGCCCTATAGGAGTGGCTATGGAAATGGTGTAGATTCTCACACTGAGGTTGAACCTTATAAATCTTGTGTTCTTTAATTGATTTCCTAATTTTTCATGCATGAGTATTTAATATACTTTGACAAGGAAATAAATCTTAACAGGTTTTAGGGGTTAAGTTTCTATGTTTTGAAACTTATAAACAGTCGACAACTAATAAAACCCCCGTAGTTTTTGTTAATTTCTTTTGAACATCATTTGGTATCAGAGCAAAGGTTCCCTTATTGAATCCTTATCATAGATAACATCAATCCTGTCAATAGTAAAAGAATTACTACATTTTATGGAAAAAATTATTATGGATGGAAAAATAAGATGATTATTTATCACTTATCTCTCGGATTAGAAGTTTTTAATGTTGCTACTATCCTATTTCCACCTATTGAGAAAGATTCCCCAATATCCTTTGCTGATAAGAGAAATATAAAAGTTGATGGAAATTATAGAAATTATATTCTAATTTCCATATAAGAAAATATTTATCAGAATGTGATGGGTATCAAAACATAAAAAAAGTATATGTGGCAATATGGAAAGTGTTTTTAATAGAATAAAAAATTTAAAGAAGCAAAGCTACAAATATGGTGTAGTAAGTATGATGAAATTTGAATTAGTGATGAAGAAATAATTTATGAATAGTTCAATAGAGTAACTGAAATTGGTTGCAACATCAGAGGATTCAGAGATGTCCAAGAATATTCGACAATTGTGAAGAATCTTATGAGAATATTTCTAGATATTTTTTATTCTAAAATTTCTTCTTTATAATATAAGAATGATTTATCTCATAATTAATTTTTTAATTTTCTGGTTTCCCATGAAATTAGGAAATATCTAATCTTTAAAAAGAATATAAAAGGTGAAATGCATTTTGAAGTTATGAGATAGTTTAAAATTTAATATATTGAAGATGTTGATCCTTGTAACTCCTAAGATATAGAGGATGATGAGTTGAATGAAAAAAGCATGTATCTTATATCCAAGAATTGTCAAAGTAGAAGAGGAAAGTATGGAAGTAAACATCCTCCCAATTGTTTTTAGTGTAGTGTAATTAGACACTTTTTTATGAATTTACCTATATGAAAGTTAGAGAATATTTAGATGATTCTGATTGAAAACCACAATGGAATAATTGGAAGAAAAATGATAAAGAAGAAAAGTAATTTATAAGATACAAGAAAAAGTTTACTATGAACAAAATAATTCTTTTGAGTAAGAAATTTGAATCATACATTAATGAAAAAAATTATTCTAAAGATGAATGTTTATAAATATTCCTAACCTTTATTGGAAAAGTTGTGAAAACAAAAGATCCCTCAAAGAGTGAAGAAGGTGTTAAATGAACTTATAGAGAGTATCAGCTCAAACCACAACTTGTTCCATTTCTTGAGAAAAAAAATCTCAAGATTGAAATTAGATTAATGATGAAGGATTGTGAAGAATTTTTTGATGAAATAAAATATGCCATCAAGTAGGAGGATGAATATATTCAAGAGATTTTAAGTTACAAACATAAAATTGTTGAACTGGAAAATATGATTGAAGATCTTAGTAAGAAGTTGGAAGCTATGGAAAAATAGGTTAAATTTTTTCAATAAAAACTCCTTGAGTCTGAAATTACCTTGATGAAGATGAATTAAAACATCAATAAAACCTTGTAGGTAAATGATGATACTTCTAAATATGTTGAGAAGGCTAAATATGAGAATCAGGTGAAATATTCTCTTACCAAATATAATGTTTCATTAGATTATTTTAATATTTCAAGTTCTAGAAAATTTATTTTGAAAAATTGGGTGGATAAAGGATGTGATAAACCTATCATGTCTAAAACATTAGATAACTCACACAAACTAAAAGATGGATCATGTGCTAAGTATGTTAGAGATTAAAGAGGTTAACACCCTCAACATATTTTCAATAGATAAATATCATATTTCAATCAAAAATAAATATTTAATGGTTATTTTTGGTGTTTTAAAATATATGAGAATAGATCTTATAATTGTTTTAACAACATATCCTTACTTGGAAGAAGGTTTGACAAAAGTGGAAGAAATAGTGAATGTAGAATGAGAAACATTCCTAACATACAGAATGTTAAAAGAGTGAATTCTAAATATGTTAGAAACAATCCAACTATAAATCAATTTGAATGTATAGAAAGAATTTTGTGGAAGATTTTATTAGGATGTTCATCATGTCGAAAGATGTATGACACTCCTTCCAGAAAATGTTTCTAGTGATTAAAAATAAAAGAAAGATAAAAAAATAATGTTGGGGAAATATATTTTGTTGTTAGATATCATTGAAAGAGTGTAAAAAGGAAAACCCATAGATAAATTATAGGAGATCTTATTCACATATGACACATGATATAAAAATCTTGAAACTCTTTGAAATTCTTGATGGAGGAGCAGTTACCTTTGGTAATTATAGTTCATTAAAAATTAAAGGAATCAAAATAATTGATACTGAAGATGAAAAGTTGATATCTAAGGAAGTTTTATTTGTTGGTGGTTTACAACATAACTTACCTAGTGTAAGTTAACTTTATGATAATGTAAAAGAATTTATTTAGAAAAATTTGGATATGATCAGAAGTGTGAAAGATGGAAAAGTTATTACAAAATGAGAAAGAACCCATGGGAATCTCTTACAAATAAGAGAATTCAAAAACTCATGTTACTTGAGTGTTAAAGATGAAAACAAATTGTGGCACTGAATAATTTTTCACCTTTGGATGAAAACCATCAAGAAACCTCCTAAATTTGATGTTTTCTGAAATTTTTTATAATTTAAATTAAGAGATGAAGATGTTTGTTTTACTTTCTAGAAAGGAAATATAACTAAAAAAAGTCATAAGAGAATTGAAATTCAATCTACCAGACTGGTTGATCTTCTTTGTTCCAATTAATATGGGTCAATGAGACAATAATCAACAAAGTGATATTTATACATTATCACTTTATTGATGATTTCACATGGATGTAAAACAACATGTTTACAAAGAAAAAGTCAGAGTATATTGAAATGTTGAAATTACTTAAAAAAGATATTAATAAGGAAATATGTATTTCCATAAGGAATTTTAGAATATATAATAGTATCAAATTCACAAACAGTAATTTTGAAAATTATCTGAGAAATAATGGTATCAAAAATTAGTATAGTGCTCCCTATACTCCATAGAAAAATGGAGTAGTAGAAAAAAAGAATAGAAGTTTGGTTGAAATGGGAAGAATTATGTTAGCATAATACAAAATTTAAAAATTATATTAGAGATAATCTATTATTATTGTTGTACATGTTCAAAATATATTCTTGTTTAGATTTTAATGTATCATGAATCCTTATGAAATGTGGTATGAAAAAAAACCTTCATTTATATACATCAATTTTTTTGATCTTTGATGTTTTCTCAAAATCAAAAATCTGGATTTGGGAATGTTTGATAAGAATGTTGTGGAAGGACTTTTTATAGGTTATTCCCAAAATAGAAGAAGTTAAAAATGTTGTAAAAAATTTTCAAAAGTTAATGGAGTCATATGATGTGAATGTAATTTAAAATAAAAGTTCCTTGAAAAATATTTTGAGAATGGTGACAAGGATAAACTAGATAATTCCATCAATTTTAGAAGTAATTAAAAACATCCTTATCAAGATTCATAAGATTCATGTGATGGGGAAATTTCAGTTGGGAATGAAACATTGAAATTTTCTACCTTTATAAAACATGTTGAATCCAAAAACATTATTGTAAATCATAAAACTCCAGTTCAGAAAAGAAGTAAGTTGAGATTATAATATTAGACTTCACCTATCTCAAAAGTTGAACAAGAATCAATTTTAGAGGTTTTCACACAGAGAATGGGTAAATGCTAAGAATGAATAGTTGGATTAGATTGAGAGGAATGAGCCATGGGAACTTGTTTCATGTCTAGAAACTAAAAATTAAATCGAAACACAGTGGTTTTATAAAAACAAGTTAAATGAATGTAGAGTTGTTTCATGAATGAAATATAGGCTTGTTTATAAATTTTATGCATAGGTGGAAGGTGTGTATTTTGAAGAAACCTTTTCCTCAGTTGTATGATTAGAAACTATTATAATGTTTCTTTAATTGGACATGAATAAGAATTAATTAGTTTAACAAATGGATGTAAAATCAACTTTCATAAATGGTGTGATAGAGGAAAAATATTACATTGAACAACCTTTTGGATTTCTACTTGATGAGGATGAAAACAGGGTTTCTAAATTGGATAAAGCTTTGCATGGTCTACAATAAGCTCTACATGTTTGGTATTATATACTTGAAATTTTTTTTTAATGTTTAACTCTTAAAAAATAAAGGTTGTTAAATACTTTTATATTAAATTTGTTGAATCCAGATCTCTAATTGTAATTGTTTATGTGGATGATGTAATTTTTTTTAGGGATAGAGAATATGTTTTTAAAATATTTTTTTACAAAATGAATATGAATTTTAAAATTCTTCTGTTAGTATAATTAACTTTCTTATTTGTCTTACAAGTTCTATAAATGGAAAAATAAATATAATTATTTAAAGAAAATTATACTAGGTAATTGTTAATGAAGTTTGGGGTGGAAATCTACAAAGAAGTTTTAACTCCTATTTTTGTGAGCACAATGTTGAGAAACGATGAATTCGGAAAAAGTATGAATTAAAAAGACTTTTGGAAACTGATAGGAAGTATTCTTTACCTTACTACCTCAAGGCCTAATATTGTATCTATTGTGAATTTGTGTGATAGGTATCAAAGTAATATGAAGAAACACCTAAGTCAGTAGAAAAAATAATTCTTAGATATGTCAAAGGGACAAGTTCACAAGGTTTCATAAAAAAAAGAAATAATGAGATGATATTTCATGGTTTTATGGATGTTCATTGGGTTAGAGAAAAAAATTATAGAAAATAAACCCCAGGAGGAACATTTTTCTTGGGTGAATGTTGTGTGAGTTGTCATAGTAAGAAACAAATTTTGATAACTTTGAGCATAGCTAAATTAAAATATGTTTCAGCTACTCAAGCTTATACTCAAATGTTGTGGACAAAATTTCAGATAGAATATTTGAAACTAAAAATTTATAAACCATTCATGATACATTGTGATAATCAAATTAAAATTAATATTTCCTAGAATCATGTACAACATTCTAGATAAAAACATATTAATATAAATTTCCACATTATAAAATGGAATGTTTCTACTGGAGGTGTTCTGCTTCAATACTTTTCAACAATGTAACATATTGCTGATATCTTTACAAAAGAAATGTCCAAAGAATGGTTTGTCGAATTTAGGATGCAACATCATGTTTAGCCTCCTCCTTTGAATTACTAAACCTCATAAGGATGTACCCCCACTATGATTTAGATTATTTTGAAAAAGGGGGAGAGAAAGTAACAACTTTGTACATTTTATAAAGTTTTTACCTATATTTATTTTATGAATTTGTAGTTGTGGTTTTGATAAAATGGGGTGGAGAAAAAGAAAATTGAGGGATGAAAACATAAAATTGAGTAAATATTATATTCATACGGCTAAAAAACATTCTTATCACCGAGGGATGAAATTCCTTCAAAAACATTACTTTATCTATTAGTGTTGTGTCAAGACACTCTCTTTTTAGAAAGACTATGATTTGATAAAAGTAAAAAAACATGAATTGTTTACAAAATTAGAGTTGTGAAAATTTTATAAGAGTTAGAAAAGATTTTTAAAAGGTTTTTCGACAAATCCAAAGTGGGGAATTGAATAACCATTGAGGTGTTTTGTTTTAAAAAAATTTGTGCTTTTTGATAACTCACATTTCTGTATAAGAATGTTTTTGTTATCTAGGAATTGGATCTAGTCCAACGTAATGAGATTTTGTAAGAAATTTGAAAGATTGAAAAATAATTGCATCCATCTGCATCATATTTATATCATCATATCTAAAATAATTGGAGGTAGAAATATTTTTTTCTTAAAGTCTGTCTTTTCTATAATTAAATAAAGAAAGAAGTTACTAAGCTTGAAATAAAAAAGTTGTTGAGTGAAGAAATATTATTATTGCTAATTATTTTTAAAATAATATATTGATGTCAAGATTTTAAAAGTTTTAAAACATTATAATCATAATCATATGATTATTTTCTGGCTAATAAGCTCTCACAGAATATAAAAACATTCATGATAAAAGCTTTTAAAGAAATTATGGAGAGGTTCTAAGAAATTAAAAATTGTAGAGTAAAGAATTCCATTTTAATGATAAGTTATATAGTAATGAAGATATAATCATTATTGGGATTCCATTATTATGAAGTAATCCATCAAAGGTATAATGTTTCAGATGATCATATCTAGAAGTTAGAATGTGTGAAGCTGAGTAAGTTTCAAGAATGTTAAAGTTGAAGTATGTGGATTCCATCGTAATGGGAATTTCATCATAATAGGATTTCCATCATAATGGGAAAATCCATTGTAATGGGAATTTAATTATAATGATAATTCCTTTATAATGAGTATTCCATTAGATTGAGATGAGAAGTAAATAGATATCATAATGAGATGAATAAGGAAAGAAAAATCATAATGAGATTAAAAAGGAAACAAAAACTGTAATGAGGTGATAAGGAAATAAAAATAATAATAAAATAAATAGAAAACAGAATTTTTAATCACTAATATGGATACATAATTCATAATAACTAATAAGGATATAGATTCATAATAATTTGATTATAATGAAGGCTCAAAAATAAAAATTCTAGAAGTTTTCTGAAGAGTTGATGTGATCAATATTGTAATTCAATTTTTCATAAATATCATAGAAATATAAGGTGGTTTGAAGAATTCAAAATTAATGTTTAAATGTGATATATTTTTAGAGTTTTTGAAATTTCATGAATCGGGTAATGTTTTCAATTTTCCTACTATTATTTTCTGAGTCTCCTATTAATAATTTCACATATCATTTATTCATTTTTAAATTTCACACAAGTGGAAAGGGAGGAGAATTGAAGAAATAAAGTGAAAGTCATTATTGGTCAGAGATCTTGGGAGGAGGATCATACAACTGAATGTTTATTTACTGGTTTGAGAAAGATCGTATTGATAATAACATATTCATTCAATTGGATTGAGTCAGTCAGACTGAAGAAGATCATATTGAGAATTTGAGAAGAGTTTGAGTTTTATATATTGAGAATGGGTTTATCTTATTGAGTCCATATTATTGAGATAATTAGATTTAGAATCTTCATATTGAGAGAATCAGATACAGACTCATCGTATTGAGAGAATTAGATCTCGACTCATCATATTGAAAGAATTACATCCAGACTCATCGGATTGATAAAATTGGATCCATCTAAATTCAGTGGAGGATTCGAACTGAGAAATTGTGGATCAGTTTCATCATAGTCATTATTATTTTGTTTTTCATAATTGTTTTTATATTCAAACATTGTAAACTGATGGGAGTCAGTATAATCATTTCTATCAGGAGATATAAGGTGTCTAATTAGATTTGGAAAAAGATTTATTCACTTATTATTAATATTAAATTTCCATAGACCCATGGGAGTGGATATGGTAAGGATGTAGGCTCTCACATAGAGTTTTAACCTTGTAAATATTGTGTTCTTTACCTTCTTTCCAAGATTTTCATGTATGATTATTTACTAAAAGTTGATATGTAAATAAATATTAACAGGTTGTAGGGGTTATGTTTCTAAAAGTCTCAAAACTTATAAAAAGTGAAAAATTGATTCAACACCCCCCATATCAGTTGTTATTTTATCCTTTGGGAATTCATTAATTGTTATCTTAGTGTTTCTGTGATGGTGATAATTAGTGGATCATGTTTTGGTAAATAGTAAAACTCATGTTTGGAGTTGTGCATGGGATGATTTATCAGCATTCTAATATAGAACGTGATGAGATGGTTTTTGAATTGAACACCAACATAGGTCAAGATTTGTGGTTAAGGACCTCGAAGGCTTCTGGGGTATGAGAATTTCAAAGGTGAGGAGGTTGTAAAGACCCACATTTTTTTGGGTTGTGAAAATTATTAGGAATTTGAATATTTTATTCTGGATACTTATGCTAATTATAATAGTAATTTTCCTTTGTAACTCCCTCATACTATTTTTTTATGATTCCATAAATATCATAATAGAGTGTTCACCCTAGGGCTATAATTTGGTGAGATTCTAACCCGTTTGAACTTTCTAGAAGATATTTATATTTATTTATGAAATATTAATTATATTGTTTATGTAAACATTGATATTTCCGAAACAAAGTCTGAAATTGGAATTATAAATTTGAGGTAGAGTATATAATGTGGGGTTTTACTTATTAAATTTATAATCTTTCATTTGTTCCAAGGACCATAGCCATCCCATTTAATGTGTTTTTATTTATTTTTTTATTTTTTTCCCTTCTCGGCCCAATTTTCTTTTTCATGCATACTAGAGGGATAATCTTCCATCACACACTATGTGATGATAAATATATATATATATATATATATATGTATAGAGAGTGAGGTAGTGAGAGGGAAAGAGGTAGAATAAGGCATCATGCTTCATTCGATCCAAACTGGATTAAGGTGCAGTAACTATGGAGCATGGATCTAGGCTTGATCTTCAGTGATTTTGCATTAAGGTTGGATGTATTTTGAATTTTTTTCAATTTTCTCCTTTATACTCATAGTTATTAGGTTTTAATGTATTATATATATTTCTTGGATAATTGTATGGCCCATAGGGACTTGATTTGAGTGGAAATTTGGGTTCCATGTCCTTCTAAAGGGATTTCCAGTCGAGAAACCTGATCACATGACTTATAGTTCTAGATTACATATTGTGTGGTTTTAATTTTATTAAAATTTAAGAATATGGGTCTAAAAACATGTATTCTATTTGGACACACCATGTTGGGTTACTTGAGGTGTAGTTGAGTACTCATCTAGACACTTTTTATGGGAATAAATGGTTGTGTAGGGTACCCAACCAGACCCCATGTGAGATACATAGCCAAATACCATGTTGGAACATGGCCAAATATTGTTTAAGGAACATGAATAGGTAATATATGTAACTTAAATACCATTTTTTGATAATATTCATGTACTAGGGTTTTACATTCCAAGTACAGCTGAGATATACACCTAGAGGAGGGCTTCAAGAGCACACATCATGTACTTGGAGGTATACATCATGTGTTGTCCCCTAAAAGGATTTTTTTTCGGTTCCCTGGAGATGGAATTAAACCAGTTAGGATTCCATTTCATGTATTTATATATATATAACATTATGGTGGGGATATCTTTTTGATTCAAACACATATGACTCATGACTCAGGTATAATGGGATATGGCATAGAGGATTCTCCATAAGGTGATAATATGTAGTTCTCATGTGGGATAAGTGGTATGAGATCTAGGTAAGGGTTATGAAAAATATTGGATGTATTCTAATAGTATTACCAATGTATTTATAATGAGTTATTTTAGGTAGTCCTTAGTGAGAAGGAATAGGTATTGATGTGAGATTGGATGAGGTGTTGGACCAGCCTCTTTAGGCATGAGTCTCATGGCGCCTATGATCTAAGAATACACATTGGGTGTTTGATGAGATATGGTGTTT
Organism: Viscum album; assembly: GCA_963277665.1. NCBI lineage: Eukaryota > Viridiplantae > Streptophyta > Magnoliopsida > Santalales > Viscaceae > Viscum > Viscum album. Next base: position 1,304,793,578 of record OY728127.1, read on the forward strand.
AGTAGAGAGGTAGATGGGTTGGGAGGATCCTAGTGGTCAAATGTGTAGGAAAGATAGGTATGTCGAAGGTTTCAATTTCATAACTTCGTTCAACCAGGATAATATTTAACTAATTAGCCAATTGGCTGGATACCCATTGAGGTATACTTTATGAAATGGGGCTAGGTTCAAGTGACTAGAACCATAGAGGTAAGTTGATGAGATTATTATTAGTTTTTTATTCCCTTCTGCATGTATTTTTTGAGATAGTTATAGGAAGAGAGAACTCCCCAAGTATGTGATATAGTTATTGTGTATGATGGATGGGGTATTATGGGTAGAGATAATTGTGGGTGTCACATTTGAACTATAATCAGATATCTGATCCTGACATGGATTCATTGGAAATAATAGGAAATGTTCTTAAGAGCCTGATCTCACTTGTGTGAGATGGGTTTAAGTATGTGGTCAGTTCATATGGTTGATATATGGTTCCATGGAGGATATCCCCCTGGGAATATGTTTGGTATGACCATGGTTTTTAGGAGTATATTCCCCCATTTATATGTGTTTTATTTTATATGTTATTACATATGTTGAATGTGAAATTAGGGTTCATGTTTCGGGGTGGGATATGACCATTAGGTAATATAGGCCTGGTACCTAATTCTGTATAGGATATGTGACCATCTGGGTGTATAATATATATGGTTCTCGATGAGCTATGACATAAGGTAGATATATTTTCATATGATAATGAGTTTCCCCCATGTGGTTACTTATTAAATATTTATTAGTATGCTTATATTTTCTTTTGGTTTCTTTTTAGTTTCCAGGTATGGGTATATTTCCTTTACATGGTTAAATTTTCTAAGAGACTCCCTGACACTGGTCGAAGTAGGTTTATTATTTGGGTGTTTCTTTTAGTGTTAGATGTGCATCTTCTAAGGAAATATTTTCTCATTTTGGGGTGCAATGTGGTTACCCTTGGGTGGTGTGACCTGATCTAAGATATCTAGCAATAGACTATGTATTTTTTGTTGATCCTAAGTGGAAAATTAGAAGCTGAGGATTAATGATTATTTATTTATGTATTTAATCTATTCGAGTTGTTATTTATCTTGGGTAGGAATATCATGTGCATAGTCAATTTTTAATGAAATTATATATTAGTTACACCATTAGGGTGGCCTAATGAGAATTTATTTGTCATCCCCTACATGGGAGCCCTGGTGTGTGGGAGGACCTTATGTCTACTTTCAAGTTGATCATGACATGCGTAGTGGATAGTGAAGAGGCCCAGTATTGCATGATCATGAAGGAAATCTATAACACAGCGAGAAACTATGTTGGGGTATGATAAGGGGATGGAAATCGAGCCTTTATAAATTTTATTTATCTCATTTTTTTATATATTTGATCGGCCAAGTGGGTGATTAATTGATGTATACTGGCATGACCATGTGTCTGTATGATTGTTTGCTTCTGCATTACCATTTGATATGGTATGTTATCATTTATTGATTCTATATAATATGTTTTATTAGTATGGATGATTTTGGGTTATTTTATTTATGTTTTACTCTAATAAGAGGTTATATTATCGTTATGGTAACACTCTATGCCCTCACTAATATTTATCTACCTCTATCATATGGGGAAGGGTACATAAGATCATGTGGAAACCACCGGTTTAAGTACCAGTTGAGTGGTTTAAGAAGTAGGGACGTTATATCAGATTAATGAATTATCTATAAATAATAAATATGATCATTTGGTGTACCTTATATCCTTATACACGTTCCCTCCATGCTTCTTTTGAGTTACCAAAACATAAGTAAAGCATAAGGTCATATATGGTTCCTTCATATGGATTTATTTTCTCTCAAATATGGTTTGTTTCCATTTACAGGTAATATAAAATAATTCCATTACTATTGATATATCTATCAAATATAAGGTTATTTTTATGGTTTTTAGGTTTCAGTTCTACCCTAATTAATCAAATGAATTTACATGTAATTTGTTCCTACAAATATCTTAGGTACTTTTATATGGGATCACTTCAACGGTATACCAGATAGAAGATTGAGGAAAGTATTAGTGAATGTGTTGTTGGAATCCTAGAATAGGGATGAGTCTATATTTATTTTTGGGACTAGTCTCTATCTTTCAATAGTGTATAATGGGGTTTTAACATCAATTTTTTTATTTTTAAAATCAGCTATAAAGTGATGCTAAGGTAACCGATATTGTAAATTTATTTTTTAAATCAATTAAAATAACGGATGTAGAATATAGTTTTTCACAACATTTACTTTATATGACCACCGTAAAAAACAATCTTCTACTTCTGTTATATTATAACAAAGATAGAAAAAATTTTATTATGGATATAAAAATAACCAATATTAAAAGTAATATTTTTTAAAATAAATTTAATTAAAACTATGACAAAAAAGAATGTGATAATAGAAAATTATAGCAACATAATATAAAATTCTAATTTTAAAACATAAATTAAAATTATTTAATATTATTTCTATCAAAACATTTTTAAAACTACAAAAATTCTATAATTCCATGGTTAAAATAAAAAATATACATTATAAATATAAAAAATATGAATTAAAAATGAATCAAATTTTTTAAATAATTATCTCATACTCCTCTTATATGATTTACCCTATTACCAGATTATGGTAAAGGAACGTCAAAAATATACAACTTAAAAAGAAACTATTCATTATTAAATATCAATATAACAATATGATAAATAAAATAAAACATGATTATAAAACATAACCTTATCGAAAGATATAATTATTCCAATTGTGATTATTTTATATATAAATCTAATTAAAAAATTTCCAAATTTTACTCCTTATTGTGGATGAAAATTGTATTTTAAATGAATTTATCAACTGAAAATAATATTTTAAGTAACTGATAAATTACAGTAATTATGAAATAAGTCACATTTGCACAAATATAATAGATATTTTCTACCCTTCTTATTACTGATCTATGAATTTTCATCCATGGACTTTTTAAAAATGATACGTAAGGGTTAAATAGAAATTTATTATAATATAAAATAATTAAACTAATTAAACACACTTCTCTAATAACACATTAAATATTTCTCACACATTACCATGTTTAGAGCATAACCAGTAAGTGGAAATTTATTGTGGAAAAAATAACCAATATATAATATCCAATGACATACAAAAATATAATATGAGTGGTTATTTAATTAAGATAAATTGTACACTATGATGAAATATTAGTTTTATACAAGTCAAGATAAAGAATCATCCAACAATTAACTGCTTCATTATGAAATCATTGAGAAAAATGTTTATTTCTTTCTCAATCACACATTATCCTCATTACTAGAGAAAAAAATTATATTCCCATGAATCCATATATTGAATTTTTATAATAGTGAATAAATAGTGTATAATGATACCTAATAAATAAATAAACATAGTAAGTATGTTATATCAAATTGATATATGTGAAAGAAATTTGATAATATAATTACATGGAAATGAATTTCAACACTTTGAGGCCTAATGTTTCTTTAACTATGAGATCTAATATATAATTCTTTCAAATCATCAGTAAAAATTCTTACTGAAAATTTTCAGCTGTCCTTTATATCTCATAAAAATCCAAAAACATAAATGAATATGATGATAATTTATAAATCCCTTAAGAATAAGTAGTATTTTAATTTAAAGGGGACTTAACATGTTGTTCCTTTCCATAGAACATGTCTTTTAAATTATATTTTTTCTGGAAATATATATATATATATATATTAAAATAAATTTAAAAATAGTATTAAATAAAATATATAATCTATACATACATTTGTGTTAATTATTTCTACAAGTCTATATATCCAAAGTAAAAAAAAATGTTTTATGCACTTTCCTAATATATAAACTGCATCACTAGGGAAGGATACTCTAGTTTATTCATATACAATATCTTTTACCATTACGCTAAGTTGATCCATCTCCATTTATTGGTGATATAACGTATACCCAATTGATGTATGACCACATTTTCTACAGTATGATGTCAGATATCCTAAAAATATAACTCATTTAATATGGGTAACTATAGAGGAGGATATGGAGGAGTGGCATATTAAGGTTGAAACTATATTTTCATATTGACAAACATTAACTGTACAAATGATCTAATCGCATCCCCCATCATGTCACCCATCTCCCAAACTTTATCTTCTAAAGAGTCTATTTATTTCTTGTAATCTTACTATAACACTCTAACACTTCAATGAAAATAAATTAAACAAAATTTAATTTCATTGATATATTTTTTTAGATGAAACACTATGTTTATCTAGTGTTACATGCAACAAAAAATTTTAATGAACTGTTAAATAATATAATTATTACTATTTAAATGTGACCATTACAACCTAATCATTAAAATAATAGATATTAATAGTAATAAATAATTTTAAAATATTATGTATAATATTTCTATATAAACTAAACATATTTATAAAAATTAGTTAACTTTTTTAAAAATTCTATATGTTTCAAAAATAATATTTCCTCAAAAAAATGTTTTTATTTATTTTTTTTAACAAGATAATATTTAATTTTGGACACTTATAGAAAATTAATTTGATAAAATAAAATTCATTTTTGAAATTATTATGTAAAAATCAACAAATAATGATTTTTAATGATTTTTTTGAAACGATTGATTTTTTTATGAATAGTGAAAAATACTGGTTTTTATTAAAAAAATGTTTTTCATTGAATGAATTGATAATTTTTTTAATTAATTTAAAAGTAAAATTATTAAAATTATGTATTTATTAATAAAATTTGGGTCATTGAAATAATTTTTTATTGAATTTGTGTATAAAACATTTTTAAACTTTTCAACATTTTCTTTTTCTAAAACATCTTTCTCATCATGTTTGAGGGATTAATTTTAAATTAAATTTTTATAATTATGTCAATGAAATTTGTAAAAATAAATTATATATTTTTAATATTCATAATTTATATTATATAATGAGTTCAACTTAATTTTTAACCAAAATGAATAGTAAAACAACAGAAAATTATTTACCATGGTTAAGTTGAACAATGAGATTACAATAGGTTAAAAGAAAAATCATAAGGGTTAAAATGACCAATAATATTTTTTAAAATATATGTTATGTCCATATTTAAACCTTATATTGTATAATTATCAAATTCTATTAATTTATTTGACTTTTTCATGTGAAAAATGTGGGCATCACTTTTTATTTTCAGAAATTACAAGTGTTCCACTCACCACACTTATAAAAGGATACCCCTCTTCTATCCTATTCACACCTTAAAATAAATTTTTCGAAAAATATGAAAACAAATATCTTCAAAAATTATATTATCTCATCCTAGATCATTATTTTTGTCATAAATCCAAGCTATTAATATTTTTGGTGGAAACCAGAAGTTGTTGTTTGAAGATGAGGTAAATTCTTAAACATGCATTTTTTTAATTATTAAACCACATCATTAAATTATTCTTAAACCATAATGATATAATACAATAATTATATTAAATATAATGATTTTTTATTTTTTTTATTTCATGACCTGCAACCATATCCACTTCTAACAAATGGGTTATGAAATCATCATTCATGTGTATGGCGAACTACTGCCTCACAAACTGATGTCATTAATTTTTCTATTACCACCTCCCACTGATGGATATATTGTTGGATTATAGGTTTATATATTATATTTATTATATTATTATACTAATTTAATTATTATGTCACTTATACCCTCTTACTTTCCATTTCATGGAAATATGATAACTTCGCTCGTGTGTGCAGCAGAATACCGCTTCGCGAAGCGATGTGATTCGTTCACACTTTACATGGAAGGCAATAATAATGGGTTAAATGAACATATTAGATATATATGACATAAAAATTATTATTTATTTTTAATATATTATTTACCTTTTTACTTCTTTTCTATCTGGAAAATGGAAACAATGTTCATACATACGTATAGTCTACCATCTCCATGAACGTTTTATATCATTTTATATCAATAACATTCATAGATCACTCTAAATAAGTTAGTATTTAATATATATGATCTTTATATAATGGTTAAAGAAATTATATTATGTTAACATGATCAAATTAATGGAATCAGAAATAACATATCGAAACATACATGAAAACCCAAGCAGTCATTTCCCAAAATGTGACTTTAACAAGGAACTATTAATAAACAGGTAAAAAAATATCATAAGTGAAACATATATGGTATTATATATATATATATATATATATATATATATATATTTATGTATATTTTTATTTAATATATTTATAAAAAACATATATTCATTATATAAGAGTTTTTAACTTGTATGAATGAAGTCGAGACATAGGTTAAGGGATTTTTTAGTCACTCTTTTATTTATTAGAGAGATATTCACATTCAAAACTCATTTATTTTGTGTAGTGTGTATACTAACCATTTTAAATGTAACAAAATTAATTTATTTAGTCTCATAGTATTTTAAGTTTCTTTTAATTTTATTCCTTCATGGTTCTTATGATTCAACGTTACCAGAGTGGTAAGGATTTTATGTTACAATCTCATTGTTTATCGGGATTGTTTATAATTATGTATATGATGATAAAATATTATGATCCATTCCCCAAGAAAATAATTAATATTATTTTTATCTAGTTATTTCAAGATAATATATTTTTTCCGATTAATTTTCCTTTCTTTATGTACTCAAGACTTCAAAAGAATGATTTTAAGAAAAATCATCTTTATTTCTCTTGTCGGTCGAAAACCCATTTTTCTTCAAAGACCATGTTTTATAAATTTTTATTCAAGAATTTTATCAAAATTATCCAAATGATTTATTAAATGCATTTTTATCCCTATTTTACTTTTTAATTAAAAAAATTTAAATGAATCATTATGTTGTTTTCTAAACAATGCATGTTTGGATTTTACCAAAAATGTGAAAGGGATATTCATTTTAATGTGTATGGTAAGAATGGAATTATCCAGCATCATGACCAATATATTATTTTAAGCCTCCATTATAATATTAAAGAAATATTTTACAGTAAAATGTTTTTAAAAATCTTTTATTTTTTAAATTTTTTTTTTCAAATTGGAAAGTATATTTTCCTCAATAAATGTTTAAAATGATCTTTCAAAATAATTTTCTTTATAAGATGAAATTAGCTGATGTTGCCTATATCTTATAGTGGATATGACCCAGGGATATAATTCTTATTCTTTCTCTTAATTTTTTATTTTTAGGATTTCATTATGTTGATGAATCTTGTCTCTTTTCTATACGTTATTATATGATGAAAATTTTAGGACTTCCATTTCATTTGATGGGTTATAATATGATGAATGTTTATGATCTTATATCACACATACATATAATTTTCATTATGTGATGGGTGGGACTTATATATCCCTATAATTAATTGGGTAGATTCTTATATCTGATTATGTATATAGGACCAAAATGGGTGTTGAACCCATTTGAGTAAGGGACTTTACCTGTTATGATGGTCTTGGGAGTGAACCATGACTACTATCATTGATATGTAGCATATGGTTTTCAAATTTCATGATCATGATATCATTCCCTTATGTGCATGTTATATTTATATATATCGCTTATTTACCCTTACTGATAATCTAAGCTCACTCTTTCTTATATTTTCTTCTTCCTGGTTATGAAGAATGTTTTCTAGTATGGTATTTTTATAAAGAGTATTGATGGGGAAAATATTTATGGGATATATTGAAGATATTTCACAAAATAACAAAATTGTTATGATTTCCAGGTTTGTATTCAGTTAATGTAATGAATATTCATCTATTGAGATGTAATATATAGGTATAAAGAGCCATGTTCATCATAGCTAGAATCCAAGGAAAGGTTTAGTTAAAATTTTGAAACTAGGATGATAAAATTTTAGTGATAAACCTTAGGATAATCCTATGTATGGTAAACTCTATTTTGTTATTCTAAATAAAGGAATGTGGATTTCCTATTAATATATACCTATATGGATACTACAATTGGATGTGGTTCTTTCATAGACATACCTAGGGGTAATAACTTTGAAAGAGGCATGTTGGAATTGACTCAAGTGTTACTTGGTACATGACAACGGGCCTTACTGTACACATGCTTTCACACTCCAAGGGGATATTATTTGGTTAATAACATTTTATTTATAAACCATAATTAATTATTTGAACAAATAAAGATTATGGATGACCTATTTTAAACCAAAGGTGTCATTTATTTAAAGGATATTTTCTTTATTTAGATATCCTGAATGATTTTTCATGACTATGTGGTTTTACAATATGATTTGTGTTTCTCATGCTAGGAATTTTGGTTTTAGTTGATGGATAGAACCTAATGAAATCATATTAATGCTGAATGTGATGTAAAAATCAATGACTATCCTCTTAAATAAATGAATTTTATGGAATTTGGAATAAAAATGTCATTTCTATTCTCACACTACTATCTCAAGATATGAATCATGTTGGACTTCTGAACGAGAAAAGGAGGGAACAATATTCTATTTAATCCTTCTTGAGGAAACATCCATCTTCTATTAGTGGGTATTCTTATCCACTAATTGATGAGAAATTGATCAGTACAATTGAAAATATATTTTCCATTATCTAGTGTTCGAAACATGAAAAAATCATTGTAGTTGTCTATTGTTTGGAAGGTGAATCATATCAATGGTGTACATTTATTAAGAATACAAGGAAAAATATTTAAATTGACTCCATGTATTAGGATGAGATCAATAACTTATTTTTAATAAGTAATTTCCTTATTTTTTTTCATTTGAATATGTAAAAGTAGTTCCTTGAGATATAGTAAAAGGATGATGAATCTGTTCGTTCCTATGAGTATAATATTACAAGACTTCTGAGGTACACTTCTGTTATTATCGTTTAACCTGAAATTAGGGTGGATCGATTCTTTATTGAATTAAAACAAAGTCTTTCAGAAGGGATTTATCCATAAGAGACTTTAGTAGCTATGAATAAATAGTTAAATGTTCTCTCAAGGTGGAAATGGAGATCACAATTACCAATTAATCTCATTGTTTTGATATGAAGAGAAAAATGTAATTTGAAAAAATAAAATAAAAAACTATGGAGAGATGAATATGATATTTTCTTTATGTTCAAAGTGTTGAAATAAAAATGGGGTAAATTTCCTTAAGGTAACTATCAAATGTTTTAAGTGTGAAAGGGAAGTTCCTTGGGATGTAAATTTCCAAAGTGATGAGAAAAAGTTATATAATGATGAAAATAGAGAGAAAGTTGCATAGAATGTACCATCCACACTATAGTGTTTTCAAAGGTTTTTGGGATCAACACCTTCCTCTAGTTGAGTTTTCTTACAACAACAGCTTTCACTCAATCATTTAGATGGATCTTTATAAATACCTATATAGAAAGAAGTGTATAGCTCCAAAATTCTATAATGAAGGAAGATAAAGATGGATATTAATACCTAACATAGCTGAAGAAATAGAAGATAATGATATATTCATTCAGAAACACATTAAGGTAGCTCAAAGTCAACAAAGAAGTTAATCTTATAATAATCAATGAGATCTTGAATTTGACATTGGTGACAGGGTGTTTATAATAATTTCTCCATGAAAGTATATTATGAGATTTGTGAAGAAATGGAAATTAATACTGAGGATTATTGTTCCTTTTGAAATAACTGATTGTATAAAGAGCATATCTTATCACTCAGCACTTCCACGAAACCTCTCTCAAGTTCATGATGTGTTTTATGAACCACTACTGAGAAGTATATACCAGACCCTTAACTTGTATTGAACTAATAGGTACTACCACTAGAGCTAGATATTTCAAATTATGAATAACCATTAGAGATTTTGGATCATATATAGAATGTTCAATGAAATAAGTACACTCACATGGTCATTGTTTTTTGGTGAAACCACTATTTTGATGAAATTATGAGGGAACTTGGAGATATGATGAGGTATAAGTATCCTCATTTCATTATATTGAATTCATAAAATTTGAGTGAGAAATTTATTTTAATGGGATAGAATGTAACATCCTGAGATATTTATGAAATATTTTTTTAAAAAATAAATATAATTTCTTTGATAGACTGTGTTAAATGAAACACTGAGTTTAGTTTGTGTTAAATGCGTCATTGAATTTTAACTAACCACAAAATATTATTGTTATTATTATTTAAATGTGACCATTATAACCTAGTTATTAAACATAGTGATTATAACACCCCGAGATTTTATGAAAAATATTCTTTTTAATTTCAGTAATGTCTTGTGTTGTACGCTACACCAAAATGAGCTTGCACAACATGCATCCTTGACTTTCCTTGCATTACACGCAATCACGACCTTCCTCGATAGCATGTGTAGTACGCAATACCGAGTTTCACTAAACAATGATATGTTATTAAAATATTATTAAAACTGGCCGTTGGGAATATTAATTACCAATTTTTGAAATTTTGTAGATTTTATTTTACAAAATGGACTTCATTTTTGGATTTGGAATATCAAAATTATCTTAGGGTGAAATTTTGGTACTTTTCGGATAACTTTCATATTCTGATGAATAGTGAAAATTACTAAATTTTAATTAAAAACAACTTTTTTAATCGAAATAATTAATAGTGATAAGTTATTAATTTGAGCGGTTTTAAAGTATATTTAGAATATATTTTTACCATTTAATACAATGTTGGTCATTAGATGTAATTTCACATTTAAACCAGACATAAACAAGTGTCAATCTTTTGATAGTTATTATCTCTTAAAAACACGCAATTTGTTTTGATGACGAGAATTAATTTTAAATTAGTTAATGAAACTGATATATTTTTAATTTGGTAAAATAGACATCATTTTTGAATTCATAATATCAAATATATCTTAGGCCTAAGTTTTGGTATTTTTCTGGAAACTTTCATTTTTTGATGAATAGTGAAACCACTAAGTGGTAGTTAAAAAACTGAAATTTTCATAAAACATAATTTTACCGCTTCTGTGAGTGGAATTTCGAAAATCCGAGAGACACGGTTAATAACAAGGACTAAAATGTGGTTCAATGAGATGAATATAATTTTTGGTGAATAGTAACTTTTTACTTTTTTTACGACGGTTAAAAGTAAATAGGGTAATTAAGGGTAAAAATGATATTATTATTACCCTAAAACACATCCTAAATCTATTGGATAAGTGTAATTCGACCAAAAACAACCTTAGGAATAAAATATGACCATTTAGGCCAACATGGATTAGATTAGGACATTTATTATTAATTTATTTAAAGAAGGGTTAAAATAGTTAAAATCAAAGTTTAATAAGTAAATCATTTTTAATATGGTGTTATACATAAGATAAATTTGACTATACGTATTCATTAGAAATATAAAGAAATTTCCTACATAATCGTATTTTATTTGTAATTTTTAGACATTACATTTTTTAATTTATTTATGACACAACGATGATGCAGTAATTATCTTATTATTGAAATATTGACATAATTGATGTTATAAAAAACCAAATAAATGTAATTTGAGACTTTTTATTAATTACACTAATTTTACAGGTTAATATGACATGTTATTATTGATTTAATTAACTTGGTTCTAACTAATAATTCTGTTATGATTTTCACAAAAATCAATTACTAAATAGTGTCAAAATTGACATAAAATAGTTTTTAAAACAAATATTATATTATTAATTGTTATTTTTTTTCTAAAAATCTACGGTTCGGCCAAATGACATAGATAAGTGTATATATATTAATAATAAACAACTTGGGGTTCTTTTGGCTTTTTATAGTAATTTTATTAACCTTATAGTGTAAGAACAGAAGAAGACATGGTAAAAGTAAAATTATTTAACTTAATGTTAAATCTAAATGATAAGGTTAAAATAGGAAACCAAACTTGTATAAATTCTATTGTATGAGATGATTTCGACCCATACCCACCTTAGATTCTAAATAAATCAATTTGGAGCTATTTAATACCTAATTTGGCTTTATAATAAAATAATAGTTTTTAGTTTTTCCAAAGGTGCCCCTCTCCTCCCTTATAAAAGGGCACCTCCTCCCTCTCTTCCTCACACCACATTGAGCCTTAACGCTCGGCCAAACCCTGCCAAATTATCTTCTCCACCACCCTAGAAACATCCTAGAGGTCCTGGTTGTCTTCAAAGACAAATTTTAGTTCCCTAAGAGGAGGACTCAAAGAGGCGCTTCAAAGAAGAGGTAATGCCTGTTACCGATTCTTTCAACTTTATTTCTTCTTCCACTTCTTCTTCTTAGGTTGTTTCGTTATGAATTAATAACATCAGTATAACTCATATAATGATATGTTATTATATGTATGAGACAACCCTATTTCACCATCTATCTATCCTATGGAAAACGAAATCACCGCGCGTGCGTACGTACGGAATACCGTCTCCACACCGTCGTGTAATCTATTTTCCACCACCACCTTAAATGGATGGGTATAATGGTGTACATAATAACTATATATGATTATTTTAAATTGATATTTATTCTGAAATATTATACATATACTCCAATACAATTTCATGATCATGATAACGATATCATCGCTCGTGCGTACGTACGGACTACCGTCTCCACGATGCGATGAGATTCATTCTCCACGTTAACCATTCATGAATGATTATAAAGTATATATAATAAGTAGTCATGAAATATATGTCATAATAATGATACTGTATTTATGTGTATATATATTCATGTCATCTACTTAATTCCTTTCAACTCAATAAGGAAATGAAAACAGCGTTCATGCGTACGTACAACCTACCGTCTCCATGAACGGTGTATTTCTTTCCATTTACTGATCTATTATATATATGTATACTCTGAATATATATTATATATAAATCATGTTTTATATTCTGGAATTAAGTAATCATGATCTATGTAATCATATGAATAATTACAAGTCAAAACACGGACAACAAATGAAACGATTTTACCCAAAACGCTCTTTAACATTGAATTTACAAAAGAACGGGTAATATAAAGTCATAAGTGAACCATATATGATATCATAACAATGAGTTTGATTCTGGAATAAGTCAATGACATTATTTAAATCATTATACATGAGGTTAAGACACTTACGAAGCAAATTAGACCTAAGGTAAGGGAAATATCACAATCTCATTTTTATCCGAGATTGTTTATACTTTGGTATTTACTGGGGTGTATTTTATCATCCACATCCATGTTTCCTCAATATGTAATATTATTTACATCCACCTAAAACTGTTTAAATCCATTTTTTTACCCTTTGGTGAGTTTATAGTAAAATATATGAAAGCAATCTTTTGTCATTTTTCGTACGAGGTACTTTTTGACTTTTCCGAAAAAAGTACGAGAAGAATGTTTTTTTAACATATACAGCATGAATGGATTTTTAAAACATTATTTCCAAGAAGCTTCCTTTACAAGTTTTCATGAATATTTTTAATCAACTTCTTTTAGGTTAAAATTGTATGACATTTTAAGAAAGGAAAATGTTTTTGAAGTAGAAAGGATATTTTCCTCAAGAGTGGAGTTCACGTGTTTTATCAAAATTATTTTCCATCTAAGATAATATAGGGTTCTGTTTCTATCCCTATTATTACATTGATTTGATTATGTTGTGATGGAATTATTTTTATGAATTCCTTTATCTTATATGAATTGTTTTATGATGTCATGTTGTTTAAGAATCCCATTTTTATTACATGTGTTATGCAATGATGAATGATTTATGATTTTGTGGCACACATATGAATAGTATCATTATGAGAGGGGTGGGACCTATATCTCCCTCAAATTCATTGGTTAAAGATTTTATATCTCATGTGATAGACATGGCTGGAACGGCAGGTTAAACCGGTTCAGTGAAACAGGACTGAAACGAGGAATGAACTCGGTTCAGAAATGGACTTTGTCCACTAATATAGTCTTGGAAATGAGTCTTGACTAATAAGAAATGATTCTATATGATTATGTGTGTATGCCACAAAGTTTCATGTTTTATGTTATGATTATTGGGATTACATTTCACTACTATGATTTATCCCATGTTATGATATTTTGATCTCTTTTGCAGGTTAAGATTTCCAAAATGTTATGTTCTTATGAATATGATGTGATTGATATTTCTTTTGTTTACCTTTACTAATAATTTAAGATCACCCTTTTATGTTTTCTTTTCCCCAGGATATAAGTAAAGGTTTTAGGTTAAAAAAAGTAAGATCTTTATGGGAGATTTTGAAGATCTTTCACCACGATGAGAAGATCATATTCCAAGTTTCCAAAGAAACTAAACTATTACGGTCCTTGTGTGTGTGTTTTTGTTATGTACTAAGTATTCCTCAAAAGTAATGTAATGTCCATGTACGTCATGCTTCGAGTCTCTATAGTTGGTATCAAAGGAAAGGATTAGTCAACCTTTGGAAACTAGGATGCGATAACTTTAGTGAGATCCCTAGAGATATTTCTAAGGTATGTCTAGGGATGTCCCTAAGGATAAATATACGTATAGGTTATAGTCCTAGAATTATGCTAACGATCTTAGAATTAAACCTAAGATGTTAGATATTGAAGGTACTACCCCTTTGTTATGTTATTTTCCCTAGCATGATTTTTACCTCTCACACTATTCTTTTTGGGTTTTAGAAAATGGCTGGAAACAAGAAGATTCATGATAATGGAGGATATGGAGGACAATGGAATGATATTCTTCATGAGAAACCAAATGAAACGGGATTTGGAAGTCCAAACATCATTATTATGCCTAATCAGAAATCTCATAATATGATCAATAATCTCAACTTTGGTAAGTTTCCCGACTCAGATAATAAGAGAAAGATGGAGTTTCATGATGATCATAGAGGAAAGAAAGTTCAATTTCCCTCATGTAAATCATGTGGGAAGAGGCATCGGGGAGATTGTTTCAACGGAACTAGAAGATGCTTTGGGTGTGGAAAATAAGGACACAAATCCAGTAAGTGCAAAGGAAAAGGTTCAGTTGACACCATGGATGAGGATAATGGTATTTCTACGACATCAACAATGGTTAAATGTTTTAAATGTGGAATGTACGGGCATTATGCAAACCAATTCCCTAAGGGAAAGTGTCATGAAGAGAATCAGTACGGTCGTATGGGTAGTATTTATGTTGATGATGATGAAGAGACTACAAATGATATGTGAGATGAAATAATTGTTGAAGCTCGGTCAATGGTTTAACAAGGTAGTGGAATGATTACATGTTTATCAAGTGTAATGTTGTATAATTAATCTCATGGTACTATGGAATAAAGAGACATCTAAGGATTTTTACACTATTGTCTTTCCTTGAGTTTTGAAAGTGTATGATTAACTGTACCAGTATCCATGAAAGGTTATTCAGATATTTTTGGAATGTAGATTATATGTGCATAATGAAGGGATAAAGAGAAAATTAAATGTTTTATAGTATTCATGAGCTCGTTACTGATATGAGGAGAAGGTTATATCATTGTTTGAGTATATAGAATTTTTGAATTTTGGTATGAGGAAAGAGTTAACTTTTGACAGCATTCATGTTTTCACTAAGGTTTAATGGGTATTCATTTTTCAAGAGAATACATGATTAAGGTATTCAAAGGATTGGAATGTGACCAACAAGATATATGGGGGATAAATGATGGTACTCACATGCTTGGTTGATTACATTTCAAGTAATTGTTTTCTTTATACTATGATCTTGGACCGAAGTATTTTAGATAAGCCTAAAGATTAGAACGCATTATGTTGGACATAAGTTAGTATTGTTTAAGGATAGACCTTTTTTCGATATTATTGATGGGATGTTATAGTAATATAGCTTTAGAAAAAGGACAACCTGCAGGACGGGCGACAGCCTATCCCGTCGGACAAGGCTGTGGGAATCGAACCCACAACCGAAGTGCGACTGGCCTTTATCACCTACCACTGGCCTACAAGAAGTCCCTGTTCAGTAGAAACTAGTTTTATTATATTAAGCAGTATGATATATGAAGTATAAGTCCATTTTAGGAACCATATATGATTAATCTCGCTATAAATGGACTTATGTATTTTTTGATAACTTTTCTAACCTTTTGTTTGAGATAGATGGAATGACCCATCATTCTATCACATGATCTACTATTACATCACGAATGAAAAATTAAACTTCATTTCTTTAAGAGATGAAGTGGAAATTGTCCAAAGAATGACCAATGGTGAGACTATACCAAAATCATGAAAGTATTTCTTCTAATTCCAATTTCATCAATATTAGGGAAATGATCTTGAAAACCAAAAAAGTTGTCCTAGTGCTCTTATATCAGATGAATCAGATGGTACCTTAGATCGTCACAAATTTATGGCTTTGTGATTGCTGGCTTTTCCATAGCCATGTTCTCT
Source organism: Viscum album (assembly GCA_963277665.1). NCBI lineage: Eukaryota > Viridiplantae > Streptophyta > Magnoliopsida > Santalales > Viscaceae > Viscum > Viscum album. The sequence goes on from OY728127.1 coordinate 1,304,810,155, forward strand.
ACCACTCTCCATCAGAACATGGTGGTTAGATTTCTCTTCCATATCCATATTTTCACATTTGTGGAAACCTAGTGATTAGATTATTTGGGTAACCGTTACATTTCAAACTTTTGTTTTTAAATATTGGTTTTGGTATTCCTTTTTAGTAGATGGGTTTATATTAAAGAAACTTTCAATTAGTAACCCATTTATAACCCCGACGAATTTTGAGGGCGAAATTCATTTTAAGGGGGGTAGAATTTAAAACCCCGAGATTTTATGAAAAATATTATTTTTAATTTCATTAATGTCTTGTGTTGTACGCTACACCAAAAGCAGCTTGCACAAGACGCATCCTTGACTTGCCTTGCATTACACGCAATCGCGACCTTCCTTGATAGCGTGTGTAGTACGCAATACCGAGTTTCACTAAACAATGATCTGCTATTAAAATATTATTAAAACTAGCAGTTATGAATAGTAATAACCACTTTTTGAAATTTTTTAAATTTTCTTTTTCAAAATGGACTTCATATTTGGATTCGGAATATCGAAATTATCTTAGTGTGAAATTTTGGTACTTTTCGGATAACTTTTATATTCTGATGAATAGTGAAAATTACTAAATTTTAATTAAAAACAACCTTTTTAATCGAAATAATTAATAGTGATAAGTTATTAATTTGAGTGGTTTTAAAGTATATTTAGAATATATTTTTACCATTTAATAAAATGTTGGTCATTGGATATAATTTTACATTTAAACCAGACATAAATAAGTGTCAATCTTTTGATAGTTATTATCTCTTAAAAACACGCTATTTGTTTTGACGATGAGAATTAATTTTTAAGTTAATTAATGCAACTGATATGTTTTTAATTTGGTAAAATAGACATCATTTTTGAATTCATAATATCAAATATATCTTAGGCCTAATTTTTGGTATTTTTCAGGAAACTTTCATTTTTTTGATGAATAGTGAAACCACTAAGTGGTAGTTAAAAAACTGAACTTTTCATAAAACATGATTTTACTGCTTCTGTGAGTGGAATTTCGAAAATCCGAGAGACACGGTTAATATCAAGGACTAAAATGTGGTTCAATGAGATGAAAATAATTTTTTGGTGAATAGTAACTTTTTACTTTTTTCTACCACGGTTAAAAGAAAATATGGTAATTAAGGGTAAAAATGATATTATTATTACCCTAACACACATCCTAATTCTATTTTATAAGTTTAATTCGACCAAAAACAACCTTAGGAATAAAATATGACCATTTAGGCCCACTTGGATTAGAATAGGACATTAATTATTAATTTATTTAAAGAAGGGCTAAAATAGTTAAAATCAAAGTTTAATAAGTAAATCATTTTTAATATAGGGTTATAAATAAGATAAATTTGACTATAAATATTAATTAGAAATATAAAGAATTTTCCTACATAATTGTATTTTATTTGTAATTTTTAGACATTAAATTGTTTACTTTATTTATGACACAACAATGATGCAGTGGTTATCTTATTAATGAAATATTGACATAAGTGATGTTATAAATACCCAAATAAATGTAATTTGAGACTTTTTATGAATTTCACTAATTTTACAGGTTAATATGACATGTTATTATTGATTTAATTAACTTGTTTCGAACTAATCATTCTGTTATGATTTTTACAAAAATCAATTACTAAATAGTGTCAAAATTGACATAAAATAGTTTTCAAAACAAATATTATATTATTAATTGTTATTTTATTTTTAAAAATCTAAAGTTCGACCAAATGACATATATAATGTTATATATATTAATAATAAACAACTTGGGGTTCGTTTGGATTGTTATAGTAAGTTTATTAACCAGATAGTGAAAGAACACAAGAAGACACGGTAAAAGTAAAATTATTTAATTTAATGTTAAATCTAAATGATAAGGTTAAAATAGGAATCCAAACTTGTATAAATTCTATCGGATGAGATTATTTCTACCCATCCCCACATTATATTCGAAATAAATCAATTTTGAGCTATTTAAAACATAATTTGGCTTTATAATAAAATAATATTTTTTAGTTTTTCCAAAGGTGCCCCTCTCCTCCCTTATAAAAGGGAACCTCCTCCCTCTCTTCCTCACACCACTTTGAGCCTTCAAGCTCGGCCAACCCCTGCCAAATTCTCTTCTCCACCTCCCTAGAAACATCCTAGTGGTCCTGGTTCTCTTCAAAGACCAATTTTAGTTCCCTATGAGGAGGACTCAAAGAGGTGCTTCAAAGAAGAGGTAATGTCTGTTACCGATTCTTTCACCTTTATTTCTTCTTCCAATTCTTCTTCTTAGGTTGTTTGATTATTAAGTAATAAACTCAGTATAAATCATATAATGATATGTTATTATAAGTATTAAACAACCATATTTCACGATCTATCCATCCAACGTAAAATGAAATCACCGCGCGTGCGTACGTACGGAATACCATCTCCACGCCGTGGTGTAATCTATTTTCCACCACCACCTTACTTGGATGCGTATAATGGTGTAAATAATAACTATATATGATTATTGTAAAGTTATATTTATTCTGAAATAGTATACAGACACTCCAATACAATTCCACGATCATGAGAATTATATCATCGCTCGTGCATACGTACGGACTACCGTCTCCACGACGCGATGAGATTTATTCTCCACGTTAACCATTCATTAATTATTATAATGTATATATAATAAGTAATCATGAAATATATGACATAATAATGATACTGGATTTATGTGTACATATATTTATTCCATCTACTTAATTCCTTTCAACTCAATAAGGAAACGAAAACAGCGTTCATGCGTACGTACAACCTATCGTCTCCATGAACGGTGTATTTCATTCCATTTACTGATCTATTATATATATGTATATTCTGAATATATATTATATATAAATCATGTTTTATATTCTGGAATTAATTAATCATGATCTAAGTAATCATATAAATAATTACAAGTCAAAACACGGACGACAAATGAAACGATTTTACCCAAAACGCACATTAACATGGAATTTACAAAAGAACGTGTGATATAAAGTCATAAGTGAACCATATATGATATGATAACAATGAGTATGATTATGGAATAATTCAATGACATTATTTAAATCATTATACAGTAGGTTCGGACACTTATGAAGCAAATCAGACCTAAGTTGAGGGAAATATCAAAATCTCATTTTTATCAGAGATTGTTTATACTTTGGTATTTACTGGGGTGTATTTTATCATCCACATCCATGTTTCCTAAATATGTAATATTATTTCCATCCACATAAAATTGTTTAAATACATTTTTATAACCCTTTGGTGAGATTATAGTAAAAGATATGAAAGGAATCTTTTGTCATTTTTCGTACGAGGTACTTTTGGACTTTTCCGACAAAAGTACAAGAAGAATGATTTTTTAACTTATACTGCATGAATGGATTTTTAAAACATTATTTCAAAGAATATTACTTTACAAGTTTTCAAGCTTATTTTTAATCAACTTATCTTAGGTTAAAATTGTATGACATGTTAATGAAGGAAAATGTTTTTGAAGTAGAAAGGATATTTTCCTCAAGAATGGAGTTCAAGTGTTTTATCAAAATTATTTTCCATCTAAGATAATATAGGGTTCTGTTTCTATCCCTATTATTACATTGATTTTATTATGTTGTGATGGAATTATTTTTATGAATTCATTTATCTTATATGAATTGTTTTATGATGTCATGTTGTTTAAGAATCCCATTTTTATTACATGGGTTATGCAATGATGAATGATTTATGATTTTGTGGCACACATATGAATGGTATCATTATGAGATGGGTGGGACCTATATCTCCATCCAATGCATTGGGTAAATATTTTATATCTCATGAGATAGACATGGCTGGAACGGTAGGTTAAACTGGTTCATTGAAACAGGACTGAAACGAGGAATGAACTCAGTTCAGAAATGGACTTTGTCCACTAAGATAGTCTTGGCAATGAGTCTTGACTAATAAGAAATGATTCTCTATGATTATGTGTGTGTGACACAAAGTTTCATGTTTTAAGTTATTATTATTGGGATTACATTTCACTACTATGATTTATCCCATGTTATGATATTTTGATCTCTTTTGCAGGTTAAGATTTCCAAATGTTATGTTCTTATAAATATGATGTGATTGATATTTCTTTTGTTTACCCTTACTGAGAATTTGAGATCACCCTTTTATGTTTTCATTTCCCCAGGATATAAATAAAGGTATAGGTTAAAAAAATGAAGATCTTTATGGGAGATTTTGAATATCTTTCACAACGATTGGAAGATTATATTTCGAGTTTCAAAAGACACTAAACTATTACGGTCCTTGTGTGTGTTTTTGATATGTACTAAGTATTCCGCAAGAGTAATGTAATGTCCATGTACGTCAATCTTCGGTTCTCTACAGTGATATTTATAGTAATAACTAATTTTTAAATATAATTTATAGTGGTTTTATATATATAAAACATATTGATAAAAAGTACCTGATTTTTAGACAAGTCTTTATATGATTCGAAAACACTTTTTTCTAAAAAAATGTTTTTTATTTAATTTTTTGAATAAGAATAAAATTTATTTCAGAAACTTTTAGAAAATCAATTTTATAAAATAAACTTAATATTTGAAATCAACTGGTCAAAATTATCGTAGGATCAATTTTAGGTATTTTTATGAAAAGATAATTTTTTTGGTGAATTGTAAAAAACACCATTTTTTATTAAAAAAATTACCTTTTAGTTTATTGAATTTATAAGGTTATTTTTTGTTTTATATGTTTTTAAAATTTAAATTATTCCAATTATATATTTTAATAATATTTTGTTTAATTGAACAATTTTCATATTGAATTTTGATATGAAAACTCTTAAAACTTTTGAGCCTTTTCTTTTTGAAAATCTGATCTCTTGTCACGTCTGTGGGATTAATTTTAAATTTAATATTGGATATTATTTAAATGGAATTTTGTAAAATGGATTCCATATTTTTAATAATCATAATTTATAATATCTTTTATTTTCAACTAAATATTCGACCAAAATGATCAAAACTGTAAAAACAATTATCACGGTTATGGTGAAAATGGGTTCCCCATGGGGTAAAAATAATAAAGTATAGATTAAAATGACCTATAATCTTGTATAAAATATATTATATGGAAATATTTTGATCGTATAGTGTATAATGTTCTAATTTGATTAATTTTGGATACTTTTGGAATGTTAAAATGTGGGTATCACTTTTTCTTCTGAAAAATTAAAAGTGCACCACTCACCTCACTTATAAAATATAAGGACCTGGCCTTAAAACATTACATAATCATGAATTAAATTGAATAATTCAAATTTATTATCTTTCCAGGTTTAGAGTTTTAGAGAATTAGGACTTAACGATTACATAACAATGATTACAAAGTAAACACATCCTCTTAGTTTCCATTTTTTTCACAAAATAAAAACTCTTGAACAAAGGTTTCACGTATAGTTCCTTGTTTTGGACAGCATGACATTTCCTTGATCCCATCCTTGACCCTATTCCACTTTATTTCCTATGAAAAACATTTCCAAAAACTTGGGATGAGCATAAAAAGCTCAGTAAGGGTTATAACAATACGGAAAGAAGGCATTAGTCCATGTATACAAAAGAATCAATGAAATCATACTTTACTCATAAAACATAAGAAATTTTACATAACTCAGTAAATCATAAGATTTATTCATAACTAAATAGAAATTATAAGACATAAAGGTAACTTGAGGCATTCATAACACTCTAGCATAGGGAGTAACCCTCATGGTTACGTTTGGAATACCCATAACAGTATATTCCATAAATCTCTTCAGAGAAACCTTAGAGTTTAACTCCTTCGCGTTACCCAATTCATTGGAGAGCTATATCAGGATCACCCGCACTTAGTTTATCACAGAACCACCAGTCTTCATAAACAATGCCCAAGAACCATAACATAATGGTATCACATAAAACATGCATAAATGAAACATAACATTCCCACATTTCAATAACAAGATATCAATACAAAACATTGATATAATAATAAAATTACGAAAAACATTTTCAATACAAAAATAAAAGAAAATTAAATCATGGAATTTTTTTATCATTTAAAAAAAATTTATGACTTGTAGAGGAATCCGAAACTCAAATAATGGTCACCGCGGTGGAGAAGTCGTTGTCGCCACATACGTACGACAAAAAACATTCCTTTTGTTGTTTAGTAAAATGCTTCATATAAAAAAATATTCCTTTTGAATTTACGTAAAAGTAAAAGGGGTTTATACACCGTATAAAATAAAGTTGTGTATAAAACAAAATATTCCTTAATGAAAGGAGATTGAGACAAAGTCCCTTACCGATTTGGGAAACTTTCGAAAGGTACACCCCATGAAAGAAGGGTCATACAATGAAGATGTAACTACCAATAAATGAAATTATATTATACAAATAGTAAAATAATGGGTAGTACGTACACCACACAAACGGAAATAGTGGCCAATGTAGCATGAATCTCACAGGAATAAAAAGTGAGATGAAAATCCCCTTATGAAAATTCAGCAGCCTAACGGCGCCACATAAAACTTTGAAAAATGGATTGATGAGATAAAATAGGGTCTCACATCATATTAACATAAAATTCACAGAAAGAGGAATATAAAATAACATCCCCCAACATAATAAATATGAGCTTAAAGTAAGTTACATAAAAAAGAGTACTTAAAAAGAAAGAGAGATGTAGGATCCCTTACCTCAAGTCCAACTTGTCATGTTCATTTCTTTATATTCATGAATAATAAACATTGATAAATTTAATTGCTTAAGGAACTCCTTTAAATATTGTTATTCAGTTAATATCACAGATTATAATGTTATAATAATTGGTTAAAAATGTGAGTTCATATCAGACGTTTTTGTCAATGTTTGGTACATGAGTCAAAAATGAACTTGTTTGAAAATGATTTTCCATGTAGTTATAAGTAAACCATCTCTAGAATAGTATTAATGATTTAAATATCATATATATACAGTAAATATTCATTTTATACTATTCCATAACATTTGGAGATAAAAATAAATGAAATGCATCGTTCATGGAGATAGTAGGCCGTAGGTACGCATGAACGCTACTTTCATTTCTTTGTCATATTAATGGAATTAAAAATAAATGAGAGATATATATATTATAATTACAGTATAATATATATGTTATATAGGTCACATATGTTCATTAATCTCATTATTTATAAATTCCATGTATTTCATGAACTAGTCACATCACTTGAGGGGGAGGTAGTCCACACTTCCTCATATGAAATTATCGCATTTGCACAACATGCAAAACACAAAGGTATGTTTTAAATGTAAAATACAGAAGAATAGAGAGGAAATAAACATAATATATATCATAAAAAATAGTTCCATCATAATGGCCACCATTAGAGGTGGTAGGATAAGATAGAACAATCATCGTTTCATGAGGCAGTAATTCACCATCCACAGAAAAAAATATGTTCTTTAACCATTAGATGGAGGTGTGTGTAAGTGTAGCTCGAATATTTCCCATTACAACATCCTAGTATATTTAAGATAGTATTGTTATTATAAAATAAAGGAATAAAAATAGTTTATGGGGTTGGAGAAGCAAAATAAAATAAAAGAACATTAGGGAAGTCTTTACCATTAAATCGGGTAACTCCCCTTGGTTTGAACCAAAAGGGTTCCTTGAAGAGCTTTCTGCCTAAGGGAAGGCTTCTAGGATTAGGAGACGGATGTGGAGAGAAAAATGGGTAGAGATTGTCCAAGAAAATTTCTTGAGAGGCGTGGGTAAGGTGGTATAGGTGGGGGCCTTTTATAAGAGAAGAGGAGCGTCACTCTTGGAAAGTTATAAAATATTACTTTATTATAAAATGATTTTCGGAATTTAAAGGTCCCAACAGGAAATATTTCGAGGGTAGGGTGATAAGGTTTAAAAATCCACACATCCAATAGGTTTGTGACAATTTTAAGACTTAGATTTTACCCTATATTCTCATTTTATTTAAATCGTTAATTTATGAGGTAATCACTGCATCATCACGGTGTCATAAATAAATTAATTTATTTAATGTCTAAAAATTATAAAAAAAAATATCATGATGTAGGAAATATTTTTAAATTTTTAATGAATATTTATATGTTAAAAATATTATTTTTATATCCCCATGTAAAAATTGTTTTAGTAAAGCAATACATGTTTGTAACATTTTAATTTTAACTTAAAATAAAAAGTTATTAATGTCATTTTCCCACCAAAGTGGCTACATGGGGTCCCCAAGTTGACCAATGGATTTTATTGGTCGTCTATGACTCATACAATAATGGTATTACATGTGTCAAGGTCATTTCACATTATTATAACATTATATTTACCTTAAATTACAATAATTACTTTCAATCGTGATTAATAAAACTTAAAAGATACTATTTACCAAATATTATTTTAATCCCATTGAACCAAATTTTTCATCCTAATGACAACCATTTGTGTTGTATTTTTGAAATTCAAATCACATAAGTGGTAAAGTTTCATTTAAATGAAAAATCAGTTTTTTAACTACCACTTAGTGGTTTCACTATTCATCAAAAATTGAAGTTTTTCAAAAAATACCAAAAATTCAACCTAAGCTATATTTGATGTTCCAAATTCAAAAATGATGTCTATTTTACAAAATTCAAAACATATAAGTTGCATTAATTAATTTAATAATTAATTCTCGTTGTCAGAACAAATAGCGCGTTTTTATGAAACAATATATATCAAAAGATTGACACTAGTTTAAGTCCAATTTCAAGGTAAAATTAATTCCAATGACCACTATTGGATTAAATGGTAAAATTATATTTTAATTGGACTTTAAAAACAATTCAAAATATAATCTAATCATATAAATAAATTATATTAAAAAGTTGTTTTGAATTAAAATACAACATTTTTAACTATTCATTAAAAAATGAACTTTATCAGAAAAATACCAAAAATTTACACAATGTAAATTTTGATGTCCTGATTCTAAAGAAGAATATTATTTGGTCCAATATATTTTATAAGAGTGACAAAAACTATATTAAAGAGGGTTCACCATCAAAAGGCGATAAATCGACCTTTTAGTGAATTTTTGAGTATTTGGGCTTAAAATTGAATTCTTTTCTTATTTTAAGACTTTATCTTTTATTGGATAAATGTAAAAACATTTAACAAAAATATAAAATCATAGTTTAGTTAATTCTATTTATTCCCACCAATAAAACGGCTAGGCATTAACTACCATTTAAAATAATATAATTTTATTATTAGAGTTCAACGTAAGATTTCAAAGAAACTCCTTGTTGCGTATTGGGTATGCCATCGACCAGAGCATTCCCTTTAAAGTAATATTAATATTTTATTCACAAATATTAATTAATATGAAAAATTAATATTCTTTATTTACCTGGGATGTTACATCCTTCCCCCCTTTTGAGAATTGTGTCCTCGTAATTTTAAAATTGGGCTTGGAAACTTCATTGAAATCCCCACATCAGAAAAGGATTAAATTAAACTATCACTTTAAAAGAAAGAAAGGGAAGTAAAAAGGTCACCCGACTTTACCCATACTAGGATTGCATATAGGAAAACATGGACATGAAAGAGAAAACAAAGGGTCATGTTCTGATAGAGAGTGATAGAAAACATGATTAGGATAAAGTTAACCACAATAAAATCACAAACATGTGATGGGTTAAACGCTATTTGATTCCCCAGTAGGAAAAGTTAATGGACAAAATTTTTGTTTTAAGTTACTTTTCATTGAGGAATTTATTTATGAGATTAAATAAATCATAAGGGAACATAATTACTTGTCATCTAGACTTTCATCTTTTACTAGATTTCTAACACAAACTCATACTTTTTCCAAATGATGTGTATTTAGGATAAATTGTTCACATTAAGGGCACTATAATAAACTTCTTGAGAATCACTTAATCCAAAAAAGAGAACTATATAATTCCCATGTCTTTAGACCAAAACCAAAACCAAAACCAAAAAAGTTAGTACAAGATCAGATAATACCCAAAAAGGATAATCCTTTATAAAAATATCTATTCTTAATCTCCGAAATTTATCAAACAATACCCAAAGTTCAGAAAAGAACATTCAATAAACATTTATCCATAAAATTCATCAAAGTAATCAAAACTAATATTGAAACCCAAATCATTGAAGGATTTAATCACATAGTCTTCCAAGATAAAACTTAACATTTATCTCCAATCATCAGCTACTCTTAAAGTCTCATACTAAAAGGTAATTAACCTAATCACATATCCTCCATGATAGGTTAATAATTTCTATAGATAACCCAAAATCAACTAATTATTATTTAATAAAATCATCTAACTAAAAAGATTTTGTCATACTAACCAGGTACTTCATGTAGTCCAGTGGTAGGTGATAATTACCAGTCACACTTCAGTTGTGGGTTCGATTCCCATAGCTTTGTCTAACGTGACGGGTTATCACACGGTCTACGTGTTGTTGTTTTTCCAAAAATATATAATTCTTAAAACATTCCCCAAAAAGAGATAAAATCCTCAAAAATAACAATAAATTAATTTAACCTCAAGTTTATATCATGCCTTTCATTTTCTATCATAACATATAGTATCCCATAATTACCTCAGAAGTAAGGATCATATAAACCCTAATGGTTACCTTTATAATTATTACCTGAAATTCCACATCGAGTTGGTTCTCTCAAACATGATGCATTAGAGAACTCACCAAGGTTCATGTGGTTGATCATGACTCCTGATAGTTAGTTTACAATAACCATGATATTCCTCATTGAATCACCCATTTCATCCAGTCTCTTAATTTGAGAACCATGCCAGTTTCTTTCAAACCCATTGTCACTTTGGTTCCTGCTAGATCCATCCATTTACTAAAACAAAAAATGTCAGTGTGAGTATATCAAAAAAATCATCATGTACTAAAGAGGATGATAAACACTAAGATATAATTATCCATTTTATCTCAAACTCATTCCATATTTCATAAATAACAATGACTATATCTAATATAATAACCATTGTGGTTATACACAACTTGTCACTTATGCTTAAACAACACTCTAACATCTAAAGTTATCTAAACCAACATCTGATACCAACTATAAGGACCAGGCCTTAAAGCATTACTTAATCATGAATTAAATTTAATAATTCACATTGAGGATATTTTTAGGTTTAGAGTTTTCTAGAATTAGGACTTAACTATTACATCTCAAAGATTAAAAAGTTGACACATCTACTCAGTTTCCATTTTTTCACAAAATAAAAACTCTTGAACAGAAGAGTCATGTCCAGTTCCTTGTTTTAGATAGCTTAACATTTCCTTGATCCCATCCTTAACCCTATTCCACTTTATGTCCTATGAAAAACATTTCCAAAAGTTGGGATGAGCTTAAAAATCTCAGTAAAGGTTATAAAAATATGGAAAGAAAGCATTAGTCCATGTAAACATAAGAATCAATGAAATCATACTTTACACATAAAACATAAGAAATTTATCATACCTCATTAAAATCATAAGATTTATGCATAACTCAGAATAAATCATAAGACATAAAGGTAACTTGACGCATTCAAAACATTCTTACATAGGTAGTAACCCTCATGGTTACGTTTGGAATACCCATCAAAGTATATTCCATAAATACCTTCAGTGAAACATTAGAGTTTAACTCCTTCCTGTTACCCAATGCATTGGAGAGCTATATCGGGCTCACCCGCACTTAGTTTATCACATAACCACCCATCTTCATAAATAATGCCCATGAACCATAACATAATTTTATCACATAAAACATGCATAAAGGAAACATAAAATTTCCACATTTTAATCACAAGATATCAATACAACACATTGATATAATAAAAACATTATGAAAACCATTTTCATTACCAAAAATAATATAAAATTAAAGCATGGTATTTATTTTTCATTTAAAAAAAAGTTAAGGCTTGTGGAGGAAGCTGAAACTCAAATAATGGTCACGGCGGCGGAGAAGTCGTTGTCGCCGCATACGTATGATAAAAAAACATTCCTTTTGTTGTTTAGTAAAATGATTCATATAAAACAATATTCCTTTTTAAAATTCATAAAAGTACAAGGGGTTTATACACCGTATAAAATAAAGTTGTGTATAAAACAAAATATGCCTCAATGAAAGGAGATTGAGACAAAATCCCTTACCGATTTGGACAAATTTCGAAACGTACACCCCATGAAAGAAGGGTCATACAATGAAGATGTAACTACCCATAAATGAGAGTATATTAAACAAATAGTAAAATAATGGGTAGTACATACACCACAAAAAAAGGAAATAGTGGCCAATGTAGCATGAATCTCACAGGAATAAAAAGTGAGAAGAAAATCCCCTTATGAAAATTCAGCAGCCTAACGGTGCCACATAAAACTTCCAAAAATGGATTGATGAGACAAAATAGGGTCTCTCAACATATTAAAATAAAATTTATAGCAAAATTAATATAAAACAATATCCCCCAACATAAGAAATAGGAGCGCAATTTAAGTTACATAAAAAAGAGTACTTGAAAAGAAAGAGAGAGGTAGGATCTCTTACCTCAAGTCTGACTTGTCATGTTCGTTTATTTATATTTTTAAATAATAAACTTTGGTCAATTTAATTTCTTAATTACCTCCTTTAAATATTATTATTCATTTCATAACACATATTATAATGTTATAAATTTTTTTTAATAATGTGAGTTCATATCAGACATTTTTGTCGATGTTTGGTACATGAGTCAAAAATGAACTTGTTTGAAAATGATTGTCCATGTAGTTATAAGTAAATAATATCCATAATAGTATTAATGATTTAAATATCATATATATCCATTAAATATTCATTTTATATTATTCCATAACAATTTTATATAAAAAGAAATGAAATTCACCGTTCATGGAGACGGTAGGCCGTACGTACGCATGAACGCTACTTTCATTTCTTTGTCATGTTAATGGAATTAAAAAAATGAGATATATATATATATTATAATTCCATTATAATATATATGTTATATAGGTCGCATATGTTCATTAATCTCATTCTTTATACATTCCATGTATTGCATGAACAAGTCACATCACTTGAGGGGGTGGTAGTCCACACTTCCTCGTATGAAATTATCGCATTTTCACAACTTGAAAAGAATAAAGGTATGTTTAAAATATAATATACATAAGAATAGAGAGGAAATAAATATAATATATACCATATATAAATAGTTCCATCATAATGGCCACCAAGAGAGGTGGTAGGAGAGGATAGAACAATCATCGTTTCGTGAGGCAGTAATTCGCCATCCACAGAAACAGTATGTTCTTTAACCATTAGACGGAGGTGTGTGTAAGTGTAGATAGAATCTTTATCATAACAGAATCCTAGTATATTTATGATACTGTTGTTGTTACCAAATAAAGTAATAAAAATAATTTAGGGGTTGGATAAAAAAAATAAAATAAAAGAACATTAGGGAAGACTTTACCTTTAAATCGGGTAACTCCCCTTAGTTTGAACCAAAAGGGTTTCTTGAAGAGCTTTCTGCCTAAGGGAAGGCTTATAGGATGAGGAGAGGGATTTGGAGAGAAAAAATGGGAAGATCTTGGCTGAGCCAATGGCTTGAGAGGTGTGTGTAATGTGGTAGAGGTGGGGGCCTTTTATAAGAGAAGAGGAGGGGAACTCTTGGAATGTTATAAAATATTACTTTATTATAAAATGATTTTCGTATTTTAAAGGTCCCAAAAGGATATAGTTCGAGGATAAGGTGATAAGGTTTCTAAATCCACCCATCAAATAGGTTTTGTATGAGTTTATGACTTAGACTTTACCCTATCTTCTCATTTTATTTAAATCGTTCATTTATGAGGTAATCACTACTTCACCACGGTGTCATAAATAAATTAATTTATTTAATGTCTAGAAATTATAAAAAAATATCATGATGTAGGAAATATTTTTAGATTTATAGTGAATATTTATAGTCAAAAATATGACTTTTATATCCCCATGTAAAAATTGTTTTAGTAAAACAATACATGTTTGTGACATTTTAATTTTAACTTTAAATAAAAAGTTATTAATGTCATTTTCCCATCAAAGTTGCTCCATGGGGTCCCCAAGTTGACCCATGGATTTTCTTGGTCGTCCATGACTCATATAATAAGGGCCGGACATGTTTCAAGGTCATTTTATATTATTATAACATTATCTTTACCTTAAATTACACTAATTACCTTTAATCACGATTAATAAAACTTAAAAGTTACTATTCACCAAAAATTATTTTAATCTCATTGAATCACATTTTAAATCCTAATGAAAAACATGTATGTCATATTTCTGAAATTCACATCACAGAAATGGTAATGTTTCATTTAAACGAAAAATCGGTTTTTTAACTACCACTTAGTGGTTTCACTATTCATCAAAAATTGAAGTTTTTCAGAGAAATACCAAAAATTCAACCTAAGCTATATTTGATGTTCTGAATTCAAAAATGATTTTTATTTTAAAAAATTAAAAACATATAAGTTCCATTAATTAATTTAAAAATTAATTCCTGTTGTCAGAACAAATAGCCTGTTTTTATGAAACAATATATATCAAAACATTGACATTGTTTAAGTCCAATTTCAAGGTAAAATTAATTCCAATGACCACTATTGGATTAAATGGTAAAAATATATTATAATTGGACTTTAAAACCAATTTAAAAGATAATATAATCATATAAATAAATTAGATTAAAAATAATTTTTGAATTAAAATACAACATTTTTCACTATTCATTAAAAAATGAACTTTATCGGAAAAATAACAAAAATTTACACAAAGTAAATTTTGATGTCTCGATTCTAAAGAAGAATTTTATTTGGTCCAATAGATTTTATAAGAGTTACAAAAACTATATTAAAGAGGGTTCACCATCATAAGGCGATAAATCGACCTTTTAGTGAATTTTAGAGTATTTGTGCTTAAAATTTAATTCTTTTCTTATTTTAAGCCTTTATCATTTATTGGATAAATGTAAAAACATTTAACAAAAATATAAAATCATATTTTAGTTATTTATATTCATTCCCGCCAATACAACGGCTAGGCGTTAACTACCATTTAAAATAATATTATTTTATTATTAGAGTGCAACGTAAGATTTCAAAGAAACTCGTTGTTGTGTATTGGGTATGCCATGGAGCATAGAGTTCCCTTTAAAGTAATATCAATATTTTATTCACAAATATTAATAAATATGAAAAATTAATATTTTTTTACCTAGGATGTTACATACAAGGTCACCCCCACCTCCCCTCCACTTTACACATTCATAAACATTTGATTTATAAAATAACACCCTAAATAAATTACCAAATTTCATACTATAATCCTATAAGACTTATTATTTACGTTAATTCAACCCAAGAATCCTTTTCGTGTAATCCAAATGTTTTCTAGAGAAGATGTAGATTCTTAAACATGAGTTTTTGTTTTATTTATTCATCCTCATCCTTAAATATTTTTTAAAACATTGTTAAATAATAAACTAAATATATCACATATACATATATGTTTTTATGTTAAGTTCATGACCTAAAACTATCTCCACTTTTATCAAACGGGTTATTAAATCATAATCCTTTTGTACGGCGGACTGCCGCCTCATGAACCGATGTCATTCATTTTTCCATTACCACAACTCACATATTGATATAATGATATATTAAATTATTATATATTATATTTATGATATTATTATAATTAGGTAATTATTATATCACATATAAACTCTTACTTTCTATTTATTTAGAATACAATAACATTGCTCATTTGTACGATAGACTACCACCTCCCAAGTGATGTGATTCATTCAATCTTTACATAGAAGGTAATTAGGATGGGTTTAATGAAAATATGTGATATATATGAAATAAAAATTATTATTTAATGTTAATATATTTTTTACCTTTATCTCCTTCCTTTGGGAAAATGGAAATAGTGTTCATGCATATGTACGACCCACCGTCAACATGAGCGGTGTATTTTATTTTCTAACTCTAAATTTTAAGTATCACTATAAATAAATGAATAATTAATATATATGTTAATTTTTAAAATTATTTATATGACTTAATCCGAATAAATTTAAATTTAATATAAATAAAAATCAAAACATAAACGAATAAAAAGCTGTTATTGCCTGAAACATGACTTTAACATAGAATTATTAATAAATGGGCTATAAAATGTCATAATTGAATCATATATGGTATGATATATATTTTTAAGGTTATTTATTATATGAATAATAAACTTATATTTATTATAAATTAGGTTTTAACATTTATTAAGGATGTCAAGACTTATGGTAAGTTATCTTTTAGTCTCTTTTTATTTTTGTGAGATATATGGAAATTCACCACTCATTTCTTTTTTTGTGCTATATATATTGACCATTTGACATGTAATAAAATGAGTTTATTTAGTCTCATTATATTTTAAGTTTCCTTTAATTTTCATACTTTAGGGGGCTTACGATTCAATGTTATAAAAGTGGTAATGAATTTATGTTATAATCTCCTCATTTATCAGGATCATTTATGATTATGTTTCCAATGATAAAATCTTATTATACGTTTCTAAATAAACTCATGTATTTTATTCTAATATATTTATTTTATAATAATACTCTTCTTCCCTTAATTTTCCTCTCTTTATGTACTCAAGAGTTTAAAATAATATTTTCAAGAAAAATTTTCTATAATGTTTTCTTCAGTCAAAACCCCATTTTTATTCCTAACTCTGTTTTTATATAATTATTTTCAAAAAATATTTTTAACATTATCCAAATGATTTATTAAATTCATATTTACCCATGTTTAACTTTCTCTAAAAACATAAATGAATCTTCATGTCATTTTTCAAACAATACTCTTTTGTCTTTTGCCAAAAAATGTGAAAGGAATATTCATTTTAACATGTATAGTATGGATGGAATTATCTACCATTATGACTAATGTTTTTTATGATTAATTTATAATATTACAAGTTTATTTTAAAATAAAAGGTTTCTGAAATTTTTTTTATTTTAAAAAGTTTTTTACAAATTGAAAATGATATTTTTCTCAGGAAATGTTTTAAATTATCTTTCAAAATCATTTCCCATCTAAGATGACATATGTTGATGTTTCTTATGCCTTAATGGTAATATGATCCAAGGATACCACTATCATTCATTATTTTAATGTTTTAGGTTTATTATGGAATAATTTTTATGAAACCTATCTCTTTTCCATAGGTTATGATATGATGATATTTTTATGAAAACCAATTTATTTCAAGGGTTATGATATTATGAATGTTTATGATCTTGTGTAAAACATACCTTTTATTTTTATTATGTGATGGGTGGGACCTATATCTCATTCCAATTCATTTGGTTAATGATTTATATCTCATGAGATAGATAGTATTGGAATGGGTAGTGAACCCAGTTTAGTAAGTTATTTTGTTCGTTATGATAGTCTTGGGAGTGAACCATGAAATTTTTTATGTTATGGTGAGTGAACCCATTACACAATTATATCCTTGTAAATGATCCTTAAAAATTATAGAAATGATTTTATATTCTTATAGGTATGTTATAATCCCATGTATTATGCTAATGTTATGTTCTCATGGCTCGTGTTCTTTGATTCCATTATGATCCATGTCTTATGGACTGGTAATATTTATTCCATGACTCTATATTATGATCTTTGAGAGTGAGGGTATGGTTTTAAAATGTTATGTCCATGTTCTCATACCCTTATGATCATGTTGTATTTATGTATCTTCTTTTTTTACAATTACTTTCCATCTGATATAACCCTTTATTATGTTTCCTTTCCCCTGGTTATGATGAATGGTTTTATATATGGTATTTTTATAAATATTAATATATGGGAAGATATTTATGGGAGATTTTGAATATCATTCAACAAATAATAAAATTTTATACCTTTTCACCAAATATACAAAACTATTATGGTCCTCGGGCATGTATTCATGTAATTTTATTAATATTCATAAATTGAGATGTAATATTTATGTATGAAGATCTAGGGTAATTATACTTCCTCTCTCAAAGAAGTGCCTGGATGAAAAAATAGTTTTTTAAAAGATACACTCACCTAGTATCCTCAAACATGACCTGAGTGTTCTGCCTTCCCTAATACGGTATCCAAAATATGATTGATATCCTAAAGTGTAAAGGTCCCCTATGTGTTTTTCTCCTCAATGGATTACTATAAGGAATATTTGAAAACTTCATTATTGTTACAACATGTAAAATAGTTTATAAAAATTTTAAATTGTTTGGGAAAATATTATTTATTTTAAACACTAACTATTCTGTAAGATATTTTCACTTTTTTATCATTCATTCCCTTTTCCATCTTTCATGTTAAGCTAGGGGAAGGAGGACCAATCTCTATAGAGATTGAAAACCCGGCTCTGAATTTTTCAATTTTCTTAGACATCATTTGTTCTTCGAGTAAAAGATACCCACCATGGGATAAATTATAAGGGTATATGTTCTTTTATTGGATATCTTGGTCATATATACTCAATTCCTATTTATTAAGGGAAAAATTATTAATATAATTATTTTAAGTGATTATATAAAAAAACATAAAACATTTGAAAATTAACTTACTAGAAATGATTCATGGTGTCTACCTTCAAAATAAATTCCTCTAAATATCTTCATCTAAAAAACCATATAGTTTACATGTTTTTTCATTTTTTAACTCACCAAAAATGAAATCTGAACATAGTGTAGACTTAAAATCTTTATATCACCTTGTAAAAAAAGATAAGAATATCTCCCAAACGTCTGTAATGTTAGTTAAATTTTATTTCATTAGAAAGTGATAAATAATATATCTATATTACTAAAAAATGTCATGATAAATAAAATAATAATAAAACAGATTACGAAAATGCTCTCCCATGGTTGATCAAGTGTCATCTAGTCAAAACATCTCAAATCAAAAAACAAATTTATTATTTTATATCAATATTTCATAGCCACAAAACTCCTAAATTTATTTGAGTTTGGAATTAAAGGATTACCTTTTCCATTAAACTCAAAACATGTCCTTTTTTCCTTTTTACTAGTTAGTGATAATTTAGTTAAATGTGTGCTACCAAGTTTATCGACCCTAGAATCCTTCTACTTCCCGATATAAGTAGAAGGATCTTGTGCAAAGGAATGAGGAGGATACTCAGAAAAAATATGTAGAGGGTACTCTATAAAATATTGATATGGATCAGGTGTTTCATCTAACATGTTCCCATAAATAAAATTATAAAAAATTAGTTATACAGTTTACAAATCCAACTTTTGATATATTAAATTGAATAAAATTATAAAAATGGTATAAATAAAACCAAATATAACACAATTTTAATCGTATTAATTAAAGTTGTTAACTAAAACTCATAAAAATATTGATAATATTTATATGACATGAAATGATATAAATAGAATAAAAAAATATAAGTTACTTTTAAAATGATAAAATTGTTATTAAAAAATAATATTTATATGTAATGTATTTTAGATTACTAAAAAACATTAACTTATTTTTTAAAATATGCCACTTAAATAAAAATAAAATTAGAAATTATATATCTCACTTTTTATACATTTTGATAAATTAAATGGGATATAGAGATTTAATATCTATAATATTAGGAGATTTTGAAGGATTTTTTTCCAATATTCATTCTTCAAGAACATTTTATACGGAATGGACCATGTCTATATCATATTAATCAATATACTCTAATAGAATTTCCATATAAGTAGAGATATCACATAATTCATCAATATAATTAACTTTTTTTCACTAAAATACATTTTTCATTGAAGAACAATAGTCTATTAAACATTTGATAGATCAAGATCATAGAAAAAATTGCATGTGTTTCCATGAAAAAAGGGTCATATGTGCATCATAATATATTCATATTTACTAGTGTTATTCTAAATTCATCATGTTTAACATTAATATTAAAAATAACCAATATAATAATGAATATATGGACATTAAATTTTGTATAATCAATCCCCCATATAACATTAATTACTCTGTAATGTTCACTAGACATGGATATTGGGATATTATATTTTGTACTCAAAAAATGAATTTCTCTAGAAAAAACCAATACACCACTATTCTAAATTTCACTTTTATTATCTTGGTCTTTGGTGTAAAATTTATATCCATTAATTTCATACTTAGTCTATGTTATCACATTTAAACTTAGGCCACCCATTAACCATCTCAATGTTTCTGACACATTAAATCCATCATGCATGGTATCTTAAAACCATGTAAAAACACTCTTATACTCATTGGGATCCCACATATCTTTATTACTTGGATAATGATTTTTTAATACAATCATATGTGATGTTATATATAACTGATTGTCTTATTCGATATGTACAAATGTTCCAACATTTTTTATCAACATTTAATGAATTTATTTTCAATCTAAGATCCCCTTTCCATGAAAATTATATCATTCATTGAAAAAGTTAAACAAACTAACATGTGCCATAATAGACAAGAAGTTTATAAAAAACTCTACCACCTCCTTCAAAATATACTCCTGAATAATGGAGGCATTTGGTTGATGTTGGTTCTTAAAAAAGACTCTTCAATATATTCATATTTCTTTTAAAATGATACATCCAATGTATGTATATGAGACCCCAAATTTGTATTTCTCACACCAAATGAATCATAAAATATTCGATGATATCAAAAAAAGCTAGTGTAAAGTATATTTCTAGTTGAAAAATTATATTGAATTCTTCATTATCTAAATTATTTAACGAATTCATATCCATCAAATTTTAATAAATCGAATTGAAAAAATGACATTCCATTATGATAATAAATTTGAAATTTATTGGTGGCATTCCATGGAATGAAACAAGTAGGATTTTTTGTATCATAACATTATATTTATGAAATTTCATTTCTATTTAACATCAAATAAGTTAGTGAATTTTCATTATATATTTATAATAACCCCAAGGTACCTTGATTCCATATAGATACTGATGAAAATAGATTTTATCCCTCTTGGATAATATATGGCAATCGAGATAAGTGTATTTTCATTTTCCATTAGGTGTTTGATCTAAAACTAGACATATTTCCCTTAACAATATGTTCAATATTTCATTCAAACTATCATTAATCATGCATTTAATATTTAACTACATTCCAATCAAACTATCAAAAATTTTATTCTTGAAATTCATCACATCAATTTTATGATTGAAAACATGATATCTCCAATATATAATATAAAAAAATAATGATTGTTTATTCCTCATATTTTTATCATTACTGTATCATTATGCCATTACAAAAATTAAATCAATGTGTTTCACCCTCTCAAAATACTAATCAGTTGACAAAGTATTTAGAGAAATATCAAATTTCAATTATCAATTGAATTAATTTTTAATATTTAAGAAAACTTTTCCATAGAAAAAATCTTTTATGACCCATGTACAATTCTTTTACCTCATTTTGTAGTTGATAACAAGAAGTCCCTTCTTTAAAAATTGGAAAATAGTTATTCACATTAATGATATATCCTAAAAAAATTCCATATATTGGGATATTGTTTATTGTGAAAATAATCTTTATTTGAAATTGAAAATATTACATTTTATAATAATCTTCTACTATAATACCTTCCTCATATAAGAGTTTTAAATCATCAATTAATGGTGAGAAATTTATATCAATATCATTTCTAGGTTGTTTAGGCCCATAAATCATTAAATGTAACACTCAATATTTCCAATTCAAATAAAATTTAGGGGATAAGTTGTTAATTAAAAATAAAATTATACATAAACTATGTTTAGTATTAAGTATATGATATAGATTTATTTCACCTATGAATAGTCCAATCTTGAGATTCCTAAATTCAGATATAAATATAAAATATTATGGATAAATTTTCATCTATTTTGTACAATCAACTAGTTAATGTAATGTTCCATCATATATCCACTCATATTAAATCAATCATAAACTAATAACATCATTTGAATTTTTAAATTAAGTATTCCACTAAGGAATTATTGGAAGATACCAAATTTTATTAGTTAGATTCTTGGTACTTGGAATAATAGATAAATTAACATATAATTTATCTTTCAACGTATATATTTATGTCTCAAATATATAAAACTTTAATGGACCTTAATATTCCTTCCTATATAACACATAATCATTGGGGAAGTAATTTATCTTCTTTTAAACCAATCATATTAGGAATAGTATTTTTCCAAATTATAATTTCAATTTGAAAGATTGTTGTCTCTAGAAGTATGTCTTCCATAAAATATAGAAATTATAGAGAAATCATGTCACTCTATCCATTTTTGGATTTAGATTCAACCAATCATACCACAATTTATAATACCATAAATTTCATAAAACATATATATAGTGATTTTTTTAATATCTCTATATATTCGCTTGATCATTGGTATTTTGAAAATTTTTTCTACTTTAATATCATGAATAATTTCTATAATATGATCAAAATTATCTATTCAAAATATCCCTCATCATTAGATCTTGGATTCCACCTAATTTTACTATGAAAAATCCAAGTATTGCCACTCGGATTAAAACCATTTCCAATTAAATTATTTTTTATTTCATTACATTGTAACTTTCTCATATTCAAACATTTCATGCATTAAAGGAAAAATGGGTCACTATTTGGAACATTTCATTTGGATAATTACAAAAAATCATCAACTCATTCCTCATATTTGTTATCACCCTTAATTGGTATACCAAAAAAGATAGATTTCAAAATGATTTAGGTTTATAGGGGCTTAATTTTTTGAATCCCACCCTTTAGGTTTTCCCAAGTCTTAGAGGTGTCAAGAGGAGGTTTAGAGGCATTATGGACATGAGAGTTGAGTTTTATCTCTCTATAGGTTCACCTTGCCATGGTTTTTCGAATGGAAATTTCCATACTGAGGCCCTTTTTTGGTCTTTGGGAGTGGTTAGTTATTATTTTTGAGTTTTTCCATAGAGCTTAATTTTTTTGGTTCGCGGTGAACCGAAGTGGTCTAAAACAACCATGGTGGAGGTCATAGTTCCTAGATTAGTTCCTTACATAAAATTTGGGTGGTTTTTATTCCAATAGTGGAGGTAATGGTGTTATGAGGAGTATGGTGGTGTCACCTTTTTGGTGTATGGAGCACCACTCCCATGGGTGTATCCATTTTAATGGGCTTAGGCATGATAGCTTGTGGCCAAGGAGAGTTTGAGTTTTGTGGGGAGGAATGTAAAATAAAAGCGTAGGATCTATACAACATGTTCTATGGTATGGTGAACCTAAATGGTGATGTATTGTCCTCTATGTCATGGTGAGGCACTGTATTGGTCATTTAGGGGGATTGAGATAGTGTCTTCTAGGTCATGGTGTATGATATTGTTCTGATTAAACTTGTTAAAAGAATTTTTGTAAGCTGTGTAAAGTTTTGGGGGATTTGTCTTTTCCAAAAGCCAAAAAATTGTATCTCTCTTTGAACATAGGCACCATGGTCATGGATGAAGCCACCACATTTTGGTAGAGGCCTATTTGGCTATCTATATAAATATATGGTCAGTTCCCCTTGGTTTAACTTTTATTTTCTCTCTTTAAACTCAAGTGAACCCCATTCCCCCTTAGTGCTCTCTATTCATTTATCTATAGGGTTTAAAATTATCTGTTTGTTGGGATAAAAATCTATCAAATTAAGGTACTCTCTCTTACTCTTCTTTTATTCTTCCTCGTTTTTTTCTTTATAGAGGTTCATTATGGAGAGTTCCTTTATTTGTGGGTTGACATTCACACATGACCTGAGGGTGGTCTATTCTTGTTAGGTTCTTGGGTGGTTTCCTTTGATTTTGGTGGTGTTTGATCCTTTATTCTTCCATTATTGTGTGGTTATTCAATTAAACATTAAATAAATATATGGGATTCGTGACTTCTCCTTATTTTACATGTTGATTTGGATGTATTAAGTCCAGTATTCTTTGATTAAATTATAGAATTGGACTTATAAAGATAATATTTCATAAACTAAGAAAGGAAACATATTTGAAATAATTTTTTTAGTGTGGTTAGTTTATTTAATATTTTTTGGATTCCACGTGATTTAATAGACAGTTTGTTTAATCAATTTTATACTTGTTGTTTTTCATTATAATATTATATATATTGAGATTAGATAAACATCATAAAGATGGTAGGATTAAAAGATAATGAATGAGGCATGAAATGAGTTTATATTTTTGAACCTAAAAGTTTTTCTTAAAGCATTCCTATAGATTAGTTTTGATATTTTTAGAAGATGAATATTAGTAAGACAATATGATAAAGTATGTAGTTATTTGACTCAATTAAATGTTTTTACATAATTTTAAATCCTGGATTTGTTTTATAGTTTTCTATTATTGATGGAATAGCCTGGGTTTCCACCCTAGATTTTTTTCATTGAAAATATGTTTCACTAACATATTTTTATCATAGGATGGCAGATACATTACAATGAATTGTCCTGAAACCTAGTTGAGTTGGGATATTATGTGAGGGATTTTAATTTTGTTATATGGTTTGTGGAATTGATTTGATGTAAATGGTGATGAGATGGAATGGATGGTGTGGAAAGGTTTTAGGGATGACACTGGGAATGTTTGTATGGTTTTAGAGGTAGGCTTCCCCATGTTTACTAATTTTTCCTCCATGGTGGTTGATTGATTGATGATGATTGATGATATTTCCATCTACATTTTATAGTTATCCTAATTAAATTTTAGTACATCTTTATTTGGGGTATCTTAGGTTGAGTCATAAAATACACAGATAATGGACTAACTACAAATCATTTTTTTTTTCATTTTCAAAAGGTCGGTTCAAGGGTTGCTGGTACCCAATACATGTATTCACCACATCCACTTCACCACAACACAACATCATGATTTTACCATTCCAAATCCACAAAAATGCATGAAAACACCAAAAAATCACACAAGAAAATTCAACTGCATCCTTAGATTCATACCAGTTCAAATTCAAATTCAAATTTAAAAAACAAAAATCAACGAGATAGATGCCCTCGAGCCACGCACCTGCCATCGAGTCGCGCACCTGCCCACGCACCGACAATCGAGCCACTCACCTACCCTCGAGCTGTGTATCTATCATCGAACACTTCATCGTCACCTTCAATCCTCCGTCCTTCATCACCGGCGAGAACGCTTCAAGCATCGCCACAGCAGATTCAAAGAAATTTCGGATTACAAGCCGAACCCAATCGACCAAAACACAGCATTCCAACATCAACGAGCTCATCAAATCCAACATCTACTAACAAATACAAACACATCAATGACAAAAATTGGAGTGATCCAACACCATATTCTGTCACCACCAGCAATCCCACCGAAGAAGACCACATCAAACTCTCAAAGCACTCAAGCCGCGGAATAGCATGTCGACAACCCTCAAACGCCAAAAAACCTTACCACCAAACGATGTCTTGCTGAAAAAACTTGATCAATCCCATGAATGCTCCGATGGACTAAGCCGGCGAAAAAAGTGACCATTGTCACAAACCGGTCTTATGCTCGTGGATGATGAGACGAAAGTGCTGCAAAATCTCGTAGAATGAAATCTGACACTATAGAAAGACGGTTGCTCCGTAAGATCATCATGGAGAGCACCATAATGTCCGCAGAAAATCCGCCACGGGGAGATGAGGTGGCGACAGGGGAAACCATAGTGCTACCAACCCCTTATGGTCTCATCCTAATTCACTCTTTAATGCAATCAAATAATATGTTTATGAAATATATATAGTCCATATAATGGAATGATAACGAATTATAAATAAACTCTTCATAATGGATGTTAGTGATCGAAGTGATTCGGTAATTAGATACCAAATAATTTTCTATAATTATTCTCTAAGATAATTGGATTGAAATCTAGAAACTAAATTATTAATAAAAAATACCCTTGGATGGTTGAATAAATGAGTATGATTAAACCATAATATATGATGTGGTTTGATAAGGTGAATGCTAATTGAATTAATTACTAGAAGACTTGTGATGATGAACGTTAGTGTTTGTCTGCTTTGATGAGCATTATATTTCTATCCTATATATATAAGTCAGGTTTCCATGAGGGATTCCAGATACAGTCAATTTTAGGGTAGTATTGTTTCACTTAGATATGTTATGTTTTGTATTATCATAATTTTCTATGATTTCATATGTTCCACCACCTGAGTTGGAGTCTCCTAATGCTCAAATGTTTTTTTCAGGTGTTTTCCCAAATATCTAGGTTTTTTAGGGAACATATGGTTGAATAATCCCTATTCCACACTCTCCCTTAATATATATAAGGATTTCTTGGAATACCCAATTTGTAATGGCTTAATGTATTCTCATGTAGGGTATGATGGATCTCAGTTTCACCAAACATGTATGTGCGAGCTGCAGTGGATTGAGGATATAGTATATACATTTATTCATGATATAGTGTCTATTGTTATTAAATGTGTACTTATATATGGGATATTATGACTTGAAGTATATTTCATGGTACATGGGATGTGATGGAATTTGGACCTACTACTTGGTTGTAAGATGTGATGATGTGTTTGTGGTGTGTGAATAGGATATAGGATGTGACGATGATGTGCTTATACATGTTGATTCCATAGACTAATTCTTGACCATGAAGGAGGTGGGTATAGGTAGGGCTAAGGCTTGACCCACATCATTTGTGACTAGATTTATGAAAGGTATTAGATAATGGGCCATTTTCAGTTAGGGCGTGAGAGCGGAAAACTAGCAGGGAAGTGGATATAGGGTACCTTTCATATATTTACATATATATATATGTGTGTGTGTGTGTGTGTGTGTGTTTTGGATATTATGTTACATACATCTCTATGTTACATGGTGATAAAACCATAATGAGGTTGGGATGTGGTTCAGTGTATTTAGGTAATGATTTGATTTGATTTATTTATTCATTGGGCTTTATAATATTCTTCCACATTTTCATAAGAGGTTTAGGGGAGGATCCAACTGAGTATACCTTTATACTCACTCATATATATATATATATATATATATATTATTCTTCATGTTTTTAAGAGTTTTTTGGTGATTGAGTTAGGATTTACTCGCTCGAATTGGTTATTTAGGAGTTACTGGTGTCCTCTGTTGCTTCTTAGGCATTGTTCTTTGTGTTTTCATTTGTTTATGAATGTTATTACATTGCATATACTAGGATTGGGTATTTATTTATGATATGGATCTGATTAGTGGATGTTTATCTTTTTCTGAGATATATTTAGTGTAATGACTCCCATTTTATACATGTTTATACTCGTGGTGCTAGTATCCAACTTGTAGCTTATTAGAGTTAATGTTCAAGGGTCACTCCAATCTTCACTACTATCCCTAGAGAGGTACTAGTGAAGGGGGTTCATGAAAATGTGGTATCAAATATTATGGTTTAAATATAGAATTAAGTTTGGATATACATACTAGTTAGGATTATATCGTTTTGTAGGGTAACATTATCAGTTAAACTCATCACATGATGTACTCAATGGGGCCAGCTAGGGAATGCGATTTTATGGCCCCCCTATGATCTAATGTAAAGAATATAAGTTTACTAAATGTACTAAATAAAGAAATGTTTCTTGTAGGGTATCTACATATATTAGGATCATGCAGCATGATTTTTTATGCCTATTATTAAATTATGTGTATTATCAGAATTAATATGAACCTTAATTAATAAATTCAAAATATTCTATATTTTCAGGTTTAGGGAATCCGTAATGTGTGTTCTTTTATAGTTATGGCTCCAGTTCAACATCCCCATTATGTTCATGAAAATAATATTTAGTAGGATACACCAAGATATCATTATAGAGTTGAGAACAACAATTATTCTTAGAGGAAGATTCATTGAGAGTTTCATAACTAGATCTTACATAAATATAAGATATTTATTTTATATCAAGAGATTGAGGTTTGGTTAAAAGAGTTATATATTTCCTTCACCTTGATTTGTTATTGTAGTGAGAACTATATTTTCTTAACTATCAACAAGATATGTGGAGATTCCCAGAAGTGGTAGTTTTTTTCCTTAGAGATCATGAAGAACTTAATGGTTCATGGGAGAAGTTTCATTATCAGATTCAGGATGAGTTCCTTTCATCGACTGCAAAAGTGGAGTGATGGTAGAATATTATAACTCTATTCTATAGGAGTTATAGCATGTGGGAGTTTTATATTATATATAACAACCTCTTATGTTATTATTTGGACCTTATTTTCAATGAGGAGAATAGGGAGAGGAATTTTAAGGAGGATTTGTGTCCATATATCTAATGATAGATCACCTTGTTCACATTTCTGACATTTCTTGAGGTATTAGTGAAGGAAGAGGTCATCAAAAAGGATGTTGAAGAAGATTTGATCACCATAGTAAGGAATTATTTAAGACTCTCTATAGAGTATATTTGTGGCTATGAATTCTCATTTTCCTAGTCAAAAGTTGTTTTACATAAAAAGGAGTTGGTTTCAACCTTCTCTATCCCACATTACTAGAGATGGAAGTTGTAAAACCCATATGAATGGATCACACATAGTTTTTTTATACATATGTCATTTCCATTATAATATTGAATTCTCAACCTTAATAATTAGTTATTATGGGATTTTCAAAACTCGTTAGGCTTATACATTGTAGTTGTACCCTCTGAGGAATTAGTAGCAGGGTTATCTAGCTTGTGATTAGAAAATATGATATTGGGATAGCAAAGGAAAACCTCATGATTCCCCTCATCATCAAAGACAGGGAGAAGAAAATGGCCATAGAGGTGATCACCATCAAGGTGAGAGAAGTCATGGATCTGGATATGTTTAGAAACATTCCTTAGAGTATCATGTTCCTGGTGAGCACGAAATCTTGTGAGTAATTATGTACTTATATTATTCCTGGGTATATGCATTGTTTAATTTAGGAGTTATGCACACCTTCATTTTACCCACCCTTGTCCATGCTCCAAGACTTTCGGTGGAGATACTTCATGTTCCCAAGGAATTGAAAACACCATATTGAGTTAAAGTTATATTTTATTATGTTTGTGGAGATTTCTAGTAAATGTTATAGTATAATCGCTCTTGAGGAGTTTTTCTATGTTTACAGATACAGTCGTACGATATAATCCTTTGTATGGAGTGACTAAATTTGGTGAATGTTATTATTTATTTCTCATGGTGTCCAATTGTATTCAATGATTCATATAGAGAGATTTTCAAGTTTATTTTAAAGCAAGGCCATCGAATGGGTCAAATTATTTATGATTCCGTGTCTTCTTTGATGGTTGGGATGATGTTGAGATCAATAAATGATCAATCGGTGGTGTTTACTAAGGTTTTGGATGTATACATTGATATATTTATGGAATAGGTTTTGAAACCACCCATTTTAGGTGAGATAAATTTTTGGATAGACGTTCAATTGGGTGTCACTATAATATTGTTGTCCCCGTATAAGATAACACCTTTTTAGTTGTAGGAATTGTATATTCAGGTAGATGATATTTAGAATCAAGGTTTTATTCAACCTAGTGTATCACCTTAGGTTTCTATTATATTTTTGATAAAAAAGGTGATATTAGTTTGTGATTATGAATCAATTATGATCATATAAACTAGGTCATAGTAAAGAGCCATTATCCCTTCTGAAAAAACAGGTGGTTTTTTGGATGAACTGAATTGAGTTAGATGGTCATCATTCGATTTTCAGTCAATATATCCTCCAATGTTAGTAAAGGATGAAAATATTATGAAGACATTGTTTGGATATAATTATGGGAACTATCAGTTGGTCTCAATGCCATCCTATGTCGTGAATTATCTACCTTTGTGGTGGTATTGATGAATTTTATGTTCCATGTATTTCTAGATCATGTTTTGGTGGTGTTTATTAAAGACATCCTTGTGCATTATATGTCATAAGAGAGAATCTATTATCTATTTTTGGTATTATTTAACATCATAGGATATTTGGAAAGCTATAAAAGTGTAATTTAAAGTAATATGGGGTTCATTTCTTATGAAATGTTATTTCTCGGCATGGAGTAAACATGGATCCTTGAAATATCAATTAGTTTATTTCTTGGGTAACCCCAAAGAATATTGAAAAGGTATGGAGTTTCCTTGGAATTTTATTCTACTAAAAGAGGTTAAAACTTTAATTTTCTCATACTGTAACTACTTTGACTACATTTATTAGGAATGATATATATTTTTTGTGGGTTGACTCCTATCAGAATACTTTTTAGTATTTATAGGAGAATTTGGATACTGCTCATATTCTTTATTTACCAAATGAAGGATTCATGTTTGATTTTTATTATGATGAATAGAGTCTCATCGTGGGATTTTTTATAATGCATAATAAGTTTGTTATGTCTTAAGGGTCTCAACAGTTACATCCTCATGAGTATAACTATGTTACTCATGATCCTAAGCTTATTTAGGTCGAGTTCACTCTAAGGTTGTAGTGATATTACCTCCTTAGTAAACATTTTTTGGTCATCACATGTCATAATATCTAGATTTACATCTTATCCCATCACGATTTTAATTTTTTGTATTAGTGGTGGAAGGAATTATTATAGTATAATGAATTTTATATTTCTTATACTTGAAAGAAAATGAATTTCAATGCTGATTTTTTGTTTGGGAAATAATGTACTGATGTTGTATATGAGTCTAGAGATGTTTGGATTTTGATGGAGTATCTTACAAAGATACACCATGATATGGTAGAAGATGGTGGTAGTTGTTTTATTTATCATATAGAGTTGTCCCCATCCTTAGTGAGGTAAGTGGATGAGTCCTAATAGGGGGATTTCAAGGTCTAGGTCTGGATAGATTGAGTTGTTTGTGGTGATTCCCCTATGGGAATGTCTAAGGACGGTCAATATCGATTTTTGTTCTAGGGAAGACTCTTCATCCCTTTTGAAGATGTACAAGGTGTTTCTCAAGGATTTACAGAGTTTTCCCTTGGTATAAGGTGATTGATTGCGGGGTTTGTATTTTAATGTTTAGTCTTCTAGGGGGTAAAGGTCGGGCATTGTATTCCTTGTGGGTTAACTTAACTGCTTGGTATTCCCTAGTGGAAGTTGTAGGAAATATCTATAGTCTTTATCACCCATTTAAATTGATATTAGGGATTTTTTGATTTTATTTGAGTCATTTTGGACTTCTTGAAAAAGTCATATCACTTCTTTTTTATTTGTGGGTTTGGAGTTGTGGATGTTATATCGAGATAGAATTTGTAGGAGGTGGTGAGTCTTCATTAGGTTCTGAAGATGATAATATATAATAATGATTCCTTTTTCACCTAACATGTGTGGAGATTTTTCCATTATTATTTCTTCTATATTTTATACCTTATCACCACTTTTCATCCACAATAGATGGTTAGACAAAGAATATTATCTATACTTTAGAAAAAAAAGTTGTGTGCAATCATTTTGGATTTTGGAGGATTGTGGGTGAGACAGCTACCTTTGGTCTAGTTTTCTTATAATAATAGTTATCACTAAACAATTTATATGGATCCACTGAAATATATGTCTACATAACCTTGAAATTCATCAATTTTTTTACTGAGGTTTGGGATTCAGTGATTCTCATACCGGAATTGGTGTAGAGCACAATAGAGAAGGAGTAGGTTATTTACAGTCGGTTGAAGGCGGCATAGGATAACTATAAGTCCTATCCTGATCATAGGAGGATGACTCTAAACTTATATTTTGGATACCATGTGTTCTTTATTATGTCTCTTCCTTATGGGTAGTGGAGGTTTTTTAATGGTAGTAAACGTTCTCCCTAATTTGTTGGACCTTTTGAGTTGTCTGATCATGTTAGAGTTATTGTATATTAGTTAACACTTACCCCAAAAATGAACTATGTCCATGAAATTTTTTATATGTCACGGATTCATAAATATCATGATAATTATTCTCATGTCATTGAATCATATGAGTTTGAATTTGATGGTGATGTAACCTTTAATGATAAGCTTGTTTATATTCAGGGCCATCATGAGAAGTTATTGGGTGGGTGTTTTAGGTGACCAAAGAATTTAATAAATAAATATTACATTTTATTATATGAATATTAATTACACATCACAGTGATCCATGAAAGAACCATAAAGTTTTAGTGTCTTTAGAAAGATAGATACCTAAAAAACTAGTACATAAATGATTTATATCTTCTCCAACTAAGTTCTTGACAACTAAACCCTTCTTAGACATATCTTATATAAAACGTTTAATCATATCCTAAAAAATGAAACATAATAGCTGGTGAGGTTGTATGATCAGTAAGGTTAAATATTGTAGATATCAATGTTCATTTACTCATAACACGTGCATGAGGGTATGAAAACATGAGATTAACATTTAAAAATCATACCCATCAATTCATATATCATAATCTTGTGTGTTGAAATAAATCTTAGTAGATCATAAAACGTGAATCATTAAGGAATCAAATAACACAGTCTATGAGATCATAACATAGGCATTATATAATTTCATAAAATAGTGTTATAAAGTTTTTCATAATCTTAATCATAGAAATATTATGTCAAGTCTAACCACCAATAAATTTATCACATGTTAGGCTAGGGCTAACCACAAGTATACCTAATTCTGGCATTGGAAAACCTCTAGTGCACCCTCTTTTGGGCTTGGTATGACCTCCCATATACCCTTTTAGCTCAAGATATATTAATATTTACCCAATGAAGTATAGTTATATAATAGACCCATCCATCAAATAATTACAATCTATTCATATGTATGCCAAAATCATAAAAACATTAACTTTTTATCATAGATTAATTGATGGAAAATAAAACAGATTTTATCAATATTTCATCAACATAATCAGAAACCATTCATAAAAATAATAATAATGGTATCATAGGTTCTTTATCCCAATTTTATAATAAGTAAAATCAAATGATGTTATCATAGATAAAAATTACTTTAAAATATAACTAAAACTTTTCTTGAGGAAAAAACATTTCATTTTAAAATAACTTATTTAAAATATAAAAATATTAAAAATATTAAGGGAATAAATTTTTTTAAAAGAACCATTTAAACTTTTAAGGAAGGCTTCAAATCATTGTCTGATTATGATGAAAGGAAATTCTGTTCATTTCTTGTTTGTTAAAAAAATATTCCTTTCACATTTTCGATAAAAAGTCAAAAGTACCTCATTCATAAAATCAAAAGAATATTCCTTTTAAAAAATTATAAAAATTAAAACATGGGTAAAATTTTATTCGATAAACCACTGCATAATATAAAAAACATTTTTGAAAATATTTTAATGAAAATATGGATTTGGAAAAAAAATATTCCTGACTAAAAATAAAAATAATGAAATTTTTCCTCAAAAACATTACTTATAACATTTGAGTACTTAGGGAGAGGAAAGTAATGAATAAATGAAATATAAAAAAACAAATATAGGAGAATAAAATACATAAAAAAATTTATATATAGATCATATAATTTTATCATCATAAATTTAAACATAAACAATTCCACTAAAAGTGATATTGTAATGTAAAACCCTTACCTTTGTGATAAATTGTTAATGAAAACCCCTTAGATAAAATAATTTTAATTTTATCAATAAATACCATCAATTAATATGGTCAATATATACACCTTATAATCATAAATAAGTGTATAACATCAAACATGTTTTAAAAAAACAATATTGAGATGAATAACCCTCAACACAGGCCTGAATATCTTTGTACTTTCCATAATCTCCTGTATTATAAATTATAATTTATTATAATAATATAAAATAACTATATTAATACTTAAAATACCATACATGGTTTATATATAACATCTTATCACCCATTAATTAATAATTCTTTATTAAAATTAGTGTTTGGGGTGTTAATTGTTTCGTTCTTCATGTCTGTTTCGATTCAGTCATTATGGTCCTTGTATATTGATGAAAGTTTTAACATTTAAATAATGTTAATAAATATATAAATATCATATATATTTTTTATATTTATATTTATAACAATATGTAAAAGGTATATATAGAAAAATGAAATACACTATTCGTAGAGAAAGTAGTTTATACGTACTCACGAGTGATGTTTCCACTTTTCAATTAATGGAGAAAAAGAAAGTTATATAATAATTCACCATTATAAAATCATTAATATATAATAAATATATTATATATTTATTAAATTATCCTTTTTACCATCCATGTAATGTGTAAATGAAAAGAAAATCACATCACTTTAGGGAGGTGGTAGTCCACATGTACGCACGAGTTATGTTATCATTTACCATCGAATGGGATGGTAATAATATTGATAAGATATTATAATTATAGAAAAATAATTATGTCATAAATATAATATTTATAAATTAAATTCACTGTATCAACCCACCAATAATGTTGGTGATGGAAAATGAATCATATCAAAATGAGGAGTTAGTGGTCCACACATACTCATGAATGATACTTCCATTCCCATTTGATGAAAATAATGTGGGAAATAGTTCTATAATATCATAATAAAATATGATTAATTTTATAATTCTAGATTATTAATTTTATGATGTATAAAATAGGTTTATATAAGGTTTATTAAGAAATAAAATTGAAAGAGATCGGTTAATATTTATACGTCTTCTTTGAGGGACCTATTTGTTATTACACCTTAAGCTGTGAAAGATTGATCTAATTAGAGTACCATGGGATCTAGGATGAATTGAAGTGAGATATAAAGGAATTAAGGTAGGTATTGTCTGAGATAAAAGAATCAATATTCATGAATTACTTAAAATATGTAAATATAAATAATTTATTTCTCAAGTATAATGTTTCCATATGGACAAGGATTCCAAGGTAAGATAAAATGGGGTATAAATCCCTTTAACCAATAATAATTATAAAATTTTAAGTGTAAATATTACCCTTTTAACCTATTTTAACCCTATAACACCTAGAATATTTAAAATAATATGTTCGATAACTTCCTTAACACGCAACATTGATCATTGAGCCAACTGCAAAATTATATTAAAATATTGTTATGTAATGTAATATTTATTTCTTAACTATTGGACTGGAAGGTATGAATAGGGATAATAAATAATGAAAAATATTTATGAGTTTTTTATATAATTTAATGATTAATAATAAATAAGTACTCAATTTTCATTAAAATAATTTCGTACATCAAAATATGTATTCTTCAAAATGGTTTTAACTGCATTTTGTGAATGAAAATTATAATTAATTTCTTCCAGTTATAGAAACTATATTTTATAAAATGAAAAAAATTGAAATTAACATATCAAAATGAAATTAGGGATAAATTTTGGGAATTTTTAGAAATGATTCACTTTTCAGTGAATAGTGAAAAATACCAATTTTTTAAATACTCATATATATTTTCATTAAATAAATTAACTTAAAAGTCACATTCTATTTTTTATTAGTTTTAAAATTTAATATATATATTTTGTTTTAACATAATACAATAAATTTTATTGGAATCAATATTATACTAGAATTTTGTACAAAAACAATTTTATACTTAAAGCGGCATATTTATGGAAAAATATCTTTCTATCATGTTTAGATGGTTTAATTTTATATTTAATTATACAACAACTATAAATTAAATTTTATAAAATGGATTCGGGAGTATCAAATTTAGTAAATATTTGTCTTCTACTTTTGGCCATTAAGGGTGAAATGAGTAAAATAGGGTGAAAACTTTGTGTTATGGATTTAAAATTCATCTAAAGCTTACATTTATCATATTGGATGATTATAAATCAAAAATTATAATGAAATTATTTAAAATATGGCCCCTTAGTGCCTTTTATTATTTATGACCCTTATATTATTTTAATAAATTGATAAATACAAAATGTCACTCTCTTGACTTTAATAACATTAAATTTTTATTATAAGAATAAAAAGAGGTTAAGTTAGGTTATAAAGGTTTTTTTAAAATATTCATTAAATTTTTTGTCATGTAAATTTATTTATAATTTTTAGTTATTAAATAATTACATTAAATTCTTACACAACGTTGGCATAGTGTTTATTTAATTAATAGAAAAATATAAAAAATGATTTTAAAAATATTAAAAGTAATACAATTTGGGTGAATTATTATGTTACATTAATATTTAATAAAAATATAACATTTTAGTGATTTTTATAGTATTATATTCTAATTTAATTATTTATTGATTCTTTTAAAGTCAAATTAAATAGATATTTTCAAAAATAACATTAATGATATTTTATGAAAGAATAATATTTTGTTAAACTATTAAAAAAACATAAAAAAATTTCAATAGGATAAGTAATATAATATATGGTCTAAAATGTCATTAATTTTCTATGTATGGGATAATTTTTTCCATATAAGTAAAATGAGAACCCTATAATGTTAAAAAAAATCAATAACATTATTAAGATTAAAATTGTTTAACCAAGGGGTTAAACTAAAACATAAGGTTTAAAATGACACCAAAACCTATCTAAACTTCATTTTATGATGATATTTCAAACATATACATTTTTTACTAAAATATAGGTCCATTCTCAAATATTTTTATTGATAATTACATAATTATATTTTAATTGTTTTAGTAATTCCTAGTGTTTCATTTCCCTCCCTTATAAAAGAATACCCCTTATCTCTATTATGTTCACCACTTTGATCCATATAGCTTGACCAAACCCTATAAAATTATCTTATAAACATCCCTATCAAAATATTTTATATTTTTTTCTTCTTAAAATACCATTCTATGGGTCCTTGATGATGGTTCTAATGGAGGTCTCCCAAATAAAAGGTAATTGTCTTACCCAACCACATTCAATTTATTTCGTCTTCTACCTCATCTAAATATGTGGTATTTTTTATTAAAAAAAATTAGGTATTATAAATATAATTAAATTTTATTATTATTATTATTAAATCATCATTATAAACACTCTTTTCTATTAAATATATAGTGAAATTATCGCTTGTGCATATGTGTGGATTACCGCCTCCACGTAGCGATACAATTCATTTTCCATCATCATCATTGATGGATTGTTATTTTTATGAGATTAATGTTCATATATTATATTAATTAGATAATTATTCTTCTATAATTATAATATAATACCAACCTTATTACCTTTCCATTTGTTGACAAATGATAACATCACTTGTGCGTACGTGTGGACTACTACCTCCATGAAGAGTTGTGATTTGTTTTTCATTTACACATTAAATGGATGGTAATAAGGGTGTATTTAATAAATATATACGATATATATGATATATATGATATACATGATATAATAATGATTATATTAAGGTGAATTGTTTTTTACCTTTCCTTTTTTCAATTTTTTAAAAAGTGAAAACAACGTTCATGCGTACATGTGGCATACCGTCTTCATGAATGATGTAATTCATTTTTCTATATATAAGTTTTATGGATGATCATAAATAAATATATATATATATATATAATAAATATATATTATAATTATATCATAGTTAACATTATGGATATTATGGAACTATGATCCAATTATAAGGACCAATTCTACTGAACCAAAACATACATGAAAAAACGAAGCAATTATCACCTGAAGCAGTGATTTTAATAAATAATTCAAAATAAATACTTTATAAAAGGATATAATTAAATAATATATGGTATTATATATATATAGTTATGGTTTTGGAATATATTTATAATAAATCAATATTTATTATACTGTAGTTTTGAACACAAACAAAGGAAGTCGGACCTGAGGTAAGGCTTTCTCACTCACTTTTACTTCTGTGAGACATAGTCCATATTGACCACTTATTTATTTTATATAGAATTTACACTAAAACTTTGATATTATATATCATGAATATATTTATATTAATTTAATTTAATTTTTTATTTTAATTTATATCTTTTATGGGGTTAGAATTCAAGTGTTACAACAATGGTAAGGGTTTATTTCACAATCTAATCATTATTCATGATTATTTATGTTTAAATCTCTAATGGGGGAATTATTTTGTATTTATATATTCAAACTAATATATTTTCTTATACTATGGTTATTTAAATATTTTAAAAGTGTTCCATTCATTTTCATCTCTTAAATTATGTTTATAAGGAAACCCAACTTTATTTTTATACTTAGTTGGGAATACATTTCATTAATGTCTATATTTTCCTTAAAATGTTTAAAATAATTTTTAACTATTATTTTATCATACTAGACTTGGATATCCACCCAAATAGTCAATTTGGGATGGGTTCAACTATCATTAGGCATGCCTTCGCGTAAGCCAATGGTTGCTGACTAGCAGCAAGGGTGAAAATGAACAATATTGGGGAGACAATACCATTAGGTGAAGAATATTATTTTGGTCCAAGTAAATACATATAACATTTTGTGGATGAATAAAAAATCGACAAACACAAAGAAGACCCGCTAATGTCAGAAGCATAGTGAATAATAATAAATATTGGAATCATAAATAAATAATGTTTCGGAAAGGAAACAAACAATCCAAACAAACTACTTATAGAAACTAAAAAAGATCATGCATACAATACAGTTCATACATATCAATATCAATAAGGGTATCCCAAGCCTAGAAAAAATACATACATATAAAATAGGCATGTTGAAATAGAGAAGAGAACTAAAATAAAAATCTCCAACCAGGGAAAGTCCTTAAGGCCCCATTCCAACATCCCATGAAAATAGTTATTACAATCATTCTCTATATCCCAAACCCTTACCTAAATGAAACATCAAAAAATCTACACACATCCCAAAGGGCTCATTTAGGGTGTGAGAATGAGTCTCGATAAGATACCACCCAAGTGTAAATACCCAACATAAGTGTTTAAGAAGTTTTATGATATGAATTTAAATATAGTAAGAATATCACGTTATTTAAATAATACAAGCTTCCCTAGTACTCAACAGCCACCAAGAGGTTGTCACCTACTTTGGCCAATCCCAGAAGTCTGAAAATGAGATGATCCAGGGACCATGGGATAAGGTACCCACTAATATTGAATAACCATGGTGAACCCTGAGGTCCCACCTCTAATACACAACCCAACACCTCATACTAACATACACCACATGTCCCAATCAAATTCTAGATGTCCCAAAGTCATTCCCAAGAAAACAAAACCCTTATCCCTCATACCATTGCTCAAAATCACCTGTCAGCTCAAACCTAGATGACTTAAGGCACAATGATATCTATCCTCAAATAAAATCATCATCGGCTCATAGCACGACGTCCCATGGAATGGTGATCTCCATCCACCCAAAATAATCTATTCCTAATGGCCTCAATCATGGAGAGCCTTAACCCTCAATCGATACATTCAACACTATCAACCTAAGGCTCCACACCTTCCATGTGACTTGGTACAACAATTACCCCCAACATAATTTTCTAAGATACACTACCAGGCGCCTTTACCCACACAAGTGGTCAAAAACCACCTCATCATTCAGTCCTCCTATGTGAACACAACCTCTATTAGTGCTTTTCCATCACAGGTGAGCACTAATCACCAAATTAGTAGCTAAGACACACCAACACCGCCACTTCTTGACCCTGTGACCATGTCTCTCTAGTCTTACGGTCATGTCATCCAATATCATGGTTCATGCCATTAACCTGGTTTCCATGCCACCTCAACCAATTTTCTTGACACCCAATCCTATGAAAATCATCACTCAAATGTTTGAGGCAAGCCCAACCAGAAGTCCATATTACCTCAATCTAGATGGCCATGCAACCTCAATCCCTCAGGCCATGCCCATCATAATCTCATGGATCACATGACATGCAATTCAAGGATTTCATATAAATATAAACCAGTTAAATTGAAATCATCAACTTAATTTAATTGAATTAAATTTCTCAAATTAAAAGAGACAACTTAATTAAAATTAAAAATTAAATTTAATAGAAGAAACGTGCCCCCGAATAACTACCCAAGGTGGTCAATGTCCTTAAACATATCCTCACATGTGAAAATAATGTTTGGTCATTCCCAACAGCATTCCATAGGTGAATGGATTTAATTTAACATCAAGAATTGGTTTCTCGCTCGAATGCCCAAAGGCATGCTAAAATTCATGCCCTCCAAATTTCTACACACAAAAAATGTATGAACCACTGAACTTTTACTCTATATATAGGCATGTCCAGTATTAGCCTCTAACTCCAAGAGGTTTGTAATAAATTATAGTTCCCATCGATCACCTTGAAAATTTGGTGAAATGGATAAGACATATTTATCACTGCATGTGGTAATAGAAAAAGATAAAATATGCAAGTCTTTGATAATATTTACTAATATAGTTCCAATGCACCTAAATAGTCTTGAAATGGAGAACAGAAAAAGGTTGTGGATAAAAATGAAAAGGAGTAGGAAAAGGGAAGTTTCCTCCTACTATGTGCGACCCACAAATGAAGAAGAGGGAAGAATAGGATAAAAATATAAAATAAATAGATGGTAAAACAGAATTTTCACCCATTTTAAGGATGCGTGGTTAGCTCAAATAGTTTTCCAAATCATATGTAAACCATGTGATGTAGATTGCATAGGTATTGCCTATATGGAACTACCCATACAGATTTCCCCATGGTTTTCCCTGACCATGAATGAACCGTGTGGAAGCCCTATGGAAAAACTTTAGACCTAGCCACATGACCATGCACCTTATTGCATAGTTTACCCAAACTATGTGGATGTTTAAAAATAGGGTCCACTATTAACTGGAAGAGGCCACATGGTAGAACCAAAATTTTTCTCGTTGACATGCAGCTCTAAAAACTGGCATTCGGGCCTCCGACACTCTCAAACCATT
Organism: Viscum album; assembly: GCA_963277665.1. Lineage (NCBI taxonomy): Eukaryota > Viridiplantae > Streptophyta > Magnoliopsida > Santalales > Viscaceae > Viscum > Viscum album. The sequence goes on from OY728127.1 coordinate 1,304,851,456, forward strand.
CTGAACACCCAAGGCACTCTCGAAGCCTCTAAACCCATAAATAACGTGGTATTGGGTTGGATGAAGACTCAGAATTTGGTTCTTATTTTTTAAAATAAAACAACATACCCACTAATTCAAAAAATCAAAAAGGGAGAGGTTCTCAACCCGATTTATAAAACCAGTACATTAAAATTATCGAATGATTTATTAAATAAATTTTTAACCATTTTTTGATTTTTTTACAAAAACATTAAAATGGGATATTCTTGTAATTTTATTAATATGGTATATTTTACTTTTTACTAAAAACGGGAAAGGAATATTTATTTTGGCATACACAACATGATGAAAATTTCTCACCATCATGACTTCCCAATGCTTTGAAGGTTAATTTATAAGTTTCAATATTTTCTTTCAAATAAAATGTTTTCTATAATATTTTGAAAATTTATTTATTTTAGGTAAGTGATTACAAAGTTAAAAGGGTATTTTCCTTATGAAATTATCTAGGGATAATTTTAAAGTATTTTCATATCTGCTGACATCCATTATTGAATATTATACTTTACTAAGGATATAATCTAATAATACCATCCACTGTATTTGTTGCGATGGTTTATGATTAGTTTAACTGGGATAATTACTGTCATTTCAAATTAATTCTATTCCAATTAATATAGGCGTTTCACAAGTTTTATTCAATGAAAATTGTTTCCTTAATATTTTTTCAAATTTATTAATTTTAAATAAGGGATTTCAAAGTGAAAAGTGTGTTTTCCTCAATAAAATTTTCAGTAACAATTTTAAATTATTTTCAATTATTTCGATATCAATTTTTAAATATTATGATTTACTAAGGATGTAATATATTAGTATCGTCCACCATATTTATTTGGATGGTTTATGTTTAGATTGACTAGGGAATGTTTTGAAATTCCATATACTAGTTCTTATTAAATACAACTTCATTGATTTTTAAGGTATGTTAATTAAATTTTATTGTTTATTCATATGATGAATGAATTTGATTTATTATGTGACTACTGAGGATTCAAATTACATAGCCCCTCAATGAATTTGTAGGACTCGTGAGAAAAAACTAGTTTATGCATTTGTATTATGGATTATCCATTTATGTAAGATATCTTGGCATAAGGCCTTGATGGTATGTTTAAGATGTTCGATATTCTTCATTCCATATTTATGAAATTACTTATTATTGGCCATGAAATTATTTTAATAGTTATTATATCCATGTATAAGTTTCACAATCATGTGATTATTTATATTTAATTATTTTATCATCATTTATTCCTACCATATTAATGTCCATGTTCAAGTTTTGATTAAATGGAATGTTATTTCAGTTATTTACCATGCCACATTGATTATGCCTTATTTACTAGAGAGAGATTATATAGTACATAACCCTTATTGAGAATTTGGGCTCTCCTTTTTTTATTTACCTTAGATTAAAAAAAGTATATTGTGATTTATATTCAGGGATATTATATATATAATAATTATTTTCTTAATGGAAATACTTTTTTATAATATGATTTCAAATGTAAGTGAGATTCAAGTTAGTATCTTGTTTAGAAAGACTACTATAAAATTCAGTACTTTGTTATAAGATCACATGTATCTAGTGATATTGTAATTTATTAACCCCCATCTCTAGGATACTGGAGTTGGGATATTTACAACCCCCCTGGTAAACTCGTTTAGCCTTAACCAGAGTAACAAATTTTTATATTTTTTACAATTTATTATAATAAAAAATGAATGTGAAGTCATTAAAAAATTTGAAAATTATTATTCAAAATAAATAATCAATTTTATCAAATTCAATTTCTATAAGTGATGGAAATTATTTTTAAAATAGTTGTGGGAAATGTTATGAAAATTCATTTTTAGAAAAATTCATTTTTAAGCATAAAAATGAATTTATTCTTATTTCATGATTAGTAAAAACCATAATATGAAGGTTAAAAAATATTATTGTATAAATGTTAAATACATTTCATTAAAACCATTAATATATTATTATTTAATTATATTATTAATATAAAAATAGTTTTCTCATATAAAAATATTTTCTAAAAAATAACTTGTTTACATTTAAATGATTTTATCTTCATTCATAACCATTAGATAGCTAATGTATGGATGATTATTCATTTATTAATATACATTATCAATATATTTCACTAAAAAACATTAAATAGTGATCAATATAAATTGTTTTCATATAAATACATATCATATAGATAAATACATTTCATCAAAAAATAGTCTTTTAATCATTAAATGATTTCATTAAAAAATTAATGATTATTTTATATGAATTAATGAATAAATTTGAATTTCAAATGTATATATATATATATATATATATATATTTCCAAATGTGGTTAATCATACTCATACCTTCCAATATAGTTGATAGGTTATAATGGTATACTACATCATGGGTTTATTTAGACTCGGGGTTGCGTGTAAAGAAAGCTTACAAATATATCAAGTTTATTTCAAATGAGGTACATATAAAATCATAGGGTGTTATATTCTACCCTATTAAAATAAATTACACCCTAAAAACACAACACTCTAATTAAAAAAATGAGGATATCTTTATTTCATCACAACCTTGGGTTCCCATGTATATTTATTGAATTTTTTATTCCTCCATAGAAATTTAACTATGTGAGAAGTCTTATTCCAGAGAACTTTATCTCAAGGATATAATTCTACCTGTAGTTATACATATGAAATATTATTATCCAATGGTACAACCTCTGATTTCAGTACATGTGAAAGATCAAGTGTGTACTTCTTTAGGATATATACATGAAACACATCATGAACATGTGTGAGGTTAGTTGGAAACAACATCTTATAAGATAAAATCCCCACTTGATCATGAATACTTAAGGGGAAAATATACATGTGCCTTATCTTTCCCTTCCTTATAAATCTCATAACCATATTATATAGAGAAATTCAAAGGAAATTCTTCTCACCAACTTCAAATTCTATATTTCACTAACGATTGAATGAATCGTACCTTATCTTATATATCCTCAACTATCTTGGGTCCAAATAGCTTTCCTTATCCAACTTTATCCCAGCATGACTGAGCTTTATGCTTCCTTCCATATAAGGATTTATAATAATCCATATAAATTCTTGAGTAAAAGCTAATTTTATTAAATAATTTGACAAGAGTAACATTTTGATTTCAATAACCATTAAAATCTAGAGAATATGATATTAGAATATACTCAATGTATTGAATGATTCTCTTACCATGGAAACCTGAATGATTTAAATTTTTAGTTATTTTTATAAAATCCAATTTTTTTAGGGGAAATGGGGAACCTTACATGACCTAAATTCCCAAAGGAAAACAGCCTAAAACATGACCCTAAGTCCCCAAAGACCACACTCTACTAGAATAGAACATCCCATAAAATTTTGGCCAGAAAAACTTGCTCCCAACCTATAAGGCTGCATAGAAAATATTTCCATGTGTAGAGATGATTGTTATCTGGTACCGATGGTAGAATAAATTCCCTCTCATCCTTCCAATATTGTATCATTCAAACCTGAGATATGATTCTCTAAAACCACATATAGATCTGAAAATTAGGAATCCTAACTATATTACTTGCTGACATGACTGCTCCATGTCATCTGTGTTGTCATAACCGAAATGGCCTCAATTATGCACACTCGTTCGGACACCCGATTTCCACTAGGGCACTATCACCGTCCCACTTCCATCATGACCTATGAAGCTATAAACAAGGAACCACTACAGAGGATGAATGAGAGGTAAGAAACCATCCCACCAAAGAGCAGTCAATTCTAAAGATCTTTCATCCCATAAACACTGATTCTTGAGTGAACAAAAATTGCAAGAGGCTAGCCCTCTCATCCCCAGGGAAGAACACCCAGCCATTATTGAGGCATTGGCCTAAAACATAGAGATTGTGGAGATCTCTCTCACCAAAAGATGAGACCAAATCTCTATTAAAACTAAATTTTTTAATGGTTATTTTTGATTTACCATATGTCTAAGGATGTATGTAGTACTTAAACAAAACTTTGTATCCAAATATTAGTGAAGAATTTTCCTAAAATTTAAGGGAATAATTGGATCTCAATCAAATATAATATATTTTGATACTCGATGAAACCTTACTACTTCTTTAATGTATTTTTTGGAAATATTTTAAAGAGATAAATATTATCTAATAGTAATAAAGTGTGATAAATTCTTAAAGTGATCGACTTCAATTGAAATAGCATTTTTTCCTTTTTATGTTTTAGGGAATATGATGATAAAATATGTGGTGATAATTTTCCATTTCTAATTTGTTATAGGTAATGGGTATAACTTCCCCTTAAGAAAATTTACTCCATTTTTCGTTCCAAACCTCTGGAATAAATAAAGACTTGTCTTTTTTCCTCTATGGTTTTTATTATTCAAATTTAATTTTAATTTGATATTTCTTTTCATATAAAAACCATGAGATTAATTGATTAATTAGATATCCATTTCTACCTTGATAGAACATCTAAAAATTTCTTCATAATTACTAATGACTCTTACAGATAAATCCCTTTATAAAATTGGTTTAAAACTGCTAAATAATCAATCAATATTGTTTTTTGTTCAATGATAAAACTAGAAGTGTACCTCACAAGTCTTGTAAATTTTTCCTCATAGGTACTAACAGATTCATCATCTTTCTACTTTAGATCAATTAATTCCTTACCTATTTTCATATGAATAATATTAGGATATTACATATAAAAAACAACTTTCTAAACTCATCCAACTCCATATATTCAATTTCTTTTTGATTCATCATGTTCCTAATAAGAGTTCACCATTGATCTGATTCACCTTCCAAATGATAAATAGTCAAAATAACTCTTTAATGGTTTGAAAACTAAAGAATGAAAAATATATTTTTAGTGGTACTGATCCATTACTCAGTGATTAGTGCATATGTAGACCCAATAAAAAAAGGTGGATGTTTCCTCTTTATGGACTCAATAGAATTTTTTCCCTCATTTGATTGTTTGGATTTTCAAAATGATTCATAGTTTGAGAAAGTTTTATAAATATTGTAATGATATTATATATTCTATAACCCAAAACATTTGGTTGCATAGGGGGAAATTCATTGTATTCCCCATAATATTCATTATTAACATGGTTTCTTTAGGATCCAACCATTAAATAAAACCCCAAACCATAGTGTGAGAACTATTAATCATAGTGATACATCATATAACCATGAAAATAATTTATAAGATGTCTAAATCATGACATGTTATTTTCATTCTATGACACCATAGGTTTAAACTAAGTCATCCATTATTATAATATATTCAAATCCTTTATAATGTATCATAAAGAAAATGTGAATTAACCCATGAATATCCCCTATGAGTGTCTAGTTAGGTGTGCAGTCTTAGTCCCACTCATCATAAACCGGTGATGATCAAGTTAATACCTAATTTACCCCACTGAGAGATGTTAAACCTAGATGCATCTATGTCTCAGCCACATCCACTTTATACTATCTATATAGAGATATATTTTCTATTAATACCACACTCTTTTCTATACCATAACTTTAGTGTTATACTATACTTAAGATTATTGTAAGGGTTCTCACTAAATTGTTCTCATACTAGTTTCCAAAAAAAATTAAACCTCCCTCTAATACAAATTGAGGAAATCCAATCATTTCATATATAAATATTACATCTTGTTATTTGAATATTCATTATATATTATTGTGATCCATGCCAAAACTGTGCAGGTTTAGTGACTTTGGATACTTGGATACATAAACAACTAGTGCATAAAATATCGACATCTTCTATCAGTATGTTCTTGATAATGAGAACCCTTATTGAACTTATCATACTTAAAATCATTCTTCTTATCCTGTGGAAAATAAAACATAATAAAGGGTGATCGTGGATACTTAGAAGGTGTGAACATGGGATATATTAATGATCATTTAAGAATAACATGGGAATAAAGGTATAATAACATTATCTTAACTTTTGAAAACCATACCCAACACTTCATAGATCATAATCATGGGTCATGACATAAATCTTGGTAGTTCATAAGACATGAATCATAAATGAATTAAATATCATGATCTACAAGAGAATAACATTGTAATAATATCATGTTATAAAATGATTTCATAATGTATGGTATTGTCATGACCCCCTCCCTCTAAAAATTCCCCTTCAATGATAGGAATGAAGGAAGAGAGATAATGACCCCTGAGTCCAACCACTAGTAGGCCCTGGGGTGGTGACTAGCCCCAAGGGTACAAATATCTCACATTATGGGAGGCATTACCCTTTATAATAAAACCAATATCAGGAGATATGATGGTACATCCCAAAAAACCCCAAGTACTATATATATTAAAGAAATCCAAAATATATTCCATATTCATATTAAAAATATAACTAATACAAAACAAATGTCTCCAAAGTAAATATCAAAGAACCAAGGCTCTGTAGCAACACGGAAACTATCCCAAAGTCTAAGCTAGTAATTCCCATCACGGTCCACATAGTCCTCTTGATAACCTAAAAAATATATATACATAAGGTGAGAATACAAGTATACTCATTTGGAAAAATGAAGGTCTCTCAAGCACAAGTGGGAGAAGCATACTAATTCCCCTATGAGAAAACAACAGAAACCAACAGTACCAAGTAATGAATACTAGCCATCCCAACCTCACCAAGGCATATTCACCAAATAATGCAAGTTAGGTAAGGTAATATAATAATCACATCGATGTTTGGGTAAAATACACCACTTCCCATGGGTTAACTAATAATATGCTAATGGAAAATATCCTGGTGCTTCCAAGCTCTTCCACAAGCCCCACATCATAGCCCGCTCGCACACACCTGGGCCTCAGAGCTAGTCCTACAACCTAGGAAAATGAAGTTCACCACATCCCACCCACAAACACATGGGCCTCAACTATAACACATCTAGCCCACATACAACGGGGGAACAACCATACCTTATCTCAAAGACACCTAGGAAATAATACCAAATCTCATCTCATAGAAACCTGGGAAAGAAAACCACACTCACAAACACCTGGGCCTTACAGCCACACCACAACCTACCAGAATAGTCTTAGGCTACCAATGCCTAGATAAGGGAGTAGGTAAGAGCCAATAACCATAAATCCATCCACCCACCATGATTTTGGGAAAAGAAACCCTCCCCTGTGACAATGGGCGTGTTCATCACATAGTGCTCAACTAGGGTGGGGTGAATATAGAAATATCATAGAAGTACAAGTATATAGATATTTATCAAACACTCATCCCAGCCTATGGGTTTTTTCAAAAAAACAACCATCCCAAAAAAATCGCCTAGGGAACTACCTCGAAATGCACAACTATATAACAATCCACAATTCAATTCATAACCCCATCCAACTAATTTGACCAATTATCATTCTTTATTAACAAATCCATTTATTCATTTCATCCCTTCCAAAGAAACTACCAACCAAATCACACAACAAACAACAAAATCAAGAAAAAAAGTGGAAGAAAATTATGAAAAAGTACTCACTCCACACTTCCTTCTCACTTAGAACCCATTCCAACCACTAAATTCATCATTCTTCAATGTAATTCCACCCAAACCATCATCTCAATAAATCAAAACCCCAACTCATAGAAAAACCTAGAAACACATATCATCACAACCAAACCTGACAGCCTCGCTGCATAACTCCATCATACCTCTAACTTTTAGCAACACAACAAGCCACAACCTAATAAAGTCCCACTATACAACACTGCTCAGCCATTTTAGAAACAAAAAATCTTATCACTTGAGATTCCATTACATCACCCAAACCACCCCACACACAGTCGTTCTCTCAATCCCAACACCACAGAACCACACAGAGCACAATATAGAACAAACCCACAGACAGCTCACATCCACACCAAAAAAATCAATGTGTATTCAGATTTAGAAAACACTAATTCCTTAATTCCACTTTGATAATTTAGGGGACATCACAAAAAATGGTCAACCCTGAGGGATCCATGTATTTAACCAAATATACATGGTAAAACAATTTCATATATACACAGTTATTCACCCAAGATCAATAACAATTATTCACAAGACATCATTGATACGCAAACAAAACCCACCAATGATGATGATTTTATGTAGGTATATAGGCCATAAAATTCACAATATTAGTTAACAATATGACATAATCATGCATTACTTTTCCCCATCCCCTTTCTATTATTTTTTAATAGGTTTGGTTTGTGTTTTTTAAATTTTTATTCAACCATATTAACAAGGAGAAATCCATACACACACCCCACATGATATGCAAATAAAATATAGATGAAAGGATCTACACCTCGAAGAATATATGATCATCACCTCCTCCTTGAGCTAAAATAGGGGGTGTGCAAGGCTTCAAGGGAATGTGATCCATAGGTGAAACATAGGCACACGACTTCTTGGATAAGAAAGGTTCAGGGGAGTCTGGTATCAAGGGTAAATGGAAATTTAGAATGAGGAATGGGTCTCGGCTTTAGAAAGGAAAAATCATATATCAACGGAAGAAATGGTTTTAAAATCCATTAAAGTTGTATCACGATTAATAACATGTGTTTTGACTATATAAAATCCTCCCATGCATTAGTAATTTAATGATATATTTTATATCCTTTAAAACATCTTCAAAATCACATAAATATATAATTAAACTCAAATCACGTCAAATAAAATATTAAAGGGAAAAACTGGAAAAACTTGAAAAAACTAAAATTTGGAAAAATATCAGAAATGAATCACCATTGGGTGAGTCACCAATGTGAGATACTGGTGGTGATTCACTATTCGGTAACATACCCTTCAGTGAGTCACCATTCGAGGAGTCACTATTTAGTGACCTACCATTTAGTGAGTCACCGTTCAGTGAGTCATCATTTGGTGAGTCACCATTCTGTGAGTCCCCATTAGGTGAGTCACCATTCAGTGAGCTACTTTTTGGTGAGTCACCATTGTACAACTTTCCATTGGATGACTCACCAATGTGACCCACCATTGGACAACTCACTGGTGCAACCCATCGTTGTGAGTCATTGGTCCAGACTCACCGTCAGAAACCTACCATTAGACAACTCATTGGTACGACCCATTATTTCTAGTCATTGGTCCTAACTCACCGTCAATGACTTTCCATCCCTAAATCACCATTGGAAAAACTAGATTTTGAACAACTCAGGAAATGAGTCATTGTTGCCTCCTAGAACCCTCAAGCACTAGATTTTCACAATGTAATTGACCAAAGAGGTTCGGTCCATTACATTAGATACCTCTCAAACTATTATCTCCCTTGAGAATTCAAAACCAAACCCAGAAGAAAGAGGGGTCCGAACAACCACCCAATAAGGTACCTCTCAAGGATCTTTCTATACATGAAACAACACTACTATCTGGACACCCCAAGGTCCAATGATAAACCACACTATGTTGTTCAAATGGTGGATTGAAACCTCAACATCCAAGAACAACTCCTATGACATTTAATACCTCAACAGACAAAAAGATACACTACAAAAGTGCCATAATCCACACTGTCTGGACATATGAATCTAGGAATTCCTTTTTCTATGTCAAGATACTATCCAATCTAGGTGGAACTCACTCTATCGCATGGTTTTAATCGCATCTCAATTAATGTTTATCGATTAAGAATCAATTACTCACTTTTCCTCATGAAAATACTTAAGCATACATTCCACCATACACATCACAAAGTAAGTAGAACAACTCATTATATAAAACAAGGTTAAAACATCACAAAACAAGATGAAATAGAGAAAAAAGAAACTCAAAACAATTATGGGTATTGGGAATGCATTTGCGTCTCCCTTTCCCAAGTACACTCCTCTAGGCCACCATGCCTCCAAAACACATGAACCAAGGGAATGGTCCATCCATGAAGCACATTCTCCGAATGATCCTAGATATCCAGTGGTCATTCCACAAATATTATGTCATCCTCAATGTTCAAAAATCCCCATTAAATGATGTGGGAGTCATCGTGCAGGTTCTGATGAAGAATATAGACATGAAAAACATTGTGGATCCTCTCCAACTGTTGTTTCAATTCCAACTAGTATGAAACCTCGAAAACTCATCCCAACACATCAAAGGGTATAATGAAGCTTGTAGAAATCGTTCCCCCTCTACCAAACCTCCATTTCCCACATCGAGGGGAAACCATCAAGAACACATTGTCCCCAACCTCTACCTTCAAGGGCCTCATCCTACAATCGGTAAACTACTTATTCCTGTCTTGTTATACCTTCATCCTATCATGAACAATTTGAACCTTCTCTATTGTGCCCTGCACTACCTTAGGATCAGGAATAGTTTTTTCTCCAACTTCTGTCCAGCACAAGGGTGAACGACATGGTCTTCTATACAAAGCTTCAAACAAAGCCATGCCAATGAAAGATTGAGGGATATTATTTTAATAAAACTCCACCAAGGATAGTTGTCACACCCACAATATTCCAAAGTCAAAGATGTATGCCCACAACATATCCTCCATCGTTTGGATAGTTCTCTATGTCTTCCCATTTTTCTGAGGGTGAAATGCAGTGTTGAGGCGTAGCTAAGTGCCAAAAATACACTATAATCACCCCATACTTGTGAGGTAAAACATGTATCCCAATCCAAAACAATGGATCTCAAAACTATAGGTATCTGCACCACCTCATTTATGTACCTAATGTTCAAGGCATCTACTATGCCAAACTCCTTAATCAATAACAAGTGATCCGATTTCATCAAACAATCCACTACTACCTAAATCAAATCACAGCCTCCCTAGTCCTTCGGTAATCGTGTGATAAAATCTATTGATATGTCATCTCATTTCAACTCAAGGACATCTAGGGGCAGCAAAAAAACCATCGGGAACAAAATGCTCAGCCTTCACCTAATGGAACACTAAAAACATTACCACTAACTCCACCACTTCCCATATAACTTTGGGCCACCAAAACCGATCCATCAAACCACGGTACACTTTAGAAATTCATGGGTGTACCGCCAAAGGTGAGCTATAAAACTCATGGAGGACTCCCTCTCACATTTCCATTAGAACAAACAACCTTACATGTTGTAGAATCTGATTATAACCATCCTCTATCTGTCCCTCTGAATCATTACCCTGGTCAACACGATCGCGCATCACCTATGCCTTTGAGTCTCCCCATAGAGACTCCTCCACCTACTACATTAGAGATGAATATACCATCATCTAAAAAAAATAGCCTCCACCTCCTTTTATTCCTGCATCTAAGTGCAAGGAAACCAACTCCTAAATCACCTTCCAAGTATCCCCATATTCCCAAACAACATCCTTCTATGAATTCATGCTCAAAGAATCATCCAAAACATTCCCCTTTCTTGAGGTGTAATAGATCATGAAGCCATAGTCCAAAAGAAACCCCATCCACCTCCACTGTCACACATTTAGGTCTCTCTAAAAAAAGATATACCTCAATCTCTTATGATCTGTGATGACCAAAATTTTCTCCCCAATGAGGTAATGCCACCACAACTTCAGCATAAACACCACCACCACTAGCTCTAGATCATGGGTTTCATAGTTATATTCATGGGTACTTAACTTCCTAGACCCATAAGAGATCACTACTAGCTATTCCATCAGCACACTTCCTATTTCCAGAAAGGAATCATCACAAAACACCTCAAACATCACCCCTTCCTCTAGAAATGAAAGCATTGTGGCACTGACCAACTTCCCCTTCAGATATAAGAAGGTTTCCTGGCACTTATCACTCCAAAAAAACCCTGGACCTTTCTAGTTAGATATGTCAACGGAGCTACAACTCAAAAAAAAAATCAGGTATGAACCTCTAGTAATAGCCTTCCAGACCGAGAAAACTATGAATCTCTGAAACATTCGTGTGTGCTACCCAAGAAACAACTTCATCGACATTCGACAAGTCCACTATTACACCTTTTTTCGACACCACATGTCTAATAAAATTGACACCATGTGTCCAGAACTTACACTAGAAAAACTTTCTATAGATCTGGTGGCGTTGAAGAATATGCAAGATAGTTTTGAGATGCTCGGTGTACTCCTCTTCTGAATTTGAGTAAATCAAGATTTCATTGATGAATATAATGATGAACCAATCTAGTAACTCACCGAAGACATAGTTCATGAGTCCCATGGATATGGTCAGTGCATTAATAACACTAAAAGGAATGACTATGAACTCAAAGTGCCCATACCAGCATCTGAAAGTAGTATTCAGGATATCACCCTCCATCACCCTCAACTAGTGATATCCAGACCACACATTGATCATGGAAAACCATCTTTCCCCTCTCAACTGGTCAAAAATATCTTATATCCTTGGAAGAGGGTAATGGGTCATGACCGTCACCTAGTTAAAACTCAATTAGTCTATGAAAAACCTCATACCACCATCTGCCTTCTTTACAAACAACACTGGAGCACCACACAGTGACACACCAGGCCATATAAAACCTTTCTACATCAGATCATCTATCTAAATCCTTATATACCATACCTCAAATGGTTCCATCCAATAAGGATCCATTGAGATCGAAGAAGCACTTGTCTATAAGTATATCCTAAACTCAACATCACATCAAAGGGGTAGAGTCACAACCTCCTCAAGAAAAACACCCAATAACACTCCAACAACTCTAGGGACTTCATTTTCTACAACTTCTATAGACAGCTTAGCACAAAAGGAAAGAAGAGGTTGGACACGCCGACTTCCCACCTGATACATCTGCTCACTGACGAAGGCCACATGTTGAACATATATGTATGAAAACATGACTCTTATCTAGAAGAATTAAATAATAGAATACATAGATTAAAACCATTTTATTCCAATTATGACATCGTATTGTTGCATCTGTAGAAACAAAATATCCCCACGGGACTAATGCGGTCTCATCATCAGCCTACATCCCTGACACACATCAAATAAGTTGGTCTGGCCTCCAACATGACTAATCAACACTAGGGGCATGGGAATCCACTCTATGTCTAGTCCCATTGCATGGGCTCGATCGGGTTTAACAAAGGATTGTGGATCTCCTGAATCAAACAAAGTGAACGAAATAGTACTGAACATAATGATCATACCTTTAATGATCACTAGACCTAATAGGTTTACTGTGTCTGCGACGTGAAACTAACCATTACCAGATCCTCTACCTCTCTATTAAAGACCACCTCCTTGACCATGCCCAAGTAGTGGTCCCTGAGTGACACCTTGAGGTCAGCCTCTACTTACTATGTCTCCCCTCGGTGGAGTGTGAGCTTGTTGTCCTTACTGCTAGAACTACCCTTTCAAGAATTGCTGTTGAGGAGGGCACTGGACCTGCCCACCTCCACCATACTAAGATTGAACATCCATCAGGCTTTGAAACTAAATATTCCCATGGGACTCATAGGATAAACACCTATGTCACATGTTCATGGGAAAATCACAAGGACCTGAAGGCCGAAACAGGAACCATTGAGGTTGACTCCCTATTGGCCAGAACCTAGAAGGCCCTTTCACTTGAGACCTTCTACCGATAGCCTTTCCCTTAGAATAATCCTATTGGATCCCCTCTCACGGTATACCGCATCGCGAGTGCATCCATTAAACTAGCTCTACCATCTTATGAACCTCCAATTACGTTATAAAGGTAAAAAGAGTAAATGCATACTACAGAGAAGTATTAAGTGCATCCTCTAGATGTATTACATGAGAATCTTTATCTGTAAAGAGATATGGGAAAAAATGAATGTGATCTTTGAACTTAATACCCATCTTCCATACTAACATACTACCCTGCTGGAGGGAGAGTAACTCCTACCTCTTATCAGCCTTCATAGTCGATGAAATGAATTCGGCTCGGAACTCCCTCTAGAAATCAACCCACAGAACGTAATCCTCCTTCCTCTCCCCTAGGTAAAAATTCTAACAATGATGTGTGGATACCCTCATCTGGCTCACTACCAGAGGAACCAAGTACTCCATTAGAGACTAAATCAACCTGAAGTTGATCACTTGCTCCTCAAGCCAACTCTCTGTATCCATGTATGAAATTTTTCCTTCGTACTTTCCCAGAATCTACCTCTAGAAAGCACACAAAATCTTCTACCACTATTCATCCTCCTCTACTTGATCAAACCTCTATCGATCAGTTGGTTCACCCTACTGATCCTCCACTGCCTGCACTACACGTAGACGACAACCGAGTTCCATGGCTAAAAAAGGTAAACAAGGAACTCCTAATCCCAAGTAGTATGGAATTTTATTTAAGATTCATTTTAACTCATTATTTATTTAAATTCCCCAAAAATCCCAATTCAAATAAGAACACTGGTCATTATAATTCATGTACCTTTAGTATGGCCTCTTCCCTGAAAATGTTGTAGACTCACTTTTTTGTTCGGTAGAATAAGAGTCCTTGCATTGGATCACAGGTGGGGCTAAAAATATTGTGTCATAATCGGTCTTCCCAGAACTATGTCACACGCCAAGATCACCTAACACTGTTTCCCTACCAACCCATGAAATAATCATTCTTCCTAACTCCAAACATCATACTATCTCTCAACCATCACATATGATATCATTCTATCATGACCCCCCTCCCTCCAAAGATTCCCTTCCTGTGCTGGTAATAATGGAAGAGATATAATGACCCTCGAGACCCACCTCTAGTAGGTCATAGGGTGGTAACTAGCACCAAGGGTAAAAAGAGCTCAAACTATGGGTGGCATTACCCTTCATAATAAAAACAAGATTGAGAGATAATATGGTCCATCCCAAACAACTCCATTTATTATACATATATATAAAAGAAATCCAAAATATATTACACAATAATTTTTAAAATATAATTGATACAGAACAAAAAAAATTCAAATAAAATACCAAAAAAAATGCTAAGCAGCGACACAGAAGCTATCCCAAGGTCTAAGCTAGTAATGCCCACCACGATCCATGTAGTCCTTCTGGAAACCTGAAAAATGTTTTATATATGTATGGTGAGAAGATGAGTATACTCAATAAGAAAAAACCAAGGTCTCTTGTGCACAAGTGGGAGAAGTATACTAATCAGCCTATGAGAAAACAACAGTAACCAAAAATACCAAGTAAATAATACTATCTATTCCAACCACACCGAGGCATTATCACCAGATAACGCAATTCATGTAAAGTAATATAATAATCAAATCAATGTTTTGGTACCCCATACCACTACCCACTAGATAACCTCTCATAACCTAATAGAAAATGTCCTGGAGATTCCACACTCTTCCACAAGCCCTATGTCTCAACCCGCCCACACACACCCGGGCCTCGGATCTAGTCCTACGGCTTAGGAAAATGAAGCTCACCACATCCCACCCACAGACACCTAGGCCTCAACCATAACACATCCCTCACACAAAAACCTAGGACAAAATCATAAATTATCCTAGATAAAACTGTAAAATCACACCAAATATCATCCCTCAGACACCTAGGAAAGCACACCTCACCTGTAGACACCTGGACCTCACAACCGCACCACAACTTTCCCGAAGAGTCTTGGGATACCAATTCCTAGAAGAGGGAGAAGGGAAGAGCCAATAACCATCCATCCATCCTCCCATCTAGATTTTGGTAAAATAAACCCTCCCCCATGACAATGGGGGTGTTCGGAATATAGTTCTCAACAAGGGTGGGTGCGTATAAAAATCACAATGAATTACAAGTGTATATATATGTATCAAACACTCGTCCCAAATTATAGGTTTTTTTAAACAGAAACCATCCCACAAACAAACATTTTCTACTACCATTAAATGAACAACTACACAACAATCCATAATTCAATTCGTAACCCCATCCAACAAATTTATCCAATTTTCATTATTTATTAAGAAATCTATTTATTCATTCCATCCCTACTTAGGAAACTACCAACCACAGCACACAACCAGAAACACAACCGAGAAAAATAGAGGAATAAAACTATGATAACGGAATCTCTCCACACATACTCCTCACTTAACACCCATTCCCACCACTACCATTATCATTCTTTAAATTAATTCTATCCAAACAATCATCTCAACAAAGAAAAAACCCAACTCTAGCCAACCCCAACAACACATCTCATCCCAACCAAACCTGGTAGCCCCGCTACATAACTCTATCACACCCATCATAATCAGTAACACAATAAGACACAACTCGATGTAGTCCCATTGCAAAATAGTACTCAACTATTTCAAAAACAAACAATCTATCAACCTAAGATTCCATTCCCCCACCCAAACCACCCCATGCACAGTTGTTCTCTCAACCCCATAACAACACAACTACACAAGGCACAATATAGAACAAAACCACACATAGCACATAGTGACACAAAATAAATAAATATACGTTTAGAATTAGAAAACACTAAATATTTAATCCCACTTTGATAATTCATGGGTTATCATAGAGAAATTTTGATCCTTAGGCATCCATTTATTTAACAAAATTTATGTGGTTAACCAATTTCTTATATACACAGTCGTTCACACAAGATCAACAAAAAGTATTCACAATCCATCACAGATTCACAAATAAAGACCACCAATGGTCATGATTTTTAGTAGGCATATAGCCCATACAATTCAAAATATCAGTAGACAATAATACATAAACATGTGCCAATTTTCCCCAACCCATGTTTATTGTATTGTAATAGGTTTTATTTATCTTTGTAAAATTTGGATTCAACAATATTTATAAGGAGAAATTCTTACACACACCCCACATGATACACAAATAAAATAGAGATTAAGGGATCCCTACCTTGAAGAACAGATGATCAACAATTCCTCCTTGAACCAAAATAGGGGGTGTACAAGACTCCAAGGAAACACGATCCAAGGGTGAAACACAGATGCATGACTCCTTAAGTAATAAAGGTTTAGGGATTTCCCATAGAAAGGGTAAAGGGAAACATACAAGGAAGTCAATTTCTCAGGTTTAGAAATGCCTGATCCTATACCAAGAGAAGAAACGGTTTCAAAAGCCATTAAAGTTGGATCATGATCAAGGCTACACATTTTGTCAATATAAAAGCCTCTAGATAGTTAGTAATTTAAAGATATATTTTATATCTCTTTGAAATGGCCTTAAAATCACTTAAATATGGTAATAAACTCAATTCATTTCAAATAAAATGTTAAAGGGTTCAAACTAGAAAAACTGGGAAAAAATATGAAATTTGTAAAACTGTCGATAATGAATCAGCGTTGGGTGAGTCGCTGGTGCGAAATACCAGTGGTGATTCACCATTCAGTGACCTACCATTTTGTGAGTCTCCATTTGTTGAACTATAGTTTAGTGAGTCACCATTTAGTGGGTCACCAATAGGTGAGTTACCGTTTGATGAAATATTATTCTGTGAGTCACCACTGGAAGACTCACTCTTGGATGACTCACAGGTGCGACCCACCATTGGGCCACTCACCGGTGAGACCCACCATTGTGAGTCATCAGTCCTAACTCACAGTCAGTGACCTATCATTGGATGACTCACTGGTGAAACCCAAAATTGTGAGTCACTAGACCGGACTCATCGTTAGAGACCTACCATCCCTTACTCACCATTGAAAAACAAGTTTTAAAAAATTCATAAATTAATCCATTGTTGCCTCCTAAAACACCTCAACCACCAAATTTTCACAAAGTAATGTACCATATAGGTTTGTTCCATTACATGTATAATCTTAATCCTTTAAATATTCTATCAAGGATACCCGCCAAGACATTCATCACTTGATATCTTTGGGCTAATCACCTGTGTACCTGCTTTAGGCTTGGGATAACCACATATGTACCCTATTTTGGACATGGGATAAACTATTATTTACCCTTTAAGATCATAAAAAAAATAATCTTTACCAATTCACTATAGGTATATAATGGACCCACCAATCAAATAATCATAATCCATTCATATGTACTCCATAAGATGATAAAAACATTTACATTTAATTATAGATTAACCCGTGGAAAAGAAAATGATTTTCATCAATATGTAAACATAAAAAAAGTAAACTATAAGGTTAAATAATAAGTATAGTATTATTAGATCATATCCTCGGTGAATTATAATTAATATTGGTGGATTTAATTATAGATAAAAATTCCTTTTAAATATCATTGAGTCATTTCTTGAAAAAAATAACATTTTCATTTTGAAATCACTTAGATAAAATATAAAAAAACTAATATATTAAGGAAATAATTTTATTTAAAAATTAACATGGAAAATTTTAATGAGTGATTCAAATAATTGAGTGTATTTTAAGGTGTGAAATTTTATACATGTCATGTATGTTAAAATAAAGATTCCATTCACATTTTCAATAATAAAGTAAAAAATACATTGTTCGACAAATAACAAGAAGATTTATTTTTAAAAAAATTATAATGTAAAAATGGATAAATTTTTTTTAGTAAATCATTTTATAATAATAAAAAAATACTAAATACATTTTAGAAAAAATGTGGACATAGAAGAAAAATATTCCTACCCAAAGTGAAAAACCAGGTCAATTTTCTTAAAAAAACATTCTTTCGGACTTTTGAGTACCTAGGGAGAGGAAAATGAATGGAAAACATGAAATCTCAATAAATAAATATATGAGAAGAAAATAAATAATATTAAGGATATATATGTGTGTGTCATATAATTTAACCATCAGAAATTATATCATAACCAATCCCTATAAAAATGAGATATAACGTAAAAATATTACCATTGTAGAAAATTTAGAATAAAAATCCATTGGATGAGAAAATTTGAATCATAACATTAATTAACTTGAATAAGGATATATATAGGAAATAACATGTTAAATGGGTAGTATATACACCTCATAAAAATAAATAGAAGTACAACATCAATCAGGTCTCAATGAAACAATATTGAGATGAAGAACCCTTACCTCAAGTCTAGCTTGCTTTGTAAGTGATCTAACCACATTTATAAAAAATTATAATTTATTATAATTCTATATCAGAACCATATTCATACTTATAATACCATAAATGTATTAATTATAACATCTTATCATCCATTGATTAAAAATTATTTATTAAAATCATTGTTTTGGGTTATAACTGTTCCATTTTTTCATGTATGTTTTGATTCATATGTTATGCACCATGAATCTTTATCGTGGTTATATCATTTTAATAATGTTAATAATGATATAAATATAATATATATATATATATATTCATTATATAAATATTTATAACCATCTATACAATGTAGATAATGAAAAATTATTTCCACAACTCATGGAGATGGTAGTCTGTATGTTCACACGATTGATGTTTCCACTTTTTGATGGATGGAATGAAAGAAAGTTAAATAATAATTAACATTAAAAAAATTGTCATATCATAAATATCATATATATTCATTAAATCTATCTTTATTACCATCCCTGTAAATTGTAAATGAAAAATGAATCACATCACTTCATGGAGGTGGTAGTCCACACATAAGCATGAGCAACGTTATCATTTTACAAAGGATGGTGTACAAGAATTTAGATAAGATATTATAATTAAATAAGTATATATTTTTCATAAATTTAATATATATACATTAAAACCATCATAATAACCAACCATGAAAGTTGGTGTTGTAAAATTAATCATATCCCTATGTGGAGGTGATAGCCCCACATACACATGAGTGATACTTTCATTTCAAATTTATTTTAAGTGAATGAGAAATAGTTTTGTAATAATATTAATAAAATATTATTATATTTATGATAATTCACTCGTCTCTTTATAACGGATACAATAGGTTTAAAGAATATGAATGAAGAAATACAATTGAAAGAGATCAGTTAACATTTATACCTATTCTTTGAGAGACCTCCTCTGTATTGAACCATAATCATTGATATATTGGTATTAAAAGAAGACCAAGGGATCTATAACAAAAGTATCGAAGCTATGATGGTATTGAAATAGTGATTTTCTAGGCAAGAAGGCTCAAAATTTTTAAATAAGGATGAATATGGGGTTCCCTTTTATAAGGGAGATGACACACAAGAAATTACTTAAAATATTTAAATATAGTTAATGTATTTATCAACTATAATGATTCAAAATAGACAGGTATTTTAATTTAAAATAATATAGGGTTAATTTTCCTTCAACCAATAATAATTATAAATTTTTATGTGAAAATATTACCCTTATCGCTTAGTTCGACACCATGGTAAACTCATTTTAACATAAATTGTGGTAATAAATTTTTACTATTTTTAATATTCAATACGAATAAAAATTAAAGATTAATAATTACAACATATATTTGTCCTGATTCCAAATATTGATTCCATTTTATATAATTTTGTTTCTATAAGTGTAATAAATTAGTATTAGAATAAGCTTGTGAAATTCAATGAAAACCCATTTTTAGAAAAATACATTTTTAAGCATAAAATTGAATTCATTCTTATTACATATCTAGTAAAAACCATAAAATGGGTGTTAAAAATTATCAATGTATATATAATCTATATATTTAATTAAAAACATTAATCAATAATGCTTTATTTTATTTATTAAAATAAAACCACTTTGTACATTTAAAATAATTTTTTTAAAATAAATTCTTTGACATTTAAATGATCTTATCTTCATTCTTAACCATTGGATATATTAGGCCCAAATTTTGTTTTGTTTGTATTTGTTTTCAATCAATATGAATGATAAAGATGGAAAGGATGTTGATGAATGAGAATTCAGAATAAAAAGGATTGAAAGAAGTGTTTGTTTTATGGATGATAGGTTTTTCTTGGAAAAACGAAATGCATTCTGATTCACTTTGACTCTGAAAACAATTGTACTAATTGTGGTTTTGATATAAATAGTAATCACTATAAAATTAAATTGAAGAAATGTGATGAGATGAACTGACTTTGAATGTGAAAACATCTTGCTATAATTTGATGGTCATCAGATTCACTCTGAATATGATGAGAAATAGTTATTTGTTTTGCTAGAGAATCGGAGTCACTATAACTATGACTGAATTAATTGTGATGATGCCTTACTGATTTGTATTTCATATAAATCTTTATTTGTATTGATAAATTGTGGTGAAAGCATGATAGAAGGAACGATGAGTAAAATAGATGCTTCCAATCAGAAAAAAATCATATTTATATTGTTTTTAAAAACAATCAGAAAATAATTGTATTCATATTGTTTTTAAAAAAAATCAAAAAAGAATCATATTCAGATTTAACATATCTAGATGACAGAGGGAAAGAAGTGGTATCAATTGTTTTTTAAAACAATTAGAAAACAATTTTATTTAGATTTAAAAGGCAGTGTTGATTTTCTTTCAAAATAATCACATCCAGATTGTATCTATTTTCTTTCAAAATAATTGGATTTTAGGTGATAGTAAAAAAGGGTGTCGATGAAAGGTGGGATGGATGAAAAGTGGTTCCAATGGGAAAGGTGGTGCCGATGGAAAGTGGTGTCGATCTAAGTGGTGCTGATGGAAGAGTTTATGCTAATGGATGATGAGACACATATTGTGTCTCAAATATTTAGGGAGAAGAAAAGGAAAGATATGGCATCAATTATAAAGGAATCATATTAATATTGTATTTAATCGTATCCGAGAAGATCATCATTTTTAGATTTTTTTTGTATCGTATCATGTATGATCATCATTTTCAGATTATATTCTATCATATCTAGGAAGATCATCATTTTTAGATTGGATTGTATTGTATTCAGGCAGATCCTTGTTTTCATATTGTTTTGTATCATATCTAGAAAGATCATCATTTTCATATTGTATTTGATCATAACCAGGAAATGATTATAATGAGAAATGATCATAGATGAGAATGATCATAACTAGAAATTATCATAACTAGGAATGATTAAAACTTGGAATGATAAGATCCAAAATGATCGTAATCAGAAATTATCGTAACCCGAAATGATCCTATCCAAAAATTATCATACTCTGGTTTGATTTCAAATGACTTCATCAAGTGGGGTAAGAGTCGAATTTTTTTTCTTCATATGAATTTTCAATGGGTTCAAGTTCCATCAATAGAAGAGAAGAAGAAGAAGCTTGTGTTTTAATTGAATCAATATTTGTGTGAAGAAAAGAGTTTTTTGTAATGAATAAAAAGGTTACAATACCTTCCAATCAAATTTAGATTATGTTCAAGTTGATCCTTAGTGAATTAAAAGTCATGAAGGTAGTCATGATTCAAGAACTGGTTTTGGAATGAATAACTGTTTCTCAAGTGGTTCAAGAGAAAAAAAGAGAAGATGATTGTTGAATGATTTGTCGAGGGGGAGCTGAACATTCAAATAAAAAATTTTGATTCAAATGAGTTCTGAGAACCGTATTCAATAATCAATATGAGGAATCATAATTATCTGATCAGACCCATGTATACCCAATAATTGAAATCATTCTCAACAATTGAAATGGGATTCTGAAGAAGAAGAGGTGAAGATTGTGGAAGTTTCATGAATAATTGAGAAGCGTTGATGAAGTCAGAATTTCCATAATATTTCAGGTGAAATTCAAATTTTGGTGAATTTGTGTGAGTGGAAAATATTTTGGGATTCCCGCCTAATATATTTTTGTGTCACCTATAAAAGGAGGAGGTACTTTGTACTTTTGGATGATGATCACTGTTCACAACAGAGGAGAATGAAGCTCTGGGTTTAAAGAGAGAAGAAGTGGTGAAGTGTATTCATCTTGACTTATGTTATAATGTGTTCATCATATCAGGATGAATTAATCGGTTTCAAATTTTTCATACTGGGTGTCTTCGTATTGGGCTTCTCAGGCTGAGGAATAATCATACCGAGTCTCTCTATTAGTATCACGTTTTGAAGTGGTGCCAATTCTATTTGTCATGAATATTGCAAACATGTTTTGAAGTGGTGATGATTCTATTTGTCATAACTATTAAATACATTTTTTGAAGTGGTGTCGATTCTATTTGTCATGACTATTACATACATGTTTTGAAGTGGTGCTGATTTTATTTTTCATGACTATTGCATGCATGTTTTGAAGTGGTGTCAATTATATTTTTTATGACTATTGCATACTTTTTTTGAAGTGGTGTTGATTCTATTCTATTGTATTCAATTGAATGATTGGAACAAGAATAATCGAACTAGGATCATCATACTCAGAGTAATCAGATAGATTGTTTTACATAGTCCAAGAGGTTTTTACTTTTATTCTAGGTAAGGAAAAGAAGAATTGTTTTACAATTGAATACATTTGGTGAATTGAAAAGAAGCTCAGGTAACATGAGTTGTTGTAAAAGAAATTGTATTTCCCTATTGTGCTGGGAGGGTGCACACACACTGGAGGGATTTTTTCACAGTGCTACATGAGTTTAAGGTTATATGAAAATCATCTTAATCCTAGGGTTGTTTTCATAGTGTATTGTATGGTATTGGATCATTTCCAAACCATACCAAGGATGTAGCTATTCTTATTGAATAGTGAGCCTTGTAAATCTTTGTGTTCTTTTCGATGTGTGTTGAGTTTGTTTTCAGTAGGTAATTGAAATCTCTAAGAGTAGTCATAGGTTGTTTAAATTGAAAAGAAACATAAAATAAAAATAGTATCACTGATTCACCCCCACCCCCACTCAGTGATACATTACTCCAACTGGGAACTTTCAGGATCAATAACGTATGGATGGTTGTTAATTAATTCATATAAATTATCAATATTTTTAATTAAAATATTTTTTATTAATCATCAATTATTTTTTTAGATAAAAATACATAACATGTATGAAAATAAATTTCTTCAAAAAAATATGGATTTTAATCATTAAATGGTTTAGTTAAAAAATTAATGATTGTATATTATGAATTAATCAATACATTTTAATTTATAAAAACATTTCTATATATATTTTATAATGTTGTTAATCATATTCATACTCACTAATACAACATGTATGTTATAAAGTTATACTACATGATAGGTTTATTTAGACTCGGGGTTTCATATAAAATAATATATCGAATACATCTGGTTAATTTCAAAGTAAATAAATATAAAATATTTGGGTTTTATAGAATGTTATTCCCTTAGTTTTTTCCCTATGTGACATAGTGTCTTAAAATAGATTACTTAGGAATGTGAGGTTCATATTCATTCTCAATAACTGGAACAAATTTTTGATTAAATTTTTTGAGTGGTTATATATGACCCTTGTTGATTTATGATATGATTTCAGATGTTGTGTGTTTATGAACTATTTCATTGAGATGAGTTTTTTGTGTTTTTTGTAGAGGTAAATTTAATATTTATCTTATGGGGTGATTTTTATGATCCCCTTTTTTATTTCCTTCTTGATTTTTGGTTTTAATTCTCAATTACAAGAATTGTTTAAGAGGGAACTAATGTAATGGTCTAGTTTGTGAATCATTCCATTTTCATATTCCCAAGGTATGGAGTTTTAGAGAGTGAGTTTGTAGTTATCAAAAGGGAAAGTGTTATGTTTTTTCTCACTAGAGGTTCACCGCTTCATGGGGATGGATGAAGTGGTGATCATAGTAGGGCCCATTTTAAATTTGTGAGCATTGTGATCTAGAATTTTATAGATTATCCATGGAGCTCGGTCATTTTAGTTCTTAGTGAACCATGCGGTCTAAAACATCCATGGTGGACGGTGTAGTTATTAGTTGATTTACTTGTATAAAATGGGAATATTATCTACACCTATGGTGGAGGCCATGGTTTTTTTTAGGATTCTAGTGGTTTCCCATTTTCAATATGTAGATCACCACATCCATGGACGTAGCCATTTTCATGGGTGTGGTCATGGTACCATGAAGTAGAGAAGTGTCTGAGTTTTGTGATGGGGAATGGAAATTGTGATCTTGGGTTCTCTATCTCGTAATCCTAGTGATGGTGAAATGTAATAGTGAGGGTATAACAACCCAATAATTTAAGCTTTTAATAAATGTTTATTTATTAATTTGTTTTTTAATTAAGACAAACTAAAATATAAAATATTATAGACATAGATATATTTAATTAATAATTTTATATTTTTTTGATAATTTAAGATGAAATATAAAATATTACCTTTATTTCAAAGAAATTACATTTTTATATTTTAGTAGAAATATATCAATTTCATTATTATATTCTCATGAAAGAAAATAAATTTGGACATTCTTCTCATAAAGAAACTTTTTTAAAACCTCATGTTTTAATATTATATTTTTTTAATATGTTATTAATTTTGAGGAAAAACTATTTTTATATGAATCCTATATAAATACTTTTTCAATATTTTATAGAATCCCTTGTTGAAGTTATATAATATTATTTACTTTATTTTGTTGCTTTTGAGTTACAAATATTTTTCAATACTAAAATTTCTATTATCTTTGAGATAATATTATTTGATTAATATTACATATAAAAATATTATTAAAAAACTTACTATAAAATATTATTAAATAATGATTTTTGGTACTTTGTCTTAAAAAGTAATCAAATGAAAAATATGAAAATACGATTAAAATGATATTCAAACAAATATAATAATAATAATAATGGTTGATTGTATAAAAGTAGATTAAATAATTTATGGATAGTAAATTAAAAATAATTTAATTTCTTAATTTAATAATTGAGTTTTTTAAAATTAATATATATAGATATTTACCTATATATATATATATGAAAAAATAATTTTTTTAAAGAAAAAATGAAATTAATTAAAAAATGAAAATGATAAAGTGATAAAAAAACATGTCATATTCCTCCCTACACCAACACTGACACCACCACTGAAAGCCTCTTCAATGTCCATCCATGTCGTGTTCTCCGAATAAATGTTGGTGACTGCCCACACTGTCACTTCCATATAAAATGAACCCAGTCCTGCCCCTTAAATTTATGACCATATTCTTGAGCACTCCTCATCAACCCTTCAACATCGTTTTACTCCTGATTTTTCTCCCTTTTCATGACCACTTGATCCTGCGACTATGCGTTGGTCTCACCCGCAATTTATTCTAAAGTAGAAAACACGACCCCATTGTCTTCTCAAACCCCCTTTTGGATCCCAAAAACAACAGTGCCAAAACCTACTACTCTATTAACCATCGATTTTTTCCTAAAAAGGTAAACAAATAAAGGGATTTAAAACCATAATATATTAACCTCATCCACCCATAGGGCCCTTTCTTCTCAAAGAAACTTGAAAGATAGTACATACATCAGTTTATATGTAAACAAAATTTAAATTGTGTTCTCTTTATTAAAATAAAATCAATTGTGGTTTTACCCATGATTTATAACAGTTATTTGAACCTATGTATAAGCTTCAACTTACACAAAAAAGATCAATTATTTTCGTTTGAAGAAGAAGGCTTGTCTGAGCCAAGCCAAATTTTTTCCCTTCTATCTAGTTTGAGTACTCTCAGGCAAGGTAGAAGGCCACACCTTCACTTGGTGAAGAAGAACCCACCACCTCCCTCTTCCACCCTTCAGTTTCTAGCACATGTAAGGGGGGTTATTTTTTAAAAACTAATATATATATATATATGAATTGTTTTCAAATTCAATCCCATATTTTCGTACATGTTCAAACTCCATGATTATTTATTTTCAATCCTTCCAGGGGTATAATTATTTTCATAGTTATGCTTATGTAAGGGGAGTTTTCTTATTTCAAATTACATTTTTTATATATATGTATATGTTGATTTCAGATTTCATGTTTATTTTATTTAATTATATACATATATATCTATTATTTTAAATATAAATATCATTTAATTTTATGACTTCAAGTTTCAAGTTTATATTTATGAACATATGTATATTTAAATACCTCTTTAATTTTATATTCTTCAAAACATATATGCTTGTACTTTAAATAATGGAAGTACATTCAATTTATCTTTGAGTAATATTTTTCATAATAATTATGTGTGGGTATAAATATATATATACATATATATATACATTTGGTTATTATTTCATGATTTTAAACAAGAAATTCATTACAAATCATGAATCTTACTCAATTTGATATTTCCAAGTTGAGAAAAGATAAAAAAAATATTTAAAATTGTTTCTTTTATAATTTTTATATAATTTTTCATTAAAAATTATAAGTTGAGGGTATATTTTATTTTTCTTATAATTTCTTAATTAAAGTAAAATTATATATATATATATTGTTAAGATAATTATTTTATGAAAATAGTAGTTTTTCAATTACTATTATCTAAAGAACTATTTTTTGTTCATATATTTTATGTGACAAATAGAATATTCTAAAAGTTTCAAGGGAATTATGCTTTTGATGTGTGAGTGTATACATATAAACACACAATTAATTATAATTGAATGATTTGAAATAAGTAATATTTCATTTCCTTGACAATTTACCGTAAATTCTGGTTATAAACTTGTTTAATTTTAAAAGTTTGAAATGATTTAGAAATGAAATGTTTTATTTTAAAATGTTACTTATTATATTTTTATGTGTATTATATAATTTGGAAAATTATTATTCTAAGAAAGAAAAATTTGAAAATTATTATTTTATCTGAATTTTAATTTACAATTTTTCTTATTTTATGTGAATGGTTTATGTACTTTCCCTAATATTTTATGTGTGAATGAATCAAATTATGAATTAAGAAAATGAGTTATTCGAGGATCATTTTAAATGGTAAAAGTTATTACTTTATATCTTATTTAAATAAAATGTAGTTGGTGAATGAAAGTTTGAATACATGGATGTCCATTATTGTTAAAAATATATGCAAAGACTAAATGACATGATTTTTGGTTGTATCAACTCTTGGAAATGAGTTCCTAAGGATGTTAATGTTTATATATATGTATTTAAAGCATGATTTCATTTTTAAAGGAAAACACCACTGAAAATTTATATATATATATATATATATATATATGGAAATATCAAAAACAAATATTAAAATATTTACATTTGGACATTGTAAACATGAAAGGGGAGTGGTTAGTGAACAAATATTAAGGAAACTGGGAAGGCCCATACACCCTTCAATGTTTGAAGAGGACCCAATGTTTTATTTTCAAAATCTTGCTTAAAATTTTCTGGAAAAAAATCACTAGATTATTTTAATGAATTTTCAAAAGCATATGTATTTTTGAAAGAGTAATATAATGATTTTAAAATTATAATTATTTTCAAAGGGTTTATATCATTTTCAAAAGTTTAACTATTTTTTAAAATTATTATAGTTTTTTCAAAGGAATTTTCAAAATCATTTTTTTGATGTAATTTTCAAAAAGATATTATATTTTGAAAAGTGTTACCAAAATTATGTTTTCAAAATTATAAGTATTTTCAAAATATTTTTAAAGTGTTTTATAAAGCAGTATATTTTTAAATGTATTTTAGAAGGTATTTTTAAAAGTTATAATTACTTTTAAGAATCTTTTTCACTAGATTTTTAAAAACCCATTACTTGCCAATTTTTCTCACCCTATGTTTTATAAAAAATCAGTATCATTTAGAGAATTCATAGAGTTTTGATTTGATAAGGATATAGTAGGAGAAAAGTTTCATTGTTTCCTTTTTACATATTATTATAAATTTCATAAATATATAAGAATGATTATTTTCCTCCAAATATTAAACTAGAAAATATCCCCACATGTAAATGACAAATTTTTTCAATTTTTTTTATAAAAACAATATACATAATTTTTTATATCGGATCTAGAAGTGTGGGCCTGGGGTTTCATAATTGGTGTCAAAGTAACATTTTAGATCAATTTGGATATTGGTACATTTGGTTAAAATAATTTTAGTTTCTAATTATAAACTTTTAATATAACCTTTTAGATTGAGGAAACAACTGAGAGTCAAAAACCACCTTTTAATGTCCTAGGAAGTTAAGTGGCCTTTATAAATGTAAAATTCTAGTCATTGTAGTTTTTTAAAATTATGTAAATGGAATTTCCTAAATTTTATTAAGTACAAAAAATTATTTTTGAGGATAAAATTCTATTTTAGGGGGGTAGAATGTAACAGCCGAAGAATTTATTCTTTAAATACATTTTTATTTATTAATTTTTTTTTAATTAAGGAAAAATAAAATATAAAATTATAAAAAACTATATATATTTCAGTAATAATTTTAGTTTGTTTTGACAAATTAAGATGAAATAGAAAATATTACCTCTATTTTCAGGAAATAATATTTTTATAGTGTAATAGAAATATAATAATTCCTATATTATATTTTAATAAATAAAGATAAATTTGAACATTCTTTGCTTAAAGAAAATTTTCGAAACCTCATGTTTTAATATTATATTTTTTTAAATATGTTATTAATTTAAAGGAAAAAATTCTTTTTATGAATCCTATATAAATTCTTTTCATGTATTTATAGAATCCCATATCGAAATTATATAATATTAATTACTTTATTTTTTTGCGTTTGAGTTACAAATATTTCTCAATACTAAAATATTTATTATATTTAACATATTATTATTTGAGTAATAATATATACAATAATTATTATTAAATAACTTGTTGAAAAATATTATTAAAAAATGATTTTTGTTACTTTGTCTTAAAAAATAATCAAATTATAATTATAAAAATATATTTAAAATTCAATTCACAAAAATGAAATAATAAAAATAAAACAATTTGATTATATAAGAATAGATTAAATAGTTTAAAGATATTAAATTTATAAGAATATAATTTCTTAATTTTATAATTGATTTTTTTTTAATTTTATACATATTGATATTTACCTATATATATTTTTGAAAAAATAATTACTTAGAAAAATTTGAAATGAAATAAAAAATGATAATGATAATGTGATAAAAAAACATGTCATCTACCTCCCTACACTGACACCAACACCACCACAAGAATCTGCTTCACCAATTGGTCGTGCCTTATTCTCTGAATCAGTATCGGTGACTTCCCACGCCATTGTCACTATCTGAAATGAACCCAACTGATCCCCTTCATGGCATTATCAGCTTCTCAAGCATACCTCGTCAACCGCTCAGGGTTATTTTCCTCTTGAGTTGTCTCCCTCCTCGGGACCACTCAATCTTGTGACTGTGAATCAGCCTCACCTGCAAGCTATGTTGAATCCGACAATGCCACACTGTCATCTTCTCAAACCTCCTTCCTGATCACGAAATCAATAGTACCAAAACCTATTAATCTATTAACTATCAATTTTTTCCCAACGATGTAGACAAATAATGGGATTTCAAACCATGATACCTGAACCACATCCACCCATAGCACGCCTTTATTCTCAAATAATCTTGAAATATTTTATGTATTCTTGTTTATATGTGAACAAAATGAAAATCGGGTTTTCTGTTTTAAAATAAAATGAGTTGTTTTTTTTACCCATGATTTATAATAGCTATAGGAACCTGTATATAAGATTAATCTTACATAAAAAGGACCCACTCTTTTGGACTGAAGAGGAATCCATACCCGATCCAAGCCAACTTATTTTCCTTTAATCTGGTTCAAGTACCCTTAGGCAAGGTGGAAGGCCATGCCTCCCCTTGGTGAAGAAGAACATGCCACCTCTCTAATCCGCCCTTCGGTTTCCAGCACATGTAAGGGGAATTTTTTTTAAAACTATTGTATATATATATGAATTATTTTTTCAAATCTATTATATATATATATATTAATTATTTTCAAATTCAATCCCATTTTTTCATACATGATCAAACTCCATGTTTATTTATTTTTTGAGGATTCCAAGGGTATGAGTATTTTCATACTTATGGTTAGGTAAGGGAAATTTTCTCATTTAAAATTACTTGTTTTATATATATGTATATACTAATTTTTTATTTCATGTTTATTTTATTTAATCACATAAATATATATCTATTATTTTAAATTTCAAGATCATTTAATTTTAATAATTCTTGTTTCAAGTTTAGAATTATGTACAAACGTATATTTATATACCTCTTCAAGTTTATGTTCTTCAAAACATATATGAATGTATATCTAATTATGGAAGTAATTTCAATTTATATTTAAGTAAGATTTATCATACAAATGATGTAAGTGTATAAATATATATATACACATTTGGTTACTATTTTATGATTTTAGATAATAAATTCATTAAAAATCATTAATCTTACTCAATTTGATATTTTCAAGATGAGAAAGGATGAAATGTATATTTTAAAAATGTTACTTTTATAATTTTTTTATAATTTTAATTTCAGGATTATAAGGTAATGGTAGATTTTCTTTTTCTTATAATTTTTTCATGAAAGTAAAATTATATATATATATATAAATATATATATATATATATATATATATATATATATTGTTAAGAGAGTTATTTCATGAAAATAGTAATTTTATAATTACTATTATGTACACCATTATTTTTTGTTCTTCTATATTATGTGATAATGAGAGTATTCTCAATGTTTCAAGGGCTTTGTGCCTTTAATATGTGAGTGTGTGTTTATATATATATATATACAATTAATTTTAATTACATGATTTGAAATAATTAATATTTCATATGCATGAAAAATCAACCTAAATTATGGTTATCATCTTGTTTAATTTTATAATTTTCAAATTATGTAAAAATTAAATGTTTTATTAAAAAAATTTACTTATTATAATTTCATGTGTATTATATAATTATGCCTACGATTATTCTAAGAGGGTAAAATTAGATATATATTATTTTATATGAATTGTGATTTACAATTTATATTATTTTATGTGAAAGGATTATGTATTTATCCCAATATTTTATGTGTGAAAGAATCAAATTTTTAATTAAGAAAATTAGTTATTCAAGGATGAGTTTTAAATGGTAAAATTTATCACTTTATATCCTACTTCAATAAAATGTAGTTGATGAATGAAAGTTTGAATACATGGATGTTTGTTATTATTAATAGTCTATGAAAAGACTAAATGACATGAGTTTTGGTTGTATCAAATCTCACAAGTGATTTACTAAGGAGGTTAATGTTTATATATATATATATATTAGTGTATACAAATTTAAGGCATGATTATGTATTTAATGAAAAAACTCCAGTGAAAAATGTATATATATATATATATATATATATGGAATGCTCAAAATGTTTTTATAAAACAATTGGCACTTGGACATTGTAAACATGAAAGGGGTGTGGGGAGTGAACCCATTACTAATGAATGTGGGGAGGCCTAGACATCCTTCAATGCTTTAAGTGGCCCCATTTTTTTATTTTCATAAGCTTGCTTAATATTTTATGGGAAAAAATCACTAAATTATTTTAAATAATTTTCAAAATCATCTGTATTTTCAAAATAGTATTATAAAAATTTTAAAATCTATCGTATTTTAAAAGTCTTTATAGAATTTTAAAAATTGTAAGTATTTTTCTAATGTATTATAGTATTTTCAAATGTGTGTTTAAAATCATGTTTTCAAAGGATTTTTAAATGAATTTTCAAAAATAAATTATATTTTGAAAAGTAGCTTCAAAATTAGGTTTTCAAAATTGTATGTACTTTTGAAGGATTTTTAAATTATTTTACAAAGCTATGTATTATAAAAAGTATTTTAAAAGGTATTTTAAAAAGGTATAATTATTCTAAAAAATATTTTTCACCAAGTTTTTTAAAAAACCCATACGGGGAAATTTTCTCACCCAATGTTTGTAGGATCATTTAGAGGTTTTGTAGAGTTTAGCTTAAATAAGTTGCTAGTGAAAGAAAATTTCCATCGCTGCCTTTTTAAATACAGTATTAACATTGATAAATATGTAATATTTTCCTTTTCCTCCAAAGCCTAAACCCGAAATGATCCTCATTTGTAAATGAATGATTGTTTTTTAGTTTCTTTTTATAAAAAAATATGCAACATTTTTTGTAGAAGATTTGGAAGAATAGGTTTATGGATTCATATAGGTACTCCCCTCTGCAACATGGTGAGAAACCGGGGTAGTAATTTGGTGGGGGGGTGAAATGATGTCTTTCACACTATCGTGCATGATGTAGTGCTGGTCAAAATTGGTCAAAGCAGTATTGGAAAGAATGTGAGGTGTGAATATGGAATTTAAAATAGCCAAAAACATATATCTCTCATGTATTGGAGGTACTATGACCATGGATGAAATCACCATGCTATGGTTGAGGCCTTTCATTATATCTCTATAAATAGTGGGTTAGGTTACCCTTTGAATATTATTTTCTTTCTTAAAACCCTAGGAAACCATTATCCCCCTTGGTGTTCTCTAGTCATTTATATGGATTTAAAACTCTTGTTTCATTGGGATCAGACTCTCTTAAATTAAGGTACTCTATCTTTCTGTTAACATATTTTTCCTTTTCCTTTTCTATTTAGAGGATCACGGTAGAGAGTTTCTCTATTTTTGGGTTTTTATTTGATAATAACATGATAATGTTTTTTAATTAAAAGAGAAACGCCATTTAGCGGTGGTTATTTTTTAATATGGTGGTGGTTTAAACAGCCGCTACATGGTTTGGCGGCGGTTTGAACCACTACTACATGGTTTGGCAGCGGTTTCTGTAAACCGCCACCTAATATGGCATCTCCAATATATTAGCGGTGGTTATATTCATTTTTTGATGGTTTAAGGAAATCATCGTAGCTGCCACATTTCACGGCGGTTTAACTGAGTTTAGCGGTGGTTTTTTATAATCCCTTGATATCACTTTATTCACGATGGTTATAACCGCCGTGAATAAACTCAACTCCAGCGGCCGCATAACCGCCACTGAAATCATGAGAACCATCGTGTAATGAGGCAGCTACAATGCGACTATATAGAGGCGGTTAAAACCGCCATGAAACAGAAAAAAATTAATTTTAGCGGTGATTTTCACCATTTGGCTGTGGTTTTAACCACCGCCAATGTACATTTTGGGGCAGTTAAAACTGCCACTAAAATTGACCAGAAAAAAAAAATTTCATTCCCTGCACCACTACCTTGAAAAACTAATCAAACCAGAAATACCATATTGTACATACCTACAGACAACAAGAAACATCAACCTAGGAAATTAGTAAGGAATAAATTGAAAAAAAATAAGTAAACATTGACATGCTATATAAGAATGAACCATATTGTACATACCAACATACAACAAGAAACATCAACCTAGGAAATCAGTATAGAATAAATTAAAAATATATATATGATAGAATCAACTATAAAACATAGTTCCATTATTTTACTACTCTCCAAACATACTTCTAGTTGATCATTCTTGCTCCCCCATAATATATATCACTTGAAAATGAAACATTAGATCTACTTGTGTATCGGTGTTCCCATAGAGGGAGTGAGCATAAAACACAGTTGGGTATCACCTACTGAACCTCGTATCATCATCCTATAAACTGTATACATGTATTATAATATAAATTATTCATCAATATATAGCATGAAAACAGTCACTTTTGGATATTGTGTACTAACTAAAACACAAAGATTCTAGACCTCACATTCATCGTCCAATATTGAAAGAGAAGGCATCCCACTATACAAACCCAAATGGGGACCCTATAACTTGGTGTAGGGTCCCATATCTGAGTCTCAACCTCTACCCTCTCACATAGGGTATATTCTCATACAAAATCATGATCTCACATCAAATATCATACTAATATTGTCACACTCAGTGTCAGGTCCCATACAATATCTTAAACTAAATCTCATACCACTGCCTTGCCACTTAGGATGGGGCCATAGAACAAGTAATGTATTACATCTCACATCTCTAACCTCCACTAAAGTTTATTTCTTACATTATATCACAAACCTCATCTAAAACCATATCTCATACTACCATGCTCTCACTTAGGGTGAGGTCTCATCCCATACAATATTCCACATCCCAATATAGCTTTCTTCAAGAGGGTAACACATAAAACAAAAAATAACCACCCTTACAAATCTCATCAAAAAATCATTAACATAATATATATATACACAACACTACCAGTCATCCTAGATCCACAGTTCATACCCACAAAACTAGGATGACCCATAGGTCACACCTTGACACATTAAAAACACAAAACCTATCATGCAGGTCAATTACCACTCACAAGGGCCTCCCAGTAAGACAAATTACAAGGGCCTCACCAAAGTGTCCACAACACTATCCCCTTGATCACTATGAAATGACAAAATTTGTTCAATATATCAACAATGGTTTTAACTCCTAGTAATCCAAAATCTCGAATACCAATTCAAATACAGGCCTAAATGGAATGATGTATACCACACTCGAGAAATCAAGACATAAAAAGAAACATCGGAAATCAATTAAATGCATAAAAGGAAACATGAGAAATCAAGGAAATTTTTGGACATGAAAATGTTTGGTGGAAACTATATGCCACAAATGTTACATATACAAACCAACTATTCCCATATTTGTTTAACACATCAACTATAAAACTACTCATGGTCTGATGATGCATCGTCACCCTCTCCACCATCATCTCCACTTTTATTTGTCACCTGTAAGAACATTATATTGAAAATTAAATATGTTTGCATATTAATATTAAAACTTAAAACCAATTAAAGTTATAAAACTAAATTATTTTGATTTTTTGTTATTTACCTGCATACCACTAGTCGATGCACAACCATCGGGGCATATCTTCTCATCTACTGACATATTTTAGTCAACTCTTTCTGCAAAGCAGATATCTAATCTCACTACTGGTGAACTGTGTTTTGTAGAGAAACAATATCTTTCTTAGCATCTCCATGTATGGGCTGACTAATGACAGGAGTAGATGAAGCCTCCCTCCTCGGTGGCCTTCTAAAAACCTCTGATGGTATGGGTCCCAAACCCATCCCGCACACTCTACTAGGATGATCCTTCCCAAGGACTTTAGCAACCGGGTCATCCTGGGAGACTGAGTAGGTCTGCGCAGGATTGGAATCCCATAGTTCTTTAATTTTTACCTATAAATCAAATATCAATATATATTAACAGAGTAAAAACTGATAATAAGTTATTATGATAAAAAATTGACTTCATAGCCCAACTTCTTTAGCAGGCTCATTAAAAAAACTTCCATCTGATTTCTTGTAAACATCCAACAACAGTTCAGCTCGGGATGAGTCATGCCCTGAACTCTGTGACTGCATTAAGAAAAGAAAAATAAATAATTAAATATAATAAATATATAATATTGTCTTATAAATATTTAAACTAATTAAAATATTACCAATATCGGTCGGCTTCTAGAAAATCTTTTTGAGCCTGCAGTGTGAGGGAAGACTTTCTTAGACCGGTTTGATGCATTCTATCTTGGGAGATCCTGAAATAAATAAAATTAAATTTAATAGTATTGTATTCAATGTCATTTCCTCTTCATATACATGTATAAATGTAAAATGAGGATAATATAATAATATATATTTCAATACCATCTACTTCTCATCACAATGTCTGTCAACAAAAACATTCCATTGTTCTTTCAGTACCCCATTGGGTAGCTTCTCATACATTTGTTGCACATTCAACAAAGTATCGTTGACATCACACCACAATCTCCATTTGAAATCTTTCCATTTCTTACCTAGATTTTTCAACATCCACTTCCATCCTATAACATCAACAACTGTAAAGTGGAAGAACATCTGTATACAGAAATTCATTTTGAACATATTAGTAACATGACATTCAATTAAACCATAATGTAATAAATTTACCATTATTAGGGAATCAAAAACATTATTTTTCCAGATTGGAGGAATATCTCTCCAATCATCATAAGAAATTGGAAAGGAAATGCGCTCCGCTACCAGCTGGCCTAGAATCTGGCCAAGTAACCCCGCGACGTCATCTGTAGGGACCCTATAAGAATCAAATGTCATGACTATCTTCTCTCCAGTCATATTCCAAACATCTGAACGTTTTATCTTTTTTTCCATGGTTTCATTTTTCATCTTCAATGAGCAAACAATTATTATAAACAAAATGCAACATATTTATTTAATTAAAATTTGTACCTATGATAGTGACACTCCAATATGCCTGTAATGAACTAGAAGGGGCGTGTCACTACCCCACTTCTGAGGCTTCTGAAGGGGGATTCGACAACTAAGCCTCTAATGGGACATCCACAGATGGTGTGAGACATGGTACAGGGGGAGATGGTGTAGGGGTAAAGGCAGTTGTTGCCTCAAATGTTGTGGGGAGGGAGCCAGATGGATCGTCATCTGTCATAAGACTAGATGAAATAGTGTACCGATTTCTCCTTTGCATTCCTATAATTTAATCAAATAAAATTAGGTTCGGAATATATATTTCAAAAAAATTATGCAGAAAAAAAAATTATAATAGATGCCCAGTGCTAACAGACAAAATATATATAACAATGATAATGAATGACTGCAGAAATGAAACAAGTGGTTGCTGAATAAATAAATAATTGTACATACAATCATTTTCCCCTTCAATCATGTCAGTTTCCTTCTCCATTTCTTCATCCACCTCATTCATCCTTGCTAGACTAATATTTTCAATATCATGATGGACAAATAATTCTGCTTCTTGTTGTTGATTAAATTTAATTTCAGAGGTCAAATTTTACACTTCATCACCCATATCATACAAATCTCTTTATATTACGTGAGAAACTACACTCCACCATTCATCGACAACATCATTCACATAATATACCATTTTTTCTTGCAATGCTATGATACATGTATCATGAAGTTCACGATCACCAACATCCATCAAGCGAGAGAAGTTCACAGAAGTAAATTTCAAGTAATCTCTTTTAACACCTCTGATAATATCGACCCATTTGCATTTGAATAAAACAACAGAAAAATTTTTGTAGTACTTTAATTCAATAATATAATGCAGCTTTCCATAGTATTCCACTTCAGAAAATGTAAATATACCTCTATTCTGTGTTTTCAAACCCACTTCTCGATCGACTGTATGAAATCTAAAGTCATTCACATTATAAGCATTGAACTTTCTAACTTGTTTTAGAGGACCTCTAGCAAGAAACAGCAAATCTTCTGACACCTCTGCCCAAGTATCAGTATTCATGATCTGAAAAAAGAAATTTACTTTATTAGATTTACAAAATGTTTGTGTCAAACTAATATTCATATTTATTTCAATATTTATGAACTTACACGTCGTTCAAACCATTCTACAAGTTATTTATTAACATATTTCATTATATCTTTCTCATTTTGTGTTTGGACTCCCATTTGTCTCTTTGTTTCTATCCTCAACTCTTTAATAAATGGATCTGTAATTTCAATATTCAGCATCACATATCTATGTGCCTATAATAATTCCAATTCAGTCAGTGTCACATTTGAGGTCCTTCAAACTGATCGGCCAAGAGCAGGAAATATTTTGGATTTCTGATGTATTTGAGATAGATTTGATGTGTCTTCAACATGTACAACTCGAATAAATCTTTTCTCAATATCATCCAAGTATCGAGAAAAAATATTATGACACTCCTCAGCCAAATTGCATTTAGA
The DNA here is from genome assembly GCA_963277665.1 of Viscum album. Taxonomy (NCBI): domain Eukaryota; kingdom Viridiplantae; phylum Streptophyta; class Magnoliopsida; order Santalales; family Viscaceae; genus Viscum; species Viscum album. The sequence continues at coordinate 1,304,890,259 of OY728127.1, forward strand.
AATAGAGCCTTCTGGTTGTGCATTATTTCTCACGTATGATTTCAAATGCCCAAGATATATGTGAAATAAAATAAACATAATTCTTCATTTAATTAAGTACCAAAAATCATTTACATAACTGAAAAACATATAAATAAAGTACCTCTCAATTGGATACATCCATCGATAATGAATGGGGCCACCTAATTTAGCTTCCTCAACCAAATGCACAGTTAAATGCATCATTATAGTAAAAAATGAAGTAGGAAAGATCATCTCCATTGCACAAAGGGTCAATAAAAACCACTCCTGGAGGTTGTCAAGCTAAAATGGATGTAGAGATTTTTCACATAGATATCGTGAAAATGGGCAGAATTGGTGTACAACAGCAGTAATTGTTTCAGGTAATATTGTATGCAATGTCAATGGTAGTAAATATTGTAACAAAATATCTGAATCGTGGCTTTTCAATCCATGTAACATAGGATTCTTCAAGTAAACACACCTCTATATGTTACTTGAATACCCATCAGATACCTTAACATTCTTTAAAATTCGAAGGAATGTATCTTTATCCCTATTTTTCATTGAAAAAATTATCGGAGGATACTTTTCATTCTCATCTAGCCAGAGATCGCGTTTTATATTCATTTATTGCAAGTCTTTGAGAGCATTAGATGATCCTTCGACTTTCCAAGCTCATTAAGAAATGTGAAAATCAAATTGTCCCAGACATTCTTCTCAATATGAATCACATCAAGATTATGCCGCAACAAATTAAATTCCCAATATGGATGTTTAATGAATATACTTTTTTTCTTCCATTGTTGCGTTCTGATTTCGCTTGACGATGAACTTCGGACCCGTTTTCCGTTATCATTAAAATAATGAACATTCCCAAATTATGTTTCAACATTTTCAAGTTGTGTCATTATTTCAGAACCAGTTAATAACTTTGGAGGCGGTCTACGATCAATGGAACCATTAAATTTTGATCTGTTCAGCCGAAATCTATGAGATGCATCGAGAAATATTCGATGACATAAGAAGCACCATTTTCTACTGTGAGGTAGCCATTTGGGCTCAAAATCAATGTTACAAATAGGAAAAGCCAAACCCGTGTAAGTGTTCCAACCAGATAAATTCCCAAGACCAGGGAAGTCACTAATGTTCCACATTAAAGTAGCATGCATTTTGAACATTTTTTTAGAAGAAGCATCAAATGTCTCGACACTGTTTCTCCATAACTCCTGCAATTTTTCAATCAAAGGCTACAAGTATACATCAATATCATTTCCAGGAATTTGCTTTCCAGGAATAATCTTTGAAAGGATAAAATATGGTTGTTGTATACACATCCACAGATGCAGATTATAAAGGATCAAAACAACTGGCCAAATGTTATAACTGGTACTCAAAGTCCCAAATGGGTTGAATCCATCGACATCCAATTCCAATCGAATATTCCTAGGATCAGCTGAGAATTCTATATGTAATGAATCAAATGTCTTCCATGATTTGGAATCTCCTGGATGTCTCATTAACCCATCATTGTTATTATCTACATAATTCCACTTCATGTATTCAATGGTTTTAGATGACATGAATAATCTTTGCAATCGAGGCTTCTAAGGAAAGTAATGAAAAAAAATTTGTAGGTGTGTTCCTTTTCTTCTTCTCCATGAAATTATGTTCATTCAGACTTCCAACATCGCCCTTTTCCTGCCATCTAGAAGCATAAAATTTCTTGAAACTCTATCTACTTGTATCCTATCCCAATAAAGCATACAATCATTGGGACACACATGCTTTTTTGTATAATTTAGACAAATATTGTTAACAACTTTTTTCATATCATAAAAATATTCTGGGATTTTTTCTTCCGGAAATGCACCATGAATTAATTCCAATATCATGGACATTGCCTTATTTGTAATTCCATATATACATTTGATATGGTACAGCTTTAGTAGAAATTAAAGCTTTGAATATTTCGAACACCCACTATACAACTCTTGATTTCCATCGTCAACTAAATCATGAAACACATTTTCCTCAGTGAAGTTTTCTCTTACATTTGGTTCCACAGAATCATTAGGAGGATCCAATGATATGTTACAATCTTGATCTTCATGTGTTACAGTCTCAAAAACATCACTTGTCACATTGCAATTTGTATCACCCTCTTCTGGTTGTTTTGATATGTTTTGATGCTGATAGTGGTGTCTTTTAGTGTCGAATGCATCATTTATAAGGTTTTGCATTTCATTTTCCATTGTCGATGAACTTGGGACCTCATTTTGTGGATTAACATCAGTGCTCAATCTTTCTGTAATGTTTGATTCTCCATGCCAAATCCAACACAAATATTGACCAGGGAATTTCTTTAGTATTAAATGTTCATAAAGTTAATATCTCTTAAACAATGTTCTAAATTTACATTTAGGACATTGAAATTTTATTCTCCCTTCAACGGATTGATTAGAAATTGAAAAATCTATAAACTCATTCAAACCCTTAACATACTGAGGTGTGTTCCTCGGTAATGTGATACAGTTTTTATCTATGTATATCACAATGCGCATACAGAATAATAAAAAAATTAAAACACGTAGTTACTACTAAATAGAGAAAGAGATTCATATATATGATAGAATAAGATTACTGAAACATAATATATGAACCCCTGAGTTAGATATGAACCCTCTAGTGTTGGGGATAGGGGAAGTTTCTTTGGTAAAGATAAACAGTGTGCTAACAACATGGTAGCTACTTTACCATGAAAACCAAAGCACATTGTTAATTTCGAATAACCCTAACCTATGTTCTCTATAGAGTCTTAATATAAAACTCTAATATTGAATAAATCTATTTTAAATAATGTTTAGGGAAAACCTTATGATTCTTACAAAACTAAACACATTGTTAATTTGGAGTGACAAGAACCACGTGAGGGATGGTAGTCTTGAAGAATGATAAGTGGTGGTGTTCATGGAAATTCATGATGAAATAACTTGGGATATTAGGTTTGGAGGTTCTATGAACCTTGAGTGGATTGAATTCCTAGACCTCTCTTTGTTGTATTCACATAGAAAAGAGTGGTGGTGTGACTTGAGGGTGATTTGGATTATATATGTGTTAGTGCTCATTAGTGGAGAGTTATGGTTAAATGGGACGATCGAGGATCTGATCATAGAGTTGAACTAAGAGTCAGATTCAGACTTCGGTGTGGGCATTGAACATTTTTGTTATTCCTTGAGTTCTAAGGCATCATAGTCAGGATATGATAGCGCATTGGTGGGTGGGATTGAGTGCCTTTGGTATAATTCATCTAGAGAAGGACTTACTAGGGTTTTTGCATAAAAATTTATGTGGTAAGGTGGAGACCACATCAGAAATGGTGTTCAAGATGCGGTTGATGTGGTTCGGGGATCAAACTATGGTATTTGAAGAATAGTTGATGTGTCTGGGGTTGGTGTTTGGAGTTTCATAGTAGAATCATGTTGGGAATTTAGAGATGAAATGTGGGGTGTTGGTACTATCATCCAGGACAAAATAAGAAGATAATCAGAATCATATAGGTGGAAATAGATCCTAGAAGGAATTCTCTCTAAGCATTATATTCTGGAACATGGAAGAATTATATTCATCCAAACCACTACAATAAGTTAGAATGAATTCAATACCATTCACTTCAACACAGAAAATAAATTAATGCAATGTAAAGGGATTATATTCTTGAGTAACACATGTTTGATGGACTCCATGATCGAGTATCAAAAGTATAAGGAACTCTATACCTAAGTGTCATAATTCATTATACTCAAGTAGTCCTTATAAATAAATAGGTTATCCATTTCCAAAAAAAATGAAAAATTCAATGATACATATTCAATGAAAGTGATTACTTTCATCCAAGACTATACATATTAATGAAAAAATAATATAGTTTGGATAACATTTAGAGAAAGAAAATACAAATAAAATTTAAATACAAAATAAAACTAGTTGAACTATCTCACAATAAAATTTCCCAAAAAAATTCACAACTCAAAACATATCCATGTGATCCCTGAAAAGTCACAACATTCCAATATAATATTGAAACACTTTTTCAATATCACATTTATTTATCATTAAGGAATCACTTAAAATCTCAATCCTATAATGAGTAAGAAAATAAATATCCCTTTAGTAAAATTGATGGATATAGATCAATAGTAAAGTAGGTAGTGTGATTCAACAAAACTACTATTATATAAGGATATATTTTAGAAGACGTGAATTTATTATGATGATGTGTAAAAAATAATCTTAAATTATAATCTATGTCTTGGAAATTGAATCAACATTGTGATAAATTCCTAACTTGGAAATAAGTAGATGCCCCTCATACTCATTTACCTAGAAAAATTTCTCATCATCTTCCTGATGAATCCAGAGTGGCACTTATATAGGTGTAAACCTAGTTGTGTTCAGGTCATAAATTTACGTAGAAGTTTTCTACAAGATAAATTTTCAAATATAAAAGAAGAAAAAAATCTCAATAGGTTCAAAATAGAATAAATTAAATCATTTAGAATATATCATTGGAATTCCAAGACTATCCATCCCGTGGTTGTTCATTTGTCACATGTGAACAAGAAAATAAATAAAATCCTGATCACTATATAATGCTTTCACTAATCCAATATTATTCTATAATTAATGATATAAGTACTCATGTTAGAAAATAAATAATTAGTGTCCTTACATAGGAATGAATCAACTATCATAACATATACTAGATTATCTAGCCTATAAGGCTAAACTCTAATACCTCTAACACCACTACCCTAGTTTTAATAAAACAACCAAAATATCATTAGTAATTAACTCTAATACCTCTATCATGACTCGATTATTTAAGAACCCAACCTGGGTTGGAAATTAAATTGAGTTTAAAAAAGATTCAAAAAATCTTATTTCAAACCATAGGGTTTGTATAGGTCGTCGGGGTCGCGGGGGGTCGGGGGAAGCGGGGTCGCTGGGGGAAGCGGGGTCGCCGGGGGAAGCGGGGTTGCCGGGGTCATGGGGGGCCGACGTCACCAGGGGAAGCGGTGTCGCCAGGGTCGCGGGGTCGCCAGGGTCACCAGGGTCTGGGGGAAGCGGGGGAAGAGGGGTCACGGGGTGAGAATGGGGGTCGGGGTGGGGGGTAAGGGTCGACGTCATAAAAAAGAAATTTCACGGTGGTTTATTTTAAACCACCATGAAACCATTTTTAAAAAAGGTTTAGCGGTGGTTCCCAAAACCACCGCTAACAACCCACCGCTAGAGTCAATTTTTGTTGTAGTGTTTGTGGATTGGTTCTAGGGTGGTTTTCTTAAGGTTTTGTGGTGGTTGATCTTTGATTCTTACATTCTTGTGTGTTGATTCATTATATATTTGAATCAAGGTATGATATTCATGACTTATTCTTATTTATGTGTCGATGTGGATGTATCATGGCTATTATTTGTTTATTGAATAATGGAATTTAGCTAATGAAGATAAAAATCTTGAAACTAAGAATGGAAACATAGTGGAAAGGGTGTTATGGTCACATATGGTTTATGCTATTTTTATTACTTGCCTTGTCATTTTATAGATAATTTTATTTAGCCTTATTATTCTTTTTGTTCTTCTTTAGCATATATGAAACATTTAAATAATGTAAAAAACATAAATATGGTATGATGGAAATATAATGAAAAGGGCATGAAATAAGTTTATCATTCCTTTCCTTAAAACAACTAAGCTTCAAATTGTATCTTGAATATTTCTTATGGATTAATTTAGCTATTATTAACCATTGAATATTAGGTTTTTTACGGTAGAAACTTGATCTTAATGAATCAATTAATCCAAAATCATAAATTAAGTAGTTTATTACTAGAATTAAATGTTTGTAGTTGTTCTCACATCCTATATTTGTTCTATAAGATTGTAAGATTTATTTTATGGATTTAGTTACCCCCAAATTTTTTTTTCTAAAAATATGTTTCACTTCCATGTTTGTACATTGGGATAGAAGATCCATTACTATGAGTAGTTTTGAAACATGATATGGTTGAGATATTTGGTGAGGGATTGGCTATTTTTTCCAGTCTAGTACCCCCGGTTTCAAGTACATAACCCTTAATTTATGATTTTCATTAATATAAAGTTTAAGGTTGAATTTTAAAAGAGTTTGGAGAATGTTTGGAGAGTTTTTTGTTAAAGGTAAGGCTCACAGGATGCACATGGTTTGTCAAAATCATGCAGAATCCTAGGAGAAACCATACAGTGTTGTAGATGATGGACAATATCTTTGGAATAGTGGGAGCATGGTTAAGGAGTTTGTGTGAGGAGGTTGTGTGGGGGTCTTCCCAAGAAATATATAACACATGGCTAGTACAAGGTTTTTCTAACAATGCGACTAAGCCATGTGCAGGGTTTAAGTGGGGTCCTAAAAAAGTGGATCTCACACATTTTTTTCTCTAACTCCATCATTTTTTCTCTTATGTAGCCCTAAATCATTATTCACTACTACAAACACGGCCTTTATCAGCGCTAAAAATGGCCATTATCAGTGCTAGAAAAGCACTGATAAAGCCAGCGTAGATAAAGGGGGGGGGGGGTCCCCTTTATTAGCGCTCTGAAAAGCGGTGATATAGGACCCCTTTATCAGTGCTAAAAAAAGCGCTGATAAAAGGGGTCTTTTATCAGCGCTAAAAAAAGCGCTGATAAAGGGGTCCTATATCAGCGCTTCCTTTATTAGCGCTCTTGTTTTATCGCTGATAAAGGACCCTTTTATCAGCGCTTTTAAAAAAACGCTGATAAAAGTTAAAAAAAATTAAAAAATTTAAAAAATAATGCAAATCGGGGGGGGATTTTATAGCGCTTGAACCCCCCCCCCCCCCTTTTACAGCGCTTTTCGGCCCCTATACAACACCCCACGCACCCCACGCACCCCCCTCCACCCTTTAACAGCGCTTGCTCCAATATTCCCCATGCGCGCGCACCCCTGCCTCCACCAGGATTTGAACTCGAGACCTCCCCCCTGCGCGCCTAAGCCCTTACCACTACTCTATTTTGATTTGCTTTCCAATTCATGATATATATATATATATATATATATTTAGTTATATTTATTCGTATAGTAATATATATTTATATTAATATATATATATAGTTATATTATAATATATATATATAGTTATATTATAATATATATAGTAATATTAATATATATATATAGTGGTATTAATATATATCTATATCTATATATATATATATATTTAGTTATATTTATTCATATAGTAATATATATTTATATTAATATATAGTTATATTAACATATATATAGTTATATTAACATATATATAGTTATATTAACATATATTTAGTTATATGAATATATATTTATATATTTATATTAATATATATATATATATAGTGATATTAATATATATATTTATGGTGATATTAATATATATATTTATAGTAATACAAATATATATATATAAATGTAGTTATATTAATATAAATATATATTTATTAGATTAATATATATATATAGTTAGATTAATATATATATATAGTTAGATTAATATATAGGTATATAAATATTCATATATTGGTATTTTAAATAAAATGGATATTAGTTATTATTTAGATAAAGCTAATATATTTTATATGTAAATATGTATAATTATTTATTTAAAAAATTTAATTTTGAGGTGCGAATACATAAAAACTATCTACATATAGTTATATATTTGATTATAAATAGAAATTCATTATAAAAAAGTATGAAATTTCAAAGACATAATATCAATATGAATGTAATACCTTGGAATAAATTTATTCCCCACTAAGAAAAGCCAATAATACCCCCTTAAACGAGTTTGAAAATCCACAAAATGTTAAAAAATCTGGGTACCCTGACAAAAAACTCAGTTTTGGAGGCCTTATGGGCATCTTTTGGCCTCAACAAACGCTTTACGGGGGTCCCCACGAGTCACAGCGACGTAGAGCTCATCACAGGCTTCGATTTGATATGTGGTAGAGCTCAAACGGACACCCGGATCAAAAGTTATGGCCGTTTGAAGTTTGAGTTGCATTTTCAACATATTTTGGATCTTTTTTTAATTTTTTTAATTTTTTTAGTCCTCAAATTGTTATTAAATGACTATTACTCCATAATTATTATCAAAATATTAATTAAAAATATTTTTTTACTTTTTTAAGAAGTCATTTTCACTAAATATCTTTAATATTAAGTATAATAAGTGTAAATGTACATTTATACTTATCTAAAATATATTTAAAAATTATATATTATATTTCTATAACAATATAACTATATTTATATATTAATATATTTTTAAATTTTTTTTCAATCCGACCCTTTATCAGCACTAAAAAAAGCACTGATAAAGGACCCCCTTTATCAGCGCTACTAAGCAAGCGCTGATAAAGGGGTGCCTTTATCAGCGCTTTTTTGAGCGCTGATAAAGGGGGGCGCTGCGAAAAACTGTTTTTGTGGTAGTGATTCTTCTCCATTAAAGGTTGGAAAACCTCTCCCAAAAAAATTAGAATCAATTTGAAGCCTTTTCTTGGCATTTAGAATCTTGTTTCTTGAGGTATGTCATTGTTCTTCTTCATTCTTGTCATGTTTTCTTAGATCTACTTAGTTATACTTCTTCTCTCCTCTCATTTTCTCATATATATGATCGTTATTGGTAGATATAAGATTTTGGATGCCAAATATAATGTGTTTTGGTATTTTTTTTGTAGGAGAAGATATCTAAGGTAGTTTCATGTATTTCTTACCTAGTTTCTTGAGAATTTTTTCCCTTTTTAGTTTTTGTCAAAACAGTCGAAAAAGGTGGATTCACTCTTGACTCCTCTTAGTAGAACTGGTTGGCATGATTTAAAATTGAATATATTGTGGTGAATTGATTTTGAATTTTATGTTTATAAATTCTTGGAAACCCTCTTTAGTGATGGTTTGGTAAATTCTAGAAATCTAGAAAATTGGTGTCCTTAAATATAGTCATTTGATTATTGATTTTAAAATATGTATTTTAAAATGAGGATTTTGTGGAATTACAGAACATGGATTTGATTAAAATTTTATCAATAAAAAGAATGTTTTTATTTAAATTAAATGGTTTCTTTGAATTATATTTCAATATGATTTATAATAAAAGAACGGTTTTATAGAATTGGTTGAACACACTTATATTTGGAAAGGGTTTGGCATGGGTTTTGGTGTGTGTCCATATGTATTGGGATCGATAAGGTCATGAAGGAACCCCATAAAAAGGTTGGGATGGATATTGGCATGAAATAATCCTATCAGAGTAGTCCACTGTGTGAAGGCTTAGTGGAAGGTTAACTCACCTCTTGTGAGTATAGGGAGTTTTAGGTTGCATGCATGGTTGGGTGTGTGGTGAAGTGAACTTAAGTGTTTATGCCAAAATTATGTTGAGAAATTGTTTTAAATCCTTTTTTTGTTGTTTTTATAGAAATTTGACCTTCTATAAAATTGGTTGAAATTTCACTTTTTTACTCTTGGTTACAAATGGTTTTTGGAACTTGTTAATATTTAGTTATAAAATATTTTTGAAGAATTATTTTATATAAATGGTTTTATATCAATGTTTCTAAATTTTCTATCCTAGTGGAATGATTAGGGAAGTCATTGGGGAAAACCTACTGAGTTTTATACTCACCCCTATTTTGCCACTTTGGTGTTTTTTCATATTCTATATTATAAGGCATGGGAAAAGGTAAAGTATCACATGTATTTAGCATCACCTCATGATATTAGGGTTGTTTGGTGATATTGGAGTATGAAGCTTATGGAGCATGGAGTCTTTTTTTTATCTTGAAGTTTCTTGTAGTGATATTCTATTGTTTACTTTGATAGTTAATTGTGTTCTTCTATAGAACACTTTGGTGTGGTTTTAACATAAATAAATTGGTTTAGTTGTCTTTCATTTATTCAAGCATCATATAGTGAGTTGTTTGGTGGTGGTTTCTAGGTTAATGGATTTAGTTCATAAAGGGTAAATCATCCCCCACTTGCATTTGAAACCCTACGACATTTATTTTCAGGCTTTGGCATCTTGGGGATGTCTCTTAAGGCGTAGTAATGATTCATTGTATTCTCAAGACAATGAGAATAAGTGGGTTATTACAAATGGTATCAGTTTGGTCGATCCAAAAGCTTGTTTGAGATAAGGGATAATAGCTTTTTCCTTTCCTTGTAGAAAAATTATACATTAGTTTTCTTGTCCTTGGAGTAGAAATTAATTCTTGTATATTTCTTGGGTTATGATCTTCTAAAAGAGTATTATTTTTGGGACTTGAAATCTAGAGCATTAAAAAGATTTATCTAACATTTTTTTTCAAAACTTCATGTTACCATGAATTTGGGTACATAAGTGTTTTTGATACACTTATAGGATATTAGAATCTCATTGTCATGGGTTTATCCAATGAGATGAGCATTATATTCATTATATAGGAATGACTACCCAATATGATTTCATATTTCATTTGGTTGATGATTTGTGATTTTGTGTGAAGGTGTAAATTTCTAAAACATATTGCAATTGTTTTCAACTGAATTATTTTGAAAAGAGGATGGTTGATGAATTTTGAAAATGGTTTAATTTTGAAAAGAAGAAATGGATTTTTCCAAAACAGTTAAATGTGAAAATTATTGTTTTTAGAAAACAAGGTTAGATAGTTTATGTGATAAAATTTTAAATGATAAGCCTTCAATTTCTAGAGAGTGACACATAAAGAGTTTTTTTCTATTTAGATAATGGCACCCAATGGATCTTGTAGAAACCAACCCAAAGAAGTTGTGGAGAATGTGGTTGCACATGAACCACATGTGAACAAAGAGTTGGTTTGGATTATCATCCAATCAGTTCAAAATGTGTACATAGGGAACCAGAGGGATGAGCCAAGGTATGTGGATCATTCCATCTAGTTCATGAAGCAGAATCCACCCATCTCCTAGGGTGATTCTATAACCAAAAATGAGGAGGTGTGGGTGAATAAGATGAATAGTATCGTTGATTTCATCATCACAATAGTGGATTTGAAAGTTAAACTAGAAATTTGTATTCTTGATAATCTTACACACTAGTGGTGAGTTCTAGTAGTGCAGGCTAAACTAGATCATGGTCTTAGTTTAGAGGATTTTTAGAAAAATTTCAATGAAAAATTATATCCTTACACATCCAGGATCTAGAGAATGATGGAATTCTTCATCTTGAAGCAGGAAAATATCTCTATCACAGAGTATGCAGCTAAATTTTTGAATTTAGTGCACTTCACTCCCAAATTTGATGTGAGTGTAGCCTTGAAGGCATGCATATTTGAATCAGGGCTATATGAAATAGATTCGCTCAATGATTGTGGTGATCTACATTATAGATTGTACAAAGATAATGAATAGAGTGACAGTGGTTGAATAAGATATCTCAGGAACAATGGCAGGAGGGCGTATTATGATGTCTATGGGAAATTTTGGGAACTTGAATGTTTGGAGAAAGTGGAATAGGGACACCTATTTCCAAGTTGGGTGTGGGAATCAGAATCAAATGGTTGGATAAGTGAACCTTCCTTTATAACCAAAGATAAAAGCGGGATATTTACAATATGGTTCACTTGACTACATAAATCGATAGTGTATAGAAAAACCTGGATAATGTCATAACTATAAGAATACGGGTCATCTTTAGTGCTATTGTCGAAGTGATATGAGGTTAGGTGCTTGAGACACTTCTCAGATGTTATAAGCATCATATGTTTCTATGGAGTGAGGATAGCCAAATCAGACTCATCAACAGAACAGGCCTAGCCATGGTGATTCTTGGAACACCATGAATCCTCATTAAGGGAAATCTCATAAAGGAAACAAGTAGAAGAGTGATGTAGTTAGTAAATTGTATGGAGATGAGAAGGTTATTGTGGATGATTAGGCTGAACAATCTACAGTGTGAGATATGATTCTATTGATTTCTATTCTTATGAAAGTGTTTTTTGATATTTATGCACTGAATTCCTTCATTTATTCTCATTATATTTATTTTCTATGTTTAAAACATGAGATGACACCCTTCGTGTTAAAACATCAAATTCCAATCGTTAAAATAGAATGTCCAACCTTTGTGTGTAGAGAATGTTCTATAACCGTTGATAGAGATGAGGTGAAGTGGGACTTCTCATTGTTGGAGATAGATGTATTTGATTTAATCCTAAGTATGTATTGGTTGAAAACATTCAAGGATCACATCGACTGTTATAGCAGAATGGTTAGTTTTACAACTGAGGATGGCATCGACCATCTCATCAAAGGAAAAAAGGTTTGTAAAGATAGGCGCAATGGGATGGTTGGAACAAGTAGTGGGAACAACCTCTTACCAATTGGAAGTGTTGACCTTGGCATAGATATAAGAGATCGATGATATCATTTTCCCCCAATTTTGGGTCAATTTCAAGATGTATTTTCCATGAACTTCTTAGGGTTACCAAATATAAGGGATGTGTATTTTACACTTGATCTCCAATAGAGACTAGTCCTATTTCTCTTTTCTCTTATTGTATGGAACCAATAGAGTTAATGGAATTGAAAGTGCACTTTAATGAGTAGGAAATAAATGGTTTCATTCGTCCAAGCACAACTTTGTGGGTAGCATCAGTATTTTTCTTGAAGATAGTACATGGAACTCTAATGTTGTTTGTGGATTATCGTAAGCTTAACCAAGTTATGATAAAGTATAGATATCCAATTCCATGCATTGATGATATTCTTGATCAGTTAAGGGGAGCTCAGTGGTTTTATAAAATTTAATTATGATTAGGATATCACCAATTGTGAGTTCGGAAGGAAGATATTTTGAATATAGATTTTAGAAGTAGATATAGACACTATGAATACGTAGTCATGCCTTTAGGTCTTATGAATTCACAAATAGTCATTATGGAATTGATGAATTAGATATTTATATATTTCTACATTCTTTTTGTATGGTGTTTGTGGATGAAATATTGGTATGTTCAAGGACAAGGGATGATCATGAGAAACACTTGAACATAGTGTTCGAAATCTTGAGAGATCATCATTTTATGAAAAATTTTCAAAGTGTGATTTTCGGATATAAGAGGAATGCATTCTCGGCCATGTAATTTATGAAAAAGGTGTTTTGTGGATATAGAGAAGATAGAAGTTGTTTTCTCTTGGTAACCTCCCTATAACATATTTGATATATAGAGATTTCTTGGTCTAGCTTGTTATTACTGTTGCTTGGTGCATGAATTCTCATGGTTTGCCTTGCCAATGACAACTTTGACAAAGAAGAATTATCTATTCTAATGGACTAAGGAATTCTAGAAGACTTTCCAAGAGCCGAATGTCCATTTTACATTATCACCTATCTTGATTTTTCTAAAATTAGGATAGGGGTATGTGGTGTACTATGATTCTTCGAGATCTTGGTTGGGATGTGTTCTCATGGAAGGAGACCATGTGGTTGATTATGGTTTAAGTAAATTAAGAGTGCATGAGAATAATTAACCAACATATTATTTGGAGTTAGTTGTGGTCATCCATGCTTTAAAGACCAGGTTTCACTGTCTCTTTGGTGACAAATTTATTATATTCATAGATCATAAGAGATTGAAACATATTTTCTCATAGTGTGATTTGAATATGAGGTAAAGAAGATGGATAGAGTATATCCAAATGTTCTACTTTGACTTGATTTATACACTAGGAAAAGGTAATTCATTGGTTAATGCATTAAGGAGAAATTCATATGCTCAGTTGGTAAAAGAAGCCTTAGATTAATGGCAGTTATTGATAGTCCAAGACGAAAATCATGTGGGATGTGAAGACCAGGTTGATTTTGCAGTCTTCTTTTCAGTTTTTTTGTTCCTAATTTGGTAAATATGGTTAAGAGTCATAATCATCTAATATACAATGCTTGGTTTTGAGTTAAAAACTCAATGTTGGGGATACCATTGAGAGTTTTAAACATGATGGGATTTCAGTTTTGTGGTTTATAGATTGGATGGTTGTACCTATGGATTGTTAGGAATAACTTGTCCATGCTTACCACCATTCTAGATGAGCTGTACATATGGGTATATAGAAGATGTATATGTTGTTGAAAGAACATTTTTGGTGGATTGGTATGAAATGGAATTTGGATGAGTTCATTTGAAGGTTCTCAACTTGTCATAAAGTTATGGAATAACATCAATTTACAATAGGTATGTTACATTCCTTACCTGTCCCAGTGTGGAAATAGGAGTAGATAGCCATAGATTTTGTTATAGGTCTCCCAAGAATGGTTCTGAAACATAATTCTATATGGGTGATAGTGGATTGGCTCACAAAGACGTATCATTTAATCCCTATTCATGAAGCTCATACGGTGGAGGATCTATCAAAACTATATATCCAAAAGGTGTTATTGAGACATGGAGTACCAGTTTCCATTGTCTCTTATAGAGATTCGAGGTTTACATCTTGTTTCTGGAAATACTTATAGAAATCCCTTGGCACTCACTTGGCTATGAGTATGGCATATCATCCTCAAACATATGGAAAATATGAAATGATGATACAAACTTTGGAATACATGTTCCATGCTTGTGTAATGGATTTTGGTGGCTCATGGGAATAACATATACCCTTAGTGGAGTTATAATATAATAATAGCTATTAGGCCTTGATACATATGGATCCTTTTGATGCATTATTGTGGAATCCTTGTTGTTCTCCACTTTGTTGGGCATAAACAAGTGAGACTTCAATAGTAGGGATGATCCTTGTCCAAGAAACAACAGAGAAGATTCATTTTATTAGGAAACATATGGATATGGCTCAGAGTCATCAGAAATCATATACAGATCATTGTCGAAGAATGTTGTCATTCATGGTGAGTGATCATGTGTTCTTGCAGATATCTCCAAGGATTAGATATCGTCGTTTTGGGAAGAAGTTAATGTTATATCCTCAATACATTTTCCCTTTAGAGATATTGTAATCATTATGGGAGGTGGTATATTGGTTGGCATTGACACCTAGGTTCAGTTCAGAGCATAATGTGTTCCACATATCTTAGTTGAAAAAGTATCAGCTTGATTTTGAAAATGTGATCAAATGGGATCACATTGACCTAGAGACGGATTCTTTGTTACTACATATCCCAGTGTAGATTGTGGATAGGTAGGATAAAGTATTTCATGGAAAATCATCATTTTAGTATGGGTTTTATGGAAACATGATCATATTAAAAAAGAGACTTGGGAACACGAGAAGGAAATGAAAGAGAAATGACCATAACTCTTTCATGGATAGGATGGTTTTCTACTTTTTGGGGATGAAAATACCAATGGTGGAGAGAATGAAGTACCCCCAGTTTCTGGTACATGACCCTTTATTTATTATTTTCATGAATATAAAGTTTAATGGTGATGTTTGGGAGAGTTTGGAGACATTTTGAGAGTTTTGTGGGCAAAAGGGAAGGCAGAAAGGATGCATACGGTTTGTCTAAACCGTGCGGAATCATAAGAGAAACCATGCAGTGTTGAATATGTTGGATAGTATCTTTATCACAGTGTGTTCATGGTTAAGGAGGTCATGTGAGGGTCTTCCCAGGTAGTATATAAGACATGGTTAGTTCACAGTTTGTCTAATCGTGCGACTAAACCGTACACAGGGTTTAAGTCAAATCCTAAAAAAGTGGATCTCATAATTTTTTCACTCTAAATCCATAGTTTTTGCTTCTGTGTGGCCCTAACTTGGGATTCTTCTCCATTGAAGGTTGGAAACCCTCTCCCATGAAAATTGGAATTGATCTGGAGCCTATCCTTGGTGTTTAGAAACCTGAATATTGAGGTATGTCATTGTTCTTCTTCATTCTTAACACGTTTTCTTATATCTGCTTAGATATACTTATCCTATCTTCTCAGTTTCTCATATCTATGTCAGTTAGGGGTAGATCTAGGATTTATAATTCCAATTATAATTTTTTGTTCTTTTTGTTGATAGGAGAAGATATATAAGGTGTTTTCATGGATTTCTTACCAGGTTTCTCGAGCGTTCTTCGTCCGTTTTTAGTTTACATCAAAACAGTCGAGGTAGGTGGCTTCACTCTTAACTCCTATTAGTAGAACTAATTGGTATGATTTTAAATTGAATATCTTGTGTTTAATTGATTATGAATTGGATGCTTATAAATTATTGGAAACCCTCTTTAGTGACAGTTTGGTAAATTGTGGAAATCGGGAAAATTGGTGTACTTAAATTAATTGATTTTATTCTTGATTGTATAATATGGATTTTTTGGAATTTTATAACATGTATTTGATTAATATTTTTTCAATAAAAGGAATTTTTTTATTGATATGAAATGATTTTTATTTAATTGTATTTCTTTATGATTTTAAATAAAAGAACAGTTTTATTGAATTGGTTGAACACGCTTGGATTTGTCATGGGTTTGGCATGGGTTGTGGTGTGTGTTCATAAGTATTGGTACGGATAAGGGTGTGAGTGACCCCAATCAAAAGGTTGGGATAGATATGGGCATGATGTACCCCCATCAAATTGATCCACTAAGTGAAGGCATAGTGGAAGGATAACTCATAGTTTGTGAATATAGGGAGTTTCAGGTTGCATTCATGGTTGGGTGTGTGGTGAAGTATAATGAAATGTTTATGTAAAAATTATATTTATAAATGGTTTTAAAGACTTGTCTAGTTTTTTTTCTAGAAATGTGACTTACTGGATAATTCGTTGAATTAGTACTTGTTTACTCTTGGTTATAAATGGTTTTTTGGAACTTCTATATATTTAGTTATAAACTATTTTTTCAGAATTGTTTTATATAAATGGTTTTATATCAATGTTGATAACTTTTCTACCCTAGTGGAATGAGTAGGGAATTCATTCAGGAAAAAACTACTGATTTTTATACTCACCCATTCTTTGGCTATTTGGTGCTTTTGTAGATGCTATCTTCCAAGACATAGGAAAAGGTAAAGTACCACACGTATTAATCACCACCTCGTGATACTTGGGATCTTTGGTGATGTCTTAGAATGGAGATTGTAGAGTATTATGTCTTATGGTTGTGTTGGATTTTCTTGTAGTTATCTTTCAATGTTTACTTTGATAGTTACTTATCTTCTATTGTAGTATACTTTGGTGTGGTTTGACATAAATGAAGTTATTGAGTTGTATTTCATTTATTCATGCATCATATAGTGAGTTGTTTGATGTGGGGTTAATGGTTTTAGTTTTTAAAGGGAAAATTTTCCGCCACTTGAATTTGAAACCCTTCAGCATTTATTGCCAGCCTTTGGCGTCTTGGGGATATCACTTAAGTCTAAGTAAGGATTCCTTGTTTTCTCACTTCAATGAGAATAAGTGGGTCATTACACAATGGGTCATGGTAGGGATTTATTGTGGATGGTGGTGTTATGGAATATATAGTGTTTAATGGTGTCAGGGATGACAAGGGGATTGTTGGTAATGGATGAGAGCTGGTCTTGCACATATTACATAATGTTTTCTTCTTGGTGGTTGATTTTTTGATAATGATTGCTATGATTTCCATCTACCTATTGTAGTTGTCCAAATTCAATGTGATTGAATATTTATTTGTGGTAGCTCAGGATGAGTCCAAGAATACATGGATTATTGAATGATGATTAATTATAAAAAACTCATTGGAATGGGTATTAGTGATGAAATGATTTAGTAATTGGAAACCATAGAATTGTCTAGGATAATTTAGTAAGAGTTACGAGCCCAAATCATCAAAAAACTGAATTTTTTTCATTAAACAGTACCTTTAATTTATTTAAAATCCTAGGTAATCATTATTTGTGGTGATTTTTTGAATTCGGATATTTATTTTTAAATTTTCTCAAATCATTGTTTTAACATGTCTTTTTTAATTTAGAATTAATTATGAATCCATGAATTTGATCTCTATATTTATGAATTAAATTGATTAAAGGCATTCAATATTGATTTTTCATTGTTTAATTAATTTTCCAATTAATGTAATAATCCTTATTTTTAGTTGATAATTTTAAATAATAAAACTTTATTTGAGATTTTTTCGAATGTTCTTCTAAGAGACGAATTGGAAATTAGGTTTCATTTGAAAAATATAAATATGAATTGTGATTATAAAATAATGATTCATTAAAAAATAGATATATTTAATTTGTTAGTGAAATTTTTGAGATTAAATGACATAATACACATCATTATTTTAATTAATCGATTATGGGGTGTAAATGAGAATGAAATTTTATGTTATGATTCTTTTGGTTTATTTTTTTCAATTTTCTAAATTTAACTAAACATGGTATACAATGAGTCTAAATTATTTTAATTAATTTTGTGGGTTGGAAATTTTTTACTAAGGTATTTAGTCATCATGATCCAAAAATTGGTAAAGTACTAAAGTGAATACACCCTGAAACAAAAAGTGACCGCAAGTGACCATAAGCAACCACATGTTGTAAGTCAGGTGATCGTGGTTGTCTCCTCCAAGTGACTGCAAGTGATAGTAAGCTTCCCCCTTCTGAACCAACCACACCCATTTCACTCACGTCGTTAATGTGGCCATAAACCCTCCTATTGAAGCCATTGTGTGACCTTCAAAGTCACTTCTTAAGTGACCTCACACCCACTATTCATGGTATCTTAATCTATAAAAAATCACGATACCCTAAGGAAATTTTCAACCAGCCGCAGCCCTCACCTCATATCGATGGATAATTCAACCTTCTTCAAGATGATTCCAAGTCTAATTAACCCATGAATACCTGAAATGAAGATATCTTCACCAAGAATTTGAAGAACCTTCAAGCTCGTATGATAAGTAAATCGCAGGCTACATATAACTATTTAACCATGGAAGCCAAGACTGGGCCACATCCAAACTGGAAGATTTTTTCCACCGCCTTCGATCGATGCTCACCAGCATTGATTGGAGAAGTCATACTATTGTAATAAAACCCAAGCCACATTTCCTATGGGAATGAAATCCAACCATGTCACACTGATTCAAACAGCGATGAATCCAGATTTCCTCAGGAACAAGAAATCAAACAAGGATTAACGAAATTTTCTCTATAATGGATTGTAATAGAAGATTCTGATAGAATGAGGAAGATAAACCAAAGAACATCATGTCGGGAGTCTATTTCTAGATGACAAATAATGAATATGACCAAAATCCCAAATGATCCTAAGGAACAAAAATCTACACCACTACAATCGAACAAATCTAGAGAGGATGACATATTTGATCCCTTCTAAATGAATCTTATCTCTAACTCAAGTAAATTCCTATAGATGTTGAAGTTCAATTTTTAGGAGGAGGAGGATATGACCGAGCTCAACCTTAAAGACGAATCATTATGAAGCTGTTCGATCTTGAACTATGAATAACTGAGTTTAATGATTTATGAAACCTTACTAATGTTGGAATTTTGTATTTTTCGATCACTGGAATTTTCTCATGTGATGGTATCTAAGATCGGAAGAGGACAAGGTTCACTCCCAATGTTCCATTTTCCTCCTCGAAAGCATGTGCACACAACTTTCTCAGTAAAATTCTGTAATGAATCCCAGCACTCTGATATTTCTAGAATCACCTCCAATATTTCTGCATCAGGCCACAACCAATGCTATAAAGTTCAAAGCTATGATAATTAGTCGAAGAATGATCTTGAATTCAACTGCTGAGCAGAACTAGTTTTGAATCCATGGGAGTTCAAAGATACCGAAATGAAAAATTAAGGATAATTAAAAACTCATCTAGACCCAAGTCCAAGAGAAAGCCCATTCGGGGCATTTAATCCACACTTACATCACTCAAAATAACACCAAACATAGAATGATTTTCCATTAGTTCCATAAAGCAGTGAACCATTCCACCTATGATTATTTTTAAAGGCGTAACAGTGTTCGATAATAGGAGGGAATTTTTTCAATAAGAAAATAATCTGGATTCTCTCTAATTGAATCATTCATACCCTTGATTTTGGAAATGTGTTGATCATCCAATTATGAAGGTAGTACTCTTCATTGAAAATGAGAAAATTCCCAGAGTCTCTAAATGAGTTGAAGGAACTCATGCTCCTTAGGTGGTGAATTTCAAATCTCACTAAAAAACATCAAATATTCTTCCATAAATGGAGAATTATTCACTAGTGTCAATGATCTCTCCATCTCTCAGGGAATACTTTAGAAAATACTCGATCAACTAGATTTATTCCTATTTACTCTTGATTTCTTAATTTTCCATTTGTTGTTTACTCTCCAGTGATGGAACAATCAGAAAATAGTGGTCAAGCCTAGGATAACTCCCCCACCCTTGAGATGGATTCTAGTTTTCAATGATAATTCTTATCTTTTAAATTCTATATATTTGTCTGATAGCATATATTATAAGATATTTTCATTTTTTTCACATTTAAATTATTCTAAACTGTATCGTTGGTTTCTCACATAGGTTTCTTGGTCATTGCTTCATTTATTGCGATAGTTAGTAGTGGGATAAAATAATATTTATTGGTGGTATCCAATCACTAGGACATGTGAGGATAGAGAATAAAATGATTTTTGTCTCTTTCTATTCCAAACTAAAATTAGAAGAATAGGTTAATTGAGGATATTTCCTTTTATTATATAATAAATGGGGAGGAACTTGGGTTAATGACTCTATGGTAAGTGAAGAGAGTAACATGAGGTTAGACCACTGTGATTTAAACATCGAATTAAAACCAATAAATTTTATTAATTATTTCAAACAATTTTAATCAATTAAACCTATAAAAACACACTCACAACATTTTCTTCCTTGGAGATAACATGAGTACCACTTTACTACATTTTACTTGGGTTCAAAAATTCAATTGTTGGAAGCCCCATGACAGTCCGCGCATCAAAATTGGAACTATTTCTGGGGTATTTAGTGTTGGTGTACAAACTTTTTTTTTAAATGATCTCAATAAATGACCAGATATAGTTCTTCCAACCTCATTAGTTTTGATCCCATTGTTGAGAGAACAGTGATTGTAAGACTTCAAACTCTAAAAATAACTAAACAAGAGGAATGATATTATATCACCATTCCAATGGCTAACCCTATTTCCTCATATTCTTCTTCTTACCCCAAAGTGACATTATGAAGATAAAAATGGAGGATAATCTTGCTCAAGTGAATAGAACATTAAGGGAAATGTATGAACCTAATTTAAAAATTAATAACTGAAAATTGAAATCGAATGACCAATAGGATCATGGACTTAAAACTGGAATGGTTTTAATTATTCCTAAATGTAATGGACTATTTGGTGAATATCCCAATAGGAATTTGAGAGAATTTAAATAAGGGTGCAGTTGATTCAAGACCAGAGGATTCAATAAGGCTCAAATCAGTTGGAAAGAATTCCCCTTTTCCATTGAATGGGAATCCAAGGATTGGATCTATAGTCTACAACATTGATAATTAACCTCATGGGATGAGCTACATAGTTACTTTTGAAAATTTTCACTACCTTTAGGAGTGATCAATTAATGAAGGAGATCTATGGAATCGAGCAAGAAATTAGAGAAAACTATTTCTGTTTTGGGAAAGGTTCAAGAAAATTACTATATCCTACCCACACTGTCCCTATTAAGAACATCACTTATTGTTATTATTTTACAAAGGACGTATGGAAAATGACTGGAAACTACTAGATTCTTCTTTTATAGAAGCATTGATTGATAATTCACATTCTGAATTTTGGAAATTGATCAAGATAATCTCTCAAAATTCCCAAAAAATCATACAAGAACTGAAACTAGTAGTGTACATGTTGTAGAAATTTTAAACTCACATTTACTCAAAAATAAAATTTAAAAACTAAAATCTCTTGTGATATATCTAGTTATAAAAAAGGTGCAGGATCTCCCACCACACCCCCTTGGGTATACCATCTTTTTTATTCTTAGGTGCATTATATCGATGGATACCCTCAAGTTCGAGGGACTAAAAGATGTGATGTCATGTTCGAAAGGAATTTCCAGAATCAACCAATTGTTAATTAAGGATTTAGATAATTTCACACCAGTCATTTTGGAGCTGAGATCCAATAGACTCAAAATCCACTATTCTTTTAAGATTTCTAGCAGGCATCTCAATAGCCTTCCAACCCCCACCATTCTAGATATAAATTTTTCAACTGTCCCCAAGCGATCAAAAAGTAAAATCTCAAGATCCTTCCATGAATTAAATGTTTTGATATGAAATAGAATCTAAAAACATTCAAAAAATCACTCTTACCACTCATGGATCAGGGCTGAAGGAATTAAAAGTATGGTTCGACTAGCTCATGACCACCATCAATAACCTAGTGAATCATGGATCTAGTAAAATTTATTCTCAAAAAATTTCTAACCCCAAAGTAAGTGTTCATTCTATTAAATTAAGGATTGGAAAGGAGATAAGAATCTATGATGAATTACCACTGAAGATATAAGTAAGAATTAGACTACCCATAGTACCTGATGATCTACCAAGGATAAAGAAACCGAATAGGAATATCTAAGATTCCCCCTATGATGAAATAATGGGGGAAATCCAAAATAGAAGACCCAAATCAACCCCAACCTCCCTTCCCTTAATGTATGCAAGAATACAAGAAAACCAATGAAGAATCATTGCAACAAGATATCATGGAGGTGTTCAAACAATTAAAAATCAATGTCCCATTATTGGAGGACATCCACCCAATTACAGGGCATGAAAAATTTATTTGACACATGTACACTAGGAAAAGGATATTATAAGGCAATAAATAGGTAATATTAGGTAAGAATGATTCTTCCATTATTACCCCACAAATTCCTCATAATTTTCCTGATCCGGGTACTTTTACTATCCCATGCACCATAAGAGAGAATATTTTTTATAATGAATTTTTCAATTTATGAGCATAAATTAAGGTAATTAATTATTTAATTTATTATTCTTTATAGAAATGAGAGATTAATACAAATTTATTGGTTTTGAAACATTCCAATATAGACACTACTTACTTTTTAAGTGTTTTTGAAGATGTCTTTGTATGTTTATATGGATTTCTATTCACTACCAAATTCTAGATTCTCAACATTGAATAAGGAAAAGATAAAGATAAATCTACAATAATTATAGGTAGTTCATTCCTCAATAATTATAAAACCAAAATAAATTTCAAAGAAGGAAATCTTTACATGAATCTTTGTGAGAAAACAGTGGATTTAAATATCCTTGACTCAATAAAATAACCACAATAGGAGAAATATATCTTTACATTAAAGCATTTAAAATTACCATGTTCTTCTAGGGATTAAATTGGACTGTTAGGTGATATAATGATATCTGTAGAATCTTTGGAAACACCCAACCTTCTTGATGAATATATTTGTTAATATGATTTTAATCTGGAAATAGTTTTGAGTGTTGAAGAATTTAAAGAAATTGATGAAATTTATTTTGATGAGTTACTCTAATCTGCTACTAATATTTATTCATTTCATTGGTAGGTTTCTATCATGGAGAAATCTAAACTAAAATAATATTTGGAAAACCCCTATGAACTAGAACTTAAGTTTCTACACCCATACTTGGAATATGAATTTTTAATGGAAAATAAGAAACTTTCAGTTGTAATTTAAAATAATTTAGAGCCTATCCAAGAACACCAACTACTAGGTTTGGAATCCTTAAGTCCTTAAGGCCACCCAAGCCTTCGGGTCAGTAAGGCTTTCAGGCCACCCCAAGGCCTTCAAGGCCACTTGATATATAGATTCCTAGACAGATTCTATAAGGAAGTAGCTCCAGAGGAGGATTCAAGAGTAGGGTCCGTTCACTAGAGTAGAGATAATATAATTGGAAGAATGAGAAGGAATGGAATTGCTATCGGTACTGGGCATGTGCATCTCGGCACAGGATAGCTAGTCGAATAGTCATGAAAATATAGAGAGCTGATCACGATGCAGATGCTGGGGAGGGGCAGTTTGAAGTAGTCATATTCTATATGATTTCTTTAAGACCTACGGGTCCTGTAATGTCTCCAAGCCTACTGGAAATGTAACATCTAAGCCTAAAGGTATTGTGAGGGTTACCCCTCATCCCTTGGAAGGGGGGTTATCACAAATCAATAAAAAATGTCCTTCAGCCTATTCAGGTTGTTCCAACAACAATTCAAAATAGTTGAAGAGTCAACATAGATTATAGGAGGTTGAACCATGTGACTAAAAAAGACCATTTTCCTGTACCCTTTTCAACCAAATATTGGAGATATTAGTTGGTATGGGTCATTATTTCTTCCTTTATGGATTTTCTAGGTATTTAATGGGTATTTTCAGGTTCTAATCACTTCATAGGACCACAAAAGTCCACCTTCGCATGTCCCTTTAGTATGTTTTTTTATTGATGGATTACTTTTGGTCTTTCAAATGCTCTAGGTACCTTTCAGCACTGTATGGAAATTATTTTCTTTGATTTGGTTAAAACAATATAGTGGTATTTTTTAATGACTTTACTGTGTATGGAACTATTTTTCAACGTTTTCTGGATAGTTTGTAAAAAGTATTAAAAAGATGTATTGAGAAAAACAAGGTTTAAAATTTTGAAAACTTCCATTTTTTGGTGTAAAATGGAAATTTTTTGGGTTATATAATTTCAAAATATGAAATTGAAGTAGATTATTCGAAGGTTTATATCATCTCTACACTAGCTTACCCTACCATAATGAGATACATTGGACCATTCATAGGCCATGTTGGGTTTTATAAAAGGATAATTTGTGAATTTAGAGAAATTTATTTTCCCCTAACTAACCTACTCAAAAAGGAAAGTGATTTTAAAATTGATGATTCATGTAGGAAAACATTATATATATATAATGAATGGTTAACCACTAACCCCATAATTGTTCCACCAAACTAGAGTTATCCCTTTGAGATTCGATGTGATTCTTCCAAAAGAAATTTAGGGACTATGATTTCCTAAAGAATTGATGGACTCCCACAAGTGAAATTATATTCTTCAAATACTTTAGACAAATTATATATTTAATAAAAATAATAAAGGAGTTTTTATCTATTTTTATAGCCTAGAAAATTTTCATTATTACCTTTTAGGGTGTAAAGTATCTATTTATGTTGATTAGGTAGAATTGAGATATTTGATCAAGAAAGCTGAAAAAAATCCTAGATTAGTGAGATGGAAGTTTATGCTGAAATAGTTAAACTAAAGATTAAGTGTAATAATTGTTGTGAGAATGTAGTTTTAGACTGCATGAGTTAGCTTCCTCACACTATCGAGGTAGATCCAATCATTGAAACAACTCTATATTATTTATTCCGTGGTGAAAAACTGAACAACCTCACCCAAGTTCCCTAGTATTCTAACATATTGAATTTTCTAGTCACAAAAAAGGTACCCTCCTTATTTTATAAAAACCTAACAACTAAATTGAAATAGGAATCAAAATAATATGTCTAGAAGGATCCATATTTATGGAAAATTTTCAATAACCAAGTAATTATGTGGTCTATCCTTGAGGAGGAAATGAAATATGGGCTTTTTTACCATAAACATTCTTATGGAGGCCATTTTTGACCTTAATGAATAGCTAGATTTTTTTGGAAGTTGGATTATCTACACCTTAAATTTTTTATTGCACCTATGATTTTTATAAAAATGATTCAAATTGTCAGTTCCCTGGTGGTATTTCCAAAATACTTAAATTTACTCCAACAGGTTTTAATTTTTTTAGAAATATTAGATGTTTAGGGAATAGATTTTATGGGCCCATTTCATGTTTCATTTGAATTTTCCTATATAATTTTGGTATTGAACTATGTTTCTAATTATTTTGAAGAAAAAGATACTCAAACTAATGATTTAAATTTTTTGATATAATCTCTAAAAGAAAACATTTTTTATAGGTTTGGAATGCGTCAAACTATAATTAGTGACCAAGGAAACCACATTTATAATAAAAACATAGAATATACCATGAATAAATATGGATTACATGACAAAAACTTCACTTTATGCATCCCATAGATAAATGGACTAGTTGAGGCGTCAAATAGAGAGGTCCAAATAATTTTGGATAAAATAGTGCATCCCAACTACAAATACTAGAGTAAGAAATTAGAGGATTAACTATGATCATAAATATTTTCCTAGAAATCCCCTTAGCTATTTCACCTTGCAAAACTGTTTATAGTAAATATTTTCAATTAACTGTTGAGTTGTATGACAAAGCCTACCAGGCTATCAAAAGAGTGAACTTAGAGTTTGGAAAGACTAGAGAGTATAGGATGTTTCAGATAGTGGAGCTTGGGGAACTGATAATGGAAGTATATGAGAACTCACTACTGTTTAAAGAGAAATAAAAATCTATTCAGGGTAAATTCATCTAGAAAATAGAATTCCAAGTTAGAGATAAAGTGTTATTATTTTCTTCAAGGATAAATCTCTTACATGTTAATCTTCATTCCAATTGGACTGAATAATACATAGTGACTAATGCATTTCATTTTCATGTCATTGAAATCAAATTATAAGGTTAAAAGTATCAATTCAAGGTTAATGGACAATAGTTGATGAAGTATCATTGAAATTTCTGGAAAACCCCCATGAAATTGTCAAAAATCTTATATGCTGCCATCAAATGAAGAAATCCCAAGTTGTTTCTTTCCTCTTCATTTTTTGGATACACATTTTTAATTCTAAAATTTCTATAAACAAACCTTGAACATAAATTAAATGGTGTATAAAGTATGTGTGGGTTAAAGGGAAACACTATTTTAGGATGTAAATACCCTTTTTTGTTTAAAATTTATTCTATGACATAAAAAAATAAAAAAATAAAAACTCAAATATATTTTTGGAATCTGTATATATTTTTTGTAGGATGTTTTTATATATCTTGAGATTTTAAATAAATAATAAATAAATTAAGACACCAATAAAAACATAGAAAAATATGCTTCCAGACATTGTACATACCTTCTAAATTTGGATTTATTTTTGATAAAATTGTATTATTTTTAAGATAGATAAATAAAACTTTATTTTTTCATGAATAGTTTAAATACAATGATAGATTTTTATGATTCATTATATTATTAAATTTTAAGAGTTAAATGAATGCTTCATTAATTTTTCACTACTTTCATAGATAATTTGTTTTTATAACTTAGAAAATGAGTATGAGTGACAATATTTTTGTGGTATCAAAATTATAACATGAGGTCACTATAATTTTTAAACATAATATATGGTAACTTTGTCTCTATGAAAATAGACACATTTTGGATCCAACTCAAAATAAATTGATATAAGTCCTTTTAAACTTGATTAAAATGGAAAATTGGGATCCCATAGTTAATCTTTAAGAAATTAATCATTGGGTGTGTGAGTTTGTGAATATTCAATAAGGTCCTCTGCATGGTTCTTTTCACATACATGGCTGGAAAAAAATGAAAAATAAAAAAAACATTATATTTCCTAATATTCATAAATGAATTCATTCTGATGAAGGGAATATTGAACTCAAATGAAGAAGGGGGGAATTGACTTACAAAAAATTCATTTGAGTTATATCAGTGAAGTGGAAAATAAAACTCTATTTTAAGAAACTCAAGATAGAGGTATGAATATAATTTATTCTTGTTAAAACTTTAATTCCACTTAAATCTAATTCGATCCACTCTGGGACTTGTAACTCTCACTAAAATTGAAATAAGGTAGCAATTTTATTCAAAAAAAGAAGCATGATAATTCAATCAAGGGATGAACCTATGATGTTTTACATTTTTTCTTGTATATTTAGATCGAGTTAAGGTGGATAATTTTTTTTATTTTTCAATAATGGAATTCAATGACTAAATTACCCAAGATTGAAATAGTTCAAGAGTGGGGGAGTGATGTGAGGCTAAATATTTAAATTTCTTCTTCTATTTTTCATTAAAAAGTACAATACTAATTTAATTAAAATTTTAGGTAATCATTCATTGCTGTGATTTTTTTGAATTTTGAAATTTAAAAGTAAATTTGATCAAAATCATTGTTTTTACATGTTTTATTCATTAAGGAACTAATTTTATAGCCATGAATTTGATCTCCAAATTTTTGAATTAAATTGATTAAATGTATTAAATATGGATCTTAAATTGTTTAATTAATTATATAATTTATGTAATAAACCCAAATTTTAATTTCATATTTTTAAATTAAAAAAACATCGTTGAGAATTTTTTAATGTGATTCTATGATTGGAATTGGAAATCAGATTGTGGCATCCCATCCTGGGAGCCACTAAATGGTGCCCTGAGCCGGTTGGCCACATGTCTTCAAGCGCGCCTCCGTGTATTCCAGAGGGTGCCGACTAGCAGTGAGGGTCTGGTAATTCAGTCTTGGGGAGACTATACTCTCTGTTATTAGAAAAAAAACACCAGTGAAAGAAAATAAAAATTACTAAGTACAGAAGCGTTTAAATAACTTGAACAATACCATGACATTGTTGGAACCGGGCGTGCAGCGGAAGCCCCAAATAGGTGGGTTTTTAGAAATTTTCCACCGCCGTTCGCCGTAAACTTGCCGACGTCGGTGAAGAGCAGCCCGGTCAAAGCCGAGGACCAGGCGTGGAGGATTTTAGGCACAAAATTAAACCGTAAAATCCCTGGTTTGAATCCAAATCCATGCACGACGTCTGCTCGTCGTTGGCGATCACTGCTCGAAGAATCCGAATCCGAATTCCTCTAGATCGTCCACACATGCTTCAAGGAATCCGCGGGAGCACCGTTCGTCGTAATCCGGGTGCTAGCGCGGATTTGCGACGATGCCTTCAACGCTCCAACGACCACCGCATCGCTTCGCTAGTGATGCCCGAGAGAGAGCTCCATCCAAGCTCCTTGGATCTAGAGAATCTCTCTCTAGAATGTGTGAGAGAGGAGAAGATAGATAAAATCCATGAATAGTATTTGGCAAATGCCCCTCCTCTTCTATTTATAGTGCATAATTAAAATACCTGGTATCGCCTCGCCAGCCCCGAATACTTAACCCACTATTAACGACATTTTTATGACTACTAAACTGAGCCATAAATATTAATGTCATTTACTTGTAATATACTAAAATATATCACATGATAATAATTGAGTCATTAACTGGACTCGTCGCTCCCACAAATATTAATTGAACCTTGAATAATTTAATATTCGTCAATTAATATTTTTTCATGTATTTACTTAAAACTCGTAAATACATTTAATAAATAAATTCAATACTCATTATTCTAAACTCAAATAATATGAATTTATTTATTTCATTGGTGATCGTTTAACTCTGGACAAATCCCGGACCCCTGTGGTGGGGCCCACTATGTCCAAAACTCTTATTCAACTGAATAGGGCAGATTCTTGAAAACGCTATTGTGTGTGACCCTCTAGGTACTTATTTCGACAGCCGTGAATAGTATTCATAAACCAAGAGCGGGATTTAGCAACCCATCATGGCCCCTAAAGAAATAAGGTTTGTCACAACAGCGACAACCAACCTACGAACATGCACTGTGTAATATAATCTCTTTGTCTATAATATCTCATAAAGCAGGACGCACTCTCGTGTCATCGCCCTTTTCTTTCTTTATTGTTTGTTGATGTAACTGGATGGATTTACCCTCGACTGCCATGGACATGGTCTTATAAAGGTACTACCATCCATATCAACATGGCCAGAGATATATTACTTCCATAACATGGAAGCGACAAATCCTTTCTTGACCATTCAACCAATGACATACCACTAATGACGCACCCAACACAAACTAACTCTCCACGACTTTATTGCCATGGTTTTCATCCTACATCAAAGTACACGATCAAATGACATACATTGGTAATGATCTCAAGTCAGGAGACCATTACACATGATCGTAGATAGGAACATCCAATGACACCTGAAACATGTGGTGTTCCTATTGGTGGGTCAGTCCTCATGATCTCACTACTAGAGATCACCAAATGCGAACTTCATGAGAAGATGTCTCAATGCTTATGATCCCCCAGCACCTGATGGTCAGACATCTACTATGTCCAATTAGTAAGATGTATCTAGACCATAGAACATATATTTAAGATTAATGTCATAGTATCTAGAGGTTCTCATTATAGCCTGGGAACTGCTATAACCTTTCGATACGACAATTAATCTTTGGACATTACCATTTCAATAGTGGATGCAGAAAATTCTACACTATAATGATAAGAAGACATCATGCATACCTTACACGATATGGTAATCAAAAGAACATAATAGTTGGGTCTAGGGCACCCACTATTTCAACACTCCCACTTGCACTAGAGCCTACTTGCTAACCAAACTTGTTAGCTACTCACATGATAAGCATCATGTTTCTGCTGAGTAAAGGCCTTAGATACTGGGTCCACCACGGTTCCGCCGCATGGCTATTTTTCTATGGCAACCTCATCTCTTTGATTAAAACTTCTCAAGAGATGGTATCCCGAGTATATACCCTTTTTTCCACTGTCATAACATGACATCTTGGCTATTAAGAATATCATAATCTAATACTTTTCTCACCAGGTGCGATTCCAAGAACTGGAACAAATCATTGCATTTAACTTCTTCTTAGATATCTTAGAAGCTACAATGTAGTCGGTCTTGTAGATATGGCCACCACAGGATTATATGAGCTTGACTCGCTCATCGCCTTTAGCCTAACTGCAATACTAGATCTCTTGATCTTTTGAAGACTAGTTTTCATCCCCAAAAACTAGTATCCTTTCTTCTCTACTTACCAGGTACATATCTTTTGTACTTGCCGAAGTACAATTAGATTGTTCTGACTACATCCCTTGCAGTGCTCCAGGATATAACTGATATTTTCCTATTGTAAAATATACCTTGGCAATATCGGTTCTTGTACATATCAGGGCATACGTGATTGATCCATCGCTCCGACGTATGGATTTCAACTCACCACATTTATCTCTTCCCATGTCATGGACAGGTCAACATGGAGAGATTATTCCCTGTGACATAGGCAACAATTCATCTCTTGAATTGTTCCAACATGTATTTTTCAATATAATGTCACCATATGTATGATTGACTAGAACCAAGCAACCTATAGATCTACCTTAGTAGATCATGTTCCCTAGAACTTAGGTAGCTACTTTAAGTCAATCATTGGAGAGTAAATTTCATTTTGGTCTTAACTAACTGACATACCAATGTTTGTTTTCCATATGTTACCGAACAAATTTCTTATTGGAAAACCTTAGTGCTCCCACTAACCTCTAGTAGACACATGGAAAACATTTTTTTAAATGTATATACTATGATCATGTTTCTTACTTTAATCCTAAACTAGATTTTAGTAACTTGAAACCTTTATCATCATTCTGTGATGTGACCATCCCTTTCTGGTTGTGTCATATAGACACCATCCAAGATTGGCGGTCATGACATCTAATGCCAAATAAATTGATCATAGATATTAGCTATGATAAGTAAAATTCTAACGGATTTAGGCATGCCAAATTGGTGAAACCAATTAAGCCTTATTGGTACTAAGCTCATACCATCCATGTATCAACTTACTTGAATACCCACCGCAGTATTCAAAATAATAAGCCCCTATTTTCACTTTGATACATGGAATCCATTAATTGAATTTTAGTTGATCTTATCAATTTTAGCTAATTTCTATATGCTGTTTACTTGTAGGAAATATTATTCACTTTGAGTAATATATCACCGACCGTGGTGAATATAAAAATCATCACCATGGTTTTATCCTTCCTACACAGTATGTGTCTCTGGAAAATACTTTGTTCCACATAAACTTGTGGAACTAGTTCCTATGCCACCTATTTTGTGCATCTTGAGCATTGACTAAACACAAGTCAATATAGCTCCCACTATCTCTAATAGAGATGTGCACCCTTATATAGAAGTGTAGTCTATTGCTTGACTACCTATCCTTCTATCTTGTAACATCATAAACAACTGTTAGGATTATTACACTAAATGCACAATGTGTTTGTCTTGACGCTAGTTTGTTTATGTCCTAACAAACTCTTTTCATCCAAACACATGTTCTTATGACATAATGGGTTTACATCATACGATGACTCGTATGATATCCATTTTTCATTATAGTTGGCATATGGTTGTGGGATATTTCTGTTATTTGCAAAGCATTTCATGAAATATAGTGGAAGTTTCTGCTAGTTCCAACATTGATATTACTTACATCAATACTTTGATGTATAAAATGTGTGTTTAGGAATTACTCCACGCTACATTTTATTGATCAATGTTGATATGTAAGACTTCATCATCAATCCTCCCCATTAATCATCAATGTCATGATGTCGATAAGGTAATGTGCGTTTAGGAATTGCTCCACGCTACATTATCATGATTGATGAATGGTTGGTCGATATATTCTTCGGTATCCCAACCCGAAGCAACTCATATATCCTGACCATGCAAATACTTCACTTGGATATTCCTTAATTACTTAAAAGAATCTTATGAAGTATATATACCTCAAGATTATACTTGGAATAGTTCATACTATCATGTTGAACTATTTCCAAAAGCTTTGTGATGTACCTTTATTTCCAAAGGCTCCTTTGTCCAAACTAAAGACATTGATAATACCAAAATTATTTAGCTGTGCCGAGCCTAAATACCATGATTGGTATATTCATGACGTCCATTTTAGTATTTCTTGACAAAGAATTATCCTGTCACAACTGGATATAAGTATTACATTTATATTCATCACTAATTGTCTATGATTCATGTATCACTAAACTAGTGATTGAGTTTACCAAAAACAAAATTCATTCCAGAAACTGAAAGAATGTCTCCTTACGTCCAAGGACACATGAGATTAATGTTTGTGGTTATACTCAATAATAGTTCAACACGAATCTTTCACATGGAAATTAAAGAAGTCATGTACTTCTCACCACTGGCCTAGGTATCACCCTTTCACAGCCACTTGGAGAATACACCTGACTTCTAGTAAGGTTTCTTTACTAACTTGTTTATCGTGTTAAAATACACATTTGTTGCCAGCATATTGTATTTAATACCCAAGTAGTAAAAGAGAAACATTATAATGATGAATATACCTGATGTAGAAGCAGAAAATTGCTTCATTAAATCAGTTTATTGCTCTTAAACTTCTGTATCATTATTTTATAATATGCAATGCATATAACCATTGTTAATACCTCATTAATTAAAGGACGTCGCGAATTTTTCATTGGCATTAAATGCCTTTGAGCTTTTCACATTGTCTTTTAATTTATCCGCCATAAGAATTAAAGCTTAATTGTATTTTATTCTTATTCACTTTGCGAACCTTACCAAGATAGGCAATGAAGCGTTTACTCAATACTTGTTCATTTTGTAACTGAAAATGAGGCTTGAGTAATGTGGTGAAAATGATATTTAAAGATCATGATCAATCTTTAAATTTACACATGCTGGTGTAAACTTAGCCTTATTCGTATCATTGCTTCACTTTCTCCTTGCAAACATCTCGGAGATGAGACTTTATGTTATATCATCTATGTACAGGTGTAGCGACCGCAACTGACACTAGACGTTGATGAAATCATAATGATATAACTATCATATGATTTGTATATTAGTCTCATGTAAGCAATTTTCACCATCGCTTCTTGAGGTAGTTTAACAATGTTGGGGACACTGACACCTTGAGTTTCCTATATCATAGTACTATGCGCATGCGCCTGTACTATTCATGGATACTCGTGTCACTGTGGACATTTACTTTGTCCATTATAATATCGCAGTTTTAATCTTGTGGTATAACTTGCCATTTTTCTACAAAAATAAATTTTAGCAGATAAGTGCCTTTTTATCTGGATTACCAGTTTAGACATTTTGATTAATTACTTAAAACCATTTTATGTCTCCCACTATTTATCAGATTCTAGGAACCCTCTGTGCTAGAATCGGAATACTCTGTCGCTTGAGTATTCTAGTGGAAAGGATCCCGGAACCACCACTCATAGTCTACAAGCTAAGGCTACGCCACTACTTGGAGGGTTCTAGGTAGGCTTTTGGCTGACCGACCGCTTTAACTTGCGGTTCCTTGATCTGTTGAGTGAAGTCCCAGCTTCTTAAAATCAAAATTTGATTTACTCAATGCTTGCCTCTAAAATGATAGCAAGTTAGCTTGGGATAATCCTTACTAGCACATTAGTTAAGTCAACCCATCATTCTTATAAGGACTCCCCAGTAGTAAGAGGCACCCTCAGCTAAGGCATGAACCGGCACCTCAAACAGCTGGTTTTGTCCAAATTTGAAAGACGGAAGGCTGTTTAGACTTAATATATCATTGAGGGTTTTATTATTTTTAGTGTGACGAAAGAAATCATTTTTCTAATTTTATAAGCATGAACTATGTGATCGCACTCACAACTGGCCGTGCAAGAAATAGAAATCTCATCGCGTCACATGTTCATTTTATCTTGCATGTTTGTCTATTATTATACTATGTGATCATTCAATAAATTACACATGCACAAAAATAATAAACCATGCAGAAATAAAACGAACACCTGATCATGAGCCGGTACTATTGGTTGATCCGTTGAGTGAATAACGGACCAACCGAAAACCTAGGGGTGAGTACCTTTAGTCGCGTAGCTTGCAACATGAATAACAATTTCTTCTCATCCAATGCATCCAACTCATTTCTGGGGTGTCGCCGTCACTTGGCATGAAATGCATTACTGGTCGTCTCGTCATTATACAATTGTACTCGCACGCAGGCGAGGGGGTCTCGGGGTATAAATATACAACTCTGAGAATGGGCGTTCAGGCCCTTATACATATAATGGATCTGATATGACATGCAGATCGCCTTTTTTTATTATTTAAAATAATTATTACAAAACCAGATGCACTAATTAAATAATTAAATTAAATAAATAAACAAACACCAGACATGCATTGGTCGGTCTAAGCTCATGATCAGTTATATACGCATTAAACTTGCGTATATTAAATAAGTGCAGAATAAAAATTAAACTTGCATTAAAAATAAACTTGAGGGCATTTAAATTGAATTAAAAATTTCACTCTAATTTTTAATCCAATATTTACGTCGTTCGGTCCCATTTAATTAATTTAATTCTAAAACTAAAATTAAATTAATTAATTAATTTAATTAATCACAAAATTAAATTAATTACACCGCATTAATTTATAAACCAAAGTTAATATTTAATTAATTTAATTCTGAACCGAAATTAAATTAATTAATTTAATTAACTTTTTGATTCAAATAAAAAAAATACCCGAGCCCCAAAAACCCCGGGCAGGGCCTATGCGGGTCGGGGCGAACCTGCCTAGGCCGAGTCCGGGTATTTCCGACCCCGTGCAAAGGGCCAGGCAGGGCCTCCCAATCCTGTTTCGGGTTGGGTAGACCGCTAATGCCCATTTCGAAACTTTTCTGTTTGTATGGAGTGGCAAGGACTTACCTCGCTGGACAGGGTCCCGGACCGCGGTGGCGGCTAAAGGGAGGAGGCCAGACCATGGGCAGAGGGACTTGTCGCCTGGAGGGAGACAGCCAAACGGGGCTATCCATGGCTGGCAGGGGCTCAAGGCGGGCTGCCGACACAGTGCCGCGGGAGAGAGAGGCAGCCAGAGGGGTGTCGGCCTGGTCTCGGTGCACCTGTAGGGAGGCGCTGGCGCGCGCGGCCTGGCGAGAGGCCTTGTGCAGGTGCCGCGGGAGGCAGAAGCACCGCTGCATGGGGTCTTCGTGAGGGAGGAGGGGCCTCGGCTGGCATAGGGGGAGGTGCCTCAGACTGGTGGAGCAGCACACAGCTGCTGGAGCTGGAGCAGCAGGTGGTCTGGCGGCCTGGTGCAGCGCGGCGGAGCTGGAGCCGCGGCCTGGGCGAGGTGTTGGGGAAGGATGGGGTTTGATTTTTAATGACCTGCAAAAGCAGGTCCTCCCCCCCCCCTTTTTTGCAAGACCTAAAAGAAGGTCTTCTACCCCTTTTTTAACTTAAAGACTTACATTGAAGTCTTCCCTCCTTCAAATATTTTTTCCAAAACCTATATTAAGCTTTGGAAAAATAATAATAATATTATAATAATAATATTATTATAACAAAATAAATATTCATATTATAATAAAACCAAATAATTTTATTATTATAATAATAATATAATTAATTTTAATAAATTAATATCAAAACCAAATTGATTTTCCGGTGAGTATTTCGTACCGAAAAACAATATCGAATCCGAATTCGAAACTTCGGATGGCTGCAAACTGACCATCCGATATCCAATTCGGGTTCCGTCTGCGGCGTTGGGACTATTTCGACACCCTCTTAACATTTTAATGCAAATTTAAATTTTTCTTAGCATAAAATCGACACGCTCTCCCTCTGATACCACTTGTTGGAAACGAGCGTGCAGCGGAAGCCCCAAATAGGTGGGTTTTTAAAAAATTTCCACCGTCGTTCGCCGTAAACATGCCGACGTCGGTGAAGAGTAGCCCAGTCAAAGCCGAGGACCACGTGTGGAGGATTTTAAGCACAAAATTAAACTGTAAAATACCTGGTTTGAATCCAAAGCCGTGCACAACGTCTGCTCGTCATTGGCGATCGCTGCTCGAAGAATCCGAAGCCGAATTCCTCTAGATCATCCACACACGCTTCAAGGAATCCGCAAGAGCGCCGTTCGTCGTAATCCGGGTGCTAGCGCGGATTTGCGAAGATGCCTTCGATGCTCCAACGACCACCGCATCGCTTCGCTAGCGATGCCCGAGAGAGAGCTCCATCCGAGCTCCTTGGATCCATCGCATCTCTCTCTAGAATGTGGGAGAGAGGAGAGGAGAGATAAACTCCATGAATAGTATTTGGCAAATTCCCCTCCTCTTCTATTTATAGTGCATAATTAAAATACCCGGTTTCGCCTCGCCAGCCCCGAATACTTAACCCACTATTAACGACATTTTATGACTACTAAACGGAGCCATAAATATTATTATCATTTACTTGTAATATACTAAAATATATCACATGATATTAATTGAGTCATTAACTGGACTCGTCGCTCCCACAAATATTAATTGAACCTTGAATAATTTAATATTCGTCAATTAATATTTTTTCATGTATTTACTTAAAACTCGTAAATACATTTAATAAATAAATTCAATACTCATTATTCTATACTCGAATAATATGAATTTATTTATTTCATTGGTGATCGTTTAACTCTAGAAAAATCCCGAACCCCTGTGGTGGGGCCCATTATGTCCAAAACTCTTATTCAACTGAATAGGGCAGATTCTTGAAAACGCTATTGTGTGTGACCCTCTAGGTCCTTATTTCGATAGTCATGAATAGTATTCACAAACCAAGAGCAGGATATAGCAACCCATCATGGCCCCTGAAGAAATAAGGTTTCTCACAACAGCGATAACCAACCTACAAACATGCACTGTGTAATATAATCTCTTTGTCTATAATATCTCATAAAGCAGGACGCACTCTCGTGTCATCGCCCTTTTCTTGCTTTATTGTTTGTTGATGTAACTGGATGGATTTACCCTCGACTGCCATGGCCATGGTATTATAAAGGTACTGCCATCCATATCAACATGGCCAGAGATATATTACTTCCATAACCTAGAAGCGACAAATCCTTTCTTGACCATTCAACCAATGACATGCCACTAATGACCCACCTGACACAAACTACCTCGCCATGACTTTATTGCCATGGTTTTCGTCTTGCATCAAAGTACGCGATCAAATGACATACATTGGTAATGATCTCAAGTTAGGAGACCATTACATATGATTGTAGATAGGAACATCCAATGACACCTGAAACATGTGGTGTTTCTATTGGCAGGTCAGTCCTCATGATCTCACTACTAGAGATCACCAAGTGCGAACTTCATGAGAAGAAGTCTAAATGCTTATGAGCCCCCAGCACCTGATGGTCATACATCTACTATGTCCAATTAGTAAGATGTATCTAGACCATAGAACATATATTTAAGATTAATGTCATAGTATCTAGAGGTTCTCATTATAACCTGGGAACTGCTATAACCTTTCGATACGAAAATTAATCTTTGGACATTACCATTTCAATAGTGGATGCAGAAAATTCTACACTATAATGATAAGAAGACATCATGCATACCTTACATGATATGGTAATCAAAAGCACATAATAGTTGGGTCTAGGGCACCCACTATTTCAACAGACAAATGATAGTCAAAAATAAAGAATACAATACTCAACTAAAAGGTAAAACATGTTATGATAATGTAAGTGCCATGTGTCTATAATTAAACTCAAAGTAAAGACACAACGATTCCAAAATGGTCTCTAACCACGTCTAGATCCCTCTCCCATGCTCCAATCCTAAACTGCAACTCGTCACATTGCCTTTCCCTTATCCAGTCCTGTAACAACAAAGTATGCTTGGGTGCCGATCAGGCGTCCCGAATAGGGTGTGATTATAACTCAGTAGGCCACCACCAATAGTATCTAAAATGAGTCTAGTTCAAAGATAGTGAATGCGGATTTATGAATCAATATATATAATGAATAATTTAAACAGTTATCACATTGTTATTTAATATTTTATCAGCACATGATGCCAATTCAATTCATGTTTCCCATTTTAATCATCATTCATTATTATCATTCATTTAGTGTAGGTTATCATGCCTACAACCCCAAATATCTATTGAATCATAATTCATTATTATCATTGATTTGGTGTAGGTCGTCATGCCTAGCACCCCAAATCTCATTGAGTATTGGTCTTCATGCATAAAATTCTTTTCTCAATCGGTGTAGGATGTCATTCCTAAAACCCAATAATCTAAATCTTGGAAAACTATTTAGGAGGAACTCCATGTCCAAGTACCAACTTCTAATTGATTTAGGACGTCATTCCTAGA
The DNA here is from genome assembly GCA_963277665.1 of Viscum album. Classification (NCBI taxonomy): domain Eukaryota; kingdom Viridiplantae; phylum Streptophyta; class Magnoliopsida; order Santalales; family Viscaceae; genus Viscum; species Viscum album. Next base: position 1,304,929,371 of record OY728127.1, read on the forward strand.
ACCACAAAATCTCATCCATTTAATCATTATTTAAATCATAAGAATTTTCAACATTATTCATTTATTAATCCAATTATTTGTTAAACATTTCAAAGGCCATTAGTTAATTCAAAAATTACCTAATAATATAACCCATTAATGAATTCATCAATTAATTAATCAATCAACAAAACTCTCTTTCTATAATTAATTATTCACAATTAATTATCTAAATAAAAACCTGACAAGTCATAATTAATTCTCACAATTAATTATCTTACATCACATCATATCACAAAATTAATTATCACAATTAATTTTCTTACAAAGCCAAACATAGTTCCATAATTAATTTCCCCCAATTAACTATCTTATCAGAATCAAATAAATATCTCAATTGAAATATCTCTAGAAATATAAAATCTCCAAAAGATCTATTTGGGAAACCCCCCACCATTTCTTTTGTGGTCCAATTATCAATTAAATCACCAAGGAAACTCAATTCAATTTCACATTCCTAAATACTCTAATTTAGGAAAAAATCATCAAGTGAATCTAGTATATCATAAAATCACATTAAATTATCATAAAACATGACTATGGGGGTTTTATTTAGACCACCTACCTCAGTTTATTGATGGAAGTTAGCCAAAAAAATCCCCAAATTCTGAGTGGCGCAACATCGTCGATCAAGCTCTGGAACTAAATCCCTAAAGTTAAAATTAAGATCAATGGAATCATTATCATTTAAAATCTTGATCTATATCCACAATCCTAGATCTAGATATTAACTCATAGGTTTAGATCCAAGAAAAAGGTGAAGATCTTCCATGAAAAGACCTAGAAAATATAAGAGAAAGAATGGAAGAAGCATTGGGATGAAATCCACTTACCTGGAGGAGAGTGGATCTACAATCCGGGCATTATTTCTTGAAGAACAGTGTTCGTATCACATTGGAATCTCACTAGGAGTCTTTGGAAACACCTAGAGTTCGTCAAGCCTGAGCCAAGGTTGCAAATATGAAAGTCCCTGGGGATTGAGTGGTTTTAAATAGGACTTTCAGAATTTAAATCTCACGTGCGCGGTTTCCTGGGCAGAGGTGCATGGTTATGGAAAACCATGCGCCAACCGTATGGACCCCTATGTCTAGTTTTTTATGGTGTGCATGGTTTGTTAAACCATGCACAAACCATGCAGACCTCTATGTCCAGGTTCGTACGCTTGGAACGGTTTTGTTGCACGGTTTTTCAAACCGTGTTCAAACCATGCACAATCCACTATTCTTTAGTTTTCATTAATAGTTCATCCAAACTCACCCTAAGACACTAGTCCATGTTGAATGTACATAAAACCATCAAAAAGAACCTGAAAATGCGCCCGAGATGACTTTAGAAAAGGCCCAAATCATACAATCTCCCTACCTTATAATAGCTCGCCCTCGAGCTACACTTCCGAACTTCTCTAAGATTCAGAGCCAAAAATATTGGGACATTGAGCCCTCATGTCTGCTTCCCATTCCCAAGTTTCCTCTTGAACATTTCTAGGTCTCCATAACACATGAACTAATGACACGATCTTTCCCCATAACACATTCTCACTACGACCCAGCATAAGTACCAGATGCTCCTCAAAGGACGCATCTGTCTTGAGGTGAACCTCTTCCACATAAATCAAATGACATGGGTTGTGGTGATACCATTGTAGTTGTGACACATGTAAAACCTCCTGAAAATCACTATGTTTCTATGGAAGTTCTAATCAGTACGCCACCGGACCGATTCTCTTCAGCACCTCAAATTGTCCCACAAACCTGGACGCTAACTTGACCAGACTTTCTATCCTATGGTGACCCAATCTAGGTGACACCATAAGGAATACACGATCACACTCTATAAACCCTAGGGGTCATCTCCATCTATTAGCATACAGCTTCTACCTACTCTGAGTCGTAGCAATACGCTTTCAAATCAATTGTACCTACTTTGATGTCTCATGAACGAGACTCGGTCCCAACTACTCTGACTCACCTACCTCTAACTAACATAGTGGTGATCTACAAGGATTACCATATAGTTCCACCTATGGTTCCATCTATATAGTTTCTTGATAACTATTTTTATAATATAACTCCACTAAATCCAAGTGTTTTTTGAAAGAACAACCAAATTCATGCACACATGTTCGCAGCATATCCTCTAACACATGTATGGTACGCTCTGACTGCCCATCTATCTGTGGGTATAAGGGTGTACTTAATATATCCTGTGTACTAAGAGCCTTCTATAAGACCCTCCAAAATCATGAATTAAAGCGTAAACAGTGATCTAAAACTATAGTCTATGGCACCCCATGCCAACGCACTATCTCTCTCACATACAGTTCTCCCAACTAATCTAATATAAAGGTTAATTTGATAGGAACGAAGTGTGCTACCTTTCTTAGTTGGTCCACAACGACCCAAATAGACTCATTATTCCTAATATTCTTTGGAAGTCATATCACAAAATCCATAGTCACATCATCCCACTTCCATTCTGGAATAGGTAACGGCTACAATAGGCCTCCAGGCCATTGATGCTCTGCTTTCACCTGCTGACAGGTGAAACATCTTATTACAAATCCTTCTATCTCCTTTTTCATACATGGACATGAAAACTTTTATCATAGTTCATGATATATTTTTGTCAACCCAAGATGTACTTCACACTTTAAAGCATGAAATTCTCACATGAGTTCCTCTCACATTCTCATTGGCACAAAAACCCGATTTTTTTTAAATAGATGATCTCATCCTCATCTATTTTTCCAATCTGAAGGTGTCTCCCCACCTTCAATGATTTCCCTCGAGGATAAACACTCTGGATCCTCATACTTCATGTCCCTGATCCATCTCAAGAGTGTATACTCCACTATTATTGAAATCAGAGTCATCCTCTCCTAACTTTCCTGAACTACCACATGCATTCCCGCCAGTAAAGTCATCATCTTCCACTATGTACTCGACTCATGTACCAACTATGTCTGAGTTTTTCTGCTCAAGGAATCGTCCACACAATTCCCTTTTCGAGGTGTATATTCCAGTTCAAAATCAAAGGAATGAATATACTCTACCCATCTCCACTGCCGAAGATTCACATCACGTTGTGAAAAGATATACTTCAAGCTTTTGAGATCTGTAAAAACTATAACCTTTTAACCTAAAAGATAGTGTCTCCAACACTTAAGATCATAAACCACTACTTCTAACTCAAGGTTCTTAACTTCCAAGACCCATAAGCAATGACTATATCCCCTTGCATCAACACGGATCCAATTCTAACCCCAGATGTGTCACAATACACCATGTAATCCTAACCCAACTCATGTAATACCAAAATTGGTGCCGATGTCAAGCACTTATTCAAATCTTGGAAAGCATTCTCGCATGCTTCTATCCAAACAAACTTTATCCCTTTCTTTATCAAACTAGTAAGTGGTGCTTCCATTCAGGAAAAGTCTAGGATAAACCTTTAGTAATAATAAGTTAATCCCAAAAATCTTAGAATATCAAAAACATTCTTGGGATACTCCCAATAAATCACTTCCTGTAATTTTTTGGGTCCGCAGCCACACATTATTCTGAGATTATGTTCCCCAAAAGTGTACCATGTCAATCCAAAACTGAAATTTAGATAAATTGGAATATAGCTCATTCTCTCTCAGTGTACTCAAGATGATGTCAAGAAGTTTGGAATGATCGTCATGAGTCTTGGAGTACACTAATATGTCATCCACAAACACCACCACAAACTGATCTAAGTACGGATGAAAGATCCTATTCATCAAGGCCATAAACACTGCTGGAGAATTTTTCAACCCAGACAGCATTAAAATAAACTCATAAAGGCCATACCTCATCCGTAAAGCAATTCTTGGTATATTAGTGGTCCTAACTCTCACCTCATGATACCCTAATCTCAGATCGGTCATTGAGAACACACTATCCCCCTTCAGCTATTCAAACAGATCATAGATACACGGAAGAGGATATCATTTCTTAACAGTCATTTTATTCAACTTCCAGTAATCCACACACAAGCGTAGAATCTCGTCATCCTTCTTTGCAAACAAAACAGGTGATCCCCAAGTTGACATACTTGGACAGATAAACCCTTTATCCTATAACTATTACAACTATGTTTTGAGCTCTTGAAGCTTAGTCGGTGTCATTCTGTAAGATGGAATTGATACCTGCTCAATCCCCATCATGAGCTCAATAATAAATTCCACATATCTCTTAGGTGGAAACCCTGAAAAGTCTTCAGGAAAGACATCCTAAAAAAGTTCTACTACTGGTGGAAGGAAATATTTCTTACCACTCCCATCATCCATCAAAATACTAGCAACTTAGGCTGTGAAATCTCCCAATTTCTGAGTAATTGGCCCAGCTCTGCCTATACGGATATCCCATTCTCCATAAAGGACATATTTTTCACCCTCAAGAGATATAAAGGTCACTCTTCGGCAATAAAAATATATGTGGACTCAGTATGTGACTAGCCAATACACACCCATAATCAGATTGAAACCTGTTTTATCAAGGACATAGATATCCCAAAGGAAATGATACTCTATGATCTCCAGTGAACATCCCTTGCATAAATTGATATCCCTAGACTGTGTTCCCAATGGTGTATCGATATTCATCACCCCACTTGTGGACTCCACCTCCAGGCTTAAGCCATTAACAAGATTTTCAAATATGAAGGAATGAGATGAACCAATATCAAACAAGGTAGTAGCTAAAGAAAATATACTAGAATAGTATCTCTCACTATCAATGGACGAAATTCACTCTCCAAAAGAATAGGCTGCACTGCATGTAACTCTCCTCCCCTTTTCCCTGTGTTTTCCCCTAACTCCCCTGAGTAGAACCACTCTGCTAATACGGGTGCTCTTTCCCTAAAGCACCATGTCCACTACCTCTATCACCTATTCTTGTAAAACTCTAGCTTCTATACTTGTAAGGTGTAGAAGACCCCCTTTCCGCACTCTAACTCTGAGCATCTACCCCCTCAGCACCAGCATGCCGCTGCATCCTGCAGAACTTCTGTAGGTGTCCCATCATGCCAAAAAACCGAAACTCCACTGGTGGACTAGGAAAATGTGTATGATAGTGTTTCTACCAACTTCACTGGTGGCAAAGCACATGATAAAGATCTGGTGTAACTGTTCCTCCGGACTGTCCACCTTTCTTTCCACTTTCCTGACATAGATTCTCGTGACGGTGCTTCCTGCTCTCGGAAGGCATACTCGCTAATCGTCCAACTTCTTGTCCAGTACTGGAAGCCTCCTTCAGGTTCCCCTTTGAAATAAGAGCTTGATTAACCACAACTGAAAATTTCTTCATCCTAAAGATATTCACTTGGGACATAATTTCACACTTATGTCTATCCTGAAATCATTTTTCTGAAGAAGCCTCATCATCCGCCAAAGCTAGAGAAAAACACTGTAAATATGAGAAAAGTTCAGTGTACTCCATTATTGAAATGATTTCTTATGTCATATGCATAAATTCTGAAGCCATCTCTTGCCTCATCATGTCTAGATAGAAGTTTTCCAAGAACTTCTCCAAAACTTCCTTCCATAACATCTCATCAGTCTATCCAGATCATACATGAATGTCCCACTAGAGCTTCACGGAACCCCACAGCATATAAGTAGCCAAATTAACCCTCATCTCATCCAGAGTCTCCAAATGGTCAATTATTGTCTCTATGGATTCAATCTATAATTCAGCTCCCTCAGGTCCACCCTCTCTAGTAAAAGAAGGAGGGTGATTTAGCTGAAACTCCCTTATCAACTTAGACATTCTTTTTTTAACCCACCTTGGGTCTCTCTCCGTGAATTGCATGAAACGAGCATTATTCTCTATAAAATATTCCCCTTATTTCTCAGCTTTCACCAATGGTGCCTCAAGCTCCCTGTCTGTAAGTTTATTCCGAGCCATACCCCTTAGTTTCTCCCTCAATAAGCATTGTGGAGGAATATTCCTAGAAATACAAGCACGCATATTTGGTCTCATAATGAAACCTTATAACATTTACGTAACAGCAGAAAATAACACAACAAGTTTCAACATGTATTTTCCCCATTTTTCTCACCACATGGTCAACACCGAGTCCTTATCACTACCCTTAACCATCCTACCCTTGGGTCTTGGTTATCAATGTTATAATCATTCCCATTTATTAATTCATCCATTAACTAATCCCATTATCTAAAATTATTTAATTCAACAATTAATTAATTAATCATTCCCATTTCATCAATCAAGGTTCTCATTATACACTCATTTATTCTCATTTTTCATCATTATTTCAATCTCACTACAAAGAAAAATAGTTCAAGTTCAAAAAATTACCCATAACCCATTTTTCCTTGAGTGCCTAGAATGATGCATGTTACAACAAACCTGAGTGCCTAGAATGATGCATGCATACTCAATTATCGTGCCTCTTTAGGCTATAAATCAAAATGCAACAATTTTCAAAAAAATATATCATGTCACACCACATGTTCATCACCCATGGTGAAATTATATTAAATTGTAACAACAAACCACAATCACAATAATACCACCCACAGTACTCGGATTTTCCCCCATACATGGGTTTGAAACTCCCATGCATGAGCTCATTATCAAGCCTCGACTCTTCCTAGTCTTCCGTCTACCTTTCCCAAAATAGTAATACAAAGGAAGAAGAAAGAAAAGAAAACACCTTTGAAACCACTTTTTGATGTCCCGACCTGGGAACCACTGAATGGGGCCCCAAGCCGGTTGGCCACCTGCCCTCAAGCACACCTCCATTTATGCCAGAGGGTTCGAACTATCATTGAGGGTCGGGTAATTCAGTCTTGGGGATATTATACCCTCTATTATCAGAATAAAACACCAGTGGAATCAAATTAAAATAACCATGTACAGAAGCGTATAAATAACCATAACGATGCCATGATATATGATAGTCAAAACCAGATAATATAATACTCCACTAAAATTTAAAACATACTATGACAATGCAAGTTCCAAGTGTCTACAACGCAACTCAAAGTAAAGACACAATGACTCCAAAATGGGTCTTGAACAATGTCTGGTTCCCTCTCCCATTCTCCAATCCCAAACAACAACCTATCAAAGGGCCTTTCCCTTATCCAGTCCTGCAACAACAAAGTCTGCTTGGGTACCGATCAGGCAGCCCGAATAGGGTGTGAGTACAACTCTGTAGGCCACCACCAACAATGTCTAAAACAAGTCCAGTAAAAAGATAGTGCATGAAGATTTATGAAGCAATAAATACAATGCATAATTTAAATAGTTATCACATTGTCTTTCACTACGGAAAACATCACTATTTGCGACGGGTTATTTGCGACGGGTTATTTGCGACTGGATTTCTTCTCGTCCCAAATAACCCGTCCAGGAAGCTATTTGCGACGGGAAAATTTCACCGTCACAAATAACCAATTATTTGCGACGGGTTTTCGTCTCCCGTCGCAAATAGTTTGGCGCAACTTGTACGCCAAACCGCGCGAATATTATTTGTGACGGGGAGATGTCTCTCATCACAAATAGTTTGGGGCGACTTGCACGCCAAAATGCGCGGCAAGCGCACCAAACCGGGCGGCATGCGCACCAAACCGCGCAGGGGTATTTACGACGAAATCCCGTCGCAAATACTCAGCGGCGGTTAATAACTTTTTGTGACGGGTCCCGTCACAAATAACCTTTTAACCGCCGACTGTAATTAATGCGGTCGAGGGTATTTGCGACGTGCCCCATCGTAAATACCACCATTTGCGATGGGAAACCCGTCGCTAATAACCCTGTTGCAACTAATCTAACCTATATATACCTCTATCCGTTTTTTCCCCAAATCACTCAGATCTTGCTCTCTCCCTCATTTCATTCTTCAATTTCAAGGGAAAAAAATTAGTTGAAAATTTTTATACGAGAGCAATTGGAGGGCGTCAATATCTTCAAAATATCAAAGTTTAAGGTATTTATTTTTTATTTTTTTTATATTTTTTTATAATTTTTATGTTAATTTTAATTGTTGTTTATTAGTTGTAATTAAATTAGATTTCAACTGATTTTTATTTATATCTATTTTTAGTAAGAAATTGATATTGTTAGTGATAATTATAAATAATTAGTTTTAATTTGCAATAATTAGATATAATTAGTAATAATTATATATAATTAGTAATTGTTAGATATAATTAGTAATAATTAGATAAAATTAGTATAAATTTGCAATAATTAGATATAATTAGTATTAATTAGTATTAATTTACAATAATTAGTAATAATTAGTATTAATTTGCAATAATTAGCAATAATTAGCAATGATTAGCAATAATTAGCAATGATTAGCAATAATTAGCACTGATTAGCAATAATTAGCAATAATTAGCAATAATTAGCAATAATTAGTAATAATTACTAATAATTACTAATAATTAGTAATAATTAGTAATAATTAGTAATAATAAGTAATAATTTGTAATAATTAGTAATAATTAGTAATAATTAGTAATAATTATTAATAATTACTAATAATTATTAATAATTACTAATAATTAATAATAATTAGTAATAATTAGTAATAATTAGTAATAATTAGTAATAATTAGTAATAATTAGTAATAATTAGTAATAATTAGTAATAATTAGTAATAATTAGAAATAATGAGTTATAATAAGTAATAATTACAAATAATTAGTAATAATTTGTAATAATTACTAATAATTACGACTAATTACTAATAATTAGTAATAATTAGTAATAATTAGTAATAATAAGTAATAATTAGTAATAATTAGTAATAATTAAGAATAATTAGGAATAATTAGTAATAATTCGGAATAATTAGGAATAATTAGTAATAATTAGTAATAATTAGTAATAATTAGTATTAATTATTAATAATTATAAATAATTACTAATAATTACTAATAATTACTAATAATTACTAATAATTACTAATAATTAGTAATAATGTGTAATAATTTGTAATAATTAGTAATAATTAGTAATAATTAGTAATAATTAGTAATAATTAGTAATATTTAGTAATCATTAGAAATAATTACTAATAATTAGTAATAATTACTAAAATTACTTATAATTACTAATAATTATTAATAATTAGTAATAATTAGTAATAATTAGTAATAATTAGTAATAATTAGTAATAATTAGTAATAATTAGTAATAATTAGTAATAATTAGTAATAATTACTAATAATTATTAATAATTAGTAATAATTAGGAATAATTATTAGTAATTAGGAATAATTAGTAATAATTAGAAATAATTTGGAATAATTAGGAATAATTAGGAATAATTAGAAATAATTATTAATAATTATTAATAGTTACTAATAATTACTAATAATTAGAAATAATTAGTAATAATTAGTAATAATTAGAAATAATTTGTAGTAATTAGTAATAATTAGTAATAATTAGATATAATTACTCATAATTAGTAATAATTAGTAATAATTAGTAATAATTACTAATAATTACTAATAATTATAAATAATTAGTAATAATTAGTAATAATTAGTAATAATTAGTAATAATTAGTAATAATTAGTAATAATTAGTAATAATTAGTAATAATTAGTAATAATTAGTAATAATTAGTGATAATTAGTAATAAAAAAATATTATCAATATATATGAAAAAACAATATTAATATTATTAAAATAATTAAAAACATTATAAAATATTAAAATTATCAATATTCGCAACAGGATTTGCTCTATTCTTGATATGTTTAAATCTCAAAGGGTTACCAATTGTCAGGTCATGCGCAATAAAAGGTTTGTGTCAACCATGTCCAATGTAAACTCTATAATTATCCTTGCATGGTTGATCACCTCGCATGTAGTGTTGCAATATGACAACCCAAGTCATGCCCTTCTCATCTATAAGAATTATATCACATAACCATTTTCATAGACCATTCTTTCTTGAAAATTTAATGGAAAAATACTGATATACCCTCAATTTTTAAGGAAGAATGATATATGTAAAGGGAGTGAGATGATTCTTAGAGATGAAAACGACATTACTTTGGTCGTCCTATTGAAACACTACTTTTGAGGTGATCAACCATGCAAGTAAAATTATAGAGTTTACATTGGACATGACTGACACAAACTTTTTATTGCGCATGACCTAGCAATTGGCGACCCATTGAGATTTGAACATGTTAAGAATAGAGAAAATTTTGTTATGAATATTGATAATTTTAATATTTTACGAATTTTTTATTATTTTAAGAATATTAATATTGTTTTTTTATAAATATTGATAATATAATTTTTTTATTAGTATTAATTAGTAAACGAAATCTGCTTGGATAATGAAGGGAAGATTTAAAATCATCTCCACAATGATGATTACCAAATTTTCTTTCATTATTGAAGAAGTTTTCATTTTGCTAAGTATTGCTAAGTATTGCTAAATTTGTAATAAATTTAAAGAAATTGAAATAATTAGAAATAATTAGTAATAAATTGTAATAATTATTAATAAATTGAAATAATTAGAAATAATTGTAATAATTAGTAATAATTGTTAAGTAGTTGTAGTTAATTATCTTCTTTTTTCATATAGTGTTTTTATAATTTCAAATTATTCAAAAACATTGATGATTTTATATTTTATGTAGAAAAATATGGAACAAGGAAGTTGACATCAGTCATTATTAGATGATAACACTTGCATAAATCAGTGCAGAAATCCAAATGGTTCTGGTTTAAATCCTGTATATATTGAGGGTGTTGAAGAATTATTAGCATTTGCATCATCAAAACTAGAATGTGTTTCAAAAGTCACAATTAAGTGTCCTTGTAAAAAATGTCCTCTGAGAACGTTTGACACATTTGACAAGGTTTGGGGACATCTCTTGCGGTTTGGTTTTCAACGAGATTATGTTTTTTTGTATCGACATGGTGAACGTAGTTCCAGAGAAGATTTTAATAACTTGATTCTGGATCCATCACGGTTTCAAAATTTAGTACATGATGTTGCAGGTCCATCTGTGCAACAAACCAAAACTCACGATGATATTGATTTAACTCCCGAGCTGGTACCATCCTAATTTTAAGAGTTTTGAGGTCTACTGAGGATACATTATATCTTGGTTTCAAGATTAGAAAATTAGAAGCGATTGTAAAATTTATGGCTATTAAATTAGATAATGCAATGTCAAACAACTTTTTTGATCAGATATTTTCTTTTGTTAAAACATTGTTACCTGAAGGAAATGTGTTTCCTGAAAATTACTATGAGGGCAAGAGGTTGATTCGTAATCTGGTCCTTAGTTATCAGAAGATTCATGCATGTCCAAATGACTGCATCTTATATTCTAGCGAAAATGGGTCATTGGATAGTTTTCCCACATGTGTACAATAAAGGTATAATGAACCTCAACCAGGGAAGTCTATATCGATTCTAGAAAACAGTTGAGATATTTTCCCCTTACACCCAGGTTGCAGCTTTTATTTATGTCTCAGAACATAGCGTCAATTATGTAATGGCACAAAACCAATATTTCAAATGATAAAAGCTTGAATCATCCATCTGATGGTGATTCATGGAAATATTTTGAGTTTCTGCATCCTTCTGTTGCTATAGAAGCCCGAAACGTGCGATTGGGTTATTCTACTAACGGGTTCTATCCGTTGGATTCTTATGGTAGTCAGTATTCATGTTGGCCTATCTTTATAACTCCGTACAATTTTCCTCCATGGATGTTGATGAAGGAGCCTTATATCTTTTTGACTATGTTAATCCCAGGACATCTGAAAAAGAATATTGATGTTTATTTTAAACCATTGATTGATGAGTTAAATGCATTGTGGAGTGGTGGTGTTAATACATATGATGTTGCTGCGAAACAAAATTTCATATTAAAAGCTACATTGATGTGGATGATTAGTGACTTTCCAGCATATGGAATGTTATCTAGTTGGAGTACACATTGTCCAAAATCATGTCCTTGCTGTATGAAAGAAAACAAAGCCTTTATGCTCGTTAATGGAAAAAAACCTTTCTATTTTTGATTTTCGCGATATATTTCTTCCAACTGATCTTCATTTTCGGAGGAACAAATATCATTTTAGAAAAGGTAAAATTGAAAGGGATGAACCTCTAAAGATGATCTCAGGTACAAAGATAAAATCAGTTGTATTTTCATTACCCCCATCACATTTGGATCAACAGTAAACCAATAGAAAATTCATGGCTTTGGGAAAGAACATAATTGGACAAAACAGAGCATTTTTTGGGATCTTTCGTATCACCCTGATTTGTTGGTCCGCCACATGTTGGATGTTATTCATATTGAGAAGAAATTTTTTGATAATTTATTTCATACAGTTTTGGATGTACCAGGTAAGAACAAAGATACTATAAAGACACTATTAGATCTTGCCCAAATTTCCAAGTGACCAGAACTTGAACTCTTTGAAAATGTCAGATCATAGAGGTTAATGAATCCAAAAGCAGCTTATACACTTTCCAAAGAGATTCCCTTATTATTTTTTCAATGGATTGCAGATTTGAGACTTCCAGATGTCTATGCTTCCAATTTGGGCAGATGTGTTAAGAATGGTTATATTACTATATTAAAAATTCATGATTGTCATGTTATAATATAAAGACTTATGCCGATTGGATTTAGAGGTTTGTTGAATTCTATGATTTGGGATTCGATAACAGACATATCATATTTTTTTGAAACATTTGTGCTGCAAAAACAGACTACGAGGCGCTAAGAAAACTGGAAGAAGATGTTTCTGTAATTATATATAAACTGGAAAAAATATTTCCACTAGATTTCTTTGACTCAATGGAACATCTGATATTACATTTTCCACATGAAGCTAAATGTGGAGGTCCAGTACAGTTTCGATGGATATACCCTTTCGAGAGATTCATGCAGAAATTGAAGAAAAAAGTATGTTACAAAGTATCAGTTGAAGGCTCATTTGCTGAAGCTTATTTGCAGGAAGAAATTACTTTTTTTTCTCTCATTATTTTGAATCTCAATATCCCTCAAAATACAATCACATGGGACAAAATGAGGGGAATGATACTGACGAAATAGAAAATCAATTAACAGTTTTTAATCATCTAAATCTTGGTTTCAGTGGAGTTTATGAACGATGGATTTCAGATGATGAACATCACAAAGCTCATACATACGTTCTACTCAACTATGAAGAAATGACATCATTTTTCCTATGAGTGATTCTATCAATTATTCTATAATTTATGTTACAGTATTTTAACTTATTTTATTTGTAGGTTATATGATAATCATATCAAGAAACAACTTCCACAAATTACAGCAGCTACTCTTGAAGAACGCATACAAAAAAAATTATCAACGGTTTCAAAAACTGATAACATAAATTATTGATGTTTTAATATCAATTCCGTTTATTATTTATTATATTTATAATTGTTTTTCAAATTTTCAGGTGTCTCAATATGCTGATAGAATTGATAAGAGATTGTGTATATTGAGTAACCCACCATCCAAAAGGGTTAAATCTTATAATGGATATGTAGTGAATGGTTTTCGGTTTCATACAAATGCATACGGGGAATAATAAAAACAATGAAAATTGGAGTTTTCTTGAGAGGATCACATCACAAAAAAAACAAAAGTTGAATTTTATGAAATTTTGGATGAAATTATTGAGTTGTGTTATCTAGGAAAGAATTACATAACAATGTTTAAATGTCGGTGGTTGGATACTGAGAGAGTCTTGCTTGTTCATTCGACTCATGGAATCGTCGATATTAAATATAGAAGTATTATTGCAGTAAATGAACCATTTTTACTAGCTCAATAGTCACATAAAATTTATTATGAAAAGTACTATGCTACTTTAAGAGACTTGGGCGATTGGTGGAGCATAATAAAAAATGAAATCTCGGGAAAATCAGTTTACTCAAACAGAATGTGGTTCCGCTGAAGTGGAAGGAATTGAAATTTTTCAAGAGACTGCCCAAAATCCATCTGATTCACAAAGAGACATGAATATTGACGATGACACCCCACAATTAAGGATTGATGGTGATGAAGATGTTAATGATGTTACAAATGAATTCGAAATGACAAGATATGCTGAAACTGAAACTCATATGGATATTGATGATGTTGAGGAGGAAGATGAAGACATTGACATTGACAGCTATGGAGAAGAGGATGAAGATGAACATTGACACAGTTAAATGTTGGTTATAATCATAACTAATATATATTTATACATAATAGTTATTTTCAACTATCTGCTAACAACAATCATTTTGTTTTTCAGATGGACTCTGATCTATTGAATGAGTTAGAGGAGGCTGAGCAACCTTTGGATGATGAGGATGTGGGATCATCTGACCCTCAGCCTACTGGTGGTTTAGGAGGTACGTGGAGGGGGTGCGGTCTTGCGTGACTGATGATTCCTGACCCTATCCCCAAGCGACATCCACATCTTGGTTTCGATCCATGCACACAGAGGTATGGTAACCTGTATATTTTAGTTAGATTTCATTAATTTATTTATATATATACTAATTTTTTGATTATTTATTACTTTTTTATAGTTTTCAGCATGTAGTTATTGGATAGGGGAGCACTATATTGTGCAATTATTTTTCTTAGCCATGGATCACATAGGAAAAGATTCTCATTGATGTGTGATGCAACATCTTCCATCATTGGCTGGTATGTAAATAAATAATATTTATTTTGAAATTAATTTTATGAACAACTTGATATTATAAATTATTTTTAGGTTTTATGGTATCTTATCGATGATAGCATGCACGACGCTATCCACATGGCATGGAAGGTTTCTATGGATGACCGTTTCCGTTAGTTTTTGAACAATTTGAGAAGGGCAGACATTAAGAAAGAAGAAGTGACAGAATTTGATGAGTCATGTAGAGCCCACTAACCAGAGTAAATTTCATCTCATGTCTGGGATTTATTATGTTTACACTGGTTCGGTGGTGTATTTTAGAGGAGATCTTCAGTGGGATGGAAAAACTGGGGGAGACAGGAGGTGACACATCGAGCTATGGTAATCGTACATTCAGTTCGCATAAAGATCATCTGGTAAGTATATTCATTAAATATTTTATATAACTTTAAATATAAACAGTTTAATTTATATTTCTATAGGCAGTCGAGCATCCTGATATTACAGAGTTCGACATTTATCTGAGGATGTACAGTGATCTAGCCACTGGAGAGATTAGAGGTGATCGCCAGCGTCAGATTGTGGTTAGTATTATTTTTTCAGTTTGACAATTAACTGCATATAATATTTTCACAATTTTAATTTTAAATTGGATTTGAAGGAGTCATATGAGGCTACGACCTTTCAGACACAGGCTGAGGTTCAGGACGAGACGACTGAGCAGACCAGTGCGTACCATTTTGATGAGGCGGTATGGATGCATGCGACTTAGTATGGCTTTGAGTAGGGCAGAGTAGTTCGTATCGGCTCTCATTTCACTCCTGGTACTTATTATGGTACTGCTACAATGTTGGCATCCAACTCAAGAGGAGCTCGTGGAGAGGCATCATCTTATGGCTCACATTATCAGGAGCAGTTGCGAGCTCAGGCTGAGCTTATAGAGACTTTGAAGAAGCAGCAAGAAGAGATGAGTTGGTGACATAAGCAGTAGGAGCAGCATCACAAGGAGAAGATGTGTCGATGGAAGTAGCAGCATGAGGAGGAGATGCATCGATGGCATCAACAGCATCATGAGCAGATAGAGTACATGCGCCATCTGACTCGTAGTTTAGGGATGGAGTTTCCTCCACCAGCTCCTTCAGCTCCTCCACCTCCTCCAGAAGACAACCCCCCTCATGATTTTTTTTATGTTAAAAACATTTGAATTTAACATTGTAATATTAATTATTTACATTTTCTATCTTTTATATCAGTGCAAATATTACATAATTTAATTTTTAATATTTTACTATTTTTTTATATTTTTTGTGAATATTGAGAATTTTAATATTTTTTATTTTTTTATTATTTTAATAATATTATTATTCTTTTATTAAATATATTTTTTTAGTATTATATTTTTTAATTTTTGTTTACTTAATATTATTATTATTATTATTATTTTATAAGTTTTTTATTTTTTTGTGAATATTGAGAATTTTAATATTTTTTTAAATAATAGTAATATTATTTTTTCATTAATAGTAATTATATTAATTTTTTTTTAAATTAATTTATTATTTGTGACGGGACCTTTTGTGAAGGGGCCCCATCACAAATAGTCTAACTAAATATTTTCAAAAAACATATTTGTGACAGGACTACTTACCCATCGCAAATACTTTGTTGCAATGGGCCTGTCACAAAACGTTATATATATATATATATATATATTTTTTGCGATGGGATGACGGGTCTGTCGCAAAAACTATTTGCGATGGGCCCATCGCGAAAAATTTTATATATAAATAATACATATAATCTGAGGCTAATTTGCGACGGTGATGTTTCCCGTCACAAATATTATTATTTGCAACAGGCCTGTAAAAATAATGGTATTTGCGACAGCGTTTTCTGCAACGGGCTATTTGCGACGTGGCCCCGTCACTAAAGTCTATTTGTGATGGGATCCCATCGCAAATAGGACGTCACATTTAGCAAGAATTCGAGTAGTGTTTTAATCTCTAATCATCACATGAGGCCAATTCAATTCAGATTTCCCATATGAATCATCATTCTTTATTATCATCCATTTAGCGTAGGTCAGCATAACTAGCACCTCGAATCCCAGTTTAACCATCATTCATTATTATCATTCATTGGGTGTAGGTATTCATGCTTAGAACCCCAAATCTTGTTGAGTGTAGGTTGTTATGCCTAGCAATTCTTTTCTCAATTGGTGTTGGTCATCATTCCTAACACCCCATAATCTCAATCTTGGATAACAATTTGGGAGGAACGCCAAGTCCAAGTCCCAACTTTTAATCGGTCTAGGACACCATGCCTAGCACCAAAAAATCTCATCCATTTAATCATTCATTAAATCATAATAATTTTCCACTTTATTCATTTACTAATCCAATGATTAGTTAAACATTTCAAAGGCCATTAGTTAATTCAACAATTAACTAAGAATATAACCCATTAATTAATTCATCAATTAATCAATCAATAAACACAATTCTCTTTCCATAATTAATTATTAACAATTAATTATCCAAATAAAACCCCAAAAAGTCATAATTAATTCTCAATATTAATTATCTTATATCACATCATGACACATAATTAATTCTCACAATTAATTATCTTACACAGCCAAACTTACTTCGATAATTAATTTCCCCCAATTAATTATCTTATAATAATAAAATCAATATCTCCATTACAATATCTATACCAATATAAAATATCCAAATGATCTATTTGGGAAATCCCCCATCATTTGTTCTATGGTCCAACTATCAATTAAATAACAAAGGCAACTCAATTCAATTTCATATTCCAAAATAATCCAATTTAGGAAATAAATCATCAAGTGAATCTAGAATATCATAAACTCACATTTAATTATCATAAAACATGACTATGGGTGTTTGATTTAGACCACCTACCTTATTTTATTGACAGAAGTTATCCCAATGTAAATCCCCAACATCCGAGCATCACAACAACGTTGATCAAGCCCCAGATCTAAATCCCTAAAGCCAAAATGAAGATCAAAGACATAAAGATATTTTCAAATCTATATCTAGATCCACAATACTAGATCTAGATCATAACTCATAGGTTTGGATCCATGAAAAATGTGGATATCTTCCATAAAAATACCTATAAAAGATAAGATAAAGAACAGAAGAAGCTTGGGGATGAAATCCACTTACCGAGAGGAGAGCAGATCTTTAATTAGAGATTTCAATCTTGAAGAATAGTTTTCTAATAACCTCGGAATCTCTCTAGGAGTCTATGGAAACACCTATAATTTTCGAAGCCCAATCCAGGCTCAAAAATATGGATGTCCTGGGGGGTTTGGGTGGTTTTAAAAAGAATTTTTGGAATTAAAATCCAGCGTGCACGGTTTCCTGGGTAGAGGCACATGGTTAGGGAAAACTGTGCTCCAACCGTGCGGACCCCTCACTCCATTTTTCCATGATTAGAACAGTTTGGCCACACAGTTTTTCAACCTGTGTGCAAACCGTGCAGACTACTCTGTCTAGCATCGCACGCTTGGCATTCTTTGGTCGCACTATTTTTTAAACCATGCTCAAATAGTTCACAACCCATTTTTCTTTAGTTTTTCTTAAAATTTCACCCAAACGCTCCCCAATCCAATAATCTATATTAAAGTTACTTAAAACCATCAAAAATTACCTAAAAATGCTCCTGATATGACCCTAGAAAAGTTCGGGATCCTACATAAGTTGAATTTGAAAATTTTGAATATGAGTTATGATTATGAAATGAATATTTACTGAAAAAATGATGGATTTAAATTGTGAGTAAACTTTTCAAGTTGAAATGACTTAATGAACAATAGTATTCAATATTTAAATAAATCATTTATGTGGTTTAAATGAGAAGTTAATTTTATGTTACGATGTTTTCTATTTTTTTCAATTTTAAAATTTATCTGAACATAGCGAGTACTAAGTCTTTATTTTTTTAATTAATTTTATAGGTTTTAAAATAAAATCAATGGTAGAAAGTGGTACACTCAAAAAATTGATAAAGTACTGAAGTGACTAGACCTAAAAAATTTGTGACCACATGTTTTAAGTAAAATTCCCACAGTTGTCTCCTCTAAGTGACATTAAGAAAGAGAATCTAAAAACCATGAAAAATTATCTCACTACATCTCCATGATCACTTAACTAATCATGGATGACCTTCCTCTAGGAATATTAAGCTACTCCATTAATACGTTCTCTCCTGATGCATGAAGCTTTTCTAAGATACCACAAATGAAGTTACCAAAAGACAATTTATAAATGTCTATGTGCTTCCCCCTTTCAAACCAACCACACCCATTTCTCTCACTATTAGTAAAGTGATCATAAGACCTCCTATTGAATCCAGGATTCCACCTTCACAATGAATTCCCAAGTGACCACACCCTCTATTCATAGTAGCTTATGTTACCATAAATCAAGATACTACAAGTCATTTTCTAACCTACTGTATCCCGCACCTCAAACTAACCATGACATTACCTTCATGGTCACATATATCAACTTACTAAAATGTGAGTCCAAGTTCAATCCACCCATGAATGCATGAAATTCTATGCTTTCCACCCTGAATGTGAATAACCTCTAAGATCATCTGAGATGGTTATATCAGGCTATGGATGAATGTTTAATCATGGAAGGGAAAAGCGAGCAACATCCTAAATAAAAGATCCACACCACCATATATGACTGAATCTCTCCAACATTGATTATAGAATCCTCCTTTCTGAAATTGAACCTAATTAGTTTCACTTGATGGAATTTAATATCACTTTTTCCCATTGATTCGAACCACAATATAGCATGATCTCATCAGGAAGAAGAAATTGAACCAAGATGAATTGAATTTTCTCTACAGTGGGTTTTATTATAAGATTATGATATACTGAGGAAGAGAATCCAAATATTGATGTGTTGTGAGTATATGTCTAGACCTCTTAGAATAAAGATGAATGAAATACCATTAGAAATGATGGAACCTAAATCCACACTACTATGTTCCAATGAAGATTGGGAGGATAATTCCTTTGGTCCCATATAACTGAAGATGATCTCAAGCTCAAGTAAATTATCAAGGATGTAAAAGATTAATTTTTAGAATAAGGATTGATTCATGCTCAAATTTACCCAAAAAAGAAGGTCGGGCTATCCTTGTAGTCTAGCTTAGGTTGTCGAATCATCAGAGAACTAAGAAGTACCTACAAACACCTATATTCTATCGATTGTTTTTGGCTATCAAGTGGCCAACTTGGTTTGATTTAAGATGGTTTTAAAGTATCACTAACAGATTTAAGTTAATTCAAAATAAGGTAATGAGTTTATCCTAGGTTATCGCTCGGGGTGGATTAGATGAATTCCTTTTTAAATGATTTCAATTTCTTATATTTGAGATGGGTTCATTTAGGAAGATCAAAAAAAATCATCACTTACTGGTTTAATGCCTACACACCCTAATACTAATCACCTATACACTTGAAGGATCAAATTTTTGAACACTCCAAGGTAAAGGTTCGTATTAGCACTTGAAATGTGAGACCTTAAATTCAATAAGGATGAAGAGGTTTTAAATCATCAAATAAAATCTCATTTAAAAGAAGTGATTATCCATTAATGGAGTGAGAAATAACATAAAATCCATCCCCTTGATACTCACTTGGATCAACCCATAAAAGAGTTAGCCATCCATTGATGACATGTCTTCAATGGTAGAAGGAAGTAGACTTATGAGGGTGGAATTGAAGAATTAAAAACAACAACAAAAATCAATCACTCCACTATTGTGTGATAAATATCACAAAGTATGGTGTGAATAAATTCACACCTTGAACCAACAGTATCAATGTGACATATAGAAGAACAAAATAGGAGTAAAGGATAAACTTTTATTAAGAAAAAAAGCTGAGTTAAACAACTTACATGAGATGGAAATGTGATTACAAACACAAAGCGGCAACATAACACTATAATGAAACCAAGAACCAAATAAGATCAACTCTTCCACCACCACTTCCTTAAATAACAATTTTTGAAGCCTTGGGTCGAGCTTCCAATAGTACAAGTCTTCTCAATTAATTTTGGTAGGCCATAGGTGGGAGGAAAGTTGAGGGAGAGTTGATTTTTTCACCCTTGACACGAGGTGGCAGCCAGCATGCTTCCACTGAACAGATGCGCCTAAAAGACCTTCTATATGGACCAATTGGTGTGGTACATAGAAGAAAAACATGAAGCTCCGGAAGTCTCCTAACTGTCTGTATTTTTTCACTTAAAATATATTATGGTTAAAGAGATTTGTGTAAAATGGTGGGTTGTTTTTCTGGGCCACAGAATCTGGACCAGAATTTTATCTTCATTTTGGGCTGCCTAAATAACCACAATGGAGGCAAAATTAGCACTGGACCCTGAAGAATGATTTGTTCCTCCAGATGTCTTCTATCATAACACGATATTTGGGCTTTATTGGGCCCATATTTTGGGCCCCAAATTCTCATCAGTGGGATGGTTTCCAATCTGATTTCTCCAGAATTGCTTCCATTCATCTCCAAATATCTCCATCATTCTTTATAAATCCTCCATTGATTCCTGAAAGAAAAAATGTTCATATTTAAGTGTAGATAAGGATCCTAAAATATCCAATAAAAATATGGATAATTAAAATCCTTAAAATAATATGAATCATTGGGCCTAAATTGGTGTACATTAGGCATGAAGTGCACAAATGATAAGAATGGATGTTAAAAATTAAAATCCACTAACTCGGGCCCATAAGATTAAAAATGAACATTTAATACCATTATAATGTAATTAAAATATGTAGTTTTATTGGATAATCAAGGATGATGTGCATGAGCTCAAACATGAAGACAAATAATTGTGAATCCATATGATCTTGGCCTATAAATAACTAACCTTGAAAATGTATAAAACTATAATGATGTTGGAATTTTTTATTTTTTAATAACTGGAATTAACTCCTGTGAAGGTATCTAAGACTAGAGTAGGTTTAAGTTCACTCTCAATATACCGTATTCCATATAGAAAGGCATTTTTCACAACATGCTTGGTAAAATGACCTAATAAATCCCAGTACTCTGATTTATACAAAATCACCTCTATGATTGTTTCAGTAGGCCACAACCAATGTTGTCCAGTTCAAAGTTGTGGAGTTGACTCAAAGAATGAACCTGAATACAATTTTGAAGACAAAACATTTGTGAATCCAAGATATTTCTAAGATTCCAAATTGAACATTGAATTAATTTAACGGGACCATCCAAACCCAATTCCAAGACCAGACCCATTGAGTTTTTAAGCCCACTTGAGACACTAAATATCCAGTCACATATACATCACTCATAATCACACCAAACAGAGCATGATTTCCCACTGGATCCATGATGTACTGATCTATTCCACCTCCGATTATTCTTGATGGAATGAAATAACTCAATAATAATTGGGTGGGGGTTCCAACAAGTATAAAAGTAAAATACTCTCGAACTGAATCATCCATACATTCAATTATGTACACGTTTCGATCATACAATGATAAAGAAAATACTACTCTAAACTAAAAATGATAATATTATTAGAGTCACCTAAAGGATTTTAAGGAACTTATTCCTCTCACGTAGTGAATTTTTAAGTGAACCAAACAAATCCAAGTGTTCTTTTAGAAATGGATAACTACTCACTAGTGTGGAGTCACTTGTTGTCTCTTAAGGTTTTCTTCATAAATCACACGATAAACTATAGTTGTTTATTTTTACTCCTACTTTTTTTATTTTATTTTTCTTTACTCTCCAGTGATGGAACATTATATCAATAGTGTTCGAGTCAATGAGAACTCTCCCACCCCTATGATGAATTCTAGTTTTCAATGATAATTTTTCTCTCTTAAATTCAATGGATGTGTTTTTATATGTAGCTTATATGATATTTCCATTTGTTATGACATTTAATTTTATTATTGAACTTATCACTGGTTGCACACATGTGCTTCTTTGTAATTCCTTCCCAACTTGAAATAGTTAGCAGTGGGAAGAATCAAGAGTGATTGGTGGAATCCAATCATTATGATAGGTATGGAAAAGGAATATAGTGACTATTGTATCTGTCTGTTCCAAACCATAATATCTAGGACAAGATAATTTGGGAGATTTCATTTGATCAAATAATGAAAGGGGAGTGAAATTGAATAATCATTCTTTGGGTAAGTTAGGGTAGTAATATAAAGTTCAAACATTCTGATTTAAACATTTAATTTAAAACAGGTAAATTGCTTTTATTATTTCTAACAATTCTAACCCATTAAACAAAAAAACACACTCAAAAAATTGTCTTACTAGGAGACCACTTGAGGCCCACATTACTGCATTTTAATTGGGTTCAAATTTTTTTTTACTGGAATCTCCATGATAGGATGTTCATCAAAGATCATGGGATATAAATATAGAAATTAAATGGTGAATATAGAAATCCCTTATATTGGTGAATAAATGTGAATTATTAAACTAGAATTTTTTATGTGGTTTGATAAAGTGAATTGAAATTAACAAAATTAATATATGATTCATGATGATGAACCTTTATGTTTATTTTATTAGTTTATAATTAGCTTTATGGACCTAAATGTGATAGTCGGGTTGTCATGAGGGATGTTAGATATAGTAAATTATAGGGTAGTATTTTTTTCCCTTAGACTGGTTTTGTGTTATATTATCAGTATGTTCTAGGATTTGATACACTCCACCACCAGAGTTTAATTTCTCAATTACTCAAATGTTTTGGGTCTTGGGTATTTTTCCCAAAAATCTTGGTTAGTGATAGAATGGATGGATGACTACTCCCCATTCCCTAACATCCCTTTAGATGTAGCATGATGTGTTGGAATACTCAGGCTATTATAGTTTAAGGTATATGTTATGTGTTCATGTGGCCTATGAAAACTCTTGTTTTTAACATATATGTACATGAATGCATTAGAGGATTGAGGTTATAGTACATATATTTATTCCAAAAAAAGTGATTTTAGTTACTAAATGGGGACTTATACACATGCAATATTGGATTTAAGTATTTTTCATGATACATGGGTTGTGATGTATTTCAGACTTACTACTTGGTTTTGAGATGTGATCATGTGGTTTTAGTGCACACACTAGATGCATGATGATATAAAAATGTGTTTCTTATAGACTAATTCTAATAAGGGTTTTTGGACCCCGTGGGAGGTTGGAATAGGTAGGTATGAGACCCAAACAACATCAGTTCTGACTTATTTTAAGGACTGGATTAAAGCACATGGAATTTTTTTATTGGGTCATGATAATAAAAATATAGTGGGGAAGTGTATGTCTATTACATTTCATATTCATATATTATTTGGATATTATGTTACCTACTTTTATGAGTAACTTATTGAGTGAGCCTTGGTGAGGTTTGGGTCTATTTAACCTAATTATGGCAATGATTTGATTTAATCTATTTATTCACTGTTATTTAGAATGATTCTTCAACATTTTCAAAAGATATTTCATGGAAGATTTTAACACTCCAAGATTTTATGATTTTTTTTCAAATTTAATTTCTTTCATAGCTTCTGTTACATGCAACATCAAGTTTTACTGAACTACACTATACTATTAATATTATTAAACTTGACAGTTATAACCACTCCATTAAAATTTGAAATCTGAATAACCACATTATAAAAATTAAGTTTAATGGTTTTAGATAAATAAAATATATTTATAAATAAGTACTTAATTATTTTACAATTTTTTATATTCCTTGAAAATACTTTTTTCTCAAAAAAATGATTTTTATTAATTTTTGTGAATAAATAATAAAATTAATTTTGGTCACTTTTAGAAAATTTATTTCAAAAAACGAAATTAATTTTTGAAATAAAAATTTTAAAATCATATTATATTAATTTTTTTTAATTCTTTCAAAATTTATATTTTTTGGTTAGTAGTGAAAAATACATGTTTTTATTAAGAATTGTATTTTGACTTAAAGTGGTTAATAACATAAAAAAATTGATATGGTTTTAAAAGTAAAATTTGTTAAATTTTATTATTATTAATCTATTTTAGGCCATTATAACCAATATCATGTTGAATTCTGATATAAATTTTTTTTAAAACTTATGAGAATTTTTTCTTTAGAAAATCGTTTTTTATCACATCTGTGAGTTTGATTTTATATTCAATTTTGGAACATCAATGTATTTAATTTGGAAAAAATAGATTCTATATTTCAAATCAGAATAATTAATATTTTCTAATAATTCCAACCTAATTTTTTACCATTATGAATAGTAAAATAAGTAAAAATTAATTACCGTGGTTAAGGTAAAAATAGGTTTATAGAGGGCTTAAACTAAAAAGATAAGGGTTTAAAATAACACAAAATTTTTATAATTATTATTTTATGGTAATATTTTGGAATTATCTCATTTATGGTTTGATAATGATCCATTTATTCCTTTTTTCATGTGAAAAATGTGGGTATAATTTATTCTTTTCAAAAATTCCTAGTGTGTCTTCTCTCCCACTTATAAAAGGCTACCCCCTCTCATCTCAAACTCATACATTGAATGACATTTGGTTTAAAAAATAACTAAATAAATACCATCCCTAATTCCCTCCCAATGAACTATAGAACATGGTTTTATCATAAATCCATCCTATTAAGTATTTTGGTACTAACCTAAGGTGGTTGTACTAAGAAGAGGTATTGTCCTTAAATTAGTGTTTCTATTATGTTTCTTATTCCACCTACATAAAATTTTATAAAACCATGGTAATATAATAACCATAGTAACTTCCATATACATAAATGTTATTATGTTATTTTCATGACCTATATCCATCTTCACTTACCTCAATTGGGAAATGAAACCGTCGATGATGTGTACGGTGGACTACTGCCTCGCGAAATGACGTAATTTGTTTTCCATCACCGCCTATAAGGGCTTGTAACATTGATGGATTTAAATTATATATATGATATTTTAACATAATTATACTTATTTAATTATTATATCACATATACCTTACAACTTTCCATTTTGGTGTTGTGGATACGATAACATCGCTCGTGTGTATGGCGAACTACCGCCTCACAAAGTGATGGGATTTATTTTTCACTTATGATTTACATGGAAGATAATAAGGATAGACATAATTAATGTATGTTAAGTTTATGAAATAAAAATACATATATAATTACAATATCATATCTACTTTATTATCATCCAAACCAATGGAAAATGATATCATCACTCATGTGTACGTGTGGACTACCGGCTCTACTAATTGATGTGATATGTTTTTCATTTTAAATTTAAATGGATGGTAATAAATATATATTTAATAAATATTTATGATATATATTAAATAAAAATTATTCTATAAATTTGAAATATTAATTAACTTTTTTTCATCCATTGAAAAAGTGTAAAAATTGTTCAGGTGTATGTAAAAATTATTGTCTCCAGAAACAATGTAATCCATTTATCTTTATTTAATTTTATATATGACTCTAAATATGTATGTAATAGCTATATATTATTTTTATATAATGATTTAAATTCTATATATGATGGATACATGATAAAAGTACAAGGATTAAAACTACAGAACTGAAATATACATGTAAAACAATGTAATTATTACCCAAAATAGAGATTTTAATAAATAATTACAAAACAATGGGTGAAAAAAGGGTATAAGTAAATAATATATTGTATAATATATATTATTATGTGTTTTAATTGATTTATAATAAAGTTATATTAATTATATAAGATTCTATATCACATTTGAGGCAAGATTAACTTGATGTAATGGATTTCTAGTCTCACATTTATTTTGGGAAGATTTATTCCATAATCACCACTAATTTATTTGGTGTGGTGTATATACTACCCCTTATACATGTTATATCATTAATATATTTATTTAAATGATATTTAAGGTTTAATTATATGTTATTATTTAATTTTTCTTATGATTCAAAAGTTACCAAAGAAATAAGGGATCTTTATATAAAATTGTCTTATTTGGGACACAAGTTATTTTATGATCCTATCTTCTTTTATGAGGTGTATATGTATCCCCTCAGAAAATTTATTTCATGAATATACTTATTTTAATAAAAATTAAAGTTTCATTTGATATTATTCTTTCTTGGGGGTTATGATTCAAAAGATAACAAAATGGTAAGGGTTTTATGATTCAATCTCATTGTTTATTAGGATTGTTTATGATTATGTTTATGATGATGAAATCCTACGATATATCTCCAAAGAAACTCATGAATTTTATTTTCCTATATTTATTTATAAATAATAACTTTTTTTACATTCATTTTTCTTTCATTATGTACGCAAGATTAAATATTTTGTTTTTAAGGAAAACCGCCTTTATTTCTCTCATATGTCAAAAAATATTTCTCTTCCATAATCATGTTTTCTAAATATGTTTTAAAAAAATTAATAAATTATAAATATTTTTTAAAAAATAATCCCTTGAATTAATTTTTATAAATTTTTAAAGGAATCTTTTTGTTGTTTTCTAAATCAGGTGTTTTTGACTTTTTATTGAAAATGTGAAAGGAATATTGTTTTAATATGTACGACATAAATGAAATTTTTAGCCAAAATGAACAGTAATTGATTTGAATATTATATTATAAGTTTCAAAGGTTAAATTCAAATAATATAATTTTGAAAATATTTTGAGAATTTTTATTATAAAAAAGTTATTTTCAAAGTGTAAAGGATAGATTCTTAAAGAATGATTTAATGGACTTTTAACAGTTTTTCTATTCATCGTCAAGATAAACCCTTGATTCTACTTATTCTATTCTAGGGATATTATCCAAGGATACCATTTTTATTCTTTATCTAACTGGTTTATGATTATGATGATAAAATTTTTATGAAACTCTTTTTTTACACAGGTTATGCTATCATAAAATTATGAAATGAATAGGAAACCCATTCCTTGTCAATTTGTTATTCTATGATGAAATTTTTATTAAACCTATTTCTTTTTCCGAAGGTTATTCGATGATGAAATGTTTATGAAACCCATTTATTTATAGGGGTTCTATAATAATGAATGTTTTATTATTTTTTGTCACACATGTGTATTATTTTTATAATATGATTGGGATTTATTTTATAAGCCAAGGGTGGTGGTTATTTTATAACCAATTACGATGGTTACATTATTACCAAGGATTCTTATTATTTTATAACCAAGAAAGGAGGTTTCTATATCTCCCTCCAATTCATTATATAAATATTGATATCTTATGAGATAAACATGACTAGAATAGGAAGTTAATCCAGTTCAGTAAGGGACTTTTTATATTATGATAGTCTTGGGAGTAAACCTTGACTACTCTAATGGTTAGGGGGTGAACCCATTCCACTGTGATAGCCTTGGAAATGATCCTTTACTAATATGGAAATGATTTTATCTACTTAAGTATATACCATAAATCTATGTACTATGATAATATTATGCTCTTATGGATTATGTTATTTGATTCCATTATGATTCATATCATATGAATTTCCAATATTAATTCCATGACCCAAGGTTAAGATATATGACATATTGGGTATGGTTTTATAATGTTATTCTCATGTCTACATACCCTTAATCTCTTTTTATGTTTATATCTCTCTTGTTTACCCTTACTGAACATCTGAGCTCACCCTTTATTATATTTTTGTTCCCCATGTTATGAAAAGATATATTAAGTATGATTAGTGTAAGATTATTTATAGTTATGAATAAATTAGAGGTATATTATGTATTTTACATATGAACCAATTGTTTAGGTATCCATGTTTCTGAAGACACTAAACCTTCATGATCCTCATGCATGTTTTGTGTAATGTAATAAATATTCATCTAAAAAGATGTAATATATATGTATGAAAAACCTAGGTCAATATAGCTAGTATTATAGGATAGGTACATTTCACCTTTAGAGATTTGGATAATAAAACATTAGTGAATAACCCTATAGGATAATTCTACATATATGATAACATCCTAAAGATTTGGTAAGAAAGAGATTATGTTCTCAATCCTAAGACTGGAAATGGTTTTGGAACATATAGTTTTTAGAGGTAAAATCCCAAAAAGAGTAGGTTTTGTATATCTCATCCATCATTCTAGTGCACGAAAGGTGTTACCTTACTATTCTCCTAGTTTGACACTCCTGGAAAATATAATTTGGTTAATTTTCATTTTCTTTAAAAATCATCATAAAAGGATTTAAATAGTTTATAATAAAATATGACCTAGATCAATCATATGGTATCATAGATTTAAATAAATGTGTCATTATTTATATACCCTATAAATTATTTTTCGTAGCTATTTTGTTTCCCACTATGAATATTATTTATTACACTATGATTTTTTGTTTTAGTTAATGGTGGAAACTAGAAGGAACTGGGCTAACGTTGAATGTGATAGAAACTTTATTGATGATCAACTAAATGGGATGATTAATGGAGTGAAGGTTATTTTTATTATCACTATTAAATTATCATGATATATTATTAACAAATTATACCTTTACTAACTCTAAGAAATTTCAAATAAGAGAAGGATATAGTTCATTGTGGTCTCGGTTGTAATGCCCTGACCCTATTTACCCAGAGTCGGTGAATTATTATATAACATTGGCATGATCACAAGAGATCAAGTCTCAAAAGACCAATTAGTTTAGTAGCCTCAGAAGTAATAGATATATACATAATTTTTACTTTACATCATTAAATAAAAACAACAACATTTTGTCCCCAACAAACTTATATCCCTTAGCCTATCCCTACAGGTCAACCACAAAATACTTCTTCACATCATGGGAAAAATAAAACATATATTGGGAAATTTCATAAATAAGCATAAACATTTAAGGAAATATATAAAACTAAAACAAAAGCCTTTAAAAATTAAACTTCAGAATATTATGGAAAATATAAATCAAAATAATGTCATTTACTTATTAACATAGATATTCCACTAGTCTAATAATCACATGTAATATCTATAGCTAATTTTATAATAATGTATTGCATAATTCTGGACATCATAACCATGTAGTCAAGGCCTCGTGCCAAGAATACAAATAAGATTTTTTTCAAAGCCTTGTTCCAAGACACTAGTTTTTTTCATGAGACCTACCGATGCATCGAGGAGCTATAGCGGGATCCACCCATCACTTTCTAAGTCTAATGCATTCCTCATATGAAAAGTTCTAAAAATAACATAAACATTTGTATCAAAACTATCATATGAAATGTTGAAATTTTAACCATAAACCATGAATGGTATAAAAATAACACATCCAAAGTCAACATATCTCAAAAACTTAAATACAATATGGATGATTTTATCATAATAAATCAACTTCAAAAAAGTGTAAAATCCATTCAATTGATGTTGACATAGATGAAATAAAAACTATTTGAGAGAAATATCTCTTTCTATTTTGAAATCGTTTAAAAGTCACGTAATTATATAAGAAAACATTTATTTTGAAAATATTCTTATAATATTTTAAGGGAAGCTTCAAAGGTGTTATAACAGTGGAAAATAGCTACACACTCTGTATAAGTTAAAAAAACATTCTTTCCTTAATTTTTTCAAAAAGGTCGTAAAAGACCTTGTTTGGAAAATAACGAAAATATTCATTTAATTTTTTTAAAAAAAATAAAATAAGGGTATAAATGAATTTATCCCATAGTCTAGGAAATTGTAAAAATGTTTTGAAATATATTTTTTAGAAACACGAATTTGGATGATAAATAGGTCCCAGTAGATACTCACGTATAAACAACCTCGGATAATAAAGAGATTGTGAAATTTAACCCTTAACATGTAATTTTACTTAGTCAAGGGTAGGTTAACCTCCTTTATAATGGTGAAATCATTATTATTAAATTATCCAATAACCATATACATAAATATTATATCATATATTATCTTCTAATATTTCTTGGTTAATGATATTTCAGTAGTATCATCATTTCGGGTGTTAACTGGTTCATTTTACTTTCTATGTTTTGTTATGTAAGTCATGTTTGTTTTGGATAGGATGTATTTGATTCATATCCATAATTATATTAAGTTATTATACATTATTTTTTAATCATAAAATGATATTTATTCTTGAAAGGCTATGATGGAGAATGAATCTCATAGCATTCATGGAGAAGGTAATATGTACGTACGCACGAGCGACAATACCATTCTATTTATGGTGGAATCGCATGTAATTGAATGGAATATCATATATAAGGAATCATTAAAATGTTATATTTATTATTTATATCAGTTATACTCATTATTATACCCATCCAAATAATTAAGTGTTTAATATCAAATTACACCACGAAGTGGAGACGGTAAGTCGTACGTACGCACGTATGGTGACTTTGTCATTTATAGGATGGATAGAATAATGAATATGGTTGTACCATATTTATAATAACATTATAGTATTTATGAGGTACTGGATTTATTATTTTGGTATGGAAACAACAAAGAAAGAAGAAGTGGTAGAAGAAACGAACTTTGAAAGAGGTGATGAAATTAATACCTCTTCTTCGGGTGCTTCCTTTTGATTTGATCGGAAGGGCTCCTTAGGATGGATTTATGATAAAAGTAAGGTATTTAGGGTTTATTGAAGGTATTCTGTAGGATATTTGAGTAGGTTTTGGCCGATCCAAATGGCTTGGGAGGTGTGATTTTAAGAGAAGGGGAAGTACCCTTTTATAAGAGAGGTGAGGGTCACTTTAGGAAAATCTTGAAATATTATTTTATTATATGATCATATTAGGTTTATAAAGGCTATAAAACGAATTATTTCAAGGATAAGGTGGTTTTGGGTTGAAAATAACCCAACTGATAGGTTTTATATAGGTTTAGGTCACCATATTAACCTTATCTTTTAGATTTAACTCTTAGTTAAATAGTTTAACTTTCACTGTGAATTCTTGTATTATTGTAATAAAGGGTTAATAAACATACTATCAAAAGACAAGAGAACCCCAAGTGGTTGATTATTGACATATATAACCTTATTTAAGTCATTTTTCCTATCCTTAGATTTTTAGGAATATTATATCAATTAATAATATAGTTTTTATTAAAACTCATTTATGTCAATCTTGACACTATTTGGTATTTTGTTTTTTTGAAAGTCATAACAACATTATAACTTCGAAAAAAAATTTCTAATAGACCCTATAATGTCATATTAACCTAGATAATTATTTTAATTAATCATATTTTTAAATTTACACTTATTTTTATATTTATAATATCAATTATTTTAATCATTCGTTAATAAGTTAATTTCTACATCATCATTGTGTCATAAATAAATTTAATTATTTAATGTCTAAATTTTTTAAATAAAATACCCTTATATAGGAAATAGTTTTATCTTTTTAATGAAAATTTATAGTATCATTCATATTATTTATAACCCTATATTAAAAATGTTTTAGTTATTAAACTTTGAATTTAAAACTTTTAACTCTTCTTTAAACAAAATAATAATAAATCTCCTAATCTAATCCATGTGGACCAAAAGGATTATATTTTATTCCTAAGGTTTATTTTGTTTAAAATAAAATTATTCAATAGAATTACGACTTGTTTTAGGCTAATTATAATATCATTTTTATCTTTAATTACCCTATTTACTTTTAATCGTGGTAAATAAATGTCTGAAGTTACTATTCACCAAAAATTATTTTCATCATATTGAACAAAATTTTACATACTGATGTAAAACATTTCTATTTTATTTTTGATATTCAATTCACAAAAGTGGTAAAATTATGTTTTATGAAAATTTGAAAATGCACCTAGAAGGTGGGTAAAAGGCGTTAAAAAAATCAATAAAATTTTATACATCTAATATTATTATAAAATGACTCCAATGAATTATGTTGAACATATATAGGTATTATGTATGTATTTTTACCTAAAATAAAATTAAATAAAATAACTATTTATTTAAATAAAAATTTGGTTTTAAACAATAACATCATGTTTTTCACTATTCATCAAAAATTGAAAGTCTTCAGAAAAGTACCAAAAATACACCTTAATAAAATCTTGATATTATGAGTCTAAAAATGAAGTCCATTTTGAAAAATAAAATTTTAAAAATTTTAAAAAGTGGGTATTACTATTTATAATGGCTAGTTTGATTGGTTGTGGTGTGCTAGAACATGATGTTGCGTACAACACAAGCTATTGAATTATTCAAAGGGAAACTTAACGTGGAATCTTGAGGTGTTACATTCTTCCATCCAAATAATTTTGTCCTCTAAATTTATAGAATATTACTAAATTAAATGATTTGGGTGGTTCTTCATCATAAGTTCCTCAGGTTCCCACGTTGCCTCTTACATCATATAGTTTCTCCAAAGAACTTTTACCAGATGAGTTGTTCGGTTTCTCAGCACTTGTTCTCTAGTATCAAGAATTTTGACGGGCTCTTCATAATAAGATAGATCAGGTTCCAGTTCTATTTATTCATAGGTTACTACATGCATTAAGTTAGGCATGTATTTTCTCAACAGTGATACATGGAACACATCCTGAAATTTGGAGAGACTTGGCGGAATTTCCAAACAGTAAGATACAACTCTAATTCATTCTAGAATTTAAAAAGGTCTAATGTACCTGGGACATAATTTAACCTTCTTACCAAATCGTACAACAACCTTCCATGGATATACATTCAAGAAAACATGATCTCCTAGTTTAAATTCCAAATCCTTCCTTCGGTTATCGGTACAGCTCTTTTTCCAACTTTGAGCTACTTTGATGTGGGTTTGGATAATCTTATCCTTTTCCATTGTTTCCAAAACAAGTTTTGGGCCTACGAGTTTTCTTTCACCAACATAATCCTAATAAGTTGGGGTGTGACATCTCTTTCCATATAATTCTTCATATGTTGCCATGTGAATACTTGAATGGAAGCTATTGTTATAAGAAAATTCTACCAGAGGTAAATATTAATCCCACATACCTTTAAAGTCAAGTTAGAAAGTTCTCAACATGTCTTCTCAATATTGAATTATTCGTTTTGGTTTTCCATTAGTTTGAGGGTGGTAGGTAGTGCTCAAACGAAGTTTAGTATCCACAGATATCTGAAGATTTTTCTAGAATCTTGATGTAAAACATGGATCACGATCAGAAACAATTGATATGGGTACACTGTGAAGTCTTAAAACTTCATTAATATATAGCCTTTTTAATCGTTCAAGTGGTAAATATTATCTTATAGCAAGAAAATGTGCTGAATTGGTAAGATGATCAATAATGACCCATATTGCATTATTCCTTCTAGGAGTCTTTGGTAGTTCCTTGAAAAATCTCATCATAATATCATCTCATTTCCAATCAGGTATGGGAAGAGGTGGCATGATTCCTCCAGGATGTTGTCTTCCAGCCTTCACATATTGAAAAACTATACATCTTGGGACATAATCTGTAATCTCCCTCTTCATATTGTCCCACCTAAAATGTTTCTTCAAATCTTTATATATCATAGTGCTACCAGGGTGTATAAAGAAGTTGAAGCTATGAGAATCATCCAATAATTCCTTTTTTAGATCAGTTAAATTAGGAACACAAAGTCTTTTCCCAAATTTCAAAATTCCATCTTCACATACAAAGTCAATCAATCTCTCATCATTCACAGCTTTAATTTTCTTTCGAAACTCCTCATCATCAATCTGGGAACTTTTTCTCCATTCTAGTAAAGATGGATTGGAAACCATTTGAAAAAGTATTGATGTTTCACCTTCCATGATTATTCCCATATCCATATTTACAAGATCCATGAATATAGGATCCCTTTAAACTCTCATATTTTTCACAACTCCATGATCCTTTCTGCTCAAAGCATCTGCCACCTTATTTTCCTTCCCATGGTGGTAGTGTATAGTGCAATCATAATCAATGAGTAGTTTAATCCATCACCTTTTCCTCATGTTGAGTTATTTTTGTGACAAAATATAATTTAAATCTTGTGATCAGTATAAATCTCACATTTATCACCATATAGATAGTGTCTCCATATCTTCATAGCGAAGATTACTACTGCTAACTCAATATCTTGAGTGGGATAGTTTTTCATGAATTTTTAACTATCATGGTGCATAGTAAATAACTCTCTCATTCTGTATAAGGAAAAAACCAAGTCCTTTCTTTGAAGCATCACAATAAATAACAAACCTATCATTCCCTGATGGTAGAGTCAATATAGGAGAATTAAATACTATTCTCTTCAGTTCTTCAAAACATTCTTCACACTCTTTTTTCCAAAAAAATTTAAACCATTTACGTGTGAGCTTGGTTAATGGGTTATCCAATCGGGAAACTCTCTGGACGAAGCGCCAATGATAACCTGCTAAACCAATAAAATTGTGTACCTCAGGTATACTCATCGGTGTTGTCCATTCTTGGATTTCTCTTGTCTTAGAAGGATCAACAGAAATTCCATATTTAGAGATAATATTGTGAAGAAAATAAATCTCCTGAAAGCAGAATTCACACTTGCTAAACTTCCCATATAATTCATTTTTCCTATGTGTCCTTAGAATAATGCGCAAGTGGTTTTCATGATAATTGTAGCTTTTGGAGTATACCAAGATATCATCAACAAATACCACTACGAATTCATCATGATATTCCATGAAAACTCTATTCATTAGATCCATGAAAATATAGGATGCATTAGTCAGTCAAAAAGGCATTACTGTAAACTCATAATGCCCATACATGGTTCGAAATTCTTTTTTTATAATGTCTTCCTTCTTCACGCACAAATGATGATATACAGATCGAATATCAATCATTAAGAAAATATGATCTCCATGAAGTTAATCGAATAAAACATCAATGTGTGGTAAGGGATACTTATTCTTTATTGTTATAGAATTGATCTCCCTGTAGTCAATTCATAACCTCATAGATCCGTCTTTCTTCTTTATAAAAAGAAAAAGGGATCCCCATAGAGAAACACTAGGGAGAATAAATACTTTATTACTCAATTCCTCTAGTTTTTTCTTTAGTTCCACTAATTCCAAAGTGTCCATTCTATATGGGGTTTTCAATATGGGCCTTGAACCAAAAATTAAATCAATGGAAAACTCAATGTATCGTTCTAGAGGATGTCCAGGTAAATCCTCTGGAAACACATCAATATATTCTTTCACAATAGGTGTGTCCTCAATTTGAACATTCACTTTCTCACCCACAGTTATTTAATTATCTTCCTCCTTAATAATTGAATTTAGTAGATCTATTGGGGTGGATCTAGATGAGAATTATATAGTGATGTTTCTGATCTAATGATAAGGTACTCCCTATCATCATCGAAAATTGTAACCTCCTTCTTCTTATAATAAATTTTCGCATCATGGCCTGAAACCAATCCATACCAAGGATTATATCAAATTCAATCAGGAGTATGATGATGAGATCAGCAGATGAAGAACATTTATATGCCCTAATGGGAACTAATTCACAAACCTTTTTTGTAATGGTATTTCCCTTAAGAGTTTTGACTGAAAACTCCCTTATTAAATAAAATTGTAAATATCTAATTTTCATAGAAAACAGGGACGATATGAAACAATGTGATGATCCCAAATAAAATAAAGCATTGTCTAAACATAAGGAAACCATTAAATTATCTTCCACCACGTTATTTGGAGCTTCAACCTCGGTAGTAGTGATTGCATAAGCTTGACCTTTCTCCTTTGGCCTTTTTTGAGGTATGTTTCCATGGAACTAAGGAAATTCATTTGCATAATGCCCCATTTCTCTATAATTGCATCATTAAACATTGAAATCCTCTTTATTCCCCTTGAAATCACGAGCTTGGTGGCCTTTTTCACCACACTTTTAATAGACTCATGTTTCCTTTAGACAAGTACTAGGGTGTTTCTTCCCACATTTACTGCCGGATGGAAATTCAACTTCTCCCCTCTTCCTTTTATTTCCATTTCCAGAGTATTCAGCAGATCTCTTCTTCTGTTGATTTTATTTAATGTCGTAATACTTAGAGAATACCTTTTATGTCTTGATAGCACATGAGGCAGTATCTTCGTACGATGAGAAGGATTGTGAGACTAATTCCCTATAGAGAAATGGTTTTAACCCATCAAATAATCGATCAATCTTACTCCTTGGGTTACGTATATAATCTTTTTCATGCCTTTCCAACCTTGTAAAGTTAGCCGCGTACTTTGTGACATTCTCATCCTCCTTTTGCCTCAGAAATAGAAATTGTCTTTCCATATCTGCTTGATGGTCATGAGGAAAGTATTTCTCTAAGAAAATATCTTTAAACTCCCTCCATTCCATATTTTATACTTCTTCATCCCCTTTTTGTTTTGAATTAATGAACATAATTGATCTTCATCTCTTATGAGGTGATAAACTACCATGACAACTTTTTCCCTTTCGCTACTCCCCAAAGTATAAAATACTTTCTCTAAGGTGCTTATCCATTACTCAACTAAAAATGGATTTTTATTCCTATTTAATTTTGGTTCTTTTTTCTTCATGAAGCGGTCTAACATTTATCATCTACATTGTGGATTAGGGTGTTCCATACGGGTATGGTTATTATTCATAACTTAAGTGAGTTTTCCTGGTATGGTGATAAGATGATCAGCACCAGTTTCATCACCATCTCCACTATATTTATCTTGAGTGTAAGGGAAGTCCCTACATGGATTACATGTGTTGATATGGTTTCCATTACTTACACTAGAAGGTATTTCTAAACAATGGCATACACTAGATTCATTTATGAATTGAAATACATAGTTCCAAACTTGTACAACACTTAACATAAATTATACAGTTTATGGATATAATCCATAATAATAAAAATGTTTTCTTTGAGGAAATATATACTCATAAATCCTTCATAATGGTTTGTAAAGAAAATGTGAATTATCCTAAGAATATTCCCCTCGAGTTTCATAACCAAGAGTTCAGCAAGGCTCGTTGTCGTGTACTTGGATACCCCGAGTCAAGCATGAAACTCCTTGTTAGAGTTTTCACACTTAGTTACATATTTTTCAGGGCCGCCTCTACCTGCTCGTATCCAGACAGGGATTCATTTCTTGGAAAACTCACAAAATATCTACATTACCAAAATTCTAGGAAGTTTTTCTATACTAATCCTCAAACTCTATCTTAGGGTAATGTTCTCTAATCAGAGTTTTTCTAAATCTAGTTTCAATGGTTTGTACTAAACTTCCTCTGATACTAACTGTAACACCCCGACCCTAGTTACTGAGAGTAAATGCATTATTACATAACATTGGCATGATCACAAGAGATCAATTCTCGAAAGACCGATTATTTTAGTAGCCTTTGAAGTACCAGATACATACATAAGTTTTACATTACATCATGAAATAAAAACAACAAAAAAATTTCCCCTTTGAACACACTTATATACCTTATCCTATCCCTTCAGTTCAACCATAAAATACTTATTCACAACATGGGAAAAATAAAACATAGAAAGGTGTGAGCTTAGATGCTCAATAAGGACAACAATATAACAGAAACTTTCATAAATAAGCATAAATATTTAAGGAAATGTATTAGACTAAACCAAAATCATTTTAAACTTAAAATTCAGAATAATATGGAAAATATAAATCAAAATAATTCCATTTACTTATTCACATGGATATTCGACTAGTCGAATAATCACATGTAAAATCAATAGCTAATTTCATAATGATGGAATGCATCATGTCAAACATCATTACCACACAGTCATGGCTACGTACCAAGACTACGAATAAGATTTTGTCAAGACCTTGTTCCTAGGAATTATTTTTTCTCATGAGACATACTGATGCATCGAGGAGCTATAGCGGGATCCACCTATCACTTAATAAGTCTAATGCATTCCTCATATAAAAAGGTTGAAAAATAACATAACAATTCATATTAAAACAACCATAAAAAATGTTAATACATTAACCATAAACCATTAATTGTATAAAAATAACACATCCACTGTCAACATATCTCAAAAAATTGAATACAATATGGAAGATTGTATCATAATAAATCAACTTCAAACAAGTGTAAATTCCATTCAAAGGATGTTGACATAGATGAAATCAAAACTATTTGAGAGAAATATTTCTTTCTATTTTGAGATCATTCAAATGTCATGTAATTATAAAAGAAAACATTTATTTTTAAAATACTCTTTTAAGATTGTAAGGTAATCTTTTAAATATTTATAATGACAGAAAATAGCTACACCCACCATATAATTTAAAAAACATTCTTTCCTTAATTTTGTTGAAAATGTCATAAAGGACCTTGTTTGGAAAATGACAGAAAGATTCCTTTATAAAAAATTTATAAAAAGTCAAAAAAACATATAAATGAAATTATCCCATAATCTAGAAAATATTAAAAATGTTTTGAAATACATTTTTAAGAAACACAGATGTGGATGATAAAGAGTTCCCAGAAGATACTCACGTATAAACAACCTCGGATAATAAAGAGATTTTGAAATTTAACCCTTACCTTTTACTTTTCCTTAGTAGAGGGTAGGTTAACCTACTATATAATGGTGAAATAATTGTTGTTAAATTATACATGAACCACATACATAAATATTATATCATATATGATCTTTGAATATTACATTGTTAATGATATTTTAGTAGTATCATCGTTTCAGGTGTTAACTGATTCATTTTCCTTTATATGTTTTATAATGTATGTCCTGTTTGTTATGGATAGTATTTATTTGATTCATATCCATAATTATTTTCAATTCATAAAAATTATTTTTTAATCATAAAATGATATTTATTCTTGAATGGTTACTATGGGAAATGAATTTCATTGCATTCGTGGATACGATAATCTGTACGTACGCACGAGCGACAATAAAATTCTATTACTGATGGAATCATATTTAATTGGATGGTATATCATATATACAGAATCATTAACATGTTATATTTATTATTTACATCCGTTATACTCATTATTATATGCATCCAAATAATTGATTGTTGGATAACAAACTACACCACGATGTGGAGATGGTAAGTTGTACGTACGCACGTATGGTGACTTTGTAATTTGTAGGATGGATCGAATAATGAATATGGTTGTACCATATTTATAATAACATCATATTATGTATAAGGTACTGCATTTATTATTTTGGTATGGAAACCACAAAGAAAGAGGAAGTGGTAGAAGAAAATAACTTTGAAAGAGGTGATGAAATTATTACTTCTTTACGGGTTCTTACTTTTGATTTGATCAAAAGAGCTTCATATGATGGATTTATAATCAAAGTAGGTCCTCCGGGATGTAGTGAGGGCAGTTGGGAGGATATTTGAGCTGGTTTTGGCCGATACAAATGGATTTGGAGATTTGATTTTAAGAGAAGGGCAAGTACCATTTTTTAAGAGAGGTGAGGGTCACTTTAGGAAAAGCATGAAATATTATTTTATTATATAATAATATTCTGTTTATAATGGCTCCGAAAAGATTTATTTCTAGGATAAGGTGCTAATGGGTCGAAAACCTCTCAACCTATAGGTTTTAGATAGGTTTAGGTCACCATATTAACCTTATATTTTAGATTTCACTCTCACACTACTAGGAAGTTGGGTTTTCCCAACGCTTTTATACCAATGGTTCAACAGAACCGTTGGTATAGGGGTCCTTTACCAATGGTTTGAATAAACCATTAGTAAATGTTGAGTTAGTGAAGGATTTCCCAATGGATTGAAGAAACTATTGGGAAATATACAAAGTTTCCTCCCTTTACCAATGGTTTGTACGAACCATTGGTAAAGTCCACGCTTTTCCCAACGGTTTTTATAAAATGTTGGGAAAAGTTTTCCCCAAATGCTACAAAACTGATTCCAGATCCCCAATTTCCAGAAGCCCTAATTTATAGAATCACTAATTTTCCCCGAACTCTAGAAGCCT
Organism: Viscum album; assembly: GCA_963277665.1. Taxonomy (NCBI): domain Eukaryota; kingdom Viridiplantae; phylum Streptophyta; class Magnoliopsida; order Santalales; family Viscaceae; genus Viscum; species Viscum album. Next base: position 1,304,970,247 of record OY728127.1, read on the forward strand.
CCGCGCAGGTAAACCCTAACCCGAGGTCTTCCGTCCGATCGGCTGCAACTCCCCCATCCAGGTTAGACTCCTTCAACCTCTTCCCAAATAAAGACAAAGAATCCCACATTGAGGTAATTTTGGTATACCAAACTCTATGATCTTGCATGGTGAGTTGAGGTATCTTATTTGTTTCTAGTGCTTTCATCCCAACTATGAGCTAGTTATAAGGATATCCTTCTATTCTCAACCTTTATCCATTTATTTCACTATCTAGAAGGATCGCGTCATTATTCCATATTTCTAGGGATTTTGGAAAATTTTATAATTCATACTATTTTATATTGAACCAATGTCTAATACTGGATTGGTAGATGTGTGTGAGTATATAAAAGATGGTTTATAAACTATCCCTTAATATTATCGATGTTTTGTGTTCTTTATGATGTGTAGTATCGTTGATATACTTTATTATTAATCTCTAATTTTAAAATAAATGTTTTTGTCTATACTTTATGAAATTAAAACTCTTTATGATCCATGGAAAACCTATTAGTGTATAAGCATAATAATTATCAACCCATTGGGTGTGCTTGACTTGGGGAACGAATTTAGTAATGAAAGGTATGACCATAGGGGTGAGAAGAATGAATTATTGAACATGAGTGAATGATTTTGGATGCATATAACACATAATGGGACCCGATTCATGTGCCTATTATGTAAGTCCTATTGAAAATGAATATAAATAAATTTTAATTTAATTTTCAGTACTTTTTATTTTATTATCGATTTGTAATTCTATGATGAAACCAACCAAGGATTCAAGTTAAAAACACAGATTTTAATTCCATTTGGAATCCCCCTTGGATTCATGATGATTTGGTTTAGAATACCATGAGGAAATCTACCTTGGATTCATAGTGATTATGATTTAGGAAGCCTTGGGGAAGTCCCCCATGTATTCTAAACTATAGGCCTCTCTCTTTACATAGGCTGGGAACTCCTTCCTCTCAATAAATCCATCTCAAGTCAATCATTTTTTTAGTTCTACACTCCAAATCTGTAAGGCTTAACTCAGTTTTAATGTTTTTTATCTATTATTCCTTGTTTCTATTTTGATTTGACCTAAACCAGGTGGTGACTTGTGTGGCCTGACATACCCAATAAGTGTTGTTTGATTTATTTTCTATTTTTGTTTTACAATTCAAGTGTCATGATTATATGAAACAACTTGATTTGAAGTCTTTATAGACACTCCTTTTATGTAGTTAGTGATTCATATTGACTAATGGAGGTGTTGGTGAGATGTATCCCCACTCAAAGATTGTAAATGGTTTATTTAGTCATATTTTCTCGAGGTGGGTAATGGATATAAGGATGATCCATGTGAAGGGATTGGGGATGTTTGGGGTAGTGGGTAGGTGGTTTTCCTTTTTTTAGTGGGGTGATATGGTAATTTCTGTGGACTTTAGTTTGGTTGTTATGAAATGTACTAACTTTTCACAATATTTCCATTTTTTAGCATCAATAACTTATTTAAAAAACTCTCTTTACACGTTCTACAACTTTCATAAAAAGCCTTCACATTGTAATATCTTGAACAATGTTTTATCAGGTAAATGGTGTCTTCTTGTATGTGATAAATGAAAAAATTACAAAACACATCTCACCTCAAATTTAGGCACACATAACTGAATTACTATATCTTTACATTGTTTTAATAGTTCACTACATCAACTACAAACTCCTTCCTTTATCATTTACTTAAATATATTTTTTATTAAACATCAATCTTATAGAATTTATTATGACTAAATGACTTATAAAAATTCTTTTTACAGAATGGATAGAATTAGGATGTATGATATCGATCGGATGTCAAGATATTTTCAAAACAATTTGGAGAGATTTTTAGATTTTTCATTTCACAATGCTTAATATAATGGTCACATACACTACTCATGTTACAATTTTTTTGGAAAACCTTGGGTGAGCCATGAAGAAGTCATCTACCACATAAATATGGTTTTCAAGAAAACTACTATGTCTGGTATCACAATGGGGAGAAAATGAAATCTCAAATTTTAGATGATTGAAATGAAAGGAATGGAATGGAGAATTTGTCAGATGACCAGTTTCCATTTATTCATCATGATTAAAAAGAAAAGATTTTTACTCAGGAAGACTTCGATATGAGGAAAGATGTTTCATCTAATGAAAATGATGATATTGTTCGGGTGAAAAAATTGAATGATGCAACCACGACTCTTGTATATCAACAATGTGATAAAATGAAAAAGCTGGAATTTTTAATCTGATTGTTTCATGGGAAAACTAAGTAGGGGATTTCTGATAAAGAAATTGATTACATTCTTACCTTCTTGAATGGTTTACTTCCAAATGATGCAGATATTACCTAAAACCGCAATATATCTTGGAAGTTAGTTTAGGAACTTGGATTTTCAAGAAACCAAATTCATGCTTGCCCACAAGATTATAGTTTATTCTGGGAGGAAACTACTAAATGAAATGATTGTATAAAATGTGTCACATCCCTCTAGAAGTCAAAATCTAATGGAACACCATCCTGTATGCCACAGAAAGTAATGTGGAATTTTCCATTGATCCCAAGACTCCAGAATCTCTTTATGTCTGATGAAATATCAATAAAAATGAGATGGCATGATACCAAGAGAATGAAAACTAATCATGAGTTGGTTCACCATGTAGATGGATTTTCATTGAAAATATTTGATGCTTGATATCCTGATTTTGTAGCTGAGGTGAGTAATGTGAGGCTGATTCTTTCATGTAATGGTTTTAATCTGTTTGGGTAGATGCTTACTTCGCACAACACATGTCCAGTTTTTATACACATTTATAATCTTCCCCCATGGTTGTGTATGAAAAAACCTTTCAATTTCATGAGTATACTCATATCTGGCCCCTCTGATCCTGCAATTGATATTGACGTATACATGCAACCTTTAATAAAAGAGTTGAAACTTCTTTGGTATGTGGGTGTGCGCACATACGATGCATATTTGAAAGACATATTTCAGATGAGTTCTGCGCTTATGTTGATGATCAATGATTTTCTAGCTTATGCAATGATTTCTGTATGGAGCACGAAGGGAAAACTATCATGTCTTATTTTTATGAAGAATACATGATCCAAAAGACTAAAACATCATTGTAGTTTCTGTTTTATGGGACATTGATGATTCTTTCTAATAGACCATCCATATAGAAATAATCTTTGAAGGCTTGATAATACCATATAGATTGATGATCAACCTCAACATATGTCTGGAACTGATATTCTTAATGAATTTAAAGATTTCAGTTTTTCATTTGGGAAGGTTCAAATGAAATCTATAAAGAGAAATAATGTTTCCACTGAAACCTATTACAATTGGAGGAAGAGGAGTATCATTTTTGAATTTCCTTATTGGTCAAACAATTTTTTACGTCATTGTCACACCCCGACCTATGCATCTATTTTATTTTATTATTTTTTGGCCTTAAATATTATCATTGGTTTTCTGGTTCATCCCCGAATTAATTTTTTTGGGTTATATTAAAGTACGCCTTTTTGGTGTTGACGTCGTCAGGCGTGCAGGCTGAGCGCAAGTTTGGAAGCAGCAAGGCTTTGCCATGGTAATTGCGTGACTTCATGTCCTTGGATAATTAAAATAATTATATTTTTTTAATTATAATGTGCATGAATTGTTGCGTCGTTAAAATTTTTATTTCATTAAGAATTAATTATAATTAAAATGACAAGAACACCGTTATTGTTTTTATTTTATTTTATCACTATGATGATTATTATTATTTTTTGTTGTTGTTGTTATTATTATTATTATTATTCTTATTAATATTATTAATATTATTCCTTTTATTATTATTATTGTTATTATTATTATAATTAATTTATAATAATTTAAATTGTTTTTTTTTCATTCTTTGGTTGTGTTTATTTTTATTTTTATGTTTACATTATCTTCTTTTTCTCTATGGTTGTTGGCGGTATTTTTTTTGTCTCTCCATTTATCCCTCCCACCATTCATTCCATGCACCGCCACCCCTTGCCTTGGTCTCCCTCGCTGCACTGATCTCTCCCTCAGCACCTGCCTCCTGCTCCCCTTAGTAGTAGACTGCTCGGCCTCCTCTCCTCTAGAAACCCACGCACAACACTCCTGCTGGGGTCTGCACTCTTGCTCTGGTTATGCCAGCCGGCGAGACTGCCCCCCCCCCCCCCTTATCCTTGTCCAGTCCTTCCAGCCACCTCCTCCAATTGAGAAATCCAAGCTCGGTGCCTTCCTGTGTGTTCAACGCGACCTAGCAGCCCATCTTCCTGTTTGGTGAAAGCAAGCCAGCCTTCGACCTCTGTACCCAGTGCACCTAGATACATCCTCGGCCTCCCCCCATATAGCACCTCCCTGCTCTGACCCAATCGGCTCCTCCCTGTCAGCCCCTAGACCTCATACCTCCTCTCCCTACCGACTCGCCCAACACCGGCCGAACCCCTCAGTCCGCTCCTATTTTTTTTCAGCACATCAGGTTGCCTCTCCCCTCACTTGCAGCGCGCCCCTATGACCTTCTTTCGACCACGCAAATTCTCCCAACAATGAAACCCATCTTTTCGACGACCGCTCCAACCAGCACCTCTATTAGCATTTTATAACCATGCAAGGAAATTCCAAGTGGGTGTTGTCTTTGCACTTTGGATTCGAGTACATTAGACCTTAACACTTGGTTCCGAACACATGTTGTTATCATCGCACCTTGTTTCCGAAGATTCCTTGTCATCACTCTTTGATTCAGAGTTTGTGACATCATCACGCTTTAGTTTCAAGGGCATTGGACTTTACCACGCATTTTCGAACATGCGTCGTTTAATCGTTTCGTGTATCCGAGGTAGGTTCCCATAGCCCTAATTTTAAAATTTTCATTACTTTATGTCCTGCTATTTGTGCCCTATATAATACATATGTGCTAAATATTATTATGCAACTTAATATTAATTCATTTATTATGAAAATTTATTATTCAATTCTTGTAGTGTGAAAATGGTGTCATTTTGTTATGATTGTGCATGATAATTTTTCAATTAAATATTTTATTAATTTTAATAAATTAGAAGTAATATAAGATAATAAATTTTAAAATGATTATTTGGTTTAAAAAGATCCATTTATTTTATACACGACACTAGAAATATTTTCTTGACGAGTGGACACAAGTAGGGAAAGAATTCCCATTTGGCTTATAAACATAATTCATGGAATTTTAATTATAGTTCTATTTTTAATGATAAATGATTTCTTCTGAAGCTTGTACAAGAATTTTGGTTCTTTTTAAAGTGGTGATTGTGAAATATATTTAATTCTCATTTGGTACATTATGGAAAACAATGGAAATGTTTTGATAAAAACCCTCCTTGGATAACTCTCCTGCCTTGGTTTCAATTGATTATTTGGGAGGCCACTCTTAGAGGCTCTCGGGTACTTGAGTAGTTTAAAGGAAAGAGGTTGTCACATAGAGTGGCTTGGGGTGATGCCTTTTGTGCATTATTATATATATATGTGTGTGTGTATGTGTGTGTGTTTGTTTGTGTGTGTGACTGGATGCTCGGCTGGCAATGTTGGATCACCCCCTTTCCAAACACTTGAGACATCAGAATCTGGAATATTGAGAGAATATTCTATGAATGATTGCTGCACTGGTAGGTTGTGGTACAGACCTGTGGCCCATAGTAGGTGGATATATTGGGTTTATTACTATGGTATTTTCCCTCGGCCTACCTGAGAAAATGTGGTTGAGTGTATTGGGCTTTTTGATTTTATTGTGTGTGACATGTCAATAAGGATGATATCCATGTATTAGTGTCTTCTGGTTTATTGTCGATCTCCTAGGTTCACCCATGTCTATTTGGATTTTGTTTCTTGTAGTTGTGATTATGATTCTCATATGTATACCTACAATTCCCTTGCTGTGTGTTTTACTTTGTGCTTTTCTAGTGTATTGTTTTCCTTGGAAAGTGGTAAATTGCTTTTGATTTGGTTTCTAAAAATGGGTTTCAAATGAAAGTTTTTAATCCTCTTTGTACAAATTTGAAAATATATATATCAATTTCCCTTTCTAAAAATCCATTGTCACTAATGAAATGAACCAAAATTTGGAAATGGTTAAGGGAAATGGTTCGTACTTTGTTTTTAAGTAAAATACATAGAAAAACATACTTTTAAAAAGTGTAGTTCAAACTTGAAATGATGTTTATTTTATTTTAAAGGTAGTGCATTGGGAATAGATATAGGGCTAGCCTGCTGAGTTTTAATACTCACGCCTATAGTTCTTTTTTTTTAGTGTTTGTGCAGGATATAGCTTGAGTGAACTCGCCTAGGGTGATGCTTGGTCGTTGAGTCAGAGAGTGACCCGTGAGGTCGCACAGAGTTAGTTCGGACACCGTGTTTGGTCAGTTTTATTTTTCTTTTGTTCTTGTTTACTCATTTTAATTGGTTTATTTTTCTTGTGATGATCTGTATTGTTTTTGCTTCCTTATTTATTTATATTGGGCTAAATCATTTCCACAACCTCTGTTGATTCCCTGGCTCTTGTCGCCAGCCCGGGAGGATCGGGAACGCCTCTCCGGCCATGTCACGGACCCGCTCGGGTGACCGGTTCAGGGTTGACCTGGGTTGGTTCGTGACAATCATTTCTTAGATGTAATGCACATTTAAAAGAATATGTGTGAAATTTTTCTTTAGATACTTCTAAATGTTTAGGGGAAGACAAAATATGATTTATGGTCTCGACGTGACTTAGTGGATTGGGGCAGGAGACCAGAATTGCATCCTGTGCGTATCAGGTAAAATAAATGGCAAGTTCCATGTGATTATTATGTGATGACACCTATGGAAAAAAACAATTTATGGAAGTATTAGAGACTATTATAGTTCCATATAGATATTCAAGAAACATATATAAACAGGTCAAAAGAAGAACGTTGAAGCTAAAATCTTTGAAGACTCATGATTATCACCTTCTTCTGCATGAGTTTATTCCAAAATCAATCGGTAATCTTTTGTACAATAATATAAGGGTTAATGTTATTCAGTTGTGCAATTTTTTTAGATATCTTTGTGCAAAGAAGTTGCCCCGGTATTTGTTGCAATAAATATTGACATCTGCCCCCATTAATTTTGTGTGAGTTGGAGAAAACATTTTCTCCATCATTTTTCACATGCATGATGCATCTAACTATACATATTCCCACTAAAATACTTCTCAGAGGACCTATTTCTTTTCGTTGGATGTATCCAAATAAAATATATATGTACACATGAAATTATTATGTCTGAAACAGGAATCATCCCAAAGGTTCCATCATGAACGATTAATTAGCTATAGAATGTATTGATTTCTGCTCAATGTATTTGTATGATATTACTTCAAGAATGAACAGACCAATGAGAAATGAAAAAGAACAGTATGAGAAAATTGAACCCAGTTTTCCATCACTTCCTCAAATAGGAGGAATTCCTGGATCATGTACATTGAAGACATTAAGCCTTAAAGAGCGGGAGATGGCACATTGCATAGTTTTGTTCAACTGTGATTTGTTTGATGACTACATCAGGTAACTAAATTGAATATCTGTATCTTAAAAATATATCTGTTAAACTATTCATAATTTTCATCTGTAGGGAACATAAAATAATGATAAATAGAAACCATCATTCTTGAACTTTGAGAAGGATGGAGACTTTTTATAGCAAAGAGTTTTCTGCTTGTTTAAAATTAAAGGTAAAAATATTAATGTTTAAAATAATTAAATCAGTATTAAATTAAGTTTAATAGTCATTAATATTGTAGGTATTGAGTTTTCCTACAGACTCTGTCTCTAAGGAAATAAGAGCTTTGGCTTTTGGTCCTAATATTGTGGTTCGTGACTGTAAATCAATTATTATCAATGGGTACAAATTTATTGTCAGTGAATGATCAACGAACATGATAACACAACATGATGGTGTTGTAGTTAATGCCACAACAGATTGTTATGCCAGTTCATCAGATAGTAGACCATGTTTTGAAAATGTGGGTTATTATGGAGTCGTTGAAAAAATAATAATATTGAATTATTACTCTCATGGACAAGTCACAATGATCAAATTCCATTGTTTTCATTCGATGACGAGGCAGGGCACATTTAATGATGATTGTGGATTTCAAGTAATTAATATGACTCGCACTCTTGCTACTTAAGAACCATATATATTTGAATCAATGGATAAACAAGTTTTTTATGTCAAAGACCAACTTTTACCTGAATTTGGTGTCATAGTTGAAGTAATTCCAAGACATATTTTTCATTATGGTGATTATGGAATTGACACCATCCCTACTACTATTGGAACCAATCCATTTATTTCTTTTGATGACTCCAATAGCTCAATTGTTGGAGTTGACTGTGAACCTGAATTTGTGGTGGGAAATATATAAAATCATCCATTCATATTCACAATTCTTTTGGTTTACCTCGATTTGGGTTGTTAAGGTTGGTTCTATTCAAATTGATTTAATATTGATTACAAATATGTTGAATCTGACTTGACCATTATGTAAATTTTCAATGTTTATTGGTTGGAATTTTTATTTGAATTGCATTTTCTAATTTGGAATTGAACTGTATTTAAACCTAAAAAACCAAAATTTCTTACTTGGTGAACATTTCAATGATTTAACTGTGATTTGTATAATATTTCTATGACTTTAAGGCCTCTATTTAATATTTTACCAGGTAATGAACATGAGGGTTTATATTCTTCTTCAAAACATGTATTGAAACCTGCATCCTCTACCTGAGATAAATAAATTAACCTTTTCCTTATTTTTGACAACTACTTTACCACTTATGAATTTGGTAGAATAAATGTTCCGTTATTTTAATTGACTGATTTCACTTAGTAAATAATCATCCTACAAATAATTAAATTTCTTCATTATATCTTGTAAGATTTATTGACTTCATTATATATTTTTTCAAGCTCACCTAAAACAGTGGTTTGTTAAATTATCCATGAATCCTTTTATTCCCTCTCATTTATTTTGTTTTTTGGGTTACACATTAGTTATCCTTTTCTATTTACTTCCATATTTTTTTTCAAATGTAAGAAATGAAACCAATTGAAGAGTGGCGATGAAAACAGATTATGGACAACAATCGTTGCATGACTGAGCGGGGTGTTCCACCACTAGTGCCTGGAGTTAGTATTTTATTTCAAATATATTTATTTAAATAATATATAACTTCATGTGATTAATTTTTGTTAACATTTTTTCAGGATCCATATTTTAGGATACAGTTATTTGATGATCATCCTAGTAGTGGTCCCTGTACTCAGGGTGTTCGTATGAGGGGGGTGGTACAGGAGCTATAAGATCTGGTCAGCGTACCCGATTAGACCCTACCCCTCCCACTGACATACCATACATCCCACAATCTGATCCCAGTGTGCCTTCATGGACACATGACATATTTAGGCCACCCATGTTTTCACCACCCTTTACATCTGAGCCTCCTCACCCGTCTATACCATATCCAATGATGATTCCCACTCCCCATCCAGCATTTGGCCAGCCATCCATATCATCTCATTTTACTTCTATTTCTTTCTCTCTAGGTTTTTATATTCCATATTCTTCGACTCCTACTCCACCAGAGTCTATCCTTGCGGAGTATACATTAGGACCCACTACATCGGTACAGGGTGTTCCTTCAATTTCTGTAGATCAAGTGGCACCCATTGATCAGACTACCACATGTATACTTATACAACCCTAACAAATTGTTACACCATTATTTATTTTCATTATAAGATGTATTGATAAAATATTTTTTTTCTTACATAACAGATACATCTACTGATAGGAGGTAAGGGCAGGGGAATACAAGCATGCGTTTGGTGTGGAACCACCGCACGCAGTTGATGGTGGACTACAATGAACACAGTCAGATGATTGAAAAACTAGGGCAGCAATGTTGGATTTTTTTGGAGACGCTTACCAGATACTCTGAAATTATTCCTATCAACCTGATCTCATGAAGACAGTAGCCAAATGAAGTCAAGGATAAATCCTGGGCAGAGATAAGGGTAAAAAAACTATTGTATTTAATTCAATATATTAATTTTTTAATTTATATGAATTAATATTTTGGTTTCATCTATTGTTTAATTTTTCCGATGGTGAGGGTGCATGACTAGAACATCTAAAGAATTTAGGTGATCTTTGGAGACCTTATAAGAATGAGTTGTACATTGGCTGGAGTGCTAGTGTGGGCACATAGTTAGAGGCGGTCCCCGTCGTGGATGATTGTCCGTTTGAACAGTACCAACAGATGATTACTCACTGGACGAATAGCCAATTTATGGTAATAATCATATTAGAGGTATTTAAATGAAAATTTTCATGTTTTTCATTAATACTAATTATTTAATTTTATTTATGATGCATCTGGAAGAAACAAAAAAACATTGATGCTAAGAAATACATCCACACATTGGGACATACTACGATGTCAGATCATGAGAGACAACAGGTATGACAGTTTATAATATTTCTTTATGACATTAACTTTCTATAACTTCCTCCATAATTTATTTGATTGCTAAAATTGTTATATAATTTTATTTATGAAATTACAGTTTTTTTGGTATCCTATTTTTAATTATGGTTTCCTACATTCAATGTTATTTTAGAGGCATAAATTAAATATAGAAGGACATGTGCCTCGTGAAAAATAGTTTTTCTTGAGTATAAAGAAGAAAGATGGAAGTGTGGTTAATGAATTGACTTAGTAGTAGATTCTGTGTTTTAATTTATAGATTTAAAATTTTAATCCCTATATTGTAACATTATAATATATTTAAATTTTTAACAGGCTTCTTTAGAGGCCCTAGAAGCCCATGAACCTAACAATTTTGGGAAAAATGATCACTTACATCAGGTGTTTGGAGATAAACACCCTAGTAGAATATGATGTCGACCTTGGAAAAGTATAGTTATGACAAGTTATTGGCCCTCCTCTAGTACGAGTTGTAGTACCACCGAGTTGTATCAGGTTAAGAAATAGGCTGAACAGGATGAAAAAAGGGCCACAGAGACGACAGAACAGTCTGCTAGGGAAAACACTGCATTTATGAAACTGATGAAATTTTACGTCAAACACTTCCACAAGAGGCCAGCACTATTTGTGACAAATATATGACATTGATGCGTTCTATATATGGTGCACCAAGTGGCAGTTCTAGTTTTGGTCGAGATGATGGCAATGAAAAGGTAGAGGTGGAGGAGGAGGAGGAGGGCGAGGAGGAGGCTGAGGCGGAGGAGGAGGAGGGTGAGGAGGAGGTCGAGGTGGAGGAGGAGGGTGAGGATGAGGCTGAGGCGGAGAAGGAGGGCAATGAGGAGGTTGAGGCTGGGTACGAGGGAGAGGATGAGTGCGGGGATGATGATGGGGATGACGATGAGGATGAGGGTGAGGGTGATGATGATGGTGATGATAGTGACAGTTATGAGGGACAAATTGATCCGTTACATTTTTTAATGATATTATTGACCTTTGAAATTTATTGATTTCTTGTGCCTAAATATATGTGTGATTAGGTAGGTCACATTATATTTATTTTTTTATCTATAAATAATAAAACTCGACTTGATGATTTGTTGTGACTGATTCACCCCTCCCCTAGACAGCCCCCCCCCCACCCCCTGGACACCCCCACCCTACTGGACAACCCATACCCCCCTGGATAGCCCCGCCACCCCCGTGGATAGCCCGCCCACCACCTTGGATATCCTCCCACCCCACCCTCTATTCATGGGTTGTACAGTTCTGGGTGTTGATTTGAACATTAATAAAACATCGGTGGTTCCATAATATTTTTCTCCATAAATGAAACATGAAATTTAATGATGGATAGGAAATGAGATTCTAAATGATTTAAATGAATATTTATATATTATTAATGTTTTGTTTTTAAAAAGCATGGATATTATAAAATCACCCAATTTTAATGATATTGTAATTTTAAGTGGAATTTAGAAAACTGGTGGTCTGATTATAAGTTGATATAATGAAATTATTTTTTTAACCTTGAAAGAATTTTCATAGAAAATATGTAAATATCATCCCATGAACCTGGGAAGACCCCCTGACAACCCCACAAACAACCCCCCCCCCCCCCCCACTCTCATCACTGGACCCCTAACAGCCCCTCGGATAGCCCCCCCCCCCCCCACACCCTCCTCCCTAGACCCTGGATAGCCCCACAGATAGCCCCTAGGACAGCCCCCACCTCCTCCATAGACCCCAGACAGCCCCCCCCCCACACCCTCCTCCCTAGACCCTGAACAACCCCTAAACAGCCTCCCCACCCTCCTTCCCGGACCCCAGACAGCCCCCCGAATAGCCCACCACCCTCCTCCCTGGACCCCGGACAGCCCCCAGGAGAGCCTCCCCACCCTTCTTCTTGGACCCCGGACAACCCCCTAGATAACCCCCACCCTCCTCCCTGGACCCCGAACAACACCCCCAGATAGCCCCCCAGACACCCCCCCCCCCACCCCCACCCTCCTCCCTAGACCCCGAACATCCCCTCAAACAGCCCCCCAGACAACCCCATGGATTTACCCCCAGACAACCCCCCACCCTTCTCCCTAGACCCTGGACATCCCCCCTCCTTCCTAGACCATGGACAGTGACCCCCCTCCCCCACCAACCCTCTCCTTGGACCCCGGACATCCCCCCTCCCCTCTCTCTAGATATTTGTGTTTTTTTGTGCTACTGAAGGTGTTTTTTGTGGTGTTTGAGGTATTTTTTTATATGTTTTCTGTGCGGTTTTTATGCTAGTGTATATAGTGAGGTGTATGCAGATTATTATCCAGTGTGTTATACAGTGTGTCTATGTTTTGTGCTCTTTTTATGTGTGTTTTTATGCAGGTTTATGTAGTGTATTATGCAGGCTAGGCTGCTTTTTATTTGTATGTTTTTTATGAAAGGCCGTTTTTATGTGTATATTTTTTATGATGGTGTATCTTGAGGATTTTTTTATAGAGTTTTCTGTGTTTGGGAACTCCCTGGACTGACCCCCCCCTCCTTCCTGGACCCCAGACAGCCCCCCCCCACACTCTCTTCCCTAGACCCCAGATAGCCCCCCCCCCCCCGACCCGACACCCCAACATTGGGAAAGCGACGATTCGGCATATATAAAACTTCACGACAATTCACGAAATTATAAGGACCACCTACCTTGATTCCAGAGACAATTGCACTCTTAATTTGGCATCTCAGATCCAATTTTATTCTCTCTTTAAGATTCACCCTAAATCCCAATATAAAAGAGGTTGTTAGAGCTTCAAAATAAGATGAGAGAAGAGTGAAACCCCTGATCGAAAAGTGGAAGCAAGGAGAGCATTAGACTCACCCGGATCTTCAATCTGCACTTGACGGCACTCAAAACGCCCAAGGATCGAAGGAGATCCACACTTAAGAGCCCTTGGGAGCTTTGTATTGTGTTTATACTTTAGTACAAGGATCCATGGGTCATTTGTGACATGTATGAGTCAACCCTGCCTCGATCTGAGGAATGGTGTGGACGGTACCACTCAAAGTGTCTCGCTTTTATTTGAAATGGACAACATTTTAAGTGAAAACAACAAATGACATATAGAAAGCTAACCAAATGCATTCATATTCTGTTGATACTTTAGGAAAATGATCCATGGGTCATTTGTGACGTGAATGAGTCAACTTCACCTAAATCTGAGGCATGGTGTGGCCGATACCACTCAAACTATCTCACTTTTATTTGAAATGGACAGGATTTTAAGTGAAAACAACTCCTTGCATACGGAAAACCAACCAAAAGAATTATGATTGTATTGATACTTCCGTACAATGATCCTTGGGTCATTTTTGACATGTAAAAGCCAACCCCACCTTTATCTGAGGCACGATGTGGCCGGTATCACTAAAAGTTTCTCTATTTTGTTAAAAAGGGACATTGTTTTAAGTAAAAACAACATACATATGAAAAACTGACCAAACATATTCTGATTGTGTTGATACTTTAGCACAACAATCCATGGGTCATTTGTGACATGTATGAGTCAACCCCTCCTCAATATGAGGCATTGTGTGGCCGGTACCACTCAAAGTGTCTGAGTTTATTTGAAATGGACAACATTTTAAGTAAAAACAACAAATGGCATAAAGAAAACCAACCAAACCGATTCAGATTGTGTTTATTCATAAGGTAAATGATCCATGGATCATATGTGACCTGTAAGATTCGACCCAGCCTCAATCTAAGGCACAATGTGGCTGGTATCACTCGAAGTGGCTTCCTTTTGTTGAAAATGGACACCCTTTTAAGTAAAAACAACTAGCATACAGAAAATCAGCCAAATGTATTCGTATTGTGTTGATACTTTATCAAAAGTATCCATGGTTCATTTTTGAAAAGTATTATTCAACCCGCCTCAATCTGAGGCACGGTGTTTCTGGTTCCACTCAACATGTCTCACTTTTATTTGAAATGGACAACATTTTAAGTGAAAACAACAATTGGCATATAGAAAACTGACCAAATGCATTTGGATTCTATTGATACGTTAGGACAACAATTCATGGGTCATTTGTTATGTGTACAAGTTAACCCCACCTCAATCTGAGGCACGGTGTGTCTGGTATCACTTGAAGTGTCTTTCTTTTGTTTAAAATGGACACTCTTATAAGTAAAAATAATTGGCATACGGAAAACCGACCAAACATATTTGGATTATGTTGATACTTTAGCACAAGGATCCATGGGTCATTTTTGATGTGTACGAGTAAACCCCACCTCAATCTGAGTCATAGTGTGGCCATTATCACTCAAATTGTCTTTCTTTTGTTTAAAATGGACACCCTTATAAGTAAAAAACAACTAGTATACAAAATACCAACCAAACATATTTTTATTGCGTTGATACTTTAGAAAAAGGATTCATGGGTAATTTTTGATTTGTACGAGTCAACTCTGCCTCAATCTGAGGCATGGTTTGGCTGGTACAACTCAAAGTGTCTCACTTTTATTTGAAATGGACAACATTTTAAGTAAAAACAATAACTGACATACGGAAAACCAACCAAACACATTTGAATTCTATTGATACTTTAGGACAATGATCCACGAGTCATTTTAGATGTTTAAGAGTCAACCCCGCCTCAATCTGAGGCACGGTGTGGTCAGTATCACTTGAAGTTTATTTCTTTTGTATAAAATGGACACTCTTTTAGGTAAAAAAACCGGCATATGGAAAACCGACCAAATGTATTCAGATTGTGTTGATACTTTAGAAAAAGGATACATGGATCATTTTTGATGTGTATGAGTCTACCCCGCCCCAATCTGAGGCGCAGTGTGGCCATTATCACTCGATGTGTCTGTCTTTTGTTTAAAATGGACACCCATTTAAGTAAAAACAACTGTAATATAGAAAACTGACCAAACATATTTTGATTGTGTTGATACTTTAGCACAAGGATTCATGGGTCATTTGTGATTTGTACGAGTCAACCCTACCTCAATCTAATGCATGGTGTGGCCGGTACCACTCAAAGTGTCTCACTTTTATTTTAAATGGACAACATTTTAAGTGAAAACAACAACTCGCATATGGAAAACCAACCAAATGAATTAGGATTATATTGATACTTTAGGAAAACAATCCATGGGTCATTTGTGATGTGTATGAGTAAATCCCACCTCAATCTGAGGCACGGTGTGGCCGGTATCACTCGAAGTGTTTTTATTTTGTTTAAAATGGACACTCCTTTAAGTAAAAACAACTGGCATATGAAAAACCAACCAAACTTATTTGGATTGTATTGATACTTTATCACAAGGATCCATGGGTCATTTTTGATGTGTAAGAGTCAACCCCACCTCAATCTGAGGCTTGGTGTGGCTGGTACCACTCAAAGTGTCTCACATTTATTTGAAATGGACAACATTTTAAGTGAAAACTACAACTGGCATACGGAAAACCGACCAAAAGCATTCAGATTCTATTAATACTTTTGGAAAACGATCCATGGGTCATTTGTGATGTGTATGAGTCAAACTCGACTTAATTCGAGGCACGGTGTGACCAGTACCACTCAAACAGTCTCACTTTTATTTGAAATGGACAGGATTTTTAGTGAAAACAACAACTTGCATAAGAAAAACTAACCAAGCACTTTTAGATTGTATTGATACTTCAGGACAACGATTTATGAGTCATTTGTGACGTATACGAGTCAACCCCAGCTCAATCTGAGGAACAGTTTGTCCGTTATCACTCTAAGTGTCTCTCTATTGTTTAAAATGGACATCATTTTAAGTAAAAACAGTTGGCATACAGAAAACCGACCAAACATATTTGGATTGTGTTGATACTTTATCATAAGGATCCATGAGTCATTTTTGATGTGTACGAGTATGCCACACCTCAATATGAGGCACGGTGTGGCTGGTACCACTCAAAGTGTCTCAATTTTATTTGAAATAGACAATATTTTCTGTGAAAATGACAAATGGCATAACAAAAAACCGACCAAATGCATTCATATTGTGTTGATACTTTAGGACAACTATCCAAGGGTCACATGTGATGTGTACGAGTCAACCCCGACTCAATCTAAGACACGGTGTAGCTGGTATCACTTGAAGTGTCTGTCTTTTGTTTAAAATTGACATCATTTTAAGTAAAAATAATTGGCATATGTAAAACTAAACAAACATATTCGGATTTTGTTGATACTTTAGCACAAGGATTCGTGGTCCTACCTCACACAATCCACTTCTCATGTGACAAAGTCGTGCCCCTATTCTAAAACACATGACATTTAATACACCATGGACAACTACATTCCCTAAGTCACAAAAGCTCATTGATACACAACCCTTATCGTCATCACTAAGTTCAAAGACACCCACCCTAAACCATGGGACATTATATTTGTGTTTGGTTAAAGTCATTTATCTATTTCCTTATTTTGGGGTTATTAGATTCTAATATCTTGAATTCAATCATGTATGTGTTATAAAAAATGCAATTTTTTTGTATTTTTAATTATGTATAACACATATAATTACATATTAGATTTTTTATGTATTGTATTCATAATTGATAATTAAATTATGTATGTATTCAATTTAGTATTCAATTTTGAATTGAATTTTGGATTGCACATGTAATTTTCATCTCAATTCTAAATTGAATTCTAAATCAATTATGTATGTTTATAATTACCTTATGAATTATGTTTTAATTTTGTATGTGTATAGTTACAGGGTGAATTATGTGTTAAATCTATATGGATTAATTGTTTATATTTATGTGTCATAGTTGGTTATTTCATGTAATTGGAGTTGGGGAAGTTGGAAATGCAGAAAGGGAAGCCTGCAGCAGGCTGATGTCTGGATTGCACAGCAAAGCCTATACCAATGGTTGTAAATTATTAGCATTGGGCTGTGAATGTTTTTTATAACAACGGTTATTTATAACGGTTGGTAAAAACACATTCCAAATGGTTTACAAACCTTCGGGATATAGGTGAAATCTTTAGATATACCAACAGTTTGTGTAAACTGTTGGTAAAAAGAATTACAAAACTATATTACAACAGTTTGAAACCATTGGAATAGTATGTTTACCAATGGTTTCAAACCGTTGGTGGAATTTTATACCAAGGGTTTGACATAACTGTTGGTATAATGTAGATTTCCTAACATATACCAATGGTTTTCCAGAAACCATTGGCATATGTTTTTCCCTATGACTTACTTCTCTACGGTTTGGATAACAATTGATATATATTATACCAATGGTTATCCAGCCTTTACCAATGGTAAAAAACCATTGGTAAAAGGTTCATTTCTAGTAGTATTAGTTAAATAGTTTAACTTTTACCATGTATTCTTGTATTATTATAATAAATGGGTAATAAACATACTATAAAAAGATAATAGAACCCAAAGTGGTTCATTATTGATATATATAACCTTATCTAAGTCCTTTGGCCAAACCTTATATTTTTAGTAATATTATTTCAATTAATAATATAGTAATGGTTTTAAAAACTCATTTATGTCAATTTTGACACTATTTGGTATTTTGTTTTTTTAAAAGTCATAACAACTTTATCACTTCGAAAAAAATTATCTAATCAACCCAAAATGTCATATTAACCTATAAAATTATTGTAATTCATCAGAAGTCTCAATTTAAATTTATTTGGATATTTATAATATCAATTATTTTAATCTTTCATAATAAGGTAATTACTACATCATAATTGTGTCATAAATATATTTATTTTTTTAATGTATAAAAATTATAAATAAAATAAAATTATGTAGGAAATATTTTATCTTTCTAATGAATATTTATAGTTGAATTTATCTTATGTATAACCCTATAATAAAAATGTTTTAGTAATTGAACTTTGAATTTAACACTTTTAACTCTTCTTTAAATAAAATAATAATAAATTTCTTAATCTAATCCATGTGGACCAAAAGGCTCATATTTTATTACTAAGGTTTATTTTGGTCGAAATACACATATCCAATATAATTAGGACATGTGTTAGGCTAATTATAATATCATTTTAACTTTAATTACCATATTTACTTTTTAATGTGATAAATAAAAGTCAAAAGTAACTTTTCACCAAAAATTATTTTCATATAATTGAACCACATTTTACTTACTGATATCAACCATGTTTCTTAGATTTTTGAAATTCAATTCACAGAAGTGGTAAAATTATGTTTTATGAAAATTTGCAAATGCGCCTAGAAGGTGGGTAAAAGACGTTAAAAAATTCAATAAAATTTTATACATCAAATATTATTATAAAATGACTCCAATTAATTATATTGAACATATATAGGTATTATGTATCTATTTTTACATAAAATTATTTTAATAAAATAACTAATTAATTAAATAAAAATTTGGTTTTAAATAATAACGCAGTGTTTTTCACTATTCATCAAAAATTGAATGTCTTTAGAAAAATATAAAAAATTATCCATAAGATAATTTTGATATTTTGAATCCAAAAATGAAGTCCATTTTGAAAAATAAAATTTATATAATTTGAAAAAGTGGGTATTACTATTCTTAACATCTAGTTTGATTGGTCGTGGTGTGATAGAATTCTAAGTTGTGTATAGTGCATGCTATTGTATTATTCAATGGGAAACGTGTCATGGAATCTTGGGGTGTTACATTAAGTGGTGAAGACTATAGTGGAAAGAATATCAAATATTCAATATAGTGATAGTATGGGAAGAATCCTTGAAGGTAATGTCTCAAAGGAGAAATAACATGTTTTATGTGTTTAGGAGGAGGGCATAAAGTAAGTAATTTATAATGAAAAATGAAAGGTTCAGTTGACACAATGGATGAGAATAATGGTTTCACTAAGGTGTAATCAATGGTTGAATGTTTTAAATGTGGAAATTATGGGAATTATTAAAATAAATTTCCTAGGGGGAAAGATCAAGAAGAGGATCAAAAAGGTTATATGAGTAAAGTTTTTACCATTGAAAATGAAGAGACTATAAATGAAAAATTAAAGGAAGTATTAAAAAATAAGATGATGAATCCTAGTTAATGGTTTTAGAAGGAATTGGAATTATTGAAATTTTTTATGTATTGGGATTCAAGAATTATTTTTTAGAAATATTTTTATCAATGGTATTATGGTTTTAAGGATCATAAAACATATAAGTATTTTTTTCATTATTTTTTCTATAAGGATTAGAAAGAGTATGTTTAATGATACTAGTGATCAAGTAATATAATTTAACGGTGGGTGATATTTTGTGGAAGGCTTCAGGTTGAGGAAAAGATAACCCTTAAAATTTTCTTAATGTTGAGATAATGGTGTTAATATGGGGTAAAGAGATAATTAATTTGGATAAAATAAATTTGATAGTATTTATATCCTTGGAATTGATTAATTAGTTAATGAAAAAGTTGTTTAAGTTATCGATAATAAAGTATACATAATTTTGGATTTATTTAATAAAATTGATAATCTTTTATTTTAATTAATAAATGAGGAAATATTTAAATTATAGAATCATGGATGTTTTCATTGAGGTTTTATGGTAACTCACACAATTACCATGTTTCAGAAGAATATATGGACAAGGAATTAAAATATTTGGTATGTGAAAAATAAGAGATACTTTTTAATATTTTTGGAATTAATGTTAAGTTTATTTTATACATTTAGTGACTTACTTTATGAGTTTTTGAATTCTGGAAGGGTCTTAAGGTTAACCATTTATGGAATGGTTTAAGTTGAACAATGGAAGAGATTTTAAAGATTAATTTATTGTTTTATCATATGAAGATTTATCCATATTGGATAAATTATTCTAACCATTATATTTTTGATAATAACTGGAGATAAAAGGAATGGATTATCATACTTTATGAATCTTATGATATGTTAGATCTTTAGGCATTAAAAATTCATCTTCTTTTCATGGAGTAATGGATGAAGTGTAAATTTATCAAAGCACAACAAAATTATGAGATTTGTCTTATGAAATGAAAATAAATAATGTGATTATACTTTCATGTGTTTTCTATCTTGATAGTAAAAAAATCACTCAACTTTAGGAAAAGTATCTTGAGATAAAAATGTTCTTATGTTACTTTAATTTCTGATGGATCAATGGTATTTTAACTCATCACATATTTATGGTTTTATAGTGGTCAAATTTCTCCTAAATGTTTCCTTTATCACTCTCTATTAGTCCTTGATAGTTATTCTTCTGTTCTATATCCATATTTCTCTTCCATATAATATTATCCTTTTTAGAAACTAGAGGATATAATGAGGCAGAAGTATCCTCAGTTTTTTGTATCATAGTAACAAAATTTTGAAAGAAAAATTAATTTCAAGCAGGTTAAAATGTAACACCCTATGATTTTAAGATTTTTTTTTTCAAATTTAATTTCTTTTATATCTTGAGTTAAATACAACACTGAGTTTTACAAAACTAAACTTTACTTTTAATATTATTAAACTTGACCATTATAACCTCGTAGATTAAATTTTCAGTATGAATAGGAATAAAAACATTATGAAAATTAATTTTAGAGGTTTTATATAAAGAAAATACATTGATAAATATGTAATTAATTTTGTGTAAATTCATTATAAGATTCGAAAATATTTTTTTCTCAAAAAAAATTTTTCATTTATTTTTAAGAAAAAAATATTAAAATTAATTTCTTTCACTTTTATTAAATTTATTAGATGGAATTAAATTAATTTTCTAAATAAAAATTTCTAAATCATATTAGAGTGTATTTTTTAGAATTTTCTAAAAATATAAATTCTCTATTGAATAGTAAAAAATACTGGTTTTTATTTCAAATTTTCTTTTTGTTTAAATAATTTATGAAATTACTTTTTTTTTAATAGTTTTTTGAGTAAAATTAGTTAAAATATATTATAATTAATATAATTATTCCATTTTAATCAATCTCATGTTTAATTTTTATATAAAAACTTTTTAAACATATGTTATTATTTTATTTGGAAAACTATTTTTATTGCATCTACAAGGTTTATTTTAAATAAAATTATTCCCATTATATGTATTGAATTTGGAAAAATAGATTCCAAGTTTTTTATCATAATAATTAATATTATATAATATTTTAAAATTTATTTTTACCAATATTAATAGTAAAAGTAGTAAAAATTAATTATTGTGGTTAATGTGAAAATGGGTTTACTAAGGAGTTAAGAAAAAAAGATAAGGGGTAAGAATGACCCAAAACATGACTAATTAATATTTTATGGCCATATTTAGATATAATATAATCTAATGTTTTATAATTAACCATTTTTTATCCTTATTTAATGTGAAACATGGATATAATTTATTTGTTTACAAAATTTCCACTGTGTCGTCTCCCTAACTTATAAAAGAAAACCTCCTATCCTCCCGTATTAGCACTTAAAAAAACATTTGGTTCAGAATATAACTACCAATATACCTTCCTTAATTCCATAACCAATACATATATCCCATATTTTAATCATAATTTCATTCTATGAATGATTTTGGTTTTAACCTAATGAGGTTGTCTGAAGTAGATGTATTGTTCTTAAACGAGTGTTTCTATTTTTATTATTATTTCACCTCCTTAAAATTTTATTAAACCATGATAATATAATAAATAAAATATATTACATATACTTATATGTTATTATTTTAATTTCATGAGATATATACATCTCATACTCCCTCAAGTGGGAAATGAATTTGTCGATCGTGTGTACGACAAACTACCGCCTCACGAACTAATGTAATTCATTTTTCATATTCCCCTATCATGAATTCATATAATAATGGATTTAAAGTATATATATGATATTAATAAAATAATTAAACTTATTTAACTATTATATCACATAAAACTCCTTACTTTCCATTCTGTAGGGGATATGATAACGTCGCTCGGGTGTACAGCAGACTATTTCCTCACGAAGCGATGTAATTTGTTTTTCATTTTTGATTTACATAGATGGTGATAAGGAATATTTTTATGAATATATTTGATATTTATGAACTAAAAATACTTATTTAATTACAATATCATATCTACCTTATTACCATTAAAAATTATGGAAAAAAATAATAACATTGCACGTGTGTACATGTGGACTACTACATCCACAAAACGATGTGATATGTTTTCCATTTAGGATATACATGGATAGTAATAAGGATAGATTTAATGAATATATATATATATATATATGATATATATGGAAAAAATTATTCTATAAATGAAAAATATTAATTACCTTTATTGTTTTCTATCCATCAAAAAAATGAAAATCGTGTTCATGTGTACGTACAACCTTCTATCTCCATGAATGATTTGATCCATTTTTCTATATTTAATTTTATGGATGACTATAAATATTTATATAATAAGTATATATTATTTTAATATCATTATTTAAAATCAAGATATTATGGAATAATTATCAAATTATAATAACTAAAACTACCAAACCAAAATATACATGAAAAACAAAGGAGTTATTACCTGAAACAGTGACTTTAACAAAGAATTATTAATATATGGGTGATAAAAGGATATAAGTAAATCATATATGGTATGATATATGTTATTATTGTTATTTAATGGATTTATAATAAATTTATACTTATTATATATGAGTATATAGTGATTTCAAGTCAAGAGGAACTCGAGGTAAGGAATTTCTAGTCTCACTTTTATTTCTAGGAGACTTATTCCATAATAACCACTCATTTATTTAGTGGGGTGTTTATATTTCAAATTTGACATGTTATATCATGAATATAATTATTTTTATGATATTTAAAGTTTCATTTTATGTTATAATTTAATGTTTTGTATGATACAAAATTTACAAAAGTTGTAAGGGTTCTTTGTCTCAAATTGTCTTTTTGGGACACAGGTGATGTTAAGCACCTATATTATTTTATGTGGTGTATATATGAACCCTTGTACATTTTAAATCATTAATATAATTATTTTTATGATATTTAAATTTTCATTTATTTTTGTTATTTTATGGTTATTATGATACAAAATTTACCAAAGTGGTAAGGGTTTTATGATACGATCTCATTGTTTTTTATGATTGTTTATGATTTTCTTTACAATGATAAAATATTATGATATATCTCTAAAAAATCATTTATTTTCCTCTCATCCAGTTATTTATTAAAAATAAATGTTTTTCATTCATTTTTCTCTCTTTACATACTCAAGAATCCAAAATATTGTCTTTAAGGAAAATTGACATTATTTCTCTCTTCAGTAAAAATATTGTTTTCTTCCGTATCCATGTTTTCTGAAAATATTTTAAAGAATTTTTTTAGTACTATAAAAATATTATCTAAATTCATTTTTACACATCATTAAATTTTTGCAAAAAAAATTAAAATGCATCTTCTTATCATTTTCTGAATGTGGGGATTTTGACTTTTTACTGAAAATGTGGAACGAATCTTATTTTAACATGTAAAACATGAATTATATTTCCCACTATTAAGACCAATAATTTTTTTGGATATTACTTTACATGTTTCCAATATTATTTTAAAATAATACAATATTAAAAATATTTTTGGATTTTTTAGTTTTAAAAAGTGTCTTTCAAAGTGGAAAGGTTATTTTCCTCAAAAAAAATTAATGATATCTTAATGGTATTTTGTCATCATCTGAATAAACCCTTGATTATAATTATGATATACTGGGAATATGATCTTAGGATAACATTATTATTCTTTCTCTAAAAGTTTTATGATTATGATGAAAATATATTTATAAAACTCATTCCTTTTTCATGGGTTATTCTATGATGAAATTATTAAAATTTTATGAAACCCATTCCTTTTACATGGGTTATTCAATGATGAAATAGTTATGAAAACCCTTTATTTTCAATGGGTTATGTAATGATAAAATGTTTAAGGAACCAATTTATTTTCATGGGTTATGATATAATGAATTTTTTATGATCTTATGGAAACATATGTATGGTTTTCATTATGCGATGGGTGGTTCCATTATAAACCAAATAAAGTGGTTACATTATAACCATGGATAGTGGTTATGTTATAAATATAGATGGTGGTTATATTATAACCAAGATGGGTGGGACCAATATATTTGTCCAATGCATTTGGTAAATTTGATATCTAATGAGATATAAAAGACTAGAATGGGGAGTAAACCCAGTCTAGTAATGGATTTTTTCTATTATATAGCATTAGGAATGAACCTTTAAAACTATGAAAGTTTATGTACTGAACCCATTCCACTATGATATCCTTAGAAATGAACCTTGACTACTATGGAAATTATTTTTTATGCTTATGTGTATTCAACAAATCTAAATCTTATGACAATGTTATGTTCTTGTGGATTATGTTATATGATTCCTTTATGATTCATATCTTATGAACTACAAAGGTTTATTCAATGAATTACGTTTATGATAAATGATATATACCATATTTATCATGTTATGTTGATATCTCCCTTTTTTACCCTTACTGATCGTATAATATCACGCTTTCTTATGTTTCTTTTCCCCAGGTTATGAAGAATGGTATAAAGTATGATATGCCTAAGAGGGGTTATATTTATGAAGAAATTAGTGGGAGATTATGTAGTTCACTTATGAACTGGTTTTTTATGTATCAAAATTTTCTAATATACTAAACCTTTATGATCCTCAGACATGTTTTTATAATGTATTGAATATTCATCTAAAAATATGTAATATATATGTTTGAAAATCCTTTTTATCTATAAGGATACTATTATCTAAACATGTATGATCACCAATATATTTAAAAAAGCTATTTTTAGGACTATAGAATATGGATGGTGATCAATTTGGGAATTACTATTTTGGAGTGGTTGTTCAGGAGCTACTGGTGTTCTTGGTCATTTCTTAGGTATTGTTCTGTGTATTTCCATTAATTTTCACATTGTATGAAATTAAATGTACTGAGAATAGTTTTTTATTTATTTTATAGAGTTTATTGGTGTTTGTTTATAATTTATATAGATATATTTATGTAAGTACCTCCCTTTTTTCATGATTACATCCTTGGTGCTAGTCTCCGACCTGTGGCCTATTGGATGTGGGATTCAATGGTGACTTTCATCTTCACTTCCATCCTAGGAGGGTAATAGTGAAGGAGGGGCATGAAAAGGTTAGATTTGGAAACATTGATAAGGTGATTGTTGAAGCTGATCTAGATGAGTTTTTAATAGATAATGTGTCTCTTTCCACTCCCATTACTGATATTCTATTAAGGATTAAATATGAGATTCTTTTTATTTTATTTTCTCAATGTAGTATAATAATAAATTTTTTTACCAACTGTGATAGGAATTTGGTATATTAAATTTCATCTTTCAAAGGATATGATGATAATTAAGGAAATAATCATGTAAATAATAAAGGATCTATTGAGAAGATTCATTAGGTCACTTTTAATTAGAGGTCATCGATTTTTTGTTTTCAGCTTGTATTATAGGGGAATGAGAGAAGTGGACTTTTATAGGGATATTCCTTGAAATTGTTTGCTGATAGGGAGTTTTAGGATGGGATATCACTAGGTGATTGGATTTCACAAGAATAGGGTGATCCCCTAAATTTTTTACTACAACCTTCCTGGTCTGGGGTGCTCATAATAAGACCACAATAAGGTAGAAAGATATGATCATGGGAAGGAGATAGTATAGGGATATTTGGTATATTATAATCATGGGAATTTTTTGGTTGTTTCTCTTATACCTTCTATGGAACCATCTTAGGCTATTAATGTAGGTAATAGACAATAGTGGATAGAGAGATAATAGTAGGGTCATAATAAGGTGGAAGTATAGGGATCCTAGGTAGCTTATATCCATGGGTAGGTGTCGTGTATTCCTTAGGTACATACTATGAAACCGTATGTGGTTGGGAGTACAAGGAATGGCTAGGATCGTATGAAGATATAGGGGAAGGAACTATATTAAGAGATAGATATTTATACTCAATCTAACTAACATGTAACATCAAATGTTATAGAAGCTAACTCAAGAGGTATTTTGTTTCAAGGTACTTCTCTTATTCAAGATAATATTAATGACTAAATTAAAATGAATAGGATAGAGGGTGGCTAAGATGATATGGAAGATAAAGAAACTACCTTTGTTGGTTCTTCCTATAAATTCATTTTATCTAAAGGTAAGAAACCATTGGTTGATGTATAGGGTTTTTAAACTGTTCCTATAAGAAATTAAAGAAATAGAAAATACTACCCCAACATGAAATAAACTATAATAACTCTTTCTCTAAGATATTATGGTTATTCTAATTATTATGGTGGTATTGGGGTGACTATAACAATTATTTATTCTACTATACATAACATTGTTTCTTTTTTATTTATTTGATGGAATGTTTTTTGTCATGGAACTTGTTATTATAATTTTCCATCTCCTTTACACTCTCTTTTATATATTTTAATAAAAGGTTAAAATATTTCACTCTTTGATTGACCTTTATGGATTAATAATATCAACAATAATATTATTAATATTAATACTTATAACATTAACCCTAATATTCATATTAATAATATTAACACAAATATTAAAATTAATAATAGTGACACTAAAATTAATGATATTAAAGTTAAAATTAATTATTATAACACTAATATTAACAATATTGATGATATTAAAACAAATAATAATATGAAAAATAATAACATAAATAATAATAATAATAGTGACATTAATAATTTATATTGGATAAAGGGAACTAACACTAATATTAATAATATTAGAACCACTATTAACAACATTAACAATAAAATTAATATTAACCGTAATGTTAAAATCGGTAACAAAAATTTATTATTCATATATATTTATTAAAAGGTAAATAAACTAATTAAATGTTCCCATATTTATATATGTGTATATTGAAATATTACAAAGAAATATAAATTTTTATTGAAAATATAAGTTATAAAATACTAATAGTATATATTTTCTTATATATGATATATAACTATAATGTCCCAAAAATTCCATATAATTTTTTTTAAAATTATTTGGAATTATTTCGAGACTGTAAAATCTGACGGTGCGCGATTCTGAGGCCT
The DNA here is from genome assembly GCA_963277665.1 of Viscum album. Classification (NCBI taxonomy): domain Eukaryota; kingdom Viridiplantae; phylum Streptophyta; class Magnoliopsida; order Santalales; family Viscaceae; genus Viscum; species Viscum album. The sequence continues at coordinate 1,304,998,041 of OY728127.1, forward strand.
AGAGTTCCCTAAATGATCTGTCAAAGTTTTGTTAAGCTTTAATTAGCGTGCGAAATAATTTTTCCTCAAAAAGTGGAATAACTATTTAACAGTTTCTCAGATCATAATTAGGAGGGAACCATTGCGATCCGGATGGCAGGTTCACCCTAGGCGCGACTTAGGTTTAGTCGGCGCAGGCCTCCTGTGAGAAAACCCAAAAGTGGCATAACCATAAATAAAATAATTAAATAATGTTATTTAATTTTTTCAAATGATTATAACTCGTGAATGGTAACTCAGATTGAAAATCCGAGACCACTACTGAACTCATGAGGGCATGCTCTCTTTAGGAAGATACTAACATTGGCCGGCACGGGCCACCAGTGAAAGTTAATTTTTAGCCGTAAATAAAACAATTAATTGAAAATTATTTTATTGTAAAATCCATAACTTCTAAATGGTAACTCAGATTGGACATATGAGATTTTTGATGGGTTCTTTGGGTCTTTTTTCACTTAGGAAAAGCCTAACCTCGACCGGTTCTGGTCGAGGGTGACTGTTAATAATTATCTAATGTTTTTTTTGGTACGTTCAGTAAACGCGCAAGTGGCATTTTCTAACTTTTGAACTGGTGCTCAGATTAAAAATCTGAGGACACCATTCATTCCGTAGTTCCAGGATTCGCTTAAAGGAGGATTTACTTTGACCACAATAGGTCTGTAGAAAAAGATATGGTTTGTGAATTTTAAAAAGAAATGAAATAAAATAATTTTATTATTTTATTTCATATCCGTCAACGGACAATCAAAGGGTGGGGCCAGCGATGTGTCAATAAAATAATTGGCTTGACCTACCAACCCTAAGTAACGAAGTCATTGGGGAATTAGGAAGATTCCTAATTAATGAGCCTTATTAATTATACACGTCGTTACTTACCCTCCCTCTATCATATATATATGGTTCTTGGGGAGGGGTATCAGCACAGCTTCATCAAGAAACGAAGTGCTGAAGGAGCACCATGACGTCGGACCCTTAGTAGATGAAGCTGACCACAGTGGGAGGTGACGAGTGACACAGAACCACAAACTAGAGAATGAAATATGAGTGGCATTTTTGGGAACCAGTTGCAGGAATAAAGAACATGATCCACCTTCAAGAGCGGACACTCTTCAACAGGTTTTCGAGGTAGGGGTTATTTCATTTGTGCATTTTTTATTCCCTCTTCCCCGTTCTTAAAATTATATGAATAACATGGATCAAAAAACTAATGGTTTGATCTGAAATTCATTCATTTTGAAGGATATTGTCAGGGGTATCCTTGTGGGGTTTGGTTTTTTGTTTAATACAAGAAATGTATAAACCCATTTTATCCTCCATTTTACGAGCTAACACAGAGGGCGTGGGCCTAACAAACCCAGCCTGAACCCTTCGCAGCTTTATTATACTTGCACATCCATGGAATACCATGAGTGCGTCAACACATTCCAAAAGAGGAGGCCTAGAGCTCGTCATCCACGACAAACGGAGGAGGCGGCCAGCACGAGGGCTAGCTGCAGGAAGGGAGGAGGTGTGATCGTCGCACCCTCGGCGAACGAAATCTGCATCTGAATCCATGACGGAAGCTGATCCCACCTCTAGAAGGTTTCGTGGTGCCGCCACCTCAGAAAACCAAACGTCCTTCGTTTTTTTCAAGAATCTAGGAGACCGGGGAGTTACACCCCTCGTGTCAGACCAAACTGGGCCACCGCCCTTAGATCGGGTCGTCGCCCTCAGATCGGGCCGCCCCTCTCAGATCGGGCCACCACCCTCAGACCGGGCCACTACCCTTGGACTAGGTCATCACCCTCGAACCAGGCTGCTACCCTCAGAGTGGGCCGGTACCCCTGAGCCGGGCCACCACCCTCGGACCGGGCTGCTGCCCGAGCAGGCCGCCACCCCCAAATCCAACTGGGCCCTTGGCACTGAAATGCCAATAACGCATAGACCGAGAATCTGATTGACGCACCATCTATTTCATTGGAACCCATATGACATGGAGGATAATTTGGTTACTTATTTGTGAGACTTAGTTCTGGTTGAGATATGACTGATGGCTTGGGGAGCGGTTCTCCCAAGCGCACTATGTACGGAACCCTATTACTGGTTGTGACCTAACGACTGCTAACTTTTTGACTCAGAGTGACTCAATGGGCAGGGTACGTGATGTGGAGGAGTAACTAGGTAGGCCACGGTGGCGAGATTCCATAGTAATCGATGGGGAGGAGTACCTTAGCAGACCACGGTGAGGGAGAGTGGCTATGTGTGACCCGGCAGACCCACGGTACATGATGGGGAGGAGTACCTCAACAGTTCATGGTTAGTGGGAAGTGCCTCTCTTTCATGTGAAAGGTCCATTGTTCTCGATATAGGAGGAGTTCCCCAGTAGCCAAGGCTTTCGACATTGTGACTGGGGATGTTACTTGTTACTACCCCTAGAATAAATCATGTTGTGAGCTGTCTTTACTTTGTGCTTGTGATTAAGGTTATGCTCTATGGTATTTTAACTATGTGGAACTTTACCTTCATGGTGTTACACTGTGGTTTTTCTTTGTGGAATTATAGGAGGCCTTTGGGGTCTTGGGGTCCCTACTGAGTATCATTATACTCACCCATGCACAGACTTCATCCTCACCTTTTTGTGTCTCGTGCAGACCACGAGCAGCTAGGCTGAGGTTGAGGGAGCTCAGACCTAGTGGTAGGCGGAGGATATGGATAGACGTGGAGTGCTGAGGAGGAGATATATACCTACCCTTGAGGTAGGAACCTCAAAGGACGACCCAGTAGTTGTTTCCCTTTTCTTTTAGTTGTATTTTACTTTCAATAGTACTTGTACTTTTACAGTTGGACTTGTATTCCAGCCCCTTTTTACTTTCAACACTCTTTTACTGCAACATTTTACCTCATAGTTGCTCTTGTTGTGTTCTCTAACCATGTGTTTATACAGGTTTAAAGGCAATGTCTTCCCATTTTAGGGAATATGCCTTTCGGTGCTAGTCACCAGCCCCTGGCCTATGGAAGGCGGGCTTGGGGTAGTCACGACACGGGTCTCAGGAGCCAGGTCATGATAATATATATATATATATATATATATATATATGTTGATAGGAAAAATATTATATTTTTCATAAATATAACTAAGATATTACTAAAAATATTAATTAATCATTATCCATTTATATTAATCGAAATATAAATATATTATATCAATTGGAATTTAAAAAATATTTGAAATATAAATGAAAAATGAATTTAAGAATACATGTAGAAAAAACTGTATTTTTTATGAAAATATATAAGTCAACATCAATAATAATATTTAGTTACCTTTAAATAAACAATATAAATCTCAAATTTCCGAAAATGAAAATAAATGTAATTGAACTCTTCAATCAGATCAATAACAAAAAAAAACAGTTTCAGATATATTATTATAAGAAAATGTTATAAACTACTTTTATAAATAATATACATAAAATTAAATAGTTTTTGACTCAGATTTAATGACCTATAAATGGAAAAAACACTAAAGGATGGAATTCAATAGCATTGATGGGAAAATGAAAATAGTTGAGGGAGATGAAGGAGTATGGTGAAGGATGATGGCCAATAGTTAAGAATGAAGAATAAGGAAGTATCATCAGGGAGGATGGTCCCAAAAAGGGTGAGTTATGTTTTATAAGGGAATTTGATAGTAGCGATGAATAAGAATGAAGAATAGGGAAGTATTTCCGAAGGGAAAGGATTCATATGGAGATATTTTGGGTTTCAGATAGAAATAATTATAGAAATGTCGGCTGGATCAAGGGAATGAAGTGAATTTTCATATGAATTCATTTTTCAAAATTTTATGGGGTTTCAACACCATTAATTTCAATAACTGACAGGGAAAACAATTTTTTCATGTAGATTATAAAATAATGGATGTGAAAAACCTAATCTAATGGTTTTAGTCATCGTTTGTAAAATAATGAATGTGGAAAACCATTTTTAACATCTATTATGAAAAATGATGATAAAAATGAATTGTTTTAAATTAATTTTTTACTAGTGTTATAGTATTGGGTGTAATTTGTTGGATGATATAGAATAAGAATAATGAGGTGGTCCAAATTGGTGTGACTTTGGGGTTATCATCACTGGTTTTTAATTTAATTGAAATGAAGAATGATTCAGTGTCTAGGATGAAGTGTGATGTGTTAGCTATGTTTCTAGATAGATTATGGGGGGAGGCACTACATATTTGGGTGCACTATATGACTTTAACTAGAAGTTGATTAAATGGTTTCCTCCCAACCAAGGTATCAATATCAATATATATGGGTCCTATACAAATGATAATATGCCTATTAAAGGGGTTGTTGATGATAATAAATCCTTTATGGCCATTAATTTTATAGTCAGTTTCAGAGCTAGGAGTCACTATTAATAGAAATAATGGTTATAAAATTTGGATTATCATGAAGTATTGATAGGGGTATCAACCTTTATAGTGTTGAATTATACACTTCAATGGTCATCAATTTTATCTTTCACCCTCATCTAGCACATGTTTCAATAGTGTAACATCTTTTGGAATGAAATATTAGTCTAACCGATGTCATGTTGTTCTATCATTCCCAGAGTGAATATAATTGAGTTATTTAATCACTAAAATCATATATAAATTTTATCACTATTTCTCTTATTTTTTATTTTGTTATAATTTTACCCTTGATGTGTAAATAGTTTTTCTATGTTGGTGTGTTTGGCCATCATTTTTTCACGCCTCCTTAAATATTATAGTTGTCTATCGGTTTTAGGGTTCTTAATAATTGAAAAAATAAATTATTGTTATGGTTCCTTATTTGTATGTTCATCCAAGGGGGTAATGTGATACCATTTTATAGATTTACAAGGTTTTTCACATCATTCTATAAATTATAAATATTCTTATCCCCATAGGGAGAGTTTTGTTTAATATATAGATCAACTCCAGCCTCCCCCTCCTCTCCATAATGAGATAAATATTGGGAGATCATTCTAAGGAAACTATGCACATGGAAAGGGAGTTATGATTCAATATGTGACTACTTTTTTAGTTTATTAGATCTTTTAAAAGATTTATTTTATTTTTATTTTGATAAAGTTTTAATTGGATCACTTTTTTTAATACTATAATTGAAATGCACTCTTTTTCATAACTGGTTGGTTTTTTATTTTTGAGTGGAGAACTTGTATTGTTGTGATTGGATAACATATGAATCCTTTACATTCTCATTATCAAAAATTATAGTGTACCTTAACAGATTCATAACCATTTAAAATGGTTTTATCTTCCCAAATAATAGTTACACCAAGGTTCACATCTAAGTGTTCCATTTTAAAGAACTAGAAGATAATCGAGATATGGGTCGAACCTTAACCGAGGGAATAAACAAAATCTAATAAATTTATTAGAATGGGTGACTTTTCAAGATCTATAGTTACCTAAAAATAGTTAATTACCTATATCTATCCTAAAAAATACTTTAATTTATAAATAAATTAAGTTAAATTTAAGTTATTTTGTTTCATTTTTTACTTTGAACTATTCTAAAACAACCCACTTTTTTATTCTTTTAATTAAAATTATTTTAAAAAATACATACCTTATCTTTAAAAAATCCATAATTCATAATATAAGGAATATTTTAGGTTATATTACATCATTTGAAACCTAATAAATTTACCTTTTAATGAATAGATGGTCTTGAATCTTAATGTCGATATTTCTTCAGAAAACTTTACTGATAAAATTTTCCAAATCAACTATCCTAAAGTATGTGAAATAGATGGGGTTTCCAATTTTTTAGATATGAAAATTTTTATTCTTTATATTCATTTTAAAATATGTGTTCCTATAAAACGTTCTAGAGAATCTTTAGTAAAATTTTCCACCACCAATTCCCAAAAAGAAGAAAACAAGAACCCATTAAAGCCAATCAGCCTAGTCACATTGCCCATATCCATCACAAGAACCACTTGACGGGTTTTATGGGAAACATATATGCCTATAAGTAGTTAAAGAAAAAATAAAGCCTAAATATAAGATCAACCAAGAGAGTAATCAAAAAAGTTAAAATGAAAAACCTAAAAAAATAATTACCACTAGACATTATATTCACCAAATACATTAGTAATACCCCTACACTATCAAAGGAGTTCTAGAACCTCCTCTATAAATTTGAATGAAGTGAAGAGATTAGTGAGATATTTTTATTTTAGAATAATATTTAGACACTCCAATAAGGCCTATAAACTCAATTTTATAAGAATAATTAATTAAACTAATGATACTATTAATGTCATCGAATTTAAAATATATTGAAACATCCAATATTTTTATTTGCACTATTTTAACTCTTAAAAAATCACCTCATTAATTAAGTGATTTTTATACTCCTAAAAAATTAATAATTTATCTATACATCATCACTTGATTTTTCAATAAGCTGATTGAACATGATAATCATATTAATAATTTTAGTCAAATGATTTCACATATCATTACATTATAAAAACTATTACGTGGTGTCAAGAACCTTTATCAAACACAAATCATGATGTGGTGGATCTCACCAATTTTTTTTATGATTTAGGGTATATTTCTAAAAATATAACACTTATACTAATGTATCATATAGATTATAGAAAACATTAAAAATATTTATAGATCCATCTTAAATTCTTTTAGAATTATTATCATATAAACTCTATCAAATTTTATACAAACACATTATAGCAAAATTAAACCTTATTGCAAGGCATACTGTGTGAACTTTTAGGCACTTATAACTTTGAAAACAATTATGAATTCCACAATCCATAATTGTAAACAAAGTGTAGTCTCTATGAAAATTTCACTATTTCTAAAACTACAAAGGGGTCTGGAATGATCTTTATCAAACACACTAACATCTCCATATAAACATGTTTTTCATAAGATATATCTCTATACTTATTATAATTATATTTTTATTTTATTTTGTAAATAAATCCACCTTTTAGAGGTTGAGTGGGAAACCAACAACCATAGATCCAGTACAAATGATAACATAAAGACACCAGATACCAGATTCCCCACCAAATATACCTCCAAAAAAAATAAAAAAAAATAATTAGTTGCAAGAGAATCATACCAGTATTTCCAATCTAGGTTCCTAATGTCAATCTCAAAATTGATGCTACTAATTTTCATTGAACATATCTACTATGAAATCATATACCACCACATAATAATCAATAAATTAATTATTTTGTACAAAATCTAAAAAGTTGATATAAAGTTATTGGAGAAACCATTTATGAAGTTCTAAATAGATCCCCATGTGATCTCTAGTATTATTTACTTTGTCTATGTATTCTAGATATAGATATAAATTAGTGTATTATTCCTTGTTTCATTATTCCTTATTAGTCTTTATAGATTTATTATTGGATATTTTATTAATTTTGGTGATGTGGGGGATTATAATTCCTTAGTCCTAAATGATTCTAAGATATCACCCATCATACCTTGATTCATTTTAATGGCCTCTAAAATAGGAAAAATACCATGCATTAGGAGTACAATGGATTCTAATAAGCTACCTTGTTTCTCTTTAAGTTACCAATTGATAATTTTACGGACATAATTAACCTCATATTTAATGAATTTTGATTACAAGTTAACCATTTAACTAGATTCTTGGGAAATGAGGAGTAATTCATATGTACTTATGACTTCTTGGCTTGTATGGAGGTGAATATTTCCCAGTCCACTACATACGTTTTCCCTTTATTGGATTTAACTTAGTAATAGTTATTATCTAATCCATCATTCTTAAAATTAACAGAAAAATATTGTGTCTCACTTTTCTCAAAATCACTACCTCTTATGTCCCCCTCCTAAGAGAATCTCTCTCAAGGTACAATAGGAGACCAATATGTGCTTCTGGAACCAATAATTTTCAACCCCCCATTCTCTTTATAGTCCAGTTCATCATCTCCAAATATTTCAGATTGATTCTTGAGATATACACTCAAAAAATACCATTGATTGGTTACTTGTATGTTTCCATGTGATCCCATATCTATACGTTATATTCATGCTAATATAATCTATTTTTCTATGAAATCAAGTGGACACTAGACATGGAATGTGCCGATATTGTATATTTCATATCATGTGTTCATGATTCTTTAATATAGTCCAACAACATTGAATGAATATTTTACACATAATTTATCCAAGTGGTCAAGAACATTACATGTCACTCAACTAATAATATATGTTAATTCCCTTACTCTATGTCAATCAAGGACCTGTATGTCATACTTATCATACAAGAGGAAAAATACCATCTTGGTTAAACTTTATTGATGACATGATCAACAACATACCCAACCACCCCTAATTATCTTTTCTTCAAGGATGGTATAATAAAGATATCAAAATATGATGGTTCATATGATAAGTATATTTTAAGCCTCTGGTAAAAGGGAGTCATATGAAGCCTACACTCCTAATTATGTCAATGACCATATGAAATTTCATGTGAAATACATTTTCAGTTCAATCCATATAATATGTCTCCACTTAATATCATAGGATTCTACTCAATATCATATATAATATTTTAATCATGTTGATATTAACATATCATTAAAACCCATAATACTTCATGATAATCATCTATTAAGGAAAACTAAAAGTTATAATTTTAGGTAATTTTATGATTAACACACATGAATTAATGATATATATATATATATCTCATTAATTATAAAACAAGAATACATTTATATTTAAAACAACCATTACATCTAGTATAGCATGTATCTAGTACCCAGAGACCATATATAAACTTTATGCTTCTACTATATTAATGAATTTTTCAATGTATTAATTTCATTGTCCTCTATATCCACACAATATATATTTATAATAACCCTCTAAATAATATCTTGAATAATATGGTATTCTAAAAGGAAATTCATGGTGCTTTGGTGATATTGGGGCACCTTGACCTAACAATAACTCGATTATTGTCATATTAAAACTCAATTTCTTCCAAAATTATAGGGACCACCCCAAGTATAGTTATTAAAATATGATCCAATAACGTTTCATAATAAAATATGATGTGGTGGTATACTTTGTATCGATTTTGGAATCTACAATGGTGGCTTGTTGGGAATTCATCTAATTAATAGCTACAGAATTTAAGAAAAACACAAAACCAGGTTGATATCTTATATCATCATCATCAATTTGGAAACTAACATTAGTGTAACCCATTATAATGATCTCTCCCTCACCTTCAAAGTTCAATAAAATATCCATATAGGTCATTCAATACTTAATGATATTATTTATATAAATCCAATGAGTCTCACTAAGATTGGATTGGTATTTACTAGTTAGGATTAAATCATAAGAGACATCAAATTGAGTACACAACATGGAATACATGATAGACCCTATAGAATATTTATAAGGAATATTATCCATGTTTCATCTTTATTACTCTTTATAAGTATGTTGAGTATCATAAGACTCATTCCATGAAACACTAGTAAAGACTCGTTCTTGGTGTTCTCTATTCTAAACAACTTTAGCACTTCAACAATATATGTGTTCTAACATGGTACACGAATCCTCTTTGATTTATCTCAATAGATCTTTATACCCATTATGTTGTCAGATTCACCCATGAATTTAATTAAGAATCACCTTCCCATTCATATTTTTATAGAATTTAAATTTGTGATACCATTTCTAATGAATAGTAATCATCCACATAAAATACTAGGAATACAACAAAACTATCACTAACCTGCTTGTATACACAAGATTCATATATGTTCTTGATGAAACCAAAATGTTTTATTATATTAGAAAACTGGATAGTCAAACACCTAGATTCTTATTTAATCTATAACTTGACCATTGCAACTTATATAATCTAGTAGTATCATTTAGAACTTCAAAACATTTTCATTGTATCATATACATTTCCTTGAATAAATTTTCATTATGGAATGTTTTTTTAACATCCATTTGATGATTTTCATAATTATAATGATCTGATATGGAAAGAAATATCTAAATGGAATTTATCATTAAAACTGGTGAAAATGTATCTTCATTTTCAGTAACATGAATTAGTTTGTAACCCTTTACCACTAAGTGATATTTATATGTATCCATTCTACCATACTTTCATGATTTTATAGAAAACCCACTTTCACACTTTAATTCTCACCCCTTTGGTTTCATCCACCAATTTAGAAAATTAGTTATTATATATGGAGTTTATTTTAGATATCATGATCTCTAACCATTTCAAAAATTTGGATTATTAATTTTCTCTTGGTATGTAGTAGGTTAAAAATATATTAACATTAATTCTACATAATTTTATATAATAAATCATAATCTATTAGGTTTCTAAAAAATCATACCAAATCTTTGTGTTTCTTATGTAACCTAAGTTTGTTCTATTTCCACAACCACTTATAGAACTGACTCACTTTGCATCTCAAGAAAAAATTCAATTTATTATTTTTTTTACTTCTAAAATTTCTAATTTCCCCCACTTAATATTTTATTTTTGTGATTATTCTTAATGAAAACATTGTATCAAGACACAAAATCATTGTGTTCAGTAGTATTATAGAAATAATATCTATAAGTTTCCTTGGGATAACCGATAAATATATATTTTTATAATTTAAAGTTTATTTTTCCAAAATCCAAATTTTATACATATTATTCTCAATCCTAAATCATCATTAACGTTAAATTTGGATGTATCCCAGTCCATATCACATATGCTTTTTTATGACTAATTTATATTGAATGAAATTAAGTAAAAATGTAGTAGTTTCAAGCGTATATCCTTAAAATGATGTAGAATAGTCACACTAACTCACAATTGATTGAACTATGTATAAAAAGGTATAATTATTTCCTTTAAAAACACCATTCCACTGTGGTGTTCCAAGAGTATTTATTTATAAAACAATTCCTTAATCTATTAGATTATCAATAAATTCCTACCTCAAGTATTCATCACCCCAATCTAGTATGATAATCTTAATAGTTTCTTCTATTTTATTATGTGATTTATTTCTATAATATATGACCTTTTTAAAAGATTTAAACTTGTGTCACATAAGAAACACATAACCATACCTACTATAATTTTTAGTAAAGGTTATGAAGTACCAATACAAACCACTTTTTTGAGTACTCATTGGTCCATATACATCAGTATGTATGACATCAAATAGTCCACTTTCCCACTTACCTATTACACTAAAATGGGGATTTAACTTTTTACCAACTAAATAAATTTAAAATAATAAAATTATTCATAATAAAATGAGTCCAAAAATCCATTTATATAGTGTATTTGGATGTGTTTCTCATTTACATTCTCAAGGTAAAAATTCAAAATATAAGTGGTGTTATAATAAAATAATTTACCTTCTTATCTTGAGTTATATAGATCATATTATATATATATACATAATTTATAATCCATTCACTATATTACCAATTATAAAAAACACTTCATTCATATATATAGATAAACACGTGTTCTTAATTATAAATTAAATACCCTATTATCCAAAAAAATTATTGAAATACAATTTTTATTTATATTAGAAACATAGTAAAAAAATTCAATTTCATAAATAATACACTAGGTAAACATAGATATAAGTATTGAACAAAAATGTGGTAGATCTTCCCATATATCCAAGACTTGGATATAGTTCTCATTGCATAGATTCTCTCTTATTTATGATTTTTTGTTTATCAAAACAAATTTGTGATCCATACCAAATATCAAATACCAATGATTCAAAATTATAGAAATTGGTTTTTATAATATTCATATACATATGATAAAAATTATTCTCCTCAAAAACACTTTTCAACCACATATACCAATCTATTAAATTATAGGACCAAACTATAAGAAATCATGATAAAATGTTCATAATGCATGTTATAATAAACAAAAATTCATATAATTTGGTGATTATTGTGTTTCATTTCATTTCAATAAGTACTTTTATTGAAATTACTCCCAGTAAAAAATTAGGGACCTATATATCCCATCTATTTAGTGACCCATGATTCATATTTCACCAAGTAATGAGTATACTTTGGCATTCTACTCATCTCTTATCTATTTAGGTTTCCCATCATCAAAATTATATCACATACGATTCTTGGATAATTGAGTGGAAAACCCTTTCCCAAAATCCATCACATGGATAAAATCAACTATAATATTGTATAATAACATCCCATGGACTTTTTTACAAATAATTATAACAAAAAATTCATAATGGGACGTGGTTACTTAACTACTATTATTTTTTTCATCCATAATTCTTTACACAAGATAATCAAGGGGAATATTTATTTAAAATAATACTCTGTTTTTTGATGATTGAGGTCTTTAAATGTGTTATCTTTGGAAGGAATCTCACACTTATTATTTTCAGGGTCTTCTTAGTATCATTGTGTCCATAGAAATCATATGAATAAAATACATAACTATTACATCTCATTGATTCCTTATATCTCATATTAACCTTATATGTATTAGTTATTCTAGTGATTTATCTTTTTAAATCATATTTATTTAATTAAGTAAATATATTCCAAACATATTAATGTAAAACACCTTATAAAACTCATGATTTATGTCACTTTCCTGATAATAAAAGTCAATTATATTTACACATATTCAAGTACATCTCTTTTCTAACGTACATGAAAATATTTCATATAAATGATTAGAATAATAATAAATAAATAAAAATCGCAAGAGAAATAATGGTGTGATAGGTGGCCAACCTCTACTTTTCTTATATAAGGCCAATGCTTCTAGGAAAGTGAGAAGTTTGACTTAAAGTCCCACTATTAATGGATCAATACTCAAGAGAGGACCTGATTCCAATACCACTCTAAAACCTAATATGTATAAATAATAAACTACCCCTATTCTTAAATCCATAGATAAAATATAAAATCATAGTCTTTAATAAATAAAATATAAATCTTTTATGTCATCCCTGGCATGTAACTCTTATATGTATGGAAGGAAAATCATATGAAGTAGTTTGAATAATTAAAATCAAGAATAAAAAATCTTAATATAAAAAAATATATTTTAGGGCCTCATTTAAGGTAAAAAATTTCATTTTTTGTGTATTTTGATGTTTTATGGGGTTTAGGTTAAAATTGGGTTAATTTAGGGGACAAGTGGGATTTATTAAGTCATAGAAGGTTCACTGAGACCATTTAGAATTCATAGGTGGGACTATGAATGAGGTTGTATGTTAAAGAATACTCTCCATGGTCACTACATAATCCCAAAATATCATGAAATAAAAATATATAAGTGGGGGGGGTTCGGGTAGTGGGCTTTGTATCATCACCTAAGACCATATAGATATTTTTTCAACCACTTGAAACTTTCATAAAACTTTAATTATTAAAAAAATTAGTGATTTATCCCTCATTTATCCCTTCTCACTCAAGTATCCTAAACATAGGGTGATTTTGTGAATATTTTAGATGATTACTTCTCTCCAAATATCGTATCTCTTGGATCTTAGTGTGTTGGTTGTTTGGATATAAGTTATATCCCTCTCAATCCTCTTATATCATCTTTTTCTTGAACCCAAATTGGGGTAAGTTTTGGTTTATTTTGAGTGTATTTATTATTTAATTGGGGATTTTGGTTCTGGGTATTTTAGGATCCTATGTGAAGCTTGTATTTTGTTTTTAATGGAACAATTTTTGTTTTTTCACTAGATTTGAGGTTGGTGGATTCTCATGTGTGATAACTACATAAAATTATAATATATATTTAGTTTCCTAGATTTAATTTTTTTTTATGTGATTAAAATGGTTTATTTATGTCCTAGTCTTGGTTTTTAAAAATAAAAGGGGCTTTGGATTGCATATTTTTGAGAAGACACAAAATGGAGATTTCCACGTGTGTGGGTGTTTTATAGAAAAATGGGCAATGTCATTGAATCATTTTAAATATTGAATTGTTGAATTGGGATTCCATGTATATTTATTTTATTTTATTTATATATCTCTTAAGGATTTTATTTTTCAATGTTGGATTGTTATTTTTATTTATTATTGATCCAATTTTTATGTAAGGTATTAGGAATGGTTCATTATAAACTCTCATTTGGGTGTGGGAACCATGATATTGATGGAAATGTGATATGTTTGAAACCCACATTTCAGTGTTGGGGCCTTATTAGACATAAAAAAGAGAGTTTTTGGAGTATTTATTCATCTCACAAGTAAGTGGTACCCAAATGTTTTTTCCTACTCATGGAATAGGTTTCCCTCTAGTCTGTTTATTGGCTTGGGTTCTTGAGTTGGATTTATGAACAATTATTCTGATTTATTATTTGTTTATGGTTCAATTAAATATTTGTGATTATTTATTTTTATGTTAGTTATTTTATTTTATGATGTTTTTTATTCTCTTTTCGAAAAATTTATTGAATGGGTTATGTTTTATAAAACTCATCACAACATGATCGTTTTCACATACATGGGGTTCATGGGGAGTATTGGGTAGATCCTACTTGGTCTAGTACTCACCCCATATTCACGCACTCTGGTGGATGGGTATAATGTATGCAGTGTGATATAGGTAAGGGAAAGTAATACTTATTTAATAATAGTGGTTCATAGCTATGGATTAGGATCTATAGTAAAGGAAGAGATCTAGTTAGTGGGATTATTCAGGTATTTTCTAGAGAGGCTTGGTGTATCCTGTGATTTCCTTTTGGGGTGTTGTATTTTATAACCTTATAAGCATTTATTTTTTAGTTTTATTTCATTTTTACATTTTTTATATAGAAACTGAATATTTTGGTAAACAAAAATTATCATTCATTATATAATCTTATATTTTTACATGTATATTATGTTCTCTTAGCCTAAAAGTTTTTATATTTGAGTTACAAACACTTTATAATAAAATTTCAATAATGGTTGGAATGGGGATGGTGTTGGTTATGTGGTTAAACCATTATATAATAGTATAATCTTGACCCTATGAATTTATTCTCACCCTTTGATGATTTTATGGATGCACTTAACTCCTAGTAACACTCTAACTTAATCTAGGTGACGCTGAGGTGATATATGCTTGGTAAATATGTTACAAATGGTAACATTTTTTGAATTTTTTGTTTTTTAAGGGAGATTGATCAAGTTTGGAATCATGAATTAGTTATAAAAATTCATATTTAACATCTTTATAGTGAAACATGAGTTACTAAGATGTGCTTGTAGTTCAAGTGTTGGGTGAATCACTTATGCATTGGTTGGTATCCTTCATATCATATGTATAATTTCTTAGGAAATAATTGGTATCATTCATCATATAATTATTCAGGGATGATAAATGCATCATGGTTGTGTAGTTCTGATAAAATATTCCTTTTCATTGTGAAAGTCATTTCAAAATCTATTTTTTAAAATTTTGGTTTTCAATGTGGTTTTTAAAGTGGTTTCCCAAGTTAAAAACTTGGATTTCTCTATTCTTATTATGATTTTCCCAAGAAAATATAGATTTCTAGAGTAACCTTTTTGTGTTGTATGGTGAAACACTTGTATGTATTTTTTTATCCATGGATGTTTCTTTTGGTATTAATGGGTTTTACTTATATATTAAAGAAACATTTCCCCAATGATACAAATAAGGAATTGGGTCAAAGAATCCATAAAAGATTTATTTATAATGATCCACTATTGGACTGATAGTTTCTAAGGTATTTGTAAAGGAATAATTGAATTTTGGGTGTGGTTGTTCTGCCTTACCAATATAGGTTGGATCGCTCATTAGAATTTCAAAAGTAAGACCCTCGAACCTTTCAATGGGGTTTTGTTTCATAATAAGAATCATAGTGGTTTAAGAGGATCAATAAGGTATTATCCTTCTTAGATACTTCAGATGATGTTATGGTAAAATTAGGAATGTATATGTTTAAAGGTATTACATTTGAGCATTGGGAATTGGTTAACTAAGATAATATAAATGATGTGTTTACATGGGATGGTCTTGAGAAGATGTTTAGAGTACACATCTACCCTAATAAATACCAATAATTAAATATTATAGAGTTCTTTTATCTAAATAAATGGGATATTATTGTTTTAAATTATGCTGCTCAATTTAGGATTTTGGCTTGATTTTCACTAGAAATAGCTACTAGTGACCCTTTGATTTCAAAGTTATTTGAGTTGAGATTATTATATTATGTAAAATTTAGGATTTTTTTTACCCTTGATTTTTATATTGAGATAGTGAATAATTAATTGAAGGATGAAAGTGATATTTTTAGAAATCCTCCAATAGAGGTGGTGTTTACTCTACTAAGTGGGAGTGGTGGTTCTAGTGGTGGGAAAAAGTGATGGAAATATGACTCCTCTGAAAGGTGAATCACATTTTATTGTTGGGATACATCTATGTGTTACTCTAAAGGATATAGGGATACACTAAAGGGTAGTTTTCATTATGGTTCTCTATATCACTTAAAGAATAATTTTAATGGGAAGCCTTGGAACTTTTTTAGGTGTTGAAGGTAGGGAAACCTCAAACATTATTTCAGGAACATACTTAGTACATCAATAGTGGAGTGATAACACTAGACATAGGTATCTTAATCTCTGATGGGAAAGACCTGACATTTTGGTTTATGCTAATAGTATCTACCTGAGAGCATTGGTTCTATGATGACTTGGGTATCCTATAAGTCACTGTAGGGTGGATGACTAAAGTTAGAGCATACTCAGGGTCACTTATTTGTTCTAGAGTAGGATCTATCATAGGTGGATATAGGACATTGAATTGTGAGAGGTACCTTGTTTTTTGATTCTACCATCATGTCTATATTATTTGAAATTACTATTTCTCATTGATTTATTATAGCATGAGTAACAGAATAGCTAGCCTTATAGGTAGTGATGATGCCACATGTTCTGCACACACCAACACCTCTAGGAGAGAAATATAGTTAGGGATTTAATTTTATATCATGTAATATTATGAAAGGTAATGTGATATTATTATGGGACATCACCATTATAGACATTTTCATATTTTATATCTTAAAGGGGGAAGATTGGTTGGCTTTACAAAATTTTATTAAATTGATAATTATGGTTGGAAGGTGGTCTTCTCAAAATTTTATGGGTAAACTAAATCATTAATTGGTCATTGGGAAGTAAATTCTAGTACTTATAGTCCAATGAAGTCCAATTTTGGTATTATTTCATTCCATCTAGCAGTGCTAAAGCAGGAGGAAAAAAATTGGTAGTTTATTTTAGATTACCTTAGATAGAAGTCATTATATAGATGTGTTTTTTGATGCCTTTTTCAGACTACCTACGAATCATGAGGTAATGTTTTTAATTAATTTATTTCCTAATGAAATTAATATATCTATTGTATAATATATGATGGAAGAAATTGAACTAAGAGAGTAAAATAGATAAATTGGATGATTTTAAGAATAATGGACTTATCAAACTGAGTGCCTTACCTTAGTAATCCTCAATACACTATGTTAAAAAGGAATATGGAACACTGTAGTTATGCATCAATTATAATAAGTATAACTAGATTAACATCAAGAATAAATATCATCTTCCCATAATATATGGAAAATTTGATCAATTGAAGGTTGATTGATGGTTTTCTAAGATCTACTTGATGTTTAGAGACCATCATCTTAGAGTAAAGGAAGTGGAAATACTAAAGATTTATTTTCAAATTAGGTACCATTGTTATGAGTACTTGGTTATGAAAATTGGTCTTACTAACACTCTATATATTTTTATGGAATTGATGAATCACATATTTCATTAATATCTCAACTATTTCATCATGTTATTTATTGATGAAATACTAGTGTATTCACGATCCAAGACTAATCATGAGTGACATTTATATTTTGTTTTGGGTAAATTGGAGGACTATCATCTTAATGAAAAATTATCCAAATGTTCATTTTGGATACAAGAAGTGAAATTACTTAAGAATTTTATCTATGAAAAGGGTGTATTAGTTTATCATTAGAAGATAAATGCAATGGTATCCTAGATATAACTTAAAATTTTATTTTAGGTGTTTAGTTTCATGGGGTTAGATGGTTATTACTGATGCTTTGTTCATGATTTCTCACACATATCCTCACCGTTAATAGCTATGATTAGAAAAGATGTTTCTTTTATCTAGAACCCATAATTCAAAAGTTCCTTTAAGGATAATTTTAGGTTTAAAATTAAACCTATACTTGTATTACGGGAACCAAGTGATAGTTATACCATTTATTATTATCAATTAGGTATATGAGTTTAATGTATAATGATGTATGGAAATCATGTGGTCACCTATGGTTTGTGCCAATTAAGGTTTCATTAAAGGAATTACCCATCACATGACTTGGAGCTTACAATGTTTGTTCATGTGATAAAAACATGGCATCAATACCTATTTGTAATGAATTTTACAATCTATACAGATCATAAGAAATTGAAATAAATATTCTTATAATGTGATCTAAACATTAAGAAGAAGATATTAAGGGAATATTTGGAAAAATTTGACCTTGATTTAACATATAAATCTAGGAAAGATAATATGGTGGTTCATACAATGATTATTAAGGTGTATGGTTATGTAGTTAAGGAATCTAAAGAGGAATGGAAACTCATGATTCAATTTGTGGAAATAAAATAATATATTGTTGAGTGGGGTGAATAGATGGCTTTATCTAGTGTGATAGTCACACCAACCTTGTGAGATATGGTACAAGACTATTAGTTTGTGGATTCAACTCTGAGGGATTACCTAAGTAGTTTAGAGGCCCTTCATGAATGGTTAGAAGCACTAGACTTATCTTTGTGTGTTTATGAGAAGATGGTTGTCCATTCCTCGATGAGAGAAGAAGTGTTAAAATAGTTTTATAATTTGAATTGGGTAGTTCACCCAAATACTTAAAAAATATAGAACAATTTGAAACACTATTTTGATAATCCAGAATTAAAGAATGATATTACAACCTATGTTCTAAAATGTATTACCTAGAAATAGGTGATGATCATTCATAAGTGGCTTATGGAAATGTTGCAATAACTTCTTATACCAATTTAGGAGTGGGATCAAATAGCTATGGATTTTTTGGTGGCTTTACAAAAGACTATGAAGAACTATGATTCCATTTGGGTGATCCTGGATAGACTAACCAAATTATCTAACTCCATAGTAAGTAAAGATATTAATATATTAGAAGACATAGAAAAGATATATGTTCAGGAAATGGTAAATCTTTACGTTGTTCAAGCATTTATTTTATCTGAATGGGATATTTAGTTCACTTTCATGTTTTGGGAATATTTGAAAATGCTATATATGTATTATTTATGTTTATTGTGGTTTATCATCCCCATAAATATGTTCAGTCTAAGAGAACAATCCATATATTGGAATACATGTATTGATCATGTGTTAGGGGATTTGATGGGTCTTGGGAGGATCATCTCCCTTTAGAGTAGTTCTCGTAGAATAATTGTTATCAAAGTATAATTGCGATGGATCCCTTAAAAAAACTTTGTGGTAGTCATTTTTATTCTCCATTGTATTGTGTTGAAGAAGGGAAATATTTTTTGGTGAGTCTAAGTGTTTTACAGAAAACCACTAATAATATTTAGTTGATTCAAAAGCATATAACAATGGATCAGAGAAAGTAAAGTTATTTATAGATAAATTTTGATAAATTTTTTTTATCAAATAAAATCATATGTTTGTAAATGTATCATCAGATTTGGGCTATAACTGTCTTAGGAAACATGGAAATTTGATCCCTAGATATGTGGTTCCTTTCAAGGTGATCTATTTAATTTGGGATATGGAGTGTCGATTATCATCGCCTCCCCAATATAGTGTTATATATGACATGTTTCACATTTCTCAATTATGGAAGTATGTGTATGCCCCTTTTCATGTTATTATTTAGGAATTGGTTTAGTTAGACCCAAATTCAACTTTGGTTTAAAAGATCATTTTTATTGTGGACTTTTAAGAGAATGTTTTTTAGGGTAGATTTATTATATCAGTATGTGTACATTGGAAATATGGTATGGTACATGAGAATACATGGAAGATGGAAGATTTTATGTGTCAATGGTGGCCCAATATATTTACCAATAATAATGCAATATAACTTCCTGATGATGGGAAGTCAGATGACACAAATATGAAATATATACATATTATATCAGTTTACATGAATATTCATTACATCTAAAACTAAATCATGCCCCAGAACCTATAAATTTATTATATTTGGAGATTAGACACATAACCAACATAATTTAAAAACATTTTTTGACATATTACACAAATAATATTAACAAAAGATATGCTTCTAAACATATCAAACATAGTATGCTTCTTCATTACCGAGGGAATGGAAACATAAGCAAGGGTGAGTTTATATGATCAATAATGGGTGAATATAAGAGATATAAATCGAATATCATATGTGATAATAATATTAACATATAATTATGAGAACATAATCAAGATAAATGAACATAATGTATGTAAATCATATCTAATAAAACATGGATCATAAATCATGAATTGTGACATAAGGATTTCAATATAACATGTGAAATGAGGCATATATTTTTTCAATCAAGAGAAAATTTTCATAAACCATGTAAACATAACATAGTAATATGGAATAAAATTGAAATATGGTATAATAAGAATCATATAAAATCATTTCTTATGTTAAGGCTCACTGTCAAGACCATCGTCGCATAGTGGACAATGTCCCATAATAGATTGGGTTCATTCTCTATTCCCAAAAACATAATGGAATGATTTTACTCTTCATACCCACTCATAACATTACATGAGATATAAATATTTAGCTAATTCATTTAATAGGTATATTATTCTAGTACCAGTAGTCACATAATAAAAAAAATCATACATATGTGTGCCACATGAACATGAAAAGATTAAAAATAACATCATAGATAAATTAACCCATGAGAAAGTAATGGGTTTCATAAATATTTCCACAACAACTAATAATAATTTATATAGATAAATAAGGTTTATTGTATCATTATATCATATCCCCAATTAAGAATATGGAATATTAAAGTATTTTTACATAAATTAAAAAACACTTAGGAAGAACATTATAAAACTGTTTGGAAATAAGAAGAAATATCCTGTATATTTTTAATAAAATTTATTTAATAAGTAAAAAAATTATAATTCAATGGTTTTAGAAAAATAATGATAAAGTAATTAAAAATTACTTTCAATAACCTTGAAAACTTGAAAAGGTAACTTTATAAAGAAAACTAAAGAAAATGATGGAAAAAATAGATCAAACAGAAAATGTTAAAAAAAGATTCCTTTAACAACTTTGTAAAACAAAGTCTAAGTAAATAGAAAATATACATAATAAATTATATAAGTATTGATAATATAGTCTATAAATGTATATGAAAAACATGGACATGGATGAGAGAAATTCTTAACCGAAATGAAGAGATAAGTTCTGTTCCACATACAAGCATCCTTTCAGTTGAATTGTGCACCAAAGGGAGGTGAAATGGTATGGATACATGTAAAAATAAAAAATAAATATAGTATAATAAAAGTATTATTTTTTTTAAATATAACATACATATAATTTCTGAAAATAATAATTCATACATAAAAAATATTGGTTTTAAAGTGAGATTAAAAATGAAAATCTTACCTTTAATCCATGCATCCATGAAAGTGATTTAAAATCCTTGATAATAAACATAAAAATATTCTTAAATTATTTTCATATATATTAAATTTTATTATTTTCAATTGTAATAATTTATTACACATATATTAGTTATTTATTATTTATTTTCATTATCATATGTTAGTAATTTTGATTGTTTCATGTATGTTTCAAAATGGAAATATTAATACTCATTCAATGATAACAAATTTAAAATTAATATATTATTAAAGGTATAATAATAATTTTATTTCAATGATTTATATATCCCCATTTTATTTAGATCAAATTTATGGTTATAGTTCATAATAATGGAATCCATGACAAGCATGTTTTGGGAAAATTACTAATAATAACAAGTTATATTATAATGACCATTCATTTTTTTGTTACCACTAAAAACCATATTAATAAAATAAATTAACCTTTAATATCATATTTAATCAGAATTAATTTATTTATACTCATCCATGATGAAAATTATGGTTTTGGTATAGCATCACTCATATAGGTGGTTGAACCGACCCAAACAATAACATGTTATACTAATGAATGAGTAGAATTATAGATTTTTATAATTGTGATATCATTTTTTAATAATCATAATGATTTTAATATAATATAATGATAGTGTATAATGAGGATTAAAATCATTTTATATTATAAGGTAATTTAAAATTATGGTGAAGAACTAAATACTTTCATGAACTCACTCCTCGAAATGGGTTCCATTGGAATGAAGGATTTGGGCTTATTTCTTCAAAAAAGAGTAACAAAATGAATAATCATGATTGAAGAAATTTAATTTGAGTATGGATTTAATAAATAAACTAAGTATTTTTTTAGGGGTAGAGGATGGGGCCTTTTATATGTGAGTTTTGAGTGGTATTTTCGCAAATACTCATTCCTTAAGGTGTAAGGTTATCATTTTACATGCAAAGTGGATTCAAAGTGGAGAAATAATGATTTTATTGGTCATTAAACTACACATAAACATAATTTATAGATAATTTTAGAGATAATTTAGTCCATTAACCCTTAATTTAACTGTTTTACATCATTTTACCTTTACTTTGAAACCTTAATTTTTACCTCATTAATTTATTTTTTTCCAAAAAATAAAACTTAGCCTCTTGCTTAAGTTTGAGGTGATGATATTAAATTTTAACTCTATTTAATATAATTAAATTTATAAATACTATAAATTTAAATTTTAAATGGAAATATAAAATATATATATATATATAATATTTTTTATAGAAAAATGACTTTTTAAACATTAAGAGTTATTTATATAATTTCATATAAATAACTAATTAAATGGGGGTTAATATATTTTTTTATACCTTGAAACATTATATTTTATTATAATAATCCTTTAAAAGTTATCAATTTCATTTATTAATATAAATATATACAACATTT
This sequence comes from Viscum album, assembly GCA_963277665.1. Classification (NCBI taxonomy): domain Eukaryota; kingdom Viridiplantae; phylum Streptophyta; class Magnoliopsida; order Santalales; family Viscaceae; genus Viscum; species Viscum album. Next base: position 1,305,021,360 of record OY728127.1, read on the forward strand.
AGAACAAAAATATTCTTTGAAAAATATCACTTTTTAACATTAAATACTTTCAATTGCATCCCATTTTTATCTTCTAACCATTCGATTTTATCAATAAATTTTTATTATAATCTATCTTTCAAATTTTTTAAACACATAAAATCATTATTTAAAAATATTAAAAATAGTATATAATGAATACAAATAAAAAAATTTATAATAAAGGATTTTAAATAATTTTTATCTTTTTATTTCATTTTACAATTATTTATTATATGTGAATTATATAAATTTTAATTTATTACTGATAATTATAAAAAATTAATTTACTTATTGGATAAAATTATATCCAATGATCATATATCCAATAGAAATATATTCAATTGTCATATGTCCAATGATTATATAACCAACGACCATATATATAATAGTCATATTGCATTCATATATATAGTCTTGCATATAACTCTAAAATATTTCATCATATTCTCTACTTTAATTTTCAATATTTTTATCATATTTATAGTTTTTTTTTTCCTTTTATAGTAATAATTATAGGTTTTTTATTCATAGTAGATCCAATGATTAGAATTTAAACCTTTTAGTATTTTTATTACTTCTGGTTTCATTGCATTAGTAATTTTTATAGGTCTTAGAAAGACCTAAAATGAAATCCATAGTGATTTTCTCATATTTCCAAATAGGTATGGATAATGGTTGTATCATACAATTAGACTTATGTCATTATACCTTGACTTGTTCACATACCAAGCATTGAGATAAATTCAGGCAACCAAAACATTTCATATTTAAATATTACATCATTTTAGATGAATATTAAATACATATCATTATAATACACACCATAGAACCATAATGTTTTAATGTATTAAGATAATAGATACATAATAATATTATCTCAGGAAATATAATCAATATCCCCCACAAATTTCTTCTTACTTATTAAACATACCCTACTTATTAACATTATTCATAACTTGGTGAAAGGAAATATAAGAAAGGGTGAGCTTAGAAACTCGATAAGTGTAAACATAGGAGATATAAATCAATAATAATAAGTGTGTATAACATATTCATAAGGGTATAATAACATGCTCATAACTTATGAAAGGCATACCCAAATAGTAAAATATATTTAATCATCAATCATGGCATAAGTCTTTATCATAATAAAATACATAAGTCATAATAGTATAGAATAATCAGTAATCAATCATGATCTATGAGAATATATCATAATTATAATATATAAGATTTTTGCATGCACATAAGTATTGAAATAATTACTTTAGTTAAGGTTCACTTTTAGGACTATCATAGAGGAGAAATCCACATAGTGGATTGGGTTCACTCCCCATTCCATCAATTACTTAATTAGGGTTTACTCCCAAGACTATAATAGTGGATTGATTTCCCTACTTAACTAGGTTCACTCCCCATTTTAGTCCATATTATCTCATTAGATGTCCTTATTTTCTCAATGCATTGGTGGTATATATAATTATAGGCCCACCCATCACATAATGAAAACTATACATATTTGTTCCAAAAGATCATAAAAAATCATCAATTCATTATATCATAACCTATGGAAAATAAATAGGTTTCATAAAATTCCATCATTTGATCATAGCATAACATGTGGAAATAAAATTTTCTATATTTATATTTCATCATAACTTAATTAACTTATAATAAATAAATGAGTTTTATAGAATCATCCTTAAATCATCATCATAATAATATATCTAGAGAAAAAAATTGGATGGTATCGTAATATCATATCCCCAATAAAACACAATAATCCTCAAATGATTTTTTTCATGGATGGAAATACCTCTAAAAGGTAATTTGAACATTTCTTTGAAAATAAGGAAAATATCATTTTATTTCAATATCATTAAAAATAGAAATTCATAGAATATTAGGAAAAACATTTTCTATGAATATAACCATTCAATACTATAAAATAAACTTCAAATAAAATAATAGTTTTGATGGTGGGAAAATGTTCATTCTATAAAAATTAAAACAACTATTCATTTCACACATTCTATAAAAAGTCCAAAATTCATTCCTTAAAAAATGATATGAAAAATACTTTAAAAACTTTGGAAAGAAAGTAAAATATGTTTAAAGTAATATAAATAATCATTTGATAAAGTAAAATAGAATTATTGAAAACATTTTAAAGAACATGTATAAGTAAGATAAAATTTGTCGACCAAAGAGGAAAAAAGGTTACCTTTTCTAAAAAAAATTCTCAATCATTTTAAGTATAAAAGAATGGAAATTTATACTAATACATGAAATTATCAGAATAAATAGAGTCATAGAAAATAATTTTTTTTAAATTATAAGGACCATATAATTTACCTCATTGTAAATCTATCATATACAATCCTAAAAATAAATGATATTGTAACCTAAACCCTTACATAAAGAATTTTCTTTCTTCGTACACATTAAAACTGCCTCTTATATGGTTATCCTCCTTTAAAAAGACATTATGGTTTCCTGGATGGGTCATTTGGGAATACCATCACCTCAAGGTCATGGATAAGGATGTTAGAAGATTATTTTTGTTGATATTTGTTGAGATAAAGGACCCACGTGGTGTAGATAATAGAGGATAGAAGGTGATCTTTTATAAGTGAGGTGAGTGTCACTCTGGTAAATACATGAAACATTAAAATATAATAGAGTCATATTTAATTTAATGTGGAACTAAAGAAAAAAAATTGAAGATAATACAAATTTGGGTCGAAATCCACTTAACCAATAGGATTTAGACAATTTTATTGTTTATTTTAACACATATCTCTTTAGTTTAACCCCTCGTTAACTCTTTTACCCTTTACTATAGTAATGAATTTTTACCTCGATTGCAATTCATAATGAAAAAAAAATTAGATTGAAATAATTATTAATTTTTTAAATTACGGTTCCAAATATGGAAACGATTTTTCAATATTCAATTTCTATAAGTGGAATATTTTAATTTTATAAATAAGTGTGAAAAATGCAACAAAAACCATTTTCAGGAAAATAAATTTTTAAACATAACAATGAATTTATTCTTATTTACTTCCTAGTAAAAACTGTTAGATATATGTTAAAATATTTCATCGAATATACTATCTATTTTTTTAAAAAAATTATTTATCAATAGTGATTAATTTAATATATTAATATAAAAACTCATTATGTGCATAAAAATAGTTTTTCAAAAAAACATGTCTTTTTAACATTAAAATGCTTTTATTTTTATCTATAACCAATTAATAACCAATGAATTAAATTTCTACATGTGTAAAAGATATTTTTAATAATTTATTTGTTATTATTCATACCCTCTAATCAAACATCCATTTAATAACTATCACAATTAATAATAATAATTCAATTGTATATCACAGTTTGTTTAAACTCAGTATTGCATGTAAAGAATGATATCAAAGAAATAAGACTTATTTAAAAATAAATATATCATAAAAATTAGTGTTTTGCATTATATATCCTTATAATAATTTATCCCTTGAATTTGTTTCACTAATATACAAACAATTGAGGATAGTTCTGCCTCATCACATCCTTGGGTTACCACATAGCTTTCTCAAATTAATGGTTTAGAAAGAAAATTTTGAACAAGTGTGTAATCTTATTCCAAACCACTTTATCTCCTTGATCCAAAATCTCCATTGATTGTTCCTAATAATAGATATCAAGATCCATTGGTATGACCCCTAAGTTCTATATTTGTGAAGGATCCAATACATACTTCCTCATGAGAGATACATGGAACACATTGTGAACTTGAGAGATATTAATTAGAAGAATTATGTTATAATAAACTATTCTGATATGATCAAAAAAATTTAAGGGATTGATATATCTGAAGTTAATCTTTAAATTATTTTCAAATATCACAACCTTCTTCAAAGGATATGTTCTTAAAAATACCATATCACTAACTTCTAACTCTAAATCTAAACGTTGATTGTTAGTATAACATTAATATCGACTCTGAGCTACCCAAATATGCATATGAATTGATACAACCTCCTATTTTATTTCCTTTTCTAGATCATGTCCTAATAACTTTCATTCTCTAACTTCATCTCAACACATTGTAGTTTTGAGTTTCTTATTATAAAGGTCTTTATAATAATCCATATGAATTCTTATGTGAAATATATTATTATAAGAAAACTCAACCAAATAATGTTGTTGACCACAAATAACTTTTAAATCCATAGAAAATTATCTGAAAATATATTATACGGTTTTAATGATCGTCTTAATCTGTCCTTATTTTTTTGGATGATATGAAGTTCAAAAGTTCAACTTTGTATTCAATATTTTATAAATAATTCTCCAAAACATCAAGGTAAACCTAGTATCCTTATAAGATACAATAGAATGTGGTACTCCATAAAACCTTACCACTTAATTAATGTATATCACATAAATATGATCAATATATAAATTGTCTCTTAGATTAATAAAATGTTTTTACTTCATTAGGTTATCGACTATAACCCAAATAACATTATAGCCTTTAAATGTTTTGGGGATTCTGATGATGAAATCCATGGTGATGTTTTCCTGTTTCCATTTTAGTATGAGTAAAGGTTGTAACATACCATTATAATTTTATCTCTAAATATTAACTTTCTAACATATTAGGCATCGAGATACAAACTCTTCAATATACATTTTTATGTTGTCCCACCAATAAATCTCTTTCAGATCACTATACATATTCATACATTAAAGGTGATTAGAGAATGATTAAATAGGATATTCATCCAACAAATCCTTATAATAAATTATTGAAGGGACACATACTCAGTTCCTAATCATTATTACTCCATCATAATAATGGTTGAACTATGAAATATTTTTCACCATCATCTGTAGATTCACATCATCGTTATACATCTATTTAATCTTTGGATGAATATATGGTTTAATAATCATTTAGGAAAGATAGTATCTTCATTATTTCCTTATGATTTCACAGTCCTTTCTCTAAAATTCAATAATTATTGAATTTATTTCAATCCTCATCATGGAGAAACAATCATGGTTCTTTCAACTCATAGCATCAAACACCATGTTCACCTTCCTAGGGTGGTAATGTATTGAGCAGTGATAATCATTAATCAACTCCAACCATCTCATTTGACACATATTCAACTATTTATGTGTGAATATAAACTTCAAAATTTTATAATTAGAATATATACCACACCTCTCACCGTAAAGATAACTCCTCCATATTTTCAATTCACAAAATGTTGATGCCAACTCCAAATCAATAGTTAGGTAAATTTTCTCTTGAATTTTCAATTAGCGTGTGGCATAATCTATCACCATATCATTGTATATGAGTAAGCATCCCATAAAATTATTTTATGAATCATTATATATCACAAACCCTTATCCAATTGAGGGTAGTGTGATAATAGGTGAACTGACCAACCTTATCTTCATTTCCTTGAAAATTTATTCACATTAATTAGTCCAAAGGAACTTGTCTCCCTTTCGAGTCAACTTAGTTATTGGATTTTATATCCATGAGAAATATCTCACAAAGCATTGGTTGTATCTACCCAATCCAAGAAATCTTAAAATATCGTCCACTATGGTTGGTCTAGGCCATTTCTCATTAACTTCCATATTTTAGGGATCTACCGATATACCCTCACATCAGATTATATAACCCAAGAATGAAACGTTTTTTATCCAGAATTCACACTTGATGAATTTGGCACATAGATTCTCCTTACTCATTTTATATAACATAATCCTTAAATTATCTTCATGATCTTCATTTCTATTATAATATATAAGAATATCAGTTATAAAGACTACCACAAACTAATTGAGGAAACATCTAAATATTGTGTTCATTAGATCCATGAAGATAGGGAGGGCATTTGAAAGTCCAAATGGAATCACTATAAATTTATAATGATCATACCTCATTTGAAAGGTTGTATTGGGTGTATCCTCCTTATTGACCCTCAATTTAGGATATCTAGAATGAAGTTCAATTTTAGAAAATTATTGAATCCCATGAAGTTGATCAAACAATTCATCAATACATGGTAGATGATACTTGTTATTGATAGTGATTTTTTTAGTTTCTTGATAATAAATCCAAAAACGTATTAACCAATATTTATTTTTTATAAAAATAGGTTCACCCTATGGTGATTCACTAGGGTGTATAAATACCTTATCAATATTCTCGTAGATTTGCTTCTTCAATTCCTACAATTCAATCAGGACCATTATATATGGAGTCTTTGAAATGGTTGTATCACCATGTATGAGTTTTAATAAAAACTCAACTTCATGATTTAGAGAAAGACAAGGCAATTATTCATAAAATACATCATTATATTCCCCAAAAATAGTAATATATTCAATATTGAGTTTCTCCCCAATAATTTGAGATAAATATCCCTCATGAATATCTAGTAATACCCACACAATGGAATTAATTTCCATTGGAAGTTCATAATCATCCTCACACTGATAGATGGTTATAGGTAGGTTTCATATATCAAATATGACTTCCCTACCTTAGTTATTGATGGGGGATCTATATAAATAGATATAATCAATGATTAAAAAATATCAAATTCCACTAAAGGAATAATAATTATATTTTCATAGGGAACATTATAACAAACTTTAATATTACATCCACAAATCTTGAGTGGAAGATAAGTGTACCATAGACATCATGATCCATTTTAGAAATTGAAATGGTATAGGTTCTTCTTTAGTCTAGGAGTTATACCTTGGATTAGATAATTGACTCAGATAAATCCCTAGTTCCCCACACATAAGAAATTAAATAGTTAGTAGTACCTTAAGAAAAAATCATTTCCCTCTATCAAACTATGTATTTTTAATAGAAAATTAGTTTTATTATTCCCTTTTTTCCCCATGAATAAAACATATTATATTTCCTTTGAGACATTTCCTTAGATGTTTCTTCCCATATTTTTAACAAATAGGAAACTAAATATTCTTCCTTATATAGTCTTAATCACTTGAACATTCCTAAAATTCCATTTTTCATTCATTTGATGAATTTAAAAATTCACCTATATTCAAGTTATTAATCATAATTCAAGATATAAGATTAAGAAAAATCACATGGATTCTCATTCCATATCCAATTTCATTTGGTTTCTGATTATGATCATTTTATTGTCCATCACATTCATTATTCTCACTATTCCTCTTGGTTTCATCCATTGATTAAAACAAAAAATCACAGTGTGATCATCAATAATTGTTAATTAGATTAAGGAATCATATAATAATAAAAATAATTCAAAAGATGTAATAAATTATAAAAACATATTATCAACCCATACACTTTATGTTCATCCTATACCACATAGGTTTATCATATTTTTTTCATTGGTTTTATCCTCTTATTATTTATAATAGTTCATAAAGATAATGTGATAAACAAAATCATATCCCCCAAAAGTGTAAAACCAAAATTGAACATAATTTTATTTTTTTATCAAATGAATGTAAATTTAAAACCCAACCATCCTTTTCAAGGTTATTACCCCTAGGTGCATCTATACTAGAGCTTTCGTCCACTATTTTCGTATCTAGGTAGGGATTTTATTACTAAGAAACCATAGAATATCTACTTTACTGAAACTTCAGGATGTTATCCTATAATCAAACTTATTCCTAGGGTTTTCACCAATGTTTTATAATCTCTGTATCTAAAAATAACTAAACCCTACTCTGATTCCAATAGAGGTAACCCAATCATTTAATACATAAATATTATATATGTTTAGATGAATATTCAATATATGTCATAAAAATACATACCCTATTACCATAAAGGTTTAGTGTATTTGGAGACTAGATACATAACCATCTTATTTCATGAAAGATATTACACATCTCACATAAAGTTATTATTACTTATTATACATACCCAACATAAAACCTTTCTTCATGACTTTGCAAAATGAAACGTAAGAAAGAGTGATATAAAATTCTTATTAAGGGTAAACATAGGAGATATCAATCAATGATCCTAAGTGATTATAAGATAAATATATGGTATAATTACATGATCATAACTTATAAAAGTCATACCTAATTTATCAAATACCTTTAATCATGAATCACAACATAAGGTTTTTTCATAACAATATACATAAGTCATAAGAGTATTGAATCACCAATAATCAATCATAAGACATGAGAATATATAATAAGCATAATATGTGATTTTATGGAATACTCGTAAACATATAAAATCATTTCATTAGTCAAGGTTCACTTTCAATACTCTCATAGTGGAGAAATTCCCATTATGGATTCGGTGGACTTTCCATTCTATAATTTAATTAGTTCGGGTTCACTCCCAAGACTATCACAGTGTGAATAGTCCCTTACTAAAATATATCCACTCCCCATTCCAGCCCATATTATCTCATGATATATTATTATTTACCCAATGCATTGGAGGAATATATAATTCTAGTCCCGCCCATCGCCTAATGAAAATCACACATATGTGTGCCAAAATGTCATAAAACATTCATTAATTCATCATAGAAAAAACCGTGGAAAATAAACAAGTTTAATAAATATTCCATCGTTTCATTACAACATAACACATATAAAAGAAATGGGTTTCATAAATATTTCATCATTACTTAATTAACCAATGGGAATGAAACAGATTTCATAGAATATTCCTTAAATCGCTATTATCATAAGCCATCTAGAGAAATAAAGTGGGTGGTATCATAATATTGTATCCCCATTTAATCATAATAAAACATAAAGGATATTTAAATAGATAAAAATACATATAAAAGCGCATTTGAACATTTCTTTGAAAATAAGAAAAATATCATTTTCTTTTAATATCGTTAAAAACCAAAAATTATAAAAATATTTAGAAAAATATTTTCTTTGAAAATAACCATGGAAAATTTTAAAGTAATATTCAAATTAAATAATAGTTATTATAGTGGGAAAACCATTCATTTTATTAATGTTAAAATGAAGATTATTTTTACACTTTTTCTAAAAATTCAAAAGCACCTCATTCAGAAAATAATAAGAAGATTCATTTTAAAACATTGAAAATAAATTCAAATATGTTTAAAAATTACTTTAAATAATAATTTTATCATATAAAATACCATTATTGAAAACATTATAAATAACATGGAAATGGAAGAAATAAAATTCAACTAAAGAGGAAATAAGATTGGTTTTTTAAAAAACATTTTCTCAATCATTTTATAAATCAAAGAAAAGAAAATGGTACTAATATTTGAAAATTATAGGAAAAACTAGAGGATAAGAAAATATGTAGGTTTTAAAGGATAAGGAGCATATAATTTCTCTCAATATAAATTTATCATAGAATATTCTAAAAATAAATGAGATTATAACATAAAACCTTACATTAAGTCCCATTTAGATTTGTATACATTCAATCCTTATCTTATTTAGGTATCTTCCTTTGAAAATAACCTTAAGGCTTCTTGGATGGATATTTTGGGAATAACAACATATTGAAGTCATGAAAAAGGACGTTTAAAGTATATTTTGGAGGATCTTGGTCAAGTTAAAGGGATGAATTGGTATATATAATAAAGGATAGGAGGTTCCCTTTTATAAGTGATGGGATTGACAGTCTTCTAGATACTTAAAATCAAAAAGTATAATAAAGTCATATTCAAGTAAAAGTGGAACCAAAGAAACCCATATTCAAAGATAAGGTGAGTCTTTTTTGAAATAGTCTTAACCGATAGGATTTATACAATAGTTTTTTTATTTTAAACATTATCTCTTAACTTTAACCCATTATTAATCCTTTTAACCTTTAGCATAGAAATAAATTTTTACCTCAATTACTATTCATAATGAACAAAAATGAAATTAAACTCATTAATAAATTTTTACATGTTAATTATATATATTTAAACAATTTTATATGATTAAATTTCAAAAATTGGTTGAAATGAATTTTAAAAATAAGTGCGCATAACGTAATAAAAACTGTTTTTAGAAAAATGAATTTTTAATCATAATATTGAATTTATTATTTTCCTTGCCTAGTAAAAAACATTAGATAAATGTTAAAATATTTTATTTAACATATTGTCAAAAAAATCATTAAAATAATTCATAAATAGTTATTAAATTAATTTATTTAGATAAAAACACATTACATATATAAAAATGTTTTTTCAGAAAAATATATCCTTTTTTAATTCAAATGATTTTATTTTTATTTATGACTAATTTATAACTAATGAATTCATTTTTTACATGTATATAAAATACATTTTCATAATTTATTTGATCATATTCATACCCACCAATATAATAGTTCATTGATAACTATCAAATTTAATAATAATAATTCTATGGTAGATTGTGGTTTCTTTAAACTTGGTATTGCGTGTAAAGAAAGTCATCGAAGAAATAAAAAAAATTTAAAGAAAAATATATCATAAAATATTTGGTTGTTAAATAAATACTCTAAAATATCCCTCTTTATGTTTTCCCGCTTGAAATTCTCCTCGATGTCTCTATACATCTTTTTGATTCCAGGATGGATAGATAAGGAGGAGTTATATGCATCATCCAATATCTCATTAATTTATGGTATTGAAGCGACATATTAATTTTCAAAATTTTATAATTCCATAAATTTCAATATTTTACTCTATAATATTCCTTACACACTTATATAGATCTATATCCTCCATCTGGGAAAAACAAGATTTATCTACATTCCTTATGATTTTCAGGTCCATCATTTGTAAATCCATGAGTATTTGGTCTCTTTTAATCCTCGTCATGGATAAGGTATCATGATCTTTCCTACTTAGAACATCATCCATCATGTTTTCATTTATTTGGTGGTAATTTATTGAGTAATAATAGTCCTTAATCAACTCAAACCATCTCTTTTGGTGCATATTAAACTCTTTCTATGTGAATATATACTTTAAGACCTTATGATTGATATATATATATATCATAATTATCACCATACAGATAATTCTTCCATATATTTAATGAAAATATTACTGTTTATATCTCTAAATTATTTGTTAGGTAATTTTTCTCATGAATTGTTAATGAACATGAGGCATAAGTTATGACCATTTTATTTTGCATGTGGATACCTCCCAATCCCTTCTTTGATGCATCACTTTATATTACAGATATTTCTCCACCATAGGGTAGTGTTTGTATAGGTTATATGACCAACATTCTCTTAAGATCTTTGAAATTTTCTTCACATTCATCTATCCAGATGAACTTGAATCTCTTTTGAGTTTACTTGGTTAGTGGATTGACATTCAATGGAAATTTCTCACAAAACATTGATAGTATCAAAATAATCTAAGAAAATTATGGAAATATTTTACAGTGGTTGGTTTAGTCCATTATTCAATAACATATATATTTGATAGATACATAGATATACTCTCACTTGTGATTACAAGACCCAATAATGATACTTTCTATAGCCATAAATCAAAATTGATGAATTTAATATACAGTTTTTCCTTTCTAAATATATTTAGCTAAATACTCAAATGATCAATATACTCTTCCTTTATCTTAAAATATATAAGAATATCATCTATAAAGAAAACCATAAATCTATCTAGTTGATCTCTAATGAAACTATGAATCATTTACATGAATATCATAGGGGTTTTTTAAAATTATTAAGTAATCACTATAAATTCATAGTGTCCATATCATGTATATAAGTTTGTCTTAGATATATCCTATCACTTCACTCTTAATTGATGATATCTGGTTCAAAGTTCAATCCTTGATAAGTATTGATACAATTGGAGTTGATCAAATAAGTAATAAATAAAAGGTATAATATACGTATTCCTAATAATAATCTTGTTAAGTTTATCATAGTCTATACAGATACACATTGACACATCTTTCTTATTAACAAAGTGGGATGGTGAAACCCATGATGAAGAACTTGGGTGTTTAAAATCCTCATCCAAATTCTATTTATTTTTCATCATTAGTTTTTATAATTAAATATGGTCCTTAATATAAGGATTATTTTATAAAACATAATGTTTGGTATGATTTCTATTGAAAACTAAACCTCATGATCTGAGGGAATTCCAAGAAACACTTTTGAAAATAAACTTCAAATTCAACTTTTCATTCATAAACCCGATACTCAATGGGTGAAAATGATGAATTCCAAGTGTGTCACAAAAAATTTCATAAATACACTCATGGGGTAAAGACCCATTATGTTGTTAAAGAAAAGGCTTTCACTTGGAATTCCATTAATAGCAGTAATGTCTGCTGTAAAATTTATCACCCTCTAAGTATGAATAACTTATATGCCTTTTCCAATTATCATCTTTCATTTCCTATTGATATAGAATACTTCACATGGAATTATCCCATTATCTCTGAGGAAACCCACAAATATCATGTATTTTGACTCCACCATAGAGAGAAAATTGTTTTACAACTTTAATAAAAGGGGACCACTGTGAAGAGCCCTAGTCTTTATTCCAATTAAGATTCCCAAGCCAAAGAATTCACTAAATCCAAGGAGAACCAAACCTCTTCTATAGTTCACTAGAGACCCCCCCCCCCATCTGACTAGGAATACAACACCTATTCACATTCATTTATAAGCCTAATGTGGGAGGGTTCCACTTAACCCATCACCCTAAAACAACTGTTCCACATCCCTTAGTGAGAATATAATTTCTATGTTGGATTAATCTAATAAAATACAATGATCTCCCTCCTAGAATGAGGTGTCTAATATCCTCCAACATAATTTTCACATGAACTTGAATTTCAATACATGAGGAGTTTCAACCTCTTTAGCTTTATTCCTTTCCTCCCAAAGAACCCAGGTAACCACAAAAAACACCATTCCATACACTTTGGTTTCATTTCTATGCCAATCACACCATGGAACCAAGCACTAATAAAATTCTAAAAATAATCCCCTTGTACTGAAATCCCTAGTCAGTGGTTGATATGATCCCAAATAGTTCTATAACAATTACTCTTGAAGAAGATATGTAAGACTAATTCAGAGTTTAGGTTCTCATAGAATCATCACTATATATTCAAAATGATACTTTTCTTATATATATTATAGTCTAGGGGATATCTCAATGCCTCACTATATATAAATTTTTTTGAGGACCTACATACACAAAATATTTATCTCTCATCCCTCAATCTTGTGTTATTCCTAGATCAGAGAAAAAATGCATTGGCACTAAATGATCTTGGAACTGAATCTATAAACATACATATGTTGGGATCATTCGTTAGGGTTATGTTTCTAAAAATGATCTTATACTATTAATTTATAGTAGTGTTGATAATGTCGGGATGAATTCTCTCTTATCTTAAAGTGTTTTTAGGTGTTGGTCACATCAAGAAGAATATGGTTTCTCTCACATATTTTTACTTCTATAAATTGACATCGCCAAGTCCCACCACTAATAGAGACTTGTATTTTAAAATATATAGCTTATAGAGAATGCATCTCATGAAACTTTAGGCCCTCTAATATTTTTCATCCTATCCTCTTCAATCCTCCATGTACCCATCCTTCATGAACCTTTCCCAAAGAGTATTTCTTTTGATAATTTACCATGAAATCCTCTCCTTCATGCTTTTCATTGTATCTGATATACTACATAGGTTAATTCCACATTCCTTGATCAGATTTTTCATCATGTTACATGCTTCTCATTGTAACTTTTCTCCTTGGTTAACATCCTAGAAAAAAGAAGTCATCAATTTTTCAAGTGTGCTTAAAGTTCATTTTGTGACCTTTATAGCTGATATAGTATGCATTGTGATGGATGTGAGAACATTGTTTACCAATTTAATTCTCCCCCCAAATGAGAGGAATTAGTATTTATAGTTATATATATGACCTATGATCCAATTGATGGTGCCTCAAATGAAATACTTATAGATATTTCCACATGAAATGGAAGCTCCTAGATAATCCATTGGAAGGTTCCATCTCTAAATACCCAGCTTATCCTGGATGCAGTTTATTTGATGATGAGAATATAATTTCCAGATAAAAACACCACTCTTCACCGGGTTGATCTGATTTCCACTCCATAAAACATAATTCCCAATCAAACTATGTAATTTATTGATATATTTGTTCCTTAAATTTATAAAAAATGGAATTTCATTGGAAAACATGAGATGAGAAATAATGTCTGACCCAAATCTATTTTTATTAGGAAGTATCCTCCCCTCAACTAAGTTAAACATGATGTCTCTACAAGGGACTCCTATTTGATTATAAATAGGTTGTGGCAAATAGGATCTTCATGTCTTAAACCACACACTATATTGGAGAAACTGGATCTCTTCCCCATGATTCAAATACAAATCCATGATGGCATATAGTTTCATGAACCATCCTAATGGGTCATTTATTGTGACTCCCCAAGCCTACCTCCAATATATCAGGGACTAGTGATTAGCACCGAGAAGGCATATCACTAACATGGAAGGCCTTATATTAAGTACTTATACCAACACACACACATCTCCAAGCCTATAAAATGTTGAAATGTAAAAAAAAAATTGAACAACCATGTTTACATACCTCTAATTCCCATAACCAAAGTACAAGAGAAAGTAAAGTAAACAACACCAAATACAATGCCACCAAAAACTCTAGAAACAAGTCCAATTATAAAGTAAAGGTACTACTATCTAGATACTATAAGAACACACCTTGGTATGTCCGATCACACTAAGCACCATTTGATTCTAGTCCTTCAAGGAATCTATTTAAAGTTCAGTCATCCGCACAAGACATGAAATGTGCGGGAAAATCTCATATAGGGGTGAGCATAATAATTCCCAATTGAATACTCCAAAACCAAAAATCATACAAAAAGGAAAATATATTCAATTATACATAGGTATATGTATATAACACATATAATAAGAATATATATATATATATATTTATACTCAATAAAAATACACAATCTAAAGGTAATTCACAACCATAGTATATCATCCTAGGATTCTAACTCAAAAAATCAACATAACACTCATCCGGGAGAACACACTCTTGAGTCTGATAGAACTGATGATGTTTGTCTAAGAAGTAAAGAGCTTGTTAGGTCTCATCATGAGAATGTAATTGCTGAAGTCTGAAGTGATATGATACAAATTTGAGGATCACTCCCAAGGCCATGGGATGATACTAGAAACTTAATCAAGATTAACCCAATAAATAAAATATTTGTTCCTATTATGTTTTGGTCATAAAAATACTAATAACTCCACCTAGGGCATGAATATTAATAAAGGCTCTCACTCTGGGCCTCATGGAGGGATTCCAACAACTCTATCCAAGAAGTCTTGTGGAAGGGATCATTTTCCTATGTGTAGGATATAATTCTGCACTAAACATTAGGGGAAGTATATGAGGAACACACCCTAATGAGAATTGTCCAAGATACAGAGTAAAATGGATCTATGCCAAAATTTAAGGAGTTAACGGAGTGTAGTAGGGGGTACACATCGTGTCCTTTGACCCTGAGTCCTGGCCATGTAAACGACCCATGTCATATTCCTCTATCCATGTAGAATTACTTACCAAGTAGGTTTCCCATGTACTCTATCCATGTTCCAGTACATGGATTATCTTGTGTAGTTTTTCCTATGTACCAGTTCATGTCTTAGCCCATGTACTCTAGTAAATGTCATGTCTATATAGGGGAGTACATGTTATATGGGATTACTGTGTACTTCAACCCATGTTCATGTAACCTCCAAGGTATACAGTAATCCTTTATGGAAATACCACACGTTGTGTGATAGGGTCACATGTCATGTGATACTTAATTTTATCCAAAACCATGTCCACCGCAAGGAGGGTCCCATACAGTATGTAGATCCGAATAACATGCCATGTAACATCAAAATTTCTAGAAATCTAGATCTATAATTCTTGTTACCATCTGTTCAACCGATCCAGCCACCACCTTGCCTAGAAATCTAGAATCAATCCCTAATAAACCTAGCCATCACCGATAAATAACATTCTATCCTTCAATACATGGGAAAAATGGATTTAAATTTTGTTCTTTTTTGTTTGTTGATGAACGTGATAATTTGGTATAAATTTCGACTGATATATTTCCACCAACAACATCACACCTTCTTTTCATCTTGTCAATCATCAATAGACAATCTCAGATCATTGCAATAAGAAATGGGTAAGAAATAATAAATTCATTTGTAAACATTGAATCGTGGACCTAATGGAGAATTCCCACATTGAAAAAAGATTCAGGGGAGAAAAGCACATGAAAAATAAAGAGTAATGAACCTAAATTTATGATTGTTTCGATCTCAATCTATTTTTATTAGAACAACAAATGAAGAATAAACAATCATAAAGAATTACCATGATAAAAATCCCTTCAATAAACTCATCACTCTATACCCATGATCCATGGATCAACATGTTAGACGATTGATCTAAATTCATTATAGTAGTTATGAAAGGGGAAATCAAACCAATCAAAAAACTTCCTACCTCAATTTGGATTGATCCTTGATGAAGAAAAAAGTTGTATCATGATCATTGGTGAGATCCTTAAATTTTTTCCTGCACTGGTCATCGATCTCTGATCCGGTCATCATCCACCAATGAGATCTCCTCCAACAGATTCAATGGATATCAACAATTTTTAGTATTATGCATCTAACCCTATGAATTTACCATAAGTTCATATTTAAATAAAGAACTATGTCATTATTTCAACAAATAAATAAATAAATTTTATTTAATTTATTCATTATACGCCTGTGATGACTTTTCTACAAATGACCTATGCTGACAAAGGTTATGTTGTTCCTAGGGTAAAACTTGCATTAAAAACTCAACGGTGCCCTCATATTTATTATTTGGGATCGTTTATATAATTTATGACACTTTTTTAGGAAAATTTTAGTGTGTTCTATTTAATATATCTGAAACATTTTATTTTGGGAATGTCATGCCTTGGAATCACACATCGTCTCAACACCTAGTCTCAAAATTAATCCATAAAATATATAAAAATAATACATTGAAAATAAAAGTCACTAAATTCTCCCCACATTGGGGATTTAAATCCCAAAAATCTGAAATATGGGATACACAAATAGATGTGGGTACTAAGAACGAATAAGATCCTCCAGCTCCCATGTGCTCTCTTAAAGATTCTCGTACTACCACCAAACATCCACTAAAGGAATCGTTCTTACATGAAGGATCCTCTCATTACAATCCTCAATATATACCAGGAACTTAGCAAAGGTATCTTCATCCTAAATTTCTAGCTCACCATAGTTGATAATATTCAATTGTCTATGCACATACCTCCTCAGTTGTGACATGTGGAAGACACCATGTATCCTATCTAACTATGGAGGTAGAGATAGGTGATACACCACCTTACCAACTCTACATAATATTTATAAAGATACAATGAATCTCAAAGATATCTTAACACCCTGACCAAATATCCATAATCCCCATCGAGGTGAAACCCATAAGAACACATGGTCTCCTTCCTCGAAATCCAAAGGCCTCCATCATCTATCATCATACAAATTTTGAAAGTCTCGTGTAGTCTTCATATGATCCAAGATGATATTAACTTTTTTGGTAGTATCTCACACCAACTCTGATCCCATGAGTGATGACTCTCCTGGGTTAGTCCAACAAAGTGGTTACCTACATGTTTGCCCATATAAATCCTCATATGGTGCCATACCGAGGGTGGAATGGTAGTTGTTTTTGTGCGCAAACTCTACCAGTGTTAGGTGATCCTCCCAACTACTACCAAAGTCTAACATGAAATATCATATTATGTCCTCTATAACCTGAATGGTTTACTCTATATGGCTATTAGTTTAGGGGTTAAACACTATTCTCAAGCATAACTAATTCCCAAACACCTCTTATAATCCTTCAACAACTAGGATGTGAATCGAGCATCATGGTTAGAATGATCATAGATGAAACTTAGTAGAGTTATAATATCTTTTTCATTTAGAGGTGTTATAATATATCTACTAAAGTCTACTCCCAAATTGAAAATAATTTGGCACAATTGGTGAGTTATTCTATGATCACCCATATAAAATCATTCCCCCTGGACATATGTGGTAAGACCTTCATGAAGTACATGGATACCACATCACACTTTCACTATAGAACCTCAAGGGGTTAAGATAAACTCGTCGGAACTTGGTTCTCAGCCTTCACTTAATAATAAGGAAGGCATTGAGATAAAAACTATGAAACTTTTTTCTTAATCTATGGCCACCAAAACTGACATTGGAAGTCCTGGTATATCTTTTTCACACCTGGATGTTCTTCCAAATGAGATGTGTGAAAATCTATCAAAACCTCCTCCTTCAATGTCACTAGTACCATTGTGTATCCTTTGAAAAGAATTAAATTCTCCCCACCTTTAAAAAATTCATCAGAAGCATGTCTATTGGATATCTGAGTACATATGGTCTCAAAGTCGGTATCCCTATGTTTTTTCTCCTTGACTCACTAAAAAAGCGGAGGGGTAAAAACTATCTACTAGAGGTAAGATGCTTCCTCTACATCCACAGAGGATATCTGCAATGAGGTCAACTAATCTAACTCCTCATACAATAACTGTGAACAATATCTTCTATAGAAATCATTTTCTACCACATTTTACTTTCCATAAGTATATAAAATTTTTAAGTCATAATCTTGGATGAACATTAGCCATTGCCTCTATCTCATGTTAAGATACCTCTGATAGAAGATTTAAGTGAGACTCTTATGATTATAATAGATGATAAAATTATCCCCCATTAGGTAGTGTCACCACATATTTAGTGCGAAGACTATATCTTCTAACTCAAGATCATGGGTTGTGTAGTTCTAGTTATTTTGTCTCAACTGATGTGAACCATTAGCAATCACTACTTACCTTTGCATCAAAACACAACCAATCCTAGTCCCTAATGCATTGTAGAACACTATATAATTTACACCCTCCTATAAAAATATCAATATGGGAGTCCTCTTAAAACTATATCTCAACTATTGAAAATCCTTTTTTCACCTCTTTTTCCACATGAAAGGATTCCCCTTTCAAGTCAATGCTATTATAGGTGCTGATACTTTGGAGAAATAGGGTATGAATCTCTGATAATAGTATTCTAACCATTAGAAGCCTCAAAGATACATCATTATCTTAGGTGGATCCCAAACTAACACTGCCTCTACCATGGAAAATTCCACTGCCACTCCATCCACTAATATAAAATGCCCTAGAATGTGAACCACCTAGATCTAGAACTGGAACTTCAACAGCTTTCTGTAAAGATGGTTCTCTCAAAGTACATATAGAATCATCCTTAAGTGTATCACATGTTCCTTATTAGATTCTAAGTACATTAGGATTTATTTGATGAATACTAATAGGAATTGGTCTAAGAAATGCGGAAAGATCTGTTTCATGAGTCCCATTAATACTGTTGTGGAGTTCATTATGCTCGAGGGAATAACCAAGTACTCATAGTGACTGTAGAGTCATATAAATTTTGTATTTAGTATATCCTTTTCCCATACTTGTAATTATTGATAACCTATCCAGAGTTCAACTTTCAAGAACCATAATTTCCCTCTGAACTTATCAAAGAGGTCATTAATCCTTGGTAATGGATACTTGTTCTTCACGGTCACTTCATTCAAGTGTCCTTATTCCACAAAAAGCCTCAATATCTCATACACATTCTTGGTAAACAACACTAGGGATTCCTATGTTGAAAAAATCGGTCTAATGAAGGACTTTATATGCAACCCCTCCAATTACACCCTCAGCTCGTGATGATTTGTGGAAGCCATCTCATATGCTAGAGAAAATATTGGTTTCATCTTAGGGTGTAGATCAATAAGGAATTCTATCTCTTAATAAGGATATAGTCCTAAAACATCATCATGAAACATGTTTTCCTACTCCTCCTCCACCAGAGGAAACTAAGAACTCATAACATACACTACACCAAGGTTTTTTCTATACAACTGATGAGTATTCAACTATACCCTCCAATACATGATTATATCCTATGCTGCCTGCATTTCCTTTTCACTGAAAAAGGAAAACCTTCCATAATTATGAATAAACCACATTCTCCACCTGAAATAGTCAATCTAGGCATGAAATGTGGATAACCAATCTATATCTAAGATGTCTTCATAATGCATCATCACGGATACAAAGATATCCCAACAAAAACTATCACCTCCAAGAGTGAGGTCACACTGCTTACACAAGTGTGTGATCACTATTTTTTTTATAGTAAAAGTCTCCAAATGAAAGCGTTGAGCCAAGGGCTCAACCAGAATCTCTAAGTCTCAAATTAGATATGTGGTAAGAAAGGGACAAATAGCACTTATGTTTGTTAATTCTGCAGATAAGGTATAAAAACACATATAGTACCTCGAATCATTCCTAGAGCCTCCAGATCATAATCATTAACCTCTTATTGCTATCCTTGCCCCTATTCTCTAACTCCCTAATCCTGGCGTGGACCACCTAGGGGTAGTGGAAGTAACAAGTCAAAGTGCATGCCACCTCCTATTTCTCTTATAATTCATCTTCCACACCCACCAGCCTACAAACCAATATATTCCTTCCATTGTCTCTACGTCAGAGTCCCATCTATAGTCTCATTATTATTTATAAGGTGGTTTGTACAATATCTGGAAAGATACCCCCTTCTATCATATGAGTAGCATTATGTCTCTCTTAGTTGATAGTACCCACCCTGTGAGCCCTTAATCGTAGACCCTCCATCTTGGGACCTCCTCTTGAAACATATCTTATATCTAGATCCCTAATACTGACAACAAATCCCTGTTGCTGAGGTCTCTTTTCCTATAATCCTTCCACTAGAAACCACAGGTTGTATCTTATCATCCAAGAAACTATTAACCACCAAAGCTTTCTATAGCACCTTAGAATAGGTAGGAATGCATATATGTATAACACTAGCTCAGATGTCTCTATGCATACCTTTCTTGAATGTATATTACCTGGAAGACTAATACTCAACCATATTCATCGAGTATCTATAGAGGTTGGTGAACATCGATGAATACTCAGCTACTATCCTGCTACCCTACTGAAGCTGTAGAAACTCTTGGATACATATAGCTCCCAACATAGCTAGAGATAACTCCTCTCTAAAAAATCTCTCAAAATCTATCCATGGAAGTGTCACCTCATAATAATAATAGGTTACCAACCCACACCATATTCATATCGATCAATGGAGAAGGCTCGCTATAAGGACCACCATCTAATCTAATGGTGTCCTGACCATACGAAAAACTCAGGTCACCACATTAATCCAACCCTCATCCACTTGTGGGATGGGATCTCCCTAGAACATGAGGGGTCTATATTTTTGAAACTCTTATAGTGCACATAGACTACACACCTAATCCATTAGTATAGTGGGTATCATGTTCTTCTCTATAGGTGTCAGTATAGCAGGTTCACCACCCATATGTAACATCTCAAGAACTAGTCACTATATTGATGTCTCATCACTAAGGGGATCATCCTTGTGATCATGATGTTGAAACCTATCTGGAATACATCATGGAGGCATCCTAAATTTAGAAAAGATGTTCCAAGGTTAGTGGGGATATTTGTAGAGATGACTCAAGAAGTACATACAATCCACAACTAATTCCTCTATGATGCATGTACCATTGTTTTACATGCCACCAGTGTTCTTATGTACCGAGTTGAAAAGTAGCTGATCGGAGTCCTGGTGTATGGATATGTTAGTTTTTGTACCAATACTAGAGTCCCTTGACTGAAATATGAAATTGAAACACTTAACACTATTCCCCAAACCAAACACAAAATCTCCAGTCCGAAGGTAGAACTGACTACTTTGAAACCACTTTTTCATGAGCCATCCTAGTGGGACCCATTCCATGACTCCCCAAACCCACCTTTAATAGGCCAATGGCTGGTGACTTGCATCAAGAAGATTTATCACTAACATGGCTGGCCTTAACCTAAGTACTTGTACACACACGCACATCTCCAAGCCTTTAAAATGTTGAAATGTAAAAACAAATGAACGAACATATATACATACCTATAAATCCCACAACCAGAGTATGACAGGAAGTAAAGGAAAGTAAGAAGTTCCAAATAAAATCCCATAACAATGTATGAAGAAAAGTCCAACCTGAATGTAATGGGATTGTAGTCTAGATACTATAGAACACAACTTAGTTTGTCCATTCTCACTAAGCATCATCTGGTCCTGGTTTGTCTAGGACTCCATCGAAAGGTCGATCATCTTCACAAGAGACAACACATGTGGAAAAATCCCATGTAGGGGTGAGTAAAAAAATACCTAGTTAGACACCGCAAAACCCCAAACCATTAAACAAAGGAATATATAGTCATCTCTAATAGTTATATTTCTACAACACATATAACAATAATCTATAGATATAATCAGCAAAGACACACAGTCTACAGGTGAGTCACAACCATAGTATGTCATCCTTGGATTCTAGATCAAAGATTCAACATAGAACTCATCTGAGGGAATACACTACTAATTCTTATTGCACTGATGACGCCCTTTTAAGAGGTAAAATTCTTGTTGTGTCTCATCATGAGAAAATACATGCTAAAGTCTAAAAAGATATGATACACATATGAGGATAACTCCAAATGCCATAGAGTGATACTAACAACTCAATCCGGATTAAACCTCTATGTAGAGAATTAAATCACATGTATTTTTGGTCTCAAAGATATTAATAAGTCCACATAGGGGGAAAATATGAATAGAATATCTCACTTAGGTCCTCATAGAGGTATTCTAACAACTCTATCCAAGAATCCATGCTGAAGGGATCACATTCTTGTGTGTTGGAGGAAATTCCATACTAACCTTTAGGGAAAGGATTAGGAGAATTCACCCTAAAAATTTTTTCCAAGAGATAGAGTAAATTGGATCAAATCCAATATTTAAAGAGTGAACGAAATGTAGCAGGGGGTACACATCGTGTTCCTTGACCCTGTGTCCTACACATGTAAAAGGAATGAATCTTATGCTCATGTCCATGTAGAGGTACACGGTGTGCAGGCTACTCATATACTCTACCCATGTGTCTGTACATGGATTATCCCATGTACTTTTTTATTTGTACAAACACATGGATTAGGCCATGTACTTTGGTCCATGTTGTGTCCATGTAGAAGAGTACACACCGTGTAGGCTTCCCATGTACTTCAAACTATGTATGTGTAACCTTCGAGGTACACTCTGAGCTAAAAAATAGATACCACATGCCATGTGATAGTGTCACACTCCTTTGATACTTAAATTTATACAAAACCCTAACCACTATTAGGAGGGTCCCACATAGCATTTAAATCCTACTTACACGCTGTGTTACTTGGAAATTTCTAGAAATTGAGATATGGAAACCATGTTGTCATCCATTCAACTAACCTTATATCAGATGAATTCCTTTCCTAGAAATCAATAATCAATCCTCGATTAACATATCCATCACTGATAAACAACTTTTGGGCCTTTATTGATGAAAAATGGATTTAAAATGTGTTCTTTGATGTGAACTGAAGAACATTAGAACCGGATATCTGCCTCATCTGATCCATTTCTTCAATGATATTTGTACCTCCATTACATTGTGTCGATCCCAGAACTAAAATCATGGATCATTGCACCATGAAATGGGTGCACAATTATTGATTCATCAGTAAATGTATAACTGATAGACAAATGAAGAATTTCCATGATGAATGAATAGTTAGGGGAGAAAATTACATGAACAATAAAGAGGAACGAACCTTATCAAGGTTTATATCGATATCAATCTGTTTCCATTATAATGACAAATTAATAATCAAAAATCACAAATAATTCTCTGAATAAAACACCCCACAATAAACACATCTGGAAATATGCATGATAAATTGATCAATCTGTTAGTTTGTTGATTCAAATTTCTCATAGTAATTAATAACGTGGAAACAAAAACAATAAAACAAACATCCTTCCTCGAATTGGATTAATTGCTAATGAAAATGAAGTTGTATCATGATCATTGGTGAGATCCTTCGATTCTTTCCTACACTGGTCGTCTATCTTTGATTCGTTCATCATCCACCAACAAGATCTCCTCTAATAGTTATAATGGATCTCATCAATTTTTAGGGTTATGCAGGTAACCGTGAAAATTCTCCATAAGCACGTATTTAAAGATGGAACTAGTTCCTTGTGTCAATAAATAAATAAATAAATTTTATTTATTGATTTTATTCATTTTATGCCAGTGATGAATTTTCTATAAAAAACCTAAACTGACAAAGGTTATGTCATGTTTAGGGTAAAACCTGCATTCTGAACTCAACAGTCCCCTCATATTTCTAATCTACGAACCCGTTTAGAATTTATTCCACTTTTTTAGGAAAACTATTCATGCATGATATTTAATATATTTAATATTTTTTAAACATTTATTTCGGGCACACCAGACCTCATAATCACATGTCTTCTTAGTGCCAGTTCTCTAAATTAATCCGTACAATATAAAAAAAATAATACATGGAAAATATGAGTCATTATACAAATAATCTGAAGAACAAATCACACACCCAATCCTTGAAATTGAACTATACCATGACCTTAATAATGAATCCCTACTCCATATATTTATAATATTTATCCATATCAACCATGATCATAATGTTAGAACCAAGATCATTCTTATTAACATCATCCAAAATCTCCTTGGTAATTATAATTTTCCCTTGTATACTTATGACGCTCCTTAATCCTTGTTGTTCCTATTATATTATTTTTGGTAATACTAATTTATGCCTTATATTCATGAGGAATGTATAAATATTGTTTGAAAAATTGTAAAGACATATAATCTTATATTGGTTGATATTCATGGGGTCTTTGAACTTCAAAATCAAAACTATAGTAGAATCAAAAGTCGTCCTTATAAGTGTTACACATTTAAATAATTATTAGATTACTTTGACCACCTAATCCTTGATGATATTACACATATCCACATATAATTAACCAAAAAATCCATCATAACCTAGTGCACTCTATGGATTTAAGCTGGGTAGGGCTTCTTTGATCTCGTTTTCTCCTAGGATGACCTTCATGGACTCATTTTCTCTATCCGCCACTAATCATGGAATGTTTTATAGAAACTAAAATTCCCTAACCACCCAGGCTCCCTTTATCATCCATATTAGTAGTCCTCAAGATAATATCATCGATGTGATCTTGGGAGATCCTCACTGCAACCACCATGTCCCTGATGTATATTCCATCCTCAAGTTGTAGATTAATCCATCTTATCACCTTCTTTTCCTATAATAAATCATGGAAATACACTATGTTTATATCCTCATCAAAAATCTAGAGATATCATGATATTTCCATTGAGATCTTCTCAAATTCTAGAGACTTAGTGGATATAAGGTTTTTCGCCACCATGCTAATCAAATATCATCATCTCATCCCTCTTGAAGCCTCACATCCACCCTTTAAATTCCATTCTTATTCTTCTACAGGTTGTAATCGTTGCTTATTCTCTTCAAGTCCCCCTCCTAGATTTCCTTGATATGTTTATTACGGTTTTGTAAACCCACACATGAGCCACCCTACACGAGATTATCCTAGGAGCTTCGCACAACCTACAATTAGATTTCATCCCATGCTTGGGATGATGTGTAGAAAAAATTATTCATGTCCTTATTGTTTTCACTATTAAGATGAACTATGATTGGGGAGTGATATGAAAAGGATCAAGTGAGAAGTAAGACCAAGGATTGAGGTAATGATTTGATTCCCTGTAGATTATCCAAGTATAGATAAAACCAACTCCATATTATACCTCTCCCTTTTTTGTTATTTCAATGGGCGAATTTACCTCTAGATAATCCCATGCGCAAGAACCCATTATGTGACAAAGATATATATGAAATCATGCTTGTAACTATTAGAGTAAGTGAATCCTCCTTTATTCTCTAAGAAACACAATAGTGTTGAAGTATCGTCCAATAAACCATGTAACGGTCCCAAGTTATAGATCACAAAGATGATTCCAAATGCCCACTCATTTTCTAAGAACTAATGTAGATAAAATTAATGAAAATAAGAAACAAGAAACCCTAGTAGAGACTTTGTTTGTAATGTTTTTGGTGATACATCAGTTCATTCCACAAAGGTGATTCTCTTCCTAAATATACAGATGTGATTATTACATGGGCATACATGCCTAGATTTTAAGAAGAACATTCTCTCTACGTAGGTAGAAATGTATTTCATATCCTGACTAGCATCAAGAGAAGCCAGTATAGAATTGTTGTACCATCAAACATTGATTACTAGGTAAGAAAAATATTCTCAAGATCCTAGGTCCTAGGAATTCTAAATGATAATGGGGTTCATTGATGAGTTGGGGTGGAATGTCAAGGCCTAGAGACCCATTCTTGGATACTAATCGATATGTGTTATCAAATTATTTATCCTTGGGAAGAATGATTTTACCACCATCCATAAGAATGTTTAGTTATAGGAAACCTTATTTTTTAAACGCTAAAAAAAAGGGAGTCCTCTTATATCCCTGAAGCATCCAAATCCAAAAAAAGGTTCAACTTATGCCACACCTGAATCAGATAATCCAGTTACTTCTCTAACAGACTTGTAGCTTAAGTCGGATGGTCGGTTTAGACAACCCTCTCCAAAAGAGTTGGTTCTGGTAGAAGATCATACGAGATCTCTACCTTTGAGATGAGCATCCCCACCTAAGATTCTTAGGAAGACATAGATGCTTCCCCAAACTCCTCTAGGGATTCCAAAGGATTAAAACCCAAGAGATAAGTTTATAAACCAAAAGCATAAGGTTTCACTAAAATTGGCTGGTGAAGGGATTCATCCCTCACCAAAAGAGTAGGACAAATATTATAATAGGGTGACCTACACATCAGGGAGGAGAGTGGATCGAGTATAAGAGTATTGGGATAAAATCATAATACCACAATGATTTTTCACTGATAATTTAATATCTAATCATTTGGGTGGTGAATTTATATTATTAGAAAACTTTCTATATGTGAAGGAGTGGGTGGAACCGTAATCAAATAAAAAATTTATAGTTATTGAGTGGATGATGAGTATTTCACTACTTTGTTTTCATGACCCACTTCAAAAAATTGTGATTTCATAGGATTTTATTTTATCCCTTGGATTTAGAGGTTACTATCATTAATTGTAATCACTAACCCTTTGATTGGTTCCCTAGTTGGTGTAATTTCTATACTCCTTATAATTGAAACATTTAAGTGTATGTCGTGTATTAGGTTGTTTAACGCCCCAACCCAGATCGATCAAATGATACCCAAGAAAATATTATCACTCAACCTAATAAAAACTTCCTCATACACCAAAGGATGAATACTAGAAATGAGGGAATAATGAAATTTTGGGGTGACTATTCTCTCTAAAAAGAAGCTCGAGTTTCATGCTTGAAACTACTGAAAATTCAGCATGACTTGTCTGTATGAAAGACATCCCAAAAACATGTAGACATAAAACAGGGATCCCCATGGGACCCCAAAATCCAAAATAGAAAGTAGTAAATATATCTACATGATATAGTAGTATAAATTATAGTACTAGTGTTGGATAAAAATTAAAACAAACATCATATATAATAAATAACACACTAGCTGATACAGATGCTAAATAAAAAAGAAAGTTAAACTACACATCCTCTAGCCCAACACACGTAATATAACCTACCAAATCCTTGGACTACACAAACTAATATACCTATACCAAATTTCCATATACAATAAATACATTTTTATTGAGATAAAACAGGAAGATCTACCCATGTACATCAAAACCCATGTCATATATGCGGGCAGGGGGTGAGTTAGATGACCTAGTAGGAATCCTCAATGCCTTAAATATATTTACTGATACTATGATCATGTGTATTTGAATGAAATACAGATATTAAAGAATTCATTCATGTACAACACAATCTCCTAGAAAAATAACACATAATTCACACGCAATTCTAAAAATTAGGTAGTCATGTACGAACCAGGCCACCATGACACATGACCTACCTACTTTAGCTCTATGTCAGAAGGAAGAAGTCACCTCATTCAAAAATATGACCCATAGACAAAGATGCAGGGTAGGGTGCCCAACCAAGTCTGAAACTCATATCCAGGGATTCAAGGTATGGTGAAATTTCTTATTTCATATCCCATCCCAAACCCAAAAACTAATTGGAGGCATCATTCAAGACCTCAACCCACTTCCAGAAGAAAATGGGTATAGTCCAACATCAAAATCCCAAAGCTTTACCTTAACACTTAGGTCATGGACCATCATCTAAGTCCTACATCATGTCATGACCTAACGCTTTCACTATGGGTGGACCTTAACCCAATCCTGATCACCCAAGTCGAGGTCCATTATCTCAACCATGCATTCTCAATCAAGGTAAGGTTAGACCATAGGATACCTCTTCCTCACCAATTCCATCGCCAATCACAAGAACACAATCAACACATGTAAGCAGTAATAAACGGGGCATAAATCACATCTAACAACTCACCAGATCATCATTGGTTACTAGTAACTCAACACCTATCCTCATGTCTCAATAATGTCCTAATTCCCATCTCAACTGTCTTAGGGTTCTACAACACCCATCTAGACCAACCAATCACGGTGATACCAAATGTAGATTTCTCATAGGTCTATACACACAAAATGTATCATTATGAAATAAGGAACATACTAGGAAAGCACAACCAAGAATAATAATAGCACACAAGTGTTGTGAAATAAAGAATCTCCCTCATATGGTCAAACTAACCAAAATAATATTAAACTAATTCCTTCTATATTTACATTAAAAAACGAGTCAAAATATAAGGTCCTAGACATAAAAAGTTACATAATATAGTGTTTTATAATATAATTCAAATTATTTCATTCCCAAATACCTTTTATATTTAGAGTTTTATAGAATTATTTCATAAATCTTACATAATAAACTCATAAATTACGAAGTGGATCCTTCTACTCAATATCCATTTTTTCAATAATATAAAACTTTTAGAATGTAACATAATTTATTTTCAGGAAAAATATTCATAAATTTCAACATTATTTATTACTTTTTATTTTTCATCCTTAAAACACTATGAAAAACATTTAAAAACATGAGTGAGAATAAAAAGGTCAATAAGGTACATAATAGTAAGAAATTTGTTAGTACGGTGATAAAAATGAAAACCAATAATTTTTTTACCTTTTATACATTGTTATTTGAGAATATAAAATAAATCATATCCACATTTAAAATAACAAAATTATCAAAGAAAACCATTAAATCATATAACAAGAAAATTGAAACCCTTGTAGTCATATTAGAGCATTCAATTCATAACTTGTATTCACTTGTGTCCAAAATAACAGGATCCCAATTAAATATAGAGAATAAACGTCTCTAATTAAGTCCCTCATTTACTTTTAAAACAAGGAAAATTACCTAATTCATTATAGATATATATCAATCTAACCCATCATATATGTTTCATCAGGATCACCCATCGTATAAGTTGTATCGGGCTCACCCATCGTACAAGTTGTATCGGGATCACCCATAATCATCTATAATTATTAAGTACCATATAGTGAATAAAAAAATTAATATTAAACATTTTCATTAAAAAACCCTTGAAATGTTCTTTTGAGTCCATATGAAAAACACTTTTAGATATGGAAATACCATTTCCTTTTAAAAAGTAATTTTCAAAACTAAAATACTCAAAACAATGGGAAGTGGATTTTTATTTGAGGAACACGAGGAATATTTTAATGGAATACAAATATACAATAATGTTTATGGTTGTGATACAATCCTTTAACATCATATATGTTAAAACAGAACATTCCTTTTTTCCTTTTTGAAAATAAATTCAAAACATTCCGTATAAAATAAGTAAAAATATTCATTTTGAAAAAACATTAAAATAAATTCAAAAGAGACATAAAATGTTATTTATAATTTATTTATGTCTATATAAAAATATTCATAAAATAATTTAAAAATATAGTCATGGAAGAAAATTATTTATTAAATAAATCATTGAAACATTTAAAACATGTTTTTAAGGTAAAGTGTGTCTTACCTCGAGTTTGGCTTATCACATAGGTTATTTATATTCCTAAATAATAAAATTATGTTAATTATTTAAATTTTTAATAAAATTTTAAAAGTTTGTTACTAATTTTATTTTATTTGTTACCATGTTATATTAAATTATTTAACTAATTAAGATCACATCAGATGTTTTGATGATATAAGGCTCATATGTCCAAAATGACTTCGGTAGGTTGACTATGGACAAATTTAACATGATTATATCATTTACATAATCTTAATAATAAAATAATTATAATTTTTAATACATTATTTATAATTTTAAAACCAACCATGTAAGTTGGTTATGAAAAATAAATTAGTTTAAAATCATTGAGACACTAGGTTGTATATACTCATGAGAAATATTTCCATTTTCAATAAACGTGAGGGAAATAAGTAAAGTGCAATATTATATTTCAATAATGATAATTATATAATAAATATAGAATTATTTATTTAAATCCACCTATATATATATATGAAATGTGAGGTGGCAATGAAAAATAAAATACATAGGTTTGCGAGGCGATAGTATGTACATACACACAAGGGATATTTTTTTTTTTTTTTTATTGGATGGTAAATAAAGAATTAGAATATTTATTTTTCATTAAAAAATAAAATCTATATCATATATGTGATATTATTTCATTTGTATCCATTATTATAACCATTGATAAGAGTAGGTGACAAAAATATAATACATCATCTCGTGAGGGGGTGGTCTGTATGTACGCATGAGCAATGCTTTTATTTTTTGCTAGATGGTTAAGTTGATGAGAAAGGGTTATAAAATAAACATAATAACATTAAATTATATTTAATATAATGATGTTATTATTTGATCAAAGTTTAATAATGTTTTATGGAGGTAAAAAAGAAATAAAATGAAAATTCTCGATTATAAACTATACCTATTCTTCAGACAAACTCCTTTGGTTTACACCTTTAGACTACTATGGTGAGAATTATGATCCAACCAAGGACACTAATACATGTTTGTGGTTGTTAGGAATTAATTTTTGTAGGTATTATCTAAGTTAAGAGGCTCTTTAAATGTATAGAAAATAGGATAGGGTGTCCTTTTATAAGTGAGGAAGGGGACACCCAGGGAAATTTTCAACAGATTTAAATAATATTAAGTCATTTTCATATAAAAGTGTCCCATAAACAATTAAATTTATATTATAAGGAGATAAGGGTAGAAATAAATATATCAAACAAGAATTAATAAGAAATTTTGTGTCCATATCACTTAGTTTTAACCTAGGCTAACCAGATTTACCCTTTTACCATGTGACATTTTTTTACAAAAGTTACTATTAATAATTACCAAAAAAATTGACGACATTAATAAATTTATAAATTCTAATTTCAAATGTGGAATATATTTTTTAATATTAAATGTATATAAATTACTTAAATTAATTTAATATAAAAACAAAAAATGTAAATAAGAACGGTTTTCTAAAAAAACTTTATATATATAATGGGCATTTTATACCAAGATCGAGTATAATGTTGATCTAAAAGGTATAAATTTATTTAATTTTATTAAAATAAAAAAATTAAAAATAAAAACTATTCTTTTAAAATACTATAAAAGAAAAGACTATTTTCTTTAAAAATCAGTATGTTCATATATTCATCCAAAAAATCACCCTAATATAATTTTGAGATGATGATTTAAAAAATAATATCCTTTTTATAAAATTATTTGTTTAAAACTTATAAATTGATGTTTTAAAATAAAACATATAACACATGAAAAAGAAATTATTAGGAAGAAAACTATTTATTTTTTTATTTAAAATTACTTTATATTCATATCATGAATATAAATCAATAAAAAATAATTTTTAAATTTTAATAAAGTATGAAATTGATTTAATATTAACATTACCTGAGTTGTTACATTCTTACCCCTTTTTAGAGATTGTCTCTTTATAATTTTATTCTTTTTATAAACAAGTGGGGATATTTTTCCTTTATAGAATTTTCTAATTCCCATGTTACTTCTTCAATCATATGTTTTTAAAAACATCAAATTGATAATCACCTTATTCCACAACACCATATCTATATGATCAAGATTATAAATAGGTTATTACTTATAAGAAATTTTCTCTTCTAGTATTACTACTTTAAGACTCAAAACATGATATGCATCTGGCATATATTTCCTTAAAAATGAAATATGATGCACATCAAGCGCCTTTTATAAAATTGGAGGCAAGGCCACATGGAAAGAAACTAGTCCAAATTTCTCCAAATTTTACTATGGTATAATGAACCACATACATAAAATTTCTATTTTACTAAAACATATAACACTTTTCCTTGAATATACTTTATGAAAAACATGAGTGACTACCTTGAAAGAAAGAACTTTCTTCCAGTTATCTACATAACTATTTTTTCTACTTCGAGATGATCTAACTTGATGTTTAATAATATTTAACTTAATAAACATTTCTTCTAGACACTCTATTCCCAAAATCATTATTTATTATAATTCATCCCAAAAAGTAGGAGTCTAACACCACTTTGAAGGAAATACCTCATAAGGTGAAATATATGTATTAGAATGAAAACCTTTATTATATAAAAATTAAACTAATGAAATATATTGATCCCAACATCCCAAGAAATCAATTGAATTATATTGAAGTATGTATTCCAAATTCTAAATCATTCTCTCTATCTATCCATTAGATTGAGGATGAAAAGTTGTACTGAATTTTAATTTAGTACCCAACGACTTCTAAAGGTCATTATAAAAATTAAAAAGAAATTCTGAGACCATTGTTAGATAAAATGGAGATAGTAACTCCATTTATACTAACTATCATCTTTAGATACAGTCGATAAATATATTCTAAAGACATTATGTCTCGAATAAGAGGAAAATTTGTATATTTAGTATATCAGTCAATAATAACTCAAATCACATTATTACATTGAGATGTATTTGGAAACCCCACCATAAAATTTATGGATATATTTTTAAATCTACACTTCATAAGTTGAAATGTATAAATCATTACTTTCTACAATTGTCATTCATCTTTAAGCTATTGAAAATTTAAACATTTCAAGGTAAAATCTGGAATATCTTTCTTCATTCCATCCCACCACTAATACTCTTGAAGGCCTTTATATATATTATTACTGTCAAGATAAAAATAAAAGGGTGAGTGGTGAGATTCACTCAAAAATTCCTTTTTCAACTGAGAGATAGTTGGCATACACAACCTTTTACCAAATCTCAAAACATTTTCCTTTTAAAAGTTAAATTTAGGTAACTGAACATTATTTACTAGTTCAAACTTTTCTTATAAATCACAGTATTCCTTATGAGCTAACACAATTATTCCTAAATATTATAACTACAGTGAAACCTAAAACAAAATAGAGAATGTTCCTACATGCACAATTTCTAGGTCATCAATCATTAAATCATTTAGAAAAGGATCATGTTCCAAATATCGAATTGTTAATGATGAATTACATTTTTGAATCAAAGAAATAACTACTCAATTTTATTTTATAAGATGGTAATGAATCATGAAATCATAATCCTTTACCAGTTATAGTCATATTCTTTGAATCATGTCCATCTCTTTATGGGTGACAATATACTTCAATTTTTTTTACCATTATATATTTTACACGTTACTCCATATTAATGATGCATCCAAATTTTTAAAGCAAAAAACCATAGTAACTAGTTCTAGACCAATTTTAGGATAATTTAGCACATGAGGTTTCAATATATGTGTAGCATAATCAATTATCAGATCATTTTACATCAATACGCAACCACGTACCTTCAAATAAGAATCATTGTAGATAAAAAAATTCATTGTTTCTAGATGTCTGGGAAAAAATTATAGAATTCACCAATATTATTTTCATTTCATGGAAACAATAATCACACTCTTTAATCCAAATTAATTTAAATGTTTTGGAATTCAATTTGTTAGTGGGCTAGATAACTGACAATTTTTTTCAAAAAACCACAAGTAGTAACAAGTTAATCTATGAAAATTGTGAATCACGGTGAGATTTATTAGTCTTGGAAATTATTTAACCACTATAATTTTAAAAGTTTAAATAGTTATTCCATCTATAGAAATAATATTTTTGAGGAAATAAATTAGTTGCAACCAAAATATACATTTTTTAATTTTTCCATATACCTTTTTTTCTTTAATGGTTTTTAACATATCCATAGGAATCATTCATGATCCTCATGAGTTTTAGAATATACCAAAATATCATCAATAAATACATTCAAAAACATATCTAAATAGTTATGGAAAAATATATTCATATAATCCATGAATACAACCAGTGAATTATACAACCCAAAGGGCGTAACTACAAACTCATCATTCTCTCATCTAATCTGAAATACTATCTTTAGAATATCTTCATCATTCACCACCAACTGATGGAATCCTAATATAGACCTAGCTATAACATTTAATATTCTAATGAATTGAAACTAGAATTCACTTTCTTATATTCCCAATGATCTTTTAGATTTATAGTTTTAGAGAGTTATGTCATGAATCTTACATAAAAAATCCTTATATATTCATAGTGGACACTTTTAATCATTATCAATTTTTCCCATATTATAAAACTTTTAAAATGGAAAAAAAATATTTTCATGAAAAATATTCATTACTTTCAACATTAATTATTCTTTTACCCTTCCTAACATTAATACTTATGAAAATATATTAAAAACATGTTATGATCACAAAAATATCCGTCATAGACATAAAATGAAAGAAATAAACCAATAGTCTGTGAATACTTAAAAAATATTTCCTTTTTGAAAAATGAAATTTAGGTTTAAAATAAAAATTCTATTACATAAAAAGTCACCTTCTCCACCCAAATAATTTTATAAAACATTTCATAAGAAATATTAAAGGAAAAATAATACTCATAAGGTTTCTTTGAAATAATTAAAAATTAATATTAAATATTTTTCACAAAGTTATACTTTTCAACCTTATAAAGTGTCATATACATTCCTTTACCTTGTGAAATCATAATATTTCTATAAAAACCCATAGTAATAATAGATATATTATATAGGTAACTTGGGTCATCATTTTCATATTAATATTACATATGAAGTTTCCAGCATGGTTACACATGGAATAACCAATACAATTATACTTTGAGTAACCACCATGATTACACTTGATATAATCATCACAATTATACAAGGAATAACCATTACGATATATTCTCATAATCTATTAAGATAAACCAATTCGGTTAAATTTTTTATTTTAAATAATTCATTGGAGATATATAATGGGATCATGCACTACTAGTTAATAATAGACCCCCCCCCCCATTTTCATAAACAGTGACCAATAACTATAACATAATGATAATATATGAAAGATTTTACTCCAAAAATAATCTATGCACCCATAAGAAAACATTTTTAGATATTGATATATCCTTTTCCTTTAAAAACTATTTTGAAAATAACCAAAATATAGTGACGTGGTGTTTTTATTGAAAGAAAACTTGAAAATTTTTAAATAATCCTAAAATCCAATAAAGGTTACGGCAGCAGAAAAATGTGTTGTCACTGTATATGTTAAAATGAAACATTCCTTTTGTATTTTATAAAGAAAGTCAAAACATTTCATAAAAAGATTATTTTTGGAAACCATTGAAAGAAACTAAAAGAAAATAAAATTTTCCTTTATAAATAATATTATTTCTATATAAATACATCCATAAAATAATTTTAAAAATATGTAAATGTAAGAAAAAGTTAGTTTTACAAGAAACTTTAAAAGAGGATTTTTAAAATAAAGTCCCTTAATGTGAGTTTAACTCATCACGTACGTTATTTATCTTCCTAAATAATAAACAAATGTTAATTATTTAATTTATTAAGAATATTTTTATATTTATTATTCTTTTTTCATTACATATTACTATGTTATATACAATTACTTAATCATATAAGTTCACTTTGGTTGTTTTGATAAAATTTGATACATATGTTCAAAATAACTTTAGTAAGCTAACCGTAGTCAAAAAGATCATTATTTCATCATATAAAAAATAATAATCATTACATATTTATAATTTTTATACATAAATTATGCCTTTATATAGAGAAATTAAATATAGTTTTGAAAAATGAACAACGTTACAATCTTGGAGATGGTAGGTCATACGTACTTATGAGTAACGTTTCCATTTTTCAATGATAATTATGGAAAGAAGGTAAGTATTATTTTATTTTTAGATAATGTTAATAATATAAAAATTATCATATTAATTCTTAAAATATACTCATATAAATGATCCATGTGATGTGGTGATAAAAAATTAGTCACATTACTTAGTGGAGGTGGTAGTCCACACGTACACACGAATGACGTTATCAGTTTTCAGTGAATGGAAAGGTAAGAAGGTAAATTATATATTATAATTTTATAAAAAATTATTCCATAAATATCATATATAAATATTAATTCTATCATTATAATACATACATGAGATATGGTGATGGAAAATGAATTACATCAGTTCATAAGGTGGTTGACTACAACAAACAAGAATAATAGTTTAATTTCTCATTTTACGGAAGAGGAAATTGATATTTTTCATGAAATTAAGATAAAAAAATATTAATATATGGATTATACTAGTATTATTATTTTATAATGGTTGAGTAATATTTTAAGGATGTGTAAGAATAAATAAAACTAAAATACGTGGTTAGAAATTATAACTCTTCTTTGGAAAGTATCATTTGATTAACACCTTAAGACCTATAAGGTTGTTATTTTGCTTAAGGTTACAATTCCTAATGGCCCAAAATACAAGGTAACTATTTAATAAATTCATTCCTCCTAATTAAAAATATTAAATTCATTTTTAA
Organism: Viscum album; assembly: GCA_963277665.1. Lineage (NCBI taxonomy): Eukaryota > Viridiplantae > Streptophyta > Magnoliopsida > Santalales > Viscaceae > Viscum > Viscum album. Next base: position 1,305,058,724 of record OY728127.1, read on the forward strand.
AAATTTAAAACACTAAAGTGGTATCATTTAATTTAAAATTAAACTGGAAAAACGCAATAAAAAATAGTTTATTCGAAAAATTACCTTTTAAGTATAAAATGATTTTATGCTAAATTAAAGTACATAATTCATTTTAAAAAGATTAATTATATTATTTTAAATAAATAATACCTCATTAAATTTTATAGCCAAATCAAAATAGAATTTTACTATATAAATACGTTAAAAGAAAACACAGTTTTCTATAAAAATTAGCATTTTCACTGTTCATTGAATAATATAAATTTTAAATAAATTACAAAAAAATCATCATAAAATAATTTTTACATGATGAAATAAGAAATGAAATTAATTTTTTAAAATTAAAATTCTATAATTTTAAAATTAATCTTTTAAATAAACCATATAATGTGTAAATCCCAATTTTTTTAGAAAAAGTTGTTTTGTTTTCACCAAAAAAAATTGTATAATATTTTTATAATTAATCTAACTCTATAAAATCTAAATAATTCATATATAAAAAAATTTATAAAAAAATAATTGGTTTTTTATATTCATTCCACCTTTTTAAAATTGTATCGTCATGATTTTCTTCACTTATTAAACAATTGGGGATACATTTCCCTCATAGAATTTTCAAATTCCCATGTTTCTTCTCCAACCATATAGTTTTTCCAAAAAACATAACCTGGTGAATTTCCATATTCCACAATACTTGTTCTCTACAGTCAATAATCAGAATAGTTTTTTACTCATAAGAAAGGTTCTCTTCTAACTAGACAACCTCAAGGATCAAAACTTAAGATGAATCTAGAATATACGTTCTTAATATCAAAACATGAGAAACATTGTGTACCTAATATAAAATCAATGATAAGAACACTCAGTAGGAAACTAATCCAAATTTCTCTAGGGTTTCATATGGTTCAATAAGCCATGTACTTAACTTCCCCTTTTTTTAAAAACACATAACACTTTTTCATGGAGACACTTTAAGAAAAATATGATCACCTACCTCGAAAGAAATATATTTTCTATGGTTATCCGTATAAATTTTTTGACTAATCTGAGATATCTATATATGTTACTAAATTACCTTCACCTTATTAGACCTTTTCTCCAATGATTATAGTCCCATCAACTTCCTTTTACCAAATTAATCTCAAAACCCTAGAGTCTGACATTTCATTCCATATAATGCCTCAATAGGTTTCGTTTGTATACAAGAATGAAACATTTTATGATAAGAAAAAATAACTAAAGAAATAATATAATCCCAAATTCATGGGTAATTCATTTAATAAGAACAAATCATTAGTTTTAAAGTATGAATCATTTGTTCATACTACCCATTATATTGATGATGAAAAGTTGTACTAAAATTTAATTCAGTTTCCAATGACTTCTGAAATCCTTTCCAAAAATTTAAATAGAACCAGGAATCACGGTTAGATACAATGGAGAGAGAAAATTCATCTAATGCAACTATGTCCTTAAAATAAACTCAATAAAGATAATATAAATACAGGGTATCTCGAATGGTATAGAAACATTCATATTTAGTTGATTAAACAATAATAACCCAAATTGAATTATTACCTCAAGATATCTTTTAAAATCCCACTATGAAATCAGTGGATATATTTTCCAATTTACACTTTGGAATAGAAAAAGGATGAAGTATCCCCTTAAACAATTATCCTTCTGGTTTAAAATATTTAAATGTTAAATATTTCATAGAAAAATAAGAAATATTTATTTTCATTCCATCCAACCAATAAAACTATCAAAGCACTCAGTATATCTTAGTACTACCAGGATGAATGGAAAATAGTGAACAATGAGATTTACTAAGAAATTATCTCTTAAAATCATAATCACAAGGCCCACATAATCTCTTTATAAACCTCAAAAAATAGTCTTTATCAATGTTAGATTCAGGTAACTTTCCCTTATTAACAAAATCTACCATTTCCTGTGACTCACAGTATTCTTTTTGAGCATTCTTAATTATTTATTATAAAAAAAACTTTTACTGAAACCTGAAACAAAAGTGGGTAAGTTAGTATATCCACAACTTAAAGTCCAAAATTCATAAAATAATTAACCAAAGGGTCATGTTATAAGCATAACATGGTCAATGAAGCATTATTTATCTAACTCAAAGAATCAAATAATTTGTTTTATTTTCCAAGTTGATAATAAATTGTGCAGTCATATTCCATTATTAATTCCATCCATCTCCTTTTCATTAGGTACAACTCTTTTGATTGAATATATATTTCAAACATTTATAATTAGTATATATTTCACCCTTGTATCAATTTAAATGATGTATCCAAATTTTCAAAGAAAAAAACTAGAGCAGCTAATTCCAGAACAAGTGTAAGAAAATTTAACTCACAAGGTTTTAGTTTCCTAAAAGAAAAAGAAATTACATAATCATTATACATGAGGACACAACAAATACCCTTCAAAAAAGCATCACTATAGATGAAAAATTTACCATTTCTAGATGGAAGGTCCAGAAATATTGTTTTTACAAATCTTATTTTTTGTTACTGGAAATAGTCATCAAATTATTTTGTTCAAAAAATTTAACTCATTTTCATGTTAACTTAGTCTGTGGGCTAGATAACCATGTAATGTTTTCAAAAAATTGCTAATAATAGTCTGCTAACCCAGGAATGATACAAATCTAAGTAAAATTTGTAGGACTTTTACATTCATCAACCACTTTAGTTTCAGTAGGATCAACTACTATGGAATATTTATTTATAATGTACCCAAGGAATGAAATATTTTGTAACCAAAAATAAAATTTATGAAATTTTCTATATATTTTTTTCCTTTCAGGGTTTGTATGAAAATCCTTATTTTATCCAGATTCTCATAAATATTTGAATAAATAAAGATACCATCAATAAAAATAACCAAATAAATATCCAAATATTCATGGAAGACTCTATTTATAAGACTCATATCAAGTATAAAACTCTATTTTTAGTGTGACATCCTCCTTAAACATTAGCTTATAGTACTTGAACCTTAATTCATCCTTTGAAAAATATTGAGCTCCATAGAGGCGGTCAAACAAATCATCGATATGAGGCAAAGGATACTAATTATTAATTATGATGTTATTCAAATCTCTATAATAAATGATAAGCCTCATGGATCAATATTTTTTTATATAAAAAAAAGAGCACACCATGGTGAAGTTCTAGAATGAATGAAACCTTTATAAAGTAACTTCTGCAACTTATTTTTGAATTCTAGAAGTTATACTTGATCCATTTGATAAGGATTTTTTGAAATTGGATTTTCATCTAGAACTAATTCAATAATAAATTCCTCTACTGATCAAGTATAACACTAGGAAGATAATTAATAAAAACATCCAGGTATTATTTTACTACTGACACACCATTAATTTGATTTATTCTTTTATTTTCAACAATATTTTAAATATAAATTTAATTTCTATATTTTAAAATTTTCCCAGCTTCTTGAAAAGTTATTAAAGGTATGGGTAAATTCTTTTATAAAAACTGAGACTATTTTTAAAAAAACATCTTTAGATATACAATCTATCTTAGAATGGTAAACATAGAGCTAATCTATATGATTAATAATATAAAACTCTACTAGGGGAATGAAAACGAGGTTTGAAAGAAAATACTTTCTAAAAATGAAATAAATATTATTATAATTTCTTTTTAACTTACTACTTCCCTCAAGTGTTTTTACCATAAGTTTTGGATTTATTTCTAGGGGTGGAAATTATAATTTACATGAAAATTTCTCAGAAATGAATGAATGTGTATACCCAAAATCAAGCATGACATTAGAATAATTTAAATAAATAAGTAATGTACATGATACCACTTCATTTTACAGTCTAACTTATACTGAAGTATTTGTAAATTATTTAACCACACCTTTATTCATATATTATAGTCTCTTCACATTATTTGAATAACTCTTCTAACAACTATGTGTATAATGATCTATCTCATTACATTTAAAAAAATTTATTGACTATTTATCATAATTTTTATTACCACTGCCATGATATTTTTAATTGAAATTATGAGACATATTCCCAACATTACTAAATATAGAGAACTTATGAGACTTTATAATTCATTCCCTAGAGTAATTTCTATACCAATTTTCAAAAACTGAAATCATAATTTTCTTACCATCAAATTTCTTTGATATATTCTTCCATTTTCCTGCCACTTGAACCTCTTTTTATACTAACCTGAATAGCCTGAGGGACTTAATTTTTATTAATTTTGGATAACCCCCTTTCAAGGGATGAGGGGGAACCCTTACAAGGCCCGTAGGCTCAGAAATTACATGGCCCATAGGCTTAAGAGATTACATGACCCGAAGGTCTTAGGGAATTCAAACAGACTATCTACAAGGAACTTCCCCTCCCTAGCATCTGCATCATGATAATAGCTCTCCACTTTCACATGGTTGTCTGACTAATCTTCCCATACAAGCACAGGCTGGTCTCGATGGCATAGTCTTACCCTCTCATTTTGACAAATCCATTTGTCTCTGCTCTGGTGAGTGCACTTTCTCTGAATCCTCTTTCGGGACTGATCCTTTTTTTTTTGTAGTCTGTCTGGGGCAAGAAGCTAGTGCACTTTGATATTTTGACTTTAATCCTAAGTACAATTGATTAAACTTACTATTAAGATCATTGATAAAATTTGGTGTGTGTTTTTAAAATTAGTTTAAGTTTTTTTCCTACATGGACACTGTATATTCCTCCTTTTTTTCAATTCCAAGAATTTATTTTCCATCCTAATTCATCCATCCTTGGTCAAATATTTTTCCAGGAAAATATTCTTAAATTAATCCATTTCAAAGGGATCAATTTCTTTTATTACCCATATATTATTCACCATTGACCACCACCGATCGACTTCAACTCAAAATGGGAAATATAAAGAGGTAACATTTTATGATTTGAACATTCCATGAAATATAATATCTTTTATAGGTATTTAATACACCCCCCAACTACTACTTGGTCATAATATCCACTAAATACAAGAGGGTGTTGTCTCATAAAATATTCCGCACTTAATATGTTCCTATAACACCCCATGTATTTGAAAGGAAAGATTATGTTCAGTAGATTATGTGACATGTAAAATTCCAATGAGATGATAATATAACACCCTGATACTTTAAATTATTTTCCCCTTTTTAAATAAACTCAATTTCATCCATAGCTTCTAAAATAAGTAACCCATTGTCTAAATGATCCGTAATATAAAAAATCATCATAACCTAGCCATTAAATTGGAAGTTATGAGTAGTAATAATTAGATTATAAAAATTATATTTTTTGATAATGTATAAAATAAATTCAATGGTTATCTGTTGATTAAAATAAAATAGGAATCATTTTAAATAAAAATAATTTTTTTCCTGAAAAACTATATTTTTCTAAAAGGTGGTTTATTTGTGCTTTGTGAAAATAATTTAAAATTAATTTTTAACAATTTTAGAAAATTAATTTAAAAAATAAACTCCATTTTTTAAATCATCATGTTAGAATTACATTTGAGATAATTTTTAGGTTTTTTCTTAAAATAGTAATTTTTAGATAAATAGTGAAAAATATTATTTTTTATTGAAAACTGCCATTTCATTTAAATTATTTACAAAGATAAATTATGTATTAAATTAATTTTAAAGTACAATTATATCAATTATATTAAAATATAACTAATTTAGGATAGTATAATCAATTTCATAGAAATTTTAAATATAAAAACTTTCTCAAATTTTGAAAGTTTTTCTTTTGGAAAACCTTTTTTTTACATGTCTACAGGTTTATTTTAAAATTGATTTTTTTCACTAGTGTGAATTAAATATGGAAAAATGGATTCCATATTTTGAATAAAAATATTTTATGTTATCTAATAAGTTAAACTTAATTTTTTACCATAATTAATAGCGAAAAAAATAAAAATTATTTGTCGCAATTAAGGTAAAAATGGGTTTTTTGGGGGTTTAAACAGAAACGATAGGGGATTAAAATGACACAAAACTTATCTAATTTATATTTTATGACTATATTTACACCATATAACATCTATGGTTTTGATTTGATCAATTTTTTATCCTTTTATCATGAGGAAATTTTGGATACACTATATTCTTTTTAAAACATACAAGTGTGTCTTTTCCCCCACTTTTAAAAGGCCACCCCCTATCCTCCAATATTCACACATCCAAAATCCATTGGTTTATAAAATAACTATTGTAGTATCATTAATTTTTAAAAATATTAAAAAAACCTCTTACTGATAATTTATAAGTTTTTTATGTGAAAATGTTATTTTTCAATAAAAAGATCTTAATAAATATTATTATTATTGTTTTAATTATTATTATTATTAAATTGAGAAAATAATTATTGTCAAAACACTATTTTGGTCATAACTCCTTCTTATGGTGTCAGTTTGATGCACTATCAGTGGCATCATAACCCTAAAATTGAGGCGGTAATTTCAACACTAATGTTGAATATTTAATTTGGGCTCGTGTTACAGGTCATGAAATTACCAATATGATAATGGGTTGATGCAAGGAATTAATAGGAGATATTAATAAATAATTTATGTAATTAATAAATATTACTAAATTGACTGATAAAAATTATTATAAATTAGATGTGGGGTGGTGAGCATGGAATGGGTAGGAATCCCATTATTTTTTATGCTTCTACCCTCTATTACTCTCACAATCTTCTTTTTTATACTGTTATTCTAAACTTCAATCCTAAATATCATATTCCTTATTGATTGGATTGACATGCTGTTAGTTTCATTGGATTTTTATTGATGAGAATAATTTTAATCCAGTTTTTTTTAGGCATAAAGGAATCATTGATGCATGATAATATTTCTAGTTGGTGTGTGAACACAGTTTGGGTAATGACACCTTTGAATAGCATTGTCATTGAAGTTGACGACTTTGGGGTAGGAGGTTCCTTCAAATTTGGATCCATATATATATATATAAATATATATATATATATATATGATGTCATCATGATGTGATGTTTATGTTGGACTAACCTAGGATTGGGATGAATTGAATGTGGGTGTGTGAGTATCCATGGTCGTACTTGTCTATGTGTGATTATCCTGACTTTTATCTTTGTGTGACTTGTCATTCCTTACTTAGACACATGTTTTTGTGTGTGCATAGCCTATGTAATTATGTTACAGGTATCAATATACTCAAGTGAAGCACTAAGGTTAGGATTTATGTGGCTCAGTTTCTAGATACCCAACCTAGCATAGTCATAATATCCTTAAAGGCGGACGTGGTTACCCCAACAAAGGGGAATTCATAGTAACTAGCTAGAAGATATCAGTCATTTCTTCTTACGTACTAGGGTTGTGGGTGTTTTAAAACATTATGTATTTCAGGGATGTATAGATGGACGATACTAGTCTTTGATTCCTACGGACTTGGCTTGTGGGTGTTTAAAAATGTTAGGTAGTCCAGGGATGCATAGATGATAGATACTGATAATTGCTTCTTACAAACGTGGGATGTTGGCGTTTTAAAAGTTAAGTGGTCGAGGGATGCTTAGCTGATAGATTTAGGTCATTACTTCCCACATACTTGAGATGGGGTGTTTTAAAATTTTAATTGGGTTAAGGATCTACTTGATGGAACATGAGGCTTTCCTGTAACAACCACCAGTGGGGTGGGGTGAGCCTTGTTGGCTCGATGGAGGTACATAACTTCTTGAATTTCTTACAGACAATGAGTCAAAGTAGGTGGGGACGATGTTTGTTGTGTCTTGGTCAGCACATGAGAATCGACACATGTTTGTTTTCTGAGTATTTACTTATTTTATGATATATACTATTATATATATATTTTGCACTTATTGTAAGGATACATTGGTGGTGTCCTACTGAGTCTTGTACTCACACCCTACTTAGGCATTTCAGTGCACTTGTAGATTTCATGACCAGAGATCCAGCGACGGGAAAGGGCCCTATGACGGACAATTGAGAGGTGGATCATAGAGCTAGAGAAGATCAGGATAGACACCAGAGTACCCAACGTATGGTTGTTTATTTATATTTATCTTGTTTTTGTCTACTTCTTTATACTCTGTACATTCTTACCACTTTGGGAGATCTTATATTTATTTCATTATTTTATTTCCTCATTTACTATGATTTTTTATTATTTGATTTATTCATTCTTATTGATCCTATGATGTGATATAAATGGTTATTCTTCCAAAGGTTTCACTTGAGACCCTCACTGCTAGTCAGCAACCTCTTGCGTACGGGGAGGTGTGCATGAGGTCATGTAGCCTTCCTACTCAGACCCGGTGGTTCGGGATGGGATGTTTTAAAAATGGTATCAGAGCATAAGGACTCACTAACTAGTTTCTTATCTTGTCTTGGATTGGGACAAGGTAGACCTGAGTTAGGATGGTTGGGACTCGAGCAGGGGAACTATATCAGTGTCTGGCCAGCACTGCATAGTAGACCTCTGAGTTTCCATAAATGGGGAATTTTTTTTCCATTGATTAAATTCTCCATGGGTGACTCACATGATATTATATGTCATTTATGAGATTTATCGTATATTCATGCATCATTAATAGAAACATAGGTTCAGATGACATTTACATACCTATTGTTGTGATGCATATTAGTTCATTAATTAAATCCCTTGATTTTTACTATCTGTATGACATAGTTTCTCTCGTGTGATATATCTGGGTTGTTATGTTGTGTGATATATCTTTATTGGAATTAATTATTAAAACTAATTATTTTTTGTGTTTCTATATATAGATATATATATATATATGAAAACTATGACTGATGTGAATATATTAATACAAGGGTTAGGTCTAGGAGGGTTATACTTTGGGTCGCGGGTAGACTCCTAAGGAAGCTTCTATGTGATCCCATAGACTGGTTGGACTTGTTATATTCCTAATGTTTCTTCTATTATAGAGATTTGGAATCAGTAGTATGATTTTGAAGATCTGTGGTCTGAGTTGTTTGAGAAAGACCCCTAGGGATACTTCACTAGGATGCGAAGTCGAAAGAGGGTTAGAATTGTAATATCCTAAATTTTTAAAAATAATAAAAACCCTCTTGTTGATAATTTATAAGTATTTTAATGTGAAAATGTAATTTTTCCATAAAATCGCTTAATAAAATTTTTTAATGTTCTTATGTAATGGTAAAAACTCAAATGAACACCATGGAATATTCTATGAAATATTTTAGGATTCAAATTCTAAGTTAGTGCAAAATTATGAGGCCTGCAAACCCTCAACACAAACTAAATTAAACATATTAAATATATTAAATTATTTGTTCAGAATTTATCCAAATTAATTGGATAACTCTCAAATGGTGTGTTATATTATAAATCAAAGACCACTATTAAGTCTGGGATGAGATGTTTACCCTGGGTAGGGTATTATATTTTTGATCATCGGATAAGAATAAGTTATTTAATATTTTTGTTATATTTCTTATGAAAATAAATATACATCTCACAAATAGTGTGTCGTGTGGGAAATTTGAGACCACTATTAGGTCCAGAATGCGGTTTTTACCCTAGTTGGGGTGTAACAATTATAAATATTGTATGTTTGGATGGATCACTCACGATAAAACCCTTTTTATTTTAAATTAATTATTTAATCTAATTTTTAAAATAATAAATAATTAATATCTCTCAAATAATGTGTCGTTCGAGAAATATGAGACAAACATTTGGTCTAGAATTGTGGGGGTTTACCCTAGTTGGGACATAAATTCTATGTGCATTTGGTGTTAGGTTTTGTTTAATTTTTTGGGATAAATAATTAGTTTTATTTAATTATTTTAAAGTAATTTAACCCCTAAACACACGTTTCAAACTCCATTATTGTCTGTTGAAGATTTTTCAAAACTTCAATTTCACACAGTTTTGACCAATTTAAAATATGCAATGCATTAATGGGAGAAAATTAAATATTTCCTCCATTAACATTCAGATGAAGCATAATATTATTTTGAAATGTTAATGCTGATAATGTTGAAACATATTTAATAATAATAATAATTTTTTTGTTCTAATTTTTATTATTAAATTATGATTACATGTATTTTAATATTTATTGGGTATATAAAAATATTATTATTATTAAGTGTATTATTATTATTATTTTTTGTCAAAAAAATTAATGGAAAAGTACATGTATAATTAAATATTATTTTTCACTTAAAGTGTGAATGATGTTTCACTATGTCTGAATTCTTTTTTGATCAATATAATAGTGGTGAAATTATCACCCAATGCCAAATAAATGAAAATGTGGGGTTAATATTAATTTATTAACTATTATCGACATTTAATGAATGTTGTTGGACAAAATTTAACTGTGAACGATAATTTGTATTAATAATAATTATTGTTGTTATTATTATTATTAAATTGAGAAAAAAATAATTATTTTCAAAACACCATTTTGATCATAAATTTTTTTTATAGTGACAGATTGATATGCCTTCAGTGGAAGCATTACCATAAAACTGAGACGGTCATTTCAAGACCAATATTGAATATTTATTTTGGGCTCATGGTACAAGTCCATGAAATTTCAAATATGATGATGGGTTAGTTCTTGGAATTAACATGAGAGATTAATAAATAATTGATGCAGTTAATAAATGTTTCTAAATTAATTGATGAAAATGTATTATAAATTTTATTTGGGGTAGTGTACATGGCATGGGTAGGAAGTCCATTATTTTTGGCACCTCTCCCCTCTCTTACTCTATATATCTTCTATTTTTTCTATCCTTATAAACTTTAACCCTCAATATCTAATTCTTTATTGATCATATTGACACTCCATCAGTTTTTTTGGAATCATATCGATGAGTATAATTTTAATCCAAAGTTTTTTTTGAAGGTAATAAGGAACCCTTTATATGTGATCATATTTATGGTTTGTGTAAGAACATGGTTAGAGTAATGGCACATTTGAAAAACATTATTGTTGATGTTGAAGACTTTTATGTATGATGTTACTTCCCATTTTGGGATATATATATATATATATATATATGATGTCATCATAATGTGGTGGTTATGTTGGAATAATCTATTCTTGTGATGAATTTCATGTGGGTGTGTGAGTAGCCATGATCATACTTTTTTGTGCATGATTATCCTAACTTTGATCTTGGTGTGACTTATCATTCCTTTATATGAGGTGATTCGTTGTGAATATCCTATGTAATTGTGTTTTAGGTGTCAAGATACTCAAGTGGAGCATTGAGGTTGGGAGTTATGTGGCTCAGTGGCCAGTTAGACAACCTAACGCAATCAAAATATCCTTAAAGGTGGATGTGGCTATCTCAATATATGGGAATTCATAGTAGCTAGTAAGAAGATATTGGTAATTTCATTCTACCGACTCAGGTCATGGGTGTTTTTAATGTATAAGTGGGTCGGAGATGCATAGCTGGAAGATACCTATCATTTCTTCCTATGAACTTGGGTCATGGTTGTTTAAAAAGTTTAAGTAGGCCGAGGATGCATAGATGATATATAATAATCATTACTTCCTATAGACTTGGGTCATGGGTGTTTTAAAAAGTTAATCAGTCTAAAGATGAATAGCTTATAGATACTGATCCTTGCTTCCAACGGACTTGGGCCATGGGTGTTTTAAAAGTTTAAGAAGGTTGGGGATCTACATGGTGGAACATGAGGATTTTCTATAACAACCACCAGTGGTGTAGGGTGAGCATTGTTTCCTTAGTGTAGGTACATAACTTCTTGAATTTCTTACCGGTAACAAGCTGAACTAGGCTGGGTCAGGGTTCATGGTGTCTTGGTCAGTGCACAAAGACATAGAACATATGTGTTTATTGTGTATTTACTTATGTAATTATATACACTATTATATATATTTTGTGCACTTATGGTAAGGAAGAATTGGTGGTGTCTTACTAAATATCATTCTCACACCCTACTCTGTCATTTTGGTGTGCTTATAGATTCTGTGACCAGAGATCCGGTAAAGGGAAAGGGCCCTATGGCTGATGGTTTAGTGGTGGAGCATAAAGCTAGAGAGGACCAGGACAGACACCAGAGTACCTTACATATGGTTTTTTATTTACATTTATCTTGTTTTTGTCTACTGATTTATACAATGGACAATCTTTCCACTTTCGGAGGTCTTAAATGTACGTCATTCTTATGTTTCCTCATTTACTCTGATTTTTTATTATTTTATTTATTTATTATTATCAATCCTATGACATGATACATAGGATATAGCATTCAGAAGGTTTCACTTGAGACCCTCACTACTTGTTGGCAACCTCCTGCATACGTGGAGGTGTGCATGAGGTCATATAGCATTCTGGATTGGACCTGGTGGTTTGGTTCAGGATGTTACATAATGCTATCAGAGCATCTGGACTCACTAAATTGTTTCTTCTCTTGTCTTGGATTGGGATAGGGTGGACCAGAGTAAAGATATTTGGGAATCGAGTAGTGGAGAAATGTTAATGCCTAGCTATCACTGTGTAGAGGACCTCTGAGTTTCCATAAATGGGAAAAAATTGTTTTTACTGTTGATTAAATTAACATTGGGTGACACACATGATGTTATATGTGATTTTTGAGATTTATCATACGTTCATGCATAATGAATAGTCACATAGGTTCACATCACATATATATACGTGTTTTTTTTCTTTATAGTAGTTCATTAATTAAATTACTTTATTTTTACTATCTATTCTGGATAGTTTCTTTTATGTGATATATCTATATTTCCATATTGTGTGATATATCTTTATTGTAATTAATTATTTAAACTAATCATGTTGTTTTTTTAGTATATATATATATATATATATATATGAAAAATATGACTAACGTGCAGGGATGGAGATAAGGGTTAGGTTTAGAAAGTTTATACTTTGGGTTGTAATTATACTCTCAAGGGAAGTCTTTATGTAACCCCATAGACTGGTTGGAATTGTTATTATACTAATGTTTCTCCTTTTATGGAGATTTGAAAGTGAGAGCATGATGTTCAAGGTCTATGGTATGATTTTTTTGAGAAAGACCACTAGGGATACTTCTCAGGGATGAGAAGTCGAAAGAGGGGGAGAATTATAATACCCTAAACTTTTAAAAATAATAAAAACCCTCTTGTTGATAATTTATATGTATTTTTATGTGAGAATTTAATTTTTCAATAAAAATAACTTAATAAATATTTTAATGGCCTTGCGTAATGGTAAAATCACAAATTAAAACATTATAATATTCTATGAAATATTTTAGAAGTTATATGTTGAGTTAGTTCAAGATTCTAAGGTTTTCAAACACTCAGTGCAGACAGAATTAAAAATATTAAAAATATTAAATTATGCATGCATGATTTATCTGAATTAATTGGATAACTCTCAAACGATGTGTTGTATGAGAAATTAGAGACCACCATTAGGTCTAAGACACTGTGTTTATCCTAATAGGGGTATTACATTTGGGAGCATTGGACATTTTGTCAGGCTTCTCATGAGAATATGTTTTTTTATATTTTTATTAGATTATTTTTCTAAAATTAATTAATATATCATAGATTGTGTGTAATATGAGAAATATGAGATAACATTTAGGTCTGAAACATGGTTTTTACCCTATGCGGGGTATAAAATTTATAATCTTTAGACGTTTGGATGGCTTGCTCGTGATAAAACCCTTTTTATTTTTAATTAATTATTTAATCCAGTTTTTTAAATAATAAATAATTAATATCACTTAATAGATGCATCGTTTGAGATACTCGAGACCACCATTAGTTCTAGAATGAGGGGTTTACTCTAGTTGGGACATAAATTCTATGTGAAATGGGCATGAGGTGTCATTTTATTTTTTGTGTTAAATAATTAATTTTATTTAATTATTTAAAAATAATTACTCCCCTAACATCATTCTCTAAACTCCATTATTTCCCACCAAATATTTTTCAAACCTTCAATTTTACACCAATTTGACTAATTTAAAATATGCAACGCATTAATTAGGAAAAATTAAATATTTTCCCATTAATATTCAGGTGAAATATAAGATTATTTTGAAACATTAATGGAGACAATGTTGAAACATCTTAAACAATAATTATTTGTTTTGTTACTATTATCATTATTAAATTATGATCATAGGTATTTTAATATTTTCTATGTAGATAAAAAAATATTATTAATAATAATTGTATTATTATTATTATTATTATTTCAAAAAAATGAATGGAAAATACATGTGTAATTTAATATTCTTTTTCACATAAATTATGAATGATGTTTTTTCACATGTGAATATTTTTTTTTTGATCAATACAATATCAACAAAGTTATTACCCAATACCCAATAAATGAAAATGTGGGGTTAATATTAATATATTAACTATTATTTACATTTAATGAATGTTTTTCGTGAAACATTAATGGTTAAAGATACTTTATAAGAATAATAATATTTACCGTTGTTATTATTATTATTAAATTTTGAAAATAATTGTTGTTAAAACACCATTTTGGTCATAACTCTTTTGTATGGTGTCAGATTAACATGTCGTTAAAGGAAACATGACCCTAAAATTGAGATAGTTATTTCAAGACCAATGTTGATTATTTAATTCACGCTCATAGTACAGGTCCATGAAATGCAAAATATGATGATGGGTTGTTACATGGAATTAATATGGGAGATTAATAAATAATTTATGTAATTAATAAATTTTACTAAATTGATTAATGAAAAGATATTATAAATTGTATTTGGGGTCGTTTGCATGGCATGGGTAGGAAGCTCATTATTTTCAATGCCTCCCCCCTCTCTTACTCTCTTTATCTTCTTTTTTTTTTACTATTATTATAAACTTCATTCCTCAATATCTTCTACATTATTGATCGGATTGATATACCATTAGTTTTTTAGATTCGTATCAATGAGTATAATTTGAATCCCAAGTTTTTTTTAAGGAAACATGGAATCCTTGACGTGCAATCATATTTTTGGTTGGTGTGAAAAAATAGTTTGGGTAATGAATCCTTCTAAGAACATTATTATTGACGTTTAAAAATGTCAGTTAGGAGTTTCCTTTCCCTTTTGGGCCATATATATATAAGATATTATCATGATGTGATGTTTATGTTGGACTAACTCATGCTTGTGATGAGTTTCATGTGGGTGTGTGAGTATCCACAGTTGTACTTGTTTGTGTGTGATTATCCTGACTTTGATCATGGTGTGACTTATCGTTCCTTACTACAACACATGTTTTTGTGTGTGCATATCATGTGGAATTGTGTTGTAGGTATCAAGATACTCAATTAAAGGATTTAAGTTTGGAGTTATGTAGATCAGTGTCCAGATACCCAACCTAACACAGTTATAATATCCTTAAAGGTGGATATGGATACCCCAGTAGAGGGGAATTCATAGTAGCTAGTTGGAAGATATTGGTCATTACTTCCTACAGACTTCGGCCATGATTGTTTTAAAAGGATAAGCACTCCGGGGGTGAATATATCGAAAATATAATTCATTTATTAAATGGAATTGGGCCATGGTTGTTTAAAAAGGTTAAGTTGGTCGTGGATTCATAGATGATAGATAGTGGTCATTGCTTCCTATATACTTGGGTCATAGGTGTTTTAAAAGGTTAAGTGGGCCTGGAATCATAGTTGATAGATACCAGTCATTTCTTCCTAGAGACCTGGGTCGCGGGTGTTTTTAAAGGTTAATTGATATAGGGATCTACTACTGATGGAACATGAGGCGTTCCTGCAACAACCACCAGTGGGGTGGGGTGAGCCTTATTTCCTCAATGGAGATACTCAACTTCTTGACTATCTTACCAAAAATGAGCTGAAGCAAGTGGGATTGTGGTTTGTGGTAGCTTTTTCAGCCCAAAATAAATCAAGACTATTATCTTTACTGATCATTTACTTATTTGATGATATATTTATATATATATATATATTGAGAACTTATGGTAAGGACACATTGGTGGTGTCTTGCTGAGTATTATACTCACACCCTACTTGATAATTTTGGTGAGTTTGTAGATTTCGTGACCAGAGATATGGAGAAGGGAAAGGGACCTATGGTGGACAGTTGGGTGGTGGAGCATAGAGCTATAGTGGATTGGGTTAGACATCGGAGTACCCCACAGAAGGTTGTTTATTAAAATTTATATTGTTTTTGTCTACCATTTTATACTATAGACAGGCTTACCACATTTGGAGCTCTTATATACATGTCATTATTCATATTCTACATTTACTATTATTTTTTATTATTTGGTTTATTCCTTATTATTGATCCTATGAGATGATACAGATGGTATAGTCTCCCCAAGGTTTCACTTGAGACCCTCACTGCTAGTCGGCAACTGCTTGCGTATAGAGAGACGTGCATGAGCCCATGTAGCATTTCGGCTCGGACCGGATGGTTTGGGTCAGGATTTTACACCTATAAAAATCCAATAACAAATTTCCTTCTATCATCTATAAAGCCTTGTTTTGGTCATAAATCAATTCTAGGAAGGCTTTAGGTATAAACCTAAATGGGCTCTTGAAAGAAGACATAAAATCCATAACATGCATTCCAATTTTATTTTTCCTCCACATACTTAAAATATTATTAAATAATGATGATATAATATCCTCAATATATTACATATAATGAGATGTTTTTTTGTTATGGTCATTTCCTAAAACCATCTCCTCTTCTCTCAAATTGGAAACTAAACTGATGATCATGTGTATGGTGTACAACCACCTCACGAACCAACGTAATTCATTTTCCAACACTGCTTTTCATGGATGGATATAATTATGTATATAATGATTATATATTCTATTTATTATATAATAATACCTTTTTAATTATAATATCACATACTCCTTCTTACTTTACATTCTTTAAACAATACAATAATGACGCTTGTGTGTATGGAGGACTACCGACTCGCGAAGTAATGTGATTGGTTTTTCACTTATGCTTTACATGGGAGGTGATAAGAATTAATTTTATTTTGATATATGATATTTATGTAATATTGATAATTATTGAAAATAAATATATCATATACTATCTAACATTACCATCCATTGAATAAATGATAATGGTATTCATGTGTATAGTGGACTACCACCTATCGAAGTGATGTGATTCGTTTTTCAATTATGATTTTCATGAAAGTTAATAATTATTATTTTTATGTGTATATATAATATTTATTACCTATTAATAATTCCTGATAATAAATATATCATAAAATATCTAACCTTACCACCCCTTGAATAAATGATAACTTCATTCTAGTGTAAGGCATACTACCACCTCACAAAGCGATGGGATTCATTTTTTCTACTGAATCACATGGATGGTATGTGTGATGGTATTAAAAAAATTAATATTATTTTTATGATATAATTATAATCATTTAAAGATATAATAACACTTACATTCTTTCCATCACTATCTACTAAAAATGGAAACTTTTATCAAGTGTACATACGGCCTACCCTCTTCGTCATTGTAACATAATTCATTTTCGTAACCATATTTCATGATTGGTTTAAAAAATTATAAATCATGTATAAAAGTTATATTTATATCATGAATATTATTCTTGATATGATGAAATAAAACTCTATTATACCTTATTCAACTTAACAAATTGATTTTGGTTATACTAGATGGGTATGATTAAAACATTTGACGTGAAACTAAATGACTAAGTAATTAAATATAACATGGTAATAAATAAAATAAATGGAATAATAAACATGAAAAAGGTTTTTAAGAAATTAAATGATTAATTTAATTTTATAATTAATTAAAATAATGAATTCATGTGATGATTTGAGCTTGAGGTAGGGGTCTTTCTAAACACCCTTTTCTTCAGGTTATGGAGTTTCTATCTCTAAATCAATTTACATCTCTTTTTAATGTTATGTAATGCTTGTAAATTCTGTATATATTTCTCTCACATATATACCTAGCTTATTCACCATTACTTTTATGTGGTAATACGTTCCTTATGATCATTTCTCAATTTCCATCATTATAAATTTTCCATTGATTATGATATAATGAAATATTATGCAGCCCATTTTCTTTCCATGGGTAATTATTATGTTATGCCTTATAATTGATTCCTTTATGAGTCACACATATATCATGAACATTTTATTATGGTTTCCCCCATATATAACTCCAATTAACTAGGTAAATCTTTATCCTCACGAGTCAAAATGTATGAGATTAGAGAGTAAACCTAATCTATTATGGGACTTTTTCCACCATGTGATATTGTATAGGAAATTAGTATTAACTCATTTTTATGTCATTTTATATGTTATTTCAACATTTAATATGATTTCATGATATCATAACACCATTATATTTATGTTATTATTCCATTTTATTACTCATGTTCCTTTCCGTTTATGATATTATGTTATACCATTTACGCGCATGTTATTTCATCTTATCATGTTATTCCCTTAATGGGATTTTTAGATCACCCATTTCTTTATGTATTCCCAAATTTATCCCATGTAGTTTTAGGAGATAAAAGTTAATTTAAGGGATCATTATAGAGAATTAAATAAGGATGCAATGTTTTATGATCTTTTTGATGTGTTATGAACATAGTCTTCCAAATACACTTGGCCTTTACAGTCCACGTGTTATATTAATGGATATTAATGTTTAAAAATCATGTAATAATATGTGTGAAAAGGCTTTGGTCACTATAGTTGGTATCATATGAAAGTTTTAGTTATTATTTGGGTCTATGATAAGAAATATTTAGTGATAAACCTATGGATAAGTCTAAGGATAATTCTAAGTATATGAAAAAATCCTAGAATATTTGTAAAGTATAGAGTGAGTGGTTTCTGAGATACTACATCCCTATATGGATAAAAAATAGAAATGGTTCTGGAAGAGATATACATAGGGGTAATAACTCCAAAAAGGAACATTAGGATTGACTCGAGCGTTACCTAGAAAATGACAATGGTCCTTATTGTGCGCTTATTTGGACACTCCCAAGGGATATATTTTAGAAATTCAAAAAATATTTACGAACCATTATTAAGTACATAAATTAATTTTTTGGTTATAAAATATAATTGGAATCATTACCATGGATAATTTAATTAAAACATATAGGCCCATAATTTAGAACATACTTATCCATCCAACATTATGATTTTTATTAAAAGAGGAAAAACAAAGCATTACAAAAAAGTGAATCGTCCTAGGGGGAAAAGTAATATAGCCCAAGGTAATATCACCATATTAGGTTCACCCCCTCTGGTTTAAGCTGAGAAACATTAGAAAGGCAACAATCCAAGGATCCTGGAGGTGCAAGAGAGGCTAGATAGTTCGCTACTTTGATCCCCTCCCTCCACGTATGTGTTACTCTAACATTATTGTTAAGAAGAAGATAAAAGTCCTCGTGATGTAAGAGATACACCAAGGAATGGTGACTTTACCTTTTAAGGCATCATGAATAATCATGGAGTCATTTTATACTTGATTGATTATTATTCCCCTCTTGTTGAAAATGGAGAGGCCAGTGAGTACCACATTAGCCACCACCCGAATAAGAGTGCCACTCCCATAATAAGCCGAGAAAACCAGCACCACACTCCCCCGGGTGTCCAGAACATACTTATCATTTATAAGTTAATCTTATGTTTACAATTTTCCCTTTGTATGTTAATGTACTCTCATATTTTTTTTATTTCTATTAGTTTATGATAGGAAATATAAGAAACCATGGAAACAACAAACTTAATAGTAAATGTGATGATTCTTCCAATTATATGCCTAATATTATGGGTGTTGGAGGTGAGAACTTCATGGAAATACTAGATTAACTAGATCAAGATATGAATAAGAACATGAATCAAGAGTAATTCTCTACTCCTCCTAATAAGGATCAAGTTGAATTTGAGTCTTTTATGAGACAAAGTCCCACTACTTGTAGTATATCTTATGATCCACTCATCACTGAACATTGGATTAACTTTATTGAGAATATATTCTCTATCCTCTAATTCGCAGAACAATAGAAAGTTGTATTGGTAGTTTATCACAATAAGGGAGAAGCTAATTAGTAGGGGAAACTAATCGAGAATACAATGTATAAAGATTATATTTATTCCATTGAATGGGAGGACTTGAAGAAAATATTTTTCAATAAATGTTATCCTTGAACCCCCCATCTTAAAATAGTAAGGGATTTCATCAGTTTGAAGGAAAAGGAAGAAGATTCTACAGGGTAATATGGGGAAAATCCCCAAGGATTTCACGATACGCCTTTGGATTTTTTTTATCAGCAATAAAATTAAGGTGGATAATTTATTTAGTGGGTTAAATCTGAGTCTAAGAAATATTTAGTTATTTGATACTTTGAAAGCTGTAAAGAGATTGTTTATTGTTCCCTCAAAGTTGAGGTAGAGATTAGTGACTCTTAGTGGTCTCGTGGGACTAAAGACAAAAAACATAAAATGGATTTTTCTTTGGGATTATCAAAAGATAAATCCCATGGGGGAAAGAAAACTCAACATCCCACTTAAAAAAGGTGTGGGAAGAAGAATCCCAAATACTAATAGAGGGGAACCAAAATATGTATAAATTGTGGATAAGAGGGGCATTATTCCAATTAGTATTGAAGAAAAATGAAGAATACTTCCAATAAGGAAGAATAAAAGAAGATTCGGATAAACAATATGGCTACGGTATAGTGTTTTAACTAGAAGTAAAATGAGTATTATGCAAGAAAACACCCCAAACCAAGTGTTGTTAGAGAAAATCAATGAAAACAACCTCCAATGCAGTAATTATGGTCTCGTGTTATCACAAATTTTTAGGTGGACATGGAAATTGATGTGGTTACATGTAAAATAGTTATTCATTAATAATAAAAAACATACTCTTTTCTACACATTATTTCAAATGTTGTAAGTTTAGTATAAGCATTCATACACCACCCCATAACATGGGGGTTGAGCTATCTATTAGAATAGAAAATAGAAAATTATTACATCCCCAATATATAACTCTTCTTTAGTCTCTTTTTATGGACTGAACCTTCTATAAAATATAATCTTACTTCCTTTAGTGTAGTTTGATAATATTTTGGGAATGTATTGGTTGTATTTATAAAAATACAACATTAACTACCTTGGGAGGTATATCACACTTCACATCCCAAGTCATCCTCCAATTATGTACAAGTGTTAGGAGGAGGATGAGTCTCCCCTAAAATATTCAGTTCATGAATGGATATTATTTTCTTATAAGAAAATCTCAAATGATAGAGACATATGATATAATCATGATTGAAGACATTCCCATTGTGAAATATTATATTTATGTATTACCACTATGAGTTTCGTTTTCCCCATCCTGACCAAGAGGGTGAGTTCCCAATCGAACTTATACCGAGATCTCTATCCATATCAAATACCCCTTATATAATGTCCAAAATTGAGTTTGAAGAGATGAAGAAGTAGCTACAAGAGAATCTAGAAAATGGGTTTTTATGAATGAGTAATTCACTATGAGGCATGTCAGTCCTCTTCATCAAGA
This sequence comes from Viscum album, assembly GCA_963277665.1. Taxonomy (NCBI): domain Eukaryota; kingdom Viridiplantae; phylum Streptophyta; class Magnoliopsida; order Santalales; family Viscaceae; genus Viscum; species Viscum album. Next base: position 1,305,080,450 of record OY728127.1, read on the forward strand.
ATAAGGATGTTTAAATGTGTCACTGTATTGATTATCATGAACTCAAAAAATAGATAAAAAGTATACCCTATCTCAGATAAATGACTTTTTCAATCAACTACATGGGGATTAATATTTATCTAAGGTGTACCTTCAATTAGGATACCACCAAGTGAATGTTAAGAAGGAAGATATTCCCAAAACTATCTTTCAAAAAATTTATGGATACTATGAGTTTATATCGATGCCCTTAGGACTAACTAATTCTCTAGATATATTTATGGGATTAATTAATAGAGTCTGAAGAGATTACCTTGATAAATTTGTGGTAGTATTTATAGATGATATTTCAATATAATTCAAAATCAAGGAGTATTATTAGGATAATTTGTATATTGTTCTTAAAACATTGATAAAGAAGAATGTATATGAAAAGTATATTAAATGTGAGTTCTGGATGATGGATGTATCACTATTAGGGCATATTATCACTAGTAAATGGATATATGTGGACCCTTAAAAAACAAATGCAATCAAGGACTGTCCTTGGATAAAATTTATAATGGAGATCCATATATTCCTTGGACTAGTTGGGAATTATCAATTATTTTGAAAAAACATTTCACGATTGTAAAACTTGCTAACCAAGCTAACTTGGAAGGGGAGAACTTCTTCTAGACTAGTGAACAAGGAGTTAAAAAATAGGCTTGTCACTATACCAGTCCTCACACTTCCCATAAGTGAGTAAATCTTAATGGTATAAAAAATTCTTAAAAGAAGTTCTTAGGTTGTGTATTGATGCTAAATGAAAAATTGATAGCCTACGCCTTAAGGAAGTTGAAATTACATGAAAAGAATTATCCCATGCACGATCTGGAGTAAGATTGTGTGATCTTTACATTAGAAATATCATGGAATTATCAAGATGAGGATAATTGTAAACTATATACAGATCATAAGATACTCAAATATATATTCACACAAAAGGATATAAATATGCATCAGTGAAGACAGTTAGAGCTGATCATGGACTATGACTACTCAATCTATTTCCATCCTTGAAAATAAAATATGGTGGAAGATTATTAAAGTAGGAAGGATCCAGTAACTTCATAAATTTTCAGAATTGGTAAGGATCCAATCTTCTTATACTTACAAAGGATGGATATTGGATTCAAAAAGGAAGGAATGTCATCATTCCTTTATCAAATTATTTTTCAAACATCCCTCATATAGTAGATGAAGCATTCTCAAAGAGATGATGTGGATATTCAAGATGTAAGATTTGGTGTATTAGAACCAACTAGTTTTACTTTGATTACATGGATATTTATTATTAAATATTTTTCATTGTTCTACATGACTATGATGTAATAATGTCCTAGAGAATTTGTTACATCGATAAGGTCATGGAAGTTCCCTGCTATGATGAGAACATTGAAATGCTATAAAAATATTCTTAAATATAGTTTTATGCTTGGATGACATGCTATGATGGGACACATAGCATGCATACCATCATGTGTGAGTAATCTTAAGTAGATGAGAATTCCTCTGATTAAGTTCACACTTGGTAATCTCCAAGATAGGAGATTATGAGAATGAACCTACTAATTTGAATTCTGTATGTTTTGGTGTCATCAGATATTTCTATCTACGAGCATGTATAATGATCCTTAGACTTTAAGATTATCATTAATACATGTCACAACTCGCACACTTGGATTTACTAACAAAAACTATTATGCAGATAGTTGGAGGGAAGTAGGGCATGTTGGGTGCATCATGAGTGACACATTATTAATGGATAGGTCGAGGAAGGATTTGTACCTTCCATTTATGGAAGTTGATATCTCATCCCTTTGATTGAAATAGAATCATCTTGCGAAATTCCATGTCCATGGTGTAACGATGAGTTTATTTCAGGTAGTCAAAGAATAGCGTATCAAGCATAAATGTTGATTACACAATTATGAAACCTACTTGATGAGATACTGTGACAAAGGGATTATATTACACTGTGAGTGTTCGTATGTGGATGTTGTTGTTGTGACTTTATGTTCTTTCTCTTGGGTGCCTTGACCCGTTGCTTGATAATACTCTTGGACTTTAAGCAAACCCACATAATGACAACAAGAAATAATCCTAGAGGGTCACACACTAAGTGTTTCTGGTGGTCTTAGTTAAATTCTATTTGAATTTAATTAATGAAATAAATATTATTCTCAAGACCGTTGAATAATTTTATTCAAGTTAAAATGATATCATAAATTAAATAAAATATATTTATTTATTTTTATTGAACATTTAATCGATATTTATTTACTAATTTTTAAATAAAATATTTATTTAAGAGAATAATTTATTTATTTCTTTATTTAGGTGTTCAATAAATGGAAATGGAGTTCGATCATACCAAGGTCAGTCCGGTAGTAAAATAATTATTTTCAAGATGGTAAATAATTATTTAACTAGTTGCCACAAATTAAAATAACGTTGATATTATTTGGGGATGTGGAATTTTATTTATAATTCTGTTTTGTGAAAGTTGGGGCACCATAAATAATGACGCAGTATTATTATTAAATGCATGGGTTTTATCTAAGTTCATGAATGTAGTTAATTATTTCTATGAAATTAAATATTCTAACAGAAATTCAATGTTTGTAAATAGGCAAGTGCCCCTATTGTGCCAAATATACACCACATGCCTGGTGAATTGATATTTATTAAGCCAAAAAAATTCTCTCTCGAATCTTCTTCCCTCCCATCTCAAGAACGAGAGATGTTTTTCAAGACCAAAGAACAAGTGATCAAGAATGACCGACACAAGACACTCGTTTTCCACGCTAGCACCCGGAGAACGAGCGGTGTTGATCGAAGGCCATCGGAGCACGTGTGGATCACCGCTAGAGGGATTCTAGTTTGTATCCTTACAAGCGCAATGAGATAATCTGGAAGGGTCATTCCGGATGATCAACATCATCAAAGAAGAAAAATACCAAAGATCCTGGAATTATTTTTCTTTAGGAAATTAATTAAATTAATTATAAACATGATGTGCAAGATCCTCTCTAAAGGTTTCGAGCCTTTTTTTCTTTATCTAAATCTTTGATTATATTCTTTGGAGATAGGCATTCATCATCGTATTGATCCCAGAATAATCATTGATCATGGTAATAATCAAACATGGGTCTCATCCCAACCATGCTTCTTCTGTACCTAGAACCTTCACAAGAGAAGGTGGAATCTATAAGTAAAGGGGAATCCTCTGATCTCAAGATTGATGAAGAAAGAATTGGGTCATGACTATGTGTACCAATAAACCATGAGATAAATACTACTAGAAATAAGATCTATACCAATTGTTTTGGGAAAACCGTTGGTATAGTTCACTAATATGGACATATACCAACGGTTTCGCAAAAACCGTTGGTATAGGTCACTAATTTGGACATATAACAATGGTTTTGGACAAACCATTGGTATAGGGGGACCTATACGAATGGTTTGGGGAAACCTATTGGTATAGGTCACTTATATGGACCTATACCAATGGTTTTGGCAAAACTGTCGGTATAGGTCCATAATAGAGACCCTATACCAATGGTTTTTTCCAAATCGTCAGTATAGGTCCCTCCTATACCAACGGTTTGTCCAAAACCATTAGTATAGGTCCCCCTATATATTTATGAAATTATGTTCACAAAAGTCAAGTTAGGTTAGTGGTTAGGTTTTTCAATCATAAACCGAAGGTACTGGGATCAAAACCAGCGTAATGCTTCTTTTTTGAAATATATATACCAACGGTTTTATGGAACTGTTGGTAATGATTTTTCATATTACTTATACCAACAGCTTTGAAAACTGTTGGTATAGGTCTATACAAACGGTTTTTTCAAAAGAGTTGGTATAGACTTATCCCCACATCTTACTAGCCAACGGTTCTCCTAACCATTGGTATAGGATATACCAATGGTTTGGAGGCCTATACTAATGGTTTCAAACAGTTGGTAAAGGGTATTTTTCTAGTATTGAAATAAAGAGAAATTGAATGATGCACACATTCTGACATTTTCCATCTACCCAGGGAGCACAAATATGTATAGAGATATCTAAGAATACTGTTGGTGGGACAATATGAAGAAGTAGATCATGGAATATACATCAAAGTGTCTCTTATGAGAGCTAGTGAATACTGAAAGGAAAATTTCTAAGATGATGATGCACCCATCACCCATGGATTCATGGAAATGGGATAACATCACCATATACTTTGTTACTGACCTTCTTAAAACATCAAGAGGAAATAATTCCATATGGTTTTTAGTGGATAATCTTATAAAGACTGATCACTTCATTAAAATTCAATAGTAATTCTCACAAAATCATCCTATGAGGATATAAATCAAATAAGTAGTGAGGTTGTATAGAACACCATTATTGATTATATCTAACTTAGATCCTATATTTACCTCCATGTTCTAAAAGAATGATAATCTGGATTTATATATACATATTTTATACATTTATTTAAGGTTTAGTCATACTTTATTAAATAATTAATTAGGTTTTGGTTGGTTTTTTCAGGAATTAGGAACTCAAGACTTAAAATAGGAGCCGTTGGAAAAATAGAAAAAACTAATATTACACATCGTGAAAGTAGTTGATGTTGTGTATCCATATTTTATAGAAACCATATGATCCAAAATAAAAACCATGAAACTAGTACATGATGTGAAACTAGTACATGATGTTCATTCATTAAATGACATGAATTATTCAAAATTTCCACCTGCTGAAGATACAAGATGTGCAATTTGTGAGATATGAGATCTCCAAAAACATTTTCTGATCTGAATTACACGATGTGAATTATAGTTGAATTTCATGTAAGTATTGAATTATAATTCACTTATATAATTCTTATTATGTGATCCGTTTATACATCATCATCCATTTGGTTCTATATATATGCAAGCACCCCTAATATGGACAGAGACTCAGATAGAGTTGACTAAAGTTATTCTTTTCTTCTTTATCATTCTCTATTTTTACCAGAACTAATTTTATTTCTTCTATTTCCCACTTTATCAATCCTCTTCTACTATTTAACATTCTATAATTATGTATTTCTCATTTCCTATTCCAACGTCATGTTTTAATTCCAATTTCCATTTTATTTCAAATTGTTGTTTTGTTATTTATTATTCATTTAGTCAAGTAATTATTTGATTGACTGTTAATTTTTTCATTATGGATTTTGTTATTCTAAACTATTTATTTATAATGTCAATCATGCATTCTATTTAACTTCTTTCAATTAATACCATCATGCACGGCTAATATACATAGTGTTAGGGGTCAAGATTAAGTGTGTGATTTAAACCTAATGAATTTATAAATAAAAACATGGTTAATAATTTGGCTAGTAATTATATTAAAAAAAATTACCTCATTTTTTTGTTTAACCCTGATCATGGGAAGTGTAATATAAGGAACCTGACCTAATTGGAGTTTATTAGGCTGGGACTAATAGCATGTGATGCTTTCTACCATTATAGATAAGAGTAATTCATCTAGGTTTTTGACTATTTGTGGACCAAGAAGTAGTTTCAAACTTAGGTATTTAAAATTGGATTGACCAAAAACAATAGGTGACATGTGTACTACTTCATATCTGAATCCATAGGACTATCCCAAGATAGATTTAGGATTATATTTTTCCTAAACCTTGAAGGTAACCTTGATCCCTTTCCTATTTCCTAAATTTAAAACTCAAGATACCTAATTCTTAATAAAACCAAACCTAAGAAAGTACATGAAGACTCATTATATAAGAATCTAATATCCAGGTTTTCATCCTTCAAGCTAGTCCATGTGGGTTTCACTCCACACAGTCATTATTTTATGCCTTTGAAGCTAGAGTAGTTTAGAATTATAAATATCCAATTTTATAAATTCCCATGTAGAATTTATGACATTGTGAGGGCATGCCAAAGAGCCTCCAAAATGTTTTAAATACTGAGTTGAACTTCATTATGGATTATCATCCCCAAACTAATGGCTAATTTGAGTGAACTATTCACACATAGGAAAACATGTTGAGAGTATACTCTATAAACTTCAAAGAAGGTTGGGATCAATATATTTCTCTATTGGAGTTCTCAAACAATAATATATTTAAATAAAGACACTAAATTTCCATATAATAATACCTTTTTTATTAATATAAGTAAAAAACATTCATTTTGGGAATAAGTTGGTGAATACAAGTTATTTGGAACTGAAATGGTTTAAGAGATGATAAAAAGGACAAGATCATTCAACAGCACATTAGGACTACTGAAAGTTGATAAAAGAGATATGTTGATAATCATCGATGAGACTTGGAGTTCAAGGTTAGAGAAAAAGTTTTTCTCCATGCATCTCTATGGAAGAGAGTCTTGAGATTTAGGAAAAATGGAAATCTAAGCCCTTGGAACATCGACCCCTTTGAGATTCTCTGTCACAACAGAGATGTGGATTATCAAATATCACTCCCACCAACCCTTTATCAAGTAAAAAACATATTCCATGTATCCATATTGAGTAAGTACATACCATATCCCACACATGTACGAAATTTATAAGTGGTACAGTTGGAAAATGATATATCTTATGAAGACCTATTGAAAAAGATCTTGGACTGTAGAGATAAAGTTCTATGCAACAAGAAAACTTACTCGGTCAAAGTGTTTTGGTGAAATTGCACATTTTAGGAAGAAATATGGGAGTTGTAATATATTATGAATCATAATTACCCTCACTTTTTTAATCTTCAATGTCATATAAAATTTCAATGGCAAAATTATGTAAAGAGAAAAGGATGTAACACCCGATGTTTTTAATAGGGAAGACTATTTTTGATAGAATATGAGACATAAAACACTAAAATTATAGAATAATATAACACCCTGTATAAGGCCCTAGCCTTAAACCTTACTTAATATTGAGTTATTACAAGATTACACATTGAGGATCCTTTTAGGTTTAGAGTTTTAGAGAATTAGATCATAAAACTTGCATTACATTCCACATTTAAACAAAGTGGTTACATAAAAGATAGTATTCATTTCTCCCTTCAATGGAAACATATTTAAAATAAAACATGGATTCTTTCATGACACTTCCTTGACACTATCATCATGTCATGTACCATTCCCTTGACCTGTGAAAAAAACATTTCAAAAACTTGGGATTAGAATAATAAGCTCAGTAAGGGTTATAAAAAAATATGAACTAAAAACATTAGTCCATGCATGAAATAATACTTTACTCATAAAACATAATCACATACCTCATCAAGTCATGAATTAATCATAGAAATCATATGACATAAAGGTATCTTTAGGCATTCATAACATTCTTACGTAGGGAGTAACCCTCTTGGTTATGTTTGGAATACCCATCATAGTATATTCCTCAAATCTCTTCGGAGAAACCCTAACATTTAACTCATTCGCGTTACCCAATGAATTGGAGAGCTATATTGGGCTCACCCACCCTTATTTTATCACGGAACCACCCGTCTTCATAACAATGCCCAAGAACCATAACATAATTGTATCACATAAAACATGCATAAAGCAAACATAACATTTCCACATTTCAATCACAAGATATCAATACCACACATTGATATAATAAAAACGTTGTCAAAACCATTTTCAATACCAAAATAAAAGAAAGGTAAAACATGGTATTTACTTTTCATTTAAAAAAATTTATGTCTTGTAGAGGAAGCCAGAGCTCAAATAATGGTCACAGCGGCGGAGAAGTCATTGTCGCCGCATACGTAGGACAAAAAAACATTCTCTTTTATCATTTAGTAAACGCTTCATATAAAAATATTCATTTTGAATAAACGTAAAAGTGAAAGGGGTTTATACATCGTACAAAATAAAGTTGTTTATAAAACAAAATATGCCTCAATGAATGGAGATTGAGACGAAGTCCCTTAAAAAGTTCATTTTTAAATAAAATAGATCTATTATGTGTATTAAATATATATACACATAAAGAAAGTATAAATACAATATAGGAAATAATAATATCATGACATAATTTGAAAATAGGAGATTAACCCAAAGAATAGAAATTGGGTTAAGAAGTTCCCTTACCTCATGTCCGACTTGACTCGATCATTCTTTAACCTCCTGAATAATAAACTTGAGTTAATTTATACTTTCTTAAGAACCTTTTTCAAGTTAATTATTCCTTTTTTATATCACTTATTACCATGTCATGAACACTATGTAATTATTAAAGTTAATAACGGGCGTTTTAACGATCATTGGTACTTGAGTTAAAAATAAACTCTTTATAATTACAAGTTGTTCATGTGGTAAAATATCCATTATATCCAGAATTATATTCATGATTTAGATATCATATATGTCATATATATCCAATATATACATGCATTTATAATATTACATAACATTTAGAGGTAAGAAATGAAATGCACCGTTCATGGAGACGGTAAGCCGTACGTACGCATGAACGCTACTTCCATTTCTATTTCTTATGTAATGGAATTAAAACATAATGATACATAATATTATTATAATTCCAGTATGGTATCATGTATAATATCATTAAATCTATCCTTTATATGTACCACATATGGTATTAACGAATCAAATCACTTTGAGGGGGCGGTAGTCCGCACTTCCTAAAATGAAATTATCAGGTTTACCCACAATGGAAACCATAAAGGAATGACACAAATGAAAAATACAAAATCATAAGGAAAAAATAAACCTAATATATATCATATATAAATATAGTGTCATCTTAATGGCCACATTTGAAGTTGTTATAAGAATATTGAACAATCGTCGTTTTGTGAGGTAGAAATTCACCATCCACAGAAACAGTATGCTCAATAACCATTCGATGTACATGTGTGTAAGTGTATCTCAAATACTTCTTATAGAAACATTCTAGTATATGTAAGATACTGTTGTTGTTATAAAATAAAGGAATAAAAATAGTTTAGGGGGTTGGAGAAGCAAAATAAAACATAAGAACACAAGAGAAGACATTACCTTAAAAACGGGTAACTCTTTTTTATTTGAGCTCAAAGGCTTCCTTGGGAAGACTTCTGCCCAAAGTGATGTTTCTAGTAGTAATAGAGGGATGTGGAGAGACTAAATGGGCAGGTTTTGGCCAAGCCAAAAGCTTGAGAGCTGTGGGTATGGAGTTAGAGGTGGGGGCCTTTTATAAGAGGAGAGGAGGGGCACTCTTGGAAAGGTATAAAATGTTACTTTATTTTCAAATGAGTTTCGGATTTTAGAGGTCCCACATTGATTTATTTTGAGGATAAAGTGATAAGGGTTAGAAATATACTCATCCAATAGGTTTTTGAAAAGTGTAAGTTCTAGATTTTACATTATCTTTTCATTTTATTTAAATCGTTAAATAATGAGGTAATCACTGCATCATCATGATGTCATAAATAATTTAATTTATTTAATGACTAAAAATTAAAAAAAAATACTATGATGTAGGAAATATTTTTAAATTTCCAATGAATATTTATAGTCCAATAGATCATTTTTGTAGACAAAATTAAAAATGTTTTACTCAGGTGATACATTCTTTGTTATATTTAACTTTCTTTAAAAAAAAGATAAAAAGTCACTTTCACACAAAAGTGATTCCATGGGGTCCCCAAGTTTGGCACAAGGAATCCCATGGTCGGCCATGAGACAACCAGTAGTATTAGGACACATTTTGGGGTCATTTTTTATTATTATGATATTATTTTATTATCCTTAACTACCCGATTACTAATTAATCAAGATAATTAAAGATAATTACCGTCGTTACTATTCATAATATTCAAAAACAAGAGTCTTAATTACATAATTTGGACCTTATGATTCCAAATATGTAATCCATTTTACTAAATTCTAAACATATAAATTGAAATAATTAATTTAAAAATAATTCTCGTTGTCAAAACAAATAGCGGGGTTTTTTGAAACAATATCTATGAAAAGTTTGGCACTTGTTTATGCCCAATTCCAAAGTGAAATTAATCCCAATGACCACCATTGGATTACATGGTAAAAATATTTTCTATTTACACTTTAAAATCAATTAAAAATATAATCTAACCATATAATTAAATTAGATGAAAAAGCAGTTTTGATGTAAAATACAGTATTTTTCACTATTCATTAAAAAAATGAACATTGTCAGAAAAAATACCAAAACATTATCCAATGTAAATTTCAATGTACCAATCATAAATAGTAAGTTTATTTTGATAAATAGAACTTATAAAATTGTCAAAAGTTTTATTTAAAAATGGTTTTCCATCAAAAGGCAGTAAAACAATCTTTTAAAAATATTAGTGTATTTCATGCGTAAGATTGGATTTATTCTCATTTTAAGCCTCTAAAACACTATCTAATTCATAAATAGACATAAATAAGAATATCTATTATTCATTACTTACTTAGGATGTTATACCCTTCCCCCTTTAGAAAATTTTGTCCCCTCAATTTATTTACTTATCGAATAAGTGGGGGTATTTAGCACTCATTGCATTTTCAGATTCCCATGTTGCCTCTTCAACCATATGGTTTTTCCAAAAAACCTTTACCTGATGAATCACCTTATTCCATAACACTTGCTCCCTGTGGTCAAGAATCTGGACCAGTTTTTCCTCATAAGATAGGTTCTCTTCCAGCTGAAATACCTCTGGACTCAAAACATGAGATGGATCTGGCATATACTTTCTCAACATCGAAACATGAAAAACATTGTGTACCTGAGATAAAATCGGAGGTAAAGACACTCAGTAAGCAACTGATCCAACTCTCTCCAGAATTTCATATGGTCCAATGAACCTTGGACTCAACTTTCCTTTCTTACCAAATCGCATCACACTTTTCCATGGTGAAACTTTGAGAAAAACATGATCACCTACCTCGAAAGATAGATCTTTCCTCCGGTTATCCGTATAACTCTTCTGCCTACTCTGAGCTGTTCTCATGTGTCTCTGTATCAGCTGAACTTTTTCTGACAACTATTCTACCAATTCTGGTCCCATCAACTTCCTTTCACCGACTTCATCCTAGAAAGCTGGAGTTCGACACCGCTTCCCATATAACGCCTCAAATGGTTCCATCTGTATACTGGAATGAAAACTATTATTATATGAAAATTCAACAAAATAAAGATGTTGGTCCCAAAATCCATGATAATCCATCGAACAAGAACGTAGCATATCTTCTAAAGTCTGAATTGTTCGTTCTAGCTGCCCATCTGATTGAGGATAAAAAGCTGTACTAAAATTTAATTCAATACCGAACGAATTCTAAAGGCCCTTCCAAAAGTTAGAAGTAAACCTGGGATCACGATCAGATAAAATGGAGAGGGGAACTCCATGTAACCTTACTATATCTTTAAGATAAAAACGAGAAATTTTATCTAGGGAAAAAGTATCTCGTATAGCAAGGAAATGAGAAGATTTAGTCAAGCGATCAACAATAACCCAGATTGCATTATTACCTAGAGGTGTCTTCGACAATCCCACAATGAAGTCCATGGATATATTCTCCCATTTCCACTCTGGTACTGGTAAAGGATGAAGCATCCCTTTTGGTAACTACTACTCTTATTTTACCTGTTCACAAGTCAAACACTTCACAGTAAAATCAGAAATATCCCTTTTCATTTTGTCCCACCAGTAATACTTCTGAAGATCTCTATACATCTTAGTACTTCCTGGATGAACTGAAAATAGAGAACTATGAGCTTCACATAACAACTCTCTCTTCAACTGTGAATCACAAGGCACACACAATCTCTTCCCAAATCTCAAAACACAATCATTATCAATGTTGAATTCAGGCAACTTACCCTTCTGAACCAGCTCTACCCTTTTCTGTAACTCACTATCTTGCTTTTGTGCTTTCTTAATTCTGTCTGATAGAGAAGATTTCACTAATACCTGAAACAAAACATAAGGACATCCTGCACCAACAACTTCTATGCCAAATTTCATCAAATCCTTAACCAAAGGAAAATGTTCCAAACGCAACATTGTTAATGAAGCATTACTTTTTCGACTCAAAGCATCACCCACTTTATTTTCTTTTCCCGGATGGTAATGAATTGTACAATCATAATCCTTGATTAATTCTAGCCATCTCCTCTGTCTCATGTTCAATTCTTTCTGAGTGAATATGTACATTATAATTTTTTGAGCGGTATATATTTCACACTTTACTCCATACAAATGATGCCTCCAAATTTTTAAAGTGAAAACAACAGCAGCTAATTCCAAATCATGTGTAGGGTAATTTACCTCATGAGTTTTCAACTGACGTGAAGCATAAGCAATTACCTGATCATTCTGCATTAGGACACAACCAATTCCTTTCAATGAAGCATCACTGTAGATAACAAACTCACCATTCCTGGAAGGTAGTGCCAAAACTGGAGCATTCACCAATCTTCTTTTCAATTCCTGAAAATAATCATCACATTCTTTTGTCCATAAAAACTTAACACCCTTCCGAGTTAGCTTAGTCATTGGACTAGATAACCGTAAAAAATTTCTAAAAAACCTTCAGTAATAGCCTGCTAAACCAAGGATACTATGAATCTTAGTTAATATTTGTGGGCCTTGTCCATTCTTCAAAAACCTTTGTTTTTTCAGGATCAACAGTTATCCCATCTTTATAACCAATATGACCAAGGAAAAACATTTGTTGCAACCAAAACTCACACTTTCTGAATTTCCCATACAATTTATTATCTTTCAAGGTTTGCAAAATAACCCTTAAATGTCATTCATGCTCCTCTTTAATTTTAGAAAACACCAAAATATCATCAATAAAAACAACCAACATTTTTCACCTGATTAAAATGAGTCATCACTATAGTAAACTGCTCAATTCTGATTCTGACCATCTCAGTATGCTGATTTGGAAGGTCATTTCCCTCAGTATTCCTTCCCAAAAAATCTTCTCTGTTTCCTCTATTAAAAACCATTCTTAACACTGAAATACCTTAGGTGAAGCAACATGCTAATCTTCAAATGCTATATTATCTCAATTTTACCATAAAAAAAATATTTTTGGATAATCATTTAATAGAATTATAACTCCTAAAGTTATCTAAACTGACCTCTGATACCAACTATAAGGCCCCAGCCTTAAACCTTACTTAATCTTGAGTTATTACAAGATTACACATTGAGGATCCTTTCAGGTTTAGAGTTTTAGAGAATTAGATCATAAAACATGCATTATATTCCACATTTAAACAAAGTGGTTACATAAAATATAGTATTCATTTCTCCCATAAATGGAAACATATTTAAAATAAAACATGGATTCTTTCTTGACACTTATTGACACTACCATCATATCATGTACCATTCCCTTGACCAGTGAAAAAAACATTTCAAAAACATGGGATGAGCATAATAATCTCAATAAGGGATATAAAAAAATATGAACTAAAAACATTATTCCATGCATGAAATCATACTTTACTCACAAAACATAATCACATACCTCATCAAGTCATGAATAAATCATAGAAATCATATGACATAAAGGTAACTTGAGGAATTCATAACATTATTATGTAGGGAGTAACCCTCTTGGTTACGTTTGGAATACCCATCACAGTATATTCCCTAAATCTCTTCGGAGAAACCTTAACGTTTAGCTCCTTTGCGTTACCCAATTAATTGGAGAGCTATATCGGGCTCTCCCATCCTTATTTTATCACGGAACCACCCGTCTTCATAATAATGCCCAAGAACCATAACATAATTGTATCACATAAAACATGAATAAAGGAAACATAAAATTTCCACATTTCAATCACAAGATATCAATACCACACATTGATATAATAAAAACGTTTTCAAAACCATTTTCAATACCAAAATAAAAGAAAGGTAAAACATGGTATTTATTTTTCATTTAAAAAAAGTTATGTCTTATAGAGGAAGTCGGAGCTCAAATAATGGTCACGGCGGCGGAGAAGTCGTTGTCACCGCATATGTACGACAAAAAAACATTCCCTTTTATCATTTAGTAAATGCTTCGTATAAAAATATTCCTTTGGAATAAAAGTAAAAGTCAAAGGGGTTTATACACCGTATAAAAGAAAGTTGTTTATAAAACAAAATGTGTCTCAATGAATGGAGATCGAGACGAAGTCCCTTACAAAGTTCATTTTTAAATAAAATAGATCTATTATGTGTATTCACTATATATACACATAAAGAAAGTATAAATACAAGATAGGACATAATAATATCATGACATAATTTGAAAATAGGAGATTAACCCAAAGAATAGAAATTAGGTTCAGAAGTTCCCTTACCTCGTGTCCGACATGACTCGATCGTTCTTTAACCTCCTGAATAATAAACTTGAGTTAATTTATACTTGCTTAAGAACCTTTTTCAAGTTCATTATTCCTTTTTATATCACTTATTACCATGTCATGAACACTATGTAATTATTTAATTTAATAACGGTCATTTTAACTATCAATTGTACTTGAGTTAAAAATAAACTCTTTATAATTACAAGTTGTTCATGTGGTAAAATATCCATTATATCCAGAATTATATTAATCATTTAGATATCATATATGTCATATATATCCATTATATACATGCATTTATAATATTACATAACATTTAGAGGTAAGAAATGAAATGCACCGTTCATGGAGACGGTAAGCCGTACGTACGCATGAACGCTACTTCCATTTCTATTTCTTATGTAATGGAATTAAAACATAATTATACATAATAGTATTGTAATTCCAGTATGGTATAATATATAATATCATTAAATATATCCTTTATATGTACCACATTTGGTATTAACGAATCAAATCACTTTGAGGGGGCGGTAGTCCGCACTTCCTAAAATGAAATTATCGTGTTTACCCACAATGGAAACCATAAAGGTATGCCACAAATGAAAAATACAGAATCATAAGGAAAACATAAACATAATATATATCATATATAAATATAGTTTCATCTTAATGGTCACCTTTCAAGGTGTTAGAAGAATATTGAACAATCATCATTTCGTGAGGCAGAAATTCGCCATCCACGGAAACAGTATGCTCATTAACCATTAGATGTACGCGTGTGTAAGTGTAGAATGAATCCTTCCTATAACAACATCCTAATATATGTAATATACTGTTGTTGTTACAAAATAAATTAATAAAAAGAGTTTAGGGTGTTGGAGAATCAAAATAAAACATAAGAACACGAGAAAAGACATTACCTTAAAAACGGGAAACACTTTTTTATTTGAGCTCAAAGGCTTCCTTGGGAAGACTTCTGCCCAATGTGAGGTTTCTAGTAGTAAGAGAGGGATGTGTAGAGACTAAATGGGAAGGTTTTGGCCAAGCCAAAATCTTGAGAGCTGTGGGTATGGAGTTAGAGGTGGGGGCCTTTTATAAGAGGAGAGGAGGGGCACTCTTGGAAAGGTATAAAATGTTACTTTATTTTCAAATGAGTTTCGAATTTTAGAGGTCCCACATTGATGTATTTTGAGGATAAAGTGATAATGTTTCGAAATATAATCATAAAATAGGTTTTTTACAAGTGTAAGTTCTAGATGTTACATTATATTTTCATTTTATTTAAATCGTTAAATAATGAGGTAATTGCTGCATCATCATGATGTCATAAATAATTTAATTTATTTAATGTCTAAAAATTATAAAAAAAACTACTATGATATAGGACATATTTTTAGATTTACAATGAATATTTATAGTCCAATATATCATTTATTTAGACAAAATTAAAAAAAAATTACTCAGGTGATACATTCTTTGTTATATTTAACTTTTTTTTAAAAAAAGATAAAAAGTCACTTTCACACCAAATTGATTCCATAGGGTCCCCAAGTTTGGAACAAGGCATCCCATGGTCAGACATGAGACAAACAGTAGAATTATGACACATTTTGAGGTCATTTTTTATTATTATGATATTATTTTATTATCCTTAACTACCCAATTAGTAATTAATCAAGATAATTAAAGATAATTACCGCCATTACTATTCATAATGTCCAAAAACAAAAGAGTCTTAATTACATATTTTGGACCTTATGATTACAAATATGGAATCCATTTTACTAAATTCTAAACATATAAATTGCAATAATTAATTTAAAAATAATTCCCGTTGTCAAAACAAATAGCGGGTTTTTTTGGAACAATATCTATGAAAAGTTTGGCACTTGTTTATGCCCAATTCCAAAGTGAAATTAATCCCAATGGACACCATTGGATTACATGGTAAAAATATATTCTATTTAAACTTTAAAACCAATTAAAAATATAATCTAACCATATAATTAAATTATATTAAAAAACAGTTTTGATGTAAAATGCAGTATTTTTCACTATTCATTAAAAAATGAACATTGTCAGAAAAATACCAAAAAATTGTCCAATGTAAATTTCAATGTCCCAATCATAAATAATAAGTTTATTTTTAAAAATAGAGCTTATAAATTTGTCAAAAGTTTGATTTAAAAATGGTTTTCCATGAAAAGGCAGTAAAACAATCTTTTAAAAATATTAGTGTATTCCATGCTTAAGAATGGATTTATTCTCATTTTAAGCCTCTAAAACACTATCTAATTCATAAATAGACATAGATAATAATATATATTATTCATTACTTACTTGGGATGTTACACCCTGAGAGTTTAAAATGTTTTTTCTTTCTAAGTAAACTCTAATTCTTTGATATCTTGCCGAACATGCAACCTTAAGTCTAAATGAACCGCAATATATAATATCGTTAAAACCTAGCCGTTAAATTTGTGGGTATGGATATTAATAACTAAATGATGAAAATTATATTTTTTAAATGTGTATAAAATAAATTAAATGGTTATTTATTTATTATAAATAAAATAATAATCATTTTAAATAAAAATAAATGTTTTCTCAAAAACTGTATTTTTCTAAATGGCTTTTGATTCATGTTTTTTGTGCATAATTTAGAATTATTTTTTATCAATTTTAGAAAATTTATTTTAAAATATAAAATTAAATTTTTAAATCATAATTTCAAAATTATATTTGTGTTAATTTTTTTTATTTTTCTAAAAATATTAATTTTTGATGAATAATGAAAAATATTGATTTTTATTGAAAAGTGTATTTTCATTTAAATTATTTACAATTTTAAATTATGTTTTAAATTCTGTTTAATGTATAATTAATTCAATTATATTTAAATTTTACTAATTTAGTTCATTTGAATCAATTTCATATTGAATTATATATATAAACTTTCGCAATTTTTGAAAATTTTTCTTTTGGAAAACGATTTTTTCAACATGTCTGTAGGTTTAATTTAAATTGAATTATACCAATTATGCAAACTTAATTTTTGAAATTTGATTCCATATTTATAATAATCATAATTTATATTATTTAATATGTTCAGATTAATTTTTTACCATAATGAATAGTGAAAACAGTAAAAATTATTTACCACAGTTAAGATAAAAATGAGTTTATTGGAGTGTTAAACTGAAAATATAAGGGTTAAAAATGACCCAAAACTTGTCTAAATTATATTTTATGGGAATATTTAGACCTTATAACATCTTAGGTTCTAATTTGGGAAATTATTGAGCCTTTTGTATGTGATAAATGTGGGTTTTCTTCATTCTTTTCAAAAATACTAAGTGTGTCATCTCCCCCACTTATAAAAGGCCACCCCATCTCCTCCACTCATCAAACTTAGAAAACCAATTGTTTTGTCCAATACCTAACCAAATTTAATCCAAAATTCCCTCCCATAATCCTATAATCCTTTTTATCCATAAATTATAGGATTTATTAAGGTATAAACTTGAAGGGGTTCTCTAAAGAAGAGGTAAAATCCTTAAAGTATGTTTTCATTTTATTTCATCCTCCACCGCCTACAAATATTATTAAACCATGATGATATAATAATATAAGTATATTAAATATAATGACATTTTTTATGTTAATTTCAAGACCAAAAACCATCTCCTCCTCCCTCAAATTGGAAAGGAAACTGTTGATCATATGTATGGTGGACTGCCTCCTCGCGAATCGACATAATTCATTTTCCATCACTACTTCTCGCAAATTTATATAATGATGTATATGATTATTATGGATTATATTTATCATAAAATAATACATATATAATTATAATACCACATAATACTTATTAATTTTCATTCCATAGAAAATATGATAACATCGCTTGTGTGTACGGCAAACTACCACCTCACAAAGCTATGTGATTTGTTTTTAATTTACACTTTACATGGATAGTAATATGGAATACTTTTATGTGGATATATGATATTTATGACTTATTAATAATTATTTAAAACAAATATGTTATATACTATCTAAAATTACCATCTATTGAATATATGATAACGTCATTCGTGTGTTCAACAGACTACCGCCTCGCAAACTGATGTGATTTGTTTTTAACTTACTATTTACATAGAAGGTAATAAGGATTAATTTAATTTGGATATATTAAATTTATTAAATATTAATAATTCTATAAAATAAATCTATCATATACTATCTAACCTTACCATTCATTGAATAAATGATAACATCATTCATGTGTACAGCAGACTACCGCCTCATGAAGCGATGTGATTCTTTTTTACTACTGCACCACATGGATGGTATGTGTAAGTGTATTTAAATAAATAATATGATATTTATGACAAAATTATAATCCTTTAAATATAAAATAACATTTACCTTCTTTCTATCATTATATTCTAAAAATGGAAATGTTACTTATGTGTATGTACGTCCTACCCTCTCCAAGATTGTAACATAATTCATTTTATTAAAAATATTTTGTGATTAGGTTAAAAATTATAATTTATTTATAAAAATGATATTAATATGATGAATATTAATTTTTAAATGATTATATAATAATCTATTTTACCTTATTCAAATTACCAAAGTAATTTTGGTCATACGAGTCGAGTATCATCAAAACGTCCAACATAAAACTGAATGACTAAGTAAATATAACATGGTAATTAATAAAATAAAAGGAAAAATAAACTTCAAATAGGTTTTTAAGTAAGTAAATTATTAATGTAATATTATTTTTTAGGAATTTAAAGAACTTACGTGATGATTTAGGCTCGAGGTAATGGATCTTTCTAAACCACCCTTTCCTTCAAGTTATGAAATTTCTCTCTCTAAATCATTGTATCTATATAATTAAAATTATATTAATAGATTATTCTTACCAAAAAAATATAAATAAATATTAAGAAACTCATTTTATTTCCATGGGTAATTTTTATATTATTACTTTTTATTAATTCCTTTATGTGGAACACATAAATCATGAACATGTTATGAGTCTTTATTGATCAAAATCACACAGGAGGATGACCACATAATGTATGAAAGACTGGTAAAGGTTGATACGAGTGACGAAAAAGGCTCCTGGATTGATAAAAAGAATCGGATTTTGATCTGAGGCTTCAGTGAGGGTAAAACCAGTCTAGATGAACATGTGAAAACTTGGGATAAGATGGTTCTTTGCTTCGAGGATCTCATTATGGACAACCCAAACATGTCGGTCACATTCATTGAATGGAAAGTTTTCAAGGTAAAAAACTCAAACTTCTTAAAATTTATTTGGAATGAAGTGATGATTTCATATGAGGTTTGATTCTTATGTACCTAGAACATTGATGGTTTCCCACTTTTCTATAAAATTGATTTGAAAAAAAAAATAAAATAATTTGAGTTTTACCCAGATAACGC
This sequence comes from Viscum album, assembly GCA_963277665.1. NCBI lineage: Eukaryota > Viridiplantae > Streptophyta > Magnoliopsida > Santalales > Viscaceae > Viscum > Viscum album. The sequence goes on from OY728127.1 coordinate 1,305,100,310, forward strand.
TCCAATGCATTCAAGAAAGCTTTAGTCCCATGAGGTGTCATGTATGTGATTATGGAGTAAACCTAATTTTTTATGGTACTTTTCCAACCATGTGTTATTTTCTAGTAATTTATCCTTGAATCATGTTTATGTCATGTTATATATTGTTTCCAAATTTCTTATGATGTTATGATCTTATGATACCATGATCTTTATGTTATGATTACATGTGATTTCTCACAATACTTCTATTTTATGATATCATGTTATACCTTTGAAGAAAGTTGTATGTATTATTATCATGTTTATTACCTTACTGGGATTTATAGTTCACCCCTTTATTTATGTATTCCATAGAAAATCCCATACATCTTTAGGATCTCAAATGGATTTTAGGAGCCCATTATGGAGAATTAAATAAGGATTTCATATTTTAATTTCTTTTTGATGTATTATTAACCCAATATTTCAAATACACTAGGAATTTATGATCCTGGTGTTGTATTAATGGATATTTAATTTTAAGAATCATATAATAATATGTATAAAAAGGATTGGGTTACTATAGTTCCTTTGTGGTAGATTTGGATGATCTTTGGCATAGATACCACCACTATTTATAGCCTACATCAACTGATCCATCACAGAAACAAACTACTTTGTTCCAATTCCAACCATTCCAGGTTTCTAATTCAAAACGATGTTATCCCCTTATGGCCTTCCTACTTCAGTTTCCTTGTTTCCTCTGTGTAAATCCATTCTGAACAAACATAGTTTAGATGAACCAACATGGTAATCATAATATGGTATATTATTTCATCTTAACCATAAATTAAAATATTTTTGGGTGTTCAATTAAAATTATCCTAACCTCTAAAGGTATTTAAATCTTTCTTTGATACCAACTATAAGAACCCAACCTTAAAAATTATATATTCTAGTGTCTTCAAACTATAATTAACTTTATTACACTACCAAATATATTTTTGGTTTATAGTTTTAGAGATCTAGGTCATAACTCAGACATAACAAACCCATATATATCCAATATAGAAACCAATAATCAGTATCCATTGTTCCCATAATATAAAAATTTTAAACTGAAACACATTTTTATTTTCATGAAAAATGTTTACAAAATTCAAATTTATTTCTTCTTTTCCCTTACCAATATTTAATCGTTGTGAAAACAAACTAAAATATGAGATGAGCACAAAAAATATTATTAAGGGACATATAAGAAAACAAAGAAATCATTTGTTTATGAATACTTATAAAAAATTTCCTTCTTTAAAAATAAACATTGGTTTAAAAATAAAAACATTTCTTACCCAATAAATAACCTTATCTACCCTAAACTTTTCATAAAAAATTTCATAATAAATTTTAAATGGAAAATAAAAAACAATAAGTTTTCATTTTAATAATTAAAAACTGATAATAAATTTTTCCACAAAGTTATTCTTTGCAACCTTACAAATTAGCATATAATTTTCTTTACCTTGTGAAATTATTAGATTTCAATAAAAACCCATTACAAATTATAGATAAATCATATAGGTAACTTAAGGCATAATTTTCATATCAATATTACATGTGGAGTAATCCTTATGGTTACACATAGAATAACCATCACAGTTTTACTTAGAGTAACCATCATAGTAACATTAGAAATAACCATCATGGTCATACTTGGAATAAATACAATAGTATATTCCAATAATTTCTTAGGAGAAACCTAATCGGTTAACTCTATCCATTTACCTAATTCATTGGAGAGTTATAATGGTCTCAACCACCCATTGTTTATAAAGAAACCACCCATTGTCATAAACAATTCCGAAAGACCATAACATATTCATAACATATGAAATCCCACACTCCTAAAATATTCTTTCCACCCATAAGAAAGGTTTTAGGGTATTGATATGTCATTTTTCTTTAAAAATAATTTTTAAAATAACCAAAATTTAGGGAAGGAGGGTTTTTCTTTTAATAAAACATAAAATCATGTAAAGTAATCTAAAAATAAAATAACAGTTTTGAAAGTGGGAAAACTCGTTTTTATAGTAAACGTTAAAATAAAACATTCCTTTTTTCTTTTATAAATAAAGTCAAAACATTCTGTAAAAAGATTCATTTTGAAAACCTTTTAAATAATGTAAAAATAAACAAAAAAATTCCTTTATAATTCAATTATTTACATATAAATATATTCATAAAATAATATTAAAAACACACACATGGAAGAAAAGTATAGTTTTAAGGGAAACATTGAAAGATAATTTTTAAAATAAGGTCCCTTACTTTGAGTCTGACTCATCACGTGCATTATTTTTCATTCAAAACAATAAAAATTATATAAATTATTTACTTTATTAAAAACCTTTTTCAAGTTTATTATTATTTTTATATCATTTATTACCATGTTATATACAATTACTAAATTATTTAAGTTTACATCATACTTTTTGATTATATTTGATACATTAGTCCAAAATTACATTGGTAGGTTGAATATGGTAAAAGAGGAAATTATTTAATCATATTTAGAATAATAATAAGAACATAATTATCATTTTTATTCTTCAGTTATACATTTAAAATCATCTATTAAATATGGTTATTAAAAATTAACTATGTTACAATCATGGAGATCGCAGGTAATATGTACACATGAGTAACATTTCCATTTTTTCAATGATCATTATAAAAATAAGGTAAGTATTATGTTATCATTAAATAATAATATTATTATTAAAAATATAATATTAATTCTTATAATATACTGGTATAAATCATCCATGTGATATTGCGATGAAAAATGAATCGCATCGCTTCATGGATATGGTAGTCCCCATGTACTCACGAATGATGTTATCATTTCTTAGTGATTGGAAAGGTAAGAAGTTAAATGATATGTAATTATTTAATAATGATAAATATGTAATTATTATCAAATAAAAATATTAATTCCATCATTATAATCCAGTCGTGAGAGACTGTAGAGACCAAAATCATGACGTACATGGAAATTTCATTACTTTTGTGGAATACTTAATACATGAAAAAAACAGACACCCAAACACCGTATTAGTTTAGTGTCTTTGGAAACTTGAAACATAATCTTCTAATCATGGTGAAAGATCTTCAACATCTCCCATAAAGATCTTACCATTTTTTTTTCTTACCTAAAACCTTTATTTATATCCTAGGGAAAATAAAAACATAAAAAGGGTGAGCTCAAATGCTCAGTAAGGGTAAATATGGAGAACATAAAAACAATCCATAAACATTTTAACGTAAAAACATGAGCATAAAACATCAAAATCTTGAGCAATGACATAAATATTGGCAGTACGTAAGGCATAGATCATAAAGGAACATTAATCATGATAAAATATCATGGGAATAAAACATGTAATTGTGGAAAACCATTAAGCACATGATATAATTTCCATAGTAGCCAATTAATTGTTTCTAAGACCATTATAGTGGACAAAGTCCATTACTGAACTGAGTTTACTTGTCGTTCCAGACCTATATTACTGAACCGGATTTTACTTGTTGTTCCATCCATGTCTATCTCATGAGATTTAAATCTTTACCCAATGCATTGGAGGGATATATAGGTCCCACCCATCTCATAATGAAATCATTCTTACATGTGCCACAAAATAAACATAAATCATTCATAATAACCCAAAGAATAAAATGGGTTTCATAAACATCATCCCATAAAAACATAATCCATATAAAACAAATGGATATCATTTCATCATAAGAAAAATTAAACCATGTAAATAATAGATACATTATTCTTGAAACATAACCATATTAAATAATGTAATCATAGATGGAAAATAGTTTTAATAAAACACTTGAAATGAATTCTTGAGGAAAATATCCTTTCTTCTTCCAAATCATTTTCTTTTATCAAAATGACATGAAATTTAAAAGAAAATAATTTTGTTTAAAATACTCATAAAATCTTGTAGAGTAGGCTCTATGTAAATAAGTCATTATGAAATTGTAAAAATCTGTTCACGCCGTATAATTTAAAAAAACATTCTCATCATACTTTTCACAGAAAATTCAAAAAGTACCTCTTATGGTAAATAAAAGAAAGATTCCTTCCATACATTGTGGTAAAAGTCAAAAAAGGGTAAAATTGACTTTAAAAATAAATTAAATAATGGTAAAAAATTTATGAAAATATTTTGAGAAAACATGGACATTGATGATAAACATAACCCCAGTAAATACTTACGTATAAGAAATATGGGATAAAAAAGAGATAGCAAAATTATCCCTTACCTTATGTCCAATTTCTTCCATATGTGTCAGAGAATCCTGTATAGTGGGTTTAAACATATTATTAACTTTTAATAGAACTATAATAATATTTATGATATCATATATTATTCACTTAAGACTTTATATTACCTGTTCATTTGTCAATTCCATGTTAAAGCAGCGTTTTGGGTAAAATCGTTTCATTTAACGTCTGTCTTTTGACTTGTAATTATTCATATGATTACATAGATCATGATTAATTACTTCCAGAATTTAAAACATGATTTATATATAATATATATTCATAATATACATATATATAATAGATCGATAAATGGAAACAAATACACCGTTCATGGAGACGGTAGGTCGTACGTACGCATGAACGTTGTTTTTGTTTCATTATGAAATTGAATGGAAGTAACTAAATAACATATACATAAATCCAGTATAATTAATATGTCATATATTTCATGATTATTTATTATATATAACTTATAATCATTGTTGAATGGTTAACTTGTAGAATGAATCTCATCACGTTGTGGAGACGGTAATCCGTACATACGCACGAGTGATGATATCATTACAATAATTATTAAATGGGATTATAGTGGATGATATAATATCTCAGAATTAGTATCATGTTATGATAACCATATATAGTTATTTTTTACACCATTATACCCATCTAATTAAGGTGGTGGTGGAAAAATAGATTACACCACGGCGTGGAGACGGTATTCCGTACGTACGCATGCGTGGTGATTTCATTTTCCATAGGATGGATAGAAGGTGAAATAGGGGTGGTTCATATTTTTAATAACATATAAGTATATGTTTGATCATGATTTTATTACTTTATTATGAAAAAACAAAAGAAGAAGAAGTATAAGAAGAAATTAATTTTAAATAATCAGTAAAGGATATTACCTCTTCTTCGACACGCCTCTTCTAAACCTCTTCTTAGGGCACTAAAGTTGGTCTTTTAAGATAACCAAGACCTCTAATATGTTTCTATGGAAGTGGAGAAGAGAAATGGTTAGGTTTTGGCCGAGTTTGAAGGTTAAAAGTGTTGTGTAGAGGAGAGGGAGGAGGTGCCCTGTTATAAGGGAGGAGAGGGGAACCTTTGGAAACCTCAAAAATAGTAATTTAATATAAATTCAAACCCCACTTAAAAACTTCCAAAATGACTCCAATCCGAATATTAGATGATATAGGGTTGTAATATCATCACCGATTAAAATTTATACACGTTTTAAATTTATTTTAAACCTTATCAAAATGATTTATCCTTATTTAATTTATTTAATTTTATTTGTGTAATAATATTCTAAATTTTAAGTTGTTATAAATTATTACTTATGTGTTGTGAATTATCCATAATTAGGTACTTTATGAAATTTTAGACCATATAAATTTCAATTTATAATTTTTAAATATTTTTTTGATTTTTAAACATTTTAATAATATGTTATTTTTATAAAATAACAATAGTCATAATTTTGAAACTATTCATTTATTTGAATTTAAATAAAATCCACACATAGTATATATTCAAAAAAAAAATTAATAGATTCCTAACATGTGATATTCATCGAGAAAATTTGTGGATAATATTAATTAGTTCATATATTATTTATTTTAATATTTATAAAACCATTTATTTGATATTTTTCTTAATAAAATAATTACTACGTCATTTTTGTATAATCATTTAATATACATATTAGTTCCCTAAAAATTACAAATAAAATATTATAATGATGATAAATCTAATATTTTATAAAATTATACTTTTACTCAAATTTATCATCTTAAAATCAAAACATAGAAATTTTTATATTTATTAAATTATGAAGGTGACAACTTTGACATCATTTAAATTAAAATAATATAAGTGTCATAATCGATTTTATAAAGCTCCAAATGGTAAAAAAATTAGAATTTTTGATGGTTATGGTAAGATTATATGACCAATAAGTTTTTTTTCAGGTTTTTGGGTCTTTTAATGGGTATTATTATTTTAATAAAAACTATATTACTGATTTTTCACTAAATGAATAATTTTTGTATCATTAATGTATAAGTTATTAAGGTAAATAAATATCTCTTAAAAATTACAAATAAATTAGAATTACAAAGAAAAACATTTAATATTTCAAATGAGTATTTATAAAAGAATTTATATTTTGTATCACCTTATATTAAAAATAATTTAATTATTAAAGTTTGAGTGAGACATATTTCACATTCTTTAAAATAAAATAAAATAAAGGTCTTAATCACATCCAAGTGGGTTCCAATGGATTCCATTTCGACCCAAATATGCCTTATCACGAAATATTATCATCCAATTATATTATGATAAGTATTATAGTAATTTTATAATATTATATTTACCCTTAATTACCCGATTTACCTTTAAATATGGTAAATATAATTTACCGTAGTTACTATTCATAGTGCCCAAAAATAAAAAAGTATCCTATTAACATAATTTGGACCAACTGATTCCAAATATGGAATCCATTTTTCCAAATTCAAATCACATATGTTGCAAAAACTAATTTAAAATTAATCTCGTTGTTAAGAAAACAAGTTTCAAAAGTTAAAACATTGCAAAAGATTGAAATGATTTTACCTATGAATTGAATGTAAAATCAATGATAATGACATACATTATATTAAATGGAAAAAAAATATATTCTATTTATACTTTATAACCATTAAATATTATAATTTAACCATATAAATTATATGACGAAAAAATTTGTTTTTAATTAAAATATAGCGTTTTTTTACTATTCATTAAAATATGAAAGTTATCAGAATAATATGAAAAATTTATCTAAAGTAAATTTTTATATCCTGATTCCAAATAAGAATTTTTTTTTTCAAATTGAACTTATAAACATGTCAAAACTATATTTAAAGTGGGTGCGCAATCAAAATGTGGCAAAAGTGCATTTTTGGAAAAATACTTATTTTATCCGAAAAATTGATTTTGTTCTCATAACTCATTCTAGAAAATGTGTAAAATGGATTATAATTTTATAATACTCAAAAGTCATTTAATATTATTCATAACAGCTAGTTCATAATATTATAATAATATATCATTGTTTAGTGAAACTCGATATTGCGTACAACACACGCTATCAAGGAAGGTCACTCTTGCGCACAACACAAGCCAAGAATAGTGTTTGCATATTCAAAAAGCTAATACAGTGTTTCATATAGTTCAATCTAATATTTGTGTAGCATACAACACAAGATATCCAAGAAATTAAAAATAATATTTCTCATAAAATCTCAGGGTGTTACATTCTACCCCCCTTAAAATGAATTTCACCCTTGAATGTCGTCGGGGCTATAAATGGTTTTCAACTTGAAAGTTTCTTTAATAGAAACCCACATCAAAAAAAGGAATACTAAAACATCATTTTAAAAAGGAACGTTAGAAACTTTATGGATACCCAAAGTAACTCATCACTGTGTTTCCACATAGGAGAATATTGGTGAAAATATGGATATTGATGATAAATATAACCACCATGTTTCGATAAAGAGTGGTAGAGAACATGGCTATGAAAAATCCAATAATCATAATGCCATAAATTTTTGATGATCTAAGGTACCATCTGATTCATCAGATATGATGGCACTAGGACAACATTTTTGATTTTTAAGATCATTTCCCTAATATTCAAGAATTTTTTAATTAAAAGAAATACTTACTTGATTTTGGTACAATATCACTGTTGTTCGTGCCTTGAACAATTTTAAATTCATCTCTTAAATAAATGAATTTGAATTTGTCTTCCGTGAAGTGTTAGCAGATCATGCGACAGAATGATAGGTCATTCCATCTTTCTCAAACATAAGTTTAGAAAAATTTATATACATAAGTCCATCTTATGGTGAGATTAATCGTATATCATTCCAAAAATGGACTTATACTTCATATATCATATCGTTTAATAAAATAAAACTGGTTTCTACTAACCAGGGACTTCCTATAGGCTAGTGGTATGCGATAAAGGCCTGTCACACTTCGGTTGTGGGTTTGATTCCCACAACCTTGCCCAACATGATGGGTTGTAGCCCATCCTAAAAGTGGTCCTTTTCCTATAACTATACTATTATAACATTTTAGAAATAATATCAAAAGGTTATAGCCTTAAACAATGTTATCTGATGTCTAACTTAATTCATTTCAATCTTTAGGCATATCCAAAATACTTCTGTCCAATCTCATGGTGTAAAGAAAATGATTACTAGAAATGTCATCAACCAAGCATGTGAATACCATCATTTTCCCCCCATATATCATAATATGTATCTTGTTGGTCACATTACAAACATGTGAATACCTTAATCATTTATTCTCTTGAAACATGAATTGCCATTGAACCTTATTTAAAGCATGAATGCTGTCAAAAGTTAACTCTTTCGACATACCAAAATCCCAAAATTTCTATATACTCAAACCACGATATAACTTTTCCCTTATATCAGTCATGAGATCATTAATATTATCAAACATTTCATTTTCTCCTTATCCCTTCATTATGTGCATATCATCTGCTTTCCAAAAATATTTCAATCACTTTTCATGGTTACCAGTACCATACAATTATTGAAAACCAATACATAGATATTCCAAAATTCCATGATTCTATAAATGAGATTGCATGATACAATTTTTAAATCCCATTACATAAACACTTAATAATTCAACAACATCATTGTCATACTCAACATCATAAATAGTGGTCGCATGTGACTTCCCTTTGTCCTTTTCCTTAACAGGTTGCTCACGTCAATCATCATTAACCTTTGGATTAGGGCATTGATTAGCATAATGCCTTATTTCCTTGAACATGAAGAATTGAAGTGTTGGTGAAGCGTTCTCTGTAGTCTTTTCTCTATTCACGTCATTAGAAACCTTTTTCCCATTACTTCGGCACTCAGCCACTCGATGACCTTATTTTCCACACTTGAAACATTTTATAGTACCATTTAGACAATCTCCAGCATGCTTTTTCCACACTTTGAGTATAAAGAAACATTCCCCTTCTTTTCACCATTGTTCTGAGATTTTTCCTTGAACTCCATCTTTTGCTTTTTGTCAAATCCAATAGATGTATATATAACACCAACTTCCAGTTCTACCTGGATAGAACAATGCACAATTTCTTCACAACTACTGAAGTCTCTTATAGCTAATTCCCTTCGAATACTTGGTTTTAAGCCACTGAAGAATCGATCAACTTTAATTTTAGGTTGGATGATAAAGCCAGATTCATACCTTGAAAGCCTTGTAAAATTCACCTCGTATATACCAACAGATTCATCATCCTTTTGCTTAATCTCAAAGAACTCATTTTCCATCTTTGTTCGAAGAATACGAGGGAAGTACTTATTGAAAAATAAGTTCTTGAACTCATCCCATTCCATGGATTCAATTTCATCTTGGGGCATATATTCTTAATTAGAGTCCACCACTAGTCTACATCACCTTCTAAACGGTAAATCACCAAAATGACTTTTTCATGTTCCAAATAGTGACGTATGGAAAATATCTTTTCAATGTTATTGATCCATTGTTCAGTAACAAGTGGATCAGAAGACCCACTGAAAGAAGGTGGACGTTGCCTCGTGAATGACTCAATAGAATATTGTTCCCTTCTCTACTCATTTGGAAGTCGAGAATGATTCATAGCTTGTGTAATTATAGAAATAATATTTTCACTCCATTTCCCATAACATTGGTTTCTTCAGGAGGAAAATCATTGCATTTTCCATTACATTGATCAATATAGTTCCTTCAGGTTCCAATCATCGTCTAAAACCAAAAAAGAATAGTGTGAGAGGCAAAAATAAAGCTAGGAAAACAACATAATAAAGGGGGAGTACCTTAATTATAAAACATCTTAGGTATAATTCTAAGACGATTATCGTAATTCTAGAACTATAACCTATACTTATACTTAACCTTAGAGACATCCCAAGACATACCTTAGAAATATCTCTAGGGATTTCACTAAAGTTTTCACATCCTAGTTTCCAAAGGTTAACTAAACCTTCGCTCTGATACCAACTGTAGAGACCCACAGCTTGATGTACATGGACATTACATTACTTTTGAGGAATACATAATACATGACAAAAACAGACACCCAAAGACCGTATTAGTTTAGTGTCTTTGGAAACTCGGAACATCATCTTCTAATCATGGTGAAAGATCTTCCACATCTCCCATAAAGATCTTCCCCTTTTGTTTTCTTACCTAAAACCTTTATTTATATCTTGGGGAAAAGAAAACATAAAAAGGGTTAGCTCAAATTCTCTGTAAGGGTAAACATGGATAACATAAAAACAATCCATAAACATTTTAATGTAAAAACATGAACATAAAACATCAAGATCATGAGAAACGACATAAATCATGGCAGTACATAAGGAATAGATCATAAAGGAACATTAATCATGATAAAATATCATGGGAATAAAACATGTAATTTTGGAAAACCATTAAGCACATGATATTATTTCCATAGTATCCAAGTAATTGCTTCCAAGACCATCATAGTGGACAAAGTCCATTACTTAACTTGGTTTACTTTTCATTCCAGACCTGTATTACTGAACTAGATTTTAATTTATGTTCCAACCATGTCTATCTCATGAGATATAAACCATTACCCAATACATTAGATGGAGATATAGGTCCCACCCATCTCATAATTAAATAACTCTTATGTGTGCCACAAAATAAACATAAATCATTCATCATAACCCAAGTAATAAAATGGGTTTCATAAACATCATCCCATCATAACATAATCCATATAAAACAAATGAATATCATTTCATCATAAGAAAAATCAAACCATGTAAATAATAGAGACATTATTCTTGAAACATATCCATATTAAATAATGTCATCATAGATGGAAAATAGTTTTTATGAAACACTTGAAATGAATTCTTGAGGAAAATATCTTTTCTTCTTCCAAATCATTTTCTTTTATCAAAATGACATGCAATTTAAAAGAAAAGAATTTTGTTTTAAAATACTCATGAAATCTTGTAGAGTAGGATTTATGTAAATAAGGCGTTATGATATCATAAAAATTTGTTCACGTCGTATAAGTTAAAAAAACATTCTCCACGTACTTTTAAAGGAAAAGTCAAAAAGTACCTCCTATGGTAAACAAAAGAAAGATTCCTTCCATACCCTGTGGTAAAAGTAAAAAAAGGATAAAAATTACTTTAAACATAAATGGAATAATAGTAAACATTTTATGAAAACATTTTGATAAAACATAGTCATTGATGATAAACATAACCCCAGTAAATACTTATATATAAGCAATCTCGGATAAAAATGAGATTGCAAAATTATCCCATACCTTATGTCCAATTTCTTCCGTATATGTCCGAGACTTCTGTATAGTGGGTTTAAACATATTATTAACTTGTAACATAACTATAATAATATTTATTATATCATATATGATTCACTTAAGACTTTATATTACCCATTCATTTGTCAATTCCATGTTAAAAGAGAATTTTGGGTAAAATCATTTCGTTTATCGTCCGTGTTTTGACTTTTAATTATTCATATGATTACTTAGATCATTATTAATAACTTCCATAATGTTAAACATGATTTATATATAATATATATACAAAATATACAAATATATAATAGATCGATAAATGGAAAGAAATACACTGTTCATGGAGACGGTAGGTCGTGCGTACGCATGAAATCTGTTTTTGTTTCCTCATGAAATTGAATGGAAGTAAGTAAATAACATATACATAAATCCAGTATAATTAATATTTCATATATTTCATGATTATTTATTATATATTCTTCATAATCATTCTTGAATGGTTAACTTGGATAATGAATCTCATCGCGTCATGGAGACGGTAATCCGTACGTATGCACGAGTGATGATATCATTCCCATAATTATTGAATGGGATTAGAGTGGATGATATAATATCTCATAATTAGTATCATGTTATAATAACCATATATAGTTATTATTTACACCATTATACCCATTGAAGTAAGGTGGTGGTGGAAAAACAGATTACACTACGGCGTGGAGATGGTATTTCGTACGTACGCGCGCGCGGTGATTTCGCTTTCCATAGGATGGATAGAAGGTGAAATAGGGTTGGTTGATATTTATAATAACATATCATTATATGTGTGATCCTTATGTTATTACTTTATTATGAAACGAAAAAATAAGAGGAAGTGGAAGAAGAAATTAATTTGAATGAATCGGTAACGGATATTACCTATTCTTCGATGCGCCTCTTCTAAACCTCCTATTAGGGAAATAAAGTTGGTCTTTGAAGAAGACCAGGACCACTAGTATGTTTCTAGGGAAGTGTAGAAGAGAAATGGGCAGGGGTAGGCCGAGATTCAAGGCTCAAAGTGTTGTGTAGAGGAGAGGGAGGAGGTTCCCTTTTATAAAAGAGGAGAGGGGCACCTTTGGAAACCTCAAAAATATTAATTTAATATAAATTCAAACCCCACTTAAAAACTTCCAAAATGACTCCAATAAAAATCTTATATTAGATAGGTTTGTAATCTCATCATCCAAAAAAATTTATACTTGTTGTAAATTTATTTTAAACCTTGTCAACATGATTTATCCTTATTTAATCTATTTAATTTTATTTGTGTTAATAATATTATAAATTTTAAATTGTTATGAATAATTACTTATGTATTGTGAATTATCTATAATTGGGTACTTTATGATATTTTATACTATATAAATTTCAATTTATAATTTTTAAATATTTTTGTGATTTTTAAACACTTTTATAATATGTTATTTTTATAAAATAACAATAGTCTTAATTTTGACACTATTCATTTATTTGAATTTAAATAAAATCCACAGAGAGGATATATTATAAAAAATGTTTAATAGATTCCTAAAATGTCATATTCATCTATAAAATTTTTTATAACATTAATTAGTTCATATAAAATTTATTTTGACATCTATAATACCATTTATTTTATATTTCAATTAATAAAACAATTACTATATCATTTTTGTATAATCATTTAATATACGCATTATTTGCATAAAAATTAAAAATAAAATACTATTATGATTATAAATCTAATATCTTTCAAAAGATTAGTTTTACTAGAATTTATCATCTTAAAATCACAACATGTAAATTTTTATATTTATTAAATTATGAAGGTGATAACTTTGACATCATTTAAATTAAAATAACTTAAGTGTCATAATCACTTTTATAAATCTCCAAATGGTCAAAAATTAGATCACTGGATGGTTATGGTTTATATATATACTACCAATAAGTTTTGGTCAGATTTTTGGGCCTTTTAATGGGTATTATTATTTTAATAAAAACTATATTACTGATTTTCACTAAATAAAGAATTTCTCCATCATTAATGGATAAGATATTAAGGTAATTAAATATCTCTTAAAAATTAAAAATAAATTACCATAACAAATAAAAATATTTTAGCTTTCAAATGAGTATTTATAATCAAATATGTATTCTGTATAAACTTATATTTAAAATACTTTAATTACTAAAGTTTGAGTGAGACATATTTCACATTCCTTAAAATAAAATAAATTAAAGGTCTTAATCACATCCAAGTGGGTTCCAATGGATTCCATTTCGACCAAAATATTCCTTAGGACGAAATATAATCATCCAATTATATTAAAACAAGAGTTACAATTAATTTTATAATATTATATTTACCCTTAATTACCTGATTTACCTTTAACTATGGGAAATAAAATTTACCATAGTTACTATTCATAGTGCCCAAAAATAAAAAGTAGCATATTAAAATAATTTGGACCGACTGATTCCTAATATAGAATCCATTTTTTCAAATTAAAATCACATAAGTTGCAGAAATTAATTTAAAATTAATCTCGCTGTTAAGAAAATGTGTTTTAAAAGTTAAAACGTTGCAAAAGATTGAAATGATTTTACATATTAATTCAATGTAAAATCAATGATAATGACATAAATTATATTAAATGGTAAAAATATATTCTATTTATACTTTAAAACCATTCAATATTATAATTTAACCATATAAATTATTTCAATGAAAAAAGTTGTTTTTAATTAAAATATGGCGTGTTTTTACTATTCATTAAAATATGAAAGTTATCAGAATAATATGAAAAAATTATCCAAAGTAAATTTTTATATCCTGATACCAAAGAAGAATATTATTTTTTCAAATTGAACTTATAAATATTTCAAAAACTAGATTTAAAGTGGGTGTGCCATCAAAAGGTGGTAGAACTGTATTTTTTGAAAAATACTTCTTTTATCCAAAAATTTCATTTTGTTCTCAAACCTCATTCTAGAAAATTTTTAAAATGAATTATAATGTTATAAAATTCAAAATTTAGTAAATACTATTCAAAACGGCTAGTTCGTAATATTATAATAATATATCATTGTTTAGTGAAACTCGGTATTTCGTACAACACATGCTATCGAGAAAGTTCACTCTTGCACGCAACACAAGCCAAGAATAGTGTTTGCGTATACTAAAAGCTAATACGGTGTTAGGTATAGTGCAAGATAATCTTGGTGTAGCGTACATCACAACACATCAAAGAAATTAAAATTAATATTTCTCATAAAATCTCAGGGAGTTACATTCTACCCCCCTTTAAATAAATTTCTCCCTCGAAATTCGTCAGGGTTATAAATGGTTTTCTAATTGAAAGTTTCTTTCATAGAAACTTACATCATAAAAAGGAATACTAAAACATTATTTTAAAATTGAACGTTAAAAACATTACGGATACCCAAAGTAACTCATCACTAGGTTTCCACAGAGGAGAATATAGGTAAAAATATGGATATGGAAGAGAAATATAACCATCATGTTTGCATGAAGAGTGGTAGAGAACATGGATATGAAAAATCCAACAATCACAAAGCCATAAATTTGTGATTATCTAATGTACCATATGATTCATCAGATATGAGGGCACTAGGACAACATTTTTGGTTTTCAAGATCATTTCCCTAATGTTGAAGAATTTTTGAATTAAAAGAAATACTTACATGATTTTGGTACAATATCACTTTTGTTTGTGACGTGAACAATTTCCACTTCATCTCTTAAATAAATGAAGTTGAATTTGTCTTCTATGAAGTGTTAGCAGATCATGCGTTAGAATGATAGTTCATTTCATCTGTCTCAAACATAAGGTTAGCAAAAGTTATATACATAAGTCCATATTATGGTAAGATTAATCATATATGGTTCTAAAAATAGACTTATACTTTATCTATCATACCGTTTAATAAAATAAAACTAGTGTATACAAACTAGGGACTTCATGTAGGCCAGTGGTAGGCGAAAAAGGCTTGTCGCAGTTCGGTTGTGGGTTCGATTCCCACAACCTTGTTCACGCGATGGGTTGTCGCCCGTCCTATAGGTTGTCCTTTTTCTAAAACTATACTTTTATAACATTTTAGAAATAATATCAAAAGTTTTTATCCTCAAACAATACTATCTAATTTCTAACTTAATTCATTCAAATCTTTAGGCATATCCAAAATACTTCTGTCCAATATTATAGTGTAAATAAAATGATTACTAGAAATTTCATCAACAAAGCATGTGAATACCATCATTTTCCCCCAATATATCATAATATGTATCTTGTTGTTCACATTCCAAACATGTGAATACATTAATCATGTATTCTCTTAAAACATGAATTACCATAGAACAATATTTAAATCATGAATGTTGTCAAAAGTTAATTCTTTTCACATACCAAAATCCCAAAATTTCTATATACTCAAACCCTAATATAACATTGTCCTTATATCAGTCATGAGCTCATTAATACTATCAAACATTTCATTTTCTTCTTATCCATTCATTATGCGCATATAATCTACTTTCCAAAAATATTTCAACCACTTTTCATGGTTATCGGTACCATACAATTATTTAAAACCAATAAATAGATTTTCCAAAATTCCATGATACTATAAATGAGATTCCATGATACTATTTTGAAATCCCATTACATAATCACATAATAATTCCACAACAACATTGTCATACTCAACATCACAAATAGTGATCACATGTGACTTCCCATTGTCCTTTGCCTTAAGAGATTTCTCATGTCGATCATCATTTACCCTTGGATTAGGGCATTGATTAGAACAATGCCCAATTTCCTTTCACTTGAAGCATTGAAGTGTTGGTGGATCGTTCTCTGTAGTCTTTTCTCTATTCTCATCATTAGAAACCTTTTTCCCATTACTTCAGTACTCAGCTACTCGATAACCTTCTTTTCCACACAAGAAACATTTTCTAGTACCTTTTAGATAATATCCACCATGATTCTTTCCACACTTTGAGCATAAAGAAACATTCACCTTATTTTCACCATTGTTCTGATATTTTTCCTTGAACTCCATCTTTTGTTTTTTGTCAAAACCATGATATGGATATGTAACACCAACTTCTAGTTCTACCTTGATATCACAACGCACAATTTATTCATAGCTACTGAAGTCTCTTATAGCTAATTCCCTTCGAAGACTTGGTTTTAAGCCACTGAAGAATCGATCAACTTTACTTTCAGGTTGGATGATAAATCCAGATACATGCATTGAAAGCCTTGTAAAATTCGCCTCTTATATACCAACAGATTCATCATCCTTTTACATAATCTCAAGGAACTCCTTTTCCATATTTGTTCGACGAATACGAGGGAAGTGCTTATTGAAAAATAAGTTCTTGAACTCATCCCATTCCATGGATTCAATTTCATCTTGGGGCCTCGTCTTCTTAATTAGAGTCCACCACTCATTTTCTTCACCTTCTAAATAGTAAATAGCCAGAATGACTTTTTCATGTTCCGAACAGCGATGTATGGAAAATATCTTTTCAATGTTACGAATCCGTTGTTCTGCAACAAGTGGATCAAAAGACCCACTAAAAGAAGTTGGACGATGCCTCATGAAGGACTCTATAGAATATTTTTCCCTTATCTGCTCAATTGGAAGTCTAGAATGATTCATATCTTGTGTAAGTATAACAATAAAATTTTTACTCCATATCCCATAACATTGGTTTGTTCAAGAGGACAATAATTGCATTGTCCATTATATTGATCAACACAATTCCTTCGGGTTCCATCTATCATCTAAAACCCAAAAAGAATAGTGACAGAGGCAGAAATCATGCTAGGAAAACAACATAATAAATGGGGATTAACTTAATTATAAAACATCTTAGGTTTAATTCTAAGATAGTTACCATGATTCTATTACTATAACCTATACTTATACTTAACCTTAGAGACATCCCTAGACATACCTTAGAAATATCTCTAGGGATTTCACTAAAGTTTTCACATCCTAGTTTCCAAAGGTTAACTAAACCTTCACTCTGATACCAACTATAGAGACCCAATTCTTGATGTACATAGACATTACATTACTTTTTCTGAATACTTAATACAAGACAAAAACAGACGCCCAAGGACCGTATTAGTTTAGACTCATTGGAAACTCGAAACATGATCTTCTAATCATGGTGAAAGATCTTCGACATCTCCCATAAAGATCTTCCCCTTTTGTTTTCTTACCTAAAACCTTGATATATATCTTGGGGAAAAGAAAACATAAAAAGGATAAGCTCAAATTCTCAGTAAGGGTAAACATGGAGAACATAAAAACAATCCATAAACATTTGAATGTAAAAACATGAACATAAAACATCAAAATCTTGAGCAAGGACATAAATCTTGGCAGTACATAATGCATAGATCATAAAGGAACATTAATCATGATAAAATATCATGGTAATAAAACATGTAATTGTGGAAAACCATTAAGAATATGATATGATTTCCATAGTAGCCAAGGCATTGCTGCCAAGACCATCATAGTGGACAAAGTCCATTACTGAACCGGGTTTACTTGTCGTTCCAGACCTGTATTACTCCACCATATTTTACTTGACGTTCCAGCCATGTCTATCTCATTAGATATAAATATTTACCCAATGAATTGGAGGTAGATATAGGTCTCACCCATCTCATAATGAAATCATTCTTATGTGTGCCACAAAATAAATATAAATCATTCATAATAACCCAAAGAATAAAATGGGTTTCACAAGCAGCATCCCATCATAACATAATCTATATAAAACAAATGGATATCATTTAATCATAATAAAAATAATACCATCTAAATAATATAGAAATTATTCTTAAAATATAACCATATTAAATAATGTCATCATAGATGGAAAATAGTTTTAATAAAACACTTGAAATTAATTCTTGAGGAAAATATCCTTTCTTCTCCCAAATCATTTTCTTTTATCAAAATTACATACAATTTAAAAAAAATTAAAAATACAAATGAAATATTATAGACTAGGATTTATGTAAATAAGGAATTATGAAATCGTAAAAATTTGTTCATGCCGTATAAGTTAAAAAAACATTCTCCTCATACTTTTAATGGAAAAGTCAAAAAGTACCATGTATGGTAAACAAAAGAAAGATTTCATCCATACCTTATGGTAAAAGTCAAAAAAGGTTAAAAATGACTTTCAACATACATGGAAGAATATTCAACATTTTATGAAAACATTTTTAGAAAACATGGACGTGGATGATAAACATAACACTAGTAAATACTTACATATAAGCAATCTCGGATAAAAATGAGATTGCAAAATTATCCCTTACCTTATGTACAATTTCTTCAGTATGTGTCTGAGACTCCAGTATAGTGGGTTTAAACAAATTATTAACTTGTAACAAAACTATAAAAATATAAATGATATTATATATAATTCACTTAAGACTTTATATTACCCATTCATTTTTCAATTCCATGTTAAAGTAGCGTTTTGGGGAAAATCGTTCAATTTATCGTCTGAGTTTTGACTTGTAATTATTCATATGATTACTTAGATCAAGATTAATTACTTAAATAATGTAAAAAATGATTTATATATAATATATATTCAGAATATATATATATATATAATAGATTGATAAATGGGAAGAAATACACTGTTCCTTGAGACGGTAGGTCGTACGTACGCATGAACGTTGTTTTCATTTCCTTATGAAATTGAATGGAAGTAAGTAAATAACATATAAATAAATCCATTATAATTAACATGTCATATATTTCATGATTATTTATTATATATACTTTATAATCATTCTTGAATGGTTAACTTGGAGAATGAATCTCATCGCGTTGTGGAGATGGTAATCCGTACGTACGTAAAAGCGATGATATCGTTCCCATAATTATTGAATGGGATTAGAGTGGATGATATAATATATCATAATTAGTATCATGTTATAATAACCATATATATTTATTCTTTAAACCAATATACCCATCCAAGGAAAGTGGTGGTGGAAAAATAGATTACACCACGGCGTGGAGACGGTATTCCGTACGTACGCACGCATGGTGATTTCATTTTCTGTAAGATGGATAGAAGGTGAAATAGGGTTGGATCATATTTATAATGACATGTCAGTATATGTTTTATCCTTATGTTATTACTTTATTATGAAATAACAAAATAAGATGAAGTAGAATAAGAAATTAATTTGAAAGAATCGGTAATGGATATTACCTCTTCTTCGATGTGCCTCTTCTAAACCTCCTCTTAGGGCACTAAAGTTGATCTTTGGAGATTAGAAGGACCTCTAGTATGTTTCTAGGGAATTGGAGAAGATAAATGAGAAGGGTTTGGACGATCTTGAAGGATCAAAGTGTTGTGTAGAGGAGAGGTAAGAGGTGCCCTTTTATAAAAGAGGAGAGGGGCACCTTTGGAAACCTCAAAAATATTAATTTAATATAAATTCAAACCCCACATAAAAACTTCCAAAATGACTCAAATCCGAATCTTAGATGATATAGGTTTGTAATATCATGAAAAAATAAAATTCAGACATGTTATAAATTTATTTTAAACCTTATCAACATGATTTATCCTTATTTAATCTATTTAATTTTATTTGTGGCAATACTATTATAAATTTTAAATTGTTATAAATAATTACTTATGTTTAATTAATTATCCATAATTGGGTAATTTATGACATTTTAGACCATATAAATTTTAATTTATAATTTTTAAATATTTTTGGGATTTTTAAACAATTTAATAATATGTTATTTTTATAAAATAACAGTAGTGTTAATTTTAACACAATTGATTTATTTGAATTTAAATAAACTCCGAATAGAGGATATATTCTAACCGAAATTTTTAGTGGATTACTAACATGTAATATTATTCTAAAAACATTTTAGAACATTTATTAGTTCATATAATATTTATTTTAATATTTATAAAATCATTTATTTTATATTTTTCTTAATAAAACAATTACTACATCATTTTTGTATAATCATTTAACATACTTATTAGTTGCATAAAAATTAAAAATAAAATACTATGATGATGGTAAATATAATATATTTTAATATAATACTTTTACTTGAATTTATCATCTAAAAATCACAACATGTAAATTTTTATATTTATTAAATAATGAAGGTGACAACTTTGACATCATTTAAATTAAAATAATATAAGTGTCATAATCACTTTTATAAAGCTCAAAATGGTCAAATATTCTAACATTGGATGGATATGGTTTATATATATACGACCAATAAGTTTTGGTCAGGTTTTCGAGCCTTTTAATGTGTATTATTATTTTAATAAAAACTATATTACAGATGTTTCACTAAATAAATAATTTCTGCATCATTAATGTATATGCTATTAAGGTAATTAAATATCTCTTAAAAATTAAAAATAAATTACAATAACCAAGAAAAACATTTTATATTTCAAATAATTTTTTATAATCGAATTTATATTCTGTATAACCTTATATTGAAAATACTTTAATTATTAAAGTTTGAGTGAGACATATTTCACATTCTTTAAAATAAAATAAATTAATGGTCTTAATCACATCCAAGTGGGTTCCAATGGATTCCATTTCAACCTAAATATTCCTTATGAAGAAATATAATCATCAAATTATATTAATACAAGTGTTAGGGTAATTTTATGATATTATATTTACCCTTAATTACCTGATTTACCTTTAACTATGGTAAATAAAATTTACCATAGTTACTATTCATTGTGCCCAAAAATAAAAATTAGCCTATTAAAATAATTTGGATCGACTGATTCCAAATATTGAATCCATTTTTTCAAATTCAAATAATATAAGTTTCATAAATTAATTTAAAAATAATCCCGTTGTTAAGAAAATGAGTTTTAATAGTTAAAACATTGCAAAATATTGAAATGATTTTACCTATGAATTCAATGTAAAATCAATGCTAATGACATACATTATATTAAATGGTAAAAATATATTTAATTTATAATTTAAAACCATTAAATATTATAATTTAACCATATAAATTATTACGATGAAAAAAGTTGTTTTTAATTAAAATATAGCGTGTTTTTAATATTCATTAAAATATGAAAGTTATCAGAATTATATGAAAAATTTATCCGAAGTAAATTTTTATATCATGATTCAAAATAAGAATTTTATTTTTTCAGATTGAATCTATAAACATGTCAAAAACTATATTTAAAGTGGGTGTTCCATCAAAAGGCAGCAAAACTGCATTTTTTTTAAAATGCTTCTTTTATCTGAAAAATTGATTTTGTTATCATGCCTCATTCTAGAAAATTTTTAAGATGAATTATAATGTTATAAAATTAAAAATGTGGTTAATAATATTCATAATGTTTATTTCATAATATAATAATAATATTTCATTATTTAGTGAAACTCGGTATTGCGTACAACACACGCTGTCGAGGAAGGTCACTCTTGCGTGCAACACAAGCCAAGAATAGTGTTTGCGTATACTAAAAGCTAATACGGTGTTGTGTATAGTGAAAAAAAAATCTTGGTGTAGCGTACAACACAAGACATCAAAGAAATTAAAAATAATATTTCCCATGAAATCTCGGGGTGTTACATTCTACCCCCCTTAAAATGAATTTTTCCCTCGAAATTTGTCAGGGTTATAAATGGTTTTCTACTTGAAAGTTTATTTCATAGAAACCCACATCGTAACAAGGAATACTAAAACATTATTTTAAAATTGAAAGTTAGAAACATTACAGATACCCAAAGTAACTCATCACTGGGTTTCCACACAAGAGAATATTGGTGAAAATATGGATATGGAAGAGAAATCTAACCATCACCTTTGGATGAAGAGTGCTAGAGAACATAGATATGAAAAAGCCTATAATAACAAAGCCATAAATTTGTGATGATCTAAAGTATCATCTGATTCATCAGATATGAGGGCACTAGGACAACATTTTTTGTTTTTCGAGATCATTTCCCTAATGTTGAAGAATTTTTTAATTAAAAGAAATACTTACTTGATTTTGGTACAATATCACTGTTGTTTGTGCCTTGAACAAATTCCACTTCATCTCTTAATGAAATGAAGTTGAATTTGTCTTTTGTGAAGTGTTAGCAGATCATGCGATAGGATGATAGGTCATTCCATTTATCTCAAACATATGGTTAGCAAAATTTATATGCATAAGTCCATCTTATGGTAAGTTTAATCGTATATGGTTCCAAAAATGGACTTATACTTCATCTATCATACCGTTTAATAAAATAAAACTAGTTTCTACTAACCAGGGACTTATTTTAGGATAGTGGTAGGTGATAAAGGCATGTCGCACTTTGGTTGTGGGTTTGATTCCGCAAACTTGTCTGACGTGATGGGTTGTCGCTCATCCTACAGGTTGTGCTTTTTCTAAAACTATATTATTATAACATTTTAGAAATAATATCAAAAGTTTCTAGCCTTAAGCAATACTATCTGATGTATAACTTAATTCATTTCAATCTTTAGGCATATCAAAAATACGTCTGTCCAATCTCATAGTGTAAGGAAAATGATAACTAGAAATGTCATCAACCCAACATGTTAATACCATCATTTTCCCCCATATATCATAATATGTATCTTGTTGGTCACATTCCAAACATGTGAATACCTTAATTATGTATTCTCTTGAAACATGAATTACCATATAACCTTAGTTAAAGCCTGAATGCTGTCAAAATTTAACTCTTTCCACATACCGAAATCCAAAAATTTCTATATACTCAAACCATGATATAACTTTTTCCTTATATCAGTCATGAGCTCATTAATACTATCAAACATTTCATTTTCTTCTTATCCCTTCATTATGAGAATATCATCTACTTTCTAAAAACATTCCAATCATTTTTCATGGTTACCGGTACTATATAATTATTTAAAACCAATACATAGATATTCCAAAATTCCACAATACTATAAATGAGATTCCATGATACTATTTTGAAATCCCATTACATAAACACTTAATCATTCCACAACATAATTTTCATACTCAACATCAAAAATAGTGATTGCATGTGACTTCCCTTGTTCCTTTTCCTTAATAGGTTGCCCACGTCGATCACCATTAACCCTTGGATTAGGGAATTGATTAGAATAATGCCCCATTTCCTTGCACTTGAAGCATTGAAGTGTTGGTGGCCCGTTCTTTGTAGTCTTTTATCTATTCATGTCATTAGAAACCTTTTTCCCATTACTTCATCACTCAGCTACTCGATGACCTTCTTTTCCACACTTGAAACATTTTCTAGTACATTTTAGACAATATCCACCATGCTTATTTCCACACTTTTAGCATAAAGAAACATTCACCTTCTTTTCACCATTGTTCTGAGATTGTTCCTTGAACTCCATCTTTTGTTTTTTGTCAAAACCATGAGATGGATATGTAACACTAACTTCCAGTTCTACCATGATAGCACAACACACAATTTTTTCATATCTAATGAAGTCTCTTATAGCTAATTCCCTTCGAAGACTTGGTTTTATGCCACTGAAGAATCGATAAACTTTACTTTCAGGTTGGATGATAAATCCGGATGCATACCTTTCAAGACTTGAAAAATTCTCCTCATATATACCAACAGATTCATCATCCTTTTACTTAAGCTCAAGGAACTCCTTTTCCATCTTTTGTCGTAGAATACGAGGTAAGTACTTATTGAAAAATATGTTCTTGAACCCATCCCATTCTATGGATTCAATTTCACCTTGGGGCCTCTTATTCTTAATTAGAGTCCACCACTGGTCTGCTTCACCTTATAAAAGGTAAATAGCCAGAATGACATCTTCATGTTCTGAACAGTGAAGTATGGAAAATATCTTTTCAATGTTATTGATCCATTGTTCAGTAACAAGTGGATCAGAAGACCCACTGAAAGAAAGTGGACATTTCCTTATGAAGGAATCAATAGAATATTGTTCCCTTCTATGCTCATTTGGAATTCCAGAATGATTCATATATTGTGTAAGTATATAAATAATATTTCCACTCCATCTCCCATAACATCGGTTTGTTTAGGAGGAAAATCATTTCATTTTCCATTACATTTATCAACACGGTTCCTTTGGGTTCCAGCCATCCTCTAAAACCCAAAAAAAGAATAGTGTGAGAGGCAGAAATCATTCTTGAAAAACAACATAATAAAGGTGGAGTACCTTCAATATAAAACATCTTAGGTTTAATTCTAAGATTGTTACCGTAATTCTAGGACTGTAACCTATAATTATACGTATCCTTAGAGAAATCCCTAGACATACCTTAGAAATATTTCTAGGGATTTCACTAAAGTTTTTGTATCCTAGTTTCCAAAGGTTAACTAAACCGTCACTCTGATACCAACTGTAGAGACCCAAATCTTGATTTACATGGACATTACATTACTTTTGCGGAATACTTAATACATGACAAAAACAGAATCCCAAATATTGTATTATTTTAGTGTATTTGGAAACTCAGAACATAATATTCTAATCATGGTGAAAGATCTTCAATATCTACCCAAAATATCATCCACTTTTTTTCTTACCTAAAACCTTTATTTATATCCTGGGGAAGAGAAAACATAAAAAGTATGAGCTCAAATTCTTAGTAAGGGTAAAAATGGAGAACATAAAATAAATCCATAAACATTTGAACGTAAAAACATGAACATAAAACATCAAAATCTTGAGCAATGACATAAATATTGGCAGTACATAAGGAATAGATCATAAAGGAACCTTAATCATGATAAAATATCATTGGAATAAAACATGTAATTGTGGAAAACCATTAAGCAAATGATATGATTTCCATAGTTGCCAAGGCATTGCTGCAAAGACCATCATATTTGACAAATTTCATTACTGAACCGGGTTTACTTGTTGTTCCAAACCTGTATTACTGAACTGGATTTTACTTTTCGTTTCAGCCATGTCTATCTCATGAGATATAAATATTTACCCAATGAATTGGAGGGAGATATTGGTCCCACCCATCTCATAATGAAATAATTCTTATGTGCGCCACAAAATAAACATAAATCATTCATCATAACCCAAAGAATAAAATGGGTTTCATAAACATCATCCCATCATAACATAATCTATATAAAACAAATGGATATCATTTCATCATAAGAAAAATCAAACCATGTAAATAATAGAGACATTATTCTTGAAACATAACCATATTAAATAATGTCATAATAGATGGAAAACAGTTTTAATAAAACACTTGAAATGAATTCTTGAGGAAAATATCCTTTCTTCTATCAAATCATTTTCTTTTATCAAAATGACATGAAATTTAAAAGAAAAGAATTTTGTTGAAATTACTCATGAAATCTTGTAGAGTAGGCTTTATGTACATAAGGCATTATGAAATCGTAAAAATCTATTCACACCATATAAGTTTAAAAAATCATTATCCTCGTACTTTTAACGGAAAAGTCAAAAATTACCTTGTATGGTAAACAAAAGAAATATTCCATCCATACATTGTTGTAAAAGTAAAAAAAGGGTAAAAATAACATTAATAATATATGGAAGAATTTTAAATATTTTATGAAAACATTTTGAGAAAACATGGACATGGATGATAAACATTACCCTAGTAAATACTTACGTATAAGCAATCTCGGATAAAAATGAGATTGCAAAACTATCCCTTACCTTATGTCCAATTTCTTATGTATGTGCCTGAGACCCATATATAGTGGGTTTAAACATATTATTAACTTGTAACAGAACTATAATAATATTTATGATATCATCTATGATGCACTTAAGACTTTATATTACCCATTCATTTGTCAATTCCATGTTCAAGCAGCATTTTGGGTAAAGTCGTTTTATTTATCGTCCGTGTTTTGACTTGTAATTATTCATAGGATTACTTAGATCATGATTACCTAATTCCAAAATGTAAAAATTTATTTATATATAATATATATTAAGAATATACATATATATAATAGATCGATAAATGGAAATAAGTACACCGTTCATGAAGACGATAGGCCGTACGTACGCATGAACGCTGTTTTTGTTTCCTTAGGAAATTGAATGGAAGTAATTAAATAACATATACGTAAATCTAGTATAATTAATATGTCATATATTTAATGATTTTCTATTATATATAATTTATAATCATTCTTTAATGGTTAACTTGGAGAATGAATTTCATAGCGTCGTGGAGACGGTAATCCGTACGTACGCACGAGCGATGATATCATTCCCATAATTATTGAATGGGATTAGAGTGGATGATATAATATATAGTAATTATTATCAGGTTATAATAACCATATATAGTTATTATTTACACCATTATACCCATCCAAGTAAGGTGGTGGTGGAAAAACAGATTACACCACGGCATGGAGACGTTATTCTGTACGTACGCACGCGCGGTGATTTTGTTTTCTGTAAGATGGATGGAAGGTGAAATAGTTTTGGTTAATATTTATAATAAAATATCATTATATGTGTTATCCTGATGTTATTACTTTATTATGAAACAAAAAAATAAGAGGAAGTATAAGAAGAAGTTAATTTGAATGAATCGGTAAAGGATACTACCTCTTCTTCGACGCGCCTCTTCTAAACCTCCTCTTAGGGCACTAAAGGTGGTCTTTGAAGAATAACAAGACCTATAGTATGTTTCTATGGAATTGGATAAGAGAAATGGGCAGGGTTTTGCTGATATTGAAGGCTCAAAGTGTTGTGTAGAGGAGAGGGGGGAGGTTCCCTTTTATAAAAGAGGAGAGGGGCACCTTTGGAAACCTCAAAAATATTAAATTAATATAAATTCAAAACCCACTTAAAAACTTCCAGAATTACTCCAATATGAATATTAGATGATATAGGGTTATAATCTCATCAACCAGTAAAATTTATACATGTTTTAAATTTATTTTAAACCTTTACAACATGATTTATCCTTATTTAATCTATTTAATTTTATTTGTGGTAATAATATTCTAAATTTTAAATTGTTATAAATAATTACCTATTTATTGTGAATAATCCATAATTGGGTACTTTATGAAATTTTAGAACATATAAATTTCAATTTATAATTTTTAAATATTTTTGTGATTTTTAAACAATTTAATAATATGTTATTTTTATATAATAACAACAATTTTAATTTTGACACTATTCATTTATTCGAATTTAAATAAAATACACACAGAGTATATATTTGAAAAAAAATGTTTAATAGATTCCTAACATTTCATATTAATCTAGAAAATTTGTGTAGAACATTAATTAGTTCATATAATATTTATTTTAATATTTATAAAGCCATTTATTTGATATTTCTCTGAATAAAATAATTACTACATCATTTTTGTATAATAATTTAATATACTTATTAGTTGCATGAAAATTAAAACTAAAATAATATGATGATTATAAATTTAATATATTCAAAAATAATACTTTTACTTGAATTTATCATCTTAAAATCACAACATGTAAATTTTTATATTTATTAAATTATGATGGTGACAACTTTGACATCATTTAAATTAAAATAATATAAGTATCATAATCACTTTTATAAATCTCCAAATGGTAAAAAATTCTACCATTGGATGTTTATGGTTTATATATATACGAACAATTAGTTTTGGTCCGGTTTTTGGGCATTTTAATGGGTATTATTATTTTAATAAAAACTATATTACTGATTTTTCACAAAATAAATAATTTTTGAATCCTTAATGTATAAACTATTAAGATAATTAAATATCTCTTAAAAATTAAAAATAAATTACCATAACAAAGAAAAAACATTTATCTTAAAAATGAGTATTTATAATCGAATATATATTTTGTATAACCATATATTAAAAATAATTTAATTATTAAAGATTGAGTAAGACATATTTCACATTCTTTAAAATAAAATAAATTAAAGGTCTTAATCACATCCAAGTGGGTTCCAATGGATTACATTTGGACCAAAATATGTCTTAGGATGAAATATAATCATCCAATTATATTAAGACAAGTTTTAGGTTAATTTTATAATATTATATTTACCCTTAATTACTAGATTTACCTTTAACTATGGTAAATAAAATTTATTGTAGTTACTATTCATAATGCCCAAAAATAAAAAGTAGCCTATTAACATAATTTGGACTGACTGATTCCAAATATGGAATTTATTTTTTCAAATTCAAATCACAGAAGTTTCATAAATTAATTTATAATTAATCTCGTTGTTAAGAAAACGAGTTTTAAAAGTTTAAACATTGCAAAAGATTGAAATGATTTTACCTGTGAATTCAATGTAAAATCAATGCTAATGACATACATTATATTAAATGGTAAAAATAAATTCTATTTATACTTTAAAACCATTCAATATTATAATTTAACCACATAAATTATTACGATGAAAAAAGTTGTTTTTAATTAAAATGTAGCGTGTTTTTACTATTCATTAAAATATAAAAGTTATCCGAATAATATGAAAAATTTAACCGAAGTAAATTTTTATATCCTGATTCCAAAGAAGAATTTTATTTTTTCAAATTGAACTTATAAACATTTCAAAAAATATATTTAAATTGGGTGCGCCATCAAAAGGCGGCAAAAGTGCATTTTTTGAAAAAATACTTCTTTTATCCAAAAAATTGATTTTATTCTCATATCTAATTCTAGAAAATTTTTAAGATGAATTATAATGTTATTAAATTCAAAATTAAGTTAATAATATTCATAATTTCTAGTTCATAATATTATAATAATATATCAATGTTTATTGAAACTTGGTATTGCGTACAACACACACTATTGAGGATGGTCGCTCTTGCGCGCAACACAAGCCAAGAATAGTGTTTGCATATAATACAAACTAATATGGTTTTGTGTATAGTGAAAGCTAATCTATGTGTAGCGTACAACACAAGACATCAAATAAATTAAAAATAATATTTCTCATAAAATCTCAGGGTGTTACAGAGACGGTGATGGAAAATGAATTACATCTGTTCGCGAGGCAGTAGTCTTCCACACACATAAATGATGGTTTCATTTCCCATTTGATGAAAGAGTATATGGATATAGGTCATTAAATTAAAATATTAAAATATATGTATATTTATTATACTAGTTTTTTTATTTTATCATGGTTAAATAATATTTTCAGGAAGTGGAAGAAGAAATAAAAATAAAACATGTGGTTAAAAACTATACATCTTCTTTGGAAAGTCTCCTTTTATTAAAACATTAAGACCTTTAATATTGGAATATTTCCTAAAAAGACATCTATAATTAATTTATGGATTATTTTAATGGATTTAGGTATGTATTTTCCCAAACAAATGGGTTTTTAATTGTGAATGAAATAGAATAGGTGGTTCCCTTTTATAAGAGATGGGAGAGGCACTTTTGTAATTCTAATAATGTTAAAATAATATAAATTAATTTTGATGTAAAAAATGTATAAAAATGATGAAGTTAAAATATAATATGATTATGAGTCTAAATAATCTCATCCAATAATATTTGGACAATTTTGAATCACATTTTTATTCCTATATTTTTGTTTTAACCCTTCGTTAACCCTTTTGACAGTTACTGTAATATTAAATTTTCTTCACTTTAAGGGTTAATAATGTTACTATAAAATAAAAAAAGACCCATAAATGGAACATAGTTGATTTAATTAAACATATACCATTAATTTTTCCTAATATAATATTTTTAGTAATTTTATATCATTTAATAAAATATTATTTTCATAAAATATCAATAATGTCAATTTTAGGACCATTCATTTACTTTTATTTTTTATAATATCAATACAACCAAGGGATTCGAATAGAATCAATTCATATATCTGTATCTTGTTATAGTAATCTAAAAGATTTTCTTATCACATTAATTATTTTAATTATATTAATTTTAATATTTTTAATGTCATTTATTTTATTTTTCTATTAATTGAATAATTACTGCATCATTGTTGTGTAAGAACTTAATATAATTATTTATTCACTAAAAATTTAAAAATAAATTATCATGATGAAGAAAAATAACTTATATTTTAAATTAATATTTAAAACTAAACATATCCTTTTTTATACCCACGTTAAAAATGTTATAGTTATTAAAAATAAGAGTGACATTTTTTACTTTTCTTTAAATAAAATATTATAAAGGTTATAATCACATACAAATGAAAAAAAAGGATAAATAGAAGAATCGTGGATGATTATGGATGAAATGGATACATTTATTAAACTTAATTCAAGTGTTAGGGTCATTTTATAGTCTTTATCATTTTATTTTTAACTTTAATTATTTGATTTACCATTTATCACGTTAACAAGTTTACTAAGGTTACAATTCATATTGACCAAAAATAAAAGGGAACTATTTTGTAAATTTTCAAATAATGATTCCAAATAATGAATTCATTTTAAAAAATTCAAAACACAAGAGTTTCTGAATTTAATCTAAAGTTAAATTGTAAAAAAGAAACAACAAATGGTTTTTCATAAAAATTCCCTTTTTAAGTATAATATATTTTTATTCTAAATTTAAGTATAAAATTATTGTAAAAATAATGATTTGAATATTTTAAATAAAAATTAACAAATTAAATTTTAAAACTAAATAAAAATATAATTTCACATTATAAATACTTTAAAATAAAAGACAGTTTTCAATAAATAACGGTATTTTTTCGCTATTCATTGAAAAATAAAAAAAATATAGAAAGTTCTTAAAAATTCATATTAAGGTAATTTTTAAATGATAAATTAAAAAATATAATTATTTTATAAAAAATAAAATTTTATAATTTTAAAATAAATATTTTAAATTAACCAATATAATGTGTAAACCCCAATATGGTTAGATTAAAGTTTTTTAATTTTGACTGAAAAATTGTATAATATTTTTATAAACTCTATAAAATATAACTATTGAACATATGAAAATGTTTTATATAAAAATTACCTAGGATATTTCATTCTTTCCGCCTTTTTTAAATTATATCCTCACAATTTTATTCACTTAATAAACAGGTGGGGATACCTTTCCCTCATATACTTTATAGAATCCAATGTTGCTTCTTCAACCATATGGTTTTCCAAAAAAAACCATAATGCTTACCTTATTGCATAATAGTTTTTCTCTATATTCATTAATATGAATAGTTTATTCCTCATAATAAAGTTTCACTTATAACTAAACTACCTCAGTTCTCAAAACATGAGATGAATCTAGCACATATTTTCTTAACATTGAAAAAGGAAAAATATTATGTAGCTAGGATAAACTAAAAGGAACGGCAACTCAATAGGAAACTGATCCAAATTTCTATAGGATTTTATATTTTCTAATGAACCATGGAATTAAACTCCCCTTTTTACCAAAATTCATAACACTTTTCCATAGAGTTACTTTAAGAAAAACATGATTACCTATCTTGAAAGAAACATATTTTCTTCGGTTATCCACATAACTTTTATTCCTTCTTTATGATGTCCTTATATGTTTATGAATTGATTTCACTTTCTCAACCATTTACTCTACCAATTCTATCCCCATTAACTTCCTTTCACCTACTTTATCCCAAAAATATATATTTCAACATTGATTTCCTTATAATTCCTCAAAAGGTGTCATCTGTATACTATAATGAAAATAGTTATTATAAGAAAAATCATATAAAGAAATATATTGATCCTGACATCCCTAGTAATCTACTGAACAAGCATGAAACATTTCTTCCAAGGTTTTAATCATTCATTCATATTATCCATAATACTGAGGATGGAAAGTTATATGGAAATTTAATTCAGTACCCAATGAATCCTGAAGTCCTTTCCAAAAATTTGAAGTGGACCTTGGATCACGTTCAAATTAAATGGAGAGAGGAACCTCATGTAACCTGACTATCTCCTTAAGATGTGGTCAAGAAAGTTTATGTAAAGACAAATTATCTTGATTAGGAAGGAAATGTTTATATTTAGTTAATTGATAAACAATAACCCAAATCACATTATTACCTCAAGATGCCTTTGGAAATAATAGTATAAAATCCATGGATGTATTTTCCCATTTCAACTTTAGGATAAGGAAAGGCAGAATCACCCCTTTATTAATTGTTGTTTTGCTTTAAACTATTGGAAAGTAAAACATTTCATTTTAAAATTGTCTATATCTCTTTTCATTCCATCCCACTAGTTAAAATCTTGAACATCTATGGACATCTTAGAACTTCCAGGATGAATAGAAAACATGAAAATATGTGCTTCACTCGATAATTATATCTTCAACTAGGAATCACAAGGTGTATATGATCCTTTTCTAAATCTCAAAACACAATCTTTATCAATGTTAAATTTAGGAAACTTACCCTTCTTAACCAATTCTATCTTCTCCAATAACTCATGGTCTTCCTTCTGAGATTGCTTAATTATTTCTGAAAGATATGATTATAATCACATCTAAAAAATAGAGTAAGTTCATACACCCACAAATTATAGGCCAAAATTAATCATATCATTAACCAAATAGTAATATTCTAAATATAACATTGTTAATGAAGGATTTTATTTCCGAATCAAAGAATAAACTAATTTTTTTTTATTTTATAGGATGATAATGAATCATATAGTCATAATCCTTTATCAATTCCAACCATCTCCTCCATCTCATGTTCATATTTTTCTCAGTTAATATATATTTCAATCTTTTTTTATTAGTATATATTCCATGCTTGGCTCTATATAAATGATATATCCAAATTTTTAAATAAAAAAACACAATAGCTAATAACATATCATGTGTGTGATAATTTAACTCATAATGTTTCAGTTTTTGTGAAGCAAAAGAAATTACCCGATCATTTTATATCAAGATACAATCAATAACCTTCAAAAAAGAATCGCTTTTGATGAAAATTTCATTATTTCTAGTGGGAACGTCCAAAACAAGAGTGTTTTCCAATCTTATTTTTAGTTCCTGAAAACAATTATCACATTCTTTTATCTATATGGACTAAATTCCTTTTTGAGTTAACTTTTTCAGTATGATAGATAACCATGAAAAGTTTTCAAAAACTACTTGTAATTACCTACCATACCAAGAAAACTATGAATCTCAGTAACATTTATAGGTCTTGTCCATTCATCAACCACTTTAGTTTTAGTGGGATCAAGTTTTATTCCATCTTTATTTATGATGTGTCAAGGAATAAAATCTATTATAACCAAAAATAAAATTTAATATATTTCTTATATAGCTTCCTTTATTTCTGGGTTTGTAGAATAATCCTTAAATATTTTTCATGATTCTCATAATGTTTTGAATAAATCAAGATATCATAAAAAACAACCAAAAACTTATCCAAATATTCATGGAATACTCTATTCATAAGATCAATAAATATAGTTGGGGAATTTGTTTACACAAATAGAAGAACCAAAAACTCATAATGCCTTTATCTAGTCTAAAACATTATTTTCAAAATTTCATACTCCTTCACCATTAGATTATAGTACCCAGACGTTAGGTAAAACTTTAAAAATCACTGAGTTCCCTGGAGCGGGTCAAAAAAATCATTGATATGAGGAAAAGGATAATTTTTCTTAACAAAGATGTTATGAAAAGCTCTATAATCAATGAAAAATCTCATGTAACCATCTTTATTTTTTTAAAACAAAATAGGATCACCCCATAATGAAGTTCTAGGATGAATGAAACCTTTATCAAGAAACACCTATAACTACTTTTTTAGTTCCATAAATTATACTTGAACAATTAAATTAGGGGGTTTTGAAATTGTCTTATGATGCTTCTAGAAGGAATTGTAAAATATTTTGGACATGATCAAATTAGAAATTTATAATAACTTGACTATACTAAATACAAAGGCATAGTATATAATATGTGTGGGGTCGATCCCACAAAGAGTGGGGAATGTAGAGATGAAAACTCTTAACTAAATGCTTTTTCACTCTAATTTCTGATTAATTTGATATGAAATAATGATGAAAATTAAATAAATGAATTAAAATATAAAAAGAAAAGATAGCACAACCAGTTTCCATGGATAGTTTTTCTAAATGAATTAATTCATCTTCACTAGGAAAATAATTCTATCAAATAGTTGTGAAATCAAAAAAAATCATTGATAAAAGAAATGGTCATTCTCTATCAAACTATCATATAATACCAATTAATTGTGGTCAAATGAAAAAAAATGGATAAAGTGAATTTTGTTCATATTGACAAAAGCCTAAGCATAATTCCATCTAATGTTTGTGAATAAATCATATCAATTATGTTGGGGATCATTTATTACTGGTGGAATATGGTCAATGGATCAATAATGAATAAAATAGCTGTGTAGAAATATCATGATACTTTTTAATACAATCATCTTTAAATGAAAAAGAAAATCAAACAATGATGGTACGCACCCCTTTAACTGATTCCTCTCTCCCCGGTGGGTTTTAGCCAACCATCGTCAGGTGATCACCAAAGATGATTAAACCCAAATACATATGAGATATATTACGAAAGAATGAATGATAAAATAATAATGAAAAGAAAAATATTGGAATTAAAATAAATATAACTCAACATTACATGAAAGAAGAAGAGAGAAAATAAAATAAAAATAAAAAGGATAAGCTATCTACAAAAGGTCGGAACCCTACAGTAGCCTCTCAATGGTTGAGCCTCGTGCTTGGAATGGAATGATGAATGTCTTGGATAGACCTCATATTTATAATAAAGGAATTCATCATCAGGTATCCTATAGTCAAAAACAGGATTTAATGGCCACTCCGGGCTAAACAGCTTCCCCCCATGGTGTAAGATACGCTAAAATTAGTGTTTTTAAAAAGTCTACTTGAGGTTTTTTAGGTCATGTAATATTTAAATGATGTGTAATTTTTTCATATCATGTAATGTTTACACAATGTGTTTATTCAACTTACAGCGCCAAAACCTCTATTTCATCCTGATTCTTCAGTTTTATGCCTCGAAAGTGACCTATAATCATCCTAAAAAAAATTTGTTTCCATTATATGATCCAAGTATTGATCCTTCATAAAAATACATAAAACATAAATTGTAGGTAATCATCTCATATTAAATAAATTAATATCTAATGAAAACACATATTAAATCCCATCAAGATATAGATGTAAAATACAGATATTATCTTATAACACTACTACAAAATAGGTCTTTAACAGCGCTGGTCTTTATTAACGCTATTAAAGAATGATGAAAAAGGTAACCTTTATCGGTACTGAAAAAAGTACAGATAAATTGTTCCTTTTATCAGTACTTTTTTTAGCGCTAAGAAAGTTACACTTTATCAATGATTTTTTTAGCAACGATAAAGGGTCCCCTTTATTAGTGCTTTCTTTCTAGCGCTGGTAAAGGGTTCTCTTTATCAAATCTTTATTTTAGCACTGATAAAGTGTGCCCTTTATCAGTGCTTTATTTTTATCACTGATAAAGGTTCAAATAAAATGAAATAAATAAATGAATAAAAAAGTAGTTTATTAAAAAAAATTCTATAATTATTGATAAAAATAAATAAATTAATTATACTATATATAAATTATAAATAATAATAAATAGTATGTATTAAATATATAGATATATACAAAATGAAAATTAAATAAATAAAAATTAAAAATTAGTAAATTGAGAAAAATATTAAAAATTAATATGAATTAAAAATACTCACTAATTGCACATGTAATTGACATAATTGAATGACTTTTGATTTTTCAATTTAAAATAGATCAAATGAGTGTTATATTGATTTCACATATACATAATTAATGCATTTTTATATACAACATGCAAACACATGCAATATATTATTTTTTTCAATATTATTAAAGTGTGATTATTTTTAATTTATTCAATTTCACTCATTTTTAACATGCATGCACTTAAGATTAGATATTCATTAATAATGTTTAAAAACTATTTGTAAAAAAATATTTATAAATAAATATTTTTGAAAAATAAATTATAATTAAATATATTTATAAATGTACATTTACTATATTTATACATTTATATAATTATAATTATAAATAAATAAATATTTTTTAAAAGTATTTATATAATTATAAATAATTATATATATTTAAATAATTATTAAATTTATAATAAATTTATTTAAATAATGAACATATTTACTATATTTATATTTATATATATTTATCAAATATATATATATATAATTATAAAATTATAAATAAATAATTATATATTTAAATAATTATAAAACTATAATAAATATATTTAAATAAATAATATATTTACTAAATATATATTTATATATATTTCCCAAATTATTATTTATAATTATAATTACAAATCTTTTATTAAGTAATAAGTGATGATAAAAGGTATCTTTATCATCGTTTTTTTTGGTAGTGATGATGAAAGTGTCCTGATCTATTTAAAAAACCGCAACCAGTCATGAACCCATCACGATATGGGAAGCCTTTTCTGGAATCCACCCATTGTCGGCGCTCCTCCTTAGTGAATCGAAGATCAAATCAAGGCTTAAGAATATCCAAAGCTCGAATGATTTAAGGGTTGAGCAAATACAAGGCTCAACCATAATTATTTCTCTACTTTATCTTGTGGAACTCAGGGTGTAAAACATCAATGGTTCTAGCCATGGTGGATGTTTTTTTTAACTGTGAGTGTGGTGAGTTAGCCATTTTGGAGTTTTGGTCGTGGAGATCATCCTTTTTTATGATTAGAATTTTTAGAGTGTGAAACACACTTATACAGTGAGTCTTCCTAACTTCACTCCCATATCATATGAGCATCTCCTTCCTTCTCAATTATAGTTGTGAATTAATGTAGGGTACTTTTTAGATAATATTTTATTTATCTAAATGTGTGGAATAATCATTCTTTATTTTAATTATAAAAATTGTTGAACTAACCATATGGCAGAAGTCTCATCCCATTTTACATCTTCTATATAATTTTGTATGTATCAACTTCCATTATGGTGGTTGGGTAGCCTTTGAGATAGCTTCTTGGAATATTAAACTAACTAGTTATTTTCATATTTGTACATTAGAGACTTTATATAGGGATTTATGTTTTATAGATATGTTAATTTCATGATTCCACTTAGATTTCTAAATAAAGTAATGGTATTCCACTTAAAAATATAACTTTATGGGAGTCATTCAATCGTGATAGAGGATAGTTTTTATGGGATAGATGTTGTAAGGGTTCATGTGTTTTCTCCCTTGTTTGTGATATATATTGTTAATTTTTATTATTCCTTTATGCCAACTACTTTATGTACGTCCCAAAAATCTCAAGGGTATGAGTCAATGTGTATTAGATGACCTCTCTTCCTTCATATGGGTATATCTAATTTGATGACCACCCTAGAATCATTGGGATGGGTTGGTGTGGTGATATTACATCCCAAGAGTCTTAAGATGTTTTCCAATATTTGATATACCATTAATATTAAATGTCTTAATTCCTTAGTTTGTTACATCGCTTGTCCCAAAAAAATAGAATAGAGGTTATCAAATTCTATATATTATAAATTATTTTTATGTATTCATCATTTTAGGTCTACATGTATTGGTTCCACCCGTATGAATCATTTATTTCCATCCATGTATATGAAATAACTCTTTATTTATTAAAATATGTTATCAATACACATGTATATCTTCTAGTCGATTGGATGATAATTTATTATTCTTGTTCATCATATTTGGTTTTCTTATTACCCCTTAATTTCCTATATTATATTTTCATTTATTCTGGGGATTTGATAAGTGCTTGATTTGTGTCAAAATATAGTTCTTATTTTAATTTTTTCTTGAGACTCATCCCCCGTCTCTTTTATAGACAATAATCATCCTCATAAACTTCATCTCCCAAATAGTTATTATTGAAATTTTATGCTTGAGACTTCTCCTCCATCTATTTTATGTTTCTTGTACTACTCTAAGAATTTGTAATCCAATGTATGACTAATTGTTAGAGTATTTCAAGAAATATAGGTGCATGCCCATAAGAGACGAAGTATGTGTGTCAAATAACAAAATTAAATGATAAATGTTTGGGAGATGAGTTGATGAGGATGACAATTGTCTATAACTATCACCTTTGAATAAATTCATAGGATAACACCTTCCATAGTGGAGTAATTATTTTTTAAAATTTAATTACTCCTTTTATTCAAAGAATAATTAAATTCTTTGATACAATAAAATGTTGGGTTTCCCTTATTAGAATTGTCTATAACTTTCACCTTTGATAATGAATATCTTATGTGTATTTATTTATTTATTATAAAAAATTAATATTTTATTAACCTGATATGGTGGATATGAATTGAAAATGGATTCTTGGTAATCATTTAACAAAATAAGATGAAGATGAAGTTAAAGATTTTAGAAAGTTTTCAAGAGAGCTTGCATAAAACCCTTCTCAAATCCATTATCTATGTTTACATTGATTTTATTGATGAAAATTTAGTCCTGAAGAGTTGTAAGAACGTTTGATTTCTCATAGAATAGATCATAGCTATAAATTTTGGACTAAACACGGGGAAAACTGATTATGGACACCAATTCGGATGATACTATGGTTTCTGAATCATTTGATATGAATGCTAGTGTAATTGATGATGAAGATCACAAGGAAGAAATGAAAATGAAAATTGAATATAAAATTTTTGATTGTACAAAGTTTTTTGAGAAGATAAATAGTTGTTCCAAGAAACCATTGTATACTAGTTGTACTAAATACACAACATCGTCAATTTTATTAAAGTTATATAATTTGAAATCATACAAAAAATTGATTGACCCCAGCTTTACAAAACTACTTGGTCTCTTGAATGATATGCTACCAAAAGAAAATGAAATACCATGTCAAACATATGAAATTAAACGAATGTTACCTTTAATGGGAATGACCTCTAAAAAATACATGATTTTCTAAATGATTGCATATTTTTTGCAAGGATCATGAATCAATCATAAAATTACCTAATTGTAGTGCAGATTAATATTAGAAAAATGAATCAAGTCCTTCGAAATTTGAATGGTAATTTACTATAATTCCAAGATTTAGAAGACTATATGAATTTCAAGAAACCGTGAGACAATTGACATGTCTTAGAGATACAAGAATAAAATATGGGAACCTGTGTCATCTAGCAGATTCTTTTTATTGGAATAAAATTGATTACAAGTATCCTGAATTTGGAAATGAGTTGAGAAACTTTTGTCTTGTGTTATCTACAAATAGAATAAATCCTTTTGGTTTATAGAGTAGTAAACATAGTACATGGCCTGTCATGTTGATCAATTATAACTTTCTACCATATTTATGCATCAAGAACAAATA
The DNA here is from genome assembly GCA_963277665.1 of Viscum album. NCBI lineage: Eukaryota > Viridiplantae > Streptophyta > Magnoliopsida > Santalales > Viscaceae > Viscum > Viscum album. The sequence goes on from OY728127.1 coordinate 1,305,140,551, forward strand.
CATTATGTTGTCTCTTCTTATATATTGACCAAAGAAACCTGGTAATGATATTGATTTCTATTTGTACCCATTGGTCAAAGATATGAAATTGGTGTGGGATACAGGTTTTACAATGTATGATGCTCATAGAAGTGAAGAATTCACATTGAGGGCCATTTTCTATGGGATGACAAATTAATTCCCCTGTTATGTAAATTTATGAAGCTATAGAATTAAAGGAATGTTGGGGTGTCCCATTTGTGAAAAACACACATACTCAGTTCAGTTGAAACATCCCTCGACGACTGTTTTTTTAAGAAATATGTGATTTTTACCTCAATATAATAAATAATGTTCTTGGAAGATAACATTTGATTGGAATATCAAACAAGGTACAACACCATTTCCCGTAATGGTTGATCAAATGTACAATAAAGTAAAAGATATTAACACTATTTTTTATAAACCATTTTCGAAACACTTTACAAATCATGTTGGAAAAAGGGATCAATTTTCTTTGAATTATCGTATTTGAATTATTTATATGTCAAAAAATTTCTTGATGTCATGCATGTAGAAAAAATTGTATTTGATGGTGTTATTGTCAAGTTACTAAATGTTCCCAGAAAAAAAATATGGAATCAAGGCTAGGTTGGACTTGATTGAAATGGAGATAAGGGAAGAGTTGGGACTAGTGAAGGGTAAAAGGTGGACTTTTCTTCCTCTAGCAGCTTACACTCTATCCAGATAGGAAAATTTTCACTTTTTCCTTTTCCTAAATAGTATAAAATTTCCACAGGGGTATTCCTAAAATATCAATAACGTTGTGTAAATGATTAATTTGAAGTTACATGGACTAAAATCACATGACTATCATGTTTTTATGCAATATTTTATGCTTGTTTATTTCTGTTTCATTATGCCTCAAAATGTACAACATAGATTAACCAGAATTTTCATCCTTTTCAAAGCCATATATAGTACATTTATAGACCGGTACAAGTTTCATATCATTAATATAGTGGTTTCAATCATATTATGTGAATTAGATATGTTCTTCCTACCATAATTCTTTAATATAATGGTCCACCTAATTGTTATCTTGGTTAAAGAGGTTCAACTATGTGGTCATGTCCATTATAAATGGATGTACCCCATTGAATGTTATATATAGATTTTGAAAGGGTATGTCAATAATTGAAGTCATCTAGAGGGTTGTATTGTAGAACAATATATTATTAAAGAAGCTATTGAATTAGGTACTGATTACCTATCACATATTGACAGCATCAGTCTACCAAAGTCTCATCACAGCGAACACCTTATGGATGAAGGAATTTTTGGAAGAGATTTTATTACAATTATCTTAATAGAGTTGGAGAAATAACACCATTACTTTTTACAAAATAGTGAGGATGTTGATCCATACATTGAAGTCCAAAAATAAATTCTTATTGATTTGAATCTATCAAGGGATGAAGGATGGATATCAAATATACATAATCAATAGATTATAGGATGGTTGTAAGATCAAATTTATAAGGATTTATCAGAAAATCCAAATTCAATTGTTGAACGAATCCAATGGCTATCCAGGGGACTGAATGAAAATGTTATATACTACATTGGTTTTGTAATAAATAGTTGTAAGTTTTATACAAAAGAACACAATGACTATAGTAAAATGAAAAACAGTGGTGTTGTGCTTATGGAAGAAGCTATACACATATATGGTTCCAAGGATATAAATCCAATTTTTGAAAATATTCCATATTTTAGAATTATCGAACATATATACAAGTTGTATTATACATCATTTCAAGTGATTATTTTATATTGAAAATGGGTTGACAATATCAGTGCAGTGAAAGTTGATGAAATTGGTTTTTTGAAGGTGAATTTCAGTTTGAAAGTGGAAAAAGATGATCCATTCATAATGGCATCACAAGTAGTGAAATTATTTTATATCTCATATCCAAAAAAAGAATAATTGGTTTATTTTCCTACTAGAAACTAAAACAAATATTGGGTCAAATGAAAATTCAATTGAGGATGACCCTTTCAGTGGGAGATCATAATTAATTCAGGTCAGTCCCAATGTTGATAATGTATTGTACATTAGAGGGGGCTACAAATAGGGGATTTGGATTCTCTATAGAGGAACCAAATCCCTGAAACCTTTAAAAATGAAATAGAGTTCATTGAGAAGATAAAAGTGTTTTTAATATACTTTTTTTATTATCATAATATTATATATTCTGTACTGAATTAATAGAATCTCAGTTAAATGTTTGACTAATCATGGAGACAATATATTCTACACATGATGATGTTTACTATCCCTCATAAGAACAAACTATAATGAAGGAATCCCTTTGGAAATATGTAAAGGTAATTTTAGGATATACTTTCTCTATTTTACCGAAGAATTATATAATGGAACGTTGATTTAATTTTCATTATTCCTTTTGTAGTTTGTTAATTTTAGAAAAAAATTATCCATCTATCATGATTTTTAGGAAGAAAAATGATGTTTAATCTGCTCAATCACAGAGGTAATCTTGATGTTTCCATAATAAAATCATTGTCCATATAATTAATGTATTGTTTAATTTCTATGTTTAATTTATTTCTTTTTTTTACTACTCACAAAATAATTTTTTTCTTATATAGGTGGATTCTTTTTTTCGAGTTGGGGTGACTTTTACATCTTTTATGCTACTCTGTAATAAAAATTCCAGAGACTTCTTCTCCCTCAAAAACTTTCCACTCCTAGAGTGTTGGTATTTATCACTTTCTTTCATGTTCCCTCTACTACCTTTTCAGAAAGAGCAACGACGCTACCGCTACACAATCATAGAGGTAATAATGATGTTTGTACAGTAAAATCATTATCATAGAATTATTTTATTGTTTCATATTTATGTTTTATTTATTTATTTTTAGTATTAATTACAAAATAAAGTTTTTATTATATATGTGGATTCTTTTGATCAATTTTGGTTGGTTTTTCCATCTTTCATGCCTTTCTGCACCAAAACATCCACAAACATCTTCTCCCTCCGAACCTTTTCACCCATGCAGTGTTTTATTTATCACTTTCCTTAAATTTCACTCCACTTCCTTTGTAGGAAGAGAAACAACGATGTATATTCTCAATCACAGAGGTAATCTTGATGTTTTCACATTAAAATAATTTTCCACAAAATTAATGTATTGTTTCATATTTATGTTTAATTTATTTCTTTTTAATATTACTCACATAATAATTTTTTTCTTATTTAGGTGGATTCTTTTGTTCGATTTGGGGTGGTATGTCTATATTTCTTGTATTTTTACACCAAAACATACACAAAATTCATCTACATAGAATCTTTTTCACCCTTACAATATTTTCATTTATCACTTCCCTTCAAGTTCTCCCCAATTCTCAATCACAGAGGAAATCTTAATGTTTTCAAAGTAAAATTATTGTCTATATAATTAATGTATTATTTCTTATTTATGTTTTATATATTTATTTTTAGTATTTCTCATATAATAATTCTTTTCTTATATAGATGGATTATTTTGTTTGAGTTAGGGTGGTTTGTTCGAAGATTCTCATACTCACAATAGATTGGACTTCAATCCAACAACTAAGATAATGAAAAAAAGGAAATGTGTCAAGAATTCATAAAACTCTCATGAAAAGGTGAATCCATACTACTTATTTTATTAATTTTTTCATCATTTTATCTAATATTTTAAAGTTAATTTCTTTATCATTTTTATCTAATACGTATTTAATTTTTTCAAAAATCTTTTAGGAAGTCATATTGAATCAATTTTCATAGCAGAAAAACCTTTTTGGTTGAAATCTAGAAGAGTACAAGAATCTCATGTGGTTATTGTGGTTACGTCTCATGATATAATGGAAACATGAGTTTTCTATACTCTTCTGGATTTCAACAATTAGAAAAAAAAATTAGGTAATAACACTAAGGAAATATACAGTGTTGGCAGTTCAACAAAGAAATGTAATGTAAATCATTGTTACATTATCAGTTAATATTTTTTGAGACTTTGGGATGTGTATGAATCAATTGTACCTCAATCTGACACACACTGTTGTCAGTATGACTCAAAGTGATTCTTTTTATTTAAAATTGACATTAATTTTTGTAAAAAAGACAACTAAAATACTCAAATATGATAAAACATATTCACATTGTATTGATACTTTAGTAAAAAGACCCATAATTCATTTTTTACATATAGGAATCAACCACACCTCAATCGGATACATGATGTGCCTGGTATAACTCAAAGTTTCCATTATCAGTTTAAAATCATAATTTTAGATAAAAAACTATTACTCAATGAAAAATTATAAAACATAATGGAATTTTATTCATAATTTACTAAAATTATTCATACGTCATTTTTTACTTGTAGGAATTGGTCTCACGTCAAACTGATACACGATGTGATCGGTATGAGTCAAAGTGAGTGTTTTAAGTTTAAAATGATATTTTAGTAAAAAAAACAAGTGACATACCCATAAGTGATAAAAACATTAATATTATTTTTATACTTTAGGAAAATGATCCATAATTCATTTTAGACATGTTAGAATCAGTTGCACCTCAATCTGACGCACATGGTGTGACCGGTATGACATCAAGTATGTCTGTTTATTTAAAATTGACGTCAATTTTAGTAAAATGGAAACTTTACCCTACCAAAATTAAGAAAACACATTTTTTTGTTCTTATATTTATATAAATGATCCATAATTCATTTTTGATGTGTAGGAATCTTCCTCACCTCAATTTGATGCACAGTGTGACTGGTATGACTCAAAGTGTCTATTATCAGCTTAAAATCGACATTTCAGTTCAAAAAAATATCACTTACTGAAAACTAATCAAATGAACTCATATTTTTTTGATACTTTATTAAAATTATTCATAAGTCATTTGTGAAATTTATGAATTATCTTCACATCAAACCAATATATGATGTGATCGGTATGAATAAAAGTGTGTGTTTCAAGTATAACATGACATTTTAGTAAAAAAGAAAAGTGACGTACTCAAAACCAAGATAATGTATTAATATTATTTTTATACTTCAGTAAAATTATACATAAGTAATTTTAGATTTTTATTAATTGTGCATACCTCAATCTAATTTATAGTTTGACTGGTATGACTCCAAGTGTGTCTTTTTCTTTAAAATTGACATCAATTTTAGTAAATTGGACAACTAGCCTACTCAAAATAGATAAAATCCATTTGGATTGTTTTGATACTTTATTAAATTGATTAATAAGTCATTTGAGATATGTATGAATCATCCTCAACTAAATCTGATGCACGGTGTGACCGGTATGACCTCAAGTACGTATTTTAATTTAAAATTGACAATAATTTTAGTAAAATGGACAACTGACCTACTCAAAATTGATAAAATGCATTAAGATTGCTTTTATAATTTATGGAAATGATCCATAAGTAATTTTGGATGTGTAGTAGTTTTCTTCACCTCAATCTGATGCGTGGTTTTACTGGTATGACTCAAAGTGTCTGTTGTCAGTTTAAAATTGACATTTTAGTTCAAAAACTATCACTCACTAGAAACTGATCAAATGCACTCATATTTTCATGATAATTTATAAAAACTATTAATAAGTTACTTTTTATGTATATTTATTGGTCTCACATAACAATTATGCACGATGTGACCGGTATGAGTCATGGTGAATGTTTCCAGTTTAAAAATACATTCTAGTAAAAAATATAAGAGACACACTCAAAACTAAACAAACGCGTTCATATTATTTTGATTCTTTATATAAAATAACCATAAGTTATTTTTGACATGTAGTAATTAGCCTCACCTCAATCTGATACACGATGTGACCGGTATGACTCAAAGTGTATCTTTTTATTTAAAATTGACATCAATTTTAGTAAAATGGACAACTAGCCTACTCAAAACCACAAAAAAACATTTTTATTGTTTTGATACTTTAGGAAAAAAATAATAAAGTCATTTGAGACATGTATGAATTTTCCACACATCAATCTGATACATGGTGTGACCGGTATGTCCTCAAATGTGTCTTTTTATTTAAAATTGATATCATTTTTTGTAAAATGGACAAATGACCGACTCAAAACTGAGGAAACACATTTGGATTGTTTTCATATTTTAGGAAAATGATTCATAATTAATTTAAGACATGTAATAATTAGATTAATCTCAATATGATGCACATTTTGATAGGTATGACTCCAAGGGTGTCTGTTTATTTAAAATTGACATCAATTTTACTAAAATGGACAACTGACCTACTCACAATTTAGAAAATGTATTTATATTTTTTCAATAGATTAAGAAAATGATACATAAGTCATTTTTGATATGAAAGAATTTATCACACCTAAATTTGATACATGATGTTCTACTTATGACTCAAAGTGTCTGTTATCAGTTTAAAATCAACATTTTAGTTCAAAAAGAGTCCCTCACACAACCACTAGGTTGCGCCCATGGGGTATTTTCTTATACATATTTAATAAATTTTCACAAAGATGATTCTGGAATATGAATAATAAATGGTTTTATTTGTAATAATAAACCACAACTCAATCTAATACAGAGTGTTCCTGATATAATAGGAAGTTTAGTTTAAAATTATCACTTTCAATTTATTTATTTCTTTATATTATTACTAACATAAGAATTTTTTTATTATACAGGTGAGTTTTTTTTCTTGGCCAGGGATAGTTTTTTTGAAAATAACATGATTATGGGTTATAATCAAAAGACAAAGGAACATTTATGTTTTTCAATGTTTGTAATAATTTTTAATTATGTAATTGTATAAACTAATGTTTGAAACATCTATAATATAGTGTTTTTTCATGAATTTGTGTTGTAAATTTCATTACATTTAAATTCTGTATTGGTAATTGGTTTTGTTGATATAAGTTGGTGTTTTTGGTGTTGCACTGTTCTATTACATCACAATGAATTTGTGTTGTAGTGTGCTCTTACAACACACTACAGTGTGACCCTTTATCAGTGCTTTAGAAAGAGCTAATAAATGTGTATTTTATCATCAATTTTTAAAGCATTAATAAATGTGTCTTTTATCAATGATTTTTAAAAAATCCTAATTGTACTATTTATCAGTGCTAAATAAAAGCATCAATAAATGTTTATTTTATTAGCACTAAAAAATTTAATGATAAAGGATCCATTTAACAATTCATTTTTTAGCACTGATAAAGAACCCATTTATCAGCTCTTTTTTGTGCTGATAAAATCCAGGGACTTTTAATCTTTCTCTAGTTATCAAAACTTCTCTAGTACTGTTAAAGGAAAATTTTAGCTTTTTTAAAAGGATTATTTTGTAGTAGTGTCATTAGGAAGTAAGTAAATATTAAATTTAACTTCCCATTCAGTTATAACACCAAACAACTCATCAAGAAAAATATATAGGTATTATTTTACAATTAGAAAATAATTAATTAGAATAGTTCCTTTATTTTCAATAATATGTGTAAGATAAATTTAACTTCCATAGTTTAACTATTTCTTGGATTCTTGATATGTTATCAAATGTACAAATTCATTCGTGCGTAAAAAATAAAACATTTTTTCGAAGAAAAAAAACTTCTTTAGCTCTATAATCTATCTTATCTTAGTAAACAGAGAGGCAATCCATACCCAAAATAACATCAAACTCTACTAGGGGAAAGATAATAAGGGTTTCAAGTAAATTATTTCCAAAACAATGAATGGGAAATTTTTATAATTACTTTTTTCATTAATTCTTCCCCCATATGTTTTAGATTCATTTCTTGTGATGTAATTTCTAATTTACTAGAAATTTTCTCAGAAATGAATGGATGTGTATACCCAAAATCAAATAATACATTAGAATAATATGAATAAACAAGAAAAAGACATGATCCAACTTTTTTTATGGCCCAAAATCTAGTTAAGTAGTTACAATAGATTTCACAAAACATTTCTTCTTATAGTTTGACGATTTCCCATCATTCAGGTTATTCTTCAGAAACTAATGTTCATAATGAATGATCTTGTTACATTTAAAAAAAATACTGCATTTTTATCAAAAAAAATTCATACTACTACTATAATCTTTTTCAATTCAATTATTATCCATATTCCCAATCTTACCACATCAGAATCATTTAATAAACTTCATAAGGCCCTAGTGTACTTTTTACCACAATTCTCACAAACTAGAAACTTAATTCTCATGCCATAATATTTCATTAATCCATTATTCCCTTTTTCCTACCACTTGGACAACTTTTTATTTTGGTTTTTTAAGTAAACATGATCATTTAAAAACTTCATTTCCACCTTCTCCGCACATTAAACAACTTTCTCATAACTTTTAAATTCTTGGGAAGTTGGTTCCCTTTTATATTTTGCTTTTAATCCTGAGTAAAACCAATTATTATTACTATTAATATCATGGATAAAACTTGTTGTGTAACTTTCCAATCAGTTGAACTTTTCTTCATATATTTCCACTTATTCTTCCTTCTTTTGTTTTAATTTCATGAATTACTTTCATATCCTAAGTCAATCCGTATTAGGAAAATATTTCTCATGGAAAATATTCTTAAATTCAACCCATTCAAAAAAATCAATTTCATCTATTTCACTAATAATATTTTCAATTGACTGCCAAAAGTCATCTTGAACTTCAAAATGGTAAATATCATGAGTTACATTTTGATAATCGAAACATCCCATGGAATCAAATATCTTTTCTAGGGTTTTAATCTACCCCTCATCTACCAATGGGTCAGAATATCTACTAAATGTGGGAGGGTGTTGCCTCATAAAATATTCCACTACAAACATGTTCCTTTATGGTATATTTGGATGATCTTTAGTATAGATGCTACCAATATTTATAGCCTATGTCAACCAATTTATCACAAAAATAAACTACTATCTTATAATTCCAACCAATATTTAGCATAGATACTACCACCATTTATAGCCTACATCAACCAATCCATCACAAAAAAGACTACTCTCTTCTATTTCCAAAAATTCTTTAGCATAGATACTACCACCATTTATAGCCTATGTAAACCAATCCATCACAACAATAAACTACTCTCTTCTAATTCCAACCATTCTTAGTTGTTGACTCGGAAGGATATCATCCCCTTAGTGCCTTCCTACTTCAACTTCCCTATGTCCTCTACAGAAAAGCAATCGGAATAGACATATTTTAGATGAATTAATAAGGAAATATTTAAATTCAATATCATTTCAACTTAATCTTGAAATAAAATATTTCAATGGAATTATATTAACATTATCCTAACCTCTAAAGTTATTTGTACCTTGATATCATTCCAATTATAAGGATTCATATTTAAACATTACATATTCTAGTGACTTTAAATTAGAATTCACTTTATTATATTCCAAAATATTTTTTAGGTTTATATTTTTAGAGAGTTAGGTCATAAATCTTACATAAAAAATCCATATATATATATATAAAGTGAAAACTTTTAATCATTTTCCATTTCCCAAAAATATAAAACTTTTAAAATGAAACAATTTTTCCTTTTATGAAAATATTCATGACATTCAAGTTGACTTCTTCCTTTCCCTTACCCATCATTAAGGCCTATGAAAAAAATTTGAAAATTTGGCATGGTCATAAAATGCTTAGTAAGGGACATAAAAAGAAAAAAAGAAACTGTTAGTCCATGAATAGTTATAAAATTGTGTCTTTTAAAAATAAACATTGGGTTTAAAATAAAGATTCTTTCTCCAAGAAATCACCTTTTCTGTCTAAATATTTTCATAAAACATTTCATTAGAAATATTAACGAAAAAATAAAACTCATTAGGTTTCTTTGAAATCATGAAAAACTAATAATATCTTTTTAAACAAAGTTATACCTTTCAACCTTATGAAGAAGAATATACTTTCCTTTACCTTGTGAAATAATGATATTTCCACAAAACCTCATAGAAATCATATATAAATCCTATAGGTAACTTGGGGAATAATTTTTATATCAATATTACATGTGGATTAACCCTCATGGTAACACATGGAATTACCATCATGGTTATACTTAAGTAACCATTTCATTTACACTTAAAACAACCACAAAGATTAAACTTGGAACAATAATCGCAGTATAGTCCCATAATATCTTAGGAGAATATTAATTGGTTAACTTTTTTCCTTTTCCCAATGTAATGGGTAACTATTATGGGATCACCTACCCTCGATTTATAATGGAACCACCTTGGAACATCCCCTGATCAAGTACTCTCTCACGTGGCCAAAAAGGGATGGTTACGAGACCTCAAGTGTTCCCCCCTATATTTCAGAGGATTCTAACAAGCAGAGGGGGTGTCAAATGTATAGTGTAAAGAATATAACCCCTGGTATGAAGTTTCATAGCAGTAGAAATAATTCATACAAAAGAAATAAATCAGAGTATATACATAGAAGAAACCAATAATAAAATACAACTAAATAATCCAATAAATAATAAAGGAATAATGTAATGGCATGCTGAAATGAAAAAAAAAATGTCATGCTAGAATTAAAATAAGAAAAGGCCTAGAATACTCAAATAAAGAATTATAAGTCACTAGTTTTGAACACCATGTTGATCTGGACTCCAAACTCCATCCCATTCTGCAAGAAAACAATCAACAATAATATCCTTTTCCCTTATCCAAACATGCATCCATGTAATCAACTTAAGTACCAAATAGTGGCCCAAATATTGTGTCAGTATAACTCAGTAGGTAGATACCACCATGTATAAACAAACCAGTCTAATAATAAGTGTATGCAATAAATCGATAAATATTTATATTATTTAATTCAACAATTAATAAAATACAATAACAACCCTCTTTGGCTAAATTATAGAATATCTCTAAGAATTTATCACAACCATGTCAAACACAACCATATAACTATGGTAAAATAACCTGCTTCAGTGCCATGCTAAATACATATGAGCATGTCTCACAACCATTCCAACCATAATTGTAAGCATGGTATAATCAAAAAAATCTATGTCAAAGCCTTATATTAATTTCAACATCTATGTTAAAGCCCTATAATCATTACAGCATGGGACTAGGCTGAGACCACTCAATATAAGCATTACACAATTTATGTGTGTATGTTCTAGGGACATGATTGATATAAAATCATTTCAAAATCTTGGAAAAATCCTTATAAAGATTACAACATCTATGTCAAATCCCTATAAACATTACAACATTTAGTTCAAATTATGACAACACTGCTTTTATTACAAACTTAAACAAGATTTATTACATAAAATATTCACTTGATACAACATGGAAGATCGAGAGTTCTAGTGTCTCTAGGGATTAGGATCATTACATAACAACTTAAAACATGAAATACAACATCTTTATTGAAAAATTCCTTTACATGACCACTACATTCCCTCGTACTTAGCATTGCATGGGATAACCTGAGGACATGCATAAGAAAAGGGTGAGCTATAAAGCCCAGTAAGGGAATAAACATGGAATACATGAGGAGTACAATACATGTTAGACAATAGGCTTATCAATATATCACAATAGAAACATGGACATAATGGCGTGATAAATCATGATAATCATAACATGGAAATGTGGCAACAACACTTAACATGGAATTAGCATGAGCCAAGGCCCATTGCACATGAAGCATGAGTAAATCCTCATTGCACATGAAGCATGAGTAAACCCTCATTGCACTTGAATTATCATAAGTCAACACTCATTGCACATGATGTATCATGATACTATATTTTACCCAATGCATTGGAGCACTATAAGGGTGCACCCTTCTTAAACATTTCATTTCATGCATAAGTGTGCCACATGGATCATAAAACATGGATTCATAAAACATAATCATTTATTCCACAACAAAGGAATGTGGAATGAAACTTTATAATTAATAAGTAAATGTGCATGAAGGTGAATTCCCTTGATGGAGAAATGGGCATGGTATTCACTACACAATGGTATTGGCTTAGAAAATTAGTGCAATTTCGGCAGCGTAATAGCATGATATAAGAATTCATAAAAATGGTTGATGAGAGAGAAAGTGGTGTCTCGTCATATCTACAAGAAATGGAAGGTAAGGTGGTTATATAGATACATTTCCCAACAATTTTAATGGAATTTAGATTCATGGTACAAAATTATTGCTTGAATGTAAATGAGGAGAGAGAAGTTCCTTTCGGAATTTTGGCATAGTAACGGGTGTAGAAGGGAGGAATTTAATGAGAGGTAAAGAAGTCTACCATCATTAAAAAAAATAAGAGGGCAGTATGGGGGAGGTTAGAAACCATACCCCAGAATTTATAATTGAAATTAAAAGGGCATAACAATGTTAATAAAATTGGAAAAAATTGAAAGGAAGAAAAACCCTTACTTGGAAGTGTGCTTCCAAGGCTTGAGAGAGGCTTGAGAGAGGCTTCTTGGGAGCTTGGGGAACCTTGGGAGGATTATAGAGAGAGTAGGTAAGAGTTTGGACGAACTCCAAAGGCTTTGATTGAGGAGGAAGTGGGAGCTTGGGTGGTTTTATATTGGAAAGGTGGGTGAATTCTTTATTATTTAGGTTTGGGACCCATTACATTAAACTAATCCTAACCACAAATCAGCTCATGGTTTTTGCCCATGGTTTTTGGAAAAGGGAAGAGTAAAACAATATTTTATAATCCCAAAGTCTGAAATTCTTAGAATAATGGGGTTTCTTATGTGGAGGTGAGTCACACTCCCATGGAAAATAAATTAAAACGACAAGATGTTTAATAAGTCTTGAGGGGTCCATTAATGCTTGGTAAAATAAGTCAAAAAAACCCAAAATCACATTATTTTAATGGTAAAACATATATTGGCAAAACATAAAGCTTATAGTATTTTATTACATCGCTATTGGGTCATTATGATGTCATAAAACACATTATATATTTAAACGGTATTTAATTTTTACCCAAAAATTTGATTATCTCAGAAAATAATGAAAAATTCACCGTTAGATAATTTTGATGTCCTGATTCCATAAATAATATTTATTTTGTCTAAATAATTTTCTAAATATGTTAATTTTTACTTTTAAAATAAAAACCGGCATTTATTGAAAATTCACAGGTTTTGACAAAAATAGCTTTCAAACCTTAATAAAAATTACAATTGCATTCATAAAATTATAAGATAATTTATATTTAATAAAAATTAATTTAATAATAATAATAATATTTTATTAAAATATTATTTAATTCAAAAATCTATTATTTCATCAAAATAGATTTCTTATCTGAATATTAACTAAAAAAACTATTTGTGCTTTAAAAAAATATTTACAAAGTGTCAATAATGACAAGAAGGTATATTCATTATTATATACAAAAAATAATATACATGAACATAGTACTAGATATTTGTTGCATAACCCCTTAAAACAGCCGCATAAGACCTGAGGGTATGGTGTGCGATGGTGATAGACTCTTGGGGTAGCTCAGATAACATTGCTCGAGTGGTAATCTCTATCAACTTCTAGTTTTCTCATAGACGGTTTCGTTCGAGCTTGACATGATGAAGCTCAGCTTGGGCTTGGTCAAGAGCGAATCCCAAAGACGCCACCTCTTTTCCAAGCTTCTAAAAATGGGCTTCCTATGGAGCAATTCTATTGGATGAGGTCATCGCTTCCTTTGTCTGAGTAAATTGGATTTGTTAAAGCCCTATATTTATACTAATCATGTGATCACTGTTCAATGGATATAAAAGCAACAGTCACAATTCTTAACATAAAACCAAAGAATTTGACATTTTATATAAAAAATTTACACAAAGAGACATTTAATTAGATCAAGAGGGATTTCCATTAATGAAACTTTCGGTTGTTACAATATTCCCCCCTTAAGAAATTTTTCCCTCGAAATTTCCTTTTCCCACACTAAAACAGATGTGGGTAACTCAGCTTCATCATTTCCTCTGATTCCCATGTCGCTTCTTCAAACTTTTTCTTTCGCCACAACACCTTGATGAGGGGAATTGTCTTATTTCGTAGAACTTTTTCTCTACGATCTAAGATCTTCACTGGTTTCTCCTCATAAGAAAGATCATCCTCCAACTGTACCACCTTAGAAGAGAGTACATGTGAAGGGTCCGGTATGTACTTCCTTAAGAGGGATACATGAATGAAATCATGTACTTTGTCCATGGTAGGTGTAATTTCTGGTAGATAGGCCACATCCCCAACACGATCAAGAATCTCGAAGGGGATGATGTACCTTGGACTTAACTTCCCTTTCTTTCCAAACCTCATTACCTTCTTCCACGGAGATATGCTAGAAAAACCATGTCTCCAACTTTAAACTCAAGGTCTCATTGACGGTTATCTACATAAATATTTTGTCGACTTTGGGAAGCCTTGATATGTTGTTGAATGGTTTTCACCTTCTCTACCATTTCTTCGACCATTTCTAGTCCAAGAATCTTACGTTCACTGACCTCATCCCAACATTCTGGTATTTTGCACCTTTTCTCATATAGGGCTTCATAAGGTGCCATTTGGATGCTCAAGTGGAAACTATTATTATAAGAGAACTCAACAAGAGGAATATGTTGATCCCAAACTCCTTTAAAGTCCATTGAGCATGCTCTCAACATGTCCGCAAGTTTTTGGATAGTCTGATCGGATTGGCCATCATTTTGAGGATGATAGGCCGTACTGAAGTTTAGATCAGTATCCAGATAATTTTGAAGACTCTTGCAAAACATAGAGGTGAATCTTGGATCTCGGTTAGACACAATAGATAGTGGCACTCCATGAAGCCTTACAACTTCCCTAATATATATTTGTTCTAGTTGATCCAATGAGAAATCCTCCCGAATGGCAATGAAGTGTGCAGTCTTTGTAAGACGATCCACCACAACCCAGATTTCATTGTTGCCTTTGGATGTCCTCAGAAGTCCAGTGACAAAATCCATGGTGATGTTCTTTCATTTCCATTATGGTATGGGCAATGGTTGAATCATCCCCTTAGACTTCTGCCTCTCTGCCTTCACTTTCTGGCACACCAGGCACTTTGATGTATATACAGTGATCTCCTTCTTCATATTATCCCACAAAAAATTTTCTCGGAGATCTTGATACATCTTTGTGCTCCCTGGGTGAATAGAGAAATTTGAACAATGTTTATCATCCAAAAGTTTCTTCTTCAGCTCCAGACTTGACGGAACACATAGTATTTTCCCAAATTGCACAATTACTTCTTCACTAACATTAAACTCTGAGGATTTCCCTTTTTTGATCGCTTATACTTTTTCCTAAATTCCCACATCATCTTCTTGATCATCCTTCAACCTTTATAAAAGAGACGATTGAGCAATCATTTGGGAAAGGATTGATGATGTTACCTTCTTTATGATTCCCATGTCCATATTCATCAAGTCTAATAAGATTGGATCCTTCTGAATTCTCATCATTGATAGAATCGCTGGGTCATTTCTACATAGGCCATCTACCACCTTGTTCGATTTCCCAGGGTGGTAATGTATTGAACAGTCATAATCCTTGATGATATCTATCCATATTCTCTGGTGCATATTAAGCTCTTTCTGTGTGAATATATATTTAAGACTCTTGTGTTCAGTATATATCTCACATTTCTCCCCATAGAGATAATGCTGCCAGATTTTCAAAGCAAAGATCACCGCCGCCAACTCCAGATCATGCATTGGATAGTTTCTCTCATGGATTTTCAACTTTCTTGAGGCATAGGATATCAATTTATCATTCTGCATCATCACACATCCTAATACCTTCTTCGTAGCATCACTAAATATCATAAAAGGATCCCCACTTGTGGGTAAAGTGAGCACGGGCATAGTGATAAGCCTCCTTTTCAACACCTTGAAGCTTTCTTTGCATTCATCACTCCAAGACAACTTTACTCCCTTTCGAGTTAGCTTGGTAAGAGGGTTGTACAATCATGAGAAATCTCTCACAAATCATCGATAATATCCAGCTAACCCCAAGAAGATGCAGATATTCGTTATCGATGTTGGCCTCGTTTATCCCTAAATTGCATCTATTTTGGAGGGATCCACAGATATTCCATTGCTTGTGATGATATGGCCCAATAATGAGACCTCCTTCAACCAGAACTCACACTTTCTGTACTTTGCATAGAGCTTATCCTTACGCAAAGTCTCTAGTACAGTTCTTAAATGCTCCTCATGATCCCCCTTGGTTTTGGAGTATATTAGAATATCATCTATAAATACTACCACAAATTTGTCAAGTTAATATCTAAAGACTCTATTCATCAAGTCCATGAATATTTTTGGAGCATTAGTGAGTCCGAAAGGCATTACTATGAATTCATAGTGCCTGTATCTTGTACGAAAAGCAGTCTTGGGGAAATCTTCCTTCTTCAACCTTACTTGATAATATCCCGACCGCAAATCTACCTTGGAGAAGTAATGTGCTCCACGCAGCTGATCGAACAAGTCATAGATCCATGGTAGAGGATACTTGTTCTTTATCATGATTTTTTTAATTTCACGATAATCGATGCAAATCCACATTGACCCATCCATCTTCTTGACGAAGAGAACTGGTGCACCCTATAGTGAAGTACTTGGGCATATAAATCCTTTATACAAATTCTCCTGTAGTTGTTTCTTTAGCACTTCAAGCTCCAGAACAGCCATTCTATATGGATATTGGTAGCACCCCTGGTATAAGTTCAATTGAGAATTCAATATCTCTTCTAGGAGGAAGACCAGGCAGTTCCTCGGGAAACACTTCAGCGAATTCCCTCACAATAGGCATTTCTTCACGGATGGTTTCTTCCTTGGACTCAATCATCTGAGCCAGATACGCATGCTCATAGGGTAGTAATATCCATGCTTGAGATGATAGAGCTAAAGGATATTCATCTTCCTCCTTACACTTGTAAAGAATCAGGGGTCGATTCTCCATATGGAGTGTGATTTCCCTTTCCTGAAAATTTATGTTGGATCTATGTAAGGAAATCCCATACATGCCAAGAATGGAATCAAATTCCACTAGAGGGTGTATGAAGAGGTTCTCCAGGAAATTAAATCCACAGATTATGACAGGGGAGGATTTATATTCAGGGGATGAAATGATTTCCCCATTTTTCATACTCACTGAAATCTTCACTTCCATGATTTGTGGTGGTGCTAGGATTTTTCTACTAAACTTTCGAGATATAAAAGAATGCGTAGAACCTGAATCAAAAAGTAAGTTTTCTATTCTTGAATGAATAACTAGCGTACTTGTCACCACTTCATTTTCGGGGTTCACTTTAGCAGAAGTGATGGAAAAATCTCTTCCTTCCTGCCTTGAAGGTAGTCGGTTGCCTCCGAAAACCCTTGGATTAGGGCACTGATTTGAAAAATGCCCAGGTTCTTTGCATTTGTAGCAATGAACAACACATTGAGGTTCGAACGGAGCATTCCTCTCCTCTATCGCAGTTGTGAGTCTTTATTTCCAACAGTTAACAGCTAGGTTCCCTTCTCTTCCACCCCTAAAGAATTTCCTCGTCCCCTTGAGGCAATTTCTAGGGTGCTTCTTTCCGCACTTTTGGCAAGTGGGGTGCTAGATCTTATTAGCACCGTTGGATTTATCCATCAGACTGCTAGCATTGAAGTCCACATTAATCTTCTTGTCCCCATGATACCCATGTGATTCCCTGATCTCTATTTCGACCTTGAGGGCACATCAGAAAATTTTCTCATAGCTATCGAAGTCACGGATCGCTAATGTTTTCCATAGGCTAGGCTTCAGCCCACCAAAGAAGCAGTCAACTTTTCATTTGGGGGTAACGATAAATCCAGAAGCGTATCGTGCAAGACTTGTGAAGTTTTCCTCATACACTCTAATAGATTATTCATCTTTTTTCTTGAGGGAAAGGAAGTCCCTTTCCATCTTAAGCTGGAGGGTACGCGGAAAATATTTATCGAAAAACATCTTCTGGAAATCCTTTCATTCCAACGCCTCGATATCCTCCTCAGGATTGGTATTTTTTATCAACGTCCACCATTGATCAGCTTCATCTTCCATACGATAAGCCGCCAGTAGAACCTTCTCTTATTCAGAACATTGAAGGATGGAGATGATCTTTTCATTGGAGTTGATCCATTGTTCAGCGATCGTGGGATCGGATGATCCACTAAAAGTTGGAGGCCTTTGTCTCATGATGCTCTCGATTGTGACTTGTTCTTTCTTAGGGGGGGTTGAACGTTCCTAGTGACCCGTGTTTCTATTCAAATCTTGAGTTAGTTGAGAGATAAGCATGACAAAGTTCATGATTCCCTCTCCCATTGGATGGGGCATCTCATTAGTACAGTCATCACACTGATTTTCACATCGGTTGTTAGACCGAGTCCTTCTATTACCGTCCATTGGCTGTAATAAAAGGAAATTTAGGGGTAACACATAAAGGGTAATCCAAATAAAAAAGTTTATGAATTATAAATAAACTTTTATTTCCTTAACTCATGAGTCTATAGGCTTCAATCTATTTTTTTCATGATATACTTTATAACATATATTATTAGGGGTATTTTTTTAATTCCCTTAATAATGGTTTATACTAAGCTTGTGAATTTATCAAAACATATCCCCCGGGAGTGTTGTAGCCAAGAGTGCAGCAAGGCCCATTTTCGTGCACCAGTTCCTATTCGAGTCTAGCTCAAAGTGGTGTTTTTTGGGTTTTACCCCTAGGATACATTTGTGCCAGAGCCGCCTCTACCTGCTCGTATCCAAACAGGGATGTATTTGCATGATAAACTAGTCCCTCGGTACTTACCAAAACATAGGGATGTTTTTATTATACTTAGTCTTGTCTATAAGGCTTTACTGGGGTTTTCTAATCCTAATCCCAAAAATAACTAAACCTATCCTCTGATACCAACTATGACAACCCTTCTTTTATTAAAAACTTAAACATGATTTATTACATAAACTATTCACTTGATTAAACATGTAAAATCGAGAGTTCTAGTGTCTTTGGGGCTTAGGATCATTACATAACAACTTAAAACATGAAATATAACATCTTTATTGATAACATCCTTTACATGACCACTAAATTCCCTCGTACTTAGCATTGCATGGGATAACCTGAGGACATGCATAAGAAAAGGGTGAGCTATAAAGCCTAGTAAGGGAATAAACACGGAATACATGAGGAGTACAATAAATTTTAGATAATATGAATATCAATAGAGAACCAGAGAAACATGGACATAAAGGCATGATAAATCATGATAATCATAACAGGGAAATGTGGCAACAGCACTTAACATAGAATTAGCATGAGCCAAGGCACATTGCACATGAAGCATGAGTAAATATTCATTGCACATGAAGCACAAGTAATCCCTCATTGCACTTGAATTAGCATTATTCAACACTCATTGAACATGACGTATCATGATACTATGTTTTACCCAATGCATTGGAGCGCTATAAGGGTGTACCATTCTTAAACATTTCATTTCATGCATAAGTGTGCCACATGGATCATAAAACATGGATTCATAAAACATAATCATTTATTCCATGAAAAAGGAATGTGGAATGAAACTTTATAATTAATAAGTAAATTTTCATGAAGTTGAATACCCTTGATGGAGAAATGGGCATGGTATTCACTACATAATGGCATTGGCTTAGAAAATTGCTGCAATTTCGGTAGTGTAACGGCGTGATATAAGAATTCATAAAAATGGTTGATGAGAGAGAAAGGGGTGTCTCATCATATCTAAATGAAATGGACAGTAAGGGGTCATATAGATACATGTCTGAACAATTGTAATGGAATTTAGATTCATGATACAAAAGTATTTCTTGAATGTAAATGAGGAGAGAGAAGTTCCTTTCGGAATTTCTGCATAGTAACGGGTGTACATGGGAGGCATTTGATGAGAGAGAAATGGGTCTACCATCACTCAAACAATAAGAGTGAAGTATGGGGGAGGTGAAAAACCATACCCCAACATTTATAATTAAAATTAAAAGGGCATAACAATATTAAGAAAATTGGACAAAAGTAAAAGGAAGAAAAACCCTTACTTGGAAGTGTGCTTGCAAGGCTTGAGAGAGGCTTGAGAGAGGCTTCTTGGGAGCTTGGGGCACCTTGGGAGGATTCTAGAGAGAGTAGGGTAGAGGTTGGACGAACTCCAAAGGCTTTGAGTGAGGAGGAAGTGGGAGCTTGGGTGGGTTTATATAGGAAAGGTGAATGAATTCATTATTATTTAGGTTTGGGACCCCTTACATTAAACTAATCCAAACCACAAATAAGATCATGGTTTTTGCCCATGGTTTTTGGAAAAGGGAAGAGGAAAACAATATTTTATAAGGCCAAAGTCCGAACTTCTTAAAATAATGAGGTTGATTATGTGGAGGTGAGCCACACTCCCATGGAAAATAATTTAAAAAGACAAGATGTTTAATAAGTGTTGAGGGGTCCATTAATGCTTTGTAAAATAAGTAAAACAAACCCAAAATCACATTATTTTAATGTTAAAACGTATATTGGCCAATCATAAAGCTTATAGTATTTTATTACCTCACTATTGGGTCATTATGATGTTATAAAACACGTTATATATTTAAACGGTATTTAATTTTTACCCAAAAATTTGACTGTCCTGATTCCAGAAATAACATTTATTTTATCTAAATAATTTCCTAAATATGTTAATTTTCACTTTTAAAATAAAAACTGACATTTATCAAAAATTCACGGGTTTTGACAAAAATGGATTTCAAACCTTAACAAAAATTACAATTGCATTCATAAAATTATAAGATCATTTATATTTAATAAAAATTAATTTAATAATAATAATAATATTTTATTAAAATATTATTTAATTAAAAAATCCATTAATTCATCAAAAAAGATTTCTTATCAGAATATTAACTAAAAAAACTATTTGTGCTTTAAAAAAGTATTTACAAAGTGTCAATATTGACAGGAAGGTATATTCATTATTATATACAAAAAATAATATACATGAACATAGTACTAGTGATTTGTTACATAACCCCTTAAAACAGCCGCATAAGACCTAAGGGTAAGGTGTGTGATGGTGACAGACTCTTGGGGTGGCTCAGATAACATTGCTCGAGTGGTAATCTCTATCAACTTCCACTTTCCCCGTAGATGGTCTCATTCGAGCTTGACATGATGAAGCTCAGCTTGGGCTTGGTCAAGAGAGAAGCCCAAAGACGCCACCTCTTTTCCAAGCTCCGACAAATTGGCTTCATATGGAGCAATTCTACTGGATGAGGCCATCACTTCATTTGTGTGAGTAAATTGGACTTGTTAAATCCCTATATTTATACTAATCATGTGATCACTGTTCAATGGCTATAAAAGAAACGGTCACAATTCTTAACATAAAACCAAAGAAGTTGAAATTTTATATAAACATTTTACATAAAGAGACATTTAATTAGATCAAGAGGGATTTCCATTAATGAAACTTTGGGTAGTTACACAAATCCCTATAAGCATTACAAAATCCAAGTCAAATCCCTATAATCATTACAACAAAGATCACAAGACATATCATAATAGTATGGATATCACAATATCACATCATAAGCCTCGATGGTTAATTGTATGAATTACCATTTGTCTTTTAATTACCTCTTTCATTTATATCACAATGGATCAACAATCAAATTAATAAGTTGTAATCCATAACTTGGGGTTTCAATATCAAGAAATTTACTAAGGTTCCATGTCATTCTAAACACACTTTAAGTCATTATAATATTAAATTATATTCAAGGTTCTCTCACCGAATGTGATTCCATAATCTAGTTCAATATCCAATTGAAATCAATTTATTCCAAGGAATAATCCCATTCATTATTTAATTAATTTGAGCATAGGTTATATAGGCACAATCATAATATTTCATGTAGTAGGAAATTATCAAACCATAGGGTTAATATTTAGACCCCCTACATTAATCATTGAATAACACCATGCTTCTAATGGTAAACATCCATGAGGAAGATGGTGTAGATGATCATAAGAATGATCCTAGATCAAAACTGATCAAGATAAAAACCAAAAAACACACACAGTCAAGGGATTATATCGAAACAGTTGGAGAAACAAGGGAGAAAAGGGAAAACTGGACCAAAATCACTTACCAGGGATTGATAACAAAAACGATATGTCTGAAAGGGGTTTTGGCACTCAAAAATCTCTTATAATATTCCCTAGGGTCAATAGGAGAAGGTTTCACTTGAGAATTAGAAAATATCAAACACACGACAGTATTTTAAAATCATTCTTGGGGAATTACATGGAATGTAATTTAGTTACATGGCATGAAATTATTTTTAAATGGAAATATTGAAAACCCCTTCACCTTGGATTATTATTTAATCTGACCAAATATTACATGACGTGTAACTGGTTCCCAACATGTGACCACTTCACATCATGAATCAGTTCACGGAATTAGTCTGGTGACTTTTACACATCGTGTAACCCATTTACACAGTGTGTAAATGTCCTACAAAAAGTTTTTCACTTAAATTCCATATAAAAACCCAAACCCCGTTTAATTATTCTCAACATACCAAGAACTCATTTGAAACACTTGACCCATTTACACACAAACCAAATTAATTAAAATGAATATACATCCCTGAACATTAAGTCATTTTCCCCAAAAAAGGATCTCCATGTGGATCCTCTCTAGTTTTCTCAAGTTTCCTCATAACATAAGACTATTTTTGTTCATACAAAAAGTCCACTAAGACGAAAATACAACCACCAAGGTTTTAATATGAGTTAAAAATAAAACTAAATAATTTTAATGAAAAAACATGAGAGATAAATACCTAGAAAAATATGGGATCTTACAACCGCCCCTTTATATAATATCTAATCACTGAGTTTCTCCAAGAATCATTATTTGGTCTCAGCAAACAATTCTAGCCACTGTGTTTTCTTATCAGACTCCCTCTCCTAGTTCTCGTCCTGAACTCACCCATGATTCCACTACACTTGAACCAATATTATAGTCCTACCCCAATTATATATATATATATATCACTATCATCCATGACCTATATCAGATTCTCCTTAAAGGACGCATCAGCACTAAGCTCAACGTATATTACGTCTAACACATCAGAAGGGTCTAGATGATATCTCCAAAGCTGAAACTCATGAAATATTTCCATCATGGAACTGTAGTGTTATGGAAGGGATAAATTGTATGAAAATGGGAAATCCCTTGTCACTATCTCAAATGGAAAACAAACCTAGGCTTTGGCTTTCCATATTTATTGATACAATGTTTCCCCAATCTGGGTGACACCTGTAAGAAAAAAAGATGACCAACCTAAAACTCTAGAGGTCATCTCTAATTGTCATCATATGAATTTTTCCTACTCTATGTGGTCACCAACCACTATCTGACCAAATGAACTTACTCATATGTATCATGCATGAGACTATGACCAACAAACACTGACTCACCTACCTCTAAGAAACAAGAGGTGAACATCACATCTTTCCATAAAAATACTCAAAGGGTTCCATTTGGATATATTCCTAAAATTTATTATTATATGAAAACTCCACATGTGAAAAATGATTCTCCAACAAAACACCAAAATCCAAAACACTGGCCTGTAACATATCCTCTAAAACTAGAATAGTCCACTCAAATTAACCATCAGTCTGAGGATGATAGGTTTTTCTCAAAAGAACATGTGATCCTAGAGCCTTATAAAGACCATTCCTTAAATGATATGTGAAATGAGGATCTATATAAAATATGATACTCCTCAAAACATCGTTAAAATTAACTACCTCTCATATATAAATGCTACCCAGATCATCAATTATTAAGGTCTCCCTGATAGGTAAGAAGTGGGATACCTTCATTAGTCGATATACAATCACCCATAAAAAATCATTTCTATGAGTTATCCTAGTTAATACTATCACAAAATTCCAAGTTACATCATTACATTTCCACTTAGTAATGGTAAAAAGGCTAAATAATCCATATTGACCCCTGATGCTCAGCTTTCACCTATTCATTAGTGAAACATCTCCCCACAAAGCTTTTAACCTCCTTCTACATTCCAACCACCATTATTGTATACAGATATCATGAAACATATTTTTAAAACTAGGATTCACTACCCATCAAGAAACATGAAACTCCAGTATAATATCCTTGCATAAGCTCGTAGGAACTCATAATTGGTCATGGAAATGAATAGAATTTCCATTTCCAAGACACCATCCGGATGGTGTCTCTCCACCATATAAGTTTTCTCTCGGAATAGATCCCTTCGTATTTGATAACTAATCGGTCTTAATCAAGTCCAAGAGCATGGGTATAATAGATGTCGAAGTCATAGTTACTCAAACATAATATTACTGGACTTCTAGAAGCATATATACAAAGAGGGGCATCATCCGCCACTCATCGCAAGAATCTTGTACTGACTCTGTCTATGTATTTCATCTCAATGCATCAGAAAATACATTTTCCATTCCTGGTTTATTATCCAAATCAAAGACGAAGACTGCAGATACTCAACCCACCGCATCTGCTGAAGGTTCAGATCTCACTAAGAAAAGTTGGACCTGAGGCTCTTGTGGTCCATTTACACCACTGACCACCCATGAGATAGTGTCTCCAACATCTAGGGGAACATACCACTATTTATAAATCTAGATCATGAGTAAATTAATTCCTATCATGCGGTCTCATCTACCTAGATCCTTAAGAAACCAATTGATCTTCTTTCATCAGAACTGCTTCGATTCCAACTCTTGATGCATCAAAGTTCATGGAATACGCTTTACCTGGAACATGTAAAATGAGGATAGTTTATGAGGTCATCTCTCCTTTCATCTCCTAAAATTATCTCTCAAAATAATCAAACCAAACAAACTTCACCCCTTTCTTGATCAACCCAGACATCGGTGCTTCCAAATGGGAGAAATCATAGATAAAACACTAATAATAACCTAATAAACCCAGAAATATCTGAATCTCAATGATGTTCTTGGGATGTTATAAAGATAAAAAGGCTTCAAATTTCTTTGGTTCCACTAATAATCCTTCCTTTGAGATGTCATAGCCTAAGAAAATCACATTATTAATCCTAAAACTGCATTTGGTTAGCTTAGAATAAATCTGATGCTCTCTGAATGTACATAAGAAAATGTAAAGATGTTGGGAATGATCTTTTATTGACTAGGATTACACTAAGATTTCATCAACGAAAACAACCATAAATAGATCTATAAAGTGATGATAGATCATTTTCATAAAGTCCATGAATATAATCAGTGCATTAGTCAACCTAAAATGGAATCACTGTGAATTCATATAAGTCGTACCTACTCTTAAAAGTAGTTTGGGGTATATTCATTGGTCTCAACCATAACTGGTGGTATCCTAATCTCAAATAGATATTTTAAAATATCTTAGAAGCTCTAAACTGATTGAAAATATCATCAATTCATGGAATAAGATACCAGTTCTTGAACATCATTGGGTTCAACATCCTATAATCCAGTCACAAGTGCAAAGTCTCATCTACCTTCTGGGCGAAGATAACTGGAGAACCCCATGGAGATTTTCTTGGCCATATGAATCCTTTATCTTCTAGATATTCCAACCGAACTTTAAACTCCTGAATCTCTCTTGGTTAAATTATGTAAGGAGGGATAGAAACTGGCTCTGCTCCTAGCACCAAATCGATCATGAACTCAATCTCTCACTCATTCGGTAGGCTATTGAATTCATCATGGAAAACATCCTGGTCTTCCACTATAGGGAAAAAATCTTATTCTATTCCACAATCATCTAGAGAAATACCGGCTATCTGAGCCATGATACAATCCAATCTACACTAAATTGGCATTACACAACCATCCTGAAGATCCCACTCGCCATGGTGAGAATAACTTCCTCCATCTAAAGATAGGAAGGTAATTATTCTCTAGTAATAGATGATATGAACCTAGTAAAGAACTAACGAATCCATACCAAGAATAAATTCAAATCCTTTCATTTACAGCACAAGTGGTTCCCAAAATAAATGTAAACCACCAATCACTAAATTACACACCTTGTAATGTTTGATACTCTATGTCCACACTCCCAAAGGTGTGTCAATGGTCAAAGCACCATCCATGATTTCCAAAACAAATCCCAAACTGTTTGAAAAAAAAAAAGATAAAACAAAAAATAATGTAATTATCCTATATCAAACAAAATGAAAACTAAGGTAGATGATACAATAACAGTACCTCTAATGGTAGACGGTTCTGCATCCATGATAGCTAGATTATTATGCATAATGTGAAATTCACTTATCCCTCTACCCTGGGCTCTAGTCTGACTACCCTAATCTATTTACCCTCCTTGGTAATACCTATCCTTAACTGGGGTACCACATCCCCTGCCTTGCCTAAATGGATAGTGTAACTACAGCTACTAGTTTTTTGAGGGGTACTTAAGCCCCTTCCCAACTCAGGTTCCTATCATGCCCTATACCACTAGTCTGTTGTAGAAATTTCACATAAAACCTCTAAAGTTGACCCATTATTCCATAGATATGACACTTGACTGTGGGGTAAGGACTATATGGGTGGTTGTGGAAAAACTTTCCACATTGATATCACTATAATGGAACATGGTCTTGATATATTTTTCCACTTCCCTAACTTATCTTACCACTAGTTCCTTAGAAAAAACTATCATAGTGGCACTCTTTCTACCTGAAGAAGTGATCCTGGTTCACCTTGATGAAACAACATGGCTGTTTATTAGGGCCTCTCTCATATTCCCTTATGTAATCAGTGCATGGTTCATCACATAATCAAAACTACTCAATTAAAAAACATTCACCTATGTCCTAATCTTATAATGAAGACCATCCTAAAAATGTCTTTCCTTGGTGATCTCATTAGCTACCAAAGATGGCAGAAATCGTTGTAAGTTAGTGAAATGTCCATCATAGTTTAGAACATACATTCCCTTTTATGTCAGATCCATGAACTCATGAGATTTTTCATCCCTCAATGTCTTGAGATAGAAATGGATTCAGAACATTTTCATGAACTCCTTCTAAGATATCTCATCCTACAACCCATATGCCTCCAGAATATCTAACAAATACTTGGAAGGTTCATGAAGCATATATGCAGCAAGCTTCACCCTTCTAT
The DNA here is from genome assembly GCA_963277665.1 of Viscum album. NCBI lineage: Eukaryota > Viridiplantae > Streptophyta > Magnoliopsida > Santalales > Viscaceae > Viscum > Viscum album. The sequence continues at coordinate 1,305,167,868 of OY728127.1, forward strand.
CTGTGGGAATCTCAATATGATTAAATATTTTTTCGACAAACTCGGTCCATAACTTGGATGCCTAGGGTCCTCCTTCCCTATTGAACATAGGCAGATGTTGTACCTAAAACTCTCTTGTTAGCTCAAACATTAAAAACACAATATGAACAGTCACCCTTTAAATGGATCACATAACCCTTAAGAAGTTTCAATGAAGTTTAAAATGCATATAATTCTTAAAAGATATAGGAATCTATGGTTCAGCTACATTAGGAGCATACTAATTTCTACTCTTCTGACTCTCGAGTATAAAATGATAATGAGTCATTTTCTCTACAAGAAAAACACACACCAAAGAGCACTGGGTAACAACAAGGTCAACCTCAACAGGTGACTACAACTGGGAACCACTGAATCTTGGTCTCTCTAAACATGGATTACAAGTATTTTAGCATGAAATAACAGTTCATTTATTTCATTTTTTAGATATAATAAGTATATAATATCACAGTTCAATAGGAAAGTATATATCACATGCAAATAAATATATCCCCATTATAAAAAATGCATTTCAATATATCCCTTTGTACCTATTATGATGCTTTCATACTCTTCTCACGCTATACTAGGCCACAAGTATAAATCTTAAGAACCACTAACATCATAAAACCAACACATGAATCACCCAATGGGGAATAACATCAATTGTAACAAGAAAATAGTATAAACAATAACTCCATCCATGGGAACTTGGATTTCCCCCCATAAATGGATTAAATACTCCCATGAACAAGCACATAACCAAGTCCCTACACATCCTAATATCCTTTCTACCTTTCCCAAATAGTAAGAAACAAAAAATAAACCTACTCCTATGATACCACTTTGGAAAGTCCCCTGATTCTACACTCTCTCACATGGTCAAAAAGGCTTGGTTAGGAGACCTCAAGTATGCCTCCCCATACACTAGAGGCTACTAACTAGCTACGGGGTTTTGAAATTTCTAGTGGTGAGACTATAACCCTTGGTATGAAATGTCATAGAAGTAGATATAATCTATACAAATGAAATCACTATAAGTATATACATAGATGAAACCAATAGTAAAACACAAATGAATAACCCAATAAATAATAAAGGAATAATGTAATGACATGATGGAATATAAAAAAATGTAATTCTAGAAGTAAAATAAAAAAAATACTAGTATACTCAAATAAATAACCAAAAGCCGCTAGTCTCAAACCCCATGTTGGTCCCACCTCCAAATTCCAACCCATCAAGAAAGAAAACAATCAACAAGAAGGTAATGTTCCCTTATCCAAACCTATATCCATGTAATCTTCTTGGGTACCATACAAAATATTGAATAGGTTGTGAGTATAACTCAGTAGATTAATAGCATTGTGTCTAAACAAACCAGTCTGACAATAAGTGTATGAAATAAAGTGAAAAATAGGTGTATTAATTGATTCAATAATTAATAAAATACAACAACAACCTTCTTTGACTCCATGTCAAAATATCTCTAATCATGTATCACAACCATTCCAACCACAACCATATAACCATGGAAAAATAACATGTTTCGACACCATGCTGAAATATCTATGAGCATGGATCACAACCTTACCAACCATAACCATAAACATTTTATATTCACAATAATCCTATTCAAATACCTATAAGTATTACAACATTTGGGTAAAATCCCTATAATCACTGCAACATGGGACTATACCGATCCTTCTCAATATAATCATTATAGAATATATGTGTGTGAATGTTCCAGTTCCACGCCTGATATATAAGCATTTCAGTATCTAGGTCAAATCCCTATAAGCATTATAGTATTTGGGTCAAATCCCAATACGAATTACAGCATTCAGGTCAAATACCTATCAGCATTATAGAATTTATCACAAGTCATGTCATAATAGCATGGATATCACAATATCACATACTAAGCCTCAATGGTAAATTACGTGAATTACCATTTGTCTTTCAACTACCTATTTCATTTATATCACAATTGATCAACAGTCAAATCAATAAGTAGTAAGCCATAACTTAAGGATTCTATATCAATAAACCACCTAAGGTTCCATTCCATTCTAAACACACTTTAATTCGGTAGACAATTCAATTGTATTCAAGGTTTTCTCACCCAATGGATAGCCATAAGCTAGGTCAATAACCAATTGAAACCAACGAATTACAAGGAATAATCCAACTAATTGTTCAATTTATTCAGACTCATGTTATGTTGGAACTATAAAAATATTGCATGTACTATGAATTTATCAAACCATAGGGTTAATATTTAGACCCCCTACCTTAACCGGTGAAGAATTCAATGCTTCCAATGGAAAAATCCAACAAGGAAGAAGTTGTGGATGATCACAAGAAGGATCCTAGATCAAAATTGATCTGGATAAAAACCAAAAATGCACACAGTCCAGGTATTACACCATAATGGTTGGAGAAACAATGGAGATAAGGGGAAAATGGACCAAAACTACTTAGTATGGATTGATCACACAAAAGGGATGTTTGGAAGGATGGTTGGTGCTCCAAAATAACATGGAAGAAGATCTAGGGTTAAGTGAAGAAACATGCATGAGAGTATCATAAAATATCAAACACACGACACTATTTTAAAAACCTACTTGGGTAATTACACAATGTATAATTCTTTTTAAAAGGATATGCTAAAAAACCCATCGACCCAGATTGTTTTTTAATATGATCAAATATTGCATGACATTTTTAACTGGTTCATGAAATTTAACAACTTCACATCATGAATCAGTTTATGACATGAGTCTGGTGACTTTTACACATCGTGTAACCTATTAACACAGCATGTAAATTTTTTGCAAATAGTTTTTCACTTAAATTCCTTATAAGAACCTGAAACCCCTTTAAGGCTTATCAACTTAACAAAAACCCATTAGTAACACTTGACCCATTTCTAATCACACTCCATTAATTCAAACAAACACCCATCCATAAAATTTATGTCATTTTCCCCAGAAAAGTCTCCCCACATGAATCCTCTCTGTTTTATCAAGTTTCTACATAACCTAATACTATTTTTATACAAAAAAAATAGTCAACCATGAAAAAAATAACCACAAAGGTTTTAGGATGATTCCAAAACTCAAAAGAATGAAGTTTAATGAAAAACTCAAAGAGATACGTACCTGGAAAAATAAGGGATCTTACAAACCAATTGTCATTAATAATTCTTGAGGACCATAACATAATCATAATATATGTAATCTTTCACTCCTAAAATATTATTTTCACCCATAAAAAACATTTATAAATATTGATATATTCTTTTCCTTTTAAACTCGTTTTGAAAATAAATAGAATATAGGGAAGGAATATTTTCCTTTCAAAAGAACATGAAATCTTTTAGAAGAATCCAAAAATCAAATAACATTTATGATGGTGGGAAACGTTGTTGTCATTGTATACGTTAAAATATAACATTCCTTTTGTCTTTTTTAAAGTAATTAAAAACATTCCATTAAAAGATTAATTTTGAAAACCATTGAAAAAAAAGTCCAAAGAAACATAAAATTTACATTATAATTCACTTATGTCTATATAAATACATCCATAAAATAATTTTAAAAAAATTAAAAGGAATAAACATAGATTTTTATAGAAAACTTTAAAAGATTATTTTTAAAATAAAGTCTCTTACCATGTGTTTGAATTGTCACGTACATTCATTATATTCTTAAATAATAAACTTATGTTAATTATTTAATTTCCTAAGAAATGTACAGTTTATTGTTATTTTTAAATCACTTATTAACATTTTATATATAATTACTTAATCATTTAAGTTCATGTTGAATGTTTTGATGATATTCGATACATAAGTCCAAAATGAATTTGGTAGGTTAAATATGGTCAAAAAGATCATTATTTAATTATCAAAAAAAATAATCATGAAATGGTTAACATTTTTATACATAAATTATACTTCTAAATATTTCCATTAAACATGTTTATGAAAAATTAAATACATTACAATCAAGGAGATGAAAAGTCGTACATACACTTGACTAACATTTCTATTTTTCAATGATAATTAGGGAAAAAAAGGTGAGAATTATTTTATTTTTATATAATGATATTAATATCCTAAATATAATATCATGTCTTAAAATAGACTTATATAAAACATCTATGTGATATGGATATGAAAAACAAATCAAATCACTTCATAGAGGTGGTAGTCCACACATGCGCGCGTATGACGTTTTCATTTTTCAATGAATGGAGAGGTAAGAAGGTAAATGATATATTTTCATTTAATAATGAAAAATATTTAAATAATATCATATATAAATATTCATTATAAAATTATAATTAATCTAGGATATATGGTGATGCAAAACAAATTACATTGGTTTGCGAGGCGGTAGTGTGCCATACACACGAATGATAGTTTCATTTCCCATTTGATGGAAGTGGATATAGATATAGGTAATTAAATTAACATAATAAAATAATTGTATATTAAGTATAATATTGTTATTATTTTTCAATGGTTGAATAATATTTTAAGGAAGTGGAATAAGAAATAAAACTAAAACATGTGGTAAAAACTATATCTATTCTTTGGAAAGTATCTTTAATTAACTCCTTAAACCATATAAGGTTGTTATTATGCATAAAAAAGTCCTCTAAAATTATGGTAGGTACTGTAGAAATGTATTAGGGTTTTTATTTTCTGAAAAAAATGGTTTTTTTATTTTTGAATAAATGATAATAAGTGGTTTCCTTTTTATAAGAGAGAGAAGGGGCACATTTGGAATACTAAAAAAATAAAATTGATATGAATTAATTTTCCTGAAAAAATGGATCCAAATTTATAATATCCGTATATAAGATGAGTATGAGTTGAAATAATCTCATAAAATAAAATTTTGACATGTTTGGATCATATTTTTACCCTTATCATTTTTTAACCCTTCTTTAACCCTTTTTACTATTACCACAATATTAAAATTTTATACACTTTAAGGGTTAATAATGTTATAATAAAATGAAAACCCCATAAATGGATCATGGTTGATTTAATTAATAATATAAAATTCATTTGAAAAAATATTATAATTCTAGGAATTTTATATCATTTAATAAAATATTATTTTCATAAAATATCAACAATTTCAATTTTTGAACTATTTATTTACTTTTATTTTTTATAATATCAAGACAACCAAATAATTAGTGTATAATAAATTAAAATATCCCTAAAATTTTATGGTTATCTAAAAAAATCATGGTTTGCATAACTATTTAAAATTATATTACTTTTAATATTTTTAATTTCATTTATTTTATTATTCCATTAATTGAATAATTACCGCATCATTGTTGTGTAAGAATTTTAGGTAATTATTTATTTAAGAAAAATTAAAAAAAAATTACTATGATTAAGATAAATAATTTAGATTTATTATTACAATTTATAATCAAACATTTACTCTGTTTCTCTTTATGTTAAAAATATTATAGTTATTAATAACAAGAGTGTGATGTTTTTTACTTCTCATTAAATAAAATATTATAATGGTTATAATCACATAAAAATGTAAAAAGGACATATAACTGAATATTGGATGATTTTGGACGAAACAGACTCATACAATAAAATTAATTCAAGTTTTAGGGTCATTTTATAGTCCTTATATTTTTATTTTTAACTTTAATTACTCGATATACCGTTCACTATGGTAAAACAATTACTAAGGTTACTATTCATAATGATCAAAAATAAAAGGGAATATTTATTAAATCTATAAATACTAATTCCAAATATGGAATCCTTTTTAAAAAAATCAAAACACATAAGTGTAATAATTCAATTTTAAATTAAATCATCAAAATGCAATGAAAAAAAATTCAGAAAAATTCTCTCTTTAAGTATAAAATATTTTTATACTAAATTCAAGTATAAAAATAATTTTAAAACCATAATTGGATTATTTAAAATTAAAGGGAACTAATTAATTGAAAAATAAAAATCTTAATGTTTCTTTTAAATAATTAAAAACTCATAATTAGTTTTTCCACGAAGTTATACTTTTTAACCTTACAAAGTAGCATATAATTTTCATTACCATGAGAAATTATAATATTTCCATAAAAAACCCATAATAAGTGTAGATAAATCATATAGGTAACTTGGGGAATAATTTTTATATCAATATTACATGTGGAGTTGTCCTTATGGTTACACATCGAATAGCCATCATAGTTTTAGTTAGAGTAACCATCATAGTTACATTTTCAATAATCATCACAGCCATACTTGGAATAACTACTATAGTATATTCCCATATTTTATTAGGAGAAACCTAATTGGTTAACTCTATACCTTTACCTAATGAATTGGAGAGTTATAATGGGCTCAACCACCCTATTTTTATAACAAAACCACCCATTGTCATAAAAAAATTCCCAAATACCATAACATACTCATAACATATACAAGATCACACTCCTAAAATATTATTTGCACCCATAAGAAAACTTTTTAGGGTGTTGATATTTCCTTTTCCTTTAAAACTTATTTTGAAAATTACCAAAATTTAGGTAAGGAGGATTTTCCTTTTAATAAAACATAAAATAATTTAAATTAATCTAAAAATAAAATAACAGTTTTGGAAGCGGGAAAAGTCGTTGTTATAGTATACATTAAAATAAAACATTCATTTTGTCTTTTATAAAGAATGTAGAAACATTCCGTAAAAATATTCCTTTTGAAAACCATTTAAAGAATATAAAAAGAAACAAAAAATTTTCCTTTATAATTCAACTATTTATATGTGAATATTTTCATAAAATAATTTTAAAAATACAGACATGGAAGAAAAGTAGAGTTTTAAGGGAGACATTAAAAGATAATTTTTAAAAGAAAGTCCCTTACCTTGAGTCTGCCTCATCATGTACTTTATTTATCATTCAGAATAATAAAATTATGTAAATTATTTACTTTATTAAGAATCCTTTTAAAGTTTAGTTTTATTTTTGTATCACTTATTACCATGTTATATACAATTACTTAATTATTTAAGTTCACATTGTATGTTTTGATGATATTCGATACATTAGTCCAAAATGACATTGGTTGGTTGAATATAGTCAAAGTGGTCATTATTTCATCATATCTATAATAATAATAACAACATTTTTATCATTTTTATTCTTCAATTATACTTTTAAATTCATCAATTAAATATGGTTATGAAAAATTAACTATGTTACAATCATGGAGATGGTGGGCAATACGTACATATGAGTAACGTTTCCGTTTATTCAATGATCATTAGAGAAAGAAGGTAAGTATTATTTTATCTTTTAATAATATTATTATTATTATTCTTATAAATATAATATTAATTCTTAAAATATACTTATATAAATCATCCATGTGATGTTGCGATGAAAAATGAATCGCATCACATCGTGGAGGTGGAAATCCACATGTATGCACGAACGATGTTATCATTTCTTAGTGAATGGAAAGGAAAAAAGTTAAATGATATATAATAATTTAATAATGATAAATATGTAATTAATATCATATAAAAATATTAATTATGTCATTATAATCTAGTTGTGATAGATGGTGATGGAAAATTAATTGCATCGGTTCGCGAGGCGGTAGTCTTCTATACACATAAACGATGGTTTCATTTCCCAATTGATGAAAGAGTAGATGGATATATGTCATTAAATTAAAATAATAAAATATATGTATATTTATTATACTATTGTTATTATTTTATCATAGTTAAATAATATTTTCAGGAAGTAGAAGAAGAAATAAAATTAAAACATGTGGTTAAAAACTATACATCTTCTTTGGAAAGTTTCCTTTGATGAACACATTAAGACCTTTAAGGTTGGAATTATTCAAAAAAAAGACCTATAGAATTAATTTATTGATTATTTTAATGTATTTAGGTATGTATTTTCCTAAAAAATGGGTTTTTAAGTGTGAATGAAAGAGAATAAGTGGATCCCTTTTATAAGAGATGGGAGAGGCACTTTTGGAATTATAATAATATTTAATTAATATAAATTAATTTTGATGAAAAATGGGTAAAAATTGATGAAGTTAAAATATAAGATTATTATGAGTCTAAATACTCTCATACAATAAAATTTGGACAAGTTCGAGTCACATTTTTATTCCTATATTTTTGTTTTAACCATTCTTAACCCTTTTAACAATTACAGAAATATTAAATTTTCTTCACTTTAAGGGTTAATAATGTTACTATAAAATAAATAAAAAGACCCATAAATGGACCATAATTGATTTAATTAAACATATACCATTAATTTTTCATAATATTATATTTTTATTAATTTTATATCATTTAATAAAATATTATTTTCATAAAATATAAATAATGTCAATTTTAGGACCATTCATTTACTTTTATTTTTTATAATATCAATACAACCAAGGTATTTTAATAGAATCAATTCACATATCAATAACATGTTATATTTATCTAAAATATTTTTTATCACATTAATTATTTTAATTATATTAATTTTAATATTTTTAATATCATTTATTTTATTTTATTATTAATTGAATAATTACTGCATCAGTGTTGTGTAAGCATTTAATATAATTATTTATTCACTAAAAATTTAAAAATAAAGTATCATGATGAAGATAAATAATTTATATTTTAAATTAATATTTAAAACTAAACATATCCTTTTTTATCCCCATGTTAAAAATGTTATAGTTATTAAAAACAAGAGTGACATTTTTTACTTTTATTTAAATAAAATATTATAAAGGTTATAATCACATCAAAATAAAAAAAATAGGCTATGTAGAAGAATATTGGATGATTATGGACGAAATGGATACATTTAATAAACTTAATTCAATTGTTAGGGTCATTTTATTGTCCTTATCATTTTATTTTTAACATTAATTTTCTGATTTACCCTTTATCATGGTAACAAGTTTACTAAGGTTATTGTTCATATTGACCAAAAATAAAAGGGAACTATTTAGTAAATTTGGAAATACTAATTCCAAATATTAAATTCATTTTTAAAAATTCAAAACACAGAAGTTTCAGAATTTAATTTAAAGTTAAATTTTAAAAACTCAACAAAATGGTTTTTCATAAACAAATATTTTTTTAAGTATAACATGTTTTTATTCTAAATTCAGGTATAAAATTCTTCTCAAAAATAGTAATTTGAATATTTTCAATCAAAATTAACTAATTAAATTTTAAAACTAAATGTAAATACAATTTTACATTATAAATACTTTAAAATAAAATATAGTTTTCAATAAATGTTGGTATTTTTTCACTATTCATTGGAAAATCAAACTTTTCAAAAAAAAATCAAAATTAATATTAAGGTAATTTTGAAATTATAAATTAAAAAATAGAATTATTTTTTAAAAAATTATATTCTATAATTTTAAGATCAATATTTTAAATAAAACCATATAATGTGTAAAACCCAATTTGGTTCAAATAAATATTTTTTCCTTTTAACTAAAAAATTGTATAATATTTTTATAATCTCCATAAAATATAACTATTGAACATATGAAAATGTTTTATATAAAAATTACCTTGGTTTTTTCATTATTTCCCCCTTTTTTAAATTATGTCCTCACAATTTTATTCATTTATTAAACAAATGGGGATACCTTTCCCTCCTATACTTTTTAGAATCCAATGTTGCTTCTTCAACCATATGGTTTTCCAAAAAAACCATAAACCTAGTGAATTTCCTGATTCCATAATAATTTTTCTCTATATTCATTAATTTGAATAGTTTGTTCCTTATAATAAAGTTTCACTTCCAACTAAACTACCTCAGTTCTGAAAACATGAGATGAATCTGGAACATATTTTCTTAATAATGAAACAATAAAAATATTATATACCTAGGATAAACTCAAAGGAAAGGACACTCAATAGGAAACTGATCCAAATTTCTATATGATTTCATATATTCCAATGAACCACCGACTTAACTTCCCCTTTTTACCAAAACACATAACACTTTTCCATAGAGATACTTTAAGAAAAACATGATTACCTACCTCGAAAGAAACATATTTTCTTCAGTTATCCACATAACTTTTCTTCCTTCTTTAAGATTCCCTCATATGTTTATGAATTTATTTCACTTTCTCAACCAATTACTCTACCAATTCTATCCCCATTAACTTCCTTTCAACTACTTTATCCCAAAAATATGGAGTTTAACATTTATTTCCATATAATTCCTGAAAAGGTGTCGTATGTATACTATAATGAAAATATTCATTATAAGAAAACTCAATGAAAGAAAGATATTGATCCTGACTTCCCTAGTAATCTATTGAAAAATCATGAATCTTGACTTCCTAGGTTTTAATCATTCATTCATATTATCCATAATACTGAGGATGGAAAGTTATATGGAAATTTAATTCAGCACCAAATGAATTCTAAAGTCCTTTCCAAAAATTTCAAGAGAACCTTGGATCACGTTCAAATTCAATAAAGAGAGGAACCTCATGTAACCTGAATATATCATTATGATATGTTCAAGAAAGTTTATGTATAGAAAAATTATCTTGATTAGGAAGGAAATGTTTATATTTAGTTAATTGATCAACAATAACCCAAATCACATTGTTACCTCGAGACACCTTTTGAAATCACACAATAAAATCCATGGATATATTTTCCCATTTCCACTTTGGGATAGGGAAAGGTAGAATAACCCCTTAAACAATTGTTGTTATGCTTTAACCTGTTGAAAATTAAAACATTTCATTATAAAATCATCTGTATCTCTTTTCATTCCATCTCACTAGTTGTACTCTCGAAGGCCTATATACATCTTATAACATCCATGATGAATAGAAAACAACGAACTATGAGCTTCACTCGATAATTATATCTTCAACTGAGAATCACAAGGTGCACATGATACCTTTCTAAATGTCAAAACACAGTCCTTATCAATGTTAAATTTAGGAAACGTACCCTTCATAACCTATTCTACCTTTTTCTATAACTCATGGTCTTCCTTCTGAGCTTGCTTAATTATTTCTAAAAGAGATGGTTATACTGACATCTAAAAAAATAGAGGAAGTTCCTACATCCATAACTTATAGGCCAAAATTAATTAAATCATTAACCAAATAGTAATTTTCTAAATATAACATTGTTAATTAAGGATATTTTTTCAAATCAAAGAATAAACTACTTTTTTTGATTTTATAGGATGATAATGAACCTTATAGTCATAATTCATTATCAATTCCATCCATATCCTCTGTCTCATGTTCATATTTTTCTCAGTTAATATATATTTCAAACTTTTATGATTAGTATATATTCCTTGATTGGCCCTATATAAAGGATATCTCTAAATATTTAAATAAAAAACCACAATATCTAATTACATATAATTTGTAGGATAATATAACTCATGTTTTTTAAGTTTTTTAAAGGAAAAGAAATTACCCGATCATTTTGTATCAAGACACAATCAATACCCTTCAAAGAAGAAATAGTGCGGATGAAAAAATCACTATTTCTTGTGGAAATGTCCAAAACTGGAGTGTTCACCAATCTTATTTTTAGTTCCCGAAAATAGTCATCACATTATTTTATCTCTATAGACTTAATTCCTTTTTGAGTTAACTTTATCAGTATGATATATAACCATGAAAAGTTTTCAAAAAACCATCAGTAATTACCTTCTAAACCTAGAAAACTACGAATCTCCGTAACATTTATAGGTCTTGTCCATTCATCAACCACTTTAGTTTTAGTGGGATCAATTGTTATTCCATTTTTATTTATGATGTGTCAATGAATAAAATAAATTATAACCAAAAATAAAATTTACTAGATTATCTATATAGCTTCCTTTATTTATGGGTTTGTAGAATAATCCTTATATATTTTTAATGGTTCTTATAAATTTTTGAATAAATCAAGATATCATAAATAAAAACACCCACAAACTTAATCAAATATTCATGGAATACTCTATTCATAATATCCATAAATATTGTTAGGAAATTCGTTTACACAAATGGAAGAACCAAAAACTAATAATGCATGTATCTAGTCTAAAACATTGTTTTCAAAATTTCATAATCCTTCACCTTTAGATGACAGTACCCAAGCCTTAGGTAAAACTTTGAAAAACACTAAGTTCCCTGGAGTTGTTCAAAAAAATCATTAATATGAGGAAAAGGATAATTTTTCTTCACACTGATGTTATTAAAGCCTCTATAATCAATGAAAACCCTCATGGAACCATCTTTATTTAAAAAAACAAAATAGGATCACCCCATAGTGAAGTGATGTGATGAATGAAACCATTATCAAGAAACACCTATAACTGCTTTTTCAATACCATAAATTCTAATTGAACCATTCAATTAGGGGGTTTTGAAATTGGATTATGATGCCTCCAGAAAGAATTGTAAAATCTTTTGGGAATGATCAAATTAGAAATTTATAATAACATTAACTATACTATCTAAAAAGGAGTAGTATATAAGAAGTGTGGGGCTGAACCCACAAAGAGTGGGGAATGTGGCGATGAAAACTCTTAACGAAATGTTAGGTCACTCTAATTTCTGAATAATTTTATTTAAAATAATGATGAAAATTCAATAAGTTAATTAAAATATAAAAACAGAAGATAGGGGAACTAATTTCCATGGATAGTTTTTCTAAATGAATTAATTTGACTTCACTCACAAAATAATTATATCAAATAGTTTTGCAATCAAAAAATTTCATTGATAGATGAAATGTTTCTTCTCTATCAAACTATCCTATAATACCAATTAATCATGGTCAGATGAATCAAAATGGATAAAGTGAATTACGTTCATGTTGACAAAATCATAAGCATAATTCCATTTAATGGTTGTGAATAAATCATCTTAATCATGTTGGGGTTCATTTATTAATGGTGGAATATGGTCAATGGATCAATAATGAATAACATAGTTGTGTATACACAACATGATACTTTTGAATAAAATCATCTTTATAGGAAAAATAAAATCAAACAATGATGGTACTCACCCCTTTAACTAATTCCAATCTCCCCTATGGGTTTTAGTCAACCATCGTTGGGTGATCACCAATGACGATTAAACCCAAATACATAGGATATAGATTATGAAATAATGAATAAGAAAATAATAAAGAAAAGAGAAATATTGGAGTTAAAATAAATATAATTAGACATTACATGAAAGTATAAGAGAGAAAAGAAAAGAAAAATAAAAACGAAAACCTTTCTACTACAGGTCAGAACCCTAGGGTAGCCTCTCAATGGTTGAGCCTCATGCTTGGAATGGAATGATCAATCTCTTGTACGGACCTCATATTTATAAGAAAGGAATTCATCATCAGGAATCCTATTGTCAAAAAGTCCTTTAATAGCCACTCTGGGTCAAACAACTTCCCCCCATGGTGTAAGATATGCTGAAATTAGTGTTTTTAAAATGTCTACTTGAGGGTTTTCATGTCATGTAATATTTAAATGATCTGTAATTTTTACACAATGTTTTTAATCAACTGTCAGCGCCAAAACCTCTATTCGCCTTGGGCCACCGGTTTGGGCTTGGAGTCCTTAAGGATTTTGGGCCACCAAGGCCTTCGGGTCAGTAAGGCTTTCGGGCCACCATTAAGGCCTTCGGGCTACCTCAAGGCCTTCGGGCCACATGCAGTTTCCCTAGACAGACTAAAAAAGGAGCAGCCCTAGAAGAGGATTTAGAGCAGGTGCACTCACCAGAGCAGAGCCAAATGAATTTGTCAGAATGAGAGGGTATGGATATGCCATCGTGACCAGCCTGTACTTGCAAAGGAAGCCTAACCATACGGTCATGCAATGGTGGAGAGCTACTATCATGATGAAGATGTTGGGGAGGGGCAGTTCCTTGTAGATAGTCTGGTTGAATTCCCTAAGACCTTTGGGTCATCTAATCTCCTAAGCCTACAGGCCATGTAATCTTTGAGCCTAAGGTCCTTTTAAGGGTTCCCCCTCATCCCTTGAAAGGGGGGTTATCAAAAATAAATAAAAAATGAAGGCCTTCGGGCCATTCTGGCTAATTAAGTCATTTTTAAATACAACATGCAGACACATGCAATATATCATTTTTCAAAATTATTAAAGTGTTCTTATTTTTAATTTATTCAATTTCACTCATTTTTAACATGCATTCACTTAATATTAGATATTCATTAATAATGTTTAAAAATTATTTGTAAAAAAATATTTATAAATAAATATTTTTGTAAAAAATATTTATAATTAAATATATTTATAAATCCACATTTACTATATTTAAATATTTATATAATTATAATTATAAATAAATAAATATTTTTTAAAAGTATTTATATAATTATAAAAAAAATAATTATAAATATTTAAATAATTATTAAATTTATAATAAATTTATTTAAATAACGAACATATTTACTATATTTATATTTATATATATTTATTAGATATATATATATATATATATTTATATAATTATAAATAAATAATTATATAATTATAAATAAATAATTATATATTTAAATAATTATAAAATTATAATAAATATATTTAAATAAATAATATATTTACTAAATCTATATTAATATATATTTCAAAAAAATATTTATAATTATAATTACAAATCTTTTATTAGCACTTAAGTAATAAGTTATGATAAAAGGTATCTTTATCATTGTTTTTTTGGAAGTGATGATAAAAGTGTCCCGATCTGTTTAAAATACTCTAACCAGTCGTGAAGTTGTCACGATATAAGAAGCTTTTTATGGAAGCCACCCACTGTCGGTGCTCCTCCTCGGTGAATCGAAGCTTGAATCAAGGCTCAAACAAATCCAAGGCTTGAATGATTTAAGGGTTGAGAAAATACAAGGCTCAACCATAAGTCTTTCTCCACATTCTCTAGTATAACTTAGGGTGTAAAACATCAATGGTTTTAGCTAGGGTGGATGGGGTTTTATAACTATGAGTGTGGTGAGTTAGCTATTTTGGAGTTTTGGCTGTGGAGATCGTCCTTTTTAATGCTTAGAATTTTTAAAGTGTGAAACACACTTATACTTTGAGTCTTCTTAACTCCACTCCCAGACCATATGAGCATCTCATTCCTTCTCAATTGTAGTTGTGAATTAATGTAGGGTATTTTTTAGATAATATTTTATTTAACTAAAATTTTGGATGAATCATGCTTTCTTCTCGTTAGAAAAATAGTGGAATTGACCATATGGTAGAATTCTCATCCCATTTTACATCTTCTATATAATTTTGTATATAACAATTTCCATGATGGTGGTTGGGTATCCTTTGAGACAACTTCCTAGAATATTAAACTAACTAGTTATTTTCATATTTGTATAGTAGATACTTTATATAGGGGTTTATGTTTTATAGATACGTTAATTTCTCGATTCCACTTAGATTTGTAAGTAAAGTAATGGTATTAAACTTAGAAAATGTAACCTCATAGGATTTGTTCTATTGCGATAGAGTCTAGTGTGTATGGGATAGATGTTTCAAGGGTTTGTGTGTTTTTATCCATTATTTATGATATATATTGTTAATTTGTATTATTCCATTATGCCAACTACTTTATGGACATCCCTATAATCTCGAGGATATGAGTTAATGGTTATTAGATTAACTCCCTTACTTCAAATGGGTAGATCTGATTTGATGACCTCCCTAGAATCCTTGGGATGGGTTGGTGTGGTGATATGACATCCCAAGAGTCTTAAGATGTTTTCAAATATTTGATATACCATTAAAATTAAATGTATTGATTCCTTAGGTTGTTATATCTCTTATTCCAAAAAAAAATTCAATAGAGGTCATAAAATTCTATATATTATAAATTATTTTTAGGTATTCATCAATTTAGGTCTACATGTATTGGTTACACCCTTATGAATCATTTATTGTCATACACGTATAAGAAATAAATCTTTATTTATTAAAATGTTTTATCAATACACATTTATATCTTCTAGTTGATTGGATGAGATTTTATTATTCTTGTTTATTATATTTGGGTTTCTTATTACTCCTTAATTGCCAATATTATATTTTCATTTGTTCATGGTATAAATAAAGGCTTGATGTGTGTAAACAAATACTTATTATTTCAATTTGTTTTTTGATACTCATCCCCCGTCTCTTTAATATACAACTATCATCCTCATCAACTTCATCTCCCAAATAGTTATTATCGCAATATGTTACTTGAGACTCATCCTCCATCTCTTTATGTTTATTTTACTACACTAAGAATTATTCATCCCATGTATGACTAATTCTTATAGTATTTCAATCAATATAGGTGCATTTCCACAAGATATAGAGGATGTGTGTTAAACAACAAAATGAAATGATAAATGTTTGGGAGATGAGTTGATGATGATGACAATTTTCTATAACTATCAATTTTGAATAAATTCATAGGATAAAACCTTCTATGGGGGAGTAATTATTTTATTAAATTTAATTACTCATTTTCTTTAAAGCATACTGAAATTCTTTGAAACAATAAAATGTTGGGTTTCCCTTATTAGAATTGTCTATAACTTTCACCTTTGATAATTAATATCTTATGTGTATTTAATTATTTATTATAAAAAATTAATATTTTATTAACCGAATATGATGGATATGAAATGAAAATGGATTCTTGATAATCATTTAACAAAAGAGTATAATGATGAAGTTAAAGATTTTATCAAGTTTTCAATAGAGCAAGCATAAAAACCTTCTCAAATCCTTTATATGTGTTTACATTATTTTTATTCATGAAAAATTAGTCCAGAAGAGTTGGAAGAACATTTTATTTCTCACAAAATAGATCATAGCTATAAATTTTGGACTAAACACAGGGAAAAATGAATATGGACAGTGATTGGGATGATACTATAGTTTATGAATCATTTGATATGAATGCTAGTGTAAATGATGATGGAGATCACAAGAAAGAATTGATAATGACAATTGAATATGAACTTTCTAGTTGTACCAAGTTGTTAGAGAAGTTAAATAGTTGTTCCAAGAGACCATTTTATACTAGTTATACTAAATACACAACACTGTCAATTGTATTGAAGTTATATAATTTGAAAGCAGACAACAGATTCAGTGGCACCAGCTTTTCAGAACTACTTGGTATCTTGAATGATATACTACCAAAAGAAAATGAAATACCATGTCAAACATATGAAATTAAACAAATGTTACTTTTAATGGGAATGACCTCAAAAAATACATGATTTTACAAATGATTGCATATCGTTTTTCAAGGATCATGAATCACTCATAAAATTCCCTAAGTGTTGTGTAGATTAATATGAGAAAAATGAATCAAGTCCATCAAAATTTTTATGGTAATTTACTACAAATACAAGATTTAGGAGACTGTATGGATTTCAGGAAACTACGAAACAATTGAAAAAGTCTTATAGATACAAGAATTAAATATGGGAACCTGTGTCATCCAGTAGATTCTTTTTAGTGGAATAAAATTGATTACGAGTATTCTGAATTTGGAAATGAGTCGAGAAATTTGTGTCTTTTATTATCTATAAATATAGTAAATACATTTGGATTATAGAGTAGTACTCATAGTACATGTCATGTCATGTTGATAAATTTTAACTTTCTTCCATGTTTATGCAACAAGAATAAATAAATTATGTTTTCTCTGCTTATATCTGGACCAAAGAAAACAGGTAATGATATTGATGTCTATTTGGATCCATTGATAGAAGATCTAAAATTGATGTGGGATATAGGTTTTAAAATGTATGATTCTCATAGAAGTCAAGAATTAACATTGAGGGTCATATTGTATGGGATGATAAATGGATTCCCCTATTATGTAAATTTATCAAGCTATAGTATTAAATGAATGTTGGGGTGTACCATTTGGGAAAAACACACATACTCAGTTCAGTTGAAACATCCCTCAAAGACTGTTTTTTAGGAAATATGTGATTTCTACCTCAATGGAATAAATACTATTCTCAGACGATAACATTTTATGGGAATATCAAAAAAGGTACAACACCATTTCCAGTAATGGTCGATAAAATGTACAATAAAGTAAAAGATATTAACACTATTTTTTGTAAACTATTTTCAGAAAACTATACAAATCTTGTTGGAAAAAGAGATCAATTTTCTTTAAATTACCATATTAGAATTATTTATATGTCAAAACTTTTCTTGATGTCATGCATATAGAGAAAAATGTATTCGATAAAGTTATTGTCATGTTACTAAATGTTCCTAGAAAAAAAATATGGAATCAAGGCTAGGTTGGACTTGATTGAAATAGAGATAAGGGGAGAGTTGGCACTAGTGAAGGGTAAAAGGCGAACTTCTCTTCCTCAAGCAGCTTACAATCTATCTAGACATAAAAATTTGCAATTTTTCATTTTCTTAAATAGTATAAAAGTTTTACAGGGGTATTCATCAAATATAAAGAATGTTGTGTCAATGACTAATTTGAAGTTACAAGGACTAAAACCACACGACTATCATGTTTTTATGTAATATTTGATGCATGTTTCATTCTGTTTCATTCTTCCACAAAATATAAAACATACATTAACCAAACTTTTCTTCTTTTTCAAAGTAGTATATAGTAAAGTTATAGTCATGGTGAGGTTTCCCATCATGAATATAGAGGTTTCAGTAATATTATGTGTATTAGATATGTTCTTCCTACCATCATTCTTTAATATAATGGTCCACCTGATTGTTCTCTTGGTTAAAGAGGTTCAAATATGTGTTAATTTCCATTTTAGATGGATGTAACCCATTGAATGGTATACAAAGATTTTGAAAGGGTATGCCTAGAATTGAAGTAAGCTAGAGGGTTGTATTGTATAATAATATATTATTAAAGAAGCTGTTGAATTGTGTACCGATTACCTATCAGATATTGAGAACATTAGTCACCAAAAGTCTCATCACAGTGAACACCATATGGATGATGGAATTTCTAGATGAGATGTTATTACAATTATCTTGATAGAGTGGGAGAAATAACATCTTTACTTTTTACATAATAGTGAGGATGTTGATCTATATATTGAAGTCCACAAATAAATTCTTATTGATTTGAATCCATCAAGGGTTGAAGTATGGATATCAAATACATATAATCAATAGATTATAGGATGTTTTTAAGATCAAATTTATAAGTATTTATCTGAAAATCCAAATTCAATTGTTGAACGAATCCAATGGCTATCTAGGGGACCGAATGAAAATGTTATATCTTACACTAGTTTTTTAATAAATGGTTGTACATTCTTTACAAAAGAACATGATGACTACAGTACAATGAAAAACCATGGTGTTCTGCTTGTGGCGGAAGATATGCACATATCTGGTTCCGAGGATAGAAATCCAATTTATGAAAATATGTCATATTTTATCATTATTGAACATATATACAAGTTGTATTATACATCATTTCAAGTGATTATTTTCTATTTCCAATGGTTTGACAATATCAGTGCAGTGAAAGTTGATGAAATGGGTTTTTTGAAGGTGAATTTCAGTTTGAAAGGGGAAAAAGATGATCCATTTGTAATGGAATCACAAGTAGTGAAATTATTTTATGTCTCGGATCCAAAAAACCAGAATTGGTTTATTTTACTACTGGAAACTAAAACAAATGTTGGGTCAGAGGAAAATTCAATTGAGGATGACTCTTTCATTGGGAGATCACAATCAATTCAGGTCAGTCCCAATGTTGATAATTTCTTTTACATTAGAGAGGACCACAAATAGGGTATTTTGATTCTAGATAGAGGAACCAAATCCCTAAATCATTTAAAAAAGCAACAGAGTTCGTTGATAAGATAAAAGTGTTTTTAATATACTATGTTTTTTATCATAATATTATATGTCATGTACTGCATTAATATAATCTCAATTAAATGTTTGACTAATCATGGAGAAAATTTATTCTACACATGATGATTTTTCCAATCCCTCATAATAACAAACTATAATTAAAAAATACCTTTTGAAATATGTAAATGTAATGTTACGATATACTTTCTCTATTTTACTGAAAAATTATATAATGGAACGTTGATTTAATTTTCATTATTCCTTTTGTAGTTTTTGAATATTAGAAGATTTATATCCATCCATCATGCCTTTTAGAAAGAAAAATGATGTTTTATATACTCAATAAAAGAGGTAATATTGACTTTTTCATAGTAAAATCATTGTCTATGTAATTAATGAATTGTTTAATTTATATGTTTAATTTATTTCTTTTTAGTACAACTCACAAAATAATTGTTTTATTATATAGGTGGCTTCTTTTTTTCGAGTTGGGGTGATTTTTACATATTTTATACCTCTCTGTAGTAAAAATTCAACAGACTTCTTCTCCCTCAAAAACTTTTCACCCCTAGAGTGTTGGTATCTATCACATTCCTTCATGTTCCCTCTACTACCTTTTCAAGAAGAGAAGTGGAGATGACACTACTCAATCATAGAGGTAATCATGATATTTTTACAGAAAAATCTTTGTCACAGAATTAATTTATTTTTTCATATTTATGTTTTATTTATTTATTTTTAGTATTAATTACAGAATAATTTTTTTCTTATATATGTGGATTATTTTGTTCATGTTTGGTTGGTATTTCCATCTTTCATGCCTCTCTACACCAAAACATCCACAAACTTCTTCTCTCTCAAAACCTTTTCACCCATGCAGTGTTTCATTTATCACTTTCCTTAAATTTCTCTCCACTACCTTTGTAGGAAGAGAAAAAACGGTGCCTATTCTCAATCACAGAGGCAATCTTGATGTGTTCACATTAAAATAATTTTCCATAGAATTAATGTATTATTTCATATTTATGTTTAATTTATTTATTTTTAATATTACTCACATAATAATTGTTTTATTTTATAGGTGTATTCTTTTATTTGAGTTAGGTTGGTATGTCCATATTGCATGTATTTTTACACTAAAAATTCCACAAACTACTTCTCCATAGAAACCTTTTCACCCTTACAATATTTTCATTTATCACTTTCCTTCAAGTTCCCTCCGCTTCTTAATCATAGAGGTAATCTTAATGTTTTCATAGTAAAATTATTATCCATAGAATTAATGTATTATTTCTTATTTATGTTTTATTTATTTATTTTTAGTATTACTTGTATAATAATTATTTTCTTATACAGATTTATTATTTGGTTGAGTTAGGTTTGTTTGTTTAAATATTCTCATAATCATGAGAGATTGGAATTCGAGCCTAGAACTAAGATGATGAAAAAAGGAAATGTGTCAAGAATTCATACAACCATCATGAAAATATGAATCCCTACTACTTATTTAATTAATTTTTTCATCATTTTTTGTATTATTTTAAAGTTAATTTCTTTGTAATTTTTATCTAATTATTCCTTAATTCTTCCACAAATCTTTTGGGAAGTCATATTGAATCAATTTTCTAAGAATAAAAACCTTTCTGGTTGAAATCTAGAAGAGTACAGGAATCTCATTTGGTCATTGTGGTTACTTTTCATGATATAATGGCAACATGAGTTTCCTATACTCTTCTAGATTTCAAAAATTAGAAAGGTTTTTCAGGTAATAACACTAAGGCAATATACAATGTTGGAATTTCAATAAATAAAAGTAATGTAAATCATTTTAACATTATCAGTTAATATTTTTTGAGACTTTGGGATGTGTATAAATTAGTCGTACCTCAATCCGACATATAGTGTTCTTGGTATGACTCAAAGTGATTTTTTTTATTTAAAATTGACATTAATTTTTGTAAAAAAGACAACTAAAATACTCAAATCTAAGAAAAAAATATTCAGATTGTATTTATACTTTAGTAAAACGACCCAAAAGTCATTTTTTAAATGTACGAATCAGCCACACCTCAATCTGTTACATGATGTGCCAG
This sequence comes from Viscum album, assembly GCA_963277665.1. Taxonomy (NCBI): domain Eukaryota; kingdom Viridiplantae; phylum Streptophyta; class Magnoliopsida; order Santalales; family Viscaceae; genus Viscum; species Viscum album. The sequence continues at coordinate 1,305,189,914 of OY728127.1, forward strand.
GTATAACTCAAAGTTTCCATTATCAGTTTTAAATCAGTATTTTAGATAAAAAACCTTTACTCATTAAAAACTTGTCAATCATAATTAAATTTTATTCATAATTTAGGAAAATTATTCATAAGACATTTTTGACTCATAGGAATTGGTCTCACGTCAAACTAATATATGTTTTGATCGGTATGAGTCAAAGTGTGTGTTTCAAGTTTAAAATTATATTTCAGTAAAAAAGACAAGTGACATACTCATAAATGATAAAAAAATTCATATTATTTTCATACATTAGTAAAATTATCCATATTTAATTTTAGATGTGTTGGAATCATCTTCACCTCAATCTGACGTGCACAGTGTGACCGGTATGACCACAAGTATGTCTGTTTATTTAAAATTGACATCAATTTTAGTAAAATGGAAAATTTACCAACCCAAAACTAAGAAAACACATTTGTATTGTTTTTATATTTATAGAAGTTATCAATAATTCGTTTTTTATGTGTATGAATCTTCCTCACCTCAATCCTTTTCACAGTGTGACTGGTATGACTCAAAGTGTCTATTATCAATTTAAAATTGACATTTCAGTTCAAAAAAATATCACTCACTGAAAACTAATAAAATGAACTCATATTTTCTTGATAATTTATTAAAATAATTCATAAGTAATTTGTGACATTTATGAATTAGATTCACATCAAAATAATATATGATGTGATCGGTATGAGTCAAAGTGCATTTTTCTAGTATAAAATGAAATTTTAGTAAAAAAGAAAAGTGACTTACTCAAAACCAAGAAAACGTATTCATATTATTTTTATACTTTATAAAAATTATCTATAATTAATTTTATAAGTATATTAAATGTAAATAACTTAATCTAATGCAAATTATGACCGGTATGACTCCATGTGTGTCTTTTTATTTAAAATTGACATCAATTTTAGTAAATTGGAAAATTGGCCTACTCAAAATAGAGAAAATTCTTTTGGATTATTTTAATACTTTATTAAAATGATTAATAATTAATTTGAGATATGTACAAATAATCATATCCTAAATATGATGCATGGTGTGACCGGTATGATCTCATGTTCATTGACAATAATTTTAGTAAAATGGAAACCTGAACTACTCAAAATTGAGAAAAAGTATTCGGATTGTTTTTATAATTTATGAAAATGATCCATAAGTAATTTTTTATTTGTAGTAATTTCTTTCACCTCAATATGATGCACAGTGTGACTGGTATGACTCAAAGTGTCTATTTTTAGTTTAAAATCTACATTTTAGTTCAAAAACTATCACTCATTAGAAACTGATCAAATGCACTCATATTTTCTTGATAATTTCTAAAAAGTATTAATAAATTTTTTAAATGTATAGGTATTGGTCTCACATCAAAATTATGCACGTTGTGACCACTAGTCATCTTGAACTTCAAAATGGTAAATAGAATGACTTACCATTTGATAATCGAAACATCCCATGGCATCAAATATATTTTCTAGGGTTTTAATATACCCCTCATCTACCACTAGGTCAGAATATTTACTAAATAAAGGAGGGTGTTTCTTCATAATATATTCCACTATAAACATGTTCCTTTATGTTATATTTGGATTATCTTTAGTATAGATACTACCACAATTTATAGCCTATGTCAACCAATCCATCACAACAACAAACCACTCTCTTCTAATTCCAACCATTCTTGGTTGTTGACTCGAAAGTATATTATCCACTTAGTGCCTTCCTAATTCAACTTCCCTATTTCTTCTACAGAAAACCAATCTGAATAGACATATATTATATGAAGTAACAAGGAAATCTTTAAATTATATATCATTTCAACTTAACCATAAAGTAAAATATTTTAAGGGAATTATATTAACATTATCCTAACCTATAAAGTTATATATAACTTTCTATCGTACCAACTATAAGGAATCATATTTAAACATTACATATTCTAGTGAATTTAAATTATAATTCACTTTATTATATTCCAAAATATCTTTTAGGTTTATATTTTTAGAGAGTTAGGTTATAACTCTTACATAAAAAATCCATATATATATAAAGTGAAAACTTTTAATCATTTTCCATTTCCCTAAAATATAAAACTTTTAAAATGAAACATGTTTTCCCTTTATGAAAATATTCATGACTTTCAAGTTGACTTCTTCCTTTCCCTTACCCATCATTAAGACCTATGAAAAAAAATTAAAATATGGTATGGTCATAAAATGCTTAGTAAGGTACATAAAAATAAAGAAAAAAATTATTAGTCCATGAATAGTTATAAAATTGTGTCTTTATTAAAAATTAACATTGGTTTTAAAATAAAGATTTTCTCTCCAAAAAATCACCTTTTTTGTCCAAATATTTTTATAAAACATTTCATTAGAAATATTAATGAATAAATAAAACTCATAAGGTTTCATTGAAATCATTAAAAACTAATAAGTTTTTTTAAAAAAGTTATAAATAAATCCATTTAGATCCATTAGAAATTGAAAATGAGTTTATAATAAAATAATATTTCAAGCTTTTCCTAAAGTGACTCTCACCTCTCTTATAAAAGGGTACTTCCCCTTCTCTCAAAATCACACCTGCAAAGACATTTGGCTCAGCCAACACCAGATCAAATATCCTCCCAAATACCCTCAATTAAGCCTATAGGCATTACTTTGATCAGAAATCCAACCAAAGTATCTCTTTTGATCAAACCAAAAGGAAGCACCCGAAGAAGAGGTAATAATTTCATCACCTCTTTCAAAGTTCTTTTCTTCTTACACTTCCTCTTTCTTTGTAGTGTCCATACAAAAATAATAACTCCAGTACCTTCTTCATACAATGATGTTTTTATAAATATGGTACAACCATATTCATTATTCTATCCATACTATGAATGACAAAGTCATCATAAGTGCGTACGTACGGCTTACCGTCTCCACGTCGTGGTGTACTTTGTTATTCCACGCTTCATTATTTGGATGGGAATAATAATGAGTATAACTAAAATAAATAATAAATATAACATTTTAATTATTATATATATATATAATATACCATCAAAATACATATTATTTCACCATAAATAGACTAATATCATCACTCGTGCATATGTATGGCTAACCGTCTCCATGACGCGATGAGATTCATTTCCACATCCACCATTCAACGATGATTATAAATATATATATATTTAATAAGTATGTAATATATGAAATAATAATTCTACTGTAAATATATATATATATGTATGTATGTATGTATGTATGTATGTATGTATGTATGTATGTATGTATGTATTTACATAGATCTCATTCACTTACTTCCAATCAATACGATATGAAAACGGAAACGGCATTTATGCGTACGTACGGCCTACTGTCTCCATAAATGGTGTTTCCATTTCATAAAACTATCTTTTATAAATATTTATATTCTTAATATATATGTTATATAAATCATCTTTTATATTTTTTAAGTATTTAAATCATTATCTATGTGATGCGATCAAGAATAACATGTTAAAACACGTACGATAAAGAAACTGACTATTACCTGAAATGTTACTTAAACATGGAAATTATTATTAAATGGGTAGTATAAAGTCATAAATGAATAATATATGATATCATAAATATTAATATGGTTCTGGAATAATTTAATAACATACTATGTTCATTATACAGGAGGCTAAACATACCCTCAACTAAAGGAAAGTACAAGGTAAGGGTTAATTCCTCAATCTCATTATTATCCGAGATTGTTTATGTGTATGTTTTTACTGGGAAATAATTAGTTTCCCTATCCATGTTTTATAAAAGAGTTTTCAAAAGGATTATTTTTAAGGGTCTCTTTAACTAAAACATCATTTTAAATGGTTTAAATATTTATTCTTTTAAATCATTCTCATTAATGTTGATGTTTTCAAAATGGTTTTAAGGATTTATTTATATGAACATGAATGTTTTAAAATGTTAATTCCATTCAAAAGTTTCAAAGTGTTATGGGACACTTTGATTAAAAAATTAATTTTAAATTTCTTCCTTTCTAGATTTTGTGACTTTTAAATTATTTCATGAAAAAGGGATATTTCTCTCAAAGATTTTTACTAATAATTTTCAACTATGTCAACATCCATTACTGGATATTATTATTGATTGAGGTTGATTTATTATAATAAAAAAATTTATATTGTATTGAATGAGTTATGATATGTTTGACTTTGGATGTGATATTTTTTATACCATTTTTGTTTTATGGTTAAATTATTGACATTTTTTATTCTAGTTTTAATATGAATGTTTATGTTATGTTTCAACATTTTCATATGAGGAATATATTAGACTTTGTAAGTGATGGGTGGAGCCCGCTATAGGTCTTTAATGTATCGATAGGTATTATGAGACAATCTAGTGTCTTGGAACAAGGTCTTGGAAAAAAAATATTTTTATTCTTGGCATGAGGCCTTGACTATGTGGTTATGATGTCCAGCATTTTGCATTCCAACATTATAAAATTAGTAATTAAATGTGATTATTAGACTAGTAGAATATCTATGTGCACTTTTATATGGTAATTTTTGATTTATTTTTTCCATATTATGTTCAAGTTTATGTTTAAAATTCTGTTGTTTTTATTACACATCTTGCCTTAAACGTTTATAACTTCCGCTAAATTATTTACCCTTAATGAGAATCGGAGCTCACCCCTTTCTTATGTTTTATTTTCCCAGGATCCCAAGAAGTGTTTTATGATTGATATACAGGTTTAAGCTAAGGGAAAAATGGTGTTATCAAAGGATTATTTATGTTGTGTTGTATGTGATAAAGTGTAATGTAACATTAATGTATGTAATATATTTTCCAAGACTGCTAAATTGATCGGTCCTTCAGGACATGATTCCCGTAATCATGTCAATGTATTAAAATAATGCACCAACTATGGGTAACTAGGGTCAGGGCTTTAAAATTGGTATCAGAGGAAGTTTATTACAAACCATGGAAACTATATTTACAAAAACTCTGATTAGAGAACTTTACCCTAAGATAAACTTTGAGTATTAGTATAGAAGAACTTCCTAGAGTTTTGGTAATGTTTATATTTTATGAGTTTTCTAAGAAATACATCCTTGTCTGGTACGAACAGGTAGAGGCAGATCTGGAAGAGATGTACCTAGGAGTGAAAACTATGACAAGTAGTTTCAGGCTTGACTCGGGGTATCCTGGTACAGGACAACGAGCCTTGTTTCACTCTTTTTTATGACACTCCTGGGGTATATGCTTAGGATAATTCACATTTTCTTTACAAACCATTATGAAGAATTTATGAGTAAATATGTCAACAAAGAAACCATTTTTATGATTATGTGACTAGATGTGTGAAAATATTAAATTAATGTTGAGGATTTTTCTAGTTTTTGGATTATAAATTATGATATGATCTAACCTAGTGTATTTCGTCATTTAGAAATGGCACTCAGTAGAAGGAATGAGAACTCCAGCAATATGCATGATCCAAAGAGTATGAAGGATCATATCTTTCATGGTCTTAAGACAACATTTAGAGGGGAAATAGTCTCTCACGTATTATCATCATATGAAGAAATAATATCATTTGTTAATAAGATAAGTAAATAATTCTCTGAGTTGTATGGCTTTAAAGGGAAGCCAGATAAGAAGAGGATGGTAGAGAGAAATATGGATAAAGGGAAGAAGGGAAAGAAGGATTTTCCCATATGTGATACCTATGGAAAGAATGACCCTGGGAATTTCTTGAAAGGAATGAGAGTTTGTTATATGTGTGGAGAGAAAGGACACCAATTTCATGATTTCAAGGGTAAGAAAAAGGTTTCAAATGTACAATGCTTCATCTGCAAAGAGTTGGGACACTACGTGAATCAATGTCCCAATCATCAGAGTATACCCTAAATGATTATTTTATAATAATAAAGATATGATACTACCGTAGATAAAAATGAATTATTAGTGTTTTTAGGTTGTTTTTAAATAATTGTGTCATTTGAGTATTGTACTAATGATGTACAAGTTATAAGAATTATAAAGTATATAAGTATTTTACTGTATTACGTCTTCATCAAGGATTTGAGATTTTATGGTACCAAGAAAAGTGACACAGTTTCAAGTTAAAAATTTTAGAAAATATATGGTTGAGAGAAAGATAAAATATGGTCCTAATACTAAGGTAGTAATTTTGGAATAAGAGATAATTGAGTTGGATAATGTATATTGGATATTATTGACTACCTTGGAACTAATTAATTTTTTGTTTATTCTGTCATTGTTGGAGTTTACAACCTTTTGTATTTTAGGAGTATATCTGGTACTCTATAAGGAATAAGGGAGAAGGAACATATTCAATAAGGTTTTATTGTAATTTAGGGTGTTACCATGATTTAAGAGAATACACTATGAAGGTATTCATATGTTATGGCGTGGAAAAAGAGATCTTCAGTATGTTTACCTTCCTTATAAATTTTAGACTGTAAGTTTGGACAAAAGTATTTTAGATAAGATTAAATGTTGGAATGGATTAAGTTGGAAGTTGGATACTATTTTTTAAGGTTAAAAAAATTTCTTAAGATTATTTTTGGACTATTATAAAAAGGACAACTCAGAGGTCGGGTGAAAACATGTCACGTCCGGCAAGGCCGTGAGACTGGATCCTGCAACCGAAGGGCGAAAAGGGTGCATCATCTACCACTGGACTACGTGATGTCCTAGTTTGTATAATGTTGTTTTTATTAAATGGTTTGACAGATGAATTATAAATTCATTATTTTGGAACCCTATACGATTAGGATAAATAGAATATTTTTTAATTATATTATCTTTTGGAGTGAAAGATGAGTTTGTGGTAGAAGTTAGTTAAAGGATGGAACTCTACATGTCAATTATTTTTTACACATATTATATGAAGAAATTAATTATTAAACTTTAGGTAAGGGATATTAAAACAAAAAAAATGTATCCTAATACCTTATGTTTTGTTGAACCGATGATATTTAAATCATCATAGATTTATGGCTTTGAGGCCCTCAATATTTCATTTATTGTTCACTTGTTTGTGATTAATTTACTCAATCACTCCCTATAAATATTTGTGTTTTTCCTAGTATTATTTGTCTCTAATATCCACTAATGTTCTTCTATTCGAAATCCTAATTTGATTGTGAGTTTTTCATTTCCCTTTCCCTCTTATTAAGACTAAATTTTATTAACCCAATTTTCGATGTGGGTTTTCAGCAAAGGTATTTTCTATTTTTAACCCTTTATTTTTAAAGAACAATTTCAAATTTCAAGGAAGCAATTTATTGAATGAGGGGAGAATGTAACACCTCAGGATTTCATAGTATGTAATCTCTTTAAAGTAATTTAATATCTTGTGCTACACGCGACACAGATTTTGAGTGCACCATGACATACCAAACTAGCCGTTTAAAAGCAGTTATGAATAGTATTAACTTCATTTTGAAATTTATATACTCCATATAACTTTAACATCCATATTATGTGTTTTTTTATACATAATATAAGGACAAATTTAAGTTTTCAGAAAAAAAAATATGTATTTTTCAAAAAATACAGTTTTTCGTCTTTTAATGGAGAACCCTTTTAAAATCCAATATTGGACACCTTTATATATTAAATATAATAAAATTAAATTCTTATTTATAGTAGGGACATAAAAATTTATTTTAGAAAAAAATTTAGTACTTTTCTGATAACATTCATATTTTTATGAATAGTGAAAATACTAAATTTTAATTAAAAAACAACTTTTTTAATCAAACTAAATTATTATGTTAAATTATAAATTTGAGTGGTTTTAATGTATCATTATATTATATTATAATACTTTAATATAATGTGGGTCATTAGAAGTAATTTCACTTTTAAATTGGACATAAACACATATCAAATCTTTTGAAACCGACTTTTTATTTAAATAATCATTTATTTTATTTAAATTAATTTTATGTAAAAATAGATACATAATACCTATATTAGTTAAATTTAATTAATTATTGTCATTTTATAATAAAATTATATGTATAATGTTTTATTGATTTTTCTAATGTCTTTTACCCACCTTTTAGGCACATTAGAAAATTTGTATAAAACGTAATTTTACCACTTCTGTGAATTGAATTTCAAAAATCTGAGAGACAAGTTTGACATTAGTATGTAAAATTTGGTTCAATAATATTAGTGGTTTTAATGTATCATTATATTATATTATTATCATTTAATATAATTTGGGTCATTGGAAGTAATTTCACTTTTAAATTGGACATAAACACATATCAATCTTTTGATAGTTTTTACCTCTCAAAAACCCGCTTTCTAGTTTTAACAATGAGAATTAATTTTAAATTAATTAATAAAACTTCTATGTTTTAAATTTGGTAAAATAGACATCATTTTTGGATTCGTAATATCAAAATTATCTTAGGGTTAATTTTTGGTATTTTTCTGAAAACTTTCAATTTTTAATGAATAGTGAAAATACTATGTTATTGTTTAAAACCGAATTTTTATTTAAATAATTATTTATTTTATTTAAATTTATTTTAAGTAAAAATAGATACATAATACTTATATTATTTAAATTTTATTCATTGGCGTCATTTTATAATAAAATTATATGTATAAAGTTTTATTGAATTTTTTAACGTCTTTTACCCACCTTCTAGGCATGTTAGAAAATTTGCATAAAACGTAATTTTACTGCTTATATGAATTGAATTTTAAAAATATGATAGACAAGGTTGATTTCAATAAGTAAAATTTTGTTCAATAAAATGAAAATAATTTTTCGTGAAAAGTAACTTTTGAATTTTATTTACCACAGTTAAAAGTAAATAGGGTAATTAAAGGTAAAAATGATATTATAATTACCCTAACACATGTACTAATTCTATTTTATAGGTGTATTTTGACCAAAAAAACCTTAGGAATAAAATATTATCTTATTTTATCCACTTGGATTATATTAGAACATTTATTATTATTTTATTTAAAGAAGAGTTAAAAGTGTCAAATTCAAATATTCATAACTAAAACATTTTTAATATAGGGTTATACATAAGATAAATTAGACTAAAAATATTCTTTAGAAATATACAACTATTTCCTACATAATAGTATTTTATTTATAATTTGTAGATATTAAATAATTAAATTTATTTGTGACACAATGATTATACAGTAATTGCTTTATTAATAAAAATATAAACTAATTGATAATATAAATATCTAAATAATTGTAAATTGAGACATTAGATTAATTCCAAGATTTTTATAGGTTAATATTACATGTTATGTTTGATTAAATTAATTTTTTTTAAGTGATAATGTATTTAGGACTTTAACAAAACTCAATTAGTAAATAGTGTCAAAATTGACATAAATGAGTTTTTAAAACAAATACTATTTTATTAAATGATATAATACTCATAAAAATATAAGGTTTGGAAAAAGGACTTATATAATAATATATATATCATTAATTAACCACTTGAGGTTATCTTGGAATTTTATAGTAATTTTATTAACCATGTAATATAAAAATAAAAGAAGACATTGTAAAAGCTAAACTATTTAACTAAGAGTTAAATCTAAAAGATAAGGTTAATATGGTGAAATAAACTTTTCTAAAACCTATTGGTTGAGATTATTTAGACCAATAACCACATTATCCTAGAAATAAATCCATTTATATCCATTATAAATTGAAAATGATTTTATAATAAAATAATATTTCAATCTTTTCCTAAAGTGACCCTCACCTCTCTTATAAAAGGGTACTTCACCTTCTCTCAAAATCACACCTCCAAATCCATTTGGATCGGCCAAAAACTACTCAAATATATCCTCCCAACTACCCTCACATCAACTTAGAGGCCTTACTTTTATTATAAAGTCAACCTAAGAAGCCCTTTTGATCAAAACAAAAGGAAGAACCCGAATAAGAGGTAATAATTTCATCACCTCTTTTAAAGTTCTTTTCTTCTTCCACTTCCTCTTTCTTTATTGTATCCATACCAAAATAATAAATATAGTACCTTATACATACTTTGATGTTATTATAAATATGGTACAACCATATTAATTATTCTATCCATCCTATGAATGACAAAGTCACCATACGTGCGTACGTACAGCTTACTGTCTCCACGTCGTGGTGTAGTTTGTTATTAAACACTTCGTTATTTGGATGGGTATAATAATGAGTATAACTGAAGTAAATAATAAATATAATATGTTAATTATTCTATATATATAATATACTATCCAAATAGATACGATTTCACCATCAATAGATTGATATCATCGCTTGTGCGTGCGTACGGCTTACCGTCTCCACGACACGATGAGATTCATTTCCAAGTTCACTATTCAACGATGATTATAAATATATATATATATATATATATTTAATAAGTGTGTAATATATTAAATATTAATACTACTATATATATATATATATATTATTTATTTATATAGATCTCATTCACTTAATTCCGTTCAATACGATATGAAAACGGAAACGGCGTTTATGTGTATGTACGGTCTACCGTCTCCATAAACGGTGTTTCCATTTCATAAATATATCTATTATAAATATTTATATTATGAATATATATGATATATAAATAACGTTTTATATTCTGTAAGTATGTAAGTCATGTTCTATGTGATACTATCAAGAATAACAAGTTAAGACACGTACAATAAAGAAAGTGATTATTACCTGAAATGTTACTTTAAATGTAAATTATTATTAAATGGGTAGTATAATGTCATAAATGAATCATATATGATATCATAAATATTAATATGGTTCTGGTATAATTTAATAACATACTATGGTCATTATACAGGAGGCTAAATGTACCCTCGACTAAAGAAAACTACAAGGTAAGGGTTAATTCCCCAATCTCATTATTATTAGAGATTGTTTATGTGTATGTTTTTACTGGGAAATAATTATTATACATGTCCATGTTTCATAAAAGAGATTTCAAAAGGATTCTTTTTTAGGTAATATTTAACTAAAACATCATTTTAAATTGTTTAAATGTTTATTATTCAAAATAATTCTCATTAATGTCCATGTTTTTAAAATGGTTTTAAGGATTTATTTATATAGACATGAATGTTTTAAAATGTTAATTCCTTTCAAAAGTTTCAAAGTGGTATGGGACACTTTGATTCAAAAATTCATTTTAAATTTCTTCCTTTCCAAATTTTTTGAATTTTAAATGATTTCATGAAAAAGAGATATTTCTCTCAAAAAGTTTTACTGGTCATTTTTAACTATGTCAACATCCTTTACTAGATATTATTCTTTATTGAGTTTGATTTATTATAATAAAATATTTTATATTTTATTAAATGGGTTATGTTTTGTTTGACTATGTATGTGCTATTTTTATACCATTCCAGGTTTATGGTTAAAGTATTGACATTTTTTATGCTAGTTTTAATATGAATTTTTATGTTATGTTTCATCATTTTAATATGAGGAATGTATTGGACTCAGTAAGTGATGGGTGGAGCCCTCTATAGCTCCTCGATGCATCGATAGGTCTCATGAGACAAACTAGTGTCTTGGTACAAGGCCTTGGAATAAAATTATTTTTAGTCTTGGCACGAGGACTTGACTATGTGGTTATGATGTCCGGCATTATGCATTCCTTTTTTATGAAATTACTTATTACATGTGATTATTCAACTAGTAGAATATCCGTGTGTATGTTTATATAGTAATGTTTGATTAATTTTCTCCATATTATGTTCAAGTTTATGTTCAAAAGTTTGTTGTTTTTATTACACATCTTGGCTTAACTGTTTATAACTTATGCTAAATTATTTACCCTTACTGAGCATCTCAACTCACCCCTTATGTTTTATTTTCCCAGGATCCCAAGAAGTGTTTTATGATTGGTATGCAGGGTTAAGCTAAGGGAACAATGGCATTTTCAAAGGATTATTTATGTTGTATTGTATGTTATAAAGTATAATGTAACATTCATGTATGTAATAAATTTTTCAAAACTACTAAACTGATTGGTTCTTTGAGACTTGATTCCGTGTAATCATGCCAATGTATTAAAATAATGCATCGATTCAGGGTAACTGGGGTCGGTGTGTTAGAGTAACAAAATTACTAAGGTTACTATTAATGTTGAACAAAAATAAAATGGAAATACTTAATAAATTTATAAATCATAATTCCAAATATGGAATCCATTTTTTAAAATTCAAAACACATAAGTATAATAATTCAATTTTAAATTAAATTTTCAAAATGCAATGAAAAACAATTTTTCAGAAAAATTCCCTCTTTATGTATAAAATATTTTTATACTAAATTAAAGTATAAAAATCATTTTAAAACCATAATTGTATTATTTAAAATCAAATGGAACTAATTAAATTTAAAAAAAAATCAAAATAGAATTTTTCTTTATAATTACTTTAAAATAGAATATAGTTTTCAATAAAAACTAGTATTTTTCACTATTCATTGAATAATTAAAATTTTCATAATATTTTCAAACAATAATCTTGAGATAATTTTACATGATTAATTTAGAAGTGAAATTGTTTTTTTTTTCAATTTAATTTTCTTTAATTTTAAAATTAATATTTTAAATAAATCCATATGATGTGTAAAACCCAATCTGGTTAGAATAAAAAAATTTCTTTTTGATCAAAAATTTCTCTAATATTTTTATAATGAATATTAATATATAAAATAAAAATAATTAATATATGAAAATATTTTATATAAAATTATATTTGATGTTACAATCCTTACCTAATATTGATCTTCAAAAAATATGTTTCTCCCTTGATCTGATCAAATAAATCACCGATATGAGGTAAAGGATACTTATTCTTAAAAGTGATGTTATTCATGGATCTATAATCAATAAAAATCCTCATTGAAATATCTTTATTTTTAACAAATAAAATAATATCACCCCATGGTGAAGTGCTCAGATAAATGAAACCATTATCAAGAAACTCCTACAATTGATTTTTTTATTCCAAAAGTTCTACATTATCCATTCGATAAGGTGGTTTTGAAATTGGATTAGCATTATAAAATAATTAAATAGTAAACTCAACCTCCTGATCAGGAATAATAGTTATAAATTAATCAATAAATACATCAATATATTCATTTAAAATTGTAACATCACTAATTAGAATAATTTATTTCCTTTCAATAACATGATCTACGTAACTTTAACAACCACCATTAATCAATTTCTCAGCTTCTTGATATGTTATCAAAGGTATGAAATTATTGGATATAAATTTCTTAGCTATGTATTCTATCATAAAATGATAAATTGAAATCAAATCTATACAATGAATAAAATCAAACTCTTCTATGGGTAGTTCAATAATATTTTTAGGAAAAACCATCCCACTGGTAATAATAGGAAGATCCCTATAAATCTTGGTTGATTTAATACTTCCACCTAGTTTTTTCACCAAAATTTATATCATCTTTTTAGAAGGTTATATTCCCATTTTACTTTAAAATTTATTATAAATAAAGTAATGTGAAGATCCATAGTCAAACCGGGCATTGAAATAATTCCAATAAACAAGTAATATACCTATCACTAATTTATTGGATGGACCAACATCAATTGTAGTAGTAGAAAATGATTTTTATACACCTTTTTACTTTTGAAATTAATGATTTCTACCCTATAAACAAACTTAGTAAACATGTTTTCATAATTATCCAACTCATTGTAATTAAAAAAAACTTACCATTAGGTTGTTATATATTACCCCATTCTAATATTGTTTATGACCCTTTTCTTTGTAGTAAAAATCCCTATGACCAAACTTACCACACTGGTAACACCTTCCAGATTATGTCAAACATTACCTAAAATATTTTTTACTAAACTTATAACATGTTAAGGGATTACGTCCTAATTTATTAGTTTACTTATTCTCTATTTCTTCCCACCTTGACTGCTACTTACTCTTGTCATCTCGAGGAACATAAGTGTCAGCAAATTCTATCTCTAATTTCATATAAAAAATAGCTTTCTCGTTACTTTTAAATTCCCATGAGGATAATGATATTTATAAAAATGGTTTAAATCCTGATTAAAATCTATTAATTTTAATATTAAGGGCCCAAATAAAATTTGGTGCATACATGGCTAATCTTGTAAAATTATCTTTATATACAGCTTCTGAATCTTCCTTATTTTGCCTCAATTCCTAGAATTATTTCTTTATTCTGAGTCAAACACCCTTAGGGAAATATTTATATGGGAAATGATACTTAAATTTATCTAATTACATGGAATAAATCTCATCTCTCACTCTCTAGTATTCACAAACATTGATCATCTTCACCTTCAAAATAATAAATAGAAAGAGTTTCCTTTTGACATTCTAAACATCCCATGACTACAAATATCTTTTCCAGAGCATGATACAACCTTTGGTCACCACTAGATCTAATGTTAATCTAAAATTCAAGGGGTTATCTTTAATAAAATTCTCTATAATATACATGTTCCTCTATGTTAAATATTGTTTCTCTCTAACATGGATACTACCACCATTTATAGCCTATATCAACTGACTCATCCCTATAAAAAACTACTTTATTCCAATTCTAACCATTCTAGAATATTTATTTAAAAGTAAATTGTCATAATAATACCTTACAACATTATATTCCCTATTTAATCTATGGAAAACCATTCTAAATAGACATATATTAGATGAAGAAACATGGTAATATTCAAATGCAATATCATTTAAAAATAACCATAAATTAGAATCTATCAATGGTATTTTATTAACATTATCCTAACATATAAATTTATCTAAACCTTTACTCAAATACCAATTATAAGGACTTATACTTAAAAAAATACATATTCTAGTATCTTTATACTAGAATTCACTTTCTTTTATTTCTAAATACCTTTTAGGTTTATAATTTTAGAGAATTAGATCATAAATATTGCATAACAATCACATACATTATAAAGTGAAAACATAGAATCGTTATCAATTTTTCCATAATATAAAACATTTAAAATGAAGAATGATTTCATTTCATGAAATTTTTCTAACTTTAAACTTGAATTCTTCTTTGTTCTTACTCATCCTTAAAATCATGTGAATTTTTTTTACATGTGGGAGAGAACAAAAAAGATGATTAAGGGAAATAAAATTAGAAAAATTCACTTTTCCATTGAAAAATATGAAAACCCATAAAATTTTTACCTTTTCTACTTTATTCTTTGAGCATATAAAAAATCATATCCATATGGAAAACATACTTTTTTCTTAAATAAAGAATCTAAAACCCATAATAAGAAAATTGAAACCCATGTAGGAATCTTAGAGAATTATATTCATAACTCAAGTTCACTAATGTTATAAATAATTGGATCACAGTTAAATCTATATGATAAACCTCCCTAGTTAATCCCTCATTACATCCATTGAATACAATACAATTACCCAATGCATTGGAGATCTATATCGGCTCACCCGTTGTATAATCTGTATCAAGATAACCTATCTATAGGTTGTATCATGCTCAAATGTTATAATATATAATTATAAATTACCATATCATGAATAAAACATTTTAAACTTACTAAATTTCATCATAAAACCCTCGAAAAACTCTTTTTAACCCATAAGTAAAACACTTTTAGATATCGAAATACCCTTTCCTTTGAAAACCCCCATTTTCAAAACTAAAATATCAAGAACAAAGCGAATAATGGATTTTATTTGAAAAAAATGGAATATTTTAAATTAATACAAACATAAAATATAAATTTCATTATCGAGAAAATTTATTGATGTCGTATATGTTAAAATAGAACATTTATATTTCCTTTTTGTAAAGAAATTAAAAACATTTCGTATAAAATACATAAAAAGATTCATTTTGAAAAAACATTGAAAGAAAGTTAAAATAGACAGAAAATTTAATTTATAATTAATTTATGTCCATATGAATACATTCATAAAATAATTTTAATAATATGGACATGGAATAAAAATATTTAGAAAATAAATCTTTAAAACATTTAAAACAATATTTTATGGTAAAGTGTCCCTTACCTTGTGTCTGGCTCATCATGTTCTTTATGTGTATTTATAAATAATTAAATTATGTTAATTTTTTACTTTATTAATAAAATTTTAAAATTTTATTATTCTTTTAATTTTATTTAATACCATTTTATACTAAATTACTTAATTAAGTAAGTTCATGTCAGACGTTTTGCTGATATTCAGCTCATCTGTAAAAAATGGCTTTGGTAGTCCAACTATAGTCAAATGGATCATGATTATATTTTTTCTATAATCTTAATAATTATATAATTATAATTTTTATCAATTATTTATAATTTTTAAACCAACCATGTAATGTGGTTATGAAAAATGAATTACACAGCAATCAGGGAGATGGTAGGTCTTACGTACGCATGAATAACATTTCAATTTTAAATGAACATGAGGGAAATAAGTTAAGTATTATTTTATATTTAAATAATTATAATTATATCATAAATATAATATTATTTATTTAAATATTCATATAACTACAATATATGTGAGATAATGATGAAAAATAAAACACATCGATTCGCGAGGCTGTAGTCCGCATACACACGAGTGATGCTTCTATTTTTTAGATGGTAAAGAAATAATTAGAATATTTATTTACCATTATAAAATTAAATTTATATCATATATATCATAATATTTTATTTTTATCCATTATTATGACCGCCTATAAGATTTAGTGGTGAAAACTGAAATATATCGTCTCACGGGGCAGTAGTTCGCACATACGCATGAGGGATGTTTCTATTTTTTATTATATGGTTAATTATATGAAAAGGGGTTATAACATAAAAATAATAACATTAATTTATATTTAATATACATATTTTATTATTTTATCATGGTTGAATAATATTTTAAGGAGTTAGAAAAAGAAATAAAATGAAAACATTCGGTTAAGAACTATACCTCTTCTTCACACAACCTCCTTAGGTTTACACATTTATCCTTCTAAGGTGTGTATTATTATTAAAAAAGCCTTTGGTATGTTGGTATGAGTGTTATTAAGGTATTTATATAGGTATTTTACAAGATAATAGGCTCTGGAAGTGTGTAGAAAATAGGATATGGTGTGTCCTTTTATAAGTGAGGGAGTGGATACAGTGGAATTTTTTCAAAATATTTAAATACTATTAAGTCATTTTCATGGAAAAGTGTCCCATAAAGAATTAAATTTTAATAATAAGGTTAAAAGTTTCAAAATAAATACATCCAATAATAATTGAAATGAAATTTGGTGACCTTATAACTTAGTTTTAACCTGGGTTAACCAGATTTACCCTTTTACCGTGGTGACTGACTTTTTTACAAAATTTAGTATTCATAATGACTAAAAATGAAACTAACCACATTAATACAATTTAAAATGATGATTAAAAATATTAAATACATTTTTAATGATTCAATTTCTATAAATGGTAAATATTAATGTAATATAAAAATTCAAAATACAATGAAAAATAGTTTTTTGGAAAATGATTTTTTACGCTTATAAGTGATTTTATACCATGATCAAGTATAATATTGATCAAAAATGTATAAATTGAATTAATTTTATCAAAAATTAAACTAATTAAATTTTAAAACAAATAAAAATAAATATGGTTCTTTGAAAATACTTGAAAAAAAGACACTTTTCTTTAAAAATAAGTATTTTTTGCTATTCACCCAAAAAACAGCTTTTTTGAAAATTCCCAAAAATTAATTGTAATATAATATTGACATAATAAATTTAAAAATAATATCCTTTTTAAAAAATTAAATTCTAAAATTTATAAATTAATCTTTTAATAGAAATAATATAATACCTGAAAAAAATTAGTAAGAATAAAACTTTTTTCTTTTTTGAATGAAAAATTACTTAATATTTTTATCATAATTATAAATATATAAAATCTAATTCATGACTATTAATAAGGCATGAAATTGATTTAATATTAAAATTATCAAGGTTTTTACACAAAATCACCTTTTCAAACCCTTTAGAAAAGGCATCACATGTCGTTGTACTCACACTGGACCCTTGGCTAAAATATCATCAAGACATTATTTAGAAAAACTCATTCCCATTTTGAAATACCATTTCAAAACCCATTTCAAAAATCACCAATTTTAATTTCAATTTGATTCAAACCCTTTTTAAAACACATTTTAAAAATGAAACCTTCTTCTATTTTAAATCCAACACATGCAACAAAGTGGTCTATAAATAGTGTCATTGGCACATGTTTGACCAAGGGGACACCATTGAATATTTTTTTAAAATATGGGGTCTATATTGACTATTAAGAAAATGTGATCATGACCCAATTTATGAACTAGATAAAAAACGTCATTTTAAATGTAAACAATAATAATAATGATGGAACATGAACATAAACCCACCAAAAGAAAAAGAGACTCAAATAAAGTCAATTCTACCTAATTCAATTGGAAATCCATAACCATACCAAGCTTGTAATTACATCCTTTGAGTCCCAAAAAACCTATAAAATCGATAAACATATTCAAAGTAATAAACCAAACAATTAAAACCAAAAATATCTATTGGCATAAATGATACCAAACTCACTGTTGGAACCATGGTCTTCTATGCATGATTTGGAGTATGGTTTGTGTTTGTTGTCAATCATCAATGGAATTTTGGATCGTGTACCAGCAAATAGATCATACCGTTCAAGCAGACAATAGTATTGAAGGTGGCGTCGTTTCCTAGTGTTTGCCAAATTTTTGGGGTCCAAAATCTGGAAGCTGCTGAGCATCGCGAAAAGTGGATTTCTAGGAAGATAATAATTAAATATGGCAAAGGCATAAATTTTGCGAATAAAGGATGCATGGTTTGTAAATCGCGAAGATGAGAAGAATGGAGGCGGTGAGGCTTCATGATTACGTCAAAGCTTCGCGAACGGCGGAGTTGAAGCGCATCGCGGCGGTAAAGGGCATTGTAAGGGAGCTTCGCGGAGAAGGAGCGAAGGAATGATGACGGTGATACTCTGCGATTACGACGAGCTCCACGATCCGAAAATTGCCGAGGTGTTTCAAGATTTGGACAGAATTCCGGCGGAATCTTCGGAGCTTCGCAATTTGAGATGACGTGGCGTTGACTTCGCGCGGAAAGTTTGAGGGTCAGTGGAATCGCCTATAAATAGAGGCTAACTCCCTCAAGATAAGTAGAGATAATTTCAGAGAAAATCCTTTGCTCTCGGTTCACAAAGGTCTCTCACGAAGGCAGTGTGCTTCACGAAAGAGGAGCTTCGCGGTGTTTATTCTAGCTCCGCGAAAGTTGTGCACCCCGCGTTGGCTCAATGAGCTTCACGAAGAGGCAGGAGCTCCGCGATAGCCAAGAATTGTGAAGGCTGGAGCATCGCGAGAGTGCTTCACGATTGAGCTTCGCGAAAAGGCAGGGGCTCTGTGAAGACTTGTTTGAGCTTTCCAAAATTGGGAGCCTTGTGATGTAGGGTACTTTGCGAAGGCCCTTTCCAAAGGTTGTTCACCCAGTGAACAGGAGACAAAGACCTTCATGTCAAGAAGGATTGAACTTTAACAGAGCATCAACTCATGACTCTGATGCAAGTAAAGTCTCATGCCGAACAGTAGACAAAGACTTCAATGCAAATCTATTTAAGAGACCTTCACGTCTATAAACTGAGTGAGACTTCACCAACGGCAGTGAGCCAGGGGGAGTCAACGGGAGTGACCCGAGGGAAGTAGTGAGCTATCCCTGAACCTTTGAAAAGGCAGTGATCCTGGGACAGAGTGACTGTACCCGAACCTTTGTAATCTACAGCTGGTGAAGCATAGTGGATTTAGGTACGACCGACAACCTGTCGGCATATGCTCCTTGGACGTAGCCCTTAGTGGTGAACCAAGTAAAAAATTGTTGTGTCAACTCTCTACATGTGAATGTTTCATTGCTGATCATATCTATCATACAGATTCAAGTAGTTCCTACCAATGTGGGAACAAGATCCAAAACTTTAAGAAGAAAAAGTTGACACCCTGATTCACCCCTCCCCTCTCAGGGTGTCCCGGGGTCCTACACTCACTTGGTGACCTCACAATACTAAAACCATGAGAAACAAGGTGTGATCCACTCTTGATATTCACTTAGACCTAAGACACACAAAATACCTAAATTAAATACCCAAACCAAATCCAAATTAAACCGAAATTCACCTAAAACAAAAAATAAATAAAAATATTTTCTTACCTTAAGACAAATAACAAATTAAAATTTGAATACATCCCCATAAGACCTCCTTTACAAGACACTAATAAAAACCCCATCAAGCATGATGATTTCACCATCCTATGGGGAAATCCCCTCCCCAAATCCCCATCCATGTGACTAAAAATTAAAGTAAAGTAATAAAGAAGCCCGAGGAAGATATTGGATGGACCTTAACAATAATTTATGTTAAAAAATACTCACAAACCACTCATATTGAAGGGAGACAAAGAGAGTGGGGAGGAGAGCCTAAGATGGTATCTACCCTCACCTTGGTCAAATGAAATAAAAGGAATCCTAAGGGGTTCCTAAAAATAGACACACATAAAAATTACAAGAAATATCGTAAAAAAGAGGGAAGTCAACACTAGTTCATGGTCTGACCATGAGTGTCAAGTTGTGATTGGATCCCAAGTAAATAGACTATCCCTCTACCCCAATAATTTCACGGAGTGACCCATTATGGTCATATCATGAATTCTCCTAGGAAAAAATCCCATATCTTGGTTTACCCTAGTCATGGTTTGGTTCTTCCCCTTCATTTCTTGAATAATCCCAAGCTTCCCCACTCTCTCATCCTAGCCTCCCACATGGTGTTGGCTTCTCATAAATAGTTTAGAGGAACTTCACAAGGAATGACTCTCAACTGTCACAATGTGAATAGTATAATAAAAAATTCCAACAACCCAATGTCTCGTCCATTACTCTAACATCCACCTAAACTCCCAAGGCACCCACCAAGCCTCAAAACAAACCCAAATGCATCTCATAGAGGTGTGTAAAACACTCAGAATCCCAAACTGGGTCCCAATTCTAAAAACTTCACCACTATAGGTCTAAAAATTTAATATTCCTCTGAATCTCACAACCCGTAATGATGTGGGTCATTAGAAACTCCCCACCATAATTCTTCTCATCCTTGATAAGATTTGAAAGTAATCTAACCATGATCCCTAACTACCTCGGTCATTAATTCACTACTAACATATTGTGTTCCATCATCGAACCCACAATGCACTTAAGTTGTGAAAATATAATCACTAAGCATGAACAAACCTGATTTCCCTCAAAAAATCCCAGTTCAATCTTTGAAACACTAAAACCATGCCTAAAAAAATGCTCTTGATGGATTTTTTAAGTAACTGAATTTGATTCTACACCAAATCACCATTTAGTCTACCTATGACCTGATTTTCCCAAAAATGCTCCACCTCACCCACCAATTCATCACCATGTCATCTTAAGATGGGGAATTAACACATGAAGTCATCTCTGAACCATTTGAACACCCACACAGAAGTATGAACCCAAATATCAGAGTAATTCCATGGGTGGATCCTTAACTGATCCATCCAATCATCAATATCTAACCAAAAACACTGATACGCCACTAACTCGACTCACTCTCAGATTACACCACCACCATTCTGATCCCATCACTAATATATAGAATTTATCTGAAACCACGCCTAAATATCTATATCAGGTATATCCATTCATCATCACCCCACTACTATTTCAACCATCCATATACCAGTTCCATAACACTCACAACCCTTCTAAAATGAGGGCTGTATACCCATGATTGATAAGATTATCCCTACTATAAGAGTATCCTTATTATCACATCACTACACCAAAATATTTGATCTCTAATACCCATATCTATTTCATCATGAAAGGTAATGAATGGTCATGACCAACTCTTTCATACTCAAGTATTAACATGAAACACTAATCACCAAACACTAAGGTGGTTTTCAATTGCAACCATTGATCCCAAAACCAATGAAGTTTCAACAACTGATTCATCCTTAGGGTTATGGTACTTCCCACCATAAGACTCCACAAAATGAGGCTAGTTACTTATAATGGTGCTTCCTATTATAGAAATCTTCTACCAAAAATGCACACCAAGTGATCTAGTTTTGAAAACATCAAAACTCACATCACGGGTTATAAATCATAAACCCACTAACTCATATCCTGATACTTGATCCCAGCATCCAACTCGTCATCCTACCATAAGAATATCTCCCAAAACATCCATGGTATACCCACTAAATGCATAATCCAAACACATGAGGTCATCCTTTCCCAAAATTGAAAACTAAGAAAATCCAATCTACACTAGCACTGATTTCTTTTTTCCATCATATAACCAAATCAAGTCTACACCAACCAATCCCATTGGCAGGTTTCAAACAAATGAGGCATACAATCTGAGTATATAATTCAAGAACATGAGTCATTATTGGATGAACCATATCAATATCTAAGTATTTTATCTTACACTATCATTTTATTATTTTTAAAACCTCAGTCAAATCATTTTACTCACACCAAAACTCACCCAATTTTTCAAAACACCCCTTGGAATCCAAGGGTTTTTTCTGAAATATAAAATCAAAAAAACCCTTAGCCTAGCTGGCCTTTTTTCCAAAAGTCACTTCATCTTCCAAAATCTATTTTGAAATTCAATTTTAAAAAAAAATCCCTTAATTTTTCCTATAACCATAAAATCCCAACCATTTCAAAATCAAAATCTCTATGATCTATTTCAAATAAAATCAAAATTAAAAACCATTTATGAAAATATCATGCCACTGCATAAGTTTTATTTTTAAAACCAAGTTTTCTTCTTAAAATAGTATTTTTATTAAAAAAACCAATTATCCCTAAAACCATTGACCTATAGTAGTTAAACAATCAAAATAACAATAAGATAATCTAACCCCTCAAATCCATGTTAATCTAATCACCCATTATAATATATTTAATAAAACATCGATTATATTATAAGTTTATTCAATTAATAATGGATTCGATGAGATAAAATGTATAAGAAACTGCCCATAGGAACATATAGCATTCCCTATATATTCCTCAATGTTGATGAAAAATAACTCACTAGATCCTGAATGAGCTCTGAAACTCATCTATATTCTCATCCATTCCACATTGGGATGCCTGTTAAAAACCAATACCTCACTCTTCCTAGAGTTCCTAGTAACCTCACTAAACAACCCCTATAAACTTGGGTTTCAATCAATGTCATGCTAGACATTAATGTGATCAGTATACCTATTTAGTCCTGATAACCTAACTACACTACCTTGTACCAAATCATGCTTTAATACCATTTTGTGACACCCCATCTCTGATCTCCCGAACAACACTTACGCATAGGTCTTCACTTGACCTTAGGAATTATTACCCATATTACAGAGGATTCTAAATAGTAGCGAGGTCTTAACATAATCATGGGGAGATTGTTTCATCTAAAATATAGCTTGGGGGGTCATGCCTGAATCTACCAAATATTCAACGTGAAACCTTTGGATGAAAGACATCCCAAAAACTTGTAAACAAAAAACAAAGAGCCTTATAGGCCCCCACATTAAAGAATAGAAATTAGTAAATATATCTACATGATTTAGTAATTTAAAATAGAGTAGAAATAGAAAATAAAAAGTAAAATATGCATTATATATCATAAACGAAACACTTTACAACACATGCTAAACAAAGTTAAAAGTTAAAATACACATCCTCCAACACAAATCACATATTCCAACCTACCAAATTCTCAGAATCCATGACTTTCTAGACTTATACCACGTGTCTAGCTCTAAGTAATGATTATTTACTTAGAGAAAATAGAAATTTCCACCCATGTACATTGAAACTCATGTCTTGTATGCAGGTCGGGGGTGAGTCCAATGATCCAATAGGAATCATAAATGCCTCAACCATAATGAGTGATGTTATGAACAAGTTTATGGTCATAAAATACATATATAAGAATTTTATTCATGCCCATGAAACACACACACCTAGAAACATAATGCACAATACACATATAAGTATAAAGGTAAGGTCATTGTGTGCTAAACAGGCTATCATGACACATGACTCTACCTATTTCAGATTAATGATGGGGGGAATAAATCACCTAGTACCACAACCAAACCCATACCTAAATATGTAGGGTCAGGTTTCCAACCAACTCTTCAACTGATACCTAAAGATACAGGGTAGGGAGACATTTTTTATCTCATATCCCAACCCATACCAAAAAAAATCAAGGTAGGAATCATCCAAAACCTTAACCCACTACCCAAATAAATAGGGTATAGTCCAACATTAAAATCTAAACCCAATAACTTATCACATGATTTAGGTTCCATATTAAGCATCTTGCATCACATAATGACCCAAACCTCTCATTCAGGGTGGTCCATGGCCCAAGACTGATCACCCAAGGTAAGGTCCACTATCTCAATCCAAGCCTTATCACTCGAAGAAAGGTTAGGCCTTTGTATCCCTTTCCCCCACTGGGTCCATCATAAATTATAAACACACATTAGACACATGTAATCAAAAAAATAGGGTGCACAACCTATCTCATAACTCACCAGCTCTTCACAGGGTTATAATTACTAGATTTTTAGCCCCACATCTCAAGAATTTCCTAATACTCATCCTAAACCTCCAAGGGTTATATCACACCCATCTGAACCAACTCTATATTTTGATACCAAATTTAGAATTCTCATAGGGCTTCACACACAACATAAATAATCATGAAAAAAGGCACACACTAGTTAAGCACAACCAGGAAGAATAATAGCACACAATCTTTGGGAGATAATTAATCGCCCACAAAAGTTTAAATGAACACAAACAAACTCAAAATAATCCCTATTTTCTTTCCTTTAAAAACCAAGTCAAAATTCCATTTTAAAAAACATTGGGAAATGGATTATATGTCATCATACTCAAAGTAGTCCCTTGGAAAAAATATTTTGAACACAATCTTTAGAAACCCACTCCCATTTCAAAATACTGTTTCTAAAATCACCCATTTTCCATTGAAATTCCATTTGGGACACACTTTTTAAAACATATTTTAAAAATTAAAACTTCGTATCTTTGAAATCCAAAACACACCAATAAGAAATCCATAAATAGGGTCATCAGCACTCATTCAAACCAGTTTCCACTATTAGACTATTTGACCAGATATACAGTCCATGTTGATTATTATGCTAACGTGATTCCATCCCAATTTATGAATGAGATCAAAAAATTCATGCAACATGAATACAATAATAATAGAAATGTAACATGAACATAAAATCACTAAAATAATAAGTGAATAAAAAAATAAAGGCCACCTACTACAACTAGAAAACCATAACCATCCCATACTTGTAATGACCTCCTCTGAGTCCATGAGCACTTATCTCAACTATAAAAACCATCAAATTAAAAAACTAAACAATTAAACCAAAAATTTCAATTGGAATAATCGATGCCAAACTCATCAGAAGAACTTATGATGCCAAAACCCTGAGCAATATGGTATGGTCCACTCCTGAAAAACTCTCAAACTTAAGCCAAAAATCCCTAAATTAAATACCCAAACCAGTTTCCAATTTAACCAAAATTCACCAAAAACCCTAAATAAATAAAAATGGTTGATTACCTCAAGATAAAAATTAAATGATGGCATGAATACATCCTCTAAATACCTCCTATAAAATATGTACATGAAATACACATCAAGTGTGATTATTTTTCTATGATCTGATGAAATTTCCTCACCAAATACCTAGTTAGTCAACTGAAAATCATAAGAAATAAATAAGGGATAATAAGGAAGAAAAAGGATGAATCATATCAGAAATCAGTGTGAAAAAACACTCCCAGGACACCCAAATAAAAGGGAGGAAGAGATAGGTGTAAGTATATCTTGATTGGTCTTATCACCTCCCCTTTTATCAAACAAAATAAATGAAACCTAAGGGGTTTCTAAAAAAAATCCCCAGTGAAATTATAATAAATACCCTAAAAAAGAGGTTTCCCAACACTGGTTTAGAGTGTGACCATGAGTGTCACATTATGAATGGAGCCAAGGTATAGGGATTATCCATATTCCCAATACTTTCATTGTGTGTCCCCTATGTTCACACCATGAATGATCCATGGAAGAAATACCCTCTCTTGGGACACCCCAGTCATGGCATGAATCTCCCTATTCATTCCATGAGTATCCTAGGAAACACCACTCCCTTGGACCACCCCCCCCCCCCCCCCATAGTGTAGGTTCCACATTCATGGTGTGTAGGACCTTCACGAGGATTATTCATGACATGACTCTCAATATTTATGGTGTGAATGGACTACTGCTACAAAATACCAACAACCCAGCCTCCCAGACACTACTATGATGTCCACCTAAACTCTTTAGGAACCCAAAAAACCTAAAAATACATCAAAATAGATATATTAAAGACATTAGAACACTCATAATCTAAACTAAAGTCACAATTCTCAGATGACACCCTAATCCAAGGATAAAATTTGAAACTTCTTATGAATCTCATGACCCATAATGATGTGGGTCATTATAGTTTGAGAATTATTTTTATACATTTCTTTATAATTTATATATATTCAGAATTAATGTTCTTAATGGCCTTCTCCTACACACATTAAGTGTTTCCCCATTCGTTTGAGGTAATTCCCCCAGTTATTCTTGCCAAATTTTCAATATATAAGAAGATAAAAATTCTTTCCTCTCTGGGTTTTATCCTTTGAGTTTGTACGTAACTCCTTCTTTTACTTCATTTCCCAAAAACCTTGGGAATAATGGGAGTATCCATCTGTAATTTCCTCCTTGAGAGAACATCAAACAATTTCTTCATAGTTATCAAATTCCCTTATATCCAATTCCTTTTAGATACATAGTTATAAGACACTAAATAAATTATCAAATTTTCTTTCAAGGTTAATGATAAAATAATAAGCATACCTTATAGTCCTTTTATAGTTTACTTCATAGGTACTAAAGAATTAATTATAATTTTTCTTATTCTCAAGGGAATATCTCTCTATTTTAGTGTGAAGTGTTTAAAGAAAATATTTTTTGAAAAATATCTTCTCAAACTCCTCCCATTCTGTGGATTTGATTTCTTCCCCTACCTCATATTCCTAATGAAATTCAATCATTGATAAAATTAACCTTCTATATGATAAGTAGTTAAAAAACATTTCATGCTTTGAGCACTAGGGAATATAAAATATATTCTTTGTTTTATTGATCCATTTCTCAATAATTAGTGGATCAAAAGACCCATAAAATGATGTTGGGTGTTTCTGTATGAAGAACTCAATGTAGATTTGTTACTTCCTTAGTTTTCTTGGGATTTTTCCATGGTTTATGTTATTTTTATTAGATTGAGAGAGTTGGTTCAGCATAACCATGACATGTTTCACATTAAATCCCATTCCATTTGGTTTCTAATTTCATTTCCAATCGCACTTGTTGTTAACTATATTCATCCTGGTGGTATCCATTAACTAAAAATAAAAATATTTGTGTGAGTATTAAAATATAATATCCATATTAAATGATCATATGATAATAAAAATAAATCCTAATATTTATCTAATTATAACACCTTCATTTAAACCTTAATGTATTAAGTTAAACTTATGACACTCTCAGTTCATCCAATAACATTTTTTATTAAATAGAGGTTTATTTAAGTAATATACCCTTATTCATCCTAAAATAATCCCCAAAATTAATTAAACTACACTTTGATACCAACTGATATGATCCATCCATGAAATAAATACACATTCCATCATTTTACATTAATATTTATTACATATCATGATAAATCACACCCAAAACCAATAAATTTAGTGTATTTGGAGATTATATATATAAACAATTGTTTAAAAATTATTATCCCACACCTACCATTAATAATTTTCATACACGATACCCTTATTTTCATGCCTATATTACCCTTCCTCATTACTTAGGTAATGGAAACATAACAAAGGGTGACCTCAAGCACTCAATAAAGGGTGAACATATGAGATATCAATAAAATATCATAAGTGAGCATAATATATAAATCTGGGTATGGTAACATAATAAAGGTACATGAATATAAAATAAGGAAATCATACCCAATAAAATATGGATCATAAATCATGAATCAGGATATAAGGATTTTGAAATAACATGCCAAATGAGGTGTATAAATGTGAAATCATGAGAAAATTATCATAAACCATAGAATAATAACATAGGAATTTTACATAAAATATAAATTTGGAATAATAATAAGCATATAAAATCATTTATTATATATACCAAGGATCACTGTTAAGGCTATCATCACATTGTGGATAGTTTCTCATAGTGTATTGAGTTCACTACCCATTCCCATAAACTTAGTGCATTGGTTTCACTCCCCTATCAAATTCATGTCATATCATTAGATATAAATATTTAACCAATACATTTTAGGTATATATAATTTCATTCACACCCATCACATAATGAAAAAACCATACATAAGCATTCCACATAAACATTAAAATGTTT
The DNA here is from genome assembly GCA_963277665.1 of Viscum album. Taxonomy (NCBI): domain Eukaryota; kingdom Viridiplantae; phylum Streptophyta; class Magnoliopsida; order Santalales; family Viscaceae; genus Viscum; species Viscum album. Next base: position 1,305,218,739 of record OY728127.1, read on the forward strand.
ATAATTCCATCATATATTAATTAACCTATGACAAAGTAATGGGTTTCATAGATATTTTCACAATACATTATCATAATCCATCTATAGGAATAAGTTGTATGGTATAATTATAGAATGTCCCCATTAAACCATAATAAACATTAAATTATTTCAACATTATGAAAAAATTCATTAAAAGAAAATTAGAACACTGTTTGGAAATAAGAAGAAATATCATTTACACTTTTAGTAAAATTTAGTTTAAAAGTACATAACTTATAAATCAATGGTTTTATAAAAATAATTATAAATTAACTAAAAAATAATTTTAATAACCATAAAAACATGGAAATCGATTTTTGTAAATAAAACTAAAGAAAATAGTACAAGAAAGTTATCATGAAGAAAACATTAAAAAAGATTCATTTCACAATTTTTTAAAAGAAGATCAATGTCAATAGAAAAGTACCTTAAGAAATCATAGAAAATTACCTTATATATAGGAATGATGAGGTTATACTATTTTCGATCATTGGTGTGGTATCTTTGAGTTTGGGAATGGGATGCAATTTTGGTTTTCAGTCCATTAAGCCCATGGTTGAGACTTCAAGGAATGTTAATGACCAGCTGTTGGTTGTGTCATCTGGCAGGGATATCGCCAGTCCCATTATGTTGGAATAGGATGAATTTGGAAAATAAAATGTTATTTGTGAGTTGGTTTAAAAGATTTATCTACTGAATTAAATAAATATTAATGTAATTAATTCTTATGGCACCAGTATAGTTTCTCCCAATAAGGGTGGGGGAGTAATTCTGTGGCTAACACATCCATGGCATATCTGTTTCATTACATACAGTAGTGGAAGTTGTGGCTTGTCCAGCTAGGGTGATAGGTAATGATCTCCATTGGGTCTCACATCAGGATCATAGCATACACTATGTTGCTACAAGGACTAGTAAGGCAGTGTAAAGGCAGGTCAGATGTACTCTTCATACGCAAAATCCATTTTAACTTCTTTCCACTAATTCTATAGAGGAGGATGGATGAAGATATATTGTTGAACCAAAAATTGTTGAAACAAATATTTATAATGAATATGAATCTTTTTATGATTGATAAGGAACATATAAATAGGATAAATCATGGAGAAGAGCAAGAAATCCCGAAGGTTGGGGTGTATATATTTCTCATCACAATATAAACAATCGTTCTCATGCAGCTTGATCTTTTTCTGATTTATGATATTTTGTACTTTATTTTCATTTCCACTCTTGATGAGGGAAGGTCTTTGTCTAACCCCATTTCATCTATGTATTTCTCTTTTCTCTTTAATAAAGGGTCTTTGACCCTAACCTGTTAAGAAAATAGACATGGAGGAGAAATATTCCCAATCAAAAATAAGAGATAAGGTAGACTCCATTTACAAGCAACCTTTTGTATAAATTGTGTATCAAAGGGATATGAAATGGTAAGAAGATACGTAGACCAAAAAAATACCCTAAAAATAAATTTTTTTAGAGGTAAATAACAGAAAATTTCTCCAAATAGAAATTCTAACATACATAACCTCGATTCAAAAGTGAGATTGGAAAAGAAACCCTTATCTTTACTCCTGAATTCCTTGAAAGTGATTTAACATTATATATGATAAACATCACTAAATTAATCGATTGTTTTTAAAACCTTATTCATAAATTCTAAAATTTAAATACTTAAACTATAATCAGTTATTTCACATATATTAGTTAGTTATTATTTATTTTCATTAATGGATGTTAGTAATTTTATAATTTCATGCAGGTTTCATAATAGTGATGATGATCATCATCCACTAATAAAAGTTTCATTATTAAAATATTATTCAACGTAGTGGAATAATATTTTTCAATGATTTATTTAATCCCATGTTCATTTTATGTAAATAAAGTGTATGGTTCATGAGAATGGAATCCCCGACAATCATGTTTCAACAAATTTACCGATAATAATAAGTTACTTTATAATGGACATTCATTTTTATGTCACCCTTATAGAACCATATTCATAACATAAATTACTAATTAATATTACATATTTCAAATAATAATTTTATTATACCCAAACATAAATAAACTGATCATGTTGGTATAACATCATTCATATAAGTGGTTGAACCGATCCAAACAAGAACATATTATATAAATGAATTAGTATGATTATAGAGTTATATAATGGTAATATCATTTTAAAAGAAACATATTTCAGATAATATAAATAATTATCTTGGATAATTATATTTATAAAGAGTTTATATGAGAAATTATTTGAAAAATATGGCGAAGAACTAGATAAATTGATGAATTTTCTCCTTCTTGAAACAGGTTCATTAGGAATGAAAGATTTTTTCCACTTCATTGGAACCAAAGGATACTAAATTTGTAATAGTGAATTGTAAGAGTTAATTTTAGTATGAATTAAAGAGATAACCAAAGTAAAATAGTGGTTTGGGGGTCCTTTTATGGTTGAGTTTTGAGTGTAATTTTCATAAATACTCATTCCCTAAGGTGTAAGGTTGTCATTTTACATGGAAATTAGATTAAAAGTAAAACAATAATGGATATAGGTTAATAATCCACTCATAAACACAATTTAGAGATAATTTTAGAGATATTTTGGGCCATTGGCCCTTATTTTTACCCTTTTACCCCATTTTATCTTTACCATTGTACCCCAATTTTTACCTCGGTGACTTATTTTTTTTCAAAAATGAAATTGAATATGTTGCCTAATTTCAATGTGATGATTCCATATTTAAAAAATATTTAATATAATTTAATTTATAAATAAGATAAATCTAAATTTTGAACAAAAACAATATATATATTTATTTATTTATTTATAGAAAAATGAATTTTTAAACATTGAGTGTTCATAATATTATGTCATATCAATTAATGATTAAATGAGTATTAATATATTTTTTATACATTGAAACATTAAATTTTATTATAATAATCCTTTAAAAGTGATCAATTTAATTTGTTAAGTAAAAAATACACAACACTTAGAAAAAAATCCTTGAAGAACATATCTTTTTAATATTACATTATTTTAATCACATCCCATTAATTTTCTTCTAGACATTAAAATTTATCAATCCATTGGTAGTGTAATATTTATTAAAATTTTATAAACACATCAAATTATTGTTTAATAATAATAATAATGATAATATGGGAAAAATAAAAATATATATTTTTATAATAAATCATTTTAATTTATTATTATCTTTTTATTTCATCTCAAAATTAATTGTTATATGTGAATTGTATTATTTAAATTTTTCATTAAAATTTATAAAAATTAAATGTAACTATTGGATAAAAGTTTATCCAATGATTATATATCCAATGGCTATATATCCAATTCCCATATGTCTAAAAACTATATAACCAACAACCATATATATATAACTTCCATATTACATTCCTATATATAGTCTTATATAAATCTCTAAATTCATTTATATTATTATCTAATTTCTTTTTCAGTATTTTTATCATATTTTGAGTGTGTTGTATTCTTTTATATTTATCATTAGTGGTATAATCTTCAAATAAGATCATAATTTTGAGGATTTCAACTATTTAGTAATTTTATTAACTTGTGGTTTAATTACTTTAGGTATTTTACTAATTATGTTTCATTTATTTAGATCTTAATAAATTTCATTATGTATTATAATATCCTATCATAATGAAATAATACATTATTCATTTTAATTTTGTGTTTTGTGCATCAAAAGTTTTTAAACATATGAGATTTATTTAAGGAGAAATACATAATATAGTCAGAGGGTCTTATAGAAATTTCTATGGTGGGGATTATTTTAGTGGCTTGATTGAGTTATCTATGGATTATTTTTTTAAAAAAAATTAGGGTGTTTTGGGTTGAAATTGGGTGAATTTTGGGGAATGGTGGGCCTTGCATGAACACGTCATGTTCATTTGGGTTGGGTGTAATTATTAAGTGGTACCAATAAAGGGGTTGGAGGGGATAGAACAATCTACACGATCACCTGAGAATATGCAGTAAGACCGTTTAGGTGGTGGTTTTTGGTAGTGGGCTTTGCATGGACACTTTATGATAGAATAGGACCATGCATTCAAGTTTCCTAGATACTTAAAAACCCTCCCAAAACATCATTTCTTACCTGATTTTGAATATTTATCACTTTTTTTCTCCTTTATCTCTTATAAATCTTAACCCTATTGAGATTTTGGGGTGATTTCTGATGATTAATTCCCTTATAATATTATCTCTCTTGTAACTTGGTGCGTTGGGTGTCCATATCTATGGTATAGCCCTCAATATATTATCCACTCCTCTTGTTCTTAATTTATATGTATAGAAACCCTAACTTGGTAGGGTGTATAATATTTTGGGTGTAAATGTTAGGATTTAATTAGTGATTTTTTTTCCAAATTTTAATATCATAAGTGGATCTTGGATCTTGGTTTTTGGGGAGCAGCTTCGTGTTTTCATAAAATTTGAGGTAGGTTTCTTCTCATGTCTAATAAGTGAATATAATTTCTATGGAATTTATATTGATTTTATTTAAATGATTTTATGTGATTATAATGGTTTATTTATGTCTTGGTCATGGTATATTAAAATTAAATTGATTTTGGTGTGTTTGTTTTTGAGGAAACAAAAATGGGGATTTCTTGGTGCCTGAATATTTTCTAAAAAAATGGGTTATAGAATTGAATTATTTAAAATATTGAATTTTGGTATTTGGTATCCAATTTTATTTATTTTAGTTGGATGTATTTATTGGATTTAATTTTTTAGTGTTTGGTTGTGATTTGTGTGGATTGTTGATTTTCTTTTTTGAGGGATTAGTCATGGACCATTGTGAACTCCCACTTGGGAGTAAGGACATTATTGGATATGAAAAGGTGAAGTTTGGGGATATTTCATCCTTTCATGAGTTGGTGATACCCAATTTCTGTTTGTTACTCATGTCATAGGTTTCCCTTAGGTTTTTTTATCTTGGGTTCATGAGTTAGTATTGGGCATATTGATTATGATTTTTTTAGTTGTGATAACTTAAGGGATTCTTGATTATTGATTATTATATTGGTTATCTTAGTTTATGGGGATTTATTTATGAGTTTTTATAAAATTTAATGGTTTTTATAATGATTCATAAAACTAAACTCGTTTTTATGGTTGTTCATATACATGGGGAGCATGGGGAGCATGGGGTAAATACTAGTGGGGATTACACTCAACACCTATTTTCACACTTTTGTGCACGAGTAGATTATATGCACCATGATATAGGTAAGAAAAAGTCATAATTATTTACTAGTATTGTTTTTTATCTTTGGATTGGGATCTATGATGGAGGTGCGGTTTTGGTTGGTGAGATCATTCATAGAGTTTTGGGGGAGGCTTGGTGGATTTTGTGATGTCCTTTGGTGGTGTTTTACTTTACACTCAGATATACCTTTACGTTTGAGTTGTATTTTACTTGTAATTTGTTGGATTCTAACTACTTATTTTAGTAAAAAAATTATCATGAATCATATGATCCTATTTCTGTATACTTCTTCTATGTCTTCTTTTCCTACAGGTTTGATATACTTGATTTAAGGACACCTCATGTAGAAATTTCAGTGATGGTCATCTTGGGGTGGGTATAGGTTAAGAGGGTAAACTATCCAACAACATTATTGTCTAGGTCCTCGGTATTTATAGTCATCCTTTAAATATCCAATGGATGTACCTAAGGCCTAGTAACACTCCAACTTAATTTGGGTGAGGTTGAGGGGAGATGGGTCTGGTCATAATTCTACATATATGAATAGGTATTTCATACATAAATGAAACGTTAGTATATTTAACAAGATATATAACAACCTTATACAAGTTTAGATTCTATCGAAACTAATTTTGATATAATCTAAAGCTATATGGATTCATCATAGACCCAAAATTCCCATTCTAGGGAAGGTTTTTTAGAAAAAAAATGATTCTATTTTCTTTAAACTATAGCTAATAACCATGGTATAGTTTCTCTACCCAATCCATTTTGGATAGATAATTTATCAAAGGTCCCACCTTGAAACCTGAAGTAGTTTACTAAAACAATTTATTTTTTATGATCATACCATAAACCATGGCCTATCTAAATTTACCATGATGTTTCTTTCCCCCATAGATATACAATTTTTATAAACAATGGACGATTATTTTAGAAACCACAACATGGTAATATGGAAAAATGATACTTTGTTTTATGATAATAAAACTATGGTTCTTTTTTAAACACCCACTATTTTTCTAAAAAAAATTATAAACCATGTTGTGTTTTTATTAACCATGATATTTTTCAAAAAAAAACATTTAACTCATGACATAGTTTTACAACCATGGTCTGGGTTATAGAAAAATGAAAAATGATTTTCTTTTTTTTATTCTTATCTTATCAATTCTTCAGAGATGATCGATTTGATTCCTCTAAAGTATTTTTTAGGACATATTTGTGTACATAAGCAGTATAAGAAAAAAACCAAATACAAGATCATCCAAATGAGTGATCAACAATATAAAATGAAAAATATAAAACAAATGGTACCTCACTATCTATGATGATTATTTTAAAATATTAAGTTTGATCAAGTTCCCTCATCCAAAACCAATGGGTTCCTACTTCCAAATATATCCTCCGACCACAAGAATCATTGAAAACTTTGGTAGGGTCTATTCTCCTTCAAATATGTGATAAAACACCTATATAAATGTGAATGAAAATAAGATATTATAGAGAACTTTATATTTTAGAATAATTTATATTAAACTTAAATGAGATCTAAAAACTCAAAATTATAGAACTCCTTTATTGTGAAGTGCCCAGGTTTAGATATATCACTAAGAGGGGGAGAGAGTGAATCAGTGATGTTCTTTTTACAATTTCTTATTTTGAATTCAAACTCTATGATTAGTTAATATGTTGATCCCTTATTATTTAATATCTTACCTCTCATATATGCAACCAAATGAAATCACTAAAAATAACACAAGTATTTTTAAAAGGTTCACCCCCAATATGGGTAACTATGTCCTTGTCATGTTCGGGATGATCTGAGACACATATTCTCCACTAATAAAAAAAATTGATTACAGACAATCTTCCAAAATGCATGACATAAAAACTCATATAATACTTGATCACTAATGATTACGGTGGGTCATATCCTGATGGGATATTTAGACTATAATCCCACTAGTTTTATTTATAATAACTTCCACTAGTTTAGATATATCCAAAAAAATGTTTGGTTGTTTATATTGGCATCCTACCGGTTCTCTAATGGTATTCCCAAACAACTATGAACAAGTCTTAAAATGATTCTTCTTACTGATGTAGTGTGCATGTTTTCCTTATTCTTTTTCAAGTCCATGAAGTAAATATTCTTTTAAATAACTACCAGCCTTGCTCACTGTTAACTATTAGACTTTTTTATATTCAAATATCTCACTGATAATATTCAAAAGCACCATAATCAATATTCTATTATCTATTTTACACTACTGCATTGATGCTTTTGATTCTTTTCAATTACCCACATCAACTCACATGCATGTCACATGCATATACATTCTACCTTTAATAACTCAAACTATTGATCCTCGCTTTCTTCTTCACAAAATAGTTTACATTAAAATAATTAATGCATGTAATTCTCCAGATTTGTTTTTCATTCATGCAATAAAAAATGCACAACTCACTATTATTATCACTTTAAAACTTATTCTTTGTTAAAGACTCATAGTGTCTTTATACAATCATTATTAAACCCTAGTTTTTGTTCTCCTACATTGATCAACTTCACTTTTCTTCACACTAGTATGAGTTTGACAACCTCTTTTGTGAAACCTCAAACTTACAGTATTTTCTCACTCAACCTCATGTATGGTATATTATCACATGAATTCTATTTCTCATATTCTTCATGAAAATTATAATGAATCTATACTTGATCACTGAACAATATATGTGGTCTAGTAGTATCTCATGTAACAGTTACATGCATAGAATTATTATGAAAAAAATGTGAATTACTTGAAAAAGAATGATTTTAATAAACTTAAAAAACATCATGTAGTAGCAAAGTCTTAGAAAAGATCAGAACAAATTCATGGAAACCAATCATGAATAAAGAGCTCCTTCAAGCCTCTATTTCAGCTTCTAAAATCTATCATTCTCTATAATGTCGATTGGTAAACTGGTAAATGAGATGATCGATGATATTTATAAATGAATCTAACTAACTCATTCCACCTACCTACTCCTCATATTTGCAACACATTTATTCTATGTGACTTTATAAATCACCATATTCACAAATAAATCCTACTGTATTCAAAATTTCACATATGTGCACCTTTGTTTCACTATTCCATCACAATAGTGGGTTCTCATGCATGTAGATGAATTTTAACACATGATTTGATCTCATTGAAATTGAAAAGATCAGTTGGATCATCAAATAATGATGAATAAATAAATCCCAAGATATTTGGGTGAATGTGAAACCCACTAATAGGACAAGGTTGAAGATGATGAAAATATGCAGATGATGTCATTCATCTAAATCAGTGTATAACTTTGATTAGAAAACATAGATAGATCTGATCAGATGGCTTATATTATTTAAATAAGTTTTAATGATGGATGAATAGTGCAATGTGCATTCTATCCCACATCTATTATTTCTTCATATTGGTGACTCAACTCATTCCTACTGCCACTTGATTTGGAACCGATTTTATCACCCAGAAACACTACACACACAACACATGGGGTAGGCAGTACCCACCTTCCCCCTGCATGTCATCATGTGTGCTTACCATACATTATTCCCTCCTTGTGGGAACATATGAATCCTCCTACCACCATGTTTATCTAGGTAGAACTAATTTACCACCTAATAAGTGGTATCATGAGTCCTTGGATAGCCAATGGTTGTAACTTTTTAATAAAGTCCAATAAAATATACTTAGCCAAAGAAAATTACACCATAAAATGATAATTCAAAATGATCAAGAGATCCCTTTTCAAATTCCATAAATCATTTCTCTAACCCATTATTATTTTTTTAACTTCTCAAATGTTTAATCATTTGATGATCAAATATCCAATATCATCAAAATATGATCCATCGACACTTCTTTATATTTCTTCAAACTAATGATGATTGATAATCATTATCAAAATACCTTCTTCAAATGTTTTAAACAATTTGCATTATCCTAATGTAATTAAAACATGTTTTGGAAATTAAGAATAGTTTTAAAATCATTGCATTTTAAAAAAACACTTTAAATTATCACCATCACAACTTATTGAAAAAAAAAATCCAACTTCCAATCATCACATTTTTAATACACACATTGTCTTATCACCATCACAACTTATTGAAAAAAAATTTAACTCCAGAATGGTCTTAATAAATCGACTTGGTTTCTTAAATATACCACTTTGGATTTTTTTTCATTACCCATTCCATTTCAATATTCAATGTTATCTTCTCCCCCTTATTGAAAATAAAATTAATGACATAAGTATGGGAAGGAATTATCATCTCCAATATCCAAATTTCATGATATCATATTTGTAGGACCCCGGGACACCCTGAGAGGGGAGGGGTGAATCAGGGTGGCAACTTTTTCTTCTTAAAGTTGTGGATCTTGTTCCCACGTTGGTAGGAACTACTTAAACCTGTATGATGGATATGATCAGCAATTAAACATTCACATGCAGAGACAGATGACACAGCTATTTTTACTTGGTTCACCACTGAGGGCTACGTCCAAGGAGTATACGCTGACAGGTTGCCGGTCGTACCTAAATCCACTATGCTTCACTAGCTGCGGATACAAATGTTCGGGTACAGACACTCTGTCCGAGGCTCACTGCCTTTACAATTGTTCAGGGATAGCTCACTGCGTCCCTCGGGTCACTCCCGTTGACTCCCCCTGGCTCACTGCCGTTGGTGAAGTCTCACTCAGTTTATAGACGTGAAGGTCTGTTCAATAGATATGCATTGAAGTCTTTGTCTCCTGTTCAGCATGAGACTTTGCTTGCATCAGAGTCCTGAGTTGATTCTCTTTTGAAATCAATATTCTACTTCAGTGCAATACCTGAATGCACTAAATCTCCTTCTCTTCCTTCAATTCCCAGTTCTGACACCTGAGTGTATCGATATATTTCTCTCTCAGTGCAGATCAGATTTTGGTTGCACGATCGTTCTTCTTCTCTTCGCAAAGCAGATTTGAGAGTGCTAAGCACCTGTCAAAAGGCCTGCGGGACCCCCAAATTTTTGCGCACCCTTCCCGGGGGCTTGCGCGTAAAATTGAAACCTTGCGCGTAAAAATAACTTTTGTCGCGTAAAAGGCTTTTCGCGCTACTCTTCTTTTTCGCGCAAAACTTCCCTTTTTCGCGCAACGCCTTCTTTTTCGCGCAACCCTCTATACCTTAATTTTTCCGCGCGCCGGAGCTCAGGATTTGTCTAAGTGTCGAGCCTCCCCGAATGAGAGGGTTTCACCTCATATTTATAGACGTTTGTGATCCTGCGCGTAAAACCCCCCTTCTTGCGCACAACTAACTTTACGCGCACCAGTTCGATTTTCCGCGCACATGGTGCGAACATCTCTGATTTTTCGCGCGCCTCTTGCCTTTTCCGATTTTCTGTATTTCTGATTCGATACGCTGATTGCGCGAAAAATTCACCCAGCTTTTCTGCGCACACCATTTTTCGCGCACATTTCTGGTTTTTCGCGCACAGCTCTAGTTTTTCGCGCAACCCATGCCTTTACCATTTTACAGCGTTCTGATTCTGAAACACTGTTTGCGCGAAAACCTTCGCTCCACTCATTTCGCGCATCCTGCTGTTTTTCGCGCCTAACTTATGTATTTCGCGCAAGCCTCTTATATTTCGCGCACCACTTCCTTTTTGTGCGAACCTCCTTTTGCAGACAATCCATGTCTTCATTTTCCGATTTTGAGGCCCAAAAATTTGGCAAACACTGGGAAACAGCGCCACCTTGTATCTGCTCTTTTTGTACCGCCTCCAGATCATCCATTCCTTTGTCGACGTTCTCTGACAAAACATGGATCATTAACCACATCCCTCGAACTCGACCTGCCTCCATAGGAACTCTTTTTCCAAAAAAAATTTATGTCGTTTGTTTGCTTTGTCGACAAGGACGATCACCTCAACAGCGCTTCATCTTGGTGATCTGTATACTTCAGCAACTCTTCTGCTTTTATCACAACCTCCACTATTGTGATATGTAGTCTTTTAAGGAACAGCTTTAGCATCATCATCTTCTATGACAATGTGATGTTCATGACTATCTCAGAAGTCCAATCTTTGCACATTGTCTTCTTCATCAACCGGTATGATGTACTTCATGCAAACGGATTCAATTCATCAGGAAGTCTCTTGCATGGTTCTCATGAAATCATGAGTAATTGCATGGACTTCATCCAAAGACCTCATTGTACTTTAATCATCCTTGGATGGATTATACCTCACACTCTACATTGTTGTAAACAATGTATCACCTTTGACACATGTTCTTTGAACTTCCGATCAGTACAACAATCGTCTGAATCACCACTCCTCTACTTCATCGGAGTACTTCATGATCTCCTTCATTTTGATATTCCATTGACAACTATTGATAACAAATACAAACCTATACACAACGTGGTTCCAACAATCTCCCCCTTTGTATTTTGTTGTCAATACCTTAAACATCTTCTGAAATGAATCCGTCAATGTCAAAATGAGAATCTTCTGCATTTCACTTTCTCTCCCCCTTATTGACAAGAAATAAAAAGCGCATGGTAGGGAGGGTATCAATCCTCACTTAAGCAAAGTTTCATTAATCATTTCACTCTAAGTCTACTTGATCAGTGCTCGATGTAGAAAACAAGAGGATTTGATTAAGTCAACAAGGCTGTCCATTATCCACAGATCATGATACCAACATGAGATGAGAACTCATGTATCTTGTCTTCAAGGGTTTACCACTTTTATTTCAGGCTTAAGAAAAATCACTATGATAGAGAAAAACCAACCTGAAACTCCTGCACTCACAACAGCATGTGGATCAAAAATATTCATGTGCAATCGGCAGGAAAAATGACCTTGGGGCACTTCCAATTTTTTGTTATGTCACTGATCAATTCAGTTACTCCCCCTTTGTAGAATGATCTTTGATTTGAGTAACCAAGGGATAGAGATTAAGAAATGGCATACCTTCTCCATTGGTGTGAAATTCATAGAATAACTGCTTTTGAGTCCAGCTGGAGTTGATATTGATCGAAACATTGATTATTGAATCTTTTTCATTTTTCTCCACCTCAAGGGAAACACTCCTCATCATCTTCATCAAGAGTGATCCTTCATCATCATAATCTTTGAATATCAATTGAAGAATCTACTTAGGATGGAAACTTCTTCAGCTTGGCTATCAAGAGTTGACAGCATTCACTACTTCTCAGGTTATCCCCCTGAGAGCATGCTTCACCTTCAATTCCCTGCACTATTAGCACAAATACAATACACAAATGATTACGGGAATAAGGAGGTTCCTTCTTGCTTCATCAAGAAGACTTGCTTGGTTGAGGTTCTTTTCTCAACCAAGTTACTCTGTTCACTCCAGTCTTCATGCCTGCACATTTGAACATGTGTTCTGACATCTGTCGGTGTGGAATGGCTCTATTCACATTCTCTTATGCTTTGTGTGGAGAATTGTTTTGCTTAGTAGCCATCATGAATGATACATTCTTACTCCTCTTAAGGACTGCTTCTTGCTCTGGTATTAAGGTTAGGCAACCTTTTGCAATGTGACCAGATTTCTTGCAACTCTCACACAGAACTTCTTTGACACGTGTGTTTCTCTTTGTTTGCAATCTCTCCTCCACTGTGTCTTCATCATGTGAAAGTTTTCCTTTTCCTTTGTCACCAGCCTTGGCCTTCTCATCTTCAAATTTCCTTATTCTTTTCAAATCTTCTGGCCAGATGACCAATATGTCATGTGTAACTTTTGCAGCTGGTTTAGGTCTTCCACATGGGTTCATCCGAGATTCATCCCACTTATTGTTTCTTTTGGATGAATGACCCTTCAATTTCATGGATCTAAAATCCTCGGTCTTCTCAGCTTGCCTACTTGATATCTTCTTGGGGAGAGATGTGTTCTCCATATTCTTCTGATTTCTTCCCAAGGTACTTTCTTCATACTTAGATGGATTGTGTGGTCTTCTGTTCTTATCTGCTCTGGATATCTGTTGGCCTAGGCATGCACCATTCTTGTGACCACTGCCGTTGCATGCATCACAGATGTTATCAAGAATTCCAAATCTGTTTGTTGTAAACAGATGCTTTTGGATCTGTGGATGTTGCTTCTTCTTCTCCGGCTTCCTCCCCTTTGATATAGGCTTTCCCTGTGCTTTTCCATGAAAGGGATTATAAAAACAATCCAGTGCACAGTGCCCAAATCTACTGCAGCACCAACATTGGCCCACAAATCTTTTCTTCTTTGTTTCTTCAGTATAAAGTTGTTGGGCCATCTGCTTAATCGTTTGTGCTATATTTGAGGAAGAAGCTTCCTCCTTTTTCTTCCCATCCACCCTAGTCGTGGTGGTAGGTTTCTTCTTCTCACCTTTCCTCATCCATACTTGTTTATAACTTTTCTTCCCACCTGCAATGATTGTAGGAGTGTATTTAGAAATATGAGTACAAGATGGTTTGGATGGTACCTTCACTTTCTCAGTTGCTTGTGATAGATCAAAGAGTGAAGTCATGATCTTCTTATCACATGTTGGAGGTCTTTTGACTATAGAATCCTCCAGTGAGCATTGAGTACCAACAGTAACTGATTCATGATGTGGATAATCAAGAGTGGTCATAATCTTCTTGTCACATGTTGGAGGCATTTCAGCTTTAGACTCCTCCAACGAACATTGAGTGCAAGCATCACTCATTTCATTCTTTTGTGAAGTCTCAATATGTGTGTTCTCAATCTTGGTCAACTGAGCTTCCAATTTTTGACCCACAATATTGAGGATGATCTTCTGATCTTCAATCGTGATCATCTTATCTTCACAAGTCTTCTTCAACCTTTCAACCTCATCTTCATGCATCTTAACTTTGTTTTGTAACAAAGAGTCAAGTTCCCTGAATTTAATGGAAGTTTCTTCCAAACAAAAATTCTTGACTTCATTGCTCTTCTTCAGCTCAGCTTCAAGTGCATGGATCCTTTCTTTTAAAGTCTTATTGACTTCCTCTTCTTCTTCAAATACTTTCACCCGTTTGGTGAGCTTCATAATTTCCATAATTTTTCCTTCCAGCCCCTTTTCCATATTGTCCGCTTCCCTTTCAAGTCTAGTGATCTCAACCTGCATAGATTGAAATAGGCTACAGATAATAACAACCCTTTCTTCTGTAATATCATGCAGATATGTTCTGAGTTTTTCCTGAAAGCTTGAATTAGGGGTATCATCCTTTCCTCTAGATGAGTTCTGAGCCACCTGCTTGATACTTTCCAAGCCTAATGTTTCTTCATTATTGGAATGGCATGGAGAACAAGACACTGCATCTTCTTTGGATGTGGGGAACTTCTTCATCATCTTCTTTTCTTTCTTTTTCCTATTTGTCAAAGTCTTGGTGGATGTAGATCTCTGCTCAGAAATGACTGCGTCATTATCAAGACTGCTCTTCATTGTTGACTCAAGGAAAGAAACTCAAATCCTCTTCTCAATATAATTACTGGAGAATATCCAACATACGTTAACCTTTCCCTCTGATACCACTTGTAGGACCCCGGGACACCCTGAGAGGGGAGGGGTGAATCAGGGTGGCAAATTTTTCTTCTTAAAGTTGTGGATCTTGTTCCCACGTTGGTAGGAACTACTTAAACCTGTATGATGGATATGATCAGCAATTAAACATTCACATGCAGAGACAGATGACACAGCTATTTTTACTTGGTTCACCACTGAGGGATACGTCCAAGGAGTATACGCCGACAGGTTGCCGGTCGTACCTAAATCCACTATGCTTCACTAGCTGCGGATACAAATGTTCGGGTACAGACACTCTGTCCGAGGCTCACTGCCTTTACAATTGTTCAGGGATAGCTCACTGCGTCCCTCGGGTCACTCCCGTTGACTCCCCCTGGCTCACTGCCGTTGGTGAAGTCTCACTCAGTTTATAGACGTGAAGGTCTGTTCAATAGATATGCATTGAAGTCTTTGTCTCCTGTTCAGCATGAGACTTTGCTTGCATCAGAGTCCTGAGTTGATTCTCTTTTGAAATCAATATTCTACTTCAGTGCAATACCTGAATGCACTAAATCTCCTTCTCTTCCTTCAATTCCCAGTTCTGACACCTGAGTGTATCGATATATTTCTCTCTCTGTGCAGATCAGATTTTGGTTGCACGATCGTTCTTCTTCTCTTCGCAAAGCAGATTTGAGAGTGCTAAGCACCTGTCAAAAGGCCTGCGGGACCCCCAAATTTTCGCGCACCCTTCCCGGGGGCTTGCGCGTAAAATTGAAACCTTGCGCGTAAAAATAACTTTTGTCGCGTAAAAGGCTTTTCGCGCTACTCTTCTTTTTCGCGCAAAACTTCCCTTTTTCGCGCAACGCCTTCTTTTTCGCGCAACCCTCTATACCTTAATTTTTCCGCGCGCCGGAGCTCAGGATTTGTCTAAGTGTCGAGCCTCCCCGAATGAGAGGGGTTCACCTCATATTTATAGACGTTTGTGATCCTGCGCGTAAAACCCCCCTTCTTACGCACAACTAACTTTACGCGCACCAGTTCGATTTTCCGCGCACATGGTGTGAACATCTCTGATTTTTCGCGCGCCTCTTGCCTTTGCCGATTTTCTGTATTTCTGATTCGATACGCTGATTGCGCGAAAAATTCACCCATCTTTTCTGCGCACACCATTTTTCGCGCACATTTCTGGTTTTTCGCGCACAGCTCTAGTTTTTCGCGCAGCCCATGACTTTACCATTTTACAGCGTTCTGATTCTGAAACACTATTTGCGCGAAAACCTTCGCTCCACTCATTTCGCGCATCCCGCTGTTTTTCGCGCCTAACTTATGTATTTCGCGCAAGCCTCTTATATTTTGCGCACCACTTCCTTTTTGTGTGAACCTCCTTTTGCAGACAATCCATGTCTTCATTTTCCGATTTTGAGGCCCAAAAATTTGGCAAACACTGGGAAACAGCGCCACCTTGTATCTGCTCTTTTTGTACCGCCTCCAGATCATCCATTCCTTTGTCGACGTTCTCTGACAAAACATGGATCATTAACCACATCCCTCGAACTCGACCTGCCTCCATAGAAACTCTTTTTCCAATAAATTTTTATGTCGTTTGTTTGCTTTGTCGACAAGGACGATCACCTCAACAGCGCTTCATCTTGGTGATCTGTATACTTCAGCAACTCTTCTGCTTTTATCAGAACCTCCACTATTGTGATATGTAGTCTTTGAAGGAACAGCTTTAGCATCATCATCTTCTATGACAATGTGATGTTCATGACTATCTCAGAAGTCCAATCTTTGCACATTGTCTTCTTCATCAACCGGTATGATGTACTTTATGCAAACGGATTCAATTCATCAGGAAGTCTCTTGCATGGTTCTCATGAAATCATGAGTAATTGCATGGACTTCATCCAAAGACCTCATTGTACTTTAATCATCCTTGGATGGATTATACCTCACATTCTGCATTGTTGTAAACAATGTATCACCTTTGACACATGTTCTTTGAACTTCCGATTAGTACAACAATCGTCTGAATCACCACTCCTCTACTTCATCGGAGTACTTCATGATCTCCTTCATTTTGATATTCCATTGACAACTATTGACAACAAATACAAACTTATACACAACGTGGTTCCAACAATATTCTTCCCCACTAAAACCTACTGCATAATTCTTTTGATAGAGGGATGGAAAAATTAAAATATTAACAATTAGCTAATATTAACTAAATCTAATTCTACATGATCCATGCTTAGTGTAGAAAACAAGAGTAATCAAATTTAATATCAAAGCCATCAATAAATTTTCATCATTTGATACCAACACTGAAATATTATTTTAGTGGTTCAAAAGATTTTCAATTGTTCTCCTATATTAATCTCAAAAAAAATATTAGAAACATTCAATTTCAAGAATTTTCTTCCCATTAACAATTTTCTTTTCCCTTTTTTCATCAATTAATAAGTATCTCCCATTTATATTTGATCTGTCAACATCCAAAAAAAGAATATAATCAACATACCTCAATTATGACAAGCTTCAATCTCCATATTTTTATCATATAGAATTATCACATGCATACCTCACTAGTTCTTCATATATTTTTGAAATATCAACTGAGATATAGATATCTGGTGGTTGTTCTTCTATGATCTCCATTAAGAGATTCACTATATAGTTTAAATATTTTATCAAGTTCAGGTATCCCCCTAAACATATGTATCACCTTCAATTACATTCATTGAAAAAAACACAATATATTCATGGTAATAAGGTATTTCTTCAATGTTTTTTAGTTATACGATTTAGCGTTGATATTTTATCAACCCAAAAACTATCTTCAATTCAGCTCCAAATTTCTTCATGCTAGCACCTCCTTTGACTTTTTAGTTTTAATAATTTTTGGGTGACATGGATTTCTTATTCTTACCAATGTGATCCATAAAAGTACATGCATCATTATACTCTTGTTTTTTCATTTTTTTTTTGTTTTTCCTTCTTTTGTATGTAGATAAATCAAACGGTTTTTTCAATATAAACAATTTTCATATTATACACAATATATCATATTAATTATGATTATAATATTTTAAAAGCTTCATATGGGTTTCATATAATCTTGTGAATTATATGTTCTTCCTATAGTACAGACATTTTATTCTATTTCATTCAACTTTATCTTTTGAAAATAATTTATTTGAACAAAATGGTCAGATATCTTTACTCTTTTTTATATTTATTTTATTTAGAAGCTATAGTAACTATCTTGGAAGTGTTTTCATGAAATTTTTATCATAATTAACTTATTGGTGACATCTTTCACATATTCTATTTTGATAATTGAATTTATTTTGAGAAGATATCCTTTTTTATTTTTTCGTAAAACAATTGTGCATTCTAAGACTATTTCTTCATCGAATAGAGATGCTTATTTTCTTTTCATAATTGATCCCCCATGATGTGTTCCAATTCTGAATAAGTTACATGGTATTCTAGTAACTGTAAACTTTATACCCAAATTTACTATAACACCATAAGTAACCTATGAAACTCTATGTTCCATAATTTTGACTTTTATATTGGTGGTAAACTACTTGTTGTCTGGATACACTCCTTTCATTATTTTTCCTTAGTCTTGGGGAACATTATTTTATCAACTCATTTAACTTATCAATATAATCCTTAGTCCAAATGATTTATGATTTTTCATAGAACCTACACCACTACATTAAATAGATTTCACATCACTTGAATAATCATAAATAACATGTACCTTCTTCTTTAGACGGGTCTTCTTTGTAACTATGAATAATTCATCATGAACTTCTACTACATTGTTTAAATATTCTATATTAATTTTAAAGGTGTTTTCACTTTAATACACCTATATTTTATCTCATTTAGTTTATATTATTTTGTATCCAGATCTCCATTAAGACAATTCAACATCTTATCATGTTCGATAATTTTCACCTTGGAAGTTTTGATCTCATCAATAAGATCATTCTCCTTATTTTCATTTCTTTTCTATTCCTCTATAAATTTTAATTTTTTATTGATCTGGATGTTTTGATCAATATAGGAAGTTCATATATCAAAATGTACTCATGGTATATATATTCTTCTTTCTCACCATTACTTGAAGAATATCCATATCTATTAACTTTTTCTATGAAGGTTTTATGGTTTCTAGTTGAACTATTGTCTTATAATTCACTCCATGATAAAGATTCTTCATAAAATTACCTACTCATAAAATTTTTCTTATACTTCCATTTAAACATATTCTTCTTTCTAGTATCAATTTTTTTTAATTTTTCCAAATCTTCTTTTTGTTTAGTCTTTTTCTACATCATCACTCTCAAAATCATTAGATTTTTTGTTTGGAAAATCAAATGAAAATGTCCAATTTGACCATAATTAAAGCACTATAAAGGAATAAAACCTTTAAATTTTAACTTTACTCTTCTTATATTTTAGAAAATAAAGGATTTGAAACTTCTATAATCTGTATCACTTACCTCATCCTCATTAGAATCTGATAATGGTTCATCTTTATTTTCCTTCATCTTGAGACTTTTCATTTCTTTGAAATCACTTTCCTCCTTAGATTTATTTTAAAACATATGTGTCCTTATTATCTCATAATTGAGTTGTGTATTATGAAACCCATCAAGATATAGGTATCCAATTTCTTTCAAGGAGGAAATATTTGGATAATATCAATCCAAAAAATTATACATTAGTTTCTTGATAATAGATGAATCTTCCAAAGTATCACCAAATACCATGATATGAACCACTATCTCATTAACCTTTTTAAAGTAGTCATATTTAGTATAATCATAATACATCCAAATATATTCAAAATTATATCTCAAGATCTGTATTTTTTCTTCTTTTATATTTACATTCCCTTTAAACATATTTTCAAGTTCATCCCATGTCTCCCTAGAAATTTTTAATCCCATCACCTTTGTAAAAAAATTATTAGACAAGGATGAAAATATATAATTTCAAGATTTTCCATAAATTTATATATTTATATTATAATAATTTTTCATGGGAGAATCTATTTTAGGTAGAATAAAACCAATTATTGAAGCATCACTAACTTCAGGCCTTATAAAAGTAGATAGGGAAGCATTCAGTTCTTCCTTCCATCAAAGTTATTACCATCGATGAAAGGAACATGTAACACCCTGATTTTTTTATGAAATATAATTTTTACAAATAATATGATTTATTTATAGCTTTAATTTCACACTAAACTATGTTAATTATTCATTACACACAATATCAGCTTATCTTATGTTACATGAAACACCGAGTTTCTATGAAACATCAATTTATTAATGTAATTATGTAAAGAAGAAAATTATAACCTATCCATTAGAATGTATGGTATGAATAGGATTAACTGAATTATGAAAATATGGGTTATACATGTATATATAATTAATTCTTTTGTGACCAATTAATTATAAATGAAAATAAAGCCTTTTTAAAAATAAAAGATAATGTTTTTCTGAAAAATTATTTAAATGGGCACAAGTGATATTTATACAAATAAAATAAATGAATAAATATTATTGTATTATATTAATGAAATATATTCAATCTAATTTTTAATATTCATCCTATTTATTTTAAAGACATACTATAAAAATCAATCCAGTTTTAGGATTCAAAACTATATTTTTTCCTAAAAGTGGTTTTATCACCTTACAATAGAGCACTCGTTTTAAAAATAAATTTGGAAACTTTTATAAATTATATTAGAAAAAATAAATTTATTCTTTTAAAATAGGATATAAAAATTTACTTTGGTTTATTTTTTTGAATTTTTTTGATAAGTTTAATGTTTTGATGAATAGTGAAAAAAACTAAATTTTAATTGAAAACAATTTTTCCATCTAAATAATTTATAGTATTAAATTATATTTTTAATTGGTTTTAAAGTATAATTATATAAATTTTATATCATTTAATACTATTTAGTTCATAGGAATCAATCTCACATTCAATTTGGATATAAAAACATTTCAATCTTTTGAATGTTTTCACTTTAAAAACTCATTTTCTCATTCCGTCAACAGGATTAATTTTAAATTAATTTTAGCCAATTATGTTTTTTTTTATTTTTAAAAATTCATTACATATTTGGAAAAATAATATCCAAATTTATTAAATTGTTCCTCTTCATTTTTGGAAATTATGAATAGTAACTTTATTAATTTTTGTTATCACACTTAAGGGTAAATCGGGTAATTAAGAGTAAAAATATTATTATAATATTATAAAATTACCCTAAAACTTTACCAAACATTATTTAATGAATTTAATTCAAATATTAACTCATAAGGTTTTAAATATAATAATTTAATGGACACTTTTCCATGAAAATGACTTAGATATTATTAAAATCAAAGAAAGTGACAAAATGTCACTCTTACTTTTAAAAAGAATAATATTTTTAATATGGGGATAAATAGAATATATTATCAACTATATATATTATTAATAATTTTAAAATATTTATTTACATAACTGAAATTTATTTTTAATTTTTAGTTAATAAATAATTGTCATAAATAACTACATAATGATGATGTAGTAATTGTTCAATTATTGAAAAAATCAATTATGTGATATTAATAATAAAATAAAAATAATTTGATTTAATTAAGGTTATAAAAGAATTTTCTATGTTAATATGACATGTTAGGGGGGTATTAAATGGTTTTTATTAAGTTATATTTCTTAATTTATTTTCTTAAAGTCAAAGTAATGAATAGTTTCAAAATTAGAACTAATGATATTTTATGAAAACAATATTTTATTAAACTATTTAAAAATAATAAAAAAATTAAATAAGAACAAGGTGATTATATATGGTCTAAAATATCATAAATATTCCATTTATAGTCCAATTTAAACTTTATATGTAATAATTACATCCTCTTACTATTATAAAATTTGTTACCATAGTTAAAATTAAAATGGTTTAACTAAGGGTTAATCAAAATTATATGTTTTAAAATTAAACCAAAATCTTTCTAAAATATATTTTTTGATTATATTACAACCTAATAATATCTTATCTTCTAATAAATATAATTTTATATATATTTTAATTGATATTTAATTTATTATAAATTAATTTTTTGAGAAATTCCAAGAGTACCCCTCCCCTCTCTTATAAATGGGCATCACTTCATCTCTTTTATTTTCACATTAAAAACTATTTGGTTCATAAAAAATCTTCCTAAATATCCTCCCAAATTCCCTACCATAATAATATAATCCTTCCTTTTGGAATAAATACAACCAAGGAAGTACTTTTGTGCAAATCAATAGGAGATACCTGAAGAAGTGGTAATGTTCATCAACAAATGTTTTTGTTTTATTTATTCCTTAAATCCAATAAATTATTTTTATATCATATTTAAATAATATAATATGTATTTTAAATATACTTATATGTTTTTATGTTAATTTTATATACTATAACATCACAAAGTTCCATAAAATGGGATATGTAATCATCATTCGTGTGTATAATGGACTACTACCTCGCAAACCGATGTCGTTCGTTCTTCCATTTCCACCTTTCAAGGTTTGGAATAATGATTTAATTTATGTTTTCATATTATATATATTATATAATGAGTTATTTATTTTTATTTAATTATTATATAACATATACCTTCATTATTTCCATTTTGAGTAAATACGATAACTTCGTTTATGGACGTGTGGACTACCTCTTCCTCAATGTGATGTGATTCATTCACACATTACATAGAATGTATTAAGGATAGGTTTAGTAAAATTATATTATATATATGAAATAATAATGATGCTTTAATTATATTATATATATATCATTTACTTTCATTCTTTCAGTATGATAAGAAAATGGAGACAATGTTCATGCCTACGTACGCCCTATCATCTCCATAAACTGTGTATTTCATTTCCTATTTCTATATTTTATAGATTATTATAAATACATATATTGTAAATATATATGATATTTACATCATTTGTATCATTATTAATATTATTAAATCAATATATAAGTAAGAGTAAAAAATATAATAAATTAAAACACATGTGATAAATAAAGGAGTTATTACTTCAAAGATAACATTAACATGTAGTTTTTAATAATCAGGTAATAGAAGGTCATAATTAAATCATATATGGTATTATATAATTGAATATGGTTCTTTAAAATATTTTTAATAAACTTATATTTATTATACAATATTTTTTCACAAGTATGACAAGAGTCAAGACATAAGGTAAGGGATTTTTGTCTCACTTTTATTTTTGTGGGACATGTGCCTAATACACAACTTGTTTATTATGTGTGGTGTATATATTTCTTATTAATTTATTTTATGATTTTTATCCTGAATATTATGGTATTTTCAAATCCATATAATTTTCTTTCTTTCATGGAGCATACGATTCAACAGATTATAAAGTAACAGGGGTTTATTACCCAATCTCATCAATATTTGACATTGTTTCGTATTAAGACTACATTGGGGAATATTTATCTTCCATTTCCATGTTTTATAAAAAAAATTCAGAAAGTTTTTTAATATTCTACTATGAATATTTAATGTTATTTTTAACTATTTTTTAATTTTTATGAAATGGTGTGAAAAGAATGATTTTTTCATTTTTTTAACAAGACTCTTTTTGAATTACAAACAAAATATGGAAGTGATTGTTTTAACTTATATAGAATGATAATACTTTACCACCATCATGAATCCGTAATTCCTTGAATCTTCCTTTACAATATTACATGGTTATTTTCAAATAAAAAATTTTTCTTCATAATTTTTCATCTCTTTAAAAAATGATTTCATAAAGAAAATGATATTTTCCTCAAGAATTATTCCAATTAATATTTCAAAACCATTTTCCTTCTAATAAAACATTATTTGTGGATTAATTATGCTTTACTAAGGATATGACCCAAGGATATTGTTCTTGTTATTTCTCTGAATTATTTATGTTTTTTATGGCATCATATTTATGAAACATATTTATTTTCCATGAGTTTGGTTATGATGAAATGTTTAAGAAAATGATTTATTTACATGGGTTATGGTGTGATGAATGATTTATGGTCTTGTGGAACATATACGTATAGTTTTAATTATGTGATGGTGGGACCTATATCTCCCTTCAATTAATTGGGTAATGAATTATATCTCATGAGATAATGCGGGGAAACAAGTCGATGTGCGTGATCCGTTAGGGGAAACAAGTCGATGTACTTTATCCGTGATGGGAGACAAGTAGGTGTTCTTAGTCTAAGAGTCTTGTTAGTTAACCTTGACATATGAAATGTTTTTCTATACTTATTATGATTCTATACACATTTATAATATGAAATTACGATTCATTATTGCATTATGATGAATTTTCATTCTTATGATTCATGTCTTTTGAAATGTAAATGTTTTATGTCATGAATCATGTTTATGTACCATGACAGGTTGGGTATGAACTTTTTAAGTTATTATCATGTTAACATACCCATATCATTAACTTATTCTTATACAAGACCCTAAATTGATATATTACATGTTTACCCTTACTGATCATATGAGCCCTCTCTTTCTTTTGTTTCCTTTCCTTAGGTTATAAATAATGGTTTTAAGTAGAAGTACTAAAGGGGGAGATCATTATGGGAGATATTGGTTATATTTCACCAAATTAGAATAATGTTTTCTAATTTTTCAAAGGAACTAAACTATTATGGTCCTCGAGCATGTGTTTTTTAAATTTAATGAATATTCATCTTAATATATGTAATATCCATGTATGAAAATCTTGGGTTGTTATAGTTGGTATTAGAGAAAAGGTTTATTCAAACTTTGGAAATTAGGATGATAAAACCTTAGTATGTTCTCAAAGGACAATTCTAGGTTACAATCCTGGATTTTTCATAATGATCATGAATAACCTAGGATTAAACCTAAAGTGTCATATATTGAAATTTTATAAGTAATTTCCCTTGATTATGTGATTCTACCACAATGATTAGTGTTTATCACACTATGATTTCTAGTTTTAGTCAATTAATGGAACCCATAGGAACCACATTAATGATGAATGTGACAGTCAATGAAATTATTGTCCTCCTAAGAAGCCAAATGTTATAGGAGAAGAAATGAAACATCTAGGTTCTATGTTCACGCAACTTTTTCAAGCTATGAATCATGTTGGACTTTCAAATGAGAAAACAAGGGAACAACACTCTATTGAGTCCTTCATGAGGTAGATTCCACCTAGTTTCAGTGGGTATTCTAATCCACTAGTGTCTAGGTAATAGATCAATACCAGTGAAAAGATATTTTTAGTTCTCTAATGTTTAGAATTTGAGAAAGTAATTTTGTTTGTTTATCATTTGGAAGGTGAAGCAGGTCAATGGTGGAATCTTATCAAGAATATGAGCCAACAGGATGAAATTTACTCCATGGAATGGGATGGGTTAAAGACTTATTTTTTAATAATTAATTTCCGCATATTCTTCATACTAAAATGGAAATATAATTCCTTGAGTTAAATCAAAATGAAGATGAATATGTTGGAATCTATGAAGAAAATTTTGCAAGACTTTAAAGGTATTCTTCCAGTATTGTTATCCAACCTAAAAGTAAGATTTACTAATTATTAATTGGATTAAAACCAAGTCTTTATAGGGTGATATACATAAGATACTTTAGTAGCTATGAAAAAATTGTTTTATTTTCTATTAAGGTGGAAATAGAAATTGGAGATACCCACCATTCCCATGGATTTGATAATAAAGGAAACATCGAGTCTCATGAAAACTTGAATAAATAAAATAGTGGAAAGAAATTCTAACCATATACATGCTAGAAATGCAGGAAGAAACATTAATGGAAGTTCTTGAATGAAACTATGAGGTTATTTTTAAGTGGAAAGGCAGGGCATAAATATCATGAATGTCAAAAGGTGATGAATAATCCTATTAATGAAATGGAGGAAAAGATAATGCCAACTAATTCACCACTCACACTGTAGTTCTTTAAGTGTAAATAAAATGGGAATTATGCTAACCAATGCCCAAATACAGGATTTGATAATGATGATTGACATAAAAAAAACCTCTTAAATACAAATACAAAGTTAAATATCATGTGATCACTATTGGTGATGTGGAGTATGACAATGAAGTGGTGGAATGATTCAATGTTTATGTAATGGAATTCAAGAAAAATGTTGTAGAAGTACCTTTTGGTATTATGGAATAATGAAACATCTAATCATTAGACCATTATATTTTTTCCTTAAGTATTTAAGAGAATATATTGAATGTTACTAGTAACCATGAAAATTGATTGAGGTAGTAAGGTGGTATTTTTGTAAACCACGTGATTAAGCGAAGGATAATACTTAATGCGTGCATGATGTTGGGATAATGAGATACAGAGATGTTTTATTATGATTAAATAAATAGGATATTATTGATGACCTTGGGATTGATAAGATGACATGGTGATTTATGATACCATGGATTGAGTTAAGAGAATTTTGGATTTATGGTATGAGGAAAGAGTTAATTTTTTAAATCATCCATGTTTTCACTAAGTTTTTATGGTAATTCAGGTTATTACCATGTTATAAGAGAATATATGATAATGGTATTCATATGTTTGATATGTGACAATTAAGAGCTACATCATGTTTTTTAGGGAAAAATGATAAGTTTAGTGGCCTTGTTTTGAAATTAATTGTTTTTAATATTTTTGGAAGGTTTATAATGGTTACATTTATGAAATGTTTACATTGAAATTTGGGTGAGGTTTTAGAGATTAATGTTATATAATATAAAGATTTATTCATATTGGATAAAAATTAATAACAGTATTTTGTGATGATAACAAGAGAAGAAAGAAATAAATTATAATTCCATTATCAATCATATGATCCACTAGTTATTCAGGCATTATAATTTAAACTTCATCATTTATTGGAGTAAGAGATGAAGCAGAAATTGATCAATTCACAACTATAGAGTGATATTATACTTATGAGATGACATAAAGTAAGTATATCTTCTCAAAGTATTCCTTTAAAAAAAATTATATCCAATTATCATTGTTTATGATGATATCTATGACCTTTTATAGAACTATTTATTTTATGGTTTTGGGTTCATTAACTTTATCTTGAACATGTTCTCTATCACTGTCCATCAGAACTTGATAGTTAGTTTTCTCTTCTATGTCTATGTTTTCACTTTTCACATATGTTCTCTTATGTGGAAACCTAGTTATAAGTTATATTGGGTGATTGTTATATTCCAAAAAAAATAAATCAATTTTTAGTATTCAATTTTACGATGTGGGTTTCTATTAAAGTAACTCTCATGTATTAAATCTTTGATGGCCTTGATGAATTTCAATGATGAAATTAATTTTAATGGGGATATAATATAACACCTCAATATTTTTATGAAATAGATTTTTTTTAAATAATCATATTTCTTTGATATATTTCATTTCATGCTACACCATGTTAAGTTTACACTACATGAAACACCTTCTTAGCTTGTATTACACGCAACATCGAGTTTCTATGAAACATCATTTTATCATCATAATTATTTAAAGAATAAAATTACAACCATGTTGTTAGAATGGAGGGTATTAATAGTATTAAATTAATTACAAAACTTTGGTTTAAACATGTATATATAATAAATTCTTTTGTGATCAATTAATTATAAATGAAAATAAAACCATTTTTAAAATAAAAGGAAATGTTCTTCTAAAAATATATTTAAATGCACACAAGTATGTTTTATAAAAATAAAATAAAAAACACCATATTTGGATTATATTAATGAAGTATATTCAATATGATTCTTAAAATTCATCATATATGAATTATATACATCGTATAAAAATAAATCCAGTTTTATGCTTAAAATATATATTTTTCCTAAAAGCAGTTTTATCGTCTTTCAATGGTGCACTTGTTTTAAAAATAAAATTTTACACTTTTATAAATTATATTTGAAAAAATATATTATTATTTTAAATTAGGATATAAAAAATTACTTTGTATTAATTTTTGGTATTTTTTTGATAAGTTTCAGGTTTTGATTAATAGTGAAAAATACTGAATTTTAATTGAAAACATCTTTTTCATCTAAATAATTTATAGAGTTAAATTATATTTTTGACTGGTATTAAATAATAATATAATACATTTTATATAATTTAATCGAATTTAGTTCATTTTAATCAATTTCACATTGAATTTGGATATAAAAACATTTCAATCTTTTGAATATTTTCACTTCAAGAACTCATTTTCTCATTCTATCAACATGATTTATTTTAAATCGATTTTATGAAATTATGTATTTTGAATTCTAAAAAATTGATTCCATATTTGGAATCATAAGGTTACAATTTATTAAATGTCCCCCTTTCATTTCTGGAAAATATGAATAGTAACTTTAGTAATATTTATTATCACGATTAAGGGTAAATTTGGTAATTAAGGGTAAAAAGAATATTATAAATATTATTAAATTACTATTAAACATTCCTAAATTTTATTAGATGAATTTAATTCAACCCTTAATACATAAGTTTCTAAATGTTATGATTTAATGGATACTTGTACATGAAAATGACTTGGATATTATTAAAATCAAAGAAAGCGATAAAATGTCACACTCTTACTTTTAATAAGTATAATATTTTTAATATGTGGATATATAGAAGATATGATGGACTATATGTATTATTATGAAATATAAAAGGTTTATCTAAATCATCGAAATTTAATATTAATTTTTAGTGAAGAAATAATTATCATAAATAATTACACAATGATGATGCAGTAATTATTCAATTAATGAAAAAAATAAATTAAGTGATATTAATAATTATAAAAGAAATATAATTTGAATTAATTAAGGTTCTAAAATAATTTTCAAGGTGAATATGAAATTATAGTGGTTTATTAAATGGATTTTTTAGAATTTATATTGCTTTATTAATTTTATTAAATTCAAATTAATGAATTGTGTCATAATTGACACTAATGATATTTTATGAAAATAATATATTATTAAATTATTTAAAATTCATAAAAATATTAAATAAGAAAAATATGATTACATATAGTCTAAAATATCATAAATTATCCATTTATGGTCCAATTTACACTTTATATGTAAAATTTAAATCCTCTTAATATTAAGAATTTTGTTTCCATATTTAAAATTAAAATGGATTAACTAAGGGTTGATCAAAATGTTAAGGTTTAACATTACAAAAAACCCAATCTAAAATCTATTTATTTATGAAATTATAACCTTATAATATCTTATATTTGAATAAATTTCCTTTTGGAGGTATTTGGATTGATATTGAATTTATTATAAATTAATATTTTAAGAAATTCCAAGAGTGCCCATCCACTCACTTATAAAATGGAATCTCTTATTCTCTTTTATTCACACAATAAAAACTATTTTTTCATAAAAAATAATACCAAATATCCTAATAACTTCCCTCCCTTCATACTTTAAGAATTAATTTAAGCATAAATTCGACCAAGGAAGTCCTTTTGTATAAATAAAAATAAGATACTCGAGGAAGAGGTAATGTTCATCAACGAACGTTTTTGTTTTATTTCTTCCTTAAACCGATTAAATTATTTTTATATAATGTTTAAATAATAACATTAGTTTTTTAAATATACTAATATGTTTTTATGTTAATGGTATGACCTAAAACTTCACACAGTTCCATAAAATGGGATATGCAATCATCATTCGTGTGTACGGTGAACTACCGCCTCGCGAACCATTGTCATTCGTTCTTCCATTTCCACCTTTCAAGGTTGGGAATAATGATGGAATTTATATTATTATATGATATTTATGATATTTATTTATTATTTATACTTATTTAATTATTATATAACACATACCTCTATGATTTCCATTTTATGTAAATATAATAACTTTGTTTGTGGACGTGTGGACTACCGCCTCCTCAAAGCTATGTGATTTGTTCACACATGTACATGGAATTTATTAAGGATGAGTTTGGTAAAATTATATAATATATGTGAAATAATAATTCTAATTTAATTATATTATATATATATATATATACACATATATATTTCATTTACTTTCATTCTTTAAATATGATAATAAAATGGAAACAGTGTTCATCCATACATACGGCTTAACATCTCCATGAATGATGTATTTAGTTTTTTATTTATATCTTTTATAGATTATTATAAATACATATATACTTAATAAATATGTTATTTATATCATGTTAATCATTCTTGATATTATTAAATCAAAATTTTAGTAAGAGGACAAAAAATATAACAAATCAAAACACATGTGAACAACAAAGTGGTTATTACATGAAATGTAACTTTAACATGTAATTGTTAATAAACTGGTAAGGTCATAAGAAAATTATATATGGTATGATATAATTTAATAAGTTTCTATAATATATTTATAATAAACTTATATTTATTATATAGTTTTTTTTCATGAGTACGATGAGATTCAAGAGATAAGGTATGAGATTTTTGTCTCCGTTTTATTTTTATGGGACACATGCCTTATATACTACTTGTTTATTCTATGTGGTACATATACTTCCCATGAATTTATTTTATGAGTTTTATCCTGAATATTATGGTATTTTCATATCCATATAATTTTATTCCTTTCATGGGTCATACGATTCAACTGATTATAAAGTGGTAAGGTTTCAGTTCACAATCTCATCAATATTTAAGATTATTTTGTTTTAAGCCTCTGTTAGGAAATATTTATCTTCCATGTCCATGTTTTCAAAAATGTTTTTAATATTTTCCTATGAATATTTAAAGTTATTTTTACCCATGTTTTACTTTTTATGAAATGGTTTGAAAAGAATGTTTTTATTGTTTTCTAAACAAGGCTCCTTTTGGATTTTATAACAAAAATATATGAAAGGAATTTTTTTAAATTATACGACATGAGTTGTCATGACCCACCTTCACCAAGATGTGGAAAGGGATAGAAAACTTCTAGACCCTTCCTTCTTTAAGTTGAAGGAGAGATAATGACCCCCGAGTCTCTCTTTTAATAGGCCCCGGAGTAGAGACTAGCACCAAGGGTATAGAATCTCACATAAAATAGAATGCATTACCATTTTTATTTAATAAAATTTGGAGATAAGATGGTAAATACCAAAAAAATCCAAAAACTGAAAGTAAAAATAAATCCAAAAATCCATTCCCATATGCATGTTCAAAATAAAATGATACAATGTATAATAAAACTCTGATGAAAATTGCCAAAAGAAAGAAAAGCAATAATGAAAACTCCCAAATCCCAAGCTATTTGGGTCCGGAATGGTCCTAAAAGTCCTCCTAGAAACTTGAAAGAAGTTTTATATACGTAGGGTGAGTATACAGGTATACTCATTAGGGAAAACCAAAATCTCTCATGCACAGGTAGGGAGGCATTATAATACCTCATGAGAAAGTAAAGGTAACCAAAACATATAACAAGAAAAACTATCCACCCAGCCTCACCAAGTCACACTCAACAAATAAAGAAAGTTAGGTGAAGTAATAGTAATAGCACATCAAGGTTTGGGTACCCTGTACTGCTTTCCCACTAGTTATTTGGGACATCCTATGCATCAGAACTCCCCCACCAGTTCCACTACAATCCTACCGCCACCCCAACAACAACCTTATGGGCCACCACAACCATGAATCCCACCCACAAACACCTGGGGCACCACAACCACACATAACCATGCCCATAGACACCTAGTCCAAAACAACTAGTGTCACACTCGAAGACACCAAGGCCAGAACAACCACTTCAACACCCAAATACACATGTGCCTCATCTTGAAGACACTTGGGAAACAAACATTCCCGCACACACTTGGGCCAACCACCACAACACACCCTGTCTGGATATTCCTGGACCATAATAAACCTTAGGTCGTCACAGCCTACCCAAAGGATCTTTGGCTACCTAGGAGAGGGAGAATTAAGGATCTAATAACTAGACACTCATAAGAATGTTGGGAAAAACACCCTCCCCCATGAAATGGGGGTGTTCAACACAAAGTGATCAGCATGGATGGGGTGTGTATAAGAAACAAAAGAACTAAACATTATACATATAAGTAATCAAACACTCATCCCAACCTAAGGGTTCTGAAAAATAAAACCATCTTGTATACAACCACTCTCATTGTTATCCCTATATGCACAAATACACAACAGCCACAACTAGAGCACAACCCATTTCTGGAAAACAATCCCCCATTGTAACATTTCTAGTTATCATGTTCAGGTGATTCCATTTAAATATTCCTTCACTATTGTGAAACTAACAGGCATAACCACAATCCAAAACAGAAACTGAAGGAAAAATAGCCAAGTAGACATTTAAGAATTCACATCTGATTCTATTGTAAAGTCACAACAACAAAATGGATCTATGAGATCCCTCAGAGTACTAGAACCAAACCATGCCCCAGCATACCGACTCCATACAACCTTATATTCACAAGCCAACAACTTCTCAAACAAAACATTTCATCCCCCTTTTTGATTTACCCCACAAACATTAAACCGGATAACCATGAATATTACCAGAACATAGAAAGATGTTTTCAAGTTTATCCAACACCATTAATTAATTTACTTCTTTCTATTTAGTTAACCAGGGTGATCACACAGGGATTATTGTTCATCAGGCATCCATTTAATCAACCAAGTTTACGTGATTAACTATTTTCTAGGTTATAGCCATTGAATCAGAAGACTATCCAGAAAAACAGAGCATCATTAGTGCACAAGAAGGGACCACCAACAGCTACGATTCTCAGTAGACATGATTCCATACAATTCACAATATAAAATGAAGGTAAAACACAACAACATCAACATCATAACTATTCCCATCCCTTCATTATTTAAAAGTCAATTTATTATCTTCATTAAAGTTGGTTTCATCTATATCCCAAGGAAACATCATTATACCCACCCCTCATGATGCGGAATAAAGAGAGACGAAAGAAAAACCCCTACTTGGATGATCAAGGATCAATCTTTTCTCCTCTCATTAAGAACTGGGGATGTGCGACTTGTAGAGGAAGAAATCAAAGGACTCCAAGGCTTAGCAGGAAGGGCTCCAGTATGGGTGCATGATTCGTCTCTGAAAGAGGGACTCTAAGCCCACCAAGGAAAAGAAAGGGACCAAGGAAGAAGAAGATATCAGTGTGTTAAAAGGCCTAATACTATAGTTACAGGATGTGCAATCTCAAAGTCCTTAAAAGGATTATTGTTTGACCACATGTTTGGGCCGTTTCACAAGTTAGAATTTATTGAGATTTAATAATTCTCCTCGGAGATGGTGGAGATAAACCAAGTAATTTCTATTAAACTAAGAAAACATATAGTAGGGGTGAAACTGTAAAACATTGGAAAGGGTTTGACACTGAGGAAAAGGCCACACATTTTGGTAACTCAAGGTTTTCCTGACTCTTAGGGGTTTAAAACATCATTTATGGACTTAAAAAAACCTGAAACCACTTTAAATATGTTTTAAAACTTAAAAGAGGCCTTATGTGAAAACTGGGGAAAGAACCCTGACACCCCACGGTGGAACTGTTTGGGTGAGGCACCGATTAGTGGCACTGATAGGTGACACCCTGTCACTGACATCGATGCCCTATTGACTCATTGATGGTGTCCAAGGTACCCCAAACACCATAATTTTATAAAGTAATGGTCCAGGAGGGTCTAAGAAATTATATGAGTGGCCTTTCTCACCATCATGGATCCTTAATTACTTAAATCTTCCTTTAAAATATTATAAGATAATTTTATAATAAAAACTTTTCCTTTATAATTGTGCATCTCTTTAAAAAATTATTTCATAAAGGAAAGGATATTATCCTAAAGATTTATTTCAAGTAATATTTCAAAACCATTTTCTTTATAAGGAAACATTATTTGATGATTACTTATTCTTTATTGGGGATATAACCCAAGGATACCATTATTATTATTTCTTTTAATGGTTTATGTTTGTGATGTCATGATATTTATGAAACCTATTTCTTTTCCATAAGTTAGGTTATGATGAAGTGTTTAAGAAACTCATTTATTTACATGGGTTATGATGTGTTAAATGATTTATAATCCTATGAAACACATATGTATAGTTTTCATTAAGTGATGGATGGGACCTATATCTACCTATAATGCATTGGGTAATTAATTATATCTCATGAGATAGTTATGGTAAACAAGTCGATGTGCTTGATCTGTTAGGTGAAACAAGTCAATGTTCTTGATCCAAGATTAAAGACAAGTCGATGTGCTTGATCTGAGAGTCTTGGTAGTTAACCTTGAAATATGAAATGTTTTTATGTACTTATGATTATTCCATACACATTTATCATATGAACTTATGTTTCATGATTTCATTGTGATGAATTTTCATTCTTATGATTAATGTCTTTTGAAATGTTAATGTTTTATGTCATGACTCATGTTTATGTCCTAGGACAGGTTGGGTATGAACTTTTTAAGTTATTCTCTTGTCCACATACCCATATCCTTATCTTATGCATATAGAAGATACTAAATTTATATCTTCCAAGTTTATGCTTACTGAGCATCTAAGCTCACCCTTTCTTATGTTTCCTTTCCTCGAGTTATAAAGAAATTTTTTAATTAGGATTACTAAAGGGAAATATATTTATGGGAGATGTTGAAGATCATTCACCAAATTGTAAGAAAGTGTTCCAAGTTTCCAAAGGCACTAAACTATTATGGTCCTTGGGCATGTGATTTTGAAATGTATTGAATATTCATATAAAAATATGTAATATCCATGTATGAAAATCATGGGTCACTATAAAACTCCTCTAATATTGACTAAATTAAAAATCTCCATCATTAGTCTTCAGTAAAGGTTGGATATTTTCAGAGGGTACCTCATCCTCTGATACCACTTAAAGTACCCAGGTTTGGATATATCATTGGTAGGGGGAGGGGGTGAATCAATGATATTATTTTTTCAATTTATTCTTCTAAAATCAACCTCGGTGATCATTTTAGATCTCAAGCACTCATTATTTAATATCTTACATCTACCATATGCAACCAAATGAAAGTGCTGAAAACACATGAATATTTTTACATGGTTCTCCCACAATATGGGTGATTATGTCCTTTCTATGTTTGGGATGATTTAAGACAAATATTCTACACTAATAAAGAAAATTTATTATATATAATATCCCAAAATGTATAAAAAAAACTCATATAATGTATGATCCCTAATTATTATAGTGGTTTGTCTCCCAATGGGATATTTAAACTAAAATCCCATCAATTTTCTTTATACTGACTCCTTACAGTTAAGTTATATTTTGAAAAGATCTGGTTGTTTATATCAGAATCCTTCTGGTTATTAAATATTCTTCCCAACCAACTGTTAATAGTTCTTCAATGGATTCTTCCTACTGATGTAGTGTGCACATTGTCCTTCTTCTATTTCAGGTCCACACAGTCAAATAATCTTCTGAATTACTGTTGGCCTTGCTCACCATTAACTACCAAAACTTTTTATCTTCTATTTTCTCATTGATAATATTCATAAACACCATAATCAATCTTATTAGATATGCTTTAAAAAACTAAACTAATGCTTCTCATTCTTCTCAGCTTCTCACTTCATATCACATGCATGTCACATGAGTATACATTCTACTTTTCACAACTCAAACAAGTACTCCCCTATTTATTCTTCACAATATAGTTTACATGAAAATACTTAATGAATGTAATTATCCACAATTTTATTTATGTTTTCTTCATGAAATAAAAAATACACAACTCACTATTATTAATAATATTGAACTTCTTCTTCACGAAAGACTCGAAATGCCTTTATACAATCTTTAGAAAACCCTATATTGTGTTCTCCTTCACTAATCACCTTTATTGTTCTTTGAAAAAGTTTGGGCATGGAAAAATAATATTTGAAACATCAAGATTTTGATATTATCTCACTCAATCTCATTAATTTTCTATTATATCATGCATTCTATTTCTTAAATTCTTTAAACAATAGTATGTGGAATCTTTACATGATCAATGAACAATATATGTAGTACAGTATTATTCCATGTAATAGATACATGTATAGAATCATCATGAAAAACATGTGTATCCCTTAAAAATATGAGTTTGAGGAAGTTCACAAATAATATGTAGTTGTGAAGGTTTAGAAAATCTCATCACAAATGCATGGAAACCTCTCGTGAATACAGAGCTCCCTTGAGCCTTTATTTCAGAGTCTCAAATTTCTATCTCTATAACATCAATTACTAATGTGGTAAATGTGATTATTGGTGGTATTTATAGAATAAAATCACTAACTCATTCCACCACCCTAATACACACACTTCCTTTCTTCTATACAACTTTTAAAATCACCAACTTTACAAATGAAGCATGATGTATTCGAACTTGTGAATATGAGCACCTTTGTTTCACTGTTTAATCACAATAGTGAGTTCTCATGCATGAAGACAAAGTTTCATGCATTATTTAATCTCATAGAAAAAAAATCTTGGTCTGATCATCATATGATGTTGTATGAAGAAATCAAAACATATTCTAGTGCATGTGAAACCCTCCAGATGTTGAAAATATTTAGATGATGTTTTTTGTTCAAACCAATACACATCTTTGATCTAATAGCTTGGATAGATCGGATCAGATGTATTTTTTTATTTATATAAGCATTAATTATGGATGATAATTGTTCCATGAATTATATCCCATATTGATTATTTATTCATTCTAGAACCACTTAATAACTCAACTCTTTCTCACTACCACTCGAGATGGCACTGGAGTCATTACTTGAATACACTGCATAGATAATATATAGGGATGGTTTCACCCACCTTCCCTCCTAAACACTATCATGTATGATTACCATACCTAATTATCTCCCTTTGGGTGCATATGGAACCTCCTCATGCCTTGTTTGGCCAAGTAGACTTGCTTTCCCAACTAAGTAGTGGTTTTATAGGTCCTTGGATAGCCAATTGTAAGAAAATTTTTATTAATGGACAACAAAAAATATTAATAACAACTATCCAATTTTCATTATTCTAATGAAATTGGAACATGTTTTGAAAATTTAAAACAACTCTACAATCGTCACATTTTTAAAAAACACATTGAATTATCACCTTACAACTTATTGACAACAAATTAAACTTTATCATAACCTCAATAAAACCACTTGGGTTCTACATATTGAATTAAGGATCTTATTGGATTCATGGAATTTCAAACATTATGAAATGACTAACCTTTGGGTTTCTATCATTACAACTTTTATAACAACTACCTCATTATTTAAGTGATTGTTAAATTTCATTAAAAATTAATAATCTATCTACATATCATTAAATAATGTGTTAATAATCTAAATATATATGATAATCATACTAATAAACTTGGTTTAATTATATCATATATCATTCCAACATGAACACCAAGATTTGGTTTCAAGAACCATAATCAAACACAAATCTGTAGGTTCTGGGTGCAGCGGAATCGCATTGGTGGGTTTGCCCAACTTTAATTTTAGGGTTAAACAACGTTTAATCCGAGATCCGTCACAATATAAATCACCGGATCTTTGGAATAGAATGAATAACAAAAAATAAAAGAAGAGTCCCGGAACCATATAGATAGGATCATCATATATTGGTTATAATTAATTTAATTAATTTAGAAGAATTACCTTGGTGGAATTCTTCCTTCGTCGATGTCTCCAGTCAAGATCATGTGATCCGTCGTTGCATCGTATAATCCAATTGTAGGATTTCTCTAGCGGTGATCTACACGTGTGCCACATATCTCTGGGTGCTAGCACGGAAGAACCTTCTCTTGCAATGTCTGCCTTCGATCGCCTTGGTCTCTCAGTCTTGAGAGAATTCTTGGAGGAAGGAGTTCTTTCTTCCTTGAAATAATTTTCCAGAATTGTTGTGCATAATGATTGGTTAGTTAAGTGTTAGGGTTGTGAGGATATTTATAATCAGGTTTGAGTTTATAGAGTTATGACAATAAATAAACGCGTTACGTATTTTATTTTTTCATTAACACTTATTGAAACCCCATGTCGAATTATTAATTCCTTGACATGCACCCATGCTGATTATAATTAATATCATTTAATAAAACAATATTATATCCTCAAAATCCCTCCTGGTAAAACTACATGGCGTGTAATCATTAATACATGGCATGTACTCATTTTCCATAAAACTACACGGCGTGTATATTTAATATACACAGTGTGTACTTTTATTTTCACTTTCCTTTATTTCCTCCACCACATTTATTATTCCTTGAGTAATGGATATTTATTTATTAAATAAATTTAACTGCATTACTCGCTAATAAATGTATTATTTCGCCCACAATATATTCTCTCGAATAACTAGTGTTGAAATAAATGCGATCATGCATTATTAAATAATTATTAAACCACAATCAGGAATAATATTTATTTAACTTGTTAAATTAATATTTAATTGAGACACATGGACACACTTAGTGTGTGACCCTCTAGGTCTCTTTCTCAATGAAATTAGGTGGAGCCTGCCTAAATTCCAAGGTTAGCATCTAGCAACATGCCAAGGCACCCATAGAGAAACAAGTTAACGCCGCAATGACATGACACCTCATACGAATGCTTACCGTGTAATATAATCCATTTGTCACAATATCTCAAATCAGTGGGTTGCATTCTAGTGTCATCAACCCACTTCCTCAATTATTATTTCTTTGAATTTCTGGAATTGAACTCGCCCATACTTTACCATAGCCATGGATTTATTTAGGCTATATCAATTCCATCAAAGGGCTTGAGATATCTACTTTCGTTGTGGAACAGAAGGGACAAATCCTTTCTCGCATTATCTATTAATGCGTTATTACTCGTGCCGCACCAAACATATCATACCTCGCTACGAATAGTGTGTCATCACAGTTTTCATCAATACATCTAAGTGCGTGAGTTATAATACCCATTAATAATAATCTTAAAGTCTAAGGACCAATACACACATCCACAGATAGGAACATCCAATGACACTATGAAATGTGGATTTCCTACTGTCGGGTCTCATTCTCATAATATCCTCCTGGATATTACCAAGGTTGCACACCATGAGAAGGTGCCTCAATGTTTTATGAGTCCTCACCCCTAATGGCCTGTATTATTTGTGTCCCTCAAATAACATCATCCGACCATAGAACATATATTCAAGAATAGTGTTATGGCACTTCCGGGTTCTCATAATAGCAAGGATCCGCTATGACCCATTAATGCAATAGATTTCCTTAGGACATTATCACATGCATTTTCACACAGAAGAACAATCAAGATGTGATAAGGCATTTATTAATGAATAAAGTACAAAGTAGTTGGTTCTAGGCCACCAACTCCAACAGACTCCCACTTGGGCTAGAGACAACTACTAACAACCTTTAAACCTCTAGCTCTCACAAGATATTCATGCTTCTGCTGAGATAGGCCTTTAGTCATGGGGTCCACCACGTTCTCTTCCATGGACACTCTGCTCACTACAACTTCTCCCCTTTGATAGAAATCCCTCAAGAGGTGATACTTCCAGAGTATTTTCTTTGTTCGTTGATGTGACCTTGGTTCTTTTGCAAGAGCCACTACTATAGTATTATCACAATACAATGTAATGGGAACTTTACTGCTATGCACCACATCAAGATCTTGGACAAATTTCCGAATCCAGATGCCTTCCTTGGCTGCATCATAAACCTCTATATATTTAGACTCAGCTGTAGAATCGGCAACAACTGGATACTTTGAACTCTTCTAGCTCACAGCTCCTCCATTGATACAGAAAAAATATCTAGATTGTGACTTCAGATTGTTCTGATCTATTTGAAAACCAGCAGCAGCATACCCTCTGATGACAAGCTCCTCATCTCCTCCATACACCAGGAATATATCCTTAGTTCTTCTTAGATACTTAAGGATAGTCTTAACAGTAGTCCAATGTTGTTCTCCTGGGTCTGCTTGATATCTCCCTACCATGCTCAGTGCATAGGCAACATCAATCCTGGTACATAATATGGCATACATGATGGATCCTATAGCCGAAGCGTATGGGATCTTACTCATTATATCTTTCTCTTGTTGTGTATGAGGATACATTTTCTTAGAAAGATGTAGGCCATATGACACTGGAACCAATCCCCTCTTGGATTGTTTCATACTAAATCTCTTTAGTATCGGGTCAATATATGTACTCTGACTTAGTCCAAGCAGCCTATTGGATATATCACGAATGATCTTGATCCCTAGAATGTAGGATACTTCACCCAAGTCCTTCATAGAGAAACACTTCAACCAGTCCTTAACTGACTGTAAGACTGGTATATCATTTCCAATAAGCAATATGTCATCAACATATACTACTAGTATAACGATCGCATTCCCATTAAACCGTTTATAAACACATGGCTCACATTCATTTTTAATGAACCCAAATTCCTTTATGGCTTCATCAAATCAAATGTTCCATGACCTGGATGCTTGCTTTAATCCATAAATGGATTTCTACAACTTGAAAACCTGTTTTTCTTCACCTGGTGTCACAAACCCTTCTGGTTGTGTCATATAGACATCTTCTTGAAGGTTCCCGTTAAGGAATGTTGTTTTGAAATCCATCTTCCAAACCTCATAGTCATGGTAAGATGTTATGGAAAGTATTATTCTTATGGATTTAAACATGGAAACTGGTGAGAAGGTTTCATCATAGTCAATTCCTTGACGCTGTCTGAACTATTTAGCCACTAACCTTGCTTTATAGGTGCTAACTTAACCTTCCATGTCTAGCTTTCTCTTGAATACCCATTTGCATCCAACAGGTTTTACATCAACTGGCTTATCGACCAGAACCCAGACTTGGTTCTGATACATGGAATCTATCTCAGAATTCATAGCTTCTAGCCATCTGGCATCTTCTGATATTTCTACCTCTTCATTGTAGGAGAGACGTTCATCATTGTCCAACAAAAATGATTCACCATCCTCGGTGACTAGGAAACCAAATCTCTCTAGTTCCCTTACCTCTCTTGAGATCCTACACATTACTTGTGTTTCTGGAACCTCTTCCATGGGGACCTGTGGAACTTGTTTCAGTACCAACTTCTATGTATCTTGAGCATCAACTTCGTCGAAGTCAATCTTGCTCCCACTATCTTTCTTAAGGATGTGCTCCCTCTCAAGAAATATGGCTTGTCTGGTGACAGTCACTTTCTTGTATGAAGGGTTATATAGGTAATATCCTTTCGTTTCCTTGGGATATCCTATAAAGATACACCTCATGCCCCAGGGTTCTAATTTGTTTCCTGATAAGGCCTTAACAAATGCCTTGCATCCCCATACATGTGTGTGTGACAAAGTGGGTTTCCTTCCATTCCATAACTCGGATGGAATTCCATTTTCCACCTTAGTTGGTACTCGGTTTAATGTGTATGCCACAGTTTGTAATTCATATCCCCAAAAGGATAATGGAAGATCTGCATGACTCATCATCAACCTCACCATATCTAATAAGGTGTGGTTCCTCCTTTCACTAACACCATTCCACTGTGGTGTATAAGGAGGAGTGAGCTGAGATAGAATCCCAGACTCCCGTAGAAGATCGATGAACTATTGGTTTAGATTTTCTCCACCTCGATCCGATTGAAGCTTCTTTATCTTCTTACCAAGATGATTCTCTATTTCATTCTTGAATTCCTTAAATTTCTCTAAGGCATCTGACTTATACCTCATTAAGTAGAACTATTCATATCTACTCAAATCATCAGTAAAAGTAATGAAGTAAGAATATCCACCTCTAGCTTCTACTGGAAATGGTCTATACACATCCGTGTGTACCAATCCTAGAAGCTCTATGGCCCTTTCACCTTGTCCTCCAAAAGGTGGCTTGGTCATTTTTCCTTGTAAACAAGCATGACATCTATCAAGTGGTTTTAGCTCAGTAGAGTCTAAATAGACATCTTGGAAGAGCTTTGTCAAGTGCTTCTCATTCACATAACCAAGATGGTGATTCTATAACTGGGTGATGTATGAGTCATGTGAGTTTGTTTCGTTATCAATTTCCAACACTTGGTTTTCATAATTTAATAAATACAACCCATTATTTAAATGTGTCATATGATAACATACGTTATTCTTATAAAAGAGACAACCCTTATTTCCAAACTTGAAAATAAATCCATCCATATCCAAACAAGATACACAAATTATGTTCTTGGTAACACTAGGCACATAATAACAATTACGTAAAACCAAAATCATACCAGTAGGCAATGAGAGGTGGTAATCGCCAATAGCTAACGCAGCCAGCCTTGTGCCATAGTTCGCTTGAAGGTCCACCTCTCCTCTGGTGATCTCTCTAAATCTACTTGGTTCCTACATTTTAATATAGATGTGATCCCCACAAGCTGTATCTAATACCCAATGGTTAGAAATATAAAAATTGCACTCAATAGAGAACGCACCTTTAGCGTACCCACGCTTCTGGGTGCAGTTCCTCTTCCAGTGTCCTTGATTGCCACATGCAAAACACACTGCCTCCCATTCCTTTCCCTGAATCTGGATCTTCCCCTTCTTGTAGGGATGGTTCTTGGGGGATTCAGACCATTTATAAGTCTTTGGACCCTTTTCCTTGTCCTTCCTTTTCTTGTTCACCATAAGGACTACGGGTTTGTCACGCCCCATGTCCTTGTCTACCTAGAGAATCAAGGTTAGAAGATCTGATATACTCTTCTCATTTCCACTCATGTTATAATTGACAATGAAGCTAGAGAAGGTCTTGGGCAGTGATGATAGGATGAGATCTTTACGCAACTCATTTGGAAATTTAATCCCTAAGATATCCAGACGTTCAATGTAGCCAATAAGCTTTACTATATGAGGCCTAGCTGGCGCAGACTCTCCAAGCTTATTTGTAAACAAATCATTGGAGATCTCATATCTCTCTTGCCTCGCCTTCTCTTGGTAGAGATCCTTAAGGTGAGACATCATGTTATACGCTTCCATGTTTTCATGTTGCTTCAAGAGCTCATTGGACATGGCCGATAGCATGAAACACTAGAAATCTGTGGAATCATCCATGTGTTTCATATAGAGGGATAATTCCTCATCACTAGCCTCTTTCCCAAGTGCAACTGGAATAGGCTCTTCCAGCACATACAATTTCCTTTCGTAGTGAAGGATGACATGTAAACACCTCTGCCACTCTTGGAAATTGGTGTCGGTGAGAAGGTTTTACTTCTAGAGTATGGTTCGCAATGATATGTTTGAAGTCATTTTCTTGTCGTTTCTACAAATTAATATGAGAAAAGGTTCAGTACTTTATTACAAAACTGAGACAAAAAAATAAATTAATACTTATTAGTCTCCCACTATTTTATCGAAATCCTATAGCCCTCACCATTTGACATTGGAATATTTTGTTTCCTGAATATTCTAGTGGAAAGGATCCATATTTCCCTTCACATTACCCCAACTATGGTTGGTCAATCAACTTTAAGGGTTTTAGGTAGGCATTCCAAATGCCAACTGCATTAACTCGCAGCTCCTTGATCCGTTGAGTGGACTCCCCAATCCTAAAATCCTTTTATTTTGGATTTCCTCAACCTTTGCCTCCTTGTCACACCAAGTCCTGTTGTGGCAGTAAACCCTTGATGAAAACCAATTCAAGTCAACCCAAAACCTTGAATTATAATTCCCCAATAATTGAAATCACCCCAACTAGGGTTGGTCAAGCACTTTGAAATATGGTTCAATTCTAACCAAGATTATGGAAGGCTATACCGACTTAATATTTCTTTTGTGGGATTTTATCCTTATACGTAAATTTCCAATTTATTATCTTTTACTACATGCTTTTTAATATTAATTGGGATATACTTAAGTGATTAACCATGTCTAAGATAATATTTACGTATAAGCTGGTTTTATTTTAGTTCCATCTTGCATGATCATTTAATTCATTAATTGTGTGATCATGATAACACACCCACAATATATAAACCATAAAACTGACAGAAATAAAATAAATGGTATGATCATGAGCTTTTTCTATTGGTTATTTTATCTAGCGGTTGATAAACTAACCCAAGACCTAGGGGAGAAACACCTTGAACCTTTCAGGTTCGTGTTTACAGCTTTCCACATGTCCACCTTTGTATCTCCTTGGATTGGTTTCACCTTGGCTCCTAACTTGAGCCGCCTCCACTAGGTTGGGAGCTCCATCCATTACATATGCATTTATCTCACATGCAGGTGAGGGTTAAAAATGGGTTTTTACAGAAAAAAAGTCCTTGGGCATGCAGGCCCTACATATTAAGGAGGAAAAGGCTCGCAGTCCAACAAATTTAATTTAAATAAATAAATTAAAAGAAACCATTCACATACAAAGGTCTCGG
This sequence comes from Viscum album, assembly GCA_963277665.1. Classification (NCBI taxonomy): domain Eukaryota; kingdom Viridiplantae; phylum Streptophyta; class Magnoliopsida; order Santalales; family Viscaceae; genus Viscum; species Viscum album. The sequence goes on from OY728127.1 coordinate 1,305,263,222, forward strand.
TCTAGCTCATTATCATCCATACATGCAATGATATTTACTCATAAATAAAACTAGTATCCAATCCTTTAATCGTTATTATTTAAGATAAATCACGCATGAATCAATTAATTATCTTTAATTAATCAACCCTTTTATCTTAAACCCTTTTCTGAACTTCCTTGAGATTCTCATCCATCATAATTTTAAACAAATAAATTCATTTAAAATAATCCTTGTACGTAACTTGTACATTGGAGGCAACCCGGTGAATTCCCATTTATTATGCATATGTTAAATTAATACCATATATATAAAACACCTATCAAGTGGTGTGCCTCAGCTTTACGCATGCACTATGGTACACGTCTCAAGGGTTTGTATAATATAATAATAAATTTTAATAAATCTGCATAATTTGGGTGAGTAAACAGTGTGTAGTTCTGACTACACTGCGTGTACTTTTCTTCACCGTCCATCCGAAGTACATGCCCAGGGACATGGCGTGTTAATGTAATTCGTAAATTTTTGGAGTACATGGAGTGTACAGTGGGAAACACGTCGTGTAGTTTCCGCGTTACACGGTTTCCAGCTAGGCAGGCTATGTACGGGGTACACGGTCCAACCCTAACCTGAAGGGACTACACGTCGTGTTTTGTTGGACCACATGACGTGTAATCCGGAAACCGTGTTCCACCTGTTCCTGGTCAACACACAATGTCATAACTAAATTAGATAGGATCAATACACTGTTTGATTTGGTAGACAAGTCCTATTCATGAACCTAAACTACACAGAGTGTACTTCTGAATAAATGTCGTGTATTCTAGTGTTGTACGGCCAGAAACATTTGGCTCCTCCAGATGAGTTCCTCTATTTTATTTTAATAAAAATTAAATGGAAAATTTTGTTTCTATGAGGTAAATGAGAAACGAGGGAGGAGGAACAGATCTCGAAATTCATATTTCCAAAATGATTAAACATGAATTGAAATAACTAAATTATTAAATGCATAAATCACCAATGAAAAACTAAATAATTATAATCAACGATATGACCGCTCTAATACCACTTGTAGGTTTCAGGTGCAACGGAAGTGCATTGGTGGGTTTACCCAACTTTAATTTTAGCTTTAAACAACGTTCAATATTAGATCTGTCATGATATAAAACGCCAGATCTTTGGAATAGAACAAAGAATGAAAAATAAAATAATATTCCTGGAACCATAGAGATATGATCATCATATGTTGGTTATAATTAATTTAATTAATTTATAATAATTACCTTGGTGGAATTCTTCCTTCGTCGATGTCTCCGGTCACGATCATGTGATCCATTATTACGTCATAGAATCCAAGTGTATGATTCCTCTAGCAGTGATCCACATGTGTGCCACGTAACTCCAGACGTCACTGAAGGTATCTCTGGGTGTTAGCATGGAAGAACATTTTCTTGCGATGTCTGCCTTTGATCACCTTGGTCTCTCAGTCTTGAGAGTGTTCTTGGAGGAAGGAGTTCTTTCGTCCTTGAAAGAATTCTCCAGAATTGTTGTGCACAATGATTGGTTGGTTAAGTATTGGGGTTGTGGGGATATTTATAATTGGGTTTAAGGTTATATAGTTATGACAATAAATAAACACGTTACGCATTTTATTTATTTAATTAACTCTTATTGAAACCCCATGTCGAATTATTAATTCCTTGACATGCGCCCACGCTAATTATAATTAATATCATTTAATAAAACAATATTATATCCTCAAGATCTTGCCTGAAAAAACTACACAGTGTGTACTCGTTTTCCATAAAACTACACGGTGTGTACTTTTATTTTCACTTTCCTTTATTTCCTCCACCACATTTATTAGTCCATGAGTAATGGCTATTTATTTCTTAAATAAACATAACTGCATTACTCGCTAATAAATGTATTATTTCGCCCACAATATATTCTATTGAATAACTAGTGTCGAAATAAATGCGATCAGGCATCCTTAAATAATTATTAAACCACAATCGGGAATAATATTTATTTAACTTGTTAAATTAATATTTAACTGAGATACATGGACACACTTAGTGTGTGACTCTCTAGGCCTCTTTCTCAGTGGCATTAGGCGGAGCCTACCTAAAGTCCAAGGTTAGCATCTAGAAACACACCAAGGAACCCATAGAGAAAGAAGTTAACACTGCAATGAAGTGTCACCTCATACAAACACTTACCATGTAATATAATCCTTTTGTCACGATATCTCAAATCAAGTAGGTTGCATGCTAGTGTCATCAACTCACATACTCAATTATTCTTTCTTTGAATTTTCGGAATTGAACTCGCCCATACTTTACCATTTCCATGGATTTATTTAGGTTATATCAATTCCATCAAAGAGCCTGATATATCTACTTCCGTTATGGAACAGAAGGGAAAAATCCTTTCTCTCAATATCTATTAATGCGGTATTACTTGTGACGCACCAAACGTATCCTACCTCACTGTGAACACTATTTCATCACATTTTTTGTCAATACATCTAAGTGCACGAGTTTTAATAACCATTAATAATAATCTTAAAGTCTAAGGACCAATACACAGGTCCGTAGATAGGAACATCCAATGACACTATGAAATGTGGATTTCCTACTATCGGGTCTCATTCTCATAATATCCACCTGGATATTACCAAGGGTGGACACCATGAGAAGGTGCCTCAATGTTTTATGAGTCCTCACCCCTAATGGCCTGTATTATTTGTGTCCCTCAAATAACATCATCCGGCCATAGAACATATATTCAAGAACAGTGTTATGGAACTTCTAGGTTCTCATCATAGTAGGGATCCGCTATGACCCATTAATGCAACAGATGACCTTAGGACATTATCACATGCATTTTCACAAAGATGAACAATCAAGATTTGATAAGGCATTTATTAATTAATAAAGTACAAAGTAGTTGGTTCTAGGCCACCAACTCCAACAAAATCATGAACAAGTGACTCTAACAACATCATGTTTTTTGCTTTAGTGTATATATCTAAACCCACCTTATTTAATTCATATACCTATAGAGGATTCATTAAATATTATTTTTCGTACATAAAATTGGTCTTAAGATTAAATCTAAAATCCCATTTCCAATCAAAATTTCATCAACCCAAAATAATTCTTCAAAATAATTCACACCACGTTCTAGGATTAATCTTCTATCTTTGACTCACTAAGAATCATCTCCCTTGATACCATTTATATTTGATCAAATATTCTTGTCTTTAACCATTATATGAAACAAATAGTATCAGAATCCAATTCTTTTTTCATTTCACTCTATCTTTTTTCTTTTAAAAAAATTCCTCCTTTTTAATTCCTTTTTAAGAAGCGCTTTTTTTAAAAAAAAACTTATTGGAAGGATAATTGTTTTCATAAAATTATTGTTCTAATAATAATATACCCTAAAATAGATACAAAAAATCAAATATGTTTTAAAAACTGATCGACTTCAAATCTCTAAGAGAACTTTGTAGTTTTTAAGCACTAATAAAAACTCATGCATTAGTCTTTATGGGTTTGGGTCTCCATGTGAGTTAATAACAATATCCATGAAAGTTTGGGATCGATCCACATATACATGAATTTTAATTTTCTGGGTGAGGTGAATGAAATGAGGTTGATATTCCAATTTTCTTAACTAACAAGTCTTTATACTTTGAAAATAATTCTTCATTAACCAAATATCTATCCAATATTTCTGAAAATATCCCCCCCCCCATCCATGTAAAGTTACCCCCAATAAGGTTTAATTAGAAAAATAACTGAAATAAATGAAATAAATTACATCATAAAGTTGGAATTGGGGTTTGAAAAACACTAATATTTTTCCACTTATGAAATCATGTTGAAGTCTCCTCCAATAATCCAATATCCTAACATGTTGGAATTAATGATGGATAGATCCCCCTTATAGTTGAATTTATTCAACTCTAAATAAAATTTCATAAATTATTGTCCAAGGAAATTGAAATTTAGTATTAGTATTCATAAAATTTAAGTGTATCACCTGATCAAATTCTTATAAAACCTTCCCATTTAACTAATTATTCCAAAAAATATAAATCTTACTAGAATAATTAGAGATTGAAAACACCTATTGAAGATTCTACACAAATCCTTGAATTTTTTTAAATTAAAAAATAACTCTATAATATAAAAAATTTCCAAATATTTTTTAAGTGTATTCTTTTTAAGTCAATTGAATTAAATAATAGTCTTATTATATTTTAAGTAAAAACCATCAATATTGATAGATGATTTAATCACTTTTTAATATGATTAAAGCTTTGGGTAGCTAAGTGAGGAGATAAATCATTGAGAACTTCTTTCCCTTTATGAAACACCCCATGATTTAGTATATTGATCTTGGAATTATATATTATTTAACACATCCCATAATTCTTACTCTCCTCTTGAAAAATAAAAATTTTTGGATCATATTTGTACTCAAAGTAGTGAAGTTCTGAGTTAAGAAATGGGTTTGAAGTTATGATAACTCTACTAAGAAAACCCATTACCTCCTCATTCGCATGTCTGCATCTTCACCAAAAAATGTTTATAAATACATATCTACCTTCTCTTGATAATTTTAAAAAAAAACTAAGATTTTATCCTCTCAAGGATAAATATTAACTTAAAACAAATCAGTATATGGTAAAACGATATTTCTCTCTATACTTACTGATCCATCTTCCTTCACCAAGTAAGGGTAACCAACCTTCCACCTCATGTCATCGAAATTTGAAAATGTATATTTATTCTACTATCCAACTAGGTTATTCATATTATATATTTTAAATAGATTAATCTATTTCTCCCTTTAAAAAATGCTTTCCCTCTTATTTTTCTTTATAGTCCCAAAGGACTAGGGATCACTACTGAAAAACTATTAACCCTTATCCTTTAATGAAATATTTTTCCTCTAAACCAATTTTTTGGGTCTCTCCTACTCCCTAGATACTTTTCTATATATATTAATGGAATTCATTGATTGGTTGAAATATTTTCATAATATTTTCACATTTTCAAAATGAATACTCAATTAAAATCTATATTCCCCATGCTAAATAAAAATTAAAGGGTTTTATAGTTTTGAAATGTCTACCTATATACACACTCTATCCACTAAAAGATTAGAAAAATATGATCATTATTGAGTCTAACTTGATCAATATCCATATTATTGAATATTTTATTATGAATAAAACACACTCACCCTAATAGAAAGAAAATAAAACATAGAATATTTACTTTTTTAATCAATTTTATTTATATCTATGGGAATAAGGGAGGATTTTCACAATAGATAGAAACTATAAAATTGATGTAAAACCCCAACCATTATAGATATAATTCATTTCTGGACTTTAAAATAAAAATGAAAAATGGAATGGGTCTGTTACACCATTAAAAAATCAATTCAAAAAACAAAAAAAAATAACCTCATTTACTTGAATTTACCATTTCCTATCCAATAAAAACTTCCCTAAAGGGCCTTAGTAAATATGGAAATTGAGTAATTTTAAGTTGTTCTTGAAATTTTCAATAGGTAAAAAAAATTCCAACCTATCTTCTAGATTTACCTATGTAGAAATATTATATATGAAATTTTAATCATTCACTAGAATTTCATAAATTAAATTCAATTGAATCTCAATATTATTTGACCACTCATGATACAGTGGGTTCTTTTCCAAGGATAAATCACCTTCAACTATCATATAATCTAATAAATATTTGAACCTGTAAACTCAGTCTATCAATATATTTTTTCATAAACATACCTTTATTCACTCCTATTAAAGAAATAAACTCATCTTTATTAGTAGATAAATAAATATTAAATTTTAATATAATTTTCCATATGATATCTCTACTAAAAAGTGTAAAAAATGAAGCACAAAAAAGACCTCATTCTGATAATATCTTTTCTATATTTTAATTAGGTGTAACTTAGTACACCACCACCAGCACCTTTAGTCTCATAAACCAAAACATTAATCTATCATGACACTAAAATACCTTATAATCCACTTGTAAACCTCCCTATGATTCTTCATAAGAAATATCATACATATTTTTCCTACATCGATAACATGATCCAATTAAAACTAGTAAAACCCATGGTAGATATTAGACTTCCAATAGTATGAAATTATAGAAATTTTCTCATATATATCATATTAGTATCTATGTCAGGTAAAGAGTCATAATTAAATTTAAAATGTGTTACTAATTTTTTACTAACTAGTTTATACTTCTAAATTTAAAAATATTTTAAAACATTCATAATATATTTATTTTTTAGAAACATAAAATCATACTACCTTCATGTCCCTCTAGATATCCATGTCATGTATCCTCTTTATCAATCCCAAATATATCATTTCAAATTCATTTTACAACTAATATTTAAGTTTATCAATCTCGGTCCTTTTATTTATTATAATCATAATATCATAAACATATATCAATATATAGATAAAACAATCATATGAAAATATTTTAAATAAATTTAATTATCAAATTGGTTATGGTGAAATTCCTAAGATTCCATAAATGAACAAAACCTCATATACTATTACCTTGGATACTATTTTAACCCATATAAAAAATAAACAAGAATACATGAACCTCCTTATAAGAAATGAAAAAACCTTATATTATTTTGTATAAATTTGATCCTCTAAATTTTTATGAATAAACATCATTTTGACATCAATATGATCCACCCCAATATAAATAATACCCCCTATTAACAGTTGAACTCAAATGGTTTTGTGATTCATATTTGGTAAAAATACCTAATGAAATTTGATTTATCATTTTGTGAAAAACATTTTTCCAATAGTATACCTTAAACCCTGATAAATTAAATCTTGGTATTCCATCATTCTTCTTGAAGACCTGCTTACATCCAATGTCTCTAAATCCTCTATATAGTAGTACAATATCCCAAGAATAATTCTTTTATTGTGTATACATCTCCTCAATTCTATAAATTAACTAATATTATCCCTCTATGTTTTGAACTACCTCTTTATATGATTGAGTTTCATAAAATTCAATATTATTTACTACTAACAATGAAAAAACTATATGGTTAGTTTCATAAATCCAATAATTGTCTATATACCTATCTATTTATGTTCCCATACATTTTATAAAGATAAATTAGATGAATGAATTTATTTTTCATGTTGAATTTGTATTCAATAGTTTTTTTAAAATTCAAGCACACTAGATTTGAAATATATTTTTGATATTGTTATAATCAAGGTATATTGATCATCATTTTAGATTTGTTACCTGAGTTCATAAATACTCATGCTTGATGGATTTGATACTCATAAGGGGGTGAAATGAACATGAGAGACTTATATTTTCCTTACATGATCATCTGAATCTATCATAGATAATATAACTTGGATAATATCATAATGAATATTATATGAAGTGAGTTTTCATAGGGAGAAGATTATTGTATATTCTAGTATCATCTATGGGATGACTATGGAAGGAGATTAAAAGTTATATATGGAAAATAAGAAGATGTTACAGATTATTATATTCTATGGTTGTCCCATGGATAAGATTCATGAAGGGTTCTATGGAGCTATTTTAGAAGACAGTCACTGAATAACATATTCCTTGACTAACTTATAAAAATCCCTTATATGGATAATATGGGTAATCACATGGAGTATGAATACTAAGATATATATTTTGACTCCTATTGATGATCAAGGAAATTTCCATTAGCTAAAATAATTTTTGATCACTAAGGGGTGGAAATATCCCACAAACATTATCCAAACTAATGGGGTTGTGGAATGAACATTTGAATTGAGTGGGATATTGATTTTACCTATGATCAATAATTCATGGAACATTAATATATTTAATATGTATATATTTTGAATTTTTGGATTTTATTTACTCTTAAGGAGGTAGACTTGTGATTTATATGGATATTGACACATATCATGCTTATCACTTGGATGATGAATAAAGAAGATGAATCTTGAAGTTAAAATAAAAAGGATTAAGGAGATACTTTATCAGCATGATGGATATTATATAAAATTATAGATTCTTATTGAAAAAAACAAAAGTATATACTTGAATTTGAGTGTCAGGGAATGAATAAAGAGGATCTTTTTTTGTGGTTCAGTTTGGTTTGTTATAAAATCATTATCTTGAAGAGTGTAACATATTATAGATGCTATATAAGAATAGAGAATATGAAAATACTTTGAATTGATGTAATCTAGTGAAATATTATGTTGTTGGGAATTATAGTGAAATGTCTCAATGTCACTCTCTGATTCGGATCTAAAGTATTTTATTAAAAACGGCCATTAATGCATCACCCCACAATGAGGATGAGGTAACCCAAGCATTTTATACATAAAAAGTATATCAATTTAGATAAATATTCAAAACATCACACAATATTACTTTCCCCGGAATTATACAAGTTCGATGTCATTATATACTAGATGAATAATCAACTTATTTCATGAAATATCATTAAAATATCATACAAAATTCTTCTCACATAGTACCCTTGTTATACATGACCTATTTAAAACCTTTTTTCATAACCAAGGGAAAGGAAACATAAGAAATAATGTGCTCATATACTCAATAAGGGTAAACATGGGAGACATTAATTAATGATCATGAGTGAGATAAGCATAAGGGTATGATAAAATGATCATAACTTACAAAAGTTATACTCAATCAGTCAAAGATCATTAATCATGAGTAATATCATAAGGATTTTTCATAAAAAAAATCATAATTTATAAGAGTGTGAAATAATCAATAATCAATCATGACCTATGAGAACATATCATATGAATAAGTCATAAGTTTATGGAATAAACATAAGTATAGAAAATAATTTCCTTAGTCAAGTCTCTCTTAATAGACTATAATAGCAGGAAAAGTTTTATATTCTATTGGGGTCACTTCTTATTTCATCATTTCCTTAGTAAAGGATCAGTACCAAGACTATCATAGTGGAAAGAGTCCCTAACAAAACTAGGTTCACTCCCCATTTCAATTCATATTATCTCATGAGATATAAATATTTAACTAATGAATTCAAGGGATATATAATTCTAATTATTCCCATCACATAATGAAAACCATACATAAGTGTACCACAAGATCATAAAAACATTCATTATTTCATCATAACATAATTAACTCATGGTAAAGTAATGGATTTCATAATGATTTAATCATAAAATAATAATAATCCATTCAGAGAAATAACATGTATGGTATCATTAGAAAATATCCCTAGTGGATCATAATAATCCTTAAATGAGGTTAACATAGATAAAAAATTTCTTTTATAAAATCATTTAAAATATGCTTTTAAAATCAAGATAAAATATCCATTTTATTTTGGTAACTTTTAGAAACTAAAATTCCTAGAAAAATTGGAAAATTATTTTCTTTATAAAACATTTGAAACTTGTAAATTAATATTCATAATAAATTATATACATGATTGTGGGAAAAAATTATGTTGTATACACTGAAAGATAATATTCTTTTCATACTTTTGTAAAAAGTCAAAAGTGAGACACACTGAAAATATTTGAAAATATTACTTTTAATAATTTATAAGGAAAGTAAAATTTAGTAAAAAAAACTTTATAAAACATTTAATTATAGATAAAAACTTATATAAATCATTTTTAATAATATTTACATAGAGGACAAAGATTCTCGACCCAGAAATAAGAAATAAGTTTAGTTATTCTTTAAAAAAAATTCTTGATCATTTTAACTACTAAATAGAATAAAATGATAATAATAACTGAAAATTAAATAAATAAAAAAAGTATAAAAAATATATGAGTTTTAAAGGATGATAATCATATAATTTCCTTCAATATAAATTTTACATAGAAAATCCTGAAAAGAAATGGGATTATAATATAAACCCTTACCGCTTTGGTAACTTTTGAATCATAAAACCCTTGAAATAAATAACATAAAAAATAAATTAAAATATTATTAATATGAATATATTAATGATATAACATGTAAAATAGATATTATATACATCATATTAACACAAATATGTGCATAACATGAAACATGTGTCAACGAAACAATATTGAGATGAAGTGCCCTTACCTCAAGTCTCGTTTTTCTTTATACACATTCAAAACTCCTATATAATAAATATATATCTATTATAAATATATTATATAACCATATTCACACATAAATTACTATATATAAGTCCTTTATAATTTTCAATTACCCTTTTATTGACCATTCTTCATTAAATTGAACATTGGGGTGAAAATGATCTATTTTCCATGCATGTTTCGGTCCAACGGTTTTGGTCCATGAAACTTGGTTATGGTTTAATAATATAAAAAATATAAATAATGTCATAAATATAATATTTATTCTTTATATAAACTTTTATAACCATTCATATAGTTTGGTTATGAAAAATTAATTACATCACTTCGTGGAGACGGTAATTCGTACGTACGCAAGATCAATGTTTTTATTTTTCGATTAATGTGATGAAATATAGGTAAAAAACAATTTATCTTTCTAAAGTAATAATAATATCATAAATATCATATATATTCATTAAATATACTCGTATGACCATCCATGTATGATAGACATGAAAAATTAATCACATCACCTTATGGATGTGGTAGTCCACACGTACGCAAGAACAAAGTTATCATTTATCATATGATGGAAATGAGGTATAAAATTGTTATATAATTAAAATAAAAAATATTATAGTAATGATACATACTTAATAATTTTAATATGGTTATATAATATTTTTATGAGGTTAATAAAGAAATAACCTCAAAATAGATCAGTAAAGACAATTACCTCTTCTTTGGGAAACCTCCTTTGGCTTACACCTTAATCCTTCAAAGGTTGGTATTTTGGGAAGACCAGAAGTGCTATGACATGGGGAATTAAGTTAGTAAGATATTTGGGTAGGTATTATCCAATATTTAGTTCTCAATGTTAATAAATAATTTAAGAGGGGATGTTCCCATTTATAAGTGAGGTGGGTGGAAAACTTGTATACTTAAAACATTAAAATATAATAATGTCACTCTCATGGGAAAGTGTCTCCAAATTTCAAAAGAATATAAAATAATAAGGTGAATTTTAAAATATAATGAACCAATAAAATTAAATAAATTATTTTTTGATATTTTAAACCTTATCACTTAGTTTAACCCCTCTTTTAATTAACCCTTACCATGGTGACAAGATTTTTACCACAGTTATTATTAATTATGGATAAAAATTAAGTTGAACTTATTAAATAATATTAATTATGATGATTAAAAATATGGATTAAATTTTATAATATAATATTCCTATAATTTTTAGAAATTAATTTTAATATCCTTGTATAAAATGAGTAAAACCATTTTTATGGAAATAAATATTTTTAAGCATAAAAATGGTTTTATTCTCATCACTTTCCTAGTAACAACCATTAGATGAATTTTAATATAAATTATTGAATAAATAATCTAAAAAACACATTAAAATACGTCATTAATAGTTGTTAATTTAATTTATTAATATAAAAATTCATTGTGCATATAAAAACAGTTTTACAAAAAATAATACTTTTTACCTTCAAATGATTTTATATTCACTTATAACCAATTTATAATAAATTTATGAAAAAAATATTCATTTTTTACATTAAATAATAATATATTTCATCAAAATAATATTTTATTACTGATAAAAATACATAATATATAGAAAAATATAATTTTAAAGTCCCGTGTTTTTTAACTGGGTTAAAATACGAAGGTTTTTGAAATTTTTTCGGTTTATTGATGAGTCATTTTTTTAAACCAAGATTGAGAACATTATTATGAGTGTTGTAACAATTAAATTTGTTATTTTTGGACTTGGGTGAATACATGATAATTTTTATGAGTGTCTCGATAAGTCTCAGGAGCACCAGATCAAGAAAAGTTCACCTTAATAGATCTGCACGGGCTGCGCACAGTTGCGGTCCAACCCATGAAGCTTACCCAGTTTAATATTTTATTTATTTTAATTAAATAATATTAAATGGGATATTTTTTTAAATATAATAATTTATTAATAATAATAATTTTATTATTATTATGGTGTCGTAAATTATTTGGATGTTAATAGATTTTAATTTCATGATTAATGGGGTGTAACATTTATGTAAAATTAATGTGGCTTTTGGTTATCTCAAAGAAACATTTAATTAAATGAGGAGTTTCAGATTTAATGAAGAAGTATTTTTATTAAATAGAAGTTTTGGGTTTATCTAATGATTAAAAAATAATAATATTGGGATTATTATTATTTTAGTTTTATTAAAATAATTATTATCGATAATGGTATTTAAAATTGAGTGTTTTTTTCCCAGAATCATTTCATTTAAAATAGGGAGTTTTGCACATATTAGATAAGTGTTTAATGTGTATAATAATAATAATAAAATGATCATTATTGTTATCCTTTATTATTATTATCATATTAATGGTATTATTATTATTGGTTTTTATGAGTGTAATGATATTCATTAATAATGGTAATGAATTATGGGTTTTATTTAAGTTATTGGTTAGAAATTAAAAGGGAAAAGAAATTCCCTTCTTCTTCTCCCCCTAAGAGGTGCGACGCACCAGCAGGAAGCCCCCATCTCGCACCAGGCCTCCTCCTCTGCGTGGCCTTCTCCCCTCTACCTCCATGGCCGAAGATTTCCCCTACAGCATGAACAACCTCCCTACAGTGTGACCTAGCAGCACGTGACCCCTGGACGGCCTGCGGCAGCAGCGTGTGACCCCCTCCGGGCAATACCACGAAGCGCACGACCCCCCCCCCCCTCCATATAGGTTCTCCATCTGTGGATTATTCCTCAAATTTTATTCTTGAGTTTGGTCCAATCCTTCAAGGTATAATCTTATCTCATGTTGTTCTTCATTGCTTCAGTATTTTCTTCCTTTTCAGTGTCTGATTTGGTTTTAAACTAAACCCTAAGGTTTGGGTTTAATTCGATTTTTGGATTTATTCGGATTCTAGTGTATGTGATTGATGTATCGGGACTCCCTTATTAGTATTCTGGAATCCGCCGCCAAAGGTGAGGCGGATGGGTTCATTTTCGCTCGTCTCCATAATTGGGGTATGGTTTGTTTTTGTTGTTTGGTTATGCACCATCTATCTTGGAGTCTAATATTTTATCTAAGTCCCTAGTATATATTTGTGGGCGCATAAACCTTTCTACATTGGTTATGGTATCTTATTATTGTTTTGGTGATTTTTTAATCAATGTTATAAACAACACGCACATATATATGTATATGTATATATATATATATATGAAGGTGTGTGCACATGTGACTGCAGACTAGTTGTAGATTGGTTGCCGCCATATTTCAAGATACTGAATATTGAATTGGTTCCACCCCGAGGTAGGGTCCCCTTTCTAGTCCTAAACTCTAATAAATGCAATAATAAATTTCTTACTGCACTTTTTTTGGTATTTAAATTTTGGATTGAAGTATTTATATTGAATTCATTTCAAATTTGAATTTATTAAGTTTGATTAAATTGCTAAATGTGATATGTGACGTGTTGATGCACAACTTTGGATGTTATTAAATGATGCTTCCCACGTGAGATAAATTATGACATGACTATGTGTTGGTTTTAATCATGTATTGTTGAATTTCTTAAAGTGACATGATTAAATAATTAAATGATGTTTAGTTTGGGATAAGATAAGATAATTAATTTTGTATATTCATTATGTAATTTGTTACTGTATATAAATAATTAATCAAAGGATTAATTATAATATATTTATTTAGCTGAATGAGATAATTTATTCTGGGATTAATTATGATATGTTGTTCTGGATAAATTGAGATAATTAATGATGGATTAATTACTACCTATTAATGATTTTAAAGGCTATTCAATTATTGAATTGATTAAAGGGTGTGAATAAATTAATTAATTGACATGCATTAATTTAAATGATGAATTGTTAATGCTCAAGGTTATGTACCATGATTTGGATTAAAGATTTTTAATGGTGGGTTTGATTAAGAAATGTTGGAATCAAAATGAGATAATTGATCTAGAAATTAATTGTGATATGTTGTTTGGGATAAATAGAGATATTTTAATGATGGATTAAATGATGTGCTTTTGCAGTTATATTTTTGGATAATTAATTTTGGTAATTAATTATGAAAAGAGATATTATAATGAGATAATTAATTCTGGGAAATTAATTATGGGATGTGATTTGATTTATAGATTAATTAAATTGATGGATTAATTAATGGTAATGTGTACATAGTTAATTGTTGTGTTAACTAATATATTTGGTATATTTAACTAATAGATTAGATTAGTAAAGGAATAAGGATAATTGATTGGTGAATTGATTATCATGTTTTTAGTTAAGGAATTGGGATAATTAAACGTTGAGTTAATTATCTAGTTGACTTGCTTGTGGTTAAGAATAATTAATTATTAATTAATTATTAACTATTGATATGTTGAATGGTTAATTAATTATAGAATTATTTGATGGGAGATTTATGTTGTTAATTAGTTTTTTAATTAATTAACAGATTTGATTAATTAATTTATGAATTAATTAATGGATGGTTTGGGGGTGTTAGACAAGGCATTCTACACAAATGATAAATATATGCATATGACTGATAAATGGGTTTTGAGATAGGTACTGATTCTCCAAATACATATGGGGTACTAGACATGGAGTTATACACCTAGATTGCATGTAAATATTTTTTTGTGGGATCGAGACTGATGCTCCAAATACCCATGGGTTTTGAGACAAGGACTAATGATCCAAATACTCATGAGGGTTTTATACATGATGTTCTACACCCATTAATTGACATTGGAATGTGGGTCTAATTGGTCATACATAAACTGAATTAAATGGTTAAGGAATACTGATGTGATGTAATGAATTGTGAATTGAATATGGAAAATGGTTCAGACCCCAGCACAGCCGAGGCAAGTATTGAGATATGGGTGTCTAGGGGAACCCAGGGATTTATGCGGTTAAGTAAATAATAAAAATTAATGTGTTAAATAGTTTATTTATGAAATATATATGTATAGTTATTTTTTATACTCTTATTACCGACTATGAGACGAAGCAGGTATCTCCATCAGGTGTCCCTTAGGAACCTGGGTGGGTTGTAGTTTATTTATTCAATTCAGATGTTACTTCATTATACCTGCACACAATTTATATTTCATTATCTGGATAGGGCTAGACACTGATGGTGTCGGCCTACTAAGATGTATATCTCACACCCTACTCAGACCTCCATTGCACTGGGGTACCCGAGTAGACCTTTCTTGCTCGTAGAACTATGGACCTTGGACCTTGCTTGTTGTTGCATGCTAGTACCAAGAGATAGAAGCAAAGGACTGAGCTGAGATCAGGATTCTCATGGAGTTTTCCCTTAGGTATTTGAGTCATTTTTTTATTTCTATACTAATATGTAAAACATGTTGTTTTGTTTATTGCTTTTAAATATGTATCAATAACATGTCAGGCATTAATCGGTTATATGAAATATGTCTTCCGCTACTCTGTCAATTATGTATTACTACTTCCGTTATTGATTGTTATTTACTCTGATATACTATTGTGAAACTCTGGTAAGAGGGTATAGTCTCCCTACTACCACCTCCTAAGACCCTCGCTGATAGTCAGTAGCCTCTGGCATACAGGGAGACATGCTTGAGTTCATGTGGTGATCGGTACGTCCATCGGTTCAGGGGTGATCTAGGTCAGGACATTACAATAATACTTTTAAAAATTGATCTTTTAACTTAAAATAATATTATATTTAATATTTAAAATTTAGTACTTATTTCCTAAGAATTAATCAATAATATTTCATTAAATAAAACTTTTATAAATATTTTTCATAATTTAGTTAGTCTTATTCATACCCACTAATCCAACAGTTAGGTGATAGTAGTCACATTTAATACTAATATTTTAATAGAATATTGGTGTTCAATTAAGATCAGTGTTGCATATAAATAAAGCTATCAAACATATAAAATTTAAATAAAAAATATATATCATAAAATATTGGGGTGTTACATTCCACCCCCCCCCCATAATAATTGTTCCCTTAATATTATGTTATTATAATACAAATAAATTAGGATACTTCTGCCTCATCACATATTTCGGTTCCCACATAGCTTCTTTAAATTTATAGTTTAGTCACAAGACTTTTACCAGGTGAGTGATCTTATTCCACAAAACTTTCTCTCTTTGATCCAGAATATCCACTAGTTATTCCTCAAAAGAAATATCATTCTCCAATGGTATAAAGTTGTAGTTCTATACATGTGAAGGATCAGGTATATACTTCCTCAAAAGAGATACATGGAATACATCATGAACTTGGGAGAGGTTTTTTGGGAGTTCCAAACTATAAGGTACCATCCTGTAATGATCAATAATCTTAAAGGGAATAATATATCAAGGTATCATCCTTCCATTCTTTCTAAATCCCATAACCTTCTTCCAAAGAGATATTAGAAGGAATATTATATCACTAACTCTAAACTCAATATCTCACTAATGATTATCATCATTACTTTTCTATCAACTCTGAGCTATCCTAATATAATATTTAATAGATCAAACCTTATCTATTATTTTCTTAGCTAACTCAGATCATAATAGATTTGATTCTCTAACTTCATCCCAACACATTGGATTTTCAAAAAAAAATCCATATATATCTTTATAAGTAGACATATGAATACTCAAGTGAAGGATATTATTGTAATAAAATTTAACTATATGAAGGTGTTAATACCACTACCTTTAAAATTCATATAAAAAGCTGTCAAAATATTTTATAGGGTTTTAATAGTCCTCTTATAGTGACTATATATGTGAGAATGATATGTAGTGCTAAAGTTCTACTCTATATTAAACTTTCTAAAGACCTCTCTAGAACATAAATGTAAACCTAGAATCTATATAAGATACAATTAAATGTGGTACCTCATAAAATATTTCCACCTAAGGTATATCCTATAAATATAATCAAGGGATAAATATTCTCTTATACCAATGAAATGTGTTGATTTCTTAAGGTGATTGACTATAACCCAAATAGAATTATTCCTTTTAGATGACTTGGGGAGTCACACAAAGAAATCCATGGTGATTTTTTCCTATTTATATTATAATGTGGGTAATGGTTATAACATACTCTTATTAATCTATCAATTATATTTAAATTTTTAAAATACCAAGAAAATATATACAAACTCCACAATATACTTTTTCATATTGTCCCACTAGAAATACTCTTTCATATATCTATATAAATTTTTACTTCTATATAAATTTTTACTTAAAATATGAATAGATAATGATGACCTATGAGCATATTCCAATATCTATTTAAAATATATAATTTATGGGACACATAATCAGTTTCTAAACTATATCATTCCATCAGAGTCATTGCTTAACTCAAGAACATTCCTCACCTTCTTCTGGAACTCCACATATTCCTTCTAGGCCTCTTTAATCCTCACATGGATGGATAGTTGAACATTTATCTAAGGAAGATATGGATTTCCCATTTACACATGATTTCAAGATCCGTATTTAACAAATCCATAAGTATTGGATCTCTTTCAATCCCCATCATGGATAAACTAGCATGGTCCTTTTGAATCGAAGCATCAACCTCCTTGTTCACCTTCTTAAGGTGGTAATGTATTGAGTGGTCATAATATTTAATTGGTTATAACCATATTTTTGGAACATATTAAAATCATTATATGTGAATATATAATTTAATATTTTATGATCCATATAAATTCCACACATTTCACCATATAAATAATGTCTCCGTATCTTTAGAGAAAAATTTATCACTTCCAACTCTAAATCATGAGTTAGGTAATTTTGATCATGAAAATATAATTGGTGTGAGGCATAAGATACTACCAAGTTATTCTTCATGAGAACATATCCTAATTACCTCTTTAATTCATCACTTTAGATCACAAACCCTTCTCTACTCTATGGTAATGTGATCACAGGTGCACTGACCAACTTTCTCTTCAATTCCTTGAAATTTTCCTCAAATAAATCTATCTAAAGGAACTTGGCTCCCTTACACAACAACTAGGTTATTGGATTTTATAAACATGATAAATTTCCCAAAAATATATGGTATTATCCAAAAAACACAATAAAACTATAAATTTTGGTCATCGTGGTTGGTTTGGTTCATTTTTCAATAAATTCTATATTTGAGGGATCAACTGATATACACTCACTTGTGATTATATAACCCAAAAATTAAACTTTCTATAGATAAAATTTACACTTTAATTTTTCATAAATCTTATCTATAATTTCCCCAACCCAGGAGCCACTAAATTAGTTCCCTGATCCAGATCACCATATAACCCCAAGCATTCCTCCCCTTATGCCAAATGTTTCTGACTAGAAATGATGGTCTAATAGGTCAAGTGGGAAAATATACCCCCTTTAATAGATTAAACCACAACAAATTACATATAAAATAAAGGAAATAATAAATAATAAACTAGATACATGCATTACCAACCATTTCCCAAATAGGGTACAATTCTAATCAAACAATAAATATCCCATGTCATGCTAATAGTGCCAAAATTGAAGAAAAATACAAAATAAATACTAATAGAAGAATCCCCAAAATGGGTCCAGAATCCAAGTCTATAACACTCATACATTAAATTCCTATTACCAATTCAACACCCATGAATATGCCCCTTTCCCTTTTCCTCACTTGCAACCATGAAATCTGTTTAGGTACCCAATGTCGGCCCAAGCAGGGTGTGAGTATAACTCAGTAGGACACCAGCAAAGGTGTATAAAAAATATCCAGTATAAATAAATATTTCATGTAAGTAATAAATAAATGACAAGATAACCAAAATACAACTTGGGTGGAATTAGTTAACAATATTCACTTTATTAATTTTCATCATTTTTTCCATGGGTTAAGCATTTACATCATTACACTACGGCCTAAGTCGGTCAACTATCATGGATAAGGGAATAAGAAAAGTTCCCTTTCTCACTAGGGATAAAAATTTCATAATAAAATAAATATCACTTACCTTGGATCCCCGGTCCAGGTAGTCACATCATATGAAACCATTAGGGGAATAGAGCCTCCATCCCCTTCCCTAACCCCTGCATTATAGGGGTGGGGTTTAGAGCCTCATTCTAACCCAACCTATGGGAATAGATCTTCAATTACAATAACCCATAACTACCAAGCCATGTGAACATTATTATTTATCCATTTTACACACATATACCATATCACATCCATTCACATTAAATACACAAAACAATTCACATTTCAATTCACATAACAAAAAATCAATATCAAGCCTTAACCTGTTAGCATGTTTACCATTTACAATGCATATACCATTTAACTAATTCCCCTTTTGATACCTTAACCCATATATTATATTCAAAAAATTCCATATATTAACCCATTTCACATAATTCATCAGTTCACATGTATTAGCTTATTTACGCAATTCAATTGCAAACTCTTAAGTCACTTAACACATTCATTTTCTTCCATTTAACCCTTTTTCACATTTTTTTTAAAAAAAATTATGACATTACCAAGGACTATAAACCACAACCATTACTTCTTCTTTATAACTCAAATAACATGTCAATACATTTATCATGGGCTCTATTGCAACACAAATCAAATATATTTTTAACCTTACGATTTTTCATGATCGGGAATGTTGGCACACCCCATGGGTGGCCCTAAATCGATCTAATAAATATCAATACATACCATGGGGATAATGATGGGTTTAATTCATCATTTATCCCACTATTTTACCAAATCTTACCAAAGATATAAAATACATAATAAGAGGGAAGCAATAACACAACCACGCATGCAAAAAGTGACAGTAAGGCTATGGGATATAACATGTAGACTACCTACCTCGAATTCGTAGATGAATGCTCACATAACCTTAGCCTTAGATATAGATTCAAGCACCTTTTGAATCCCAAAACTATTATCCAATGTAAAAAAAGAGGGGTTTAGGGCTTCAAAAGAAGAATAAAGAAACCACAAGCCCTAATTTGGAAAATAGAATAAAGGGGAGCATTAGACTTACCCAAAGATTTGATCTGCACCCAACGGCACTCCTAATAGCCTATAATTGAAGGAGATTGATCCTTGGGAAGTATTGATTGAAATTGTTCCTCACTATGGTTGATAAAGGACAAATGAGTTAATAAATTGGGTGATAATTCTTAAAATACCAATGGGGAAAAAGAGTAAAATCCAACTTTTAATGGGGCGCACGGTTTGGCCACATGATTTTCCAAACTATGCACCAACCATGTGCCAACCTCTATCCAAGAGGTATCCAAGTCATATGGTTACCTAGGGGGCCTCCACAGTTTGAAAAACTATGCACCAACCTTGCAGAATGCCTTTGTCGAAGACCATATAGTTTTTCCTCCCCCTTTCCCAATTTACTTAACCATGCACCCCCTCCTCCTGGATAGCATGGTTTGGGAACACGATTACTAATAACCTTGTGAAAACCATGAAACATGCATAGTATGGCCCAGTTCTCCCTTTTTCATGTTCTAAACCCCCATAACACCCCTGAGACTCCTTATACGTTCAAAAAACAGTTCTTTGAACAAAATAATGAGACTTAAACCAAAACATAAACAATAATGTACCGCAAGAAAGTTAGGGATCTTAAAACCTCCCCACATTATAAATGATCACCCTTAATCCTCATTCCTAAGAATCATTATGCTTTATAGGTAAAGAGAGTGGGCCACTAGGATCATATATCCGACTCTATCGCCCATGTTTCTTCCTAAACATTACCATTCTTCCACAAAACTCAAACCAAAGGTACAGTATTTCCCTACAATACTTTCTCACTGGGATCCATAATATGAATTAGATGCTCCTAAAAGGACACATTATCCTCAAGATCATTATCCTCAACATCAACCACATGAGATGGTTCATAGTGATGCCATCAAATCCATGACACATGAAAAACATTGTGTATGCCTCTATAATGGTATGGAATGGCCAATCAGTATTCCATCGGCTGATCCTCTCCACAATATCAAACAATCTCATGTATTTTGGCACCAACTTACCCTATTTCTAAATCTAATGATGACACAACCTTGGTGACACCTGAAGAAACACACGATCACCCACTATAAACTCAAGAGGTCTATGACATCAATCTAGATACGACTTCTATATACTCTAATCCATTTCCATAGATTTTTTAATCAAATAAACATGTTATGACATCTCCTTCACAATACTCGGCCATAAAAACTATGATTCCCCAACCTCCATCCAACACAATGGTGATCTACATGGTCTACCATATATTCCCTCATATGGTTCTATATTAATAATCTCCTAGTAATTGTTGTTATAGGCTAACTCAAAAATCTCTAAGTTCTTCTCTAACGAGCCACAAAATTCTAGGATGCATTCCCTCAACATGTCCTATGGTGCTTGAATAGTATTCTCTGATTTCCCATCCATCTGCGGGTGGAAATATATACTCAAAAAACACCTAGGTACCAAGAGCCTTCTATAACGCTTACTAAAAGTTTGAATTAAACTTCATATCATGATCTAAAACTATATTTTGTGGTAATATAAGTAATCTCATTGTTTCCTAAACATAAAAATCATCCAACTAATCAATAATGAAAGTCTCTTGAATTGGAAAGAAATAAGCAATATTAGTCAACTGATCCACAACTACCCAGATCATATCATTATTATGATGCATCCTTGAAATAACTGCCATGAAATACATCATTACATCATCCTTTTTCCACTTCATAATGGGAAATGATTATAGAAAAATACCTGACCATTGATACTTAGCCTTCACCTAATGACAGGTAATGAATTATGCCACAAAACTTGCAAAAAATTTCTTTATCCCTAGCCACCAATAATTCCTACAAAGATCACAATATAGTTTATTCAAACCAGGATGAACCACCCACCTCGATGCATGAAACTCATGTATCAATTATTCCCAAAAACATTTTGACACAACAACATGACCACGAACATAAACAATTTCACCATCACCAATGGTCAAACCAGAAGGTGACTCTCCACCTTTAAGACTTTCCCTTAAATCCAAAAATTCTGAATTCCCATTATAACATTCCTTGATCTGACTCATAATCATGAACTCAACTACAATGGATACAAGGGTCGTCTGCCCTTGGCCATCCCGCACCTCCAAATTCATTTCAATAGACAACATCGTCATTCTCTACATGAAGTTGTATTACTAAACCACTTGGTTTTGAGTCTTTCAACTGAAAGAATCTACAACACTATTCCCCTTTCCAAGAGTGTAAACCATCTCAAATCCAAAATAATTCATTTAATCAACCCATATTAATTTCTGAAGATTCAAATCATGTTGAGAGAAGATGTACTTAAGGATTTTATTATCAGTATACATGGTAAAATTTTCTCCCAATAAGTAGTGTTTACAACACTTTAAATAATAAATCACCATGGCCAACTCAAGCTCATGTGTAGGGTAATTTCATTCATGAGTCCTCAGTTATTGTGACCCATACGCCACAACCTGATTATCCTATATCAACACTTCCCCAATTCCAACACTGGATGCATCACAAAACAAGGTAAACTTCTTACCTGGGTTGGGTAAGTTAGGACTCGGTGTGGTTGTTAACAACCTCTTTAACTCGTGGAAATAATTCTTACATTCCCCAGGATATTAAAACTTAATTCCCTTTTTATTCAAACCTGAAAGTGGCACTACCAAATGAGAGAAGTATTTGATGAACCTTTGATAATAGCCTGCTAAACCCAGAAAAATCCTAACATCTAAAATATTCTTGGGATTCTCATGAGATACAACAACTTTCACTTTCTTTGGATCCACTAAAGAACCTTCATCGGAGATGATGTGACCTAATAAATAAACCCTATTGGTCCAGAAATGAAATTTGGATAGCTTGGAATATAGACTATGCTCTCTTAGTGTACTGAGGATGATGTTATGATCTTTGGAATGATTTTCATGAGTCTTAGAGTACACCAAGATGTAATCAACAAAAACAACCAAAAACTGATCCAGGTAAGGGTGAAATATTCAGTTCATTAGGGCCATAAACATTTCTAATTCATTGGTTAACATGAATGCAAACACAATAAACTCATATAACTATACCTACTCTTAAAGGGAGTATGCAGTAAATCATAAGGTCTCACCATTAGATGATAATACCCTGATCTCATATCAATCTTATAGAACACTGAAGCACCCCTTAACTGGTTAAAAAGATCATTGATTCATGGAAGAGGGTATCAGTTCTTAACCTTCATCTAATTAAGTTTCTGATAATTGACACATAACTGCAATGATCCATTGGCATTCTTGGTAAACAGCACTATAGAACCATAAGGTGACGTACTCAGGTGAATAAACCGCTTCTTTTCAAATTCCTACAACTAAGATATAAGATTTTGGATTTCTTCCATTGTCATTCGATATGGCAGAATGGAAACTGGTTCTGCTCCTGGAAATAACTCTATTGTTGACTCAACATCTCTCTTGGGAAGAATCCCAGATAACTCCTCGGAAAACACATCCTGAAACTGATCCACTATAGGAGGACATGAAATCCTCTTTACTCCCCCATAATCAAGCATAAGACAAGACAATTGGTATGGGATTTCACCCAACTGCTGACAAAATGGCCCTATGTGGCCTACCTAAATGTCCCATTCCCCACAGTGAACATTTTCACTCCCTTCTAGGGATGTAAATGTTACCCTATAGTGGTAATAGTCAATATGGTCCTAGTAAATTACTAGCTAATCTATGCCCAAAATTTAGCTAAAATCTAACATCTCGATTACAAACAATTCCCATTGAAAATGGTACCCACCAACTTCAAGAGCACACCCCATACACTGCCTAATATTCTCTACTTGCACCCCTAACGGTGTATCAATCGACATGACCCCACACAAATGTTCCACTGCTAGACCCAACATAACTATAAGCTGAGAAGAAATAAAATAATATGTGGAACATGTATCGAATAAAGAAATTGAAAGCACAAAATCTACAAGAATTGTACCTCGAATGGTTGATGGTCCAACCTCACCACCACCTCGTGTAGACTGAATTGCATGAAGCAGACCTATCCTTATACTCGGGGCTCTAATCTATGTTCTCGGTGCTATAATACTCTATATATATGTATGCTCTCACCCTGGAGTACCACGTCCTCCATATTGACCAGTATGACTAGTAGAACTCCAAATGCCAACCTAATATGGGGTAACTGACCCCCTTCATACACTCAACATCAGCCTTGATCCCAAATCTATGCCCAATTTTCCCATTTTTTCACACACTAGGCACTCAACTGGTGTCCAGGGATACTGACCATGAATGTGTCCCAACCTACCATACATACATAAAAATACTTGTTCACCACCCTGAGAGGTTGATCCTCTCTTATGAATACCTTGAACACCACTACCTTGGTGAATATTTCCAAAATGACACTTCCTGTCATAGAAAGTATCACCATTGGACCATCCAACTGGAACCATAAACCCACTTCCTAAAGTCTCCCTTAAGTTCCCTTCTAAAATAAGGTCTTGATGCGCCACTTTTTAAAAACTCTTTAAATGGAATATGTTCACTTGAGACTTAATCTCATGTCTAATTCGATCCAAGAAACATCTTTTCATAGCACCCTCATCCCCTGCCAATGTTGGAACAAAGCGATGCAAGTCTATGAAATGGACAGCATATTCCATCACTGATATAGTTACCTAGGTCAAACTTATAAACTCTCCATCTCTCTCCTACCTCAAGGTCCCTATATAGAAATTATCTAGAAAGTTTTCATGAAATTCTTTCCATAACATACCATCAGCCTACTGAGTCTGAACTAGGATATCCCACCAGCACTTTTCCAATCCTCGTGACATGTATGCTCCCAACTTGACTCTATTCTCCACATGAGTCTCTAAGTGATCCAAAATCATCTAGATATACTCTATCTAGAACTTTACTACCACAGGTCCACCATCTCCCGTAAACATTGTAGGGTGCTGCAACTAAAACTCTCTGTTCAAATCACACATACTCAACACAACCTACCCATGTCATATTCCATCATCTGGATAAAACAAGAAAATTTATCATTGAACTTCTCCTCTCCTTGATTACCTTGGGCCAATGGATTTTATTTCTCTACTACTGGTGGTAATTCTTATAAGTATCCTCTTGTCTCCCAACAGGCACACATTGTCATGGTTTCATTTCTCTATAATTCCAAACATGAGACTTAGAACACATAACATAAATCTTCCACAAACAACAAAAAAGAAGGCTCTCCACTAACCATAAACAACCCATTTCTCATAAATTATCCTAATTAATTTCATCACACATAGAACACTACCCTCAACCATAACTATCACGGGTCATGGTTAATATGGGGTAAACCAACTTAAATATTCATGATTCTTTCATTAAAAACCCCTTTTAAACCATTTCCACTTTCACGATGAAAATATTTCTCTTTTAAGTATCCTTTCTATTTCACTATTTATTGCAACCAACATTTTAGCTCATTTACAACCTTTACTTAAGAACCATTCTTTAACAATTCCTTAAAAATCATTCCATTTACCCATTTATATCATCTTTATTATTCATTACTTCCTTAAAATTCTAAGGAATGTGAAATGTATTCTACCCTTCCTGTCCTACACATCCATCCTGTGTGTGACTATCATGATAAATGCCACCTATATCCCTAAGTTCCTATAATAATTCATGTATTCATAGCCTCATTTCATTCTATAAATGAGAAAAATATCATAAAATAGTCACATCACACAATAAGTGAATCCACAAATGGTGAAATATCATTCAACTGTAACAATGCATATCAAGAACAATAATTCCTACCATGGGTACTTGGGTTTTACCTCATACATGGGTTAGCTACTCCCAAGAATGAGCTAATTACCACGGCCCAACACCTTCTAATATCTTGTCTACCATTCCCAAATAGTAAGTCATATAAAAAGCTACTCTGATACAAATTTTAATATCCTCAACCTAGAAGCCACTAAACTGGTTCCCCAGGCTAGGTCACCACATGACCTCAAGAACACCTTATCATACGCCAGAGGATTCCAACTAGTAGCAAGGGTATAATAGGTAAAGTGGGGAGACTATACCCTCTTTAATAGAGTAAACCATAGAAGATAACATATAAAATAAAGTAAATAATAAAAAATTAACTAGATACATGCATTACCCACCATTTCCTAAATAGGGTACAATCATAACCAAATAATAAATATTCCATGTCATGTTAATAGTGACAAAAGTGAATAAAAACAGAAAATAAAGTCTAACATAAGCATCCCCAAAATGGGTCCTAACTCCAACTCTAGAACCCTTATCCATGCACGTCTCATACCCAATTCAACACCCTATCATAGGCTCATTTCCCTTGTCCTGACCTACAAACATGAAATCAACTTGGGTACCCAATGGAGGCCTGAAAAGTGTGTGAGTACAACTTAGTAGACCAAAACTAATAGTGTCTACAAAATATATGATCTAAATAGATATTTCATGAAAGTGCTTTATAAATAAAAAGATAAAAAAAACTCATGTGTCATTTGTTAACAATATTTACTTTAACCATTTATATGATTTGTTCCATGGGTCCGGAATTTACATCATTTACACTATAGCATAAATTGGTCAACTATCATGTGTAAGGGAATAAGTTGGGTTCCCCATATAACTAGGGATAAAAATTTCTTAATCAAATATAGCTCACTTAACTTAGAGCCTCGGTCTAGGTAGTCTCATTATATGCAACTGTTAGGGGCATAAACCCCCAGTCCCCTTCCTGAACCCATGTAATATAATGGTAGGTTTTAGAGCCTCGGTCTAACCTGACTCATGGGAGTAGATCCTTAGGTAAAATACCCCACAAATACCAAGAAATGTTCACATTCTTATTTATCCATTTTCTAAACATATACCATATCACAACCATTCACATTCAATACACAAAATAATTTACATTTCGTATTCACATTACAATAAATCAATATCAAGCCTTCGCCCATTAGCACATTTACCATTTACATTGCATATCCCATTTAACTGGTTTCCCTTTTCATACCTTATCCCATCTAGAATATTCAAAAATTTCCATACATTAATCCATTTTACATAATTCATTAGTTCACATGTATTATCCCATTTACGCAATTCAATTGTAAACTCATAATTCATTTGAGAAATTCACTTTCTTCTATTTAACTATATTCCACATTTTTTCAAACAACCCCTTGTTCCATTACCAATTACTAGACACCACTAACATTAGTGACTCTTTATAACTCAACTAAAATTTCAATAAATTTATCATGGGATCTATTTCAACACAAATCAACTCTATGCTTTACGTTACAATATTTCATGTTTATCAATGTTGGCCCGCCCCATGGGTGGCCCTAAATCGGTTTAATCAATTTCAATGCATCCCATGGGGATCATGAGGGGTTTTATTCATCATTTATCCCACTATTTTACCAAATATTACCAAATTAATCAAATACATAACAAGAGGGAAGCAATATCAAAACCACACATGAAAAAATTTACAATAAGACTATAGGATATAACTTTTAGACCACCTACCTCAAATCTATAGGCGAATGATCACTTAACCTTAGCCTTAAATCTAGATTCAAGAACCCTTTGAATCCCAAACCTAATATCCTCAGTGGATTTTATGGATTCATAAGAAGAAAAATGAAACCACAATCCCGGATGAAAAAATGAGAAACAAGGGGATTGTTATACTTACCCAGAGATTCAATCGGCACCCAATGGCACTCCAAACGGGCTAGAATCAAATAAGATCGATCCATGGGAAGTCTTGGTTGAAATGGTTCATAACATGGGTGATAGAGGATAAATGAGGGAAGAAATTGGGTGAGAATTCTTTAAATCATGAGGGGGGGAAATAGTAAAATATTGTTTTTAATGGGGCGCACAGTTTGGCCACACGGTTTTCCAAACTGTGTGCCAGCCTCTATCCACGAGGGATCCAAGTCGCATGGTAACCTGGGGAACCCACACAGTTTGAAAAATTATGTGCCAACCATGCCTAATTACTCTGTCCAAGCCCATATGGTTTGGACGCCCCCCCCCCCCCCTCACGGTTTACTTAACTGTGCACCCCCTTTTCCTAGATGACATATTTTGGGTGCACAATTACAACTAATCAAGCACTAATCAGGTAACATGCACAGGGTGGACTCATTCTCTCTTATTTCATGTTCTAAACCCAAGTAATTCCCCCAATACTCCATATACATTCATAAAAATTTTCTTTAACCAAAATAAAGAGACTTAAACCAAAACTTAAACAATAATGTACCTTGAGAAAGTCAGGGATCCTACATTATCCTTCCTCAAGGTCTTTGATATAACCCTCAAATGTTATTCAATCTCATCCTTGATCTTGGAATATATAATAATATCATCCATAAATAATACCATAAACTAATCAAGGAAATATAAAAATACTCTATTCATTAAATCCATGAATCTGGTAGGGGCATTGGTAAGTCAAAATGGCATCACTATAGATTCATAATGTAAATACCTTATATGGAATGTTGTATTGGGTATGTCCTCCTTTTTGACCCTCATATAATGATATCCATATTGAATATCAATATTTTATAAATATTTATCTCCTTATAATTGATCAAGTAGATAATTGAAATGGGGTATAGGATACCTGTTCTTAATAATGATCTTGTTAAGTTCCCAATAATCAATGTAAATATGTGTTTCCCTATCATTATTCTTAAAAAAAAGAATAGGTTCACCCCATGGTGATACAGTAGGTTGTATGAATACCTTATTAATATTTTCATGGAGTTTTTTTAATTCCTACAACTCATTTGGGGTAATTATATAAGGATTCATTGAAATAGGTATAGCACCAGGTATGAGTTCAATTGAAAACTCAACTTCACAATTCAGGGTAAGACTAGGAAACTCTTTAGTAAATACACCAGAATATTACTAGAAAATAGGAATATCTTCACTTTTGAGTTTCTACCTATAAATTTCAGATAGATAGCCCTTTAGAATAGGTAATAATCCCATATAATGGAATTATTTTTCATAGGAAGTTCATATTCATCATCTCACCGATATACAATCATTAGTTCGTTCAAAATATGAAATGGGAATTTTCTTCCTTGAAAATTAATATGGGATCTAAATAAATAAATCAAATTCATTCAAAAAATAGCATCCAATTAAAATATAGGTTGAATCAAAATATTTATAGGAAGCATATTCCCACAAAATTCTATTGGATAGGACCTATAGACTTGATATACAATCATTGTACCATTAAGAGCTTTCATCGATAATTCAACATCTAATCATTGGAGTGATGGTGTGGTACATTTATAAATTTAATAAAATATAAAATAGTAGGTATATCCATGATAAAATATGATATTTATAGTTCTATAGTAGATGATAAGT
Organism: Viscum album; assembly: GCA_963277665.1. Lineage (NCBI taxonomy): Eukaryota > Viridiplantae > Streptophyta > Magnoliopsida > Santalales > Viscaceae > Viscum > Viscum album. The sequence continues at coordinate 1,305,293,047 of OY728127.1, forward strand.
TTACCTTTCACAACTTCATTCTCATGCTCAACTTCAAAAGTTTTAATCGCATGATATTTCCCATTATCTCTTGGATTAAGAGGTTGTTGACACCTATTTTCATTATTAACCCTTGGATTCATGTACTGGTTAGAAAAATCACCATACTTATTACAATTATATAATTAGAGTGTGGGTGGTGAATTCATTTGAGCTCTCTCCACATTAATTTTATTGTATTTCCTTTACATCTCCCTATCATTCACTTGCTCAATGGACTTTTTTCTAACATAAAAAATCTTCCATTTCCCTTAAGAAAATTTCCCCCATTCTTAATTACACACTTTTGGTATAAAGGAATATTTATTTTATTTCTCAATGAGTTATATTATTATAATTTCCTCAAAACTTCATATTTATCTTCCTATCAGATCCATGAAAAATATAGTAATCTCCACTCTTTATTAGTACCTTAAGAGTACATCGAATGATTTCTTCATAGCTTCTAAATTACCTTATGGAAAATTATTTTTTGAGACTTGTTTTAAGCCACTGAAGAACTTATCAATTTTTCTTTCAGGTTTAATGTAAAAACAAGAATAATACCTCAAAAGTCTTAAAAAGTTTTCCTCTTGGGTAACAATACATTCATAGTCAAATGTTAAGGATCAATGAACTACCTTTCCGTTTTCATGTGAATATTTTAGAGAATGTACTTATTAAAAAATACCCTCTTAAACTCATATCATTCTAGAGATTAAATTTATTCCACTAACCTCATATTCTTAATAATATTCCTCCATTTATATTCGTCTCCTTCCAAATAATACACTACCAGGACAACTTTTTCATGATCCAAGCACTAGAGAATAGAAAATATCTTTTCAGTGGCACTAATACATTGAATTTCCACTAATAGATCATAGGACCCACTAAAAATAGGTGTATTTTTCCTTATTAAAGACTTAATGGTGTGTCAGTCACTCCTTTTTTCAATTATAATATTATCATGATTCATGGATTGAGAGAGTTTCATGAGAATCACAACATGATGTATTATTCTAGTTCCCATGTCATTTGGTTACTCAAAATATAAATCATTTCATTCTTATCAACATTCATTATTAACATGATTCTTCCTAGTTCCATCCATTAACTAAAACTAAAAATCATAATGTAGGCATCAAGCTACAATAATCATAGTGATAAATCATATAATCATGAAAATCATTCATAATATATCTTAAATTATGACACCTTCTTTCAACCCATGACACTTTAAGTAAATCTAATATCACTATTTATTATCATAGTTTGTTATAGATTTTATCCTCACAATCATCATAATGGTTCATAAAGAGAGTGAAAATTAACTAAGGAATATACTTTGGGAGTGTCAAACAAGTTGTACAACTAGGCCTCTTTGTCATGCATTTCATAAAGATCAAGTTAATAAGAAACCTACATTTTCAAGGTTAATACCCCTGGGTGTATCTATACCAAATCCCGAATCCACTTGTTTTCATCCAAATAGGTATTTCATTTCTAGGAAACTACACAATATCTACTTGACCAAAACATCATGATTTTATCCTTTACTTAAACTTATCTCTAGGGTTTTAACTAATTTTTTCTAATCCTAATATCTAAAAATAACTAAAACCTACTCTGATACCAATTAAGGAAACCAAATAATTTCATAAATAAATATTACATCGGATTAGATGAATATTAAATGTGTCACACAATAATACATGCCCCAGAACCATAAATATTTAATGTATTTAGATACTGGATACATAATCAACTTATTTCATTAAAGATCTTTAACATCTCCCACAAAGTTCTTCACAAATAGTACCCTTATTATACATACCCTATTTAAAATCTTTCTTCATAACCTATGTAAAATGAAACATAAGAAATGGTGAACTAAAATGCTCAGTAAGGGTAAAAATGGGATATATAAATCAATGATAACAAGTGAGCTTAAGATAAGCATAAGGATATGAGAACATGATCATAACTTATGAAATTCATACCCAATATATCAAAGTTCATTAATCCTGAGTCATGGAATAAGTCTTTAATGTAATGAAAGAAATGAGTCCTAAGAATTTGGAATCAGTAGTAATTAATCATGATCCCTTAGAACAATCATAAGTATAGGACAAAAGTTTGTGGCATACACATAAGCAAAGAAAATAATTTCCTTTGTCAAGTCTCACTTCCATGACTATCATAGTGGATAAATTCCCATATTAGATTGGTTTCACTCTCCATTCCATCATTTCTTTAGTGATGGATCACTACCAATACTATCATAGTGGAAAGAGTTTTTGAATGGCTCATTGAGCCATTTCATGTTTTGATAATTAAAAAATATCATATCATGATTAATTATTATTTTCATAAATTTACTTAGTATTGTTTTTAGTTTGTTATTATTTTTTTATTTATACATTTTAATACATTGGAAACTTTACTTGTTTATTATTTTCTTTAGTTTGTTATTATTTATATTATTTATAAGTATTAATACAAGGATAACTTTACTTATTTTATTACTTATAACATAAGTCTTAATTAAGTGTTATATTTAGGTTGTTTACTTATATATTGATTAAGGTATAATTTACATTGATTATAATATAATTTAGTTTGTTATCCTATGTTTCTATTAAATTATACTTAACTTTGATTATATAATATTATTTGTTTTCATAAAATATCTTTATATTTCTTGTTTGATTGGTTATAACATGTTATAAAAGTTTTATATTGATTTACTAAGCTAAAAAATAATTTGGGATATTAAAATATCATTTTTACATGATTTTTAATGTTCCCACATAACTGATTCACATAGCCAATTATTCCACGTATCCAATTCACATGGCTATTTCTCCCATGTAGCTGATTCACATAGTGATTTTCTAGAATCGGTTACCTTCTTTATTTCATACATATCTTTGTCTATAGAACTCAAATTTGACTTATTATTATAGAGTTAGGAATATAAAAAAATTATCTACATTTAATTAGAAATCATAAAACTCTAAATCGATCATTATCATATTTTAAACTAGGATAGAAGGCACTGCATGTTCTCAGTCTAAATTTTTCAATTTTTCAGAACTAATTTTATATTTTATTTTGATGATGAATTGAGATATAGAATTCCAATTAAGGTTATTCTTGATTATATTTAAATATAATGAAATTTTATAAATATAATTTAACTGGAGATAATTCTTATTCTTCCATTTTTTAGGTATTTTTTAAGTTTGAAACTTTATAATTCAAGTTGTCTATAAATTTCTAGAATCACCTATGTGAAATCGGGTATGTGAAACACCTATGTGATTTCACTTATGTAAAATATGGAGAATTAATTACCTTAAATATATTCTATTAAGTAGATTCTCTTACACAGTGAAAACGGCTATGTGAGAATCCTTGATGGATTTTCCTACATGATTTTTTGATTTTCAATAAGATATTAAAAACCTAGAAATATGATCTATTTTACATAATACTTGACATTTAAATTTACTGAATTTTTATTATTAATATAATTAGTATTTTTTGTTCTATAATTAATCATTAATTATATAAAATCCATGAAAATAGGTTTTATGTTTTTTAATGATGAATTAAATATGATTATCATGGGATTAAGTGTGTATTGATATTCACACTAAAAATTATGGAACTTGAAATATTCAAATTCAAACCGAATGAAATATGAAGGGCCAGCCTCAATTGTCATTAAGGGTATTTAAATTATATTAATTCTTATTATTTAATGTTTTATTAAATTATCTAATGAGTTTTATTGTATAGTTTGTATTAATTATATAGGGAATCAATGAAGACTCAAAAGAATATTATTTCTTATTTACACATGAATCATTTTTCTGGAAAATAAGCATGTTCAATGTTGAAATTTGAAGTTAGAATATGAAGAGCTAATATTTCATGATTTATGTGAGTATTCCAAGGAATCTATTATCATATTTTATGGATATATTCATATTATTTTTATTATTTATTATTATAATGAGAGTATTTGTATAGAATGGTTTTTATTTTTACAGTTCATCGAAGATAATTAAAAGTTTCCTACAAATGAATATATTAACATTGGAATTTATAAAGGAGTATTGTAGCTTCTAAAGTGTAGAAAATAGCTATTAATATTTTTTTATAAAATAATTGTGGAATATAGTGAAGATATAGAGACATGACTCTGTTTTTACTCATTTGTGTTGTATAGTTGGAAACTGAGTCTTGATGCATCATTATTCAAATTCTTATTGAAGTAAACTATTGGATGCATGATATTCATTATTTCAAAAAAAAATTAAAGGGACACAACACTACCAGATCCAATCTCTTGTGTCCTCATCGACAATCATTCATTGGGTTATATTTTCTTATTATTTATTTATGGTGTAACTATACAGCCTATATCATCACACTTAGTGCATCTTTCATGGGGTTATACTACCCTAACAAAAGGTATGTTTGGGTTTGGTGTATCCCCTTATAAGACTTGGTTTATTCTATCCCCTTATAAGATCGGGTTCTGCTTAACCCATAAAATAGAAGATGAAAGAACTGCTCCTATAAGATTATTTTTCTAGTCTATCCCCTTATAATATTGGGTTTTTTCTATCCCCTTAGAATATTGGGTTTTTCTTAACTTGTAACATATAAGAGGAAATGATTGCTCCTATAAGAGTCTGAGTTTAGTCTGTCCCCTTATAAGACTGGGTTCCTCTTGACCTGTAACATAGAATAGGTTGGGACTGATCCTATGAAATTTTAGTTTGGTTATACACCTATAAAATATCGGGTTAGGTTTTCCCCTATAAAAATCAGTTTTCATATAAACCTCAAAAAGGAAAGAGGTTAGGATTGAGCCTCTAAAAGTCTAGGTTGGGTCTTCTCCTATAAAAGTTTGGGTTTTTATCTGAACCTGTAAAAGATAATGGGATTGGGTTAAGCCTCTAGGTGTGAAAAAGGTAGATATAAATAGTTATCACTCTCCTTCAAAATTCATATACTATAGTGGGTTCCATCTCTTTTAGTTTTTTAAAGGGTTGAATAGTTGACTTTGATCATTTAGATCAGAACCACTATAAAATTTAGTATGTTCATCTTTTTATTTCTTGGATTTTATTTTCTCTCTTTTATTATAGTGGTGTGGTTGAATTTTTTAATATTTAAACCAATAAATTTATAATAATAAATTTTAAACTTTGATTAATTTTTAAAGAAATAAAATTCATCCCCCCCCCCCTCTTTTCTATTGTCATCACCCCTCTAGGACCTAACAAGAGTCGCGTATTGAACCCAGTTCACTCCCTATTTTAATTAATATTATCTAGAGAGATATTAATATTTACCCAATTCATTTGAGGTCAATATAATTCTAGTCCCACCCATCACATAATTAAAACCATACATGATTATTCCATAAGATCATAAAAACCTTCATCATTTCATCATAGCAAAAATAACTCATGGGAAACAAATGGGATTTATATAGATTTAATAATCATATAATCATAATCCATACAAAGAAATAACATCTATTATATCATTATAACATATCCCCGGTGGATCATAAGAATCCTTAAAAGGATTTTGACATATATAAAAATTATATTTTATAAAAGTATTTAAAATATGTTTTGAAAATCAAGATAAAACATCTATTTTATTTTGGTAACTTTAAAAAACTAAAATTCATGGAAAAATAGGAATATGATTTTATTTGTAAAACCTTTTAAAATTTTAAATTAATCTTCATGATGAGTTAAAGACATGGTAGTGGTAAAATACATTCATGTTGTATATGTTAAAATAGAACAATCTTTTAAAAAATTTGTATAAAGTAAAAAAGTGAGTCATATGGTAAGCATTTTAAAAGATTCCTTTAAATGATTTATAAAGAAAGTAAAAGTTAGTAAAAATAACCTTTATAAAAAAATTAATTATATATAAAAATTTACATAAAACATTTTTTAATAACATATACATGGGGAATAAATATTTATGACCCAAAAAGAAAAAAATAATGTCATATTTTATTAAGAACATTTTTTATGTCATTTTAAGAACCATAGAGAGGAGAATGGTACTAATAAATGAAAATTCTAGAAATAAAAATTGTATAAAAAATATATTTGGTTTAAAGGATAATGATCATATAATTTCCCTCAATGTAAATTTAATATAGACAATCTAGAAAAGAAAGAAGATTGTAACATAAACCCTTACCGCTTTGGTTACTTATGAATCATAAACCCTTTGAAATAAATAAAATAAAATAAAAATTTAAATAACATTAATATGAATATATTAATGATATGATATATAAAATGGAAATTATATTCACCATATAAACACAAATAATTACATAACATAAAACATGTCTTAACAAAACAAAATTGAGATGAAGAACCCATTCCTCAAGTATTGTCTTTCTTTGTACACATTCAAAAATCCTATATAAAAAATATATATCTATTATATATCTATTTAAAAACAATATACATAAATAACCTACTATATATCATTACTTTATGATTTCTAATTACCCTTTTATTAACAATTATTTATTAAAATGAACATTCAAATGAAAACTAGTATGTTTTCGATGCATGTTTTGGTTCGAATATTCTGGTCCTTGCACCTTGTTCATGATTTAATCATATAAAAAATATTAATGATTTAAAAAATATAAAATTTTCCATTATATACAATTTTATAACCATCCATATAAGTGGTTATGAAAAAAAATTACATCAATTCGTGGAGATGGTAGTCCGTACGTACGCTTGGGTAATGTTTTAATTTTCCAAAAAATGGAAAGAAAGAAAGATAAATAATAATATATATTTATAATATCATGATAATATCATAAATTTCATATATATTTATTAAATCCATCCATATGACCATCCATTCATGTAATTCATGAAAAACAAATCACAATGCTTTGTGGAGCTGGTAGTCTACACACACACATGAACGACGTTATCATTTCTCATAGGATGGAAATAAGGTATAACATGGTTGTAAAATTAACATAAAAACAATTAAGTATAGTAATTATACTTATTTTAATCATTTTAATATAGTTATATAATATTTGGAGGAGGATAAGGAAGAAATAAACTCAAAAGAGATCGATAAATATAATTACCTCTTCTTTGGGAACCTGCATTCACTTACACCTTATTCCATAAAAGAATTATATTTTTTGAATACCAAAAGCTCTAGTACATGTATAATAAATTTATGAATATATTTGGGAAGTTATTTTCTGAGATATAGTGCTCAATTTGTTTGAATAAGTAAAGATAGAAGGTGTCAGTTTATAAGTGAGGTGAGTAAAAAACTTGTAAATACTTAAAATATTAAAATATAATAATGTCAATATCATGGGGAAGTGGATACAAATTGAAAAATATTTTAATATGATAAGTATAAGGTTTATATATAGTCAAACAATAAAATCAAATCAAGTGTTTTGTGATATTTTAAACCTTATCTCTTAGGTTAACCCCTCTTTTAACCCTTTTAACTCTTACCATGGTAATAATATTTTTACCATGGTAACTTTTCATTATAGATAATAATTAAGTTCAAAATTATTAAAAAAATATAAATTAATATGATTATAAAAATTTAATACATTTTACCAGATTCAATTCCAAGAAGTGGCATAAATTATTTCTAATATTTTCAAACAAAATGCCTAAAACCCATTTTTGGAGAAAATATATTTTAAGAATAAAAATGATTTTATTCTAATTCATTACCTAGTAAAAATGATTTTATGATTGTTAATATATTTAATTAAATATTTTATTTATAAATTATATTAAAATTAGTTATCAATATTTATTAATTAAATTTATTAATATAAAAATACATTGTGCACATAAAAATAGTTTTCTAAAAAATAACTCTTATGATTTTATCTTCATTTATAATCAATTGATAATCAATATTTAAATAATTATTAATTTTTTAAATTAAATTAAAATATATTTCATAAAAATAATAGTTCTTTAGTGATCAAAAATACATAATATATAGAAAATACAATACTTTGAAAAAATGATCTTTTATCATAAAATGATATTATTTTTAACATTTAAAATTTAGTAGTTATTTCCTATGAATTAATCAGTACTTTTTTATTAAGGAAAACTGTTATAAATATTTTTCATAATTTATTTATTCTTATATATACCCATCAACCAATGGTTGGGTGATAACAATCACATTTAATAATACTATTTCAATAGTATATCACAGTTTGTTTAAGCTCAGTGTTACATATAAAGAAAGCTATAAAACAAATAAACTTTATTTAAATATAAATATATTATAAAATATTGGGGTGTTATAAAGGATAAACTTATGTAGAAATAGAGTGAATTAGAATAATAATTTACTCTCACATAAGATTGAAAACACAATTAATATTCAGTGTGTTATGAAGTGGCTTCTTAGGTAATCATGAGGTATATATTACAACTTTAAGAATGGTTATAAATTTTTAGTGTGGAGTAATATGTGAGAGCTAATGATAATCATCCAAAATGACAACACCATTTCATAATTGAGGATATTATACTATAATAAATTGGTTCATGAAAATCTCATGTGATTCTATCTTAAAGAAAAATATCCCTTACACTGAAATCCTAGTGTCCTCATTATAATGGGTCTTCCAAAGATATTAGAAGATATAAAAGGACACACTGAAATTATCATGTCCATATTGAAATTGAGGAGTGGATTTTATGTATCTAAGAAGAGATATAATCCAGAAATTTTATATATAATTTTGAATGAATACTATTCAATGAAGGATTACATCCTGATGTGATACTCTATATTATGACATGATAATATCCCTCACATCATGATCTAGTTAATTTTATCATATCCAAATATCATATGACCTATATTTTATTGATGAAACAAGGACCTAAATTGATATATATCTTTAGTCTACTAGATTAATTTGACTTAATATTTAATATATATATATATATAACATGGAGGAATATAGGGAAATCTATGACTCAGGGATTCATCATGATTATTTATGGATATATAGAGATGTGATACATATCTATAAATGGATAATTCCCACTACTGTGTAAAGGTTTACTAATCCTATGAGACCAAAGTTAAAATATAATCATTATGGGGTCATTGAGAAAGATAGGTTTACCCAATGAGGTTTGTTCTTGAGATAATAACAAGGGTGCAGACTTGATCAATATTCTGGAGGCACTTGTGATGGGAAGCAAATATTGATTGACTTGTTGACGCATTTATAGATTTATATTATACTTTGAGTTTAATACTATATTCCTAATTTATTCCTTTTTCTTTTTTATGATAAGATGATAATTTTCATAGTGATATCTCAACTATGATTCACTAAGGATTAACCACTCAATAAATAGAGTGAGTGACCTTGTAGAATATTTTGTGTTGTGTGTGTTATATCTATAATAACACTCCTTGTCATCATAATTATTATTTTGATTCTCACATGATATCTAAACTTATTGATAATTTGGGAAAGAATTTTTTGGAAATTTATAAAAGGTAAAAAGGTTCATATTGTACTTTAACCATTGATTCACTCCCCTCCCCCCACCACTCAGTGGCTAGGAATCTCTCTTTTAAGAATGAAAACTAGTTTTTTGATATATCATCTTTATCTTATAAATACTATGTTATCATCCTACATATAATTTTACTATTAATCTTCTCTAGACTACACCATGGTTTGAATAATCCTTAATAGGGGTTTGAAATTGAAACTACGCATTTTGGGTAGCACCCTAATCTAGATTTCTTACATGATCCATAGCATCAATCTTCTGTTCACAAATATTAGACTCATCGAAATTCACATCCATACTAATAATAAATTTAGGAGTCAAATTTTTCTCAGTATACCATAATTTTTACTAATTTACTCATTCCACGTATCTAAAAAATATGTACTTTATAGACTAAGGATAAAGTTAACCTAAAATTATAAAACATAAATTATCAGAAGAATTACCATAATATAAATTTTGATGAGTGATAAAATCATTTTTAGTTTATGGATATCTATTTACCAAATAAAAAATAATTACTAATTTCCTAGAGATAGAATATCTTAGAAAGACCTATATTTACACACATGCAACTCTCTTTTTGTAAAAGTTTCTAACTTATCCTTTTCATTACACTATTCCATTATGGTGTATGTTATAAAATGCAGTGCCTCACTATCCATATGTGTCTATAGAATCCATCAAAAAATTAATTTTTAAATTCTAAATCATTATTGTACTAAGATTTTTAATCTATTTATGGGTATATTTTTCCACCATAGACTTCCATTGCTTAAATTAACTGAACATTTTTTATTTAGATTTTAGAAAATAAACCCATGTCTTTCTAGTTTATTCATAAACAAAAGTTATTAATTAATTTTGACCTCTAAGAGAGCCCACTAAAATTTAACCTTGTAAATATTAATGAATATAATCTATGATTCCTATAGAATATTGATTTATAGTGTTAAACCTTACCATGTGTTTATTTCTAATGACATAAGCCTCAAAAAAATTTAATTTTCTTATAGGAACTAGTAGAAATATTACATAAAGGATAAACCATTTTGTGTTGGTATAAACCACTTCATGGTTTTTTTATGAACATTTATGTAGTTATAGTTATTACATCATGGTTTGGTGCATGGAAACACATGTTTTATAAGATAATACTTAAATTTATTGAATTCTTCCACCTAAGTTGTCATGTTTAGTTATATTGTTATGTTATAATTATTTAAGGGTTTTAAATATATATATTTATTTTTTTAATGTAAAATAGTAATTATAATTATTGATCTATCTATTATAATTAGTTTTAATGTTTCAAACATTTATCAAATGTTTCATTAATTATGGACAAACATTTTAGTTACAATGATTTTATGTTATTGGATATATAAATGGGTTCAAACCTATTGAAATATTACATATAAATGATATGAAAACTCCTAAATATGAAAATCTCTTTATATATAATTTCTCTATATCATTTAATGTAAAGTTACTAGACCATATATAAAAGAAAGTGCATCCCAAGCATTGGGGTATTTTCATAGCCCATGGATACCCTATGAAGAAAGAGACTGTTAAGTGATTATCATTGATCACTATCAAAATCATGTTATAGATCTTGGAAAAACTAGATAAATAGAGAAAAGGTATATATTATTCATTTGTTTCATTCATTCAAAATGAATAGATTTATCCTATGATAAAAAATCATTTTTTATTGTTTCTATTATATTTAGATAAGTAATTTCCCCTACAAAACCCTTGTACGGTATCATATACACTTTTATATCATTTTTATTGAGTTTTTTAAAAGATAAAGAAACTGGGAAAATAGTATTTTCCATGACCATGATGTTTTTTATTAAAAATGGTCTGGTTTCATTGAGATTTTCAAACCATTATGTTTTTTAAGGGAAAAGGGGGTTTGGTTCTATAAAATTTATAATACCACATCACATTTTATTAAAAATGATCAGGGAAAGTGTTTTTAGAAAATAGAGCATAATAAATATGATAATTCTACATTATGGTTTTCCAAATAAACACTTGTGGTTGGTATAGAAATATGATTTCTATATTATATCCATGATGTAACCAGGTGAAACAACATCTAGGTTTCAATAGTACAATTTCTAAAGGCTCTATTCAAAAGGGATTCTCCTAAATAAAATGGTTATGGTTTCCATTGAAAAGAGTTATCATAAGGGAGAAATCACACAGTTGTGTCTTATAAATTTTTTTTAGTTTTTCAAATTTAAAGAAATTTTTTTTTATTAAATTTTCAAAAACCTTCATCATTGTGGGCCCTAAAATCCTAAATCGAATATAATGGTGGTTTATATAATAAAAAAAAATTATAGTAAATATGATATATCTTTAAAGTGTATTTTACATAGTGAATTTATAAAATGATTATAAATTATAAAAAAATGTGAAAAATAAAATTATTTATATTGATTAATGAAATTTTTATAATAAAGTCCTTATTTTAGAATCTTATTTAAATCATTCCAAAATTATTTTTGGTTCATTTGATTTAAATTTTAAATAAAGTAAAATATGTGATATTTAAATTATTTAAATTATTTTCATAATATATGAAATTTTATATGATTATAAATGTTTTCATAAATGTCATATATTTGAAATATAAAGGAGTTCATTCATAATACTGTATAAATTATGAACATAAAATATTTATTTTTAGATAAATGTGAAGCATTCATATTTATTTATGGATTGACTATAAGACCATACCTAAATTATAATTTCTTTATTTATGAAATTTTCATTAATTTTTACCTCATGTCTAGATATCTGAATTGTTAATTTGTTTAGTTTATTCCAAGATTTGTTATTCATGAATATAAGTGTTATATTATTAATGGATGTATTCTTTCATTTAAAGTGATAAACTATTTCTTATCAATGTCATACCAAGCATATAAGATGTCACATGTTATGTATGACATTATATTAAATTGATTTCAACTACGAATCTGGTTTTTTGGGTTATGTGCTTAAAAGAAATGTTTTATTATGATTTATGCATATTAAGTGCTAATATTGTATTGGAATTAAGATCTATCTGGAGTAGGGATCCATGGATAGTGGGACTTGGGTTCAAAATCCTCACTAGCCTGGCATGTTAGGTAATTCATGATATAATATGGTGATATTAAATACCCTTAAGAATACTAAGTTTTGGATTCCTTCTAAACAAAACGCATGTCAAGACCTCGATCATCTAATCAAGTAGGTTCATCCAATGTAGGGTTTCCATGGACTATATTGTGTAAAGAATGGTGGAAATGGATAAACCTAAGAGTTAGATGAAAAAATACCACTATAATATTTGATTCATACTTAATTGGGAATCCTTAAGAATTAGAATAAAAAATAATATATTTTAGTTTATCAATCTTATATATTGGGAAAGAAGTTTTCCACTCAACTATCCAAGATTCATATGTAATGTTATTAACATGATTTTATATTATATATATTCATATATTTTGGTTTCATATGATTATAATACTTTACATGAAAGGGTTTCATTTACATTATACATGGTATGAATTTGGGTATGTGAAAATATAATTGGATTTCATTTTTGGGTAAGTAATAAAAATCATTTGTTGTTTAATGTATTATAAATTAATATGATTTGAACATATTAATTTAGTTATTGGTATAGGATACATAACTAAATCATTAAAAACATAAAAATATAAATGGAATATATGATGTAAAATCCCGTGTTTTTGAATCGGGTTAAAATACGAATGTTTTCGAATTTCTTTTTTTCAGTTTATCAACGGGTAATTTTTTTTAAACTGAGCTCCGGAATTTTATTCCAAGTGTTGGAACACCTAAAGGTGTAATTTTTGGACTTGTTTAATTACCCTATAATTTTATCAGGTGTCCCGATGAGTCTTAGGAGCAACAGATCTGGAAAATTCCACTTTAATGGATATGTGAAGGCAGCGCACAGTTGCGGTCCAACCCATGCAGTTTATCCTGTTTAATAAATTATTTAATTAAATTAAATAAGTTTATATGAGAGATTGTGTTTAATTAAAAGAAATTTTTAATAATAATAATAATGAAGTTATTATTATTATTATTTTGGTTGTTTAATTAAATGAATGATAAAGAATTAATTAAATGATGGTTGAAGAAATTAATGTGGATTTTGGGTTTATCGAAGAACTGTTTTAATTAAATAAAGAGTTTAAAAATTATTAAAGGACTATTTATTATTAAATAGAGGAATGTAATAATAATGTTATTATTATTATTATGTTGTCATAAATTATTTTAATGCTTTGAGATTTTAATTTTATGTTAAAAGAGTGTATCATTTATGAGAATTTAATATGGCTTTTGAGCTTCTCAAAGAAACATTTAATAAAATGAGGAGTTTCAGATTTAATGAAGTGTTGTTAATAAGTAGTGGTGTTGGGTTTATCAAAATTTTGAAAAATAATAATAATGAGATTATTATTATTATATTTTTATGAATGTAATAATTATTATTACTATGGAAATTAAATTAGGTGTTATGGGTTGGAGTTTTTATTATATTAATGATATTGTAATAAATTGGGGGTTTCATAATTAATTATGAAATGTTTATTAAGAGAATAATTAATGGAGAATAATTTTTAATTAAATGGGGTGTATCATTTATTTTAAAATATTTTAATTGGATGTTTAATGAGGTGTAATAGTTATGTGAAATTAATGAGGCTTTGGGTATCTCAAAGAAACGTCTAATTAAATAAGGAGTTTTGTAATTAATAAAGAAGTATTTTTATTTAATAAGAGGAGTTGGGTTTTATATAAGGTTTAATAATAAGAACAATAATAATGTGATTATTATTATTATGGTTTTATGATGGGTTGTTATTATTATTATGAATAATAATAATAATGGGTTTTTTGGGGGGTTTCATTTAATTAAATTAAAGGTCAATAATAATTTAATTAATCACTACAAATTGGAGGTTTTTATTTAATTATTTTGTTTTGAGATAATTAATTAAATAACGATGAGTTGGAGTTTTTAAATTTAATTAAATTGTATTGAGATAATTTAATTAAAAAACATGAATTGGGAATTTATTTAATTAAATTTTGTTAATGAATTTAATTAAATAATGTGTGAATGAGGAGTTTGGAATTATCAAAGTAGGGTAATTTTAAATGGTAATATTAAATGAGGAATAAATGTAGAGTTGGGTTTAATTTAATTAAACCATTTTAAATACAGATATTGGGTTGTGCACGGTTAGTCAAATGGTGCGGGTCATCTGTGCGGTTACCCAGATTCTAAAATGATTTATTTTTATTTTATTTTAAATAAAAGAAATATTTAAGAATAATAATAAGGATATTATTATTATTATTTTATTAATTTGATTGGATGGTTAATGGGGGTTTTCAGAATTAATAGTGAAATATTTATTTAAATAGACTATTAGTTTTTCTTGTGGGTAATTGATATTTTGGGGAGAGAAGATGATGGTAGCACACCACCATACCGGAGGAACAACAAAAACACATGAGGCCCCTCCATTGAGGTGCGCTACACCCCCCCTAGTCTGCTCCTCATCGCGCGATCGAATCCTCCCGGTGTCTTCTTGAATCTTGTCCATCTCTGCGAGGTGAGTCTGTTTGCATTTGTTTTGTGATTTGCTTTGGCTGTTTGGCTCCTCCCTCACCCTTTTTTCTCGACCAAAACTGTAAGGTTTGGGTTTTATTGTGTTTCCTTGTTTCTTTAGTTCTAGGGATGTGGAAGGGGTTCCTCTAGACCCTTTGGTCCGTATTCTGGAATCTACCAACAAAGGAGAGGTAGATGGGTTCGTTTTCGCTTTGCCGTCATGTTTTGGGTAAGGTTATATAACCATGTTATTATTTCACATCATTAAATTAAGGGTTTGATATTTTATATGAGTCCCTGGTACCTAGTTAGAGGTGTGTTGGTCCTTACTTCTTTGATTCTGAGTACCTATTTAATATTTTTAATTTTATTTATATTTTTGAAGGGAGTGTGTGTAAATGTATATATATATATATATAATGTGTGTGCATGTGCGATTGTGGATCAGTTGTGGACTGGTTGCTGCCAAGTATATTAAAGCACTTCGTATTTAAAATGGTGTCACCCTGAGGTTGGGTCCCAAATCCTTAACACTTTATTTAAGAATTATAGCTTCTTTAAATAAATTGAGAATGTGAGTTTCCTTGATTATGATATGTCGATGCATAACACTTTTTATGTTATTAAATAATGTCACCCACGTGAGATAAATGAGGACTTGAACATGTGTTGATTTTAAGCATGTTTTTCTAATTTGGTTAAAGTGATATGATTAAACAGTTAAATGATTTGGATGGGAAGAATGGGTAATAGGGTAATTAATTGTAGAATTAATTAGCAAGTCATGAGTTGTAATAAAAAAGTGTTTTTTACTGATTATTGAGAATATTGAATATTTGACGTGTTCAGAATATATATTGGAAACAGATAATAATTAATGGATGGATTAATTATTACATGTTAAATGGTAAATGGTTAATTAATTGATGATTGGTTAAATAGATAAGATTTAATATATTAATTAATTGTTGAATTAATTAATTTTCATGCATTAAATTAAGATTTTGAATTGATTATTTGTTACGACTGTTGGCCAAGGGTACCTTTTGATGCATATTATTTTTTTCAATGCCTTAAGTTATCTTGGATGAAGTTGTTAAAAAATATGATATGTTGTGTGAGATGGTTGCTAAATATCTGGTCTTTGTTCACCATGTTTTGAGATGATTATAACATACATGTAAATTTTTAATGTCTTAAATGAATCACTAATTGAGTGTACGGGTTCAGACTTGTTAAAGAATTTGGATAATTAAATGTTGAGTTAATTATTTAGTTGTCTTTCTAAGAATAATTAATTCTTAATAAATTATTTACTATTGAGATGTTGAATGGTTAATTGATTGTTGACTTATTTGATGGGTGATTTATATTTTTAATTAGTTGTTGAATTAATTAATGGATTGGATGAATCATTTTATGAATTAATTAAAGGATCGTTTTGGGGTGTTAGACATGGTGTTCTACACCAATGATAAATATATATGTATGATTGATAAACAGGTTGTGAGATAAGGACTGAAGCTCCAAATACTCACGGGGTGCTAGACATGGTGTTCTACACCAATGATAAATATATATGTATGATTGATAAACTGGTTGTGAGACAAGTATTGAAGCTCCAAATACTCATGGGGTGCTTGACATAGCGTTCTACACCCATCTTTCATGAAAATATTCTTTTATGGGTCAGGGACTGATGCTCTAAATACCCACGGGTTGTGAGACAAGGACTGACACTCCAAATACTCACAAGGGTTCTAGACATGATGTTCTACACCCATTAATTGACATTGGACTGTGGGTCCAATTGGTCGTACATGAAATGAATTAATGGTTAATGAAAACTGTTTTGACATAATTATTTGTGAATTAAATATGAGAAATGGTTCATAATTATTAATGAATTGGGTGAATCACTGTTATTGGATAGACCCAGGAGCGAATCACTATTTTAGTGGATGGACTCATTCATAGTATATGAAAGATTAAATTGAATAACTTATGACGTGTTATCCAAGCCCAAGAATAATCTTGGTTTCGGTCTTTACTTTGATTTCTTAGATGGACTTTAGAGAAATCTTTGGTGAGTGAATTATATGGGGGATGTCGGGCTTAGGATGAATCTTTATACTATCATAATTTAATAAGGTTTGAATAATTGAAAAATGAAAATAATTATGTAATGATTGTTGAATATGCAAGAAAAATGTATAATGCACGTTCATACACCAGCTGAGGGCTGAAGAAAGTACTTGGGTATATAGTTACTTTGTACTGCTTACTTTATTTATGCATGATTTCACACGGTTTAAATTATTTATTAAATGTCTTGATTTTGGGTAGACACCGGTGGTCCCGGCCTAATGATATTTATATCTCACACCCTACTCGGGCTGTCATTGCACTAGGGTACCCGAGTAGATTCTATTTGGTTGCAGGATTGTGTTGTCTGCATTTACTTGGAAGATAGGAGAAAAGGATCAAGCGAAATCTTGGAATGCTCGAGGATACCTCCCTTGGGGCTTCGAGTCATTGTTTATTTATTTTTGTAATGAAATTTTCAGAATGATTTTTTGTTCACTGTTTTCCATTTTTGTATCATTAGCATGTCATGCATGCATATGCTGTATTATTGGAATTGTTTATTTTTTTGTACAAGATTTATAAAATCTTCCTTCCGCAACTTTATCATTTATTAGACTGCTTCCACTATTTATTTCCATTGTTTTTTATTTACTCTGATATACCACTGTGTAACTTTGATAAGAGGGTATAGTCTCCCCAATGACTATCCATAGACCATCGCCGCTAGTCAGAAGCCTCTGGTGTACGGGGAGACATTCTTGAGGTCATGTTTTGACCAGTTCGTCCATCGGTTCAAGGGTGATCCGGGTTGGGACATTAAAAAGTGGTATCAAAGGGTTTATTTTCCTTTGTCTTATAGTTTTTGGGTTGGTAGATAGGAGACTAGGAATGTGTCTGCACTTCAGTTATTATCTGTGCTTAGGACTGATCACCCCATGTACGAGGAATGACCAAGTGGTCAGGGATGGGAATTGATGTTTATACTATTAGAGGTTACAGTTGATATGATTTCACCTTGAGTGACTAGTGTATTTTCTGTAGTTTGTTGATTTTGAGAATTTTGAAAAAAATTATTTTCTTAGCCTGTTATGGCAAGGAAGTTTCATACATGCGTCATCTTAGTCACTTAGAGATTCACATGTCATTCATATAACATGCCATGTAGTTGCATTAGTAGGATGCCTGCTATTTTGGATTGTGTTCCTTGGGTGGAATGCCATGTTTTGATCTGGTTTAGAATTCCTCTCTAGATAGCTTGTTTTTGTGATAGATTTAACATGCTTGAGTGATTATATGCCATACTACCTCAGTTATTATCATGTTTTGTTGTTGTTCCATGCTTTTTTGCTATAGCATGTCATTGTGTTATTGCTTATGCTAACATGCTATTGATGTTTTGATATATGAAAGGGATGCTAAAGTTAAAATGTTAAATGAATGTTGATTGTGATAAATGGGAGCCAAATTTTAGTGGTAAGGTGTATGGGCACCTTATCAATTGGTAGATGGCCACCCATGTGTTTGAACCTTATATAACCATATTATGTTTTGAAATGGTTATAAATGTAAAAATACTAAGTTTTGATTGATATGAACTATTGTTTCATTGCTTTTCAAAGAACTTGGATTAAATAAATGAGACCCTTAGAGGTCGCCTTCTTGGTAAAAATGAATTTAGATTCTAAATTTTTAGTTTAAATTTGAATAACACTGAAAGATAAATGATTAAATAGGATGTTTGTGATAGCATGCCTATTTTTTCTATAGGGTGTTGTTTTAAAAACCAAGTGACTTGTTATGAAAAAAAAATTCTTGTGTGTTTGTTGAAATTCATTCAAATATTGAAAGGTTGAAATGAATTAATTAAAATAGATAAAATAAAAAATGGGCTTTTGAATCTTTTGTTTTTTTGGTTTTGTGTGACCAAGAGAGAGGGTCGACATTAATGATCGTAATGGGCTAACCCATGGTATGTAGTTCCCATAGAATGTTCTAGGATATTAAAGTAAGTTTGTCCCACTGCTCGGGAGGACTTCTTGGGACTCTGCTGTTTTGGAACGCCGATAGGTTTATGTTATGGATTTTATAATCAAGGTTTGATGTGGTGATCATGGTTCTTGGAATGTCACACACATGCATTAATGTGTTCTAAAAACATGTGTTGGTGAGTGGCTAATCTTTTCTTGTGACGTCATGGAAAATCCAAAGTTGGGTATTGTTGCATCGTTTTCGATAAACATGTTAGTAGGTGATATAGAGATTTTATAACAGAGTTGTCTGATAATAGTTTGACTAATATTCTTAATGACCTTGGTTTTTCTCTTAGTACTCTCTTATAAATATGACGAGCATGTCCCCTATCTTGACTTCTTCATGGAGACACTAATATAGCATTGGTCTTACTCTGCACTATATTTTAAATGTTGTTGGGCTTTATGAGTGATTTTTATTTGGGTAGTACGAAGGATGTGTTGATTCTTTGGGATATTTTTTTGTGTGTTGTGGAATGGTTTTTTTAAAATATACTTACGATGAATTGAATTGGAAATTTCACCAGAGGTTAGGTAAGGACTTGTTTTACATGCAGATGGTTTTGGATAGTTTTAAAGGAACATCATCAGATAAAGGGTGGAATGGGGTTTTGGGTATGCGATGTCTTTCAAGGGAAGCATGTGAAACTTGTTCTATTGATTGATTTAGATTCAATTGTTTTCATTGACGATCTCCTTCTAATGACCTAAGATATAAGACCTGTTTTTATGTTTAATCTATAAACTGAGCATTGGCTCTAGTTTTAAAGGCTTAGCCATTAGGCTTGTGAAAATTTAAAGGAGTGTTTGGCATTGGGAACACAACATGTCACTTCTAACAAGATCAAATGACCTTGGTCGGTCGTTTTTTTTAGTATTGGTTTATGATGGCTTCTCAGGGACAAGAAGTTTTTAAGATGGGTATATTGTAAAATCTAGTGTTTTTGAATTGGGTTAAAATATGAATGTTTTTAAATTTCTTTATTTCGGTTTATCAAAAGGTCAGTTTTTTTTAAACTGAGCTCTGGAATTTTATTCTGAGTGTTGGAACACCTAAAGGTGTCATTTTTGGACTTGCGTAATTACCCTATAATTTTAGCTGGTGTCCCGATGATTCTTAGGAGCACCGGATTTGTAAAAGTCCACATTAATGGATATGTGAAGGCAGTGCACGGTTGCGGTCCAACCCGTGAAGTTTATCCTGTTTAATAAATTATTTAATTAAATTAAATATTTTTATATAAGAGATTGTGTTTAATTAAAATAAATTTTTAATAATAATAATAATGAAGTTATTATTATTATTGTGTTTGTTTAATTAAATGAATGATAAATAATTAATTAAATGAGGGTCGAATAAATTGATGTGGATTTTGGGTTTATCAAATAACCGTTTTAATTAAATAAAGAGTTACAGAATTATTAAAGGATCGTTTATTATTAAACGGAGCAATGTCCTAATAATAATAATGTTATTATTATTATTATTATGGTGTCATAAATTATTTTAATGCTTTGAGATTTTAATTGCATGTTAAAGGAGTGTATCATTTATGATAATTTAATGTGGCTTTTGAGCTTCTCAAAGAAACATTTAATAAAATGAGGAGTTTCAGATTTAATGAAGCGTTGTTAATAAGTAGTAGTGTTGGGTTTATCAAAAGTTTGAAAATTAATAATAATGAGATTATTATTATTATAGTTTTATGAATGTAATAATTATTATTATTATGGAATTTAAATTAGGGGTTATGGGTTGGATTTTTTATCATATTAATGATATTGTAATAAAGTGGGAGTTTCATAATTAATTATGAAATGTTTATTAAGAGAATAATGAATGGATAAGTGTTTTTAATTAAATGGGGTGTAACATTTATGTTAAAATATTTTAATTGGATGTTTAATGATGTGTAATAGTTATGTGAAATTAATGAGGCTTTGGGTATCTCAAAGAAACGTCTAATTAAATAAAGAGTTTCATAATTAATAAAGAAGTGTTTTTATTTAATAAGAGATGTTGGGTTTTATCTAAGGTTGAATAATAAGAATAATAATAATGCGATTATTATTATTATGAATAATAATAATAATGGGTTTTTTGGGGGGTTTCATTTAATTAAATTAAAGGTCAATAAAAATTTAATTAATTTCTAGGAAGTAGAGTTTTTTATTTAATTATTTTGTGTTGAGATAATTAATTAAATAACTATGAGTTGGAGTTTTTAAATTTAATTAAATTGTGTTGAGTGAATTTAATTAAAAAAACATGAAGTGGGAATTTATTTAATTAAATTTTGTGAATGAATTTAATTAAATAATATGTAAATGAGGATTTGGGTGTTATCAAAGTAGGGTAATTTTAAATGGTAATATTAAATGATGAATAAATGTGTAGTTGGGTTTAATTTAATTAAATCATTTTAAATATAGATATTGGGTTGTGCATGGTTAGTCAAATGGTGCGGGTCAGTTTTGCGGTTACCCAGGTTTTTAAATGATTTATTTTTATTTTATTTTAAATAAAAGAAATATTTAATAATAATAAGTATATTATTGTTATTATTGTATTAATTTTATTGGATGATTAATGGGGGTTTTCAGAATTAATTGTGAAATATTTATTTAAATAGACTATTAGTTTATCTTGAGGGTAATGGATATTTTGGGGAGAGAACATGAGGGTGTCGCACCACCATACGGGAGGAACAACAAAAACGCACGAGGCCCCTCTTTTGAGGTGCGCTACACCCCCCTCGCCGGCTCCTCATCATGCGATCAAATCCTCCCAGTGTCTTCTCGAATCTTGTTCGTCTCGGTGAGGTGAGTCCGTCTACATTTTTTTGTGATTTGCATCGGCCATTTGGCTCCTCCCTTACCCTATTTTCTCAGCCAAAACCCTAAGGTTTGGGTTTTATTGTGTTTCCTTGTTTCTTCGGTTCTAGGGATGTGCAAGGGGCTCCTCTAGACCCGTTGGTCCGTATTCCGGAATTTACTGACAAAGGTGAGGAAGATGGTTTCATTTTTTCTTTGTCGTCATGTTTTGGGTAAGGTTATATAATCGTGCTATTGTTTCACATCATTCAATTAAGGGTTTGATATTTTATATGAGTCCTTGGTACCTAGTTAGAGGTGTGTTGGTCCTTACTGCTTTGATTCTAAGTACCTATTTAATTTTTTGAATTTTATTTATATTGTTTCAGGGAATGCACGTGCGTGCGATTGACGATCAGTTGTGGACTGGTTTTTGCCAAGTATATTAAAGCGCTTTGGATTTAAAATGGTTCCACCCTGAGGTAGGGTCCCAAATCCTTAACATTTTATTTAAGAATTATAGCTTCTTTAAATAAATTGAGAATGTGAGTTTCCTTGATTATGATATGTCGATGCACAACACTTTTGATGTTATTAAATAATGTCACCCACATGAGATAAATGAGAACTTGAACATTTGTTGATTTTAAGCATGTTTTGCTAATTTGGTTAAAGTGATTTGATTAAACAGTTAAATGATTTGGATGGGAAGAATGGGTAATAGGTTAATTAATTGTAGAATTAATTATCAAGTCATGAGTTGTAATAAAATTGTGTTTTTTACTGATTATTGAGAATATTGAATATTTGATGTGTTCAGAATATATATTAGAAACTGGTAATAATTAATGGATGGATTAATTATTACATGTTAAATGGTAAATGGTTAATTAATTGATGATTGGTTAAATAGATAAGATATAATAAATTAATTAATTGTTGAATTAATTAATTTGCATGCATTAAATTAATATTGTGAATTGATTGTTTGTTACGACTATTGGCCAAGGGTACATTTTGATGCGTATTATTTTTTTCAATGGCTTAAGTTGTCTTGGATGGAGTTTTTAAAAAATATAATATGCTATGAGAGATGATTTCTAAATATCTGGGCTTTGTTCAACATGTTTTGAGATGATTATAACATGCATGTAAATTGTTAATGTCCTAAACGAATCACTAATTGAGTGGATTGGTTCAAACTTGTTAAAGAATTTGGATATTTAAATGTTGAGTTAATTATTTAGTTGGCTTGATAAGAATAATTAATTGTTAATTAATTATTTACTATTGATATATTGAATGGTTAATTAATTGGGGAGTTTTTTTATGGGTGATTTATTTTGTTAACTATTTGTTGAATTAATTAACGGATTGGATGAATTAATTAACGGATGGTTTTGGGGTGTTAGACATGGTGTTCTACACCAATGATAAATATATATGTATGATTGATAAATGGGTTGTGAGACAAGGACTGAATCTCCAAATACTCATAGGGTTCTAGACATGGTGTTCTACACCAATGATAAATATATATGTATGATTGATAAACGGGTTGTGAGACAAGGACTGAAGCTCCAAATACTCATGGGGTTCTAGACATGGTGTCATACACCCAAATTGCATGCAAATATTCTTTTATGGGTTATGGACTAATGCTCCAAATACCCATGGGTTGTGAGACAAGGACCGACGCTCCAAATAATCACGAGGGTTCAAGACATGATGTTCTACACCCATTAATTGACATTGGACTGTGGGTCCAATTAGTCGTACATGAAATGAATTAATGGTTAATGAAAACTGTTCTGACACAATGATTTATGAATTGAATGTGAGAAAGGGTTCATAATTATTAATGAATTGGGTGAATCACTGTTATTGGACAGACTAAGGAGCGAATCACTATTTTAGTGGACGGACTCATACATAGTATATGAAAGATTAAATTGAATAACTTATGACGTATTATCCAAGCCAAATAAAAAGCTTGGTTTCAGTATTTACTTTTATTTCTTATATGGACTTTAGATAAATCTATGGTGAGTGACTTATATGGGGGATGTCGGGCTTAGGACAAATCATGAGACTATCGTAATTTAATGAGGTTTGAATAATTGAAAAATGAAAATAATTATGTAATGATTGTTGAGTATGCAAGATAAATGTATAATGCACGTTCGTACACCAGCTGAGGGATGAAGCAGGTACTTGGGTATACAGTTACTTTGTACTGCTTACTTTATTTATGCATGCTTTCACATGGTTTAAATTATTTATTAAATTTATGTATTTTGGGTAGACACCAGTGGTCCCAGCCTACTGAGATTTATATCTCACACCCTACTCAGGCCGCCATTTCACTGGGGTACCCGAGTAGATTCTATTTGGTTGCAGGATTGTGTTGTCTGCATTTACTTGGAAGATAGGAGAAAAGGACCAAACGGAAGCTCGGGATGCTTGAGGATACCACCCTTGGGGATTGGATTCATTGTTTATTTATTTTTGTAATGGAATGTTCAGAATGTTTTTTTGTTCACTATTTTCAATTTTTGTATCATTAGCATGTCATGCATGCATCTGCTGTATAATTGGCGTTGTTTATTTGTTTGTACAAGATTTATAAAATCTGTCTTCTGTAGATTTATAATTTATTAGACTGCTTCCACTATTTATTTCCATTGTTTGTTATTTACTCTGATATACTGTTGTGCAACTCTGATAAGAGGGTATAGTCTCCCCACTAACTATCCACAGACCCTCGCTGCTAGTCGGCAGCCTCTGGCTTACAGGGAGACGTGCTTCAGGTCATGTGGCGACCGGTTCGGCCACCGGTTCTGGGGTGTGCCAAGTCGAGACGTTACACATGATATAATATGGTGATATTAAATACCCATAACAATGTTAATTGTTATACTCATTCCAAAGAAAATACATGTCAAGAACCTGATCATCTAATCGAGTAGTTTCATGCTAAAGTAGGGTGTGCATGGATTATCTTGTGTAATTCATGGTTTAAATGGATAACCATAATAGTTAGGTAACATATTGACATTTTAATCTTTGGTTTATACTTATTTCGGAATCCTTGATAATTAGAATACCAAAGGAATAGATTTTAGTTTATCCATATTATAGATTGGGAAATAAGTTTTCCACTCAACTATCCAAGAGTTATATGTGATATGATTAACATGATTTTATACCAGATATACTCATGGATTTCATTATGAACATTTTTGGTATGATTTATGATAAAATATATATATTATCCCACAAATTGATATGATGTAATTTAAAATAGGTCATTTTTTTAGTGGGATCACATTTAATAAATGTCCTTATTAAATGTTCGTAAAATATGATACTTATCTTATAAGATATTTTGTTGCACATAAAATGGAATCATCATCATAAAAGTGAATTTGGGATCAATTCTTTAAAAAATAGAGTCTTAATGGAATAAAAAATTTTGTTCAGTATAGAAACTTAAGAATTATTGTTAAACATAAGTAAATTTATTTTTGTTAGATTAATTTCATCCAGATTAGCTGACAATTGAATTTTTTTCCATAAGTAAATCTATATGTTTAAAAGAATCATAAGATATATTCCCTATAAGGTTTCAAATTATTTTTTTGAATTAAAGTTGACTAAAGTAAATTTATTCTTCATTCATGTACACAATATAATTGGGTATGCCAATAACTTAACAAGATTGAGGTATCCTTTACAGTTTGATCTGGCTATAAAATTCATTCTACAATTATTGATGGAATGGTTCCAAAAATATAAATGAGTTTGATAAAATTTTACCTAATATCCTTAATTTTTTAATAATAGTTTATAAGAACATGGTATGTTTTGGATATAGTGTTGTGTAGGGGAAGAATAAGGGTAAAATTTTAAGTCAAAAAAATAATTCTTGAGGATATAATAGTTATCCCAAGCCATTGAATCCTAAATGAGTTTTTAGGAAGAATGGAAAATGTTTTTATTATGGAAATAAATTAGAAACATAATTTCTTAAAATATATAAAGGATATTTTAGAAACTCCATGGAGATTCTTTATCATGTATTAATGTTATTGAAATCAATTATTTGATTTTAAAGGGTATATGATACCAAATGTATATTTTGAAATCACTGTAAATATGTAGAAGTATAAAATTAATTAAAGGATTTATGGAGCTCGAAATATGCATTCAAATGATGAATAAAATGGTTGCTACATTTAGGATTTAGATGTAAATGATTACTTCAATGTTTGATGGATCTCAAATAAAGGATGTGTATTTTTATCTCATTTCTCTTATGTGATAAGAGAATTTATTTATAAACAAATAATATGAATAAAATGAGATGATTTCTTTGATACACATGGTTTATGATTCATAAGATTATATAACATATATGAAAATAAGTTAAGGATAAATGTAGTTAAATCTAGGGTAAAATATTTTATTCAAGTTATTAATTAAAATATGAGTCAAAAAGTTCCCACCACCCTTCAATAGCATATTTTAAAGAATAAAATATTCTTTTTTAGATAATACGCTAACCACATAGAAAAATAATATAATATATAGGTTTTAATAATTTATTTGTTAGATGTTTACACTAAGTAAATTAGTGTTGTTGAGGATTTTGAGCCTTTGAATTATATATTTTAGAAAAAATAGAGTTTTTAATTAGATAGTGGGAGTATTTTTGGACTTATATAAGTTAAAAGTTTAAAAAATAAATGATTATACTGGTCTAATTCATAGTTAAAGTCATTTTATATCCTAAATGAGTTTAGGATGGGTTGTTAAAGAAAAATATTAATATAAATATTTACATAAAAATTAGTTTACATACGATTTAAAAGAAATGTTTGAGTAGAAATGTTTCAAGATGATGATAATAATCCTATAAATAGTTTTTTAAGTAGATATAAAAAAATTTAACATCCTAACATTGGATTGTTTGAAGTAAATATGTTTGAATACTAAGTTCAAAGAGTGAGAAATGGGAATTATGGATCTAATATCACCATTATTGAAATAATATTTCTTCATAGATGTTAATCATCAAAGGATTTTTATAGAATTATTTATCATATGTTTATAAATATGTGGAAATAATTATATAGAGATGTAACGAGTTTAACAAAACCCTAAAATTGCACCAAATATATGGCATCTATGGTGGTCTATTATATGAAATATGATTATATGGATGCTTGTGTATGGTTTTTTTGGTATTATTAAAGGATTGTAAGGATATAAAATGTATCATTTTATATAAACAGTAGTCTCCACTTTATCATTTATTCATGTAATATATATATTCATGAAGAGTAATGATAACTGGCCTCTAAAAGTATTACTTTAATTTATCCCTAATTGATGGTTATCGTGAAGTATTATAGGTTATGATGACATGTGAAGATTATCATGGGTTGGATTTCATATGGATATATGAAATTCACTTATGAGGTAAAAAAATTTATGTGTTGGATAACCCACCATGAATACCACATGGAGTGTTATTGTCACGACCCATCCTAGTGGGGCTCATTCCACGACTCCCCAAGCCCGCCTCTAATAGGTAATTGGCTGGTGACTAGCACTGAGTAGGCATATAACTAATATGGGAGGCATTTCCAATGTACTTGTACGCATACACACATCTCCAAGCCCAAAAAATGATGAAATGTAAAAACCACTAAGTAAACAATGCATACATACCACTATATCCCACAACTAGAGTATGAGGGAAGGTAAAGTAAATAAGTCCAGAATACAAGCCCACTAAAAGATTCTGTAAACATAAGTCCATCCTGTAAGAAAAAGGTACTGGGACTACTATTTGAAAGTCGTAGTAACACACCTTAGTTTGTATGGTCTCATAAAGCATCGGTTGGTCCCGGTCCGCCTAGGACTCCATCAAAGGGTCGATTGTCTACACAAGACATGGCATGTGCGGGAAAATACCATATAGTGGTGAGTATAAAAATACTCAGTAGGACACTCTAAAACCACCAAGTAATATAACAAAAAAAATATACAGTCAACTCTACACAAGTATATGTATAAATAACATATAACAAGAATATATGGATATACTCAACCAAGATACATAGTCTAGAGGTAAGTTACAACCAATGCATACCAGCACTAGAAATTTAGCTCGAAGATTCAACAAACCACTCATCTAGGAGAACACACTCCTGGGTCTGATAGAAGTGATGATGTCCATCCAAGAGGTACTTCTCATCAGGACTCTCCATGCGAGAGATATGCTGATAAATATGAATAGATACACAATACAATAGATGAGGATCACAACTAGGTACATGGAGTGATTCCAACAACTCAATCTAGATTAACCTTCCATGTATAGGATCTAAGCCCACTTTGTCTTGGTCATGTTGATACTGAGAAATCCACCAAGGGTATGAAGAATGAATAGAGGATCCTGCTCCAGGCATCTTGGGGGATTCCAACAACTCTATCAAGGAAGTCTTGCTGAAGGGATCATATTCTTATGAGTAGAAAATGATTCATACCAACCTTCATGGAATCAATAAAGGGAACAACCCTAATGAAATTTATCTAGGATACAGAGGACAAGAGAATCAATCCATGTAGAAAGGGTTACACAACATCTAGTAGGGTCACACACGGTGTCCCTTGACCTTAGGTACTACCTGTGTACAATGGCCAGTGTCATTCCAAACCATGTCGTGTATAAGATGGGTACACAGAGTGTAAGGGGGACTACATGATTTATCCTTGTATCTGGGGTCTCACCCATGTACTCCATCCATGTTCTAGTACACAGTGCCATCTCATGTAGTTGTTCCCATGTACTAGTACATGGGGTAACCCATGTAGTTGGTCCAGACCAAGCCGTGTGGGGGAGTACACACTATGTAGAAAACTCATTTACTCCACCCAGTGTCCATGTACTTCCCATGTACACACCAAGTTACATGGTATAGGTCACATGTCGTGTGATCCTTAACCTTCTCCTGAAACCCTAACCGCCAAAATGGGGCCCCACACACCATGTAATCTGGATTACATGTTGTGTGGTTCATGATTCTCTTGAATCACTCGAACATCTACCGCACACCTCCTCTGTTGTTGGACTTCGATCTGTTGATCAATTCATCATGATATTGAATATCTGAGCCCAATGAGTCATTCTATCACCCAAACAATGTGTTTCCTCTTCCGATCTAGTCACAAAATGGATTAAAAAGGGTTGTTCTTTATTCCACTGAAGAACATCAAAGAACGTGGATTTGGGGATTCACCGTCATATGAATAGCTCTATGCCTATCATCACACATCCATCATAAAATGCCAATCCTAGATTTTTTATATCAAATCATTGCTTCAAGAATCATGTGTGTAATGATCGATTGATCAGGATGTGTCGAGTCGCGGGCCAAGAAAGGAACACTTGCGACTAATGATCAATGAGGGAGAAAATCACAAGAATCAAAGAGAGGAACCAACCTTGATTGATGTTCATGTTGATCTCAATACTTCAATATCATAATGAAAATAAAATAATGAAAAAATCTCTAGAACCAAATCCAAATAAACCCACAAATATCATCCCATCCTGCAAGTATGATCGATCCATGGGCTAATTTGTTCATGTATTAGTCTATGTTCATCATAGGAATAAATAACAGGAAAGAAGAAATGAAATAAAAAATCCTACCTGAATTTTGGATCACTCGCTATCAGATATTGTTCATCGCATCATAGTCGTTGGTGAGATCTACCAATAATGGCATTCGTCGATCTCTGATTTGAAGTTCTATAATCACCTGTCGAGAGGATTCTTCATATATCTCTCTCCATGGCCTCTAGAGGATTATAGGGTTATGAACCTCACCCTAGATCTCTTCTAAATGGTTTATTTAAAATAAACATGTCATTGTGTCCCTATGTTGATGAAATAAAAATAAAATATTTTTTTTCTCAATTTATTTTATTCATTTAAAACACCCATGATGACTTTCCGCAATCAACCTACACTGACCAATTTTAGGTTGCACCTAGGGTAAATTCATTATTCTGATTGCAAATGTGTCCTCATATTTCTAATTTGGGCACCCATTTAGATGTTATTAAACTTTTTTAGGAAAACTGTGTGTGCTTTATTTAATATTTTAACATTTTTCAAACAATTGTTCTTGGAAAACTGGGCCTCATATTCGCATGTCTTCTCAGCTTATTGTCTTAAATTTAATCCATATAATATTTAAAAATAATACACAGAAAATCTAGGATATTAAATTCTCTCCACCTTGGGGATTTACGTCCTTTAAAATACAAAACAAATTATACTCAAAAAAAATATGTGGGTGCTGAGTACGAATTTAAGCCTCCCACTCCCATGTTCTCTCTTGGAGACTCTCGTGCTTCCATCAGACATGCACTAGAGGAATCGATCACCCATGAATGGTCCTCTCCTGAAAATCCTTGATCTCCACTGGGTACTCAGCAAAATTCACTCCATCCTTGATGTCCACCTCACCCCAGTTGATGATGTGTGATGGATCATGCATGTACCTCCTCAATTACAAAACAAAAAAGAAATCGTATACCTGGTCTAACTATGGGGGTATAGCTATGTGTTATATCACCTTGATAACTTTATGTCATATTTAAAAAAGACCAATAAACCTCAGAGATAACTTTCCACCTCGACCAAATATTCATAATCTACATCAAGGTGAAACCTGTAGGAACACATAGTCTCCTTCCTTCAACTCTAAAGTCCTTTGACGCCTATTAGCATAAGACATCTAATAGCTCTATGTGCTCCTCATCCAATCCTCTATGATCTTTACTTACTCGGTAGTAGCTCTCACCAACTCTAGTCCCATGAGTGCTAACTCTCTTGGGTCAGTCTAGAAAAGTATTGACCTGCAAGTTATCCCATACAAAGCCTCGAATGGTTTCATATCAATGGTGGAATTGTAGCTGTTATTGTATGAAAACTCCATTAGTGGTAGGTTATCCTCCAACTATGGTAGAAATATAACATGAAATCCCACAACATGTCCTCTAGAACCTGAATGTTCCACTCTATATGGTTGTCTATTTATGGTTGAAATGCCATGATCAAGCATAACTGGGTCCCAAACGCTTCTTGTAATCCCTTCCAAAACCGATATTTAATGCGAGCATCATGATCTGAAAAGATCATTGATGGAACTCTATGGAGTCGAACTATCTCTTACATGTATAGGCATCCAAGGATATCTAGTGAACTATGTTCTCAGATATCTAGGAAGTGGTCTAACTTGGTGAGTCAGTCAATACTCACCCATATGGAATTATGTCCCTTGTATGTACATGGTAAACCCATCATGAAGTCCATCAATATCCCATCCCACTACCATTATGGAACCACAAGGAGTTCGGCCAAACCCGCAGGAACCTGGTGCTCTATAATTCCCCAACCCCAGAAGCTGGGAGCTAGTGCATTATTTTAATACATTGGAATGATTATAAAGAATAAAATACCAAAGAAATAATTATTTTAGTGGTCTTGGAAGACCAGATTACCATAAAAACCCGATTTTTTTCTCAGGTATGGATCCTTTAATTTTTTGTCTAAATATTTACTTTGGACCTAATATAGATTCATAGGGATTTAGAAAAGGTTTTGAGGGTGTATAGGGATTGTTTGGATCTTAGAACACCTCTTTTTTGGGGAAATAGGCCAAGTTCCATGATTTGCACACGATTAGCGCATGGTTAGCCAAACCATGTGGATTTTATTTTTCTAGAAAGTGGCACCTCGCATAGCTTGCGCACGGCCGTGTAGCCAAACCATGCAAACACCCCTTTTTTCCAGGTTCGGACAGAACCATCTTGTGTGGTTTATGCATGTTTTTTCAAATAGTGCGGACAAACTGTGCACAGGCTAAAAACCTATGTAAAATGTCCAAAACACCCTTAATGATCTATTAATCCTTTACCTTCCTCCCTAATCTGAGTTTATGTGGGATTGAACTAGTTCTCTCTCAATTTGGGGGTTTTTGAAGATAAAATCTTGGAATCAAGAGATCTTCTTCATATGGATTCTGATCAAGCTTTCTTTCATCACGTTGGATGCGCAACAGTAAGTAATCGAGTCCCCATTAACCATTCTTCTTCTCTTTCACTCTTGACCTGGATATCGCCATGTGAAAATTTTCACCTTTTCTTATATCTACTCTGATCTGATCCAAATCAATGGATGATATAGGAGGAGGAGAGTGGTACAACCCTAAGGCGGGTGGCCCATAACTCATCCCTAAAGTTCTTTGTTTTTGGAATGTCTATGTGGGGCCCACCAATTTTGTTGGAAACTATTTCTTAAATTAAAATTCCATGATTATACTCATTAGAATTGTATGGTTATGCTCTTTCCAAAAATGTGGTTAGTTTTTAGTGGTTTCACCCATATCTCAATCCGCCTCATGTCGAAGGTTATGACATAATTGGGTTTTTAGTGTTTCGGCATGTTTGAGCCACTGTTCGGGTGTTCCTTTACTTGACCTTTCTAAAGGTGGGTCTCCTTATAATAAATGGCTTGTTATTATTGAGAATTTCATAATGGAATGTACCATGTATTCTTACCACTTCACCCACCTAAGTTAAGTGATTCCAAATGTTTATTATATGTGAAATATGAAATGTGAATTGGAAAGTATACTAAGTATATAACTTAGCCTTATCAAAATAGATTGAATAAAGGTTACATGTCCGTAGAACCCATTTCCATGTTGATGGAAGGTAGCAGAGTAAACCTAAATAATTCAATAAGACTTAATAACCAACTAAGACTTGATTAAATGGTTGCAACGCTACTTGATCTATCCACACTAATGGAAGAGAAGGCTTGGACCAATGTTTTCAAATCTACTTGACCTATCCACACTAATGGAAGGAAATACTTGAACACAATGAATTATTACATGATTTAAATATAAAATAGGAATGGAATGAATCAGGTTCACCTTGGATTCTGATAAGAGAATACATTGGGTCTCGGGAACCCCATTCTGATTCTAGGATACAGTTTTCTTAGGTTGATACCCACCTAGACTCTGGTTCTTGTCTATTCCTTAGATGCTCGGTATACAACTGATGGGCCCCTTTATTTATTATAGGATACCTTGGATACACTCCTTGGATCTAGCACTGACTAGTAGGTTCCATGGTTAAAGACCATAGGGCCCTATCTTTGCTTAGCCCCATTTTACCTTTGTCGATCACCTTGGACTCGGTAGGTGCCTTATTGTGGAATGCCTTGTATTACACTCCTTGGATTACTCTATTACCCCTTATCTTGACTCATATACTACTAAGTTAGCTTTCCCTGAGTTTAAATTACCTTGTTTTTTACCATAGAACTCCCTCACTGGATATCACTGTCTGGTTTCCTTGTTACATCTCGGGACCTTCACTAATTATACTATCACGAGGCGATGTCAGTGTTAGCTATGCCTCACATAAACTATTAACATTAAATGGTAATTGACTAATTAATAAACTGGTTACATGTTCAGACATCAGCCGAGGGCTGAAGCAGGTACTTGGTTATTTAGTTATTTTGTACCACTTGCTTTACTTTACATATATGCTTGTACACTACTATATTCCATTTCACGGGCCGAATGTTATAGACACTGTTTTTGGCAGCCCACTAAGATTTATCTCACACCCTATCCGGGTGTTGTTTGGTACCCAGAGTAGATTACATGGTTTCAGGTGTTGAAAAAGGGAATCATGTAGCTTCCAATACTTGATTGTGTGTTGATAGGATGGATCTTGATAGCAGATGACCGAGTAGGATCTCGGGATTCTTAGAGTAGACTTTGTTTTTTTACCTTGTGGAACATGTTATGATTTTTGTCTTGTATCCATGCTTTCCAGCTTTCTAGTGACATGACATTACATCATCACTATTCTAGCTGATATAGTTATTATTATTTTTGTTTATCTATTCCATCAGTTTGCTTTTTCTATTTATTCATATTGCAGTTGTTGTTTACTATTCATTTATATCCATTCCGCTATGATACACTCTACTAATGAGGGAATAGTCTTCCCATGAACACACCTTAGGCCCTTGCTGCTAGTCGGAAGCCTCTGGCATTCAGGAAGATGTGCTTGAGTCCATATGGCCCACCAGTCTTGGGGAACCTGTTAAGTGGCATCTGGATCTGGGTCATCACAAAGTGGTATCAGGGTTGGTTTATTTTCTTTCTTTACTATTTGGAGATAATATATTGGAGAATTAGAATTCTTGGGACTTGGTCATAAGTTGTTCTTGGGCATCGTGAACCCATGTTCAAGGTAAAATCCAATTTACCCATAATGAAATTTTTGATCTATTTTTTCCTATTACAGTTGATATTATTTCACCGTTGGGTGACTGACATGTTGTGTGGTGTTGTTGATTATCACTCTTTGGGAATTTATTTCATCCATTTCCTGATGATATGAGGGAAAGGAGTGTCGCTACATGCATCATTATAGGCACATAGAATTCACATGTCATGCATATTACCATGTCATATGGGTGCATTTCACTACTTTGCATTACTTGATATGCCTGTAATTATTGTGTGATGTTGTGATAGTTTCTTTTACATGTATTAATTTGGATTTGATTAAGTGATTTCATGTCTCAATTCACAAGGTGTATGGGCCCTCATGGGTTTGTATGAGTAATTTACTGAGTCAATCCATTATGCTATAAGTAAATGGGTGTCATTTTTGTTGATAGGTGTATGGGTACTGATTCATTAGAAATGGATATCCATTATAAAGTAAATCTTGAAATCTAAAATTAATTGCTTTCACATCCTTATCCCACCTTGTCATTTTTATGAAAGTTAAATGAGTGAACCTAAGAATTAACTACAAAATGACATGAAACTTATACTTGAGCACTTACCGATGTCTGAAAATATAAGCCGATAGTTTGGGTAGTATGCCTTGGGTAGTGAGTTTTCTTATATTCATCTTCCATTATTGATGTTGTATCTCAGATTCTATGCTTTTCTAAGGTGTTTTCTTTGCATTTTTAGACCAATGTCGCCATGATGTCCTCATGTTGTTCACCATGAAGGTGGTGAAGACCATGCTCTAGACATGGTGGGCCTTGAGCCGTTAGTATTACTTCCAGGAGTGCCACTTGAGGCGCCGCCTACTGTACCTAATCTGAGCACTAATTCCCAAGTTTGTGATAGTTTCTTACATATGATGTAGTCCATGATTGGTGCTCCACAGGTTTCACCAACGATGGCTGATCTGACCCGCGAGTTCCAGCAGCAGCATCCTCCTACTTTTTCAAAGGATGGAGATTCCTAGGTTGTTTAGTCTTGGCTAGAGGCAATGTTGTTTTTATTTGATCATATGTAAACTCCTCCAGATTGTAGATTCTATCTTGATACATACATGCTTCGGGATTCATCCAATCATTGGTGGGATGTCGTTACCCAGGTTGGACATTATCAGGGCATGTTATGGGTTGACTTCCACACTGCCTTCTATGATCAGTTATTTCCTTGGTCACTGAGAACTGATAGAGCCAGAGAGTTCATGAATCTCAAGCAGGTTTCAATGTTAGTTATGAAATATACATCACATTTCAATGATTTACCGTGATTTTCACCCCTTCTAGCTGGTCATAAGATTTCACATGCTAGACGTTTTGAGGATGGGATCTAGTATTCCATCTAAACTCAGGTGAATTTCTTTCACCTTCCTTCCTTCTCTATAATATTTTATCAGTCCCTTACCACTGATTGTAACCTAAGGGATGGAGCAAGTATTATTTTTAAAGGATCAATGATGTGTCAGGCTAGTATTTCTTCCAGTGGTAGGAAATGTTCCCTTGAGGCTTTTCATTTGGGAAGTGGCATCCAGATTATCCAGTTTGATAGCTCTGTAGTGTGTCATCGTTGTGGAAAACCAGGGCATAAGAATCCATAGTGTGATAGAGACCCTATGGAGTTTCGGGATTGTGGATATGTGGGTCATCTTCGGCACTTTTTCAGGACCTTTCCACTAGCTTCAAGTGGAAAAAGATCAGCTTCATCTCTACCTTCAGGAGCGAGTTCTTTTATGCCACGTCAGGCGAGAAGTTAGAGTAGCACCAGTAGGTCTGGTTAAGGAGGAGGTTTTGGTTGTGGTAGTTAGATCTTTTATCACCAGCATATCCAGTAGATAAGTAAGGATCATGGTAGTCTATCTGTTGCACAGGTCCATGGATCAGGGCAGTTGCATGCCTTACAGCCGATACCTGAGGATCAGGCTGCGGGACCATCTATAGTACGAGGTAATATTCTAGTAGCCTCTACTATTGTCTCTACTTTTTTTGATACAGGTGCTTCAAACTCTTTTATTTATGTATCTATCGTGAAAATTCTTGTACTAGAGTTAAAGTGTCACTATGGTGTAATGACCCTCGATACACCGTTGGTAATACAGATGAAGGGCATACGCTAGTGTAGAGATTGTCCCCTTGAGTTAGGTGGTTACCCCTTCACGTGTAATCTCTTTGTTATAGAGATTATGGGATGAGATACCATTCTCAGGATAGACTGGTTAGTCCACTATCACGCCTTTGTAGACTGCTACCGTCGCAGGGTTTCTTTTAAATCACCAAAAGGAAGTAGTTTTCTTTTCAAAGGCGAGTGGGATGTCCAGGCTAGGAGAGAAAGACCAAAGCATCATGGGATAGGTGGAGTGACCACCTAGATTGAAAATATTTTCATGGTGTATTATGTTTTACTTCAAACTTTTTCCCTCAAATAGTTGATCATTTCAAGGAAGACTTTCCAGATGACTTTTCTGGATTACCTCCTAAGAGAGAGGTAGAGTTTGCAATAGATCTTGTTACAGGATCAGCTTCAATTTTCATTCCTCCATACCGGATGTAACCTATTGATCTTCAAGATCTCAAGCGGTAGATAGAGCACTTAGAGTCCAAATGATTTATATGGACTAGTACATCTTTTTGGGGTCCACTTGTGATTTTCACTAAGAAGGTGGATGGAACCTTACGTTTATGCATGGATTATAAAAGGTTGAACCAGCTTATAGTCAAGATCCAGTATCCACTTCCTTGAATAGATGATCTCTTTGACCAGCTCCAAGGAGAAAAGGTGTTCTCTAAGATTGACCTGAGATCGGGTTATCATCAGGTGTGATTCAGACCATAAGACATACCTCGTATAGCTTTTTGTAGCAGGTATGGTCTGTATGAGTATCTTTTTATGTCATTTGGTCTCACGAATGTGCCTTCCATTTTCATGTCTTTGATGAATAGGGTTTTCCATACCTATTTGGACTCTTTTTTCATGGTCATTATGGAAGACATCTTGGTGTATTCACGCACTCATAACGACCATGCCAAACATCTTGAGATCATTCTGAGTACACTGAGAGAGCATCAGATTTATGACAATCTTGATAAATGTGACTTATGGATCAACAAGGTCTACTTATTGGGTCATATTATTTCAGAATCAGGAGTATCTATTGACCCTAAAAAGGATAGTGTTGTAGTCTCCTAGGAGTAGCCTAAGAACGTGTTTGATATCAGCAGTTTCTTAGGGATCTCTGTATATTACAGGTGTTTCATACAGGACTAATAACATCTTTCTTCACCTATTATTGGGCTTAAAAAGAAGGGTGTTAAGTTCATGTGGTTAGACGAATCTGAGAAAACCTTTTAGGATCTTAAATCAAGACTTGTCTCAGCACCGATTATGATTCTTCCAGAACCTGGTAAAGGTTATATCATCTTCTGCAATGCATCAGGCATTGTCCTAGGAGAAGTGTTGATGTAGGAA
The DNA here is from genome assembly GCA_963277665.1 of Viscum album. Classification (NCBI taxonomy): domain Eukaryota; kingdom Viridiplantae; phylum Streptophyta; class Magnoliopsida; order Santalales; family Viscaceae; genus Viscum; species Viscum album. The sequence goes on from OY728127.1 coordinate 1,305,331,169, forward strand.
GAAAAATTTGTTATGTGTGGATCTCAGTAGTTGAGGCCCCATGAGAGAAATTACCCAACGCATGACCTCGAACTAGCAGTAGTTGTCCATGCCTTATGTTTCTAGAGACACTATTTGTTGGGTGAGTGCTTTATGGTTTATACAGATCACAAAAACCTAAAGTATATCTTTTCTCAGTGTGACTTAAACCTCTAACAGTGAATATGGGTTGAATATACACAATCGTTTGATTTTGAGCTTGCTTATATGCCTGGAAAAGTCAATGTGGTTGCAGATACACTGAGTTGGAAAACTCAAATGCAGGCCATACAGGAAGCCAGGGATGAATGGAAGTTAATGGACCTCTTTTCTAAACTTCATCTCGAGTATCATGATAGTCACAAGTAGTCTTAGCTCTGAGCCTTAGAAGTTACCTCTTCTCTCCTTGAGAAGGTGAAGATTATGCATTTTTTAGATCCTAAAGATTTGGTTCTATGTGAGAGTATATCAGGAGATAACCCACCTCCAGATTGTTCTGTGGACAGAGATGAAGTCCTGTGTCTATGTGGATGTATCTAGGTTCCAAAAAATGTAAGATAGGAGTTCATGAAAGATCCCCACACTTCCCAGTGGGCATTTCATCCAGGAATCTTGAAGATGGATCGAGATATATGACACCAGTATTGGTGTCCTGGGATGAAATTTCAGGTTGCAGGCTTCATCACTAGGTGTTCCACCTGTCATCAGGTGAAGACGGACCACCAGAGACCTGCAGTCTTGTTACAGCCACTTCCAATCCCAAAATGGAAATGGGAAGATGTTGCTATGGATTTTTTTAGTTGGATTACCTAGGTCTCCAAGGGGTAGAGATGTTATTTGGGTATTCATTGACCAACTAACGAAATCTCCCACTTCATTCCTATTCAGAATACTTTCTCAGTTGATGAGCTGGAAAGACTATATGTCTGTGAGATCGTATGACTACACAGAGTTCCACATACTATAATTTCATATAGGGATGCTCATTTCACTTCACAGTTCTAGCAGGGTTGGAAAAAATCTATGGGAACTCAGGTGCTTCTATGTATAGCATTTCTCCTTCAGACCGATGGACAATCAGAATGTACAATACAAGTTTTTTAGGATATGCTCTGAGCCTGCGTCCTTGATTTCAACGGTTCTTGGGAGAAGAATATCTCTCTCGTTGAGTTCACCTATAATAACAGTTTCTAGGAGATGATTCAGATGGATCCTTTTGAGGCCTTATATATTAGGTCATGTCATTCACCCTTGTTCTGGCTAGAGGCAGGTGAGGCAGCCCTACTGGGTTCTCATCTTGTTCAAGAGAATTCAGAACAAGTCCAGCTAATCAGGAAGTGTATGACTACTGCTCAGTCTAGACATAAATCTTATATCAATCACCATTGATGAACTCTTGATTTTGAGGTTGGGGATCATTTTTTTCTTCAGGTATCACCCAGGCTTGGGCATAGACAGTTATGGAGGCATGGTAAGCTATCACCTCATTTCGTCAGGCCATTCGAGATTCTAGAGAGAGGCAGGCTGGTAGATTATCAGTTGCTACTACCTCATAGTTATCGTTCCATGCATGACATCTTTCATGTCTCACAGCTTCTCGAATATCATTCTGACCTATCTCATACATTTGATCCCGAGGAAGTTGAGTTAGATGTCGATGCTACCTATGAGTAATATCCAGTATGCATCATTGACCATAGAACGAAGGTTCTCCAAGGTGATTATGTCCCTCTTGTATGGGTACTTTAGTAGCATGGCTAAGTAAAGGATGATACTTGGGAGAGGGAATCTGATGTATGTGCTCAATGGCCATAGTTGTTCTCAGACAGTGTTTCCTTACACTTGGAAGGGCAACTCGAGGGAGAGTTATTTTAAGGGGGAAGACTATAAGAACCCAGTTTTTCTCTCAGGTATGGATCCTTTAATTTTTTTTTCTAAACCTTTACTTTAGACCTAATATGGATTCCTAGTGAGTTAGAAAAGGTTTTGAGGGTGTCTGGGGATTTTTTGGATCTCGGAACACTTCTTTTGGGGGAAAACAGGTCAAGTTGTACAGTTTGTACTTGGTTAGTGCATGGTTTTCCTAACCATGCATATTGTTTTTTTTCAGACAGTGGCACCTTTCATGGATTTCACACAGCTGTGCATCCAAACCATGCGAATTCCCCTTTTCCCAGGTTCAGGCAGAACCATCTCGCATGGTTTTCGCACGGTTTTTCAAATAGTGCGGAAAAACCGTGTACAGGATAAAATCCTATGTAAAATGTCCAAAACACCCTTAATGATCTATTAATTCTTCCCCTTTCTCCATAATCCGAGTTTATGCGAGATTAACCTAGTTCTCTCTCAATTTTGGGGTTTTTGAAGATCAAAGCTTGGAATCAAGATATCTTCTTGGTCTGGCTTCTGATCAAGCTTATGTTCGTCATGTTGGATATGAAATGGTAAGTACTTGAGTAACCTTTAACCGTTCTTCTTCTCTTTCACTCTTGACCTAGATATCTCCATGTGAATGTTTTTCACCTTTTCTTAGATCTACTCTGATCTGAGGAAAATCAAGGGCCGTTACCGAAGGAGGAGATTTGTACAACCCTAAGCCAGGTGGCATATAACACATCCCTAAAGTTCATTGTTTTTGGAATGTTCGTGTGGGTCCCACAAGTTTCATTGGAAACTATTTCTTAAATTAACATGCCATGATTATACTTTTTAGAATTGTATGGTTATTCTCTTTCCAAATATGTGATTAGTTGTTATTGGTTTCACTCACAATTCAATATGCCTCATGTCGAAGGTTATGCCATAATTGGTTTTTTAGTGTTTTGGCATGTTTGATCCACCATTTAGGTGTTCCTTTACTTGACCTTTCTAAAGGTGAGTCTCCTTATAATAAATGGATTATTATTACTAAGAATTTCATAATGTCATGTACCATGTATTCTTACCACTTAACCCACCTAAGGTAAGTGCTTCCAAATGTTTATTAAATGTGAAATATGAAATGTGAAATGGAAAGTATACTAAGTATATAACTTGGCCTTATAAAAATAGATTGAATAAAGGTTACATGTATGTAGCACCCCTCTCCATGTTAATGGAAGGTAGTGGAGTGAACCTCAATAATTGAATATGCCTTAATGACCAACTAATAATTGATTAAATGGTTGCAATGCTACTTGATCTATCCACACTAATGGAAGAAAATTTTGGACCAATGGTTTCAAATCTACATGACCTATCCACACTAATAGAAGTAAATACTTGAACCAAATGAATTATTACATGATTCAATATCATATACAAATGGACTGACCTGATTTCTCCTTAGATTCTGAGAGGAGAATACCTTGGGTCTCGGGAACCCCATTCTGATTCAAGGATATGATTTTATTAGGCTGATACCCACCTAGACTCTGGTTCTTTTCTATTACTTGGATACCTTGTATACTACCATTGGGTCCCTTTATTTATTATAGGATACCTTGGATACACTCCTTGGATCCATCACTAACTAGTAGGTTCCATGGTTAAATCCCATAGGGCCCTGTCTTTGCTTAGCCTTGTTTTACATTGGTTGATCACCTTGGACTTGGTAGGCACCACCTTGTGGAATGACTTGGATTATGCTCCTTAGATTACAATATTAACCCTTATCTAGACTCAGATACTACTGAGTTAGCTTTCCGTGATTTTACGTTACCTTGGTTTTTACCCTGGAACTCCCTCACTGGATATCATTGCCTGGTTTCCTGGTTACATCTTGGGACCTTCACTACTTATACTATCACGAGGTGATGTCAATGTTGGATATTCCTCACATAAACTCTTAACATTAAATGGAAATTTATTAATTAATGAACTTGTTACATGTTTAGACACCAGTCAAGGGATGAAGTAGGTACTTGGTTATTTAGTTATTTTGTACTCCATGCTTTACTTTACATATATGCATGTGCAATGCTATATTCCATTTCACGGGCCAAATGTTATAGACACCATCGGTGGTGTCCCACTAAGATTTATCTCACACCCTCTTCAGGCATCGTTTGGTACCCAGAATAGATTGCATGGTTTTAGGTATTGAAAAAGGGAAGCATTCAGCTTCCAATACTTTATTGTGTGCTGATAGGATGGAGATTGACAGCAGATGACTGAGTAGGATCTCAGGATTATTATAGTAGACTTTGTTTTATTTTACCCTGTAGAATATGTTATGATTTTTTTCTTATATCCATGATTTCCATCTTTCTAGTGACATGACATAACATCATCATTGTTCCAGTTGATATAGTTATTATTATTTTTGTTTATATGTTGCATCAGTTTTCTTCTGATATTTATTCAAATTTCTTCTACTATTTAATATTCATTTATATCCCTTTTGTTTTGCTACACTCAGCTAATGAGGATATAGTCTTCCCACAGACACACCTTAGGCTCCCGCTGCTAGTCGGAAGCCTCTGACGTTCGGGAAGATGCGCATGAGGCCATATGGCCCACTGGTCTTGGGGCACCTGTTAAGTGGCATCCAGTTCCGGGTCACTAAAATTACAATCATGATACCTATAATACATTGGAAAAGTAAAATAAAGCATGATACAATATGAAATAAACTTTATCCTTGAAAGCTTATTCAAATTTTTCTTCTTCATAACCTGGGGAAAGGAAACATAAGAAAGGGGTGAGATCAGATGCTCAGTAAGGGTATGTGATATAGTAGAAGATATCATAAACAATAACTCAATGTGAATAAATCTTTCCACTAAAACATAATATTGATCATAATATGGAAGGAATAAAAACTGAATGAATAATTCCATATAAATAATAATATGAAATTTCACCATTGATATTATACTAGTCGAATAATCACATTATTTATCTATTACTAATGTCATAATGAGGTAAATTCATATGACATACATTCTGAAACATATTGTTATGGCCTCGTCTAATACATCTAAAAATCATTTAGGCCTCAGCCAAAACCATATCTGAAAATGGTCAAGGCCTCAGCCAAGTCCATATCTGTTTGTCTCATGAGACCTACCGATGCATAGAGGGGCTATAGCGGTCCCAACTCATCGCATTCTAAGTACAATTAATTCCTCATATAAATGGGGTTATACATTAACATCATACACATATTTAATGTAAATAACTTTTCCCAATCTATAAACATAACTTCTAACCATTTAGAGTAATATGGTGAATGGAATCAAGGTAGCACAACCACTGTCAAACTAATTATAAACCCTTCAACAAATTATTTTATATGATATCATAAGAGATAAAACTTAATGAAATACATGATTTGATAAATGATGTTGACATAGATTAAGATAGTTTTAAATGAGACCTTTGAAAAAATTCGTGAGGAAATAATCCTTAAACATTCCAAGGTGTCCCATACCACCTTGAAATATTCAAGTCATAATCCCTTAAAATATCATGAGAATAAGGAGACTATTGATATGATATATCAAAGGACATTAGATACACCATATTCAAGTAATAAGTGGTGAACAATGCATATATATCATAAGAGTTAAAGTGGGACAAAAAAATCCTGTTTACTTTGTAATGAAGAGTTATTTTGGAAAATCATTTGTATTTGTCATGAAATCATATTATAAACATGTATATCCCAGAAAATAAAATGCAATCACGTTGAAATTGTATTTTAGGCATAAATGATGTCCCACTGAAGTTAAATCTTGAAAAAAGCATTTTTAAGAAGCTTTAGAAATAAAACATTTTAGTGCAATTTAAGGAAGATATTTTAAAGAAGAAAGGAATACATTTTTCATAAAACCAGAAATGAAAAAAAAATCATGATAAAATATGATATTTTAAAAAAATAATTATTTCTTAAAACATATTATATATTGTACTTAAAATTTTGTATGAATTCGAGAAGTTCCCTTGAATCAGGCTTATTTATCGGGAATAATTGAGAAGGAAACCATTTTAAAACATGAATATCTATATAAAATAAAGATTATATGATCTGGATATATGATTTATGATCATATAAATATAATTTATAAGAATAAAAAAAATAATCATTACATCTGAGTAAAGGTAGATAAAGAGTAACTTGAAGAAAAATGGGGGTTTGGGTAGAATTCCTTACCACTTTGTAATCAATTGAATTATATGCCCCAAAATTAATAATCATAAAATTATAAATTTAATACCATGAAAATAAATATATTCATGATATGATACATAAATAGGAATTATATATACAACATACACAAGAAATAGTTGTTAATAAGGAGTACCTCACAAAAATGGAAGTGAGATGAGGAAACCCTTACCTTATGTTTGAATGAATTATACACTTGATTTAATGTCCTGAATAATCAAATTAGATTCATTAATTAATAATTCCAGAAACATATATATATTTAATTTATTTATTATATATTCATTAAGCTCATTTATGGCCCTTTTATATTGGTTAAGAGATTCAATTTCATCATTTGGGAGTGCACATTTTTTTAGTTTTCATGATCAGTTCACTTGTATAAGAGTATGGAAGTTCATGTAAAATGGAAATTGAAATCCAGAATTTAAGTTTTGATTTATTAATGATCATCCCTAAGGTTAATTGATCATATAAATATTTTTGTTATTTTTGGAGAGGATGAATCAATAGATAAGATTTTCATGATAAATGCTTGGATTAATTTGGATGTTTTTCGATCACCACGAACTTATTTTGTTTTATAATTTAATACCATGTGTAAAAAAATATTCCAGAACATTAAGTATGATATATTACATATATTATGATCAAGTTCAACCATAAAAATGGTTTCATGATGAAAATTGAATATGGTAATAGAAATTGAAAACTCGTCATCCTTGAATGTGATAAATTAACACATCTCGGACAGTGTTTCCACTTTCCATCATATGATGAGGATACCTTAGATCCTATTTCACTTAGAAATTTTTTCTTAAGACCATGAAATATATGATCATTCTTACACTTTTTATCATGTTCATTGGTGGAGTTCTCATTCCTTCTACTAGGCGTCATTTCTAAACAATTCCATATCCTATATAAGCTCACAAAATTATGAACTTTCTATAACTCTAATCATGGTATAACACATAACATAAATTTATGCATCATAAATCCTAGAACCATATACTTTGTTTAATTTAGAAGCATAAATCCTTTATAATGGTATGTAACAAAAATGTGAATTATCCTAAGAATATCCCCTAGAAGTTTCAAACCAGGTAGGTTACCCCGAGTCAAGGTCAGAACACCTTGTCGAATTTGTTACCCCTAGGTACATTTGTTCCAGAACCACATCCACTTATAGTATCCAAATAGGGATGTATTTTATAGGAATATACACATAATATATACCTTACCAAAATTCTAGGATGTTATTCTATTCCTATCCTCAATGTCTATCTTAGCGTTATGTTCCCTAACCTATGTTTTCTAAATCTAGTTTCCAAGGTTGCTACTAAACTTCCACTAATACCAACTGTAACACCCTGACCCCAGAAGCCAGGAGTCGGTGAATTATTTTAATACATTGGAATGATTTCAAGGAATCAAATACCAAAGAACTGGTCAGTTTAGCAGTCTTGGAATACCATATTACAGTCATGATACCCCTAATACATTGGAAAAATATAATAAAACATGATACAATATGAAATAAACGGCATACTTGAAAGCTTATTCAAATTTTTATTATTCATAAACCAGGGAAAGGAAACATAATAAAGGTTGAGATAATATGCTCAGTAAGGGTAAGTGATACATTATAAGATATCAAAAACAATAATTCAAAGTGAATAACTCATGCCACTAAAACATAATCTTGAGCATAATATGTAAGGAATAAAAACTAAATGATTAATTCTATGTAAATAATCACATGAAACTTCACCATGGATATTCTACTAATTGAATAATCACATTATTTATCTATTACTAATTTCATAATGAGGGAAATGAGTATACTAGAAAATCTAAAACATATTGTTAAGTCCTCGACCAAGACATATAAAAATTATTAAGGCCTAGGCCAAAACCATATCTGAAAATGGGAAAGGCCTCATCCAAGTCCATATCTGTTGGTCTCATGAGAACTATCGATGCATCTAGGGGATATAGTGGGCCCCACCCATCACCTTATAAGTTCAATTAATTACTCATATAAATGAGGTTATAAATTAACATCATACACATATGAAATGTAAATAACTTTTCTCAATCTATAAACATAACTTCTAACCGTTCGGAGTAATAGGGTGAATGGAATCAAGATAGCACATCCATAGTCAAACTAATTAGAAACCCTTCAACAGAATATTGTATATGATATCATAATATATAAACCTTAATGAAGTACATGATTCAATAAATTATGTTGACATAGATGAAGATACTTTTAAATGAGACCATTGAAAAATTCTTGAGGAAATAATTCTTAAACATTCCAAGGTGTCTCATACCACCTTGAAAAATTCAAATCATAATCCATCATAATATCATGATAATAAAGAGACTCTTTATATGATATAACAAAGGTTATTACATACACCATATTCAAGTAATAATTGTTGAACAAAGCATATATCTCATAAATGTTAAAGTGAGACAAGAAAAATCCTTTTTACTTTGTAATGAAGAGTTGTTTTGGAAAATCATTTTTATTTGTAATGAAATCATATTGTAAACAAGTATATCCCAGAAAAGAAAATTTAAGCACATTTAAATTTTATTTAAGGTATAAATGATTTCCTAATGAAGTTAAATCATGTAAAAAGTGTTTTTAAGAATCTTTAGAAATAAAACATTTTAGTGCAGTTTAAGGAAGAGATTTTAAAGCAGAAAGGCATGTTTGTTTTAATAAAACTATAAATTGACCAAGATATTTTTTTCATGATAAAATGTGTGATTTTACAGAAATAATTATGGATTAAAAAATATTATATAGTGCACTTGAAAATTTTTATGAATTCGAGAAGTTCCGTTCAATCGGGCTTGTTTATCGGGAAGAATTGATAAGGAAACCATTTTAAAACATGAATATCCCCATAAAATTAGGATGATATGATCTGGATATATGATTTTGAAACATATAAATATAATTTATAAAAATTATACAAAAATAAATAATAATTACATTTGAGTAAATGTGGATAAAGAGTAACCTGAAGGAAAAAACGGGGGTTCGGGTAGAATTCCTTACCACTTTGTAATCAATTGAATTATATGCCCCAAAATTAATAATCATAAAATTATAAATTTAATACCATTAAAATAAATAGATTAATTATATGATAAATCAATGTTAAGTATACATACATCATACATAGGAAATAGTGGTGAATAAGGAGTACCTCACAAAAATGGAAGTGAGATGAAGAAAACCCTTACCTTATGTCTGAATGTATTCTGCACTTGATTTACTGTCCTGAATAATCAAATTAGATTCATTAATTAAAAATTAAAGAACCAAATATACATGTAATTTATTTATTATATATTCATTAAGTTAATTTATGTCCCTTTTATATGGGTTAAGAGATTCAATTTCATCATTTGGGAGTGCGTGTTTTCTTAGTTTTCATGATCGGTTACTTGTATAAGAGTATGGAAGTTTGTGTAAAATGGAAATTTAAATATAGAATTGAAGTTATCAGTTATTAATGATCATATAGAATTTTAAATTATCATATAAATCTTCTGGTTATTTTTGGAGAGGATGAATCAATAGATAAAATTTTAATGATAAATGCTTGGATTAATTTGGATGTTTTTCGATCACCACGAACTCATTTTGTTTTATAATTTAATACCATGTGTAAAAAATGATTCCAAAACATTAAGTATGATATATTAAATATATTATGTTCTATTTCAACCATAAAATGGTTTCATGTCTGTAATTTAATATGGTAATAGAAATTGGAAACTCTTCGTCCTTGAATGTGATAAATTAACACATCTGAGACGGTGTTTCCATTTTTTAATATAAGAGGAGGGGGAAAGAGATATGATGATGAAATATTACATTAGGATAATAAAATTATATTACATGTAACATAATGAAATTATCATATCATTTTTATGACAGGAGGTGAGGAGAGAGAAGTAAAATAATGGAACTTGTAAAAGAGATTGAAAAAAAAGGAAGAGAGGTTTACCTCTTGAGTACTCCTCCTTGAGAACCTCCTTAAGGCCTTTGGTTTTGGAATTTTGGTGAGAAAAATAGGTCATGGACATGTGGAAGGAGCTTATTAAGATTATTTTTCATAAATTAGGAAAGTATTAAAGCTTGAGTGGTGTGAGAGGAAGAGGGCGTGAGGGGTGGTTTTTATAGTGGAGGAGATGAGTGGTTTTTTGAATATCTTATTCATTATTTTATTATTTTGATCAAAACAACCAATAGTGTTGATTATTTTGACCAAAAACAGTAATAAGTGCATGTGATTTCAAACCAAGTGTGCTTACATCATCCATACATCACCTATGACTCAATAAATCATGTATTTAGCATTTATCATTAATTATCATATTTTACTATTCACTAAAAGTTCAAGTATTTTAGAAAAATCCCAAAAATTCATGATTAGCATTTTTTTATGTGTAAAATTAAAAAATGGACTCCGTTTTATCAAAATAATTTTCTAAATATGTGAAATTTAATTTTTAAATAAATTCATTATTTACATGAAAAATACATAATAAATTTGAAACTGATTTTATAATACTTTCAAAAATTAACTAAGGTCACATAAAATAATCTTAAGATCATAGGAAAACAAAATATTTATTTAGGAATACATTTTATGAAAATTAATTTTGGTTTAAATCAATTTATTTATTTTAATTAAATATTTATTACTCACAAAAATACCAACACATAATTATTAATTTTTAAAACATTCACTCTCATTTATAAGGTGCCTAGTTTTTATTTATACATTCATGGGTGAGTTTACTATTCATAAGGGTCATATTACTATTCATAAGGGTACATTAATATTCATAAGGGTAAAATTATAATTCATAAGGGTAGGTTACTATTCACTAAAAATTAAGTTGATCCTATCGGACTCTAAATTTATTAGTGAAGGCAACCGTGTATGTCTGTTTTTCAAAATTCAAGACACATAATTTGAAAAATTATACTTAACGTATAGGTTATGATCATTTCCTATAAAAAAATTTTGTTTCTTAGAGACTCGGTGTTTCAAGCATAATAAACTATCTAATTAATTCAAATTATATAAGAAGAAACATACCATAAAATCCTGGGGTGTAATATTAATAGTGAATATATTCAAAACAATAATTTAGTATTTATAAAAATAATTATAATACTAAATATATATTATTATTAAAATATTTAATTAAAAAATTTATTGATAAAAATGAATTTTGTAATAAAAAAACATATATTCATATTAAAATTTTATTTTACAAAAAAATAATACTGTAAAATAATAATTGTTTTTAGAACATTAATTTAAAATTAATTTTAAAGCAATAAATTTGAAATATAAGTATTATTAATTAAAACGATTAATTTTAAATTAATATTTTTCATAACTTAATCTATTTAAAATTATAAAGAAAATTACTGGGGTGTTACATGTTCAGCATTCACTTGTTGAAAATTAAGGCATCGAGAAACAAACTTGGTAACTCCCTTCTTTATTCCTGCACACTAAAACTAATGTCATAAGTCCTCGTAAATATTCTCCATAGCCAGATGTACCACCATAGGTAATGTATTAAACTCACAAAATAAAACTCCTCTCATGATTCCATTGGTACTACTATACATCCTCTATAAAGAATGATTTTCTCCCCACCTTTTGAGTATTCATCAGAAGCATGCCATGTGGATATCTGAGCACGTAGGGTCTTGCAGTTGGTATCCCTAAGTTATTCCACCCTAACTTTCTATAAGAGTATAGGGGTAAAAACCATCAACTAGAGGTAATCTTCCCCATCTCCATCAACTAAGTATAAATGCAATGAGGACAGCTGCTTTGACGCCTCGTTCAGAAACTATGAACTAGATCTCCTACTAAGAGTATCTGCCACCACGTTCCCATTCCCAAGAGTATATACAATCTCAAATTCATATTCCTAGAGGAACTATAGCCATTTCCTCTATCTCAAGTTCAGATCCTTCTGAGATAAGATATACTTGAGAATCTTGTGATCGGAGTATACGATAAATCACTTTCCCATTAGGTAGTCTTGCTATATATTCAATGTGAATACTACCGTTGCTAACTCAAGATCATGGGTCACATAGCTCTGCTCATGTGGTCTTAATCAGTGAAAACCATAGGCAATCACCACTTTCCTCTACATTAGGACATAATTAATCCCACTCCCTGATGCATCTTATAACACTACATACTTGAAACCCACCTCCAGCGATCTCAAGATCAAAGTTCTCATCAAACTCTGCCCTAGCTATTAAAAATCCTACTCATACTTCTTTGTCCACACGAAAGGCTACCCCTTTCAAGTAAAAGTTTTCATAAGTGCTAATATCCTAGAAAAATCAGATATTAATCTCTGATAATATCCTTCTATCCTGAGGAAGCTCTACACCACTATCACTTTCTTAGGTGGCTCTCGTGCTAACACCGCCTCGACCATAGTTGTGTCCATTACCAATCCATCCGCTGAGATAACTTGTCCAAGAAAGGGGATCACCTGATTCTAGAACTAGCACTTTGAGAGTTTCCCATAAATTTGGTGCTCTCAGAGTACTCCCAGAACTATCCTTAAGTGTCTCGCATGTTTCTCATCAGATTCAAAGTACACAGGGATATCATCAATGAAGACTACCATGAACCGGTCTAAGTAAGGATGAATTATTTGGTTCATGAGTCCCATGAACACTACTAGGGAATTCGTCAGGCCAAAGGGAATCACAAAGTAATCATAATGATAGTAACAACATATGAAGGTTGTCTTCAATGCATCCTCATCCCGTACTCATATATAGTGATAGCCTGATATGAGTTCAACCTTCAAGAACCATTGTGCCCCTTTCAACTGATCAAAGAGTTCATTAATCCTCAGTAGTGGATACTTGTTCTTCATAGTCACCTGGTTCAATTACTGATATTCCACACACAACCTCAAACTCTTGTCTTCCTTTTTAGCAAACAAAATCGGGGCTTCCTAGGTTGAAACACTAGGTCTCACGAAGACCTTCCTTTTAAAGTCCTCTAATTGTACCCTCAACTCGTGAAGCTCTACTGGATCCATCAGATATGCTGGTGTAGATATCAGTGTTGTTTCAAGGTGTAAATCAATGCATAAGTCTATCTCCTAATGGGAAGGTAATCCTGGAACATCTTCAAGAAAGACATCCCCATACTCCACCACCACTTCTGGAAACTAAATGATCATAATATCTGCTACACTTAGGGTCAGGTTAGCCAAAATATGAGTAATCGGCTGCACCCTCCTATACATGAACCCATCGTGTGCTGCTTAGGTTTCCTTTTGACCAACAAATATAAACCTCATTCCATCATTGTGGACACATTGAACCCTTTACTTAAAATATCCAACCTGGGCATGGACTGTAGATAACCAATCCAAACCAAGAATGACATCATAAGGCCTCAACACTACCACCAAGAGGTTCTAACAAAAACTCTCACCTCCAAGGGTCAGGTCACACTATTGACACAAGTGTGTGATCACTGAGTCTTCTTCAGTAGGTGTCTCCAAGTGTAAGGGTATATTCAATGGTTCAACTAGAATCTCTAAGTCTTGAATAGGATATGTGGAAAGAAAGGAATGAATAGAACCTATGTATATAAGTACTTTAGATAAAGTATAAAAGACACATATAATACCTCAAATCATTCCTAGAGCCCTTGGGTCATAATCCTCGATCACATATAGTTGTCCCCTCTCCTGTCCTCCAGCTCCCTGAGCCTGGCATGGATCGTCTGGGGTGGTGGTGGTGGAAATTTGAAACATTGATCACCTCTTACTGCTCTCCCAACTCCTCTTCCACATCAACCAACTTGTGGATCTTCCTTCTCCTATCTCTATATTTTCCTCGGTGGTCCATCCACATTCTCCCTATCAGTAGTATGATGGGTTAGAAAATCTTGAGTGAGATGTCCTCTATCATCACATGAATAGAATTTCCTCTCTCTAGGATAAATGGACCAACCCTGTGAGCCCTAAACTATAGATCCTCTTTCTTGAGACCACCTCTTGAAACATCTCCCACATCCAGGTCCCTAATATTGGCATCATCTCCCTACTAATAAGGTATATTATCCTTCTCATCCACTGCTGACTATCACTGATTGTATCTGGTCAGCCAAGAAGCTTTCAACCACTAAATCTCACACAAGAACCCTAGTATAATTTGGAATTCACATAGGGATAACACATGATCATATGTCTCTATGAATACATCACTTTATAGTCCAACCCATGAAGTAATAATCTCTAACCATATCCATCGATTACTGAGAAAGGTTAGTAAACATCAATAAATAATCATCCACTAACATGTTATCCTACTAGAGCTGAATAAGCTTCTATATACGCATAGCTCTCAAAATAATTGGTGAGAAGTCTTCTCTGAAGATGTGATCAAACTCTATCCATGAAGGAGTCACCTAATCGTGAGTCTGTATAACCAAAATCCACCATCGTCCTGTTGAACCGTGTAGAAGGATTGCTGCCAGGACCACCATCTGATATGTTGGCATCTTTTCTATGTGGAAAACTTGGGTCACTGCCTCAATACAATCCTCATCTGCTTGTGGGTCAGGCTCGCCTCGGAACATGAGGGGTATCTGTCTCTGAAACTTGGGAATCACGCTCAACCTACCCTCCTCATCTGCTGGTATTGTGGGTAACATGTACTGCTTTATAAGTGGTGGTATGGTTGGTGCACCACCTGGCGATGACATCTGGGGAACTTGCATTTGTATCAAAGCCTCTTCACTAAAGGGGTCATTCTCGTGATCAAGTTTTTGAATCCAAGCTCGTATGCATCATGGAGGCATCATGTAAGAAAGAAATATGTACCACATTCAATGAGTATATCTATAGAGCTGACTCAATAAGGACATAGAAACCATAACTCATTCCTATATGATGCATGTACCAATATTTTCCTTGTAACCAGTTTTTTCATGCACTGAGTCGAAAAGCATGTTATCAGAGTTCTGGTGTATGGATACGTCATCCATCACACCAACATTGGATTCCCTGGTCTAAAATATGAACTCTAAACACTTAACACTGTCACCCCAAACAAATATCACAGACTCTCAGTCCTAAGGTAGAACCGATTACCTCTAATACCACTCTGTCATGACCCATCCTAGTGGGGTCTGTGCCAGGACTCCCCAAGCCCGCCTCTAAAAGTCTATGGGCTTGTGAATAGCATCGAGTAGGTATATCACTAACATGGGAGACATTGACTATGTACCTTCATGCACACACACATCTCCAAGCCCGGAAAATGTTGAAATGTAAAAACCACTAAGTAAAAAATGCATGTATACCACTATATCCCACAACCAGAGTACAATGGAAAGTAATGTTAAGTAAACAGATCCAGAATACAATCCCACCAAAGGAATCTATAACTACAAGTATAACCTGTAAGAAAATGGTACAGGGAATACTATTTGAAAGCCTCAGGAACACACCTCGGTCTGTCCGGTCTCACAAAGCACTATCTAGTCTTGGTCTTCCTAGGTATCCGTCAAAGGGTCAATTGTCTGCACAAGACATGACACATGTGAGAAAACCTGTGCAGGGGTGAGTATAAAAATACGCAGTAGGACACCCCAAAACCACCAATCAATGCAAAAAAGGAAAGATAAAATTAGTTCTACATAGTTATATATCTATAGAACATATTACAAGAATATCCAGATATACTCAATCAGACACACAGTCTAGAGGTAAGTCACAACCACTGTATACCAACACTATAAATTCAGCTCAATGATTCCATAAAGCACTCATCCAGGAGAACACACTCCTGAGTCTGATAACACTAATAACATCTATCCGAGAGGTACTGCTCATCGGGTCTCACCATGAGAGAGATAAACTGATAGATCTAAAGAGAGATATGATACAACAGATGAGGATCACAACTAGGGCCAGGGGGTGATACCAACAACTCAATCTAGATTAACCCACCAAGTATAGGATCAATTCCCACGTAGTGTTGGTTGCATTGATACCAAGAACTCCACCTAGGGCACAAATAATGAATAGAGGATCCTACTCTAGGCCTCTTGGGGGATTCCAACAACTCTATCTAGGAATTCTTGTTGAACGGATCATAGTCCTATGAGTAGGAAATGATTCATACCTACTTTCAGGGAAATGATAAAGGGAATAAACCCTAATGAAACTTGTCCAAGATATAGAGTAAAATAGAATAAATCCATGTATAATTGGGTACACAGTAT
The DNA here is from genome assembly GCA_963277665.1 of Viscum album. NCBI lineage: Eukaryota > Viridiplantae > Streptophyta > Magnoliopsida > Santalales > Viscaceae > Viscum > Viscum album. Next base: position 1,305,347,678 of record OY728127.1, read on the forward strand.
GTAGTTGGGTCACACACTGTGTCCCTTAACCCTGGGTACTACCTATGTACAATGGCCCATTTCATTCCAAACCATGTCATGTAGAAGATGGGTACATGGTCTGTAAGGGGTACTACACACCGTGTCCCTGTATCTGGGGTCCTTCCCATGTACTCCAGTCGTGTTCCAGTACATGATGTCATCCCATGTAGTTGTTCCCATGTACCAATACATGGGGTAGCATCTGTAGTTAGTCCAGGCTAAGCCGTGTCGGGGAGTACACAACATATAGGAAACCTGTGTACTCCACCTAGTGTCCATTTACTTCCCATGTGTATGCTAAGTTACCCAAGAGAGGTCACACACCGTGTGATCCTTAACCTTCTCCCAAAACCCTAGCTACCGCAAGGGGACCCACATGCTATGTAATCTGGATTACATGTTGTGTGGTTCATGATTTTCCAAAATTGCTCAAACTTCTCCCACGCACCTCCTCCACTATCGGACTTTGATCCTTTAATTTATTTATCATGAAACTGAATATTTGATCCTTCTGATTCATCCCATCACCCAAACAATTCATCTCCTCTTTTGATCCAATCACAAAACGGATTAAAAAGGGTCATTCTTCATTCTTCCAAAAAACATCAAAGAACATGGATTTAAGGATTCACCATAATCTAAATCGCTTTGTGTCTGTAATCGCACCTCCATCATATTGTTCCAATCCTAGATCTATGATATTTGATCATTTCTCCAAGAATAGGGTGTGTATCAATTTATTTATCAGGATGTTTCGAGTCGTGGGCCAAGCGAAGAACGCCCGCGATGAATGATTAAAGGGAGAGAAAATCACAAGAATTCAAGAGATGAATAAACCTAAATTGATGTTCATATCGATCTAAATCCATCACCATCAAAATGAAAATTGAATAAATAACAAATCTCTAGAACCAAATCATGATAAACCCCACAAATATCATCATATCTTGTAAGTACTATCGTTATGCAGGTTAATATGTTTGTGGATTAGTCCGCATTTATCGTAGGAATAAAGAACAGGAAATATAAATCTAAATAACACATCCGACCAAGATTTTGGATCACTCACTGTCGAAGATCGTTCATCACGTCGTCATCATTGGTGAGATCTACCAATAAAGGCATTCGTCTATCTCTGCTCTAAAGTTCTATCATCGCCTGTTGAGAGGATTCTCTAGATCTCTCTCTCTAGGGCCTCCACAGGATTCCAGGGTTTTGAGCCTGACCCTAGATCTCTTAAAAAGGGTTTATTTAAAATAAATCAATCACTGTATTGACGAAATAAAACTAAAATTATTTTTTTATCAATTTATTCTATTTATTTAAAATGCCCATGATAAATTTCCAAAATCGACCCACGCCAACCAATGTTAGGTTGTGCCTATGGTAAAGATGCTATTCTAAATGCAACGATGTCCTCATATTTCTGATCCTAGAACCTATTTATAAGTTATTCCACTTTTTCAGGAAAACTGTACATGCACTATTTAATATTTTAACATTTTTCAAACAATTGGTTTGGGTACACCAGGCCTTGGATTCGCATGTCATCTCAACTCCTAGTCTTGAAATTAATCTATATATTATTTAAACATAATACATTGAAAATCTAGGACATTTCAGTTATGTAGTGTATATTTGGTATACTAGGGATTTGTGTTTATTATTAAATCCCCATACCTGAGGTTGAAAAGTTACCTAGCATGAGAACCTTTATATTTTCATACCTTTATTGAATCATCCTTGAGGATAAGCTAATAATGGGGTGGTTAGGTATGCTATTGATCATGAAATTGATTTTGGTAAACCAATATGTAATTTTTCCTCTCATATGATGAGTATGAAATCTTGTCCCTTAATTAATATAGACTGAATAAGTGTATGTTTATGCCTATATAAGGTACATGTGATGTTCTTATCATCTTGGGAGAGGGTAATGTGGTGTGATAATCTATATGGGTGAATTACATGTGATGTTTTCATCCTACTTGTCAATATATACATCTATAATAGATAATATATGAGTCATCTATATGGTATTGACACACATTTTTTCTCATGGGCACTGGATGTCTTGGAAAAAAATATTATATGATTATGCATACCTTTATATGATGAATTTGGTAAAAATAATATAGATCTATATTTGTATTATAGAGATCATTCCATATACATTTTTACCTTGAGTGTTATTAATACTTTGATAAGGATTTATGGATTAGCTAATTCATAATTATTTCCAATGTTACTAAGGCTTATAGGGTCACACTTTGTAGTTGTGTGAATGAGTATTAAGTTTTATTACAATTTTTTTGTACAAAACATTGACAGCTTCCCCATAAGTTTTTTGGTGGATATCTAAAATAAACTTTAGATATATTTTCAAATTTTTTTATATATGATGTGATATGTTGTGAAAATAATTGGTATATTTTTAAAAATTTTCTTTAAAATATATCCAAAACGAGTTTTGGATATGGTTTCGCAAATTTTTACATATTATGTGATATGAGGTGAAATTGAGATAGGTCTATGAGGATTTAGTATAAGTAAAAGTTTTTAGAAATATGAACTAAATGATAAACTAATATGTAGTGGTATAAACCATATCATGTTTTGTGTTAGTATAAACCATGATATAGTGAGGTCTAATACATCAAGGTTCAGTGCATGGTAATGTACATATCATAAGATAATTCTATAAATTTCTATATTCATCCACCTAAGTTATAATGTTTGATTAATCATCATGTAATGATGATTTAAGTAGTTTTAACATCTATGTTGATTATTTAAATGTTAAATAATCATTATTAGGATTTAATTATGAGTTATAGGGGGTTGTAACATTTAGAATGTTTATAAAAATTTTCATCAATGATATTCAAACATTTGAGTTACAAGGGGTTTTCTTGTTTGGATATTTAAATGAGGTTAATCCTGTTTAATTATTTTATATGAATGTTATGAAAAATACTCAATAAAAAACTCTATTTATCTCTTATTTCTCTCTATCCTTTAATATAAAGGTTCTATCAGACAGTTAATAGAAGAAATCTTATTCTAAGTGTCGATAGGTTCGCATAGCCTATGGATACACTAGGAGGAAGGAGTTGTTTGGTCATTTCTTAGTGGTCCCTATTAATCTTGTGTGGTGGATCATGCATAAACCAAATCAATGGTGAAATGGTATGCATTGTTTATTTATTTCATTTAATCTAAAAAAATAAATTAATCCTATGGAAAAATTGGATTTGTTTGATTATTTCATTTTCCTTTAGACAATAATTATTCCATCCAAAACCCAAAATCAATGCCATATAATGATCATTTCTTACTCAAAAATGAAATCATTTTCTCTCTAATTTACCTGAGTATCTGATGCCATAACTTTTTATGATTGACGTCATCTAAAGAACATGAAACTCCCACTGTTATTTTCATTGATTTGGTCAAAAAATATAATCTTCTTTGAAACTTCCCTTTCATCACAACTAAATACCGCTTAGATAATTTAACCTACCTAAACTCTATAGAGAAGTGATATCCCTCCTTATATAGGATAACTAATGAAATAAGATTTTTTTTGTAATTAAGGGACATATAAGTCATCAAAATATTTGACATCCCCATCATACATTTAGATATACATTGACCACTTCCCTCAACCTTGAACTCACCATTATCCCCTAATTTTAAACTTTCAATGCACTTATTAAAAGAAGAGAATATCTATCTAGTGAAATTCGTGTGATATGAAGCACTGGTGTCAAGGGCCTAATAATTTTCCAAACTTGATGTGTTTATATTCAAAAATTCCTTTCCCACGTCATCATTCGAACTCTCCTAAACAACTTTAACCATATCATTATAACTCAATTCATTATATTCTCTTTATTTTGATCTATATGGGGAATATATTTTGGATTGTACTTTTTATTTAGATAAATATATATCATATCTAACATTGATTTATAGTATGATTTATATTTAAATTTTTTATGCCACACCTTTATTCTCCCCTACCAACTTTCATACTAAGATCAAAATAATTATCAAGTCTAGAAACCATGTTATTCCATTTTTGTGATTACATAGCATCTCTTACATTATTTCCATTAATTTTTTCTTTACCATATATCATTTTTTTGATAAAATTTTTAAAGGATCCTAGAAAATTACATTGAATAATAATCTTTCAAACTCCATCCCCCAACATCACTCAAACTCCCTGAAAATCCAAGATAACTATTATCACGAACCAAACTGGTCCACCCCTAAACCAGCCACCCAAGTTGACCTGTGAAAAGTCCCAAAGGGAATTACCAATCCTAATTGGAAAGATATTAGTGATTGGACATTCATAATTTCCTTTGGGAATTTTTACTTTCAATATAATCATCAAATGGTTTCAAGACACAAACTCAGCATGACCATGACATAGCATGGAAATTAATACTATTAAATAAGTATTATAATTCAATAATAAATAAAAAACCAAAATAATAGTACATTATAATGAACTATAACTAACAACAACATCAATATAAACACCATTCATCATATAACCAGAAGAATAGTTAAGCAGTTATGGTATACAAAGGTATGGGATGGAGGTCAATGTGGTTATATAAAGATAGTCTAAAAAGCAACCAAAATTAAAAAAAATGATGGCTACCCATCTCTGTGCAACATGGGGGTTAGGTATAAGGACCCGGCCTTAAAACATTACTTAATCTTGAATTAAATTGAATAATTCACATTGAGGATATTTTCAGGTTTAGAGTTTTAGAGAATTAGGACATAACTATTACATCTAAAAGATTACAAAGTAGACACATCTACTCAGTTTCCATTTTTTTCACAAAATAAAAACTCTTGAACAAAAGAGTTATGTCTAGTTCTTGTTTTAGACAGTATGAAATTTCCTTGATCCCATCCTTGACCCTATTCCACTTTATGTCATGTGAAAAACATTTCAAAAAAACTTGGGATGAGCATAAATAGCTCAGTAAGGGTTGTAACAATACAGAAAGAAAACATTAGTCCATGTATACATAAGAATCAATGAAATCATACTTTACTCATAAAACATAAACAATTTAACATACCTCATGAAATCATAAGATTTATGCATAACCCAATAGAAATCATAAGACATAAAGGTAACTTGAGGCATTCATAACATTCTTACGTAGGGAGTAACCCTCATGGATACGTTTAGAATACCCATCACAGTATATTAACTAAATATCTTCAAAGAAACCTTATCGTTTAACTCATTCGTGTTACCCAATGCATTGGAGAGCTATATCGGGCTCACCCACCCTTAGTTTATCACGGAACAACACGTCTTCATAAACAATGCCCAAGAACCATAACATAATCATAGCACATAACTTAAGCACAAAGGAAAGATAACATTCCCACATTGCAATAACAATACAAAATTTTAAGATATTGAAATAATGAATCCATTCTAAAAACCATATTCAAAACCATTTAAAACATTTAATAAAGATATTTTTGAATCAAAGTGTCCCATACCACTTTGAAGATTTTAACATTTTAAACCATTAATATCCAAATAAATAAATCCTTAAAACCATTTTGAAAACATGGATATTAATGATAAATATTTATAAGAATAAATCATTAAAACATTTAAAATGATATTTTATTTAAAGGGTTTTTAACAAAATGAGAGACACTTGAATACAATAATTGAGGAATAACATTTAATCAGAACATCATAATATCATAAGAATAAATGGATTCATGATATATTATTCCAAAGGACATTATATACACCATATAAGATTGAATTGGTGCATAACAACAATGAAGTCTCAATAGAATTGTAAAATGAGATGAAATCCCTTATAAAGAAGGTATCCTTAAATTAAGGATAAATCAATCTCATAATTATGTGTGAAAAATATAAATACACCCAATATAATTGGATATTAAGTGTAAAACAACCAGAGGTAATTCACACATATTCATTGGTTGATATATTCAATAACTACAAGTTGAACCCAAAGAAATCGAAATTGGGTTAAGAAGTTCCCTTGGTAAAATTCGACAGCCTAACGGCATCACTTTAAAATTCATAAAATTATTTGATGAGGGAGAAAATGGTATCTCATCACTTGGACATAAAATTTACATCAATAAGGATATATAATAACATATCTCAACACAAAAATATGTAAATTAAAATACATAACATAATAAGTCTTTTTAAAAGAGGAGTGTGAAAGATTCCCTTACCGATTTGGGCAACTTTCGAAATGTGCACCCCATGAAAGAAGGGTCATACAATGAAGATGTAACTACCCATAAATGAGATTATATTTTACTAATAGTAAAATAATGGGCAGTACATACACCACACAAAAGGAAATAGTGGCCAATGTAGCATGAATCTCACGGGAATAAAAAGTGAGATGAAAATCCCCTTATGAAAATTCGGCAGCCTAACGGCGCCACATAAAACTTACAAAAATGGATTGATGAGATAAAATAGGGTCTATCATCATATTAACATAAAATTTACAGAAATAGTAATATAAAATAACATCCCCCAACATAAGAAATAGGAGCTTAAAGTAAGTTACATAAAAAAGAGTACTTAAAAAGAAAGAGAGAGGTAGGATCCCTTACCTCAAGTCCGACTTGTCTTGTTCATTTCTTTATATTCCTAAATAATAAACTTTGGTCAATTTATAATTTCTTAAGGAAATACTTTAAAGATTATTATTCATTTCATATCACATATTATAATGTTATAATAATTGGTTAATAATGTGAGTTCATATCAGACGTTTTTGTCGATGTTTGGTACATGAGTCAAAAATGAACTTGTTTGAAAATGATTGTCCATGTAGTTATAAGTAAATAATATCCAGAATAGTATTAATGATTTAAATATCATATATATCCAGTAAATATTCATTTTATACTATTCCAAAACATTTGGAGATAAAAAGAAATGAAATGCACTGTTCATGGAGATGGTAGGTCGTACGTATACATGAACGCTACTTTCATTTCTTTGTCATATTAATGGAATTAAAAATAAATGAGATATATATATATATATATTATAATTACAGTATAATATATATGTTATATAGGTCAGATATGTTCATTAATCTCATTCTTTATACATTTCATGTATTGCATGAACGAGTCACATCACTTGAGGGGGCGGTAGTCCACACTTCCTCGTATGAAATTATCACATTTTCACAACATGAAAAGCATAAAGGTATGTTTTAAATATAAAATACATAAGAATAGAGAGGAAATAAATATAATATATATCATATAAAAATATTTCCATCATAATGGCCACCATGAGAGGTGGTAGGATAAGATATAACAATCATTGTTTCGTGAGGCAGCAATTCTTCATCCATAGAAATAGTATGTTCTTTAACCATTAGATGGAGTTGTGTGTAATTTTAGCTTGAATATTTCTCATAAAAACATCCTAGTATATTTAAGATACTGGTTTTGTTACAAAATAAAGGAATAAAAATAGTTTATGGGGTTGGAGAAGCAAAATAAAACAAAATAACATTAGGGAAGACTTTACCTTTAAATCGGGTAACTCCCCTTGGTTTGAACCAAAAGGGTGTATTGAAGATCTTTATGCCTAAAGGAAGGCTTATATGATGAGGAGAGGGATGTGGATAGAAAAAATGGGTAGATCTTGGCCGAGCCAATGGCTTGAGAGGTGTGGGTAAGGTGGTAGAGGTTGGGGCCTTTTATAAGAGAAGAGGAGGGGCACTCTTGGAAAGTTATAAAATATTACTTTATTATAAAATGCTTTTCGGATTTTCAAGGTCCCAAAAGGATATATTTAGAGGATAAGGTGATAAGGTTTCTAAATCCACCCATTCAATAGGTTTGTGACAAGTTTAAGACTTAGAGTTTACCCTATCTTCTCATTTTATTTAAATCGTTCATTTATGAGGTAATCACTGCATCATCACGGTGTCATAAATAAATTAATTTATTTAATGTATAAAAATTATAAAAAAAATATCATTATGTAGGAAATATTTTTATCTTTCTAATTAATATTGATAGTCAAAAATATTAATTGTATAACCCGATGTAAAAATTGTTTTAGTAAAACAATACATGTTTTTGACATTTTAATTTTAACTTTAAATAAAAAGTTATTAATGCCATTTTCCTACCAAAGTGGCTCCATAGGGTCCCCAAGTTGACCCATGGATTTTCTTGGTCGGCCATGACTCATCCAATAAGAGTAGTACATGTTTCAAGCTCATCTAATATTATTATAACATTATCTTTACCTTAAATTACACTAATTACCTTTAATCGCGATTAATAAAACTTAAAAGTTACTATTCACAAAAAAGTTATTTTAATCCCATTGAACCACATTTTACATCCTAATGACAACCATGTATGTTGGATTTTTTAAATTAAAATCACAAAAGTGGTAAAGTTTCATTTAAAAGAAAAATCTGTTTTTTAACTACCACTTAGTGGTTTCACTATTCATCAAAAATTGAAGTTCTTCAGAAAAATACCAAAAATTCACCCTAAGCTATATTTGATATTCCAAATTCAAAAATGATGTCTATTGTAAAAAATTCAAAACATATAAGTTGCATTAATTAATTTAATAATTAATTCCAATTGTAAAAACAAATATTGTGTTTTTATGAAACAATATATATCAAAAGATTGACACTAGTTTAAGTCCAATTTCAAAGTGAAATTAATTCCAATGACCACTATTGGATTAAATGGTAAAAATATATTATAATTGTAAATTAAAACCAATTCAAAAGATAATCTAATCATATAAATAAATTAGATTAAAAAGAGGTTTCGAATTAAAATACAACATTTTTCACTATTCATTAAAAAAATGAACTTTATTGGAAAAATACCAAAAATTTACACAAAGTAAATTTTGATGTCCCGATTCTAAAGAATAATTTTATTTGGTCCAATATAATTTATAAGAGTGACCAAAACTATATTAAAGAGGTTTCACCATCAAAAGGCGATAAATCGACCTTTTAGTGAATTTTAGAGTATTTGTGCTTAAAATTGAATTCTTTTCTTATTTTAAGCCTTTATCTTTTATTGGATAAATGTAAAAACATTTAACAAACATATAAAATCATATTTTAGTTATTTCTATTCATTTCCTCCAATACAACGGATAGGCGTTAACTACCATTTAAAATAATATTATTTTATTATTAGAGTGCAACGTAAGATTTCAAAGAAACTCATTGTTGCGTATTGGGTATGCCATCGAGCATAAAATTCCATTTAAAGTAATATTATTATTTTATTCACAAATATTAATAAATATGAAAAAGTAATATTCTTTATTTACTTGGGATGTTACATCCTTCCCCCCTTTTGGGAATTGCATCCTCACAATTTTAAAATTGGGCTTGAAAACTTCATTGAATGCCCCACATCGGAAAATGAGTAAATTAAACTGTCACTTTAAAAGAAAGAAATGGAAGTACAAAGGTCACCCGAGTTAACCCATACTAGGATTCCATGTAGGAAAACATGGACATGGAAGAGAAAACAAAGGTTCATGTTCTGATGGAGAGTGATAGAAAACATGATTAGGAGAAAGTTAACCACAAGAAAATCACAAACTTGTGATGGGTTAAATGGTATTTGATTCCCCAGTAGGAAAAGTTAACGGACAACATTTTTGTTTTAAGTTACTTTTCATTGAGGAATTTATTTATGAGCTTAAATAAATCATAAGGGAACATACTTACTTGTCATGTAGACTTTCATCTTTTACTATATTTCTAACACAAACTCATACTTTCTCCAAATGATGAGTATTTAGGATGACTTGTTCACATTAAGAGTGTTATAATCAACATCTAGCGAATCACTTAATCCACAAAAGAAAACTATATATTTCTCATGTCTTTAGACAAAAACCAAAACCAAAATTGTTAGTAAGAGATCAGATAATACCCAAAAAAGGATAATCCTTTAAAAAAATCTATTCTTAATCTCCAAAATTTGTCCAACAAAACCCAAATTTCAACGAAGACCATTCAATAAACAATTTGTCCATAAAATTCATAAAAGTAAACCAAAATAAGATTGAAACCGAAATATTTGAAGGATTTAATCACATAGTCTTCCAAGGTAAAATTAACATTTATCTCCAAATAACATCAGTTTCTATTAAAGTCTCATATTGAAAAGTAATTAACCTAATCATATATCCTCCATGATAGGTCAATATTTTCCTAGATAACCCAAAATCAACTTATTCTTGATTAATAAAATTATATAACTAAAAATAATAAGTCATACTAACCAGGGACTTCACGTAGTCCAGTGGTAGGCGATGCGCCTTTGTCGCCCTTCAGTTGTGGGTTTGATTCCTACGGCCTTACCAGATGCGACGGGTTGCAACCCATCCTACGTTTTGTCCTTTTTATAAAACTCCAAAAATAACCCTAACATGTTTTAACCTCAATGGTTTCCTTATACCTCCCATTTTCATCCAAATTCATTACGATCTCAACATTTTAATCCTTGAAGTCTTATTTCACCACCATAAGATAAAATGAAATGATTCCCAAAAATAAAGAACATCATACCTTGATCATGGTGTCCATTGGGTTTCATTGTCATCCTGTTCACGTAGGTAGAAGGTCCATGCATTGAAACAATGACTTAGAGATCCTTAAATATAATTTTCTTCCTCCATCCAAATACACCTTGTACAACATGGGTCATATGGGTGTTCATATAAAAACAGTTTTGTAAAATAATCATGTATGACATATAATTTCAAGACATCTAATAAGACATGATTTCTATAAAATAGTCTGACTGAACTTGAGTTGAAAATTTCAATTAATGGTCCTTTTAAAATACCATAGGTATGTGCTGAGAGACTATATTTTAAAATCCAATATAAATAGGTTTCAAAAGGGTCTCCTTCTTCAGCACCTTCTTTAAAATCATAATATGCTTCAAAATCTTGGGATAAGGTAAAATATTTGAAAATGCCTTGATAATATCTACATTTATTGAAAATATGAGAATATTGTGAAAATAGGATTTGTCTAAATACAACCCATGATCCACGATGATAACGAGGTATAGTGGAGGTGTTTGATATCTCAAACAGATGATTTCAAGTGAGTTATATTCTATAAAAAGTTTCACAATCATCCGAAAATGAATTTGCAATAATTATTGCAAGAAAGTCATCAGGAAGAGATAAGAATGTCGTTTGAGATCCTCCTCCTTCCATTTCCTTGATCGGAAAAAGTTATAAAACAAGTATTTAACTAAGATAATAAACATAGGGAATAATCATGTGTTTAACGAAAACTCATAATCCCTAAAGTTGTCTAAACCGACCTTTGATACCAACTATAAGGATCTGGACTTAAAACATTACTTAATCTTGAATCAAATTGAATAATTCACATTGAAAATCTTTTCAGGTTTAGAGTTTTAGAGAATTAGGACATAACTATTACATCTCAAAGTTTACAAAGTAGACACATCTAATCAGTTTCCATTTTTTTCACAAAATAAAAACTTTTGAACAAAAGAGTCATGTCTAGTTCTTGTTTTAGACAGCATGGAATTTCCTTGATCCCATCCTTGACCCTATTCCACTTTATGTCCTATGAAAAACATTTCAAAAAAACTTGGGATGAGCATAAAAAGATCAGTAAGGGTTATAACAATATGGAAAGAAAAAATTAGTCCATGTATACATAAGAATCAATGAAATCATACTTTACTCATAAAACATAAGCAATTTAACATACCTCATGAAATCATAATATTTATGCATAACTCAATAGAAATCATAAGACATAAAGGTAACTTGAGGCATTCATAACATTCTTATGTAGGGACTAACCCTCATGGTTATGTTTGGAATAAACATCATAGTATATTCCCTAAATTTCTTCAGATAAACCTTAGCGTTTAACTCCTTCATGTTACCCAATGCATTGGAGAGCTATATCGGGCTCACCCACCCTTAGTTTATCACAGAACCACCCGTCTTCATAAACAATGCTGAAGAACCATAAAATAATCATAGCACATAACTTAAGCACAAAGGAAAGATAACATTCCCACATTGCAATAACAATACACCATTTTAAGATATTGAAATAATGAATCCATCCTAAAAACCATTTTCAAAACCATTTAAAACATTTAATAAAGAGATTTTTGAATCAAAGTGTCCCATACCAATTTGAAGCTTTTAACATTTTAAACCATTAATATCCATATAAATAAATTCTTAAAACCATTTTGAAAACATGGATATTAACGAGAAATATTTATAAGAATAAATCATTAAAACATTTAAAATGATATTTTGTTAAAGGGTTTTTAACAAAATGAGAGACACTTGAATACAATAATTGAGGAATAACATTTAATAAGAACTTTATAATATCATGAGAATAAATGGATTCATGATATATTATTCCAAAGTACAGTATATACACCGTATAAGAGTGAATTGGTGCATAACAATAATGAAGTCTCAATAGAATTGTAAAATGAGATGAAATCCCTTATAAAGAAGGTATCCTTAAATTAAGGATAAATCAATCTCATAATTATGTGTGACAAATATAAATAAACCCAATATAAGTGGATATTAAGTGTAAAAAAACCAGAGTTAATTCACACATATTCATAGGATGACATATTCAATAAGTACAAGTTGAACCCAAAGAAATTGAAATTGGGTTAAGAAGTTCCCTTGGTAAAATTCGACAGCCTAACGGCATCAATTTAAAATTCATAAAATTAGTTTATGAGAGATAAAATGGTATCTCATCACTTGAAAATAAAATTTACATCAATAAGGATATATAAGAACATATCCCAACATAAAAATATGTAAATTAAAAGACATAACAAAATAAGTCTTTTTAAAAGAGGAGTGTGAAAGGTTCCCTTACCGATTTGGGAAACTTTCGAAACGTGCACCCCATGAAAGAAGGTTCATACAATGAAGATGTAACTACCGATAAATGAGAGTATATTATACCAATAGTAAAATAATTGGCAGTACATACACCACACAAAAGGAAATAGTGTCCAATGTAGTATGAATCTCACGGGAATAAAAAGTGAGATGAAAATCCCCTTATGAAAATTCGGCATCCTAACGGTGCCACATAAAACTTCCAAAAATGGATTGAATAAAATAGGGTCTCTCATAATATTAACATAAAATTTACATCAAGAGTAATATAAAATAACATCCCCCAACATAAGAAATAGGAGCTTAAAGTAAGTTACATAAAGAAGAGTACTTAAAAAGAAAGAGAGAGGTAAGATCCCTTACCTCAAGTCCGACTTGTCTTGTTCGTTTCTTTATATTACTGAATAATAAACTTTGTTCAATTTATAATTTCTTAATTACCTCATTTAAATATTATTATTCAGTTCATATCACATATTATAATGTTATAATAATTGGTTAATAATGTGAGTTCATATCAGATGTTTTTGTCGATGTTTGGTATATGAGTCAAAAATGAACTTGTTTGAAAATGATTGTCCATGTAGTTATAAGTAAATAATCTCCAGAATAGTATTAATGATTTAAATATCATATATATCCAGTAAATATTTATTTTATACTATTCCATAACATTTGGAGATAAAAATAAATGAAATTCACCGTTCATGGAGACGGTAGGTCGTACGTATGGAAGAACGTTACTTTCATTTATTTTTCATATTAATGGAATTAGAAATAAATGAGAGATATATATATTATAATTCCAGTATAATATATATGTTATATAGGTCACATATTTTCATTAATCTCATTCTTTATACATTTAATGCATTGCATGAACGAGTCACATCACTTGAGGGGGCGGTAGTCCACACTTCCTCGTATAAAATTATCGCATTTGCACAACATTCAAAGCATAAAGTTCTGTTTTAAATATAAAATACAGAATAATAGATAGGAAATAAATATAATATATATCATATAAAAATATTTCCATCATAATGGCCACCATGATAGGTGGTAGGAGAAGATAGAACAATCATCGTTTCGTGAGGCAGTAATTCACCATCCACAGAAACAGTATGTTTTTTAACCATTAGACGGAGGTTTGTGTAAGTGTAGCTCAAATATTTATCATAAAAACATCCTAGTATATTGAAGATACTGGTTTTGTTACAAAATAAAGGAATAAAAATAGTTTAGGGGGTTGGAGAAGCAAAATAAAACAAAAGAACATTAGGGAAGACTTTACCTTTAAATCGGGTAACTCCCCTTGGTTTGGACCAAAAGGGTTTCATAAAGAGCTATCTTACTAAGGGAAGGATTCTTGGATGAGGAGAGGGATGTGGATAGAAAAAATGGGCAGAGCTTGGCCGAGCCAATGGCTTGAGAGGTGTGGGTAAGGTGGTAGAGGTGGGGGCCTTTTATAAGAGAAGAGGAGGGGCACTCTTGGAAAGTTATAAAATATTACTTTATTATAAAATGATTTTCGGATTTTCAAGGTCCCAAAAGGATATATTTATAGGCTAAGGTGATAAGGTTTCTAAATACACCCATACAATAGGTTTTTGACAAGTGTAAGACTTATATTTTACCCTATCTTCTCATTTTATTTAAATCGTTCATTTATGAGGTAATCACTGCATCATCACGGTGTCATAAATAAATTAATTTATTTAATGTCTAAAAATTATAAACAAAATATCATGATTTATGAAATCTTTTTATATTTCTAATTAATATTTATAGTCAAAAATATGACTTGTATAGCCCCATGTAAAAAAAATTAGTAAAAAAATACATGTTTGTGACATTTTAATTTTAACTTTAAATAAAAAGTTATTAGTGTCATTTTCCTACCAAAGTGGCTCCATGGGGTCTCCAAGTTGACCCATGGATTTTCTTGGTCGTCCATGACTCGTCAAATAATGGTAGGACATGTTTCAAGGTCATTTCATATTATTATAACATTATCTTTACCTTAAATTACACTAATTACCTTTAATCGCTATTAATAAAACTTAAAAGTTACTATTCACCAAAAAATTATTTTAATCCCATTGAACCACATTTTACAACCTAATAACAGTCATGTACGTCAGATTTTTGAAATTCAAATCACAGAAGTGGTAAAGTTTCATTTAAACGAAAAATTAGTTTTTTAACTACCACTTAGTGGTTACACTATTCATCAAAAATTGAAGTTTTTTAGAAAAATACCAAAAATTCACCCTAAGCTATATTTGATATTCCAAATTCAAAAATGATGTCTATTTTAAAAAATTCAAAACATATAAGTTGCATTAATTAATTTAATAATTAATTCCTGTTGTTAGAACAAATAGCGTGTTTTTATGAAACAATATATATCAAAAGATTGACACTAGTTTAAGTCCAATTTCAAAGTGAAATTAATTCCAATGACCACTATTGGATTAAATGGTAAAAATATATTATAATTGGTCTTTAAAACCAATTAAAAAATATAATCTAATAATATAAATAAATTAGATTAAAAAGAGGTTAGAAATTAAAATACAACATTTTTCACTATTCATTAAAAAATGAACTTTATCAGAAAAATACCAAAAATTTACACAAAGTAAATTTTGATGTCCTGATTCTAAAAAATAATTTTATTTGGTCCAATAGAATGTATAAGAGTGACCAAAACTATATTAAAGAGGTTTCACCATCAAAAGGCGATAAATCGACCTTTTAGTGAATTTTTGAGTATTTGTGCTTAAAATTGAATTCTTTTCTTATTTTAAGACTTTTTCTTTTATTGGATAAATGTAAAGACATTTAACAAACATATAAAATCATATTTTAGTTATTTATATTCATTCCCGCCAATACAACGGCTAGACGTTAACTACCATTTAAAATAATATTATTTTATTATTAGAGTGCAACGTAAGATTTCAAAGAAACTCGTTGTTGCATATTGGGTACGCCATCGAGCATAGCTTTACCTTTAAATTAATATTAATATTTTAT
Organism: Viscum album; assembly: GCA_963277665.1. NCBI lineage: Eukaryota > Viridiplantae > Streptophyta > Magnoliopsida > Santalales > Viscaceae > Viscum > Viscum album. The sequence continues at coordinate 1,305,363,768 of OY728127.1, forward strand.
TAAAAAATATTAATAAATATGAAAAAGTAATATTCTTCATTTACCTGGGATGTTACATTAGGTCTCTACCATGTCACCACCATCAACTATAGATACACTAAAAAGACTACCAATCACTTTCAGGTGATTCATTTCCTTTACCTAAATCTATCAAAACAAAGTCTATATACACACATTAGGTGTATGTTAGTTTGATAAAAACTAAACCAGTAGAATCCCACCATTTTTTCTATAAATAACCAATGTTAGAAAAAATAAACATGTTATTTTGAAAACAAATTAATTGAAAACATGCTTTTAACATTTTAAATCAATAGAAGAAGATCAAAAAAATAACAAATCCAAACACCATGTGATGTCCCTAGTATAACTAAAGTTAGGGTCTCATCCTAGGATTCTTATACTCTCGATGATCAAACCATTCACAATTTTTCTCATGAGTGATCCACTAGGGAAGACCATGATAAAGTCTTAGTGGTAACCATGTCATTTTTTAGTTAGAGTTGTGTCATAATTTAATGGATAGGTAGGGTGGACCATTCATAGTGGTACTTGACTTACTCTTCCCACCTAGGTACTCAAAGTTCCCATGTGTTATCCCCATTCCATTCAAATCCAATTACACTTTCAATTCATTTCACAACCAAAACAATCCATTTCAATCCATTTCCATTCCCACTCAAAGAGAGAGAACCTTTATTATAAAAAAAACATGTAAACAATCCCAAAAATACTAATTTATGCATAAAATCAATTATAAAAACCTTTAGAAATTAAATCAAGCATATTCAATTTATCAAGGAGTACATCATGAAACCACCTAGCCCAAACACTATAAACCCTTTGCATTGGATGAAAACCACCAAGGATAGATTCAAGAGATCCCAAATAGGTAATAAAAAACCTAAACATCAAAACCTAATATATTAATTTTGAGCAAAGGGAACCTGTGGGCTGATATAGCTTCTAAAAAAATTAAAACTTAAGTATAAAGGAAGAAAGAACCAAAATAAATGGATAATACCACTTAACTTTAAGATTTATTAAAAAAAATTGGAGATATGTGTTTGGATTCAAGTATTGGGGGTAGGGGTGGGTCACCTCTTTTATTTTGGAGAGATGAGGGTTGAATCGGGGAGGAATTTAGGGGTTATCAGATTTATTCAAGTAAGGGTTAAAATAGTAAAAATTAATTTTTAAAAACATGGACTGCATGGTTCATGTCATGAAACCCTTATTATTTTGTGATCCTCTATTACATAACCAATACATGGTGCGAACCCATTGATCTCTTCATGTACCACCTCTATATAGGAGAAGAACCTCTACTTAGATATGTTCATGGCATAAACCTATGGTTCGTGCTGTGAACCACCTCTCTATAAAATAGTCCCCTCTTTCCAAGCTTGTTTAAGGAGTGACCTCCCCAATCGTCCTAGGAACCAAATGCAGCTTCCTAAAATAAAAAAACACCAAAAAATAAAAGTAAAACTTTTAAAAGAATAAAAAATAAGTAAACAAATAATTCACACCGGGAAGAAGCACCATGGGTGTGATAATTCTCCCACCATATCACTTTTCATCCTCCAAAAGTCTCATTTACTTCTTTTAGGAGAAAAACACTAGATAATAACATATATAATGAATCAAATACTATTAATTATAATATTATTGTGGATTCTTTCACCACTATATCAATCATCCCCATACACTAAGAAGATCCTGAACATCGAGACTTTCAATTTATAAATGAAATAGTCATTCAAATACTCCATTAAATCTACTAAATAAGAACTCAATAGTATAAATAAATTAACTCTAAAATCAAAAAATCATATGAAATTTTCAACATAAATGAAAATATACCAAGGAAATTCTAAGATTTTTAAATACATAAAAACAGTGTTAGGGTAAGGGAAATTTAATTTTAGTTGAAATACCAGAGCACAATTTCATAAAACAACCACTATAAACAACTTAATTACAAATATAATAAAACCAACATGATAAATAATTAAGACCAAATAAATAAGGTGTTAAACTATAATGGTCACCACTATCTTGCATCTTTTATCCAAAATAAGACGAATTAAAATTTTCACTAAAGTTTTAGAAATAAAAAAATCATAAAACAAATCAAAATTTAAGTAGTTTTTTGAAAGATAGTATCCAAAGCTAAATTAAATTAAAATTTATATTAATACCCCAAATAATTCTATTTTTGAAAAAAAAAAATTGTAATTTTGAAAATGAAGAAATGAATAACATCCATGAAGTTCTAATAGTAGAGTAATTTTAATCTAAATTAATCATATATATTTTTAATCACTAAGAATATTAATTAAAACGTGATAGAAATTCAATTAAAACCATTAGACATAAACATGTATTCCCCCAATCTCCATTTGAAACAAGATAAGACCTCTTATTATAACATCTAAAAAAATTTGGTCTCTCCCCACCATTTATTTTGTTACTCTATATGATAACAAAATATCATTAAAATGTGTAATCAATAAAATGATAATTCACTAGTAGGAGTCTAATTATAATAGAATCAATTTAAAATAGTCAAACTCACTTAAAATGAATATAAAACAAAATAACATTATTTTCAAAATATAAATAAATCATAACATAAAAATATATAATATCCTCCAAGAATATATTCACATAGAAACCAAATATTAAATAGCCTCCAATGAACCACTAAATCCTATAGGACTGTACATTACAACCTTAAAATACAAAATTGAATAACCATAACAAGATAAAAAAATTAAATGAATATTATTTCTTAAAATCAATCAAGCCTCAAAATTTTATATTAATATGTAAGTTAAATTTATAAAATAATCTAATTAAACAAAAAATCATTCCAACCCATGTGACCACTCGAAAAGTTCATTAAACTAGAATCAAATGCGGCCCTAAAAATCCGAGAATCACTTCCTTCTCAAAAACATTCGAAATAAAATAAAACTCTGTCAAATAATAAAACCATATAAATCGAGTAAACTAAAGTCTAATGGGATTCTTAAAATATTATAACATTCTTAAGGATCCTTCCAAAAAAGAATCATAATTAATAAATTCATAAATCGAACCCATAAATGATACATATAAATAGTTTAAATAATAAGTGATAATTATGAAATGTTATATTTCCTATTAATTCCCACACACTACCACCAAACTTTTCTAAAACAAAAATCATTGATAAAAAAATACATTAAAGTCTTTATGTATTTATTTAAGAAAATGAGTCTCGTAAGATATAGAAGATATAATTTTTGAAAAAAAAAATTATACAAAATATTGTTTGAGATATTCACATTGTATAAAACTAGATACATTATAAAATCAAACACTATTTAAAAAGTAATATATGGTTTTCCAAAAACAATTTAACTCTATATAAAACAAAAAAAATGTAGCTTAAAATTCCTTTAAATCCTAAAAAATATGATTTCTATCGAAAGAGAAAGGGATAAAATGAACTTTTAAGTTTTATGGATGACTCATTTTCAAACCTATAACATTTTGAAGGATATAAATTCATAAAATTTTAGGTTTAAAATTAAATAAAAATGTTGATATCCTTAATTTAAAACCATAAATAATTATTTAAATCACATTATCAATGATTTTGGAAGAAAAAACATGTTTATTAAGAGACATAGTTCCCGTAGAGTTAAACCAAAGAAAATACCCAATCAATCACAACATTTTGGAAATGAATCTTTGAAATTTTCAAGGATTCATAAAACAATAAAACCATGTATTTTTATTCATTTTCAAGAAACCATGAAACATATAAATATGAAACCCACTTAAATTAAAATATATTGAAACTTATAATATACAACATTTGAGACTAGATCACACCATTCAATAAAACAAACTAGTTACTCATTTAGAATTACATTACCAATTAAATAAGTTATTTAGCCCAAGACATATATCTTATTTAGTTATAATTAAATTTATTTAAGTCTCACTTCACTTTATAGATTCTTACCACAAACAAAATAACTACTCTAGAATCCAGAATAAGAAAAATCACTTAAAAAATATGTAGAGGTAAATAAAATATTCCTGAATTAGTAAAGAGGTTTTTCATTATTTTAAATTTCTTCCCAAGAAACCCCTAAAAACAACAAGCTTATGAAATCCCCTTATAATACCACTATAAACATCTTGAAGAAATTATAAAAATTAAAATATGGAAATTCAACTTTAGAAATTCTTTAAAACAAATTTCTTGGTAACACAATTAAAAATCATCAATGTAATGATTGAAAATAATTTAGGAGAGTATAAATTAACCTTAAAAGTTACCAAAAACATATAATTATACCATATAAAAAATATATATTATCTATAAACTCCTTTAATTCTACAACACATAAATCATGCCAATTCAAACTAAAAAATCATTACATTTAAATCCCTTTTAATAAAACAGCCCCTTAATACCCTCGTTTCATTATAAAACATTTTAAGCATGAGTTCATAAAATTTTATTTTATCTTTAATACATTTAATTAATTGAACCATTTATATTCTTTTTAAAACACTAGTAACTATGTTAAACCAATAATAATAACCCTTATAAACAATTTTAAACAGATGGAAAGTTTTTATAAATCTTTATAACAAGATCCATTATAATTATAAGGTTTAAATTATATAAAAAAACCACAAATCAAGAAATGAAACTAAGAATAATCAAATATAAATGTTACCCTGGTGTTATTTACCTCAACCTATCTCAAATTTTAATCAATTAAAATAAATAAATTCAAGACCTTATGAGAAACATCAATTTTAATCATATTAAATCTATAAAACCAATATGAAATATTAAAAAATAATTATAAATAGAAAAATATAAAAACCACACCCTTCCTAGATGTGTGGGCTGAGTGCATAGTCTGCAGCCCGCACACCCTATCCATGCACCTACTTATTTTCCTTCCAACTTAATTTGAATAAGTAAGTACACTCATTGAGGAATGATGAGATAAACCCAGAACTACAATGACACATTTCAATATTCCCTAGTAACTCGTGATGTGTTACTAATACTGCGGGTCAAAAACCCCTTCATAGCAACCTTCCTTGAGCTCGGATAGTCCTCACTATTTTCTACCAACACTTCCAAAATAACATAATTAAAAATAGAGATATGAGACTATTTTGTGATGAACCATCCCAGGAAACCCTTGAACTAGGAACCCAATTCATCTCTTGAAAATACCTAAATGGCATTCCCAATCCCAATGGGATGTAAACTAGTTCCTATGCATTGATAATTTCCTTTGGGAATAGTTTATCCCTATAGAATCATCAAATGATTCTAGTATTTGAACATGGAATTTCCTTTCTATAGCTTGGAAATTCATCCCCTCAAATAAGTATTACAATTTAATAAAAAATAAACAAACTAGAATAATAGTACATTCCAAAGAACCATAACCAACAACAACATCAATAAAAATGATATCCATCGTACAACTAAAACAAGATTTGGGAAATTGATATATACTAAGTTATGGGATGTAGGCCAATGTGGTTATAAAAAATCAGTCTAGAAAGCATCCAAAAATTAAAAAAATGATGGTTCCCCATCTATTTGAGACATGAGAGTTAGGTACCTACCATTTCACCACCGCTAACTATAGCTCTTCTAACAAGAATACCCAAAACCTTTATACATAACATTTCATTTATCTAAAACTTTAAAAATAAGTTTGACATAAACCCATTGGGTTTATGTGGGGTGTGAGTAACACAATAACAATTGGATCCCACAAAGTATTCCATGAATAACCACTATTAGAAAAAATAAATATGGTAGTTTGAAAACAATTTGGAAGCATGATCTTAAAATTTAAAATAAAGTAAGGAAGAATTAAAAAATCCAAGCACCATGGGATGTCCCTTGGGTTACTAAGGTTGGGGCCTCATCTGAATATCCTCATACTCTTAGTGATTAAACCATTCACAATCATTTTTAATCATGATCCACTAGGGAGGACCATGAAAAAGTCCTAATGGTAACCATATCATCATTTTTTTGTTATATTTATATTGTAATCAAAGGTCTAGGGAGGTAGGACTGTACCTAGTGGCACTCTTCTTAGTCTTATTAACTTGGTACTCTAGGTTCATATGTGTTATCCTAATTCCACTCAAATATAATTCAACTTTTAATTCATTTCACAAAAAAATTAAGTTATTTCAATCCATTTCCATTCTCACCCAAATAATGATAACCATTCTTAAGCAAAAAAACACATTTAAAAAATATGTAAAATACTAATTTATGCATAAAAACAATTAAAACACCCTTTATAAATTAAATAAATAAAATTTAATTTATCATGAAATGATAAATTATGAAACCACATAACTAAAACACTATAATAACTACACAATTTATGAAAACAACCAAGGATGGATTCAAAAGATACAAAAAAGAAAAAAAACTAAACTAAACATTAAAACCCAAGCTATAAATTTTTAGAAAATAAAAACCCTAGGCCTCCATCACTTTGTATGAGAGTGAAACTTAAGAAGAAATAAAGAAAGAACCATGTGAAATATATAATATCACTTATATTTAATATTTCGTGATAAAATTAGAGAAAGATTCTAGGATTAAATCCCAAGAGAGAGGGGGTAAGTCGCCTCATTCAATTTAGATATATGAGAGTCAAATGAATAATTAATTTAGGGGTTAGAGGATTTAATTTGATCATGGGGTAAAATGGTAAAAATAAATTTTTAAAAACCTAGGCCACATGGTTTACATCGTGAAAGCCTTGTCATACTATGAACCTCCCATACATAACTGGTTTATTGCATGAACCTATGTATATTTTCATGAACCACCTATCTATCGGAGAATCAACTTAACCTCGATCCGTTCATGGCATGAACCTATGGTTTACACCATGAACCACCTCTATATAAAAGAAACCCCTCTACCTAGGAAAGTTCATGGAATTACCCCTATCACATCATGAACCAACTACATCTTTGATCTATATATTTGAAAAAAAGACCAAAAATTCCTTTAAATGAGATGAATGCTATTAAAAGAAGAAAAAATAAGTAAATAAATAATTAGAACCTGGAAGTGGCACCATGGGTGTGAAACTTTTTGAGAAATTATCAAGGTTATATTTTATTGATATACCTTTTGACATCTTTAGTGTTTACATACATTATTTCATATATTTTTTATTGAGTAATTTTTTTTTTGAAATTTTCTTATACTTTCATCAAAATTACTAGAGTTTAACTTGATCAATAACATCCAGCAAAACCTCATTAGATAGACTTAAGATTATCACACTATGTTACATTCCTAGAATATTCACCTTATTTATCATGCTTTGATCTATCATAAATTTGTTTGGATCCTCCAGAACTAGTGTATATCCTAGTTGAACTAGAATTGAACACATTTTCACCTTCTATAAATATAAATCACTCAAACTGTTGAATTTCTCAATATAAAATTTTTATGTTATTGACATATTTAGTTCATAGAAACTAGAAATTATATATTCAACATTTATTCAACAGATATAAAACCTAACTCTTAAGATATGATAGTAATTTTTTAACCTTTTATGATAAAACAAATTCAAGTACACCAAAATAAAAAATCAAACACAAAATATTTTCATGGTTTGATCGATTTGATTTACATCCATGATCAATAAGGAAAATTTTAACTATAAATATAAATGGATAAAATTTATGAAAAAACCTAACTATTATATAGATAATTTTCGTTTTAGGTTATAAAATAAAAATGATAAATGTTTTGGGTCCAATAAACCTTTAAAAAATCAAGTCATAAAATAACACCTACAAGTCAAATAATGGGCATAAGGGTCTCTATATTGAAAAGGTAAATAGGAAAACCTTATTGTATATCAATATGTGGATGATAGGGTATTCATTTTTAGCACTAAAATTTGGATAACACTTTAAAAATTAATTATTAAACCCTCTAAAATATAACTTCTCCTAGTCCAGTACTTGTAGAAATCACTTTTTGGTGGAAATTTATGAAGCATTACCTGATGTTCAATAATAACCACATCAAATATCAGAATAATATAGCCTCAATATACTTATTACTAGTCTCCAATATGGGTTTTTTCTTATAAAATATTCATTCAAGAGAAAATATGAGTTCCAAGGATATAACACCTAAATATCCTTCTTAGAAAAAACAATAGTCAATAGGTCCATGAGAAAGAAAATTTATTTATCAATGCCTCCTCAAATTCATTGGGAGTATTTTCCCTATATATTTATCTTGATCAATTATAATCACCTCCTTCCCACCTAAAATCTCTTCTATTATATTTAAAGTGAAACACTTAAATTTTGAGTCTAAATAAAATTAATAAATATTATATCTTCTAAAACGTTTCAATAAAAGATCTTAATAATTATTATTTTTATTGTATTTAAATTTTGAATTAATTTATAACATAATACGAATTGAACTCAAAATAAATAAATAAATTTTATAATTTTATTACTATTTAAAAATATATTGTTAGTAAAATATTAATAATTAATTTAATTGGGTTTGGTTTCCATATACCCTAAGACTACTACCTTAACTTGATAAAAACCTAATAAATCACTACCTTAACACAACTTAATCGGGATGGGTAGTATTGGGTACCAATTTTATGGGTTCTTATTTCCATCCTTGGGTTCAATGCTTGAATAAATAAGCATCGTTATTAACCACTCTACCTCCAAAACTCCACTAGAATTTGTGAACCATAACTTTAACACTAGAGCCACCTGAATAACATGTAAGGTATAATAATGTTTTTTAGTGAATATACAAAAACCACACCATTCATGGTAAGGGGGTGAGTAAAAAATACTCGATAGGATTTTACAAAAATTCCCTCAACTCCCATGTGTGTTTTTGGTAAATGTATGAAGTTGAAAAAAAATTGGTGTGTGATATAATTACCGAAACCTAAATTTATCTATACTATATGATTATAAAGAAATAGAGTTTAAAAAATCACACCATGGATTAAATCATAATATAAATCTTTTGAAACCACTATAAGTTGAAATTAATAATTTATAATAAAAAACATCTCATCCCATGCCACTATATGGGAATCACACCATGACCAACCATAAAACCATACTTACTTCGATCCCCACTCAAAAGTGACCATGTTGAGGGAGAACCCTCAAGGTATATGACCGGGATGGAATAATTTTTTGTAATAATCCTTACTACTCATTCCAAGATGGAAAAATGTATAAATATGGGATCATAGTTGCATGGAAGATATCATATGGAACAATGTTATATTATGGTAAGCATCCTAACTAATTATGCCAAGAGGTAAAAATGTCATGTGAGAATACTCACATGACTACGTCTGGAGGGGAAAATATTATAACATGGTGAGTATCTACAATGTTCATCCTAAGAGGGAACAATGTAATATGATTATTATTTCATGAACAAGTCAATAGGGAATAACTTTAAATTATATTACATCCCCACAAAGAAATAAAATTCCATAATATCCTCTTAATACTCTAGTAATGGGAATACCCATTATATGGGGCCCCATTGAAATATTATTGTCTATTATACCACTCTTTACACCCCCATCATACCTTACCTTGGGATACCAACCCATCCCAATAGTATTAAAATAAAAATCGGACAACCTAATGTACATATTTATAATCACCTTAGGACGATCTCATATAAAACACATTACAAAAAGAATATCATACATCATAAAATTATATTATATTATATTTCATAACAAAAACTTCTATCACAAACCATGGAATAAAATCAAATTTCATATTACTTTATCTCCCAATGAATCACAACATCACATAATAGGGAAACATGATACTTTATTTTATCCATATAATCTCTTGTTTTATATCATAACATTTTTCACTCATCATATCTCTAATTCATATTCAGTTAATAGATGTAAAATCCCATCCCCAAATCATTGGATTGAGTGATACTGAGATATAACTGACCTTAGGTGACGTCCCTTGGACACTAAAGGCAGGAAATAAATTCTAATGGATTAAAAAAATCGTGTGGGTGATTTTACCTTAGGTGAATGACCTTCCGGAGATAATAATGAAGATACATAATATGGTTCATGATATAAAACCAGAACAACCTATAATAGAATAAACATATGAAAATTATAGTAATAGTATAAGACAATACAAAATATAAGTTTACAATCCCAAGACATGCAAGACTCAAGGCACAAAGTTGGAACTTCCCCAAACTCCATCACATAAACCATCATCATGTTCCAATTCACAATAAACAAGACCACAACATTGAGATTCTCCACTGATGAAGTATGAAATATTCCCCTTACTAGTATCATGATAAACTATATATGTATATCCACCAAGGTGTATATGGTGGGGTGAGTGTATCGACTCAGTAGAAAATCCACCAAAATCTTCCCACACACACCACTGAGATAAGAACAAGTCATCTCATAACAAGTATATATATATAACTATAAGAAGATAATAGGTATATAATATATATATATATATATAATTTAGCACTAAGAATACTCACCATGAAAATCTCCCATGTAATGAATGCACATCCAGGAAACTCACACACCCCGTGCATGTCCATAAAAAGAATTCCAACTAAATGGGCCATACTCGCAAGTGGTACCCATCCCTTCAGACCCAAGACATCACTTGGAAGTAAAATCCCTTGAGCCCAAATTTTTCTCTATGAAAAATTTTAACCTAATGAGGCCCTTTCCATATGCAACACGAACACAAAATAACCATGCCCATGCCCAATTCTCACACCAAAACCATTCCTTTGAAAACAACTCCCATTCAAACATTTCATCAAACATGTTGTGGGTGTAACCCACAATCCATAGTTATAGATCAATAAAATAAGAGTATTATCATTTTTATTTATCAACAAATGAAAATAATAATTTTTTTTAAACCAAATCCTTTACATTCTAATCAATGTGAAGAGGGAGAGAACCAACCTACCTCCAACATGTTCATTTCAAGGAATCACACCATGATCTCATATATCCTATCTCTCTTTTCCTTCCCTTTAATGGATTATAAGAATATTACCATTAAAATACATATTATCTCATAGATATAGGGATAACATCCCTAGTTTAGGGTTCCTTCCAAGAGAGAGTTAGAAGATCACAAAGGATAGAATAAACAAAACCCTTACCTTGGATTTCTAAGGTCCAATACCAATGATCAGCTAAAAATAGCCACTGGGTGAGGTGCATCCTTAAGATCTCTTAAATAAACCTTGTAAGTCAAAATCCTTAAACACATGATGAATAATGAGGGTTTAGTATGAAGTTTCAAGTTAAAAAAAAAATAGTTTACAAATTTAATTAAATATGCCACACGGTTATGCCACAATGTTTGGAAAACCATGAACCAACCATGTGAGTGTTACTAGAAAACACCCAAGTTTTTATGGTTGGATGCACTATTTGGTAAACTATACACCAACTATAAAAAATACACTATCCAAAAATTTCGAAAGTTTCATGGTTATCACATGGTTTTCCCAAACCATGTGCTAAATATATGCATATCCCAAGATCTTCCTTACTGCTCATGTGATTACTTGGGGAATCCATATAGTTTCCCCTAACCATGTCCAACATGTGCGCCATCCATAATAATTCTGGAACTTCCAAAAACAATCCAAAAACTCTTATATGTCAACCCAATCATTTTATAACTTCAAAATATATAATAAAAGATATAATTACCTCAAATTAGTGGTGTTATAATATATATCCCATTATCCCTTATTCCCATTTCATTTTTTTTTTACAAAATTATTCATATGGTATGAGGTCTATATTTGTACCCCTAATAAATACTTAGTCATTATATTCATATCTCATTATACCTATTTAATAATTTTTATATGTGAACCTTATAATCTATACCAAAATCCATGCACATCATTTTACCATTTTAAGTGTTTGTGGGTTCACATAATCCAAAATACACTGTAACATTTCCGATTTATTTATGGTAAATGTTAAAATAAAGTATTAACCACTTAATTATGTCATATATATACTTAAATAACTTGAAATTTTGTTCAATTATTTCATAAATGTCCAAAATATTTTGGTAAAATGAGATAATAACATTAATCATATGAAGAAATTCATTTCTTACCAATTTCCATTTCATTTCATATCACTTGAAATTTCCCTAACCTTACTAAGAAATTTTATAAGTACATATGTATTTAATAAAATTTTATTACCCTTTAATATAGTTTAACTAATTCTTAAATAACATAATACCAATCATGAAAAAAATCATTCCATCCACAACTATCCCTTATATATCTTGGAAAATTAACTCTCCACTAATAAACTATTTTATTATTCATTAAATAATGTGTGGTGATTTTTAATTGAGATTATAACCATTAAAGGTAACATCTCATTACCTTTATTGGGTAATTTTTCCACCTTCTATAAGTTCCCTTTCAATTAAAAATCCTTTTATGCATTTTTCTGGGTTTATTGCAGACTGTAGAATAGTTACACGCCATGTACCTGAAGTACATGTCATATACTTGGTGCTTGTTGCATGTCATGGACTGGGAGATCATGTTTTGAATGGGTAGATCATGTTGTGAGATGGTATATGTTGTGTACCTGAGGTACATGTCATGTAGGGGATAAAAAGTGGTTTTTCAACCTGAGGTGATGGGTTTTTTGGCATACTTATCCAACGTGTCCTACACATCGTGACTCTTAGGTACACATTGTGACTCAGCTTGTGCCTATCCTTAAGTAATTTGTTTGAAAATACCACTCAGTATATTACTCCCAGAACTCTTGTATCTCAACCCTATAATCTCCCTAGGTGGTTTTTAGAGGTACCCCACCTTTCGGTTCGATCCGATCTACTGCGGATCTTTGTTGTATTTGCGGTGTGATTCCTAGGTAAGGGTTCTCCCTTGTTCTTGGAGTCTATCTCCTTCTCTCCTCTTGGGATTTTAATGTATAATCTATGGATTGATGGATCTATGCCATGTGGTGTTGTATCTTTCTTCTTGGTTGAGTTTCAATATCTTTTTCACCTTTGTTCTCATTGATGGGTGTCATCGTGAGTGTCGTTCTTTAGGAAATAGGTAGGTGGTTCCGTCCTGATTTTCCAAATTGATTACCATCATATTGATTGATTTATTTCAACTACTGATTTAAATTCAAATGCTCAATATTTATTTCAATTTCTTTGATATATTCCAATTTTGGAGAATTGGTATATTTGAAAGGGTTTTGGCATGAAAATTTGGAAAACCCCCAATTCCATTGAATTGGGGTGGGTTTGTGGAAAATTATCTAATTTAGATTGTTGAATTTAAATTATGGATTTGATGGAAATATTTTAAATTGAATTGTTGAAATTAATTTCAAAAATAAATTTTGAAAAGGATGGATTTTTTTTAATGAATTTTAAACTTGTGAATGGATTAAAATGATTTGATAGAAACCCAGTGTTTTATCTTGTGAAAATGGCATGTTTTTAATAAAACCTATTTTGGTTTTAAATGGAATGAAATTGGAATTTTTTAAATGGAAGAATGGGATTGATCATATTTTTAAGCAGTCTTAAAATATTTTTCCCATAATTTAATAGTGCATGAAATCCTTATGTAGTTAGTGAGTTATTTGGATACACTCTACGCTATGACAACATTCTAAAACATACATGTGGCGGGTCACACACCTGACGAGTTTGTGATAAGTCTCCTTTGGCCAGTGTCATAGGGACGTGTGTATACAAATTTTTCTAAGTTCACATAGAGAGTACGGAATCTTATAGCTAGTTAATACTATTTTACCTTTTGGTAGATGACCATGTTTCTCACTTTTTTATTAATATTTGAGATATAAATATATGCCAATGTTTGTTTATCTGCTTTAAATTCCTTCTAAATTTATATAAATTGTTTTATATAAATGTTTTACTTAATCCATTATTTTAGCAATATTACATCTCTTGTAAAGTAAATCTTGTCCTTTAACTGTATTTTCCATCATTTTTGAAAATGTATATCATGTTTTGTTTAAATATGAGTTTAAATTACCAAACCTATTTGTTCTGAAAAACTGAAAGATTTTATTTGGATAATCTATATTTGGAATCTGTTATGTAATATTTTGTGGTATCCTACTGGGCTTAGGCTCACACCCTACTTTTTTCTTTGAGTGTTTGTAAACTTTCTTCTTCCAGGATTGAGTAAAGAGAAGGGATCTCTTGGATATGGATCCAACTATTGAGTTTTATATATGGTAAGTTGTGTACTTATATACCTTGGGGTTGTTTCCTTGTTTATTACTTTGGGTTTTAGTACTTTCACTTTTACGCCTCTTTTTATTTTGGTACTTTTACTCCCAGTGGAGTTTTCCTATTGCAATGCATATTTTCTTTTATCTTTGCTCATGTGTTCTTGTGGTAGAAATCATTATCACTTATATTTTGTATGATGTCTGGTGCAAGTTGTCAGGATATAGGGATCGATAACACCCTTCGAGTTATGTCCATACCGGCTCGTTTATCGAGTTAATAGGGTACTCGGGATGGTTTGTGACATTGAATATTAATAATTACTACTATAACACACCCTAAATATTAATAATTTTATTAAAATTTAAAAAAAATGAAAATTCATCCTCACTTATCAAGTTTCTTAAAAGAGGTGGGGCCACCTATCTCAATATATCTTTGTGAGATTATTTACCCACACTTGGATTTAAAAAATCATAAAATTTATTTATGTTACTAAATTAATCCCAAAACCCTCAATTCATAATTATAACCAAACTAAAAATATATATAAATCAATCTATACTAAGATAACTCACTGAGTTTATAGTTTTGTGTCACCACCTCCCCCAACTACATGAAACCAACTCAAATCAATGTACTTGAAAAATGGTATAAAATACCCTTAGTTTGATGGGTTTTCTTCATAACCTGTTGAATCCCCCCACCCAACATCCATGGGATCAAACAATATCCTATATTAATTAAAAGAATAAGAAAACTGAGGAAGATAATATGATAGATATGAGACTCTTGCATTAATTATAAATAAAAAAACTTTATAGATCGCCCTTTGGATATAATAGAATAATATGTAATATGAAGTAAGAAAGGATAATTGAGGAGGGCAGGTTAAATGGATCTCCCCAATTTAATCTCAATGTAAAAAAGGGGAGTCTTGACCCTAAAATAACCAAATTATCCTCCATTAAAAAAATGGATCTTGATACCACTAGAATTATAGTGAATCCCACTAGAACTCTAGTTAGACCTCCAAATTCTTGGGTTCTTATCACCAAAAATCCTATGGTATAAATAGTTTCTTAGGTTACTACTTGACCCACTAGAACTCTGGTATACCTCTATCAAGCTTTTGGTTAAGTCTTATATTGTAATAATTGAGATTTTGTATTTTTTTATCTTATAATAAATACATATGTGATAAATTTTTCTACTTTTATCATTTGAAACATGAATATAAAATTGTAACATAAATAAATATATTCATCTAGTAATGAAATAAAAAATATTTTATTATTTCATAAAATAACATTACAAATAAAATTTATAAATTTAGAAAACTTAAAAGTGGAAAATAAATACTAGTAAACACAATGAATATGAAATAGAAATAATTTAGCTCATAGTATCCTAAAATAATCATAGTTGGATGAAATGTGGTTTCTAGAAAGAAAAACATTATAATTGAAATAGAAATTTTGCTGAAATAAAATAAAATAATTTGAAGGGTTATTTTCAAAATGTAATTTACAGGAATGTATTGAAAGTATTTGAGGTAATATGATCATTACATAACCATTGGAAAAAGGTAAAATATTTATTGGAATCTAATCATTAGAATAGTATAATACCCATTGTAATAATAATTTAAATATTATAATTAACTATTAAAAATAATGAATTGAAATTGAAATTAGTCATTTTTTATTTTTAAACTATTTTGACATTTAACATTCATGACTTGATATAATAAAAAATAATTTTAAAAGATTAATTAACATATTTTACATTGAATTAGTATGTTATGAGGTATGTATTATTCTTAGTTAATAAAAATATTTCTCACACTTAAAAAAATTCAAAAAACATGTGTTACAATTTTATAATCATCACACCAAAATTAGGAAAAGGTGAATTTTTATGAATTTTTTTAAATAGTTTAATTTTTAGGTAAATAGTAAATACCCATGTGTTTTATAAACTCATTTTGATAAAAAAATGGTGTAATAATTTAAATAATGGTTTTCATGTATTAAAATTTGTTTAATTAGTAAAATAATATAATTAAAAATATTAAAATGAAAAAAATCCTACAAAACAATTTCCAAATTCTAAAATATATTTTACCCTTTAAAATATTATTTTTATATATATAAATAACTTTAACAATGTCAAAATTAATTAATATATTTAATTTTGGTTTTTAGAGATTTTAAACATAAAAAATGATCTAAATATCATAAAATATGATCCAAAACAAGTGTTATTAATTTTAAATTAAATTTTTAAAATTTAGTTTCCCAATGTCTATATTCAAAAAATATTAAATAAGTATCCATAATTTTCTATGAATACTCACCTCTCCACCACATTTTTATGCACTCTCAATATCTTGATCATGTGTTATCTCTTAATATCACTCAAATATTCCTTCATTGTTATCTCAATTTCTTAATGTGTTCTTCTTATAAGGAAATTAAGTGATATGTAAGATAAGGGTTTCCTCTAATTATCTCCTTTTTTAAAGTTTTTCTTTCTATAATATACCCTTTTAATTTTATCTTCTTATTTATTATTCTATATCCATTAAAAAATTATTAATTTAATAAATTATTCACAATGATTTTCCAAACTCTCTTTAAAATTCTATCATGAGTCATTAATGATATTAGAAAAAATTCGATCAATATAGTAAATCTCTTTCATATAAATCTCTATATATGACATGTATCTGTGATATTGTGGATATGAAATTTATGAAAGGGAGATATATTCCAATTAGGCTAAGATATATCTAATTTATCCTCCATATTCACTGTGTAATGTTTCATCCTTAGAGATACTAATTATGAGTCATGATTATAATGTTGTGATATTAGAGGGTTTCATTTTCATAGGATCTCATTATGATACTGGTGGATAACCTTTTCATAGGAGGTCTTTGACCATGTGCTTATAATGTATTGGTGGCTAACCTTAAAAATATTATTCCCATATATATTTAATTACTTATATCCCATTCTTATTGATTATATTGACATGTTTTATTGTTATGTTATGATTTATCATATTTTATATAGAGGGATAATCCTCAACATGCTGCCATTTTCTTACAAACCTATTTATAGGGTTTATAGTATCACCTATTTATTTTAATGTGAAATATATATAGAACAAATTATTTTATGGGAATTATATCATCTAAATTTCATGAATGAATCATTTTTTAGTAGTATTTTTAAATAAATGTTATTTTATTTCATGTATTATGTATTCAGTTCCCAAAGTCACTAGACTTTTATTTCAGTAATTGATTAGGTTAAAGATATTTCATTTTATATAATAAATTTTTTATTATGATATCACTGGATCCATGAGTACAGTTCTAGGGAACCATAATTGGTATTAAAGTGGAGTTTATTTTTGGGAATTATGATAGAAACCCCTAAGAGAAATCCCATAGTACTATAGATCTAGTTCAAGTATAACTAGATTGAACACATAAGGGTAACCAAATTTCAAATTAAATTAAATTTATGATGTGTTTTATTATTTAGGATAATGAACTTATATTAATTAATTTTGTTAAATTTTCAAGATGGTAGGATTAAATAGATGCTTGAATAGGACCAACCTATGTAGAGATAATGGCCAATGTGAATATTATCTCAATGTTCAATCAATCATCCTAGATCATAATATTAAAAAAAACATGGATATATTATCTTAAATTACACAAGTTATTTATAATAACTATAACCATATATATTATCCTACTTCACTGAGACAATTCCCTTCAATGATGAAGTAATTCATGAGGTAGAAACCTATATCATTTAGTGGGTCCATGGATTTACTTGTGGCTGAAAGGTGGATATTCTCCCTATATAATGTATTAATTGTGATAAAATTTTCATAACAAAAAATGTTTATACTATTATTTTACATCTTTGATGGATAAGAGGGTCATCGGTGATCATTAATATAGAATACATAGGATCTAAAGTATAAATTATGTTGTGGTGTGACTTCAATAAGTTATTAATTAATAAATATTTTCTCTAATAAATGTTTTCTCGACATGGTATGGATCAAGATGGAGTATAAATTCCTAGAGATAAAGAAAGATTTAAAAAAATACATTGAAATGTAAAAAGATAATTCACATATTTATCAATGTATGCCTCGGGGTTTTTCATTAAACTGGAGAGTAATCTTGACAAAATTTACAATAGATTAAAGTAATATCTTTGAAACAACTTATAAATCTATTAATTTGAAAGTTGTAAAGAAATTATCTAATGTGTGTAGAATTTTTATATGGGTTTTTCAAATTCTCTATGGTCTAATAGTGTTTTGATAAGAAAAAATAAAGGTAACATTATACAAGAAGCTCGTCTAAAAAAGAACAAAAAGGAAGAAGTTCCAATATCCTGCCTGGTGGGGATATGGAAGGAGGCACTCTATAAATTGTCTAAAAATATTAGGTAGATGATTTAATTGTGTAAATAATGTTAATTGTGCCCAAGAATTTCTCTAAAGAGTAAATTAAGATTTCTTTTTTGACCATGTTGGGTTATAATATGATAAAAAATATTTTTCAAAATGTTTCACTTATGGTTTGATGATTTAATTATAATGAGGTTGGAAATTATGAATATCATTCCCATAAAAAATGATACAATATGGGAATCAACATCCTCAACCATCAAAGACTCAAGGTAAAGTTAATTCATATACTATAATGAATGAGTAGGATAAACTCAATGAAATGGTCATGGGTATTATACACATATTTTTTAAAATGGATTATAATTTATTGTAATATAGAATAATCCATTTATTTGTTTCATGTAAGTTTATGGTACACATTAATCCCCCACCTCAAAGGATAAAGTTTTATTTATAAATAAAAATATTTATTGGTTCATCAATTATCACTTATATATTCAAATATTTTCCTTTAACTATACGTGGGAAAATATTACCTACAAATTTATAGGTTCCTATCTTGGTAGAATTTGACATCATGATCAGTACATATTAACTATCTCATTATAGGTCCAATATTAATTTTTAGGAAAAATATCTTACATTTAATACCTTAAACCAACCCGGATTAATATAAAAATATATAAAGAATAATTAAAACACTAACTTATTTTTTTGAGCTATAAATATTATTAGTAAAGGATGAATCACTCAAATAATTAAAGATAATAATGGAATAAAGATATAGAATGTTCCTATTGTTAAAGAAATTATGGATGTATTACTTGAGAAGTTTCTTGAAACTATATTTTATCAAGAATTGGATTTCACTATTGGAATTTTTCTTAGAGTGTAACCAATGTTTAAGGATTTATATATAACGGAACTGATTAAGATGGAGGTGTCAAAGAATCAGTTTCAATATCCTTTAGAAAATTGGTTCATTTATCTTAGTGTGTTACCTTTGGGAGTTCTTGTTTTATTTTTAAAAAATAAATATTGACTAATTATATTTCATATCAACTATAAATATTTCAATAGTATCATGATTAATAATATATTTCTTTTTTCAAGAATTGGGGATTTATTTTATTAGCTTCTTGTTTCTCTATATTTATATAAGATTTATCTAATATTAATATACCATTAATTGAAAGTAAGGAATGAAGACCTCCAAAAAGATTTAATTTTGAATAAGGTGTGAGCTCTATTAATATTTGTTAATATATTTTGGTTTGATTAATGAACATGGAGTGATCATATATTTAATGAATTTATTATTTAAATAAAACCTTGAAAAGTTCATGGTATTATTTATAAATGATATTCTTATTTATTCCAAGATTAAAGAGGAGTATGAAGATAATTTCAGGATTGTTCTATAAAAATTGAGGGGGGTAAGTTATTTTATATTCTGATCAAGTGTAGAGTATAGTTTTAATAAGTGAAATATCTAGAACATGTGGTTATAAATTAATGTACTACTATTGATCCCTCAAAGACCAAAGTAATTGAATAATGGTTTAGAATAAAAATGGTGATATAGATTCATAGTTCCCTTGGTTTAGATGGGTATTATTGAAAATTTGAGAAAACAAATCAAAGTTTTCCAACCCATTAACCAACAAGACATAGAAAGGGGTTAAAACATGAGTTAAGCAAGGGATTTTTGGATGAATCTCGTATCTTGGTTTTATTTGTTCATCCTTGGGGAATTAACATTTATAGGGATATTTGGGACAACTGTTGGTGGGATATCATGATGATAAAAATAATTATTATACAATAATTTGTCTAGTGGGTCAGATAATCAAAACTAAATGAAAGTTTCCCAAGGGAATGATGAAGGCTTTTCATATGCCTTCTTGACAATAGGATAATATTGCAATTTATTTTTTTCATAAATATTTCAAGTAAATACAAGAAGAATAAAGATATATGGGTTTTGGTGGATCATATAATGATGTCATCCCATTCATATCAATAAGAGAAGATACTTCTCTTGATCACATTGCCAAGATATATATGTGAGAAGTGGTTAGGATTTATGGTACACTAATTTTTATTATCTTTGATCATGATCTAAGGCTTACATATAAATTTTTTTGAGTCATTAAAAATAACTAATTATGGTTGGAAAATATTAAAGCACTATCCAAAAACTATAGGACCTAATATAGCCTTGCTCTCTTGATTTTAAGGAAATTTGGGCCAATTCCTATCTCTGATATAATTATCATATACTAATAGACTTTATTTGAGCATTTATATTTCACCTTATGGGTCCCTATATGGGAATAAGTGTTTGATTTTATCTTATTAGTTGAAGTTTGTGAGATAAAGTTATTGGGTTTAAAGTTAATTCAATATAAAAAGTAAAAGGATAAGAAAATTCAGTAATACATAAAAGCAACTTAAAACATACATAAGAGTTATATAGAGAAAAAATGTCAAGACTAGGATTTTAAAGTCATTGGTTGGGTTTTCTTAAAGATATCCCCTTGTAAATACCTCATTATATTTTGAAGAAATGGAAAATTGAGCTCAAGGTGTATTAGCCCATTTGAATTATTATAATGAATAGGAGTTACGACCTATTGGTTGGATTTTTCAAAAAAACATTTTCCAAGTACATGATGAATACATCATTATAAGAAATTTATTACCTCACCCATCACATATACTTTATAGTGATGAAGTGAAACTAGATTACAACCTCTATTATAAGGAAAAATGTTCTAAATTCTCGATCAAGGGGATTTGGCATTGTAGAATTAGAAAACATGACTGGGAAAAATGTTTTAGAGGAACCAAAATTTTGAAAAAATAAACTTGGAAACCTCGATAATATATATAGAATAAGTTTCCAAAATTTATTTTCTAATTAATTACAGTCTGAAATTTTGGAGTGAAAAAATTATATTAATGAGTTATGATAATTGAGATTATATTTATATATTTCTCTCATAACTAGTATGTATTCCATAAATTATTTTTTATTTTATTAATAAAAACTAAAATATAAAATTATTACATGAATAAATAATATGAATTATTTCATGAAATAAAGATCATTTTTGTTACTTCATAATGGAACATTAAAAATCAAAGGTATGAATTCATAATTAGTGTTAAAAAATAAAAGTGGATAATGATTAGAAATAAACACCATGTGTATAGAATATAAATTCATTGTCATTTGGTATTTTAAAATAATCATAACTAGTTTAACCATGGTTACTATAAATAAATATATTATAATCTAAATAATAATTTCGTATAAATAAAATAAAATAATTAGAATGGTGATTTAGGGAATTAAATTTAGAGGGATTTATTATAAGTAATTGATATAATATGATTGTTACATGATCATTGGGAAAGGGGTAAAATAGTTATTAGAATATAACTGTTAGAATAGAGTTCACCCATTAGAATAGTGATTAAACTTTCATAAGTAACTATTGAAAATAATTATTTTAATGATTAAATGATTGGTTATATATTTTTATAGTATGATATTTTAATTTCATGTTATAATATAATAAAATTTAATTTTAAATATCAAAACAGTCTATTATGAGGTACTTATTATTTTTATTTAATATATTAATTCCTCATAGTTAGAGATTTATTTTTATAAAATGGATTATAAATTCGAATCAACGCATATAAATTAGGTAAAGTTTAATTTTTAGGAATTTTATAATATAGTTTAATTTTAAGATAAATTTTAAAATAAGTAATTAATATACGGTATGTTTTATAACCTAATTTTGATGGAAAAATGATGTAATAATTTAAGTAATAGTTTACAGTGTTTAAAATAAATTTAATTATAAAAAATAAAGTATTTAAGAATTTTAAAATCAATTTCTAACCCTATGAAGTAATTTTCAAAATCTAAAGTATATTCTACCCTTTTAAAAACTATTTTTTAATTTCTGAATAGCTTTTCAATTATAAAAAATAATGAAAATAATGGATTTTTTCTAATTCAATCATTAAAATAAAAAAAACATGGACTAAATTTTATACAAATATTGAAAACTATGTTTGAATAATTTTAAATTAATTTTCCATAGGCTAGTTTTTAAAGGCCTATATTAAAAAATTATTATACATTAATTAGATATTTTCTATAAATATCCACTTCTCTACCCCATTTCTCTTCACTCATAAACTCTTTAGCATGTGATCTCACTGGATATATCTCAAATATACCTTCAATAAGCTATAAAATTCTCAAAGATTCCTTAGTCTAAGTCTATAAAGTGGCACATTATATAATAGTGTCATTACCTTATCTTTCACACTATATTGTTTTCTATATTGTAAAAAACCCTTTTAATTTCAATTTCTTAATTAATTATGATTTTATACCCATTTTTTTAATATTTCATGTACTATTCATAATGATTGTTATAACACTCTCTTTAAACTCCTTTTATGAGTCTTTAAAGATACAAAAATATTCCTTATAACATTTTAAAAAACCCTTTTGTATAAATCGTTATGTATGAAATCTAATAATGGTATTTTAGATATGGAAGTTATGAGGGGGGAATTTGATCTAGTCTAGTTAAGATATATTTAGTTTAGCCTTTATCAGGACCCAAACAAACTACTACCTGTATTGGCATAGGTGAATCTTTGGTATAAATTTTATCTTGAAGATTTGTGTATCGCCAGTGAAAATCAAATATATGGGTTAAATAATCCTAATTTTATAGTGGATTTATTCATTTTTTCAATAGTCATTCTCAATTTTAATCCCTTGTAAACTTTCTTCCCTTCAAAATGATAAATTTTATTATAATAGATTTATCATCAAGGGATTATTCATGGCCTATTTGGTAAACCATTCACAAAAATATTTTAACCATTAGATTATGTCCCTTTATGATTTTTATCATTATAAGTGTCTATTTATTTAAATTTAACCTTCTATGCATGATATCATCCTTTGATTTGGTATTTCTGTTAAATAACAACCATTTCTCTTATTCATGGGTCACATTTGATTATTACTTCCATATTATTAATGTTTTATGTTATGTGATCATGTATGTTATTTATTTTATGTTTTCATTATATAGTGTACAAGTTATGAGACAAATGAGACCAAAATTATATATTCCATCAATATTGTTGGATATGTGCACTAAAATAATATAGTATGTGATATTTTATATATATATATATATCATGAAGATAACGTATAAATTGATAATATGGTTTATGATTATTACATGCATGTAAGGCATGTATATGTTATACATGCATGTAAGACATGTATATGGTATACATGCATGTAATGTGTGTATATAGTATACATGCATATGATTCTTATACACCTTAAATACATGCAAAAAATAGAATGTGATGCAAACTGTGAATAAAATTTCTCCCCATATTATTTCATTTGAATTAATAGGATTTGTATGATGATAATTTAATGATATTAACACATATTAATGAGGATCATATCATGAGGTTTATTTGATAATACCTGAGTATTACAGACATGTTCTTCATTTATGATGAAGCATAAAAAATCACCTATAAACAGAGAAGTGTTTATTCACAACTACATATGGATTGAATGTATTCATTCATTATTGTTTGTATATCATTAGTTTCATGAAAATATTATAGAAGCTCTTTCCTTCATGTATCTTGTTTATCACCCTTGGTGAAGGCGTTGGCGCCCCTTCAGGCATTTGAGAATCCTCCAATAGATATCAGGATCCAGTGGATGATGGTTCAACCTTGGAGGTAGTAGGATTTGATCAACTTATTCTCATAATCTTCCTCAAGAATTATCCACAAACTAATGAATATAGTGTTTGATTCATCGAAATTATATATATGCTATATTTTATAATATATTTAATACTTTTATTTCTTGAAGATAGATCCACCTGTTTTTGGGTTTGTTTCCACTTCCAATGATCGAGTAATGATCATAAAAAACACATCATTGGTATTAAAGGTAGGTTATTCAAGTTATCGTCATGTTTAATCTACTAGTTTTTTTGAAGAAACTCATATTGTAAAATGTAGTGCATGTTGAATTTATATAGTCATCTATTTTCCTTTATGTAAAGTATTTACATAAAGGTTATCACATAATACCTTTAAATAGAAGTGTTTGCAAAAGGGTTAGAGAATTTTACCTTTATGCAAATAGTACTATGTATAAGTAATCACCATGTACCCTTAGGTGGAAGGGGACTACGTAAATTTAGCACATGTTGTACCTTTATGCAAGGGATTCTATGTAAAAGATAGCTTTTGTTTACCTTTATGAAATAGACCTGCATAAAGGTAAAAAAATTTACCTTCATGTAGCTTACCTATCCTACATAAGGGTATAGTATGAAACTTTTAAAAAATTATATTTTGATAAGTTGGTAATAGTTTATAAAATGTTTATAAATTATTATAAAGAGGTATTTTGGGAATATTTTAATTTATAAATAATTTATGAATTAATTTATTAAAAATAGATTATAATTAATTATATAAATTTTTATGAAAAATGTATTTATAAAATATTCCAAATATTAAATGTTAATGTTTAAAATACCTTTTACCAAATTATATTGCATCATTGTAATCTTTAAAAAAAGAGATTTTTTAAAAATTATAAATATGATTTATAAAAAAATTTATAAATCATATAAATAAGGACAAAATATAAATGTGTATATATTTATAATTATGAATTTTTTATAATCAATTAATTTTAAATTGTTCAAATTAAAAGTAAGGCCTTGCTTAAAGATATTATTTAGACCGCATAAAAAATGTTTCGATGATTAATGTATGTAAAGGTTGAAATAATAAAAATTATCTGATATATAGATTAAGTAAATAGTTTAAATAATAGAAATTAAATTTTAAAAGTATAATTTATAAAAATATCATATATTTAAATTGAAATTTCATATAATATAAAAGGGTTTATATTGAAAGTTTATATAAAGTGTTTATATCCATTATTATGTAATATCTATAATTTTTAGCTTAATTATAAAGTATTTATAATAATTTTTTATTTATAAATCATTCATAAATTGTTCTCATGTTTAAATTTCTGAAATTTTCATTTATTTAGAGTTATCCATTCCATTTTTTATAGATATAAAATTATTTATATTTAAATATTATGTATTCCAAATTTATGTGATAAATTGCTTCTAGGATATAGATCCCAACATTACATGATAAATACAACTCCATAAGATTTAATTTTCATCTAGTTTAACCTCAGTTTTTAATTGATGTTATTATCTTGAATTTAGTTGTTGGTCATAGTTTGTTCATATTATATTTTAGAATTATCATGAATTGGACTCTATTTTGAGTAAATTCTCCCTAGGGAGAGGTACTAGGGTTCGTACTACCTGTCGTCCTAGAGGCTTATTGCTTTTTTAGAAAAGAAAATGGGGTTGGTTATCTATCACACTGATCTTACTAATGCATATATTATCAATATAATATAGTTCTAAACCTTTACATTAATAGTTAATATGCCTTATTCATATGATTCATTTGGATATGTAAGAATATTTGTGGCTTATATTTTGGATATTTAATACATATTGTGGGTTATGTAAAGAGTTATACATTAATATAGTGTGAACACATAAATTTGGCAGATAAAATATGGATTACAAAAAATATAATACTAGAAGCATGCATACATGAAAGAAATAAAAAAATGAGAAGATTACATAAGATTTTATAGTTATTAGTGAGACTTTAAAACCCCTTAAATACTAAGTTTTATATTCCTTCCAAAGTGGAACTTTTCAATATCTCAATCATCCAACTCGGTAATTCTTTGCAAAAATCGGGTGCCCTTAGATCATCCTTTGTAAGATTTTTCTTGGATTTTTCTTTAGGTGACACTTAGTTAGGAAACAATTAGAAAGGATACCAAATGAATAAAGTTTAGTACATCCAAATTATGGTTTAGGATAAAGGGTTATCCACTCAACTATCCAAGAGTCATTACTATTTTGATTAGGTTGAATCCCTACCTAAATAACTAAGTGGTGAGATGAATGCCGAATCGGACTCATTTCTTAGTGAATTATGGATCATGGATCATTAAATTGATATTATGTATGGGTTCATCAATTTTAGTGGGAGAACTATCATTAAAATTCCTTTATGAAAAGACATAAAACATAACACTCACCCTATCATATATCCTTGTTATAGATTATGGAATTATTTATGGAAATAATATTGTGATTATTAATAAGTATGACCTATAAAATAGTTAAAAATTGGTATATAGGATTGACAGGTATTATCAAAGATAACTATCATGTGCCCCTAAATGTGAATGTTGTAGAAATAAATTTCTATAACTCTAACTCATAGGTATTAGATATTGGGTGTGTGTCACACATGTGTGCAAACAAACATAGACTCAGATATATGAGGTAATTAATGAAAGGTGAAGTAGGTCTCTATATTAGTAATGGATCAAAGTTTTCTGCATTATAAGTAAATAGTTATGATCTAATTTTACCAAGTGGATTAGTCTTATAATTAGAAAAAAAATTATTATGATCCCGCTATAAATAGAAATTTTATTTCTATATCTGGTTTGTATGGGAAGGGATTTGCATTAATTATTAAGATTAAGAGTTGTTCTATATATAAGAATGAAATTTTTTATAGCATTGTTAATATAATGAACATTTTATGCATTCTATATATTTATAATCCTATTTATAACATGTATAATAAAAAATTAGAGTTTATTCCAATCCCACATACCTTTTACATTATCATCATAGACATATAAACAAGAAACACATTCAAAGACTCCATATAAATAGATTATTAGACCCATTAAATTATGAATCATTTGATACATGTGAATATTATTTATTGTGAAAAATTAAAAGGTCTCGTTTTGGGAGAAAGGGTGAAAGGGATAGTGGATTATTGGATCTCATACATAGAGATATTTTTGGACCAATGAGTATACAAGTAATCGATGGTTATATATACTTTCTTACCTTTATAAATGACTTTAGTTTGTATGGATATGTGTTTCTGATGAAACACAAGTATGAAAATTTTGAAAAATTCATAGAGTTTCATAATGAAATGCACGTTATATCCAATTAAGAATAGAATAAGGTCTAGAGTGGCATGAATAGAACATTTAAGAGGATTATAATTAATTATATAAATTATTATCAATATTATTATAAAAGTTAATTATTATGATCATTTAACAATAATAAGTTAAAAATTAAAAGAAAACACATGAAATTTTATTGTAGTTCAGTTCAATGTGAACCTATATCTACTCTTACACCTCTCTACTATGAGATATGCGAAGATAATGCATGATTTTTGAAGGGGAAACATAACTTGATATAACATACCTTTTCTAGTGGAGGTACAACTAGTAAAAATTCTATAATTTTGTATGGGGATTTAACACCCATTATAATTACATACTTTTGGATGAAGATATAACTTATCCTATATTTATAAAATTGGAGTCATGACATGAAGGACCTGACTTTAGAATCCAGGATTATTAACCTAAATAGAATAAAATTATTTTATTGGTAAAATCATAAATTAAAGTTTTATTCATAGGTGATAGAGATAGAAATAATTAGTATCAAATCAGAAAAAACCAGGAAAAATAAGTTGATGAAGATAGATAAAGCACATTCAGTGGTTCTTGGGCACTAGATCAGAACATCTCATCAAGGTGGTAGTATTCATAGAAGATTTTTTAATCCTTGATAATTCATCTAGATGATGAGAATTGGTTCACATAGGATCACTTGAATATTGAAGGTTCACATAATCATATATAACTTATAAAGTTTGAAGGTTCGTGTCAAAATAGAATTTTATCATCAATGTATTGTATTAGTTTAGTATCAGTTTCCTTTGAATGAGTCTTTATTTCCTTAAATAAGAAAAAAAATTAACTCAAAGATTTCCAAGAAATCAAATAGAAAATCTAAATAATAATCCAAAATTATCTAAGAGAGAGAGAAATTATCATTCCATAATAATCATTCAATATTCAAAAACTAAAGAATAATTCAAATAAAATTTTAATTGACCATTAAATAGTCTATAATATCTCTATAATAATTACTCAAATAAATCCCATAAATATTGCATCATATAATTTAGTTAAATTCAAAATTGAATTTTTAAAGACTTTTAATATTCATTTAAATATGTGAAAAAATATCTAAACATGATAAAACTTCATTAAATATTATAAAATAACTTTGAAAAAAATTATTAGAATTAATCATTAATTTAAAAACAATAAAAATAAATGAATAAATTCAAAATATCGAGATACATGTTGTAGGTTTATGCATGAATTATTAAGCAATCTAAATCAAATTTTACATATATTTAAAGCTTTATAAAAATACTTATCATAGTTTAAATTTAGTTAATAATAATTTTAAAAATTAATAAATCAATTAAAATAACTTCTATAAACACACAGTAAAAGGAAATATCAAAATATACAAAAAAATATATAGCTTTTTAGACATTCCCATATTTTTAAAGAGAAGTAAATTATTGGATTGAAAATGAGGTACAACCTACCATGAGGTATCAACTGATCATAAGGTCTGAACTATCGTTTCTACTGGCTATATGTACAGAGTGACTAGCCATGAGGTTCAAAAAGCAACTATGAAGATAGACAGTATAAATTGACCATATAAAGAAATCAAGATACTTTGAAGAATATATCATGATACATAGGCATGTGATAAGTCAAGTGGTCATATGACACTTAACATGTGAGGTATAGTGAATGTGAGAACAAAAACATGATAAATATTGAATTAAATAGTAAAAT
This sequence comes from Viscum album, assembly GCA_963277665.1. Taxonomy (NCBI): domain Eukaryota; kingdom Viridiplantae; phylum Streptophyta; class Magnoliopsida; order Santalales; family Viscaceae; genus Viscum; species Viscum album. The sequence goes on from OY728127.1 coordinate 1,305,393,559, forward strand.
TATAATCGTTTATCAAAAATAGAATATTGAAACCACATCTAAGATAATTACAAATTAAATTGATGATAATGTGAGAAATTACAATTAACTATTATTTTATATATTTTTAAAAATTACTTGATGTATTTTTAATATTTAAAAAATATATATAAAAACATGATAAATCAAGAAAAATCAAAGTACTAACAAATTTCCCTTTTTTTAAATTAAAAAACTGAAACACAATTTTACAAAAATCACCCTATTTTCAAATTTATCAAAAATAAATAAATATAAATTAAAATACCAGTATATTGAAAATATATTTTAAAAATATGTGTAAACATTAGAAAATAAACCTTTAATTAATTCATATTATGTGAAAATCAAACTAAATTTCTAGCATACCAAGATTCAATTTTATTTCTCAAACTTTGAAAATACAATGGTTTGGAAAAAAATATCAGCAAGTTGATTTTCAAGGGGAACATATTCTAAAAAAATATCACCTTTATTAACATAATATCTCAAAAAATGTGATAGAATTTCAATATTTTTTGTTCTATAATGTTGTAAAAGGTTTTTTGGAATTGAAATTGTTGAAGAATTGTCACAATAAATATGAATATTTTCAAAATTAAAACCATAATTAGAAAATGTTTTTTTAATCCATAAAGTTTTAGAACAACATGATATAAGAGATATAAATTGACTTTAAATAGTAAATAAAGCAATATAATTCTATTTTATTGAAATCCCATATACTAAACTTTTACTAATTAAATGACACATACATGAAGTACTTTTTCTATCAAGTCTACATCCTCCAAAATCAAGACCAGAATAACTAATCAAATAAAAAATTGTCTATAATAAAAAAATACACAATTAATAGTTCCTTTAACATGTGTTCTAATTTTCATAATGTCTTTTAAGTGAGATTCCTTAGGATCATATTGAAATCTTTCACATAAACAAACTTTAAACATAATATCATGTCAAGAAGCACTCAAATATAACAAACAACCAATCATGCCTCTAAACATTTTAGGATATATAAATTTTCTCAATTTATCTAAATATAATTTACAATTAGTACACATATGGGTTTTAAAATATTGATAATAATCTAAACAAAATATTTTAACTAAATATTTTGAAATTTTACTTTGACTCAAAAATGTTTCATAATTTATTTGATTAAAATGAAAACCTAAAATGAATTTAACTCCTCCCATTAAAATCATAAAAATTTCACTTTCCATCAAGTTATAAAATTCATTAAAAATTAATTAACTTAAAGATCCAAAGACAATATCATCAACATAAATTTTAATAATTAAAATATAATTCAAAGTACTTTTAATAAAAAAATTAGGATCTAATTTACCTTTATTAAAAACATTATACAATAAAAATAAATTAATTCTATGATACCAAACATGAGGCACTTACTTCATAACATATAAGTATTTTCATAACTTAAAATGTGATTTGAAAACTTTTCATTATCAAAATCAGGTTGTTGAGAAACATAAACTTCTTCAGAAATAAAACCATCTAAAATGATATTTTAATATCAATTTAAAATAATTTAAAACCATGAAAAGGCACAAAATATAATAATATATTAAAATCTTGTTGGGACCACTTTGTATATGAAGATTGTATTTTTTGTCAACAGTTGTCAATGCTGGTCAAAATGAAGAAGGATATGAAGAAGAACTCCAAAGTTAATGGAGATCGGTTGAAGTGAAGTTGCCTGGAGAATTGTTATGGAATCATAGCATTGTATTTCATAATTGAGAAATTCTATTAGACGATAAATTCAGACGATTGTTGAGCTAATCCTAAGTTCAAAGAACATGTGTCAATGGTGACACATTGTTTACAACAATGAAGAATGGAAAAGTATCATCCATTTGAGGATGATTGGAGCAGAATGGTGAATTATCATCTATCTAAGGATGGTTGAAGAAGAATGAGGATTTGAAGAATACAATGCAATGATTTATGATTGCATGTGAACCATGCAAGAGCTTACTTGAAGAATAGAATCATATGATTTGAAGAATAATGGTTATGAAGAAGAGAAAATGTGGAAGGGCTTGACATTCTGAGGTAGACAGGCATTTCACATTGTATCTAAATCAGACGATGCATTGATGGTATGTATTTCACACAAATCATGAGTTAGGAGAACTTGTGATGCAAGCCTTATGAAGGAAAGGGGGAGAAATGATGATGCCAGTCATATAATGTTTTGATTGGAAGGAATGATGCTGCTGGAAGATAGGAAAGATTCAGTTCCCATTGCAACTCTGACGATGCTTAAGCTGATCTATCAAAGGATAAATATCACGATAGTGGGATTTGTGATAAGAGCAGAAGAATGGTTATGGGAAGCAGTAAAAAGATAAAATGGAAAAGCAATAGACAATCTGGGGATGGCAGAAAAGCACAGTTTAAGGTGGCGCTATTTTCCAGTGTTTGCCAAATTTTAGGGCCTGAAAATCGGGAGATGAAGAAATGTGCTTGGCAATGGATGTTGCGCATAAGATTGAAGATGGTTTATACGTGCAAAAGAGTTATTCAAGGTCAGAACGTTGAAAAATGACAAAGGAATGGAGTGCGCGGAAATTTAGGCATGTTTCGCGCAAAAATAAAGTGGTGCGCGCAATATCTGCGGGATGCGCGAAATAGTAGCGGGTTGCGCGAAAAATCTGCGGGATGCGCGAAATATTGGCATGGTGCGCGAAATTGAGGAATGAAGTTTTCGCATAAATGATGGTTAGAGATCAGAAGATCAAAAATTGGCAAAGGCATAAAATGCGCGAAATATTGGAGCAGTGCGCGAAATCTGATGTTGCAGGAAAGATTGGGTTTGCGCGCAATGTGGAACGTGGTGCGGAATTTTGCGTGCAATTTGTGCTTCATGCTTAGAAGGATAAAAATTGGCAAAGGCACGAGGTGCGCGAAATATTGAAGCATGGCGCGAAATATGAAGTTTCATAAAAGAGTTTTTACGCGCATGGAGGAGGTTTTACGCGCAGGAAGAGGTTTTTATGCGCAAGGTCAAAACTGACTATAAATATGGGGTGAACCCATCTCATTATGAGAGTCTCGACACATAGACAAATCCTGAGCTCTGAAGCGCGGAAAAATTGAACTATAGAGTATTGCGCGAAAAGAAGAAGTGCTGCGCGAAAAAGGAACTGCTGCGCGAAATAGGAAGTTCTGCGCGAAAAAGAAGAGTTGCGCTTTGATAGGTGCATTGCACTCTCGAAGCAGCTTTGTGAAGAAGAAAGAACTGTGAACCATTCGGTTTCACAAAGAGAAGTTGAACCGCACTCACACGACTGGTGTTTAACACTCTCGTTGTGCTTTGCGAAGTGAAGAAGAACTAGACGTGCAATTGAACTCATATCTGCACAAAGGAATAATTCAGTATACCAATACACTCAGGTGTTGGTATTGAGAAGAGAAGGAAGAAAAGAAGAAGAATAGAGTATGCCCAACTGAAGGCTGAAAATTATTCAGGGCAGTTTAATTCAGATGATGCTTTGTGAGCAGATCTTCAGTGTTTGAATAATCACATTTGTGTATGTGATTCTAGCTAAAGAAAGAAGGTGATTAGTGCAGTCAGTTGTTTCACTAAGAGGAATAAGGAAGAAGAACTAGTGTAGTTTGTTTTTGCACTAGAGATGAATAGAAAGTAAGAAGAGAATTGCTTGCCTACTGCTTTGCAAGTAATCAAGTGAAGAGCACTACAATAGATCAAGAGCAGAACCAACCTTTTGAAGAAGGAAGAAGACTGTCTCGATAGGCAGTATAAAGAACCAGCTAGAGGCTGCAAGTTGGACTTGGCTTTCACCAGTCCAGGGAAGAGGATTGTTTCCCACCCCCCTCCAAAGTGTAGGGACACACACTGGCTAGAGGATTGTTTTCCTAGCCACTCCATTGTAACAACATTTTACTTTATAGTGGAGAATCCATGCAGTGGTCATATCCATGCATGGAAAGGACGTAGCTACTCTTATTGAGTGGTGAACCTTGTAAAAATATCGTCTGCACATTTTTACTGCTTTCTATTATTGCATGCGACAGGGAAAAGAGAATAAGAGAATCAAGATCCTAACAAGTCTAGAGGTACAGGGATAAAAAGTTGGAATTGGTTTAAAAAGTCCCCAACACTGATTCACCCCCCTCTCAGTGTTAGGTATATCCCAAACTGGTCCTTTCAATTGGTATCAGAGGGACAGGTTCACCTCTATTGGATTCTCTATAGTGAAGTTATTCTCTTTTGAAGACCTGAGATTCTTTCCTGTGTTATCAATGAAGAGCAGTGTTTGTAAAGATTCAGCTATCTCTGAGCAGAAAGATATATCTACAAAGACCATGATGAACAGGAAAAAGAAAGAGAAGAGAAAGTTGAAGAAGAATTCCCTCGTATCTAAACAGGAGGAAGCATCTGGTTCTCCATATTTGGCTGATGTTGACGACACACCAGACTTGGAAAGTTATGAGAAGGTGGCTCAAGTACCCACCAAGAAGATGGAAAACCTTCCTACCTCAACTGATCAAGAGGTATGTGTTAGTACATTTGGAAATTACCCTCATTATGAAAATGCTAGCACAAGTGGTGATGAACAATCTACAACATCTCAAGAAATATCAGTTGATAGATTAAGAATTATTCTACATGGTATTCCTGAAAAGAGTGCATCCCTGGTTTGCGGGGTATTTCAGTGCATGTAAGAAAATATCACTCAGTGGGAAGAAGAAACTGATTTTTTGGAGAAAGGCTTACAAGCAAAAATTGTCGAAAGTTTAAAGCTCTCCAGACAGGTTGGAGCCTTTGAAGCAACAAAGAGGGGATTTGAAGAAAATTCTTCAAAGTGGCTCAAAGATGTTGAAGAAAAGGAGGGAGTCAACAAGACTCTGGAAGATAAGATCCATGCACTAGAATATGAGCTAAAAAGGGGAAATGAAGTCAAGAAGTCATATTTGGAAGATAACTCCCAGAAGATCAATGAACTTGACTCTTTGTTACAAAACAAATTAAAGATGCATGAATATGAAGTTGAAAGATTAAAGAAGGCTTGTGAAGAGAAGATGACTATGATTGAAAACCAGGAAGTCATCCTCAATATGAGATGTCTAGAATTGGAAGCTGAACTAACCAATCTTGAGAAGACACATATTGAGTCTCCACAAAAGAAGGAAATTGTAGCTGTTGGAACTCAATGTTCTCTGGAAGATTCTACTGTCAAAAGACCTCCAACATGTGATAAGAAGATCATGGCTTCACTCATTGATCTATCACAAGCAGTTGATAAGAAGGTACTATCCATACCAACTTGTACTAATGTTTCGAAAATTTTTTCTACAAAAAGTGCAGGTTGGAAGAAAATTTCTAAACAAGTATGGATGAAGAAAAGTGATAGGAAACCTACCACCATGGCTAGGGTGGTTAGGGGAAAGAGTGTGGAAGATATGTCCCCACAGAAAGCACAACATACCAAGAAGAAGATTCAGCAACCTTATCAAGAAGATGACAAGAATTCAAGGTTTTTTGGTCAAAGCTGGTGCTGCAATAGATTTGGGCATTGTGCACTGGATTGTTGGTACAATCCCTTAAATGTAAAAGTACAGAGAAAGTACATTTCAAGGGGGAGAAAGCCAGAAGAAAAGAAGCAACATCCACAGGTCCAGAGACATATGTTTACTGCAAATAGATTTGGATTACTTGACAACATCTGGGATGATTGCAAAAGTGGTCAAAAAGATACATGTCAATCTCCAACTGTATCCAGAGCTAAAAAGAAGATAAGATCACTGAACCTGGCTAAAATGGAATCCTTGGGAAGCAAGAAGAAATTTGAAGATGCTCCCAAGAAGGTTTTGATAAAGGAAAAGAAGTCCTTGGAGTCTAAATCCTAGAAGGGTGATGCATCCAGAAGGACCACCAAGAAAACATGCTTCTACTGTGGAAAGAAAGGACACACCATGGATCTTTGTGAACAAGCCATGGAAGTGAATAGAAGCAGACTAGACTCAAACAGACAATCAATCCAGATGAAGCAGAAGGGATTGATTGAAAACAAGTTGCCTAAGAAAGGTAGCTTGAAAGCATCGAAGGAACCATGTGGAATATCCAGAACTGAGGCCACACTTCCAAGTGACTTACTAGTCATATGGCCAAATCAGTCGCAACTTGCCAAAGATCTGAAAATAGATGAAGATGAAGCACTGGAAATTGCTAAGGCAAAAAGGAAACAAAAGATTCTACATGAAGACGGTGAAGTTCTGTGTGTGAGGTGCAACAAGACTGGTCATACTGTTAGAAAGTGCTTTGAATTTATTCCATCCCAACAAGAATTCTTGAAGAGGATGAATGTTACACCGGGATATTCTAGTTCATGGAAAGCTCTTGAAGAAAGAAGATTCACACACAAAGAGATTGAAGAAGTTTTGAGATCCACACAGCCACATTCAAAATTGAAGATCAAATGTGAAAGTGTGAGGTGTGGAGAAAATGGAGCATATTGGTTGAGAAAATCATCTCAGCCTTCCTGCTCACATTGAAGAAGCATGGAGGATCCACCTTATTCCCTTAAATCCTTGTGCATTGTATTTGTTCTGATAATATAGGGAATTGAAGTTGAAGCAAGATCTCAGGGGGAGATCCTGAGATTCAATGATAAGAAATGTTCCCTTGAGCGAGAGACACACGAAGAAGCTATCAGAGTCATTATCTCAATCAATATCAACATTTGTTGGTATAAAATTCAATTACTCTGAATATTGTCTGAAGATCATGTTGTTGGAAAAGGTATGTCGTTTCTTAATCACTCATCCTTGATTACTCAAAATAAATATATTTTTATAAAGGGGGAGTAACAAAGATAATCAATGACATAAGAAGAGTGAAAGTTCCCCAAGGCCACTTATCCTGCCAATTGAACAAGAATGTTTTTGATCCATTTGTTGAAGTGAGTTCAGGAATTTCAGGTTGATTATTTATTTCACACTCAATATCTTCGGCCTGGAATGAAAGTGAAAAACCCTTGAAGACAAGTGTATGAGTTCTCATCTCATGAGGTGTCATATTATGTGGGTAATGGACAGCTTTGTTGTCTAAATCAAATCCTCTTGTTTTCTACACCGAGCATTTCTCAAGTAGACTTAGAGTGAAATGATTGATGGCACATTGCTTAAGTACGGAATGATACCCTCTCTACCATGATCTTTGTATTTCTTGTCAATAAGGGGGAGAGAAATGAAACGAATGTCTAGGAGAGAAAATGAAGTAAAGGGAGAGAGATTAGATTCTCATTTTGACATTGACACATTCATCTGAGGAGACTTTAATGTATTGACAACAAAATACAAAGGGGGAGATTGTTGGGACCACTTTGTATATGAAGATTGTATTTTTTTTCAACAGTTGTCAATGCTGGTCAAAATGAAGAAGGATATGAAGAAGAACTCCAAAGTTAATGGAGATCGGTTGAAGTGAAGTTGCCTGGAGAATTGTTATGGAATCATAGCATTGTATTTCATAATTGAGAAATTCTCTTAGATGATAAATTCAGACGATTGTTGAGCTAATCCTAAGTTCAAAGAACATGTGTCAATGGTGACACATTGTTTACAACAATGAAGAATGGAGAAGTATCATCCATTTGAGGATGATTGGAGCAGAATGGTGAATTATCATCTATCTAAGGATGGTTGAAGAAGAATGAGGATTTGAAGAATACAATGCAATGATTTATGATTGCATGTGAACCATGCAAGAGCTTACTTGAAGAATAGAATAATATGATTTTCAGAATAATGGTTATGAAGAAGAGAAAATGTGGAAGGGCTTGACATTCTGAGGTAGACAGGCATTTCACATTGTATCTAAATCAGACGATGCATTGCTGGTATGTATTTCACACAAATCATGAGTTAGGAGAACTTGTGATGCAAGACTTATGAAGGAAAGGGGGAGAAATGATGATGCCAGTCATATAATGTTTTGATTGGAAGGAATGATGCTGCTGGAAGATAGGAAAGATTCAGTTCCCATTGCAACTCTGACGATGCTTAAGCTGGTCTATCAAAGGATAAATATCATGATAGTGGGATTTGTGATAAGAGCAGAAGAATGGTTATGGGAAGCAGTAAAAAGATAAAATGGAAAAGCAATAGACAATCTGGGGATGGCAGAAAAGCACAGTTTAAGGTGGCGCTGTTTTCCAGTGTTTGCCAAATTTTAGGGCCTGAAAATCGGGAGATGAAGAAATGTGCTTGGCAATGGATGTTTCGCATAAGATTGAAGATGGTTTATACGTGAAAAAGAGTTATTCAAGGTCAGAACGTTGAAAAATGACAAAGGAATGGAGTGCGCGGAAATTTAGGCATGTTTCGCGCAAAAATAAAGTGGTGCGTGCAATATCTGCGGGATGCACGAAATAGTAGCGGGTTGCGCGAAAAATCTGCGGGATGCGCGAAATATTGGCATGGTGCACGAAATTGAGGAATGAAGTTTTCACGTAAAAGATGGTTAGAGATCAGAAGATCAAAAATTGGCAAAGGCATAAAATGCGCGAAATATTGGAGCAGTGCGCGAAATCTGATGTTGCAGGAAAGATTGGGTTTGCGCGCAATGTGGAACGTGGTGCGGAATTTTGCGTGCAATTTGTGCTTCATGCTTAGAAGGATAAAAATTGGCAAAGGCACGAGGTGCGCGAAATATTGAAGCATGGCGCGAAATATGAAGTTTCATAAAAGAGTTTTTACACGCATGGAGGAGGTTTTACGCGCAGGAAGAGGTTTTTATGCACAAGGTCAAAACTGCCTATAAATATGGGGTGAACCCATCTCATTATGAGAGTCTCGACACATAGACAAATCCTGAGCTCTGAAACGCGGAAAAATTGAACTATAGAGTATTGCGCGAAAAGAAGAAGTGTTGCGCGAAAAAGGAACTGCTGCGCGAAATAGGAAGTTCTGCGCGAAAAAGAAGAGTTGCGCGAAAAAGGTTTTTCGCTCCAAAAGGTGTTTTTCCGCGCAAGGCTTGAATTTTATGCGCAAGTCGCCTAGAAGGGTGAGCGAAAAATTTGAGGGTACCGCAGGCCTTCGATAGGTGCATTGCACTCTCGAAGCAGCTTTGTGAAGAAGAAAGAACTGTGAACCATTCGGTTTCACAAAGAGAAGTTGAACCGCACTCACACGACTGGTGTTTAACACTCTCGTTGTGCTTTGCGAAGTGAAGAAGAACTAGACGTGCAATTGAACTCATATCTGCACAAAGGAATAATTTAGTATACCAATACACTCAGGTGTTGGTATTGAGAAGAGAAGGAAGAAAAGAAGAAGAATAGAGTATGCCCAACTGAAGGCTGACAATTATTCAGGGCAGTTTAATTCAGATGATGCTTTGTGAGCAGATCTTCAGTGTTTGAATAATCACATTGGTGTATGTGATTCTAGCTAAAGAAAGAAGGTGATTAGTGCAGTCAGTTGTTGCACTAAGAGGAAGAAGGAAGAAGAACTAGTGTAGTTTGTTTTTGCACTAGAGATGAAGAGAAAGTAAGAAGAGAATCGCTTGCCTACTGCTTTGCAAGTAATCAAGTGAAGAGCACTACAATAGATCAAGAGCAGAACCAACCTTTTGAAGAAGGAAGAAGACTGTCTCGATAGGCAGTATAAAGAACCAGCTAGAGGCTGCAAGTTGGACTTGGCTTTCACCAGTCCAGGGAAGAGGATTGTTTCCCACCCCCCTCCAAAGTGTAGGGACACACACTGGCTAGAGGATTGTTTTCCTAGCCACTCCATTGTAACAACATTTTACTTTATAGTGGAGAATCCATGTAGTGGTCATATCCATGCATGGAAAGGACGTAGCTACTCTTATTGAGTGGTGAACCTTGTAAAAATATCGTCTGCACATTTTTACTGCTTTCTATTATTGCATGCGACAGGGAAAAGAGAATAAGAGAATCAAGATCCTAACAGGTCTAGAGGTACAGGGATAAAAAGTTGGAATTGGTTTAAAAAGTCCCCAACACTGATTCACCCCCCCTCTCAGTGTTAGGTATATCCCAAACTGGTCCTTTCAAATCTAACAAGAGGTGAAAAATATTCATTAAAATATATACCTTATTCTTAAAAATAACCTTAAGAAACAAGTCTATAATTATTCTTAACTATTTGAATAGATTCATCCATTTTATTTCTAAAAAACCATTTAGTTCCAATAACATGCTTATCTAAAGGGTGTTCAATTAAATATCAAAAATTGTTTCTAGAAAATGGATTAACTTCATATTTTATAGAAATAATCCAATTTTCATTATTCAAATCAATATAAACATCATTTGGTGTACATTCAGAAACAAAATAAGAATTTTCATAAAAATTCAAAACAGAATTTCTAGATCTAATACTAGAATCAAAATTACCAATAATATTATCAATAGGGTGATCATTATAGATTTTATATTATTTAGTATTATAATGAGAAGTAGAAACCTCCCTCTCAATAATTACATTATTATCTTAAGCTTTTTCTTCACCAAAATTAAAGTGATTAGATTATTCTTGAAAAAACTCTAAATATGAATTATTTTTCAAATTATATTCAAAAAAATTAACATAAATATATTCTTCAACAATCATATTTATTTTATTATACTCTCTGTAATATTTAATTTTATTATAATTCCTCGCAAAAATTCCTTCATCACTTTTAGAATCTAATTTATCTAAATTATCCTTTATATTTAAAATAAAAACATTACACCTAAAAAAATTAAAATAAAAAATATTAGGTTTTTACTTTTAAACAATTCATAAGAATTTTTCTTTAAAAAAATTCTAATTAAATCTCTATTTAAAATATAATATGTTTTATTAACAAATTAAGCCCAAAAATATTTAGGTAAATTAAATTTATTTAACATAGTTTTATCCATTTCTATTATAGTTCTATTTTTCGATTTTATAACACCATTTTTTAGTGTTATTAGAGAAGAAAAATTATGATTATAACTATTTTCTTCACAAAATTTTAAAAAAACAAGATTAACTAATTCACTTCCATTGTCACTTCTAATAGAAATAATTAAATAATAATTTTTTGTTTTAAAAAAATTTACAAAAAATAAATAAATTTTTATATATTTTCACTTTTATGTGATATAAAATAAATCTTAGTAAATCTACTAAAATCATCAACAATCACAAATAAACATATTTCTTTCCTCCTAAACTAGTAATATTCATAGGACTAAATAAATATAAATGACTAAGTTCTAATGGTCTAGTAGTTCTAACTTCATTAATGTATTTGAAACTAATTCTATGTTGTTTACCTTTTAAATAAGAATCACACATAAAACTCTTAATTGTTTTCAATTCAGGTAGTTGCAACACATTTCCTTTCATTAACATTTTATATAACAGTCAAAAGTTCACATTTCTAAGCCTCTCATTCCATAAGATATCATGTTTTTCTATAGTATTATGACAATTTACATTCTATTCAGTTAATTCAAAAAAATGAATAAAATAGATATTCTCTTTCTTTTTATCATTAAACAAAATAGTGACATTTTTGAAAACTAAAAATTTATTATCTTTAAATTTAACACTCGTTCTATTTTCTCATAATTTTTAAATACTAATTTATTTATGTTTAAAACATATAACATATAATAATTTAGAAATTAAAACAATATTAGATATACCCTCAAGCCTGAAGGTATTTATATGTTTATTAATTTTTTGGATAACACCTATTTTAATGGGTTTAGAGAGAACCCTTTTACAAGGCTAATAGGACCATAAACACAAGACCTAGTACATGACTCAATGACCAAGGGCCAGACACACATAATAACCCATCCTTATAACATGCTTTATTGATGCTCCTAAGCACCCTACCTGCAGAACTGAACGGATTACATTTACCCATATAGAACTGTAAGTTGCTTAGTACTAATGGAAAAATCCATACCCGCTCATCATTCCCAATCCAGATATCCCTATGGTCAGTTTCCACATGCTCTGATCTTCCTCATATAGGACAAAACCAATGGATCTATCTTGCCTTCATCCTACCCAAGCATGGCCAATGACCACCATCATGCTCCTCGAGCCCCTACTATATTCTTTCCTCCACTGTGACCCCAAGTATCATCGAACCAACCCACTGCCACAATGTCGTAGCTTGTTACTGGTCTTCCACCATTGAAGGCCCCCGCTTCTTTTATCCCAGTCTCCATCAAGTACCCCCACTGAGGGTTCCCACTTCCAAATCCATCACTATACCATACCATTCATTCAACCATGAATGAAACCCCAAATATTTTAGGCTACTAGGATGTGATCCTGGGACTGATGAAGGATTACGGGGTGCCTTTGGCACTAGGCTAGACCTCAACTACAAACAATATTAGAATTACCTACTTCACCAAACCCCTTAACCATTCCTTTTGAGAATTCATTTAATGTCACAAAGCCATTATAGCATTGATTATAAGATAAAAAAATTTATGGATCTCCAATAATGTTTTTGGATCACCCTTTGACCATGAATCTTTGAAACTATTAAGGCATGTGTCCTAAAAATATTATTTAAGTAGAAAACGATTTTGGTACCCATGTTATCTTGGGTTCAGTTAGGTTAGTGTAAGAATTATTAAGTACCCAAACATATTATAAACAATTATTAATGGGTAATATAGAAGATAAATATTTAAAAAAATCTAGTATGACCTAAAGATTAAGGAAATTGCAATAAACATTCATTATCATAGTGTCCTTTCATTCCAAATCTAAAGCATGTAACATTAGATAAATTACCTTTAGCACTTTTAAAAAATAAAGTCTTATATTACATAGTTATTCTTTTATTATAACCAAAACCACTGTTGTTTTTATTTAGTTTCATCATTGACATCATTTTATCATACATTTCTTTTTCTTGAACAAAATTAGGTAGATTCTCCTTCAAAATACAATTTTTTTGTTCATATTTTCATTCTCTTTTTATCAAAAAAATATCAATCACTAGAAGAAAATTAATTTGAACAAGAAGAAGTATTTTTAATCACTATATTTTCTTGAATCAATTTCTTAATTTTTATAAGAAGTTCCTTACTTTCTCCTTTAATTTTTTTATACAAATCTGCAGTTCCGAAAACATGTTTTTTTCAATTTTTCATTTTTTTCAATTAATAATTCTATATTAGGTTGTCCATATTTTGAATAATATGAACTAAAATCATAATATCTACTAAAATCATTTTTACTTTGATCCATCAAGCATAGGTTAGACATTTCTTTCTCACTTACAGTTTCCTCACGCGAATCGGATTCTTCTATGAAGATCCATCTAGTCATCAATGATATTTTATCTTTTTATTATATTTATTATCTTTTTTAAAATTCATTAACATAAAATAGTTAGGATTTATAGTTACCTTCTTTCTTCACTCAAAACATGTTAGTTCATTAAAATCATTAAAATCCATTTTACCATTCTTTTTTTGATCATCCTTGTGATTTTCCTTTCTAAATCATTTATTAAATCCTATAGTTATTTTAATAATTTTATAAACACATTTAGTAAAATTGGTTATTTATTTCTCACTTTTATATGATTCAGTATCATAAGATTTAGTGGAAAGATTTATATTTGATTAAAATTCAATACCTTTCTTCTTTAAACTTTATTTTTCAGCAATGTTCTTAATTTCTTATATAAGTATTTAAAAAATGATTTCATCCAACATTTATTCCTTAAAGTTATTTATTTCATCAATTTATACATTTTTACATGTTTCTTATTGGGTAGTACACTCATGACTCTTTCAATGAGCATATTATTCTCCAATGTTTCTCCAAGGGAATTCATTTCATTCACTATGCTATTGAATCAGTGGAAAATTTGGTTGACTCTTACATCTTCACCTATGTTGAAGTCCTGATACTTAGCTCAAAGAATTACAATATTATTTCTAATCAGCTTATTTGAACCAAGGTGAGTAACATATAGAATTTTCCAAATCTCATGAGTTGTATTACATAAAGATACATGAATAAAAACTTTTTTGTTAATAGAAAAATATAAAATAACCTTAAATTTTTTAATTCAAAAAATATTTAGTAGAATCATTTTCAGTAAGTAAGATGGGGTTAGAATTAGGTAACTTATATGTTTTTACTATCATAGTCTAGTGATCAATACTAAATCGTTTGAGGCATGCCTCTATTCAGGATTTCCAATATCCATAATCATTTCCATCAAAATATAGTGGCTTGTGAGTAATCCAACCATCAATTATGTCCATTCTTTCTATCTTAGAAATACATTTTTCCTTATAATTTAAGGACTGAGATAATAAGAATCCCATAAAAAAATATAAATAGAAGACTATATATCCAATAAGAATGGGCTATGATACCTAGTGTTAGGTCTGATTAAGAATTGTAGAAGGTCTATAGGGGTTGAATAAACCATTTAAAATTTTAAAGGATTTTAATTAATTATATAAATTATTATCAACGTTATTATAAAAGTGAACTATTATGTACATGAAATAATAATAATCAGTGGAAAATAAAGATAGAATGTAGGTGATTTTAGAGTATTTTGGTTCAATGTGAACCTATGTCTACTCTTACACCTCTCTACTCTTTGATAGACATGAATTTACTACCTAATTTTTTAAGGGGAATCATAACCTGATATATCATACCTTTTCTAGTAGATATATAACCATTACATATGCATAAATTTTTTATTTGGATTCACAGCCCATTACAATTACATACTTTTTGTGGAGGATATAAACTACCCTAACTTTAGAATCTGAGAGTCACAACTCAAAGGACTTGACTTTATAATCCATGAGTCACAATCTAAAGATAAGATAATGATTTTTTAAAATAATAAACTAAACAATAACTAAACATTAGGAAATCAATGTAGTATTGATTTCCTTTGAATGATTCTTGATTCCCTTAAATAATACTAAATAATAAATCAATATTTGGAAATTAATTTTTTAGATAATTCAAATAATAATTCAAAATTATTGAAGTGAGAGAGAAAATATTATTCCATAATAATCCTTCAATATTAAAAAACTAAACACTAATTCAAAAAAATTGAATTCATTATTAAAAATTTCATAATATCTCCATAATAATAGGTCAAAAAGATCCCTTAAATATCGCATCATTTCATTCAATAAAATCTGAATTTGAATTTTGAAATACTTTCCATATTCATTCATGTAGGGATTTATTACAGGTTGATTAGCACTTAATCACAAAAGCATAAGAAAAAAGAAACCACCAATCCATGACTCCATAGAAGAAATATTAAACCGTATAAACTAGAAATGAAGAAACATGTGTATCGTTCATCAAATAATCCTCTGTAACCTTATTAATATTAATCTGATATGTTTGATGACAATCCATAAAGTGTCATATGAAATCCTCCCAACTCCATAGGTATCCATGGGATGACTAGATCATTCATTACATGAAAATGATCTGCCTTTACTCTATGGTGCTCTAGAACTCAAGTGTTCTAAGGAGGAAGAAAAAAAAGCTTTAGATATTTGGGAGTTTTGACCATGAATCCACATTCTCACACCACTACAATCACATGGAAATAGATCTATATAACACCCTAGGATTCTCATTGGGTGTTGTTTCATTTACTCATGCGATGTAACACATGATTAAATGCTATTACTGGTACATGTATTCATCATAGGAATGATTCTCCTCCCTAAAAATTCATATTATTAAATTATTATTTAATGATAGCTTTCATGGAAGAGTTACTTGAGTGTTTATCCATTTCACTGAAGGTAGTGTAAAAATATTCCATGTAATGTGATATAGTCATGCATCAAATACAGGATGTAGATATAGGGAGTATATCTCCTTTAATCTCCCACTTACACTGAAGCCTAATATAATTTTATTAAAATTTTCCTTATATTGTATCATATACAATAACTTGATAAATTATATCCAAAAAACCTTTTGGATATATTCTAAAACATTTTTGGAAAGTTATCATTAACTTCACCTTGTATCACATCATATGTAATACCTAGTGAACACACATCCAAAACATTTTTTGATTAAATCTAAAATAATTGTTGAGTATCTATATAAGTCAAACTCATTCACTATTCCGTCAACCATAAATTGTTACCCTACATGTCTTTATAGAATTTACAACAAATATGAATCTTAAAACCCATATATGTAAGAAAAGAGAAGCCTCTAGCTATAAGATTCTAACATTTTCTAGAGATGTCTCAAGATTGATTTTAGGTATTATTTTTTCTTCATTAGAGAATACTTTGTTTGGGTTTTACCTTTGGGTGAATTTAGGTGAAATTTTGAAATTTTTAAAAGAAGTGGGAAAGTGCATGGTTGGTGTAAGTTTTTCCCAAACTGTGCACCCCCAAACATAGAGGGATTACACAGTTGGCACATAGTTTTTCAAACCATTCACCCTCTTAGTAGTAACCATAAACCCCCCCCCCCCTCCATAATAGGTTCATAGTTAAGGCATGCCATTTGGAGAACCGTTCACCCCTACCCAGGAAATCGTGCGTGGGTTTTTAATCAGCCCAAAATTTTGTTTTCAAATTTTCTGATCACCCATATTAATCCCAAATAGACCACCACTTGACCCCTAACATATCTTCAAAATTTTAGAGCCTTATAGATATATTCCAATCCCTTCTGACCTCTGTTCTTAGTGATCTTAAGCCCGAATTGAAGATTTTCACCCCTCTCAGTAAGAGGATCTCGTCCCGTGTGGTTTCCCTTCTCTTCCCCATTCTTATCCCATCCTATGAAGGGATATTTTCCCTATTTTTATTGGATTTAGATCTATATTTTTTTAATCTAGATCTATGATTGTTGGATCTAGATATAAATCTAAGGGATATTGATTTTTTCACTATTGAATTTAGGTTTTAGATCTGAATCTCATTCTACGTCATTATTTATCTCAAATTAGGGATTTCCGTTGGGCAATCGCTCATCAACGATTCAAGGTAGGTGTTCTATTATTAAAATACCAAATTATTAATTTCAATTATGTGTATGTAATTATAGAATTTCTATTATATTATTATCAATTGAGTTTCTTGAATTTAATTAATTAAATTGGTAGATTAATTAATTAAGTGATTGGGAAATTGGGAATATTGAAATTGTTGATTTATTATAATTAATTTGTGAATTAATTATGGGTATATAGGGATTTTTGAATTGGAATAATTAATTTCTAAATTAATTATTGTTATATTGAGATTATTATATTGGAATAATTAATTGTTGAATTAATTATTGTTATATTGAGATTGTTGAATTGAATTTAATTGATTATTGACTTAATTAATGGAGAGTTTATTTATTATGAAATTGATTGGTTGTGATTAATTAATTTTTGAATTAATTAATAGGGTTGAGATGATTAATTAAATGATGAGTTAATTAATAGAATTGATATGGTTAATTAATTGTTGAATTAATTAATAGATTGATGTGATAATGAAATTGTTAATTTGGATTAATTAAATGGTGAATTAATTAATGAGTTATTGTTGTATATGTGATATTTTAGTACATGTGAGATAGTGATGTTGTGATATATGTGATATACATGTGTGGGACATGGTCGGCTACATCGAAATCCCATAGTGATGAATTGAGATAAAGAATGTTAACAATGGCATTCTGAGATATGAATTGAGATAAAGAATGGTAACAATGGTATTATGATATATGAATTGAGATAAATAATGGTAAAAATGTAATTCTGAGATATGAATTGAGATAAAGAATGGTAACAATGGCATTCTTAGATATGAATTTAGTTCATGAATGGTGAAAATGGAATTCCGATATATGAATTGAGATAATGAATGGTAATAATGGAATTCTGAGATATGATGTCCCTTGGGGATAGTTTAGAATATGGAATGGGTTGAAGTAGGTATCGAGGTTTGGGTGTCCTTGAGGACTTAGGGGATTTATATAGTTAAATAAAGAATAATTGATAAGGTGGTAATTGTTTACTTATTCATTGTACTTATTTCTTTATACAACTGCATACAAAGTTATTAATTGGATATTGTTTTAGAGGTTGGTGGTGGTGGCCTACTGAGTTGTACTCACACCCTACTTAGGTTACCTGGTTGGTACCTAAATAGATTTCATGTTTTCATGATAGGATAAGGGAAGAGGCCTTGTGTTAGGTGGTTGATATGGTATGGAGCATGGATGAGGGAACCAAAATTGGTGTCGAGGCCCACTTGGGAGTTGTTAGTGTATTTATTTTGGGTTTTTCATATTTAAATTGGACACTTAATTAGCACGACATGTTTTTTTCTTGAGTTTTGGATATTTTATTTCATGTTTTGGTCATCATGTGATATTGGTATTGTTCTGGTTATGATTATATCATTTGGTTATTATTGTTTATTTATTTATACTAGTGTATTACTCTAATAAAGAGGTTATAGTCTCCTCGTGATCAATATTAGACCCTTGATACTAGTCAACAGCCTCTGGTATACGGGGAGGTACGCTTGAGGTCATGTAGTGTGTCATCTCAGGGCATCGGTGTGTGGCACCCGGTCTGGGATGTTGTAAAGTGGTATCAGATAGAACCTTAGTTTTGACTATGTGACGGGGTTTGGGGTAAAGAATTGTTGTGCCTTATTTTTATTTTACTCTTATGTAAATGTGATAAAGTGGTTTTATGAGTCCTAAGGTGTGTGTTTGGAATTATAGAGATATGCCTCCATGATGATTCTTGTTGAGAGGAAAATAGGAGGATATGGTTGGAGGTGATCTACCAGTAGTGTAATCATAGGTACTGATGGTGCTGGGTGAGGAATTTGGGGAGTATTTCTGAGAGGACCTTTCTCACTTCATGTAGTTTATGGGAAGAGACCTAGGGTGGGTTCTGAGAAACATGCTTAATCTGACACGGGAGTTTCAGTTATATCACCCTATGACTTTCACTAGATATGGTGGACCAGAGGCATTAGAGTTTCAGATTGAGTCCATCCAGACTATACATGACCATTTAGAGACTCCTTCTGAGAATAGGGTCAAGTTGGATGCTTACATTCTATGATGATCACTGAAGCACTGGTGGGATGTTCAAGCTCGGACTGGTCAGGCTTATGGTATGTTGTGGAGGGACTTTTTTGAGAAGTTCCTAGATCACTTTCATACAGAGACATTGATGCATGAGAGAGTAGCTAAGTTCATTATGTTTACTTATGGGATTATGTCTGTGATGGACTATTCTGTATTCCTTACAGATTTGAAATGCTTTTCTCCATCATTGGAAGGGTATGATACAGCTACGGTGAGGTTTTTCTAGGATAGACTTAAATGTGATATTAAGTCCTAGGTTAACATCTTTAGGTTAAAGAATTTTAATAAGGTGGTGGATCAGGATCTCAGAGCTGAGGGGAGCCTGAAGGAGGCTTCTAGTTCATGACAGATGGTTTTTGTTGGATGATCAGGAGTTACATCTTCCAAGAGTAGGAATTGTCACTATGATAGTATTATCCAAGGTGATAGTAGTAAGAGTGGACAGGGGGGATCAGTTAATCAAGATATTACCCAAGTTATTTTCCACCAGTGTGGTAGGTTGGGCCACTATCATAGACATTGTTATCGGGGCCAGTAGAGTTCCAATCTTGTGGAAGGATGGTACATCTATAGAATTTATGAAGGAACCCATAGTATATGGGTAATGAAGGGGCATCTAGATAGAATTAAAGTGTAGGAAGGGGGTCTTCTATAACATATCATGCTAGTAGTTGGAGTTATACTAACCATGTAGGTAGAGGTAGTGTATGTGGTACATCTGGTAATGAGTGCTTATATCATAAGAGTGGTGCAACTCAAAGAGCTCATACTGCATCATAGGGAATATGGGAATGATAGTTACATACAGTTCAGGCTACACTAGTAGATAATAAAGTTGGACCATCAATAATGAGAGATACTATTCTTGTAGCTTCTATGTTATCATGTTATTTATTTGATATCGATTCCTCTAATTATTTTATATTTCAACATATTTTAAATGGTTTGATCCTGGTGGTGGAGTTCATGAGCATGGTTATAATAATAGATACACCTTTGGGGGTATATTTTAGAGACATCTATTTGTGCAAGGGGTGTTCTCTTGAGATTGGGGAGTATCGTTTCAGTTGGGATCTTTATAGCCTTGACATAATAGGCTTTAACCTAATTTTGGGTATGGACCGGTTAGTAGAATACCAAGCCCACATTGATTATTACCATAGGAGAGTGACCTTTATATCTCCTATGGTGTACAATTATACTCAAAATGGAGAGTGGGATATCTAGGTGGGCTGAGCAGGTCCAATTACTAATCAACTGGAAGAGATCATAGCATAGGTTTCAAGTCTTTTGTTGGATGATAAAGGTGTAAAGAATGATGTCTTTTCACCAGTAGTGGGTAGGTTTTAGGATTTTTTTTCCTAAATACTTCTCGGGGTTTCCACTTGATAGAGATGTGGAATTTACTATTGATATGAGGCCAAGATATGATCTAGTTTCTATTCCACCGTACATAATAGCACCAACATAGCTTCAGGAACTGAATACTTGGCAGGAAGAGTTGATGGATATGGTATTTATCTGTTTGATTATGTCACCTTGAGGATCACTAGTGTTGTTTGAAAAGGTTTTTGATGGGATTTTGTACTTTTTTGTTGACTATCAAAAGTTTAACTAGATGACCATGAAGAATCAGTATCCACTTACGTGTATCGATGATCTTTTTAAACAGTTGAGGGGATCTTGTATTTTCTATAATATTGACTTGATATTAGGGTATCATCATTTGAGAGTTCAATCTTATGATATACTGAGGACTACTTTCAAAAATTAGGTATGGCCTATATGAGTTCATCGTGATTCCGCTTGGGTTGAAGAATGCACCATTAGTATTTATAGCCTTGATAAATAGAATCTTACATCCTTACCTGGATCAGTTTTTATTTGTGTTTTTGGATGAATCTTGTTGTACTCCAAGAGTCATGAACATAATTCCCAACATCTTGACACTGAGAGAGCATCGACTATACGCCAAGCTATCTAACTACCGTTTTTGGATTGATCAAGTACACTTTTTGGCACACATCATCTCAGAGTAAGTTGTGTCAGTAGACCCATAGAAGGTTTAGGGAGTTGTGTCTTAGGAACAACCCAAGAAATTTTTCAATATATGTAGCTTTTTCTTGGTTAGTTGGATATGATCGGAGATTCATCCATGACTTTTCCCGATTAGAATCACTACTTTAGGGCTTAACCAATAAGGGGGTAAAGTTTGAATGATCTGGATCATGTGATAATGCTTTAAAAGAGTTGAAAATTCACATGAAATCTGCACCAATCTTGATCCTACCCAAGCCAGGTGAGGAGTACATAGTATTTTGTGATGCTTCTAGGATCAAACTTGGAGCAGTGTTGATGCAGGGAGATCGAGTTGTGGCATATGGGTCTCAACATTTGAGGCCACATGAACAAAATTAATCTATACAAAACCTTGAGTTGGCTGTAGTGGTTTATGCTTTGAATTTTTGGTAGTATTATTTGTTAGATGATAAGTTTATTGTGTATACTAATCACAAGATATTAAAGTAAATTGTTTCACAGTGAGACTTAAATCTATGATAGCGAGGGTGGTTTGAGTATATGCAGTCATTTGATTTTGAGCTAGCATATATTCCTGTAAAGGGAAATAGTGTTTCTGAAGCTCTAAGTGGGAAAATCAGACTCAGGAATTTCAAGATTCTAGTGCTGACTGGAAGATGATGACTTTACTAGATGAGATTCATTTTGTTGTTTAAGAGATCCAGAAGAAGATGAATCTAGTATCAGTATCAGTGGAGTCTACACCTTTGAGATGGATCAAGGATAAAAAGTATAAGGATCTAGAGTTTTTTACCTTGATAGAAAAACTTGAAGGTGGAGAGACACCTTCATATTTAACTATATATGAAAATGAGATCATCTATGTTAGAAATCAGGTTGTTGTGCCTATAAGCATGTGATAAGAGCTGATGCATGAATTTCATGCCTCAAATTGAGTGGTGAATCCAGGTGTAACCAAAATTTACCATGAACTATGATTATAGTTTTGGTGGTTAGGCATGAAAAATGAGATATCAGAGTTTGTGAAATGATGCTTCACCTATCAATAGGTGAAGACATAGAATCAATGACTTGGAGGTTTACTACAGTCATTTCCCATTCTAGAATGGAAGTGGAGTGACATTGCCATGGAATTTTTTGTGGGTCCCCTGAAGAATCCTCAGAAGAATGACACTTTTTGGGTGAATGTAGACCATTTGAAAAAGGTATCACATTATTACCTATACAAGACCTTCTCAGTGGAGCAGTTAGGAGACTTGTATGTTCAGGAGATAGTCTGTCTGCATGGGGTGACATGAAGTATTATTTTAGATCATGACTCACGCTTAACTTCATGCTTCTAGAAGTTCTTGTAGAAGGTTCTTGGTATATATGTTTTTTTATTATAGCTTTCCACCCACATATAGATGATCATTTGGAGCAACTATATAGGTTCTTGAGGATATGCTTTGGGCATGTGTCCTAGACTTTGGTGGGTCTTGGGAGAATCACCTATCTTTGGTAGAGTTTTCCTATAATAATAGTTATTATTAAATGATAAATATGTAACCATATGAGGAAATTTATAGTAGACCATACAGATCACCAATATACTGGCTGGAGGTTGGTAAGTCATAGTTGTTGGGACCAAGTCTCATATAGTAGATTTCAGAGCAGGTTCAATTAATTCAGAAGTGTATGGCTACGGCTCAGAGTAGACAGAATTTATATGATGAAAAACATTGACAACCCCTAAAGTTTACATAGGGTGGTTGTGTATTACTTCAGGTTTCTCCTAGATTGGGTCACCATAAGATACAGAGACTAGGAAAGTTGGCACCTAGGTTTGTTGGACCATTTGAGTTTGTAGAGAGAATCGGGCTAGTGGCATACCGATTGGCTCTTTCATAGAGATACAGTTCTATGAACGATATTTTACATGTGTTGTAACTTTGGAGGTATCACCCCGATCCTTCTCATGTGATCGATGTGGATGATGTTGAGCTTGAGATAGATGCATCCTTTTAGGATCATAAGATACGTGTGTTGGATCGTAGTGATAAAGTGTTATGGGTAAAGACTATGTAGATAGTTCGTATACTGTGGAAAAATGGATATGTGTAGGAGGAAACATGGGAAAGATAAATGGATATGTGGGCTTAGTGGCCCAATATTTTTGACTTGGAATATTAGAGATTCTTGGGAGAAAAACTCGAGGATGATCTGTTATAAGGTGGGGAGATTGTAGGATCCTGACCTTTTTTGGAGATGTATTGATCTTTATTTTAGGTATTCTTTTTTTCTTTGCTTGACAATAATTTTTTTAGGTTTTACCTTGGGGTGAATTTGTGTAAAAATTTTAAATTCTGGAAAGAATTGGGAAAGTGCATGGTTGGCACACGGTTTTCCCAAACCATGCGCCCTGGCCCAGCAAACCATGCAACCCCAGACAGACATCGATTTCATGATTGGAACACAGTTTGTTAAACTATACACCATATTATGAGTAACTATGCATCCCACCCCACTCTCCCCTCCCCCCCCACACACACAATATGTGCAAGGTTAAGGTTCATGGTTTGGAAAATTGTGTGCCTCTACCTAAGAAACCATGCACAAGTTTTAAATTAGCCTGAAAATTTGTTTTAAATTTTCCCAAGCCCCCATATTAATCCCAAATCAAACCACACTCAACCCCTAACGTATTTTCATGATTTTGGAGCCTCCCAAGTAGATTTCAATCCCTCCTGGCCTCTGTTATTGGTGATCTAAATCCCCGATTGAAGATTTTCACCCCTCCTGTTAACGGGATTTCATCCTGTGTGGTTTCCTTCTCTTTCTCATTCCTCTCCCATCTTATGAAGGTATGTTTTTGCCTGTTTTTATTGGATTTAGATCTATATTTTTTGAATCTAGATCTAGGATTTTTGTATCTAGAACTAGATCTAAGGTATCTTGATTCATTCAATATTGAATTTAGGTTTCAAATCCAAATCTCATTCTACATCGTTATTCCACTCAAATTGGGGATTTCCATTGGGTAATTGCTTGTCAATGGTTCTATTATTCAAATCCTAAAGTATTGATTTAAATTACATGTATGTAATTGTAGAATTTATATTAGATGATTAGAAACTGAGTTGATTTAACTGAATTAATTAAATTGGAAGATTAATTAATTAAGGGATTGGAAAATTGGGAATATTGAAATTATTTATTTGGAATAAATAATTCTTGAATTAATAATGGGTATATAGGGATTGTTGAATTGGAATAATTAATTTTTGAATTAATTATTTTTATATTGATATTTTTGAATTGGAATAATTAATTATTTAATTAATTATTATTATATTGAGATTGTTGAATTGGATTTAATAGTTTTTTAAATTAATTAACAGAGAGTTTTATGATTATTAAATTGATTATTTGTGATTAATTAATTGTTGAATTAATTAATAGGGTTGAGATGATTGATTAATTGATGAATTAATTAATGGAATTGATATTATTAAGGATAATGGCCCCCTTCTCTCCCAGCTCTCCTCTCGCTTCTGTCTATACCTAGGGTTTCCTCCTGAAATATTTTGATTTAGGGTTGGCGGCTCTCTGTTTCCTCCTTTCCTCCTTTCTCCTCGAGTCTTTTCTTGCCCCTTCTAGCCTTTTGTTTCTATTTCTATGTGGCTTATCCGTGTGTTCTTTCCCATGGCACTTCTTTCATGGATCGTCTGCCCCTATTTTCTTCCTCTTCGGTCCTTCTCCTCTTTCTCACTCCGGTGAAGTTACTTTGGCTTTTTCTTCTATGATGTTAACTTCTTCTTCTTATGAGGGTATTGTCCTGACGGGTTGTCTGCTGATGAAGTTTTCGGCTGCTCTCTCTATAGCTCTGGCCTCACGTTCCCCTACAACTCTCCATGTCAGATATTGATTGGTGGTTCAAAGAGGTTTTGAGTGTTGTGTATCAGTGGTCGACGGATCTCAAGGCGCTACCTGGTTCGGCTTGATCCAGTTTTTAAAGGGCCCCGGATTTCTGCATCGTAGTTATTGCCTTCTTCCAGAGCTCGCAGGAGCTCAAACCACTTCTCTAACCTTACGCTTCGCTGCTCCCCTCCAGGTCGGATCTAGAGCAGTGGTACCAATTGGGTCTTGTGAGGTGTGGTTTGGCATCCGGCAGTGTTCCCAGGGAGTGGACTTCGACGAGGGTTTTGGTTTTTCGGTTTTTACTCAAGCCTTTGGTAAAGGTTTATTTTATTCTTCTCAATAGTAGATCAGTTGGAAGATTTTTCAATGGTGTTTCATTTTGTGGTTCTGCTTTGGCTTCGTTCTTGATTGGGTATGGTGTTGGTTGTCTGGTTTGGCTTTATTCATGATTGGGGGTATCGTTATTTTTGGTTCGATGGGGGTTCATAATATGGTGATGTAAAATGGAGCTTTCGAGGGTCTTCAACAGTCTCTGGTGCTGGTGGTGCATGTTGGTGAATAGACAATGGTGTTTCATTCTGTAGTGGTGGGCATGGGTTCCGAGATGATGATGATGGTGACGACGTTTTTTCAGGACGTGTGAAGCTCTCCTCAGGTGTATAGTGGTATTTGCAGGATATGTTGTGATAGGGTCTTTGAATTCTGAAACAGGCGGTGTGTTGATGGTTTTTGGCACAGTGATGCTGGCACTATTTTAATCTTTTTTAATTTTGAATACCGTCAAAGTGTAAGGTGTATGTATGACTTTCTGCTAGTTTGGATGTTTTGTTGTAGGTTCCCACTTTCCCTCAAAGTGGTTTTTCAATAATATAAAAAATGGATTAGATTGAATTGATATTATTGATTAATTGTTGAATTAATTAACAGATTGATGTGAGAATTAAATTGTTAACTTGGATTAATTAATTAGTGAATTAATTGATGATTTGTTGTGGTATATGTGATATTTTAGTACATGTTAGATAGTGATGTTGTTATATATTCGATATACGTGTGTGGGGCATAGTCTGCTACATCAAAATCTCATAGTGATGAATTGAGATAAATAACAGTAACAATGGAATTCTGATAAATAATGGTAACAATGGCATTCTGATATATGAATTGAGATAAAGAATGGTAACAATGGAATTTTGAGATATAAATTGAGTTCATAAATGGTAATAATGGAATTTTGTGATATGAATTGAGATGATTAATTGTAAAAATGGAATTATGAGATATTATATACCTTAGGGATAGTTCTGATGCCAACATGGGCCGGAGCAGGTATTAAGGTTCGGGTGTCCTTGGGAACCTGGGGGTTTATGTGGTTAAATAATGAATAATTGATAAGTTGATAATTATTTACTTATTCATTGTACTTATTCCTTTATACAAATACATACACCATTATTGACTAGGTATTTTTCTAGATGTCATTGGTGGTGGCCTACTAATTTGTACTCACACCCTACTTGGGCTGCCTGATTGGTACCCGAATAGATTTCATGTTTGCAGGATAGGATAAGGGAAAAGGCCCTTTGTTATATGAATGATATGGGATGGAACATGGATGCGGGAACTGGACTTTGTGTTGGTACCTGCTTGGTATTTTTCAGTGTCTTTATTTATTTTTGGTTTTTCATATTTACACTAGACATGTACTTAAAATGACATGTTTACTACTTAATTTTTGGATATTGTATTTCTTATTTTGGTCATCATTTGATATTGGTATTGTTCTGGTTATGATTATATCATTTGGTTATTATTATTTATTTACTTTTATTGGTGTATTACTCTGATGAAGAGGGTATAGTCTCCCCATGATCAATAGTATACCCTCATTTCTAGTCGGTAGCCTCTAGCATATAGTGGGGTGTTCTTGAGGTCATGTATCAGACTGAATCAGGGCACCAATGTGTGGCACTTGGTTCGGGACATTACACAAGAAAAGATTTAATGTTTCTCAAGCTATAAAGGGGTCTGTCATGATCTCCATCAAACACATGTATCTATATACATTTTCCCACCATCCTACATCATATGAAAATGTTCATTCTCATGTTTTCCCGTTATCCAATACATATAGTGACCATGAGATACAAAGTATGTCAATGTCGCATACCCTACTCATCAATTATAGAAACTCGTAGTATAAACCAACCTAATTGATTAATAGATCAAATTTCATTCATTTGTATGGATAATAACATCACATTTCACTCATCTGAATAGATAAGTACATCATATATACCTTCTAGGAACAGTCACACACTTCGCAGTCTATCTCAATTAAGGGACCAGATATCATGCGCATCATATGAGAGGAAAAATCCTATCTATTTTGAGCTATAACTGATGATATGATCAGAAATGTACCCAACCAACCCTATATTATCTAAGTCAACATGTATACTTTAATTAGTAGGGTATAAAAGTATGAAGGTTATCATACTAGGTATCTCTCCAACATCAGGTAGTGGGGACTCAAATATGATCCATGTGCCCCTAGTATACCAAATGAATTTATATAACCCTCCATGTGGTATACTTAGTGGGATATCTAGTGCATAAAAACCCATTTATGTTCCTCATGATAATATTTCATATCTCCATACAAGAATACTTCCCATGTTAACCTTAACATTGTTTCATAACCTATAATACTCTATGACAAACATCAGTTACGGATAACTCAAAGATGTACTTTGAGAGGTCAATCATTATTACACTTCATGAAATGTATATCTATATATAAATTTATGCATCTAATATGAAATAATGATAAGTTGGATATTTCCTTTTTAATATGATACATTCCATATTCTTAAACCCTTTTAAGAAACCATGATTGTACACATGGTTTAAGATTCATCATCTTCTTTTAGGATATCAAGTGTAATTATTTTCAAGTATGTTATAGAATATGATGAATCTTAAACCATGTGTACAATCAGTCATTGCAATTTTTTTCACAAAAACTATTTTTTATTGAACTTCTTCTCTTATTATATAAATAAATGAGTTTAATATATGAATCCTTCAAAATGTACATTTCATATCACATGCCCTTCAAAATTAAAGAATCGATTTCTATAACACATATACCTAACATGGTCATTCCATGGAGTTTCCTAAAACTCTTTCAAGTATCTTAGTAGTCCATCATATATAATTATTACCCCTTTTACTTGATGAACCTAGATTTTAAGGACCCAATAGGACTACATGAAGAAACATTTTTTGACCATTCCTACTAAATTTTCTTCTTCCAATTTGAAATTTTACCTACTTGTTTTATTCATACATTACCATAACTCAGGCATCATAGGCCCAATTCATTTATTCTCAATACTTTGTGAATATCAGGTAACCTTTTCTTGAATTAAATCATATTTTGGGAACATTTCCATAAATGATAATATAATGAATTGCCTAACCAAAATAATCCATTTTTAATCTCCCTTAAATCATGTTATAGAATTGAAAAAATCATAAATTATGTGTATTAAAACCACTCATCCCATTTTATTAAACAAAAATTGTTTAAATTATCTAATCAAGAGAAAAATGGGATAAAATATACATCTTATTAAAATTTAATCCAATATTGAAGCATCCAACTTATCAATGTAGAAACTCATTTGCTCCATTACTTGAAAAATAACTTCATGATACAAATGTCAATTCTTTCTCACCTTGTAGCCTCTATATTTTTATAACACTTTTAAATCATATAATCAATATCATATATTTTTTAGAATATTATAATTGAGTTTTATTACATTTATACCTATGTGGAATATCCACTAGGTTTCTTACAACCCTTCTGGTATAATAATTCGTAGAGGAAATCATCAGTCTCACCAAGTAGTTAGAATATCCAATCACATTGAATATCATTAACATAATCAATCATATTAATTATATGAGTTAATACTTAAGATTTCTTAGATCAATTTGAATCTAAATCCTTTTAAACCCTAATTAATTTACTCTATTCTTCCATAAGAATCTAGATTCACTTATTTAACAACTTCAAAATTTTATTAATCAATGAGAGGATGATATAACACATACAACTTGTTTTATTAAGCTACCAGTCCTAGTAGTTGATTAAATTAATCATTTCAAGGAAAACTATAAATGTTTAGTTTGATGATGATGATGTAATTATCTATAACAAAATATTTTATTAGCTGAGTTCCATGTTTTATTAACCATTTAATAAGAGCTTCTAAGAAATGATCTCCCTCTAAAATGATGACCACTTTTAAATTACCCATACCCATTAGTGTTCTAATAACCATAATTCACTGAGCAATGAGTCTGATTTGAAATTACTCTCACAACTTAGCTATTTAAGTGGAGAATTATCCCAATAATATCATATATGAATATTGGGTTGTTGAGAAAACAACTCTTTATAACACCCCAAGATTTCATAGTACGTTATCTCATTAAAGTAATTCAATATCTTGCGCTATACGCAACACCGAGTTCGAGCGCACCACAACTTACCAAACTAGCCATTCAAAAAGCGGTTATGAATAGTATTAACTGAATTTTGTATCTTATATACTCTATATAATTTTAACATCCATATTATGTGTTTCTTAGACATAATATAAGAACAAAATCAATTTTTCAGATAAATGAAGTATTTTTCAGAAAATTCAATTTTACCGCCTTTTAATAGAAAACCCTTTTTTAATCCAATATTTGACACTCTTATATATTCAATTTGAAAAAATAAAATTTTTCTTTATAATTGGAACATAAAAAATTTAGCTTCAATAAATTTTTGGTGTTTTTCTGATAACTTTCATATTTTGGTGAATAGTGAAAATACTAAATTTTAACAGAAAGAAACTTTTTTAACAAAAATAATTTATAGTGTTAAATTATACATTTGAATAGTTTGGAAGTATAATTAGACTATATTTTTATCATTTAATATAATTTTGGTCATTATAAGTAATTTCACATTTAAATTTGACATAAACACATGTCAATCTTTTGATAGTTTTTGTTTTTTAAAAACCAGCTTTTTAGTTTTGATAATGGGAATTAATTTTAAATTAATAAATTCAACTTCTATGTTTTTAATTTTTTAAAATAGACTTCATTTTTTAATTCATAATATCAAAATTATCTTAGGGTGAATTTTTGGTATTTTTCTGAAAACTTTCAATTTTTGATGAATAGTGAAAAACACTACGTTATTGTTTAAAACCGACTTTTTATTTAAATAATTATTTATTTTATTTAAACTTATTTTAGGTCAAAATAGATACATAATACCTATATAAGTTCAATTTAATTCATTGGAGCCATTTTATAATAAGTTTAGATATATAAAAATTTTATTGAACTTTTTACCGTCATTTACCCACCTTCTAGGAGCATTTGAAAATTTGCATAAAACATAATTTTACCAATTTTGTGAATTGAATTTCAAAAACCCAAGAGACACGGTTGATATCATTAAGTAAAATGTGGTTCAATAAGATGAAAATAATTTTTGGTGAATAGTAACTTTTGACTTTTATTTACCACGGTTAAAAGTAAATATGGTAACTAAAGGTAACAATGATATTATAATTACCCTAACATGTGTCCTAATTCTATAGGATAAGTGTAATTCGACCAAAAAAACCTTAAGAATAAAATATTATCCTTTAGGTCCACTTTTATTAGATTAGGACATTTATTATTATTTTATTTAAGGAAGAGTTAAAAGTGTTAATTTCAAAGTTCAATAACAAAAACATTTTTAATATAGGGTTATACATAAGATAAATTCGACTATAAATATTCATTATAAAGCTACAAATATTTCCTACATAATGGTATTTTATTTATAATTTTTAGACATTAAATAATGTAATTTATTTATGACACAATGATGATGTAGTAATTACCTTATTAATGAAAGATTAAAATAATTGATGTTATAAATATCCAAATAAATGTAATTTGACACTTTTGATGAATTACACTAATTTTTTAGGTTAATATGACATTTTAGGGTTTATTAGATAAATTTTTTTATAATTTATAAGGTTGTTATGACTTTCACAAAAATAAAATACCAAATAGTGTCAAAATTGACATAAATTAATTTTTAAAACAAATACTATATTATTGGTTGAAATAATATTCCTAAAAATATAAGATACAGAAAAAGGGATTAAATAATATTATATATGTCATTAATTAACCAATTGAGGTTCTCTTGTATGTTTATAGTAAGTTTATTAACCGTATAGTGTAAGAATACCAGAAGACGCGGTAAAAGTTAAACTTTTAACTAATAGTTAAATCAAAAAGATAAGGTTAAAATGGTAACCTAAACTTGTATAGACCCTATTGGTTGAGAGTATTTCAACCAATAACTACCTAAGGCTCAAAATAAATTCATTTTGATCCAGTATAAACTGAATATTATTTTATAATAAATTAATATTTTAATCTTCTTCTAAAGTGACCCTCACCCCTCTTATAAAAGGGCACTTCCTCTTCTCTCAAAATCACACCTCCAAAGCCATTTGGCACGGCCAATGTAACATCCCAGGTAAATAAAGAATAATACATTTTCATATTTATTAATATTTGTGAATTAAATAATAATTTTAATTTAAATGGGTTTTTATGTTCGATAGCGTACCTAATACACAACAACGAGTTTCTTTGAAATCTTACATTGCACACTAATAAAATAATATTATTATTTTAAATGGTAGTTAACACGTAGTCGTTGTATTGGTGTTAATGAATAGAAATAACTAAAATATGATTATATATGTTTGTTAAATGTTTTTAAATTTATCCAATAAAAGATAAAGGCTTAAAATAAGAAAATAATTGAATTTTAAGCATAAATACTCTAATATTCACTAAAAGGCCGATTTATCACCTTTTGATGGAGAACCCTCTTTAAATATAGTTTTGGTCACTCTTATACATTCTATTGGATTAAATAAAGTCCTTATTTAGAATCAGGACATCAAATTTTACTTTGTGTATGTTTTTGGTATTTTTTCCAATAAAGTTAATTTTTTAATGAATAGTGAAAAATGTTGTATTTTAATTCAAAACCTCATTTTAGTCTAATTTATTTATATGGTTAGATTATCTTTTTAATTGGTTTTAAAGTGAAATTAAAATATATTTTTACCATTTAATCCAATGGTGGACTTTGGAATTAATTTCACTTTGAAATTAGACCTAAACATGTGTTAATATTTTGATATATATTGTTTCTTAAAAACACGCTATTTGTTTTGACAACAGGAATTAATTATTAAATTAATTAATGCAACTTATATGTTTTGAATTTTGTAAAATAGACATCATTTTTGAATTTGTAATATCAAATATAGCTTAGCATGAATTTTGGGTATTTTTCTGAAAAACTTCAATTTTTGATGAATAGTGAAACCACTAAGTGGTTGTTAAAAAACTGATTTTTTGTTCAAATGAAACTTTACCACTTCTGTGAATTGAATTTAAAAAATCCTACATACAAGGTTTTAATTATTAAGTAAAATTTGGTTCAATATGATGAAAATATTTTTTGGGTGAATAGCAACTTTTAAGTTTTATTAATCGCGATTAAAGGTAATTAGTGTAATTTAAGGTTAAAATAATGTTATAATAATATGAAATCACCTTTACACATGTAATAAACTTATTTCATGAGTCATTTCTGAACAAGACAATCCATGGGTCAATTTTTGGGACACCATGGAGCCACTTGGGTAAGATAATGACATTAATACCTTTTATTTAAAGTAAAAATAAAAATGTCACAAACATGTATTGTTTTACTAAAAAAAATTTACATGGTGTTATATAATTGATATATTTGACTATAAATATTCATTAGAAATATAAAAAGATTTAATACAACATGGTAATTTTTTTATAATTTTAAGACATCGAATAAATAAAATTATTTATGACACAATGATGATGCAGTGTTTACGTCATTAATGAATGATTTAAATAAATAAGAAGATAATGTTTAAAATAATATCCAAAACCTGTCCAATTCTTATTGGATGATTTTATTTAAAACATTTGACACCTTATCTTATACTTTAATAATTTTTGGACCTTTGGAAACCGAAAATCATTATATAATAAAATAATAGTTTCATGCTTTCCAAAAGATCCCCTCCTCTCCCTTATTAAAAGACCTCACTTCCTACCCATTTCTCACACTTCTAAAGCCCTTTGGATCATCCAAACTCTACTAAAATAATCTCCGAATATACCTATCTTAATCCTAGAAGCCTTACCTTAGGCAGAAAGCTCTTCAAGAAACCCTTTTGGTTCAAATCATGGGGAGTTACCCGATTTAAAGGTAATGTCTTATCTTATGTTCTTTTGATTTATTTTGCTTCTCCAACCCCCTAAACTATTTTTATTAAATTATTTTGTAACAAAACAAGTATCTTCAATATACTAGGATGTTTTTATGAGAATTAATCGAGCTAAAATTACACACACCTCCGTCTAATCATTAAAGAACATATTGTTTTTGTGGATGGAGAATTACTGCCTCACGAAACGATGATTGTTCAATCTTCTCTTAACACCTTTCATGGTGGCCATTAAAATTTAACTGTATTTATATATGATATATATTATTTTTATGTTTTCCTTATGCTTCTGTATTTTTCATTGATGTCATACCTTTATGGTTTCCATAATGGATAAACGCGATAATTTCATTTTTGGAAGTGCAGACTACCGCCCCCTCAAAGTGATTTGAATCGTTAATGCCATATGTGGGACCTATAAAGGATGGAGTTAATAATATTATATATTATATTATACTGGAATTATAATTTACCTTTATATAATTGTGATTTCATTCCATTAAATACTAAATAGAAATGAAAGTAGCATTCATGCGTACGTACGGCTTACCGTCTCCATGAACGGTGCATTTCATTTATTAGATCTAAATGTTATGTACTATTATAAATACATGTATATTCTGGATATATATGATATATATGATATCAAAATCATTAATATCATTCTGGATATAATGAACCTTTTACCACATGAACAACATGTAATTGTAAGATCTCCATTTTTGACTTAAGTACCAAATATTGAAAAAATGAACATTATTGACTTAAATGATTACATAATGTTTATAACATGGAAATAAGTGATATAAAAGGAATAATAAACTTTAAAAATGTTCTTAAGAAATTATAAATTAACTTTAGTTTATTATTCAGGAGATTAAAGAACGATCGAGTCAAGTCGGACACGAGGTAAGGGACATCGTCTCAATCTCCTTTCATTGAGGCATATTTTGTTCTAATACAAGACTTTTTGTTATAAATAGTATAAAAACCTTTGAATTTTCATTTCATTCAAAGGGAATATTTTTCTATGAATCATTTTACTAAATGACAAAAATTAATGTTTCTTTTAATGTACGCAGTGACAACAACATTTTCCACCGCCGTGAGTACTACTTGATCTTTGGCTTCCTTAACAAGTTATAATGTTTTTAAAAGAAAATAAATACCATATACTCTTTTAAGTATTTTGGTATTGAAAATGGTTTTGATAATGGATTTGTTATTTCAATATATTTAAGTGATATATTGTGATTGAAATGTGGAAATGTTTTCTTTCCATTATATTTGTTTTATGTCTTATGATTTTATAATGGTACTTGGAAATTTGACGAGTGGTTACGTGATAAACCATATGAAGGGTGGTGCTGTGAATACCAGGACGCATGGTTACATTATAACCTCTAATGCATTGGGTATGTAAGATGGTCGTATGGCCATTCCATTTAGTGTTATGTGTGGAAGTCGACCATATGGTTATTCCTTTTAAGTATGTTTATGTCCCAAGTGACCTTTATATGTTATGTGTTATTTATATGGGTTTTATGGTAATCTTTTGGTTACAAAAGGGTAAGAAATTATCTTTTATTCAAGGAAGAGTATTTACTACTTCATAAAGGTGAAAAGTATTAGTTATGTTAAATTATTCATGGTTTACTTGTTGTTTTGAAAAACTAACAGTTTTCTTCTTTGTGTATCCCTTACTGATATTTTTATGCTCACCACAAGTTTTTTGGAAATGTTTTTCACAGGACATAATGTGGAATAGGTTCAAGGATGGGATCAAGGAAAATTCAGGTTGTCTTAAACATGGAACTTGTCATGACTCTTTTTTTCAAGAGTTCATGTTTTGTAAAAAAAAAGGAAACTGTATAGAAGTGTATACTTTTTAATCTTTTGAGATGTAATAGTTATGTCCTAATTATCTAAAACTATAAACCTAAAAATATCCTAAATGTGAATTATTCATTTAATTCAAGATTAAGTATTTTTTTAAGGTCGGTTCCTTATAGTTGGTATCAAAGGTCGGTTTAGACAACTTTAGGAGTTATAAAATTTTTAAATTCATGTACATAAATTAATTTATGGTATGATTGAAATGATATAGCATTTAAATATTATCATGTTGCTTCGCCTAAGATATTTCTATGTTCAAAATGGTTTTCCGCATAGGAAACAGGGCAGCTATGTTGGGACGACATCAGGAGGAAGACAACCTTCCAAAACAGCAACCTGAGATGGTCAGAATAGGAACTGAACAGTTTGTTGCAGTGATGGAATAGTTGACTCAGGCTATAAATGGTGGTGGTATCCATGCACGAGATAAGCCAGATCAACCGTAGAGGAACATGTCAGTGGTGGAACATTTCATGAGGCAGCATCCCCCATGATTCAGAGGATCATCTAACCCTGTGCTAGAAAAAGGTTGGATTAAAGCACTAGAGAAGATTTTTGATGTCATGGGGTGTCTAGAACATCAAAAGGTTAGTCCCATTGTTTACCGTTTTGAAGGTGAAGCTGATCAGTGGTGGTCGATGGTGAAAAATATTAGGGATAGTGAGGATATTGATGATCTTGACTGGGATGAATTCATAGGTATGTTTCTTGAGAAATATTTTACTAAGGTGGTTCATCTTATGATGGAAAAACAATTCCTAGAATTGAGGCAGGAGGATGACTTAGTGGCTTCTTATGAGTAAAAGTTCACTCCACTAGAAAGGTATTCTCTAAATTTCATACGAGATCTTGATAGTAAAATCAACCCTTTTTACTCAGGGTTAAAGCCAAAGTATCGAAGGGATTTAGCTTCTCGTGAGTTAAAAAGTTATGAAAAACTTGTTTGATGTGTGGAGAAGGTGGAAATGGAGTTTGCCGATGATCAGGTGTTCTTTGAAAAACAACATAATAAGAGTTCCAGTTGGCAGGCAAAGGGAAAGAATTCATCAAAGAAGCCAGGAGGTAAGAAAACCAAATATCCTACCTGTGAGAAGTGTGGTAAAATGCATCCTGGAGAATGTTTATCCAAGTCTGGAAAGTGCTTTCGGTGTGGGAAGTTTGGTCATATTGCTCGTAACTGTAAGAAAGATGATCAAGCAAGAAATGAAAATCCAGCGGTAAGATGTTTTAAGTGTAATGAAATTGGTCATTATGCAAATGAGTGTCTAATGAAGAACTTGACTAAGGGAAAGTTGCCAGACTACAAGCAGAAAGAGGTGGTGAAATCCTTTGTAACTACTTCAGCAGAATTTGGTCCATCGAATGAAGTAGTATCAGGTACACTGTTTGTTGGTTCAGATTATGCCAATGTGTTGTTTGATTCAGGGTCTACACATTCTTTTATTTCTAAGAAGTTTTCTAGTAAATTGGGAATTCCATATCAAGATATGAATCCTGGACGTATGGTAAAAACACCCGGAGGAAACGTTGAGACAAAAAGAAATTATAAGAACCTTCCTATCCTTGTGTGCGGAAAGAATCTACCTGCAAACCTTATTGTTTTGCCTCTAGTAAAGTTTGATGTTATTTTGGGCATGGATTGTCTTTCTGTTTATCATGCTAAGATTGACTGCAGAGCTAAAGTGGTTTCTTTTTAGAAATATTTTCAGTTTGTGTACAAGAATTAACCCTTTATTTTGATAACATATCAGGAAGTTTAGAAACTAGTAAAAGATGGAAATGACTATTACCTTACACATATTTTTAAAAACAAAGGAACAGTTTAGATTAATGATATGCCAGTGGTAAATGAGTATCTTTATGTTTTTCCTGATGATTTTCCTAGTATTATACATGATCAGGAAGTTTAATTTTCTGTTGACTTAATTCCTGATTCTAAGACAATTTCAAAACCCCCTTATCAAATGACTCAAGTTGAACTTTTATAGTTAAAGAAGCGATTACAGGAGTTATTAGATAATGGTTTCATTCGACCTAGAACATCACCATGTGGTGCTCCTGTCTTATTTGTTAAAAATAAAGATGGTTCAATGAGACTTTTCATTGATTATAGAGCATTGAATAACATCATTGTTAAGAACAAGTATCCTTTGCCTCATATCGATGATTTGTTTGATCAGCTCCAAGGAGCTCAGTATTTTTCGAAGATTGAATTGAGTTCGGGGTACCATCAGTTGAAAGTAAAATAAGCAGACATTCTGAAGACTATGTTCCATACTAGATATGGTCATTATGAATTTTCAGTTATGCCTTTTGGGTTAACCAATGCACCTGCTGTATTCATGGATCTAATGAATAGAATTTTCCATGAGTTCTTGGATAAGTTTTTGGTTGTGTTCATTGATGATATTTTGGTGTTTTCTAAAAGTAAAGAGGAGCATGAAATTCATTTAAGGGTTATCATGAAAGCCTTAAAAGAAAATAAACTGTATGGAAAATTCAGTAAGTGTGAGTTTTGGTTACAACAAATTTATTTCCTTGGTCACATTGTTTCAAAAAAATGGCATAACTGTTGATCCTGCTAAAACAAAAGTTGTTGAAGAATGGCCAAGACCCACAAATATAACTGAGATCTGTAGTTTTCTTGGTTTGACAGGTTATTACTGGAGGTTTGTTGAAAAAATTTCACGGTTCTCTAGTCCAATGACTAAGTTAACTCGAAAAGGTGTTAAGTTCATCTGTACAAAAGAATGTGATGATTGTTTTCAGGAATTGAAAAGAAGATTGGTGAATGCTTCAGTTTTGGAACTTCCTTCCAGAAATGGTGAGTTTGTTATCTATAGTGATGTTTCATTCAAGGGACTTGGTTGTTTCCTTATGTAGAATGGTCAGTTAATTTCTTATTCTTCACATCAATTGAAAACTCATGAGTTAAATTACCCTAAACATGATTTGGAATTAGCTGCTGTTTTTTTTCTCTAAAAATTTGGAGGCAATATTTGTATGGAGTAAAGTGTGAAATATATACTGAAATAAAAAGTTTAAAGTATATATTCACTCAAAAATAATTGAACATGAGACAGAGGATATGGCTAGAATTAATCAAGGATTATGATTGTACAATTCATTACCATCCGGGAAAAGAAAATAAATTGGATGATGCTTTGAGTCGTAAAAATAATGCTTCATTAACCATGCTATGTTTGGAACGAGATCCTTTGGTTTTTGATTTGGTGAACTTTGGAATAGAAGTTTTTGGTGCAGGAAGTTCTTCTGTATTGTTTTAGGTGTTAGTGAGATTATTTATATCAGACAGAATTAAGCAAGCGCAGAAGAAAGACAGTGAGTTGCAGAAAAAAGGTAGAGCTAGTTCAGAAGGGTAAGTTTCCTAAATTTAATATTGATAATGATTGTGTTTTGGGGTTTGGGAAGAGATTATGTGTGCCTTGTGATTCACAGTTGAAGAATGAGTTGTTATGTGAGGCTCATAGTTTCCCGTTTTCAGTTTATCCTGGAAGTACTAAGATGTACAGAGATCTGCGGGAGTATTACTGGTGGGATGGAATGAAAAGAGATATTACTGATTTTATTGTGAAGTGTTTGAATTGTCAGTAGGTTAAAGTAGAGTGATAGTTACCGAAAGGGATGCTTCAGTCTTTACCGGTTCCAGAGTGGAAAT
Source organism: Viscum album (assembly GCA_963277665.1). Classification (NCBI taxonomy): domain Eukaryota; kingdom Viridiplantae; phylum Streptophyta; class Magnoliopsida; order Santalales; family Viscaceae; genus Viscum; species Viscum album. The sequence goes on from OY728127.1 coordinate 1,305,432,703, forward strand.
AGAAAAATATATCCATGGACTTCATTGTGGGATTACCAAAGACATCTCAAGGTAATAATGCAATCTGGTTTATTATTGATCGATTGACTAAATCTACTCATTTCCTTTCTATTCGAGATACATTCTCTCTAGATCAACTTTCTCAGTTGTATGTTAAAGAGATAGTCAAGTTACATGGAGTTACCCTCTCCATTGTATCTGATTATGATCCCAGGTTTACTTCTAACTTTTGGAAAGGCCTTCAGAAGTCATCAGGAACTGAATTAAATTTTAATGCAGCTTTTCATCTGCAATCATATGGGCAGTTAGAATGAACAATTTAGACCTTGGAGGATATGCTACATGCTTGTTTGATGGATTATCAGGGAATTTGGGACCAACATCTTTCATTGGTTGAGTTTTCTTATAATAAAATTTTTCATTCCAGTATACAGATGGATCCGTTTGAGGCATTATATGGTAAACGATGTCGAACTCCATCTTTTTGGGATGAAGTAGGGGAAAGGAGGCTGATGGGACCAGAATTGGTAGAAGAGATGGCAGAAAAAGTTTAGTTGATTCAGAATCACATGAGAACAGCTCAGAGCAGGCAGAAAAGTTATGCGGATAACCAGAGGAAGGATCTATCTTTTGAGGTAGGTGATCATGTTTTTCTCAAAGTTTCTCCATGGAAAAGTGTGATGCATTTTGGCAAGAAGGTAAAGTTGAGTCCGAGGTTCATTGGACCCTAATAAATTCTGGAGAGAGTTGGATCAGTTGCATACCGAGTGTCTTTACCTCCAAGTTTGTCCCAGGTACACAATGTTTTTCATGTTTCGATTTTGAGAAAGTATATGCCAGATCCATCTCATGTTTTGAGCCCATAGGTAGTTCAGTTGGAAGAGAATCTCTCTTATGAAGAAAAACCAGTCCAGATTATTGACCGAAGAGAGCAAGTGATGCCAAATAAGGTAATTTATTAGGTGAAGGTTTTATGGAAAAACCATATGGTTGAAGATGAAACATGGGAATCTGAAAATTCTATGAGGGATAAATACCGCCACTTATTTTGGTAAGTGAATAAAATTGTGAGGACGCAATTCCCAAAAGGGGGGAAGGATGTAACATCCCAGGTAAATAAATAATGATACATTTTCATATTTATTAATATTTTTGAATTAAATATTAATTTTACTTTAAATGGGTTTCTATGTTCGATAGTGTACCCAATATGCAACAACAAGTTTCTTTGAAATCTTACGTTGCACACTAATAATATAATAATATTATTTTAAATGGTAGTTAACATGTAGCCATTGTATTGGCGGGAATGAATAGAAATAACTAAAATATTATTATATATTTTTGTTAAATGTTTTTACATTTATCCAATAAAAGATAAAGGCTTAAAATAAGAAAAGAATTCAATTTTAAGCATAAATACTCTAATATTCACTAAAAGGCTGATTTATCGCCTTTTAATGGAGAACCCTCTTTAAATATATTTTTGGTCACTCTTATACATTCTATTGGATTAAATAAAGTCCTTCTTTAGAATCGGGACATCAAAATTTACTTTGGGTATGTTTTTTGTATTTTTTCCAATAAATTTCATTTTTTAATGAATAGTGAAAAATGTTGTATTTTAATTCAAAACCTCATTTTAGTATAATTTATTTATATGGTTATATTATCTTTTTAATTGGTTTTAAAGTACAATTAGAATATATTTTTACTATCTAATCCAATGGTGGACTTTGGAATTAATTTCACTTTGAAATTGGACAGAAACAAGTGTCAATCTTTTGATATATATTGTTTCTTAAAAACACACTATTTGTTTTGACAACGGGAATTAATTATTAAATTAATTAATGCAACATATATGTTTTGAATTTTTTAAAATAGACATCATTTTTTAATTCTTAATATCAAATATAGATTAGCGTGAATTTTTGGTATTTTTCTGAAAAACTTCAATATTTGATGAATAGTGAAACCACTAAGTGGTTGTTAAAAAAATGATTTTTTGTTCAAATGAAACTTTACCAATTCTGTGAATTAAATTTCAAAAATCATAAATACATGGTTTTCATTAGTAAGTAAAATTTGGTTCAATGGGATGAAAATATTTTTTTAGTGAATAGCAACTTTTAAGTTTTTTTAATCGTGATTAAAGGTAATTAGTGTAATTTGAGGTAAAAATAATGTTATAATAATATGAAATCACCTTAACATGTGTACTAACCTTATTGGATGATTCATTTCCGACCAAGACAATCTATGGGTCAATTTGTGGGACCTCATGGAGCCACTTGGGTAAGATAATGACATTAATACCTTTTATTTAAAGTAAATATAAAAATGTCACAAACATGTATTGTTTTACTAAAACAATTTTAACATGGGGTTATATAATTGATATATTTGACTATAAATATTCATTATAAATAAAAAATATTTCCTACAACTTGGTAATTTTTTTTATAATTTTTAGACATCAAATAAATAAAATTATTTATGAAACAATGATGATGCAGTGTTTAAGTCATTAATGAATGATTTAAATAAATAAGAAGATAATGTTTAAAATAATATCCAAAACTTGTAAAATTCTTATTTTATGATTTTATTTAGAACATGGGCAACCTTATATTCTAATTTAATAATTTTTTTACCTTTAGAAACTGAAAATCATTATATAATAAAATAATAGTTTCATGATTTCCAAAAGAGCCCCTCCTCTCCCTTATAAAAAGACCTCACTTCCTACCCATTTCTCACACTTCTAAATCCATTTGGATCATCCAAAATCTACTCAAATAACCTCCCAAGATCCCTATATTAATCTTAGAAGCCTTACCTTAGGCAGAAAGCTCTTCAAGAAACCCTTTTGGTTCAAACCAAGGGGAGTTACCCGATTTAAAGGCAATGTCTTCTCTTATGTTCTTTTGTTTTATTTTGCTTCTCCAACCCCATAAACTCTTTTTATTCATTTATTTTGTAACAAAAACAGTATAATAAATATAATAGGATGTTTTATGATAAGTATTCGAGCTAAACTTACACACACCTCCATCTAATTGTAAAAGAACATACTGTTTCTGTGGATGGCGAATTACTGCCTCACGAAACGATGATTGTTCAATCTTATCTTAACACCTTTCATGGTGGCCATTAATATGTAATTGTATTTATATATGATATATATTATGTTTATGTTTTCCTTATGCTTCTGTATTTTTAATTTATGGCATACCTTTATGTTTTCCATAATGGATAAACGCGATAATTTCATTTTTGGAAGTGCGGACTACCGCCCCCTCAAAGTGATTTGAATCGTTAATGCCATATGTGGGACATATAAAAGATGGAGTTAATAATATTATATATGATATTAAACTGTAATTATAATGTACATTTATATCATTTTTATTTCATTCCAATAAATACAAAATAGAAATGAAAGTAGCTTTCATGCGTACGTACGGATTACCGTCTCCATGAACGGTGCATTTCATTTCTTAGCTCTAAATGTTATGTACTATTATAAATACATGTATATTATAGATATATATTATATATATGATATCCAAATCATGAATATCATTCTGGATATAATGAACCTTTGACCACATGAACAACATGTAATTGTAAGATCTCCATTTTTGACTTAAGTACCAAATATCGACAAAATGAACATTATTAAATTAAATGATTACATAATGTTTATAACATGGAAATAATGGATATAAAAGGAATAATAAACTTGAAAAAGGTTCTTAAGCAAGTAGAAATTAACTTCAGTTTATTATTCAGGAGATTAAAGAACGATCGAGTCAAGTCGGACACGAGGTAAGGGACATCGTCTCAATCTCCTTTCATTGAGCCATATTTTGTTCTAATACAAGACTTTTTGTTATACACAGTATAAAAACCTTTGAATTTTCATTTAATTCAAAGGTAATCTTTTTCTAAGAATAATTTTACTAAATGACAAAAATTAATGTTTCTTTTAACATACGCGGTGACGATGACCTTTTCTGCCGCCGCGAGTACTACTTGATCTTTGGATTCCTTAACAACCCGTAATGTTTTTAAAGGAAAATAAATACCATATAATCTTTTATGTATTTTGGTATTGAAAATGGTTTTGATAATGGATTTTTTATGTCAATATATTTAAATGATATATTGTGATTGAAATGTGGAAATTTTTTCTTTCCATTATATTTGTTTTATGTCTTATGATTTTATAATGGTACTTGGACATTTGACGGGTGGTTACATGATAAACCATATGATGGGTGGTGCTGTGAATACCAGGATGGGTGGTTACGTTATAACCTCTAATGAATTGGGTATGTAAGTCGGTTGTATGTCCATTCCATTTAGTGATATGTGTGGAAGTTGACCATATGGTTATTCCATTTAAGTATGTTTATGTCTCAAGTGACCTTTATATGTTATGTGTTATTTATATGGGTTTTATGGTAATATTTTAGTTTCAAAAGGGTAAGAAATTATCTTTTATTCAGGGAATAGTATTTACTACTTCATAAAGGTGAAAAGTATTACTTATGTTAAAATATTCATGGTTTACTTGTTGTTTTGAAAAACTAACAGTTTTCCTTCTTTGTGTATCCCTTACTGAGATTTTTAAGCTCACACTAAGTGTTTTGGAAATGTTTTTCACAGTAAATAATGTGGAATAGGGTCAAGGATGGGATCAAGGAATAGTCATGTTGTCTTAAACATGGAACTAGACATTACTCTTTTTTTTCAAGAGTTCATGTTTTGTAAAAAAAGTAAACTATATAGAAGTGTCTACTTTGTAATATTTTGAGATGTAATAGTTATGTCCTAATTCTCTAAAACTATGAACCTGAAAATATCCTCAATGTGAATTATTCATTTAATTCAAGATTAAGTATTGTTTTAATGTCGAGTCCTTATAGTTGGTATCAAAGGTCGGTTTAGACAACTTTAGGAGTTAGAAAATTGTTAAATTAATGTACATAAATTAATTTATGGTATGATTGAAATGATATAGCATTTAAAGATTACCATGTTTCTTCACCTAAGATATTTCTATGTTCAGAATGGTTTTCCGCATAGGAAACAAGGCAGCTATGTTGGGACGACATCAAGAGGAAGAAAACTTTTCAAAACAGCAACCTGAGATGGTCGAAATCGGAACTAAACAGTTTGTTGCAGTGATGGCATAGTTCACTCAGGATATAAATGGTGGTGGTATCCATGCACGAGATCAGCCAGATCAACCGCAGAGGAACATGTCAGTGGTAGAACATTTCATGAGGCAGCATCCCCCATCATTCAGAGGATCATCTGACCTTGTGCTAGCAGAAGGGTGGATTAAAGCGCTAGAGAATATTTTTGATGTCATGGGGTGTCCAGAACATCAAAAGGTTAGTCTCGTTGTTTACCATTTTGAATGTGAAGTTGATCAGTTGTGGTAGATGGTGAAAAATATTAGGGATAGTGAGGATATTGATGATCTTGACTGGGATGAATTCAAAGGTATGTTTCTTGAAAAATATTTTCCTAAGGTGGTTCGTCTTAGGATGGAAAAAAAATTCCTAGAATTGAGGCAGGAGGATGACTCAGTGGCTACTTATGAAGCAAAGTTCACTTGACTGGTAAGGTATGCTCCAAATTTCATATGAGATCTTGATAGTAAAATCAACCATTTTTACTCAGGGTTAAATCTAAAGTATTGAAGGGATTTAGCTTCTCGTGAGTTCAAAAGTTATGAAAAACTTGTTCGATGTGCGGAGAATATGGAAATGGAGTTTGCTGATGATCAGGTGTTCTTTGACAAACAACATAATAAGAGTTCTAGTTGGTAGGAAAAGGGAAAGAATTCATCAAATAATCCAGGAGGTAAGAAAACCAAATATCCATCCTGTGAGAAGTGTGGTAAAATGCATCCTGGAGAATGTTTATCCAAGTCTGGAAAGTGATTTTGATGTGGTAAGTCTGGTCATATTGCTCGTAACTGTAAGGACGATGATCAAGCAAGCAATAAAAAAGCCAGCGGTAAGATGTTTTAAGTGTAATGAAATGGTTCATTATGCAAATGAATGTCTAATGAAGAACTCGACTAAGGGAAAGCAGCCAGACTACAAGTAGAAATGGGTGGTTAAATCCTTTGCAACTACTTCAGCAGATGTTGGGCCATCGAATGAAGTAGTATCAGGTACACTGTTTGTTTGTTCAGATTATGTCAATGTGTTGTTTGATTCAGGGTCTACACATTATTTCATTTCTGAGAAGTTTTCTAGTAAATTGGTAATTTCATATCAAGATATGAATCCTGAACTTATGGTAAAAACACCCGGAGGAAATGTTGAGACAAAAAGAAATTATAAGAACCTTCCTATCCTTGTGTGCAGTAAGAATCTACCTGCAAACCTTATTGTTTTGCCTCTAGTAGAGTTTGATGTTATTTTGGGCATGGATTGGCTTTCTGTTTATCATTCTAAGATTGACTGCAGAGCTAAAGTGGTTTCTTTTTAGAAAGATTTTCAGTTTGTGTACAAGAATTAACCCTTGCTTTTGATAACATATTAAGAAGTTGAGAAACTAGTAAAATATGGAAATGAATGTTACCTTGCAAATATTGTTAAAAACAAAGGAATTGTTCAGATTAATGATGTGCCAATGGTAAATGAGTATCTTGATGTTTTTCCTGATGAGTTGCCTGGTATTATACATGATCGGAAAGTTTAATTTACTATTGACTTAGTTCCTGATTCTAAGCCAATTTCAAAACCCCCTAATCGAATGGCTCAAGTTGAACTTTTAGAGTTAAAGAAGCAGTTACAGGAGTTATTAGATAAAGGTTTCATTCGACCTAGCACATCACCATGGGTTGCTCGTATCTTGTTTGTTAAAAAGAAATATGGTTCAATAAGACTTTTCATTGATTATAGAGAATTGAATAACATCATTGTTAAGAACAAGTATCCTTTGCCTCATATAGATGATTTGTTTGATCAGCTCCAGGGAGCTCAATATTTTTCGAAGATTGACTTGAGGTCGGGGTACCATCAGTTGAAAGCAAAAGAAGCAGACATTCTGAAGACTACATTTCATACTAGATATGGCCATTATGAATTTTCAGTTATGCATTTTGGGTTAACCAATAAACCTGCTATATTAATGGATCTAATGAATAGAATTTTCCATGAGTTCTTGGATAAGTTTGTGGTTGTGTTCATTGATGATATTTTGGTATTTTCTAAAAGTAAAGAGGAGCATGAAAGTCATTTAAGGGTTATCTTGAAAACCTTAAAAGAAAAGAAACTGAATGGAAAATTCAGCAATTGTGAGATTTGGTTACAATAAATTTCTTTCCTTGCTCACATTGTCTCAAAAAATGGCATAACTGTTGATCCTGCTAAAACAAATGTTGTTGAAGAATGTCCAAGACCCACAAATATAACCGAGATCTGTCGTTTTCTTGGTTTGGTAGGTTATTACCGGAGGTTTTTTGAAAAAAATTCACAGTTATCTAGTCCAATGACTAAGTTAACTCGAAAAGGTGTTAAGTTCATCTGGAAAAAAGAATTTGATGATTGTTTTCAGGAATTGAAAAGAAGATTGGAGAATGCTCCAGTTTTGGAACTTCCTTCCAAAAATGGTGAGTTTGTTATCTACAGTGATGCTTCATTGAAGGTACTTGGTTGTGTCCTTATGTATAATGATCATGTAATTGCTTATGCTTTACGTCCGTTGAAAACTCGTGAGTTAAATTACCCTACACATGATTTGTTATTAGCTGTTGTTGTTTTTTCTGTAAAATTTGGAGGCATCATTTGTATGGAGTAAAGTGTGAAATATATACTGATCACAAAAATTTAAAGTATATATTCACTCAGAAATAATTGAACATGACACATAAGAGATGGCTAGAATTAATCAAGGATTATGATTGTAAAATTCATTACCATCCGGGAAAAGAAAATAAAGTAGCTGATGCTTTGAGTCGAAAAATAATGCTTCATTAACCATGCTACATTTGGAACGAGATCCTTTGTTTTTTGATTTGATGAACTTTGGAATAGATGTTTTTGGTGTAGGAAGTTCTTCTGTATTGTTTCAGGTGTCAGTGAGATCATCTCTATCAGACAAAATTAACCAAGCACAGAAGAAAGATAGTGAGTTGCAGAAAAAGGTAGAGTTGGTTCAGAAGGGTAAGTTTCTAGAATTTAACATTGATAGTGATTGTGTTTTGGGGTTTGGGAAGAGATTATGTGTGCCTTGTGATTCACAGATGAAGAATGAGCTGTTATGTGAGGCTCATAGTTCCCCGTTTTCAGTTTATCCTGGCAGTACTAAGATGTACAGAGATCTGCGGGAGTATTACTGGTGGGATGGAATGATAAGAAATATTGCTGATTTTATTGTGAAGTGTTTGACTTGTCAGTAGGTTAAAGCAGAGTGGCAGTTACCGAAAGGGATGCTTCATTCTTTACCGGTTCTAGAGTGGAAATGGGAAAATATATCAATGGACTTCGTTGTGGGATTACCAAAGACATCTCAATGTAATAACGCAATCTGGGATATTGTTGATCGATTGACTAAATCTTCTCATTTCCTTCCTATTCAAGATACATTCTCTCTAGATCAACTTTCTCGGTTGTATGTTAAAGAGATAGTCAAGTTACATGGAGTTCCCCTCTCTATTGTATCTGATCGTGATCTCAGGTTTACTTCTAACTTTTAGAAAGGCCTTCAGAAGTCGTTGGGAACTAAATTAAATTTTAGTACAGATTTTCATCTACAATCAGATGGGTAGTCAGAACGAACAATTCAGACCTTGGAAGATATGCTAAGTGATTGTTCGATGGATTATCAGGTAATTTGGGACCAACATCTTTCATTGGTTGAGTTTTCTTATAATAACAGTTTTCATTCCAGTATACAGATGGATCTGTTTGAGGCATTATATGGTAAATGATTTCAAACTCCAGCTTTTTGGGATGAAGTAGGGGAAATGAAGTTGATGGGACCAGAATTGGTAGAAGAGATGGCAGAAAAAGTTCAGTTGATTCAGAAGCACATGAGAATAGCTCAGAGCAGGCAGAAAAGTTATGTGGATAACCAGAGGAAGGATCTATCTTTCGAGGTAGGTGATCATGTTTTTTCAAAGTTTCTCCATGGAAAAGTGTGATGTGTTTTGGCAAGAAGGGAAAGTTCAGTCCGAGGTTCGTTGGACCCTATAAAATTCTAGAGAGAGTTGGATCTGTTGCATACCGAGTGGATTTACCTCCATGTTTGTCCCAGGTACACAATGTTTTTCATGTTTCGAGGTTGAGAAAGTATATGCCAGATCCATATCATGTTTTGAGCCCAGAGGTAGTTCAGTTGGAAGAGAATCTCTCTTATGAAGAACAACCAGTCCAGATTATTGACTGAAGAGAGCAAGTTTTGTGAAATAAGGTAATTTATCAGGTGAAGGTTTTATGGAAAAACCATATGGTTGAAGAGGAAACATGGGAATCTGAAAATTCTATGAGGGATAAATACCCCCACTTATTTTGATAAGTGAATTAAATTGCAAGGACGCAATTCCCAAAAGGGGGGAAGGATGTAACATCCCAGGTAAATAAAGAATAAGACATTTTCATATTTATTAATATTTTTTAATTAAATATTAATTTTACTTTAAAGGGTTTGCTATGTTAGATAGCGTACCCAATACCCAACAATGAGTTTCTTTGAAATCTTACGTTGCACACTAATAATATAATAATATTATTTTAAATGGTAGTTAACACGTAGACCTTGTATTGGTGAGAATGAATATAAATAACTAAAATATGATTATATATGTTTGTTAATGGTTTTTACATTTATCCAATAAAAGATAAAGGCTTAAAATAAGAAAAGAATTCAATTTTAAGCATAAATACTCTAATATTCACTAAAAGGCCGATTTATCACCTTTTGATGGTGAACCCTCTTTAAATATAGTTTTGGTCACTCTTATACATTCTATTGGATTAAATAAAGTCCTTATTTAGAATTGGGACATCAAAATTTACTTTGTGTATGTTTTTGGTATTTTTTCCAATAAATTTCATTTTTTAATGAATTGTGAAAAATGTTGTATTTTAATTCAAAACCTCATTTTAGTCAAATTTATTTATATGGTTAGATTATCTTTTTAGTTGGTTTTAAATTTTAATTAGAATATATTTTTATCATTTAATCCAATGGTGGAATTTTGAATTAATTTCACTTTGAAATTGGACCTAAACAAGTGTTAATATTTTGATATATATTGTTTCTTAAAAACATGCTATTTGTTTTGACAACGGGAATTAATTATTAAATTAATTAATTTAACTTATATGTTTTGAATTTTGTAAAATAGACCTCATTTTTGAATTCAAAATATCAAATATATCTTAGGGTGAATTTTTGGTATTTTTCTGAAAAACTTCAATTTTTGATGAATAGTGAAACCACTAAGTGGTTGTTAAAAACTGATTTTTTGTTTAAATGAAACTTTATCACTTCTATGAGTTGAATTTAAAAAATACAACATACATGGTTATCATTAGTAATTAAAATTTGGTTCAATGGGATGAAAATATTTTTTTGGTGAATAGTAACTTTTAAGTTTTATTAATCGTGATTAAAGGTAATTAGTGTAATTTAAGGTAAAAATAATGTTATAATAATATGAAATCACCTTGACATATGTCCTAACCTTATTTTATAAGTCATGGACGACCAAGAAAATCCATGGGTCAATTTTTGGGACCCCATAGAGACACTTGGGTAAGATAATGACATTAATACCTTTTATTTAAAGTAAAAACAAAAATGTCAAAAACATGTATTGTTTTACTAAAACAATTTTTACATGGGGTTATATAATTGATATATTTGACTATAAATACTAATTATAAAACTAAAAATATTTCCTACAACATGGTAATTTTTTTATAATTTTTAGACATCAAATAAATAAAATTATTTATGACACAATGATGATGCAGTGTTTATGTCATTAATGAATGATTTAAATAAATAAGAAGATAATGTTTAAAATAATATCCAAAACTTATAAAATTCTTATTGGATGATTTTATTTCGAACATGGACCACCTTATCTTCAACTTTAATAATTTTTTGACCTTTATAAACCGAAAATCATTATATAATAAAATAATAGTTTCATGCTTTCCAAAAGAGCCCCTCCTCTCCCTTATAAAAATACCCCACTTCCTACCCATTTCTCACACTTCTCAAGCCCTTTGGCTCATCCAAACTCTACTCAAATAATCTCCCAATATCCCTCTATTCATCCTAGAAGACTTAACTTATGAATAAATCTCTTCAAGAAACCCTTTTGGTTCAAACCAAGGGAAGTTACCCGATTTAAAGGTAATGTCTTCTCTTATGTTCTTTTATTTTATTTTGATTCTCCGACCCCCTAAACTATTTTTATTAATTTATTTTGTAAAAACACCAGTATCTTAAATATAATAGGATGTTTTTATGATAATTATTCCATCTACACTTACACACACCTCCGTCTAATGGTTAAAGAACATATTGCTTCTGTGGATGGTGAATTACTACCTCATGAAACGATGATTGTTCAATCTTATCTTAACACCTTTAATGGTGGCCATTAAGATGTCACTGTATTTATATATTATATATATTATGTTTATGTTTTACTTATTCTTATGTATTTTTCATTTATGGCATACCTTTATGGTTTCCATAATGGATAAACGCTGTAATTTCATTTTTGGAAGTGCGGACTACCGCCCCCTCAAAGTGATTTGAATCGTTAATGCCTTATGTGGGACGCATAAAGGATGGAGTTAATAATATTATATATGATATTATACTGGAATTATAATGTACCTTTATATAATTGTGATTTCATTCCATTAAATACAAAATATAAATAAAAGTAGCGTTCATGCGTACGTACGGCTTACCGTCTCCATGAACGGTGCATTTCATTTATTACCTCTAAATTTTATATACTATTATAAATACATGTATATTATGGATATATATGATATATATTATATCAAAATAATTAATATCATTCTGGATATAATTAACCTTTGACCACATGAACAACATGTAATTGTAATGAGTCCATTTTTGACTTAAGTACCAAATATCTACAAAATGAACATTATTAACTTAAATGATTACTTAATGGTTATAACATGGAAATAAGTGATATAAAAGTAATAATAAACTTGAAAAATCTTCTTAATCAAGTATAAATTAACTTTAGTTTATTATTCAAGAGATTAAAGAATGATCGAGTCAAGTCAGACACTAGGTAAGGGACTTTGTCTCAATCTCCTTACATTGAGGCATATTTTGTTCTAATACAAGACTTTCTTTTATACTCTGTATAAACACCTTTGACTTTTCATTTAATTCAAAGGGATTCTTTTTCTAAGAAGAGTTTTACTAAACGACAAAAAGGAATGTTTCTTTTAACGTACGCGGTGACAATGACCTTTTCCGCCGCCACGAGTACTACTTGATCTTTGGCTTCCTTAACAAGTCATAATGTTTTTAAAAGAAAATAAATACCATATACTCTTTTATGTATTTTGGTATTGAAAATGGTTTTGATAATGGATTTGTTATGTAAATATATTTAAGTAATATATTGTGATTTAAATGTGAAAATGTTTTCTTTCCATTATATTTGTTTTATATCTTATGATTTTATAATGGTACTTGGACATTTGATGGGTGGTTACGTGATAAACCATATAACGGGTGGTGTCGTGAATACCAGGATGGGTGGTTACGTTATAACCTCCAATGCATTGGGTATGGAAGTCGGCCGTATGTCCATTCCATTTAGTGATATGTGTGGAAGTCAACCGTATGGTTATTCCATTTAAGTATGTTTATGTCCCAAGTGACCTTTATATGTTATGTGTTCTTTATATGGGTTTTTTGGTAATCTTTTGGTTACAAAAGGGTAAGAAATTATCTTTTATTCAGGGAAGAGTATTTACTACTTAATAAAGGTGAAAAGTATTACTTATGATAAATTATTCATGGTTTACTTTTTTTTTTGAAAAACTAACAGTTTTTCTTCTTTGTGTATCCCTTACTGATCTTTTTATGCTCACCCCAAGTTTTTTGGAAATTTTTTTCACATGACATAATGTGGACTAGGGTCAAGGATGGGATCAAGGAAAAGTCATGCTGTCTTAAACATGGAACTATACATGACTCTTTTTTTCAAGAGTTCATGTTTTGTAAAAAAAAGGAAACTGTGTAGAAGTTTCTACTTTGTAATCTTTTGATATGTAATAGTTATGTCCTAATTCTCTAAAACTCTAAACATGAAAAGATCCTCAACGTGAATTATTCATTTAATTCAAGGTTAATCAATGTTTTAAGGTCGGGTCCTTATAGCCAACCCCTACCCAAATATCCTCCCAACTACCCTCCCTTCATCCTAAAGTCCTTCCTTTGGTCATAATTCCAACCTAAGGATCTCTTTTGATCAAATCAAAAGGAATAATCCAAAGAAGAGGTAAATATTTCATCACCTCTTTCAAGTTATTTTCCTTTTCCACTTCCTCTTTATTTTTTATTACCATACCAAAATAATAAATTGAGTACCTTATATAAACTGTGATGTTATTATAAATATGAAACGACCATATTCATTATTCTATCCATCCTATGAAGGATATGTCACCATGCGTGCGTACGTACGGCTTACTGTCTCCACATCGTGGTGTAATTTGTTATTCAACACTATGTTATTTGGATAGATATAATGATGAGTAATATATATATATAAATAATGAAAATAATATGATAATGTCTCTATAAAATTAATATACCATCCAATTCCACACCTTTTAATCATTAAGTAAATGATATTGTCGCTCGTGCGTACGTACGGATTACCGTCTCCACGACGCGATGAGATTCATTTCCATGTTCACCATTCATCGATGATTATAAAAATATATATTTTTAATAATTATGTAATATATGAAATAATAATGATACTGGATATATATATATATATGTGTGTGTGTATTTACTTACATATATCTTATTCACTTACTTCCGTTCAATTTGAAATGAAAACAGAAACAGCGTTTATGCGTACGTATGGTCTACCGTCTCCATAAACGGTGTTTTAAATTTCATATATTTATCTATTATAAATATTTATATTATAAATATATATTATATATAAATCAAGGTTTATATTTTGGAAGTATTTAAATCCTTATCTAAATGATATGATCAAGAATAACAAGTTAAAACACGTACGATAAAGAAAGCAATTATTACCTGAAACGTTAATTTAACATGAAAATAATTATTAAATGGGTAGTATAAAGTCATAAATTAATCATGTATGATATAATAAATATTAATATGGTTCTGGTATAATTTAATAACATACAATGGTCATTATACAGAACGTTAAATGCACCCTCGACCAAAGGAAAGTGCATGGTAAGGTTTAATTTCACAATCTTCTTATTATCCAAGGTTGTTTTTACGTGAGTATCTATTGGGAAATATTTATTATCCATTCCCATGTTTCATAAAATATTTTTCAAAAATAATATTTTTAAGGTAATATTTTACTAAAACATCATTTTTAATATTTTAAAGATTTATTCTTCTAAACCTTTCTCATTAATGTCCATGTTTTCAAAATAGTTTTAAAGATTTATTTATATGGACATGAATGTATTAAAATGTTAATCCCTTTGTGAAGTTTCAAAGTGGTATGGGACACTTTGATTCAAAACTATATTTTAGATGAATTCCTTTATAAATTATGTGACTTTTAAATGATTTCATGAAAAAGGGATATTTCTCTCAAAGATTTTTACTGATCATTTTCGACTATGTTCACATCCTTTACGGGATATTATTCTTGATCGAGGTTGATTTATTATGATACAAATCTTCCATATTGTATTGAAGGTTTTGTGATATGTTTGACTATGTATGTGTTATTTTTATACCATTTATGGTTTATAGCTAAAGTATTAACATTTCGTATGCTAGTTTTAATACAAATGTTTATGTTATGTTTAAACCTTTTCATATGAGGAATGCATTGGACTTAGTAAGTGATGGGTGGATCCCGTTATATATCCTCAATGTATCGGTAGGTCTCATGAGACAAACTAGTGTCTTATCACAAGGCCGTGAAAAAATCTTATTTGTAGTCTTGGCACAAGGCCTTGACTATGTGGTTATGAAGTCTGGCATTATGCATTCCCTCATTATGAGATTATTTGTTACATGTGATTATTAGACTAGTATAATATCCATGTTCATGTTAATATGGTAATGTTTGATTTATTTTTGAAATAATATTTTCAATTTTATGTTTAAAAGGATTTTGTTTTTATTACACATCTTGCCTTAAAATTTTATTGCTTCCGCTAAATTATTTACCCTTACTGAGCATCTCAGCTCACCCCTTTATAATGTTTTATTTTCCAAAGATCCCAAGAAGTGTTTTATGATTGAGATGTAGTGTTAAGATAAGGGAACAATGGAGTTATCAAAGTATTATTTATGATGTGTTGTATGTTAGAAAGTTAAATTTAATGTTAATGTATGTAATCTATTTTCCTAGAATGCTAAACTGATCGGTCCTTTGAGACTTGATTCCTTGTAATCATGCCAATGTATTAAAATAATCCACCGAATCTGGGTAACAGGGGTCGGGGCATTACAGTTGGTATCAGAGGATTTTTAGAAATAACCTTGGAAATAGATTTAGATAAACTTTAATTAGATAACATTACCCTAAGATAGACTTTGAGGATTAGTATAGAAGAACTTCCTAGAATTTTGGTAATGTAGAGATTTTGTGTATTTTCCAAGTAATACATCCTTGTCTGGATACGAGCAGGTAGAGGCAGCTCTAGCACAGATGCACCTAGGGGTAAAACCCGAAAATGCTTCTTTGAGCTAGACTCGAAATGTAATTGGTGCACGAAAATGGGTCTTGTTGCATTCTTGGTTACGACACTCCCGGGGGATATGCTTAATATAATTGACATTTTCTTTACAAACTAATATGAATGATTTATGAGTATATACCGCCTCAAAGAAAATATTTTTATGATTATGGAATATATCCATAAACTGTTCAATTTATGTTAAGTATTTTAAAAGTTTGGGATTATTTATTATGATTCATAAACTAATCTAGTGTATATCATTGTTTAGAAATTGCGCCTATTAGAAGGAATGAGAACTCCAGCAATACGTATGATCCAAAGTGTAAGAAGGATCATATCTTTCATGGTATTAAGCTAACATTTAGAAGGGAAATAGTTCCCCACATATTCTCAGCATATGAATAAACAATATCATGTGTTAATAATATAAGTAAATGATTTTATGAGTCCTATGGCTTTGAAGCGAAGCAAGAGAAGAAAGGGATGGTATAGAGAAAGATAGATAAAGGGAATAGGGGAAAGAAGGATTTTCCTATATTTGATAACTGTGGAAATAATCACCTTGGTAAATGCTTGAAGGGAATGAGAGTTTGTTATAAGTGTGGAGAAAAAGGACACCAAGTACATGATTTCAAGGGTAAGAAAAAGTTTCATGTACAATGCTTAATCTGCAAGGAGATGGGCTACTACGTGAATAAATTTCCAAATCATCATAGTATTCCTCAAATGATGCTATTGGATAATAATCAAGTTATGATACTACCAAATATGAATAGGAATGACTAGTGTTCTTATGTTGTTATTCAAGAATTATTTCATTTGAGTTTTGTATCAACGGTGTACCAGTTATATGAATTATGGAAATAAATAAGGATTGTATTGCAGTAATATTTCATTGAGGATTTGAGATTATATGGTACTATGAAAAGTGACTCAACAGCAAGTTAAAATTTTTTGAAAATACATGGTTAAAGGAAAGGTATTCCTTAATATGGTCCTAATGATGAGGTAGTGATTTTGGAATAACATATGGTTGATTTGGATAAATTATATTGGATATTCTTGACTTCCTTGAAACTGATTAATGGTTTGTTTATTCCATCATTGTTGGAGTATTCAAAATTTTTGGATATAAGGAATATATCTTGTATTCTATAAGGAAGAAGGAAGAATGAATGTAATAAATAATTTTTTATGGTAATTCAGTATGTTACCATGTTTTAAAATAATACATGATGAAGGTATTCACATGTTATTACGTGGAAAAAGAGATCTTCATTATGTTTACCTTCCTTATAAATTTTGGACTGTGAGTTTGGACATAAGTATTTTAGATAAGTCTAAAGGTTGAAATGGATTAAGTTTTAAATTGGATACTATTGTTAAGGTTAAATAATATATTAAGATTATTTTTGGATTTTTATAAAAAGGACAACCCGGAGGTCGGGTGACAACCAGTCGCATCTGGTAAGGTCGCGAGACTTGAACCCACAACCAAAGGGTGACAGGGGTGCATCACCTACCACTGGCCTACATGATGTCCTGGTTTTTATAATGTAGTTTTTTTTAAATAGTCTGAAAAATGAATTATAAATTCATTTTTTTTGGAACCATATACGATTAGGAAAAATATAATATTTTTGAATTCTATTATCTTTTGGATTGAAAGATGAGTTTGTGGTAGGAAATAGTTGAAGGATGAAACTATACTTGTCAAGTATATTTTTTTTCCTCTTATTCTATGAATAAATTAATTCTTAAACATTAGGGAAGGGATTTTAAAACCAAAAATTTGTTATCCTAATACCTTATGTTTTGTTGAATCAATGGTGTTTTAAATCATCATAGATTCATGGCTCTGAGGCCCTCAATTTTACACTTGTTTGTGATTGATGACCTCAATCACTCCCTATAAATATTTACGTTTTTCCTCCAATTATGTGTCTATAATTTCCACCAATATTCTCCTATTTGAAACCCTAATTTTTTGGCAACCTTTTCATTTCCCTTTCCCTTTTATTAAGACTAAATTTTATTAACCCAATTTCTGATGTGGGTTTTCCACAAAAGTATTTTTCTATATTTAACCTTTTATTTTCGAAGAAAAATTTAAAATTGTGAGGATACAATTTATTTAAGTAGGGGATAATGTTACACCCCAATATTTCATAGTACGTTATCTCATTAAAGTAATTCAATAGATTTCGCTACACGTAACACCGAGTTCAAGCGCACCACAACTTACCAAAATAACTGTTCAAAAAGTGGTTATGAATAGTATTAACTAAATTTTGTATCTTATATACTCTATATAATTTTAACATCCATATTATGTGTTTCTTATACATAATATAAGAACAAATTCAATTTTTTAGATAAATGATGTATTTTTCAGAAAATTCAATTTTACCGCCTTTTAATGGTGAACCATTTTTGAATCCAATATTTTGACACTTTTTTATATTAAAATTGATAAAATAAACTTCTTATTTAGAATGGGGACATAAAAATTTAACTTTGATAAATTTTTTGTGCTTTTTTGATAACTTTCATATTTTGGTGAATAGTGCAAAATACTAAATTTTAACAGAAAACAACTTTTTTAATCAAAATAATTTATAGTGTTAAATTATACATTTGAATGGTTTGGAAGTATAATTAGATTAAATTTTAATCATTTAACACAATATTGGTCATTATAAGTAATTTCACATTTAAATTTGACATAAACACATGTCAATCTTTTGATAGTTTTTATTTTTTTTAAACCCTCTTTTTGGTTTTGACAAGGGGAATTAATTTTAAATTAATAAATTCAACTTCTACGTTTTGAATTTTTTAAAATATACTTCATTTTTGAATTTATAATATCAAAATTATCTTAAGGTGAATTTTTGGTATTTTTCTGAAAACTTTCAATTTTTGATAAATAGTGAAAAACACAACGTTATTGTTTAAAACCAACTTTTTATTTAAATAATTATTTATTTTATTTAAATTTATTTTAGGTAAAAATAGATACATAATACCTATATAAGTTCAATGTAATTCATTAGAGCCATTTTATAATAAGTTTAGATATATAAAAATTTTATTGAACTTTTTACCGTCTTTTACCCACCATCTAGGAGCATTTGAAAACTTTCATAAAACATAATTTTACCGCTTCTGTGAATTTAATTTCAAAAATACGAGAGACATTATTGATATCAGTAAATAAAATGTGGTTCAATAAGATGAAAATAATTTTTGGTGGATAGTAACTTTTGACTTTTATTTACCACGGTTAAAAGTAAATATGGAAATTAAAGGTAAAAATGATATTATAATTATCCTAACACATGTACTAATTCTATTGGATAACTATAATTAGACAAAAAACAAATATATAAATAAATTATAATCCTTTAGGTCCACTTGGATAAGATTAGTACATTTATTATTATTTTATTTAAACAAGAGTTAAAAGTGTTAAATTCAAAGTTCAATAACAAAACCATTTTTAATATAGGGTTAAACATAAGATAAATTTGAATATAAATATTCATTATAAATATAAAAATATTTTATACATAATGGTATTTTATTTATAATTTTTATACTTTAAATAATGTAATTTATTCATGACACAAGGATGATGTAGTAATTACCTTATTAATGAAAGATTAAAATAATTGATGTTATAAATATCCAAATAAATGTAATTTGAGACTTTTGATGAGATACACTAATTTTATAGTTTAATATAAAATTTTGGGGTTTATTAGATAAAAAAATTTCAATGTGATAAGGTTGTTATGACTCACAAAAACAAAATACCAAATAGTGTCAAAATTGACATAAATTAATTTTTAAAAAAAATACTATTTTATTAGTTGATATAATATTCCTAAAAATATAAAGTTCAGAAAAAGGGATTAAATAATATTATATATGTCATTAATTAACCACCTTATATTCTATTGGATGTTTATAGTAATTTTATTAACCATATAGTGTAAGAATACAAGAAGACATGGTAAAAGTTAAACTATTTAACAAATAGTTAAATCAAAAAGATAATGTTAAAATAGTAGCCTAAACTTGTCTAAACTTTATCGGTTGAGATTATTTAGACCCATAAACACCTAAGTCTCGAAATAAATTCATTTTTATCCATTATAAACCGAATATTATTGTATGATAAATTAATATTTTAATCTTTTCCAAAAGTGACCCTCACCCCTCTTATAAAAGGGAACTTCCCCTTCTCTCAAAATCACACCTCCAAATCCATTTGGCTCGGCCAAAACCTGCCAAAATATCCTCCCAACTACCCTCCCTTAATACTAAATTCCTTCCTTTGGTCATAATTCTAACCTAAGGAGCCCTTTTGATAAAATCAAAAGGAAGAATCTGAAAATAGGTAAATATTTCATCACCTCTTTCAAGTTCTTTTCCTCTTCCACTTCCTCCTTTTTTGTTATTACCGTACCAAAATAATAAATTAAGTACCTTATATATACTATTATGTTATTATAAATATGACACAACCATATTTATTATTCTATCCATCCTATGAGTGATAATGTCACCATGCGTGTGTGTGTACGGCTTACTGTCTCCACGCCGTGATGTAATTTGTTATTCAACACTATGTTATTTAGATGGATATAGTGATGAGTAGTATGTATGTAAATAAGGAAAATAACATGATAATTTCTCCGTAAAATTAATATACCATCCAATTCCACTCCTTTTAATCATTAAGTAAATGATATTTTTGATCATGCGTACGTACGGATTATCGTCTCCGCAACGCGATGAGATTCATTTCAACATTCACCATTCATCGATGATTATAAAAATATATATTTTTAATAAGTATGTAATATATGAAATAATAATGATAATGGATATATATATTTCTTTATTTATATATATATATGTACTTACATATATCTTATTCGCTTACTTCTGTTCAATATGAAATGAAAACAGAAACAACGTTTATGCGTATGTACGGCCTACCATCTTCATAAATGGTGTTTTCCATTTCATATATCTATATATTATAAATATTTATATTATAAATATATATGATATATAAATCACTGTTTATATTCTTGAATTATTTAAATCATGATCTAAATGATACGATCAAGAATAACAAGTTAAAACACGTACGATAAATAAAGCAATTATTACCAGAAACGTTAATTTAACATGAAAATAATTATTAAATGGTTAGTATAAAGTCATAAATTAATCATGTATGATATAATAAATATTAATATGGTTCTGTTATAATTTAATAACATACAATGGTCATTATACAGGAGGTTAAACGTACCCTCGACCAAAGGAAAGTGAAAGGTAAGGGTTAATTTCACAATATCTTTATTATCTGAGGTTGTTTTTATGTGTGTATATACTGGAACATATTTATTATCAATTCCCATGTTTCATTAAAGAGTTTTCAAAAAAAATATTTTTAAGTTAATCTTTCACTAAAACATCATTTTTAATGTTTTAAATATTTATTCTTCTAAACTTTTCTCATTAATGTCTATGTTTTCAAAATGGTTTAAAGGATTTATTTATATGGGAATGAATATTTTAAAATGTTAATCCCTTTAAAAAGTTTCATAGTGGTATGAGACACTTTGATTCAAAACTATATTTTAAATGAATTACTTTATAAATTATGTGACTTTTAAATGATTTCATGAAAAAGGGATATTTCTCTCAAAGATTTTTACTTATCATTTTCAACTATGTCGACATCCTTTACGGGATATTATTCTTGATCGAGATTGATTTATTATGATAAAAATATTCCATATTGTATTGAAGGTTTTGTGATATGTTTGACTATGGATGTTCTATTTTTATACCATTCATGGTTTATGGTTAAATTATTAACATTTCATATGCTATTTTTAATACAAATGTTTATGTTATGTTTAAACCTTTTTATATGAGGAATGCATTGGACTTAGTAAGTGATGGTTGGAGCCCTCTATAGCTCCTCGATTCATCGGTAGGTCTCATGAGACAAACTAGTGTCCTATCACAAGGCCTTGATAAAATATTATTTGTAGTCTTGGCACAAGGCCTTGGCTATGTGGTTATGAAGTCTGGCATTATGCATTCCCTCATTATAAAATTAGTTATTACATGTGATTATTTGACTAGTAGAATATCCAAGTGCATGTTAATATGGTAATATTTGATTTATTTTTTCAATATTATGTTAAATTTTATGTTTAGAAGGATTTTTTTTATTGCACATCTTGCCTTAAAATTTTATAGCTTCCACTAAATTATTTACCCTTACTGAGCATCTGAGCTCACCCCTTTCTTATGTTTTATTTTCCCAGGATCCCAAGAAGTGTTTTATGATTGAGATGTAGGGTTAAGATAAGGGAAAAATTTCCTTATCAAAGTATTATTTATGATGTTTTGTACGTTAAAAAGTGTAATTTAATGTTCATGTATGTAATCTATTTTCCAAGAATGCTGAACTGATCGGTCCTTTGAGACTTGATTCCTTATAATCATGCCAATGTATTAAAATAGTGCACCAACTCTGGGTAACTGGGGTCAGGGCATTACAGTTGGTATTAGAGGATGTTTAGCAATAACCTTGTAAATAGATTTAGATAAACTCTAATTAGAGAACATTACCCTAAGATAGACTTTGAGGATTAGTATAGAAGAACTTCCTAGAATTTTGGTAATGTAGAGATTTTGTGTATTTTCCAAGAAATACATCCCTATCTGGATACAAGAAGGTAGAGGCAGCTCTAGTACAGATGTACCTAGGTGTAAAACCCAAAAACACCTCTTTCATCTAGACTCGAATGGGAACTGGTTCACGATAACGGGCCTTGTTGCACTCTTGGTTACGACACTCCCGGGGGATATGCTTAGGATAATTCACATTTTATTTAAAAACAAATATGAAGAATTTATGAGTATATACCTCCTAAAAGAAAATATTTTTATGATTATGGATTATATCCATAAACTGTTCAATTTAAGTTTGGGATTATGTATTGTGATTCATAAACTAATCTAGTGTATTTAATTGTTTAGAAATGGAGCCTAATAGAAGGAATGATAACTCCAACAATACGTATGATTCAAAGAGTAAGAAGGATTATATATTTCATGGTATTAATCCAACATTTAGAAGGAAAATAGTTTCCACATATTCTCAATATATGAAGAAATAATATCATGTGTTAATAAGATAAGTAAAGAATTATCTGAGTCCTATGGCTTTGAAGGGAAGGAAGAGAAGAAAAGGATGGTATAGAGAAAGATGGATAAAGGGAAGAGGGGAAAGAAGGATTTTTCTATATGTGATAACTGTGGAAAGAATCACCTTGGTAAATAATTGAAGGGAATGAGAGTTTTTTATAAGTGTGGAGAAAAAGGACACCAAGTACGTGATTGCAAGGGTAAGAAAATGGTTTCAAATGTACAATGCTTCATCTATTAGGAGATGGGACACTATGTGAATCAATTTCCAAATTATTAGAGTATTCCCCAAATGATTTTGTTGAATAATAATCAAGTTATGATACTACCAAATATGAAGAGGAATAACTAGTGTTCTTATGTTGTTATTAAAGAATTATTTCATTTGAGTGTTGTATCAATGATGTACCAGTTATATGAATTATGGAAATAAATATGGATTGTACTGCAGTACTATTTCATTGAGGATTTGAGATTATAAGGTACTATGAAAAGTGACTCAACAGCAAGTTAAACTTTTTTGAAAATACAAGGTTTAAGGAAAGGTAATCCTTAATATGGTCTTGATACTGAGGTATTGATTTTATAATAAGAGATGATTGATTTGGATAAATTATATGGTATATTCTTGACTTCCTTGGAACTGATTAATGGTTTGTTTATTCCATCATTGTTGGAGTATTCAAATTTTTTGGATATAAGGAATATATCTTGTATTCTATAAGAAAGAAGTAATAATGAATGTAATCAATAAGGTTTTATGGTAATTTAGGGTGTTACCATGTTTTAAAAGAATACATGATGAAGGTATTCACATGTTGTTATGTGGAAAAAGAGATCTTCATTATGTTTACCTTCCTTATAAATTTTGGACTATGAGTTTGGACAGAAGTATTTTGGATGAGTCTAAAGGCTGGAATGGATTAAGTTTGAAATTGGATAATATTTTTACGGTTAAAGAATTTATTAAGATTATTTTTGAATTTTTATAAAAAGGATAACTCGGAGGTCAAGCGACAACCAGTCGCATTCGGCAAATCCACGATACTTGAACCCGCAACCGAAGGGTGACAAGGGTGCATCACCTACCATAGGCCTACGTGATTTCCTGGTTTGTATAATGTAGTTTTTTTTAAATAGTCTGAAAAATGAATTATAAATTCATTTTTTTTCTTGGAACCCTATATGATTAGGATAAATAGAATATTTTTGAATTCTATTATCTTTTGGAGTGAAAGATGAGTTTGTGGTAGGAATTAGTTGGAGGATGACACTCTACTTGTCAAGTATATTTTTTTCCTCTTATTCTATGATTGAATTAATTCTTAAACTTTATGTACGGGATCTTAAAACCAAAAATGTGTTATCCTAATACCTTATGTTTTGTTGAACCAATGGTATTTTAAACCATCATAGATTGATGGATTTGAGGCCCTCAATTTTACACTTGTTTTTGATTGATGACCTCAATCACTCCCTATAAATATTTACATTTTTCCTCCAATTATGTGTCTATAATTTACACCAATGTTCTTTTATTCGAAACCCAAATTTTGTGATGAATTTTTCATTTCCCTTTCCCTTTTTTTAAGACTAAATTTTATTAACCCAATTTCTGATGTGGGTTTTCCACAAAGGTATTTTTCTATATTTAACCTTTTATTTTCGAAGAATAATTTCATATTACAAGGATGAAATTTATTTAAGGAGGATATAATGTAACACCCCAAGATTTCATAGTACGTTATCTCATTAAAGTTATTCAATAGTTTGTGCTACACGAAACACCAAGTTTGAGCGCACCACAACTTACCAAACTAGTCGTTCAAAAAGTGGTTAGGAATATTATTTGCTGAATTTTGTATCTTATATACTCTATATAATTTTATCATCCATATTATGTGTTTCTTAGACATAATATAAGAACAAATTCAATTTTTCAGATAAATGAAGTATTTTTCAGAAAATTCAATTTTAACGCCTTTTAATGGAGAACCCTTTTTGAATCCAATATTTGAAACTTTTATATATTAAATTTAACAAAATAAACTTCTTATTTAGAATCTGGACATAAAAATTTAGCTTTGATAAATTTTTGGTGTTTTTCTGATAACTTTCATATTTTGGTGAATAGTGAAAATAATAAATTTTAACAGAAAACAACTTTTTTTTTCAAAATAATTTATAGAGTTCAATTATACATTTGAATGTTTTTAAAGTATAATTGGATTATATTTTTATCATTTAATACAATTTTGGTCATTATAAGTAATTTTACATTTAAATTTGACATAAATACATGTCAATCTTTTGATAGTTTTTATTTTTTTTAAAATTGCTTTTTGGTTTTGACAACAGGAATTAATTTTAAATTAATAAATTCAACTTCTATGTTTTTACTTTTTTAAAATAGACTTCATTTTTTAATTCATAATATCAAAATTATCTTAGGGTGAATTTTTTGTATTTTTATGAAAACTTTCAATTTTTGATGAATAGTGAAAGACACTGTATGATTGTTTAAAACTGGCTTTTTATTTAAATAATTATTTATTTTATTTAAATTTATTTTTGGTAAAAATAGATACATAATACCTATATAAGTTCAATTTAATTCATTGGAGGCATTTTATAATAAGTTTAGATATATAAAAATTTTATTGAACTTTTTACCGTTTTTACCCACCTTCTAGGAGCATTT
Source organism: Viscum album (assembly GCA_963277665.1). Lineage (NCBI taxonomy): Eukaryota > Viridiplantae > Streptophyta > Magnoliopsida > Santalales > Viscaceae > Viscum > Viscum album. The sequence goes on from OY728127.1 coordinate 1,305,458,629, forward strand.
GAAAATTTGCATAAATCATAATTTTATCACTTATTTGAATTGAATTTAAAAAATCAAAGAGACACAGTTGATATCAGTAAATAAAATGTGGTTCAATATGATGAAAATAATTTTTGTTGAATAGTAACTTTTGACTTTTATTTACCACGATTAAAAGTAAATATGGTAATTAAAGGTAAAAATGATATTATAATTACCCTTACACATGTCCTAATTCTATTGTATAAGTTTAATTAGACCTAAAATAACCTTATGAATAAAATATGATCATTTAGGTCCACTTGGATTTGATTAGGACATTTATTATTATTTTATTTAAAGAAGAGTTAAAATTGTTAAATTCAAAGTTCAATAACTAAACCATTTTTAATATAGTTTTATACAAAAGAAAAATTCAACTATAAATATTCACTAGAAATATAAAAATATTTACTACATAATAGTATTTTATTTATTATTTTTAGACATTAAATAATTTAATTTATTTATGACACAATGATGATGCAGTAATTACCTTATTAATGAAAGATCAAAATAATTGATGTTATAAATATCCAAATAAATGTAATTTGAGATTTTTGATGAATTACAATAAATTTATAGGTTAATATTACATTTTAGGGTTGATTATATAAATTTTTCTTGATGTTATAAGGTTTTTATGACTTTCACAAAAACAAAATACCAAATAGTGTCAAAATTGACATAAATTAATTTTTTTTTAAAATACTATATTATTGGTTTATATAATATTCCTAAAAGTATAATGTTTGTAAAAAGGGATTAAATAATATTATATATGTCATTAATGAACCACTTGAGGTTCTCTGGGATGTTTATAGTAATTTTATTAACCGTATAGTGTAAGAATACAAGAATACATGGTAAAAGTTAAACTATTTAACTAATAATTAAATCAAAAATATAAGGTTAAAATGGTAACCTAAACTTGTATAAACCCTATTGGTTGAGATGATTTCAACCCATAACCACCTAAGGCTCGAAATAAATTCATTTGGATCCATTATAAACCAAATATGATTGTATAATAAATTAATATTTTAATCTTTTCCTAAAGTGACCCTCACCCCTCTTATAAAAGGGCACTTCCCATTCTCTCAAAATCACACCTCCAAAGCCATTTTTCTCGGCCAAACCCTGCCCAAATATCCTCCCAAATACCCTACCTTCATCATAGAGTCCTTAACTTGGTCATAATTACAACCTAAGGAACCCTTTTGATCAAATCAAAAGGAAGAATCTGAAGAAGAGGTAAATATTTCATCACCTCTTTCAAGTTCTTTTCCTCTTCCACTTCCTATTTATTTGTTATTACCATATCTAAATAATAAATCCAGTACCTTATACATATTTTGATGTTATTATAAATATTACACAACCATATTCCTTATTCTATCCATCCTATTAATGATAATGTCACCATGTGGGCGGGCGTACGGCTTACCGTCTCCACACCATGGTGTAATTTGTTATTCAACACTATGTTATTTGGATGGATATAATGATGAGTAATATGTATTAAAATAATGAAAATAACATGATAATGTCTCTGTAAAATTAATATTCCATCCAATTCCGCACCTTTTAATCATTAAGTAAATGATATTTGTTCTCATGCGTACGTACGGATTACCGTCTCCACAACGCAATGAGATTCATTTCCACGTTCACCATTCATCGATGATAATACAAATATATATTTTTAATAAGTATTTAATATATTAAATAATAATTATACTGTATATATATATATTTATGTATGTATTTACTTACATATATCTTATTCACTTACTTCCATTCAATATAAAATGAAAACAGAAACAGCGTTTATGCGTACATACGGTCTACCGTCTCCATAAATGGTGTTTTCCATTTCATATATCTATCTATTATAAATATTTATATTCTAAATATATATGATATATAAATCAAGGTTTATATTCTGGAAGTATTTAAATCATGATCTAAATGATATGATCAAAAATAACAAGTTAAAACGCGTACGATAAAGAAAGCAATTATTACCCAAAACATTAATTTAACATGAAAATAATTATTAAATGGGTAGTATAAAGTCATAAATTAATAATTTATGATATAATAAATATGAATATGTTTCTTTTATAATTTAATTACATACAATGGTCATTATACATGAGGTTAAACGTACCCTTGACCAAAGGAAAGTGCAAGGTAAGAGTTAATTTCACAATCTCTTTATTATCTGAGGTTGTTTTTATGTGAGTATCTATTGGGAAATATTTATTATCCATGTCCATGTTTCATAAAAGAGTTTTCAAAAAGAATATTTTTAAGGTAATATTTTACTAAAACGTCATTTTTAATGTTTTAAAGATTTATTCTTCTAAACCTTTCTCATTAATGTCCATATTTTCAAAATGGTTTTAAGGATTTATTTATATGGACATGAATGTTTTAAAATGTTAATCCCTTTCAAAAGTTTCAAAATTTTATGGAAAAGTTTGATTAAAAACTATATTTTAAATTAATTCCTTTATAAATTATGTGACTTTTAAATTATTTCATGAAAAACGGATATTTCTGTCATAGATTTTTACTGATCATTTTCAACTATGTCAACATCCTTTACGGGATATTATTCTTGATCGAGGTTGATTTATTATGATACAAATATTCCATATTGTATTTAAGGTTTTGTGATATGTTTGACTGTGGATGTGTTATTTCTATACCATTCATGGTTTATGGTTAAAGTATTAACATTTTTTATGCTAGTTTTAATATGAATGTTTATGTTATGTTTAAACATTTTCATATGAGGAATTAATTGGACTTAGTAAGTGACGAGTGGAGCCTACTATAGCTCCTAGATGCATCGGTAGGTCTCATTAGACAAACTAGTGTCTTGGAATAAGGCCATGACAAAATATTATTTGTAGTCTTGGCACAAGTCCTTGACTATGTGGTTATGAAGTCTGGAATTATGCATTCACTCATTATGAAATTAGTTATTACATGTGATTATTAAATTAGTAGAATATCCATGTGCATGTTAATATGGTAATGTTTGATTTATTTTTACAATATTATGTTCAATCTTACGTTTAAAAGGATTTTGTTTTTATTACACATCTTGACTTAAAAGTTTATATCTTACGCTAAATTATTTACCCTTACTGAGCATTTGAGCTCACCCCTTTATTATGTTTTATTTTCCTAGGATCCCAAGAAGTGTTTTATGATTGAGATGCAAGGTTAAGCTAAGGGAACAATGGCGTTCTCAAAGGATTATTTATGATGTGTTGTATGTTATAAATTGTAATTTAATGTTCATGTATGTAATCTATTTTCCAAGAATGCTCAACCGATCGGTCCTTTGAGACTTGATTCCTTGGAATCTGTCCAATGTATTAAAATAATGCACCGACTCTGGGTAACTAGGGTTGGGGTGTTAAATCTTTGTCTAATTGATCTTATATATTAACTCAGCACCATTCCTATATTATCCATCCTAAGGGTTTCCCAACTAAGTGTAATCTAAAAAAAATTCCAAGAATAGACTAAAAATGAAAATTAAGAGGTACCCTGCTTTGGTAGAACCTACCCAGGGATTATCAAGTGTCGTATATTACTTGAATTCCTTACACAAGATAAGTCAGGGGTACCCTACTTTATTAGAACCTACCTGGTTGGATGATCGAGGTATTTACAAGTGACGCTTTGGAAGAAATATTACACTTAGTAATTAAATGGTATTTAAATATCAACATATTATATCATGTTATTCTCTTTGTACACATGCTTCTAGTAATTCAGTTTGGAATCTTATTCCCTCTAAAAATTTGATATGTTCAAATAATATTGATGTGTAACCCTTTACACAACCCATAGTTTGTATTACTCACCCAAAAATAGAAGTCAAACACATTCATACATATCCAAATGCATTTCATACATAAGATACATGAACTTTTCATTTAAAGGCATACAGTTATATGATATTTATAATTTACACATGAGTAATCTTGGACAGAAAGATATTCGATCCCATTCACCTTTTTAGACGAAGCATAATACATTAGGCTAGTAGGCAGTTTGACCCCAATTACCTCTACCCAATGATACTTTACTCAATATAAAATCCAATTCATCATAACTCTAAAACCAAATATGTATAAATTATATTTAATAGATAAATTCAATCCAATAACTTCAATTGAAAACTGAGGCCATGGTAGATGAAAAACTAAATTCATTGCCATACCTAGTATATAACTACTTAGATGCATGTATGATAATCTCTAGAAGCAGTTTAACATCATAAACTAAAGACTGCATATCCATAAACAATTTTCATACATGAATAAAGCTGGAATAATTTTTCAATAAATAAACAATTAAAATATTTAAATATGAGATAACCATTTATGAATAATTCATAAATAAAATCTAACTATAAAAATTTTATAATCATGATTATCATTATGGACATTCCCTAATTATGAACATAACACTTTATATTTATTTTAATATGAACATTTAATATTCATCATTATACAATAGTTTATTTTAAATATATGATATTATCATGAATTATAAACAATTTTATAATCTAATTTCTATTCTATAAATATTTAACATAAACTAAATATCATATACTTAACATTTTATATAAGGCCTAATTAATTTTAAACAATTCAAAATAATTTATTGTGAATAATTCATAACTTAAAATATAAATAATTTTTTATTCTAGTTTCATTTATGTAATTTATAAACATTAAAAAAATTACCATTTTATGATTATAAAATAAACCCTTTTATTTATAATACATAAAACATGCCATATAAATTTTTTAAAAGGTATTTTAATATAATATTTTAATATTTTAAAAATATTTAATAATAAATGTTTCATAAACAATAATTATTTAATTATAAACCCTTTATAATTAATTAATTAATTAAAATTTTATTAATTAATAAATATACATAAAATATCTTTAATTATAATTTATAAACAATTTAAAAATTATTAATTCAATTAAAAATTAAAAAATTTGAGAAGCTCTTTTTCCTCAGCATCATGGCTTGAATTAGGATATGGTAGTGCCCATGGTCATTTACCTATATGATTCCAAGCTACATTAGGGTAAATCATTCCACCATGGCATACATTGCATCATAGTGTTCTTTCTGAAGTTGTTTTGAAGAACCATGGCACCTGTGTAAAACGACATCTACACCACTCCTTGGTAAAAATTAGTTGGTCGTTTCATATACCTTAACACATAACATGTAAACTAAAATTGTTCCCTCTCCATGCCTTGGTGAATTTAAAGGTGGTTGTTTTCATTCATTAACACTTAACACATGAACACAAATAGTTGGCCCTATAGCATGGTGATAGGATGAGAAAGACATTTTGGTTTATAGCATGTTGCTTTGTTCTTAAAATTTATTCATTTCTCAAACATGATTTCATAAAACTAAGATCATATCTCGCTCTTATACCACTTTAGGGATTTCTTATAGTCTTATTAACACTTAATCATAGCTGTGAAAGAAAAAAAGAAACCATAAATTCAAGATCTCCATGGAAGAAATATGAAACCATGTAAACTAGAATTGAAACATGTGTATCATTCCCTGAAGAAGCCTAATAAACCTTCTTAATGTTAATATGATATGTTTTATGATGAAAACAAAAGTTTAAGATGAATCTTAAACCTTGTGTACAATCAATCATCTAAATTTTTTTCATAATAACTCTTTATTATTGAACCTCTTCTCTTATTATATAAAAGAAATGAGATGAATATATGCATCCTTTAATTACATTAATCTAATATTGATACATTCCTTTACATCCAAATCTGATATGGAAACTCTTTTCTCAAAAAATGAATGTAAAATACAAGCTCAATCAATTCTACTTTTCTTTTAAACTTCTATATATTTACAGCACTTGTAAAATATAAATTCGGTATCACATACCCTTTAAAATTAAATAATTGATTTCTATAACACATATACCTGGCGTGGAAATTCCATGGAGTTTCCAAAAACTCCTTCAAGTATCTTGGTAATCCATCATATAGAATTATTACTACTTCTCCTTGATGAACCTATATTTTAATGACCCAACATACCTACTTGAAAACACATTATTGGACCATTCTAACTAAATTTTCTTCTTCCAGTTTAAACTTTTACCAAATTTTACTATACATAAATTACCCAAACTCGGGCATCATATATATAGTTCATCTATTATCAACACTATGAGAATATTAGGTAACCCTTTCTTGAATTCAATCAAATTTTTTAGACCATTTACACAAATGATAATAAGATGAATTGCCTAATCAAAATAATATATTTTTAGTCTCCCTTAAATCATGTTATAGAATTGAAAAAATCATAAATTATGTTTATTAGAACCACTCATCTCATTTTATTAAACAATAATTGTTTAAATGTGATACTCAAGAGAAAAATGGGATAAAATATACATCTTATGAAAATTTAATCCAAGCTTGAAGAATCCAAGTTATCAATATAGTAACTCATTTTCTCTATTACTTCAAAAACAACCTCAAGATCCAAACATAAATTATTTCTCACCTTATGGCCTCTTGTATATTTATTACACTTTTAAATCATATAATCAATATCATATATTTTTTAGAATATTATAATTGAGTTTTATAACATTTATACCTGGTGTGGACTCTCCAATAGGTTTTTTAAAACCCTTTGAGTAGAATAAACCATAGAGGAAATCATTAATCTCACTAAGTAATTAAAATATATAATAATATTGAATATCATTAACATACTCAATCATATTAAGTATATGAGTGAAGACTTAATATTCCTTAGATCAATTTTCATCTAAGGCCTTTGAAACCCTAAGTGATTTACTCCATGCCTCTATAAGAATATAGATTCACTTGTTAAACAACTTCAACATTTGGTTACTCGATGAGAGGATGATCTAACACATAATTTTTTTATTAAGCTACCAGTCCTAGTAGTATCTTACATTAATCATTTCAAGTATTACTCTCAATGTTTAGTTTGATGTTGATAATGTAACTATCTATAATAGAATCTTTTATCATATGAGTGTCATGTTTTTTTAACCATTTAATAAGGACTTATACTAAATGATCTCCCGCTAAAATGATGGACCTTTTTAATTTCACCATGCCCATTAGTGTTCTAAGATCCATATTTCACTGATCAATGAGTCCACTTTTAATTTATCGCACCACTTAATTATTTAAGTAGGGAATTATCCCAATCATATCTTATATGAATCCTACATGGTTGAGTGGACAACTTTTTATCTAATCCATATTATATATTAACTCAACATTGTCTCTCTAGTATCCTTCCTAAGGTATTCCTAACTAAGGGTAACCTAAAGTAAACACCAATAATTGACTAAAAATGAAAATTCATAGGCACCCTACTTTGGTAGAACCTACCCAAGGATTATCAAGTTTCATTTATTACCTGCATACCTCACACAAGATAACCCAGGGGAACCCTAATTTGGTAGAACCATCCTGGTTGGATGATTAAGTTCTTTACAAGTGTCACTTTGGAAGATATATTACACTGATAATTTAAAGGGGATTTAAATCTGTCCATCTGATATCATGTTATTCCCTTTGTATGCATGCTTCTAGTAATTCATTTTGGAATATTATTCCCTCCATAAAATCGATATGTTCAAATCATATTGATGTTTATCCCTTAACAAAACCCATAGTTTGTGTTACTCACCCAAAAATAGAAGTCAATCACATTTATACATATCCAAATACATCGCATGCATAAGGTATATGAACTTTTCAAGTAAAGTTATATAGTTATATGAGATATATAATCTACACAAGAGTAATCCTAGATTGATAGATAGTCAACCTTATTCACCTTTCTATACAAGGCATAAGACTCTAGGCCAGTTGGTAGTCTAAACCCAAGTCCCTCTACCCAAGGATACTTTACTCAAGATATAATCTAATTCATTGTAACTCTAAAACCTAATATGTATAAAAAATATTCAATAGCTAAATTCAAATCATTAACTTCAATAAAAAAACTAAGGTTGTGGTAGATGAAAAACTAAATTCATTATCATACCTAGCATATAACTACTTAGATGCATGTATGATAATCTCTAAAGATAGTTTAACATATTAAACTAAATCATGCATATTCATAAACAATTTTCATAGATGAATAAAGATGGAATAAATTTTAAATAAATGAACCATTAAAATATTTAAACATGAGATAACCATTTATTAATAATTCATAAATAAAATATGACTATAAACATTTTATAATCATTATTATCAATATATACATTCTCTAATTATAAATATAACACTTTATATTCATTTTAATATGAACATTTCATATTAATCATTGTATAGAAGTTCATTTTAAATATATGATATTATCATGAATTATAAACAATTTTATAATCCAATTTCTATTCTGTAAATATTTTACATAATCTAAATATCATATACTTAACATTTTAAATAAGTCCTAATTAATTTTGAATAATTCGAGATAATTTATTATAAATAATTCATAACTTAAAATATAAGTAATTTTTTATTCTAACTTTATTTATATAATTTATGAACATTTAAAAAAATTACCCTTTTATGATTATAAAATAAACCCTTTTATTTATAATCCATAAAACATGTCATATAAATTTGTTAAAAGGTATTTTAATATTAGATTTTAATATTTAAAAAATATTGAATAATAAGTGTTTCATAAGCACTTATTATTTTATTATAAACCATTTATAATTAATTAATTAATTAAAAATTTATTAATTAAAAAATATCCTTAAAGTACCTTTAATTATAATTTATAAAAAAATTATTAATTATTAATTCAATTCAAAATTAAAAATTTTGAAAAACTATTTTTCCTCAACACCATGGATTGTGCTAGGTTGTGGTAGTGCCTATGGTCATTTACCTATATAAGGCCAAGCTACATAAGGTTAAATTGTTCCACCATGGAATACACTATATCTTGGTGTTCTTTTTGAAGTTGTTTTAAAGAACTATGGAACCTGTGTAAAACGAAATCCACCCCACTTTTTAGTGAAAATCAGTTAGTCATTTTACATGTGCTAATGCGTAACACATAAACTAAAATGGTTCCCTCACCACACCTTGGAGAATATAAGGGTGGTTGTTTTTCATGCATTAACACTTAACACATGAACATAAATTATTGTCCCTATAGCATTGTGATGGGATGAGCAAGACATTTTGGCATACAACATGGTGCTCTATTATTCAGAGTTATTCATTTCTCAAACATTATTTCATAAAACTAAGATCATGGTCTGATACCACTTTAGGGATTTCTTATATTCTTATTAACACTTAATCATATCCATAGAATCAAAAAAAATAAACCACAAATTTGGGATTACCATGGAAGAAATATGAAATCATGTAAACTAGAAATGAAATATGTGTATCATTCACAAAAGAAGTCTATGAAACCTTATTAATCTTCATATGATATGCTTGATGATGATAACCAAAGTGCCAGATGAAATCCTCCCACCTTCAGAGGTATCCATGGGCTAATTGGATCATTCATCATAGGAATAGGGTCCTACTTCACTCCTTGGTGTGTTATCACCTCACTATGCTATGGTGGAAGAAGAAGATAGATTCGAGTATCTGGGAGTTTCATCCAAGTATCTAAACACTCACACCACTTCCATCACATGTAAGTGGATTTATATAACACCCAAGGATACTTCTTGGGTGTTATAGCATTTACTCATGTGATGTAACACGTGATTAAATGTTACGACCAGTACAAACATTCATTATAGGAATGCTTCTCCTCCCTTATGTTTCATATTATGAAACGGTTCTTTAATGATAAATTATGTGGAAGAGTTTATCAAGTTTCCATCCATTTCACCAAAGGCAATGTCATAATATTCTATGAAATATGATATATCCATGCATTGTATAAAGGTTGTAGCTTTAGGTAAAATATATCCTTCAATGCATATATGACAAAGATCAAGTAATAATAAAACTTAATTAAATACTATAAAATAACTTTTAATTTTTTCATTAGAATTAAACATTAATTTAGTTTTAATAAAAAATCACTAAAAATAAATAAATTCAAAATATTGAGATACATGTCGTGGGTTTATGCATGAATGATAAAAAAATTTAAATCAAATTTTAAATATTTTTAAAAATTTCCAAATATACTTCACATAGATTCTATATGATTAATAATAATTTTATAAATCAATAAATCAATTAAAAAAACTACTAAAACATGTATTAAATGACTATATATATATATAACACAGAATTCTAGAAATTCCTAGATTTTCAAAGAAAATTAAAGTATTGGATAAACCATGAGGTTTAGCCAACCATGAGGTATTAACTGGATGTAAGGTTCAAATTATTGTGTCAATCAACCATATGTTCAAAGTGACTAACTCTGATGTTCAAAAAACAACCATGTGGATAAACCGTGTAAATCAAAAACATGAATAAATAACTTATATCATGAAAAAATCAATTTATCATGATACATAGGCATATGGTAAGTAAAATGATCATGTAAAACATAACGTGTGGTGGGTCAAGTGACCTTGAGAAAAAAAGAATGATAAATACATAAGTAAATAATACATGCATAGTCCTTTGTCAAAAAAAATAATATAATAACCACATATAAGATAATTACACAGTAAATATATGATGTTGTAAGAAATTATAATGAACCATTATTTGAGGTATTTGTAAACATTACTTGAGGTATTTATAAAATTAAAAAACATAAAATATAAACAAAAATTAACATGATAAATCCAAAAAAAACTCCAAGTACTAACAATACATAATCAACAGGGAAGGAGTATTAAGATTCTCTAATCAGATTGGGGTGGTGAATACTTATGATAGGAATTCATGGATCATTTGAGAGATTGTGGAATTTTTTAATAACACACTCCTCCTAGTAAACCACAATGTAATGGTGTGTCTGAAAGGAGGAATTGTACTTTGTTGGACATGGTTCAATCGAAGATGAGTCTGTATGACCTTTCTATTACTTTCTGGGGTTATATTCTAGAGACTTATACATTATTACAAAACTGAATTCCATCTAAAACAATAATAAAACACTATATTAGATATGGACTAGGAAACATCCCAAATTATATTTTATAGGTATTTGGTGTTGTGAAGTATTCATACAATTATTGGCTTTATAAAAACATGACCTTAAGTATGATAAGTGCTTATTTTTTGGTTATCCCAATAAAATTATGGGATATTATGTTTATAACCCTACTGAAAACAAAGTTTTTATGCCCAAAATACCACTTTTCTTGAAAATAAACACATAATTTGAGGTTTCCATGGGAGTAAAGTTGAACTCAGAGAAGTTAAAAACCAAAAAATAGGAAGTGTTCCTGAGATGGGGTACCACAAATAGTTATAGAAGAAGAACTAACTCAAGTTACACAAGAACCTCAAAGGTCTGGTAGAATTCATCAAGAACTCAATATATATGGTTTTCTTATTAAAAATGATTGTGAAGTAATGTTCATGGGTGATGAACCTACTTCCTTCCATGAATCCATATATACTTATTGAAACATCATCCCCTCACTCATTGTCTTGGTAAGATTTGGAGGTGCCACTAACTTATGTGACATCCCTAGGACACCAAAGGCCACCAATAAATTTCATGGGATTAATAAAATTTTGGGGGATTATTTTCCCTGAAGAATAAAAACCACCATAGATACAAAATACAAACAACCAATCCATCTATATGATTCATGAGTAAAACAATACAACTTAAAGGAAACCAAATAAACATAAACATCATAGTAGTAGGGGGAAAGTAATACAAAATTAATCTAATAATACAATGGTTATCCAACATAATAACACTAATGTGGAATCACACCAAAGACACCAAGATATATCTATAAGATTCAAACACCAACTGAGGAGGAAATCATCAAGATGCACCTTTAGAAAAATGTGACGCCTTTCCTTTACCTGTATCCTAATATATGATATTTGAAAATACACAAAATTTCCCAAGAATGGGATAATTATAAACTCAGTATGTAAACCTCAAATACTTATTAACTCATTCCACTAAAACAATAAGAAGTTATCACATTTTAAATAAAATATAAGAGAAGTTGATAAACAATTTATGTCAAAACCACAAACTAGTTCCATATATAGAAAAAATTAAAAAAAAAGTTTTATTTCCATTTCTTACCACTTGGAATAATCACTCCATTTACACACCAACACACACACATAGTTCATGAAACCATGGATATCTCTATACTCATGAGTGGTGATTCATCCTTTCACTAATCTTTCTCTTGGTGAATCTTTTGATAATGGAACTTCCAACCATGATCCATCCCATGTTTTCCTTATTAATAGTGGAACTTCCAACCATGACATTTCCCATATGTTTCTTATTGAAAGTGGAAATTATAATCATGATCCATCCCAAAATTAACATCAACACATTCCACCATTTATTCCAAGTTCTCATATAAATTATTCCACAAAAAACATTTCTTTTTAAAACCAATTTCTTTCAAACATTTTATCAAACACCTTATGATCATCATTCCAAAATCAAGGATTTAGGTAATAAAACTAATATATTATTCCAAAAAATCAAAAAAAATAATTTAAATACCAATACTACAAGTTCTAGAACTGGTATAATGAGATAGAAGTCACCTACCTCATGATGGTTAAAGAAATCGAGGAACATCACATTAAAACTGTAGATCTTGCCTTGAATCTTTTTCCTTTAAATAGATCTAACAAGATCTCATCAAGATCCACAACATAGGTCATATGTATTCATGAAAAATAGATATAATGATCTATGTTGGATAATATGAGGGTATCTAAGGATAAACATAGAAAATCATGACTTACTGATGATTCTGGATCCCCAATGTACTATGATATTCCAAACATTGTCTCTGAATTGAATGGAATTTCCTAGGGGGTATGAGAGGAGAGGACTTCAAGAGACTGAGATAATTTGATAAAAATTAGGGTTTTGAGGCCTTAATATAAATTAAATCTTAATTTTTAGAGCATTATATAACGTCTCATGTTTTAGACCGGGTGAAATTTCCAAAGGAATTTAAATTTTTCCATTTGGTGGATGGGTCCTTTTCTAAACCAAGATTAGGAATTAAAATCAAACATTATAAAACTTCAATGTTTTGTTTTTATAATTTTTTTAAGTCCCAATAGGTTTCCTGGGTGTTTCGTTGAGTTTTGGGAGTATTCACCCCTAAAAACTCAAAATCTAGAGGAAACTAGTAAGGGTTCCTGGTTTGTCAGAAACCATGTGTCCCACAAGGTCTAACCATGTGGATAGGTTTTATATAGGGGAATGGATTTTAGAAACTATTTATCCCTCCAATAGAAACTATTCAACCTATCCAGAGACATTGAGGGTGTCCCACGGTTTAGTCTAACCATGCACACCAGGCCACACGGTCATGCGATTATTGCAGACCTTTAGCAGAGGATAAATTCATAGTTTGTGCATGGTTTCTCATATTTTGTGTATGAACCGTGTGATCCACATGCATTGGAAGAAGCTTATGCATGGTCGACACAAGGTTTTTCCAACTGTGTGGCCAAACTGTGCACCTCATTAAAGGGGTGAAATCCCTATTTTACCCCTCTAGCCTTTTAATTCTTCTCCCCTATTTTCTTCTCCTCTTACCCACACGCAATAGTCCTTCCATGGGAGACTTCCTCTCCTCTCCAAGGATTAGATGTCTCATCTCAATATGGTGTCTGATTCAAGAACCATCAGTATCATTGGATTCCTCTCGGTAATAGATTTTATCCTTTAACTTATTTCTTTTTTTATATCACTTTCATTGGAGTTGTTTTGGTGTGAGCTAATTATCCTTATTTTCATGTAGTTTGTCTATTTCATCATTTTCTATCATTATGACTCAAATCAAAGCCCAATAATGGATGATCTGACCATCCTAAACATGAGCTTGGTGGTCTATATGATTTTCCCTTAAGGTTATTTTGTTATATAATTCATCATGATGCTACCATAATTTTCTAAGTGTTGCCTCTAAAATGTACAATGCCTTAGATTGAATCCATAGAACATGACCTTAGTGTTATTAATCCCCTATATAATGGTTAAAGGTGATGAACTCAGCCTGAACCACCCTTCCGGGAGATTTAACTTAAATGCACTTATTACTCATTATTTGCCTTATGTGGGGGTCACCACTTTGGGTGTTCTATTCGAATTATGTATGGTCAAAAGTAATTTATTACCCTAAACCACATTTTTAGGGGGTTTTCTTTATAACTTTTTGAAATTGAATAAATTAAATTGAATGTAATGGTATAATGATCAAACTATTTTTTTCTAATAAAACCTCCTTTGAGGTGCGTTGTCTTATAAATAAAAAATGAATTGATTAGTAAAAATGTAACTGGTTTTTTGAGTTAAGGTATGGGTGATCCCATGACATCCTTGATATTATTAAATGAGATGGGATATTTTTTAGTTGAATTGTGATGGTATGGGATGTACCCTTGGCCTTGTATTATATTATGGCATACTATGGACATTTCCAACTTAAACACTTAAATTTAAATAACTAAATGAGTTATGTTAAGCCTTGAGTGATACTTGTATTCTCATATAGAAATTCCTTGGATTGGATCATATATTGATTGAGCTTATAACACCCTTTAGTGATACTTGGTTCCCTAGTGGATTACCTTGGATAGGTTCGGTGGGAAATATTGTATGCCATTCCATGAGCGATACTCAGTCCCTTATGTGGTATACCATAGGTGGGCTCAAAGGGTTATACTTTTTTTACACCTTGATTTATACTTGGTTTATTGATATATAATACCCTGGATAGACTCATAATTTTCTTAATGTATTATATGAGCGATACTTGGATTCCTATGTAGGAATTCCTTGGATAGACTCATAGGTTGGTTGATATTATCAAAGCCATGAGTGATACATGGTTCCCTAGTGGATTACCTTGGACGGTATTGGTGGGAAATGGTGTCATGCCATTCCATAAACGATACTCAGTCCCCTATGTGATGTACCAGGGATGAGCTCATAGGTTTCTTGATTTATGTTACTCCTTGAGTGATACTTGGGTTCCTCATTATGGAACACCTTGGATGGGCTCATAGGATAGATGTTTTATATCATGTGTGTTTAATATTATATATTACTAATGGTTCCCCTTTTGTGATTCTTAGTATACTCACTTATGGACACCTGGGATTTTAGCCATGGTTCTTAGGACCTTACCACTATTATTATTATTATTATCATTATTATCACTTGTACTACTATGTGGATGCCTTGTATACTCACCAATGAATGTATATACCTACATATATATGTTCACATATATACTTATATATACATGTGGTCATGCTCAAAGACATTTACTACTATGAATAATTAGGTATTGTCAACAAGGTGTCCCATGGGGAACTTGAGATGATATGTTTTATTTTAATTATACTACATTACTACCTCATTTTATTTTAACATACCTATACACTACTTTTTTATATACATAGTAAGGATTATACTTTAGACACCATTGGTGGTGGCCTAATGAGTATATCTCACACCCTGTTCAAACCACCATTGCATTGGGGTACCCAAACAGCCCTCCTAGTTACAGGTTTATGGATTTATTTCTTGTGTTGTTTATTGTACATGGGAGATTATGAGCATAGGTTTAATCTAGAAATCAGGATTCTCATGGAGATAGTCCTTGGGGATTTTATTCATTTTTTTATATGGGTATTGTATTTTATCACCTTATTTATATTACTTATTATTTATTTTAGAATCATTTAGACATGAATGCATGGTTTTATATTTAACATTGACCACTTTATCAGTTTCTATTATCTTCTTCTTCTTTGTCCTTGATTTATTCTATTCCACTATTGATTCATTTATTATCATTACAATATGATACTCTGGTCATGAGGGTATAGTCTCCTCACCATACCATCATTAGACCCTCATTATTAGTCAATAGCCTTTGGTGTATGGGGAGGCATGATTGAATCCATGTGAATGACTGACTCAGAGCACCATTTCAGTGGCTCTCGAGTCAGGACATTACAAAGTGGTATTAGAGGATTTTTTTCCTTCATTTCACTATTTATAAATTGGTAGAAATGAGATTAGGAATGTGTATGCATTTGTTAAATAGCCGTGTATGGGAGTGATCAACCTACACATAGGTAAAAGGTCAAGTGATGGATTGTTGTTCTTATTGTTCATTATTACAGTTGATTATCATTTCACCTTGATTGATTGGTTCACTTTTGTTACTTATTTATTTATAATATTCATGGAAATTTAACCTTGGTCTAGTATGGAAATGAGGTATCGATACATGCATCATTATAGGCACTTGGAGATTCACATGTCATGCATATTCCATGCCATATAGGTTGTGTTGTGTTTTGATATGTTCCTTGAGTGTTATGTCATGCTTCTATGATTTATTTAGCATGCTTATCTATTTAACATGATTAGGTGATTAATTATCATGCTTACATATATGACATATTTCATGATTTATTAGCATGTATTGCATGTATTCCATGCTTTTTTGGTTTCCATTCTATATATATGTGTTCCTTGCTGCTATGTGATATCATGTATTGTTATAATTATGATAAAATAATTGATTATTAAAGTGTCTACATCAACCTAAATGGTGTTTTATCACATATCTTGATTGTGTCACCTTAACTAACCAATCATGACATGTTTGAGTCATGAACCATTGGTTTCATTGGCTAAAACATATTGGTTGTGATTAAATGAGAGCCAATTTGAAATCTATAAAGTATATGGGCCCTTTATAAATTGGAAAATGGTGACCCATATAATTAAACCACCTTATATGATCTTGACATACCTTTATATTATTTTATAAATGTAAAATTTTTTAAACCTTAGGCCTTAAATTAATTGGTTTCTTGTGGACTATTTTTGTGACTCGACCCAAGTAGGCCTATCTTTACCTATTATAGTTATGAGATATACTTGATTTGACCTAGGTAGGCCAGTCATCAGATGAACACACTAAGGGTGTTTTGAAATTTTAATAATTAAATTAACTTTTATTGGGTAGCATTTTAGATGGACCAAGTTTAGATATGATGGGACCCTTATAGGTCTCCCTTATCTTTTATATTTCTTGGATATTAACCCCATGGGGGTATGTTTATGCTATATAAGGATGGTTATTTAAGGTGTTAGAAAACACCTATATTGTGTTAGGTATAAATTTATAGTGTAATCTTACTAAACCAGTTCCTTAAAGTTGATAAAGGACCTTATAGTTTTTTTTAAACCTTTACTTTTATGAGGCTTAAGTTAATTAAAATGTCAATTACAACCTAAAGGGTTATTTCCTAAATATATTTTAATTGAAATTTTATTTAACTAATCCTATTATGAAATCTCGAATAAATAAATGATGATTAAAATATAGTTTATAAGATAAACTACCTAAATATGATAGGATGTTAGTTAAATAAATGATGTCTTAAAGGAAGTTTTATATAACTTACATGTGTTCCATGTGGAATTAGTTAAATAAAGTACCAAGCACTTTTTCCTTATGATCGGTACTTAATAATCTAAAATTGAGCCTTTAAAATGTTTAGAAATCAGAATGTAAATTTATAAAATGGCAAAAATGAAACCTTAAGTGGTATTCTTAGTTTCAACCCTTGTGTAATGGTAGTTCAACTTTTCCATAAGCTTTCCTTATAATGGTAACATGATCATTTCCCATAGGCTCTTGTAAATTTTCTTAGGTTGACTTGAAATTAAATGATAGGATCTTAAGCCTAAAGAATTTTCAAGTGTGGCCTCTTTGTAGGGTAAATTCACTACTCCAAATATGGCCTTTAAAAGCACTAGAAAAGGGCATTTACAGCACTAAAAGAGAGTTGTTAATATCAGTGAAGATAAAGGGGGTACCTTTTATCATCACTCAAAAAAGTACTGATAAAAGGCCCCTTTATGAATGCTAAAAAACACTAATAAAAGGGTCATTTATCAGCGCTTTTTTTAGCACTGATAAGAGTAAAAAAAATTAAAAAAATTGAATCAGAGCCACCTTTTTACAATGCTTGACCCCCCCCCCCCCCCAACAGTGTTATCCCCCACCTATACCCACCCATGCCCCAGCCACCCTCCTTTCACAGTGCTAGACACCCCCCTTTAATAGTGTTATCCCCCCACCCTACACCCGCCTGCACGCCTTTGCCTCCCCCAGGATTGAAACTCCAGACCTCTCCCCTGCGCACCCAGACCCTTTACCACTCCCCCATGTTGTTTTTTTTCCATTTATTGATATATATATTTATTTATATATATATTTACTTATATTTATTCCTATATTAATATAGATTTATATTAATATATATGTGTGTATATATATATTTAGTTATATTAATATATATATTTATATTTATATTTATATTTATATTTATATTTATATTTATATTTATATTTATATTTATATTTATTCGTATATTAAGATATATTTATATCTATTTATTTATATATATATTTAGTTATACATTTTTATCTGTATATTTATTTGTATATTAATATATATTTATAAGATTAGTTTTAAATACATTTATAAAATATTTTTTTTTATAAATAAATACATACATACATATATACAACATACATACACTTTTATAAATATATATGTGTGTGTATCTGTAAGTATAATTATACATATTTATATATATTTACATATATTATATATTCATATGTTAGAATATATAGATAATATATATCAGTTTGTTAATACAGACACACACTAATATATATATATATACACACACACACACATTACATAGGTTTATAAATATACATATATTTTTATTTTAAATAAAATGGATATTATAAGGCTTATATATTGAGAAATATACTTTATGTGTAAATATGTTTAATTATTTATTTATAAAATTAAATTTTTATGTGTGAATACATAAAAAAATATGTATATATTATTATATATTTGATTGTAAATAACATTAAATTTTGAAAAATGATAAAATTTCAAAGCCATAATATCAATATAAACATAATGCCTCAGAATAAATTCATTCCCCACTGAAAAAGGGAAAAAGGACCCCCTAAAACGAGGCTGAAATTCCATCAAATGTTAAAAAATTTGGATATCCCAACTAAAAAATCAGTTTTGGAGGCCTTATGGGACTTTTTGGACTCGAAAAATGTGACATAAGGTTCTTTTTTTCACTATCATGTAGATCTCGTCGCAGGCTTCAGCTTGATATGTTGTAGAGCTCAAACAGACACCCAGATCAAAAGTTATGGTCGTTTGAAGTTTGAATTATGTTTTCAACTTATTTTAGATCTTTTATTAATTTTTTTATTTTTTTGGGTCTTCAAATTATTATTAAATGATTATTAGTCAATGATAATTAGTAAATTATTAATTAATAATGTTTTTTTAAAATATTTTTAAGCCATTTTCAGTTAATTTTTTATATATTAAATGTCAATGTCTATTTATACTTATCTAAAACATATTTAAAAAATATATATTATATTTATATAAATATATTTATATTTATATATTAATATATTAATATATTATTTTAAATTTTTTTTTTTGAAATATATCCTTTAACAACGCTAGTAAAAAAAAGCGCTGATAAAGAACCCCCTTTATCAGTGCTTTTTTTAGTGTTGTTAAAGGGTGGCACTGTGGAAACCCAGTTCTGTGGTAGTGATGCTTTATGTTTAAATAAATTGATAGACTCAGGTAGGTAGAAACCTAAAATATTTAAAAATGAGGGTAAATGCTTGTGAACTATTTCTGATGTGAGGTTTCATTCGGGTGTCATTTTTCTTGAGTAGGAATCATAGTTTCTAAAATGATGCCTCGGTTGGATGGGTGGTCGTTCTATAATTTGACCATTGTTATGGGTGTTTGAATCATGTAATGCTCTGTTTTTGTGGGTTGGGCATGCCTAGGGCATGGTCAGCCACTTGGAAGGTCATGTAACCCTTCTTCCTCTTCAGTGTAGTATGTGTTGATACACACAGTACCCATGTGATAAATGGTGCACAAACTGTATGATTTCGGTGGTAATCATTAAAACCTTGATCTGTTACACTTAGATCATAGGTCATCTCTAAGGTAGAGTGACCTAGGTGTTAAAGGAAATATTACTCATCCCAATGCTGGGGAATATGTTTCAAGGAGGATTAGGTGTTTAGACACTCTGTTCAATCTGTTTGGGCTTTCATGATCGATGCTAATAATGTGCGTGAGCATGGATCAGAGGAGCATCACACATACGTCAAAAGTGAATCTGACCTAGTGCACTTGTAAATGGCTAGTTTTTCTCTCTTTGTGTTTTGTCACTTGATAACAACGTGTTTTCCACATCCAAGACTTGCAGTCAGTGGTCGATGGAGCATGTTCAGTTGAATGAGTTCCCACTTTTAGTAAATGATGACTAGGACACTCCTAAGGTGGATTTCATTGTGTCGATCAGTAGCTAATCATTTTTTTCCTTTTTAAAATCTGATTTATGGGTTTTCGGTACCCAAAATAAGGTTCAAAGAAAGATTCCGAACAATTCCAAATGACCTACAACTCCACAAACCAACACCTGCAATTCATCCACAAACAAAATAAACAACACCACACTACAGATCATAGTACCCGTATTCATCTCCATATCCCATACAAGATTCATCTTCCGCAGTGGCTGATTCCCAAACAGAAGTCGGTCCATGCCGCCTCCCAATATTACCAAACTCCCAGCTCCTTGACAAATCCAGAGGTGGTTGGGTTCCACAGGACTATTTGACCAGGCTATCTTTTTTAAAGGAAAGAATCATCCTACTATCCTGCTTAAAATCAGGTCCGGTTCTTGCCGGATGCGGGAGATAGGAGTAGTATTTCCTAGTTCTTCTTCTTGGAGTCACATACAAGGTTCCTTCACACTCGGACATCCTCTTATTCCCACCTTTTACTATATCATTATAAGAACGAATACCCGGTCCACTCATATTTTCTTTATCGCCCCCATCCTGGTCCTTCCCTTACCGAGGAAATCCTCGGAGGCAATACTATTACCCCCACTATTACTCCTCCTTCTTTGGTTCGAAGTATTACTTTAAATATTTGAAAGGAACCTAACCCCATCAGTAGGATTTTCCAAATCCCTAGAGACTTCCTCTTGTCCCAGACTTCCACCAATATGCTCCTTCATGGAGACCCCAACACCCACACCCCCATCCTCTCGATTAGCACATAAACCGGATTCAGAACTGACATTGGCAAGGCTTTCAAACTTGTTGCTTAATGGGATAAAAGGCCTGGCTGATACATCCATACCTATAGCCCCCATGTAATGTTAGATTTCATATAAAGGTACTAGACCCCTCACACCCCAATGACTGTACTGGGGTCACCACCCCCTCTCTGTGTTCCTCAATCTGATCCCCTTCAACAACCAACACAGACCCTTCCAAGGCATTCACCATACCAAAAGTATCCACAGCTCCTTGACCATCCTCGACCAACTCCCTACTAACATCCTCCATATGTTCATCCACCACTGGAGGCTGGACCTCCCTACCACTTCCTTATATTCCTTTCTACTCTAGAACAAAAACTTCCCTCACACCAACCTCCAGCACCTTGCCCAGTGCATAAGTTGGGGTTGGAAAAAGGCCGGAAAACCCTTGGTCTCTCACCGGCCGACGATTCTCCCCCCCCCCCCCTCAAGGGGGGGAAGGCCGGCACAAGCGCCGCCGTCTTCACCGGTAGACCAAGAGAATCACCAGGGGGGAGGTTGGTGCAAGTTCAGAGTCAGTATATTCATTGTGTCGATCATGATGTAGTGTGGCCTCCAAGTAGAGGGAGTGAAACTGTGAAGGGACTATTTGGGAATGGTTGGATTTACTCTTAAAATTTTCTTGGGTCTAGAAAATTTTTAAATGTATTGATGCTTTCAAGGTTGCATGGTGATGTTATGGTTGGCTATGTACACAACCTTTGAAAACACTATTAGTCAAGAATGGAATTCGGTGGTTATGTTTGAGTGGTCTTGAGATGCCTTGGGTGTTAAGGTCATTTTAGTCATTTAATGACAACACATCAACAAGATGTAACTAATATCTTTTAAACAGGGTTGTCTAGTGTTCATTTGATTGTTCTTATTATCTATGTGTAGTTGAATATGGTTGGTTCAAAACCATACTGATTACTTTGCCAAGGATATAATGGGGGTATCCCGAGTCTTCTTGGTAATTCTTAATATCCTCTTAGTGTATCCTTGTCTTAGTTAAGTTCATATCCCCTACCTTGATATCATCCTGGGTACATAGAGAGAGTGTCATTTATACATCGAGCTAAATAAAGGAATCTAAATGCCCTTATGTTTCGATTATTAGACTCTTTGGTAGTTGCGCTCTAGAAACATCCATGTTTATAGAGACATGGTTAGTCATGAGTGATACTTGGGTTTATAATTAGGAATTAGTTGGACATACTCATGGACACCAGCCAATTCTTTAACTCAATCATCAGATGAGATATCATTGTTGGGCTCATTCAGGGTTCTTGAGATGTGGGCATTCTGACTATGTATCGACGTCTCACTTGTAAATGTCAGAGTATGGACTACCTTGGATGAGATACTTGGACTCCATTGATGATTTTGATGTTACCTTGAGCTCATATGAGATGTTTTAGAAGGATTATGATTCTAGTGTGTTGGATCGGGTATACACCTATATTCGTATTGTGGAACGACAACCTAAATGGACATTTTGGCTGGAAAATTCATCGGAAATTGGATATGGGATTCGGTGTATGTGCACAAAGTAAACATGAGGTGCCTTAGAAGAAGGTGTTGTCTTTCGGGTTGTGATACACAAGCTGTCTAAGATGAGCGTTTTTTAGAATAGTCATTCAGGAGTGGCTCAACTTGTTTTCTTTTATTTGGATGAATACAATCGGTGAGGGACTATTTTAATAATGTTGTCAGGTTAAGACGAGGGAAATGTAAATGTCAACAGAGGCATTTAATGGAAAAAATTATGCGGTCAGTTTAATCTTGGTCCATCATAATTGAACCATTTAAATTAAATTAGGATCGTGCTAATTCCTTAGAGGTAATTTAGTTTTCCAAGTTGAGGAAATCACACCGGGAGAATCATTAGAACCCTTAGGGAATGATTTATTAGAAAATTATAACAGTGAGTTATACCATGGCTCAGAATTGGATTTTAAATGGTATAAACATGGTTGTGAGGTATATGGACTCATTTATTAAATAGATGATGATGTGATCATGTCTTTAATTAGATGGTCTCAGGTAAGCTTCATCTTGATGTTCAATTTTGAATTCAATCATTGCCTCAAGTACCTACGGCTTATGTACCATATGCTTATAGTGATGGTTAGAGGTGCGTTTAGCGTTTGGAAATGAAAAATGACCATTTATGTGAAAATTCATGACCTGAGTAGGTAGGTGTTGTTTTTGTTGTTTCCCTAAGGATTCTTGGGGATGAGAAGTTATAATGTGGGGATGTTGTAATGTCTCATGTTTTATACCAGGTGAAATTTCTAGAGGAATTTGAATTTTACCATTTGGTGGATGGGTTGTTTTATAAACCTATATTTGTACTATAAATATGAGAGTTGGAACACTTCAATGTGTTTTTTTTATACTTGGTTTAAGGCATGATAAGTGTCCCAAGTGTTCCATTGAGTTTCAAGAGAGTTCGGGCCCAGAAACTCAAAATTAATATGAAATTAGTAAGAGTGCATAGTTTTTTTAAAACCATGTGGATCACCAGGTATAACTATGAGGATAGGTTTTCTAGTGGGTATATCTTGTAGAAACCATACAGTCCTCCATGAGAAACCATGTGACCTGTCCAGAGAGGTTGAGGGTTTCACATGGTTTAGTCTAACCATGCACACTAAGTTGCATGGTTGTACGATTGTTGCAGACCTTTAGTAGAGGATAAATGCGTGGTTTGTTCATGGTTTCCCATACCATGTGCATGAACTGTGAGAGCCCCATTCATAGGTAGTGGCTCATTCATGTTTGGAACATGTTTTGTCCAACCATGCAGCCAAACCATATGCCTCATTAAAGGGGGTGAAATCCCCATTTTCCCCTCCAGCCTTTTAATTCCTCCCCCTTATTTTCTTCTCCTCTTACCTGTACATATAAGTCCTTCTATGGGAGCTTTCCTCTCCTCTCATAGGCTCATATTCCTCTCCTCTATCTGGAGTCTGATTCAAGTTAACACCCCATGATTTTGTGAAATATTTTTTTCAAATATATTTAATCTTTTCGATATTTTACATTACATGCAGCAGTTTAGATTGTGTTACATGAAAAATAAAGTAAATATTTCATTATATGTAGTACCATATTAATTTTTCACTACACACAATACTAGTTTAGCTTGCATGACACGCAACATTGAGTTCAGCTTACGTTATACGCAAGATTGAGTTTTACCGAACAACAGTATGTTGTTGTTATTATTTGAAGGCGACCGTTATAACCTAACCGTATGAATATTAATAAATAAATTTTAAATATATTGTATAATTATTTCATATCAAAAAACATATTTATAAAAATTTACTTAATTTTTAGAAAATTCTTTATATGTTTCAAAAATATTATTTTCTCAAAAAAATGATTTTTTATTTATTTTTGTACATAATATTAAAATTAATTTTTGAAAATTTTATACAACGAATTTGATAAAATAAAAAACCTTTTTTAATTAATAATATCAAAATTATATTATGATGAATTTTTGGAATTTTTCTGAAAAGTTTAGTTTATTGATGAATAGTGAAAATACTGAATTTTAATTGAAAATTGTCTTTTCGTTTAAATAATTTATAAAGTTAAATTATATTTTAAATTGGTTTTAAAGTATAATTAATTCAATTATACATATATTAATCCAATTTATATCATTTTAATGAATTCCATATTGAATTTTGATATAAAATATTTTAAACATTTAAACAATTTCTCTTTAAAAACTCATGTTCTTGTTGCATCTACGGGATTAATTTTAAATTAAATTCAGAAAATTTTGTTAATTTAATTTGGTAAAATTGAATCCATATTTTTAATCACCATAATTTATATTATCTAATAATTTCAACTTAATTTTTGACCAAAATAATTAATGAAAATAGTTAAAATTAATTACCGTGATTAAGGTAAAAAATGAGTTTATCGGGTGATTAAACTTTAATTTTAAGGGGTATAATGACCTAGAAACATGTCCAAAAACCATTTTATTCCCATATTTAGAACTTATCCCTTCTATTATCTAGTTTTGTTCATTATTGGAGGCACATGAGGTAAAAATTGACCTCCCAATAGTGAATACTTTTGGATATTTACAAGAATGTCACCCATCCTCAATTATAAAAGGGTACTCACTCTCCTCTCTTATTCACACCTAAAAACCCATTTTTTTCAGTGAACCCCTTCCCAAATAACTTTATAAATTACCTTCCCTAATCTTAAAATCCTTATTTTTGTAATAAATTCAACCTAAGAAGGCTTTAGTGCAAACCTAAGAAGGATACCTGAAGAGGTAATGTTCTTTAATGACCGTTTGTATTTTATTTCTTCCTCCACCTCCTTCATTTATTATTTTATCATGATTATATAATAAAATATTTATATTAAATATAATTAGATTTTTTTTTATTATAATTCATGATGTACAACCATCTCCACTTCCACCAAATGGGTTAGGAAATCATCATTTGTGTGTATGGTGAACTACCGCCATGAGAATCGATGTTATTTGTTTCTTCATTAAAAACACTCACGGTTGGAAATAATGATGGTTTTATTATTTTATATAATATATATGATATTTATGATGTTATTTTGATTTTTTAATTTTTATATCACACATACCTTCATGCTTTACATTTTTTGGGAATACGATAACGTTGTTTGTGTGTACGGCGAACTACCGTCTCGCGAAGTGATGTGATTCGTTCATGCTTTAAATGGAAAGTATTAAGGATTATTTTAATGAAAATATGTGATATATATGAAATAAAAATTATTATTTAATGATAATATATCATATAATTTAATTTCTTTCAATCAAACATGGAAATGGAAACAACGTTCATGTGTACGTACGGCCTACCATCTCCATGAATAATGTATTTCATTTTCTATCTGTAAATATTATAGATTACTCTAAAAACATATATACTTAATATATATGATATTTAAATCATTTTTTACATTATGGTTATGATTAAACCATGATTTATGTAAGATAAACAAAAATAACGAGTCAAAAACTTATATGAAAAACAAAGTGGTCATAACCTGAAACGTAACTTTAACATGGAATTGTTAATAAATAGATAATAAAAGGTCATAATAAAATAATATATGGTATGATATATAATAATATGGTTCTTTAATATATTTATAATAAACTTATATTTATTATAAAATAATTTAGAATGTGTGCGAAGAGGGTCAAGACAGGTAAGGGATTTCTATCTCACTTTTATTTTCTGTGAGACAAATACCATATCCACCACATAATTATTTTATGTGGTGTATGTAAAACCCATTAATGTATTATTCTTATTAAAATGTAAATTATATAGATTTACTAATATATTTTATGATTTCTCTTTCATGGAGCTTACGATTCAAATTTACCAAGTGGTAAAGATTATATGTTATAATCTCATCATTTATCAAGATTGTTTATGATTATGTTTACGATGATAAAATTGTATGACCCATATCTCAAGAAACTCATTACTTTTATAATAATATGGTTATCCAAGTTTTTTCCATGTAATAGTAGCAATTTCCACACTTTTTTACTTATGATAATTAAGAAAAAAAATTTAAGAAAATTCAACTTTGTTTCTCTCTCCAGTTGGAAATATGTTTTCTTCAAAAACCATGTTTTATAAAAATGTTTTAAAAAATGTTTTATTATTCTATTATTATGTGTAAAAGACATTTTTTCACATTTTTAACATTCTACCAAATGTTTCTAAAAATAATTTTCTTGACTTTTTCATAACAAGACTCTTTTGACCACTACCGATGGTATAAAAGGAATCTTTGTTTTTATGTATATGTCATTTTACACTGTCATGACCACTCCATTATTTGAAGATTCCTTTATATGTTTTGAATATTTTTTTTAAAGAAAAATATTTTCCACAATATTTTATGAATTTCAATGTTATTTTCAAAGAAAAGGATTTCAAAATGTTTTATATTTCAAAAAGTGTTTTCAAAGTGAAAAGGTTATTTTCTTCAAAAATTATTTTAAATTATTTTTAAAGCTTACATTATAAGTTTTCAAACTTATTTTATAAGAAAATAATTTTCAAAATATTTTATACTTTAAAAAAATCAAAATAAAAAGGATATTTTTCTTAATAAATGTTTTAAATGGTTTTTAAAACATTATTTATAAGTTTTTAAGGTTATTTTCAAAGAAAAGTATTTTAAAAATGTTTTATGTTTTAAATTGTTTTCTAAGTGAAAAGGTTATTTTCCTAAAGAAATGTTTTAAATGATTTTTAAAGCTTAATTTATAAGTTTTCAAGGTTATTTTTAAAGAAAAAAATTACAAAATGTTTTATGTTTTAAACAGTTTTTTCAAAGTGAAAAGGATATCTTTCTTAAGAAATTTTTTATATGATATTTCAAAATTATTTTTCAACTAAGATGAAATCTGTTGAAGTTATGTATGTCTTACTAGGGATATAATCAAAGGGTACCATTCATATTCTCTCTAAATGGTTTGTGTTTTTATGTCATTATTTTTATGAAACCCATTTGTCTTCCATGGGTTATACCATGAAGAAATCCTTATGAAACCCATTTATTTTCACAGGTTATTACATGAACAAATTTTTATGAAACTCACTTATTTTCATGGTTTATTCTTTGATAATATGATTATGAAACCTGCCTCTTTTCCATAGGTTATGATATGATGAATTTTTTATGATATCCATTTTATTTTATGGTTATTATTTAATGAATGTTCATGATCTTGGGGCACACATATGTATGATTTCATTATGTGATAGGTGGGGCCTATATCTCTCTTCAATTAATTGGGTAAAGATTTTTATCTCATGAGATAGACATGACTGAAATGGGGAGTGAGTCTAGTATAGTAAGGGAATTTTTCCACCATGATGGTTTGGGGAGTGAACTCATTCCACTATAAGGAAAGGGTTTCCATTGGTGATGGAGAAGTTTCTCACCCAGAAGTTATATCCCCCATTAAGTGCCCTAATAAGTTTGGGTATTAATCCTTGACTACTAAGGGAATGATTATATATGCTTACGTTTTTTCCACAATTCCATATCTTACGCCTATGTTATGTTCTCATGGATTATGCTCTTTTATTCCATTATAATTAATGTCTTATAAATTGTCAATATTTATGTCATGACTTTTGATTATGATTGATGATAGGTTGGGTATAAACTTTGTAAGTTGTGTTCATTATCACATACCCTTATGCTTATCTTATTCCTTCATATGATCATAGATTAATATCTATTATGTTTACCCTTACTGGGTATATAAGCTCACTCTTTATTATGTTTCTTTTCCCCAGGTTATGAAGAAAGGTTTTTTGTAGGGTATGTCTATGAAAAGTGAGAAATGGAAAGATCTTCATGGGAAACATTAAAGATCATTTTCCAGATTAGAATATTGTGTTCCAAGTTTCCAATGGTAGTAAACTATTATGGTCCTCAGGAATGTGTTTGTGTAATGTAATGAATATTCATCTAAAAAGATGTAATGTTCATGAATGATAAGCCCATATTTCTATATCAATAACTATTGGTCTTGTTGAATTCTTATCCTTAAGAGCTTCGATCCTTTATCTCCTTTCTCCATTTATCTTGTTATCATTGGATTTGTTTTTGTGTGAGCTAATTCACCCTATTTTCATAGTGTTTGTCTATTTATTCATTTTCTCTCATTATGGCTCAAATCAAATCCTGATAATGGATGAGTGGACCATCATAAGCACGAGGTAGGTGGTCTATATTTTTTCCCCTTAAGGTTATGTTGTTATATAATATTGTCCTTGTGTCACCGAAGGACTTTTCTGTGTGTTGCCTCTAAAATGTATAATACCTTAGAATGAATCCATAGACCATGACCTTGGTATTATTTAGCCCCTATAGCATGGTTGAAGGTGATTTCATCAACCCGAACCACCCTTCTGGGTGATTTAAATTAAATTCCCTTATTATTCATTATCTACCTTATGTAGGGGGCACACCTTTGGGTGTGCTATTTGATTTACATACAATAAAAATCCATTTTTTACCCTAAACCACCTTTTTAAGTTGGTTTCTTTATTCCTTTTGGAAATTGAATAAATTAAATTGAATGTAATGGTATAATGATCAAACTACCAATTTCTTATAAAACTGCCTTTGAGGTGTGTTGTCTTCTAAATCAAAAAGTAATTAATTGATACAAATGTAACTGGTTGGTTTAAGTTATGGTATGGGTGCTCCCATGACCTCCTTGATATTATTAAATGAGATGGTCTATTTTGTAGTTGAATTACGATGGTATGGGATGTACCATTGGCCTTGTATTATATTATGGCATGTTACGGACATGAAAAACTTAAACACTTGAATTTAAATGTTTAAATGAGTTATGTTAAGAATTGGGAGATACTTGTATTCCCACATAGTAATTCCTTGGACTTTCTCATAGGCTGATTGAGCTTATGACACCCTTGACCGATACTTGGTTCTTTAGTGGAGTACCTTGGATGGGATCAGTGGGAAATGTTGCAACGTCATGCCACGGGTGATACTCAACCCCCTGTGTGGTATACCATGAACAAGCTAAGAGGGTTGTACTTTTTTTCTACACCTTGAGTGATATTAGGTTTCTTAATATGAAATACCTTGGATGGACTCAAATGTTGCTTAATGTATTGCACGCCTTGAGCAATACTTGGATTCCCATGTGGTAATTTCTTGGACCAACTCATAGGTTGGTTGAGATTATCTTTTTGATGAGAGATACTTGGTTCCCTAGTGGACTAATTTGGAAAATATTGATGTGTGATGTTGTCATGACATGTCATGAGTGATAATCAATCCCCTATGTGGTGTATCAGGGATGGGCTCATAGGTTTCTTGATTTATGTTACTCCTTGAGTGATACTCGGGTTCCTATTTATGGAATGCCTTGGAAAGGCTCATTGGATGGATTTTTTATATCATGCATGTTTAATATTATATTTGACTAATGGTTCCCATTTTTTTTATGCTTAGTATACTCACTTATGGACGCCTGGGATTTTAGAAATGGGTCCTAGGACCTTATCACTAATATTATTATTATCATGATTGTCACTTGTACGACTATGTGGATACCTTGTATACTCATTGGTGCATGTATATATATGAATATATCTATTGATATATATGCTTATATATACATGTGGGCATGTTCAGAGAAATTCCGGCCTATGTCGAAGCAGGTATTGTCAGTAGGGTGTCCAATGGGAAACCTGGTCCGACATGTTTTATTTTAATTATACTATATCACTGCCTCATTTTATTTTGATATACCTGTACACTAATTTATTTTATATACACAGACTGGATTATGGTTTAGACAACTTTTTTGGTGACCTACTATGTATATTTCACACCCTGTTTGGGCCTCCATTGCACCGGGGTACCCAAATAGGATTCATGATTGTAGATTTATGGATTTATTGTTTGTGTTGTTCATTGTACATGGGATCTTAGGAGCACAGGACTAAGACGGAGCTCATTATGCTCGTGGAGATATCCCTTGTATATTTTATTCATTTTGTTATATGGCTACTATATTGTATCGCATGTAGTATGTTACTGCTTATTTATTTTATCATCATCTTGATATGAATGCATGGTTATATATTTTTCATTGGCCAATTTATTAGTTATTATTATCTTCTGATAATTCATCCTTGATTTAGCTACTTCCATTATTGATTCATTTATATCATATCGTTGGGATTCTCTGATCATGAGGGTATAGTCTCCCCATTGTACCATCATTAGACCCTCATTGCTTATAGTGACCCAGCCTTTTTTTACATTACTATTACATCATTTTAAAGATAAACAACATAATTATATTACACATAGAGGATTCAAAGGTTTAGTGTCTTGGGAAAACTAGGACCATACATAGCAATTACAACATCAAGCATAAACATTTATTTAATTCTTCTTTCTCTAACTCCTTATTGGCACTTGACCTCTCCTTAGTAAATGTAGTCACCTAAGGATATACATCAAAAGGGGTGAGCTAAAATCCCAGTAAGATGATAGATAAGAACAATATAGCATGGGGTGAACATAATCATAACATCAAAAAAAGATCATGAACATGAGAGGAATCATAAATAAAAGACTTGAAATGTGGAAATGTATAAAAATGAAACATCATGTCTTAGTGGTTAACTACCACACATACTTGTGAACAAAGCAAGAATCTTGTTCACACATAATTTTACATTAACTCGTGAGATTCATCGCTTTAACCAATTCATTGGAGTGCTGTATAATTCTGGGTGCACCCGTCACATTGAAACATTCATATTGGGCTATATAATTCTGGGCGCACCCGTCACATCATAACATTATCATTTATCATGCATGCCACAATGAACATATATCAAAAATGAACATAATTAACCCATGAAAAGGAATGGGTTTCATCTCATAAGAACACATCCATAAACATTGGGTTCCCAAAAGAAAGAGGTAATAACATACATGTTACAAGAACCGTCAACCGTGAGTGAGAAGTAAAAGGTGAGTTCTTAAAAGAAGAGTTCTTTTGGAAAAAAAAATTGACAAAAACACCAATGGTAAACATGTATATCCCATATTAACACCTCACGAACAAAGTTTTCTTTTATAAAATAAAAGGAAGAGGGAAAGGGGTTTGGATGGTCTAATATTCCATTAGTATCATAACATTTCAGTATATATATAATACTGGAGTTACCATACCATGTGGATGAATATAGGTGGGGAGAGAATAAGAAAAGAACTTGAAATTGAAAAAAAAAATTAAAGGAAAGAGGAAGAGAAATTACCTCTTGAACCCTTCTCTTGAGATCCTCCTTAAGAGACTGAGGCATAGTCTTTTGATGAGACTAGAAGCTCTTGGAAGTGCGGGAGGGTCTAGGGAAGATGCTTGGGAAGATTTTAGACAAGGCTTGAAGCTTGAGAGGTGTGAGGAAATGAGGGTGTGAAGGGTGGTATTTATAGTGTAGGGGAGTGGGGTTTTCTCAATATAAAATTCATTAGTTTATTATTTCCCCAAAATATAAGAAAAAACATTTTATTTTAAATTAATTAATTAATTATGATTAATTATTTATGACTTACAAAAATACCAAAATGTTTACTATGGTCAAATTGTCACTTTCTAAGATGCCTAAATTTTATTTAATTATTCATGGGTAAGGTTACTCTTATTTTGGACGATTTACTATTCATAAGGGTCATACTACTATTCATAAGGGAATGTTACTATTCACCAAAAATTAAGTTTTTCTTATTGGACCCCAAATAACATATTGATTGCAACCGTGTATGTCAGATTTTCAAAATTCCAAACACAGAAGTGAAAAACTTATGTTTAAAGGTCACTTAGAACTTAGTAGTTCATTATGTTGTGTTTTCATGTGATTTTATGACATATTTATAGGAAGGGAATTTCCATTTAAAAACTTTGGGTCGTTACATTCTTCCCCCTTATGAAATTTCACCCTCGAAATTTAATTTTACAAAAATATGTGAGGGTACTTCTCCTTCATCGCCTCCTATAGTTCCCAAGTAGCTTCTTCAAACTTATGGTTCCTCCACAACACTTTGACAAGGTGAGTTGTCTTGTTGTGTATAATATTATCTCATAAGAGAGATCATCTTCTAGTTGTACCATCTTAGATTTTAGTACATGTTAGGGGTCTGGTATGTACTTCCTCAGGAGTGATACGTGAAACACATCATGAACTTGAGCCATATTTTGTGGAAGTGCAAGAAGATAGGCCACGGCTCTTATGCAGTCAAGGATTTAAAAGGGGCCAATGTACCTTGGGCTTAGCTTCCCTTTATTTCCAAATCGCATGACTCTCTTACATGGTGATATTAGAAGGAAGACTTTATCTCCAACATTGAACTCCAAGTCCCTTCGACGGTTGTCAACATAGCTCTTTTTCCAACTCTGAGTAGCTTTGATGTGTTTCTGGATGACTTGAACCTTCTCCGTCATCTCTTGCACAAGATAGAGTCCAAGTATCTTTCTTTCTCCAACTTCTTCCCAACAAGTTGGAGTTCTACATCGATTTCCATACAGAGCTTCATATTGATCCATCTGAATACTCAAGTGGAAGATATTATTGTATGAGAACTCAACCAATGGAATATGTTGATCTCATCCACCTTTGAATTCTAGAGAGCAGGGTCTTAGCATATCTTCAAGCGTCTGAATAGTCCTTTCATATTGTCCATCGGTTTAGGGGTGATAGGCCGTGATGAATTTTAATTTAGTACTCAAAGCATGTTGAAGGCTCCTCCAAAATTTAGATGTGAACCTTGGATCACGGTCAGAGACA
Organism: Viscum album; assembly: GCA_963277665.1. Classification (NCBI taxonomy): domain Eukaryota; kingdom Viridiplantae; phylum Streptophyta; class Magnoliopsida; order Santalales; family Viscaceae; genus Viscum; species Viscum album. The sequence continues at coordinate 1,305,492,548 of OY728127.1, forward strand.
ATCGAGAGTGGAACTCCATGCAGTCTCACCACTTTCTTCACATATAACTTTGCAAGTTGTTCAAGCAATAGGTCTTCCCAAATAGTGATAAAATGGGCAGTCTTGGTGAGTCGGTCAACCACAACCCATATCGCATTATTTCCAATCAACATCTTTATGAGACCCATGACAAAGTCTATAGTAACATTCTCCCATTTCCACATGGGTATCGGCAATGGTTGCATCATCCCTTTGAACTTTTGTCGCTCTACTTTAACATGCTGACATACCAAGAACCTTGAGATATATTCCACGATCTCCTTTTTCATGTTATCCCACCAGAAGTTTTTTCAAAGATCACGGTACATCTTGGTACTCCCAGGATGGATAGAGAATGTTGAGCTATGTGAATTGTCCAATAGCTCCTTCTTTACCTTGGATAATGAAGGCACAAAAAGCCACGTTCCAAACTGAATCACCCCATCATCATCGATATGGAAATCCTACAGCTTCCCTTCATTTACTGTATTCATCCTATTTTGTATCTCCACATCATCCCTTTGTGCTTCCTTAATCTTCTCTTGGATGGATGGTTGCACAATCATTTGGTAAAGGTAGGATTTATCCCTTGCCCTTATGATTTCTAAATCCATCCTTTGAATATCCAAGAAGATAGGGTCTTTCTCAATTCGTAACATGGATAGAGTAGTAGGTTATTTTCTACTTAGAGCATCAGCTACCTTGTTTTCCTTTCCAGGATGATAGTGAATAGATCAATAGTAATCCTTGATTAGCTCTAACCATCTCCTTTGACGCATGTTGAGCTCATTTTGTGTGAATATATACTTTAGGATCTTGTGGTCAGTGTATATGTCATGCTTCTCACTATAAAGGTAGTGCCGCCAGATTTTCAAGGTAAAAATCACGGCTGCGGCCTCTAGATCATTCTTTGGGTAGTTTTTCTCATGTATCTTCAACTGTCGTGAGGCATAGGCTATCACATTTTCATTTTTCATGAGTACACAACCCAATCCTTTCTTTGAAGCATCATTGTATATCACAAAACTTTCTCCACTTTTCGGTAATGTGAGTATAGGTGCAGTGATCAGCCTTCTCTTTAGATCCTTAAAGCATCCCTCACATTCTTCCTTCTAAACATACTTTACCCCTTTCCTTGTTAACTTAGTTAGCAGGCTTGACAATCGTGAGAAGTTTCTCACAAAACATCGGTAGTACCCAGCTAATCCGAGAAAACTACGGATTTGTGTGACACTAGAGGGCCTGGGCCATTCCTCAATCACCTTTGTTTTTGAAGGGTCCACATAAATTCCCTCACTTGTGATCACATGTCCCAATAACGTGACTTGCTTCATCCAAAAGTCACACTTACTAAACTTGGCGTATAACTTCTCCTTTCTCAATGTCGCCAACACAAGTCTTAAATATTCTTCATGTTCATCCTTTATCTTGGATTAGATGAGAATGTCATCAATAAACACTACCAAAAATTTGTCGAGGTAATGTCTAAAGACTTTATTCATCAAATCCATGAAGATTGCAGGAGAATTAGTAAGTCTGAAGGTCATCACCAGAAACTCATAGTGCCCATACCTTGTATGGAAGGTAGTCTTCTGAATATATTATTTCTTCACCTTTAGATGATGATATATAGAACGAAGATCCACCTTTGAGAAGTATTGAGATCCTCTTAACTGATCAAACAAGTCGTCAATCCTTGTAAGAGGATACTTGTTCTTTATTGTGATCTTGTTGAGTTCCCGATAATTGATACATAGTCTCATTGTTCCATCCTTCTTCTTCATAAAGAGCACTGGCACACCCCAAGGTGATGCACTAGGGCATATGAACCCTTTGTCCAAATGCTCTTGCCGCTACTTCTTTAACTCCTCCAGTTTGATAGGATCCATCCTATAGGGACACTTTGAGATAGGAGTAGCTCCGGTATGAGTTCTATTAAGAACTATACCTCACGATCTGGGGGAATTTCGGGTAACTCTTTGGGAAATACATCATTGTATTCCCTCATGATGGGAATTTCCTCAAGGTTGGCACTTTCCTTTGACTAAACCATTTGGGTGTGGTATGCTTCTTCATAGGGAATCAATACCCACACCATTGAAGGGTTTTTCAAAGGAGATTAATGATCTTCCTTGCATTTGTAGAGAAGCATGGGAAGGTTTGGAATAAGAAAAGATATTTCCTTTTCCTGACAGTTGATATGTGCTCTATATAATGAGAGTCAATCCATTCCCATTATAGCGTCGAATTCCACCAAGGTAAGTATTACGAGATTCGCTAGAAGAATCTTCCCACATACACCAACAGGAGAAGAGTCAAACACTTGTGTTTCCATAATTTCACCACTTTGTGTTTTTACAGATATCTCTACTTCAAGGTTTCGGGGATTCAATTCTATAGTTCTATCAAACTTTCAAGATATAAAGGAATGCATGGAACCAGAATCAAATAAGACTTTTTCCATTCTTGAGTGAATAGTAAGTGTACCTTGTACGACTTCATTATCTTTCTCAACTTCTGAAGTAGTGATGGCATAATTCTTCCCTTGTTCCTTTGTATTTGGTGGCTACTGACTCTGATTACCCTCAAGAACTCGAGGTTTAGTGTACGGGCTTGCGTAGTTCCCTAGCTCCCTACAGTTGTAGCATTGAACCATGGGTGGTTCTCTCCTTTCTTCAGCTACATTCTCCTTCCTTCTCATGTCTTTTCGAAACTCTTGAGTATGGTTTCCTTCTTTCCCACACATGAATCATTTCCTCTTCCCTTTAAGGTAGTTCCCATGGTGAAACTTCACACATTTTTGGCATGTGGGTCGTTGAGTTTTCTTCCCACCTTTGTCCTTAGATCCTCCATCTTGAAGATCCGTCTTTTTTTTCTTATCACCATATCCATGGGAACATTCTCCAAAATCCATCTATACTTTGAGAGAACATTGAACAACTTCTTCATAACTCCCAAAGTCTTGAATTTAAAGATCCTTTCGAAGGTTTGGTTTTAATCCACTAAAGAATCTATCAATTTTTCTATCATTGTTGATAACAAAACCCAAAGAGTACCTTGAAAGCCTTTTGAAATTCGCTTCATAGGTTGTGATAGATTCTCCTTATTTTTTCTTAAGCTCTATGAATTCTCTCTCCATCTTCGTGCGAAGAGTTATTGGGAAATACTTGTTAAGAAACATTATCTTAAAGTATTCCCATTCCATCCCTTCAATTTCCTACCTTGGCTTGGTGTTATTAATCAAAGCCCACCATTGATCGGCATATCCATCTAGATGATAAATGGCTAGTGTCACCTTCTTCATCTCATAACAATGAAGCATAGAAAATATATTCACCATGGAGTTTACCCACTGTTCTGAAACTAGTGGATCGGAAGATCCACTAAACGTCGGTGGTCGTTGTCGCATAAAACATTTGATAGCCAGTTGATCCCTCTTTGGTGAAGGAGGAAATTCTCCATTATTATGGTTATTGTTCATAACATGAGATAGTTGGGTAATCATCTCCATGAAGTTTTTAACTCCACCTCCCAAATCATTGGGGAAGTTTTTCGGGCAATCATTGCATTGTCCCTCACATGATTTGTTGGTCTGGTTTCTCTTGGTTCCCACCATTTTCTAAAATATAAAAGGTTATAAAAAACATAAGTCAACAAAACATGAATAACTTATTAATTTAAACAATTTATACCAAAAACATAACATATGGGTCCCTATGTAAATATTCCTGTGTGCATATTTGTACTTAGTCTCATGCTAGAGGTTTTCTCTAGGGTTCACCAATCCTAATTCCCAAATTAACTAAACCTTTCCTCTGATACCAACTATAGCAACACAGGATTTTTTTACATTACTATTACATCATTTTAAATATAAAAAACATAATAGTATTACACATATAGTATCCAAAGATTTAGTGTCTTGGGAAAACTAGGACCATACATAACAATTACAACATCAAGCATAAACATTTATTTAATTCTTCCTTCTCTAGCTCCTCATTGGCACTTGACCTCTCCTTAGTACATGTAATCACCTGAGGATATACATAAAAAGGGGTGATCTAAAATCCCAGTAAGAGGATAGATAAGAACAATATAGAATGGGGTGATTATAATAATAACATAGGAAAAAGATCATGAACATGAGAGGAATCATAAATAAAAGACTTGAAATGTGGCAATGCATAAAAATGAAACATCATGTCTTAGTGGTTAACTACCACACATACTTTTGAACAAATATAGAATCTTTTTCACACATTATTTCACATTAACTCATGAGATTCATCACTTTACCCAATGCATTGAAGCATTGTATAATTCCAGGCGCACCCGTCACATTGAAACATTCATATTGCGCTATATAATTCTGGGTGCACCCGTCACATCATAACATTATCATTTATCATGCATGACAAAATGAACATATATCAAAAATGAACATAATTAACCCATGAAAAGGAATGGGTTTCATCTCATAAGAAATCATTCATAAGCATTGGGTTCCCAAAAGAAATAGGTAATAACATACGTGTTACAAGAACCGTCAACGTTGAGTGAGAAGTAAAAGGTGAGTTCTTAAAAGAAAAGTTCTTTTGGAAAAAATTTTGTTTGAAAAAAACACCAATGGTAAACATGTATATCCTAGAAAAGGAAATAAAATGATGAATAGATTATTTTTAAGGAGTAACCATATTAAAAATGGAGTGAAAGAGGGAGAACCCGAAGGATGAAATTGGGTTTGAGAATTTCCCCTTAGCTTGTATCCAATCGCTTCCTTCTCTTTAGTGTCCTCTATAATGACATTATATTCATTAATTAGAAATTACAGAACCTTTTATACATTAAAAGGGTTCATTTTGGTTTCATTTTGTTATTTTATGGTCCTTTTGATGAGTTATAGGGTTTAAAAATATTGTTTGGGAATGTTCGTTTTTATGGTTTTCTTGAGTGGTTCACTTTTATTCTTAAATGAAAGTTCGTGTAGAACATGGATAAACATAAAGAAATGATATTTCATGTTATTAATTATATTAAAGAAGTTTAAATGGTCTTATAATGAATTATATTATATACCATGTGGATAAATCATTAGATAATAATTAAATGATGATTGTTTTGGTTAATTTGGGCAGTTTTTTGACCACAACGAACTTGTTTTGTTTAATCATTTAGTAATATGTGCATAATTTAGTTCCAAAACTTTAAATAGTAAATAATACATATAACATATTCTATTTCAACCATATAAATGGTTTCATGACCAGAAGTGAATGTAGAAATGGAAAAAGAAAACATGTCGTTCTTGAAGGTGATAGATTAACACATCATGAGCAACGTTTTATTTTATAAAATAAAAGGAAGAGGGAAAGGGGTTGGGATGGTCTAATATGCCATTAGTATCATAACATTATAGTATATGTATAATACTGGAGTTACCATACCATGTGGATGAATATAGGTGGGGAGAGAATAAGAAAATAACTTGAAATTGAAAAAAAAACTAAAGGAAAGAGGAAGAGAAATTACCTCTTGAATCCTTCTCTTGAGATCCTCCTTAAGAGACCGAGGCTTGGTCTTTTGATGAGACCAGAAGCTCTTGGAAGTGGGGGATGGTCTAGGGAAGATGTTTGGGCAGATTTTATACAAGGATTGAAGCTTGATATGGGTGAGGAAATGAGGGTGTGAAGGGTGGTATTTATAGTGGAGGGGAGAGGGGTTTTCTCAATATAAAATTCATTAGTTTATTATTTCCCCACAATACAAGGAATAGTGAGTCTTACATGAACAGAAATAGTAAAGAGGGCATGTGAGTTTGATATTTGAGTGCTTACATCACTTTTGATGTCATGAATAGTGATTTTAAGTTATAATGTATTTATACGGTAAATTAATGTATTTTACTATTCACCAAAAATTCAAGTATTTCAGAAAAATATCAAAAATTATATCCAACCATTTTTTGACATGTAGAATCCAAAAATGAAGTCCATTTTTCAAAAATAATCTTCTAAATATGATTAATTTAATATTTAATTAAAATCATAATTTACTTGAAAAATACAGTTTTAAAATTAAAACTGATTTTATAACGCTTTCAAAAATTACGTAGGGTCTTATAAAATTATTTAAAAACTAGAAGACATAGATTTGTTAATTTATTAACACATTTTATGAAAAAACATTTTATTTTAAATTAATTAATTAATTATAATTAATTATTTATGACTTATAAAAATACCAAAACGTTTACTATGGTCAAATTGTCACTTTCTAAGATGCCTAAATTTTATTTAATTATTCATGGGTAAGGTTAATCTTATTTGGGAAGATTTACTATTCATAAGGGTCGTACTACTATTCATAAGGGTAGGTTACTATTCATCAAAAATTATTTTTTTCTTATTGGACCCCAAATAACATACTGATTGCAACCGTGTATGTGAGATTTTCAAAATTCCAAACACAGAAGTGAAAAAATTATGTTTAAAGGTCACTTAGAACTTAGTAGTTCATTATGTTGTGTTTTCATGTGATTTTATGACATATTTATAAGAAGGGGATTTCCATTGAAAAACTTTGGGTTGTTACACTGCTAGTCTGAAGCCTCTAGCATGCAGGGAGGCATACTTGAGGCCATGTGACCGACCGGCTCGGGGCACCATTTCAGTGGCTCCTAGATTGGGACATTACACATTAAATGCACATCACATGGTTAATATACATGGTTTTTCAAATTGTGTGCCAACTGTGTGGTGTTACTGTCTAAATTCCACACCCTTGCATGGTTGGATCGCACGATTTAACAAAATGTTCACTAGTCGTGCTTCTCCCACTTACTCCATCTGTATGGTTTCCACTAGAATGCACACGATTTGAAAAAACCAAGTTCCAACCGTGCGTCTTTCAAGTGACTCCTAGTATCACCCTACATGGTTTCCTAGAGATAGTTTAAGGTTTCTACTAACTGTTCTCAAACCATGCACCCTTCAAAACACTTCCAAAACACTTCAAAACTATCCAGAGACTCCTAAAACACAACCCAAGTATTATATAAGCTCAAAATACATAATAAAAGGGTAAAGTACCTAAAACCGATGGTGTTACATTTTCCCCACCATTGTAATTTCCTTCATCAGAAAGTGGGAGATTGGTGTTGCTTTAGAAGACCTCAGGACACTACTCCAGAATTTCCTTCTCACATTATTAAATCTCTTAATGAATTTGACCATGCTTCCATAAAACCCATAATAAACTAATACTTTTCCCATGAAAGATCTTCTCTTTCCTATCCACAATCTTTATCAATACATGAATCAATGTATCATCTAGTTCAAGATCAACATGGTACCATCAAATCACATGGTTAGGATTAGGCTAGTACTTCTTTAATTGAGATACATGAAACACATTGTGTACAGAAATAAACTTTGACAGTGAATCAAATCGATAAGCCACATCACCTACTCATTAAAGTATCTCAAAAGGTAAAATGTACCAAGGATACAACTTTTATTACTTACCAAACCGAAGATGCTCTATCCTTGGATGGATTCTCAAGAAAACATGATCACTCACATCAAACGATAATGGTTAATGACGATTATCCGCATATGATTTATAAAGACTCTAATCCATCTCCATTATCTTTATGATCATTTGTATCTTATTCATCATATCTTTCATAAGGATAGGTCTAATAAGTGAAGTATCACCTATTTCTACCCAAAAAAGTGGAGAACAACATGGGATCTTGTACAAAGATTTGAAAGGATTCATATGTATCAAGGCATAATAATTGGTATTGTATGATAACTCCATTAATGGTATATGATCCTCTCATGATCATCCAAAATCCATCAAAAAATCTCTAAGCATGTATTCCAATGTTTGGATTGTCTATTCATATTTTCCATTTGTTTGAGTATGATAAGTTATGCTCACGGTCAAATTGGTTATACAAGCTTTCTATAAGGACTTCCAAAACCATGATATAAACCTGGGGTCCCAGTCAGGCACAATTGAAACTAGTACATCATGTAACTTTACAACTTCTCATATGTAGATCTTTGACAAGTCTTCCACCTTATTGGATTCACAAATTGGGATGAAGTGATCTGACTTCATGAGCCAATCCACAATCACCCATATGTAATCGTGTTTCAAGAATGTTTTTTCCAGAACTAGGAAAAAATTCATCTATTTGTTCCCATTTCCATATAGTAATAGGTAAAGAATGAAACATGCCAACTGGTTATTAGTCCTCTGCCTTGATCAGTTGATAGGTGAGGCATCTCGAGACAAACTATACCACTTTCCCCTTCATGTCAACCCACCAAAATTTTTCTCTTAGCACCTTATACATATTTTTAATATTATGATGAACAACCCATATTGAATGGTGGTAGGAATTGAGAATTTGTTCCCAATAAGTTTTGGGAGCCACAATCTGATCTCTAAAATATAGCACAGATCTCCCATATAGAATACATCCCACAATAGTCACCCCACTGTTGAATTTTTACATCATGGTTAGACATTCAGGATCAGATGTTTGAGTATCTTTAACTTGCTCAATCAAATTAGGAACAAGATAAACAAGAAAGAAAATCATAGCATCACCTTTCTCAATACAATTTAGATACATATTGGTTATGAAATACATTATCATCCATTGATCTGAATCCCCTTTAGCCAACTGATTATATGACTTCCTACTTAATACATCAGTTACAGAATTACCTTTACCTGGTGTATACATCAATTCAAAGTCAAATATCTATAGATATTCTATCCATCATTGTAGTATTAGATTCAAATCACTTTTTAAGAAAATGTGTTTCAAGCTCTTATGATCTATGAAAACTATGAATTTCTCACCAAGAAGGTAATGGAACCAAGTCTTCAAATCATGGACTACATAAAATAATTCAAAATCATGTATCAAGTAATTCTTCTCATACACCTGTAACTATCATAATCCATAAGCTACAGCATGATCTCTCTACATGATAACACATCCCAACTCATAACTAGATGCATCTCAATAGACCATATAACCTTGACCTGACTCTGGAAATGTAAGGATGGGTGATGATGTAAGTTCAACCTTAAGCTCTTAGAATGATTTTTGGTACTCATTGCTTTATTTTAAAGGAACACATTTCCTTGTCAAATCTTATATCGATGGGGAAAGTCATGAAAAATCACAAAGTATCGGTAATGTCCTGCTAATCCAAGGAAAGTGTGTCTCTCAAACACACTCTTTGGTGGTTTCCAATATATAATGGCTTCTATCTTTCCAGAATCTACATAAACTCCTCTTTTAGAGAAGACGTGACCAAGGAAACATACCAATTGTATCCAAAAATCATGCTTTAAAATCTTAACATAAAGGTGATTTTCTCACTAGATACCCAACACTATATCCAATTGTTACTCATGATTGGCCTTAGTCCTAGAATACACCAGAATATCATCAACGAACACTGCTATAAAGGAGTCAAGATACCTTTGAAAGATCCAATTCATCAATTCCATAAACACTACTGGTGCATTCGTAATACCAAATGGCATAACCACATATTCATAATGACCATAATGGATCCTAAAGGTTGTCTTTGTAACATCCCAGGTAATTATAGAATAAGACTTTTTTATACTTATTAATATTTATGAATTATATTTTACCTTAAATGGACTCTATTCTTGATATCGTACCCGACACGCAACAATGGGTTTCTCCAAAATCTTCCATTGCACACAAGACTGATTTATACTGAAAAATAATATATTATTAATATTATTATATTAAGTTGTAATTATCACATATCCATTAGAATAAGGAATGAATGATATTAACTAAATTATGAAAATAGGGTTTACACATGTTTATATAATTATTCATTAGTTAGAAAATTAATTAGAAATGAAAATAAAAACTAATTGAATATAAAGGATGTGTTTTTCTAATAAAGTAATTTAATTGCAAATAAGAGCATTCATAAAATAATAAAATCACCCTTGATGGATTTTATTAATGAAATATATGTGTAATATATTAAATGTAATGTTTAAAATTCATATTATATGTTTTCTAAACATGATATAAGAACAAATTCAATTATTCAGATAAAATAAGTATTTTTTTTAAATGCAGTTTTACCGTTGTTTGATGAAGAACCCATTTTAAATTTGGTTTTTTGTACTTTTATATATTAAATTTGACAAAATAAACTTATTATTTGAAATAGGGGCCTCAAATTTTAATTTGGTTAAATTTTTGGTATTTTTCTAATTAAATTCATATTATAATGAATTTTGAAAAATACTGCATTTTTAATTCAAATTTCATTTTTTCTAATTTATATATATTGTTAGATTATCCTTTTAAATGGTTTAAGGGTATAATTAGGTGAATTTTTTATCATTTAATCCAATTTAGTTCATTGAACACTTTTTTAAATTTAAATTAAATAGAAAAACTATGTGAACCTTTGAACGTTTTACTTTAAAAACTCATTTTCTCATTTCGTCAACGGGATTAATTTTTAATTAATTTATTCCAATTATGTGTTTTGAATTTAAAAAAATGGATTCCATATTTAGAATCAGAAGTTCCAAATTATGTAAATAGGTTTCTTTTATTTTTTGGACATTATGAATAGTAATTTTAGTAATTATTTTTATTACCACTGATAAAAGGTAAATTGGGTAATTAAAGATAAAAATAATATTATAATAATATAAAACTACCCCAACACTTGTACTAATTTAATTTTATGGGTTTGTTCCAAAAATTAGAATCCTTGGGTTGATTTTAGGACCACTTGGATGACTTTAATTCATTTATAATATTATATTCAATGAATAGTCATTTTTGTTACACTTTTGTTTTTAAAAAGTAAAGTATTTTAATATGAAGTTATACAGGGGATATCTTAAACTATAAATATTCTTTGGAAAGCTAAAATGATTAACTAAATCATGTTAATTTATTTATAATTTTATGAATTAAATCATTAAATTTAATTGCAACATAAAGATGATACAGTAATAGATTTATTAAAGAAAAAACAAATAAATGATATTAATAATATTAAAATAAATATAATTTGATATATTTGATATCATCCATGAATTTTATGGATTATTATGACATTTTAGTATTGAGTTAATATAGTTTTTTAAAAGGAATCAAGTTTTTATTATTTTTTAAAAAATTCAAATAATGAATAGTGTCAAAATTGACATAATTCATAACTTAAAATATAAAATATATAATTAAATGATATAAAATTTATAAAAATAAAATATTCAACCAAAAAATTTATATAAGTCCAAAAATTTCATAATGACTCATTCATTAGTCATTTGGCATGATTTGGTAATTATTTTAACACTCAAGGTGTAACTTACTTGATAAAACGCTAAGAATTAAAAAGGATAAAACAAAAATATAAGGATTAAAAAATATCCAAAACTTGTATAATTTTAATTGTATGATTATAATTTGATCCAAAATCATCCTATATTAGAAATAAATTGGTTTGGGACCATTTTTAATTGAAATTGAATTTATATTAATTTAATACTTTTAATAATTCCAAGGGTGCCCCTCCCCTCTCCTATAAAAAGGCACCCATTCCTCTCTATTACTCACACTTCCAAAACCTTTTGGTTCAACCAATATCTTCCCAAAACCCTTCCTATAATCCCTCCCCACATTAATGAAGCCTTATTTTAGGCATAAACACTCCTTATAGGTGTTAAGTTGTTAAGAAAGGTACTCATCCAAAGGAAAGGTAATGTTTTTATTTAAGTATTTCTATTTTATTTCTTCTTAAACATCCTTAAAACCTTATTCTTCCAAGATGAAATAATAACTCCAGTATCCTCAATATAATAAGATTCTATTATGTTAATATCATAACCTAATCCATCTCCACTTCCATTAAATGGGAAAGGAATTAATCATTCGTGCGTACGTGTAAACTATCACCTCCACGAACCGATATAATTCATTTTACATAATCGTCTCCCATGAGTGGTTATAAAGATGTAATTAATTTACATATTTGATATTAATTACATATTAATCATTATATGATAATAATATATCAATTATGTTCTTACTTTCCATGTGCAAAAAAAAGATAACATTGTTTGTGCGTATGTGTGAACTATCACCTCCACGAAGCAATGTGGCTCATTTTTATTCATTATATAAATTATATGATATATATATATAATATTAATATGATATTAATGATGTTATGATAAATTTTTAAACATAATATAATACTTACCTTCTTTCCATAATGATCAATGAAAAATGGAAAACGTTACTAATGCGTACGTACGACTTACCGTCTCCATGAATTTAACATTGTTCATTTTTCATAGCAACACTTAATAGTTTGATTTAAAAGTATAATTGATGTAAAAAATGATAATAATGTCATGAATATTATTCTGGAGATGAAGGACTTATGACCACATGGATTATTTACATCGTACAATGTTCATTTTCGACTAAAGTACTGAATATCAACAAAACGTTTGACATAAACTCAAATAATTAACTAATTATTATAACATGTTAATTAATAAAATAAAAGGGATAATAAAAATTAAAAGTTTCTAAAGAAAGTATAAATTAACCTAAGTTTATTATTCAGGAAGAACAAGGAACATACGTGATGAATCGAACTCGAGATAAGGGACTTCGTCTCAATCTCCTTTCATTGAGATGTTTCTTGATAATATTCACCTTTATTCTTTTATAAAGTGTATATACAACCACTATGACATTTCATATCCATATTTTATCTATAATAATGTTATTTAATATTTTGTTAAATATATTAATTCATGTAGATTAATATTTAAATGTTCAAAGTGGTATGAAACACCTTGAATGTTTAAAGATTTAATTATCATATGTTTTTCTTCATGATATTAATTTACATATTTATTTATATGAATATAAAAGGATTATACATGAAATCTTAAGCCTATATTTAATTTCATTCAAAATATTCAAAAGGAATCTTTTTATACGAAGTGGTTTACTTTCTTTACAAAATGACATAAGGAATGTTTTTTAACATATGTGGTGACAACGACTTCTCCACCGCCATAACCATTATTTGATATTTGGATTCCAATATAAGCCTTAATGTTTTTTTAAAGGAAAAGAAATCCCTTATTCCCTTTTTCAGTGTTTTTTTATTGAAAATGGTTTTGAAATCATATTGACTATTTCAATATCTTGAAATGATTTCTTGTGAGTGAAAATGAAATTTTATAAGTGAAATGTTGATAATTGCAATCTTTTATGTGTTAGGATTATATAATGGTACTTGGAAATTTGATGGGGGTTACGTGATAAACCAAAGAATGGCGGTTACAAGATAAACCAAAGATTTTTGGTTCCATGATAAACCAAGGACAGGTGGTTACATTATAACCCCCAATTCATTGGGTATGGAAGTCAGCCGTATGGATATTCCATTTAGTGATATGTGTGAAATTCGACCGTATGGTTATTCTATTTAAGTATGATTATATCCCAAGTTACCTTTATATGTTATATGTGATTTCTATGGGTTTTATTGTAATATTTTGATTACAAAAATGGCAATCAATGAGATTATATTCAGTGAAGAGTATTTATTACTTCTTAAAGGTGAAAAGTATTAATTTATGATAAAGTATTCATGGTTTTCATGTTTTCACGTGGTTAATAGTTTTCCTTCTTTTTGAATCCTTTAATGAGATTTTTATGCTCATCGCAAGTTTTGAAATGTTTTTTCTAGGATTTAAAGAAGAATAGAGTTAAGGATGGGATCAAGAAAAGGTTATGAAGTTTAAACATGAAACTAAACCATGTTTATGTTAAATGATTTTTTTGTTGTATGAAAAAATGGATAGTGAGTAGAAGTGTCTAGTTTGTAATTTTTGAGTTGTTATGTATGATTTAAGGCCTGATTCTCTAATGATATAAACCTAAAAAGATCCTCAATGTAAATAAATATAAAATTATTGACTTAACTCAAGATTAATTAATTTTTAAGGGTAGAGCCTTACATTTGGTATCAGAGGATGGTTTATAAAACTTTAGAGGTTAGGGTAATATTTAAGTATAAGTTACAAGTTATATATATATCCACAACAGTTAGAATAATAGAAATAGTTGTAGTTATTTTAGATAAATTGAATGGGTTTGAGATAACATGAATAAGTATATCTTTGTTTTTATCTTCCTCATAAGATAGTAAATAATGATTTTTTTGATATACTCACACTAACCTTTTTTTATTTTAGTAAATGGCCGGATCCAGTAAAAAACAAAGTAACAATGGATGTGAAGGAAAATGTGGTGGTTCTATGAATAAGCAACTGGATGAAATAGAAGCTATAATGAGAACTCTCATGGTTATTCTAAACTAACTATTAGGAGTCATGATTAACCACTGGAACCTTGGTGAGTTTTCTAATGCATAGTATATGAGAGAAACAAATCCTTATGGAAATTCAGGTAATATTCATAAAGGTAAGTATATTCAACGATATAGGTTTTGAGGATGTGGAAACAAACACCTAAGAAAAAAATTTCAAGGGACAAGAAGATGTTATAGATATGGTAATTAAGGTAAAAAAGAAATAACCTATCAAGGAAAAAGGAAGCGTTCAGTTGAATCCAGGAAAGGGAAAGAATTTATTTCTAATTTATCAATTTAATGTTTTAAATGTGGGGTGTATGGTCATTATGAAAATTAATGTCCTATGAAGAAGTTTATCAAATGAGATCAGGAGGACCATACGAATATATGTTTAGAAATACCTAATGTCATTCCAATTGAAGATGATGAAACTAAAAATGACCTATGAAAGGTATGGATTATTTCTTGTCACATGTTTTGACATTATTGAATCTTAGGACATTATTCATGTTTTTATTTTTAGGAAATAAGTGTTAAGGAATAATATGGAAAATCATGGTTAAAGGATCATGAAGAACACTAAATGATTAGAAAGTCTTCATATAAAGGATTTAAGAATTAAGGTAGACTTTAGGATGATGAAATTGTTAAAAGTATTAATTCTCTTTTAATGATGGGATTACTTTGGAATACTTTTTTCTAGTATGTGTAACCCTAAAGTTTGTTATGTAAAAATGTTATTTGATGAAGAATTATCTTTTCTTGTGTAGACATAATTGCAAAGGTATGGATAATCATTAGGGTTTATATAATCTTTGATTTTGAGGTAATTATGGGTTATTAGATTTTTGGTTTCAAAATGAAAGGTATGAGATAAACTTTCAGGATAAAACATTCTATGGTTATTTTTTAGGATTTTATCTCATTTTGGGAATGTTATAAAATTATGTAATTTTAGGAAAAGGACAACTCACAAGAAGGGTGATAAACCATCATTTCGGACAAGGTAGTGGAAATCAAACCCACAACCAAAGTGCAATAAGACTTTATTGCTTATTGATCGCATTTTAGAGCACGTAAAATTAGTTGTTTAATTTTTACTAGAATTTCTGCAGTATAGCAGCAACCCTAGGTCATCTCTCGACGGGGCCTTAGATCATTAATTTAAAAATAGGGATTTTATTATGAAAATAAAAGGGGAATGGGATTTTTTAAAACATGGGGTTTGATAATTAAATATGAAAAAAGAAAAATTAAATCAATAAAAAAATCAGGAATGAAAAAGATTAATTAAGTGTGATCAACCTGGGGAAATCTCATGATGCTCATCATTCATCGCTTCAAGAGATATGGTTATGATCTTTTAATCCCTGATTTGTAACACCTATAAGTATAATTTTACTGAGTTTATAATAGGATACTGGATAGGGTTTAGTCAGAAACACACAATGATTCACTGGATACCACCGATGACTGGGTGATTTGTGTTCGACTTCATAACTGAAACTCACCAAGGCAACACACAAAAAACTCGATGCGTTGTCCAGGTTTGTATGTTATTTCAATGTGTTACCATGAATTGAAATTACATGGACATTATAGTGTTTATGTGAGTTCAATTAAACAATATGAACCACACAAACACTACAATTAAGAGGGGGAAGAAGAATTGGTGAACGGTGTGTGAAACATCACATGAATGGGTACACCCAAACATGATCGTAAGAGTTGAGCATGACATACCAGTACATTACTCAATTAAATAAGAATATAGGATGATTAAAAACAACACAAAAACCTATAATTTTAAAATACCATCCAAATATTACATAAAAAAATATTGGGATTACATTACGTTCCTCCTTGGGTGATCACAAGGGGTTTAGAAATTCATGGGAGGGGAGGAAGAGGAAGATATTGAAGTTGAACTTCCCATAGCCTCTAGAAATTATAGGGATTATGAGAGGACTACTTTGGGGCTCCAAAATTTAATAAACTTTTCTCCTAGTCCAACTCCTAAATGAGGTTCCCAAGGTGTTCTTTTATAGGAAAATTGGAAGGTGGTTTTGAGCACACAGATTGTGTAAAACCACTTTATTTGTAGTTTTAGGCCACTAGAAAGTCAAATATCCCTTTGAACAAAACTAGAAAGTTGTATACCCACATAATACTGTCTCCAAGGAAAGTCTTTCTCCATTTGGACAATCACAGCTGGAGATATTGATAAAATAAAGAACACCACTTTTGACCTGTGCAGATTTGATTCCCTAGATAGATCAATTCGAATGGGCATTTTAGAGGCCGAATGGGGCTTGGGTTACTTAATATGAAATATAGAACATTAAATTTTGGATCATAACACAAAATGTAATCCCATTTGGAAGCACAGTTTAGTAGAAGTATGCGTATTAGTCCACTGGTGTTTTTGGATCCTGTACAGATTGGCCCATTTTTCTTGGACTTCATCATGGGCCCTCTAAATTACCTCCACCTATAACAAAAACATCAAAACAAGTAAAATATCCCTTTTTTAAAGTGATAATAATTAAATTATAGAATCAAACATGAAGTAAAACTTTTTATTAAACTTTTAATTTTCAATACAAAATCAGTTTAATACATTGGTATAAGGGTGAAATAAAACAGTGAACCATGGTACAACCACACCCCCACACCTAAACCTTTTCACTTCAAAGAAAATTATAATATCCTAATCATGTCCCATTCCTAAATAAAAGGTGTGAAAACATCCAATATTCTTTTCAAATGAAATTTATCATGTCTCATTTATGGAATCAATCTTCCTATCATTTTTCTTTTCTCACATTCGAATTTGTTCAACTTCATTTGTTTACCCATGAAACATGACATAGCCTACCTCACTTAGAAATTTTCATTTTCACTCAAGGAACATATGAAAGTGGAGTTATTATCTTTTCTAAGATTTCATGTGATCTTATCATTTTATTTCCAAGATTCTAAGTTCTCTATTGACAGAAACTAGTGTACTACTCAAGAGGACTTCCAATAGGTTGTTCTGAGGTTCAAGGGTTGGTATGATTTAATGTATAAAAAAATCTGAGGTGGAAGAGGAGTGTCTAATCTCTTAAGTACAAAACATGTCAAAATTCAGCAAGTGTTCACAATGAATGTACACACTCATCCCCTCACAAGGTGTATTACCTCCAACTCACTATCCATATTGTCCATTTGTGCAGGTCACAACCAAGCAATGAATAATAATGAGTAAACATCCAATTTTATCCATTTTATTATTTTGTTCTATTTTTTTCAATGTACAGAACTATTTTTTTGTATATAGTTTTTTTTTAGATAAAGATGGAAACATGTGTAAAACAATGAAGTAATATGGCTTGTGAACCCAATACCCAAGGAAAATGTAGGCACCCATTATATCAACCCATAACAATGATTTTCTTCCCAGAATTCCCATGGAAACACCCTCTCTCCCACACTTGCTGAAAATAAAACAAGAATATACACAAGAGATGGGTAGTTAGGGATAAATTAGCTTGTAATGTGGCTACCTAACAGGCATTTCATGGTCTCTGAGCCTTAAGAAGGATAAAATGTAAAAGTGGCTGAAAATAGAGGATAATCGTACAAAGGGATTTTTAATGAACGATTGCTTCTATCATGAATATAGCATACTTGAATCTTATGGATTCAAGTAGAATCATGGAAAGTTCTAGTTTCTCTACATGACCTGAGACTCTCAATAAAGTGATTAAAAGGAAGAATATGTAATAAAGGGATTAGAATGTCTCTTGGGTAAGGGATTAAAATTTTGGTTAGTGCTAATGAGGTATGTGATTCAAAAAACCATTAAAAGCCTAAGAATGATTTGAAAATAAAAATTATAGAAAAATATTCTATATCAAAATTCATTTGAAAAACATTTTTCCAAAAATAATGGAATTTTCCACACAATCGACTCAAGCATGAAAAATGATTTTGGATATTCTTTTTCAGATCAATTTTTATCTAAAAACACAAAATAAGGAAAAAAGAAATCAAAAATGAAAACTTTTTTTTATTTTTTTCTTTTTTTGTTAATCCAAACTATGACATGTCACCCTCCCCCACATCTAAAAGCTATATTTTCCTCAATGAAAGCTTTTTAAATAAATAAACAAGTAAATAAAGGTAGGGAGAAGGTACGGCTTGCTAAGTGGTGTCATATGTGGCGTCTATCAGTTGGATTTCCTCCACGAGATGCTTTGGAAAATCCTCATAGAAGTGTTTGAGCCTCTACCCATTGACAGTAATCCTTTGTCCACTCTTCTCATGCAAAACGTGTATAGCACCAAAAGAGTAAACATCAGTAATGGTATAAGGATTGATCCATCAGGAATGAAGCTTACCTGGGTAAAGCTTTAGCCTAGAATTATACATGAGAACCCTTCTCACCAATATGAAACTGCTGCTGATGAATCATCCCATCATGGATTGCCTTTGTTTTCTCTTTATAGATTTTGGATTTCTCATATGCATCATGCCTAATTTCTTCCAACGCCTGAATCTGTAACTTTCTATGCTCACCTGCATCTGAGATATTCATATTACATTGTTTAATAGCCCAATATGCCTGGTGATCCACCTCTACCAGGATGTGACAAGCCTTTCCAAACACATTACTATATTATGACATTCCTATTGGGGTTTTAAAAGTTATACGGTATGTCCAAAGTGCATCATCCAAACGTAAACTCCAATCTTTCCTATTGGGTTGTACCATTTTTTTCCAAATTCGCTTAACTTCTCAATTTGAGATTTCTTCTTGTCCATTAGTTTGGGGGTGATATGTTTTGGAGACTTTATGAACAACCTCATACCTACGAAGAAAATTTTTCATGTTGTGATTGCAAAAATGTGAACCCTGGTCACTAATGATGAATCTCAGTAAACTAAACCTACTAAAAATTTAGGACCTCACAAAATCAAAAACTACTCGAGAGTCATAGGTATTTGTGGAATTTTCTTCCACCCATTACAATAATATGTAAAAAAATACAAATGAATTTGGAAAAGGCCCCATGAAGTCAATGCCCCATGCATCAAAGATTTCACAGAATAACATGGGTTGTTGGGCATTTCATTCTTCTTGGAGATATTTCCTGTGAATTGAAAATGAATACATGACTTGAAAAATCTATGGGCATCCCTATACAATTTTGGACAATAAAGTCCTGATTCAAGGACCTTTTGAGTTGTATGTTGAGAGCCAAAGTGACCACCACAAACCAAGGTGTGGCAGAAGGTTAAAACATAGGTGAACTCATGGTCAGAGACACACCAACAAACAACTTGGTCACTAAAAATTCTCCACAAGTATGGGTCATCCCAAATGTACCATCAAGAATCATGTTTAAGTCTCTGGGATTATGAAGTGTTGAAATCAATGGGGACCCTAGATGTCGCTAGAAAATTCATAATGTCTGCATACCATGGGGTAAGGTCCACAACATCACAAAGGTTCTCATGGGGGAAGAATTCTCCAATGGGGAGGGGTGAGGCAACATGATGGTATAATGGTGGGGAAATCCTACTAATGTGGTCAGCTACCACATTTTCCACTCCTATCTTGTCATGAATATCAAGTTCAAACTCTTGGATAAGGAGCATCCACCGAATAAGGTGGGGATTGAATTTAGGTTTCTTTAGGAAGAAACGAAGGGCATCATGATCAGAGAAGACAGTGATTTTTTACCTGATAAGATATGAATAGAATTTTTCCAAGGCAAACATAATAAAAAGAAGTTCTTTTCAGTGTTTGTGTATTTTTCTTGGGTAGGGTCAAGGGTATGAGAGGCATACGCAATGACATGAGGAGCCTTCTCAACCCTTTGTGATAAAACTTCCCCAACTTCAAAGTTAAAGGCATCACACATAAGCTCAAAGGGGAGATCCCACCATGGTGGTTGGATGATGGGAGGTGATGTGAGGATCCTTTTCAGTGAATTGAATGCATCCTCACATTTTTTATCCAACACAAACTCATAATCCTTTTGTAATAACTGGGACAAGGTAAGTGTGATCTTACTAAATCCATTAATGAATCAGCGTAAAAACCAGCATGACCCAACAAAAATCACACCTCACAAACACATTTTGGATATGAAAGGGATGAAATTAATTCAATTTTAGATTTATCAAATTGAATTACCTTATTTGAAATTATATTCCCAAGAACTATCCCCCACTCAACCATGAAATGGAATTTCTCATAATTTAAAACTAGATCTTTTTTAATGTAGTGGCGTAGGACAGAACCTAGGTGTTCCAAACAATTATAAAAAGAAGAACCATATACCGTGAAATAATCCATAAATACCTCTATAAAACTCTCAAGGTACTCAGAAAAAAAACTCAATATACATCACTGAAAAGTATCAGGAGCATTACATAAACCAAAAGGAATTCTTCTGTATGCAAATGTGCCGAATAGACAGGTAAATTTTGTCTTTTCTTGATCCTCAGAGGATATATGGATTTGGAAATAACCCGAATATCCATCAATGAAAAAATAATGGGACTTACCATCCAATCGTTCTAACATTTGGTTAATGAAAGGTATAGGAAAGATGTCCTTCCGCGTGGCTTGATTCAGTCAACGGTAGTCAATACAGACTCACCAACTGTTTTGAACACATGTTGGAACCAATTCATTCCTTTTATTTGAAACAACTGTTATTCCTATTTTTTTAGGCATAATTTGTACTGGACTAACCCATTTACTATAAAATATAGGATAAATGATCTTTTCAGCAAGTAATTTACTGACTTCCAATTTTACCACTTCAAGGAGAGTGGGATTCAACCGGAATTGATATTGTCTTACAGGCTTAGCCTCATCATCCAAAAGTATATGGTGCATACAAATAGATGGGATAATCCCGGTAATATCATCCAATGTCCATCCTATCACATTTTCACACTCTCTCAAAAGGTTTAGCAGTTTTTATTCCTTCTTTGGAGAGAGGTTATTGGAAATAATGATGGGAAATTGGTCAATAACCTCATGATATGCATATTTTAAATTAGTAGGAAGTTGTTTATGTTCCAACACTGGTGGTTTTTGGATTGAGGTAGGGGGTTTAGGGGGAGTGAGGTCCATGAAACTGTCTATATGCTCATTTTTATTCTCTAAGGAAAGATAATATATGGAAATGAGATTTTCAAAATCATCGACGGTCATGGGTATCTCAGAATGAACACACTCATCAATCAAAGTACAAAATTTACATTTTTCAGAACTCAAACAACACTCAAATCATGAATCAAAACTCAAATAATCCAAGGGTGAAGAAGAGGAAAATGAATCAGAGTATGGTTTGAGGAGAGAATTGTGTGTGTGTGCATCATTTGAGAGCACTTCCATTGAATAGACAAGAAGAGTGGAGTTCTCTTCAATGGGGTGTTTCATAGCTTCAAGGATGTTAAAACTTACCTTTTCTCTACCAAATTCCATGGATAGCGTACCATTGTGAACATTAATGATTGTCTTTTCTATTTTAAGGAATGGACTCCCAAGTATGATAGGGGCATGTCCTTGGGTTTGGGTATCTTCCATCTCAAGAATTTAGAAATCAGTAGGGAAGATGAGATTATTCACTCTTCCAAGGACATCCTCAATCACTCTTGTTGGATGTGTAGTAATCTAGTTGTCAAGTTGTACGACAATGCTTGTTAGTTGAAGCTCTCCAAACTTTAGAGAAGTATACATGGAGTGAGGCATTACATTAATGGAAGAATCTAAATCAAGTATAGCATCAGAAAATAAGGTCTCCCCTATGGTACACGGTATCATGAATGTGCCTGGATCCTTGAATTTGGTTGGCATTTCTGGTCGAATCAAGGCCGAGACATTACTTCCCAAGTTGACTCTCTCATTACCCTTCATCCTCCTTCTATGGTTGCAAATCTCTTTAAGAAATTTGGCATATCGAGGTATTTGTTTAACTGCATCCAATAAAGGAATGTTAACTTGAACCTTTTAAAATGTATCCATTATTTCTTTATCAATATCATTATCAAAATTCTTCTTAGATTTAGAGAGTCTTTGGGGGAAAGTAAGAGGAATGGATTGTTCAATGATAATTTGATTACCCTTTTTATTTTTATTTTCTTCATTGGAATCTTTTATGGGTGGAGAAATAGTGTTTTCAAGAGGGGGACATACCTATTGCATAAAATCAATAGAAGGAGAAATTTCTTTACCACTGCGAAGTGTAACTGCACATACATTACCTTTGTCCTTTGGATTTTCAATGGGTTGGGATGGTAGTTGTCCAGAACCTTGCATATTAAGCTCACCAATGGTGTTTTCCAATTGCCCCACTTGAGTTTTCAAGTATTGGATAACTGATTGTGTGGTTTTTTGGAATTGGGTTTCCATTTTCTTCATCATATCCTTGAGGCTTGGTTTATATTTGGGAGGGGTAGGATGATTGTTTTGAGAAGTTTAAGGATAAGAAGGTTGCATACTTTGGCCTTGTTGATACCAATTATGCTTGGGGTAGCTTGAGTTTCCTCCTTGTCGGTACTGGGGTTGTGCTTGCCACCTAGGGTTTAGATTTGGACTGAATGGTTCTTGCTCAAATGGAGGTTCTTGTTGTAATGGATTCCCTAGAAACATGGCTGCACAAGACTCAGGTGACTCTTGAAGTTGTGGTCACTGGTCAGAAAAATGAGTATTGTCAGAATAAATACCACAATGTAATGGAACAGGAAAAGATTGTGAGTTACCTTGTGCTTGATATAATTGCCTTAGAAGGGTATGCATCTCATCAACATTGTTATCTACCTTTTGTTCTATAGATGAATGACTTACCTCATGAACTCCTCGGGTTGGTGCAATAGATCATGTACCAAATTGTTGTGCATTTTGAGGCATGTTATCTATTAAGTCATGAGTGACGGAAGGAGTTTTATCAACCAATGAACCACCAGTTGCTACATCAATCATTTCACAATCCATGGAGATAATTCCCTCATAGAAGTATTGGATTAACAGTTGTTCACTAATCTGGTGGTGGGGGCAGCTTGAGCAAATTCTTTTGAATCTCTCCCAGTATTCATGAAGGTTCTCTCATTGTGATTGCCTAATGCCACAAATTTATTTCCTAATTGATGTAGTTCGGGAGGCAGAGAAGAACTTCTCTATAAAGAGTCATTTAAGTTCATTCCAGCCCCCAATTTTGGTAGGCAGATAGTATATCCAGTCTTTGGCTACACCATCAAGGGAGAAAGGGAATTCCCTAAACTTTATTAAGTCCTCAGACACATTTTTGGGTTTCATGGTGGAGCACACTATGTGAAAATCCTTAAGGTGTTTATGAGGGTACTCACCAAGAATACCATGGAATTTAGGAAGTAGGTTGATGAGGCCTGATCTTAGCTCAAAGTTGGCTGCTTCCTTAGGATATTGGATGTACGCCGGTTGGTACTCCACATCCGGGGTGGTCGGTTCTTTTAAGGTTCGATTATTTGCAGCCATGTTTTCTTAGGTTTGATTGGGTTCAATTTTTTATTGGTTTATGACCACTTGAGGTTCGACAAGGGGTTTCTTAGTGTTACTTGATTGACCTTCTCTATATGCCTTGATTTTTGTGTGAAGTGTCTTTTCAATCTCAGGGTCAAATTCAAGCAATTTTTCTTTATCTGATCAGGTCATGCAAATAAGTTGTGAAGTTTGTTTGTTTGTTTTTTTGAATATGGATAAAATAACATAAGAAGGGTGAAGGGAGAATAGAATGTTATAATACAGAATTATAGAGAGAGATATGGAGAAGGAGAAGAAGAATAATAATAAGAGAGAGAGAGGGGGGGGAAGAACACACACAAAAACCAAAAATAGAAACAAAAAACTAAAACAAAAACAATCAAATGGGGATGGGTTACTGAAAAGAGTACTAATTAAGAAGTAAAATAAATAAATAAAAGGAAATAAATAAATAAAAATGATCTTGTCTCCCCGGAAATGGTGCCAAAATTTGATTATTTTTTCGAGCGCGTCAAATTAGTTGTTTAATTTTTACTAGAATTTTTGTAGTATAGCAGCAACCCTAGGTCGTCTCTCAACAAAGCTTTAGATCATTAATTTAAAAAGAAGGTTTTGATTATGAAAATAAAAGGGTAATGAGATTTTTGAAAACATGGGGGTTGATAATTAAATATGACAAAAGAAAAATGAAAGCGATAAAACAAAGCAGGAATGAGCAAAATTAATTAGGTGTGATCAACTCGGGGAAATCTCATGAAGTTCATCCTTCATCACTTCAAGAAATAGGATTATGATATTTTAATCCCTGGTTTGTAACACCTAGAAGTAGAATGTTACTGATTTTATACTAGGATACTTCCTAGTGTTCAGTCAGAAACACACAATGATTCACTAGATACCACCGATTATTGGGTGATTTGTGTTCAACTTCATAACCGAAACTCACCAAGGAAACACACAAAGAACTTGATGCGTTGTCCAGGTTTGTATGTTATTTAAATGTGTTACCATTACTTGAAATTACATGTCCATGATAGTGTTTATGTGAGTTCAATTAAACAATATGAACCACACAAACACTACAATTGAGAGGGGGAAGAAGTGGTGAACGGTGTGTGAAACATCACATGAATGGGTACCCCCAAACATGATCATATGAGTTGAGAATGACATAACAGTACATTAATCAATTAAATAATAATAGATGATGATTAAAAACAACACACAAATCTATAATTTTAAAATACCATCCAAATATTACATAAACAAATCTTGGGATTACATCACGTTCCTCCCCAGGAAATCACAAGAGATTTAGAAATTCATGGGAGGGGGGAAGAGGAAGATATTGAAGTTGAATTCCCATAGCCTCCAAAACTTATAGGGATGATGAGAGGACTCCTTTGGGGCTCCAAAATGGCAGCACCTTGCCTCCTGTTCCAACTCCTAAATGAGGTGCCCAAGGTGTTCTTTTATAGGCAAATTGGAATGTGGTTTTGATCACACAGATTGTGTAAAACCACTTGGCTCGTAGTTTTCGGCCAATAGACAGTCGAATATACATTTGGACAAAACAAGAAAGTTGTATCCCCGGATCAGGACTATCTCCATCAAAATTTTGGCTCCATTTGGACAATCACAGCTGGAGATATTGATAAAATATAGAACACCACTTTTGACTTGTGCAGATTTGATTCCATGGACAGATCAGTTTGGATGGGCATTTTATAGGCCTAATGGGGCTTGGGTTCCTTCATATGAAATGTATCCCATTAAATTTTGGACCAGACCACAAAATATCAGCCCATTTGGACTCATAGTTTAGTATCAGTATGCATATTAGTCCACTGGTGTTTTTAGATCCTGTACAGATTGGCCCATTTTTCTTGGACTTCATCATGGGCCCTCCAAATCACCTCCACCTATAACAAAAACATCAAAAAAAAATAAAATAGACATTTTTGAAAGTGATAATAATTAAATTATATAACCAAACATGAAGTAAAACTTGTTATTAAACTTGTAATTTTCAATACAAAATCAGTTTAATACATTGGTATAAGGGTGAAATAAAACAGTGAATCGTGGTACGATCACATATGTCACGACCTGCCTTCTTCAAGATGAGGGAAGGGGTAGAAAGATGTCGAGACCTTCCTTCCTCGAGATGAAGGAGAGATAATGACCCCTGAGTCCCTCCTCCAATAGGCCCTGGGATGGCGACCATCCCCAAGGGTACAGAAATATCACAAAAAAATGGGAGGCATTACCCTTTTTATAGTAACCAATATCAGGAGATAAGATGTATCAACCTCAAAACAAATCCAAGACACATATATAAAAAGAAAAAAATCCATCTACATGAAATTTTAAGGTACAAATACTAAAAATATAATAAAAACTCCAAAGTAAGTGCCGAAATAAAACTAAGCAGCAACACAGCAACTGTCCCCAACGTCTGAGCTAGTAAAATCCAGCACGGTCCGCGTAATCTCCCTAGAAACCTAAAAACATTTTTATATACGTAGGGTGAGCATACAAGTATTCTCAGTAGAGAAAAACCAAATCCACTCGTGCACAAGTTGGAGAGGCATACTAATTACCCTGTGAGAAAACAACAGAAACTCCAAAAAACCCAACAAGGTATACTATCCACCCCAAACTCACCAAGACATGCTCGCCAAATAACACATGTCAAATAATGTAATAATATAATCACATTGATATTCGGGTACCTCGCACCACATCCCACTGGTTAACTGGAACATCCAGACGCATCTACCTCTTCCACAAGCCCCACCATCACAACCTGCTCGCACACACCTAGGCCACAACCACACACATCCTTTCTACAGACACCTAGGCCTCACACATACCACCCCCTACCCAAAAACACTTGGGCCTCATCCTGAAGACACCTAAGAAACAAACCGCCTCTCACACAACCAATACCATAAATCTGGTAATAAACCTCAAGCCATTACAACCTGCCTGAAGGGTCTTGGGTGATAAATTCCTAGAAGAGGGAGCAAAGAAGAGGCAATAATCAGTCATTCATCCTCCCACTGGGATGTTGGGAAAGACACCCTCTCCCATAAAAATTGGGTTATTCATCACATAGTGTTCAATGTTGGTGGGTGAATATATAAAACACAAGGATCTACAAGTTTATACATATAGGTAACAAACACTCATCTCATCCTATAGAATTCCAAACATATAACCAGCCCACACAAAACCACCTTTTCTGCTACCCCTACATGCATAGCCACACAACATCCACAACCAAAACATCAAACCACCCATTTCATTTAACCAATTTCCATTCTGCATTATAATCCCATTCATTTATTCATTCCATACCTACTCGGGCAACTAACAACCACAACACTAGCAACCGTTCTCAGAAGGCGAAGAGCCTGATTAACTAAAGTGGGTTCATGCTTATTCCATGATTACACCCATTCATAAAAAAACAAAAAAAAAACCCACTTGAAGTCCCATTGCACACCCACCCCCCCTCCTAAACACTCATTCAACCACTATCAACTGTCATTCTTTAAAGTTATCTTGCTCTATCATCCTCTCACAACTAGACCCAACAGCCCCGCTGCACAACAAAACCACACCCATCACACCCATAAACATGAAATCATGACACAACCCAATCCTACAACCCCGTTACCCAAACACTTCCTAGATGCAGTCCCACTATATAACAAGTTCATTCATTCCACAATAAATCAATATCTCAACCTGAGATTCCATTACACCACATGCATCACCCCATACACAAAGCCACACTACCAACCATAACACCACACAAACAGCACAGACATAAGGTCGAACAGAACCACACACAGCACACAGCCACACCTATCAAATAGGGTGTATTCAGATTTGGCCAACATTGTTCTTTAAATTTCACTTTGATAAGTAGGGGTGATCACACAAGGGTTTTCATCCTGGGGCATCCATTTCATTTAACCAGGTATACATGATTAATCAGATTGATATTTATAGCAATTATTCACAAGGAAACAACAATAGTTATAAAGAAACACTCATGCATAGGCAAAGACCACCAATGTCCATGATTTTCAAAATTCATTCAGCCATGACAAATCACATCATCAACAAAGATAACAAATAAAATAGGCGATCAACATCAATCCACTCCCAGCCTGTTAACAAGTTCATATTAGCATTTATATTTGTTAAAAGTTGTATTTGTCAATTTTCACAAAAGAACATTACTACTCCCACCTCACATGATACACAATTAAAAGATAGATGAAGGAAAATCCCTACCTAGAATAGCAGATGATCAACAACTCTTCCTTGCATAAAAACAGAGGGTCGTGCGAGCAGTAGGAAAACTCCAAGGGAAAAATATAAGGAAAGATCGATCGATGGATAAAACATAATAGGTGACTTCATGGTAATGGAAGGCTCTAGGCGCACAAAGAGGGAACAGAAACACACTAGGAAAGGAAGATCTTGTCTTTGAAGAGCCAAATCCTGTATTAATGGAAGAACGGTTTCAAAATTCATTAAAGTCGGGTCATGGCTAAGACCACGTGATTGGATTATTTAAAATTCCACGGAGCATTAGGATATTAATGATATAATTAATATCCTTTTAAATTCCTTTAGAAACTCCCAAACAAGGCTTTAAACTCGATTTACGTCAAATAAAACGTAAGAGGGGTGAAGCTGAAAAATCTGGGAGAAACTGGGGAAAACTGGAAATTTGTCAAACTGTCAGAAGTGACTCATTGTTGGGTGAGTCATGGTGTCATCATTTGGTTCCACCGTTCAGTGTCCCACTATTATCTTCCACCATTCAGTGCCACCATTGGAAAAACTTTATTTTTAGAAAACTCCTGAAACAAGCCATTGTGTCCCCCAAGAACACCACAAACACTGGATTTTCAAAAAAGAATGTGCCAGAGAAATCCATGTCATTACATCATATACCTCTCAAACTATTATTTTCCCTGATAATTCAAAACTAAACCATAAAAAGGAGGGGTCCGAACAACCACCCCATAGGATACCTCTCAAGGATAAACCTCCTTGTGTTGCTTGAAAGATGGAGTGAAATCTCAACATCAAAGAGAACCTCCTCCCACATATGTTAACCCAAAAATCCACAAGATACCCCACACACCAATTATCTGTACACATGAATTAGGAAATTCCTTCCTCCAAGTCAAGATACTATCTGCTTTAGGCAGCACTGACTCGCCTGCACGGGTTTAATCGCATCCACATTAATGTGTCTCAATTAGGAATTAGGTTTCCCCTTTCCACATGTTAGGACTTTATCACATAGAAAAAAAGGTCAATCATTACATCACAAAAAAAAACACACGAGTAAAACTCAAAAAAACTCCGGGTACTAGGCATGCATATTCACCTCTTTTTCCTAAGTACTCTCCTCGAGGCCATCATGCCTCCACAACACACGAACCAAGGGAATGGTCTGCCCACGCAGTATCTTCTCTCGATGATCTTGGATCTCCACTAGCCGCTCCATGAATGTTGTGTTGTCCTTGATATCCAACTCTCCCCAATAAATGACATGGGAGTCATTGTTAAGATACCGATGAAGCTGGAAGACATGAAAGATGTCAAGGATCCTCCCCAACTGTGGTGTCAATGCCAGCTAATATGTCACATCGCCAACTCGTCCCAATACCTCAAAAGGTCTGATGAACCTAGGAGAAAGCTTAATCCCTCTGTCAAAACTTTGTTTCCCACGTCTAGGGTAAATCTTCAAGAATACATGGTCCCCAACCTCGAAGTCTAAGGGACTTCTCCTGCGATCGGCATACAAATTTCACCGGTCTTGTGCTACCTTCATCCTCTCACAGACAATTTGCACCTTCTCTGTCATACCCTACACCACATCTAGACCAAGAACATCCACCTCCCCATCTTTCATCCATCATAAGGGTTAATGACATGGTCTTACATATAAATCTTCAAACTGAGCCATGTCAATGGAAGAGTGATAGCTATTATTGTAAGTGAACTCTACCAATGGAAAATTTTGCACCCAGGACCCAATAAGGTCTAGAACACGTGCCCGCAACATGTACTCCAACGTCTGGATGGTCCTCTCTATTTGTTTATCCGTCTAAGGGCGGAAAGTAGTGTTGAGGTGTAAATGAGTGCCAAAATCATGATTCAATCCCCTCCAAAATCGCGATGTAAAACGTGTATATCAATCTGAGATGATGGATCTTGGAACTCCATGTAGCCACACCACCTCATCCACATACCTTTGTGCTAAGGCATCCACTATGCTCGACTCCTTGATCGCTAAGAAGTGAGCAGACTTCATCAACTGATCTACTACTGCCCAGATTACATGGCATCCTCCCTGAGCCCTAGGTAATCCTGTGAATAAATCCATTGAGATGTCATCCCACTTCCACTTGGGGACATCTAAGGGCTGAAACATACCATTGGGAATGTGGTGCTCAACCTTCACTTGCTGGAACACCAAGCACTTTTCCACAAACTCCACCACTATCCGCTTCATCCTGGGCCACCAGAACTGCTCCCTCAAGCTCCAGTACATCTTGGAAACTCCTTGGTGTACCGCTATGGGTGAGCTATGAAAATCATAGAGAACCTTCTCATGCATCTCCATTGGGATGAACAGCTTCCAAAGGAACAACATACAATTCTGACCATCCTTCGACCATCCCTCTGAAGCATCACCCTGGTCAAAGCGATCATGCATAACCTCATCCTATGAGTCTCCCCACTGAGACTCCTCCACCTTATGCCTCAGAGATGACTGTACTATCATCTAAAATAGGTATCCACTACCTCCATCCATTCCAGCATATAAGTGTAAGGCAATCAACTCCCCTATTGATCTCCAAGTGTCCGTAGATTTCCAAACTACCTCCTTCTGCGACTTCCTAATCAAATCATTGGCCAAAAAGTTTCCTTTCCATGAGTTTTAAGAGATATCAAAATCATAATCCTGGAGGAACTCCATCCACCTTTTCTATCACAATTTTAGATCTCATTGGGAAAAGATATACCTCGAGCTCTTGTGATCTGTGAAGACCAAAAATTGCTCCCCGATGAGGTAATGACGCCACAACTTCAGTGCAAACATGACCGCTGCAAGTTCCAGATCATGGGTGACATAGTTACGTTCATGGGGACATAACTTCCTAGACCCATAATATATCACTCCTCATTGCTACATTAGCACACAACCCAATCCCAGACGGGAAGCGTCAAAAAACACCTCGAACTCACCCCTTCCTCTGGAAACCTGAGCACTGGAGCACTGACCAAATTCCCCTTCATACAGCTAACAGATGTCTAATACTGCTCACTCCACACAAAGGCTTGGCACTTTTTGGTCAGAGCCATCAATGGGGCTGCTACCTGAGAGAAATCATGTATGAATCTCCGGTAGTAGCCTGCCAGACTAAGAAAACTATGAACCTCTTCCACATTCTTGGGTGATGCCCAAGAAACAACTGCCTCGACCTTTGATGGGTCCACTGCTACACCCTGTTGAGACACCATATTCCCAAGTTGACCTCTTGTGTCCAAAACTTGCACTTGGATAGATTTCCGTAGATATGGTGGTGTCAAAGGATCTCTAGGATAGTTCTGAGATGCTCGGTATGCTCCTTCACTAGCCTTGAGTAGATCAGAATGTCATCGATGAATATGATGATGAACCGGTCTAAGAACTCACGAAAGACAGAGTTCATGAGCCTCATGAACACGGCTGGCGCATTTGTAACACTGAACTACATAACTATGAACTCGAAGTTCTCATACCTGCACCTAAAAGCGGTCTTTGGGATATCACCCTCCTTCACCCTCAACTGGTGATACCCAGACCGCAGATCGATCTTGGAAAAACAACTTGCTCCCCTCAGCTGGTCGAAAAGATCGTCTATCCTTGGGAGAGGGTAACGGTTCTTGATTGTTATCTGATTCAACCTATGGTAGTCTATACACAGCCTCATACCACCATCTCCCTTCTTCGAAAACAAGACTGAATCACCCTACAGTGACACATTGGGCCGGATAAATCCCTTCTTCATCAGATCATCAATATAGATCTACAACTACTGTAACTCATAAGGAGACATTCAATAAGGATCCATCTAAATCAGAGAATCACTGAGCTACAAGTCTATCCCGAACTCAACATCACATCGAGGGGGTAGAGTCACAACCTCCCCAAGAAAAACATCCAAGAATTCCCCAAAAACTCTAGGAAATTCCACCATCTCGGCGTCTACTGATTCCACTGACAGCTCGTCCAACAAGGAAAGGAGAGGCTCCACATGTCAGCTACCCATTAGACAACTCTGCTAGACAAAGAAAGCTACATGATAGCCTTTCATGTCTGAAAACATGACTCTTATCCATAAGCTGTCGCTAATAGCACACATCGAAAATAACTAGTTGAGACCAAGGATGATATTGTATGGCTGCATCTATAGCAGAAAGAGATCCCCATTGGACTGATGCAGCCCCAGCATCAATCTGCATCCCTGGAAAACATCAAACAAGTTGTTCTAACCTCTGACTGGTGTACTCAACACCAAGGGCACAAAAAGTCTCTCTATGTCTAGTCTCAGGGCATGGTCTAGACTGGGTGCAATGAAGGAGTGTGAATCTCCCAAATCAAACAAGGGGCTAGCAAGCGTACTAAACAAACTGATTGTACCTCGAACGATCTCTGACACCACTGGAATTGTTACCTCTGCGGCATGCAACTGCCTATGTTCGGATCCTCTACCCCTTGGCTGTCAGCCACCTCCCCAACCATTCTTTGGTAGAGGTCCCTAAGGAGCACCCTGAGGTCGGCCTCCTCCTGCATCGTCCGACCTTGGTGGAGCAGGGGCATGTTGTCCCTACTACTGAAAAGGCCTAGCTGGAAACTACTGCTAAGGCAGGTGCTGAACCTTCCCACCCCCACCATATTGATCACATGTTGGGAATTTTCCCTGGAGGTTCCCACGGCCTCCACAATAAAAACACCTTGACCCTAGGCCTATGGGAAAAGTCAGAAGACCATAGGTTTGAAACTGAAACTGTTGGGGTCGGCTCCCCGCTGGCCAAAACTTAAAAGGCCTTAACGTCAAATACTTTCTACTGATGGACTCCCCCTTTGAAAAACTCGGTTGACTTCCCTCTCATGGTAGAACTTCTCACGAGTGCATCCTTTCCACCACTTCATCCTTCTTTTGAACCTCTAAGTATGTCGGTAGAGTGAAGAGAGTAACCGCGTACTGAAGAGAAGGACAGAGTGCCTCCTCTAAGCACCTCACCCAAGACTCCTCATCCAGAAAGAGAATTAGAGAAAATTGTAGGAGATCATTGAACTTAGTCCCAAATTCTATCACCGACATACTCCCCTATTGGAGGGAGAGTAGCTCTTGCCTATTCTTGGCTTTCATCATGGAAGAAAGGAATTATGCCTGGAACTCCTTCTCAAAGTCAGCTCACGAAACATTATTCTCTTTTCTCTCCTCGAGATAAAGAGTCCACCATTGACACATCGTTCACCTCATCTAGCTCACCACTAGAGGAACCCAGTACTCTGTCAGAGCCCGGATCAATCTTAAAGTGATCACCAGCTCCTCAAGCCAACTTTTTATCTCCATGTCTGAGACACTACCCTCGTATTTTCCTAGAGTCTGTCACTGGAAAGCACGAAGAATCTTCTGCCACTAATTGTCATCCTCCTCTGGGTCAACCCTCCAACGGTCAATCGGGTCAGCCTATTGACCCTCCACTGCTCTTACCACACACAAGCGATGTTCGGGAGCCATAGCTAAAAGGAAAACAAGGAAATCCTAAGCCCGGGTAGTGTGGAATTTGTTTAGGATTCATTTTAAGTCATTTTTTATTTTAATTTCCCTAAAAACTCCCAAAGAAAATAAGAACACAATTTATCATGATGCATGTACCTTTCCTAGGGTCTCTACCCCACAAACGGTGTAGCCTCACTTGGTCATTCGGTAAGCTCAGAGTCCTTGCATCGGATTATGGGGGGATAAATTATTGTGTCCTAGACACTCTTCTCTGGCCTATGACACACAAAAATATTATTTAACACTGTTTCCCTACCAACTCATGCAATCCTCATTGTGCCTAACTCCAAACTCCATCATATCACTCAATCATCAGCCTCTGATACCATTCTATCACGACCCTCCTTCAAGATGAGGGAAGGGATTGAAATATGTTGAGACCTTCCTTACTCAATATGAAGGGGAGATAATGACCCCATGAGTCCCACCTCCAATGGGC
This sequence comes from Viscum album, assembly GCA_963277665.1. Lineage (NCBI taxonomy): Eukaryota > Viridiplantae > Streptophyta > Magnoliopsida > Santalales > Viscaceae > Viscum > Viscum album. The sequence continues at coordinate 1,305,526,859 of OY728127.1, forward strand.
CCTGGGCTAGCGACTAGCACTAAGGGTATAGAAATCTCACAAAAAATTAGAGGCATTACCCTTTTTATAGTAACCAAGATTGGAAGATAAGATTTATCTACCAAAAAAAAACTCCAAGAAACATATATAAAAAGAAACCAAAATCCATACACATGCATGTTTAAGGTACAAATGCTAGAAATATAAGAAAAACTCAAAAGTACCAAAATAAAACTAATCAGCGACACAACAACCATCCCCAACGTCTGAGCTAGTAAGGTCTAGCACAATCTGTGTAATCTCCTTGGAAACCTGAAAACAGTTTTATATACGTAGGGTGAGCATACAAGTATACTCATTAGGGAAAAACCAAATTCACCCATGCACAAGTGGGAGAGGAATATTAATGCCCCGGTGAGAAAATAGCAGAAACTCCAAAAGCACCCAACAAGGTATACTATCCACACCAACCTCACCAAGGCACACTCACCAAATAACGCAATCCAAGTAATGTAATAATATAATCACATCGATGTTTGGGTACCCTACACCACTTCCCACTGGTTAACTGGAACATCCTGACGCATCTACCTCTTCCACAAGACCCACCATCACAACCTGTCCGCACACACCTAGGCCACAACCACACACATCATGCCCGTAGACACTTGGGCCCCACACATACCACCCCATTCCCAAAAGCACTTGGGCCTCATCCTGAAGACACCTGGGAAACAAACCATCTCTCACACAACCAATACCATAAATATGGTAATAAACCTTAAGCCATTACATCCTGCCCGAAGGGTCTTGGGTGATAAATTCTTAGAAGAGGGGGAAGAAAAGATCAAATAACCAGTCATTCATCCTCCCAATGGGATGTTGGGAAAGGCACTCTCCCCCATAACAATGGGGGTGTTTGGCACATAGTTATCAATGTGGGTGGGGTGCGTATATAAAACATAAGGAACTACAAGTTTATAAATATAAGTAATAAACACACATCTCATCCTATGGAATTCCAAACAAACAACCAGCATGCACAAAACCACCTTTTATGCTACCCCTACATGCACAGCCACACAACAGCCACAACCAAAACATCCAATCACCCCTTTAATTTAACCAATTTTCATTCTGCATTATAATCTCATTCATTTATTTACTTCATCCCTACCCGGGCAACTAACAACCGCAACACCAGCAACCATTCTCATAAAGTGAAGAGTCTAATTAACTAAAGCAGGTTCATGCTTATTCCATGATTAAACCCATTCATAAAAAAAATAGAAAACAACTCGTTTGCAGTCCCACTGCCCCCCCCCCCCTCCTTCCTAGACACTCGTTCAACCACTACCAACTGTCATTATTCAAAGTTATCCCGCTCAATCATCCTCTCACAACTAGACCCAACAACCCCACAGCACAACAACACCACACTCATCACACCCATAAACATGAAATCAAGACACAACCCAGTCCTGTAGCCCCTCTTCCCAAACACTACTCAGATGCAGACTCACTGCATAACAAATTCATTCATTCCACAATCAATCAATCTCTAAACCTGATATTCCATTACACCACATGCACCACCCCATACACATAGCCACTCTCCCAACCACAGAACCACACAAACAACATAGACACAAGGTCAAATAGAACCACACATAGCACACAACCACACCTATCAAACAGGGTGTATTCAGATTTGGACAACACTGTTCTTTAAATTTCACTTTAATAAGCATGTGTGATCACACAAGGGTTTTCATCTTGTGGAATCTATTTCATTTAATTGGGTATACGTGATTAATCATATTGATATTTATAGAAATTATTCACAAGGAAACAACAACATTTATAAAGCATCACCCATGCTTAGGAAAAGACCACCAACGACCATGATTTTGAGAAGCCATATGGCCACGATAGATCACATCATCAACAAAGATAACAAATAAAATAGGTGATCAACATTAATCCACTCCCAGTCCGTAAATAAGTTCCTATTAGGATTTATCTTTGTTAAAAATTGGATTCGACAGTTCTCAAAAAATAACATTACTACGCCCACCCCACATGATACACAATTAAAAGAGAGACAAAGGAAAATCCCTAATTTGAATAGTAGACGATCAACAACTCTTCCTTGCATCAAAAATATAGGGTTACGCGATCAGTAGGAAAACTCCAAGGAAAAACTCTAAGGAAATCTCAATCAATGGATACGGCACAACAAGCGACTCCATGGGAAGGGAAGTCTCTAGGCGCACCAAGAGGGAACAAAAACACACTGGGAAGGGAAGATCCTGGCTTTGAGGAGCCAGATCCTATATCAAAGGAAGAACTGTTTCAAAATTCATTAAAGTAGAATCGTGGCTAAGACCACGCGGTTGGATTATTTCAAAGTCCACGAAGCATTAGGGTATTAAAGATATAATTAATATCCTTTGAAATGCCTTTAGGAATTCCCAAACAAGGCTTTAAAATCGATTTACGCCAAATAAAACGTAAGAGGGGTGAAGCTGGAAAATCTGGGAGAAACTGGGGAAAATTGGAATTTTGGAAAACTATCAGAAGTGACTCACCTTTGGGTGAGCCACAGTGTAACAGTTCGGTGAGACACTGTTTGGTGCCACCGTTCAGTGTGCCACCATTGGAAAAATTGGATTTTTGAAAAACTCCCGAAACAATCCACTATGTCCCCCAAGAACACCACAAATACTGGATTTTCATAAAGGAATGACCCGAAGAAATCTGGGTCATTACGGCCTACCACTGGCCTACGAGAAGTCTCTGGTTAGTATGTTTTTTTAGTTAAACAATTTTATAGAATAAGAATAAGTTGATTTTAGGAACTTATGTTTTATCAAATGGAAATCATTTGTATTAGAAAATGAATTGGGAATTAAGTGATAAATGTTATTTTGGAAGACGTTCACTATTTTAGGAACTTTACATGATTAAGGTAAATAGAATACTATGGGATTTTATTTTAGGAGTAATGGTTAAATTTTATTTTGGAAGAATCTATGATTTAATTGTGGACTTATGGCAATTTAGGTTATTTATGGAAATGATTAACCTGTCTTGGAGAATATGTGATTTTGGGAATTACTTTTTGGTATAAGACATAAAGAGTAGTCGATGTTATTTGGAGATAAAAGACTTTGATCAAATCCTTCTGAATTTTGGTTTTCAATTTTATTTTGGATTATTTTGAGGGATTTTAAGGACAATTATTTTTTGAATGGTCTATGTTGAAATTTTGGTTTTATAGTTGAATTTGGAGAATAAAGTAGTCTTTCTTCTTTTAAAGTTTATTATATTTGGATAATTATATTATTTTATCCTAACTATATTGGTTTTGGTTAATGTTTCAAGACAGGAGAAATAAATAGTTAATATTTTGTGGATTATGTGATTCTCTAGAAGTTTATTCCAATTCTTCAATCATGAAAAAATCATCGTTTGGATAAAAAGATGAGTTTATGGTATAAATTGACAAAAGGATGAAACTCTACTTCTTAAGTAAATATATTTCCTTATGTTATTATTCTAAGTATTAAAATAATTCCTTAACTTTATGAAAAATATCTTAAAACAAAAATGTTTTTTGTTTACTTTTTCTACTGTGAAATCAAAGACTGTTTAACCCATCACAAGTTTGTGGTTTTCTGATTGTTAACTTTCTCCTGGTCATGTTTTCTATCACTCTCCATTAGAATGTGATAGTTCATTTTTCTTCTATATCCATGTTTTCCTACATGGAATCCTAATATGTGTTATCTTGGGTGACCATTGTATTTCACTTTCTTTCTTTTAAAGTGGACGTTTTATTGACTCTTTTTCTGATGTGAGATTTCAATATAGTAATTTTGAAAAGTAAAACCTTAGTTACCATGCCTGGATTTAAAATTTTAAGGACATAATTTCCAAAAGGGGGGAAGGACGTAACATCTCAGGTAATTATAGAATAAGACTTTTTCATATTTATTAATATTTATGAATTAGATTTTACCTTAAAGGGACTTTATGTTTGATAGCTTACTCAACACACAACAATGGATTTATCTGAAATCTTACGTTGCACATAAGATTGGGTTATACTGAAAAATAATATATTATTAATATTATTATTTTAAGTTGTAGTTATCGCGTAGCTGTTAGAATGAAGGGAATGAAAAATATTAACTAAATTATGAAAATAGGGTTTACACATGTTTATATAATGATCCATTGATTATAAAATTAATTATAAATGAAAATAAAAACCAATTGAATATAAAGGATGTGTTTTTATGAAAAAACTATCTAAATGAAAATAAGAGTTCATAAAATAATAAAATCACTCTTGATGGATTCTATTAATGAAATATATATTTAATATATTCAATATAATGTTTAAAATTCATCTTATATGTTTTCTAGATATGATATAATAACAAATTCAATGTTTCAGATAAAAGAAGTATTTTTCAAAAAAAATGCAGTTTTACCACCTTTTGATGGTGAACCCATTTTAAATATGGTTTTTGTCACTTTTATATGTTTTATTTGACAAAATAAACTTTTTATTTTAAATAGGGACATAAAAATTTAATTTGGTTGAATTTTTGGTATTTTTCTAATTAAATTCGTATTTTAATAAATAGTGAAAAATACTACATTTTTAATTCAAACTGCCTTTTCGTCTAATTTATTTATATTGTTAAATTATCCTTTTACATGGTTTCAAGGTATCATTAGATGAATTTTTTATCAGTTAATCCAATTTAATTCATTGGATTATTTTTCAAATTAAAATTAAATAGAAAAACTATGTGAACTTTTCAACGTTTTACTTTAAAAACTCATTTTCTCATTCCATCAACATGATTAATTTTTAATTAATTTCTGTCAATTCAGTGTTTTGAATTTGAAAAAATAGATTCCATATTTGGAATCATAAGCTCCAAATTATGTAAATATTTCCCTTTTATTTTTTGGACATTATGAATAGTAACTTTAGTAATTATTTTTATCACCACGATTAAAGGTAAATCGGGTAATTAAAAGTAAAAATAATATTATAAAATATAAAACTACCCTAATTGTTGTCCTAATTTAATTGGATGAGTGTATTTCTACCATAGGAATACTTGGATCAATTTTAGGACCACTTGGATCCACTTGGATTATTTTAATGCATTTATAATATTATATTCAATGAATAGTCATTTTTGTTACACTTTTGTTTTTAAAAAGTAAAGTATTTTAATATGGAATTATACGAGGGATATCTTCGACTATAAATAGTCTTTGAAAAGATAAAATGATTACCTACAGCATGGTAATTTATTTATAATTTTTATGAATTAAATAATTAAATTTAATTGTGACACAAATATGATGCAGTAATAGATTTATTAAAGAAGGAATCAATTAAATGACATTAATAATATTAAAATAAATATAATTTGATATATTTATTGTCGTCCTAGAATGTTATGGATGACTATGACATGTTAGGATTGAGGTAATCTAGTGTTTTCAAAAGAATCAGGTTGTTATGATTTTTTTAAAATGTCAAGTATTGAATAGTGTCAAAATTGACATAATTCATAACTTAAAATATAAAATATATAATTAAATGATATAAAATTTCTAAAAATCCAAGATTCTACCAACAAGTTTATATAAGTACACAAATTTCATTAATGACTCATTAATTGGTCGTTTGGTATGATTTGGTAATTATTTTAACTCTGAAAGTGTAACTTACTTGATAAAACGGTAACAGTTAAAAAGGTTAAAACAAAAATATAAGGATTAAAAAATATTCAAAACTTGTATAATTTTAATTGGAAGATGGTGATTCGACCCAAAATCATCCTATATTTTAAATAAATTAGTTTGGGACTATTTTGAATCGAAATTGAATTTATATTAATTTAATACTTTTAATAATTCCAATGGTGTCCATCCCCTCCCCTATAAAAAGGCACACATTCCTCTCTATTACTCATACTTTAAAAACATTTTGGTTCGACCAGGATCCACCCAAACCCCTTTCTATAATCCCTCCCCACATTCTTGAAGTCTTAGTTTAGGAAAAACACTCTCCTTAGTGATGTTAAGGTGCTAAGAAAGGTGTTCATCCGAAGGAAATGTAATGTTTTTATTTAAGTATTTCTATTTTATTTCTTCTTAAACTTCCTTCAAACATTATTCTTCCAAGATGAAATAATAACTCCAATATCCTCAATATATTGAGATGTTATTATGTTAATATCATCATCTAAATTCATCTCCACTTCCATTAAATGCGAAAGGGATTAATCGTTCATGCGTACGTATGAACTATCACCTCCACGAACAGATATAATTCGTTTTCCATAATCATCTCTTATAAGTGGTTATAAAGATGGAATTAATGTTCATATTTGATATTAATGACATATTAATCATTTTATGATAATAATATATCAATTAAGTTCTTACTTTCTACGTGCATAAAAATGATAACGTCGTTAGTGTGGACGTGTGAACTATCACCTCCACGAAGCGATGTGACTCATTTTTATTCATTACATCAATTGTATGATATATATATATATATATATTTAAAATATTAATATGGTATTAATGATATTATGATAATTCTGGAAATATAAAATAATACTTACCTTCTTTCCATAATGATCAATGAAAAATGGAAAATGTTACTCATGTGTACGTACGGCTTACCGTCTCCATGGATATAACGTTGTTCATGTTTCATAACAATACTTAACAGTTTGATTTAAAAGTATAATTGATGTATAAAATGATAATAATGTCATGAATATTATTCTGGAGATGGAGAACTTATGACCATATGGACTATTGACATCATACCATGTTTATTTTTGACTCAAGTACCGAATATCAACAAAAAATCTCACATGAACTCAAATAATTAACTAATTATTATAACATTGTAATTAATGAAATAAAAAGAATAATAAACATTAAAAAGTTCCGAAACAAGTATAAATTAACCTAAGTTTATTATTCAGGAAGAACAATGAACATACATGATGAATTGAACTCAATGTAAGGGACTTCGTCTCAATCTCCTTTTATTGAGGCATTTCTTGATAATATGCATCTTTATTCTTTTATAAAGTGTATATAGAGCAACTATGAAATTTCATATCCATATTTTATCTATACTAATGTTATTTAATGTTTTGGTAAATGTATTAATTCATGGAGATTAATATTTAAATGTTCAAAGTGGTATGGGACACCTTGAACGCTTAAAGATTTAATTATCAAATCTTTTTCTTCGTGATATTAATTTACATATTTATTATATGGATATAAAAGGATTATAATAGAAATTTTATGCCTATCTTGAATTTCATTCAAAATTTTCAAAGGAATCTTTTTATATGAAGAATTTTACTTTCTTTACAAAATGACAAAAGGAATGTTTTTTTAACATAAGCAGCGACAACGACTTCTCCGCCACCGTAACAGTTATTTGATATTTGGCTTCCTCTATAAGCCTTAATATTTTTTAAAGGAAAAGAAATCTCTTATTCCCTTTTTCAGTGTTTTGGTATTAAAAATGGTTTTGAAAGTGGATTGACTATTTCAATATCTTGAAATGATTTCCTGTGATTGCAAATGAAATTTTATGAGTGAAATGTTGATAATTGCAATATTTTATATGTTATGATTATATAATGGTACTATGACATTTGATGAGTGGTTACGTGATAAACCAAAGACAGGTGGTTGCGTGATAAACCAAAGATGGATGGTTTTGTGATAAACCAAGTATGGGTGGTTACATTATAACCTCCAATGCATTGAGTATAGAAGTCGGTCGTATGGTTATTTCATTTAGTGATATGTGTGGAAGTCGAACATATGGTTATTCCATTTAAGTATGATTATGTCTCAAGTTACCTTTATATATTATATGTGATTTCTATGGGTTTTATGGTAATCTTTTGATTATAAAAATAGTAAGAAATGAGTTTATATTTAGTGAAGAGTATTTACTACTTAAAGGTGAAAAGTATTACTTTATGATAAAGTATTCATGGTTTTCATGTTTTTACAAGGCTAACAGATTTCCTTCTTTTTGTATCCTTTATTGAGCTTTTTATATTCATGCCAAGTTTTGAAATGTTTTTCACAAGATTTAAAGAACAATAGATTCAAGGATGAGATCAAGGAAACATTATGAAGTTTAAACATGAAACGAAACCATGTTTCTCTTTTTTTTATGAAAAAATGGGTAGTGAGTAGAAGTGTCTATTTTGTAATTTTTGAGTTGTTATGTATGAGTTAAAGTCTAATTATCTAAAGTTCTAAACATAAAAAGATCCTCGGTTTGAATGAAAATCAAATTATTGACTCAACTCAAGATTAATTAATGTTTAAGGCCAATGCCTTATAGTCTTTGGAATGTCCTCCCTTCAAACTTGAAGTCGGTGATACCCTGATCATAAATCAATTTTAGAGAATCATTGGGTTTTCCTCAATTGATCAAACTGATCATTAATTCATGGAAGAGGATATTTATTCTTTATTGTAACCTGGTAGAGATTACGATAATCAACACAAAGTCAAAAAGTTTTATCTGCTTTCTTAACAAAAAGAACTGGTGATGCCCATGGAGACGTACTAGGTCAGATAAACTCTTTTCTTTCCAACTCTTCTAGATGGACTTTCAATTCCCTCAATTCTATTAGTGTCATCCTATAAGATGGAAGTGAAATAGGATTGGTCTCTGGTAAGAGATCAATCATAAATTACACTTCTCTTTTGGGTGGAAACCTAGAGAAATTGTCAGGAAAGACATCAAAAAATTAGTAAGTGATGGTTGGAAAATATCTATGTTCGATTTCATTAACAAATACCAAATTAATTTCTTCCAACTAATAAGAAATAGTTTGACCACCAGTACCAAAGGTCATGCTCTGCTTGCATTCACATCTCGATCTCCTTTAAAGAGATGCTTAACGCCATCAAAAGATGTGAAACTAACATGTTGGGCATAACAGTCGACGCGGACTGTAACGACCCAATTTTTTTCAATGGAAATTCCCTTCTTATAAATATGTCATAAAATCACATGAAAACACAACATAATGAACTACTAAGTTCTAAGTGACCTTTAAACATAAGTTTGTCACTTCTGTGTTTGGATTTTCAAAAATCTAACATACACGGTTGCAATCAGTATGTTATTTGGGGTCCAATAAGAAAAACTTAATTTTTGGTAAATAGTAACCTACCCTTATGAATAGTAGTACGACCCTTATGAATAGTAAATCGTTCAAAATAAGAGTACCATTACCCATGAATAATTAAATAAAATTTAGACATCTTAGAAAGTGACAATTTGACCATAGTAAACGTTTTGGTATTTTTTTAAGTCATAAATAATTAATTATAATTAATTAATTAATTTAAATAAAAAAAATTCTTAAAATGTGTTCATAAATTAACAAATCTATGTCTTCTAGTTTTTAGATAATTTTATAAGACCCTACGTAATTTTTGAAAGCATTATAAAACCAGTTTTAATTTTAAAACTGTATTTTTCAAGTAAATTATGATTTTAATTAAATATTAAATTAATCACATTTAGAAAAAAAAATTGAAAAATGGACTTCATTTTTGGATTCTACACGTTGAAAAATGGTTGGGGTGAATTTTTGGGATTTTTCTGAAATACTTGAATTTTTTGTGAATTGTAAAATACATTAATTTACCGTATAAATACATTATAACTTAAACTCGTTATTCATGACATAACAAGTGATGTAAGCACTCAAATATAGAACTCACATGCCCTCTTTACTATTCCTGGTCATGTAAGACTCACTATTCCTAGTCTTATGGAGAAATAATAAACTAATGAATTTTATATTGAGAAAACTCATCTCCCCTCCACTATAAATATCACCCTTCACATCCTCATTTCTTCACACCTCTCAAGCTTCAAGCCTTGTCTAAACTATGCCCAGTCATCTTCCCTAGCCCCTCCCTCACGTCCAAGAGCTTATGGTCTCATCAAAAGACCAAGTCTAGGTCTCTTAAGAAGGATCTCAAGATAAGGATTCAAGAGGTAATTTATCTTCCTCTTTCCTTTAATTTCCTTTCAATTTCAAGTTCTTTTCTTATTCTCTCTCCACCTATCTTCATCCCCATGGTATGGTAACTCCAGTATTATAAATATACTGGAATGTTATGATACTAATGGCATATTAGACCATCCAAACCCCTTTCCCTCTTCCTTTAATTTTATAAAAGAAAACGTTGTTCGTGAGGTGTTAATCTATCACTTTCAAGAACGACATGTTTTCTTTTTCCATTTCTAGATTCAAATCTAGTCATGAAACCATTTATATGGTTGAACTATAATATTTTATATATATTATGTCCTATTTAAAGTTCTGGAACTAAATTATGCACATATTACTAAATGATTAAACAAAACAAGTTCGTTGTGGTCGAAAAACCGCCCAAATTAACCCAAACAATCATCATTTAATTCTTATCTAATGATTTATCCACATGGTATATAATATAATTCATTATAAGATCGTTTAAACTTCTTTAATATCATTAATAACATGAAATTTCATTTCTGGATGTTTATCCATGTTCTACACGAACTTTCATTTAAGAATACAAGTGAATCGTTCAAGAAACCCATAAAAACGAACATTCCCGAACAATGTTGTTAAACCTTATAACTCATCAAGAGGCCCATAAAATAACATAATGAAACCAAAATGAACCATATTCATGTATAAAGGGTTCTTTAATTTCTAATTAATGAATATAATGTCATTATACAGGACACTAAAGAGAAGGAAGCGTTCGGATACAAGGTAAGGGGAAATTCTCGAACCCAATTTCATCCTTCGGGTTCTCCCTCTTTCACTCCATTTTTAATATGGTTACTCCTTAAAAATAATTTGTTCATCATTTTCTTTCCTTTCTGGGATATACATGTTTACCATTGGTGTTTTTGTCAAACAAAATGTTTTCCAAAAAAACTCTTCTTTTAAGAACTCACCTTTTACTTCTCACTCAAGGTTGACGGTTCTTGTAACATGTATGTTATTACCTCTTTCTTTTGGGAACTCAATGTTTATGAATGTGTTCTTATGAGATGAAACTCATTCCTTTTCATGGGTTAATTATGTTCATTTTTTATATATACTCATTGTGGCATGCATGATAAATGATGATGTTATGATGTGACGGGTGCGCCTGGAATTATATAGCGCAATATGAATGTTTCAATGTGACGGGTGCGCCCGGAATTATATAGCGCTCCAATGCATTGGGTAAAGTGATGAATCTCATGAGTTAATGTGAAATTATGTGTGAACAAGATGCTAGCTTTGTTCACAAGTATGTGTGGTAGTTAACCACTAAGACATGATGTTTCCTTCTTATGCATTGCCACATTTCAAGTCTTTTATTTATGTTTCCTCTCATGTTCATGATCTTTTGTCTATGTTATGATTATGCTCACCACATGCTACATTGTTCTTATCTATCCTCTTACTGGGATTTTAGCTCACCCCTTTTGATGTATATCCTCAGGTGACTACATGTATTAAGGAGAGGTCAAGTGTCAATGAGGAGCAAGAGAAGGAAGAATTAAATAAATGTTTATGCATTGCCACATTTCAAGTCTTTTATTTATGTTTCCTCTCATGTTCATGATCTTTTGTCTATGTTATGATTATGCTCACCTCATGCTACATTGTTCTTATCTATCCTCTTACTGGGCTTTTAGCTCACCCCTTTTGATGTATATCCTCAGGTGACTACATGTATTAAGGAGAGGTCAAGTGCCAATGAGGAGCAAGAGAAGGAAGAATTAAATAAATGTTTATGCATTGCCACATTTCAAGTCTTTTATTTATGTTTCCTCTCATGTTCATGATCTTTTGTCTATGTTATGATTATGTTCACCTCATGCTACATTGTTCTTATCTATCCTCTTACTGGGCTTTTAGCTCACCCCTTTTGATGTATATCCTCAGGTGACTACATGTATTAAGGAGAGGTCAAGTGCCAATGAGGAGCTAGAGAAGGAAGAATTAAATAAACGTTTATGCTTGATGTTGTACTTGTTATGTATGGTCCTAGTTTTCCCAAGACACTAAACCTTTGGATCCTCTATGTGTAATACTATTATGTTTATCCTTAAAATGATGTAATAGTAATGTAAGAAAAGGTTGGGTCGCTATATGGACCATGTAGAATGTTAACCAATCCATTCCCAAAATTAGGTCACATACATCCATATCAAGAATAGAGAAATCTCAAACCAACTTAGCCTCATCAATAACTATATAACATGTTGCACATGTAAATGCTTGACACTCTCATTAGTCGAGAGGTGTTTGAAGGTTCAAGATAAAAGGAATCATCTCAACATGTAATCCCAAATAATCAATGACGTGATAAGAAATAGAGTGGGATTCACCCATATCAAACAAGGCTTGCATAAGTGAACAATTCAAGAGAAGAGTATCTCACACTATCGAAGGACCAAATTGATCCTCCATGGTCATTTGTTTAGCACTATATAATTTCTTACTCACTACCCCTTATTCTTTGCTTCCTTGTTGTGATTGTATTACATGAGGAGTCATGGTGTCCTTGAATAGCCTCGGCCTGCTCGATTATGAGGATGAGAGTTGCTCTAAATAGGTCATCCAGTTGAAGCGTAAAATGTCTGAGATACATGAGATGCATCTCTAGCACCAGACTTTAGAGTACTATGACAATAACGTTGGATGTGCCTCATCCAATTACAGTTATGACAAGATCAAGGTGGTGTTGTATAGTCTCACTTCATATGAGTGAAAGTACCACACTAGAAATAGTCAGTCTTGTTATTGGGTCTTGAAGGAAATTTTACCAATTCAGTGGTTTGAGTCTGAGGTGCACCACCTCCGTGAGAATAGGTGTCTCTCTTCTTATTATTCTCATCATTAGAGTTCTCACCTATTTCCATAAAGATGAACATACTTCCTCCTGTGGGATTTATAGCAATATTCTTTTCCACCAAATTATCCCTGTTAACCATCTCTGTATATTCAATAATATAGAGTACCGCTATTTTAGAATGAATCTCCACTTATAGCCCTGATTCAAAGATGTGTGTCTTCAAGGATGCACTAGAAACTACCTCTAGAGTGAAATGAACTAAGTTCATAAACTTAGTTACATACTTCGTCACTAATATATTCTCTTGTTTAAGGTTTAAGAAAAAAAATATTCAGACTATCTTGAATGTGTGAGAATAGAATTGTTTGTTGAACAATTCATCGAAGTCCTCCCACATAAGACCTTGGTCAACTCTAGCTTGAACAGCTAAATACCACTATTTTAATGCAAGATCCTCCAACATATACACCTTTAACTTGAACTTTAGCTTAGCCAATGTGGCAAGGAAATCAAGATTTGATTCAATCTGTTTAGTAATACTTTCGCTTTTTCAGGCTCAAAATCCCCCTGAAAGATGGGTGGATTTTGTTTCTGAAACTGGATGGAGTGATCCACTTGTCGAGGTTCATTCTGATTTCCTCTATCAATAGTTTAAAAATCATGAACAAGGATTTGGACAAGTTTTTGGTTCACCTATGGCTTGGGTGCAACTACATTTTTCACAGCCTCCTCTTTATGTTTTCTACAAAGTCTACCCGATGACATTTTCTATAACCGAAACAAAACATCAATTAGTCATTAGTCACTAGCAACTGAAGGCTTAAAAATTCCAAATCACTGGAAACAACAATCATTACAACCATTCTTTTCAAAATCCAACCATTGGAACCCTATTAACCATTTTCATAAACCATCAAACATAAAATGAACAATGCAATCCTAGTGGTAAGTATCAGTATTAATGCATGATATGGTACACTCATTAGCTAAACTCATGATGATGAGATGACAACACACCTAGAAGTGTACACTTTTGTACTCAAACCACCTCGGTAACTTGAAGTACAACATAAAAAGGTTAGCTATGTATTTTTATGTTATACAATTCAAGTTCTGATATCATATCTCTTTGCTACCATCCCAAGATGACAAACGTACTGACCAAGTCTGATATCATTTGTTACATCTCACCCCTCACCCATTGGCTTGGGAAGAGGCAGAGATGTCACTAACTTAGTTGACATTCCGTAAACATCAAAGGTCAACAATAAATTCCAATGGTTTAACATAAAGTTGAGGGATAGTTTTCCCTGAAGAACCAAAACCACAGAGACAAAATATAAACCAAACCAACTATATGATGCATGAATAAAATAATACAACTCAAATGAAACCAAATAAACAGAAACATCATAGTAGCAATGACAAGTAATAAAAAATGACTCTAAGAAACCAAAAGACATCCAACACAATAACACCAATGTGGCATCACACCAAAGACACCAAGAGAGATCTCCAAGCTCTGAACACTAACTGGGGAGGAAAGCATCAAGATTCTCCATGGGAGAAATGTGACACATTTCCTTTACTTGTATCTCGATATATGATATCTAGAAATGCACCAAAGTGCCCAAAAAGGGGGTGAGTATAAACTCAGTACATAATCCCCAAATACTTCTTAACTCATTCCACTAGGACAAGAACAAATTAGCACATTTTAAATAAAATAGAAGAGAAGCAGATAAATAGTTTATATCAAAACCATAAACAAGTTCCACATACAGAAAATATTAAACAAAATTTTTCTTCCTTCTTACCACTTATCATAATCACTCCATTTCCACGCACCCACACACACACAATGCATGCAATCATGGACCTCCCTATACTCACAAGTGGTGAGTTGTCCTTTCACCAAGTAGTCGCTTAGTGGACCTTTTGACGGTGGAACTTCCAACCATGATATGTCTCATGTTTTCCTTATTGATGGTGGCACTTCCCACCATAATCTTTCTCACGTTTTTCTTATTGACAGTGGAACTTCCAACCATGATCCATCCCAAAATTCACATGAACACATGCCACCATGTATGTCAAGTTCTCATATCAAATTATTCCACAAAAAACATTTCTTTTAAAACCCACTTTCTTTCAAACATTTTATCAAACACCTTATGAGCATCATTCCAAAACCAAGGATTTGAGTACTAGAACCAAGAGATTTTTCCAACAAAATCAAAAAGAAAGGAATTTAAACACCGAGACATCAAGTTCTAGAATGAGTGTAATGGTAGAGAATCCACATACCTCACGACGGTTAAAGAAATCGACAAACGACACAAGAAAACTCTAGATCTATCCTTGAATCTTCTTCCCTTCAATAGATTCAACAAGATCCCATCAAGATCCACAACATAGGACGTAGATCTATTAATTAAAGAATAGATCTAATGATTCGAGTGAGATAAAAAGAGATGATCTAAGGAGAAAGAGATAAAATGAGGACTTACCGATGATTCTAGATCTACAATGCACTTTGATTCGCCAAAAGTTGCCTCCGGATCTAAGGGAATTTACAAGGGAGCCTAAGAGAGGAGAGGAGTTCAAGAGCCTGAGATAATTTGAGAAAAATAAGGGTTCTAGGGCCCTTAATCTGAATTAAAACTTAATTTTATGAGCACTAACTTCACGTCATGCAGTTAGGCCGCATAGTTTGTGATGCATGTTTGGAAAACCATGCAATGTTGTTGTCTCAAGGCCACACCCTCGCACCGTTGGATCGCACGGTTTGATAAACTGTGCACCAACCGTGCTTCTCCCACTACCTTCATCTGCACAGTTTCCCCTAGCATGCGCGTGGTTTGGACAAATTGTGTTCCAACTGTGCGCCTACCCAGTGAATCCCAACATCACCCTGCACAATTTCATGGAGATAGTGCACGATTACCACTAACAATGAACCCTTCAAAACACTTCTAAAACACTTCAAAACTATCCAGAAACTCTCAAAACTCAACCCAAGTATTATATAAGCGCAAAATACACAATAAAAGGGTAAATTACCTGAAACTGAGGGTGATACAGTTAGATTCTGAGAAATGATTAAAATCCATACAATCTAAGATGGACTCTATGTACACTAACCAAGTTTGGAACTCGCTGGATACACCTGAATGGGTGAGACCCCTAGGGTGCAAGTGGATTTTTTATAAAAAAACTAACATAGAGAGATCGTTAATAGGGTGATGTAAAGATCAGTTGGGTGGCTATAGAGGATAATGTAGTAGATCCATTGATAAAGCCATTAGCACACCAACAACAAGAGGGTCATGTTAGGTCTCTAGGTATTTGATGCTTGTGAGATTAATGTAATAGTTATATAATGTATCATGATTTTATAATAAATCCAATCTCTATTTATCATGCATTCATGTGGACTGTAATTTATTTAACGTGAATTTTCGAATGATAAAACCCCAAAGTATAAAACTTTGAGTTGTCCCTAATCGATGATCATCTAGGAGTATTATAGGTTGTGATGATATGTTAAGATTAGTTTGAATAGATTCTTATACTCATTTCAAAGAGTTGTATACGAGATACAAATAGATTCACAAGGTAATAAGTATAGACTTATTACTTGAACTAATTCAATAAATTGGATCTCATATTATACAACCATCGATATACATAGGGGTGTATACTTATTATCAATCCTTCCTACCTGAGGTTGGTGAAATAACTATCATGAGAACCTTCATACTTTGATACCCTACTTACATAAGTCAGAATATGAACATAATTAATCAACAGGTGTTTGGGTATGTTGTTGATCATGTCGTCGGTTGGAATGCAACCAAGATAATATTTGTCCACTTGAATGACAAGTTGAGACATCTAGCCCTTGATTGTATTAGGCTCGAGAAATGCATGGCTAGCTTAGTTGAGTCACATGTGATGTGTTCAACTACTTTGATGAGGGACATGTGATGTAATTATCTATTAAATGAATGACATGTGATGTATTCATCAACTTGGTCGATCTATTTTAGAGAATCAAGAAAATGAGATGTCATATACTAAATTGACATGTTCCATGTCTAGTGGTCACCCAATGTCATTGACAAAGGGATTATATAAGCATACATCCGATGTATCTGATACATCTTGGTGGACATGTTTATATAGGAATATGAGTATGTTTGGTGGAGATCACACTAGATCCATTAGTAGCTTGAGTGGCATTGATGTTTTGCTAGAGGCTTATCTTTACTTACATTTATGAAATAGAGATTTCATATTTGTTGTCAACACTAAGGCCTGTAGGGTCACATGGTTAGACCCTTGGATAACGATAAAATTTTGAACAAAGTATTTGTTCAAAATGAAGAGGCCTTAATGAAATCACATCCAAGAGTTCGGATGGATTCAAAAATGTTTTGAGGTATAGATCAAAGTCCATAGGGATTTTAGTGCAAGTGGGATATTATTGTATATGTGCCCTAAAATAATATAGTATGCAATACTGTATGTATGTATATGTATATATATGTTGGGGGGCATGAAGGGAACATATAAATCATGCATATGACGCATAATGATTACATGCATGTGGTGCATGTAATGCATGTATACATCCATACCAAACATGTACACCTGAAATACATTAGAAAATACAATGTGATGAAAACTGTGCATTGTGTTTCTCCCTATACGATTTCATCTGAATTAAGAGGCTTTATATGTGTGAAGTGAGTAGAAAAATCGAGTAAAGAAAAGTTCTTTCAAATTAGCAAACAAGAAACACTTATCATGATTGAGAAAGAACATCAAATGCAGCCTTCCCATGGTGAACGTCTAAAAGTGCAAAAACATGGTGTATTAAGAAAATTCAAATCTTATAATAGCATCCTCTCAGTGAAGAGAAGAGCCATACTAAATTGCAGCATTTTACTTCGCATTCTCAACATTAAATCATAATAAAGAATGACCAACAAACTCAGGTTTGCATGAATGGCAGAGGGCCTTGTTCCCTAATCAAGTGATCTCTACAGCTATTATTTTGCACATCTAAGGTCCTGCTTGTTAAAAAAGAAAAAAATTGATGGAATAAAAATGAGAATGAAATGGGAAAAAACCTGTTCCCTGTGCATATAAATGGAAAAAATGAATGATGTGTAATGAAAAAATTAAATTGCATTTGGTTTTGGAAAATATTTTTTGCTTCATTTTTCCAAATATGCATCAAAAACTATGTTAAAAAATATTTTGAAAGCTTGAAAGAAAAGAATTACAAATCCAAGCGTTTTCATTTACCAAAAAATATGAAAACAAGTTTTTTCAATATTCAAAATCAAGGCATTTTCATTTACCTAAAAATATGAAAACGGGTTTTTTTGGTATTCTAAAAATCTGCCATTTTCATTTTCAAAAAATAAAATATCCCTCACTTGCATGATCGAATAAATTTTTAAATAAACTACTAAAAAATGAACAGGTAATAAGTTGGAAAGTATCCATCTCCATGATTGGTGGTTGATACTTCTGGCCTATCACTAAAAAAGGATATCATAACAAAAAAAGCAACGCCCTCTTGCGTGTTTCAGATTTCAAGGATCAATGCCCAGACAATTTCAGGTTAAGGAATTGAAGCGAGCATCCGGACACACTTTTCATTTTCAATACATAAAAAATGAGCAAAGAAGCCAAACAAATTCTTTGAGAAAAATAGAAAATTGACTGATCCAGTATTTATTCACTATGAAAAAGGGTATTGGCAGGGGAAACCTTCACTCCAGCCTCATCGCAGACATCGCATAAAGCAAAGCCACCGATCCCTAATTAGCTCATCGAGAGTTTTCTACTTCTGTGAAAAAATTTATTGCAGGAGGGACTAAAGCTGGATCGCCCTGTGATTGTGATTGCGACCGACATTGTGATCCTAACATAACCTAAAGAGCATAAGGATGACATGTAATATCATGCAGCGATAAGTTAGATGAATTAAGATTCCATGATGGAGATTTAGGCATGGTCGTGATAATATCTATTAAACCTGATTATCCAATCGTATATTAAGAGCAGCAATACTTGAAATGAAACCCTGAGCACCAGCATCTTGCATAATAGCATCTACCTGGTTTTATTAAAAGAACAATTAACACAGTTGAAATTAAATCACCATATCCCCATAAAAGCATTTAAAACTGAAACATGCAGTATGATCTTATAACACTTCAATGTAGTATTTATCCTATATAGATGACATTTCAATACAGAAAGTATATTTCAGCACTCTTAGTGTGTTAGAAGTTTGACGAAATAACAAACTTCCATCATTGCAAAACTCCAACCTCCATGATTATTAACCTAACTTCCAGAAATCTAACAGTCTGATGGCTAAGTTTGAAACTTCATAAGCATTTCCAAAAACCCAATAACAGTAACAGTATTAAAATTTTATAAATATTACATCCTATTATGTATTCAGCAGAACATCATGTTGGGATGATACATTCATTTGCACAACCAATAAAACAACATGAAAGGGAAAACAATCCTGTTATAATTTCCCAAATCATAAAAATACTATTGATCACACTCTTCAGCACTGGGAAAAGCTCATGAGGCTTCCAATGGTCCTTTCTCAGATGCCAAACAGAGATCGGGATTCATTCAGTTTAGTCAACAGCGGCTAGATCTTAACAGCCGCATTTATCTTCAGGCATTTGATCAGACAATGTTGACCAGCCCATTGACTTGATAAACTGACAAAATCATTCCCAACACTCAGTAAACTAAGGAAACATAAGCGCTTTATATCAGACTGAAGCTACATCAGTTTCTAAACAATGCACCGTAATAATGAGTAGAGCGATATAAACAGATAGTATCATGCACATGAATTGACAGGGCCCACGAACCAGATGGCCTAACAGAGCAGTGGCTGGACCAAAATACAAGGGGAAGGGAAGCACCGGTTTGGAGGATATATTCCAGAAGGTCACATGGGCAGAAAGCGGTTACAGGAGCCTCTAACAGAACAGAGAGGAGATAAAAGAGGACAAGCGGGAAACACAGAGAGGAGATAAAAGAGGGCAAGAGGGCAAGCGGGAAGCACGGAGGGGAGAGAAAGGGAGGAACTCTCAGCTCAGCTTCAGCTTGGTACATCTGGCTCTGGGAGTTGCTTCTCTCTCTGTCTACTATTCTCCTCTGTTTCCATTTTCTGCTGCTGCTATGTGGGTCGGTTTTGGCTGCCGAGAAGGGGAATCGGGGCTGGGGGTCTAACACTGGTTCCGACGCCAGGACAATTCATCAATATCTACACTGGAACATGGAGACGCATAGAGGATGGCAACCCAGGATAGAACAGCAAGATGCTAAAATAAAAAAAAAAATGGGAATTCAACTGGAAGACTTGACGAATTCTGTCACCAGTGTTCAAAAGGGGCAGGCAGAACTCACAGCAATCTTATCAAGATATATTGTTCATCAGAAAAAGAGACCTGACGAGGATGTGCCGCCCTCTGGGTCATAGGTATGCTTTAATTTGAGCTTGGCTTCCCTTGTGAGGTTCTAGAAGTTTTTGGGAGACGGGGGTTGAAATTTTGAAGTTTCGGGAAAAACAGGTCAGGCGTGCGAGTCTCCGTAACAAACCGTGCGTATGTCTGAGATTCGGCCCAGTGGCTGTCGCACTACTTGACTACAGTTTGTTAAACTGTGCAGCTTTCCCCAGGTAACTGTGCGCCACGATTTTCAAAGAACAGAGGTCACCGCACGATTGACGCAATTAGGCTGTGATTGCAGGATCTAGAAGGTTTGATGGGGAATTGATGGTGTTTATTATGAATCTAGGCTTGTGAGGACCGGATCCCCTCGTTTCCAATCTCCTTTCTCAAAGGCGACTAGTTTCCCACCGTTGGCGAGGTAGGTGTCTCTATACAATGGTGTTAACCCATGAATTACTATATGTTATGGTAAATTCCTTTGGTTTGGTTTGTGAAATTGATTGATTTGATATCAAAGATGAATTGTTTTATGATATGCATCTTGGGTGGCATGAAAAATGGGGTTTTAAAGGGGTTTTGCTTTAAAAACAGTTTATGCGCTTTTATGCGCTTTATGAGTGTGATGAAATGTCTCAAAGATGATTTTGACTTGAAAATGGATTTTCAAGCACGAGAGTGGTGATGCTTTTCTGTGAAAATGTTTTATAAATTGTGAGCATGGTGTTTCAAATGTTTTGGCAAACATTGCACAATGGGAACCTTGGGTGCGTCGGGTTATGGGCATATGCAAATCTTAGTGAGTGTGGCACCACTGGAGGTTATTCTTGTGATATCGATAGACTGTGGCAGGATTCGATATCGTAGGTGTTGGTGTCTGTATCCCACATCGGACTTGTGGTCCAATGTGGTATTTACCATTCATTATAAAAGAATGTATCCGCCTCACTTTGAGGGAAGGAGGCAAGGGGGTATTCTCAACCTACATGGTATCAGAGGGAACCTAATTCCGAACCCTCCTCCTCCCAATTTTATTTCCTCCCATTTAGGGTTTCTCAGAATTCCTCCCCCCCCCCCCCGTGGGGGGCGGCGGTACCCCCATCTAGGGTTAGATTTTATGTTGCCGCCCCTCCGGGCTCATTTTCCGGTCGGCCTCCTGGTTTTGTCCGGCCTCCCTTCCCCGGCGGTTCTCTCCTCTCGGGTCTGCCCTAAGCAGTCACTCCCTTCCCCGGCAGATCTCCCTCCTGTCCGGCGACTCCTCATCCCGGCGGATCCCTCTCGCCGTCCACACCGGCTTTCCTCCCTTTCCGCCGACGAACCCTCCCGACAGATCGGCCCCTTTCGTTCCAG